>OY540830.1:4056540-6556540 GCA_961205895.1 Mythimna pallens
AAATGCAGTAAAGTAGATAAAAATGCACAATGCTTACGAGAATATCGTCAAAATAATAATTATCAGAAAGCTTTTGCGTAGTCAATGAATATACATGTGGATCACGTCAGAAATGAAGATATCCGCAGGTGAATCGCCAAACTTAAGTGGCAGTGGGCAAGATACATTACTCGCAGAACAGATGGGCGATGGGAACGAAAGGTTCTAGAGTGGCGACCACGTACCGGAAGACAGAGTTGGAAGGCCGTTGGGTTGGGTCGCGGGAATACGATGGATGTGAGACACACAAGATCGGTCGTTATGGCGATACTTGGAGGAGGCAAATGTCTAACAGTGGACGTGTTTCGGCTGAAACAATGATGATGATGATCTTGCCGAGTGCTTAAGATGACTTTGCTAGGAAGACGGCGGCTGATGTGTATGGATGTAAAATCTCTTGATTGATGAAAGCTTTCCGGTGCGAAATCTACCTTATTTAAACATAAGCGGTGTCTGTGTCAACGCCTATATAAAATTACCAGCTTTAACTAGCAGCTTCGCTCGAATGAAGTAGGTTTCCATAGGTAGGTAGGTGACCATATAAACTCTGGACCCCTGTTTCATCCCCTTAGGGGCTGAATTTTGGAAAACTCTTTTGTTTTGATAGAAAGAAAAGTATTTTATTTCACACAGTGTCGAAACAATATACAGAAACGCATAGATCCAGTACAGCAAAAATGCCAGACAACTACATCGTAGTTGCCTGACGCTGGTTTTCAAGTGAACACTTTTGAGAGCGTATGGATGAAAATTTGTTCATTTATTTTGTTGTTGTTATTTGTATATGTTGTGGCCAGATCTTAGAAAAAGATCACTTCATGACATGGCCAAGTAAAACTGCCCAAATCGTTTAAACGTTAACATTTAATGATATGTTAATCCTCGTTTGGCCATATCATTGATGTAAGATTTCAATGATAATAAAAGGTCTAAAGAAAGTGTCATCAAAAGTAGATTGAAATATCATCAAATGTTTAAAACAATCTGGCTAGTTTTACTTGGCCATATCATGAAGTGATCAATTTCTAAGATCTGGCCACGACATACACATCATAAAAGGAACCTCTGCATAATTTCGAGAGTTCTACGGCCAAGGGTTTGGTCTAGGCGTTGATGAGACAGTGAGTGAGTTAAAACTTTGTCTTTAGATGAAAATTAACTTTGATCCTGCATTGATTTCCTCGAGATGCAGATAGCCAGAAATCCAAGCACATTCACTCTACTTGGTCTCACATAGTAATAATTCCTTCTTTATCTGCCTCGACAATTTCAATCACGAAAACTGCAAACAACTGTTAAAAATCCGATCCTTATTAACAGATAACAAAGTCGTGTCGATCAAAATCTTATAAGAAACTTAATGGTATCCCCAGTAACGTCTATTTCTCGTTCGTGAGTCAGCTATTACGTCACGACGAGCGTCTTATATCGCAGGTTGAATACAAAGCGACCCGTTTGATTAGTACAGCTTTTGTTTATTAGTTTACTTACATTTTTATTAGGGTTCCGTACACGTAGGGTGCTGATGGAACCCTATTACTGAGGCTCGGGCGTCTGTCCATCTGTCAGCGGGCTGTATCTCATAAAACGTAAGAGGTAGAGTGAAGATTCTCACAGAATATATTCGGCTATTGGCGCTACAATAACAAAAAAAAAATAAAAATAATTAAGGCCCCCCTTTAATTATTAATTTTATTTTTTAACCCCTAAAAAGAACAATTATTTTGTCGGCGTTTTTTTTTTGGTCGATTTTAAAATTGTAGTACGAAATCCTTCGTAGGCAAGTCCAACTCGGACTTGGCCAGTTTTTTTTTTTTTTATTTATGTCGCCACACCTGTCGTGACAAACCAGTTGCCACCCGTTAGATTGGCTAGAAGTAACGATATATTTATGGAATTTTACTGTTTACGGATGTAAATATTGGTATTGTGCGTAAAGCTTAGAATGCATACTGTAATAATGTATGGTTTTACATCAAGTTCATTATGAATTACAATTACTGTAGATCGTGCAATACGCTTTTTTGTAAACATAATAAAGAAGTTCGCAGGTTCTGTTGTGTTAGGGCTGCGGGAATGTTCGATAGAGTTGGTGGGTTTTTGTCAGTATTAGTCTGAAAAGTCTTTTCGTTCCACCCTGTAGCGGAAGAAGTCATTTGATTATATCCCACTTAAAAAAAAAAGTCGGTTGTGTCCTTTTTACCAACTTTCCAAAGCTAATATTCTTCTGAAATGTTAAAATCAAACTGATCATTCAACAAAACTGTCTTTGGAAAATAATACACAAGTTTTTATTTAAAAAAAATCGTTACTGTTTTAATCTTAGAATAATGTCCTTACGACAATGCGGATCGATCCTAATACTGGCCCGCAGTGTAATGTTGACTTAGGCTGTTGGAAACGGTCGGTGCGTCCACCTGACTCAATCGTCGCTTAGTCATATTCGGAAGCGCAAGTTATAGGATGAATGAGCTTTGAGCTATAGTTAAGTATGGTAGCCATATTTTTTACAAACTTTTTATTCAAGAGAAGCTACTCTCGAGTTTTATTATGCGCAAAAGTATATATCCACTGCAGTAAGCAGAATCAGAAAAATATATGATTTCTCACCTCAAAAAAAGCCTTTTAGAAAAAAAAAAAACAGGTTTTTATCCGAAACATCGATACTGTTGTAAGCTAAGCATTAATGTCCTCACGGCAATGCGGATCGATCCTAATACTGGCCCGCAGTGTAATGTTGACTTAGGCGGTTGGCTACGGTCGGTGCGTCCACCTGATTCAATCGTCGCTTAGTCATACCCAGACGGACGTAGTTATAGGATGATTGAGCTTTGAGCTATGGTTAAGATAACTATAGTTTTTACAAGCTTTAATCTAACTTGCAATGTATGTACTTATATTATAGTATACACCACTAGTTTTTAATTAGTACACATACTTAAAGGGATTATTAAAAAAGGTCTTTTTATTATTTAAGCAAAGTCTCAATGAATTTTATTCATAATTTAAACAGCATTAACTTTTGTTTATATCCCAAAATGTCACTCAATTTATGGAAATATTGTACACGGTATTGATTATGAATGAATAAATGTAAAAATACTGCGCATAGCAATTGTTATGAATGATTGATTCAATTATGAATTTGCGCAAACCTATCAAGAATAAAAAAATAAAAAAACAATTATGACAAATTTTTGTGGACTACTTTGGGATTTCGTTTTTTTTTTACTTTTGACTACACAAATATAATCAGTAACGGGTACAGATAGAGCCAATTTTTTTGTGTACTAATTAAAAATGTGTATTTATATTATAGTGTCGTTTATTATTAAACTAGCTGTTGCCAGCGGCTTCACTACTTGATTAAGGGAACATACTCCCGGGAAAAAAGTATTCTATGTGCTACTCCAGGACATAGTCTACCCGTGTAGCAAGTTTCATCGAAATCCATTCAGTAGTTTTTGCGTGAAAGAGTAACAAACATCCATACATACAAACTTTTGCGTTTATAATATTACTAGGATAGTTATAGTGTCGTGATAGCCTAGTGGTGAAGGCACCCGCCTCTCATGCATGAGGTTGCGGGTGCGGAACCGGGAGAGTATTGGTACTTTTCTAAGTTTATCTAGGACAGTGTTTTTTAATATTTTTGTACACGTGACCCCTTTTTAGGGTACCGTACCTCAAAAGGTAAAAAACGGAACCCTTACAGGATCACTTTTTGTCCCTCTGTCTGTGACCCTTTACCTCGGGAACGCGCGTAGAGGTATGAGTTGAAATTAAAACCATATACTCAAATCTGCGGTCCCTTAAAGTTGTGAAAAAATCAAACTTCTAAGTTAACGAAAAAAAAAAGATACGGCCGTTTATGTTGCAAAAAACTTATATTACAACACTCTCAAGGGAATCAAAATTCATAGGGTACTTCCCGTTGATCTAGAATCCTGAAATTTGGCATGAAGCAAAGTCATATAATATAGGTAAGTATAGGAATAAATCTGAAAACAGAAAATTTGTTGTTACGTCACACAAAAAAAAAAATTGTGATACGAAAAATCTTCAAGACTCCATTCGGGAATTGAACTATTCACATACTCGTATGTAGGTAAATTTGTACGGAACCCTCAGTGCGCAGTCCGACTCGCACTTGCTTAAATAGAAAAATAGTGGCGATCCCCTAGGACCCCGTACCATTGCGGTAGCGGACGGGTACACTGCTCTATTGAGACAGCTTTTTTGCTTTAGACTTTGGTATATTTCGAACTTCTGTCTCTGATCTGATCACCTCCTTTCCCGAAGATCATATAACTATGCCTAAAAGCCATGCGGTCCAGTGACGATCGGTTTTCAACTATTTGTCGATAAGCTGTAGATAATCTGTTTACACTAAACTATTCACCATCGATTTGTTTGTTTACTATAGTAACGATGCTTTTTATCTATGCCAAGGTAACCGGACAGTCCAGTTACCGCGTGGTTTTATTAATATAATGTAGAAAAGTGTATGATGTCATTATTATGCAATATGTTTTGATACTTATCGATTGAGATTTTGTTAAATTGAAAGTGGGTGGAAAAAATTCGGAAGTCGGTATTTCTATAATAGTTTAGTCTCTTCGTTATTTGACACCGACTTCCGAAATTAAAGTTATTTTGCACTTTTCAGTGCTTTTTTTACATTGAAGTCGGATGTATTTTTTTAAAAGTTTTTTTTTATTTTACACTTTTTAGTTATGGTACTCGTACCACCACTAAAAAGTACTCCTCAGCCATATTTAAATACCTTATAGCCAGAGTGCATATCATGACAATTCTATTAATACCAAACACGGTTAGATTCAATTAATTTATTACAGAGTTCCGGTGCCTAACTTCAGGCTTCATTATCAGACCAGTTCGATATATTCCCCCTCTTCTTTCAGTCAGTCATCGACTACACGTATAAATAAAGCAATTTTACTTGTTACGACAGTTCTGCTGTGATCCCATGAGGAGTTCTGTTCCATATCTTCGAAGTTCATGATCAGATTATAAAAATATTTCTATGGGACCAACTTAGAAGTCTAACCATTCAATTAAAAAAAAATCAAATCGATCTACAATTGACCGAGAAATCGGAGAACATACATTAAAAAAAAAACACATTTAGTCGAACATAGAACCTCCTCCTTTTTGAAGTCGGTTAAAAAAGAAGATTATATTTGACTAAACCGCCCCAGTGTAGTAAATTTCTAACTCCCTTGTTAGAAATTTTTGACATTTTCGTCGTTTTTCTCTACTATGATATGCATGTATTATACAGCTAAACCTTCCTCATGAATCACTCTTTCGATTGGTGAAAACCGCATGAAAAGTCCGTTCAGTAGTTTTTTAGTTTATCGCGAACAGACACACGGGTGTCACTGAAATACTCACACGAACCTTAGGATCCCCGAACTCCTTTATTGATGCCCTGATAAACCTAAGAGGCCTGATCTGTTTTTAGAGAGAGGAGAGCTGGTTGGAATAAGCCCACCTAAGGTTATGGCCGCCATGGTCCAATGTACAATGGTCCACATAGGACTTAGTGCGGAAACCATACCCAAATATAGATAGATATAAGGTTAACATAATATAAATTATAGGTATACTAGTGGTCCCGACTGACGTTGTCCTGCCCGAAGGCTGGCTTTTCGACAGAAACAAAACTGAAAACCCGGTTGCAGCGCCATATACCGGGTCCAAATATATTTTCAAACCATCAGCGTTCCATTTATACAGCGTTTTATGTATCTGTAGCTCGCCAAAAAAAGTAAAAGCATGACCTGCTTATGACGGAATTAACGAACAGAAAATATCTCTGACTCTAGGTGTATAAGCCGCGATTCTCGAGAGCCGCTTGCATAAATAATAATGTACATCCAGGAATATGTTAGCAGGTCTTACCGCAGTGGGGTTTAACAGGTTAGACCTTGAGCATATACAAGGTCAGCTCATAAATACATTACGTACACGGGTATTACTCGGGTACTTCGGTCACATTGCAAGAAAAGACGATGGCAACATCGAAAGGCTCATCGTGACCGGTAAAGTAGATGGGAAAGGGCTACGTGGGCGCGACCCAATACGTTTGTCTGACCAGATCCGCACCGCTCTTGACTCTACGGTATACAAGGCCTTCACGCCGCCAGATACAGAAACATATGGAGGAATAAGTGTTTTTTTTTTCATTTATTTGTTTCTAAATTTATTCAAGTAATAGGTACAATACAAATGATGCAAATCATAAACTCATTAGAGTTTTGCCATGCATCATAATCATCGACACAAGATTTTGCCTAACTAAAACACAAAATATCAAATCCTAGATCAAACATAATTATATCCGAAGAGGGTATAAGTAAATGATGAAGCAGGGAAGTCACGACCCGCATTGAGGAATACGACGTAAGGAGGACACGAGTACTAACTGATCAAAAAGTGCTCCATCTTCATATAAGAACGAGCTTAGCTTTCTTTTTTAACTTAAATACGGCATCATCATCATCTTCTAGCCCTTATCCCGTGCTACTTGGGTCGGTGCAACGCGATTTTTTTCTTCCATTCTGTCATGTCACCCGTCACGCTATTATTGACTCCCTTTTCTTTCAAATCACTCATCACACAACCATCTAACTTTTCTTTGACTTCCCTTAATAACAACTTGTAGCGACATCTATGGCGTCATATAAGAACTAATCCTGCATCGCGTAATCAAAGTTCTCCGCGCGTTTAGAACATATAGAACAACCCGAAATCATCTATCGGGCAGTAGCAGCCCACCAGACATAACACCCGTCTGGTCGGAGGATCCTCCCTTTTCAACGGAGGTTTTTTACTTTACTCTCTGTTCCGCATACCTCCAAACATAACAGTTTTCCTACATGTTATAAAACAAAGTCCTTTGCCGCTTCGGTGTGTCTGTTCGCGTAAAACTCAAAAACTCCTGAAACGATTCTAATTCGGTTTTCACCAATAGAGTGATACAGGAGGAAGATTTAGATGTATAAATTTAATTATGCATTTTATAGTACAGAAAAGCAGAAAATTTCAAATATTTGTATCACCCGTGCAAAGCTAGTGCGGGTTACCTACATGTTATATTCTTGACCTTGGCATTTGACTTTGACCTACAACCATTGAGTAAAAATTTCATCGGAGCTATATTCATGGTGCAATCGTAAACATTAGGCTGTGGGAGGTTGTTTTACGCGACATTTTATTGGACGAGAGGGGTGAAGCAGTCGCGACTCACGACTATTCTCTCTTTAATAAATGTAATGTGGGTTTTAAATAATTTAAAATTGCCTTAGGTTGACATGCCTTTTTAAAAAGTTTTTGTTTATCAACGAATATTTATATACTTATAAATAACTAGTTCGGTGGCATCAAACAATTCATCAACGTGACTGTCAATGGGAAAAGTGCCCAGAACGCTGGCAGCATTGCCACGTTGCATAACAATGCTGATTCGTTGACCAAAGAAAAGCTCAGCCCTCTGGTCACGTTTTCTAAAAGTTCTGTTAACTCAATCGTCTACGTAGATATGCGAATCTTTCGGAATTAAACTTAAGGCGTTCTATCTAATCCCTTATTAACTTATTTTCTTTTTACGACAGACGTTGATGTATCGCCACGGGTAAAGGTCGTGTTTGTCATTTTATTTATCCGTGATCATTATTACTAAATATTTTATTAATAGCTTGCGATTACGTTGTTTTGTCTTGAGTCGTCGATCTTATGACTCCAGATACGTTTTAAAGACAAATTACTAATTACCGTACTAGTGCGCTTGATTTAAAATGTTTTTAAAAGTATTTTTTTTTTCATTGAGCTTTTCGTTTTTATGGTAAAATTGTCCAAGGTGTTAATAATGTTATCCTTTTATCTTTCTGTAATCCCATACCAACGAACTAAGATTTTGACTCCAACCGTCCGTTTTTAATTAAGAAAATAATTATTTCCTCGTGATTCCGAGTAGGTATAACAGATTGGAAGGTCCTTTAAATAGATCGCAATAAAGCAGCAAAATAAACAAGTTCGAACGGACCTTTTTCTCCCCTGGGTAGAGCGAAAAGGAGTGTCAGATTTTTTACTGATTGAAACTCACTTCAGTTCCTTCAGTTGCCCTTTGCGTTCCAGGGCCAAGGTAACTCCTTCTAACAATCCCGTAACCCAACAGACACGAACAGACCTTGTAAGTATTTATGCTAAATTCAACGCAAGCCGGAAACGATTACCTTTAGAACGGCTTTATTGAACCATCTTGCCAAAACACATCCGTTGTCACAACGCTTGAAATATGTTGAGACAGCGCGCGATCAATACCGAATAACTTGTTGTGTTACTAAGATATTTTTAAAATGTCTCTTTTATTTACCATTGGAATAACTTGAAACAAAAAAGAGGGGAACAGGAAGCCCCCAAACAACCTGGTTGGCAAATGTCCAAAATGACATGAAAGTATTGGTACTACACGAACATGACGTTCGAGACAGACATTAATGGCGTCGCATTATTGGGAAAGCCGACCCCGCGTAACGGGATAATGGCGAGGCAGAAGAAAAAAAGAATAACTTGTAAAATTTGAATTTGGAGACTGTGGTGGCTAGCGCAACTGAGGGTCTACCTTCGAACCCCGGTTTATGCATTTTTTGTTGGCAGGTTTAGCAGTCTGGATTCGTACCCGTTTTGGCAATATGCTTGCCATCATCTATGGAATGATATTCTAAATATTATCTATCTTAACCTTTCGTGTACTTGAGAAAGTGAGAAATGAGTATATTAGGGGAAGTTTGAAAGCGGCGCTAGTGACTGAAAAGTTGAAAGGGAATCGTTTGTCTTAGCATGGTCATGTGAAGAGGAGGGATGAAACGCATATTACGAAAAGAGTAATGAGTTTACATGTGGTTGGATGAAGAGGAAGAGAGAGACCAAAGAAAAGATGGATGGATTGTGTGAAGAGTGATGTGAAAGAAAAGGAAGTTAGTGATAGCATGGCGAGTGACAGGGCAGAATGGAAGAAAAACGTGTTGCGCCGACCCCAAATAACACGGGACAAGGGCAGGAAGATGAATCTTTCGTGTACCTACTTGGACCCACGCTTTTTGTTTTTTCTTGTTATTCTCGTAACGAAATCTAGATATTCGCTAATGGCCGGGCGAGACAAATTCATTCATTGCAGTATCGATGCAAAAAAGTAGACTTGAACATCCAGTGTTATTTACAAAATCATATTTAGGCACACAAGGTTAACAAAAATATCCCAACGTGTATCCACGTCTTAAATGAAAGGTTATAACACGTCTTCTGGCATGATTCAACCAACTGAACCTCTTCCTTTGCCAATTGATAGGAGTTAGGATTGTTCGTGCTTAAAATAAGCATTGATATTGAAATCGTTTCGATTTACAAACAACACAAAAACTAATAAGTAAGCAGAACAATACAAAAAATAGATTGAATCAGAAATTACTTATATATTTATAATACCTTATAGGTACATGTTAACGTGCTCCAATGCCACTCATTGTTTTGATCCGCGGTTACTTGTAAGTCCCCATACGAAAATAATAATAATATTCCACAACTTTTACACAACGCCATTTAGTCCCAAACTAAGCAGAGCTTGTGCTATGAGTACTAGACAACTGATAAACATACTTATGTATTTCTAAATAAATACATATTATAGATAAATTACACCCAGACACAGAACAAATGATCGTGCTCATCACACAAACATTTGTCCTGGGTGGGAATCGAACCCACGACCTCCGGCTTAGCAATCAGGAACACTGACCACTAGACCAACAGGCCAATGAAAAATGAGTAAAGCTTATTCGCCATTATGTCCTTTCCATGATAAATCAAGTCTTGTTTCAGCGACACAAAGTTGTGTGCCTCAGAGGTATCAAAACGGTACAGAGGTCTTTTGATGTTGTATGGTACATCTAACGATTTAAACATTTGCACTATTCACCCCTCTTGTTTTCCCGTAATGTCTGTTGATGACGTCATTTTTGGCGTCTATCTGGCTACACAAAACGTCATACGATTCGAATAAAGAATAACGACCCAAATATGCATTTGGGTCGTTAAAAGTAACGATTTTTCTGTAAAACTGTCTGGCTTCTCTTTTCGCTTTTCGCTGTAGATGGAGCGAGATGCAGCAGAAACTGGATATGTATATAAATCTATGTCTAATACACATTCCTCACGATATTCCTTTCTCATTCATATTCCTTCTCACCTTACTGGCTTTATGTCCAATTCCTAGCTGTTTCCACCATAAAACTGGAATGTGCTTCCCCTGGACATCAAAAAAGCTGAAAATATTTTTTTCTTGAAGCGTAAAAGTCGGAACTACTACTTGAATTCCTCTGAACCTTAGTTCGGTCTACGTCAGAATTGTTATTAAGTTCTTTTAATGATTTGATATTTTTCATAGTATTTATTAGTTTATAATTTTAGCATAATTAAGTATTTTATTATAATAAATAACTTTTTTTCTGTTTAAAGTATCTGCTATTTGTTTATTCTTAGGGTTTGGTTGACTGGTAGAGAATGCCTTGTGGCATTAAGTCCGCCTATGTACCACTACTGTACATAAAAGTTTAAATAAATAAATAAAACCCCTGTAGATGTTGAGCTAGATCCGTACGATGCCCAAATTAAGGCCGTAGTCTGCAAAATAGGCCGATGCCAATTAATCGACTAATAAACTTAGCCAAGGTAACCTAATTGGTACGACAGGAATAGAATCAGACGATTTGGGAATTTCTCCCTTATGAACATGAAACCTCACGTATATTACGGTACAAAATGTCCTCCAACATAAAACGCAACGCTGTATCTAGGTGACACTGCAACGTTACCCAGTGTCCCGCAAATTTGACTGGCCTGTTGGTCTAGTGGTTAGTGGTCCTGACTGCTTTACCGGGTCGTGGATTCGATTCCCACCCAGAACAAATGTTTGTGTGATAAACACAATCATTTGTTCTATGTCTGGGTGTAATTTATCTATAATATGTATGTATTTAGAAATGTTTAAGTGTGTTTACCAGTTGTCTAGTACTCATAACACAAGCTCTGCTTAGCTTGGGATTAGACGGCGTTATGTAACAGTAAAAAAAAAAATTTTGCCCTCCAACGTTTTGCAACGCATTTATGCGGCGACGCTGAACATGTTGTTGGACAATATAACAACGTTGCGCGTAATATTGGGGGGGTATTTTGTGGGTTCTGTTTCACTCGCCTATCGTCAACATTGAGCAAGGTTTAAAAGCTTGTTACTTCATCTGACGCAATCCAACGCGATGTTTGACGAATAGGCAACGTGAAAAAAGAGAGATAACGCCTGAAAACTCTGTTAGCATTCGGTAATTCCGTGATTTACTCGAATATTTCACAAAACTTGTTCCGTGTTTTTTTGGAAGGACAGAAAATACGTATTTTTTTAAACCCTTAAAAGTTTTAGAAAAAAATTGGCGTCATTTAGAATATTGATCAAATTTGCAAGGCTTCTATTTTTATACTTTTTGAGTAAGTTATGAAGTGTCAAAGTTCATGCAAAATAGCAGATTTTCAGAGGTCTTTACTGGATTAGTTATAATAGTTATACACAAATTTATAAATTGATTTCAATAGAAGCTTAGATGATATCCACAAGATGCTGTGTTTCCAAAGTATCTAATGAAAAATGTGTAATAACGTCATCATCGCGAAAGAGCGGTTGTATGAAAAACAGTGAAAATGTATGTCGAGTTTCATCCCCTTTTTTTTAGGTGGGATCATCATCTAATGACAAATCTCGCTCTTGGGCGGAGCGAGAGATAGTGTCAGACTTTTACTGGCTAAAAACCCACTCCTGTTCCTTCTTTGCCTTCATCCTAGGGCCCCGGGTTTGGCTTTCACACTACCCGTGGCCCCCAATAGGCTTCAACCCTGTTGGGCCCCTACGATTTGCTGACATCTCCCTGAGGCGCGCGTGGAACAGTACGCGCCGTATCCCCTTAAGATTATCTTCTGTAAATGAAAAAGTCGCGAGGAAAGGTTTCAGTACAGTCTTTTCCTAACTATTACTGGATTTAGCTGAACACCAGCTTAAAAGAAAGGAAATGTTTAAGTATAAACGTGGATCATTGCAGATAGCTATCTACAAAGATACATACAAAAGATGGCAGGATGTAAGGTCTGCTAAAAATAGTTAGGGAGTGATTACTGGGATAACAACTACATAACGTAGTATGACAGAAGACCACATAGGAGTCTTTAAGTCGAGAGTGAATAGGTTACTTCTAGGCAAGCGTGCTCCATCATCGCTTACCATGATGAGATAGTTGTAAAATGGGAGCCTATCATTAATAAAAAAAACTGGACAAATGCGAGTTTGACTCGCGCAATGAAGGTTTAGTACAAACTTACGTAAACAGTTCACTTCCCGAATGGATTCTTGAAGATTTTTCCGAATCGCAAAAATTTTTTTCTTGTAACGTAACAACCAATTTACAGTTTTCAGATTTGTTGTTCCCTATCTGTGCTGTAAGACCTAGCTTTATGCCAAATTTCATTATTCTGGGTCAACGGAAAGTACCCTTTGAATTTTGATTTTCTCAAGAGTGTCGAAATATACGTTTTTTGCGACATAAACGGCTGTATCTTTTTTTTTCAGTTAACCTAGAAATCTGATTTTTTTACAGCTTCAAGAGACCGCAGGCTTGAGTATATGGTTTTAATATCAACTCGATACCTCCACGCGTTCCCGAGATAAAGGGTCTTGACAGACAGACAGACGGACGGACAACAAAGTGATCCTATAAGGGTTCCGTTTTTTCCTTTTGAGGTATGGAACCCTAAAAAAGAAAAAACATAATTATGATATTGTGATAAATGAGAGCATCTGTTCGTGTTCGGAATAGACATGAAGAGATGCAACTTAGGAGAAACAGGCACAAACATTACCCAAGTGCAGGCATGTGTATTCGCATAGTCGGCCTTATAATGTTCCCACTGTTGGGACTCAGGCCTCCTCTCTAGAAGAGGGAATGGGCCGTAATCCACCACGCGGGCCCAGTGCGGGTTGGTGGATGTCACAAGTCTTCGAATTTTTGGTTCTAGGACATGCCGGTTTCCTCACGATGTTTTCCTTCACCGTTTTGAGAGTAGTGGTGATGAAATAAATTACACAAAGTAATGCGCCTGGCTGGGTTTGAACCCGCGACCTACAACTCCGTAAGTCGGGGCCATTACCACTCGGCCACCACTGCTCTCTTTAATTTAGATAATATAGTATATTTTAACTTATTTGTATACATCTCTCATCTGACTCTCCTGTCGCAGATCTGCTGGAAGAAATTTCATTTAAAATAAGCAGTATCTTTGTGCTCTTTTGTCTGCTTTTGTTCTTTTCATTTTTAAGTGTTTGTGTGTACATAAATAAACAATACACAAACTTTGGACCCCCATTTTATCCCCTTAGGGGGTGAATTTTGAGAAATCCTCCCTTAGTGCTCGCCTACGGCATAAAATGAAACCGTGTGCAAAATTTTACGATCCTAGTCCCCAGTAGTTTCGGCTGTGCGTTGATATGTCAGTCAGTCAGTTTATTCTTTTATATTTATAGATAAATAAATGAAGAAAGTGAACAAAACTGCCAAATATAACAATATTAATGTTCCGTTTCACTAAGATTAACTACTACTACCAGTATATTCGCTTCTTCACTTTGTAATGTTAATTGCACGAAATACCGTTCTCAGAGTTTAGTTAATAACTGCGAATGTGTTTGTATTGAATAATTTTTTACTTTTTTTTTATCGAGTGGAATCTTAATTGTAGTCTCATCGAAATTGCTGTATCATTAGCTGTGACTGTGAGTGCAATATGTTTGGTGCGAAAGGTGATTTGTTCGTACAGCTGTTTAGGTTTTATTGAAATGATCATTTAAGGCTTTTATTAAGTTCCAATAACTTCTCGCGCTCTAAGGTGGAGCGGCAGACTTTTACTGAGCATAACCACACCTATGTTCCTTCTTTGCCTAGCGTTCCAAGACCACAAGTTTTCTTTTTAGAAATTCCATACGGTTTTGTTGACATCTCTGAGGCGCGCGTGGGTCTCTTGCGCCGTCAGACTCGGGCTTGTTACTTACCGAACGCCGGACGGCGAGCTAAATAGCTAGCTCGTCGTTGGTTCTTCGTATGTTGGGATCAAATTCTGTAATACTGCAATCTTACATACATAAACATTAAAATATTTGGACGTCTATAGAACAACGCTTTTGTTCAGGACACGACAGCGAAAACTATATTACAGATTTAAATTGTATTACGAAAAATGTTTGAATTAAGTCCTTACTTGATTCAAACATATATTTTTAATTCTTGTAGAACTGGTGAAATAAAAATAGTTGTCCTTCAGTTGACCTTTGCGTTCCAGGGCCGGTTACTCTTTCAAATAATTCCGGTAATGTGTTACGCTAAAGCAAGTCTTTCTCTGGACGAACTTACCCGTTAAAATTCATGCGGCCTAAGGGGCCTTTCCTCGCTACTATAGATATATAGTATAGACCTATAGTATCCAAGTCCCGCAGGCCTGCAGGAGGCATTCCTACGGGAAAATCCCTCTAGTAAATTCCCCGAAATACATCAAAAATCAGACATCAAATAGAATTAATTATGTGGGTTTATATTGTGTACTGGATCCTACTCTCAAATATGTTCTTTCTCTATAACTTAAAGGTTCGCTGAGAGAAAACACATTGCTGAGTTGAGCTCGCCTATATAGGGTGACTGGCAATTAGTGTACGATACTTAAACACGTGACTGTGTTCATGATAACAAACAATTTTTACCATAAGAGCAAAGCCGAAATCGCGAAAAAAATATCAGCTGTTCAGTACATTAGGCAAACTTAAATGTACTGAACAGCTGATTTTTTTTCACGATTTCAGGTTTGTTCCCATAGTAAAAGTTGTTGGGTATCATGAGCACAATCACGTGTTTAAGTATCGTACACTAATTACCTGTCACCCTGTATACATGAACTGTCAAATCACCGTGCACTTTGTTATGTTTTTATGTTTAACGTTTTGGGAACACATTCATTGTGCGTACAGCTAAGGAGTGGAATTCCTTGCCGGAATCTGTGTTTCCTGATGGCTACAACCCGGGAATCTTTAAGTCAAGAGTGAATAGGTTATTTCTAGGTAAGCGCGCTCCATCGTCGACCGCATCGTCGCTTTTCATCAGGTGAAATAGCGGTCAAGCGCGAACCTAACAAAAATAAAATAAAAAGATTTAAGAAAATCATAGGAATAAAACCACTTTTCATTTAATTTTCCATAGTCACAATTTAAAAATTACTTTCTCTTCTTTACAGAACAAAGGTTACAAAGTAAAAAGCAACAAGTACAGAAATGGCAGAGGTATACGGAGCCGGGGGATGAACTGGAGCCCACGGCGTCATCCCCCATGAAGCGGTCATCTCGGAACCTGTCGGATGACTTCGAGAACGGGGATGATGATGACAGTCCCTTACCTGAGGCCGTACTTACTACCAATCTAGGACTTGATATTGTAGTTGTGGCAACTAAGGTAAGGACAACATAATTATATAGGCTGACTGGTAATTAGTGACCGATACTTAAACCCGTGATTGTCCTCATGATTACAAACAACTTTCCTAAAGAAAGTTTTTTATATACTCATGAGACAACGGCCTTACGCGGCTAACAGCTGAGCGGTCGCAAGTGCGCGCAAGCGAATTTCAAACAGCTGTTTTGTTATTGTCATAAAACTAATGAGTCTAAAAAAAAGCTTCTGTAGGAAAGTTGTTTGTGATCATGAGTACAATCACGTGTTTAAGTATCGGTCACTAATTACCAGTCACCCTATATGGTCTATTTTTTTTTATGCCATTAATTGGCAAGCTAGCAGGCGGGGCATCCTCGTTTGGGGCATGATTTGCATTCAAAATTCATTAGTCTTCTTTATTTCTGCTTTGTGTGTAAAGATAAAAAATACCAATACATTCCCCGCCATTTCACCCACATCTTTGGTTATTGCTCCGCTTCAGTAGGTTGTAGCGTAATGCCTTCTTCGATAAATAGGAAATCCAACACTAAAATAAATTTTCAATTCGAATCAGTACTGTGATTAGCGTGTTCAAACAAACAGATTTTACATAGAAACCTCATGAATCACTCTGTCTGTTGGTGAAAATTTCACGAAAATCCGTTCAGTAATTTTAGATTTTATCGCGTTCATACAGACAGACAGACGCGATGCAGCACTTTGTTTTAAATGATGTAGTTACTCATTAGTTATTTATAATTCGAGATAATTTAAATCCGTCGCCACCAATTCAAGCATCGAATTTAGCGTTGAATCTGTAATTTAATAAGAAAACATATAGCGTTGAGCTTGTAATTAACTGACCTGTTGGTCTAGTGGTTAGTGGCCCTGACTGCTATGCCGGAGGTCGTGGGTTCGATTCCCACCCAGGACAAATGTTTGTGTGATGAGCAACGATAATTTGTTCTGTGTCTGGGTGTAATTTATCTATATATGTATGTATTTAGAAATATATAAGTATGTTTATCAGTTGTCTAGTACCCAAAACACAAGCTCTGCTAAGCTTGGGACTAGACGGCGTTGTGTAATAGTTGTGGAATATTATATAATGTGGAATAATCACGATTTATTGCTCTATAACAGGCAACTTAACCCTTTCCTCAGACTGACTACATGAGCACCCTAGAGAAGGAACACGACTACCGCGATGAACACTTTGACTTCATGCAGCAATGGATTCGACGGTTCTGCCTTCAGTACGGCGCCGCCCTATTCTACACCAGCGCTAAAGAAGACAAGAATTGCGATCTTCTGTACAAGTATTTGACGCACAGGATATACGGGCTGCCTTTTAGAACGCCCGCGCTTATTGTGGAGAAGGATGCTGTTTTGATGTGAGTAATATCTTCTGCTCAAGTTTGTAATCTTCTGTACAAGTCTACAGGGAGTCGCAGGACGACTCTTGGTCACCGTAGGTGCGGGCTTGTCGACGGCGAGCAATGGGTAGAGGACCAGGCCTGGATCGACGCATGGTGTTCCATGCGTGCCTCGAAAACATGGCAACATGATTAGCGAAACCTGTTAGGGCCGATGCCTGCCAGGGCTACGGGGTTATTATAAAGAATTACCACGACCCTCGACCGTAAAGAGCAACTAAAGGATCTTAGTTTTAATAAGTAAGAGTTTACACCCCTCTCACTTCACCCAGAGAGGCAGAAGCCATTTGATGTCATTTCACAAATAACAACAGGTTGCATTTTGGAGAGTGTACGCAGGAATTGCATGACTTGATTCCACCATCTCATTTCTACCATACTACCACTACTACCATCGTACGGCGAGTATCCACTCTTACGTTGTTGAAATCTCAACGGTCCGGACTAAGCGTTCCGCCTAGTCGTTTATACAGCGTACATCTAAGGACTGGAACAATTTCCCTGATGAGATCTTCCCATCCGATTATAATTTGGGTGTTTTCAAGGCTAGAGTGAATAGGCTCTTAATAAACTAGTGCGCCTCACCATCAACAGGCCTCCTCTCTAGGAGAGGAAAGCAATCAAAAGTAACAAAAGGTTTATAATTCTGTGAGCCACAAAGTCGGCATGTATCCTAAAGGTACAACAGGAGATTAGATTTTTTTCTGCATAACTGAAATGGGACTTTGTTTATGAAATAAGTAAGTATTTTTTGAATCTCCTTCCTTTCATATAGCATCTCAACTTGCTATGGTATGGTAGGCTTACCGAGGCGGGAGGCTCTCCAACGGCTCCATGAAGTTATCAGGAGATTTAAGTCTCCCGCCAAAGATTTACAATATCAATACTGGTCCCAAACGTGATGCACTCGAGATTTCATTGTCTGAACTGAATCCATGTTCACATATTCATATTGATCATTACATCTGTGATTAACTGCCTACCAATAAAAACGTTACCATTTTGTTACAGACCCGCTGGCTGGGACAGCATGAAGAAAATTTGTATATTATACGAGAACATGCAGTCGTGTAAGCCGGACGACTACTACAGGGATGTTATCGTGCAGCCTGTTATACGGAAAGTAAGACTGCCTTTCATTAATGTTTGTCTCGATATCAGCTCATAGATAGAGTATGAAGGCGACTGCGATAAATTAGCGGTACAGCCGCCATCGGTAAGCTTTTTCTGGTAGAGGGTTCATGGCGTAAAATTAAGATAAATTTATTTCAGTACATATAATTAAGTGGTTCTCTTTGAAAATATACGTTTTTCAAAGGTATAAAGTACCTTAAAAGGGCATCACAAAGTTCTAAAAATAATATATGCAATACTTTGATTCATGGTCTTCAATTTTGTACATTTATTTTTTTCATTTTATGTTCTACAAACAATAAAAAAATTACTATTTGCGTTTATTGTTTGTGTTTCAACTTTATTACCTAAACAATTACCAACACAAAACTTATACCTGTCTATAGAGAATATAATGATTGTAAATATTGTACTTTTTTAGATATTTTTTTTTACTATCAGTACGTTTTTATTGAAATATTATCAATTCTCGGAAACAAATTTTGCAAATGACGACGTCAAAATATCAAATCATAGGTCGCCTAGCCCTTGAACGGGTCGACGTACGTAATTTTTCTCGTTAAAACTCTCCCGTATTTACGTAGATTTACCTTTCAAGTGTAATAATATAGGGGAATTCAGGGGTCATCGGCTAATAGGAGCCCCTTAAGTAATTATTGACTAAAGTATAATAATATCATAATCCGAGAGAACTAGTGATCTCTTCAGAAGCGTCCGAACTACTCGACCGATTGCCCAAGACTGCCGTTCATAAACGTCGCCTCGCCAAATGATTCCGCTCACATGACTCGTCTACAACGTTTCACCTCACTTTTCGGTACTAAGGAATCAATTGAGTGCCTTATTATCGCTAAATTAACATATCGCCGTCAATGGCCGACACAAGACGCCAATGCGCCTTGCACTGCACTTACGGTGGGGGTGTAATCTGATTTGATGAATCCAAAGACACCTGCAATAAAATAATAAATGTCCATTTGTTTCAGAGCGGCGCGAACCGCGAAGCCGAGGTACAGGCGGAAGACGAACAGGCCTTCTTACAGAGACAGTTGGCCGCTCTGCAGGCTGGCACGCCTGCGCCAAGAGCTGACTCACCGCTGCGGGCTACGCAGAGGACCACAGCACAGGTAACTTGCTTCTTACACGTAAGCTTATGGTGTCATATGAGATTATGGGGTCCTGTAACTTTGTACTATCTGTATAAAAGGCAAAGTTCCAACTCACTCAGGGGGCGTTCAAGTTCATTCGGCTTCTTATTCCGCTCAATCGCGTCCTTAATCCTCTCGGTATTAAATGTGGCGAAAGTCGCGTTTTAGAGACTTCGAGATCCGTTTATTGAGCTGCCGTTTTTATATGCACGCATGATCTGAAGACTACAGAATCGTCTCACGCTTCTCCTTCATAAGCTCGAGATTTAGCCTCTTGTTCTTATTTGTACGACCATACGGACTGTCCATACAGTCGGGTCTAAGTTCTTTAAGACTTTAAAGAACTTAGACCCGAGCGTATGGACAGTTTCCACGAACCCATCGTTGTATTCGTCCACGGAGCTTCCTAGGCACTCGAAACGATTTAGAAGTTCGAGCTGAAAGCTCTCGGAGTTTTGGATTTGGATCTGTGCTGGACGGAGCGTAGACCTCATCAGTCGAGAACTTTCAAGCTTGACGTCGATATTCAATGTGCCTCTTGCCATGCGGTGATCACTTCCAATTTTCACCGCTTTGATCACAGAGACATCATATTTTATACTCAGAATATCATCAAGATATTCGCTGAAGGTCATACAGGTTTACACCCCGACCTCGACACATCCCGACGACGAAGTAGAGACCATGTATGAGAATATATCCAGAGCGATGCATGGTTATATAAGACTCACTTCACCTTGGTCACAGAGGACTCTAACGCGAAACTGGGCAAACGAGACGGTGACGAACTGCGAGTGGGGCAATTTGGATTAAGACGTAGGAATCACCGTGGACACCGACTGGCTAGTTTACTGAAGAAGGAGGGCCTCTACATGATGACAAAAAGCGTGAGCATAGGAAGTGGACCTGGTAAAGCCCTGATGGTGCAACTAAAAAATGAGATTGGGCTTAACATATTGTCGACGAAGAAGCAAATATTCACTGTGACATATATGTGCACACGCAATTATGAACATGAAATTATAAGACAAGCTACATTTCTTTATTGGTCACTTGATCAAACGTCTCATTTAATAATTAAGCAACGGAAAAATGAGATGGCCTCTAATAAACTGATTCGCCTTTTTACAATATTTTTTTTCTTTTACATAATATTCTTAGTCCAAGAGCGTGCAAAGAGAGCTCGGAACTGTAGGGCATTCCGACATGGTATTTTTGTTATAACCACCCAGAAAGTGACTTACATAGAAGATAAGAAGCGAAGTGAATAAGATAATATCAGTCAGACGCTCATTAATAGTGTCTGACTTTAGTAATTTAAAATGTAATGTAGATTTTAAGAAGAGAAAAATGCTATTAAAAAGTAGTCTGTTTAATTAGCAACCATTATAAACCTTAGGGTGCTAAGCATTTTTAGTCCGTCACTGTGCTGAATCAAATGACAATTCCTTTTCGTTGGTGAGCTGCATGCCCAGTGGCATGCTTACATTGATACATACATTACTATCGTGTATGCAAAGTATAACCTCAAATTTGTGCTCCTTCAGCTGGACGGCACAAAAATCGGCATAGGTCCGGGCACCCCGGGCAACGAGGGCGTACTCGCCAACTTCTTCAACTCGCTGCTGTACAAGAAGTCGGGCTCCCCGGCCGGGCGCGCCGACGCGTCGCCGGCGGCCGCGGCGGCGCGCTCCGACGCCGCGGCCGAGCTCGACCGCCTCACCAGGGCCAAGGCGCGCCCGCAGGGACCTCCGCCACCCATCGATCTAAACTCTTCCTCCGAGTGCTAGCCGCTTAGCTGTCCCACCGCTGTCTGTAGGTAAGTCAACACTCATCATCATCTCATCATCTTCCAGCCCTTGTACCGTTTTATTTGGGGTCGGCGCAACACGTTTTTCTACTTCCATTGTGTCCTGTCACCCGTCACGCTATGACTAACTGCCTTTTCTTTCATATCACTTCTCCACACAATCTATTTATCTTTTCTTTGGCCTCCCTCTCCCTCCATCCATATTTATACTCATAACACAAATGATTGAACACTATCATGACCAAAACCCCGACCTAGAGAAAGAAAGAAGAAATAGTGAGACTTGTATAGCGTCGTCATTGTCGCTCTTTCACCGAGTAAATGCACAACTGTCCATTCCCAGGTACATGTAGCTGGGCGGGCACAGCTAGCCGGGCGCCGGAAGCGAGTGCGCGCAGCTCCACTCGCCGTACTGTGACAGCTCCACTCGCCGTACTGTGACAGCTCCACTCGCCGTACTGTGACAGCTCCACTCGCCGTACTGTGACAGTTCACACATCGCTGCAGAGCCCCGCAGGCCGTACCGTAGCCTTACCACAAGCCAAGCAATGGTAAGCTCACAAGAGACCCTTCCGCGTGGCTTACACTGGCGTCATACGTATTCGGTTTTTACTTAAATGGACGAAAATTGTGTCCTAACACGGATTTTTGAAAGATTGGCTATTGTTTTTTAAATTAGAACTATCCCAATGGCTTTTAATTTGTATGAGATTGAACCTAAAATGCATAATAAATAGTATTTAAGAATTTTCCGAATGTTCGTGTCAGTTTTAACTAACATAATGAAACACCTATGTAACCTTTCCATTAACTTACAATTTTACATCGTACTTATTTAGTTACTTTTGTCCACAACCCCGTCAAGAATCTCTAGTTAATCGTAGGTACATCGAAACCTGTTCAGCATTTTCGTGTTATAAATACACATACAGACATTTTTCATATATGAAACCGGCTGTTAATATTCTAAGGCAGCTTTGAATTGTCAGTCTTTCAAAATCCGTTATTAAAATGTCGATGAGAAGTGCGTACTGTGGTTTAAGTTTCCTATTTACATTTTTTTATGTAACAAGTATTATGATTATTTTGGATAATAGAGTCATTATAGGACTAATCATAAGATTACTAAATATTTTCGGGATATAAGTAATATTTTTTAGGCACTGCCAAGCCCAAGCCTAAAGCCACTGCTGGATGCTGAGCAATGCTGGAAGACTTTGTGCAAGCTACATACTATGAAGAGAAATCTTCCATAAATAAATTAGATATTGAATATGGATTTTTATACCTAGTGTTAAGTTATATTTTCAGTTGCCGACAACGCCAAAAAAAAATAAAGAGGAAATAGTTATTGCTTCTTAAAATTATTAATGCTTCTTGTAAACTATGAGCGCCATCTAGTGAAAAAATTACCACGCTGGAGCACTTTGCTTTCACCTTAATCATTCCTCGCTTTTTCACGAGATAAAGCGATGGGAAAATACATCGTTTGTCTAAAAAGTATCACTTATACCCCGTCAAAATATTTCCTTTGAGTATTTGAACAAAAAATTCAAGTTTCAAGTACCCCCCAGTATGACACTTCTCGTCGATATGCCTCGGCTTGAATCGCCACTATCACCAACCCTGGCGATTAGTGATTGTATTATGTAACGACAACTTAGATTTTATATTAATAATTGTAAAATTAATAACTCGAAAGGGTTCAGGGCATTTTGGGTCTTAGATGATACAAGTTAGAGTTGAGAATAGAGTAAACTTTGAAAATGGTAAGGACTTTTTACAAACAAATTGTGTAATGTGTTTTTGAATTGTTTGGACAATGTTTGATGAATGTTCGCAAGCTTATATTTCATTCGAAATAAAAATTAGACATTTAAATTAAACCGTTTTTGACTGTCCGTTCAACCGATTTTTAAGTTTTATTGCGTTGGTGGCATGATAAATGGCGGCTGCAACAAATAGTTGGTATTGTAAATTGTAACCATTTTTTACTTTGAATGCCATCTTTATGCCAACGGAATAGAATTCAAAATCGGTTGAACGGACAGTATAGTTACCGGCACGGGTCTTGACCGGTGACTTCTACAGTTCTACTTGCGCAGAAGTACGTAGAAGTGAAATATCGGGTCTCTTTAGTGGTATGAAGAGAGATGCGGGGGCGGGGAGTGAAATCGTTGTACAGTGAATAGCTCGCCGATATTTTACGATGCGCAAAACGATCCCCGCTCTTTCGTCGAGCGCTCAAGAATTCGTGCCGCTATCTATAACAAGGGTTTGTTTAAATACATTATTTTATTTCGTATGGAGTATAGATATACGATATTATGGTTTGGTATATTCGTTTAAGTGAGTAATGATGAAATCTTACAACACTCAATATTAACAACACAAATTAAATATTCCGAAATAGAATTCCAACCATATATTAGATTGCATAATACACCTGGCAGCCTTAGTTTTCTAACAAAAGCAGTTGTGTAAACAAACCTCAAGAACCATTTAATTTATGTAATACCCTGCTTCTCATCTTAGAAGAATAAAAAGTAGAAAACACCTTATAAAATCTATTTAGGTAATGTTGTAAATATTAAAATCGAATCTTCGACCCAAAAATGTCCCAACCCTAGGTATAGGAACAACGTTATTCATACATTTCCATTACTATCGAAACTAAAAGCGAGTTTAATTTAATGTCCTAATTAATTAAAACGCAACGTTTATTTGTAACATTGTTTATGATATTAAAATAAGTATTTATTTAGTTAGTCTACAAGTAAGTGCCGGGGTACACGAGTCGATGACATCGATCTTTACAACTGCCTCAGTTCATGAGCTCTTTACGTGATCCTTTTGACGACCTAAACTGAACTGTTAAAGGGATGGAGCTATATAGGTTGTATAGCTCCATTTCGTTCTAGCTCGCACGACTGGCATTCTAACAGGTAAGGTCCCTGAAGTCAATTGACATAAGTTTTGATTAGCTTAAATATGAATGCTTTTTTACATTTGAACAAGTTACCCAAATAAAACAATTAATACTTTATGCATTTCCATATAAAGTTAAGTCTCCTGCAGTATGACGAAAACTGTCAAATAGCAATAAGCAAACAGAACAAGCTTTGTTGTCAAAACAAAGATGGCTACTGTTTGACAGAGTGTCCTATGTATTTGTTACAGAAATTGTTTTGGTTGTGGAAAATCGTCTTCAGTATTTAATTTTTAATCATCTTGTACATTTATTGACTTTCTCTACTTATTATATGCACGAATGTAGCTGCATTAAATAATTTAAACAGCCTTTATCACTGGAAGCACGAGCGTTCCAAATTTGACCCTTTTCGATGTGCTTACTGCTCTAGTTAATGTTTTATTATGCGTAAAATCGCAGTTTTTTTATGACTTTTAAAAAAATGTGATGAATATTGTTTACATGAGATTTCATAAAAAAATCGTAAAAATTGCGATTCTACTCATAATAAAACATTAACCAGTGCAGGAAGAAAATCGAAATGGGTCAAATTAGGGACGTCCGCGCTTCTAGTGTTAAATAGTTTGAATTGCAAAGTTGCTGAGTTCGCAAGTTTAGATGATCCGTGTACCCCAGCACTCACTTACTTGGAATACGACACGAAAACATTATCCTAGTGAAAGGTTTTGTTATCATCTGAGATTAAGGAAGTTCCGAGAACGCGAATCTTCCGTGAAGACTGGCGGTGCAATCATACATGGTTTAATGCACAATGAAGTCACTATTTGTACAAACCATTCAACAGTATGGCTGATAATTATGTATGTTGTAAAAGATTTTTTAATTATTTGCTCATCATTCTGTATTTAAGATTCGCTTTCCCATTTTTGGACTCAATGGTGACCTTTATTGTGTTGTGGTAACCGAATTTATTTATAAAAGAAATATATTAATTATTTGGAAAAAAAAATTTACTCTCCCAATTCTATGTACTGTGTTTTTTTTTTGTAATTTTACATTGTGACTGTATTAGATTGGATTTTGTTCACATGTGGTGCAATACTGAACATTCCAAACCTGGTTTGGTGCTTATTGTAATAGTAAAATTATATTATTAATTATAATGGAGTTTCATTTAACGTTTCTTGCCTGCGCTCTCTTCGAAATTCGTTTTGGTTCAAAACAATTTTCGCACTAAAGGTCACTGTTATTCCAACTTAACATTCTAATTTAAATCACATTCTGTAATAGTAGATAAAGTACGAAATCATATCTTAGAGTACTTAAACGATTTAGCAAATCCAAATGATAATAAAAATAACGGAAGTAAGAAGCATGGCTTTTCCTAAACTTAATAAGTATTTATATCGATTAATAAAATATCTTTCAATTTATAACTTATTAACGTGAATAGCTTAGGTATTAATTAATTTTAGCAACGTGTTTTTTGACAAACTTATCTAGAATTTACTCTTGTTTTTGATCTCTGATCCTGGAATTGCTTAAAGGGTTTGGCAGCTAGAGTTGTTGTTCAATTTTACTTCTTACT
Organism: Mythimna pallens; assembly: GCA_961205895.1. Taxonomy (NCBI): domain Eukaryota; kingdom Metazoa; phylum Arthropoda; class Insecta; order Lepidoptera; family Noctuidae; genus Mythimna; species Mythimna pallens. The sequence continues at coordinate 4,082,221 of OY540830.1, forward strand.
GATTATAAACGTTTTTAAAAATATATTTCCAAATCTATGCATGATAAATGCACAACGTATTGTTCAATTTTCAAAAAAAAATTTTGTGGTCTAATTGAATTCTTCGAATTTGTTTATATGGATAATGTATTTACCTCTTCATTTACAATATAGCCATTGAATGAGAATTTAATAGGGTATATTTGCACAGCAGAGCTTTGCGAGATAAAAAAATAAATTTGTGAAAAAACACAAATATGTTATGATAATAAACTCATTTGTATGATAACGGAGAGGTATTGGCAAGTTTTGATATGAAATATTTGTACAAGTAAATGATGTGGTTTGAAGCTAAAAGGCTGGATTATTGTCTATTTTTATAAAGGGGATTACATGTTAGGTGGCTAAAATGCATAATTTTAATAAACATAGAAATATTTGTGAGCTGTAAGGACTTTCTTCGACCACATTAACCGGCCAATTCGCGGAAATGTTGAGTTAAAAAGTTGAAATAATTCCGAGTTAGCGTGGTCGTATATTTATACGTATAATATTTATGACGGATAGTAATCAAGTATTTTTATATAATTGCATTATAACTTCTAACATTATGTAACAGAATCTAACATCTGTGAAAAAAATTAATGTACCTACCAAAATAATTCGGTGAAATTATTCGAACGCAGATAACTTTTTGCTCATTTATTTTCTATTTTTAACATTTATGTACTAGTCAAATATCAGTTGATTTTATATTGATTAACGACTACCTACATCTCTTTCTGTGATATATTTTTTTTATGTAGAACAAAATAATTTCCTTTGTAATCTGTCCTGTGTATGATGTATTAGCCACATAACATCCTCATATAGGCATAGATTTTTTTTTTGTTTCCCGCTCAACTGTTACGAGAAAGACAAATTCCTTTTTTCTTTTGTTGAATTTTGTTTAGTTTATATAAAAAAAGATCGTAACATAAACTATTTTATCCATTATTTTTCCAATATAAATTAAAAAGTATTTATTTAAAGAATAGACTATAAATAATAGTTGGCTGTTTAAAAGAAAACAATGCCATTTCGGTTGTAATTAATACAGTTGAAGCTATAAGGCTTAGTGATTAGTTAGATTCTCAAAAGATAATTTTTGTTACGCTTTGCAATAGGTTAGATTCCAATATTTAAGCAAGAAAAAAAAAAAACATTTTAGTTTAACTATGTTATTTAAAGAAAAAAATATTACTAATCTATAAGCGATGCGCGATGGTCTAATGACCAAGATCGAACGATTAATTTGTATTTGAGTGTATAAAAGTATTTATGATAATATGGAATTTTTAAAATGTAATAAAAGGCAGACAGTGGGCATCCATATGTACTGGTGACATGTTCATTATGTTTTCCATCTCACTATTTGGGTGTAACTTTATTGTACATAGGAGCTTTGCGGGTCAAAGCAAACCATCCGCGTACACGAAGCTGCAACGACACGACGTATCGACTATGCCTCTTAGTCGATAGAATTTCATAGTTTAGTATGTAAGCTTCACGCAGGCGTACACCAAGCGTATAATGACAATTACGCGTCTATGAAGCTACGCGACCATGAACAGTAGGCCTAAGTAAAAAAAATCTGTTTGCATTGTACAGCCTCATCCATAACAATTAAATAGCATAGCTTTTATGATAATGTCAATAAGTTAACAGATAAGCACGCGAATATAAATCTTATTGCAGTTATCGCAATTTTACATTGGACCACAAGTTACTGAAACTCCGATCTATCCGTCAAAATAACTTCTTAGCTGGCTGTGAATGGTCGGTCAAAATAAAAGCAACAAATCATATTAGACGACTTGAAAATGACGTTCAGAAATGGAGGGTAGTTATAAAATAATAATAAATTGTCAAAGCCTGCCTTGCACGAAAAAAGAGACTGCGCACTTTAGGAGGATGCCTCAGGGTAGCAAGCAAAATTCAATATTTCTTAAGTTTTTGCATTTTGTAGGTCACTCTCAAGTTATATATTGATTAAAATATGATTGGCTGCCGTAATTCGTATTTATGGAATTAAAATCTGATGATTTTCAATATAACTCTTGCTTCCCAACGTGACACTGGCAGAATAACCGCAACCAGGTCATAGCCAAAACAAAAAAAAATACTCTCACTTCGTCTTACCGTATGTATGTATACCGTAGGCTATTTCGTATAAAAGTCATTCAAGAGTTAAGGGGTGACCTTGCTAATTACAATCCGTGTAGAGCATTTATAAACCATGACCTTCAACGCCCTTGGTTGGGCGGTGCGTTTTCCCAACGTATTGGCGCGTGGTTTACATCCATGTAGCCGCAACACAAACCAAACACATAAACTAAGGTCACCTTGGTTGGAACGCTAGTTTGCAACCGTCTGGTCAGCCCTTTAATCAACTAACCTGCAAAATGCAAAAAACAATTAAGAAGAAATTTGAATTTTGCGGCTTTCACTTTAGTATTGGTACTAGTAACTAATGACAATTTCCTACAATGCCTCGATTTCGTTTCTTTGACCCCCAAAACTCCTAATCCTATCGCACACTCATCTCTGTAAATATCTTTTCTTTACAGAGCTAATGCAGTGAATTATCAACACTTATTTGTAGTAGCAGCGGTTATGTCTAAATGTAAGCTTATAGGCGATACTGTACATAATTTGAATAAACTAGCACGGGAACTGTTCTGATCAGTTTTGTGTTTCATTTTTTTTGCCTAGATATATGATAGTGTTGTTTTAAATCTCATCGATTTAAAACAACACTATCATATATCTTTCTTTTCTTTCCTCTTTTCTTTACTTTCCTTCCGATCCCAATAGTGTGGAAGGATTGTTTAGCATTACTGCCTTCTACCTTCTCGAAGACTGAAATAACAGCTGCGATGTGGGTAACCCCTAGCTCAGGTTGATTAAATTCAGATTTGAATAAAAAAGTACGTGTACTAAAATCTAAACAACAGATCCTGAAACAAGCGATTTGCTTATACATATCTACAATCATATCCATAACTACACAATAAATAATGTACTAAATTGATACTAATAGGTGCCGAACAGAATATCGACTTTGTTATGGCGGTGGCGTTGCCAGACATCCGGCCGCAGGGATACCTTGATTAACGAAAATCTAGTACATTTATGATTTAGTTAAACAATTATAACGTTACGCGGTCCGCAGGTCCCTATATTAGATGTCGCTTCAGTTGTTGCCTGCCTGCAGTATTGCCAACCCGAATTTTAGAAAATTAGTAGATTATATGCTAAATGTTGGTAGAATGTAAAATGCAAAATTGGCAGATCTACTACCTCAATTTAGAAGATTTTTTAAGATTAAAATGCATGAACTGTTCTTAAAATGTTTATTTTTGGAAATTAAGTAGGTATACATATTTTTTATTAAAAAAAATTAAATTTTCTGCGCTAGGCTGCCCGTTGTTAGGAATATTTTAGTATGCAACAATTCCTCTATGATTCTCCGTCCAAATTCTATTTCTCTGGAAGGTTTTCATATTATTAATTGCAGAAAACAATCTCTCAACGTTGGCGCTACTATGTGGAAGTGCGAGTAATTTTCTCACGAATTCGCATAGCAGGAAGTAGCAAGGAAACCAATCTCCAATGTTTCCCATTGGAGATTGGTTTCCTTTTTTAATGGATGAAACATGCTTCCAGAATTCCTCAGGTGCCTACACCTGAAGAATGGTAAATAAATTCAGGTGTAGGATCCACATTTTTCTCTGTGAAATGAAATGTCATGTTTCTTAATAATCTCCACTCTCGGTCCAATTCGGTCATGTTTTGTGGGCATAGTCCTAAAAATGATTCGAAGTGTTGATATGTCAAACTAATTTAAAAAATAGATAGTTTTTAGGTAGATAGGTAGACTGAAGTGAAAATTGGTAGATCTACCAAAAAGTTGGTAGATATGACATCACTGCATGCCTGAAACCTACACAAAAAATTGATATCTGTTAGATAAAATTTGTGCTCCAGTAGTTTAAGAGATGTACCTTGCCATTAGTGGGCTGGTAGTCTTCACGGTGTTAAACCATTACAAGATTTTCTTACTCAAGAAATTTTACTTTTATAAAAGCTATTTATTTTGAAATAAGAGCCTGTAGCGACATCTATGCCGTCAAAGAAGAACTAATCCTGCATTGCGTAATCAAAGCTCTCCGCGCGATTAGAATAACCACCAGCATGCCTACCTGGTTATATCTGGTCATCACCCTCAGCCCCATCGGTGACCTTGGCGAAGCATACTGCACCTTTGGCCAGTCACATGAAGAGCCACGAAGAACCTCTTCTGGTTGACGCCAGCAGTCAAGCCACTTCGTTGCATAGTACCGCTCCGACTCACTGGAGCCAGCAGCACTACTCGGACTCACTGGAGCCTGCAGCATCATCCCTAATCACTGGGACATCATCACCCCCGACTCACTGGGACATCATCCCGACTCACTGGGGCATCACCGCAGACAATTCCAATTCACCGAGAACTATGCGGTATTCGTTTCAGACCCATTGGAACCATAGGTTGGCTCCACTGGCCTGGCACGCATCGAGAAGCATCGATCTCCGATCTCCGGAGGGGACTGATGTAGCGACATCTATGGCGTCAGATAAGAACTAATACTGCATCGCTTAATCAAAGTTCTCCGCGCGATTAGAATATATGACAGCCCGAAATCATAAATCATCTAACGGGCAGTAGCCCACCCACCAGACATAACACCCGTCTGGTCGGAAGATCCTCCATTTTCAACGGAGGTTTGCGGGACTTTCTGTTCCGCATACTTCCAAAAGCCTATTTATTTTGAAATACAATCTTGAATGTGGCTATATCCTCGCTAGATGACGCTGAACGCAAAATTTTTACTTTATGTAAAATGTGAGTATTATAAAGTCAAGGAACTGGTATTTGGTAACATCGGACATCATCAGTGGTATTTTTTAAACAATATTTTTAAGCTTAATTCACTTAAAATCATTTCAACAGAAGTCGAAGCGAACCTTCCAAACGCACCGCAAACGTCAACAACCTGTGTAGTGATGTGCAAAAAAATATTCAATTATGTTACTTGAATGATTCATTAAAGTCTACTTCTAGTTTTTTTTTTTAAATGTTGAACTAATTTCTTCATAATTAATAACCATTATCTTCAAAATTAAAGCCAGTGCTATTCACAAACAAACATAAAGTAATCTAATAGCAACTTAACTTTAAGATAAACTTAAACATTAAATAAATAGGTATTTATACTAAATCTAACTACATATATACGAAATATACTCATTCAGGCGTTGAAGTACTCTTCCGCATATTTATGTTCGATAAAAATATTTTAAAAATTGAAATATTCATTAACTCGAGTATCGGTAAGTCATATCGATTAGTTGTACTGCGTGTACGTAACTATTCGTTATCTTTTGTCATTCTGGCTGTCAATTTGTGTCACTGTTTCATTGTTGCGGTGTAATTGATGACGGGGAGCTGTGTGTGGTTACTGTAGTTTTTTTGCCTTAGATCCGTAATTATTATCATGATTACAACGAGATAACTACCGCGATCAGTGCACCGATAGGTGATTTGTTCCAATACGTTTATGTGGCCGTGAATAATCTCAGTGCTAGTGAGTAACATAAAAATCTATTAATAGTTTTTTTTCATCAAATATCTGTAGTGAAATTTGTGTTGTTATGATCGATATATAATTCGAAGTGGCGTCCAACGAGATGGGGCAAAGTCCGAGCTCCGTGTTGAGCAAGAGCGGCCGCCGAAATTCGTTTCGGCGGTTTGTGCGGCGGAGTAAACTGAACAAATCAAGTTTGAGTCACACGTTCAGTTTGCCGCCTTCAGAGGACTATCCAGAGCTAATGAACGTAAACACGGCGACGGAGGAGCAGCTGATGACGCTGCCGGGGGTGAACAGGCAGCTGGCGCGGGAGATAGTGCGCCATCGACAAATGATAGGCCGCTTCAAGCGAGTAGACGACCTCGCACTGGTCTCAGGTAAATAACAGTGATAGCCTCGACAATAAAGTAACTTTACGACACTCTGTGCATGACAACTCAGTAAAAATATTCCCAGAACAAACAAAAAACTTCAATGAACATTTTTTATCCACATAATGTTTACTAATTCAGAGATGAGTAGAGCTTCATAACAACCATGTCAAGGCCTTAATTCATGCATTAATAATTCATAGTTTTTACAAACACATACTTAGTTAATTGTCTTCCAATTGGAAGAGTAATTTGAAGGAAATAATGTAGAAGTGAAGATATGAGTAAATAGTACTTGGCAGCCAATTTGTTCAAACTGCTAATTACCTACAGGTAATTTATGTTTCACATTGTCTGTTCTAGTTCTTTAATAATCTGAACATTTATAGGAGAAGGAATGCTAAATTATCTGCAGAAAAAACTTTTGATATAAAAAAAATGTTTAGATTGAAAAAAATATGTATTTAAAAACGAATAGTTCATTAAGTATGTTTCCATATAAAAAAACATCTTGATTCTTATTAAAAATTATTGGTACCTTATTTGTTTTGAAATAACAGTGACCAGTAGTTCTAACCACTGTCTATGAAACTTTCAAAAGTGATTGTACACATAAAACTTTTGATTGAAAAGATATCTGAAGGCAATTTTGCTATCAGCATATTTTAGTACATATTAAAAGGGATTCAAATATAAAATTTCAGATTAAGATTAATATAGATTGCAGAGATTACTAAAATACTTTGCTGTAGATAATCATAAAATAATAATCATAAATTGCTAATAATAATCATAAATTATTCAAATCATGATTATGTACGTTATGGCCAGATCTTAGAATTGATCACTTCATGATATGGCCAACTAAAACTGACCAGATCATTTAAACATTAACATTTGACTATGTGTCAATCCTCGTTTGGCCATGTCATTGATGTAAGATTTCTATAATAATAAAAAGTCTAAAGGAAGTAGGCCAAATGAGGACTGAAATATCATCAAACTTTCATGTTTAAAATGTTCTGGCCAGTTTTAGTTGGCCATGCCCATATTATGAAGTGGTCAGTTTCTATGATCTGGCCATGACATATATATATAATTAATCATGGCTTTGCTGAATAAATTCTATGCTAAACAGTTACAAAATTAAAACTAATTCAAACACATTATTTATCTCTTACCAAAGCTGACATTACTAAATGAATAGCTACTACAAAATGTCAGTGTCCTCATTTTTTTAAAACCTAGTTTTGATCTAACAGTGAATTAAGCTTACTTTGCTTTTATTGTAGATCAATCAAAGTACAGTGTTGTTTATAAAAAAGTTTTATTGATGTATCAGTATAACAGAATATGGATACACTAGATTTTTATAAACAAGATTCTATTTAACCTTTCGAATACTGTAATTAGAGACACAATAGAAACACAATGAGGGAGCGAACACCGGCGTTTACTTGGGGTTTAACCTTTTGATTATAACTAGAGACACAATTGGAAGACAATGAGCGAATTAATGAATTAAAATACTTGTTCAACATTGGTTTATGAAGTTATAACTTTTGTGTTACAAGCTGGCAGCAATAATGAGCATAGCAATTTTTATTTTACCTACATTTAAAAATTAATCTTATCGTCCTACCATTGTTCTACATTCCTGAAACCTTATTATCTCTGGAATAGTCACTGTTTGCTAAAAATAGTTGATCAATAAGTCAATAATTTACGTCAAATATTTAAATAACCCTGTCATTTCCTTCTAGGTATAGGTGCTGAAAAACTAGAGTTACTAAGGCCAGAAATATGCACAAACATAAGGAAACAAATATCTAGAGCTAGTTCCCGGACACAATCTTTAGACAGTGTGCGAATACAGGCTGAAAACAGATTGTGCTCCGTTAACTCATCAAGCGTGTTCCAATTACAATGTGTACCGGGCCTCAACCAAGAAATAGCTGCAAACATAGTAGACTACCGAAACAAAAAAGGTCCCTTCAAATCATTAGATGATTTAATCAAAGTTCGTGGTATGGATATTGTTAGGTTAAGTACAGTTAAGCATCACTTAAGTTTGGAACCCAGGAAGTGTGAGAGTGTACAGCATTTAACTAACGGACATGTTAATGGATGGAATGATGTGGAGTGTATGCCAAATGGGGTCTCGAGTACCCCTAAGACGCCACATAGGAAAAGCCTATCAATGCCCACCAATACCAAGTTCCCTATGACGTTGCCAAACGGTTTTGCCACAGTACCAGTAAATGACATTTTGGATTTGCTGTCAGCATATTCTCATAGGCCAATAGTAGAAGAAAATTTCATGTATGAGCGAGATGGAGTGAGGTGCTGTCGACTTGCTTCATGGAACCTTCATCAGCTTAATGTAGAGAAGATCACAAACCCTGGAGTAAGGGAGGTCGTCTGCAGGACTATTTTGGAAAATAAGTGAGTATTTACTTTCTGACATTGTAAATCTGATATAAAAAAATATGTGTCACAGTGTTTGTCACTGAACTCCACCAAAACGGCTTAACCAATTTTTATGAAATTTGTGTACATTTGGTTAGTCTAAGCTATTCTCGTAGGCTATTTTATTACCTTCCGACCCCCCATCCCCCATTATTTCTTTGATAATTTATATGGCAGAACAATGTTTGCCAAGTCAGCAAATCTCGAAAATCATTTAAGTAGTATTATCTAGACTGTGTAGATATTACATTCATGTGCAGTCTTAGTCTGAAATCATAAGTGTAAAAGGCTAAGGTCACCTAACCCTGAAAAACCTGGGAGGTCTAATCAGGTTTTGAAGTAAGATGGGCTAATGGGAATAAGCCAACCAAACATTGGCTGCTAGGGCCCATGCACAATGGTCCGCATAGGACTAAGTACCCAGACTCCATTAGATAGATACTTAGCAGTCACCTAGCTGGTTAAATCCAAGCTATTATTAATACCAACAAACAACAACTGTATGTTATTCATTAACAAATGTGTCCAGCTGATTAAGATCTTGTTAAAATATCATTACCGTTATATATAATTAATATTAGTTGCTATCTAATAATAAATAAATTAATCTGTAAATTGTTGTCAGTATGTTTGATTTATATCAGTGATTGTCTCTACTTTCACTGTCATGTGTTCTTTAGAATGGTAAAATAAATTTGGAAGATTTTTTATCGTTTTTTTATGGTATCAAAAGGCTAATGGAAACATAATAAGAAAAATGTATTATGTTATCGGCAAGGTATAACATCCAGACATTGTCTAGAATGTCTAGTCATTCTATATGATTGAGCTTGTCAAAGCAATGTATAAAAATAAATATGCAATTGTCCAGATTGCCAATAGTATATTATGTATACAAAAAATAATAATTAAGTGGCAGACTCTGGCTTTACCTCGACTCCATCTTACTTATTTGGTTAGAACCATATTTCAAAATCATGTTAAAGGGAAAACCAGAATAGATATGTATAATTAACCTTATTTATCCACATATCTGTATGGTTCTTTCTTCAAAAGACCATCTCAGACAAATCTGCATGGTTTTCATGTGACTTGACCATTACATATTTACTGTATCGACTTTAAAAGAGACTTTGACCCCTGAGTTTGTTTCGGTGTTTCTTCTCAGGGTAGTCAGTTAGGAAACACCGGCCTCATCTAGTTTAAAATGACAAAAAAAAAATTGACATGTAAAAGTGTTTTATAAACCTATTTGCAGAATAAATATCATTTACAATCTGGAAAATTTTAACGTTCGACTGAAACTGGTTTTTACGACCGAAACCGAAACCTAATTTTGCAAGTCTCAGTTTTGGCCGAAACCGAAACTTCCTTACAAGGATCATGTTTTGAGGGAAAAATAAAGAAAACGTTATTATATTTTATATCAGTCAGTCTTTATTTTTTTTTTTTATCTTTAAATCACATAGCTTTGCAGCTTTCGACTTTTTCACTTATTGGTATGATAATCAACAGAACCCCTCATTTAAGAAAAAATATTTTGTTATAATGAATTATTTATATCACGTTCACGTAATAAAACTTACTTAACGAAATTAATCTTACGAAAACTCACAACAAACAAAACGAACTACAGACAGAAGACAGTCAGAGAAGAGAGTCTTCTGTTGTGTTGTTCTGTTGCGGCAAAATGTCTTCGTCGCATACTTACTCGCTTGGATGGAATTTAACGCGCCGAACATTGCCTGGAATATAGTTTCGGTGTCAGTCGTAGTATCGGAAAGTTTGCCGCCGAAACCGAAACTCGTTTTTTTGCCGAAACTCGACCAAAATCGAATATTCGGTTGGGCACTAGTTCCATTGGCCTTATTAAAATAGTAATAATGGTCTGAGTTTTCAAGTTGTAAATATTACGAAATTCCATAAGTACATTTTTTTTTTCATAAAATTATATTTTAGGGATTAATTCAAAAATCTTTCATCTTTAACATACTGAATATTAAGGAAATGTTGCGCAATAATTCATGCTTTTATAAATCTAGACTGGTTAAGGTTGTGCGTTGTCTGTCAATGAATAATTCCCGTTTGCGACAGGCGACACTACTATTCATATTGAGCCCAATCAATTTATCAATCAACTTAGCCAATTGCAGCCCACGGATACAAACTTTTCCCAAGTTGGATGTTTCCCCCACATCTCCCAGTACATTAGTTAATTTCTTATTTTTTTTCACCAAACTTTTTTGATTATTTTACTTTTGAGCACTCCATTTTGTTTACTCTGTGTTTTTTACATTCTGTCCTACAATTTACAGACTGTTATTTTCGTGTTATTATTTTACTACAGTGTGTTATTTTTACGTTTCCTGTCGCCGTAACAAAGACTGTTAGTCATGCTTCACATTGCTTAGTGGTTTAACAACAACACGCCTATTCAATTATGTAATTACTATCATTAGAGTGAGCTATGATTAATGGACAGTATGAAATTGCACGAAACTAAATTCAACTGTTGTATTTAAACTCGCACCTTTTTTGAACTTTCATTTAGGAACGAAATGTTTTGGTTTTCTTGCGAATCACAGATCCTGCCCTACTTAGTAAGCGTTTTGACTGACCTGTTGGTCTTGTGGTTAGTGCCGGAGGCCGTGAGTTCGATTCCCACCCAAGACAAATGTTTGTGCGATGAACACGATCATTTGTTCTGTGTCGGTGTAATTTATTTATAATATGTATGTATTTAGAAATATATAAGTATGTTTATAAGTTGTTTAGTACTCATAGCACAAGCTCTAGATGGCATTGTATGGTAGTTGTGAAATATAATTATTGTAATATGTCCAATTTTGACAGGGTGACAGGTGACAATTTGTCCTGCTGATATTTAGATGAGAGTTTCTGATGCTTTTAATTGATTTTGACCACAAAGCCCGCAGCATTCGATCATTTTCGCTGATAGTTTCGTTGTGCTGATATTTCATGTTTTATGCGACTAGCATTTACATATAAGTTTAGCAGATTGTGTGGCTCGCTTATTTGATTTTATATATTTTTATTAATTATCTGATTTTATATTTTATTCCTTCAATAAATTCATATTTGTATCAAACAGTTTTATAACGTTTAGCAATATTTAATAGAACGTTAGCGACATATGAAAAAATACAATTTACACAAACATGCTGGTATAGTAACTAGGCAGAAAAAAATACATTCCACGTTCGTCATAACATTATTAGTCATAAATATTTTGGGGTTATCACCCTAGTCACTATTTCACAGTCCTACTAGTACTAGACTCTATTTATATTTTTTTCACCAGGTTATCACTAATAGCCGTACAAGACGTATTGGAAGAAGCCGCACTGAAGATCATCTGTGATGAATTGAACTCACCCGTATTGAGACGGGTCAGGGAATGGAAGTGCAACAGCCAACGTTGGGAGTACTGCTTGTCTGATCGAATAGAAAGGTGTGTGGTTTTAATTACACTATGTTATGTATGTAGGGATACGAGATTCGCTCAAGTGAGAGTTCAGATCCGGTCGATGTGATGACCGTTATTATTCATGACATTGCTTTTACATTATTTTGAGTACTAACTTCATTACTGATTTATTATTGTTATATTTATGTTCATATCATTCAATAATAGGTTTATTTTTTGGGGTAAAATCCGTGGACTCCACAGTCTAATTTATTAGATTATTTTCTAATTCGATTTTTATTATATTTATTATTGTACTCTTAGTACTATGTTAACTGATTTATACTGTCCGGTCATAAGTATAAATATTCAATATTAATAAATATTCCACCGTAACCGTGGTGTTTCATACCGTGCACTAGCAATTGGCGTTTTACAATTGTCGCGTAGCATAATACCATCAATTGACCTAAAAGATGTCCACTGTCCTTTAGCTCAATTTATGGTATTACTTCCTTTTATTATCTTTGTACATAAATTTTATATTTTTAAATATTAACTGTAAAATAATAGTAGGCCACCAGAGTATCGGGAATAGGGTTTATACTACCGGTTGTCAGGGCTCCCGAGAGAAGAATATCATAACAATATGCGCCGTGTCCAGGAGCACCGCTTTCTGGATTAAGCTATTGATCCTCCAGCCCAACGAGATCCTCCTCAGATGTTGGTCGAAGCTCATGGCTATTGAACCATTGATTATCACGACTATTGGGACAAACACTGCTTTTTTCACCTCCCACATATCGCGAAGCTTGCGAGCTAAGTTAAGATACTTCCTTTGCTTATCTTACTCAGCTTTCACGAGACGCTCGTTATTATGGGAACGCTATATCCATAATTATAGTTTTACGACGCTCTATTCGATCTATCACCACTATGTCAAGCTACCAATAGCGATAATAGTCTTGTCAATCATGATAGATTGATCCCAATACAACATGATATTGGCATCGTACTGCCGATTCAACAATATTGTATTTAGAGCTAGTTAGTGGTGGATAATCCTGGGTACAGTGTTGTACTTATGCAATTAATCTCCGTTGGCTAGACGAGTCCGACACACTACAGAAGTGATGTGTCGGATTGATTCCTCGGGCCGGTAGCATGGCTGACTGATGTCAACTGTACCGTCCTTCACATTGTGTTTCCGGTAGTTATTTGTGACGATATTAATTAATAGCTTTATTTATATATTTATTTATATTGAAAACTGGGTGGGCTAACAAAATACGGTAAAAAAAAACAATATTATATAGAACCTTACTTTACAAATGTTTTTTTTTTCTACTATTTCAACAAAATACAACACAAACATTTTCGGGACGTAGTCCTCTTCTGAGAATCAACTTCGCCTTGTGCCAAAAGCTTTTGTAAGGGTCTCGACCCAAAACCTAATCTCGAAAAGTAATTTCCTAAAAGGATAATCTTGTTAAAGAAAACTCATTTTAAAACAAGTTCCAAGAAGACCAACTTTCTGTTAAATTTTATAAAACCGGAGTTCTGTCTATTATTTATTCTGTGGTTCTGTCTATCCGATTCAAAACGTAATTTTTCCGTACGTCATAAATAATAGAACCTATTTTAGAATCGATTTGCTTACAAATAAGATATAACTAATTCAGTAGTAAATTGATTCACTTTCAACGATACACGTTACGGTTGGTACCTAAGCACTGTAAAATGGTCTGCGTGCCAAGAATTGCTATGAATACAACGTGACGGTAAAAACACGTGTTTCCAAGTATTTAGAGATAAGACAGTAACAATCGATGTAACAAGTGTAGATACCGATTAGATTGCACGTTTAATTGAAATCGAAACAGATGTGATTCTTAATGAGACCAAAAAATAAAAGTCCAAAAATGTATAAGATACTAGCGGTCCCGGCAGACGTTGTTCTGCCCAAAAGCGGGATTTAGTAAATAAAAAAAATTACCCTACTCTACCCTACTCTACCCTACTCTTTTCTTTGCTATAAACCACACGGAGCCCGAGACCTTTCCAACGAATGCAAAACCGTGGAAATCGGTTCGTGCGTTATGGAGCTATAGCGTCAGGAAGGAAAACCCGACTTATTTTTATATAGTAGATTTATTAATTTCATCGGCAATTACTCCTCAAGAGCAGAACAGATTTGGACGACTGGTAATGCTCGACCTGGCTTAGACCATATGATATATTCCGTACTACGTTCCTCTAGGTTAATTTTAAACTTTCAGATGGGCAAAACCACTAACGAAAACTAGTGGACAATAGAGGAAAACTTATAGCTGTGGATCCATTTTGTTCTTCAATGAGTTTTTTACTAGCACCATTACCTCCCTAGCCTTTTCCCAACTAGCGTGTTTTACATGAAGCGACGAGTGCCTATCAGATCGCCACACCCCAATTACTGGGCAACACGATATTCCTTTGATAGCCTGTTGGTCAGACTTTCTGGCGTCTGACTGCCTGTAACGACTGTCAAAAATCTACGAATGACAACCGGGACCCAACGGCTTTACGTATTTTTCGATGCACGGGGTGTCTATAATGTTTAGATAAACTTAGAAAAGTACATAATTTATGTGAGATTTTTGCTGATATCATTATTTCAATTTTTCCATATTACGAGTCTAGGCTACATTAGAAGTTCCAGCTACCGGTTCAGTTACGCGATGTCACGCTGGCGGATTACGCCGCGTGGGCAGACCACGAAGACTTTTATTTAATAGCCCGACAACATGCGACTGAAATTTTAATTTATTTACGAGTTAGACATGCTGAGCTGTATTGTAGAGTGTTGACTGCGTTTCGGTCATACCAGTCCTACGTGCTAGCAAGGAGAAAACTTGTTCGAAAATTATCGTCGCCTCTTGTTTTTTAGCCTACATTGTTCAACTTCTGGGCGTTGGCATAGCCCAAGCTTCTTCCGGAGCTCCTGCCTTTCTCCCAGTTAATTTGGGGTCCTCACAGCATTTTTTTCCACCAATACCTCTATTAGCCGTCATCTGTGTAGTTTCTAGCATTATCTTATACACCGTTATCCTTACTCAAAATTTTCTTCACAACATTTTCATTTCGTGCAGGAATACACAAACTCCATATTAGACTCTTATAAGTAAAAACTAGAGGCTATATCCTCAATTCATCAAAAATCTACCTTTCGGATTCTCATTGGCATGGGGAACACAGAAGTGTGTCCCATCTGTGCCCTGCTATTTACTTATCGAGTGGGAAACAATTTCATTTCCCCATCACCCTTGCAGTTCAGGGCAGTCCATAACTAAGAGGTGTTAACGTCCTCCCCAAGGTCTTAGCTTTCCTAAGGTTGTTACCATAAAAGCAGGTCGCATATTCCGTGTGTATAAAGCCCCTTACTCTAATGAGGTTGTTCAATGTCACCTCTATAGGAACACACTTGTTGCGTGCTGAAGTAGGCCGTAATAAAATGTGGGTAATTTGTGTTTTATACACTTACTTGATGCTAAAGAAAATTTTATTCTCGTAAAGTACTGGTAAAATGAGATATAAAAGCACCGTTACATCTGTTAGACAGGATACAGGATATATTAGTGACCCATGTCACAGAATAATTTACATAGTAGGAAGTTCAAATATGGAGGTTGCGTTAAAAAACCTAATATGTAACTGAACGAATGTGCTACTTAATAGAGTCTCACATGTTTAATTTCCGTAATGTAAGGAAATTTATAAGCTTTCAATTCTGTATTTTTAAAGGCTTTTGGCAGGCCCCCTGTATATATTCAAATGTTCCCTATAAAATATTTTTCACTTCCTTCTTTTTTCGTGTTCTTTTGCGCACGTACTATGTTATCCTTATTTAGGAAACCCTTGAAATGAGCCGAATGTCTCTGAGGCTTTAGTTCAGGGTCACAGCCAATTGTCTTGACTTCGTAATTGCTCTATATAGTGATTACACCAAAATTAGATTTGTCTTAACACATCTAACTTTTCGTTGTTACTGCTATCAGCTACCAACACAACTTTCAACCTGAACGAAGCTAGTGCATATTAAAATCTCGAACCATAAAACCTCACAAAAACAATGATTGTTCATGGCAATAACGTAACGTGCCGAGCGAGTCCAATCGCAGTCACGTGTGGAAGCACGTTAGTATGTAGTTGGTAACAATACGTATTTTGTCTCCCAAAGTGCCAGGCAAATTGTATGATTTGATGGTTGGGTTGATTGTCAGGCAATTTCTTTTTATGGTGCCGCTAGGGAGCGCAAAGGGGTAAGAAATTGAAGATGTCTGTCTGAGATGCTTTCTTCCTTTCCTAGTGTCTTTATAGCATAACTTAAACGTCTTAAAGTATTATTTGCCGCACTCTCTCGAATTTTGGTTCTGCTTCGTATCTTCATACAGAGGCGTGCAAATCGTTAGATATATGAACCAAATCTAATTCGACTTTTTGACTCAGCTGTTTCAGCTTTACGTATTGCTATAACAATAATATCTATAGTAACTAAGAAACCAATTCAAAGTCCATTCTTGAATGAAATACCACGAAAACGTTTTACGATATCAACAAAAACAGCCATCTATTCTTAGTTGAACCAGACGTACGAATCTTTTCTCACATCTGCATGGAAACAAAACGTCTAATGACTCACAAGTTTATCAACAGTATAATGTCCTTTCGTTTCTAAATAAAGACGCCCTTGTAATTCCCTTGCTAGGCTTTCCGTCTGCAAAATGCATGTCCACATCGCTAGGTTTTTATTGCTCCTCGCATAAATAGAATTTGTAATTGAGTGTCGGTACTTGAATCTTTCCGTTCTGAGCTGGTTTGAACGATAAACGGAGTGTCAATTTGCATTCTAGTGCTAGTGATACATCCATTTGATGGTCTGTTTGTTTTACTTCGTGCAATGGTGAAAATGGACTTCGGTTGATATGTTTGAAACGTTAGATTTAAAAGTGTTACTAGGGAAATTTTCCAGTTGTAAAAGAGATATTAAATCTAGATAAGAAACTAATTGCAATCTGTTGTTTATGGTGTTACCTAGACACTGCTTGGAGTATTTAATCCGCGCATACGTATTAGTGTAGATATTGTTATGCAAACGTACAAATTGGCACAATGATTTTGAGATCAGCATTTCTTTTCGTAATTTGATACAATCTCCTTTATACAAGGTCATTCAAAGTCAAAGAGGACGGCAAAATATTTAAATGCCTTCCTTATGTCAGTCTAGGAGTCTTCAGAACAAAAGTGGATAATCTATGCTGAGCCTGAGAGAGCGTGCCTTATCTAAAATCACGTCATCTCAAAGCGAAACTATCAAGTCAAAAACAAAATATGTATGAGGAATAGTTGCATCTTTACCGCAAACTTTTAGATTTGATGTGCATTTTTCAACGACTTATTGGTTTATTCCTTAATTTCTCGATTAAATGAGAAGTATCATGTGAAATAATTGGTTGGCTGGGTTGTTTTATAAGAGTACCTACTACTTCTCTAAAACAACCCAGCTATCTAGGTACTACAAACGTGATATTATGTTATGTTAAACTGTTTGAATTGAAATCACTTGCGTTGTTGCCCCTTGTACAGGATTACCACCTTAATTAACTATTGTGTATTTTTT
Source organism: Mythimna pallens (assembly GCA_961205895.1). Lineage (NCBI taxonomy): Eukaryota > Metazoa > Arthropoda > Insecta > Lepidoptera > Noctuidae > Mythimna > Mythimna pallens. The sequence continues at coordinate 4,099,795 of OY540830.1, forward strand.
TTTTTAAATAACTACTGACTACAATGGCGGGCTATTGAAATTATTTATAATCATGTACTCGGCTGTAATTGTCAACACAATTACTAAGCATTTTAAATGAAATTGAAAGTCAAGGCGAGAGACATACAATTATTTACAGTTTTGCTGTAACAAATTATAGGGTAATTCAAGTTTTGGTAAAAATCAAATCAAATAAAATATTTGATTTCCAAAACTTTGCTTATGTTAGTGGTAATAAATAACCTCTACTTCGTCCATTTCTTCGTCTGAAATAAATGTATTATTAATACCAAACTTGTTTTATCGCACTCATTATATTTCAGGACATGAAAAGACCAATTCTCAAAGTTTAGAAACGTTCTTTATTTAAAAAAAAAATTACTCTACACTAGAAATTACTCCTGAATCGTGAGTGCGTTCACAAACATATAAACTCGCATTTTTGTCATACAAATGTTTGTTCTGTTCGGGAACCGAACCCATGACACGCAGCGAAGCAGCCAGTCCCTAAACTACTTCACCAAACGTATCGTCAATTCTGACGGTACGGTTGTCGCAGTGATTGAGCGACTCTCATTTCTGCTATAATAAATCAAGGTCAAAAACTAGTCAATGTGTTGGAATAATACAAAGCCTGACATTTTGAAACTAAGATTAGAATACGAAAGTTCCTAAGAAATACGACTGTATACACTTCACTCTCTAACTTTCACATTCTACTTACGTACAAATTAAATAAGCACTCCATTGATAACATACTCTGTGGTCATGGTCACAATAGTACATTGTTTGGAACAGTTGATCGATGCACCGCACGTGTGTGATAAGATTATTGTTTCCCGCGTAGCTGAAGTAATTAACGATTTTATATCGAATTTTGAATAACAATTGGAAGGTAGGAAAATATTATTTCGATATGCCACGTCGTGAATCGTGTCCGCGCGAAACGAAAATTACTATCGAATCAATAAACTATTCTTACCTCGTAGCAGTAGCGAACTTAAAAGCGAGGCTGAATTGATATTGTCCATTGTTGAGCATTTTACCCTTAATTCCTCAAATCAACCGATTTTTAGGGTTCCGTACCCAAAAGGTAAAAACGGGAGCCTATTGCTATCACTCTGCTGTCCGTCTGTCTGTCACCAGGCTGTATCTCATAAACCGTGGTAGCTAGACAGCTGATTCATTTCTCGATCAGTCCAAGAAATGAAGCTTTCTTTTTTTTAAGGTGGAATACCATAAAATAACTTCTCCCTCTCTGGGTGGGACGTGAGCGTATGTCAGTTTTTTATTGCCCAAAACCCTCCTGTGTTCCTTCAGTGGCTCTTTACAATCCAAGGCCAAATTAACTCTTTCTATCTCGCACCAGAAAGATGAAGCTAGCTTGCCCCCCTAGTCAAGTTACGATCGCTTCGTTTGCGTCGAACGCCTCGAGTACGTCACGCCTCCGATTCCTTTGTTCTGACGTCATCTCAAAGCTCAGTCACGTGGTCAGCACAAAGGAACCGGAGGCGTGGCCTACTCGAGGCGTTCGACTCAAACGAAACGATCGTTAGGTACTTGCCTAGGGGGGCTGGTATTCATTGTAAACAAAAGTTGCATAACGTGCTTGATACACTGCAGTGTTGCTAACAATGAAAAAACATGTCGTAACAGTAGGAAAACATTACATAAGAGCATAAAAATAATATGACCATGTTTTCCTGATAAACAGGAGGTATTATCTAACTACTCAAGATTTTTAATCTTATCTGAAACAATTTTCCAAACGTATTTCTACTGAATAGGGTTTATGTATTGAGTTTATAAATAAATCTATATCAATGGGTTCTAGTATTTCCTGCAAATAAACTTTTCCTCTCTAATAAAGTGATCTTATTTTTTTTTTAATTCTTGATAGGTTCGCGCTTGACCACTATCTCACCCGATGGGAAGCGACGATGCGGTCGACGATGACTCTCACTCTCGATTTAAAGATTCCCGGGTTGTAGCCATCAGGAAACAGATTCCTGGGCGGCAGAACGAGTATCTGTGCATTTAATTCCGGTTATCTGCGCCCGGATAGAACCCTGCTGATCTTTAAATCTTTTTCCTTTGCGAAATATTGATTGATTGATTGACATAAGCTATGTACATTCTGAAGAACACTTAACCAGCAATTTTTGTGTGTAAACATATTTCTGAAAGGAGTAGGGAAAACAAGCGAAAAAATGTCGTTAATTATTTTTTTGTCAAAAGTCTTACGAAAAAATCATATGTTGATAATGTTATATATTTATATAATAATAAACATACCTATATTTTTTTAAACCTATTGGACTAGCTGTTACCGAGGAGTAGGCTTCAGAAAGTCACTGTTTTATAGCACTGCTCGGGAGTTAGGGCCTTAAGAGATGGAGTTATACATAGGGTGGATAAGTCCATCCCCCCTTTCTTGCTCGCACGACTGAAATTTGAACAAGTCATGTCCTTAAATAAGGTGCCTACCCCTGGACTGTGCTATCTAAAAAAGTCTTTTCGTGGTATTCTATCTCATTACCCAATCGTACCCGGATTTCAAGTAATTCATCGCAAAATTTTCTTTAAAAATCTATCAGTTCAGTTCTCCCGTGCCGCGTGCGTCACACTCATAAAGAATTGAACTCTATAATCGATCGTTTACGAATGCCGCAGTGACCATTTGATTCAATTACCTTTCGAATTAATATTGCAGGGGCAGTTAGCGTGGGCATGGACGGTTCACTCGAACAAATTGGACTTTAGAGTGACATGTTGACAGGCCATAGTGTGTTGAATGGAGCCATGCAATAAATTGAGGCCTTACTTAGAAATATATATTTTTCTCGCCCCATTAGGCCTTCGCTTCGTCGCTTCTTTTTGAACCATTTGGGCAGGCTCAGGTCTTAGACCGTACCACCTAGTCATCAGTAATAAATATATTATACTAGCTTTTGCTCGCGGCTTCGATCCCGTCAACTGACTACCCTACCGTACTTTACCCTAGCCTACTCTACCCTACCCTACCCTACCCAACCCTACTCTACTCTACCCTACCTAGTTACCTACCCTACGAAGTGATAAATGAAGAACCGCTCGACCGATTTTGTGCAAACTTCACATAAACCATCTACTAAATAGTCCGAACAAAGCCTAAACATTTGGTTTGGAAATCACTTTTCCCGTGCCCGTTCTTGAGTTATAAAATTACAACGAAAAGTGGCATTGATTTTTATATATACCTATAGATTTTTTGACTTACCTACATTAGATTGCAGGTGCAACACATTCTAATGTTTTAGCAGTATTGGCAGCTAATGTCGACCTTCTCCGCGAGTTTCGGTAAGGTAGTCAATATTACAATAAAATTATTAGCTTCATTTTGCCGAGATCGCGCCTATGTCAATGATTCTATACCTATAAATTTTCCAGCAATTCTACATAAAAATATCCACTAGGAATCAATTAGTATAAGCCTGCGATTTTCCCACTGCTGGAACAAAGGCCTTCACTCAATCGGAGAGTGCTTTGCCTATACTTTGAAAGGGCTGGCCATTTAGACACGTGAAAAAGTGAAATTATGAACTCATTAAATCACTCTTGCGACATTTGGACACATTTTACACTCATTACTGTAAAGCTAGCGTGTCAGCATTGTCATTGTGTTGCAGAAATGTAACTTTGGCTGTTTTTTTTGCTTTATACAGATGTTTTCTTGACTTTTTTTTAGCTTTTATTATAATTTAAAAATAGGCAGTCGCTCCATGTAAAGTACTGATGTTAGCTGTATCCGGTTAGGCTGAAAGTAGACCCCAACATAGTTGGGATCAGACTTTGATATCGTCTTACATTTTTCAAATATTAATTAAAATGTGTAGATACGGGATTATTCGCAAGAGTTCCTGCAGCCCTGGGTAACTGAAGTTCAGGGCTGTGGTAACTGAAAGAACACAGGTGGCGTTTTAGAATGTAAAATTCGGACAGTCCCTCGCCCCTTCACACAGAGAGAGAACACCAGACCAAAAAAAAAAACGTGTCAATTAAGCTACCGCTTTTAAAAAAATGTTGCCCAGCACTCCGACCCGGAACTACTAGGTATCTGTAGGTCATGCAAATATTTGTTCTGTGCGTGAAACCCGCGACACACAGCGCTGCAGCCGATCGCTCAACAACTGCGCCAAACGGCTTAGTCGCACTTAATTACAAATTAGAAAATTCAAACTCTTTTTTACAACCTGACTTAATTTCCCGACGCGACATTTTGCGAAAACGACATAATGCGAAAGAGGCATTGGTTTTACTTGTAGACCAGAAGTTTGTTGGTACTCGCGTGATTGTCCTCGTGTCTGCATTCCTTCATAGATGTTTAATTTATTATAGAGTCAGGTAAATATTTTTACATACCTCCATAACATCATTCTTATAATACCCGAACGGGTATCTAAGGTTTAGTTGCAAAACATCTATTTCGCAAAATGTCTACTGGTCGTAAAATATCCCTTTAAAGCGGGTACTACAATTAGATTAACGACACACGTGGGCCACGCCTGATTTGTATGTAGAGTCACGTTGCGTGGCGTGGATCTAATGTAGCTCTACAAGTCTAGTTGCCATATAAAATGTACGCAGACCGACGCACCTAGATCGGCGTACGTGGCCCACGTGTGCCCAATGTAGTTTTTACCTTAACTGAATGTCGCTATCGCAGAATGACTTCTTTTCGCGTTAGTAAATTAGAATAAAGAGGGATAGATCGATACACCCTATATAGCTCCATCCCTTTACCTAACAATTCAGTTTAGGACGTCAAATGAGCTCGTAGTAGGGCCTCAGTAGACGTTTTGCGAAAAAGACATTTGGTGACTGAACCCGCCAAACGTACCTTTACGTAGCAAATAATCTTCCACTTGCTGAATGCCTAAAAATATCTCACAGACAGTCTGGCTATACACGCCGGAGCATCCCCGACAGATAAGAACAATAATATTTTGCCCTTTAACACCAATATAACAATAATGTCGGTTCATCTGAATGTAAACTGAAGCCGAATAAGATAACAATATTATTACAAATTATCATTTAAATGTTACTGTCAGTTGGCAGCTAATTGAATGTGTTTAATTATTACGAGAGTGATTAATTTATAAATGATAACTGATATTTATTCTGCAAATAGGTTTATAAAAATATATACATATCTGAAAATCTATAATTTATATAACGATTTAAAAGAGTGTCCATAGAGTTTCTTGCAAGTTCTTCTCTAAAGAGATCTACGCTTTGTAACGTGCAAATTAGCTCCACTTTTTTTGACTAACCGACATTTTGACAATTCCGAAGTGCCTCTTAATGGTCTATTTGACATAAAATTTATGATTTCTGAACTTAAGCTTGGCGCAGTGGTTAAGCGATTCCTACACGGAACAATATTCGTACCGTCTACAGATACTTGTTTCGGGTCTGGGTATCTTTTTTTTTTCGTTAACTTTGAAGTTTGATTTTTTCACAGCTTCAAGCAAACGCAGACCTGAGTATATGGTTTTAATTTCAACTCGATACTTTCACGCGTTCCCGAGATAAATCCTATAAGGGTTACGTTTTTTCCTTTTGAGATAAGATAAAAGTTGTCTTTTGCGAGGCCCACGGAAACCCTTTTTAACAATCCGGAGCCCTGGCGCCCACCACTGGATTAATTCCTAAAGTAGGCGGGTAAAACTCTTAACTGAAAAGACTCACTGTTCCGAAACATTTTAACGTTCCGAAAGATTGGAACAGTAATAATGTTTCAAATGCATCATTTGGAACAATTGGAACACTGAAACACTTTTTACTTTAAGTGACCTGCAATCTTTTTAAAATTAAAACGTATAAGTTTAAATTTTGAAAGAACTGAACTAAAAACATCTTCATTAAATTATTCTCAAATCAAAATTCAATTAAATAAAACTGTTGGTATATATGGGGCAACATAACAGATCATGAGATCATGATTAATAACAGTCAGTCTCTGTGTTTGTTTCTTTTGAGCTGTTGTTCTCAATGTTCCGTTTGTATCTTGTGAACCGATGTTTCAAATGTTCCGTTTGTATCATTTGAGCCGATGTTCCAAAAGTTCCAAATGATACATATCACTGTTTCGAAACATATCAGTGATTCAGATGCAAATGTTCCAATCGCAAAGATGACACACTTTGCCCACGTCTATCCCAAAGTGATGCAACTTTATTTTATTGAAAAAAAAAAAAAAAACAGATAGCGTCGGAATAGTTACAAAGGTCGGGAAATGGTTATCCACAACACTACCGTAAACTAGATACCGTTTATAAATATTTTGATATCATTTTGAAGGTAACGACCTTGTCTTTAACTAGATTACTAATGGTTTTAGTGGACTTTGAACCACGTGATTACCTAGTCATTTTTACATGGCTTTATACTGTAAAGAGTGGATTTTCTTTCATTACATCAGTGTATTAGCATTTACTGGTTTTAAATCCCGGGTTTTAGCGATGATAACGTGCATTGAATGATATTACGCCTTTTTTTTTTAAGTGGGAAGTCATCAAAGTCTTAAGTGGGGTGTGTCAGAGTGTTTTATTGACCCACAGTTTTGCTTCAGTTGCCCTTTTGCGAGGGCCATGATAACTCCTTCAACCCGCAGCCCTGGCATGCATCGCTCCTTACTGGCCCCGTCAATCTTGATGAAATCAATTAGAGACCCGCGTGAAACACAATGGGCCGACAACCCAGACTTGGTCTTTACCAGATTACCGGACGGCGAGCCACCTATTAATCGCCGTCCGCAAAACCCGCCTACGGTGGTCGGAAATCGTCCTGCGACTCCCCATCCCCACACCCGGGGCACCTCTGGCGGGGGCCGAGGCCTGAGGTCCCGCGTCACGGTTCCGGTCGCCTCCTTTGCTCGCATTACTGATTTGTAGAAGGAGATGACTGCCTCCCATTCCCTCTCACTCCGTATCATGGCCTGAATCAGGGCTGGGCGCTAGAGGTCACCACCACCGCGATGACATGGCGATGCTCAGCTCAAAAGGGGCAGAGCTGTAACGTATGCTTCATCCAACGACCATACAGCCACTAGACGCCTCATTCTTGAACTAGCGCACCAAAACAATTCTGTCAACTAGCCGAGGCACGGCGAGCGGGGTACTACGTTCTGATTGGTTCGATTGGTACGGGGGAGCGAGGTACTGCGTTCTGATTGGTCGAGACATCAGATCTATAATCCTAAATATGTGTTGACAGACATGCGTCGCTTGTTATTAGACGTTTAGTAGCTGTAAGGTCGTTGATTTCACCGTATGTTATGATAATACACCTGTACCCTTACCATGAGTTACTATCGAAAAACTACACCATCTTACCGTAGTCGATATCGAATAAACCTGCTTCGAATAGTTTACAATAACGGAGCTAGAAGTGGCTTAACGATATGACCGTCATCATCTTGATTCAGTGGTACTGGGTACATTTCGAAGGGATTATAAATAACTATTCACTTAAGTTTTCAGTTAATTATAATGTCACTATATCGAAATATCTTTAGATAGTAAGTAGTTACAGTTGCATCTCCTTAACAAAACGTTCTAACTTTCTTATTATTGTTGGTCTTCAGGCAGCGAGATGGGCAGACGAAATTGTTGGCTTCGCGAGTAGAGCCTGGATAAGGACGGACAATCATAATGACAAGAGCTTCCTAGTGGAAACATCGCATGGTTTCAACTTCACAACTAACCAGCCACATTTGTTACAGCCGACAACTAGGCTTCATCTACGATGCGGTGACCAGAGGCATCACAGTCGAAGACATCGACCTGGACCAAGTCTGTCTCCTAACAGAGGCACCCGAGGCTCGGCGCCTCGTCACAGAGCTGACGGCGTTGCGAAGCGAACGATACATCGCTGCTCCGCAAGGTTAGTGGAACTTTCTGAATTTTTATGAAGTGTTAATGGACTGTAAAATTGGAGATTGAATCGTGAAGTGCAAGGGAGGCGACGTTGATTGGAACTTGTTACTGCTTTTAAAGGTAAGTTGTTGACTGTTCCTGGAATACTTGAAGCCGGAAAAAAAAGTGTTAAGTGTTTATTTGCATGTAAAGATAGCCGTGTCAGCACCTTCATGTGTCACTAACTTCTGACAGCGGCATCGCCTGCGTGGAATTAGAAAATTATCCCAAGGGTATATACTCCCGAAATAAATGTCCTATATCCCATCCAGGACATCGTCTACCCGTGTATATCGTCCAAATCCCTTCAGTAGTATCAGCATGAAGGAGTAACGAACATACTCATTGATATAATATACTTTCACCTTTATAATACTATGTAGTGTGATTGCTGCAACGAAGTGAAGTTGTTATACTTCATTGATAGGTACTCAATACTCAAAACGTTGACTGTATATGTATTTTTATTTCATAACAAACTCGTAGACATCATGACTGTTAATGGAAATATTTGTATGCAAGCAATCGTACAATACTCAACCTTATCATAAACTGTTATTACAAATGACCTTACTATGGTAATCATCATCATCAGCCGAAAGACGTCCACTGTTGGACATAGGTTCCCGCATGGTAATTATGGACTAGAATTAATACTGAAAGGGGACAACAAAAGATGAGTAGTAGTGCCGTAATTAACCCTTTATACACCCGGTGCGAGGTTCTATAAATGCACCTCTAGAAAAAAGAAAACACAAACAGAAAGGAATAGGTAAATATAAAATTTTTGCACCTCTAGCACCGCCCTAGTTGCGGCACTAGAACTCAGTGCGGGTTGGTGCATCACAAGTCTATGGATATTTTGTGTTTTTAATGGCGTGTCCAGACCTGGCAAATGCGCAGCTCGCGAGCCGCTTGCGAACGGCGCGCGTGCATTTCGCGCACGGTTCGTTCGTACGAAGTCCCTGTGCCGCACACGCTTCGTACGAACATGAAATGCACGCGCGCAGTTTGCAAGCAGCTCGCGAACGGCTTGCGAGCGGCGCATTCGCTAGATCTGGACGCACCATAAGACATGCCATGCATGTTTCCTCAAGATAATTTCCTTCGCCGTTTTGAGAGTAATCGTGATGAAATAAATGATGCAAAGTAAAGCCTACCTGGGTTTGAATCTACGACGTAGGTACGCTGGGCTACCACTACTCTATAGCTTACACATAACATTGCTGCAATGTATCAGAAGTTTTTTTTTTCTTAATCGGATCTAAGTCCAGTTCATTCGTGTCCGTGTGTGACAGTTTGGTTCTCCTTATCACATGACTAACGCGTATGATAATACTGCAAAGAGAATAGTCATTGTAATACTGACATTCGTCTTGAGTGGTTGTCAATTTTGATGGGTATCTATCGTTCTATGTATATATTTTTTTAAATATTATGTAACTGAAGAGACATCCACACACTTTAAGATTTACAGTAATTGATTCAAAGAGGAGTATGGAGGCAGTAGCCGACTTCAAACAAATGTCTCTGGTACTCTCTCCCTAAGTGACTGACAGCCCTTCTCTAGATGTCTTCAAGAGAAAAATTAAAGAGTTCTCTTTTTTAATTACATAATATACATATATGTAACTGAAATAATGCACAGCCTTATACACATCAGTCAGATAATTAAATTACAATCATAATTTAAGCACTGAATTTTAATTAATTAGTTATTCTAATTTTAGGCAATCGACGCACTACATTGCTAGCGCGTCGGTCATCATCTTCCTGCCCTTGTCCCCTGTTATTTGGGGTCGGCGCAACACGTTTTCTTCTTCCATTCTGCCCTGTCACTCGTCATACTATCACTAACTTCCTTTTCTTTCAAATCACTCTTCACACAATCCATCCATCTTTTCTTTGGTCTCCCTCTCCATCCATCCACATGTAAACTCATAACTCTTTTAGTAACATGCCTTTCATCCCTCCTCTTCACATGACAATACCAAGACAAACGATTCCCTTTCAACTTTTCAGCCACTGGCGCCACTCCAAACTTCCCCGAATATACTCATTTCTCACTTTATCCATTCTCGTCACACCACACATCCATCTTAACATTCTCATCTCCGCTACGTGCAATCTTTTTTCATGCGTCTTTATCACAGCCCAACATTCTGATCCATACAGTATGACAGGCCTTATCACGGACTTGTAGATTTTACCCTTCAACTTGAGGGCAATCCGTGGGTCACAAGTTGTTCACGTGACCTGTCGCCATTTCATCCATCCTGCGTTGATCCGATGTGTTACGTTCTACCTCCGGTCTACCTCACCATCCCCTTGGACGAGTGACCCGAGGTACCAAAAGTCGGAGCAGATCGGTATGGGCGTTCCAGCCAAGCGACAACATTGCTAGCGCGTCGGTATTGGTATCTAATCTTTGCACACATGCTACTGACGCAATCAAGATTTATCAAAATAGGTATTTTTATCTTAAAATAATTCTTTTTTTTTAGATAAAAATTAAGTACCTATTTTTAAAACAATTGATACTTTAGTAGTTGATTCTGAACATACTACTTTCAGAATGTGAATTATTATTTATGCTACATTTATGTTACATGTTGTAGGTACCTATATGTATTTTTGTATTTATATACCTAGGTATATACATATATTTTATGTAATTTTGAAGTTGTACCTACACTGGATCCTACCCTTGTTGTGATCTCTCTCTCTATCACTCAAAGGTTTGCTGGAAGAAAACTCAACTTTGTTTTTTTTTTTTTATATAAACCAGTGCTTGACTGCGATCCCACCTGATGGTAAGCAGTGATGCAATTATTGATGGTGACGCGCACTAGTTTATTAAGAGCCTATTAGCCCACTCAGCCTTGAAGACCCCTAAATTATAGTTTGACGGGAAGACCGAAGCAGGCAAATTGTTCCAGTCCTTCGATGTAAGCGGTGTAAACGACAAAGCGAAACGCTTAATCCGGACCGTTTAAGTTTCAAGCTAGTCTATGTACATGTAGTATACAATTTATTCACATACATACATGTGTGTTACATAATTATGTTATAACTTGAACGAAAAACAAATGAAATAAAATCGAGAGAATGATGATTTATAATTAAACTAGCTTCTGTCCGCAGCTACGCTCGCGTAAACGTAGATTTCTCCATTCAAACTTTGGACCTTCCTTCATCCCCTTAGGGAGTGAATTTTGGAAAATCCTTTCTTAGTACTCGCCTACGTCATAAAAGGAAACCTTGTGCAAAATTTTACGCTCCTAGTCCCAGTAGTTTCGGCTGTGCGTTGATATGCCAGTCAGTCAGTTTCTCCTTTTATATATATAGATAAAATTAGTTTTGGAAACAAAATAATTGTTCAGTTAGGTAGGTACCGTTTTTGATACTCACGTTCGGAGTGAATTTGACCTTTTGTGCATGTTTAGAGAAACAAAAGAATAACTAATAGAATGAAATAGAGCGAGTTTGGTTCAAAGCAAATTTTCTTCTTTTGATTTACATGTTTCTGCGAAATTAAATAACAAAAGAACGTTAATCCCGTTCCAAATTCAAGTCAAGGCCTTCAAATTCGCGTGTTCTAATTCTAAAAAGTAAACAGCCAGTTTGATCTGCACTAGCGCACACGAAGTGCATAACCGACTGCTCCCGAGTTTCCCCGAAGCGCGCATGCGTGAATGTTTACAGCGTGTTTAGTAAATAACCTGCGAGTGCACTGCAACAGTGGATACGTTGGAGTTATGTAATCTTTTGGTCATCTGGCCTGGTGGAAAATTTTAAAGAGAAATTAACTGCCTCGGCAAGCGTTGTTCTGTCTTATACTCGTAAATTATCAAAAATGGGGTAAAGGTAGGACGGTACTAAAGGTAGATGTAACCAGCTCCAATAGGTGTTTGGAGCTCTTTGGATAATACAGTGTCTTAATATGTTATGTCAAGGGTTGTCCATTATTAATGTTACTTATGCTCGCTTAGGGGTGCCCAGCAAAATCACACCTAATCTGAATTGAAGGGAGGAGGAAAATCAATGAAAATCTCATGTCAACTTTTTAATTTACATATTAGCATTATTATACGTATAATCATCGTATAATTAACAAAAATTAATTAATTAAGTAGAGCGTCGACTCAGTGCCCCTTCACATGAGATTTTCATTAACTCACTTCGTCAATGAGAATATTACGTCAGGGGGAAGGGAGTGATCAAAGTTTTGAAAAGTTACTTTACGTAATTGATGGACGCCCCTTACTAAAACAGTCATTTTATCGATATGCTCACATAGACATTGTTTTACACTTCAGTATCCAAACAGTAGTCGAAACGAATTTCTCGCGAATATAATTTGAGCATCGATCTGACCTAACAATGAGTCGTACCTACGACGACATATCAAGTTATGAATGTCCAATATAATCTGACCTCGCAAAATATTATAAGCCTGCACATTGAAAGGTCAGTTTATAGTAGAAATGTATAGCTTGTTAAATCGTCGAACTTCATCGTCCGAATCTGCATAATTGGCTCAATTCATACGACCCATGTGCACTGCGCTTTATTGCTAACCGCTGACGTCGAGAATGTCAGGATTTAAATGAGTATGGAAATAAAAAGTACTGTAATGGCATGTAATTGTCTGTGTGTGTGACAAGGCTGCACGTTTTGCAATCGTAACCGAAGGTAATGGGAATCTGTCAGTGATAGTAGACTTTCGTCGTTCTAAAGTGTTTCCCATAGCTGGGGAAAGGCTTCCCTTTTCTCCTCGCAAACCTCTCTGTCTTGTGCTATTGGTGGCCAAATAGGTACGTCAAGCAAACGATCAGATTGTCACACCACCTTAGCCACGTCGACATCGACGGCGATGTCCTCGCTTGGGCGTTCATGATCTTCGCCCATCTTTCCATAATGGGTGCATTGGTGCAGTGTAGTCAGTCAACTCCTTAAGAGTGACTCCGGTCTTGAAATAAAAAGGTCAACTGAAGAACACAAATGGGTTTTAGTCGGTAAAAGTCTGACACGCCCTCTCGCTCCACACAGAGCGGGAGAAATTATTTGATGACTTTTCATCTCAAGAAAAGGTTTTTAACGTGATCGTGATGCTGATATTTTAACCTCAAATGTCAGTTTGAAGACACACAGACTCGATTTGTTCAAGACAGGTTGCCTAAACAAAGACCTGACGTATTTAGGCATCAAAAATGTTATCAAGTAAATTATATTATAATCGTTAACATTGATTATATTATCTCGACTGATATGATAGTAAATGTCCTCTTTTTTCTACTGCAGTACCTGAGTACAGACAGATTTGCGCAATGGTAAAAGCGTAGTACTTAGTTAGATTTTAGAAAAACGATTTGGGGATTCACCTAATATACTACCACTCCTAGGAAAGCATGCTCCATCGTCGTCCACATCATTCTCAATTCTTTATTAAACACAAAAACATACTTAGTACACGGTGATACATACAGTTTATGTACAAAGGCGAGCTTAACTCAACAATGAGTTTTCTCTCAGCAAACCTTTGAGTTACAGAGAGAGAGAACACATACGAGGGAAGGATCCAGTGCACGATATAAACCTTACATAACATGTTTGCTTGTGTACCTACATCATATCATATCATGTACATCATTGCTTTCCATCAGGTAAGATAGTGGTCAAGCGGCAGCCTGTCAACAAATTACATCACTGCTTAACATGTGGAATCGGAGCGAAGCACTAGTTTTTATAAATGAAAAAAAAAAAAGCTACTAGCTGTCCCTCGTGATTTCATCCGTGTCTTTGGTTATTGTTCCGCTTCCGTAGGTCGATGTTATATAACCTATATTATTCGTCATAAATCTGGCTATCCCATACAGAAAGATTTTTTACAATCCGACTTAGAGCCATCCGCTTTATTATATTAGTGTATAGATATATTTTTAATGACTGACTTTACAATATTAGTGTATTTTTTAAAGTTGTTCCATGTTTAAAAAGCTATTCAATGACTTAGGTCACGTCAGTGACAGGACATTTGGACCAAAACACATGTAACATTTTTGCCGAATTTTATAGCTCACTAGCTTTTGGATTGTCACCCATCCACACACCGACCTCGGTAAGCGTTGCTTAACCTTGGAGCGACCCATTGACACACTCCACAAATTTTACCTAGTTGCACAATACAAACTTGATTGCTAGCCTACAATGCTAATTATGCAAAACGATGATACAACACAATCCTAAAACAGCATTAACTGTGTCTTTGTTAGTTGTCTGTCAGCTGAGTCATGCCTTAAAATAGTGCTGTAGTGTCTTATGATATATATAGATAAAGAGCCAATCATTTTCGGACAAAAAACTTTCGATGGACACGCGTTCCCGCTAAACGCTAAGTGCCAAAATGTATGGCAATGACGTTACCTGCGGAGACGTCACGTGACAAATGACAAGTGACGTGACAGTGATTGTCGCGTCACTTTTTTTTTTTTTTTTTAATGGCAATTGAGCCGGTTCGACTATTCTGCCAGGATCACAGTGATTGTTTCTGTTAGCGTTTGACGGGAAAACACTAACAGAAAAGTCATTTGTCTAAGCCAAGGACTTGTTAAGCTAAAGTCTATTTTTATTTACTTTTCCCATTAGTTAAACAAATATGGCGTGTTGACATTTCAATAATTTTTTAAATATTTTTATTTTAAAGAATTTACATTTTATTGGATAGAATTTCTGAAATTCACAATTTTCTTGTGTGATCCCAGCTCCATCCGCTGTTTACAGTTTACATTAATTGCTATTAGTTTTAATTTCTTAATCTAATCCAATTTTTTTTTTTTTAAGCAAACTATGTAGTTTTTAATGTAATTGTGTTTCTAACAAAGATTAAAATGACCGTATCTAATGTAAAGTGTATGTGTTAACATATTATTTGTTAACCAAAACAGATATTATGTAAGAAAAAATATACTATACATTTATCAGTATGATTTCAGACGCATAATAGGCTTGTTTAATTGCCTATTGAAGCCTAGCTGTGACCGTCAAATTTGTGCAAATATGTCTGTATAGTCTGGCTACGTTTGTCGTAGATTGATATCTTCGCAGGTATCATCGTCGTCCTGCCCTTGTCCCATTTTATTTGGGGTCGATGCAACACGCTTTTTCCTGCTGTCCCCGTCACACTATCACTAACTCCCTTTCCTTTCATATCACTTCTCACACAATCCATCTATCTTTTCTTAGACCTCCCTCTCCATCTATCCAAATTTAAACTCGTAACTCTTTTAGTAACATGCGTTTCATCCCTCCTCTTTACATGGCCATACCAAGACAAACGATTCCCCTTCAACTTTTCATTCACTGGCGCCACTTTCAAACTTCCTCTAATATACTCATTTCTTTCTCGTCACACCACACACCTATCTCAACATTCTCATCTCCGCCACATGCAATATCTTCGCAGGTATGCTATCTACTATATTGTTCGCGTCGTCACATCTGCTCATAAATTTTCTCCACTCTTGACTTTCGATATACACTCGGAAATTGTTTGAAAGAAAATAATTGTATTATAGAATTAATTGAATATAAGTAAGTCTTACTTTTACTGATTAAAGCGAGGGCTAATTTAGGTTCTTTTGTTATGGCTTGAATCGATAACATTCATTAATACTTTATTGCATTCCATATTATGTACATTATTGTACATAGATGGTATAACAAATAGTTAAAGATACCCTAAATATATAATGATATGGTCTAGATATTGACCCTGTCGGACACAGCAAAAATAGAAGAGACGAAGAGGGCTAAGTAGCAATTTAATATGAATGTAGATCTAATATATGTGTTTAAATTGGTTTGTTTTGTATGCGTATTATGTCTGTGTGTAAGTGTAGATAAATTATGTCAGGTACCTAATTATATAAAGTTCTTGAAACTGTGGTACCTACTAATAGACCAATAGAAAATCTGGTGTAAGTCAACTTAGGAGAACCTCTCTAGCAGATAATGTAAAAACTTAAAAAAATTCCAAAACATGAAACATTTTGGTTTTATACCTACATGTTTTTTTTTTCTTATATATGACAGAGTTTCTCAAAGTGTGGCCGCAAACCCTTAGAGGTTCGTCATTTGATGGTAGGGAACGAACGACAAAATTTTCATAAAGGTGGATGGCTCACGAGCACATGCGACAGACTTGTGTGACAGTTGATTTTCTCACCTGATCATGAGAAAATCAAATATCTAAGTATAATCTATTTGATGTTAAAATTGTACCACATTTATGTTAACATATTTCTTTATATCTCTGTTTAACTAAACTACTAAACCGGTACATGGTGGACATCCCACCTATAAGCACGAAACGTTTTGGGAACACATTCATTGTGCGTACAGCTAAGGAGTGGAATTCCTTGCTTGATTCTGTGTTTCCTGATGGCTACAACCCGAGAATCTTTAAGTCGAGAGTGAATAGGTTATTTCTAGGTAAGCGTGCTCCATCGTCGACCGCATCGTCGCTTTCCATCAGGTGAGATAGTGGTCAAGCGCGAACCTATCAATGATAAAAAAAAACTTTTTTATCAATTTCTTTTTAGGGAATAAGAGGCTTGAAAGTTTTGTAGTCGTTTTGAAACTTTAACAGAGATACTTGGGGTCATAAATTTGAGGAACTTTGTTCTAAAGCAATTTAATGATGTCACTATGAAATAAAGTCACTCAAGCGTTGAATACTTGAAAACATAATAATATTTTGTTTTGGCAGCAATTGTGTGTCCTTAGTAAACTACTTATGTTATGTATTATTTTTATTATTTGATATAGTGACATCGTTCAGTACTTGTTGATAAATGTTTAGATTTCCGTATTTTTTTTAGCTTTGTTCGTTTTTTGGTAAATTTTTGGTTACATTTTATATAGTGTCGTCATTTAGATTTATTTTTTGTCACACCGAATTATATTGTGATTATTTCGTAATATCGGCGTTTACTACTGTCCAACAGCATTATCTAAACATTATATTAAGTAAGGCGGCGATCTCTCGCGCCGGGCCTTGGTACAGGCCATGGTCCGGAGCGAGCAGGAGTGGCAGGCGGTTACCTCCTTCTGCGATGCAATAATGATAGCAAAGGAGGCGGCCGATCGCGTGAGGCAACCGCCGCCGCCGGGATTCCGATCCCGATTTCCAGCCACCGTAGGCGCGGGCTTACAGACGGCGAGCAATGGATAGCTCGCCGTCCGACCGTCCGGTAACCGTCCGGACCGAGCCCAAGTCTTCGACGGCGCGTACTGTTCCACGCGCGCCTCTAGCAGATGTCAGAAACTGCCGAGCCGGCCAAGAGTCTGATTCTAAAAGGAAGACTCGGCCCTGGTACGAAAGGCAAAAAGAAGGAACAGGACTGGGTTTTTAGTCAGTAAAAGTCTGACACTATCTCCCGCTCCGCTCAAAAGCGGGGGATGTCATAAGATGATTTTCCCACTGAAAAAAAAACCTTCTATTAAGTAAACTAGCTTCTACCACCATCTTCGCCCTCGTGAAAGTAGAAAATATATGCCTATGTCACTCAGTGATAAATTAGCATTCTATTGGTGAGTTATGAAAATAATCATTAAAATAAAGAAAAAAGAAAATAGAAGAATATTTTATTTTTATTTTTTATTTATTAGAATATTCATTAAACGACAAGTCTCTTTATAATATTAGTATGGACAGCTTAGTAGAGGAGTCAATTGCAAAATCATTGCAAACGAACGATGAGGAAAATATGAAGTTTTTTTAAATGATATAAACTAGTGCTTGACTGCGATCCCATCTGATGGTAAGCAGTGATGCAATCATTGATGGTGAAGCGCACTACTTATAATAAGATCTCTTTAAAAAAGTAAAACTATTTGGGCTATATTTCACCGGGACACCATGGCGGCGCGACTAGTTGCGCTGCTATGGTGTCATATACAGACACCAGTCGATACACCACTGAGACAGTATCAAAATGGACTTTAAGTGCACGCGTCGGAGCTGGTCGCGCCGCCATGGTGTCATGTCCCGGTGAAATGTAGCCCTTAGCGTCTGTTTCATTAGCATCAATTCTATTGCTTTGTTAGAACAAATATAAACAACAGCAAACAACGTTTAATTTCTGTAACAGCACAGTTGACATCAAAAGAGTAATTAGCAGAAAGGCACATTGCGAAACACGTCAAAATTGCGAGAACAATCATTTATTTACTGCTAGGTACAAGGCTACTGTTCAAAGGCAAGTTTATTGTTATTTTTATTGCAGTTTTTTATAGGAAAACACTCTTTATTGCTTTGTTATTATGAAAGTTTAAAGTAAATTAGAAAAATATGCTACTAGAATTCTAAACTATAAAGTAACGGCATAGGACTTTTTGTAACATCTATATTTTACAAGCCGGTTTATCTCACTCGGCGAAATGCATAGGACAACTAAAGGTACACAGGTTGGTTTGAGTAAATAAAAGTCTGGCACTCGCTCTCACTCCATCCAAAGCAGGACAAGTTATTTGATAGTCTCCCTCCTAAAAAAAAGGTCTTTTTACCATCAAGATCATCCCGATAGTGACCATCCGCTGTAAGAGCCTCTCTCTCATTTCCTCCCAAAAAATCACTCTAGAATCCTGTTACATCAGTTCTACTTAGGGCGGAATTTCCCATTAAAACGAATCACGTTTAACGTTTGGCTCGCATAATCGCGTTTAGCCGCTGTCACTTGTGCACTTGTCTGTATTTTTCTTTTGTTGTATTTTTACAAGTGACACTAGTGACACCGGCTAAACGCGATTATGCAAGCCAAACGTTAAAACGCGATTAGTTTTATTGGTGAATTCTGCCCTTAGACTTTCTGAATTCTAGGTCTAGACCTAAATTTCGTGAATTTTGGTCTCTAGCGGATGTTGAAAGTACTAAATCCTCATCCATCATAGGAAATGTACCGCAAGTTCCGATCTCTGTTATACAGCAATAGCGATATATGGTCCGAAAACCTCATCACCCCTGCCCATTTTTGGTGGGCATTATCCATTTCCCTGTAAAGCAGTGTCCCAGACGAACCTAGAAAATTAGAACTATCGATTTTATGACGGCCCGTTTGGCTAATGGCTGCTGCGCTGTGTCGCGGGCTCGATTCCCGCACTGAACAAATATTTCATGGCCTATAGATAGGTGTTCCGGGTCTGCCCCCTAGCCAAGTTACAATCGTTTCGCTCGCGCCGATCGCCTCGAATAGGCCACGCCCCCGATTCCTTTGTTCTGACCACGTGACTGAGCGTTGAGATGACGTCAGAACCAAGGAATCGGAGGCGTGGCCTTCTCGAGGTGTTGGGCGCGATCGATACGATTGTAACTTGGCTAGGGGGGCTGAGTGTGTATGTGAGTATACACGATTGCGATCGCACTCACTATACTCACGAGTTATTCCTAGTGTGGGGCCAGGATTTATTAAAAAAAAAACGTAGCTGCTCGCATCTACTTAGATAATTTCTTTCCTAAATATGTATCGTACAATACAAAATAAAATCGATACGAATCTTATGACGCAATTATGCTGTCACCAACAATTTATATTTCTTCTTGATACTCAACCCATGCACAAGAAACACGAAAGACAATAATACAATGTCCTTTTTCCTTTAATATTGACTAGAAATAGTTTATTTAATCACAATTTGGAAGGTTAAATACAGGAAAAGTGGCAACATAAATATCGTGTAGTCTATCTAGATCACCATATCTATAGTCTAGATCACTATACTTATAGTAGGTATGTATATCAGTACAGGCTTCCTAAATAGATTTAGTTTGAAGGTTAAAGTCTAAAATTCTCGTTTCAGAGGTGACATAATTTTTGGTCATTAAGTCTTATTTAGGCTGTAGTTGAGTTCTTGTTTATAACACGTCTCCATTTAATTTAAAACAAGAAGCCAACATTGACTGGATATCTATAGGTATTTCATCACCGCAGAAGGTCATTGCTGACCACATACGTACTAGCCGATGAAAAAACAAATTAATATTTCTAGAACCAAAACGGTCTCCTAATCGTCCGTAAGGTTTATTATAGTCGTGAAGAGGATCTTATATATGTATCAGCCCCCCTAGCCAAGTTACAACCGTTTCGTCTCGATTCTCTTTTCGATGATTGCCTCGAGTCGTGCACGCCTCCTATTTCTTTGTTCTGACCACGTGACTGAGCGATGAGATGACGTCAGAATAAAGGAATAGGAGGCGTGGCCTACTCGAGGCGATCGACGAAAAGAGAATCGAAACGAAACGGTTGTAACTTGGCTAGGGGAGCTGGAATACCTTTTTTTATAGACCATGTCCTACCTTCCATCCTGCATGACGTGCCCTATTAACTTGTTCACGTAGGGATCTAATAACTGCAACATTCCTACGAGGAAAGTAAGACAGAAAATTCTGTAAGAAAAATACATAGAATGAAAATGTATAGTCAGCTTGTTCCAATAAACCGATCACTGTAACCTAGCAGTCCTGCCGGTACAAAATAACTAACTACACAATCACTAATCCGGATGATCAGTTTATTGGCATCTATAATAATAATTGTTTATTTATTTTAGACTAGCTGACTCTGCGAACTTCGTACCGCCTAATAGTAAGGATAACACCATCTACAGGCATTACCAGAACCAGAATAATTCATTTTATAATGACATTTTGGAGGTATGCGGAACAGACAGTAAAGTCCCGCAAACCTCCGTTGATAAGGGAGGATCCTCCGACCAGACAGGTGTTATGACTGATGGGCAACTGCCCGATAGATGATTTCGGGCTGTTCTATATGTTCCAATCGCGCGGAGAACTTTAGTTCTAATGTGACGCCATAGATGTCGCTACAACATTTGAATTAGAGATGGCGTTGTATTCGTAAATTTTTCCGTTTTTTCTCACCTTTTAAACCTTCCCTGGACTTTCAAAACTATTTCAAGATCAAAATTAGCTAAATCGGTCCAGCCGTTTTCGAGTTTTAGCGAGACCAACGAACATTTATTCATTTTTATCTAAATAGATGTTACGATCCATAGGTACGTTTAGTTATTCCACAATACAATTAAATTATATTAAATGACATGAAATTAAATTAATTCCTATAAAAGTATAAGTCGTCGTAGTATAAGTAGTAAGTATTAGTCGTCTGACGAAGGACCTTCAAAGTAGGGATGAGACCTTGTCCGCTACAGTCTTCAAGATTTTGTTGCGGCTGCTACGCAATCTGCATGCACATCAGGGATACCATCTTTTTTTGCGAACAACGGCGTGAAAGCCATCAGTATGATGTAGCGCGAGCATCCTCAATGCACTGCAGAAACGAGGCAGCTCCAAAATCATCCTGAAGATATTATTATATTGGATGCGAAGGGCATCCTGCGGATTCGTGCGTAAGAAACGCTCGGGTATTACCATTGTGTGGACCGCCCGGAGGACGGTGGAACATACGGTAAAGGTGTGCCCCGCTTGGGCAGAGCTCCGCCGTGTTTTCGTGTGGGCGAATGGCGGCAACGACCTCTTGCGCCGGGCCCTAGTGTATTAAGGCCCCGGCGGCCATGGCCTGTAGGCCATGGTCTGGTGCGCGGAAGAATGGCAGGTGGTCACCTCCTTCTGTGAAACCGTAATGCTAGCGAAGGAGGCAGCCGTACGCGTGAGAGAAGGCCCTCACGCCTCAGTCACCGGGATCCTGATCTCGATTTCCAGCCACCGTAAGCGTGGACTTGCGGACGACGAGCAATGGGTAGCTCGCCGTTCGATCCGGTAACTGTCCGTACCAAGCCCTAGTCGTCGACGGCCGTAGGGGCCCAGCAGCAGAGCCGAAGCCTACTAGAACCATGGGTTGACTTCTGAAAAGAAAACTCGTGGTCCTGAAACGCAAGGGCATCTGAAGGAACATTATAGGTGTGGTTTTAATCATTAAAAGACTAACACGCCCTCCCGTTCAGTCCTAGAGCGGGAGAAGTCATTTGATGATATACTTAAACAAATGATTGAACACAAACAAAAAAAATTAGTCGACTGATATCTAATATTACAAATAATATTTCTGTAGCAGCTACAAACGTCATTAGACGCCTACAATAACAGACAATGGAGTCAAAAGTTTCTATTCAATGAAAGGGTACAAGGTCGTGACTTACAGAAACTAGTATATCTATCAAATCAAATATTGTTTCAATGTAACCTGAGGGGCAAGATCCGATAAATTGATGGGGCTCGCCGATACTTGCTAGGGCTGCGGGATTGTTTCAAAGAGATACCGTGACCCTGAAACGTAAAGGGCTACTTATGAAATACAGGTAGGTTTCAGACAGTAAGTCTACACCCTCTCGCACTGAGTAGAGCAAGAGGGAGTGTAGACTCAATTTCATTTCGCTTGGGCGGAGCACCGCCGTGTCCTTGTGAATACGATCGGCAGCACGACCTTTCGATCCGGGCCCTATTTCAGGCCATGGTTGCCTCCTTCTGCGAAGCAATAATGCTAGCGAAGGAGGCGGCTGTACGCGTGAGCGAACGGACTTCCTCACGCCCCAGCCGCCGGGACCCCAATCCCTATTTCCAGCCAAAGTAGGCGTGGGATTGGACGACGAGCAATGGGTAGCTCACCATCCGGTAACCGTCCGGACCGAGCCGGAGTCTTTGACGGCGAGTAGTGACGTAACGTCCACGCACGCCTCAAAGAGATGACAGCAAAACCGTAGGAGCCAAACAGGGCTAAAGCTTACTGGGGCCATGGGTTGCCCGAAAGGGAACCCTAGGGTCCTGATATGCTAGGTAAAGAAGAAACATAGGAGTAGGTTTTAGTCAGTAAATGTCTGACATGTCCTCTCGCTCCGTCCTGGAGCTGGTTAAGTCATTCCTATTTCTATAAAAACCTCTAGTTTCCTTACTACAAGATTTTTGAAGTAGGCTATTTTAATGAAGTTAAAAGAAAATACTTTAAAATTGTATCGCCTATATTTCAGTGCATTTAAGAATAAAAATCGCAGTGACATTGACATCGGACATTGCCACTCCGGCAACTGACCTTGTAAAAAACTCTTTAAAAAATATCTCCCGCAATAAAAGTTGTAATGTGTACGTTTTTGACATTGACCATCTCGGCGCTTTCGCCCTGAAGTGGTTCGATGAGGTCACCCACACAATTTTAATTCTGCCAACTATATAAACGTTCCTATAATCTTTGAAACCGTCCTTAAAATTGATCACAGTATGACCTTATCACTAATGGTTACTGTCAGTCAGCATATATCGTCTTACTGCTACGTAAAGGTCTCCAAAGCTTCCAACTGTTTCAGTCCAGGAGTTGAAAAAATCGCTTTTAGAGCTAAGACCGCCCATTGTGATACCCTATTAATTTTAAGTTCCTACTGTAATTTTATTTATCAATCAATCATCATCAATCAATATATATAAAAATCATTGCCACTTTTCGTTGTAATTTTATAACTCGTTCCAAACAGTAGACTGCGCTCAGGACCGAGTGAAAGGCTGTTTAAAGTCCCGGTAGCCCGCTCAAATCTGTTAAAGTTCGCACCCGTGACTCGGGCGGTTGATATTTTTTCTTGCACATTGGCGGAATTTGAGAGGGTGACAATAAGTGTATTGTCCTCTGTGTAACTTGTGCCAGTTCTTCAGGGCGCTGCTTGAGACTGATCATCGACTCTCATGTATGTATGTTGCCTACTACTACACTAATGAATATTTGATCAGTCTGTGGGTGGCGTCTCTGAGTGCGGCTATTTTGCGACTACATTTGTTATCTTGGGTATGCCTGTTAAAACAATTGTTGTGTTGTGTTATTAAATAAATAAATAAATAAACTCAAGAACGGGCTCACCTATCCAAACTAATGTTTGGGCTTTGTTCGGACTATTTAGTAGATGGTATAAGTGAAGTTTGCACAAAATCGGTCGAGCGGTTCTTCATTTATTTGTAATGTGCTCAATAAATAGCGGATCATTTTATTAATGGGGTTATTACTGTCAAATTGAAACTTGTAGGGTAGAGTGGTCAGTTGTCGGGAGCGAAGCCGCGGGCAAAAGCTAGTGGTGTATAATAAAGAGTATATCTATCTATATTGTTAGTTAATTTAATGTAGGTCGTTCTTTCATCTTTGCGTGGTCAGCCATTACACCTGGTCGTGTAAAAGTTTGGTCTCTTGAACAGACAACGCTAGGGTATGTGGTTCCGTTCCTGCCACATAGTCATATGAAAAACGTGAAGAATCATCTTTTGTTCGCTTATTGTTGTGATTATTTTGGCCTACTGCTAATTAAGTTCCTACTTCCAGTTTCGTGCACCTTAGAGAATCATCTAAGTTAGCCCGTGAAATTAATACTTTCTTAATTTACGATTTTCATGGCAGTGTATTTTTCATTCAAGTCATCATCATCTTCCTGCCCTTGCCCCATGTTATTTGGGGTCGGCCCAACACGTTACGGTATTTTTTATTCAAGTAATGATTTAAAATCATTGAAGATTTAGTATGATTGAGTTGTCATTGTATGATAAGCCCCCGATTTCTGATTTAAGCATTTGAAGTTGAGTATTTCTCAAACCTGAAAACCTGTCAAAATTTAGCACTTAAGTAGTATATTAGTAGTTAATTCAAAATACTCAAAACCCGCCCATTTGATTGTAAAATACGTATCGATATTACTATGATATACTCTACACTGTCCTCTTCAAGGAATACTAGCGTGACGCTATGCTTCGTAAACAATGATTAGTAAGTAAATCAATAACTGAACATGTTAGTTGTGTGGTCTAATTTTAACCTGTCCGAGTTACCTGCAGACCGGTCGTTTGTTGCGTCGTCGATGTGAGGACACGACATTGTGTGTTAAACTACCTTTTACATGTTACGATTTGTGTTAGGACGTCTGGGAAATATGCTGGCGTTATTTTCAGTAGTTTTAGTGCTAGTATATTGTCGCTGTTTGAGTTAGTTACACCATTTTGAACTGTATCGTAATTTCTAATTATTTTTTTGCCTCTTTGGTTCCTGATAATTTAAAAGTAGCAAAGTTTTATTAGGTAAAAATGGTTGTATGTTTCTCGCTTTAAACTGTGCTTTTCCACTATTCGTAGTGCTAGGGAGTGTCAGACTTTTAATGCCTAAAACCTACCCGTGTTCCTTGAGTTGCCTTTTGCGTTCATTCCACGGCGATTCTGTAACGTTCTTAAATTCATATTTTACATCTAAGTTTGGAACGGCAGCTATAGTTTCTTTATCCCTGTGTTCACTTTCCAAAAGAGCTATTGTTTCTAAAATTTCATCTTTTTTTGCCTTTTAGTTGAATAGCAGCCATATTGGCTACCACCGGTCATCTTCCAAATGTCATTCTGATTATTTTCAAGTTTAAATAGTCTTGTAGCGTCATTGAGTCACGCACTACTGTTGAGTATATAATTAGCGAGCACGAGCGTGATGTACTTACCTAATGGATATTATATTACATATATTTTCATTAATCACAAATACATGCAAACATATATATAGTCTCCATGACCTTTTCTTGGCATATATAGCCGGAAATAATTCCGATGTTGTACATTGTTATTAACATACTTTTAAATATTGTAGTTATATCATTTGGCAGAACAACCGGCAGTTATTGTTTATTCATTTTGTTTCTGAACTTCTATTGTTGGAACTTTGCCCAATTGTTTCAGAATCCCGGATTAACAGGGTAAAAGATGACTAGATTTGTTAGCTGGAACATGGGCAGTAGCAAGGCAACCTATTTTCGGTTTAATACAATGTACCTATTTCTGAAATCTGAAATGCGTTTGGCTACTTACAGCATTGCGTCATGCGACATACGCAGTGTCCTAAGTATTTTATCAGTACTTATAAAATTGTTGCAATGGGACTGTCCCCGCGAGCCTTTCTTAACTAATGGCTCAAGTGCATGTGGTTCATTAAATACATCACCATCATCTTCCTGCCCTTGCCCCGTGTTATTTGTGGTCGGCGCAACATGTTTTTTTTCTTCCACTCTATCAATTACATGATTTACTGCTGTAAACAGTAAAATTGGCTACGCTTATCCTTTTAGGCGCATTATCAATAAGAATAGGTACTTTAAATTTTTTGATTATCTTCATGTGTACTTGATAAACAATGACTGCACTCTGTTAGTGTGTTTCATTATTGCATGACTACGTGATACAAAAAAAATATTGATTTATAAATATATATAAGCAAGAAGAGGCATTTGCATGTCTCCACCGCTGTGAAAATAAAATCATCAATGAACAAATCAGCATTCAATTCAGTTGTCGCTACATGAGGTGATATAAAAACGGAAGGGGAAGTAACCGATTAGCACAAAGTCAAATAGCGTACCGATACCGATACAAAATCGTCACATATAAACGCCAATGCTAATTACTGAGCCATATTCATCGTGTCGACATTCACATTTAACTATAGACATGCAACCTTATTGCTATCCTCGCAAAGGCCAGTTCTGTTCGCCGAAATCGGCGAAGTTGACGGTCGTCGGCCATATTTGCCGGCGATTCGGTGAACGGTGTCGGGGAAACGTATGCATGTTAAGTTGATAATTTTCTTCTTGTTTTTTTTTTTATTTTTTTTTTTTAAGTAAATAATTAATTTGGCCTTTTCTTTCTTTCTATTTGAAGCTAAGGCTTTATGGCAATACATAATATTATTTCTGCAGTCGAAAAATTTACGTAACGCCCTGTTCTACACTGCCCTTTTGCAGCGGATTCCCGTGGCCTTCACCAGGTCGTCAATCCACCTTTTTGGGTGTCAGCTTCGACTGCAGTCTGTACTAACTCGGTAAATCTGCCCTTATGCAGCTATATTGACAAAGTCATAGGAAGTTATATATCTTGGTTGGTTGTATATTGAATATGTATAGTTCACATTCAAGGTTGGATCATGGTCTCATGGCTTTTTGGACCTATAGCAGATTTGATGCAGTTTCTATTGGGGTTTGAACCGCGAGGGAGGACTATTTTAGGGACACACTATGATATAGAAAATTAAACACCACCTGCTGTCCATTTTACTCCTTTTTCATTAGGGGCTTCCAACTAAACAATTATCACTAGAGGTGTCCAATAACTGGTAGTTAAGTAATTTGCAATCGTTACTAGCTATAGTTTTTATTCTGCAAACAATCAACTAGAGTACTACGCAAATTATAAACGCCATTGTACATAGAAGCAACAAGTTCGTAACCTAAGTACAGCTGACTTCACTGCTATTGATTTTATTAAATACTATTATTATGGAATATAACCTGTTGGTGTAGAATTTATTATAAATACCATCTATTATTTATTAGTTTTGTTGTTTAGTTTTTTTTACCGCCCTTGTTTCTTGGAGTTCTGTTGGAGTGGTTTACGTTCCATTAAAATATTTTCAGTGAAGCTCTGCTCCTTGTATTATCTACTTGTTTTCTTTTTGATATTTAGATTTAAGTAAAGGTCCAGGTTGCTATAATTTGAAAATCGTGGCAGTGACTTCTTGTTCTTTGCTACTGGATTATTCAATCCATTCACCATCAGTTCCTTTAGTGTCAGTCGGTCTTTGGTTGATTCCAGGATCATAGGCATCTGGTGGATGCCCAGTACTTGAACTTATGCCATTTTCTCTTAGGGGGTAGTTAGAAAGTAGAGAACACCACCTGCTATTATCCCCACGTTATCCATTTGCATCTGGTAATACACAAATTCTGTCAGTGGTTAAATCTCCGAGACAATTTTCTTTAAATTCAGAGTTCCAGATGGTTTCGTTCATATCACAGTACTAACAGTTATAGCGTTGCTCTGAAAAAATGAAGAGAAAGAATGATTATACGTTTATTATCTTTATTTTTAATTATGGCAGTAAACCTGGAATCATAAAGAAGAATTTGCTAGGACTTAGAATAGCAAGGTCGTTTGTTGTACCTACTTGGACAGCTTAAACAGAATCAACATTCGTAAATAATAAAGTACCCAAACGCCTGTATAACTGAGGACATTAGCTGAAAGACGTCCACTGTTGAACATTGGCCTCCCCCAAGCATCGCCACAACAACCGGTCCTGTGCGTCTGGCATCCATCGGATCCCCGCAACTCTCACTTAGTAATCGGTACGCCTTGTGGGAAGCCCTGCAACGCTTCCACCCCAGAACCTCTCGACCCGAGTTCGGCTTCGGATTATTTGATGAGACAGTAGGGGCAGGCACTTTAGCCGTTGTAGTTACAGAAAATCGTTCTTAAGACTTGTAGCATTTCCAGTCTAATCTCAATTGGTCAGCATACTTTTTTTGGTCCTAAAAAGAAACAGAATCATTTCAGTTTAATCGCTATGGTTGTAAGACAAGGGTGACTAGAAACTGCGGAATTGTTCTAAAGAGTTATCGTGGTCCTGGACCCCGAAGGGAAACTGTAGGATCATAGGTAGGATTTAGTCAGTAAAAGTCTGATACTCCCTCTCACTCCACCCAAAGTGGGATGAGTTATTGGTGATTTCAAACGTAAAAAAGGGATGACTAGAAATCACGAAAATTTTGAAGTAGGTACTATATTTACAAAGCTATCCAGGTAGCTAAGTATTGGTCCGTCAAGATTTGAGTCAGATTGACACGAAAGAAGAAGGAAAAGTACCATAGTATTATTATTCTTGTGTATCATCACTGTCAGTGTCAACTATTTTGTATATGTATAGAAGGCTATTGTGTTCAAAAGTATCGGAAATAGCTACTCAATATAAAGTGTCAAACGATAAATTTAATATCTATTGTGAACATTTTGCTGTTCATGTTTCTTCGAAACAATACGTAGAGCTACAAAATATTGTGTTAGTTTTTGTCCCCGGAGTCAAAATTATGATTTTGAAGTTATTTGTTGATTTATTTTTTATTAGGTTCAAAGTTATTATGATGTTATCTACAGATGAATCATCACTCGTCCTTTGAAAGTTAGACAAGTACCAAATATTTTTGGAATATTCTAGATTCAAGTATAGTATCCGCACAGATCCGGATGAGTTTCATCCGGTCACCGGAACGTAGAGGCCCGAGACGGCTTAGAGTCTGGGATCCGGAGACCCGGATATTCATTAAAAGTTCAAAAGTTTTACTCACACTGTATGCAAGAATTTTTTATTCGTTCCTGACGAGGTTAAGCCATCGTCCGGAGCATGAAAGACCTGACCCTGAATGTCATTTGGGCGGTAATGGTTTGGATACTTTTATGCAGGGTTGAAGTAAATTGGTTGACCATAAAAGCATAAAAACAAAACTGCAGCTGTTAATAATTAATTAAAGGTGTAAGCAACTGTAACTCTTTACCGCATGGTTTTTTTTAATCACTCGATAAAATATATATCATTTGTTAGCCAAAATAAGGCCCAATAAAAAAGGTAAAAATATAATTCAACTGCCCATAAATGGTTTTTTTGTAAAATAAAAACTATTGTTCCAGATATGGGACAATATGCTTTAACGCTTTTATTTTTGTTATTTCCAAATTCGATACATCATGCAGTACCTTATGTGTTAATTTAAATGTCAGACAGTTCTCCCAAACATTACGTTCCTTCTAGGATAAATTGCGTTACTTGCTTAGGCAATAGTTATGTGTCAAGTTCAGGTTGAAACTATAATGATCTAAAGTAATTATTGTCTGCGAACTTTGAAATATTGGTATGTCTGCAGATCCGGGTCTGGATATCTTCAAGTGTCTATGAGATCACATGTTTGTGTGTGTTGAACACATCCACTATAAATAAAAGAGTAATTCTTAGTGTAAGGCAGTTTCTTTAAAAAAAAAAAAAGCTTTGTTACATCGCAATATTTTTGCGAATACAGTCATTTTATTTATCTTCTATTTTGCTGTATTTATTACGCAGATGAACAAAGGAAATGTTAAGTACATTACAGCTGCTGTGCTTAGTCATTAATGTGTCATGTCGGCTTATCTAAAATTGCACTTAAGTTCGAATATGCTCGTACTATTATATAATACACAAATCGATACGCTTGCAGACTTTGTCTAATATTTTTAATTACTTAGAACAAAATTTACTTCATTAGATTAAGTTTTGTAAACCGATTACACTGTTACCTATTTTAGACTAGATGAAAAATTAAAAAAATATATATTAAAAATTACTTAATACATTTTCATAATTTTAGTCAAGAATTACTTTTAAATTATAGATTATCGTATTAAATTCACGTTGGCTCCAGTCAACATGAAACTGGATTTGGTTTCGGCCAAAAAGAGGCCGAATATTCGGCTCAACCAAAACTAGCGTTTTTGAGCTGACGATTGTCATAAATACCTAATAACTGACTTTTTCTCTATGTGTATTATAATTTATTCGATTATTATTATTTTATGAAAGTTATAACTATTTTTAGTAGATGAATTAAGTATAACTATGTCTAAGCGAGCTTACTTTGTCACATATACCTCTTAAAAGTTCGAAGAAGTGTTGTTTGTAATCAGTAGAAACAAAAAGTATTGAAAAATAAACCAAATAAAAAAAAACTAAATATAGTTAGGTATGACTGTATCGATTTTTTTTTTGCCTGTGTAACAGAAAGACGTGTCAGTTTCGGTCGCAACTGAAAAAGGAGCCGAACATTCAGTCACGGTTTCGGCTCAAATCGAATTTTGGTTAGTCAGGTCACAACAACAACAACAACAAAAGGCGTGATTATTCATGAATCATGACTTTAACCATCAAGCACTTGTCAAAACTTATCCTCTGCTGAAACAGAACAATGAAATGAAACGTTCACAGGTCAACGTCTCTTCCCAGACGTTATTTACAATGTCGTGATATAATTTGTTATCTCGAATGATTTCATCTTTGCAGTTGAAAGATTCAGAATTTTCTGGATTTTTCATTATAAGGTTTCTCTTCACTGTATGTTTTCTTATCAACTGTCTTTGTAGATCTGCTTACTATGTCTCTAGACGGATTAAATCATTATTTCAAGTTGTCATGGAATATCCCAAGTGACGATAGCGAAAGTACAAAAACGTAACAGTACATAAATGTTATGTATTTCAGGGTTTCTACAGTGCAAACTCATCTATTATTAATTATACAAAATAAAGATGAAAGGATTACATTTAAAACCTGTATTGATAGTGGTTTGTATACGCAAAGAGCAACTAAAGGAACGCAGGTGGGTTTTAGTCAGTAAAAGTCTGACTCTCCCTTTCACTACTCTCGGGACTCCTCAGAGCGGGAGAAGTTATTTGAATTTTGGTCTCCCTTAAACGAAATCAAAATAATATATCAAGATAGTGCATAAATAATGTTCTAAAATATCTACAACATAGGCCCATAGGTCCTATCTACAACAGTTGTGAATATTTTTGAGACGGAATAGTAAAGCAGCTATTTTAACCGTTTGCAGCTACAGGAAATTGTTCATAGGAGACTGGCTGTTACTTTCCGAGTTATTGCTAACTGCGTCCGCAGATTACAGGCTAAAGTACAGACACTTTAAAAATAAATCATTTTCACCAAAATACCAGTACCACTTATATTGATGCCAAATATGTTAATCAATCATATCACTATTTAATATATAGGGTGACTGGTAATTAGTGTACGATACTTAAACACGTGGTTGTGCTCATGATAACCAACAACTTTTACTATGGGAACAAACCTGAAATCGCGAAAAAAAATCAGCTGTTCAGTACAATTACGTTTGCCTAATGTACTGAAAAGCTGATATTTTTTTCGCGATTTCGGCTTTGCTCCCATAATAAAAATTGTTTGTTATCATGAGCACAATCACGTGTTTAAGTATCGTACACTAATTACCAGTCATCCTATATAAAGGCGAAAGTTTGTATAAATGTTTATTACCCTTCACGCTCAAACGGCTGAATGGATTTGGATGAAGTTTGTCATTCGGGTAGAACATAATATCTTGGAACAGGATAGGATACTTTTATCACGAAAGTTTCCTTGAGATAATTTTCTTCTGTCACGTGTCCGAAGCCGCGGGCAGTATCAAATCAATGATCTAAAAACTCTTGGACCAACTGATGTTTGAGTGATAAAAACACAACCCTTCTTGCAGTCGGGTAAAAAACCTTTATGTTTCTGCACCACCCTAAGGTCTACTGGTAGAAAATGCCTAAGGTAATGCCTTAGGCATTTTCCCTGGTCCGCCTTTGTACAGTGTTATTTTCTAGTGCATGAGTTTTAATAAATAAATACCATCTTAACCTTTTGGACGCCACGTCAAAAAAGCAAAAACGTGCTCTCAGCGCTAAGTTACGATTTTTTTGTTTGTCGATCTGTGATGTAGTCGTGACCTTGGCGTACTGGACACATTTTGTTTTGTCATGTATACGTGACTGTGGCGGCCAATAATATGTATTTGATGTCTTCGCAACTGACAATTAATCAACAAAAATCTCCTTTCTTTAATAAAGTATTGCTATCTGTTTCCAGTGTTCCTGCTATGCAGTAGACCTTTGATCGTCGTGAACGTGCACTTCAAAGACAAGCTGGATGCCAGTGACGCCACTAGTCTCAGGAGTATAGCGGACCTCGCGGTAGCCAGCAGCATAGAGCTGGTATTCATAGGAGAGTTTCGGACCAGGAATAATGTGCGGAGTGAGTAGATTTTTATTTTTTTTATTCAGGATTTTATTTGGGGTCCTGTGTCCAAATAAGGATATATCAGCCCCATCGTACCTTATTAAAATTACTTCACATACCATACATATACGTATAAACTAATAAACAATCTTACATTCATCAAACATATTTTTGGCAGTAGAACGGATCACTGCTGAGAGACCGATATTTTAGAAACACAGTATCTTGTGGATATTATCTAGGCTTCTTAGAAATTAATTTATGAATTTGTGTAAAACTAATCCAGTAAAGACCTCTGAAAATCTGCTATTTTGCATGAACTTTGACACTTCATAATTTACTCAAACATTAAAAAAAGGGTTATAAAGTGTAACGACCTTGCAAATTTAATCAAGATTCTGAATGATGGAAATATTTTCAAAAACTTTTAAGGGTTTAAAAAAAACATGTATTTCCTGGAACAAGTTTTGTAAAATATTCGAGTAAATCACGGAATTACCGAATGCTAACAGAGTTTTCAGGCGTTATCTCTCTTTTTTTGCGTTGCCTTTTCGTCAAACATCGCGTTGGATTGAGTCTAAGGGCTAATTTAGAGTGAGTAGATCATTTTATTAATAAATGATTATTTTTGTATGATTATTTGTATGATAATAATCAAAATAAATGTTATTTAAATTTAGTCGGAAAAGAAAAACAAGTCAAGTTTGTTACGCGATTAATAATAGCCCGCTCCAAGAAGTTAATACTAATAAGGACCTTGGTGTTTTAGTAGATAGTCGTTTGAATTTTAGGAGTCATTACGACCACATTATTAGTAGGGCATCTAAATTGTCAGGTTTCATCGTCAGGGAAATGAGAATTTTTAGAGAATCTGCTCTGACTATTTCCATTTACAATATATTTATATTTTATTGCGTTATTCGCAGTATTCTCGAATATTGTAGTACGGTATGGAACCCATTTTATCAGGTTCACTCAGATCGGATTGAGCGCGTTCAAAAAAGGTTTCTGTATCATCTATGCTACTCAGATAACAAATGTCGTAGTCTGAACTCTAGATTAAATCATTATAAAATTACATCTTTAAGCACACGTAGGAAATATTTGGATTTTATGTTTTTGTTTAAATTACTCAATGGTCTAATAGATTCTGCCGAAATATTATGCCGCATGCTTTCTTTTGCCAATTCTAATCGTGGTGATGTAGATGTCTTTGCTGGTTCTGTAGCCTCAATAAAAATTAAACTCAAAAACTTAATGTTATGATATTTTTGATATTTTTGGTTTTGTTTATAATTTTAAATATTTTTTTTGCCCTCAAATGATCAATTTGTAGGATGTTATTAATAGTACCTAAGTTGGATATTTTTACGTGTGCATGTCAGATTCACATCTAGTAGGTGTCAATCAGATATATTATGTTGTGATTTATTTTATGGATGCATGATTGTACATCAGTTTTGTGAATTATAATAAAATATATATATATATATATAATTTATGTTACATGGTGGACATACCACATAATACACAAATCGTCTTGGAAGCACGTACATTAAGCGTAGGGTGTAGCGTTAGGTGTGCAGGTAAACGATAAGACTTTGTAACATTTTGAGTGATTTATATAACACTAGCTTTTGCCCGCAGCTTCGCCCGCGTACATAAAATATGCCTGTGTCATTCAGGAATAAAGCAGCTTTCTATGAGTGAAAAAATTTTAGCAATCGGACCAGTACTTTCAGAGATTACCTCGTACAAACAAAAAACATTTGTAAATAATTGAGTTCGATATTGATGCCAAGTTCTGTAGACCCGTTTAACGATCAATCTATAGATCATTACTTCTTGAAAACACAGAATTAGATCAGGGAATTCCGTACACTGAGAACATAAATTCAGAATTTCCCCCCACGAAGGCAGCGTTATAAAGGCAAGCCGAAAGCTGCCGCGGGTGACAATTTACAGTCACTTAAATATTTATACCGGCAAGGACGTAACCGTGGTGATATTATGTCATTCTACACTACAGTGACAACTAAAGCTGTTTTACTTACGTGTCACATTAAAGTTTATCTTATGATATTGATTTATAATTGGAAGGAAAAAAAATTGGGAATCATAATTTTTTCCATACAAATGATAATAATTTTGACGTCCCTTTTTTTTTTAGTGGGAAATCATCAAATGACTTCTCTCGCTTTAGGGTAGAGTGAAAGGGCGTGTCAGGTTTTTATTGACTAAAATCCACCTTGTTCCTTAATTTGCCCTTTCTTAATTCTTTATTGTACACAAAAACTTAACATAGTACACGGTAACAGACAGTTCATGTACAAAGGCGAGCTTTTAACTCAGTAATGAGTTTTCTCCCAGCAAACATTTCAGCTCTTTGCGTTCTAGGACCGTGGTAACTTTTTCAAACTTTCTCTCAGCCCTCGAAAAGTCCCTTAAAATTAATTCAAAGATAAATAGAAATTGTTTCAAAGATAAACGTCATATACACATATCGTGATCAGTGAAAATAAATCTCTTTTACAAGGAAAACAAAATTGAGGTAAAATCTAAATGTAATCCAAGCATATGACGAAGAAGTGACTGATTAAAAAAAAACGAATAATATTATCTATATCCGGCATAACAACAAGAATCTTAAGCAACATTGTAACGATAAAAACAATAGGATTACACTGATAAGCAACTGTGTATTATCGTTTATCGTTCAAACAAGTTCATTAATATGATCAATGTGTTTTATCAACAATTATCTGCTGTATTAGGACACAGCTGTGAACTTATTGTACGTCATCATGCGTCTATATTCGAATTTCACGTGCGCATTACGCACGGTTGTTTTTTTTTGCTATTTCTTGCATAATAACTATATTCTATATAGAGAGAGCTATGCTTGTTCAAGATTTTTTCGGCATGGAAACAGTAGGTTTTGTTCTTCCTCAATCTATTTGATGGTAATTCGTAGTTTTGTGGCTAATCCAAAGGCTCCCAAACTTTTTTTGGCAAGGGACCACTTTGGTTTCTTTGTTGTTCTACTAGACTTCTGGTTCTTACCAAAAGTCTACCAGAAAAAAATGTGTGAATCTTAAACTAATATACAACATGTAACTAATACACACCCCGATTTCCGACCGTCCGGTAACCGTCCGGACCGAGCCCAAGTCGTCAACGGCGCGTGCTGTTCCACGCGCGCCTCAAGGAGATGTCAGCAACTGTAGGGGCCCAGCAGGATCGAAGCCTACTGGGGCCAAGGGTCTGATTCTGAAAGGAAGATTCGGCCCTGGTACGAAAGGCAACGAAGGAACAGGAGTGGGTTTTTAGTCAGTAAAAGTCTGACACTATCTCCCGCCCCAAGAGCGGGGGATGTCATAAGATGATTTTCCCACCGAAAAAATTACAATAATAATTTAAGCCCTGAATTTTTAGTGTTTTGGATTTTTTTTAATTATCATCCTATTTGTAGACAAATAATATGGGCATCGATGCACGGTATTGATACCTACGCACACACAGACACGCTAGTTACGCAATCAAAATTTATCAAAATAGGTATTGTTTTATACTCAAATAATTCTTGATTATTTTAGGATACAAAATTCAGAATGTCCGTTTATTAACATGTTATATAAACTCGTATCAAACAATATTTCTTTAAAATCGTTTTTTCTTCGTTTTCAAAACTTTCACGGACTATAGCTTTTGTGAACCACCAGTAGGCAGGTAACCACAGGTTGAGAACCACTGGTCTGGTCCCGAGCTTGCCAGTAGCTTGGCGTAAGTGTGTCAGTTGTCTTACCAATAGTATAATTTGTTCTGAAGTATTTTCAACAAAAACATTGAATAGAATATTCTGTGCAAAAAGGTATTTTTAAAATCTCTTACTCAAGTTTTATTGTTGTCGAAAAACTCAAATAGATGACACATGATCACCCTGCCACTTATGCAATAAGCTGTGCTATTTTTAAACGTATCTAGATGAATCTTGCATCATAAAATGAAAGAAATTAAAACTAACCAATGTCATGGACATTAAGGCAAAATCTTATGATTGACCTTTCAATTTGCCTCGTATTTAGATTATGAATTTAACCTTCAGTCATTTAATTCCATCATTTGATTGATAAAATGAAAATTTAACAGATTATACCGTAAAAAATTAAACTGTTGAGTAAATCTATATTTAAAGGGCAATTGAAGGACACTGGTGCAGTTTTAGTCAGTAAAAGTCTAACACGCCCTTCGGTCCACCCTAGAACGGAAGAAGTCATTGGATGATTTCCCAACTAAAAAAAATACCATACTTATCATTAAAATTATTTTTTACGTTTTTCAGCATTCAAAACCTGCCAATCAGTACTGAAGGAAGATATAATAACCACTGTCGACGTGAAAGCTACGGGCCAAAGCGGGATCCTCTGCCCTGGTATGCTAGACAGTACCAGCTTCAACGGACGTTCAGGTGCTATCAAAACAGGTTTAAGCCATTTAGCCATCCCTCGGGGCTGGTCTTGGGGAGGACCCGCATCCCCCTTCTGTCCAATCTGGGCAGAAATTAAAGTCCCAGATTGACGAAAACATACAAACAAGTATGGAAATAACAAAAATCTAGCTAATTTTGTATCCTCGGCTGTTTTACTCTTTCTACAATGCCTTCCTTTGGTGTTATTGCAATTATGTTTAAATTGAGGTTAGACGGCCATTTTCAAACGTCAAAGTTGGCGCCAATTTCCCTGTCAATTTTAAGGTGTCAAAATGTTTTTGTATGTATCCTATTTATGGTTTTAAGTGTTAGATTTTTAATAATACGTGATAACCCGATTATGTGGGCTTTAGGAATGTTTTTAAGTTTTTAGTGTTGATTTCGTTTGATATAGAGTGAGGAGGAAGAAAAGATGGTCGTTTGGCAGATCGGGTTTTTAATTTATTTCAGTAAACGAATTTTTATCAAGACTTGCTGTGTTTAAAGTATACCTATCGCAAAAAAACTACCTTAATGTGTACATGAATAGTGTAGGACCAAATAAAGTAGTCCAATTTATCAATATTGCCCAACCAAAGCATTACCCGGGCAGTAATAATCATCTATCAGCAAACTAATTAATTATAATATTCTAATGAATTACCAGTTAACTAAATATTTTAAAGAATAAATTTGTAATGTATTTATGTAAATAAAACGTAGTCTTTGCGGGGCATAGACTGAAAGTGTGCTTTTTAATGTTAAGTAGGTAGAATTAGTAGGTTTTCTTAAATTATTTTATGAATTTCCATGAAATATGATTGTAATGGTTTATTTCTTTTATGCACTTTGGAACAGTTACGGTAATAGGGTAGATATTTTCCTACATTCATCTTGTTTTAGGCAAAGAGTTGTATACATCATCCACTGATTACTAACAATGGAACTTACTCGATTATCTTCTTTAGTCTATGGTCGTTCAAAAATACTATTTTTTTTTTGTTTTTCATTAAGATTTATACCGAAATAATGTACCTGAACGGTTTTTCTTTATTATCTTTTGGGTATCGTTATTAACGGCATACAGTAGAAAAAAGTGTTTTAAATTATTGATGCAGGGTGTTGTAGTATGTATGTATATGTAAAGCCAGTAGAGCAGACGTCCAATGCAGAATATTCTAAGCCTTAAAATCTGAAAATAGTATCAAGTTAGCTACTTTCAAACTATCAATTGTTTAAGAGAAGGGAGGACATTCATAAATACAAACACCACAAAACCTACGTCAAATATGTCGCTGTTGCCAGCCACAGGGACAGCCAACCAGAATAAACTAATGACTCATGTTATAATTCAAATCACCAAATATAAAGACTTGCATATTTACATTAATTAGGAAAGTAAGATCAATTGTCACATGATGGGCAGGCTATTGTCTACAAAACCCATTAAAGTCTCTTAAATAATTAACGTATTTATGTCAACTCTCAGGCTCGTCAGGGTGACGTTCTATCAGCGATAACGACTGTCATTAGGTTTTCTAATTTTTTAAATAAATTATTCATTTAAAATATCCCAACAAATCGAAAAGTTATGGAATTGTTGAAAATGTTTTTTTGCCCTTGAAAAAATTTTTTTTTTAATTTCACGCGGTGCTCCAGTGTGTCAAACGACCCTTTACCATTGTAGTGAAAAAAAAAACGTACTACTAATAAATCAAAAACAAGCGTAACATACGTAAAATGACTAGGAACAATGTAAGAGCGCACGTGTGACTTTGCAACTTTTATGCGTTTAAGCGATTTGTGGTACCATGGTTTTATCTAGTTCAAATGACGATATACATTCTTCAGAGTTACTGTAATCGTTATGCGTAAACCTAAGTAAATATTACAGTTTATTGGTGGATTCGAAAAATAGTTTTCATCTATATTTTGATTCCATTTTATTGAATATTATATTAACAATATCACGAAACTTCTCTATTCAAAACATTTGGGATTAAAATATACCTACCACGTGAAATTTTGGTAGCATTTATCAACCGAAGACTTTAGACTTTTCGGCAGTCGTAATTGCTAATACATAGAATGTTACTTTATTTAGGCTTGCATTGATATTTTGCAGCATTGTGGCCCGATTCTCATGTGCCTAGTATGCTAAAAAAAAAATCATGAAAACAAAATACATAACTATATCTATGTCATAATTTTAGAATAGCTAATGATTGTGATCCGACCTTTATGTAGTAAGGTAAAAACTAGCTAGAAATTTAAAAAAAAAGTAAGCACAGCCTTTTCGGTCAATATTATGTAATACATACGTAATAGACAAGGTATACAAGTTTATTTTTCAATGATTAACCAATTGTTTTCAAGATATTATGTATTAATCTGAGACAAGATGTATGCAAAAAAGAATACCCAAGGAACCTCTGCTTGCGTATCTCAGTCAAATTTAATTTGAAACATTTTATTTCACATAGGATAATGTTCGACGTTTCCGATCGGTCGTTTCCTATGGAGAAGAACCTGTAAGAAACAACGCGGGTACTCTTTTGAAATTATTTCTTTTACCATATTTCTATATCAGAATATTAATAGATATGAAAGGACAGTGTATTAGACCAGTCAACATAGTATCAAATAAGTAAAATAATAAAAAAGTAGATAGAATGAGGAAATATATAAAAAACCCTTTTTTTTGGGTTGTTTTTTGCATAAATCGTATCTTAGATAGATGCCTAATGCGTGGGAAAAAGGACATTGAAAAATAAACCACAGTGGAACATCGTGATCCGAAGTCTTACCATTGATTCAGTAGGAACAAGAATTAATCTCCAGTTGAAATTTTGGTTTTAAAAATTAAAACTGCTGTTCTGAGCGATTTAATTCAACTCTAGAGGGTCTGAGAGCAGTGGTGGCCGAGTGGTAACGGTCCCGACTTACGAGTTGTAAGTCGCGGGTTCAAACCCAGCCAGGCGCATTACTTTGTGTAATTTATTTCATCAACACTGCTCTCAAAACGGTGAAGGAAAACATCGTGAGGAAACCGGCATGTCCTAGAACCAAAAATTCAAAGACACGTGACATCCACCAACCCGCACTGGATCGCGTGGTGGATTACGGCCCATTCCCTCTCCTAGAGAGGAGGCCTGAGTCCCAACAGTGGGAACATTAAAAGGCCGACTATGCTATGCTATGCTAGAGGGTCTAAAATCATGTCTATTTCCATGGCAACAGTTTGGATCACGATGCTTGTCACTTTTACCATGAATCCAATTAATGAACGTAGTAGGAAATTATCTCGTGGCTCGTGTAGCTATTCTTTGAAACACTACTGTGGAAATTTAACTTCTCTTGAAAGCGTGTTTGTCTATAACGTAGTACAGTTGAACAAAGAGTTTGGTGTACAGGTTAAAAGAGTGTGCAATAAACACTACGTAATATTGGATTTCTTTTTCTACCTTAGTATCAAAAATTGAAGAGTCGAAGTCGAACTTCTTTTTCGCATAACACATTCGCAATATGACAGTCGCAACATTTTTTAAAAGTATATAGAGTGAATGATAATTCGGTCCCAGGTCGTTGTTCGGTGTATTCATTGACATGAGTTATATAAGGTAGGTATGCAACGATCCTAACCTGAATTCCAAAAAAACATAATAAGGGTAGTAACTTGAAAACAACTCTATATGGAGGTCAAGTTATCGGTATCAGCAAATTAGCTCTAGTATAACCTATTTCATGGAATACACGTTATTACCAGTATGTATACTCTGTATTCTTGTATGCATGAGAGGGGGATGAAGCGAATGTTACTAAAAGAGTTATGAGTTTACATGTGGATGGATGAAGAGGGAGAGGGAGACCAAAGAAAAATTGGATAAATTGTGTAAAGAGTGATATGAAAGAAAAGGAAGTTAGTGATAGCATAACGACTAACAGTGCAGAATGGAAGAAAAAAACATGTTGCGCCGACCCCAAATAACACGGAACAAGGGCAGGAAGATGATGATACTCTGTATTCTTGTAAGTTACCTGTGTGTTTACAAATCTATTTGTTCGACTGTACAAAGTAAAGTTAAAATGACATTACCAACTTGAGTTTTGTGTGTGTGCGACCGCGCTTTGAACTCCTGTTCGGATCGTGTAATTTTAACCAATCGCATCACACCCACGTCCCATTTTTAGCCAATCACGGACACATCGCCCTCGTTGTAATATCTGAGAGTAAAGTGTGGTAAAATAATTTTGACTGCTGTATTTCTTTCGCTATGAATTAGTGATTGAATGTTACTAGTAAAATAACGCTTTCTATGTAAAAAAATATATTTTGGCGTTCACTAAGAATTAACTATAAGATAAATAAAAAAAATCTACTTAATATTTTTGTATTATGTGATTTTGATCTCGTATAGGAAAAAAAAAAATTGGTGAGTAGATTCTATGAAGTTTTCAAAATTAATTTGTTTGCTCATTTTCTGCTACTATCTCCTAAACGGCTGAACCAATTCTTGCGCCACTTTGAAACAAAAAATCACGTATTCTTATCTTTCATAAAAATAATAATATAATGGATAATATTTTTTGAAGTCATAAAATAGGAATGTCCTTCAACTATAAATAATTAATAATGATATTTAAATGTTATTTGTATTTTTTTGTATTTAAGGGGTCCAATAAACAGATATAACTGTAACCAGAGATTCCATTCCATTATATGGTTTATCAATTTTGTGATAATAAATTAATATTAATTTTGTGGTATTATCTGAATAGTTTGAAATGTTTATTACATGGTGTAAATTATTGATGAATTTTAAATAAATTATTTAAATTATGATCTGATTGTTTTATTTACTTAAAAACACTTGAACATTGTTCCCTAAAAAAAACACAAGTACGTGTACTGCTCATAGTTACCTAAACCCACCTACTAGCAGCTTAGATATATTTTTGTTTGTTTTGTGTACTTTTTTTATGAAAATTCTTTTATCGAAGTAATAGCATGAAGGAGTAACAAACATAGACACTCAAAAACTTTCATCATCATCATCATTTCAGCCGAAAGACGTCCACTGTTGGACGAAGGCCTCCCCCACAAGTGTCGGATTATTTATGGACCGGTCCTGTGCGTCACTAACTTTTACCTTTTTATTATCAGTGTGATTATACGACCCATTGTTTGCCAACGAGCCATGGAGAGCAGTATCCTGGGGGCCCAAATTTCGGATTATGTAAGGCTGAACGCTGCGTTACGCGGGCGCCCGCGCGGTCCCATATAAAAGTGCTCCGTACAGGCGCCCGCGCGGGCAGCCGCGACTCGCATCCATTTTGCTACGTAATAACACATTAAAGTTCTCCATCGACACTACTACTTGCACACCGTTAAAGTTGATCTAGCGACGCTGACCAGGTAATAATTCGGTTCCCGCAACGGGGACCGCGCTGCATACGATACACGCGCGACGTCACGCGACAGGTGCACGCGCGGTCTCCCGCTTAACGCAACGTTAGTCCTAAGGAACACAATACTACAATCAAAACAAAGATCACTGATGTTACCCGGAAAGACGCTATTCTTCGCCGTTCAGGCCGGACACGTCTGACGTTATGTCAAATGAGCGGTAGACTAAAGAGCCACTTACTAGGTCCCATTAAACGCAAGGCGACATCGCATTACTTCTTGCAAAGTTGAACATATATTAACCTTCTTGTATGTCCAAGGAGTTTGGACCTACCATAGTAACTCTAAAGTCTCTTTTTGTAAACAGACTATTATTAATAATAAAAATAAACTGGCTTGTCAACTTGTCTGGCTGTCACATTGACAGCGAATTTGAAGTTGAAGTTGAAACTGCAAACTCTTCAATCCCTCACAAACTTGTAACTT
This sequence comes from Mythimna pallens, assembly GCA_961205895.1. Taxonomy (NCBI): domain Eukaryota; kingdom Metazoa; phylum Arthropoda; class Insecta; order Lepidoptera; family Noctuidae; genus Mythimna; species Mythimna pallens. The sequence continues at coordinate 4,142,764 of OY540830.1, forward strand.
AAAGCTTTAGTTTAAATAATCAATCAAAATGTCAAACACAGAATCCAGAATGGAAACAATGCTATTCAATTATCAAACCACAAATAGGACTGATTTTCGCGATGGTGAAATCGTTCCACCAACTTTCACTACGTACAAGGAGAAACCTAGCTGTCTGAGGATAAGGCCTCCACCGCTCAAGGATCATCACACACTATCTGCTTGGAGGACTAAGGGAGTACCTTTCAGTCTGATGCACTGCCGTAAACCTATTACTGGATCAGACCCGACAAAAGTGCAGCAACCTTGTGTAAGTATGAAGCACAGTTATTAATGTAGTCATCATCATCAGTGGTTCTGTGGTGGGCCCTTGAGGAGAAAGGTGTGCCTGGGAAGTATGTGCAGCTGATCCGAGCGATGTACAGTCGAAGCACTACCCAAGTCCGGTCTACAGTGGGCACCACTGGCAGCTTGAATGTGGCTGTCGGCTTACATCAAGGGTCGGCTCTCAACCCTCACCTCTTCCTGATGATAATGGATGCTCTGACGTCGGACATTCAGGAAGAGGCTCCCTGGTGTATGCTGTTTGCCGATGACATTGTGTTGGTTACCGAGAGTGGCCTAGAGGTCCAGAACAGATTGGAGGTGTGGTGGCACAGACTGGATAGTGTTGAAATTGAGTAGAACCAAAACGGAATACTTGTTCTGCGATTTCGGCAGTCTCTCCAATCCAGTGCCTTTAGCTCTTGCTGTAACGTCCATACTGATCTGCTCCGAGTTTCGGTACCTCGGGTCACTCGTCCATGGGTATGGTGAGGTAAACCGGGACGTATCACATCGGATCAACGCAGGATGGGTGAAATGGCGACAGGTCACGGGAACAACTTGTGACCCACGGATGCCCCTCAAGTTGAAGGGTAAAATCTAAAAGTCCGTGATAAGGCCTGTCATACTGTATGGATCAGAATGTTGGGCTGTGAGAAAGACGGACGAAAAAAGATTGCACGTAGCGGAGATGAGAATGTTAAGATGGATGTGTGGTGTAACGAGAATGGATAAAGTGAGAAATGAGTATATTAGGGGAAGTTTGAAAGTGGCGCCAGTGACTGAAAAGTTGAAAGGGAATCGTTTGTCTTGGTATGGATTATCTTAGTCCTCATCATAGCGTACCTCTATGTTAATATGTGGAAAATGTTGTGGTTATTACATTGATTTTGTTATTTATACGTACTAATAAGTGTAATATACATATATTGTAATATCGTTTTTTTCCTAATAAAATAAAATAAAATAGTCATGTGAAGAGGAGGGATGAAACGCATGTTACTAAAACAGTTAGACCAAAGAAAAGATGGATGGATTGTGTGAAGTGATATGAAAGAAAAGGAAGTTAGTGATAGTATGACGAGTGACAGGGCAGAATGGAAGAAGAAAACGTTTTGCGCCGACCCCAAATAACACGGAATAAGGGCAGGAAGATGATGATGAGACGTCCACTGCTAGACATAGGCCTCCCCAAATGTCGCCACAATGACCGGTCCTGTGTGTCTCGCATCCATCGGATTCCCGCGACCCTCACCAGGTCATCGGTCTACCTTGTGGGAGGCCTTCCAACGCTGCGTCTTCCGGTACGTGGTCGCCATTGCAGAACCTTTCGTCCCCATCGACCATCTGTTCTGCGAGCAATGTGCCCTGCCCTTGGCGATTCTTCGGGCTATGTCTGTAACCTTAATAACTCGATAATTAAACGTGGTAATTGTTATAACTCAATTAATCCTGTCTTTTTATAAAGTCTTTCATCCAGGTTCTAGAAGAAGCAGCAAGATGTTTGATTGTTAATTCCTCCTGTGAAAGTACCTTCTAATCCGAATTGCAAACTCTCAGACTGATAGCAAGCTACATTATTGCCGAGTGTGATAAAGCCAGTTATTAGTATTATTATCCTGATCTAGTCGAAACCGCCTGATGAAGAGATTGAAGAGGCGATCAGGACGCGACCCCGGCTGGTGATGACGCCGGCCGTGAGCCTGGATGACGTCAGCGACAAGAGCGCGCGCCAGATCCTGATCGACGCCATGTATACAAGCACCATGACAAGCGGCACTAGGGAGGCCATCTCGGACTACTTCACGGTTAGAGCGCCGCTGCCTGGAATGCCGGCTCCAGCCAATCCGGTTTGTTATTTTGTAACCTTGTTGGTTTAAATAAAAATAGTAGTCTACCATTCGAATTTCGATCACGGTGGCCAATTTCGGCGGAGATTAACCATCCATACGCAGAAGATATATTTTAAACATAGGTACAGTTGCTTGGTAAAGTACTACCAACAATGGGTGCCACATCAATCCGCACTGAGTCCATGTGAAGTATTACGGCGCATATCTAATCCCTCTCAGAGAAGAGGCAACTGACCCTGCAACGAAAACATTTCTCTAGATCACATTGAAAAATACTACACCTAGGTAAGGCATTGACTGCTTCACACGGGCTTTGACATTAAGCTGTCCTGTGCTTCTTGCATCAGCAGTTTTCTGACCCTACCTCAAAAGTGTCTTAAGTTATTCTGTGATAAAATTACTGCATTCACATGTTAGAACTTCGGCTCAGGTCATCGCAAATTCTTTTAGGTCGTAAAAATCCCACACTTTTCTCAATTACTGTAATTTTTGTTTACAAAGTGCCGATACTATGAAGCTCAACAAGTCCCATAGAGAACCTGCTAAGTACTCGCAGCAAAAGAGGCTGATGAGATGCTTCAGACTGTTGTTCACCTTCTCATAAAACGTGACGAAACGACTTTTATTCAAAAAAGAATTTATTAACAATTCACAAAATGATTTATTAAAGAACGGCAGCAAAACTTCATCAATACCTATTCTTTATCAACATGGCCATCATTACATTTCAGATAAAGTTACCGCCCCTGACGCTGCCATACGTGTCTCCTGAATGGAGAGTGAAGACTGTCCCGTGGGATAGGAAGCAGCTGAGGAGCTACTGCGATTCTACCAAAGAGTTCTGGCTGGCGCAGAAGCTGCCTCCGTACGTAACAACCATATTAAAAAGTCACGCAGCAGCTTACGCAGCCTAGCTGTAGTGAAACGGGAGAATCGTCCGACTAGATGAGTCTGACGATGTCTGGTGGCCTAACTATAGCTAACTACCCGATGGTTTTTAACTGGTTGTATCTGTTTTAATCGCGAGAACAACTTTGATAGGAGCCGGAGCCTAACGTTGTAGGTAGGTACATAAGGATCGGAAGTTACGTAACCTTTGTTGAAAAGAGAAGATGTCAGACTAGATGAGCATCGACTTATACTCTAGAGATAGACAAGCACGTTCATGGAAAATATTTGTCAAAATACTGAAAAGTTAAAACAAAAGTTCGCTGCGGCGCTACATTGGCATTATACCGTTTAATAGAACTATTAAAACATCAGCCCTAAGATAGATTTAAAGGATACTTTATTCGCGACCAAAATGTCATAAGCGCCATGAATTTCGTGGCACTTACGCGTTTCGTTCAACATATTGCAATGTTGAAGGTGTATGGATTACACTACACCTGAGCCGATTGAAGCGAGTGTAATGTCTGATGTCTAGTAGAAAACTACCCGATGGTTTTCATCGAATAGTTGTATCGCGAGGACAACTTTAATAACGCGATGTAGGATTCGTGTAACGTAAAATAAGTGTTTGAGGATTAAATGCTGCTACACCTTACCAAAGTCATGGCGGTCTCTTGGCTCAAGTGATGTCAGCATAATTGACCTGGCCCTTCAGAGCCAATACTTGCTAGAGCTGCGGGATTACTGGAAAAAGTCACCACGACCCTAGAACACAAAGGCAACTAAAGGAACACAGGTGGTTTTTAATCTGTAACAGCCTGACACTCCTTCTTGTTCTTCCCAGACCGGGGGAAGATACTTAATGGTTTTCACACATTCACTTAAAAAAATGATGCGCTTTATTTGGACATAGAAGAAACTATTTAAAGCCTTGTTTTTCTTTGATACAGTTGTCATGCATGCAGAGAGACTGAGATAGTGGAGGCTGATAGAAACATGCGTTACCAGATGAAGAGAGCAAGACGTTGACAATGTTAGAGTACTTAGCAGAGCTTCTGATGGTAATTTGAGGAAGGCTTCTTGGGTAACGCCCAGTTTGTGGAATGAAATTTTGCTAAATGTACCATGTGACAAATTGTCAAACTCGTTACTGTAATACCTACATTTTCAGTAACCAATTGCATCACACGGTATTTTTGTAATCAGATTTGTCAATTGTCTGACTAACTTTTGTCTGCCGAATACATAATTGACATGTTTTAATGAATTTATAAAATCGGTAGCACAATTGAAAATCAATTAATGTCGATCGATGTCGATTTATTTATGATCGGGTCATAGTTTTTAGACTTCAAGCTTTATTAGTTTGTAATTTTTAGTTACTGCCTAATTACCAAATAAACATATACCTATTTTTTAAAGTCCTTTGTTTTATTTATTCGAGATACAAACTTCCTTGTTTATCCCTTGAAAAGAGGTCTTTTTTTCTATAAGGACTTTGTCGTCACCTCACACACACAACTTTGAGTATGTATATATAAATTAAGGATAGGGGATGAACGATATATATATATATTCTGTGTAGGTGACGACAATGACGTTATGGGGAATGCAGTAGTAGGATTTGCGTCACATACCTGTGGAGTTGAGCTGCTAGTTCTTCGTAGTATATTTCTTTCCCTTATATAATTGACTGCTTCGCATAAATCTGAACTTCTACCACCTGTAAAAGTTATTGCTCCCTGAACATGAATATATCGACGCAATTAACCCTATACTTTTCAGTATAAACAACATATTAATAATTTCATTTAAAGGACATCATTTCAACATTATATGATAATCAATAGCCACGCCAGGTTGAATATGACATAATAACATCATCATCCTGTACCATTAAACTTGAGGTTGGATAAGGTCTGGAGGTACTATCCGGACCCTCAAATAGGCGCCCAGCACCCCATGCTCGCACAACACCGCGAGACTAAATTGCCCAGTTTATAATACCGGGCGGAGCGAACAGCTCGTTACCTAAAACAACGAAGCTACAGTTAACTGTGCCATCACTCGGGTAACAACGCACCCGAGCAGGACCTCAAGTAACACTCTTGAGTCATAAAAGCCGGATTCCAAGAGAAACATACATCTCAAGGTCTCAGCGAACCCCTATCACTAGAGGCTGCCTACTCCGTAATATAACAAGTTGGAATCTCGGAGACACACCTCTCCAGGCCTCGGCACAAACCCCTATTATACTAGAGGCCGCCTACTCCTAAATATAACAAGTCGGATTCCCGGAAACACACTCCTACAGGCCTCGGCACAAACCCGTATTATACTAGAGGCTGCCTACTACTTCCTGCAGAGGGTTGGAATCCGGGGGATGGCTACCCGGCCTCAGCATCCCACCTAGAAAGCCTGGGACTGCCTACTCCGTCTCCCCTACCTGTCCATGTCCACGACAAGGACTAGGCCTAACTTTATCGGGCCTCATACAGTTTGGTTTTTACCATTATCATTACCATTTATAGGAATCAATTGCGTCGAAACAACAAATAACCACATGGAGCTTGACTAAGATATTTACATAAGTAATACTTAGCTTACATGCCGTCGAATTCTGGATACGTCCCTTTCCTCCAGACACGGCACGAAAAGTCTTTAACTAACATAATTCACGCTCTGTATACAAACGATCACACAACACGTTAACTATAGTTTGCGACTTTTAGAAATGGCGGTTACTAGTTACTAGCTCAGTTGGCGCCAATTAATCTCACGCTATTGCAAAGTCTATAATATCTATGCTTACCATAGTTATTCAAGATGGCGCCTCAAGATGTTGCTAGAGTTGAATTTATATATTTGGTCTATGGCTTCGCGTTCTTCGAGACTTTGATAGTGACTCAAGCAAAGGTTAACTCCTAGGGCCCCGATGTAATCAGTGTCAGGAATCCAAAAACTGTATCCACTCTCGGAATGACAACGGTTCCCACTTCCCACCTACACCTTTTTTTCTCTTGTTGAACTTGCACATTTCGTGTTGCTCCATTAGCCAGGTATTGGCCCGCATGAGTGCATGCCGACCCTAGCATCGTCTGCTGTCACAAACGGTCGCAATTCCTTTTAGCCTTGGAATTCGTAGCCGGAATCTGTGTTTCCTGATGGCTACTACCCGGGAATCTTTAAGTCAAGAGTGAATAGGTTACTTCTAGGTAAGCGCGCTCCATCGTCGACCGCATCGTCGCTTTCCATCAGGTGAGATAGCGGTCACGCGAAAACCTATCAAGAATAAAAAAAAAGATTTAGAGAGGCGCGTACGGGGCTTTGACTGCTCAGGCAACAGATTCCCCAAGTCAAGTTACCTACTTGCAGACCACAGCCGACGTCACGTATGGCGGCCGGAGATCGTTCCTCGCCCGCAGTCTAGGTACTATTGGTAAGGAGTGTTCTCTTGATCTTTCCATCGCCTCCTTTATGGTTTTTTGTAAAACCAGATTCAAACTTTTTATCTCATGTCCATAAAAATGTAATGACTATTTTTTCAATCAAAATAAAACTTTTTTTTTTTTGTTATTTATTCCTGACACCAAGTACAAATACCACTTTTTGACATGCTTTTGACAGTATTTTCTTATACGTATTATATTGTTATCCGATATAATGTATCTCCTAGCTTATTTGTCTTAGAATTATTTCTATTATATATTTTTAATGTATATGAAACACTTTGTTAGAACGCCAAAACTGAATAGTAAAAAAAATACAACCTTAATTTTGCCAAAGTAACCACATACACGGATTCCTATGTAGATGAAGAATTAGAAAAAAGAAAAGTCCAGCCCAAATATCGTAACACCTTGGAGGGAAACCTATAAATATGCCGTTTGATGCGTTAATTAAACCTGACCCGGACCTGATTCGAAGAACTCTAACAGAGCCCTACGTGTCTCTGGAATGGCATATGGACGCAGTCCCATAATACGCCAAGCAATTGTAAATACACCCAGAGGTACCCAAAATGTTCTGGCTATTAAGAGGCCTTGGTGAGTAACGTAATTTTTCGAAGAGTCACCGCGACCCTGGAATTCAAAGCGCAACTGAAAGAACACAGGTGACTAAAACACAGTCAATAAAAATCTGACACCCCCCTCGTTCCACCTAGAGCGATGACTTCTACCGGTCAGGGTTGATTTGATGATTGGTGATGAAATCACGCCCTCAAAACAAAAGGCTGCTACTGAAAAAATCCTGGTGGATAAACCCTATTCCTAACGATAGTGTAGGTACTACTGGTGATGCTGTATAGATATTTTTTTTTTACGTCGCGTGTATTTTTTGTAAAATTATTATTTTAGGTAGGTACCTACTTGCACTTTTTAGCTGTGGTGCCTACCCACAGGTAAACTAAATAGTGTGAAAGTTCTTTAGTAGGTAAGGTTCCTCAATCATTTCCCATTTAAAAATACTAATAAAACACGGCTACGATACATTTTTGAGTTTCCGTGCCTACCTTCCGCCTTCATCATCAAATCACTTCGATATTACCTTGTAACCAGAGAGCATCTCATGACAATCCTAAAGAGCTCAAACACGGCTAGGACTTAAAGCTTCATAACGGAGTTCCCGTACCTCCTTGCACCTTTCGGTTCCACCATTAGTTCGATAGTATCTTATAGCTAAAATGCATCTCATGGCAATTCGAATAAGCCCAAACACAGCTAGGATATATTGATATATTATGAAGTCCCGGTGCGGGGTACCTACCTTCCGGCTTCATGATTAGATCTGTTCGTTGGTACCATTACCAGGTAGTATGGTGTATTTTAGTGGGCCTATCACACGCACAAGCTTCACCACAGTTTTGCTTACGCTGGACCAGCAACAGGAGTTTCTACACGGAACACTGCTTATAAAACTGTATGAGTTTTACTAGACACATGCATGGTGGTAGACTCATTAAAGTTCTATTTTTACCCGACTACAGACGGTTATGATTTTGACAGACTACCTTCATCTGTTCCCTCATAGCTCCTGAACTACTTATCGGAACTGACAAATGAGTTATCGTTAGAATCGGTTTATTCGTCCGCTGAACATAGGTTACGTGACGTGCCACAAAACTCAATATGGTAGCGGACAAAAAGTAGTGTTTAAAAAAAAAGATAAATACGCCGTGTTTAGTGCCATTTGAAAGGGCTTCACTAGTACATTTCGAAAATATTGCTCAAATTTAAAGTGACGCCCTCTAGCGGACAAAAAGTCATGTGTTAAAAAAAACAGTAAGATAAATACACTGTGTTTGATATCATTTGAAAGGGCTTCACTTATACATCAAAATTCAATGTGGCGCCCTCAAGCGGTCAAAAAATTCTATGTCAATAACACCAAAATAGTTTAAATAATAAAAAATAAATAAAACTAAAACCCGACTACGACAAAAAATAAGATGCTGAAAAAGTAAGAAACAGGATATTCAGGATGCTGAAATAAACAAGGTTAGGTACTGGAGAATCAAGAACAGAACAAAAACGAAAAACCGTAGTCACACGTTCTGCATTTCTTTTTGTTTCATTTTTTGCTTTATTTTCTCGCGCATTAGATCCCGAAATACGAAGTTTTTCGGGATCTAATGTTTAGGTACATCTCTGTTAAAGATCGCCGGCCGGGAGCATGACTTGAACAAAACACGCAAGTGACTTCAACATAGCTTTATTTTCAAAACTTAAACGTGTAACATTTGTCGTACATAATATTGTATTAGATTACACATTAGAGGTGCAGAAGTAATAAGGTGAAGACTGCAAATTATTAATTTAATTACGCCCAACTGATCAGTGCGCTGAGTGCGAGATGTTTTTAAGTTATCGAAACGTTTACTGCGTTTGGTTATCTCTGATTGGTTAAGAATTTAGAGTGGGCCAATCGGAGTGCCGAAGCTCATAAAGGTGTCGATTGCGCTAACGTACAACAAACTCGAACGAGGCACTCTAAGGTTGGTTACTTAAGCTAGAAATACACTGCGTACATGTGTGCCACACGCCGATCTGGGCGCGTCGGTCTCCATACATTTTATATGAAAACTAGACTTGTAGAGCTACACTTGATCCACGCCACGCGACGTCGTTCTACATACAAATCAGGTGTGTTACACGTGTGCGTCGGTCTAATGTAGTTCTAGCTTTAGGTACTTATACGCTCACTTTGACTATGTAGGTAGGTAACAGGCCCCGTTCCCATTATGTCGTAACGATAAAATTTATCGCCGGACGACTACCGTCTCTAGCTGTTCTCATTATAACAAATAGATGTCGTGGCCACGACAGATTGAAACAACAACGGGTACATGATTTACAGTCACAATTTAGATCACCGCAAAAAAATCGTAGACGACAGTTATACGTGTCGTTCGTCGTTACATATGTATAACCACCATACCTCAATATAAATATACACGATTAGGTATCTGTCTTCACGACAAAGTGGGAACGCGGCCATACGCCCCGTATCTAGAGCAAAAATTATCCCATCATTAGAGTGATAGACAGTGTGTGATTATTGTAGATTTTTTCATCCCACAGTACTTTACCGGCAATTGAAAATTTATTAACAGACTGAAAAAATGACAAGCCACTTTGGTTCTGAAACCATGACAGTCACAGTGGCCAATCTGTCATATTATCAACACTGATTTTATTTGAAAAAAAAAAGAACAACTTGTTTTAAATAAAATTATATTGAAAAAATGAGTAAGGGCCTCAATTTTCATTCTCGATACTAGCCCTCTGTAAAGTGTACACATAAATCTAATGTTTGTGGTTTTACATAAATGGAAAACCCTTGTCATTGTTATTAAAAATATTAAGTATCAATAACTTCTCGTTCTACCTTTAATAGTATTGTGCAAAAGTGATTTTATGAAACGATTTATTTCTATTTTGGCATCCCTTTAATAATTAAAATGAAGTATGCAATTGGATGCTGATAGTCTACTTTTTAAAAATGAATACAAAATTGTTTACTTCTGCACCGTTAAGTAACTTCTATAAGGCAGCTGTTAATCACTATTAAAAAGTGACCGTATTTTAGAAAATTTAATATTTTTATTTCGAAATCCTTGAAATATGGTCACTTTGGCAATATCTAGGTACGTTTGAAAAGTCAGCTCAGAAAATCTAAGTTTTCGTGTCCTACCCGCCAGGATCGTGTGGTTGTGACTGGGTACACCATCTCGTTTAGCCTTCAATCCCCAAAGGTGACAGAAGAGCTGACAAGATAGAGTATTTAGTCGTGGATGTGAGACCCTGGCGCCCTGGCGGATAAAAGGTTAACGGATAGAAAGCATTGTAATAATTTTAGATTTTCACAATAAGTACTAAGACTTTCTGAGCTAAAATCATTTATTCGCATTATAAGTCATATTGGCCCAAAGTTATAGGTTTATAAACATGGAAATATCATTTGGCGAAACATTATTTTTAATACATTTATTTAAGAAGACATTTATTTTTATATAAGGCATGTATTAACATTAAATGCATGTTTTTTATGTATATATTTTTAATAAACTGATTAAAACGAACAAACACATTTTAATTAAAGATTCAAGGTGACCCAATAGCCAAATTAACAAAAGCTATTCTAGAACATTATAAGCCGTAACAACAAGACTTCTACACTGCTAAGACGTACGAGTATTGCTTTGGGTATAACTTTGGCCCAAGCTCTGTACCCAATAGAAATAAAGTAAACACAGTGTTCCGTGTTTCTATTGGTTAATTATCTTGGGCCAAAATTATATCCCGTAGCCAAAGTAATACGAATTTTAATATCATGAAGTTCACGCATCCAAGAAACGCGATAGTCAATTTTATAGTTAGAGCCAGAATCGTCATTTTATAAAAGCATAAAGTTTATTAATGTGTCCCCAACAGTTATTGTGATAACGGTTTTAACACGTTGAGCGCCTGTGTATCTTTCAGGAAACATATTATTATCATGGTACTACTTTGAGAGGCCGCGTGTTTCCTTTAGGTTACGTAGATAGTGATTTATTCGCATGCCTGCCTCCACAAGTTTTCATAAGTTTTGCATTAGGTTCCATTCAAGTATTACGTAAGCACTACAGGGGGGTGGAAGAGTTTGGCTTTGCTTATTTTTGAACACATGGGGGGGGGGGTCTGGATGGTGATTGCGTCAGCAGATTCAGCAGTATATATATATATTTTTTTTTGTTTTTTAAGACTACCATGTCGATGTTCCAAAATCACACGAGTCACATATGAGCAGCAAACATCCAATGCCATTTAAGACTTACGGCCCGTTCAAGACCTTGCTGCTGTGAGCGGAAGCTAAGCGCGGGGCGGCGAGCGGTAAGATCAAACGTATGAAAATGTTTGAAGCACGCCACGAGGCATCGCTCCTAGCGCCGCGCGCCCGCGTACCGATGCCACCCCGCTCGCCGCGCCGCTCGCCGCTAAGACCAAAGTCGTGAACGGGCCTTTAAAGTCATGGATTCATGTATCATGGACTGAGGACTATTAATTTGAATAATATGCCAAAATTTTATATGAAGTTCGTTTTGTTCTTCTATTTGTTTACATAAGTATGGGGGGGAGGGAGAAAGAGCTCTGCTTACTTTTGCTGACAAAGGGGAGGATCAAATAAATATTTGCAAAAAATTTGCTCACGTAATACTTGGAACGGCCCCATAAAATAACATTAGGAGTCGAATTACGCAAAAACGAGAAGTCCAAAAAATTAAAAACATGATTTATAGCCTTGGCGTTCAAAGTGTTAATGAATAGAGTAGTGTAAATACATACATATTGTTACCGTTACAATTTTAGTTACCATACTATTCGATGCTAAGCTTGCTGGTTAAGTGTTCTTCAGACTGTACGTAGCATAATGTAAATCAATCAATATTTCGAAAAGAAAATGGCACACATGGATGTATTGGCATGGATGCACTGATACTCATACTGCCGCCTATGTGTCCATTTAATTCCGGCCAGATGTTCAAAGAACTATAAGCCTTAAAAAAAGATGGTTAATGGGTTCTCTATCCGCAGAAGTCATAAGATTCATGTATACCTAAAAACATAATTGTTAGCCCCACTATTTCTTAAAAACTAAACCGAAATAAAACAATATCACACGTATAAACTAATCAACACTATGTTTTTGACGGAATCTTGATCAAGCAAAATTTTTTAAATATTCCAATTAGGTAATTTGGAATGAATGGAGCTAATATAGCAAGTTTTTTTGATTGCGTATTTTCTTGTGTTTATTTTTTATTTAATATTTTATACTAAACAACAAATAACACTACAAAGAAATACTTTTTCTGAAAAAATGAATCAAAATTCACAGCAATGATGAACTTACTTAGTACTTACTTACATCAAAATGTACTTAACAAAATTATTCAAAACTATGCTTGAGCAAGATTACTTTAGTAACAAAATTTCCATCAATATTGCAACAAAAATATACAAAAAAATATCCTTATTTATTTATTTTTATTTTTAACTTTTTTGACTGTTTACATCTTTAGTTCAGTCTCTTAACATAAGTTCAAATTAAATGATTATACAATTTAACAAACTGATTATATATTTTTTTAAACTGTACTAGATATTATTATTACACAAAGTCCTACAACTGTCCACGGACGCGTAGCTTCATAGACGCGTATTCGTCATTACAATGACAAGCCGGCACGACGTTGCCGCTTCGTCGACAGTTCCATAGTTTAGTTTGCAAGCTGTGCACAGGCGTACACCAAGCGCATAATGACGAAGATGCGTCTATGAAGCTATGCGTCCGTGGACAGTAGGCCCAAATATTAGTTACTATAAAAGCTACGAAACAATTACAACGAAAAACATGAATATTGGAAATGACAAAACATTGAAGACACTTTTAATAATTATTTTTTGTGTTCTCATTTGACATTCAGTCCTGGAAATACATCTTAACCTATCTTTCAATTCCAACTAACAAATATATCAGAGATGTTACAAAATATCTATCTCACGAACGCGCGTCGTTCATTCCATTTTCAACTTTACTAACAAAGACATAAGAGTCATAAGACGCGCGCTCAAGAAGTGCATTATCAATAGTTTAGAAGTGTTTAAAATAAGAATGTCCACACACTACGAAACCTGGTCAATATTATAGTCGCCTAATGTGTTCAATCTTATTTTTTTTAAATTCAAGTCTAAAATTCTATCCACACAATTCCAGGTAAGAACTTTTCAGGCACAGTGAAACTATACACCAAACCAAGCCTATATGGAAAGGCCGCGGCCGTTGCAACCACAAACTGACAAAATAGGGGATTACAGACCCCTCCGACACCCAGTGCGAGTTCGGTGCTCCAAACCATACGATGGCCCACTTACTAGAATGCCCGAAGTGTCCCTACATCTGCACTTTGGAGGACCTTAAAACTCCACTGACGTAGCTACAAACGTGGCGCAATTATTTTAAGGAAAAAGAAAACCATCGAATCGAGAAGAAATGAAACCATTTGAAATTGTTACCATCATTATGCACCTGTATTCTGCTCTCAAAACGGTGAATAAATACTTAGATATGAAAATTAAATAGGTACTTATATTAGCGCTCTTCCTCTCTCCTACCATTTATAATGTTGCTGTGCCCGACAGGGTCCATAATTGTTTCTATTTTATATTATTTTTCACCTGACATGTACATTATGGATTGCAATAAAGATTTGAGATTTGAAGGAAAACATCGTGAGGAAACCGGCATGTCCTAGTACCAAAAATTCGAAGACATGTGACATTCACCAACCCGCACTGGGCCCGCGTGGTGGATTACGGCTCATTCCTTCTCCTAGAAAAGAGGCCTGAGTCCCACCAGTGGGAACATTACTATGCTATGCTATTCTGGCAAATAAATCATTCATTCATAACCTGGCTACGGGCCATACCATCGACCGAAAATGATAAAAGAATCTCAATAATTTCAATTCTGTCCCGAGCGAGGCCATTTTCTCGGTAGATGGCGTGGCACTCAAAATTTTTAGTTTATTTTGTTTTTAGTGTATTGATGCATTATTAGATTAAGGAAATGGTATTTGCTAAACGTCGGAAATTTCAGTTTATTGAACATAGTCAAATCACTGCCTGAAAATCAACCTAATTCTGACTGTTCATGTACTATAGGTATAATGATGTACTTAAGCACTATGGTTAGGGTCAGAATTAAAAACTAGCAAAAACATGGCTACGCTCGGACCCATAGCTTCCTTCCACCTTAACAGTCATCCATTCATAGGGGTCACAAGACATGAGTTCTAATGTAAGACCCTAACCCAAAATTGTATGGATAGACATTCAAACGACTTTATACCCTACCACCTTAATCTCAACGTTGGAATTCAAACAAAAACCTGCTCATTCTATACCTACCCAGCACAATTGCCACCCTTACCGGTCATCCGTCCATAGCGGTCACAAGACATATGTTAGCGAGTGCCATGGCCGAGTTCTGTCGCACTTGTGGATTAGCGTCTTTGATCAGCTGAAGCAAACGAGTTCTGGCTGTTCGGGTGATGTCGGGATCCAGTTCGGTTTCTTCCGGGTTCTTCTCGCGTATGCGGTATAGTTCTGCATAGAGGATGCCTGGAAATAAGAGAAGTAAAAGGCTTATTAAATATTTACGTGGCACACAACAGGATTTAAAAGCCGCCTCAGTCAGCGACTGTTTTGGAGTGCCAGACTGTTACATTTTTTTTTTTCTAGGGCTCCGTACCTCAAACGGAAAAAGCGGAACCCTTTTAGGATCACTTTGTTGTCAGCAACAGTGGGGGATGCGGCTTGATCTCCTCGCTCGCACAATGCAGATAGTTGACGGCGGTCTGCAGGCACTTGTACTTACCCAGCAACAGTGGGGGATGCGGCTTGATCTCCTCCCTCGCACAATGCAGATAGTTGACGGCGGTCTGCAGCCACTTGTACTTACCCAGCAACAGTGGGGGATGCGGCTTGATCTCCTCCCTCGCACAATGCAGATAGTTGACGGCGGTCTGCAGACACTTGTACTTACCCAGCAACAGTGGGGGATGCGGCTTGATCTCCTCCCTCGCACAATGCAGATAGTTGACGGCGGTCTGCAGACACTTGTACTTACCCAGCAACAGAGGGGGATGCGGCTTGATCTCCTCCCTCGCACAATGCAGATAGTTGACGGCGGTCTGCAGGCACTTGTACTTACCCAGCAACAGTGGGGGATGCGGCTTGATCTCCTCCCTCGCACAATGCAGATAGTTGACGGCGGTCTGCAGGCACTTGTACTTACCCAGCAACAGTGGGGGATGCGGCTTGATCTCCTCCCTCGCACAATGCAGATAGTTGACGGCGGTCTGCAGGCACTTGTACTTACCCAGCAACAGTGGGGGATGCGGCTTGGTCTCCTCCCTCGCACAATGCAGATAGTTGACGGCGGTCTGCAGGCACTTGTACTTACCCAGCAACAGTGGGGGATGCGGCTTGATCTCCTCCCTCGCACAATGCAGATAGTTGACGGCGGTCTGCAGGCACTTGTACTTACCCAGCAACAGTGGGGGATGCGGCTTGGTCTCCTCCCTCGCACAATGCAGATAGTTGACGGCGGTCTGCAGGCACTTGTACTTACCCAGCAACAGTGGGGGATGGGGCTTGATCTCCTCCCTCGCACAATGCAGATAGTTGACGGCGGTCTGCAGGCACTTGTACTTACCCAGCAACAGTGGGGGATGCGGCTTGATCTCCTCCCTCGCACAATGCAGATAGTTGACGGCGGTCTGCAGACACTTGTACTTACCCAGCAACAGTAGGGATGCGGCTTGATCTCCTCTCTCGCACAATGCAGATAGTTGACGGCTGTCTGCAGACACTTGTACTTACCCAGCAACAGTGGGGGATGCGGCTTGATCTCCTCCCTCGCACAATGCAGATAGTTGACGGCGGTCTGCAGGCACTTGTACTTACCCAGCAACAGTGGGGGATGCGGCTTGGTCTCCTCCCTCGCACAATGCAGATAGTTGACGGCGGTCTGCAGGCACTTGTACTTACCCAGCAACAGTGGGGGATGCGGCTTGATCTCCTCCCTCGCACAATGCAGATAGTTGACGGCGGTCTGCAGGCACTTGTACTTACCCAGCAACAGTGGGGGATGCGGCTTGATCTCCTCCCTCGCACAATGCAGATAGTTGACGGCGGTCTGCAGACACTTGTACTTACCCAGCAACAGTAGGGATGCGGCTTGATCTCCTCTCTCGCACAATGCAGATAGTTGACGGCTGTCTGCAGACACTTGTACTTACCCAGCAACAGTGGGGGATGCGGCTTGATCTCCTCCCTCGCACAATGCAGATAGTTGACGGCGGTCTGCAGGCACTTGTACTTACCCAGCAACAGTGGGGGATGCGGCTTGGTCTCCTCCCTCGCACAATGCAGATAGTTGACGGCGGTCTGCAGGCACTTGTACTTACCCAGCAACAGTGGGGGATGCGGCTTGATCTCCTCCCTCGCACAATGCAGATAGTTGACGGCGGTCTGCAGGCACTTGTACTTACCCAGCAACAGTGGGGGATGCGGCTTGATCTCCTCCCTCGCACAATGCAGATAGTTGACGGCGGTCTGCAGACACTTGTACTTACCCAGCAACAGTGGGGGATGCGGCTTGATCTCCTCCCTCGCACAATGCAGATAGTTGACGGCGGTCTGCAGACACTTGTACTTACCCAGCAACAGTAGGGATGCGGCTTGATCTCCTCTCTCGCACAATGCAGATAGTTGACGGCTGTCTGCAGACACTTGTACTTACCCAGCAACAGTGGGGGATGCGGCTTGATCTCCTCCCTCGCACAATGCAGATAGTTGACGGCGGTCTGCAGGCACTTGTACTTACCCAGCAACAGTGGGGGATGCGGCTTGATCTCCTCCCTCGCACAATGCAGATAGTTGACGGCGGTCTGCAGGCACTTGTACTTACCCAGCAACAGTGGGGGATGCGGCTTGATCTCCTCCCTCGCACAATGCAGATAGTTGACGGCGGTCTGCAGGCACTTGTACTTACCCAGCAACAGTGGGGGATGCGGCTTGATCTCCTCCCTCGCACAATGCAGATAGTTGACGGCGGTCTGCAGGCACTTGTACTTACCCAGCAACAGTGGGGGATGCGGCTTGGTCTCCTCCCTCGCACAATGCAGATAGTTGACGGCGGTCTGCAGGCACTTGTACTTACCCAGCAACAGTGGGGGATGCGGCTTGATCTCCTCCCTCGCACAATGCAGATAGTTGACGGCGGTCTGCAGGCACTTGTACTTACCCAGCAACAGTGGGGGATGCGGCTTGATCTCCTCCCTCGCACAATGCAGATAGTTGACGGCGGTCTGCAGACACTTGTACTTACCCAGCAACAGTAGGGATGCGGCTTGATCTCCTCTCTCGCACAATGCAGATAGTTGACGGCTGTCTGCAGACACTTGTACTTACCCAGCAACAGTGGGGGATGCGGCTTGATCTCCTCCCTCGCACAATGCAGATAGTTGACGGCGGTCTGCAGACACTTGTACTTACCCAGCAACAGTGGGGGATGCGGCTTGATCTCCTCCCTCGCACAATGCAGATAGTTGACGGCGGTCTGCAGGCACTTGTACTTACCCAGCAACAGTGGGGGATGCGGCTTGATCTCCTCCCTCGCACAATGCAGATAGTTGACGGCGGTCTGCAGGCACTTGTACTTACCCAGCAACAGTGGGGGATGCGGCTTGATCTCCTCCCTCGCACAATGCAGATAGTTGACGGCGGTCTGCAGACACTTGTACTTACCCAGCAACAGTAGGGATGCGGCTTGATCTCCTCTCTCGCACAATGCAGATAGTTGACGGCTGTCTGCAGACACTTGTACTTACCCAGCAACAGTGGGGGATGCGGCTTGATCTCCTCCCTCGCACAATGCAGATAGTTGACGGCGGTCTGCAGGCACTTGTACTTACCCAGCAACAGTGGGGGATGCGGCTTGGTCTCCTCCCTCGCACAATGCAGATAGTTGACGGCGGTCT
Organism: Mythimna pallens; assembly: GCA_961205895.1. Taxonomy (NCBI): domain Eukaryota; kingdom Metazoa; phylum Arthropoda; class Insecta; order Lepidoptera; family Noctuidae; genus Mythimna; species Mythimna pallens. The sequence continues at coordinate 4,160,899 of OY540830.1, forward strand.
GCAGGCACTTGTACTTACCCAGCAACAGTGGGGGATGCGGCTTGATCTCCTCTCTCGCACAATGCAGATAGTTGACGGCTGTCTGCAGACACTTGTACTTACCCAGCAACAGTGGGGGATGCGGCTTGATCTCCTCCCTCGCACAATGCAGATAGTTGACGGCGGTCTGCAGGCACTTGTACTTACCCAGCAACAGTGGGGGATGCGGCTTGATCTCCTCCCTCGCACAATGCAGATAGTTGACGGCGGTCTGCAGACACTTGTACTTACCCAGCAACAGTAGGGATGCGGCTTGATCTCCTCTCTCGCACAATGCAGATAGTTGACGGCTGTCTGCAGACACTTGTACTTACCCAGCAACAGTGGGGGATGCGGCTTGATCTCCTCCCTCGCACAATGCAGATAGTTGACGGCGGTCTGCAGGCACTTGTACTTACCCAGCAACAGTGGGGGATGCGGCTTGATCTCCTCCCTCGCACAATGCAGATAGTTGACGGCGGTCTGCAGCCACTTGTACTTACCCAGCAACAGTGGGGGATGCGGCTTGATCTCCTCCCTCGCACAATGCAGATAGTTGACGGCGGTCTGCAGGCACTTGTACTTACCCAGCAACAGTGGGGGATGCGGCTTGATCTCCTCCCTCGCACAATGCAGATAGTTGACGGCGGTCTGCAGGCACTTGTACTTACCCAGCAACAGTGGGGGATGCGGCTTGATCTCCTCCCTCGCACAATGCAGATAGTTGACGGCGGTCTGCAGGCATTTGACCACGCTGCCGGGCAGCTCATCCGCCAACTGTCTCAGCAGCGCCGAGAGAAACTCATCCAAGTATAGACGACCCTCGTCTAAAAGGTGTGTTTGTACGAAATCGTTGGACTTTTTGACGTTAAATGTCTTGAATACTTGTTTGAGAGTGAATTTGCTGGCCTAGAAAAAATGTAATGGGGTTTAGTCTATAGTTGACGATATATTTAGATCAAACTTATATTTAATATAGTTTCTTTGTTATTGTTAGCTAGCTATGATAATTGAAAAAAAAAACTATCATAAATTCTAAACTTGGAGGATTATTATTTAAAATCAATAGTGACGAGCATTGTCATATGAAACACATTATTTCTGATAGAAACTTAAAAAAAATACACTGATGTAACTTTTCAGTGCGAAAATTTTGAATTTTCAGAACTTTAATTGACCATATTTTGGCACTAGCGGACCGGTTAGGATCCATAGGTCAAGAGTTTATGATATGTTGTGATTAACAGGCATAGTTTAGACCGGATACAATTCTATCAAGGGTTTGAACTCTGAGGAGTAATAGTTCTATACTTCATTTGCATGTCTTTTATACGATTTTTCAAAAATAAAGAGACATCAAGATTGTTTACATTTAGTTAATTACCTAAACAGATGGAGTAAAGGTTTACCAACATCTCATTACAATACGGCCGACGTAACTTGGCCCTGAACATAGGCTCTGCGAACTTTAGCGCATGTACACTCATAAAAAAACTATTATTGACATTAATTTTATCAAACCAAATTACGAATAAAAATGTACTAATACAGGGACCAAGTACAAATAAAATAAATATTAAAACACTTTGGAGACAGAAAGCTACAAAAATAACTTATGAATTAAAGAAACAAACCTAACACTACACAAAAAACTTAACAATTTATTAATAACAACCAACAATAACTTTTGTCACCGCCCGTGCTCAAGACAGAGATAGGGATACGAAAATAACACCAATGCTAACGTGTGAGTGAGACATATTACTGCGTACCGAACATTGCCGAATAAGTACGAAGCTTTACGAAGTTACCGAAGAGAGATGTTTTTGGACATCTCGTTTATTAGTTTTTTTTTTTCAAATCGATTTAAATTAAGTTATAAAAATATATTTATATACAATTTTCTATGGAGGTTTACAATATTCTCAAACAATCGTTATTCTAGTAGTTGTTTATAAATAATTGATATTTAACAAAATCATGTCTTTCAACCAAGAAAATAAAATTTTATTACTTTTTTTTCATTAAAGTCGAAATCTCGTTTACTAACTACAACATTCACTATGTTTGTAAATCTATTTCGTTCAATATCTCATAGAAACAAAAATAAATAAATTTCAAATCGATAAAAATCGATTGCGATATTTGATTAAATATAGGGTCGATTGTATTTACATAGAGTCAATCTCTATGCCTAGACCTCCGCCCCGCGCACGTCGCCTCACGCCACCATTTTGTTCCTAAAAAACGTTCGTGCGCAGCCTTCTGCGCAAAGTTCAGGCTCGCCAAAATACGCCGGCGGAATTATACCTTATTACAATATTTCTACGCAAGAAGAAAATATGACACAAACTTTAAATGAGCAAAATTTCACACAACAACACAATGAACAAAAATATAGTTATAATTACATTTTAAATCTAACCTCTTTTCAACAGTATTGAAACAATAGCATTAAAATAAAATAATTAATTCAACTCACCCTCACAACATTAGGATTATTATCGCACAGATGCAGTAAGAAGCAAGGCAGGGAGCTAACGCCCTGGTCCACCAGCGCATCCGACTTGACTCTCCCCGCGATGATGCCGAACAGCTTGATGGAGTGCTCCCTCAGTTGTGCGCACTCCGTGTTCATGAACGGACGTATCTTCTGGCATATCGACAGCAGTTCCCTGTCATACTCTTTGTCTAGTTTATCTAGTTCTGTTAGGAGGCGACTCAGACCTTGGATTGCGGCTAGGGGTACGTTGTCTGTTGGTGCTCTGCAAAGTTATATGAAGGGTTTTAAATGGGAATCAATTATAGTGTTGGTTGGATAATTAAAAGTCATTTTTAAGCCTTAGATCCATTACGGGACAAAATGTCCCCAACATGTCTCGCGTCACGCGAATGCGTTGTGAAATATTGGAGGGCAAGTTGCGGGACACTGGACAACGTTGCAGCGTCACGTACACATAGAACATTCATAACACATTTTGTTCGATAATGTATTTGAGGTTTTAGGTCAAATCCCCAAAATAATTACCAATGTTCGATTCACCCTGTCCCTTGCTGTCCTTCCTTAGCAACGTTCTAAGCCGAGATCCGTACTACATTAAGCCGAGATCCGTACTACATTAATCCGAGATTCGTACTACATTAAGCCGAGATCCGTACTACATTAAGCCGAGATCTGTACTACATTAAGCCGAGATCCGTACTACATTAAGTCGACTCTCAAACTTACTGCGTTTTCTGCGCATCCACGCCCTGACTGAGCGCCTGCAGCGCGGCGGGTACTGCCAGGTTCCTGTGCTCGGCCTTCAGCTGCGCGATGTTGGCAGCTCCTCGGAGGCAGGTGGCCCGCACACGCTCGTGAGAGTCCTTCCAACCGGTGTTGAGGGTCGCTAGCACGGTCTCTATAAGGATTGGATTGTCGTTGCATCTGGAAAAAGAAAAAAGATATTTATAGGTATCTCCAAAAATGAATTAAAAAATTGGAAAGAAATTGTATTTTGCTATCGGTATTTAGAAGATACGGTCGTCTCTAAGCTGACACTCGCGACACCACGCGAGACACATGTTGACACTCAGTGTCAGTGTCACACATACCTGTAGTTCAGTAAGTCTGCTAACAACGCGAGCGCAGCACAGCGCTGCGGCGGGAGCGGACAGCGGCCGTACGCTGACACTCGCGACACCACGCGAGAGAGGTGTTGCGGACACTCGCGACACAAGGCTCCGCTCAGTATGGGTGCCAGGTCTAGGAGAGTAGTTGAAGAGTTGCTGTGCTCTATGCTTAGGCAAAGGGAGCAAGCTTCACGGACCTGTGGAACAAATAATCCATAGTAATATTATAAATGTGAAAGTACCTTTGTCTGTCTGTCTGTCTCACTTTCACGGTTAAACTACTGAACCGATTTTGATAAAATTTGGTACAGAGGAAGATTGAACTCCAAGAATGGACTTAAGCTACTTTTTATCTGTCTTCGACAGTGACTTTGCGTCCGCAATAACCAACAATCACGCGGATGAAGTCGCGGGCAGAAAATAGTATCTCTATAAATGGAACGAAATATAAAAGTAATGATCGTATTGAGTGAAGAATATGTATGCGATGTCATTCTGTGGATTATAAAAATTAAGTTCGAAAGCAAACAATTTGAAACAGGCATGAACCATTTCATAAAAAGTATTCATGACATATGAAGGTATATTTTGATGATGTAAACACCCATCATGTACATAACCGGAATATTTATTTTGTTATTATTTACAAAACCACTGAAAATCTATTTAAAAAAAGTGAAAATCTTTAATAATATTAAGTTTTTTAATCATTTTATTACCGGGGCCTGGTATAATGAAATCGTAAATCGATTTGGTACACTGCTGAAAAATCTTGCAAATGTGATATCTGTCAATGTTGATTCAGTCGGAAGATTCATTTAACAATTCAATAATTCATCTAATCTAATTTATTTAATTTATCTAATAAACTGTACCAATTTCATTTAGTTGAGTTCAATAATGTTTTTACGGGTTAATACCTGAAATCAACAATAAATAAAAAATAAGAATTTGTTTCAAAAACATACCTTATGACAATCAGCCTGTTCCAAAAACGCGTTGAAAGTCTGCACCGTTATCTTAGCAGGAGACAACTTAATGGCGTCCCTATTGGGCACGAATCCAAAACGTTCTTGATTCTTATTGGTCGGCGGCGAATACGCGGGCGACTCCGCGTCGATGTAGCAAGCTAGCGTTGTGTAGAGGACCGCGAAGAGGTCGGAGAATTTGGCAATGCAGGTCGGTTTCATTGTGTCTTCTTGAAGCATCTCTCCGAAGGCGCTTATGAGCTGTAATAAAATAATAATATAATATTTTATTTGTGTCTCTCAAAAAGGGTAACTTTTGATTATAACATCTACAGTCAAACGGGGTGAATAAGAACAAAAGTTTGAAGGGGATCTTCGCGTTAATTAACAATTTTTCCCAGCATTTAAGTACTCCTATTTATTCATTAATTGTAATAAAAACGAATACTTTGATAGAAATCAATAATATAAATGTATAACCTAAGCAAAGTTTTGTTCCTATTCACCCCATTTGACGGTACCCTTTGTGAGAACTGGATCATATACAGGGTTCAAAACCTGTGTGAGAGTTGATAAAAGTTACGATATGTTTTTACTAGATACATACACCTTCCTTACGTACATATTATAAGGTCCCCCACTGTGTCTGTTTATCTGTCTGTTCCCAATAAACTCAAAAACTATTAAACTTTCATTCGGTTTTCACCAATAAACTAGGAAAGATGATTCATGAGGAAGGGTTAGATATATAATACATAATAGATTAATGTATCCTAGCCAATTACCTAGCAGTGCACCTCACGACAATTCTAATAAACCTATTATTAGAATTGTCGTGAGGTGCACTTTGGCAATAAAGTAACATCGAAATGATCTGATGATAGAGCCTTAAGGTGGAAGGCAGACACAATGTAAAATAACGAAAAAAAAAAAAAACAAAACTTGAAACATCAACTTGAATAATTAAAGTTATTTTGCATTTTTTAGGTTTTCGTACCTCTAAAGGGAAAAACGGAACCCTTATAGGATCACTTTGTTAGACCTATCACACCTTGTGAAAGTCTGATAGGCCCAGGTACTGAGTAACACGATACTTTTTGGATAGACTAATTATTGGTCGGATTTTCTGGCGTCTGAGTACATTTATCGACTGCCAAAGTTCTAAGAATGACAACTGCAACTGCGACTTACGCGCTTTACGTGCTTTCCGAGGCATGGGGTGCCGGTAATGTCCTAGATAAGCTTAGAAAATTAATAATAATAAGAATTTTTGTTACCGCCAATGGCCTGATGGCCAAAAGTCTAGACAACCACCTGTCGAAACTGTCGTTGCGCGGTTGGATCAAGGGCCTGATACAGAAGGCAGTACTCCTCGATACGGCTCACATTGTGAGGAAGTTCCTGTCTCTGGAGCCCTAACCACCGGTAGCTTGGACCCTGTCCCGTCATTTTAAATGTTTTTTTTTTTTTATATATGTTTTAAGAAATATTTAAAAATGTACAAAATATGTATATAAAATAAATAGAGAAAATAATAATATCCCACAACTATCACACAACGCCGTCTAGTCTCAAGCTAAGCAGAGCTTGTGCTATGGGTACTAGACAACTGATAAACAAACTTATTTCTAAATACATACTTTATAGTATAGATAAATTACACCCAGACACAGAACAAAATAATTATGATCATGCTCATCACACAAACATTTGTCCTGGGTGGGAATCGAACCCACGACTTCCGGCATAGCAGTCAAGGCCACTAACCACTAGACCAACAGGCCAATCAAAATTACATGTGAATAGAAAATAAGAATGACTTCACTTACAGTTAAGGGCTGGAGAGCAGCAATGTGGTGTTCAGTAATGTGGTAAGGATCTTCATACAGTTCCACTGACGTCATCAGTCGGAGGAAGTTGTCTGTGATGGCGGCGGACAGGCCTTCGTCACGGGCCAAGCTTCGCCAGCAAGCAAGTACGCTCCTGGAAAATGAGATGATGAGATATTAGTTACTATAGGTCTATATCATACTGGACAAAGTTAAAATTCTACTAAAATTGATCGGACCTTTTTGTTAAAAATTCAACTTATATAAATTTTCTAGCATTGCGCATTCAAGGATAGTTCGTTTATTAAAAAAATCGGGCAAGTGCGAGTCAGACTCGCGCACTGAGAGTTCCGTACAAACTTACCTGTGAAAACAGTTCAATTCCCGAATTGAGTTACGATGATTTTTCCGAATAATAAAAAAAAAAAAATTAAGGTTTATGTTTTATATAGCATAGGTGTTCGTATTTTAAAGGTAGAGATAAAGTTCTTCTCGGGCATAGATGAAATCTGCTTCGAGGAATTTATCGCAGATTTTAGGCTGACCCCCAGAAGCAACGAATGGCTGGAAAGCGATTGCGCCTCATTTTGGATGAGTACCTAACGTCTGAAAAGCGTTCCAGTCCTATCGAAAAGGAAAAAAACATTGATTAACTTACGGTTTCAATGGCAACTTCTGCGCCAACAACACAGCAATGACAGCATTAGAATGATGACGCGTCAACGATGTCATTGGCTTCATCAACTTCTGTCTCGCTTCCACTCCAACCTCGGTCATCGTCCCCAACAACACCTCAACGATCCTTTCAATACTCTGATACAAATCCTGACCCTTAGTCGAAAAATAAGCGTCTAAGATCGAACTTATCCCCACACTTCTGAACTCTTGGTCATCATACATCTCAAGCAAGCTTTCTATGAACTGCATATTGTGATGATGAGGTATTTTCGGAGATATAGTCTCGCACAATGCCGTACAATAATCACTAATCATGTTTAGATCGTTCGTTAGAATATTGTTCTGTAAATGCCCCAAATTCGCCATACACTCATCATCAGGCCCTATCGTATGCCCTTCATATAAATCTTGGATCTGAATGATCACTTTTATACAATCAATAGTCGTTAGCCTCACTGGGAAGTTAGTATCTGCAATACCAGGAATTATAAGGCCTAACAAGTATCCCATTTGACCGAATTTGCTCGGGGTTTCATAGTTTAATTTGACGTTTTTGATATAAGTGTCGAAAATGACTTGAAGGATCATCGTCGATGCCGTTCGGATCTCATCGTTCTCATGTCGAAGCCATTCCATTAGTAAACCGATTAAATAGTCAATTGTGCTCAAGCAAGTAGACTGAATGATCAATTCCTTGATTAATTGGTGTAAGAGGGAAAGACTATCATTTAGTGTTTTAGCTAAGTTGTCATTCTTGTCACCATTGCCTTCAATTTCATATTTTCTTTTAAACGATGACAGTTCTCCGAAGATACTGTTAAACAGAACCCTCAAAATCGTGTTCCTTTCTTCAGGAAGAATACCTTTTTGCAACTTCGTCAGTGCCTTAGAAGCTTTCACAATGATCGGGTATAATTCTACATTCCGCTTGTCTAAATTTGTATTGTATATTTGCTCCAGAACTGCGTTTAGCAACTGCCAGCGGTTTCTTAGTACAACGTTATGGTGTGCGGCTGGATGCAACGCCTTGCTAATCTCATATAGGGTTGTTACACTGGCTTTGCAGAGGTCAAACGGAGGGTTTGACTTTAGAATATCATACAGAATTGACGTCACATTATCACCCAATCTCGCCAAAACATGGACATCGAGGCAGTCGACAGCTACTTTCCCATAACACGTTATAACTGCATACCTAACTATACCCAACTCCACTTCATTCTTGGAATGTCTCGAAGACAAGAAATTAAGTATCTTACTGCCCCTTTTAGATTCATTTTCCTTATAAATCGCATCTAACTCATTCAGAATAAGTTCTCCATGTTGTCTGGATGCGATTCCAATGGCTTTGCTGACATAATCACTGCTCTCCATCGGTATAGACTTTAATGCCAGTAATATTATCTTGAGGACCTTTTCTACGACTGCAGCATTAGACATGTGGCATGATAGGACAGCCAAGTACTGCAAGGAGACACCCTTGATCATCGGCGACTGCTTCTTTGATAGTATCTGCTGTGATATTAACGTAGCGATGAATTCCACCCATTTGTTGCTGTTAACCTGTTCAACGGCTGACACAAGAAGGTCCAGCAACATACTATGCCACTGTTCTTTCGATTCGCTTGTTTCTACAAATTTTAACAGTCTCTGAATCTCAATCGTCCAAGAATTTTTCAGATTTTTGTGAACATCTCCGGAATATTCTTCAAGGAATACTAAAATATTCTTATTTCTTTCCACCTGGTCTGGTTCGACGACATGTGTCAAGCACCGAACGAAAACCAAGTCTGGGGAGCATTTCATTTCGATTTCCTTCTCTGATTGGTCTTCTGCTATGACGTCAGAGTTATTCTGGAGGAGTGACGTCAGACAATGGCAGACGGTTGCCATGGACGATGTGAACTCTTCACCAGTTAAGGCTATTAGCAGTAAGTTTCGTAATTGAGATCGAATACTTGTCACAGTATTGCACATGAGGATGAGGGAGCTTTTGCAAGTGTCATGAAGATCCAAAACATCGTGTCTAGAGACGTTTGCAGGCGCTTCGTAACCACAATGCTTTATAATGAACTCCACCATAGTGAAGTCTTCTGGAGTAGTTATACAGTTTCTATACACAAGTCCCACTATAGCTTTGACTAATAACTTCTTCATTTTCACTCCCTGCTCCATCGCTGTCATAACCTTGAGTAAAACAATAAACTTAACCGCGTAATTCTCGACGAAAACTTGAGAAGACGTTGTCAAATGAGTCAAGATGATGACAGCTTTCATCCTATCCTTTTCTTGATTATTCTTACACTGATGAAGAAGACTTTCTATCGTCTGTTCAGGGAACTGTCCAGCCATGTGGTCGAAACACCTGAGCACTTCAAAATGGTTCTTCACTGTATGAGGCTGATCATAATCAGGTTCTAGTAGAACCAAGTTGAAAAGCACATGGTTTATTGAATTTATAACACTTTCATTCAAACTCAATTTCGGGTTTAGTGGTGACGGAGACAGTAAGTACGAAATACATTGACTTATGTAGTAGAAATTGATTGCTGGTTTGCGGTACAAAGACAGCAATGAAAGTACAAACTTATTCACAGTCTCGTTAAACTGTCTTTCTGAAATAAGCCTCGTGATCGGTCCTAAGGCTTCAAGGACGGACTCGGCAACTTTAGGTTCGTATGAAGCGAGCCATTGGTTGTATAGTACGTCGAATATTATTGTGAATTCTGTGACAAAGTTATCTTTGATGGATGTTATGTTGTCGTTTTCTACGTTGTCGCCGATTTGTTCGGATACGGCGACTGCGAAGTGACCGAAAGCTGAAAAAAAAAACATTAATTTATTTAAAAAAAAAAACCCTAGCCATTGTCAATCACAGTCCCACTGCTGAGAAAAGGCTTCGCCTCGAACCCTCGTGGTACACGTCTAAATTATCTCCCCACCTTTTTCTAGACCGGCTTCGAAAGCGCTCTCTCTGCAGGAATTTATTAAAAACAATGAATACCAAGAATTTAAAGGAGTCAAATTTAGTTCCCACCATACATCGTCAACCTATACGAGAAATGTCGTAGCTAGCGTCTCTATTAACCGAGTTAACTAACAGTGCCTATATACGAAATATCTCGAACTTAGGCACCAGCAATATTAATTCAATTCAATTTATTTATTTCAGGCATCTAGGCCCATATAAGTGTCATACATTTTACTCATAACACATAATAATACAATAAAAATCATAATAAATGTTAAAAATTAGAAATACAATAAAATAAAATTCATAATAGATGACAAAAATAATCAAAAATACAATACTTTCATTAGTGGTGTCTTTCCTTGTTTATCGCTCAAATTCATAGGCCAAAGGGGCCCTACGATATATCTCGTATGTGGCATCTGCAAAGAAATCATCTACGATTCTACGAGATATCTCGTAGATGGCATTCAATTCGTTAATGAATACCTTTATACTATTTTATAAAACAAGGGAACTGTTTTGAAGGGAGCATTATTAAGTTTCTAAGGGAATCTGTTTGAAAAGGCAATCAATGATTTTCTAAAAGCTTAGTGCGTTTCTGTGATCGGGTAAGCATTAAAATACGGAACATCACAGAGATGTATTTTATCACCAATCATCATTATTATCATCATTTCAGCCGGGAGAATTCCACTGTTGGATATAGGCCTCCCCTAAGTGTCGTCATAACTTCCTATGCATCTCGCATACATCAGATTCCCACGACCCTCACTAGATCATCGGTCCACTTTGTGGGAGACATTCCAACGATGCGTCTTCCGGGACGTGAACGTCACTCCATAACCTTTCGTTCCCATCGACCATCTGTTCTGAGAGCAATGTGCCATGCCCATTGGCACTTAAGTTTAGCGATTCTTCGATCTATGTCGGTAACCTTGTCACAAAATGCTTTACTATTTGGTGGTTTTCAGATATTAAAACCTTTTTTTAAACTGTTTGCAAATAAACAATCCAATATCTACAGTAACACGCACATGCCATAATAAATGTAATTAAAATCCACTATAGATAATAAGTGTCTATACCAGACTTGCAGTTTTATGAGCGATAAAACATTGAATTTAGATAATGTATGAAACATCGGCTATTTATAACATTTGTTAAATTATTGTTCTTTGTTATATTTCGTTTACATTCAACGAAAACAAGACTAAAACATTTTGAAACATTTTTTAACACACCGCAGAATATCAATGGTCAATTTCGGTCATTTTATTTTTGCTACAGTAATCTGTTATTAATTTGATAATACTACAATTTGATTATGTTTTACACATATTTTAGTGTGTGCAGTGGTGACCGAGTGGTAACGGCTCCGACGCTGTAGGTCGCAAATTCAAACCCAGCCAGGCGCATTACTTTGTGTAATTTATTTCATCACCACTGATTTGATTCTGAAAACATCATCATCGTTATTTCAGTCGAAGACGTCCACTGTTGGACATAGGCATCCCCCAAGCTTCGTCGTTCCGACCGGCCCCTGCGCCTCGCATTCTTCGGATTCCCGCGACCCTCACCAGGTCATCGGTCAACATTGTGGGAGGACTTCCAACGCTGCGTCTTGCGGTATATGTAAGTATCAAAAACTTACCATAAGCAAACGCCTGCTTCAATCCGTCAGCCTTAACCAGCGACAGTAAGGGAAGCATTTTGCTGAGGATCTCCTTTATATGAGGCACTACTCCGTGAGTGTTAACTGCAGCCAACGTGCCCAAAGTATGGGCTATTGTGTAGTGGGGTACTGATGCCGGTGACAGCTGGTTTATGAGGGACCGCAGGACCTGGTAAGAGAAAGGAGGAATTAGTATAATATGGAAGACACAGAATCGAGCTACACAGCCTTGGTGCGGTTCTGGGTGCAGTTCTGGTCGTCGTTACTGTTTATTTTTATTTTCAGGAGTGAAAGTAGCCGAGAATGATGTGGTGGACTTGTCCAAAAGTATAGAAGATTCCCTCGGCCCATTCCCTCTCCTAGAGAGGAGGCCAAGTCCCAGCAGTGGGAACATTATAAGGCTGATTATGCTATAGAAGATTCCAGGATTATGTTGACGATGGGTTGTTAAAATCAATTAAACGCGGGAAATCGTGGTGTGGTCTGGAGTTGTGTCTAGTTAGAAAAAAATCAACATTCTACTAATAATTGGGATTTGCATAATTATTTTTCGGCACTTATTCAAAAACAGGCACTTACTACCCTTGCTATTTAATTTCAGAATCCAGGTAGTGGCTTAATGATTACCAATTCCAAATGACAGATTTTTTTTAAATTAATTCATTTATCATTGTACTTTTATTAGAAAACAAAAATAAAAAAATTCCAGATGAACTGATGGAAAAACATAAATGACAAAATACAGAGCCAGTCGCCATCTCAACTATGACTGTCAACATCTAACCACAGGAAGTAACCACTCTGAGCACCAATTTAGGTGGTTGAGTGGCTGTATTCTTAACAACCAGATTACAGCTGCAACTAGGCTAAGTGACGCATTCGACATTGACACCACTTAAGAGAGCGGGTAACCGATACTGTAGGTGAGATGACATCATTTAAATTATTCTTTCACAATAATATCATGCACATATCATTTACATCTAAATTAAAAATGTTTATTGAACACTAGTTGTCGCCTGCGGCTACGCCCCCGTGAAATTACTTCCCACCTTTTAATCAATTTAAAAGTCTTCAACTGCGTTTCCTTATTTTTTTTTTTTCCTTTAAACCACTCCTATACTAAAGTGAACATAACAAAACAAAAATTATTCAAATCAGTGAAGTCTTTGAGCTTTAGCGAGACTAAAGCTAGAACTACACCGCGCACACGTGTTCCACACACGCTGATCTGGGCGCGTCGGTCTCCTTACATTTTATATGGAAACTAAACTTGTAGAGCTACACTTGATCCACGCCACGAGATTTCGTTCTACGGACAAATCAGGCTTGTTACACGTGTGCGTCGGTCTAATGTAGTTATAGCTTTACGAACAACAATTGATTTTTATGTATTAAAAAATATTATACAACATGTAACATTGCTGGCTTCGGCCCTGGTCATAGGGTCTTAATCCTTTCTGAGGCGCGCGTGAAACACTGCGCGCCGTCGACATTTCGGGCTCAATTCGGACGGTTACCGGATAGCCGGACGGCGAGCCACTCATTACTCACTCATCGGGTGATAGCCGAGGTCAGGGTCTCGGCGGCTGGGGTGTGAGAACGTCCGTTCCCTCACACGCTATGTTAAGTCTTGATTGCGTCACTTGCGTGTTTGTATGTGCATGCACTTGTCCCATTTTATTGGAGTCGGCGCAACACATTTTTTTCACACCCTGACACCGTTTCCTTTCACATCACTTCTCACACAATCCATCCAGTAATATAGTATTTTCTGCAATAATATTTACCAGATCCAAATGCTCATGCCCCACAGCAACCAGCACAGCAGACGCGCCCATCTGTACCACTGGCTCGTATGTCACATTCTCCATCATAGCTCTTAGCATGGCTGTAACTAGGTTGGTTGCCGTAGAAGGCTCCAGCCTCTTTACTTGATTCACGCATGTTTGTTCTAGAACCCTGTAATGTTATGAATAGTGATATTAACTACTTAATTATGACATCAAAGTTTGCATTTGAATTACATCAGTTGGCCTATCAATAATTTGTCCAACTTTTAATGTAGTACTTTTAGTGTTCAGTTCACTTTTCTTGACCGAATATTAAAACTGTATCAAACCCAACACAATCCTATAATTATGTATAAAACTCATTACTATACAGAAATGGATGACTCACAAGCTTCTGCCAGCATCTTCAACCGTGCGTGCAGATTTAATACTTTCCATTTTCAATTATAAAAAATGATCTAGTACGAGATTGAATGGGAAGTGGCCACCTCCTCCTACCAAGCTAAGGAGATGACCGCAACCTTGAGGGAACGAACATTGTTACGCCCCAGTGGATGACAAACCAAGCTTGAGTTGTCAACGGCGCACGAGTGTGTCAGATACACCTCAGAGAGATGTCAAGAAAACCATAGGGGCCCAGTATGGTTGTAGCTTGCTAGAGCCACGGAAATATTGTTTAAAAGAATTTCCATGGCTCAAGGGCAAATGAAGGACTCAGAGGGGTTTCAGTCAGCTGATAGAATAGAATAGAATAAAACTTTATTGTCCACCAAAATACTACCAAAAATTTATAACTTAATCTATAGGTACAATGGCGGTCTTAGCTGATGATAATTTCAGTACAATACTTCAATTTATTCCAAAGTTATGTTAGTTTTATCATTTCTTAATAAGAAATGAACTCATTATGAAAATAATTAATTCATACAAAGCTTGCATTTTGCAGATCCAGGAACATTAATAACATGGTGTAGTGATTACACAATTGAATCATTCAAATTTATTTATTTATTGGCACAGCAACAAGATTTTTTGTGAAATGTGTATGCATGCCTATTATAGGTATGCACAGCTTACACCATGTTAGGTATGACATTAAGTTATCCTTATTATGCCAGTGTAATGAGGAAACTGATCCTGTTTTTATAATAATAATTATCAATTTAACTAAAGTACTTATTTCTATTATAATTTTAAGTGTGATTTGATTACACAGATAATTTTATCAATTTGTAACTATTGTCACAATTTGAAATCTCTGGATCAGTTATGTAACATTATAAAACAGCTTTACTCAGTCTCATGACACACATTTATTGCTTGCTTCATTAAGTATTAATTTATGCATGGCATTGAGAGAGTAAAATGGCATAATTGTATAGTTTACCAATAAAGAGATCTCATATTTTTGTACAGATCTGCATTATCGGACTTATTTTTTTTTTAAATAGTCCTCGTCCTTTTATTTTTTCTGTACTAAGAGATTTAAATAATATCAGTATTTATATAACATTGTGACCTACAAGAGTAGAAAGATAAAAAAAAAAAAGAGTGGGAGGTACTAGAATCTATTCTGTTAGAAACTAAATAAACAGTGAAAAATTTCAAACTATTCTGTCAACAGTGTACAAGTTAAGACTTAAAAAATCTCCACTCAACTGTTTTTCTTTGAATGATTAATATAATTTCTTTTATCAGGTAGCCGGTAATTTTTTTGGAGAATTAGTCATTAAATAAATATTTACCTACCTCAGGTTGTATAAGTATTTTGATGATTGTTTAGTCACCGCCGATAATAGTAATACCTAACTTGTCAAGATAAAAGATGCTGTAAATTGCACAACAAAAGTATCTAGTCTACAGTTAGGTTATTACCCTATTGCAATAACTACATTTATAAGCATATAAATCAACTGCAATATCACCTTTTGACATATTTCAAACAATAAATTACTCACTTTACAATGTTTCCAAGCTGTGTAGGGTTCACTTTCACAGTATTCGTGTAGAACTCGCAAAATATTTCTATTACTTCATTTGGATAAGTATTCGCTATTTTAGTCAATGATTTTATTACAACATTGTTTACGGAGTTCTCGCTATCGCCGACAGCGTTAATTAACACTGTCACTGTATCTGTAAAACAAAAATAAATAAGATTTTTTCATAGCACCTTGAAGCCGTACAAGTAAACAAAGTAAAGTTTTCGTTTATACCTTTCAGAGATTCGGATTTAGACGAAGACATCTTCACTCAATCACATAGCCTTGAACTTTTCTAAAGTAATTCGCAAATTCTATCTGTTTTTCTTATTTTAGTCAACGACAATCTGCAAAATTATTAACGAAAACATGACACAGCTGTGCGCATTATGCGTCACAATGACATTCAAAACATGGTGTTGCTAAGATCTTGCTGAAAAAACCTACCATAAATATTTAAGTTTCTAATAAACGTAATCCAACAGATGAATTTCTACATGCACAGATATCACTCTCAATTATTACACATTATACAGGGTGTCTTTGACATCAACGCACAAACGAATACCATGGATCCAATACATTATTCTGGACCCCCAAGTGTGTGTGTTTCGACGGTTTTTTTCTAATTTAAAAAAAAATCTTTACGTTTTTTAATTTAAACTGTATAAAATCGTTATCCCAACATTTTGAGTGTATATTTAAAAAAATTAAAAATGTCATCGGGATTGATATTAGAATAACGATTTTATCTACCCCGATGTCTTTTTAATTAATTAATTTTCATTTTAATTATTTTTTAGAATAACGATTTTACACAGTTTAAATTGAAAAAAGTACAGATTAAAAAAAAATAGGAAAAGCTGACGAAAAATTCGAATCATGTACTGGATCCGTGGTATTCATTTGTACGTCGATGTCAAAGACACCGTGTATAGTACACCGTCTTTTATTTAGATTATCAATGCATAAATTATCTTCTGGTTCAGATTAAAAATAAATACATAAGCAAAACCAGTAAAAACTAAGAACTAACTTTGATTACGTGATTAAATTCTATTTTTGCTTACCTTGAATTAAATATGAGCTTTAGCAACCTTAACATTTTAATAATTTTATTATTACTAAAATGGTAGGTATTTTCTAGAGCTCTTTGTCTTTGGTAGCTAAACTTGTAAAGCTGAATGTACATTAGATTTTTTTACAAAATGTTAGTTTTTTTCAATCTAGTAAATACAATATCTTACAATAATATGATGATGAAGTTCAGACTAACTTTAAATCGAATATAAGAATATGTGAAACGATTTAAATAATAAAGTATTTAAATAAGAATCCTAAAGAATAAAATTTTTAGTTGCCGTAATTGATCGAAAAATTGATCAATTGATTCAATATTACGGTTATTTAAAAAAAATCTATTGATGTTGATGTGGTTTTTAGTTTTTACTTATATACTTAGCTAGTAGTGACATGTGGTTGATGAAAACTCTTCTTTACTGGTTGACATTAAATTTAAATGTTGCCAAATGAAATAAAATATAAACGAAAACAAAGACATAACGAATTATTGGCAAATACATTTCAAATATTTTCAGACGAGAAAGTAGGTATAAACGTTAATCGTGTAAAATGATTTAGCTACTATATGAAATAAAGTTTTCAGGGTTAAACTTTCAGTTAAACAATGTGTTTATAGCATACTTATTATTTTAATAGTGTTTTATTTTACAAATAAATAAAAACATCTCGTGAATAGGTAAGTGGCAGCATGGTCACCTAGTGAAAATTATGATGTCAAATGGATGAAAAGTATTTAAATCAATACATTTTAAATAATACAATAAATAACCCATATCTGGGTTTGCAAAAACATAAAAAATAAATAATTACTAAAAATAAAATCACGTTGCCATGCGGCACGTCTGTTTCAATATTGTTTAATCTATGCTCTTCCTGTACGACGACGACGGTCCGACGGGTGTGCGACGAGAGAATCGCGTTCTCAACTTCTCGCAAATCGTGGATAGGTATCGCGGCTCATTCTACGAACGGGATTTTTCCCCTCTAAACGAAAAACTTGTAACACATCATTTTCCACACATTCGTGTATTACCGCATAAAAACGAAAACGACTTTCACCGGATACATCGATAATTTGATTAACGAAAGCAAGGGAGCTTGCAAATTATCCCACTCAACATTGAATTTATCACAATGTATCCGTGCGTTTGGTCAGTTACCGATATATCTGTGTTGTTCGTTTAAGTGACAAAGCAAAAGCGTTGGCTCCCATTCGAGACTATTATCCTATTCGTGATTACGTTGGGCCGGGAACTGGCCACTTGGTTTAGTCGCCGCGGGGACTCCAAAGCGGTAAATACGGAGGCGCAGATCCTGCTTCGCATCATTTATCGTCAGGATTGCGGTGAGTACGGTGCCGACGCGGTCCGGTCACCTTTTCATACAATTATTACGAGTAGTTATCGAGGCGAGTTTTGAATTTTCGTACTTGGCATCTGACATTGAAGACAGTCCGATCAGGTGCCCGATAGTCTTAAAATAGCTATAAAATGTCAAGTCTCGCCTGGCACCGTAGCAATCAGCTGATCTGTAGCGTTTTAATTATAACGAATTAGGTAACTAATTGTTTGTTGAGAGTCGCTAAGATTTCGTTATTGCCGGGAGCATAATCTCTTGATTATTATAATATTGATAGTGTTATCTGAGAGATAAAGTGTTACATATATTGCCAGTCTTGACACATTTCTAGTGATTTGAACTTTGTCCTTCTTGCAGATTTAAAAATGGTGCAGCAAGATTTGACTTAGGCAAGTCGGACTCATACGTTGAAGTGGTAGTCGGGAATGGCTCGGGGTGGCTCACTGGTGTGAGCTCCGAGAGAGCTACGGACACTCGGCAAGTCAAGTGTAGTGTTGTGCAGTGTCTAGGCATAGTGTGTGAGTGAGTGACGGTGGAGCCGGGATGCCCTCCGTGATGTTGTCGGCCGTGCTTGAAGAGGAGCCCGATCTGTATGAGGCGTTCCCCCCTCACGTTGACCCCACTGGTATTACAATCCTCACTGATAGCCCACCAGGTAAGACATTATTACAACAATAATAATTTATAAATATAGTTTCCTTTTTATTAAAATAGGCAAATAAAATGGAAACGCTAATTCTGAGGCTTGGGTGAAATTCAATTTTTTTCTCTCACTATCTGAAATATTTTACTATTCAGCTAATATTCTAATGTGGCCTATTAATACAAACAATCTTATATAATTTGCATGAAGGTCAAATAATTATAAGTCACATGTTATCATAGTTTTTAATTGAAAATGATCACTTGATTAATTCAATACAATGTTGTTGTTTGTTTAATTTCATAAAAAATGCTTCTACTATTTTTCTTATCTTTACTACAGTAGAATTAAGTAGTATTTTACTAATCAGCTGTTTGTAATTACTTTATTTATCAAAAGATGATTTTTAATCATTGGTAGATCTGATGTGTAGATTTTTTCGATTTTCATAGTTATAATTAAAGGGGGTAAGTAACATAGGACTCTTGAATTCTAGTTAGACAGTTCTAAATTAATCTTTTTTCTATATTTCAATACTGTTTCTTGATTTTTTTTTATCAAGGAATATTTTCGAAAGGAAAATACCAGCCAAGTTGTAAATTCGAAAAACAAAACTAAGATTCTAATGCATTTATTTTTTAGATCCTCAATATCAAATTATTTATACCCACTTCATGACTTTATGTCCTCTTTGCACACCAATGTTAATTTATGAAACATGAAATATTGTCGATTCTTTTTGTCTTTGTCCATCCTCCCCTCCCTCCGCCTCCCACCCTATTAAATCCTTTGTGGTTTGCTTTGCATGGTTGTTTATGAAAGAATACCTACAATAACTTATTTTAATTATGCATAGTTTCGATATTGAGTAATGTCGTTCTAGTTTCGCCAGTAATTTTATTGTTTTCTTACTTGAGTCATAGAATATACTTTTTACAAATGACTCACGCATTTTTACCAAAATAGTCTTCCATCTTGAATTTTGGATGTTACTCCTCGAAATAGTACATTTTCAATCATTCTAGCATTTGGTTCAGCTTTCGACTTTTTCGATTTTGTTCAGGAAAATCGGGTTCGATTTGGCTCATTCCGGAAACTCAGAAATCCGACGGCAGCAGTTTAAGCAATCTCTATATATAAAAGGAGAAACTGACTGACTGACATATCAACGCACACCCGAAACTACTGGGACTAGAAGCGTGAAATTTTGCACAAGGTTTCCTTTTATGGCATAAGCGAGCATTAAGAGAGGATTTTCCAAAATTCACCCCCTAAGGGGTTGAAAAGGGGGTCCAAACTTTGTATGGAGAAACCTACTTTCACGCGGGCGAAGCCGCTGGCAGAAGCTAGTCTATATATATAAAAGGAGAAACTGTCTGACTGACATATCAACGCACAGCCGAAACCGTAGACCAAAGACGTAGGCGAGCACTAAAAGAGGATTTTCCAAAATTCGCCCCCTAAGGGGATGAAACGGGGGTCCAAAGTTTGTATCGTGAAAACTATATTTTCGCGGGCGAAGCCGTTAGCAGAAGCTAGTTTATTTATAAATTTAAGCAATAAATTGTATTCCTCGAAGGTAGCACTCATCACACTTGGCCCAGTTATTTTTAAGTCCTAGCACATGCACTAAGGCGCGAGAGTATATTACCATTTTCCATAAATTCAGTTTCCAGGCAGTTGAGAAAAGAAAAATTTATCAATTGTAATTCACACAACTCTTTGGTCATTACCTCATAATACTTCTGCGCAAGATTTTAACACTTTCTTTCATTAATTAGTTTTCGGTTTAAAGATCGAAGCATCGACCATGAAGCTGTACTATTGCGGAAACCGAAACTGCTGTAATAAGCAACATATTTAAGTAATAAAATAAAGTTAACGTGGATTTACTTGTCTTCCGGCAAGAAAACCAAAGTCACTAAACGCTGAATAGCCGCAAAAACAGCACTCGTTCATAGAACGGGAATTTGGTCAGCAAAAAAACTATGAATTATGATTGTTTTTAAAGAAAAAGCCTTTCAAACATGAGGAATTACCTAGAAAATCCATTCCAGCCAGCTCTGAAATCAAGTAATTGATCAGCAAAACTCCTCACGTCCGTGTTTTTGTAACCACCTCATATTGTTGCGTGATAAACCATTATAATTTCAATTGCTATTAATTATGTGCTTAAAGAAATTTTCAAGGAATAGAAACTAGTGCGTAAAAGGCAAATTAACCGATTGATGTAAAAGAAATGCACTTTTTGCTGTTTCTATAATTAAATTACCTGTACAGAAAAACCATAAGTTTTGTTGAAGAAGTTAAGACGGCTTAATTCCTTGGGCTGAGTATGTAATACCGGGACTTTTTTTGAACAGTTACTCATCGACATTACTGGACGAAGATATCCGCAGGAGAACCAAGGTGGCCGACATAGCCCAAAGAATCGCCAAACTAAAGTGGCAATGGGCAGGGCACATTGCTCGTAGAACGGATGGTCGATGGGACCGAAAGGTTCTAGAGTGGCGACCGCGCACCGGAAAACACAACGTTGGAAGGCCTCCCACAAGGTGGACCGACGACCTGGTGAGAGTCGCGGGAGTACGGTGGATGCGAGACGCACAGTATCGGTCGTTGTGGCGACGCTTGGAGGGGAGGCTATGTTCAACAGTGGACATCTTTCGGCTGAAATGACGATGAAGTTCCGTTATCCGTATTGCGATAGGAATTAGAAATCTGAAAAGACTCGTGACCAAAGAGGAGAAAATACAGTGCCTTAGTCTAGTCTTTAGTCCCGTGTTATATACTCCAAGATACAAAACCTTACACAGTTTGAGGAACAGTCTAAAACCCAATGGATCTGATAAGTATCTCGAATGTCTGTTATACTTCAAGTATTTAATACCTACCTAGTCTCTTTGTTTTGATAATGAATCCATTAAAAACTTCGTCCTACACATTTTGTGGGACAACGGAAGGGGATACTTAGAAAGTAAGGAGTCATTTGCGGCGCTAAAAGCAGTCCATCTTTTACGCAGCCTATAAAATGTCTAGACCTCCTTTTTGCTTTCAGTAATGAGCTTTTAGCAAGGGTGTTCCACGTCACCCGAGCTACGACCAAGTAATATCCTCATAACTTAGGTTCAACACCAAATATCAACGCTTTTGGGAATGTTTCGGGTTCCAAACGGCTTCCGAAAATGTTCAAGATAATGTTACAGGGTTGTAAAAGACACTTAACTGAGCTCCTGGGTCCTGTTAAATAGATAGCTGGGGTTGGGTTAAACCCGGGTTTATTTTGCTTAGTTTGTTATTCGTATTACAAACCTTCCGTAAGCACTAAAATGACAGAAATAAGAAGGTTATTAAATTAAGCTGGTCGGGGGAGCGCGAGAAACTGCGCAACCAGTACAGCGGGCAGCCGGATGGAACATCGAGTGTTATAAGTTAGCAGGAGTTTGATAGACCACTCGCCAGCCCATTGTCGGAGTAGGATAATATGTTCATGAGAATTTCCACAAATAAATAACAGGGCAAGTGCTAGTCGGACTCGCGAACTGTGGGTTCCGAACAAACTTCTTACCTCTGAAAACAGTTCGATTCCCGAACTAAGTTACGAAGATTTTTTCGAATCAAAAATTTTTGAGACGTAACTACAAATTTTCAGTTTTCAGATTTTTCCCCATACTTGTGCTATGAGACTTTGCTTGATGCCAAATTTCAGGATTCTAGATCAATGGGAAGTACCCTATGAATTTTGATCGTCTTGAAAGTGTCGGGTACATACGTTTTTTGCGACATAAACGGCCTTATCCTTTTTGTTTCGTTTATTCGTAAATCTGATTTTTTTACAGCTTCAAGGGACCGCAGTCCTGAGTATATGGTTTTAATTTCAACTCGATGTTTCCACGCGTTCCCGAGATAAAGGGTCTTGACAGACAGACAAACTGACGGACGGACAACAAAGTGATCCTATAAGGGTTCCGTTTTTTCCTTTTGAGGTACGGAACCCTAAAAATAGGTACTAAGTATCGCTTTAATTTGTTGCATCAAAGCATTCATACCATTATTGAAGCTTACAAGATGAAAGCGGTGGATAAAACACATTTAAACGATTACATCCATGTCGATTAGCTGAACTGTAATTACTGTAGCAATCTGCTGATATCCCTTCATTATGTCCAATTTGTAGGGAAAGTGAAATGGGCATTTTCTGTAGACTTGGACTAAATTCTATAATGAATCATTATCAACGAGGATTTCACCAGTAAGTTTATCGTAAATTATACTGAGCTGGCTATTGGAAAAATACAAAGCCATTCCTGAAAATTCGGTAATTATAAGCTGGTACTGCTTTCATGAAGACAAAACACTATATCCATAATATAATAAGCATAATCAGCCTTTTTAATGTTCCCACTGCTGGGACTCTGGCCTCCTCCAGGAGAGGGAATGGGCCGTAATCCACCACGCGAGCCCAGTGCGGATTGGTGAATGTCACATGTCTTCGAATTTTTGGTTCTAGGACATGCCGGTTTCCTCACGATGTTTTCTTTCACCGTTTTGAGAGCAGTGGTGATGAAATAAATTACACAAAGTAATGCGCCTGGCTGGGTTTGAACCCGCGACCTACAACTCGTAAGTCGGGGCCGTTACCGATCGGCCACCACTGCTCTTAGGAACATAGGTCCCACGGTATCCACTCGAAAATTAAGAAAAATCCGGTTCGAACCGCTTCATAATCTAGTCTTTTCGCCATTCAGCATGTTCATTGACTTCATGTTTCTCGACAGCCGTCGTGTTTCCCTGAATGAGTGTAATGCTTGGACCATTGTTTGTGAAACACTGGCTTGTTGTGCATTGCACTGTCTAAACACTTTTAGCCGTGACAATAGTGACTTAACTTTAGCGAATGGAGTTCATGTTAGCAGCGCCGTGGTTTTATTGTTTTATCGAGGATTATTTTGTAGCTGGCCGTATTTAAGTCTTGAAGATTTTGTTGCGGGATTGCTCCGTTTTGGTTGAGGAAGTGGGAGAATTCTCTTGTCAACCGGGATTTAACAAAAGAAGACTTTACATATGGGTTAGTAGAAATTATATTATAGTTGTCTCTCTATCGGTTAAAATTAGATATCTGTTGCCTTATGATTTTTATTTTAGTGTTTTTTTTTTTTCGTTTGCCTTCCGATTGCTGGGAAGCCATTTTGGCATAACCAACCGTGTTTATCACTGGTAACCGGATGCTAAAGTGCTTGTGTACTTGATAAAGACACCTTTACATAAACACGGAGTACTATGTAATACAATTCAATTCGATTATGATTCAATTTTTTTAAAGGCAATGGGGTCCTTCTCTTTGCTTATATTAGCAGTAAAATGTAGCTTGTGTGTAAGGAGGTCGTGTTCCGTGCAGGAGTTAGAACACCCGTTGATTGGTTGTTAATAATGGTGGCCAACAAATCAAGTGCTGAAAATAATCTATTCTCTTAAAACTTCTATTTTAAAAGCAGGTGCTTTTCGTCTCCCTGGAGTTTAAAACAGGATAAATGGGGACATTTAGTTCGAAACTCTTCTTCTACAATACATTTTGTAAGTTTCGGAAGTTTCTCGAAGATTTTCTTAAAATATTGACCACGCTCCTTGTGGAGATAAAATCTTTCTTTTAAAACTTGTTAACGTTCCTATAAAGAAAGGAATGGATATTGTGTTATGGCAATTCTGAACAAAAATGTCACACATTTTTATTAGTTTTTTATCACTTTTTATTGCAAACTGTAATGTGTTACAATAAATGTCTGAAAGCACTTCCTTTTGTATGTATTTTTAACATGTTTTTATTTTCGTCCTATAGTTGGTTTAAATGTCACGGCTATTTGGAGAAATTGAACTTCTTTAAATAAAAAATATTGCAGTGCAGGTTTAGTGTTTTCCATACAAAGAGCTGGACATTATGTCCGCCATGTAAGTTTTATGAACTAGTGAAGTCTAGTTTTATCGCCTTCCCGGACAGATTTGTTGATCTTTAATTTAATACGTATGACTAAACATATATTCGTGCACTGTCAACTAACATATTAGTTATAAAACCAATTTAATATCGCATGCTATGTCAATATTTTGAGCAAAAACCGTGATTAAGCTGAAGTTTGGCCCGTATCAGAACTGTTGATTAATTTCATAGTTAGATCTTCTTAGATCATCTGGTTTTTTTTTTTATTATTTATAGGCTCGCGTTTGACCACTATCTCACCTGATGGTAAGCGATGATGTGGCCGAAGATGGAGTACGCTTGCCTAGAAGTAACCTATTCACTCTTGACTTAAAGACCCCTAGGTTGTAGCTATCAGGGAACACAGACTCCGGCAGGCAATTGGTTGGTTTTCAAATAGCAATGGCAAATATGAAGTTATTAAATGAGTTCAAATTATGTGTCTATCTCAAAATTCAGCCACACCAGCTCCACTAGCTGGTGCAGTCATAAGATCCGTAAGATACAAGTTGGTGACAAGGTCTTCTTCGCAAGATGGAAGGTAGACCACTGCCTCTGGAGAGGCGCCGCATAGACACTTAAAGTCTTATGCGTCCATAAACCCTCATTAGTGAAAATCGCCTCTGCTATGGCCTATTTGACTTTTGAGTCTATTAAAATATTTTTACAAGTCGGCCAAGAAAATGTCTTAATATTCCGTGTTACATAGTATGACGTCAACTTCAATAAAACTCCCATAAAATAGCTAACTGCTATTTGCCTATCCATAATAATTACGATAGAAATAAACTTATAAAGTGTGATGTCTAACCATTTAGCAAATTGCAAAACGTCCCAGTTTCTTTTAGCTGAGCTGTCTAAAAGCATTCGTAGACGCAACTCCATTTTGGTGAGTGTAAATCCAACAAAAATTTCGTACAAGTTTTTGCTAAAATTCGCTAGTGAAAGAATCAGAAGAGAAAGTGTTCTCTTTCTAATGAATAATAAGCGTTTAATGACTGTAATTTATGCCAACCTCAGATTGAGAATGGATGCAACTGTTTAAATAAATGTTGCCAATACTAAAAATAAGTCTAGACGAGAGATTGTCTATTAAAGTTAATGAAGCTTGAGGTGTTTAGAGTTAATGTACTAAAAAGCGCGGATTGCGTACCAATGTCGGCTTCTATTGTTATCTTTTTCATTTAATTCAAAGATATCATCTTTTCCGATTTAATTAGAAACAGCGATAAACATGGCTTCTTTTATATTTCTCTGTCAAATGTCATCTTTTACGTTCTCGCGGGATTATTCGGGTTATCGCGGGCCTATACTGCAAATGGCCACTGTAGGAACACAGGAAGGTTGTAGTCAGTAAAAGTGACACTCGTTCTGGGTAGAGTAAGAGGAATCATTTGTTGATTTTTCACGTACAAAGAAAGTCATCATCCCCCCACTGGTAGACATATATCATCATTTATTTCGAAGATAATCCAAAATTAAAAGCAAATAAAGATGGAATAGAATCGTCTTTCAACTATGTTTAATTCAGCCGCGGGAAATCATCTTTACTTAGGATACGTGAGCAAATGTCAGCGGCAAAGGGTCTATTAACGCGACTCATATCAGTTTCCACTTGCAAACACGACAATTAATAGTGTCTGTTAAACAGGATATTTGCAGTGACCTTTTCTTACAGTTCTAACCTTGGATAGGGTCTCAATGGTTTCTGTTTGTTTAGTACATACATCTTAATTAGTATTAGGGCATTTTTTTTAGCGCACAAACACGAATTAATACAAAATAGAAGAGCACAAGTATGCTGCTTATTTTAAAAGAAATTTCTTCCAGGAGACCTGCGATTAGAGAGTTGGGTTTTTTTTTTTGAGGCGGCAAGTCATAAAATAATATGGGTCGATCGGTAGTGTCAAATTTTTTATGAATAAAATCCACCTGTATTCCTTAAGTTGCCCTTTGCCGTCCAGGGCCACGGTAACTCTTGATAGGCATCATCCCTGACGGATCCCGCCTTGGTATTGGGGCATTTTTTTATATGTGAATTCATCAAATAATTTCTCCCATTCTGGGTGGAGCGAGAAGAAGTGTTAGACTTTTATACTGACTACAACTCACCTATGCTCCTTCAGCTGCCCTTTACGTTCCAGGGCCACGACAACTCTTTCGACCATTTTTATTTTTGTTTGCTTGTCCCACTGCAGGGCAAATGCCTCCTTTTCTTCTTTCAGTTACTTTCGGTTTTGGGGAAGTGTGGACCATTCGAACTGACATCTGCATATCGAGCATCGGTCCGCCATCTTCACCTGAGTCTGCTGCGAGTGATGTCTTCAGACATTTTCCGGGACCCACATCATGAAAAATTTTATGTTAATTTATTTTGTCTATATTTTCCTAAAGCTGGGCAAAGACCTCCCCCAACAGTCAGGTATTCTTTTCTTGAGCCACCTCGAACCAGCCCTTGTGGTAAGCGTAGGTCATCTTGCCACCTCTTCCCAGGTCGACTTCGGCGGCGTCGTACATCCTCAGGCACCCACTTTGTGGAGACTCAGTGATTCATCACACCTCTGAGTTACCTTCTGTCATCATTATTTGCAAGCCCGATTTTTCAGAAGCTTAGCGTACTTTAAATTAGTAAGCTCATCCCCCCTATCATACTCCCTAGTCCTAGTAGTTTCGGTTATGCGTTGATATGTCAGTCAGGCAGTTTCTCCTTTTATATATATAGACAATATCCCCAAGTGTCTGTCTATCTGTTCGCGATAAACTAGAAAACCACTAAACAGATTTCATGCGGTTTTCACCAATAGACAAAGTGATTCATAAGGATGGTTTAGGTGTATAAAACTTGCATTTGTAATTTTACAAATAAATCTAAGTCCCCCACCGCTTCTTTCTGTCTATTCGCGATAAACTCAAAAACTACTAAACTGATTTTTATGCGGTTTTCACCCATAGACCGAGTAATTCATGAGAAAGGTTTAGGTAAGTGTATACATAATTATAGTTAAGAAAAACCGAGGATTTCATAGATTTCTAATACCTATTTGAAAATGTGACGATTCGCTAGTAGTATTTTTCACGTGAGGCAACGGTCCTCACGCCCCAACCACCGCCGGGATTCCGATCCCGATTTCCGGCCACCGAAGGCGCGGGCTTGCGGACGGCGAGGGTAGCTCGCCGTCCGACCGTCCGGACCGAGCCCAAGTCGTCGACGGCGCGTACTGTTCCATGCGCGCCTCAAAGAGATGTCAGCAAAACTGTAGGGGCCCAGCAGGGTCGGAGCCTACTGGGGCCAAGGGTCTGATTCTGAAAGGAAGACTCGGCCCTGGTACGAAAGGCAACGAAGGAACAGGAGTGGGTTTTTAGTAAGTATAAGTCTGACACTATCTCTCGCTTCGCCCAAGAGCGGGGGATGTCATAAGATGTTTTTCCCACCGGAAAAAAAGAAGTAGTACTATATTTCTGTATTTAATATTATATGCTTTCACGTATCAGTCGTTACAAACAACATTGTCATGTGTTCCTATTACATGCAGTTGTTACTAGAACATTCTACTCAAAACAATATAGCCTATTATTATTCTAGCCCTATCTAGGTCACGACACAATGTTTGCTATCAATGGAAGAGGCAAACAATTCTCATCTCAGTAATGAGTGTTATCAGTGAAGAAATCTGAGCCGGTGATAAGAGCCATATCTAAAGTACTGCTGATAAGAAGATGCGTGGATTTATAGTTTTCTTAGTCTTTGTAAACTGGATTATCTTGGAGTAGGAAAATGCCGTATAATTTAATAAAAATACAGTGATGACGTGTTGAAGAAATGAATCATTGATAAAAAGTTCCGCCTTTGGTGTTTCCTTTTGAAATAGTATGAATGTGATTCACGTGAGATAATGACATATATTATTATGTTTTACTATAGTAATCGCAGTGATTAACTATTGGATTTTAATTTCAATCTGGATTGTTATAACTATTCAGCTGAATGGCTACTGGCCTCCTCCTCCGCCAATGTCATAAAGACCAATTCGTTGCAACTCTTGCCCTTCAAGTTGAAGGGTAAAAGCTACAAGTCTGTGCTAAAGACTATCTATCATACTGATCAGAATGTTGGGCTGTGAAAAAGATGGAATGAAAAAGATTGCATGCGGAGACGGGAATGTTGAGATGGATGTGTGGTCTGACGAAAATGGATAAAGTGAGAAATTAGTATATTAGAGGAAGTTTGAAAGTGGCGCCAGTGACTTCAAATTCCAAAGTTTTTTATTTCACATAGGCCTACATGGGCACTTATAAAACGTCAGAAGCTAGTGCACGGTTCTAAATTGGTCGTTTCCTATGGAGAATAACCGGCAAGTAACTATACATATAGTTACTCTTTAAAAAAAAATGTTGTTCTTACAATATTCCCATATTACGTTTTATGTAGATATTCAATCAATATTGTACTAAAAAGTACAATAAAATTAACCATAATAAAAAGTGAGTCGTAATAGGAAGTAACCTAAGAATTCGCGGAGTCTACAGTGTTCTCATATTCACATTATAAAAAAGAGGCTCTATAAAAAAAAGCAATAAAAATAAATACAGACTGCAAAGTTGAAAAAGAATCGTTTGTCTTAGTATGGCCAAGTAAAGAGGATGGGGGTGAAACGCATGATACTAAAAGAGTTATCGAGTATTATACATCTGGATGGGTGGAGAGGGATAGGCAGGCCAAACAAAACATAAATGGATTGTGTGAGAAGTGGTATGAAAGAAAAGGAAACAAGAAAAAACAGTGTTGCGTCAACCCCAAATAAAACGGGACAAGGGCAGGAAGCTGATGATTCAGTCAACTCATGCATCCATTTGAAGCAAAGATATTAAGGCGTAATATAAAACACCTCTCATTTCTGAACCTTTCAATCAAAATAGACGTCGAATCGTGTATGATTGCCGTTACTTTTTCATGATCAACCATAAATTAATTACATTTTTTTCCTGGCTTCTGCATTCAGCCAGTTCATTCCATTTACGGAATGAAACAACAAGTTAAACACGTTTATTTCTTGCGAAGGCTTCCTGTTAAATTGAGTTATCTAATACTTAGTTTTAGTTCTTAAGTAATAGAACAATAAATCATTTTATTACGGCTCATTGTTTTTTGTGAGCCATTATTTAAGTAATATATTTTATTTATTAACTTAACTCTTACCAAGTCATGTACATCCTAGTAATTAACCTTATTATTGCATGACATAATTGACATAATATATAAAATATTTTGTTTTGAATAAGGTGAATCGAACTAAAGTCACAATTTTAAACTAGGTGACCTAGTTTAAAATTGTGACTTTAGTTCGATTCATCACCCTTTTAACTGACAAAACATTAAAAAAACACATTCAATTATACTATTAATACTTCTATACAGTTTAACACTTATAGAAAAACTTAAGAGTTAACTTAAAACTTAAACTTAAAAAAACAAGCAATAAATACTAATAAACATAGAAACTAGGTGAACCAACATAATTACGTGATAATCGTGCAGCGATGGTCCGATGCCATGCGCTTGCGCAAGGTGGGGGTAACACGCCACTATTGGCGAAAGTACCAACATACAGACCCTAATCGACATGTTTTAGACAATTGCAACACCACACCTGCTTATTATGGAGGGGTATGCAAATGTAGAACAAGATGGGGGCTACCCCTCTACCTATTCTTTGTCAAAAAATTTTTTGTTGTTACTGAATCTGTTGACCGAATATTTCGCAATTGCGCGTACGATCTCAAGGTCGATGAAGCACATGGCTGCGCCTGCGTAGTGGGGGTACCACGCCACCTGGCGAAAGTACCAAATCTAAAGTAATTGAGTTGTTTTTGTGTTCGTGTAATAATGGCGTTTTAATGGCTTTTGAAACGAGGCAAATTAAAGGGGTTTAATTTATTTTAAAAATCCGTATAACAGAGCGAAATCTTTATAGTAATTACGCAGAATTTGATATCGATGTTAGTGAGCTATACAGCTTAAAAAGCGTAATCTTAATAAGATTTGAACTAATTGGGATTACGATTATTAAAGTACCTAATCAGTGTAGTTTAGAAAATACGAGAAAATTCTGCCCCAAGCGATATAAGAGCGAGAAAATTGTTTCTATGATAAGAAACAATGAAAGAACGATTGAGGAAAATGCAACATGCTTTCTGTTCCTATAGGTTAACCACCTGTCATGGCCTTTTAATGTGATCTTTGAACCCAAACATAATACATTGTCAATACAGTTACCTACACTCTGTACCTGCACTTGGTTTTAAGCACCCCTCATCTAGGACCGCTACTCCTCCTTTCATATCTGTCGTAAACGATGTTAAAGGTGAATCTCAAGAGAAAAATAAAGTAGTTGAAGAACAGAGTAAAAATATCAATACAATCATTATAATTCTCGGTAACATAATCAAACTCTTACAGTGAACAGATTTATCTCGGGATTTCCATTAAGAGATCCGTATGCTATGGTCTACGTGACTCTGGGCACTAAGATATCGCCTGACTCTACTCTGCGTTTAATAATTACTATTTATTAAATTTTGAAATTTATTGCAGTATTTATTGATTGGCTCACGGGTAGCGTTTGTCCACTTCTCACTTGATGGTAAGCGATGATGTGGACAACGATGACGATGGAGCACGCACCTATTCACTCTTGACCAAGAGACTCTCGTCCCTAGAACTTTCTGTTGTTTTCCATACAACATATAAAAAAAGCTATATTCGGTCATAACTTTGAGTAAGATGATGATGAAATCTAACTAAAGATTGTAGAGGTCAAACTCGTCGAGCACAATCACGAGCACAATGCTTCCCATTGAATAGAAAGTGCCCTTAAATGTTTTCATACAAATGGTGACGTAACGAGAAAATATTTTGCAATATAATCCGAGGGAGAATACAGACGCGACAATCTATTGCATAACCGGTTGCAAGGTCCTTAATTTGATAGGTTAACCTTTCCAATCAGTTAGCATATCGATCCATTTAGGATATAATTGTTGTCTCTTATTAAATGAGGTTTCGCTAGACAACAGAGGCTTAATGTTACACCAGCAAATTGTAATATAAAATACGGGGCACAGTTGCAATCGGCTTAGTCACGATTCGGCATAAGAACCCATCAGTCAAGTTCAATTCGCTGTTTTTACTTAAAATGTCCAATTAATTATTTAATTAATCGCATTAATGACTTTGTGGCCTAGAATAGAGCGCCAATTTTTCATCGATTTTAGTAAAACGGTATCAAAAATTAGTAGTGAAAATTATTACAGTGTCGACAAATTCTGTCTTCATTCTCCAAGGAGACTCTTGTTACACATAGTTCGAAAAGTGATCCTAGTGACAAGATAAATGTGATTTATTATGGTGCCTATTATGTGTTTGAGTCATACTTCATTCATGGTGTAACTGAAAACAATGCAAGATTTCTTTATTAGACTCTGCTTTTATAATGTCGGTAGTTCAGAAATTGTGCAAGTCACCTACGTTGGAGGGGGTTTTGGAGTGGCCCAAGAGTAAGTTGTTTAATAAAATAAATGGATTTGGACGCAATTTTATTCTGTTGTCTTAAGTCTCAGAAAACAATATTTTAATGCCCTCACCCTTGAGGTTTCACGTTTTATGATCCAACGTTGTTCCGAGTTCTCAGAATTTCAAACAATCCCAACGTAAACAATTAGTAATTCTGAAATATGAAAGCGCCCGTAACGTTCGGTCATAGAAGCTGTACAATAAATCTTAATTTCGCTTCTCAGTGATGCATCGGGATCGGCATTCCGTGTATGCGTGTGAGTCGATCTTGCTGTGAATTTTGGACGCTTTTCAAAATGTTAACTTCCTTCCTTATTTCAGAGAGTCGTATGATTGAACTATTGAGCTTTTTATTTATAATCTTTGAATGTATATTTTTAATTTGGTTCGTCTTTGTGCACATTTTCCTGTTACATTATCAGAAGATGTTGTTCTTAAAAGAAATACTATTGTGTTGCTGATTAATTTATAACCAGTTTCTCAGTCTTTATCCTGACAAGGCGTATCTGCTAGATTGTTTTAGTCTTCTGTACCAGACTCTAGCGACTGCTAATCGCAGATTTTCTTCGACTGGGAATCGTAACATGCAACATAATCAGCCTAATATTGTTTTACTGGCGGGATATAGGCCTCCTCTTTTTGAGTAGGGGTTAACATTGCATGTTTAGTAGACTGCTATTCGCTGAATTATTGGTTATGACCATTAACTTCAACAATAGTTCGAAAACAAACTCTTTTATTTACAATCGCTTCTTACGGCATCTATTGAAAATATGAATTTGTGAGCAATTAACGGGAATCCATCTTGTGCTACGTGAACTCCGTCATAAGTTTAAACGTCATACTCCCCCCATACATCATTGTTATATTCATTGCGTTTGAGGAAATACTTCTCAACGAAAGTGTTGTAACCTGTGTGTGAATAATCGTTGTTACTATGCGCTTTATAAAGGAAAATAATTAGGAAAAATAGGAATTTTAGTGACAGGTGCTTTTTTTCGGTGGGAAAATCATCCAATGACATCCCCCGCTCTTGGGCGGAGCGCGAGATAGTGTCAGACTCTTACTGACTAAAAACTCACTTCTGTTCCTTCGTTGCCTTTCATACCAGGGCCGAGTCTTCCTTTCAGAATCAGACCCATGGCTCCAGTAGGCTTCGACCCTGCTGGGCCCCTACGGTTGCTGACATCTCCTTGAGGCGCGCGTGGAACACTACGCTCCGCCGACTACTTGGGCTCGGTCCGGACGGTTACCGGTTACCGGACGGTCGGACGGCATGCTACCCATCCGCTCGCCGTCCGCGAGCCTGCGCCTACGATTAGTCACAGGTGCTATCTTTTTCCTGCGGTTGCTCCTTTAAAATGACTCGATGGTTACAAAAAGAAGATGAGCAATAGAATTTTATTATATCATCAAAACGTCACACCGAAGTCTTATTGCTCGTCCATACAAACCCATGTGTTCTTCTCTCTCTCATCTTGGCGTGTCGATAGCAATCCAAAAGGGGTCGACCCAGAATTTGTAGCCATTATCATCATCCATCAGTTCTTGTAATGAGCAGGTATCAGGATACGATAAAACAGCACTACATTTAATTAATTCACATTCCAATCTTAAGGGTGCGGAATTGTTCGAAATAGTCACCGCGGTCCTGAAACGAAAAGAGCAAATGAAAGAACATGGGTGGATTCAGTACAAGACTCTCTCACTTCACCCAGAGCGGGAGAAGTTATTTGATGATATGTCGAACCAAAATAAAAAAGACGAGTTATCTATTTTAATTCAATCATTACAGTAGTAGTAAACTTGACAACCCTGAATTTTTTTTTTCTGTGAACCTGTTAGGTGCAGGGAATAAATAATATTAATCAATGCGTCTGTTCCTCTTTGTCTTTGGTAACCACAAGTTCTGTGGTTTTTTTTTAGGTGGGAAAATCATCTAATGACAAATCTCCCTCGCTCTAGTGTGGAGTGAAAGGGCTTGTCAGTCTTTTACTGACTAAAACCTATCAGTTACCCTTTTTTATTTTTTTTCGGTTGGGAAAATCATCTTATAACATCCCCCGCTCTTAGGCGGAGCGAGAGATAGTGTCAGACTTTTACTGACTAAAAACCCACTCCTGTTCTTTCTTTGCCTTCGTCCCAGGGTTTCACGTTCACACTATCCCTGGCCATCAGTAAAACCTCTTTTGGTTCTTACGATCCATCCTAAGGTTGTCTGGTAGCATAGCATAGCATAGTCGGCCTTTTAATGTTCCCACTGTTGGGACTCAGGCCTCCTCTCTAGGAGAGGGAATGGGCCGTAATCCACCACGCGGGCCCAGTGCGGGTTGGTGGATGTCACATGTCTTCGAATTTTTGGTTCTAGGACATGCCGGTTTCCTCACGATGTTTTCCTTCACCGTTTTGAGAGCAGTGGTGATGAAATAAATTACACAAAGTAATGCGCCTGGCTGGGTTTGAACCCGCGACCTACAACTCGTAAGTCGTGGCCGTTACCACTCGGCCAACACTGCTCTCTACGTTACGTATGTTTAACTCAATTTCGACCAAAATGTGACTTACTGTAATTATCATAAGCGCGGTAGCATTGTACCCATAGATTTGTATAAGTTGTGTTACTTTTTTGGCGTACAATAAAGTTTATTCTATTCTATTCTTGAATTCCATAGGCTTACAATACGCCTGCCTTAATTTCTTTTCTTTATTGGTTTTCCACTAGCTCTTATAAAAGTAATAACCGTGTATTAGCATGGCTTTGACGTCATCTGGCGCCAAATTACGGTTTTCCTTTCATCCTGGCGCATTATAATGTTGACGATGTAACGGTCCAGAAATCCGGCTTAGGTGACGGTACGATCAGGAAAATGAGTAATGACGCATTATCTTAAGATTTCCCTGTACAAATATAATGATTTGTGCAAAAGCCTTTGAGTCATCCATTCTTGACGACACTTTGATTATGTTATTAAGTAATTTCTAATCTTATTTTTGTCTGGACCGCGTATATGTGCTAGTGAGGTACCTTATCTAATCTTAACGTTACGTTTGAAAATCTTGGGTATTTGTCATGTGACGTTAGTATACTTGACACGTACGCATACATGATAATTTGTGTACAGTAGTTATTATCATGTTAATACCACCGTGATCCGTATCACGTCGAATATCGAGTATTAGCAGGTCACAACATTATGTTAAATTATTATTTATGTAGGTATTATTAATTATGTGTCATGGTAAGTATAAATAAATAAATGATAATAGGTATACTATGATACAAAAGTTAGGTATTGATTCTATTAAATTAAATAATTTAGTTATGATTTATTATACTTCCATTATAAGACACACATTGCTTTGGTAGACTCGTTCTGCTACTTATGTAGATAAAAAGAGTAATATTAGAACAACGTGTCACTAAACCACCAGCAGTGTGTCGCAGGAGAACCAAGGTTACCGACATAGCACGAAGAATCGCCAAACTTAAGTGGCACATTGGGCAGGGCACATTGCTCGCAGAACGGATGGCCGTTGGGGCCGAAAGGTTCTGGAATGGCGACCACGTACCGGAAGACGTAGCGTTGGAAGGCCTCCTGCAAGGTGGTCCGATGACTTGGTAACGGTTGCGGGAGTCCAATGGGTGCGAGACGCACAGGACCGTTCATTGTGGCGACACTTGGGTAGGCCTATGTCCAGCAGTGGACGTCTTTCGGCTGAAATGATGATGATGTGTCACTAAAACCTCCATTCAAGTCAAGTCCCCGTATTAAAAATTTTACCATCGCAGAAAGACTCAGGGTGACATTTCCACAATAGCGAAAGCCTGGAAAAAATGTGCAATTTAGATTAAATTATCAAAACAATGTTGGATGCGCGTGAGCAAATGAAAGCAAAACCAATAAACACAAGTAAGTAGTGACATCTGTCAATGGCGATGCCAAGTCTCGGTAAACATAGGCTAGATTTAATTGTATTGAGTATCTTCCGACCTTTATAGATGTCAGTCGTGAGATGCTTACCACTATGCATGTTATTTTAATATAGGGTTGGCGCTACAAAAATAGAATGATAATCGAGTTGGCTTTAGTTATTTGAAATCAATTAATGTTAATTAATTCTTTATGACGACGTGCTGTCTCACAATTATGCGCGACTAATATAGGGTGTTATTGATCTTTATATTTTTGTATTATGAATCCTGTTCTAAGGCTCGCTCTGTACTAACGCACCACAAACACACCACATCGCAGCGACAAAAAGTGGTTACGTATGAAGTGTCGCTGCAGCTTCTTGCAGTTGCGTTCTAAACGACTTGAGCATTTTAACAATTCGACTGTTACTAATTTGCGATGTCGCTGGTGGTTGCATTGTGGTTGCGATGTGGTAGCGGTGTAGTTGATATCACCCACACCGTTGTGTT
Organism: Mythimna pallens; assembly: GCA_961205895.1. Lineage (NCBI taxonomy): Eukaryota > Metazoa > Arthropoda > Insecta > Lepidoptera > Noctuidae > Mythimna > Mythimna pallens. The sequence continues at coordinate 4,197,477 of OY540830.1, forward strand.
CAACGACAAAATGTTTTCAGTGTGAATCTACATCATTTCAGCCGATAGACGTCCACTGCTGGATATAGGCCTCCCCCAAATGTCGCCACAATGAACGATCCTGTGCGTCTCGCATCCATCGGATTCCCGCAACCTTCAACAGGTCATCGGTCCACCTTGTAGGGGGCCTTCCAACACTGCGTCTTCCGGTACGCGGTCGGCACTCAGTTCTGCGAGCAATGTGCCCTGCCCATTGCCACTTAAGTTAGGCAATTCTTCGTACTATGTCGGCAACCTTGGTTCGCCTGCGGATATCTTCATTTCTGATTCGATCACGCAGGGAAGCTCCGAGCATAGCCCTTTCCATTGCCCTTTGGGTAACTTTGAGCCTTCTGATGAGGCCCATTGTGAGTGACCACGTTTCTGAACTGCCAGTGATGTCATCACTGGCAGTCAGTGTGAATGAAACAATTTATTTTTATAAAAAAAATTGTGCCCAACTACGTGTTTTTGTTGTGGTGTTGTTGTGGTACGTCTGTATAGACCCTAAATTAAGATGTTCCTAGGCAACATCTGTCATGAATAACAAATATGATGGAAGCAGTAATGTTCCCGAATTCCAACATGTAAATGTACAGAACTTCATAAATATATCCATGCAAGCGTATAAATTAGTGAATTAGTAAATATAGCAACATTATATACTATGGAACTTGCCAAGTTTGTTAATAAATTAACCCGTCGGATGCGCGAGCGTCGTGCCCGGTTGACGTAGATCCCACGTCATATACTAGATAGTGGTTAAGAAATTAAAAAATATATTAATGAGCTGCTTGCCTGAGGAATTTTTACTTTATTTATGAGTGTAAACCGGCCCATGACTTATTTAGGTAAATATAAATAACTGTTAAGGGCGACAGAATGCCGAACCTTTTCAGAATTTAATGGCAGCCATGATTGTATAGGTGAGCACTAGAGCTAATAAAATTTTCATTAAAAAGGAACCGTCGACTATGCTATGTTCTTACATAGCATAGTCGACCTTATAATGTTCCCACTGTTGAGACTCAGGCCTCCTCTCTAGGAGAGGGAGTGGGCTGTAGACCACCACGGGGGCCAGTGCGGGTTGGTGAATTTTGGTTCTTGGACATGCTGGTTTCCTCACTATGTTTTCCTTCACCGTTTTGAGAGCAGTGGTGATGAAATAAATTACACAAAGTAATTTGCCTGGCTGGGTTTGAACCCGCGACCTACAAGTTCGTAAGTCGGGGCCGTTACCACTCGGCCACAACTGAGGAACGATTTATGAAATTTATCCGTTTGTAAAAGTCACTAAACCGTATTGTAATTTCTACTACCATTTAATCACCAAAAACCGTATTCAAGACATTTTTGGTGGTTTTAGCTTAGATATATCACGAGCTCTATACTTCATATTCTGGATACTAACTTCTGTTAGCGGCTTTGTCCGCATGAATAAAGGTTATAGCGGACCGATAGTCGAAGTCAAAGCGGTATCAAAAATAGCCTATGTTCTTCCTTTTATCAAAACTGTTTCAGTTGTTTCACTTTGAAAGCATAACAGACAGACAGATTAACTTTCACATAGTATAATATTAGTATGGTTGATGATAGGAATGAGAGGCCAACAAAATGTGCGAAATTTGACTTGAAATGTGAGAACTTGAAAATTTTGATGCCCACGCATTCTACCAAATTCTTTGACAAAGCGTTCCATAATCGCACCATCTGGACCGTGAATCCAGGTGGCGCTTTGCCGATATCAGTTAGGCAAGCCCAGTAACTGGGTTCTTTTAAAACCCTTGTCAAAGAACATTGCCTTCCGCTCTAATATTATTCTACTACTTAATTTAATTTCTTCCATCACTAACTTTTATTTTTTTCTTTTCTTTTTTCGCTTCCATTTAATTGTGCTTATGTTATATTTTTATATATTTAATCATATTTTTTTTTTAATTTTGTTGATTAATATTTGCTAGCAATACACCGCAGGCTACCCCCCCTTTTTTAGTTTTAAGTTCTTATAGTCCATCGTAAAGTTGTCTGGTAGAGATCGCTATCAGCGATAAGACCATTGTACCCATCGATTTGGTGGGGGTGTGCCCCGCTTGGGCGGAGCACCGCCGTGTCCTCGTGGAGGCAATTGGGGCCCTGGTTCGGGTTATGGTCCAGAGCGAGGAGGAATGGCAGTCGGTCGCCTCCTTCTGCGAAGCAGTAAAGCTAGCGAAGGAGGAGGCTTCACGCATGAGGGAACGAAGGTCCTCACGCCCCAGCCGCCGTAATTACGACCGCGACTACCAGCCACGGACGCGGGCTTGCGGACGTCGAGCAATGCGTAGCCCACCGTCCGGCCTTTCGGTAATTAACCGGACCGAGCCCAGTCGTTAACAGCGCGTAGTGATCCACGCGCTCCTCAAAGAGATGTCAGCAAACCGTAGGGACCTAGCAGAGCCGATGCCCGCTAGCTAGGACCTCGGAGAATTTCTGAAAAGGAAACCCGTAGTCCTAGAACGCAAATGGTAATTGAAGGACACAGGTGTGGTTTTAGTCAGTAAAAGTCTGACACGCCCTCCCGCTCCACCTAGAGCGCGAGAAGTCATTGAATGATTTCCCAAAAAAAAACCCCATAGATTTAAGTTTCTGTGAAATTGTTACTATTTTGGTGTACAATAAAGTTTATTCTATTCTATCAATCTCAGCTGGATCTCAATGATTACCCAGCAACACAATTTAAACGTTTGTAAACACACGCGCAGTGGCTTTTCGCAATCTTAAAAGATAAAAATACACGCTGTATAATAAGACTACTGATACTTACATGGTGCGTGAATCATGCGCATTCAAATTCGGAATGAAAAACTGACGTCACAATATTTTGTTTTAAAAGTCCCTTTCGTGTAGTTTTTTTTTTTTGATAAACTTTCAACGTAAATCTTCCGGGTCAACGGTCTACTCTCTCTCCCTTCGCCCAGAGCGAGAAAATTATAATATGAATATTTGATGATATCCCACTCAAAAACAAAGATATCAAGAGTCTAGCTGGCAAAAAGGCTGGATAATAAGAACGGATTTTGTAATCTCTTCCCCACAACTCAAATTAGAGACAATTATGGACTCCCGTCACATTTGTGAAGTTACGGGCTACGGGTACAGTGCATGATGATGCATACTTAGGGTTACCAGGTCTTGAAACCGAAAAGCCGGACAAACCAGCCAGTTTAGTTGGCCGGACGTTTGGGTAAAAAGCTGTAATTTTTTTTTTATTAGTATTGCTTAATTACAATTTCAATATCATTGCTAGTCCACTTCGCTTGCGATACAGAGACAGATGATAAAAAAGGCTAAATTTAAACAGCCGAACATCGCTTTATTTGCCTACACCCGCATCCAAAAAGCCTGACTGTGTCCGGCTGTATCCAGACACCTGGAAACGCTATTCATACTCAAGATCGATATGAGTATGCATTAGGTGAACTGTGCCCAGTAAAAAAATGTCTCAGAATGTTTTTGTTTTAATGGTAATTTTCTCTATATTGTAGTTTTATTTGATTTGATAAGATGCAAGAGACTGGTCTCCACGACACAGAGAATCCTAGTGTGGAGTCCAGAGATCTGTTAAATTTTATGTAAATACATTTTGGAACATCATCATCATCATCTTCCTGCCCTTGTCCCGTGTTATTTGGGGTCGGCGCAACACATTTTTTTCTTCCATTCTGCCCTGTCACTCGTCATACTATCACTAACTTCCTTTTCTTTCATACCACTCTTCACACAATCTATCCATCTTTTCTTTGGTCTCCCTCTCCCTCTCCATCCATCCACATGTAAATTCATAACTCTTTTAGTAACATGCGTTTCATTTCTCCTCTTCACATATACCAAGACAAACGATTACCTTTCAAATTTTCAGTCACTGGCACCACTTTCAAACTTCCCCTAATATACTCATTTCTCCTTTTATCCATTCTCGTCACACCACACATCCATCTTAACATTCTCATCTCCGCTACGTGCATCTTTTTTCATCCGTCCTTTTGGAACAATAAACATATTTGAATTTGTATTAATCAGAATACGTAACTTTACTTGACGTGTGACAAAGAAATATTTTAAGAATTTCGTATGAATATGTAGATACAATCAAACTATAAGCTTTATATACACAAAAAAACAGTGGTCTTCAAATAAATATACAACAAAAAGTGGATTTATTTGATAAGATAGAAGATTGACTGGTTTATTGTATTTTATGGCGGTATAAACAAAAGTTTCTCATATCAAGCAAAACATATTAAAATAATTAACATTGCACGTGAGGGGAACGTGTCACGTGATCGTTTTTTATGGTATTATAATATCCGTGGTATTATACATATAAATAAAAACCGGTCAAGTGCGAGTCGGACTCGCGCACCGAGGGTCCCGTATAACTTTACCTACGTAAATAGTTCAATTCCCGGATCGAGTCTCAAAGATTTTGGAGTCGCAAAAATATTTTTTCCTATACTTGTGCTATGAGACCTTGCTTCATGCCAAATTTCAGGATTCGAGGTCAAAGGGAAGTACCCTATAGGTATTGATTTATTAGCGAGTGGCAAAACATGCGCCGAAACTATCGATCACTAATGATCAATGGCCGAGCATAAACGGCCTTATCTTTAAATTGCGTTGACTTAGAAGTTTGATTTTTTTGCTTGGGGTATGTAGACCTGAGTATTTGATATTAATTTCAACTTCATATCTCCACGCGTTTTTGAGAGAAAGAGTTATCAGACGTACAACATAGTGATCCTGTAACGGTCTTGCCGAACGTAGGTACGGAACCCCAAAAAATTAATAACTAACTGGTTTATGTTCACCCGCCTTTTTATTTGGTTATCCGCCTTCTCTTCATCCTCCTTTTCCCGTTTTACAAGCTTTTATTATAAGGTTAAAGCGTCAGGGTAGCCCGTGAAATTCAAGTTTTTTTACATTTTGCAGGTCAGTTTCATGTTGTCATTATATGTTGATTACGAAATGATTGGCAGCCGTAACTTGTATTTATTTACAGAATTATGTTAGTTCCTCTGCCTCCGCGCTGCTTTGTAATTCCATGTAAATAACAAAGTAGAGTGCCGCACGACTGCCGCGCGGTTGGAGCGCAGCAGTCGCGCGTTTTTTTATTTTTACGGAATAACAAAGTAGCGCTGCTGCCGCGTTTCCGTCGCGCGGCACTTTGCGGCTAATTTGAAGGCGCCTATAGCCTACGGAATTGAATTTTTACATGTTGGTTTAATTCTGATGACAATGCATTTTTATGGTCAGGATGATCCGAGTTGCGGTACCTATAACTCCAGATAAAGGAACTCTTTAACGGTCAAAAGCACAGACAAAAAAATTTGTGTGCGCTTTTAATATTATGATAGCCGAAATGTAAGCTTGTTTTATTTTAAACTATTCATTTGTCCTAGTATTTATCTAGGTATCCCTCAACTAACCTCCACAGCCAAGTGACTAGCCCAACTACTATAATCATCAATATACACTCTAGACACTATTCATTTTTTTTTTGCTCTCAATCCAAGGTCCTCTAACACCCGATTTTTAAATAGAGATTCTAGTTGACAACTTGTCAAACTTTTCTTTACGTGACCATTAAAGTTGAAGTTGGCGTACTTAACTTCAGAAATCAATTATTATTAAACTACTGCGCCTCACCACCAACGATTGCATCACTGCTTACCATCAGGAAGGATTACACTCAAGCACTAGTTTATGTCTATTAAAAAAAAAACAACATAATTTGCTCGTGGACGGCTACCGTTTCCTTGACCTCAAGATAAAAGAAAACTGGAAAAGCTATGATGTCACCGACTAAAATAGCTATGCCATTGATAAATTCTAAATATACCAACTAACATCCTTCATCTCTTACATTTCCCTATTTGAGTCTAATGACTAAAATAATTATTGGTTATTTGAGCATGAAGATAAGTAGAAAGTACTCATTGTTGATAAAATACAACAGAACTGCATTATTACATCGCGATTCCAAATTGGCATGGAAAACTGCTATTTAAAACATTGTTTGTGTATCAATGGCTTGTTACATATTTCAATCTGGTTGAGAACAGAAAACGTTTTATTGTAATACTCTGATAACGTGCGCAACCGTCACGTCTGTTCTCCCCCGGGGTCACGGATAAAGCAATCTATCGTGGATACATATCATCATCATAAACAGCTATAGATTGGCTATATTAAATTCTTTATCACCTGCTTTCTGAATTGATAATTTCAGAATCTTGTCCTACACACTACCTACTACTTTTTTCTTTTATGAAACCAACTGTAGATACAATTTCCGAATATTTTTTTGTCTAACTGCCTCAATGGTCTTGTGGGTTCAAGCGCGTTATGAAATGACTTCTCCCGCTCTAGGGTGGAACAAGAGGGCTGGTCAGACTTCTACCCATTTGCGTCCTTCAGTTGCCCTGTGCCTTTTAGGGCCACGATCTGGTGTTGTGGGTTCAAGCGCGACTGCTAAGCGTAGGGCCCTCTTTTTTTTAAGGAATCTTCAAATTACTTCTCGCGCTCTAGGGTGGGACGAGAGAGCTTGTCAGACTTCTACCCATCTGCGTCCTTTCTTTGCCCTGTGCGTTTTAGGGCCACGATCACTTTTTTATACGTTCCCTTAGCCCTAGCAGGCATTGGTCCTACTAAGCCACTTCAGGCTTGCTGACATCTTTTTGAGGCTCTTGTGAAATAATACGCGCTGTCGACTTCGGCTCGGTCCTCACCGGAAGATTTCTTCAAGGTTAAAATTGATCTATATGACATTCAAATTGTAACCGAGTCAGTAACATTTCATTTAGGTAAACAGATTATCTCGATGAAAACAAACCGAAAATAGCTGGCGGATTACTCCATCTGATAAAACAAACGGTATCTTAAACCCAAGAATAAACTCATGGTTTGCGTACATACTTGCAAGGATGACGTCATAATAGCAATATCAGTTCATAAAAATTATTATCAACTAGCTTCTGCCAGCGGATTCACCCAGTAGGTTTCTCCAACAAATTTCCACCCCCCATTTTAGGGGAGTGGGGGTTAGAAAGAGACAAAAAGTAGCCTATGTCACTCTCCATCCCTTCAACTATCTCCACTTAAAAAATCACTTCAATTCGTCGCTCCGTTTTGCCGTGAAAGACGGACAAACAAACAGACGCACACACTTACACATTTATAATAATTGGTATGGATACGAAAATTTACGAGGAAGTTGTTTGTGCCTAGAATCTTTAGAGCAACTTACAGCTTTTTTACTTTGATTGCTAGTTGTATTTTAGAACCGCACTATGGATCTGAAATATTCCAATTTTGGATCAAATTTGAGCACTGGTGGCCGAGTGGTAACGGCCGCGACTTACGAGTTGTAGGTCGCGGGGTCAAACCCAGCCAGGCGCATGACTTTGTGTAATTTATTTCATCACCACTGCTCTCAAAGCGGCCCGCGTGGTGGATTATGGCCCATTCCCTCTCCTAGAGAGGAGGCCTGAGTCCCAGCAGTGGGAACATTAAAAGGCTGATAATAATAATCTGCCTGCTATAATCAGAATTATAGTGTTTTTATTTCACATACGCCCACATCGAAACTTATAAAACCTCAGAAAGTAGTGCACGGTCCCAACTGGTCGTTTCCTGTGGTGTAGAACCGCCAGGATGCTCCACAGTTACTCATTAAAATAAATGATTAATTGGAGAATAATTAGCACTAGTAAGCCCTGCCTTTGCTCGGGTGCAAACAATACGCGCAAACCTTTCTCGTTTATTTCTCTTTCTATTAGTGAAAACCGCAACAAAATCCGTTGTTTGGTTTAGGAGGAGTTATCGGAGAAAACAACGCGCAAAGCAACTTTGTATTTACTCCATACAAACTTTAGGACTCTGTTTCGTCCCCTTAGGGGGAGAATTTTAGAAATGCCCTTCATACTTAAAGCATACTAAAAGTTTCTGGATTTTGATAAATATGACTACTGGTTTTTCAAAGTATATTCCCTTGCAATTGATTCATTCGCCGAAACCACTGTACAAAGCAGTTGGACCAGTCTTCTTTATGGACCTCTTCAATGGCTTTATGGAACGCATTTACCGCCGATTCAGGACTCGTAAAACGTGTGCCTCTTTTTTTAGTTGAGAAATTGCCCAATGACAACTCTCGCCCTTGGGCGGAGCGAGAGGGCGGTTCTAGGTCCACAATTGACCGAGAAATCGGTGAACATACATAAAAAAAGCCTCCTTCTTTTTGAGTTCGGTTAAAAAGAACATCATAAAAGAGCACAGATGTGCTGCTCATTTCAAAACAAACTTCCAGTAGACTTGTGACAGGAGAGTTGGTTTTTGGGGACAGGGCGTGTCATACTTTTACTGACTAAAACCCACTCGTAGTTCCTTCGTTCCTTGCATTCCAGGGCCGAGTTTTCCTTTCAGAAGCAAACCCATGGCCCCAGTAGGCTTCGACCCTGTTTGGCCCCTACGGTTTGCTGCCATCTCCTTGAGGCGCACGTAGAACACTACGCGCCGTCGACGACTTGGGCTTGATCCGGACGGTAAGACGGTCAGACGGCGAGCTACCCATTGCTCGCCGTCCGCAAGCACGCGCCTACGGCGGCCGTAAATCGGTATCCCTCCCGGCGGCTGGTACGTGAGGGCTGTACCCTCGCAGAAGAAGGCGATCGTCTGCCACTCCTCCTCGCTTTGGACCATGTTGTGATCGGTTACCTTAGCAGAATGTGAGGATGCGTTATCTTGGTGGAAGAGTACATTGTTTCGTGGACGCTTTTCACGAACTTTTTTTAAGACTGGGCAAGCAAGTGTTTACGTACCAATCTGCAGTCACTGGCCTTTGATTTTCAAGCGATAATGTAGTGTAATGTCCTAATTTGCCGAAAAAAGAAGCAACCATTTTTTTTTACCAACATTGACTTCTCTTAACTTTTGTCGGCAAATAAATCAGCAAAAGGAAAGACCCACTCTGCCGATCGGCTTTTTCTATCGGGTTCAAAGCAGTACACCCAGGTTTCGTCACCTGACACGATATTATAGATAGCCAATGACTGTCCTCCATTAAACTTTTTTATCATTTTACGGCACCTCTAGACACGCAGTTGTTTCTGGTCCTCCGTTAAGTCATGTGGTATCCATCGAATGCAAAGCTTCCGAACCTTCAAATGCACATGTAAAATGTTTTGCACATGGCTCATTCCAATGCACGAATTTGCTGGTAAGTAATTTTTCTGTCAGTTTAAATAATAAGTTGTCGTACGGCGTCAATATTCAAGTCTGTAACTGCAGTTGCTAGCTGACCTTCACGTACCTCGTCGTATAGATGATCACGTCCATGTCTAAATTCTTCAATCTACGAATACATAGCTACGACATAGTGCTTCATCACCAAATGCCAATTGAAGTCTCTGGCAACTCTCTTGTTGACTTAATCATTGAACAAAAATGTTCACGAGTTAAATTCATTTTGATAGCGACACACAATCTTCGAAAGGACGCCGCAATGACAAAAACAAGTGACAGTCTCGCAAATTAAAAAGAAATATGCTCGCAAAGAGTTACGTTTTCGAATTGTATAATTGTTTTTTTATTATTTTATTGCAAGTGGCCAGACCCAGAGACTTTCAGTATGCCCCACGTATTCTTTGTATACATCATAAAAGATACATCTGTGCAAAATTTCAGCGTTCTAGGTCCAAGGGATTGGTTTGTACGTTGATGAGTCAGTGAGTGAATCAGCTACTTTTCTTTTTATAGGTTTATACAGATTTTAGATTTAATTTAGAATTTTTCACTCTTTGATTAAACTACCAGCTTCTTTCTAACATACTAATATGTATATCTTAGTACATTCTTCTTCAGTTTCCGCAGATCAATTTAGCGACTATAACTGTATCAATGGAAACCGTTTGTCATTGTATCTTATTATCTTCCCATATCCTATAACATCTACAGTCCCGTTATAGGATTTCTATATTTCCAATAAATTATTGAAATAATGTCCGATTTATTTTCAGTACATGTACAGAGCGTTTAGAATATTTCGTAAGACTGCGCAATGTCGCGATGTCTCTACGCTTATTTGCATAGTCAAGTAATAAAAGGTCTTTCATGGTATAAGTACTGCGATATTACAGAAAATACAAAACACAAAGAAACCAATAAATACCTAATTTCGAAAAAAGAATAACGTACCTTTAATATAAAGTTTATTTGAACTTATAATTCCAAGTCAATTCAAAGATATAACACTTCAAAGCAACCCGTTTTAAAAAACGGCAGTTTCATAGACCTATTAGTTATATGCCTTTTTTTATTCATAATAGGTTCGTGCTTGACCACTATCTCACCTGATGGAAAGCGACAATGCAGTCGACGATGGCGACTATTCACTCTTGACTTAAAGATTCCCGGGTTGTACCAATCGGGAAACAGATTCCGGCAAGGAATTCCACTTCTTAACTGTACGCACAATGAATGTGTTCCCAAAACGTTTCGTGCGTATAGGTGGGATGTCCACCATGTACCGGTGGCGCATTGCCGTACGCCTGGTGGTACGCTGATGGAACGGGCTAGGCGGAATTAGGTTATGCAATTCCGACGCACACTCCCCGAAATGCAATCGGTAGAAAACAGACAGGCTAGCAACTCGGCGTCGATGGCTTGATCAGGTTACTTACTGGTTTGTAGAACCTAAAATAACTGAGGTTTTTTTATTTCCTATTATTGTTATCCAAGTTATGCCGAGGAGCTTTAAAATGAGGTGTGGAACTCCAGGAACTAACTTGTTTTAATAGAAACATTGTCTTAATTTTTTCTTGAGATCATACTTATAGACTCAGATAAAGCTCCAGGGTTTGAGGTAGATCTGTGTGCCGAAATATAGGCCCCTAGCCTAGTTCTGCAGTATCTCATTTCTACCATCCATCGGACAATCCAACGAACGGCGAGTATCCACCCTTACGTTGTTGAAATCTCTACGTCCTCTACGGTCCGGACACGCGTTTCGCCTCGTCGTTTATACCGCGTACATCGAAAGACTGGAACAACTTGCCTGCTGCAGTCTTCCCGTAATTTAGGTGTCTTCAAGGCTAGAGTGAATAGGCTCTTAATAAACTATTGCGCTTCACCATCAACGATTGCATCACTACTTACCATCAGGTGGGATCGCAGTTCAAGCACTAGTTTATAACAATGAATAAAAAAAGGCAAAATTAAGCACAATAAAATAGTGACTGTCTCGAGAGTTAAATTAAATAGTTTATGGACAAATTGTATGTATTTTTCTGGTGTAATATTTTTTTATTATTATTACAGAGAGAATAAAATAATCATTAATAGTGATCATGTTTCAAAGTAAAAATAAATAGAAGACTAATGTGGAATTAGAACGTTACATGGAGAAATGGTCATTAAGGATAAGCATAAAATCAATTTTATTTGATTGGAGAAACAGTTTTGAAAGCCTAGTTACTGAATAAATTGCTTATCACTTAGTAAAAAAGAAGAAAACATTAATTTCCACAACATCGGAAGCGAAGCCACTTACACGCGAGGGATGGGGCGGAAATTAACTAACCTAGTGGAAATATACTCCCTATTCAATGTTTGACTAGGTGCCAACAATCTGTTGGTGGTATTTTAGTGATAAAGAAACATTGATAATCTTGATGAGGAGGATTTTTAATTTCCGGTATGAATCCATAAGAATTTAGTCTTAGGGTTTACACACAAAACTGCGATGCGAATGCGATACGACGCCGCATCGCACTGTCCTACGATGCGAATTGCTGCAATGCGATTTCGTGTGGCAAATCATCGGTTCAGGTGACCATACAACTGTAAATTTGTTGTTACGTTACAAAAAAAAAAGCGATTCGGAAAAATCTTCGTTTATTAATTTACATAGGTAAGTTTGTACGGAACCTTCGGGGCGCGATTCCGACTCGCACTTGCCCAGTTTTTCTTATGATTCTACACACCACTCTGTCTTATCTTTTTTTTGACCTTTCTTTTTCTTAAATACTTGACTAAAAACAATTAATCTGATATAATATTCACGTCATTTAAAGTTCATAATGATCAACTACAAACCATCACCAAAATTCATCCTTTGTCCATAGTCTACATAATTAACTCAACAGCAATTGCCATTAGTTTCATTGTGTAATTGATTACGCTGTTTATTTTACACAAACATTAATTTGTGAGTCAATAAAAAAAAAAACTGCATAACTTGAGACGTAACAACTAAGTAATAACTTAAAATAAATCGTCTATGTCTGTTAATCGCACCGGTTGGTCGGCGACTGCATTGTAGATAACCTCGTCTTATCTGACTTGTTTACTTAACACTTCCATGCTAACTGTAGGTAAAAACAACCATGTTGGTTTTCTACCTAAGTGAAATGACGTCACTAAGAAATAATTATGGAATAAAATAAAATCGGGTTTATAATTTTATTGAATGAGTCGGTTTTTAATTGGCTTTGGCCTTAAAGTATCAGATACATTAGGGACAAAATGTCCCCTAACTTGACGCGCATCGCTTACATGACGCTGCAATGTTGCCCAGTGTCCCACAACTTGTCTTCCAACATGTTACGACGCATTCATTTTACGCGAGACATGTTGGACAACTGCAGCGTTGCGCGTCATATTGGGGGACATTTTGTCCACTAATGTATCTAAAGCTTAAAGCAATACTTTCTAGAACTTGTTATTCCATTAAAAACGTTCCACGATAAAAATAATTTATTTTAAAAATGATCCACGTTAAATGCTAGTAAAGATTTCGGCAGAATAAAAATTGGCTTTGCCGGTCACGATCGGTTGAAAATTGAACCTCTACAACCTTATCAATTGCCGACGCTTACACGAACGCCCAAAATTGAACAGAAGCGGGATCAGGATATTTTTTCCTTGATCTCTCTTAATGGCGGATTATTTTTACGCAATTCTAAGCTCTTTTGTAATTTTTTACCAAATGCTTTTCAGTTTTGATCATTTCATAAAGTTATTTATATAAAAGGATAAACTGACTGACTTGGCGTATCAACCCACAGCCGAAAATACTGAGACTAGAAGCGTGAAATTTTGCATTTTATTTCCTTTTTTGACGTAGTCAAGCTCTAAAAGAGGAGTTTTATATAATTCACCCCTTTAGGGTATGAAATGGGGGTCATAAGTGCGTATGGAGACCTACAAAGACGCGGGCGAAGCCGCTGGCAGACGCTAGTCGATACTATATTTACCTGATAGCTGAACTCTGGGGTGGTCACAGTTGATTACGTTAAACGAAGTTATACAGAGCTATTTCAGTGGCTAATGGAGAATCAATAGTCTGAATACATTTTTGATCCCATGCCATTGCCCTTTGAACGATTCACATATATTGCAACTTTGAATTATTTACTTTGAACTTACAACTTGACACAACCAATGTACGGTATTTAAAACGTGTGTTAGGTCGAGCAAAGGGCGTATCTTGTTCTACCATGTTATTTCTTTTGGTTTCCAGTCTCGCCTACGATTACGTATGCAATACGAAAATTTCGTTTTATTGGCTCGCGTCCAAAACGTTGCGTTTTGCTTTGATTTCTCTTTCTATTTATACCACCGTTCATGCTGTTATCGTGTGATATCTACGTGTTGTTAACTTTGACGTACGTACTAAGTTTTCATAAAAAAATTCTATTCATGATGTTTTTGGAATAATTTAAATATGTTACAACTAGGTAGACTATACATATGTGCGATATGGCGCTTCAGTGTAAGCTGAATAGGAAAACTATTATCAAGATCCGCTGCTTGATATATAAATAAATCAGCATTGTTTTGGAAATCTTTAATCATATTGATTGTAAATCTTAATTAGTAATCTGTTGGTCTGTTGTACCGGCGCGCGCGTCACACGGTCAAATAAACAATGGAAGTGTGACAGTGTTGGGGCGCGCTATCGTGTTTTCCCTCGTTGGCGAGCGCCGAGCTTGCGGCGCTAGCGCACTCGACAGTGCCGGCGGCGCGCGCGCAGCGACAGCATGTGCCCCGCGCCTACTGTGCCATGTACATAGAACCCGCCGCGTTCCGCGCACCAAGCGCGGAGTCTCTCGCCGTCTCCGAACCCTCACGTGTCTGGACGCAGTGCTTACCCTCACCTTTATTCGCAGGCAAGAAAGCACCCCTCAAAACATACGAGGAGATCCAGCCCCTCATCCAGCAAGCCCGCAAGCGCGAGCTCAAGCTACTCATCAGAGAGAACTCCTGGCCCATCAACAGCCCCGTCCGCGCCTCCCTCTGGCCCGCGCTCTGCAGACAACACCAACATGGCAAGTCTATGCTCGATGGATTCTACTGGGACATGGTTACACAGGTCAGTGCTCTTTCAAATTACGCAACGCGACGGCGATAGGTTTTTTTCCAAGGTGTGTGACCAACTTCACTAACTTGTTTCGCACATAAAGAAATTCGTTCTGAGCCGGCAAGGTAACGTGTGCGGCTGAGAGCGTTATCTCGCGAAACCGGCGAGCGCTTAACATTTCCAAGGTCATCTCTATTTACTTTGCACAATACCTCCCAAATGTGAAGTAGATACTGCGCCCTCAGATAAGATGGTGGCGTTCCCGCCAAGGTCTCGGATATTCAGCCTGGATTTTTTATTCAGGTGCTCCCTTTAGATTTGGCAACAAATTACGAGTATGTTAGCGAGCGCTTCGAAATTCAAGTCAGGTGGCTGTTTGTTGACCACTGAACACACAAACACACACACACACGCACAAGTGTCCTTCTAACTGAAATGTGCGTGAAGTGTTCAATAAAAAGTAAATCAGTCCAACGAAGCCATGTATTAGTGTGATGTAGAATAGCTCGTATACGTCTGTTTAGTTGAAATTAGTTCGAGTCGCAAGCTTGCCTGTCAGCGAGCGGGTCCTTGTGTACGACATCAACGTGCGCGTGCGCATCCTCGCGTCACAATAGGCGCTCTCGCGCATCTTAATTAACCGCCAGGGCCTAACAATGGCAGACTAATTATACAACAGGTGGCTGTAGCTAATAAATAAACACCGTGAATTTATTGTTTTTAACCTGCCATATTTAGTAAAGAAAATATTCCGCCATATTTATAAACATTTTTGGGTGCACAATAACGGCATCATTAATATGCACGTAAGAGATTGGCACGGCGTCAAGCGAGCTCGCTCACCTTCGCCGCTGCGCACGCGTCCCTCCCCACATGCACACGACGATGTGTGGGTGTGTTTAACGATTGCATTGTAAGAGCTTTCCAGTACTCGTGCTTTCGTTTAACGATTGAGAAGGTTTAGCTCTTTATTTGGAGTTTAACGTTAAAAATAAATTTAAATCGACTGATTTATATGATATTTTTTTTGCATAATTCTTCCGGTCCTTTAATATTATTATAAATGTATGTCCAAATTGTATATTACAATAAAATTGATAATAACAACAGAACAAAATTGTTACGCTTAGATTTATTTCTTATAATTTAGTAGTAATTTATTTCACAAATATATAATGTCTATAGCCAAACAGCAATGATGGCATCTAAACGTGTGCCTAATTACATATTTATTGATCAAGTTATTAATGTCACGAACTAACAATAGTATATTGTGATTTCACCGTGTTACTCTATCATTTAAAACGTTTTCATTTTAGATCTTAGATTGATAAACAAAACGAGGATATTACTTAGAAATATCGCAGTACAAGTACATTATCATCATCCATAGCTCAACTTCGTCCACTGTTGGGAATAGACCTCTCTTTTGTTGTACCCCCACATTCCTGTGTTTCTTTCAGCCAGGTTCTAAACACGATGGCAACATTATCGGCTGCTCGTCTCGCTGCCGGACTACCAACATTTTTTCTAGCAGTCCTTAGATACCACTCGATTACTGCCTGACTCCCCCTGTCGTTACCGTGCCCTGCCATACTCAATTTGAGTTTATAATTCGCTTTCCGATATCGAAGACCAATAACAACATAGGTACCAATGCTTTTAACGGGTGACAAAACGGAATGGGGCAAAAAGACGTGTTGCGCCGACCCAAAAAACATGAGACAAGGTCAGGAATGTAAATGACAGATGGTGGTGATCATGGTGGTAGATAAATGTATCATCACCTTCCTGACGAAATCGAGTGAAATGTTACTCGACATTCAGGCACTTCAGGCAATCAGAGCATCTTAAAGCCGGTTGCAGGGCAAGACCTAAGTTAGTCTAGGCGTAAGTAGTTCTCGTGACTAAGGTATTTTTTTTTACATGTAAGTATGCAAATGTGAATATCTAAATTTACCTGAACTATAATGCGAACTAAGATAAACTGACTAGTTTATCTCTTGGTCTAAGCAGCCAATGTAACAGACGCGCTTACATGTCAAGGTATAAAACTACTGGTTCCCGAGGTTTTCCACTTAGATTTGTTCCAAAAGAACTTGTGTTTTGAAATTCTTAAGTTTATATACTTAAGAAGTTCAAACCACAAGTTCTTTCTCACCACAAGTTCTTCTGCTTGCAGTTTTAATATTTTCTGTGCACATCACATTAGCATCCAATGCTTCATTCACATTTAATAGATCCCAAGTAATTAGTCATTCATCAATTAAATTCCAAAAATTGACGTATCCATCTTGGAAAAGAGCCACATATTTATGTTATTACTTATGACGCCTATATGTATTTGTAGCGTTTCTAAATTGGCACTGCAGGCTTTCTTCTGAGAAAGCACAAGCTAAATATTTGTACACAATTACATTAACATCTTCACAATTTCTTTGAAATCTCTATTGTTGTCCAACACATTGACCTAATTTATTCCTGTGACAAATGTGTACTCGTATAGGAACGCGTTCCAATGTAAGTAAGTGGGATGAGTCAGTGGAACGTCCACGTGCCATCCAAGGTATGAAGCAAAATGTTCCGGTTTTCTCAGAAATGGGGAAGGTATTTCATATCGAAAATCTTAATGTATCTCTGATTTGGAATAATTGGCAGTAATTCCAGTGTGTTCAGAGATAGGAATGTTTTCTGGGCATTTCGTTTAATCGTTAAAGTTAAGATGGATTTTATTTACGCTCATAGCTTATCTTCTCTTATAGACTCATCTAAATCGTCACCAAAATGTTAAATCTCGTAACGGCATTGATTTATGTTGCCAACTTTCCTAGCACCATGATTGGCGTTGTAAGTAAATAGTATGAGTCAGTGGAACGTCCACGTGCCATCACAGGTAAGAAGCCAAGTGTTCCGGTTTTCTCAGAAATGGGGAAGTTATTCCATACCGGACATTATAATGCATATCGGATTTGGAATATTTGGCAGAAGTTCTAGCGTGTTCCAAGATAGAAATATTTTCTGTGTATTTCGTTTGATCAGTTAAGCTAGGATAGATTTCATTTGCGCTCATAGCTTCTCAAATTTCTACATCTTTTTCTTTTGTGTTAGTCTTTTCTAAATATTGTTACTGAAATCTTAAATCTCGTAACAGAATTGCTTTAAGTTGCTGACTTTACTATTACCATGATTGTCGTTGTAAGTAAATAGTATGAGTCACTGGGACAGCCACGTGCCATCCAAGGTAAGAAGCCAAGTGTTCCGGTTTACACAGAAACGGGGAGGTATTTCATACCGGACATCTTAGTGTATGTTTTGTTGTTATCTGCGATTTCGAATATTTGGCAGGAGTTTCAGTGTATGAATTTGATGATAGGAAAATTTTCTTGGCATTCTGAGCTAGGATGGATCTCATGAGCTCACATCTTTTTACAACTTCCTTGATGATCTGTTCTCCATCGTTCTTCTCCAATTAAATAATCTCGTAGCTGAATAGAAATGTCTGATCATCATCGTCATCTTAGTTTAGGTTAATGTTGTTTGAAATAAATAGTATCAGACACTGGGACGTCCGGGTGCCACTCATGGTAAAAAACCAAATGTCCCGTTCCTCAGGAACGGGGGAGGCATTCAATACTGGACATTGTTACTAAGGCGAAGAAGCAACAAACCATACAGTAAGGCTTTTAGAGTATGTTTTGTGCTCGAATGATATTTGGCAATCCCTGCACTTCTGTTTGGTAGGAAAATCTTATGCGCATTTAATTGTCTAAGCTAAGAAAGACTTGATTTGATGTCGCAGAATTTCGGTACTGTTAGTTCAACCTTACCTTGTTAGTTTTAATTTAATCTTTTTCTGTCTCTTTGTATGAGTTCGATCTTTCACGTGTCATTTGAAGTGTATCAGTTTCCGAACGGAAGAAAATTCCATAAAGTCTTGGAATATATACAGCGATTAATGCTGTTATCTTGTTTAGCAGTGCAGTTTAAGTAACGAGTTTCAATGTTATTCATGCATAATTATTGCTCTTTAAATGTGTAAGATTGATGTCAAACTTAAGAAAGATATATTATGTTTTCTTTATTTTTTTAGGATTTTACCCTTCAGTAGGATCGTGCTGTTAGTAATTTCAAAGCCTTTAAGAGATGAAATCGATATAAAACGTATTCGTCATTACATTGGTTTTAGTATCACCATTTGAGGGCATACTATGTATTTTCCTAGACATTGAATTGAATCGATGACTCGTAAAATCCGCCATACAATTTACAAAAGTAAATCTACTGCAAAATAGGCATTGTATTGTTAAACTGTCTGCGGTTGCAGTACTGTTACTACTGTATCCCCTTGATCACAGATAGAATGCTGTTCGCATCTATCAACAGATTCAGGCATTCGGAGCAAGTAATCTTTTTTATATAGGTACGCAGTTAGTTGTTGACGCACAGCGATGTCATATATGCCAATGATGAAACAATTTGCAATAGTAATAAAATTGTAACGCGGAGCAGTATAGTTTACCATATATGGTGGCTATATGGTGTAATTTAAGATTTATTTTCGCTCTAACGAAAAAACGCGAGATGCTGAGGTAGACAGAACTCACCATTTCTCTGACGGACCATGACACAAAAGGGCAAAATGTAATTAGTTATTACACCGCCATCACCGTTGTGTGCTCTAGTCTTTAGGTATCCGTGAAATTCGAGGGTCGTTCGCAGGAACTCGTCATGTGAACTCTGGTGCAGTGCCAACGACATACGCGCCTTGACCTCGCAATTCGTCACACGCTGTCAGTCACCGATAACGGTGGATTTACAATATCGCTATCCGTCATACTATACGAATACGTGCGAGTGGGATGGAGAAAGTCGACGAAAGTATCCGAATGTCTTGCGTTGTGGTCTTCATGACCTAGACATTACGACTTGATGTGACTATCTGATTGTAAACACGAGATATTTATGGACTTGATGAATGGCAAGAGAAATTCTATCGCTGTCTGAGCACAATATTTTCTTTCCTATAATAATATTCACAATTTAATAATAACAGCCATTGTTTGGAGACCCCGGGGCTAATTTGTCAAAAGACCTCTTTGTCAGATTTTCTCGCTTTGCTGACTTCGCTTTGTGCCTTTGTTTCATTTCCTGGGATTTTACCAAGTGCTTATTTGGGTTTAATGAAGACTTGTTGAGCTGTCTAGCAACAGAGCCCTCTAAACACAAGCGCTACTCAGACGTCCTGCGTCAGGCCTGTAATCTTATTACACCAAATCCGATTATGACGGACGAAAGGCTTTCGTCCCGCTATTTCATATTAAAATACGAGTCTAATTAAACCTCAGAGGGTAGATAGAAGCTTTGCATATTTTGGTAAATAGAAGCGTTGATTTGGGCAAACTGCGTAATAAGGTTAACGGGGATCATCCTATCTTATTTTCGCATCTTAGGGCTCCGAAAACACTTTGCCCTAATGAGAAAATATGGTTTACTATTTATTGTAACTACGTACTTTATGAGGGCGGCTCTTATAAATAAATTTCCGTTGTAGAAATCTTAATTACTTTTTATTATTACTCATGTCGGATTATAAGACAAAAGTGTGATTAAATATCAATTAGTATCAGGGCCATATTAATTGGATTATTTTTTTTATCTCCGAGAATTTGGAAATGCCCCAATTGCTGAGTAATTAGACGTCTAGAATTAAATTTGCGGTAGACTTGATGGACGTCAGAGAGTAAGGAAATGTTGGCTACATAACTCTATGGTTTTATTGGTGCGCGTGAGCAGTGAAACGCCTGATTAATAACCGCTGATAACGCGAGAGAGGCGTGTCAAAACTACACGAAATACTACGACGGGTTTTTGTTTTCATCATCGTCTTTATGGCTTTTTATTGTCTATTGTCCGTGTTCTCTTTTTTATTGCGTTGTGGTAAACTCCCTTATCCTTGTTTTTCGCGAGAACAGATAACTATTTCATGACTTTTGCTTTCGCCAAGATCAATAAAAGTAATGTTGTAATAATAAAAAATAATTACTTTATTGATTATTGTGTCGGCAAAGTTGGTCGTTAAATTGCCCCATTTTGATTTACTGTCACATAAAATCATTTCGTACCGATAATTGATTTTCTAACATAGGTAAAGCCGCGCGCGCGGTGGCGAAGAGCCAAGTCTTTAAATAGACAAGCACCATTTTGTTTTTCTCACCTTCTGCTACTTGCATTGTGGTCACGTGAGTAGAACATCAATATTTTATTTAACTTTATAAAACTGACATTTTCAATCTCGGCTCATGAGTAACAGAACAATGGCTTAAGAAAAAAACGCGAGACATGAATACTTAAGTAGACTTACGGATGTTGTTACGCGTAGAGAGGAAAACTTTTGTAACGCTGAAATAATTTGAACCCCGAACAACAAGCTTATAAGAAAGATAAACATACTAGTAACAAAAACAGCACCAAAAACATGTGAAAACAACTTACATTACACGCTTGGGGAGGCACGTCCTTGTGATCGAGTCAGCTGATCTGACCGGCGGACCAAAGAATATTACTGGTTATGACTAAGTCGAACCGCGACCGGTGCGACCACAGGAAGTACACAAAGATACGGACAGACAGACAGAGCCTATTTCCTGCACTTACAAGAGTTCGCACGCACTCCTCGACCTTGAACGTTTATCGAGTTAATTCACTCATCTAGTTATCGCAAATGGTATTTAAAACGATCGTAGAATTATTGATTTGCCCAACGCCCATTGTTTCGATGTTAACACAGAAAAACGGGTTTATTTGCATATGGAATTTATGTCTGCGCTTAAAATAGAAATTGCAGGAGTTGGAGCAGAAATTGTTGGGAAACTATGTAAAGAACTAATTTAATAACCGCGTCCGAAACGCGTGGAGACGAAAATATCGTGGAAAACAAAATATAGGTTGCAATAATATTGATGTGGAAGAAAATAATCGACTGGAATCGCAATGAATGAATAAAAACGTGAATAGTTCATGCTAGGCGGTATTTGTGGACACGGATTGAAGCAATATGCTACGATAAGATAATGTTATTAAAGACTAATATTCTTTATAGGAATGGTACACGGATTACTTATCTCGACGCTCATCTATTTCAGCTAAACTAGTACGTATTTGAGCAGCTTTTTTGGTTGTTTAATTAGCTAATTATTAAGGGCAATCTCTTCGTCGCCTTTATGGATTCGCTTGGAAAAATCGTAAAGCACTATACGGGATGAAGCTTTCAAATGGGCACGGATGGCCAAATCCAAAAATATGAGGCGAAAAATACTTAGGTAAAGGAGTCTTATGTCCGACACTTGTAAAGTTCACCCAGTATAAGTCTCACCGTTTGCAAAACCGGCTTCAGTTTTGCAATATCGCGCATATTTAGTGCCCGTTTCTGTGTTGGAAAGGAAATGTCTCGATGTATTTAATCGGCACGCCTAACAAGTGCCTCTTAGAGTGGTGCGCACTCCATAGTGGCACATCGATCGTAGAATTATTCGAATGCGCTAAACCACAGCACTTGCGGAGTTGCGGTTCTGTCCGACTAATCGAGTTTGCGCAATTGCTACCAATTAATGCTGCAGCTCGCATGGGTATTGAATAATTGCTTGGTAACCGAATGATAATTGTTTTTACAACTTCTTTTTTATACTTATCATCAATCTAATCTCTTACTCAACAATTATTATTGTCTTAGTGATAATGATTAATAAAAAAATGGTGCCCTGAAATCGCGGCAGACCACGAAACGGATAGCGGGACGACTTAGATGTTTTCATTAGGAATTGGCAAGAAGTGACCAGAGCCGGGAACAAACGAAGGAATTGAGGTAGGCCTTTTAACCAGCAATGGGACGATATAGGCTAAATATCACACTCCAAACTAATATTATAAAGATGGGAAGTTTGTGCATGTTTGTCACTTCTTAATGCTCGAACTTATTTTAATGAAACTTGGTACACGGGTAGACTATGTCCTGGAATAGTACATAGGATACTTTTTCCCGGGAGTATGTTCTCCTGAGATAATCTTCTACTATCAAACGGGCGAAACAACTAGTAGCAGCTAGTATAATAATAATGATTAGATAGTTTAATATCTCTTTTGTTGGAAATCTTGTACCTACTCTAATTGCTTAGTTCTATCTAACAGGCCTTTTGTAGTCAAAATTTGTGTATTTTTTTTTTGTATAAACCTTGAAGTTCTATCTTACAAAGAAAATTAGACTGTTGCTTCTTGTACCGAAAGATGGAAATTCGGCCTTGTATTCACTCTTTGTTATTTGGTCTCATTAAGTAAATAGATCTGTTTGCGTAATAGATAACAATGTTTTTCCTTTGCTCTGTCTGATAAATTGGTTTACTGAACACGAAACTTGATATATGTTAAAGGTAATGTCTTGCTACTAAATGGAAGCCGATGAAATATTATATGTAAGTTTCAGGTCTGGTATAACGTGGGACTGTGATTAATTTGTTGACGTATTGATAGATACATCAATATATAAAAGGAAAAACTGACTGACTGACATATCAACGCACAGCCAAAAATTGCAGGGCCTAGGAGCGAGAAATTTTGCACAAGGTCCCCTTTTATCATATAGGCGAGCACTAAGAGAGAATCTTCCAAAATTCACCTAATAGGATGAAACGGGGGTCCAAATTTTGTATGGAGAAACCATAAAGAGCGACCGCGCTTTATGAGCTAGTAGTGCTTTCAAAGAGGGGTGGGAGTAATCACTGATTTGATTTTACCATACATTATGCCCCATGCCCAACAAACTGGGCCAAGGTAACAAAAAATTGGTGCCTTAAGACAGTGTTGCGGCAGATCACGAAGGAGATAGCGGGACAAACTAGAACAATTTTGCCAGAAATAGAAAGAGGAAGCGCGGGCCCGCAAAAGATGGATGGAGTGGAGGAAGGCCTTTGCCCGGGAGTCGCACAGAATAGGCAAATAAAAGAAAAATTATTTATAATCAAATTTCTACTATCATTATCATTCATCATACTTCTGCGAAGCAGTAATGCTAGCAAAGGAGGCAGCCGATCGCGTGAGGCAACGGTCCTCACGCCCCAACTTCCGGCCACCGTAGGCGTGGGCTTGCGGACAGCGAGCAATGCCGCCGCCCGACCGTCCGGTAACCGTCCGGACTGAGCCCAAGTCGTAGTCGTAGTCGGCGCGTACTGTTCCACGCGCGCCTCAAGGAGATGTCAGCAACTATAGGGGCCCAGCAGGGTCGAAGCCTACTGGGGCCAAGGGTCTGATTCTGAAAGGAAGACTCGGCCCTGGTACGAAAGGCAACGAAGGAACAGGAGTAAGTTTCTAGTCAGTAAAAGTCTGACAATATATCTCGCTCCGCCCAAGAGCGCGGGATGTCATAAGATGATTTTCCCACCGAAAAAAAAACTATCATTATCATCAGTACCGAAATTGAGTCATTTGATTCAAGTCACACGTCCGTAGTCAAGAATGGAGGCTCATTATAATTGTCCAAGCAATTTAAAATCCATTATTCTTTAACGTCGAGTGCTAATTAAATTAACTCTAAATATTGTTAACTGTAGCAGAGTGTTAAATCTTATTTCTTTGATAGCTCTTAATTTATTAAATTGATTTTTATTTGTATATTATTATAATGTGAAGGAACGAGAAGCCTGATGTAAGAAATGTTTTAAATATTTTTTTATTTGTAAGTGCAGGCATATCATAAAATGCAAGGCATTGTCCAGAGCAAACTTACAAACTATTAAAAAACTTTTTACAAAAAAAAAAAAAAAACACAAACGACTTGAAGTTAGTTGTATTTTTCTTTATTTTGTAAAAAGTTTTTGTTTTACACTTTTTAGTTGCGGTAGGTACTAAAAAAAAAAAACAAAAAATCTTTCAATCAAAAAAATAATTTTCAAAATCGGTCCTCAACTGACCGAGAAATCGGTGAACATACATAAAAAATTACATACTCGTGCAGCCGAACATAGAACCTCCTTCTTTTTGAAGTCGGTTAAAAATTAACAGTAAAAAAAACAATAATAATATCTATGATCATAATATCTCTCCCGTTCCACTTTTGAGCGGCAAAAGTCATTGGATGATTTGCCACCTCAACAAAAAAACCATATTTAATGAAAAAAAAAACCGATAAAATTTGCAAATAAAACAATGTAAACATTTTAGTGAAAAAACTATAATAATAAATCATGTGACAAAACAAATAACAGCATACTTGGCCTGTTGGTCTAGTGTTTAGTGGTCCTGACTGCTATGCCGGAGGTCGTGGGTTCGATTCCCACCCAGGACAAATGTTTGTGTGATGAGCACGATCATATGTTCTGTGTCTGGGTGTAATTTATCTATAGTATTTATGTATTTAGAAATATATACTTAAGTATGTTTATCAGTTGTACATACTCATAGCACAAGCTCTGCTTAGTTTAGGGCTAGATGGCGTTGTGTGATAATTGTGGAATATTATTATTATTATCTTTGGTTTTTTTTCTATCCATTACTGTCCCTGCTGAGGAAAGACCAAATCCAGATATTCTTCTCTCGCGCCATTTCGAAACAGTCCTCGTGGTTCGCGTTCAAATCACCAAGCCACCTTTTTGTGGGCCGGCCTCGACGGCGGAAATGTTAAGAATTAATAAATGACGCGATGACAATAGCCAAACATAATGGAATTCAATAATGGTTCAAGAATGACGGTCAAGTAGCACCTACAGAAACAGATCTTCATCAATCTTCAGTTTTTTATTTAACAGTCGATTTAAATTAATACGATAGGACCTATTTTTATTGGTGACATCATCATCATCATCATCATTTCAGCCGAAAGACCTCCACTGCTGGACATAGGCCTCCCCCAATTTGTGACATAGAGAAAACAATTTCAAACAACTATTCATATTACATAATTAAATTCCGCTGATAAAGGAAATCTAATCACAGTGGAATTGTTTGTAAGATATATAATCAAAACTACAAAGTAGTGTTGAAATTGATTTCATAACAACACATAAATTTTTCCTTTTCATAGATATTACGTAAAAAATCTTAAACCTAAGCGGTGTAGGTAAATACAGATTAGCAGTAATATTTTTAGTTGTAAAAAAATCTGTTTTTCTCTCTATTAATAAACCATCATTAAGGAATCCTGGATCATAGAATGTGAAGTCAACAAAAAAGTACTAAAGACTATTACTAATAGATATTTATCATATTTAATAGATCTAGACGCAGAAGCAAATCAGAATATATCAGCCCACGCTAATAAAAAAGACGACGTAGAAACTGTAGTCTAACTGTAGTCTAAGGATTGTCCAACATAGAAACAAAATATCATTTTATCAACTTTCATATTTCGCAAGACGTGCAGTACACAAACTTGGAACTGTTCTACCTGTCAGCATGATAAATGACACTATGTTTCTAAATACACAACCACAAATGCATTATGCTGTCATGCATAATACTCAAGTCATAACTGCCCTAACCCAATTGCATTTTTCTAAAGCAAGTTCAAGACGTTATCAACTTTACGTATGCAACGCGTGATTATTAAACTGCATAATTATATACCTACTTTAATAATTCTATTGACTTTATTATGCAAGTGAATTTAATATGTGCAAGATGTTTTTGTAAAAGGCTAGATTCATTATCAACTGCGCAAATACGAGGTATGGAATTCTCTTTGTGCAGTTTTTTTTTGCGGTCAAGAGTTTGGTCAGTAGTTGAGTAAGATGATGAGTAATCAATATTTATTATTTTACGATATGTTCGATGTTGGTTTTTGATGCGATCATAATATGTATGTGAGTTTATGTTTGGAACGCACCCACGATAAAGATGTAATTCCTAGTATGCTGCACTTTACTTTTTTAAAAAATGGAGACTAAAAATGATAATATGCAGGTAACAAATGAAGAATCTTCTACTGCAAGTAATAATACTGAAAAGACTCCTCCTCAATGCTGAGGGTCGTGACCTCCCTGCTGCATCACTTTCATTCGAACAATATTCCTCCATCTGTTTCTGCCTCTGGCAGTGTGAAGGTCATTGTATAGCGTAGAGTCAAGATCGGTGCGGATCAGGTCAGACCACCGTATTGGGCTGCATCCACGAGGCCTTTTCTCATCCACTTTACCGGTCACGATGAGCCTTTCGAGGTTGCCACCATCTTTCAATGCAATGTAACCGAAGTATTGTAGAAACTGGTGTAGACACTCTGACGACAACCGCGAGCAGATTTTAAGTTCTCGCAATATCTCGTCAATGCGTTTGCGGTCTGCAGCTTTTAGCGTCCAAGTCTCGGCGCAATATGAAAAGATCGAGAAGACCAGGGTCCGTAGGTACCAGTTTGGTTTGACAGATTACAACATCAAAAGTAAATTAGATGAATTTTACGGAAGAGAATAAATAAAACGAAACCCAGAGGTTTGCTTATTACATTACTGTACTAGCAATAAATAAATTATAATCAGCACAATAACACAATTCAAATCATCTGATTTAAATTCAGTGAATCATGGTTAATAATAAATTATTTATGTATGATCAATGATAGGTCATTCACAACACTTTATTATGAGTTTCATGGATTTAGTTAATCAAACTAATCGAAGAAGAAATACCGTAAAAGATAAAAATAATGATTTTGGGGAAATCCGCAAAAAATATCAGAATAGATTTTGACAAGATAAACTCAGAAATAAAATTGTAACCTCAGAAAAGAGCCAAAGTAATAAAAATGGGAAATCTATTCTTGATATAAGTTCTTGATGTATTTTATTTTTTATTATTATTATTATTAAAATCCTAGTCTGTCTTTGAACCCACTGTAATTAATCGCAAGAGACACTGGACTCGTAAATCTTAGAATATATTTCCAAGAATTGTGAACAATTGCGCGTAAATATACAAAATATATTGTGATAACTAAGGAATGGTTGAAATCGAACTTTGTTCGTATCATTGTATCATTATCGCTCACAGTGTCTGTCGCCAAGATGTTTACTGCTGTTTTAATTAATAAATTATTGGTATCGGCTGCCTACCGGGTCCCCGAACCCGATTGGGTCACTGTGTTTTGAATTTTATCAAGAATTATGCGTTCAGTCTCAGGTCCTTATTGATTAATTTAATTACGTGTTTATATCTAGCTACGTTTTGCATAATTTTCCTGTTTATTTTGATTGTCCACGTTCTTTTTGCTTTTCATTTGCATCTTATATCCTTGAATCGCAGTTTAGTTACTTTACCGGTTTTTTGGTTTCAGATATTCAACTTCCATTTCCGATTAATTTACTTTGTCTATCGAATGAATAGTAATGAGTTTCTTGTACGTTTTATGGGGTTGATTAAAATAAGCAACTGAACAAAGTTGAATGGGATTTTCACCTATCTATATGATCGAGTTAGCAAATATTTTGATGAAAATTTGTAGGTATATTAACCATTACGATTAAAGGTATTATTTTATTAGAAAATATAATTTAA
This sequence comes from Mythimna pallens, assembly GCA_961205895.1. NCBI lineage: Eukaryota > Metazoa > Arthropoda > Insecta > Lepidoptera > Noctuidae > Mythimna > Mythimna pallens. The sequence goes on from OY540830.1 coordinate 4,225,417, forward strand.
TATGAGCTTCTTCAACAAGATTCTATATAATTGTCTGTAAATTTGGTTTTATCTTTTCAATAATGAATTGGATAAATTATACACTTGCCAGCAGAATTTCCAAACAATGTTTTTAAATTGGCGCAAATATTTTGAGACGCGGAAACGTTTAGTAAACAAGGCACTAACAGGTGCACTAACAACTTATTCTAATGCCATGTGTTGTGCAACAATCTCAGCACATTCACATCCGTGTCAGAGCTAATATTGCGCAATGGAGCCACACACTCGTTTCCTATTTATTAGGTCGATCTATTTCAGTACGTTATCGTATGAACACTGCCAATATTTATATCGTACGCAATGAGAGTTGGAATAACAATGTGGTGTGGTATGGGGAACATTAACGGGTTAGGTTTTATGTAAATGTATTGTAATGACAAGATTTGTCTTGGATTTGGTCTATTTCTTCACGAGTTGCTTTTCTTTTATTTAGTTTAATACTCATCATCTTCCAAAATAACCATCTTAAAAAAAATATGATCTCTAATGTTCCAAACTTTAACTCTGAAAATGCTGTAATAAAGTTGAAATTTTATGAATTTTCTTTCAGTGAATAGTTCCCATTTTGCACAGTTTATTTAGTTTTCCACATAAGTACACCGTCGTTTTAGCTATCTTGGTTTACGTTCAATTTGTTGTAAACTCTGTGAAAGGCTAAGCGCTTGCTGTGATCTGATTACAACTCTTTCCTCCAACCACACTGTTAGTAGTTAAGTTTTGCTTCCAAGCTTTTCAATAGTTTCTCTTCTGAAGTCATCGGCACTGTGTTTTTTAAGATTTTTATTATCATCAACGTCGTTCTTTCTTTGACGATAACGATTGACATTGAAAGGTTATCATAATTCAAAACTGTTTCCCATGTCTCATCAAACTAAAAATATACTGTAAGTAAACACCGATGACCTACACGTATTGATAAAATTCGTAAAAATAATTCTGTACTGACTATATTCGAGCATCGTTATATTCACTGATAACCCCGGGTCGTTTGTTCCTATCACGTTATCAATCAAACTAGGTACTGTAAACAGGCTTGACACGAGGTTATCAAATCAACACTGTTTACAGGCATTGCAAACTAGATACGGAAATTGTCTTCTCTTATGACACATTCGAGTCTAATTGTCGTTATGTGATCTATCAAAATGGGCCAATGGAATTTGCCCACGCTACCAGATTCATATTTGTGTATTCAACCATTATCTTTAGAGTGCCACTCGTCTGTTTTAAAATGTTTTGTATAATTGTAATACTGCGTATAGGAAAGCGAAATACTCTTCTTATCTGCCATATTTAATATCTTGTCTGTTATTATTCAGGTAGCTACGTTTTCGTTTTTAATTATATTTGCGTTCACAGCTTGCTGAGCAGAAAATACAAAGACTGTTCGTGATATTGAAACGTCTCGGCGCCCGGCGTATTCATAGCGTCTTCTTGTTCCAGATGTTACTTTTTGTATTTATGCAAATCAATCTCTTCAACCCTAGTCCATTCATGTGTCATTTACATGCCGGCGCTTTGCGTGAATGCTAGTCCAGTATCTTTGCTTTGATTGTTTATGTGTTCTCAACTGGTGTGTCTGTCTTATATCTTTGGTCTTGTTTTTCTTGTGATTTTCTTTTATTGCTTCAACTATGTTTTAAATTGTATACCACCGGCTCCTAAGTGCTTTAGTGTCGTATACTACTACTCGATGCTAATATTTAGCCTCGTAGATAACATAAGTGTTTTCGCAATCGACCTATAGCCAAGAAAGATTTACAGTAGCTCACAGTACGATGGTAAAACACGGAGTTATTTCCGACGGAATCCGCCTTGTGGATTTGCTCTGCCGAAAATAGTATCATCGATCTTATTCGCAAGAGAGAATAACAGCGGCCGCGGATTTATTTATACAGCAGCATATAGGAAAAGTTCTGCCTTATTCTCTGAGTTCATTTACATATTTATGCCACTGTGGTATGTCGGCGGGAGCCCTTTGTTGGCCTTTGAATTTATGTATGAATGTAATACCATTATATTGTCAGTTGTAAAGAATACTGAATTATGAATGGTCTTTTGATGCAATCATATAAAATCCTAGACGAGCTGTAATCAAACGACTTACATAAAGCGCATCAAATTCGCAATTTGGCTCATGTCGGTCCACTTTATTCAATTAAGCGTTGATTGTCGGTGGCAAGAGGTCGCGTCGGGTTGTGGCTGTACTAATTAGGGCCTTAACGCTTCGCCCACACACGTGCCCATTGTCGCATGTACCTATAATCCATGTCCAGATACTCATACAATACACCTTATGATTCGTGTCAAGCTAACAATTTTCCAATTGTCTTCTCATTCATCTTGAGCAATGGTTCTTGGAACTCACAATTCCATTTTACCCGTTTTGTTTGAAAATTGTTTTTTAACCGACTTCAAAAAGGAGGAGGTTATATGTTCGGTTGAATGTATGTTGTTTATTTATTTATTTTAAGTATAAAACTGCAATGAACAACATACTATGTTCAATTATCTATTATGAAGATGACATAAATCCGGACAGAACAGATATCAGTTTTGAAAACAACACTTAATACAGTGCGTCAGATTGCGATGACTATATCAGTGGACTCGTTGAAAGCACTCAATAATTCATAACATTATTCATGTCAAACATCAAGGTTTAATGCAAATGTGCATGTTGAAACTGAGCGTAACAGATATACAGATAGAATGGATTCCGTTGGATTTAGTATAATCTAGCGTAGGACCCGAGCGATGAGCCCCGTCGGCCCACGTGCGCATCGGCCTCAATGCTATCAACGCATTGGCAATACAAACATTATGTTTATATTTACCTTCGTATTATTGTTACGTGCCAGCTAGTAAATGCCAAGAAATGCTAGATTAATTTTAAACTCCAATATCACCGCAACTCACATATCAACAACTGCAATATTTTCTGCGTTTCGTCATTGTCTCATTTCACCTATTACTACCTAATGACTGAGTCTGCCGTTATCCACACAGTTACGTGGCTGACACTAGATTGCATTTTGTTATTTGCATCCATCAATATTTTTTTTACTTGACATTGTAACTTTATAAACTATTTATAATTGTATGTAATCATTTTCCACTGTAAACATGAAAATGAATGCTTGTAACGACAGTCATGCTTAATATGCTTAACCCGGGAGATCACGTGCAAAAAGTGGTAGAACCTGTTTTGAGGCTTCGTTTATAAACAAAACAGGCTGGGATCAGGTTTTGGCGCATTCGTTCTAAGCGCGTGGGCGGCCTTGACTGAGCGAAGGACGGCCGGCGCGCGCGCAGCTCAGAGCGTGCGCGCGCTGGGGGCGTGGCACACACGCGAACCGCGTTTGGATGGCTGTGGTTTTTTTCTTATACTTGTTTTTTCCTCTCTACAAACATGAAATAAATAATACGTTTCACTGCTATTCATCGATGCGACGCGCAACGAACGATGATGTTACTGTATGAGTATGACGATGCTAATAATTATGACAATGAATATGAGCTGATTATTGTAAGGATGGAACAAATTACAAACATTAGGAATTAATGATATTATACCTGATCCAAGAATTAAATAAAACCTGACGTAACACAGCGTTAAAATTTACAAAAATAGATTTTAAAAGTACAGAGCGTAGACACAACAAAATTGGGATGCGGCTGATTTTACACTGCAACCACATTTTATTTTCAGTAGTAAACTTTAATTTCATTATGGTGTAGAAAATTTTCAATGACCACGTGACTAACAGTTTAATTCCGACTGGTCTGTGGACAAAAAGTGTTGAACGAACAACGACATTTATTATTCAAGACCCCCGGACGTGGGCTATGCGGCAGCAATAATAAATAGACCATTCATACGTTACCGGACTTGCCTATGCTATGGTCTTTTCAGAAACCCCATTGTGCCATTTTATAGTTTGTCGTAAAGAATTTTTCATATTCGCAATATTGCTATCTGGAGTTCTTACTTGTTATCTGTATTGTGAGATTAAATCTAAAATTAAGCGTCTATATTTGGAAATGCTTATCCGATTTTGTTCTGTTATGTTTTTTCTGCAAAGATTTAAAGCCCTATCTCAAATCTATTATATCGACGATTGAAAGGCTAATTGATCTAAACGACATTTTTTCCAATATTGAGTTTTATACATATTCGGAATCAGCAAATTTTTCTCCGTCGTTTGAGTCAGGTTTCAATTTTTATGAAAAAATGCCGCTTAGATCAATTAGCCTTTCAACCATCGATATCATAATTATTTTTAACTTCGGCTACCTACATTGACAGAACCAGTAAGACTTAAGGAACCTTACGGTACATCTTGCAGACGGACCTTAGGAGATATAACATGAATTTCGCTTTTAGATTGATTTCTTCAGTTTGACTCTTATGATATAACTTATAGCTTTCCTTATTGATTCTATCAATGGAGGGTTATTTTCAGTTGGGGTTTCAAAATTACTTAATGTACTTATGTGAAAGTTTATAAAGTACTATGAGATAAATTCCAAAGATCTTCTTTCATCGTCATTACAGACGGAAGACGTCCTGTGTTGGATGTAGCCAAAATATCACCACTAGTCCACTACGACTGGTCTTATGCATCCATCAGATTTCTGCGACCCCCACCAGGTCATTGGTCAACTTTGTGGCCACCAACGCTGCGTCTTCCGGTATGTGGTCACTATTCCAGAATCTTTCGGCTCTATCGACCATTTTTTCAGTGAGCAATGTACCCTGTCCACGGCTAGTTATGTTAGGCGATTCTTCGGGCTATGTTGGTACTTTGGTTCTCCTGCGGATATCTTCATTCCTGATTCGATGACATAAGGAAACTTCGAACAATAGCCCTTTCCATTGCCCTTTGGGTAACTTTAAGCCTTCTGATGAGGCCCATTGTGAGCGATCACGTTTCAGAGCCATAATGTCATCACTGGCAACACGTACTGGTCATAACTTTCGACGAAAGATCTTCAGTGAATTTGTATATCTAGGACACGTGTTGTCTTTTCACATGTCTTTTTTAGGGTGGAAAATCATTAAATAACTTCTACCGCTTTGAGTGGGATGAGAAGGAGTGTCAGACTTTTACTGACTAACTTGTGTTTCTTGAGTTGCCCTTAGCATTTTGGGGCTGCGATGTATGAGTTTTTGACTTCTTACGGTTAAATTCTACAATTTATTTTTCTTAATTCCTGGTAAATGGTAGGACAGTATGAAAATCTAAAATCGTCTCCAAAACTCCACATATATTTCTCGTACTCATTGCGTCTTTAACATGAACACTTCACAACAAGACTCTTGGCTTCACCTTTTGAGACTGCTTGATCCATTGTGATCCAGAGTAAAGCTGCTGTCGAGTAAGTGCTTTGTAAGCATTACATTGTCGAGAGTCGGCTTAGAGTTTCAGCGTACGGCTTTGAACGTTTTCGCATAAAGCCAACATTCAAAACTCCGCTCTGTATAGTGGCGCAGTTTCGCCGTATTGAAAACAGCAACATCAAATATGTACCTACCTACTGTACTATCCATAGAATCCATGCCAGAACTTTATCTAGCTTCAGTGGGCGTATTATTTTATTTATCTAGATCTAGACCACAGATTCAAAAAAAAATCGTCCTCTTACAACGAATAAAATTCTTGTCAAAACGATTGAGAAACTATGACACGGAATGTTGTTGCACTAAAATTATCACTGTCCGGTGAAGCTGTATTATTTTTGATGCGAATATTATCCGAATCTTCTTTTACGCGAGCTTTGTTGATGATCTAATTTTAGTTAGTTGGCGTCACATCGCCAGGACCGGCTGTTGTCTCCGTGACAAATGTTACTGCATGTATTTATTTTATTTGTCGTAACTAAGACTTTGTCTCCATATTGTAACATTTCAGAATACGGCAAAAATAATGGAGAAAATTAATCGATGCAGTCTCGAAATTCCAGGAAAATTTAAACTTTTGAGACTATACCAAAAGTAGGTTTGTACAAGTGAAAAAACAACTGTCAATGTTCCTGCAAATCATCTATTATCTGTCGGCACAAATGCAGGAAAAAGTTACTTTCGTTGCCATTGGGCATGACATATAAAAAAAAAACCCAACTTTTGTTTTAATTTATTGAATGCGGTCCCACCTGATGGTAAGCAGTGATGGTGACGGTAATCATTGATGATGAGGCGCACTGGTTTATTAAGAGACAAATGTCTCAATAATTCGATAAGTTCAGCGTGTTGAAAAGCCCAAGGGGCAGTATTAAGTATCGCCCCATACAATCAGAAATATGTACCTAAATATTTGCTATAATTGTTTAATATCTATCCCCCTACTAGTGTAGAAGATTTTTATAGTCACGTGTTTCCCGGGACCGAAAACATCAACATCTCAAAAATACCAATAAATGATGAAGTCCTAATCGTAACGTCCGATTTACAAACACTGGGTTCGTTGGCTTCTAAAATTTACGCAACGGTTGGGCCTAGTTATTATTTCTATCGTTATCGTACCTGAGAATGGTATCGTTCATTGAACCGATTTTAACATAGGCTGATCATAAAGCATGTGTGCATTAAGCGTCATGCTTGGTCATGCTTCTTTCATTAGCAGGCCGACAGCCTGTCGGCCTCAGCCTCTTTAACGTCTGTTTCCAAATCTGAACAACTCGGGAAACCGTTAAAACTTGTATGCCGTTTGTGTAACACTTGATATTTTCTATAAATGTATGTATCGAAGTATATTGCTAGAACTACACTACACACACGTGGGACACACACGCCGATCTGGGCGCGTCACGTCGGTGTCCAAACATTTTATATGGAAACTAGACTTGTAGAGCTACACTTGATCCACGCCACGCGACGTCGTTGTACGTACAAATCAGGCGTGTTACACGTGTGCATCGGTCTAATGTAGTTCTAGCCTAAAACCTTTTCTTCATTGGGTCATTTAATATTACACATTTTTCATGAAGTTTAATATTAGGAAGGTTTTGGCACAGGAACCCAAAGGGCAAATGAAAGAACACAGATGAATTTATCAGTAGTGGTCTGACACTTCCTCTCGCCCTACCCAGAGCGAGAAGAGTTATTTGATGATATCTCATCAAAATAAAAATGGTTAAAGCCTTCAAATGCTAGTTTTAAAAGGTGCTTCTTTTATTCAGTAATTCCGTTACAAACTTACCATAATAAAAATAACTAAGGAAAGTAATTACCAAAACAAGTTAGCGAATGTTAGTGTACTGCTTATCTACTTCTGTACAAAAATATTGATCCAACCTTGTTTGTACAAGCCATGATAATAAGAATACACTGTTTTGTTTATAATTAAGTAGTCAGGAAACGTGACGTGGGGATTATTACTTTACAACGATGATTAAGACGACATAATATGCAAAGAAATTATTAACATTAGCCTCTCTTGACGTTCGCTGCGTAATTCTTTAGATTTTGTCCATGATGCAGATTTTGTTGGTATGGCAACAGTAGACCAACAAAATCCGGCCGTCCGGTAATTGATCGGACCGAGCCCAGTCGTCAACAGCGCGTAGTGATCCACGCGCTCCTCAAAGAGATATTATCAAACCGTAGGGGCCCAGCGGGGCCGATGCCCGCTAGCTAAGACCGCGGAGAATTTCTGAAAAGGAAACCTGTAGTCCTAGAACGCAAAGGGCAACTGAAGGACACAGGTGTGGTTTTAGTCAGTAAAAGTTTGACACGCCCTTCCGCCCACCCACAGCGCGAAAAGTTATTAGATGATATCTAAACTTAAAAAAAAATGGCAACAGTAGAAGTTTTTATTACAATAGAACGTTGTACTTTCCCAAGGTTAGTCCTGAATTTACTGTTATTGGATCTTCCTATTATATCTAAAAATACAATGTTGAAATGAAAATATCACCAATATCAAATTAGATTTTGAAATCGTATTAATATACCACTCTCAGTAACATTTTATCTAAAATATAATCTAAAATGTAATAATTATTTAAATATGTTGACGTAGATAACATGTCACAATTGTCACGCCCCTCTTTTTGGTCGAGGAAACCGTATTCTTGAACAAAGTCAACATGCAGACAATGATTAGTAGGTACAGCTAGAAGAAGATAAGTCTATTAATGTTTCCAGTTCCAACACTGTTCTCTGCATTAATATTCTTGGTTTGGTTAGTTCTACAGTCACACAATGTCATATTCATTTATCTTCACTATACAGCACAGGTAGCATATATCAAAGCCGACGTGCAGACTCAAATATATAATTTGTGCGCCTCGCTTCATCTTGTCCTTGTCGCAAAGTGGATAATCACGCATCCACAGAACATGTCAACCACAGATTGGATAACAAATTTATACGTGCACACTAATTTGCAAATCTCTACTATTAAAATAACGTTCATTACTGTTTGCTGATACAATTTGGAGTTAAATTGTAGCAGCACTCACATTAAAATAGAGATTCAAAAACGTGTGTATTACTGACGTTTTTGAATCTCTAATTAAGTCTTTGTTTATTACTGATAATTTAATATTTACATTCAATTAGATTGCTAGTTTGCATGTAACTTTCCATAGTAATCGAATTGTGTTCGATAAGCTGATCATTGATTAGAAGAAGTTGTTAACTTGTAGTTTTTTAAGACCTCGTTCTAATATTCGATTGACGTCAGGAACAGAATCGACAGACAGCTGGGCCTGCTTACAAACGTTACCAGATCAATCCCACAAATCGGACGTGGAATTGGGACGTCTATATTTGATAGCTACTCTAATAATGTTGCCATCCGTCTATTACTTCGAGATGGTAAACAACTAATTCATTCAGAGCTCCTTTGATTCCAAGAAGAACTTGAAAGTTTATCTACTTTAATAAAACTCCGTAATAGAGATTCTCTTTATAGTATTCTATTATGTTGATAGCCTGTTATTTTGTGTAGCAATAAGCAGACTTTATAAATAAACGAGTGTCTGGCATCTTTCTTAGAACTCACATTGTTCTTTTGATTCGACATAGAACTCAAATTCTGAACTCGATTGTATCAAGAATGCGTATATTGAATCTGGGAAAATATTATGGACACATAATAATCGTTTTGATGCCAGCGGTAGTATTGAGTTATTTAATCATTTCATGAAAGTGCATGTTGTTGCCAATATGCGGATTTATTCATGGCGTTACGTTGTTTGCAATCGATATTTTTCACGCTTATAACTGGTAATACCTATTTGATTTCCAGGTTACAGATTAACACCTTGTATATTTTAAAAGCGCTATTGTCTGCTACGTTTACATTTTTTGTTTTGTACTTTAACAAATTCTTAATTAATATATATTTTCTTTCCAGGTGTTCGGCACAGTTGAGTTGCCGGACAAGCCGATCATGTTACCGCCTTTCGTGGAGGCGACCCACTGCCTGGGCTACCATCTGACTCGCAAGGGTCGGGCAGTCGCGGACAGGGTTGTCTCAGTTCTCGGGTATGCCTGCCCGGACATCACGTACAGCCCTAGTCTGTACCCAATCACCGCTGCATTACTGCACTTCATGCCTGGTGAGTACTACTATGTTATTTTCTGCCTCTGTAACATCCCCTAAATGGAATTGGTCTTGCTCTTTAGTGCCGTTTACACTGTGTGCCTTAACTAACCCTTTTTTTGGGAGCAGTCTCATGTCTGTGATAATTCCACAGTCGATGATTTTATTCCACAATTAATTCAAGTTTTCGAGCGTATGCTATACATGTTTAAGGAAAATCCGGTTTAGATTTGGTTTTCTTCTCAAATCTATTCTACTATAGATCTTACTGTGAATTGAGTCTGTAAATACTCTGACGCACTGTTTTAAATTACCGAGTAACAAATAGAAAACTTTTGTTCCTCGAAGATATCTCTCAAATAAAACAAACTCGATTTTTATTGAACAATATATCTTAACGATGGCACAAATCTGTCTCCGTTATGCAAAACAGTATTTTCGTCGCGCAATTAATTAAAAGCAGCTGAAACGATTTCATAGCAGATAAATTTGATAAAAATTGGGATGAAACATTGGAAAATTCGAAGTTATCATCGTCATTAGAATACCAAATCATAATGTGAACGCCAATTTCCTGGGGCGATGCGAAGGCGGCTTTATTAATTAGTATTAAAGCCATCTCTTAAAGCTTGAATGGAAGCTGTTAAATTTATTACGTTGGCTCGCCCGGTTTATGAACACTGCCGCAGCTTTATTGATTGTCATTACAAGTATTATGACGAAATTTATTAGAATTCCAATATACGACCGATTAATTGGTTCCTTTTCATCATTGCTATATAGGTCATTTAGTAATAGACATGTTTCATTAAGTTTAATATTAGGAAGGTTTCCAAGATCCATCTCCTCAGGGATGTGGAAATGTTCGAAAGAGGACAAAGGGCCCCTAAACAAACACAGACTTTTACTGACTAAAATCCATTAGTCAGTAAAAGTCTGTCACGCCGTCTCGGCCTCCAGAGCCGGACAAGTTACTTGATGATTACCCAACTTAAAAAAAAACTTCAACATCTCTCATAAAGTATCTGAAAATTGAAGGTTTATCTACCAACAATTCTGTTTCATCTGTTGTGTAGTGTGTTGTTACAATGATACCTTATAGCCAGGTAACAACCAGTTACATAAAGTACCTATTCTCAATTCTAGAGCAGAGGCGTCACAAAATGTACAGTCCCTCTCGCCTTAATTCAGTAATGAGTGCGGGGGGCGATAATTGAACTCGGCAATAGGCAAATTGCCGGACCAGTCTCCCGTCCATACCGCGATTACCCTTCCACTCTTCAAAAATGAGAACCAACTTTACGTCTATGCAATAAGACCAACTATTCTTTGCCTCACATTCGTATCCCTGATCTTTCTTATCAACATCTAAATTGAACTCTCGTACTTAGGTAGCAGAGTCTGGTATGTGTTCGATATGGATCTGACCGGGTTGACGTGATCAAAACGATAAATTGACGTCGCCGGCACGCCACAGATTTGCATTGCGGCCGTCGTGCTGTCAGTCCCATACGATTCACTTCCTCCATAGCACGTTTTCATATAATTGGCTGGAATGCGAACATGCGTTTACGATCGATATGAGATGTGCGTGGTTTTATGTTAAATTAAATATTAATATATTGACACTTGACGATGCTGCTGTAACTAATGTAAACACGGGTAACTATACAAATAATGTTTAGGTAGTCTAGACATTTATCGTACGTCTGGGATCATTTAAACCGTGTCGCGACGAGGCGGAGAGGCGGTGTCAATTTAGCCGCCGGATGACTCCAAAAGTGACAATTTCCTTCATTGTCATCTACCGTTTTATTATGTAGGTAATATACTGTTGTATTTATGCGACATAGATTCTATTCGAGCGACGATTTGATTCAAAATAAACAGTTGATGAGGCAACAGACAATACTCAGAAGAAATCCTTAAACGATGTTGGAACAATGAGATTTCTGTGGGACTTATTTGTGAGGTTTCCTTCAGTCTTCTGGGAGTTTAGTTACGTACCTTAGCTACTTGTTGTCAAGTTAACCTGCCGGTCACGTTTGCGGCGCGGCGTTGTTATTAAGCTGAAATAGTTCATGACGTTCGTGGTCACATGGGCCTCTCAAACGTACGAATCAGTTTGGTCGTATCCGACGCTGTTTTTATTGTTGTCCCTCGCAGTCGCTACTCGTGTGTCAATGTCGTTCACTTTATTAATTTGAACAGACGTACGTCCGTGACACTGGTAGCTCTCACCGTTATCACTGTCCGTTCTGGTTTTAACCAGATATCGCTCGAGTGCTCCACGTCATCAATATTATCCACGTTGTTTTTGCACTAATAAATATAGTCAGCGTTTGTAATTTGCTCTAAAGCGTCGACGTAAACTCTGGCTTACCGTATTTTAGTGGTTGGCTCCCGGCCAGTGCCTGCTCCCCTCGTATCGATCCGAAACTGGCAAAGTTTATCACCAGCCGCCTGTCGAACAATGTGACCGTTAAGGAATCTGTTCCGACGCTCTCCCTTATCTTTACGCGTTTACCTTATCAATGGTTAACGCAAGATAAGCTTGTTTACGTCAAGATCAAAAATTTCACCTCCAATTTTAGTTCGATCGAAAGAGTTTACCATATTCTGCCGGCTATTTAATGAAATTCGTTTTGCCACAATGCTGACAAAGGTCGAAAGGGCCGCACAAAAAGCTTGAATAAAACTCTCATTAAGTACATGCTGTTTGTTCGTTTTCTGTAAGCATTGGAGCGAGAAGAGGCTTCCTGTTCCGTTCTCGCACTGTGCAAACGGTTTATGTTCCCCGCGACACGTAGATAAGACTTAATAAAGTTTTCCTGCTTCAGTTACAGACACACAAAGTGAGGCTTCGTCTCCGTTCGGAATATCTTGTTTTGATAACTTCCAGAAAGACTTGTAATTATAATTTTGTACTTGTTTCTGTTGCTCGTTTTGATTGCGGCGCCAATTCAATAAAAAGTCTCCCTTTGTCAAACTGAAAGATTGAAGGCATTTTCGTTTATGAAACAATTTTCGAGTAACGACTTCCCATGTTTGTTTAATATTTATTTTATAGTCTGGTGGAAATTCTTTGATATTCTATGCGCGGTATGCCTCGTCTCCGAGAAACTCGATGAACTTACGTTTTTCGATTACGTTGGTTCAAAAGAGCATCCCAGCTCCATTTGGTAAGAAATGGAAACCCCTTTTACACCCCAACCCCGACGAACAGGGTTGTTTATTCGTACCCAACGATGTACGTGACATTTGATATACGATAATAAAGTTGTCTACTCTGCACCCATCAACAAACATTTTATTTCTGAAACTTTTTGTGACCATTTTACTGCTGAATTAATGGCGCTAGTATTTTTGTTTTATAACGAGATTTATTGCGTGAGATCTTATCACAACGCAATAGTCCAGCAAGGCCGGTACGATTTCCATACGATCTGAGGTCCACACAATGTCATGAGTTAGTCAGACAAATGATATCATAGCAATACAGAGGACTAGACGAACGATAGAATATTGAAATAATTTTTATATGTAGCACGAAAAACAAGTTCTATTTAGCCAAAAGAAAATTACATCATGTAATAGCAGATTGTTGCCAAATTATATGCATTCTGTAAAGCACATTGAATAGAGGATAACGAGACACTGTCCTAATTTTTCCGCGGAGGCTAATAATACCAACTTTCTCTGTTGAGTCGTATAATTTTATTACTGTAATAATAAAGGTCTTATTAGAAACATCACTCATAAAGTTACTGGCATGATAAGGTCATATAAAACGGTATTTTGCTGCGTCGATGTCATCCACTTCAGAATAATGTTCTGAAGTTTTGGCATATCTTTATACTTCTGTCTACTACAAATACTGCACTGAAAGTACTCATCGCTTCTATGCTATACATTTTCTCAATTTAAAGTGGATGAAATATATATTTGTGGTCTAAATTTTATCAGGCATACTTCCCAAATTTTCCATTTTATTAAAGTTAGTTTTTATGTTTTTTTTATCTCCATTTTTTTCTGAAGTGTATGTGATAGTAGCTGCTTTATATTTGTGGGTCCAATCCGACCCTATTTATACGCTGTTAACAACTCATTCAGCCGTCATAACCACCGTTTATGTCGGTGCGAGCATTTCAAATGCGTGTGAATAATACTTGACAACAACAGCATTTCTATTAAATGATTGAGATAAACACATTAAATTCATTAAAGAAAGTGTTCTTAAATTCTTCTTAATGCCTTAACCTCTTAAATGTGCTTGGGTTCATATGAGAAAATGTTTGAAACATCAACCAAACACCGTAAATATTAGGTTAGGAGACAGGCGCTGGAGAGGTAAAATTCTTTTCTGTAATGAACATTTACTGTGTTGCAAAAATGTCAACGATTCAAATATCTCACGTTTTTTACTTAATTAGTAAACTTTGTTGTACAATTTGGCGCTGATCCTACACGTAAGACATGTAGGTATAGACGCATTAAAGTGTACCAGACACCACACTGGCTAAACTCTCGTCTATTTCTGGATACCACCGACGATCGATGCGTTACCCGGTTTAGGTACCACCCTCATATGTTTCTCGCCGAATAACAAACCTTTTTCCGACCTATACAGGCTTCCAGTCGTATAAATTACAGACCCAAATCGATACTCATTTCATTTTATTTTCTACGCGATCCAAATCGTACCTCACTAATCGGAATATTTTATTTGTAGCATTCGTTTTCGTATTTCTAAATTCAGTTAAAGCAAAAATACTTTTTTGTTTCTCTTGGACCTTTTAGCATTTTATTTGTCTCTAGAGCGTTTTAAACTTCTGAGTACTCGAGCGTTCGTTCACTTAGCGTGAATGTAGGTCAACCTATTGTGAAGGAGACGTGTACAGCCTTTACAGATTTTCACAGGCAGCTCTTCTCAATGTAGTCAACGTTTCATCGCTGCATCATTCAGAGATCTGTATTTATGGCTCCAGCTATTGTTTTGTCTTCATTTCCCATTTGTAACACTTCGTTATTTTAATTTTGCCTGAATGAATTGTAAAGGCTGAATGCGACTGTGTCACCCATCTCTATGCAGAGTTGTGACTTACTAGTTCAATATGCTGCTTGTGAACAATAACTGCAAGCTATCACTTGTAAATGTACAATGGAACTGAAGCTTTCTCGACATCTCCTGTATTTCTGAAATGTTTTTCTGAATCGTGCCAGTAGTTAAAAAATGCTTCTTTTACAAATTATATTTAGACTTGGTTAAGAACGTAATATTAACGAGCACTAAATACCACACATACTTCTCATGCAGCGAGACTACTTTTCATATTGTTTTTATTACTCTCTGATTTATTTTAGAAGTCACTTTGTTTGCAGCTAAAAGCTCTTCTAGTGGAACTCAATTTGTCTGCATGCATTTACACCTCAAAGGATTTTCTAAAATGTAGAGCTGAATTTGAGCTCATAAGTGCTTGACCCGAATCCACATCGACCCTCGTTGAAGGAATATAGGCCATGAATTCACGATCTTTGTTAAGCTCTCCCTCCTATTCTATGCTTTGTATTCTCTCTCACTATTTACAAAGTCAGCCTTTTGTGAGTAAATAAATCTTGTCATGAAGGACCTCAAATCATTTGTCAATACCCTTCCGGGTCGACGAATTAAAAGGGCTCAGGAAATCGGAATTCAGTTTATACATTGATGTAATTTATGTCTTTCACATAAAGATTTGATTGATTGGCAGGATGTCGGATTTTCTTGACATATTGTATATGTGTTTGGTTTTTGTGGACTTGAATCATTATTTATTGGTGATGACTTGAATCATTATTCATTTATTATTTACTTTGATGTAATTTTGGAAACAATGCTTGAATCGCTATTGATGATAATAAACTCAGATTTTTTATAATATATACCTTCTAGGCCAACAACTTCAACAAAGACTGTAAAAAAGTTTCGTTACTGATTGAAAGTAAAGAAAAACATTTGTATAGTGCTCATCAGCATTAAGAGGGGAGATTACTTTTCCTTATTTCATGTTTCTTTAGACAGTCTCAGTCTCGGCGAATCTTCTATTCAATTGGTTGCTACCGCCCAAAAATTACGTGAGGAAAAAACCGTGGTAGCAAAGACGTCCGCGTACATTCGTACACCAAATTGTTATAAACAAAATTGTCGTTCACGACAGCCGACGATCATTTATCAAAGCTACTAGTTTTACGACCATTGGTCTAACCACAGATTGCAGTCATAGTAATCCGCTATACGGCTGGTTTATATCTATTGAACATTGAAACTTAAGTCTATAGGTTATTTTTCAAATTGTATGCCCTCACTGACTTCCGTGGGCCTAAAAAGTGTCGGATCAGTGAACCTGAGTAATGTCGTTATTGTTGATAGCCATGTATTTCCCTAATAGTTTCCGCTTTAGCATAAGAACTGTTAGTTTTCTTTCGTACTTTTTATTTTATAGATTTAAAAAGTGATATTGTATAATTTAATACAAATCTTAATAGCCGGTCTGCAAGTGCAAATTGATTTAGCTATAAAATGTAATTTGTGCCGTCATAAAGATAAAAATGCACTATAACCACAGATGTGAACCGGATTAATAATATAATTGAACATTTATTACAACAAAAGATAATAAACTTAATATTGCTGAATATCTTTGTGAAGATAACGCCATGTGGTTCCATTCAAAGAGCTTTACAAAACGATAAAAATTTTAGAACCGTTAGATCAAAAACGCAGTATTAATATTTAATTCTGTTTGAGTCCGGATTACCAAGCTAGGATTGTTATCGTTTTAAATGTAGCCTTTTAAGATATATCTGCAATCTTTACTAGTGTAATGTATGTTACAAGATTACCTACACTGTTTCTAATAATGTTCAAGTTGGTATAGGTATTTATTTATTCAATGAATCATAGAAACTCATGTGATATCGTTACACTTTGCTGTCGTATGGGTGGTTGGCCTCTATTACAAGTCAGTGTAGTGCAAGGACTTTTACTTATAATGTCCGTTTATTATTGAAATGTTTACAATCTATAATTGTGTCAATGCTAATGTTTCTTTTGTTGCACGATTATATCATTGTTAGGTTATGTTGCACATGTCTATACGATATCTTGTGATTTCTAATCGCTGATTTACTTGAATCTTTTCATAGAATAATGAAACATTGTGATGATTCACGTTTTTTTTTTTTTTTCAGAAATAACTAGTTAGTCACAACCAAAGCAAATCTTTGAATAAAACTAGCTGTTTGTTTAACAGCACCATCCACGTGATAATAGCGAGAGCATACACCACTGTTTGTGCCCCTAACTGGCAGGTCGTTGCCATGTAACACAATACATTTGTCATTGCTTGTGGCAGATGTCAATGTTAGGCTTTTGAGCACGTTCGCCACTAAATAACTAGAACGTTTTGTATTACTTGTTGTACTTTTTCTGCGACTATTATGTAATAGTCAGAATTAGACGTGTATCAACTGAATATTGGTATTGATATCCTTGGCCCATACTACAAATAAATATGAAGAACCTCGGGTGTCCCCCAAGGACCAATATTTGGTCTGCTGGAGAAGTGCCCCATATTTCGGTAAATTAATAAACTTCATAACCCCTTGAGTAAGGAAGAAATGAACACTTTTAGACATAGTTATACATTAATAGAATCCAACTCGGGTTGTGATAAATTAACCAATGTATGTAGGGCTGAAACAATTCTGTTAATTCATTTTAAGCGAAGCGTTCAGCACGGAAGCGGACGTAACATTGTTCTCCTCGCTGCAACACAATCATTATTTAATTGGATTAATAAAATCCTCGTATGTCATATCTGCTAGGTCAGATTGTTCTTTAAACTGCCAAATTGCATGACTATTGGCATAATAGTCATTAAATGTAACGGCTCAATCATTTTTGTCATTGACTTTATAATAAATTTGCATACTCATTGCAATATCGGAAATTAGAAAAACATTTTTGAGAATGTTCAAGATTTGTTCATGAAAATTATTTGTTATACATTAAATGGAATTTGCCTGCTTCAATTTGCTTTTTTTGCGTACAATGGATTGTTAGTTGCCCAATAAATGTTATTTACCTTTGAACCACATTGTCTATTTTTTATGATTGTTTGAATTTATTACATAATTTTTTGCCTGGTGTATTCTTGAGCATTCTTGTTGAAATCTTAAACTTTCGCTTTATATATATTTATTGATTAAAGAAAACTTGGCCTAGGTCCATTACGAGGTCGCCATTTAGCTTCTCACTGCGGGTAGTTTCTTTATCTGCAGTATTTAAATTCTGCAGACTTATTTTGGCACGAGGGTTAAGAAGCCCTACTGAATGGGAACGTTAATTTCGACACAAATTACCTCTTTAATCTCTTAAAAGAACTTACTCTGTTATAAACAGATATCTTTGTATTTTCCTCAATGCGGTCTTAACCTTCTAAAATTTAAGAATTCTGTTCAATATCATTGTGGATTTCCCGGTGTGCTCTGACAATAGCTAATTTATCATCTATCATCACAAGACATAGTTTGCAGTCACTAAATATGGCAGGTCAAGGTTGTATTCCATACAGTTGCTTTAAATGCTTTCTTAAACGTCACTAATGTATTATTTATTAGAGAAGCGCTCAAAATAATTCAAGGAAAAAATCACAATAAAATGTTAAGGAACTCTGACAAGATTTTAATTATTTTAATTAATTCATTTATTTCAGGCTTGAAATACCCATAATTACATTACAATTCAATTTTTTAGATGCTCTGTAGACTTCTAAAGTAATATTGGTTATGTGAGGATGTTTGTCCTATTCAATATACCTACTATAAAATGAAATGGTCCCCGAGCTTTTACAAACAAAATTGATTAAATGTCAGGCACAGTAATTGGTATAGGACTTCATAAAATAAACTCAATAACATTTTCCCGATACCTTATTGACTGTACAGAAACGAAATCCAAATAACAATCTCCAGCCAATTTAACATGCGAGATTCTCCATCACGTCTCCAATTTCTTCGTACATAAACTGGAGCCTACATTAGGTACGTACGTTTACTTAATGAGATTTTAAATTTAATCAAGAAGTTTAATTTCGCTGCTAGGTGACGACGGTAACTGCCTCTACTGATGAAGTGCCAACTTCGAGGTTCAGTTTCGAGTTACTCGCAAAGTTCTCGTATAGGAAGGCTTTGAAGATACGCTGCTTGACTGGATAAGTGGGGTTATAAGTTTTAATTAGATTGGCTGTCTTTATTGGTGTCTGTGGCAGCTCATTTAGCTGACTTGGCTGTTGTGTGTAGCGTAGATTTGAGCAGATAGTTTCAGATTTTGTAGATAGATTTCAGTGTCGCTGGTGACTTTATAAATTAACTAGTTTTAGTCTGATGTATAAGCTAAAATAAAAAATCCGTTCACCCGTACACATATTAACTTTCGCCTTTATAATATATATTAGTGTGATAACTTTTTCCCTCAACTTCGCTCCGGAACCGTGCATTTTCGAGATATTTAGAAGCTTATGTTACTCAACAATAATGTAACGTATGTGTTCTCTCCCACCAGTGAAAAAATATCGCAATCGGATCAAGAAGATTCTCATACATACAATTCAACCTTTTCATTACAATATTAGCTTAGATTAGATTTCTCTCTATCAATACCGGAAAATCTATTCATTCTCCAAATTGTGTTGCCACAAAAATCAATAATCAGCAATTTTGGTACAGATACGCTGTATACTGAATTTTCTTATGATTAATTAATAAAAAAAAAAAAACAATTTGTGGCAGATTTCTAAACCTCTAACCATATGTATTAGTTTCGTTCACAATATTTATAATTCAATCGCACATGAAATCACTGGAATACTTCGAAATAAAACGAAAATAGTAACCCGTTACTCGCTATCTACTGAAATAGGATAGACATCACAAATATTTTAATCAACTTGAACTGTAGGTGTGCTTGTTTAAAATATGGCTGACAGCAAAACATGTAACAAGACGACTGACATGGCAGAATAAAATTGTGGCCATAGTCTGAGATTTTTAACGTAAACGTTTGCTTACAAAAATAATCTCGCTCTACTAGACTAAAAGCAAATAGACCCGCTAATACATTCATCATTAATATTTGATACGAACCTATCTCATCAACAATGTATGTAGCTAGGAGTTGCACATTTAAGCTAAAAAAAATATATAAATATATTAGTATATTATATTTCAGTCAAGAGTGAAGAGGTTACTATGTAAGTAAGCGTGCTCCATCGTCGACCACATCGTCGCTTACCATAGATGTGGTTAAACACAAGCCAAACCGTAAAATATATTTAAAAAAAAAAACATAATTTTATACATGAGCTGCCGCCCGCCTGAACCCTCCGTGGAATTACTTACCATCTTTTCTTACCATTTTTTTTCCATTGTCCATTTTAAGTACTCGTATATTAAAACGATCAAAACAAAATATCAATTATTAAAATCGGTCAAACCGTTTTTGAGTTTTAGCGAGACTTAAAGTTTTAGCGAGACGTTTTGAAACTAAACTTAAATGTTTTCAAGTCGTATCGCGTTTATTTAAGTTCGCCAATTCAGTTCGTGTCATTCTGTAGATGAACACACTCAGAAAAAAATTGCATTGATATCTCTTCCAAATAAGCTACTAAGAGAATCTTCCCTTTTCCAAAGCATCTCTAAAATGACAGTTTTCCACAAAAAATAAGTCAATAACCCCTAACAATATTACAACACTAGCTTCTGCCCGCGGCTTCGCCCGCGTGAAAGTAGTTTTCTCCACACAAACTTTGGGCCCCCGTTTCATCCCTTTAGGGGGTGAATTTTGAAAAATCCTCTCTTAGTGCTCGCCTACGTCATATAAGGAATCCTAGTGCAAAATTTCACGCTCCTAGTCCCAGTAGTATCGGCTGTTCGTTGATATGTCAGTCAGTCAGTTTCCTTTTATATATATAGATTAAATAAATCAGCGGCCAGTGCCAACGAAATTTCAATACACAATTTCGCCCTAGATTGTTGAAGCGAAAATTCCGTAGCAGACTAAATATAAATTCTTTTGAAATTCATCCCACAGCCTCCAACATGTATAGTTCACAAGTCAAGTGCGGGTCACTTAATATCAACCGACCCTCGACTCAAAGGTCTCTAAATTTCCCCAAGGTCTTGAGTGGAGATAATTTGCGAATCGTGGTGACAGGTCTTTTAGATGTAGACCCACGTCACTTTAATATATATTTTGGAATTTGGTTTGTATCAACACCTAGTGTTATATATATTTTTGTAGTGTAAAACATTGAGGAAGTAATATTTGCTGGGTCATCAATTGATTGTCTTAGTTCCAAAATGGCGATGCTAGAATCGGGTATTCGTAAATCTTAATTTATTATTGGGCAGTTGTTTACACTCGGACTAATAAGATAAATCCTGCCTAACTAACCATGAATTTGATTGAACATGTAAAGGGTTAACTGAATCTAAGTTAACCCTTTACATGCTCAATCAAATTGCGTAGAAACGCTAATTCCCTTCCCATAGATCTTCAAAGCGTTAACGATATTCAATTTAATTCAGTTAGTTATCTCGTGGAAGATTCAATTAACTATGCGACGGAGTACTATCTATCCTCTGTAGTCGGAGCAGGTTGGTGATAGACCGTATAAAAACATCCGTTGGGACGTCCGTCTGTCGCTTCCCGTCTATTTAGCAAGTCTATTCCAGAAAAAAGTTAGAAAATAAAGTCTAAAATGGTTTTATCCGGCAGAATTTTCTTGGATATCTGCTAAACGGATTTCTTACGACCACAACATTTTGCAATGTCCTTTTAAAATGCTGATATTGGTACACAGTTGGTTCGACTTGCAGATGTTTTTCATATAAATGAGAAAACTGAAATTATTTGGTTTAGAATAATAACCGAATCTGATAAAACGACAGTTATAACAAAGATATCTAAAATTAGACGTCCAAATCATGCCAAAAACAGGCAATATCATAAAAACGGTAAACACAAAGAGGATCCATAATGCTTTCGTTTATTTACTTTTAAACGTTTCTCAACACACGTAGCTTGCGTCAAAGAGGCTGTACTAAAGTGGATCTAATCGTATAAACGACTGATACTGGTCTGCTTACGTATGAACACACGCACTGACTAGAATCACTATGTGCTTCACTTAACGTATCGACTCCGTCATATCAAATTGTATCTACGTCGATAAAATTTACGCAAAAACAAAGGATTATGTCCCGTATATTGACCAATATCATTACAGCTTTATTTCTGTTTTATTGCTCACGTATTTTTTTTGCGTAAACAGAGAATTGGATTGTTTTCAAATATCAGTCAGCTATGTGCTGGCAGCTTCGCGCAATCATTTGAATGTGACTAAAATAGTAATCGTTTATGATGCATTATCTAAATATATAAAAGAAGAAACTGATTGACTGACATATCAACGCAGAGCCGAAACTACAGGGATATATATATATAAAAGAAGAAACTGACTGACATATCAATGCAGACCTAAAAGTACAGGGACTAGGAACGTTATATTTTGCACATGGTTTCCTTTTATGACATAGGCGAGCCCTGAGGGAGGGTTTTACAAAATGCACCCTCTAAGAGGATGAAACGGGGTTCCAAAGTTTGTATGAAGAAACCTACTTTCACGTGGATGAAGTCGCGGGCAGTAAAGAATCTGCATTTCATACCGCCGCTTTCCTTGTTGACAAAATATTCCACAGCAGCATTTAAATAGAATTTTGAACAAATTCTCCACGCGCACCATTAAAAGTAGATGTGAAAAGCAAATGTTTGCGCACCGCTGCTTAATCCTGTTTAAATATTTTTGCATAACAGTGCGAAAAATTTACATGTGGAATGGTTGATGGACATTGAAAAAACATAGTCTACGTTTTACACTCCTTTAAAGCTTTTATTTAATGACAGTTGCGTCCATGTGCCGAGTTTTTCATAACGCTTTTGCGGTACCTAAGCCAATTTTTTTTTTATCTAGCACGAAGTGGAAACGGAAAACCTTTTGAAACCCAATTATTGAAGCGATGATACTTATTTTTATGTAGTGTAGTTGCTTCTGTGTTTTGTTCTCTTTGGAGAAAATGTTTTGCTTTTGTAAGACGTTTCATAAAGCAACGACTGGTGCATTAATTAACATTCATAGAACAAGTTTGTGATTTGTTAACTAAACAAACTCAAATATTGATTCTGATATAACCTTACTTAAATTTTGATGCGTTAATGACGAATTTGAATATATGAATGCACCGTTTAAATTCTCTCTTTCAATATGTATCTATATGTATCAATATGTACCTGTAGTCCCTTACAACAGGTGTGTAATGGTAAGTCACTACAATATCTACATATCGTCTTTCTCTTAGTAGTCAATAAACATAAAACAAGATAAATGTACTAATATTTTAGGCGTCCTTTACACGATAGGTTTTGCTGTCAGTTTTGCCACAGTCAAATATTTTGACTGACGAAAAACCTACCGTGTAATGCGATGACTGACGTTTGCATGACGAAAAACGTATGGCGATAAAATTCCGTCATTTAAACATCATTCATGATTGATGGTTTTGATTGACGCTTCCATGACCGTGTAATGGACGCCTTAGTGAGCCAAACACATGCCTTTCGTTCATCGTTAATCGTTAAATTCAGAAGGATATGTTATTATGGTAGGTATGTGAGACGTTTGCTCGAAAAATAATGTAAATATCGTATTTACGCTTGACATTTTAAGTCTCTCAATTTTATTTTGTTCCATGTTTGTTAGTAAAATACACACTAATTATTCAAGGATTGGGTAATAATATTTTAGCGTGACAGAGTGGACGAAAATTATGCCTCCGTCACACTTTTTTCTACAGATCAATTGTCGGTAAAAAAGAAGAACGTCCAATATGCTCACTAATCTATCAGTGTTGCAATCTTTTGAACAGATATGCTATCACCATACTTAGCTTCGAGTATTCGGAACGTGTGTGGGCAACACTTGAAAAATTATTCTGTTATAGCTAGCATCATAACCGGTACGTCTAATGTATAAGCAAGTATTTATTTTGTATCAGACGCCCACAGTTCGCCATGAACAGTTTTAAATGGCCTCTGGGCCTTATACAATATACATTCCAACTGTAAAAGATCTAAGGGCACGACGCGAGATTGTAGAAAGGAATTCAATCTGACTTCATTTATATAAGTCTGTTTCATCTTGCTGACGCTATACCAAATTCAATCTCAATCAGAAATCCGAGCTCAATCCAACTTCGTTAAAGGTTGAAAGGCGTGCTCGTTACAGCTATTAATGAGCCGATTGTTCTAAACTGTAACTATATCCCTTACAAGGTAAATAGATGCTTAATCGAGTGGAAACATCGTGATAAATCCTTGAAAATCATGCGTAACGTTGTGTGCAGCGTTAAATGTCACTATTATACGGGTTTTGCACATCATACGTATTGAATGATATATAACTAGATGATGGGTATAAATTCTATGGTAGAGAGACTTATCAACTGATTTGACTACATTTTAAACAGATTCGTTCGTTATCATATCACTATCGATCAGCTTTTGGATTGTTATTTATTTCAAATAATAATGACCAAAATCGATAACGGCAATTGTTCTGAAATTACTTATAAGTTAGGATGAAAGAAAATTGGAACTACACAAAGGGCCTGTTGAATTGAAGCTGGATGACGTAGATTTCATAGACAATGACAAAAATGACAATATCTGTCAATACTAAACTACGGAAGATTAAAGATATCAGTGACAAATCGTAAGAGATTAGGATCGATTTATCGACATTATTTTAAATAGATACGAATTGATATCATGCTGAACGTGTGACCTTCAAAACAAGATTATGCAAATATTTTCGTTACTGATTTATTCAGTCTAAGACCTTATCTTAAAGTTCTATAATAAACCTTTTAAGATTTCACGTTTTACAGCTGTGTTATATATTAAATTTTTTATTCGAGATCAATTACGTAGTGGCCTTTTAAATTTATAATTTATAAAGGTGCTCCCTACTTCGTTTAATTTTCACCACTTAGTTTCAGCCTAGTTTGGCAAAACCTACATTTATTATTCCATCTTTCACTGCTCTTAAATTCAAATAGCTTTATATATATTTCAAGTTTTAGCTCCAGGGATCGACTTTGTTGGTTCATTTACTCAGTGTCTGCCTTTGACGGCTCATATTTTTACAGTATAAATTTTCTTCTTATCGATGATAACGTTTAGTCAGTGACCATTCTGCTATTTTCTGATGCGACGAAATATAGGTATTTATTTATCTGTCGGCTGTCAGTGTTACAATAAAACTTTTGATCATATCATATCATACTAAGCCCAACCGATTTATAAGCAATAAATATTTTACAACGTTATTGCATTTTGTGAATTATCTAACTCCGTGGGGACGCTCAGACGTTTTATTATCTTTCCCTTTATCACGTGTTTGCTGGTTGTTTTTGTAAATAGCTATCATTTTAAATTTTCCCAGTTCTAGTTCGTGTGTATTTCCTAGTAACGTGTACGAAAATATCTGGAATATTTTTATATCTATTTTGACCTTTAGAATGCAACTGTTAATTTAATAAGACATATATGGCTGTAGAGGTTGCAATAAAGCACTAAATTGGCTCGTTGTAGTGTTGGCGTGACTGACAATTTGCACGCTCATTAGCTCCGTAATTATCGGTGACTAACTCTGATTGTGCAAATATGGCACTCTGTGGATCATTACACCTGCACCTTACTTAAGGTAGAAATGTAATTACTATACAATAAAGGATAATCTACAAATGTCCTAAATCCTAAAGGCAATTGTTATTCAGTCCTAGATACATAGTTGCCCGTTCAATGCAGAGGGTTCCTCCTACGACAGAGGGTACTCTAGCTAAGTCCTCTTAGTTTTAAATATATTCGATGGAAGAGATAAGGGCCGTTTTCTCTATTTTTCCAACGTCATGAAACTTGAAATCTCGCTTAGTAAGTGCTTGTAACCTACTATTCTTTGAAGCGTTTATTTTATAGGTACCAACTTTAGCTAAAGCTAACATTGCATTTTGTTACATCATGTTGGTATCTTCTATTGCTTTCGTCCTTGTTTATTATCTGTTACTGTGATCGAATTCAGTTTAGTCCTAACTATGATTCACTCTGTTAGTCATCTTAGGAAAAGAAAAAACACCAAAATTTCGCCGAGTCATGGTGACATGAAATCGCCATAAAATGTTATCGTTACTTTTTGCTGAAGCAGTGAGCTTCAGAAAGACCTCGCTTTGTATCTTTTACAGTTTCATTTCCCTTGACGACTTATTCGGTATCTTCGACGTTGCTAATGAAACTGGCATGTTTTTTTTTTATCTATCTTGTGAATATCTAGTTACTATTTTCTCCTTTAGTAAAATTTTGATCTTTTACGGGGATGGATGATGGATTATGTTATGGCTAGAAAGGTAATGAATACTGAGATAACAGCTAATATTGGTAATGGAGACAAATATTATTCCGGTAATCTTGCGTATGGGCAGGATGACAATGATGTTTCCATATTGACATCAGTCTTTTATTCCAGATTAAAGGTTTTTAGAGGTATGCTGAACAGGGTGTAAAGGCCCGACCTTCGTCGAAAAGGGAGGATCCTCAGACCACACGAATGTTAAGTCTGACCCAGACAATTGCTTGATTTTTTTCGGGCTGTTGTACTTATATGTTCTAATCGCGGGAAAGTTCTAATACCGCGATGAAGGATTTTGGATTTTAGTTCCTGTGGTGTTATAGATGTCGCTACAGATTATCTTAAATTTTGGTGTTTCTGCTTCGATCAGTCCATGTGCATCTTCGATATCAACTAGTATCTTTTAAGTCCCAACAGTAACTTATATTTACGTGTGTAGAGACATGTAGTCTGCATTACATTACTGTTTATCATAAAGAAAGCCAGTGTTATCTCGTACGGAATTGATAACGATTGTAGTAATTTTTTATTCAGTATTTCAATAATCTTACATTGACGCTCTATCTATAGCAGTTTAGTCACTGTTCGATTCGAAGAAATTATTTAATTATTATTTTGTTTATTCATTTGTATATGTACATATAAATTATATTTTTAAATATTTCAATAAAAAATAAAAAAAACATTTAAAAATATAAAAAATAGTGTCCCACCGGTATCGGGAACAGGGTCCAAGCTACCGGCGGTCAGGGCTCCAGAGAAAGGAACCTCCTAACAATACGAGCCGTGTCCAGGAGTACCACTTTCTGAATCAAGCCCTTGATCCAGCCGCCTAACGCGAGCCTCCTAAGGTGTTGGTCGAGGCTCTTGGCTATTAAGCCATTGGCTGACACGACTATCGGTACAATGATCGCCGAGTCCACATCCCACATGTCGACAACCTCGCGAGCCAAGTCAATATACTTGATTTGTTTATCTTTCTCGGCTTTCACGAGGTTCTCGTCATGCGGAACGGATATGTCAACAATCATTGCACGCCTCTCGCTTCGGTCCACCACCACTATATCAGGCTTATTGGCTACAATAGTCCTGTCAGTGATGATGGACCGATCCCAGTACAAAGTGATATGACCATTATCAAGAACTGGGTCGGGCTCATACCTGTAGTACGGCACTTCTGATTCCACAAGAGAGTATTTCAAAGCAAGTTGCTGATGGATAATCCTGGCTACAAGGTTGTGTCTATGCAAATACTCTCCGTTAGCTAGACGAGAACAACCAGAGATAATGTGACGAATTGATTCTCCCGGACGGTGACATGCCCGACAGATGTCAACCGTGCCGTCCTTCACAATAAATCTCCGGTAGTTATTCGTCATGATAACTTCGTCCATAATTGCACAGACAAAACCTTCGGTTTCCCCGAAGAGGTCACCGAAACGCAGCCAGGCTACGGACGCCAATTGGTCTACATCGGGCCCATGAAGGGCCCGGAAAAAGCGTCCGTGAAGTTCCTTGCTCTGCCATACTTCCCTGCGGTCGTTAGTGTCAAGCACTACCGGTTTGCGCCAGTTCTCGTTAGCCATTGAGAGCGGGGTGAGTCCTTTGTCCACTGACACTACATCTCGATGCATACCCACGTCGGCAGCTAGGAAATATTCCCTGAGACTGCATACCTCGCGGTTGTGTAGGGTCTTAGCATTTAAAAAACCTCGACCTCCACACTTCCGCGGGATATACAGTCTCATCACCGACGATCGTGGGTGATGCATTCGATATGCAGTCAGCAGTGTGCGGACCCGTGTGTGTTATTATTTTTATTATTATTGGTTTTGAACAGCACGATCATTATTTTTGTTAAATCTTTTTATGGAAGTTATCATACAAAACATAACACTTTTTGCAGTCGGTTAATAAATGAACTCGCTCGCTCTCTCGCTCGGGTATAGCGGGAGGAAGTATCAGACTATTTCTGACTAAAACCACGGCCTCGGTAACTATTTCGAACAAACCTGTAGCCCTCCGTAACACCTGATGATAATGCAATCAAAAATCATCTCACTTACGTATTATCCTATACTAGCTTCTGCCAACGACTTCGCCCGCGTAAAAGTAGGTTTCTTCATACAAATTTTGAACCCCCGATTCATCTTCTTAAGGAGTGAATTTTGGAATATCTGCTCTTACTGCTCGCTTACATTGTAAAAGGAAACCTCTTGCATAATTTCAAGGTCCTAATCCCATTTTGGCTGTGCGTTGCTATATCAGTCAGTCAGTTTCCCCGTTTAATTTTATTATCATCAATTGTTGCTACTCTACAAGCTCTAGAATTTCGTCAGCCGTTAGTTTTCCCATAAATTTACGTGAATCATAAACCAGTTTACTACTCGTTGAGAAAATGTGTATAGTATTTAGTGTGACATTCTGGTTTCAAGTAAAGGTTAGCGGTCAAAGGCCGCTCTTATTCATGAATGAACACCGCTTGGGTTCAAAGTTCTTCGATATTCGTGATAGGGGCAGATTAGAGCATGTGTCATCGTCGTATTGTTATCTGTCAACAAGATTATTGTTGTAGCGGAACTTCTTTTAGTCCGTATAGAGTAGGTATACAAACTCTTTGGTGTTAAGTCAAGTACAAAAAAAAAATTGAACGACACATCTCATGTCGCTTCCCTTGTTACATGTACTTACATATCATAATCTGTGGTCATAATGTCAGTCTGCACATGCGAAGAAATTCTTTTATTTTGAACCTTAATGTACCAAGATATCTATATATATAAAAATGAATAGCTGTTCGTTATTCTTGCTAAAACTCGAGAACGGCTGGACCGATTTGGCTAATTTTGGTCTTGAAATATTTGTAACAGTCCAGGGAAGGTTTAAAAGGTGAGAAAATTAAAAAAAAAAAAAAAAAACTCTAAAAAAGTTCGAATACAACGCCATCCCTAATTAAAATTTCATTATAAAATGAATTATGCTGTTCTGGTAACGCCTGTAGATGGCGTTATCCTTATTATTAGGCGGTACGAAGTTTAGGGTAGAGTAGGGTATAGTAGAGTAGGATAGAGTAGTCAGTTGACGGGAGCGGAGCCGCGGGCAAAAGCTAGTATTATATATTTATTTTACTGTTAAATACTCTCCAGCGTTTGATGGTCTATTAACAGTTCGCACGTGTTATTGACATAATTGTGGTGTCTCTTCCACACATGCCATTATTGAAGAGTTGAAGTTGAATATATTACGACTTTTTATTTAAATCTTATTTATTTTATCTCCCGTGATACCCACTTCATTGTTTCTTTTGCCTTTTTTTTCTCTATAGGTAAAAAAAAACTGGGCAAGTGCGAGTCGGACTCGCGCACTGAGGGTTCCGTACAAATTTACCTTTGAAAACAGTTCAATTCTCGAATTTGAGTTATTAAAATAAATTCTTGAGTTACGAAGATTTTTCCGAATCGCAAAAAGATTTTTCTTTTTTTAACGTAACTACAAATTTACAATTTTCAGATTTTTTCTTATACTTGTGCTATGAGACCTTGCCTCTTGCCAAATTTCTGGATCCTAGGTCAATGTGAAGTACCCTATGAATTTTGATTCCCTTGAGAGTATCGAAATATAAGTTTTTTTTGCGACATAAACGGCCGTATCGTTAACTCCGAAGTTTTTTTTTTTTCCAGAAATTCAAGTGACCGCAGACCAGGTCTGCGTATGGTTATAATTTAAACTCGATACCTCCACGCGCTCCCGAGATAAATGTTCTTGACAGACAGACAATCAGACGGACGGACAACAAATTGGTCCTAGGGTTCCGTTTTTTCCTTGACTAATCAAATCGTCCTCTATTATGTCAATCTTTAATATAAAACCAGAAAAAAATATTTTCAACGTGCGCACTTTATCATTAATTCTGTAACCGTATTAACTTTTTAATAAGTCCCCCAGCGTCACAGTGGCTTAATGAAAAAAGTATGCTCCGTCAAATTTAAATTTTTCCTCGAAAGTTTCTTTTTCGTTTGTCGCGTTTTTGCCATTCATGTCGGCTCCGCGGCATATTACATAAATATCTCACATTTTTCCTGACTTATATTATTATTTCAGTTATTACCAGGAGCGTATAAGAGAGCCTTTTAAACGTATTTTACGGTATTACGGTGTAAAAAAACGTTCTTCAGGAATTAATGTAGAGCTCTTTTCTCTTGCCTCTTAATGTAAATTAATTCTTCGTTTTTTTTTGATAAACTTCCAACTTGAAACTTATGTAGGAAATCACAACTTTCTTATGTAGGAAATCATTAAATTACTTTTCCTGCTCTCGTTTGAGCGAGAGGGAGTGTGAAACTTGTTTTTCCGTGTTTCTTCAGGTGCCCTTTGCGTTCCAGCGCCGCGGTCACTCTTTCAGACAATCCCGTTTTAATTACGTCTGAAAAAAAAATTTACAAACAAGGGTCACTGTTACATAAAAGCTCAGCCTCTTGAACTACGAGTAAGTAGTTAACCTGTATCTCAAGAGACAATTCTTTTCCTAATTATACAGTAAACCAATTGTAATAACAATTGATTTACTGGGTACAATGCTAATTGTAACATTAAAAATAAAATAAAAAATGTTGCCTACTTTATCAAACAAATAATATTAAAAAAAAAAAACAGTATTAAAAGCCATCATAGTCAGTTATTACTACCTACCTTATCTACTGTCTATGGTAATTGTTTTCATCATCATTTCAGCAGAAAAACGGTGAGACATAGGCCTCCCCAAGTGTCGCTAAACGACCCGTCCCGTGCCTCTCGCATCCATCGGATTCGCGCGACTCTTACCAGGTCATCAGTCCACCTTGTGGAAGGCCTTCTAACGCTGCGTCTTCCGGTACGTGGTCGCCACTTCAGAACCTTTCGTCCTCATCGACCATCAGTTCTGCGAGGACTGTGCCCTGTGCCCACTGCCCCTTAAGTTTGGCGATTCTTACCTAACCTTGATTCTCCTACATATATATTCATCTGTATAAATATGTGGAAAGAGAAACTGACTGACTGACATATCAACGCACAGCCGAACCTACCAGGCCTAGGAACGTGAAATTTGAAGAAGGGATTTTCCGGAATTCACCCCCTAAAGGGATGAAACGTCAGTCCAAAGTTTGTATGGAGAAACCTACATTCACGTGGGCAAACTCGCTGGCAGAAGCTAGTTTCTGATCATTATTTTCCATGTAGGTATTATTTTTTTTAATTTGCAATAATAACGAACAGCTACGTTTCTATCTCCGTAGAACAATACAGACGATAATTACTATCCTAATGTAATAAAAATACAAGTTTTAAGTACTCGTGATGTAAAACTTGTATTTCCAAAGGTAATTTAATTTGCTATCGCGTTACGGAGAATCATAAAAGTACTTTTGAATAAACAACGCGATTGTTTTCACAATTTCATTACGCTTTTTAATTAGACAATTAAAAATGCGACAGTAACATTGTTCTGTAATATAAAACTGGTATTCAGCTGGTATATTGGTATTGAACTGCATCCGGTGAGACTGAAAACCAACACCAACATAGTTGATGGCAAAGGCTAGGCAAAAATTAAAAAAAAAAAAAATGGCTCACACTAAGAATTACTCCTGTATCGTGGGGTTTTTTTAGGTGGGAAATCATCCAATTACTTCTTCTGCTGTAGGAAGGAGCTGGAGGGCGTGTCAGACTTTCACTGACTAAAACCCACTCTTATGTTCCTTCTTTGTCTTGCGTTCCAAGACCACAGGGTTCCCTTTCGGACAACCCATGGCTGTATTGTCTCGCAGGTGTGTTCACAAACATGTAATCTCTCAAACACAAGACACAGACCCGGAACAACAATAATAAATAATAATAATAATAAATTAATTTATTTCCGAAACCAGTCCATATGTGTATTTAGATATGAAATTGAAATTATAATATTAGGTTAAAATTAATAATTATTTCATTAAAAACCCTAATCTAATTACAACTAACTAAAACTAAAATATGGCGTCAAAAAACTCTTCCACATCGCTGTCGACTGGTAATGTGCCCAAAAGACTGGCGGCATTGCCACGCTGTATGGCAATGCTTATCCTCTGTCCGAGGTAAAAGCCAGCCCTTGGGTCACGCGAAGTGTCAACTAGACGTTTTGACAGATCTTTATACAACTTGTGAGCACTCGGACCCCACGAACCGAGAGTTTCAACCCCAAACGGTTCGAAAATATAACTTCCAACAAGGTTATTATATTTTCGCCGCTTGAGGTTCTCCGCAGCCGCAGCGGCAGCACCAGCACAACACGACGAGCTAGGAAGATGGGATGGCGCAAGAGTATCGACACAAGTAGCGTCCCATACTAAAGGCCTACCCATCTTCCATGGGAATAACGACATGCCGTCCGGTCTCTTGCCATCGTCGCGTGCCAGGCCATGGGGTTCCAATACGGCTGGAACGCCGACGGAGACAAGAGCACGTCTGATGATGTCGTTGATATTCGCGTGTCGTGCTATGCGACCCGCACTTCGGCTGCATGACAGACCGTGGTGTCCGAGGCTGTTGACGACTTCGCCACAGTAACAGCGATGAGGAGAACAACAGGGAGCGCTTAGACGTAAGGAAGCAGCGAGGCGGAAAGTATTATCATCGAGCAAGGTGCCTATGTTCGACGATGGTAGTGCGTGAAGCCAGAGACCCGACTCCCACTCTCCCACAGCCAGCAGGCGCGCACGCTCTTTTAAGATACATTATATATATATTACTAAAGTCAAAAACACAATCTGTAGGCCATACAAATATTTGATCCGTGCGAGAATCGAACCTGCAACCTGAATCGAATCTCAACCACTGCGACAACCGTGCCATCGTCGTCGAATATCGTCGTTCGGCAGTGAAAACCTTATAAAGCACATTTATCTTCTATTCTACTTACTGGTGCCTTACCACCCCTTGCTGTAAGAGCGGGGGATGTCATAAAGGGCGGGAGATGTCATAAGATGATTTTCCCACCGAAAAAAAAACAAAAAAACCACCCTTGCTGTACCTTGGGCACGCCACAATTATGGCGGTAAGTCCCCTCTTTGAGGCGTGGTTGGAAAGACCTCACGGCGTCCTCACCTACCGTATGACGCAGGTTCTCACCGAACACGGTAAGTTCGGGAAGTTCCTGCACCGGATTCGTGCGGAAGCGACGCCCGGGTGTCGCCACTGTGTGGACCGCCCGGAGGACACGGTGGAGCATACGGTGGAGGTGTGCCCCGCTTGGGCAGAGCAACGCCGTGTCCTCGTGGGGGCGATCGGCGGCGGCGATCTCTCGCGTCGGGCCTTGGTACAGGCCATGGTCCGTAGCGAGGAGGAGTGGCAGGCGGTCGCTTCCTTCTGCGAAGCAGTAATGCTAGCAAAGGAGGCGGCCGATCGCGTGAGGCAACGCTCCTCACGCCCAAGTCGCCGCCGGGATTCCGATCCCGATTTCCGGCCACCGTAGGCGCGGGCTTGCGGACGGCGAGCAATGGGTAGCCCGCCGTCCGACCGTCCGGTAACCGTCCGGACCGAGTCTAAGTCGTCGACGGCGCGTATTGTTCCACGCGCGCCTCAGGGAGATGTCAGCAAATCGTAGGGGCCCAGCAGGGTCGAAGCCTACTGGGGCCTTGGGTAGTGTGAAAGCGAAACCCGGGGTCTTGGGACGAAGGCAACGAAGGAACAGGAGTGGGTTTTTAGTCAGTAAAAGTCTGACACTATCTCCCGCCCCGCCCAAGGGCGGGGGATGTCATAAGATGATTTTCCCACCGAAAAAAAAAAAAAACCCTTGCTGTACCTATTGCAGGGCGTGGGCGGGGCAGTACCCCGGGGCCTCCAGGGTCGGGAGCCCCCAATACCTTATAAGCAAACTTGTTTTTAAACTAGCGAAAAATTCCCCCATCATAACCTACGAGTAAATAGGATAGGTTGTAACACTAATCATGACAACTCGTTTTAATCAGTAAAAGTTTGACAGTCCCTCACGCTTCATTTAGAACAAGAGGTCATTTAATGATATCTATCTATATCTATAAAAATGAATAGCTGTTCCTTAGTCTCGCTAAAACTCGAGAAAGGCTGGACCGATTTGGCTAATTTTGGTCTTGAAATATTTGTGATAGTCCAGGGAAGGTTTAAAAATATAGAAAAACTTACGAAAAAATAATTTCTAATACAACGCCATCTCTAATTAAAATGTCCAGACCAGTAGATGGCGTTATCCTTTGACAGCTCATATTAGGCGGTACGAAGTTCGCCAGGTCAGCTAGTTTCGAATAAATATTATACAGGTTTTGGATAGCAATAAACATTTTACAAATCAAAAGACACCACCATATCGACCATAAAGTTTTTTCAGGAGACAGTTTATTTTTCCTGCTATTTTTTTTTTTATGATCAGCAAAGTTGGCCCTGTGGTAACGTCCCCGACTTAGGAGCTGTAGGCCGCGAGTTTAAACCCAGCCAGGTGTATTACTCTTTGTGATTTATTTCACATCTCTACTGCTCTTAAAACGGTGAAGGAAAACATTTTGAGGAAACCGGCAGGCCCTAGAACTAAAAATTCGAAGACATGTGACATCCACTCGCGTTGTGGATTATGACCCATTCCCTATCTTAGAGAGGAGACTGAGTCCCAGCTTTGGGGACATTTTAGGGTTTTTTGTGCTTAACGAGGTTTTCACGTTTCAAAGCTGACCGATGATACAATTTTACTTCACTGATTGCACTGAATGTTGCCCTATATATAATGAAGTATATAATAACTATCGTATCGTGTAGGCGTTTGAAATATTGTTTTGAATAATTTTCCAATTTCGTGTTCTAGGTCATAACCAAAGCTATTAGAGAATATTAAAAGTAATTTGAAACGTTTTTCGCTGGACAATTGTCATGGTTTTAGATAATAGTAAGTAACAACCAACATATCCATTGTGTTTAGGAAGAATAGCTTAATTATAAATATTTTATTGAGAATTTTGTTTGTTTTAATTTTGTTCTTATTATTTGATTTGTTTCTTAGCCGCGTCAAACTCGTAAAACAGCACAATGCCTAAGTTTTTTTTTGTTCTGCGCGGAAACTTAATAACTTTTTTTAAATAAAAAGGTCCCGTCAAAAACTGTCAAGCCATTTCGGAGATTAGCCGGAACGAACAGACAGACAAAACCTTAAAAATTGCATTGTTGTTATAGGTAGGTATCGAATGTACTTTCATTATGAATATTGAAGAAAAAAAAATTACAAATAGACACTTCAATTTTATTTATTTAAGTATGTACATAGATAAAAAATATACGTTTCTATCTTCTTGGATCTGGCAGGAATTCCTTATTCCTGCCAGGACTGCGGGATGGTACAAAATAGTCACCGTGACCCTAAAACACAAAAAGCAACTGAAGAAACTATTTATGAATGTTTATTTTATATATATACATTTGATCTCTTGTTTTTTTTTGAAATTTTGTGTTGCATGAAATTTGCTCTATATACATAAAAATGAATCCCTATTTCCCTTGGTCGCGCCATGACGCATGAACGGCTGGACCGATTTCACAAATTTTTTTTTTGTTGTTTTTGTTACTGTCAGGATAAGGATCTTATCAAAGATAAAATAATAAAAAATGGTAGTAGGGTAAAGTAAGGTAGAATAGGATAGAGTATGGTAGATTAGGGTAGAGTTGGGTAGAGCGGAATAGAGGAGTCAGTTGACGGAAGCGAAACTGCGGGCAAAAGCTAGTAAATAAATAAATAAACACAGGTGGGTTTTAGTATGTAAATATCTGACACAGGAAGTGTCAGAGATTTACTTGCTCCACCCAGAGCAGGAAAAGTTATTTGATGACGTTCCACTCAAATAAATAAAAATAGATCAGGGGATTAAAAACTACTTGAAGTAGTAGTAAGTAAATGAAGTAGAATTAATTATAAAGGTTTTTTTCCAGCAGTGGAAAGTTTCTTACTTACGTCTTGAAATGCTCGTGGACTTAAAAGGTCAATATGCACCTTAGTAAACTCGACCTTTGTTTGCGTCCGTTCCTCTTTACTTAAATGGTGTAAATTCAAGCGATCCAACAGTTTTGTTTTTAATTTTATCAGTCATGTTAACAAAGGATAGGAAGAGGAAATAGGAAAGGCAGATTGATTGTCAGTCATTTTGTTTTCTAAAGAGGAGGTCTGAGTCCCAATCCCAACAGTGGGAACATTAAAAGGCTGATTAAACTTATGCTTATATGCATATTGCTTCTGAAACTCATACCATATTGAAGACTAGCTTCTGCCAGTGGCTTCGCTTGCGTGAAAGAAGGTTTCTCCATACAAACTTTGGACCCCCGTTTCATCCCTTTAAAAGTTGAATTTCCAAAAATCCTTTCTTAGTGCTCACCTATGTCATAAAAGGAAGCCTTATACAAAATTTCACGTTCCTAGTCCCAATAGTTTCGGCTGTGCGTTGATATGTCAGTCAGTCAGTTTCTCCTTTTATAAGTATAGATTAAAATAGAGTAGAAGTGTAGCGACATTATAAGTCGCCACATGGAACTAAAATTCAAAATCCTGCATCGTAATCTTCTCCGCGCGATTAGAACATAATTATAGAACAGTCCGAAGTCAACTGGACTAGCCTGTTGGTGTTGTGTTAGTGGTTAGTGGCCCTGACTACTATGCCGAAGGTCGTGGGTTCGATTCCAATCCAGGACAAATGTTAGGGTGATGAGCACGATCGTTTGTTCTGTGTCTGGGTGTAATTTATCTATAATATATATATATGTATTTAGAAATTTATAGGTATGTTTATCAGTTGTCTAGTATTCACACAACACAAGCTCTGCTTAACTTGGGGCTAGACGGCGTTGTGTGTTAGTTGTGGAATATTATTATTATTTTATTTTTATTATTATTAACTATCGGACAGTTGCCCGCACCAGACTCAAGAGCTGTGTGGTCGGAGGATCCTTCCTTTTCTCATTTCTTCATTTATTTCAAACAAAATCATTTACAGACACTTGAATTGTCATGAAGTCGACCAGACACAAAGAAAGCTAGTATGTTGATTACAATTATATAATATAATATATAAGATGAGCCATCCAGCCGTGTTCCATTCTTCCACTTCTGGCTGATCCTCCTCGTCATGCCATCTCTTTTTGGGCCTACCGCGTCACCGACTCCTGCTATTCGGGATCCAGTCATTAGTTGTCTTCCCCCAACTTTGTTGCGACATGCAACAGATGTGGCCTGCACAGTTCAATTTTATTTTCACTTGAATACAATGGTTCTAAAAAGCGTATACAAAGACCTTAACAAAATAAGTACTGCTAACGAGTGGAATTCGCTGCCGGAGTCTGTGTTTCCTGATAGAGATTAGGGTCTTTAAGTCAAGACTGAATAGGTTACTTCTAGGCGACCGTGCTCCATCGTAGACCACATCGTCGCCTATAAATAATGAAAAAAAGTATAACCTCAAATTCACATTATTATTTAATATTACTTAAGAAACGAGATTTCCATTTCCTCATCTCTCACGATGATAAAAGAAAATATATCACGAACCGAGGGTTTAGTGCGGGGCGTAAACATTTAACGATTGTCATGAAGTTGAGTAATACCTAGACCGTTACGGTTCTCGGCTGCTGCTTGCAGGTCAATGACTTGAGAATCTTCTAGAATGTCCTAAATACTGAGTGTTTTATTCGTAGCAGAAAACTAGATGAAACAGGTGGTAGTCATCACTTATGAGTACGAAATTTATGAGGAATTTTAAAAGTAAAATGGGATCAGTCTATCACTTAAATTAAAATTCCTGGATTGCTTATCAGAAAAACTGTAAGTCTTTCTTTTTAGTTTAGATATTTAATGGCACTCCATAGTCTTGATGCATAGTGAAAATGGTTTACAACGGTATTTACACGTATAAACATGACGTCATAGATTTCAATTTCAGTGACGACTACATAGCGACTACCATAAAGGTATAAATTGTTTAATGGATAGATTAGGGCATTGGACTTTGTTCGTCCATTCATATCAAATATTAAGCTGCCATTAGTTAGTCTTTCTCGACTCACCAGGTGCTGCCATCTATCGGTGCGAGACCATCAAACGTATGTTTGTTTATTGTTAAAATTGCCAGTTTCCTTACGATGTTTTCCTTCGCTCGGAACTGGTGATAAATCTAAATATAAACTGCGTGTACGTGTTACGTAGGGCTTTGTAACATTTCTATGTTGCATTTTCGTTTGGTAAAGTTTTCCATTAGTATTGTATTATCTCTTTTGGTATATCGTCATCGATATTATAATTTAGGTGACTCCAAGGCTAGAGTGAATAGGCTCGTAATAAACTAGTGCGCTTTACCATTTACAAATTGCATCACTACTTACTTACCATCAGGTGGGATCGCAGTCAAGATCTAGTTTATATCATAAAAAAAAAATCTTAGTCTAACTTAAAACTAAGCACTAAAACCTGTCGCTAAGGTAACAGTTCCTCCATAACCGCGAACCTTTCTGTAAAATAAAATATTGTGCTATTACCACTTTAATCGTTTCTACGTGTGCCACATGTACCGTCTCAAATGGTCCACCGTAAAATTGTAAGAAGACGGCATGCAATATATTCAGCCCGAGCTTATGAGCTTCCCCATACGTAGGTGCCACTACTTGCGTCAGGGAGGGCAATTTACGGAAAAGGCGTGTATTGTCTCACTGCAACGACTATATGGTACCGTATACATTGTATTATAGCACCTGCTGTATATTGCAAATATTTGTACGTAACCGTCATAGCTTCACCCTGTATTAGAGGAAATGTAGGGTGCGATGTGAGGTTATTGTTATTAAAAACTTGCCTTGTATTCTCTATATGCATCACAATCATCGTTATCATCTTAAGGGATTAGGAAGTCTACAACCTGGATCAAAACACTAATAGAAACCATGTCTGAAAACTATAACAAAAAATTGATTTTCGAATTAAATGGTGAAAATAAAATTTTGTCTTTTCGTCGTAACCTTTTTTTCAGTTATCTGGGAAACAACCAAATGACTGCTATGAATGAGTCAAATATGGACAAATATGGAAGACTGGCCTGTTGGTCTAGTGGTTAGTGGCCCTGACTGCTATGCCGGAGGTCGTGGGTTCGTTTCCCACCCAGGACAAATGTTTGTGTGATGAGCACCATCATTTGTTCTGTGTCTGGGTGTAATTTATCTATATATCTATGTATTTGGAAATATATAAGTATGTTAATCAGTTGTCTAGTTCCCATAACACAAGCTCTGCTTAGCTAGGGACTAGACGGCGTTGTGTGATAGTTGTGGAATATTATATTATATCTGGCTCGAGCGGGTTACAGGTGTTTAAGATAACCCCCTTTTTCGATAAGAGGTCAAAGTGTCGGGTCTTTTTATCTTGCGAAACATCATATATTAAATACTTTAACTGTAGACACAAACAACAGAACAGCAATAATCCTAAAATAAAAGAAAAATATAAAACAGAACATGATCAAATGCACTTCTCGTGCTAAAATTGATGTGACTTGAGTGACTGTGAGTCATATAAAATTTAAAAGAAATAGAAAAAAGAGAATTTAAGAGTACAGTTTTATGAAATAAAAGAGAGTGAATAATAGAGTGATGGTTGATAGGAAAGAACGAAGAAAAAAACGTGTTGCACAGATCTTAAGTAGTAACATGAGACAAGAGTATCAATCAATCAAAATATTTATTTGTTAGAATATGGTACATAAGCTGATATAGTTTTGTTTCAATGAATCTAACTTACAAATTACAGATTCTATTGTCTTGTCTTCCAAATAGTCCATAATGGTATAATATCGTTTAAAAAGTATTCTTTTTACACATTGTCAATGGTAAGTCTTGGAAATGATTGTAAATAATAATGTAAATTATTATACATTTATTGTTGGTAGCTGAAGACTGCTTTTACGCCGTTTTCGGCTATTTGGTCTGTCAGTGCTAGTTTCAAATAAATTGTAGTTTCTCTTAACAAAAATACGTTTAAAAAATATATGAACTTAAGTAGTATATGGTAGAAATTAAGATAATGATGAATAGTGAGTTATGAAACTGTCGCAGATAATACATATGCAGGTAATGAAACATTTTTCAATCCAACCATAGATCAAAACAATCATGACAGGCCACCTATTACTGCTCCACAATCACGTGTACCTAATAAAGCCTGCCAAGCTACTTATATGGTTAAAATTGTATATAATAAACATCAGACCACTACAAAAGGTGGTGTAGTAATCACCGCGCCTACATCTATCCTTTATGAAAATGTTTAATTAGTACGTGTGACGGCTCATTATACGAACATGTGTTTTGTCTGCATATACAATGACGTCAGACGCGTTTGAGTTTCGGAATACGTGAGCGACTAATTAGTGGCGAAATTAAAAAGTTGATGAGGCTGCTTTCAATGACATTTTGTTTCGTTTCGGCTTCGTCTATTCCGTTTAGCTGTTACTTTTTAATGATGATTACGATAATGTATGACATTTCGATGTGTGTTATTTACTATCTCTTTCGTTTTCATAATTGGATTATCCTCAGTTGTATAACAATTAGAATCTATATCTAATAACAGAGCTTTCACGTCTGTACCATTACGAATAATAGAATTATTACAATTTATTCTGGCCCTCTAATAGCTAGCTACAAAGTTATTCAAACTTTCCACCCCTTCGATCTTGTTAATTTCTAGACGAAACTTTGAAGTCTTCAGACACGATGTCAACTCAAGGTGCCATTTATTTACCCGTCAACCGTTTAGCAATAATTATTTTATGAATATACATGTTCAGGGCAACAAGTAATTTGTGGGTGAGGCAGTAATAAAAGGCCAGCTGCGTTATGTACCGCAATGAATACAATGAGAAGTTTTATCTCTCCAATATAACGTTTATTGTTTCTTGCACCGCTGGATGGCACATATGTATCGTGAAGTCATAAAAAATGTAATTTGTGGTAGCCTATCTTAGTGTCGTTGTAACGGTGATGCGTAGCCCTGAAGGAAGATATGGGTTGGCAGCGGTCTGGAAGTTTCGACGTCATGCTTTTAAAATGCCTATCTCAGCAAACATAATTGAATTCGGGTTTGGGGAAGTTTACAAATTATGTTTCTTCAAGTTTTTATTATCATTAGACAAATCGGTCAGATTATTTAATACCAGGTTTTAAAGATTTTTAATAACTTAGGTATATGAAGCTGAAAAACTGGTAACGTCGTTTTAACATCACCAACTTACATGTGACAAAGGTCATTAGTTCTCGTATCTCAATAGCAAACAAAAATTCGAATTTACACCAAATAATATCATCCTTCTAAATCGTTGGCGTCGCGGCATATCTTAGTCAATTTGTTTTGACAGTGTTTGTTTCGACGAATCCCAATGTGTTTTGGCACCGGACTGGTACACGCCCATTGGCGACACGACATACTACAAAATAACGAAAGACTTGCAGAAAAATGTACGAAAACATTCTGATAGTGGCATTGATGTATCGTCTGCCGGTGACATTTACTTGGGTTCGACCGGTAAATAAGTTACGGTGGTAAACGTGCGTACTTTACCGGGATAATAGTCTCGGGGCGTTGGTAATGGCCAATTCGGCTGTCGCGAAGTCCGGCTGCCAAATTCCTCGTTTATTTGTGCGATGTTTACCAGTCATTTTGCTTGGTTCGTTGGCTGATTGGGCAATGTGTGAGATGCGTTTTAAATTGCTTGTTGTTTTGGTATTGGCGTATGTCCGATAGGTTGGGACTGCCAGGACTTTGTCATTGTCTTGGCGATGTGTTGTTTGACGTAACAAC
Source organism: Mythimna pallens (assembly GCA_961205895.1). Lineage (NCBI taxonomy): Eukaryota > Metazoa > Arthropoda > Insecta > Lepidoptera > Noctuidae > Mythimna > Mythimna pallens. The sequence goes on from OY540830.1 coordinate 4,267,434, forward strand.
TTCTCACTTTCGACTGAAGGATAGAGTTGTATAGATATTGTATAAGCAGTCCAATAACGAGGCAACTCAGAGTTACTAACAGTTTCCTCTTCGTGAAAAAAACATGTGGAAGGATTTATTGATTCTATGGCATTTATACTAAAAGTAATATCAACCGCAGCTTTAAAAACTTTTAAGACTGATGGTTTATTGGCATCTACTCCGCAATTAACTATTTCTGTCTACAAACCTTCAGGTTTGTTGTATATATCGTAAGAGTCACTCACGGGAGTGTGTTATTGTTCCACGAATAAACATTACACCATGGTATTTACGAGTATAGGGATCGAATCGAGTCTGTTTGTGGCGTCGTCATTATTTGCTATCTGTATTACTTTCGATTCTTTCTGAGTCAAACTAGTCTTAATATAACGAACTCAGTCTGAAATCAGTTTTGCATTATGGTTATCTAGCTGCTGCCAGCGGCTTTGTTTACGTGAAAGTAATAACTTTCCCCCAAAGGGGGAATAAGAATACTATCGGGGTAAAAAGTATACTAGTAGAACCATTTGTTCGATCGTAAAGAAGTATCAAACACACACATTAAATTTTTTTGCCTTTATAATATCTATGTATTAGTGTCATTATTGCACGATTATTCAGCCTTATTATGTATTTTATAATTTAAGATGATGTCTCTTGTGATATTGTCTCTCAGCCACACCCGCACTAATATGATATACTACCAGATATTCCTGAAAACAGACACTTCCTCACTCCTTTAGAAACATAACCAACCATACTTCGTGAAGGAGATGGTTTATTACCATCTCCTTCACGAAGTTCTACAAACAAGTCCATATGGTAACTCTCAAGACTAACATAGAACTTGATATACTAATAAATTACATAAGCGTGGTCTTGGGGTGAACGCGCTGAAACAAGGTAATTGTTCTCTGTTCACTTATTCATGAACTTCCAGCTCGCTCAGCTTGGGAGATACAAAAGACGATCGATATCAAGTCTAGATTCAGATTGTGGGTTAGATTGTAGATATGATTGTGCAATAAATTGATGATGGCAGTGACTTGGTTGCTAAAGATTTCGTAAGTAAAATGGGATCGGAAATCTTTAAATAACTTCTTTCGCTCTAGAGCAGAACGCGAGGGCGTGTCAGACTTTGACGCTCCAGGCCGGGATGGTTTTCCTTTCAGAAGTGAACCCCATGGCCCCAGTAGGTTTCGGCACTGCTTTGCCCCTTCGGTTTTGTTGAAGTCTCTTTAAGGTCGGCGGCAGGCTTTGGACCTAGCAGGCCCCGCCAATTAAGTTAGCATCACACTCTTGAGTCACGCGTGGAACACAAACTGCGACCGACCCGTGAAAGCCTGGATACGCACAACAAATTTTAGCTAATTCTGAGGTCTTACCATGACGTGTTATCCCTTTAACAGTTCAGTTTAGGTTGTAAAATGGATCACGTTCAAAGGAGACGACCGCACGCGCGAGGGAACGCCCCTCATGCCCTGCCGCCTGGATTCCAATCCCGATTTCCAGCCACCGAAGGCACGGGCTCGCCATCTGACCGTCCAGGAACAGTCCGAACCATGCCCAAGCAGGGTTGCCAGATGCCGAATTTTTTATCTCGTACTAGGGTTGTCAAATATCTCGTACTTTCAATATAAAATCTCGTAAAAGTATTTTAAAAATCGTAGACCTTAATTTAAGTACACTATGTTCAATAACTGGCTAGCCTGGGGTAGGAATACCGTCAAATGAAAAATCATTACTAGAGTGAGAGATATTTTTTTTAAATAATTTTACCAAAATCTTCAAAAAATAAAACAAATTACTAGGTAATAAAGTAGGTACTGGCTACTAGTACATAATTTTAATTATGGTTTTATTTGTTAGTGATATTACATATCATTGTCAGGGGTATTGGTAAAATCGTCTTCGTTTTTATTGTATAGTTTTTCATGTTGTTCTACTGATACCGGATAACATTGTTAAAATCTCGTAAAAAAAGTGTACGAGATGTTTTTTTGACTCGTTTCGCGTACTGCTAAATCTCGTAAAGTTACGTGATTTCTCGTACATCTGGCAACGCTGTGCCCACGTCGTCGACGGTGCGTAGTGTTCCACGCGCGCCTCAAGGAGATGTCAGCAAATCGTAGGGGCCTAGCAGGGTCGAAGCCTACTGGGGCCATAGGTTGCGCGAAAGTGAACCCCGTGGCCCTGGAACAAAGGCAAAGAAGGAACAGGAGTGGGTTTTAGTTAGTAAAAGTCTGACACGCTCAGCCCTAGGGCGGGAGATGTCAATAGATGATATCCAACCTAAAAAAAAAAATGGTTCACGTTAAGAGCTCGTGGCAGCACGAGTAAGAAATAGGGATACAACTTTACACCTTATATGTAGCTCCATCCCTTTAACAGTTCAGTTAAGTTCGTAAAATGGATCTCGTTAAGAACTTGCGGTAACATTGCTAAAAATACCAGATTATAAAGCTCGAAAACTTTTGTTTATTTTATTTGGAGCGTATATTTTCCAAAAGCTACTAGTGTTTTAACTAGAACATTAACTAAAATGAAAACCATAATACTTTAAAGTTAATTAAATCCTCCGAGCGTGGTTTTATTCATAGTAAGCTTGTTTGAAAATCTGGAACAGTTTCAAACTTATGAAGCTTTTAAGTAAACTTGTTTATTCACTAGTTTCGAAACTGCTGAAGGTACCTTTTCATCGTTCTGTTGGTACACGTCCCTGGTAATAGCGTTCCGTAGTACTAAGATTATCCTAATGCATAATTCACAAGCTCATTTTCATCAACTCAGACGCTTGCCCGACCTTTTGCTAATACTCTTTGCTCAAAGGAACTTATTAAACTTGTATATGACAGCTAATTAATCTCTTTGAGTCAACGGTCCTCGTAAATATACCAAGATAATGTGGAAAAAAATCTTGTTAAGCGCTGTCCCTATAACCTACTGGTGCCTTACCACCCTTGCCGTACTCATTGAAGTGCTGGGTGGGGCAGTACCTCTGGGCCTCCTGGTTCTGGAGCCCCCAAAACCTTATAAGCAAACCTGTTTTTAAACCACCAAGTTACGATCATTTCGTTTGCGTCGAACGCCTCGAGTAGGCCACGCCTCCGATTCCTTTATTCTGACGTCATCTCAACGCTCAGTCACGTGGTCAGAACAAAGTAATCGGAGGCGTGGCCTACTCGAGGCGTTCGACGCAAACGAAATGATCGTAACTTGGCTAGGGGGGCTGAGCAGAGAAAATATGTCGCACGTCGTTTGCATAAAGTAGCGCCGTCAAACAGTCGTTAGTGTCTTCGCGGACTATATTAATTTCTTCTAAGGGATTTTATGTTTCAAGTTTGACTTTATAACAAGGTTATAATACCGTTGCGTAATTCGTTTTCATTTATTATGCACATTGACATATGTGACAATGTATCAAGAGCAACAGAATAAAAAGTGAAACGTTTATTTAAGTCGCACAGGGCAAATAACAGAATGAAATAAAACATGTTGACTGATCACATATACTAACGTAAGAAGCAACAATAACAACATTTTAGTAGTATCTGATAATAGTGCATTGTTCTAAAAGAAAGTATGTATGCAAAATAGGAGATAACACAAAATTAACGATTCATACATAAGACAGCTAACAAATTGGTTTAGATAACCCTATACATATACGTATATTAACAATAGAATATGATTTTTATGAGAAATAAAAAGAAAAAATTGAGCAAGTGCGAGTCGGACTCGCGCACTGAGGTTCCCGTACAAACTTGAAAGGTAAATTGCAGTTTACGATTTATGACGTATTAAAAAAAACTAGTTTCTAGATCTGGTTCAAACCAATTTTCGGTGGAAGTTTGCATGTACATCATATATATTTTTTAGTTGTATCATTCTCTTATTTTAGAAGTTACAGGGGGGGGGGAGACACATTTTACCACTTTGGAAGAATTTCTCATACAAACTACTCAGTTTAGAAAAAAATGATATTAGAAACCTCAATATCAATTTTGAAGACCTATCCTTTATAATTTATTGTTTTTTTTTTTTTCTATTTTTGTGTGAAAAAAATCTTAATGCGGTTCACAGAATACATCTACTTACCAAATTTCAACAGTATAGGTAGTTCTAATAGTTTCGGAAAAAAGTGGCTGTAACATACGGACGGACGGACAGACAGACAGACATACGTGACGAACCCATAAGGGTTCCGTTTTTTGCCATTTGGCTACGGAACCGTAAAAACTGTGACCAAATGGATGATGCCTTTTTCAAAGTAGCCTTGCCACTGCCCTGCTCTTTCTCTAACACATAAAATTATACCTATACACATCTATTACTGAAAGACGCAGCGTTGCCAGGCCTCCCACAAGGTTGAACGATGACATGGTGACTGGTGAGGGTAACTGGAATCCGATGGATGCGAAGACCTAAGTCCAACACTGTAAGTCTTTTATCTGAAATGATTTGAAACCTTATTACCTATATTACACTGAAAGGCAGGATTCTTTGACGCTTCGGTCTCTGGCTTTTGCAGGGAAGCTTATAAATTGGCAGACTCGACTGCGTCTGACATTCCACACTGAATTTATCGAAAGTTTGTGTGCTTGTGTGTGTGTGACTCCTTCACACAAACGACCGAACGGTTTTGGATAAATATTGGTACACGGGTAAACCATATTCTGGAATAGAACATAGGACGTATTTTTATCCCATGAGTATATACTCAAAAAAGGAAAAAAAAGAAAAGGGAAAATGGAAATTTAAGGGAATATTCTCTTGTGATAATTTTCTACTTTATTATAAACTACAACTACTTTTTTTTACAATTCGCCTGCAGCGGTCTTCCCGTCCGATTCTAATTTAAGTGTCTTCAAGGCTAGAGGGAATAGGCTCTTAACAAACTAGTGCGGTTCACTATCAATTGCATCACTGCTTACTATCAGGTTAGATCGCAGTCAAGCACTAGTTTGATTAATTTAAAAAGAAAACTAGCTTCGGCCAGCGGCTACGCCCGTGTGAATATAGAAAATATATAGCCATAACACTCAGTGATAAAGTTGCATTCTACTGCTGTAAAGATTTTTTAAAGTCGGTCAAGTAGTTTTTGTGTTTATTAATTACAAACAAAAATACAAAATAAACCTTAACTCTTTATAACATCAGTATTTATGACAGAAGCAGTCGGGTCTAAAAAAAAGATCATCAGCCATTTTCCCGTTTTATTTGGGGTCGGCGCAACACGTATTTTTTTCTTACATTCTGTCCTATCGCCCGTTACGCTATCACTAACTCCCTCTTTCATATCACTTCTCACACAACCCATCCATATTTTCTTTGGCTCTCGCTCTCCATCCATCCACGTGTATACTCATAACTCGATATAATAAGAAAAAAAAAAACGATAGCAATAATAAATCAATCTTTTTTCCAATTTCACAAGACATTGCCACCCTGGCATGCTCCCTTTCATCATAACCCAATTACATTCCTTTTTCCATCACCTCGGCTAATGCACTTATGCTTGAGTACGAACCACTTACGGTTCTGACGTCCCTTGGTTCTGTAATTGTGTTACTTGGTCGAGTATTAAAAGCTTTCTTATGTAGGCTAAGTAATCGCCTCATATTCTGACTTGTCTTGAGAGCTTGTGGGATTAGGGTTAGGAATAGGATTTGGTGCAAGGAGATGTAGGAACCTGTGACTGATACTTTTATTCGGAGCGCAAAACGAACTGTTACCGATTGCACGTTCGATCCCTGCAATCTACAAATCTTTTTGAGATCAATGTCTATTTCTTTTTGTTAAATTTGGTATATTCTATATATATAAAAATCAATGCCACTTTTATTTGTAATTTTATAACTCAAGAACGGGCTCACCTATCCAAACCAAATGTTTAGGCTTTGTTCGGACTATTTAGTAGATGGTTTATGTGAAGTTTGCACAAAATCGGTCAAGCGTTTCTTCATTTATCACATTTTTTGTTACAAATGAATTCAATTGGGTAGAGTAGGATAGAGTAGGGTAGAGTTAGGTAGAGTAGGGTAGGGTAGGGCAGGGTAGAGTTAGGTAGAGTAGACAGTTGACGGGAGCGAAGCCGCAGGCAAAAGCTAGCAATGAATATAAAACTTTAGTATGCCCTTTTTCTAAATTGAGACTTCGAAGTTACCAAAGTACCTACTTAGTCCGCGGGACGGCACCCATTTTGATAAATGATAAATACGTACTTGAAACTTCGCGAGTGGCTTCCTGTTGGCGAATCTACTACACTTTGTACCTAAGACTTTTTTTTTAAGTGCTGTTTACAAGTGAGTATGATCGAAACCAAAATGTGTTCGTTTTTCTTTCTATTGAAAGTGCTACTTAGTTTTAATACATTTTACAAGGTAATTCAATAAGAAATTCGAAAAATATGTAGTCGTACATAGCGCGATAGACTCGTCAAAAGGAATCCACTGACAAATTTGCAAGTATGTTTGATGCCGTCCCGCGGACTAACTTCTTAATGCATAAATTTGACAAGTTTTAATGCTAGTTTTTGACAAGTTCTCAACACTGAATACGCGATCAAAAACCGGCTTAATAGGTAGGCCCAATTTCAAAAGGTATTTGCAGAGAAACAAACGCATACAGACAAAAGAAAAAACAATATCACTATATTGAAGAGAAGAGACCAAAAAAAACTTCGGAATTTGATTAGAAAACACCGTTACATACGAACGCATCACCATACAAACTAATTGCAATCATAAATCAAGTAAGACCATTACCAAACCGTGACGCTAAGACGATTTACAATCCACATTATCACATACGCTAAGGTCTTTCACCGTGAGTAGTTAATTATATTAATTAGTCGACCGCAGCCGCACCGCCGCCACATTATTACCGAACACCTGTGCTGACACGTTGTAACTCAGATTATAGAAATACAGGTGCAGAAGGACCGTTTCTAAATAGTCTGAAAAGAATTAATCTCCTGAATAAAAATATGTTTCTAACAATTAATGTAATAAACAGACAAGAAGAAGGAAACAGAAAAATAGTTACACAGGTGATGTTTTTTTTGCAGCATTTCTGCGAAAGCATTGTTGGAAAAAACAGATATGTACCCCTAGACACCGTGTGAATTAGAAGAAAAATAAGAACAAAAAAAAACAATTTAATTTTTAGTTAATAATCAGTAATAGTGTTTTTTTTAGTATTTTTTTTTTTCAGAAAAAAAAACTGAATAAACCTCTTAAAAAAACAGAATCACCTAACACAACAACGGACAACAACGGTGCAATTTATCGCGCGTCATGCCATTAATGAATGCGAAAGCCTGTACAAGACTCCGCCCACTTGCTACGTAACGCTTTTATTAAATTAAAAAAAAAAACCTTCCTAGTTTATTGTTGATTCAGGTCGAGAATCACTTAAATAATTGCCTCCTGAATTATAGCGCAGATTCAAAACTGCACCTTGTATACCTACATAATGGTAAAATAAATATCACAATAATACAAGCAAGTAATAGTTTAACATATGCAAGTATGACGAAATTGAAAGATAGTGTTCATCATTCACTTTTCTTGCAAGCACCTTGGTGAAAAAACGTAGACAGTTGAAAGAGAAGGACTATCAACTAAGTTGAATATAAAGAGTAACTGACTGGACATGATGGATTTACTTAACTCAAATAATAAGAAATATATCCAACTTGCTATTGAAAACGGAATAACAGACAATGATATGAGAGAATTTCAATTCATGTCATGGTGTACATGAGGATTTACGAAACGTCACAAGCTAGGGCAGGAAAGGAAGCAGTGTTTTCATATCCTCAAATTTTGCGAACTAAAAATAAAGTAAGTTTAGAAACTAAATTGAGAGGCCTTGTTGCCTTTTTTTGAGGTGGCAAATCTCAAATAACTTCTCCCGCGCTTTTTGTAATAATAATAATAAAATTATTGACATTTTAAGGTTTTTAATAATAATAATAATAATAAACATTTATTTCGGACCTTTACGTCCATAGGTAACACATACAGCATTTACACAACATTAAACAACACACAACAGAAATACCAGATGTTAGTAACAGAAAAAACTTAACAACTATGTTAGTAGATAGTATTTACAGGAGCATGTAGTTGGCTTAAGGACCAGACACACAAAGACATACAAAGGTTTTTTCCTGGCTCCTGAGCTAGTTAGAAACTGTTATATATATGTGGAGCGAAAGCGACCTGTGTTTCGTTGCCCTTTGCGTTCTAGGGCCACTATAACTCTTTCGAACAATCCCACAGCCCAGGTCTTTATTGCCCTAGGCATCTTAATCATAGTAAGGAATTTTGGCTCTCGATCAGATCCATTCCGACCTCATTAATGAGAAATTATCTACAAAACAATATCCATAATCTCCGCATTAAACTTGAAACTAAACCCTAACTATAAGACTGAACGTTTCATCTAGATAAATAATTCAAAGCGTTCGGCTTCGAAGCTATTAATTACAATCGTTCGGTCGTTAGTGAAACGATTTACTTTTGCTCCGTGGCTCCAGGCATTTATATTTTGGTTTTACAACTTAATCTGGCTAATGTGAATTTGTAAAGAACGGTTATAACTGAAATGTGTTTGTGAACTGAACGCGAAGTCGACGCTTCATCAGTTATTCTTCAGGTTCCTTTGCTTAATTTTTTATAGCAGAATGAAAATCCGTAATAGAAGTAATAACCCTACATTCTGTTCTCACTGACTCCCGCTATCACTGACTCCCCTTTTCTTTCATATCACTCGTCACACAATCTTTCCATCCTTTCTTTAACCTCCCTCTTCATCTCCACCCATCCACATGTATAATCATACATAACTCGTGGTGTGCAAGTAATTTTATTGGTCAAACTGTATCGGCAATCTAAATTAAAATCCTCCCCTTCTCTTGCTAATCATCAAACAGTCTTTACCTCTAAAAACAAAAAAACTAAAGTCTACCGTATAAAAAGCAACAACAAAGAAAATATGTGTAAACAAACTTATGAACAGTAATATAACCAACGTAGTTTCCAAAGCGCAACATCTGAGCTAGACACATGTACACGAATAAATTTAATATAAACATCGGTTATTGGAAACCGATTCCTGTCTCTAGGGTTCTCGAATATACCGAGAGCGTCGATTGCAAATTGGATGTCTCACTTCAATTTGTCATGCACAAGTACTGTGCTAGTGACGGCGAAATCGCAGGACATCCCGTGTATCCCGTCAATTCTGGCTTGTTGGTAAAGCTGAGACTATGTGGGTCAGACGTGGATGAAATTGAACAAATTGAGTTTAAGATGCATTTTGAAGCAGCCTTGAATTAGAACCGGCAGCGATAATTACATTTTTCATATACGAGTTGATATTTTTTGCTCTTGATGCAATGGTTTTGTTAATTTTCATATAATTGTTAAATATTGTTTTTTTCTTTGTCTTAAATCGTCAAAAACTTCTCTCGTTGTGGGTGGATCGAGACTTTTACTGACTTAAAACTCACCTGTGTTCTGTCAGTTGACGAATTTCCAATACCGTTCAATACCGGCTTGTATTTCTTCCGCTGTTATGTAGGACAAAAGTCCTTCATAAAATTTTCTCCCGTAAAACCTTTCCATTATTTCTACATTAAATTTTTCACAACCACTACCGCAGATTCCGTTTCAATCTCTAGACTGACCTTTTCAAAAGCAATATTTACTTCATAAAATTAATTTCACGAGATTTAGCTTTCAATTCCCGGTTCCACAGTACAAACAGCACTAGAATTAACGTTTTCACATCCCAATGGGACTGCCCTGGAGTTTCCATCACTGTCTTTTTTTTTTCATTTTGTAGCTGTGGCTCGCATTAATCGAGTTCCTGTGCTTGTGGTCTGTGTCGGAGCAATTATATCTGGGTCGTTTTTGTAAATTGGATTTTCTTTTTTATAGGGTTTTTATTTTTATTGAAAACTAGCTTCTGCTACCGTCGATTAAGTAGCATTTGACTGGTGAAAGAATGTTTAATGAACAAACAGAAATAAAAATCTTTCCTCTTTATTACGATCTCCACGACACAAGAAATCCTAGTGTGGAGACCAGTCCACTGAAGTTCCGATTTAATCATGTATTTTCTTGAACAACAACACAACAACAACATTATTACCTTATTATTACAGATCACATTATAATATTTGTATAGACAGTGTAGATGGGTTTTATGTTAACTAGTTTATTTGTTTGTAGAGATTGAGCTGCATTAGCAAATGATATTTCGTTTCATACTAGTGACCCTTCTGGCTTCAAACGAGTTCAATTTATACACAAAAACCTTCCTCGATGAATTCTATTTACAAGTTTTTTATTAACTTGCAATATTTGTATGTATGTTTGTTGAGGTCGAATCTAGCAAATGAATTTTAAAATTACCTCTAACTGATTGAGCTGAAATTTTGCAGAATGTTCAGTTTGGATGACAATGCGTGCTTAGCTAAGTGACGTCATTCTAAATCCAATATGGCGGACTCCTGAAGATGACGGATTATTTTTTTTATGTACTCTCGTGATATTGGTGTCATTTAAAAAAGTTTGTTTTAAGAAGAATACGGAAAAAAACTCCGTTACATTAAATCCAATATGGCGGAAACTTTTTTTAAAAGCTTTCTAAATGTTTTTGATATTATTCAAAATCCGTTGCTTAGTTTATGAAACAGACAGACATTGTTTAATACTATGTAGAGGTGTTGATTTCAGCCATTACCGTCATTACATATTTCCACAATCTTTTTACGTACGGTTCAGATTGGTTTAGTTTCATAAAATGTATCTTTATTTGCAGTAGTATCACCAGAAAGTGTGTCAGTAACAAGGCGACAGGTCACTGACTGACAACCAGGCTAACCTTATGTACACCTCTCTGGCTACACTATGTTGCGAACGTATATTTTTCAACTTTGTTTTATTCATTTCGAATTAAATGGAAAACGGTAGTTGTATTAGCATTTATGTATGTATATGTTTTTGCCCGCGGCTATGCTCATGTTAATGTCTATTCCTGGGAAAAAGTAGGCACTATTTTTCTGTATGAAAGGTATTGGTATTCAAAATCTTCCATCGCGTCGGGCAGTTGTCCGCACTAATGCAGATTTTTAATTGCACGGTGTTAATTTTGCAAGGTGCAGTTAATAATCTGAAGTTCATAAAAGTATCGAATAACTACTTTTTTATTGATAAGCTTTGCTTGACCACAATCTCACCTAAAGGTAGGCGGTGATGTGATGATCACGCTCGCCTAATAGGAACATATTCACATTACTCTTGATTTATAGACCCCAGGTACCTATCAGGAAATGCGTTCGTCCTCTTTGAAGTTAGTTTTTAGTTTTTGCCTCTTAAGATTTGTTTGAACTTACCGTGAAAGTTTATTATCTTACGGAATGCTATGTTAGGCTTTCGAGTTTCAGAATAACCCTAAATTAAACCAACCCTTTTCTGAACGGAAAACCATCAAATTACTTCTATAACACTGGGGGTGGAGCCACAGCGAATTTTACTGACTAAAACCCACACCTGTTCCTTCAGTTGCCCTTTGCGTTCAAGGGCCTCGATGATTCTTTCGAACAATCCTCACCCATTTCGACCAACAGAACGTTTCCAAGTCTATAACCTGTGCGTGTTGCCAGTGATGACATATGGCACTGAAACATTGTCGCTTACAATGGCCCTCATTAGAAGGCTTATAGTCATCCAAAGGGCAATGGAATGCTCGGAGTTTCCTTGCGTGATCGCATCAGGAATGAAGATATCCGCAGGAGAACCAAGGTCGTCGACATAGCCCGAAAAATTGCCAAACTTAAATGGCAGGGTGCAGGGCATATTGCTTGTAAAAAGAATGGTCGATGGGGACGAAAGGTTCTAGAGTGGTGACCGTGCACCGAAAAACGCAGTGTTGGAAGGCCTCACACAAGGTGGACCGATGATCTGGTGAGAGTCGCGGGAATGCGGTTTATGCGAGACGCACAGGACCGTTCGTTGTGGCGACACTTGGGGGAGGCCTATGTCCAACAGTGGACTTCCTTCGGCTGAAATGACGATGATGATGAACGATTCCAAAATAATCATGACACAATTAACCAACACTTTATAGCTATAACTAAACAGAGCCGTAACTGCTTTTAGATTCGTTACAACCAACCATTTGGCAGTACCGCCAAATACTGGCAAATACATATATTGTTCAACACCATATGTACACTCGGCAACACATCAAACTACTCATTTCCAGTAGGGACTGGCCTCACATTTTATTGTAAGCCAATACAAAATGAGATCATCTTATACAGGATAGTATACCTTGATATGTCGCCATATGTACTTTGTATATTGCCCTAGTAGATTTAACTGTACAAAGAGCTTATTTACTTCATGGCGTAGGCGCTTCTAATGTACCTTGAAATGGATTTTAGAGCTGAAATTATTTTGGTCTTGTAGTCGTGTGTTTGGAGTTCAGGGACTATCATCGTGTGTACGTAGTGGTAGGACAGGTAATGTATTCGTTTCTATAATAGGGTGTGGGAAAGGGCAATCAGGGTTTTCAATTAACAGTAACAAGGGTCACATTATGATGTAATAGAAGGAATATATGAACTAAAACTAGGATAAAGTGAGAAATGAGTATAATAGGGGAAGTTTGAAAGTGGCGCCAGTGACTGAAAAGTTGAAAGGGAAGCATTTGTCTTGGTATGGTCATGTGAAGAGGAGGGATGAAACGCATGTTAGAGGTATGAGTTTACATGTGGGTGGATGGAGAGGGAGATGGAGACCAAAAAAAAGATGGATGGATTGTGTGAGAAGTGATATGAAAGAAAAGGGAATTAGTGATAGCGTGACGAGTGACAGGACAGAATGTATGAAAAAAACATGTTGCGCCGACCCCAAATAGAACGGGACAAGGGCAGGAAGATGATGATGAGAAGGAATATAGGAACTAGTTTCGCTATGTATCTTATCTATGATGCCTTCGTTACGTCACTTGGTTACGAGATATTTTCCACGGTTACTCAGCTCAGATTAGCAGGTACAACTCTTTTTCACTTTGTCCCTGTCGTTAAAGCCAACTGACAATGCCTCTTGACAACTGAAAAACTGCGCTAATTAATTCATATGCGAAGTGTACCGGTGACATTGTTTTTCCGTTGACTGTTACTACATTTTTCAACGTTAATTGTCTTTGCCTGATTCAGTATCAAATCTCACTAATATATTTTTTTAGTGGAATATTATTTAATGACTTAATAATAATATTTTTTTTTAAATGTTTTTTTTTATTGAAATATTTAAAAATATAATTTGTATGTTATAATGATGAATAAACGAAATAATTATTTATTAAACAAACACAATTACTTATACATTATTGCATGAATATGACACATTAAAACTAAACAATGACATAAAGATAGCAATGGGTCCCAAACTAGGCGCAGCCTGTGTCTTGGTGAACCAAACATTACACCAAGTTCATAATAATTATGTGACTGCAATACATGGCAATTTAAAATAGGTAAAGACAATAAAATACATAAAATAAATAAAAGCAGAAATAAGAATCTTGTATTTTATAATACTAATGTAATTTCTTTCGTTGTTTACAGAAGAAGAATGCTACCACTGCATGGCGAGCTTGGTGGCGTCCAAGGAAAAGATGTTCATCACACAAACGAAACTACTCAACGAAGTTACATGGAAGACTGTTATGCAGATCGCTAAGAAACATGCCGTAAGTTTACTTCAAACATTCTGACAGAACCAGGGAAAGCTAGATGTCCCTAGGTCAATCCCGGACATTTTGAAATTTTTGGCCACATTTTTACTAACTAAAACCCGGTCTTCAGTTGCCCTTTGCGTTCTAAGGCCGCGGTAACTCTTTGGAGCAATCCAGCTGACAATCATAAAAAAACCGCTCTGGGTAAAGAGAGAGAAGAGATACTCCCTGTATCAGACTTTTAGTAACTAAAACAGAGCTGTGTTCCTTCAGTTGCCCTTTGCGTTCCAAAGCGGTGGCAACTCTTTCGAACAATCCCGCAGGCACTCTTAAACTACCTAAAATAAAAATATCGTAACTTTTAGTAACTAAAACCGAGCTGTGCTCCTTCAGTTGCTCTTTGCGTTCCAGAGTGGTGGCAACTCTTTCGAACAATCCCGCAGGCACTCAGAAACTACCTAAAATAAAAAATATCGTGCGCGTGTGCGTGGCTAATGGTGGCTAAAAATGCTATTTCGTCCTCTTGTATAACGCATTCACACACAACTTGCTCTACTGAATGAACCATCGCAACGGAAAACTGAATTTGTATGTCGACTATATTATGAATGTGACAGAAAATAAGGGTACTATATTCTGCCCTTGCACCACCAATCAAGCTACACTAGCTTAATCCCGGCTGATCCAATGATGCGGCAAAATTTCGCCCATGATTACACCCGTCACTGATGCGGAAAATGACTTCCATGATAGGTCTGTCCACCAGATGTCATACTTCTATTCCAATATTTTGTAGAGCGAGAAATGTTTGTTTTTATAGTTATTACAAGTAATTGAGGAAGTCCTCATTTCAAAAGAGGTAAATAAAGAGACTTAAAAATGTATAAAAGGTGTGTTTTGGTACTTTCTGCAGCACATAACCATTTTTCATTGTTTTTAAAAGAATTGTTTGAGTCTAAACAGAATAACTCTAAGTTTACATAGATCAAAAGCTCATTATTTTTTTAGGGTTCCGTAACTCAAAAGGAAAAAACGGAACCCTTATAGGATAAAATTAAAACTATATACTCAAGTCTGCGGACTCTTGAAAATGTAAAAATATCAAACTTGTAAGTTAACGAAAAAAAAAGATACTTCGGTTTATGTGGCAAAAAACGTACATTTCGACGCTCTCGAGGAAATCAAAATTCATAGGGTACTTCCCGTTAACCCAGAATCCTGAAATTTGGCATAAAGCAAGGTCTTATAGCACAAATATAAATCTGAAAACTGTAAATTTGTTGTTACGTCGTCGTTTTTTTTTTTTGCTATCCGTAAAAATCTTCCGAGACTCCATTCCGGAATTGAATTATTTACATAGGTAAGTTTATACGGAACTCTCAGGGCGCGAATCCGACTCGCACTTGCCCAGTTTTTAATCAATTGCAATGAAGCCCCGTTCCTCTCTTCCGACCACTACTCATTCATGAAAATAGTTGACTTTATTTGGTTACGATAATAGGTATGCAGCATATGTCTTGACTGGCACTAGTATAGTAAACACTGAGTAAAAAAGAGTATTTTAGCGTCCTCTATTAGTGTTATAGATTATAGAGTACACCTACATGATATAGCGTACAATACTCTATTTTAGAGGACTGTACAGTGGGCAAAGAGGGAACAGGATTGGGTTTTAGTCAGTAAAAGTCTTGACACACCCTCGCGCTCCGCCCAAGGGCTAGAGATGTCATTGGATAATTCCCACTTAAAAAAAAGGCCTAACAGATATCGGTCCTGACGTGCCTCGTCAAACGAGGCTGTCGTAAAGAGCTAATTAGAAAATACAAAGCTTAAAGTGTACAAAGCACAGTTTGTATTGATCGTCGACTTTCATCTCAGCCCGTCTTTTGCCTTGCTAATTTCTACAGCAACTATCGCTTGAATAAACTTGCCCGACGATACAATTTATGTTATAGAACTTTATTCATAAACTAGCTTTTGCCAGCGTCTGAAAGTAGGTTTCTCCAAACAAACTTTGGACCCCCGTTACATCCCCTTAGTGGGTGAACTGATAAATATACTTAAATATTTCTAAATACATACATATTACAGATAAATTACACCCAGACACAGAACAAAATAATGATTATGCTCATCACACAAACATTTGTCCTAGGTGGGAATCGAACCCACGACCTCCGGCATAGCAGTCAGTGCCACTAACCACTAGACCAACAGGCAGTCAGTTTATTTCATTAAGATTTTCCCTGTACTTATGCAGTTAAGCATAGCAAAGTTAATTGGAGGGCAATAAACTATGGCATATTATTATTACGAACAGGTTGTGATGTGGACAAAATACCTAATGATTGAAGTGTCTTGATCTAAACCTGATTTGTATCTGTTTATAGCGGAGATGTGAATGTTGAGATGGATGTGTGGTGAGACGAGAATGAATAAAGTGAGAAATGAGTATATTAGAGGAAGTTTGAAAGTATAACAATAATAATTAAACTATTATTAATTGAGACAGAGTGAACGTCTGTGTCTTTGCTAGTATAAACTGTGTTACAGACACAGGCGCCTTCCCCTTACGTTAATTCACAAATTTGCTGCACCTTTTAGTTTTCACAAGCCAAAACTTAGTTTAAAATAAACACTAAAAACATTTAGAAGACTTATGTAAGATTGTAAGCAATAAAGTGGCGCCAGTGACTAAAAACTGAAGGGGAATCGTTTGTCTTGGTATGGTCATGTAAAGAGGAGGGATGAAATGCATGTTACTAAAAGAGTTATGAGTATACATGTGAATGGGTGGAGAGGGAGAGCGAGGCCATAGAAAAGATGGATGGATTGTGTGAAGAGAAAAAAAGGAAGTTAGTGATAGCATGACGGGTGACAGGATAGAATAGAAGAAAAAAACGTGTTGCGCCGACCCCAAATAACACGGGACAAGGGCAGGAAGATGATGATAGTATACTAATATTATGTATTTTTTCTATGAGCCTTAGTTGCCTGACAATAAAGAATTAATAAAAAAATAATAACACACAGACAGGTCATAGTGATGTATAGTAGAATCAATCACAGTATTCATACATGATGACCGACTAGGGGAATCCCCCTAGGCGGTCTAACGTCCCCTACTCCGTTTGGAATTCCCAATTACCAATTTGGAGTCATAGGGGCGATAGGCGACGGCGACCGCTCACGCTGGTCCCTCGTACAAGGCCATGGTCCGGTGCGAAGGCAAATGGGCGGCGGCCGCCTCCTTCTGCGAAGTAGTAATGCTGAGAAGGAGACGGCCGCACGCGCCGAGATCGCGACCCTAACTACCAGCCACCGTAGGCGTAGGCTAGCAGACGACGAGCAATGGGTAGCTCGCTTTTCGGCCGTCCGGTAACCGTCCGGGCCGAGCCTGAGACATCGACGGACGGCACGTAGTGTTCACGTGTACCTCACAGAGATATCAGCAAAACAGTAGAATCTAGCGATGTGCCGAGTACCGCTTAAATCGAGTACGCCGAACTCGAGTCAGGAAGAATCTATTTTGTACTCGCTAACTCGATTTTATTATGGGAGTCCAACTAACCGTTTTATTTTTGAGATACTTTTAGTATTATTCGAGTATTGGACTCGAACCGCGGATTCGAGTCAAGATTCGAATACTACACAAACCGAATCGATTCGACTCGATTCACCAAAACAGTGACTCGGCACATCACTATTAGAATCCTAGCAGTTTCGAAGCCTACTAGCGCCATGGGTCAACTTCTGAAAAATTACCCATTGTCCAAGAACGCAAACGCAACTGAAGGAACATAGATGAGGTTTTAATCACTAAAAGTCTGACACCGCCCTTAAGCGAGAGAGGTCATTAGATTTCCCTACTTAAAAAGGTCCATAATTTGTGCCCAATTGATAACAGACTCGCCGCTATCGCGAACTTGTACATAACTGGCGACATGTTTATGTACTCACTGGCTATCACTGGTCCCATATAACAATCACTGTCTTATTTTTAGACAATTTCATAAAATCCTTCAACCAAAG
Source organism: Mythimna pallens (assembly GCA_961205895.1). Lineage (NCBI taxonomy): Eukaryota > Metazoa > Arthropoda > Insecta > Lepidoptera > Noctuidae > Mythimna > Mythimna pallens. The sequence goes on from OY540830.1 coordinate 4,285,248, forward strand.
ATGATCAACAAAAAGTAAACCACTGACCTTACGAATGCTTTAACCAATCGGTAGCTGATTTCAATCTTACCCTGATATCTTACTAAACAATTAACATACATTAACCCGTTTCATAGTAATCGGGTCTGGTTTATTCAAAACTAAATAGTCTAGCAGTGAAAACATTTGATTTTCGTATCAGACGAAACGTTGCGTGCGTGGCTGTTTACAATCAAACAAATAAATCGGACTTTTAAATTGTTTCTTAAGGCCCTCACATACTTTGCGTTACTGCGGGGTTGGTTGCCAAGACTGTACATAATGTAATAAAATATTTATTATATGAAGAAGACTAGCTTTTTTCGTTGTCGCCTCCATTTCAAAGATTCAAACTTTTGTAGAATAAAATGTCAATTAAAGTAGCCCACACTCGGAGATGTTCAGGATCAGTTGCCAAGCTAGAGCCAAAATTTCCATGTCTCAAAAAATATCGTTGCCTTCAGGCTTAGCTTTGATCAATAGCTAACCTAGTTTAGATCCTTGAATACCTTTTTACACTAGTAAAATTGTGGCTACTTTGGTTAGATCAGAAGGAGAATCTTTAAACCGCCGATTACTGCGTCCTCAGGTTTGCCCTGACTCACCTTTCTGTCATTATATGTCTTAAAAATTTGATTCTCTTTTCAAAGAAGACAGTAATTGTAATAAGACAATAAATAAAAAAAAACTGTGCCTAATAAATCCAGCTAGAGACAGCTAGAGCTACGGGATTGTTCGAAAAAGTTACCGAGACACTAAAATGCAAAAGGCAACTGAAGGTGGAAGGTAGATGAGGTTTTAGCCAGTAAAAGATTAATTCTCCCTCTCGTTTTGCACAGAGCGAGAAACATTCGGTGAGATCCCACCAACAATCAAAAAAAAAAATTCGTGCTGCATCATCGAACAATAATATCATCGCGTACCATCAGGTTAAGTAGTGGTCAAATGCGAGCTTGTATTGAAAATATAACTAAATTTTCCCATACCTATGTAATATTGGAGTCCACTTATGTATAAATGTTCATGTTCTCCATAAAACCCTTTCCCCAGTAGCGGCCTTAAAGTAGACTCGACATTCAATCCCTGATTGACTCCTAATTGCTTTAACAATTCAACATTTAGTACGCCGGTCGATAGCAAAGGGTGGTTTGTAGGACGTGGGCCCTTATACCACATGGCGTGCCAACCCCCAGAAGTGGCGCTATCAAACCCATTACTCCACCATAACTATAGGTCACGCAACCTGGGTTGCTTGAGCTACGTATTCCCTTTGTTTTTGTCATGTAATTCATATATTATGGCGCCGTGGGGCTATTACATAACTTCTTTTGTAATGGCGATGTAGTGTTGTGTAGACGCGATGTCGATACTTTTGTAGTAATAAACCATAGAGCGCAGAACGTCGTTTTTTTTTTTATTTTAATGACCTGGCCCTTTGGACATTTAAGTCAAGGCAGAACATCGAGCCTGCGAGCGACTAGAGATGCCATTGCTAATAATATTTGTAATCAATTAATTGAGCTGTACGTTGAGTGCGAGCTGTTTTTATGTTAACGCGATCCAAACGTTTACCGCGTTTGGCTCTCTGATTGGTTAAGAGCATGGAGTGGGCCAATCGAAGCTCAGCACACAAACTCGTTCTAGGCACTCTGACTACTTTCAGCTCTCATAGCCATGATCAAAGTTAGACTAGTAGCAGTCGCTGAGGCCTCTGCTGTGCGTGAAAAACAAACCTAAACTGGAATCATCTTCACCTACATATTTATCAAACAACCCCCAAATACGTCCCACTACGGTAAAAAAAAAAACACGTGAGTCGTGTGGCATTGAAGGCAATCTGCCCTTGGATGCCTTATTTTCGACATTCAGTCGAAAATAAGAATTGCCATTCATACAGCAACCTTACATTTATGTACCAGAAAATATTGGTTTTACAAATTGAAAATGAACACGTTATAAAATAGAGGATCAAATATTTAAAAATGTTAAGCCTTCAGCGACCGTTTATTTACAATACTGATTTAATAGCACTGTAATTTTGACACGACTTCGTCCCACTTTATTTGAATAAATATTGAAAAGGACATAATATATATACCTATAGATAATTTTGCCAACTGTGTACTGTAAAAAACATTTCTAATTTAACATAATTATCACAAAAAAAAAACATTTTTATAAAAATACCTGTTACGGTAAAACTATTTCTGTAACAAATGCTTAAGATCGAGATGAGATTCTTCATAAGGTTTCTCTCACTAACAAGATGTCATGAGTTAACTAACCGCATTTAAACTAAACAACCCCCAGAAGTGGCGCTATCAAACCCACTATAACTATAGGTTGTTGAAACTTAAGAGTCCGGACTAAGCTTCGTCGTTTATACCGCGTACATCGAAAGACTGGAACAATTTGCCTGCAGCGGTCTTCCCGTCCAACTATAATTTAGGTGCCTTCAAGGCTAGAGTGAATAGGCTCTTAATAAACTAGTGCACCTCACCACCAATGATTGCATCACTGCTTACCATCAGGTGGGATCGCAGTCAAGCACTGGTTTATAAAAATTTTAAAAAAAAATCACCAACACTATCGATAACGGCAAAAATCAGAATATCAAGCAGGTTAATAACCCAATAAAACAAGTCACAGTTTCAATAAAAAATCAGCTACGACCACGAATTAAAATGAGTCCACTACAAACAACGAATACATTATGTAATTGAATAATTATCGCATCTATTTCACTCATCACGTGTGCCCACGCCTACGTGTGGTCTAACAATAAACTATCGATAACGATATAACGAAGGGCGCACCACTGCTTGTTGACTGTGAATAATAAACATGGAGGGCAACGACCAATGAGGTAAAAATCGATCGTTTCGCTTGAACTTCAATCGATATAAAAGTTAATTATTGTAGCTGAGATTTGTGCCAAGGGTTGCATCAGACTTGTGAGTCAGTTTCCTTAATTGGTTTTCTGTGTGTGGTCATCGAATGCGAATAACCTTACTTATGTCTTTTTTCTTTTGTGTTACCAAATAGGGAAGTGTCTGCTTTCTCTTTGTTTTCCATATCTGAGACTGAATGAAAACATGCAGTGTGCAAGTGAAATGACTGTTTTTTTTTTATATTCCGATAAGTCAATACAGATGTATAAAACAAGAAAAACAATTTTAGAATTCTTGAAATCAGCAGCCGAAAAATGCATTCCTTTCTAGCTTGCCTATGAAACGGGACGATACAAAAGGACATATATATGTACCTATATTTTTTTTTTATTCTTGATAGGTTCGCGCTTGACCGCTATCTCACCTGATGGAAAGCGACGATGCGGTCGACGATATTTGGTTTCCCCATCTATGAAACAGACTGAATCAGGCGCGGAATTCACTCGCACTCATAATAGAGTGGAGCAAATTCTGCGCGGTATCGCCTCAGTATGAGTCCAGCTCACACACACCTCTAACTATCCTACAGTTTGACAAGATCTTGACAATGACTGTCGCAGAGATGAGATTACGTCTTGAATTTTAACGTTTTGTTTACGGATTAGCCTATTTTCACACGACACGTTTTTTGCAGTACATGTTGTTATCAGACGCCAACATCCATCGTAGAAAACGTGCGGCATAATACAGGCATCACACGTCATGTGATGCCTGTATTATACTGCAAAAAAAGTGCAGATTAATACGTGTAAACGTAGACTTAACTTTTTCTGCTCTTCACAATGCCCCTTCAATATAAAACTTTGTCCCCAGAACAAACAGTTTCCGTACAGTGGTATGAATTGTTTGCAGAAGTCGTCGGCGCAGCATCTGTCGCGGCTGTCGGGAGCAATCGGACCCGAGCGGATCTACGCCGACTGGCAGTGGTGGATCCTCGCCGCCCTGCCCTTCCCGCACCTCGTGCGAGTCCTCGACTGCTTCTTCCATGAGGGGATCAAGGTACGTTATAACTACAGGGAACAGTTAGAAATTTACTGAAAAACTAAAGCTACTTTGCGGATAAGCCAAGCGAAAATGGTGAAAGAAGCCGCTTGCTACCCTCCTACACGACAACGACGCGCCAGTCTTTGTTTTACTTTCTTTCTTTCTTTAAATAAACGTTGCCCCACAATATGAATTACTTCTATATCGTGGTTGCGTTCATTAGAACAACTATCTGTTGTAGGCCATACAAATATAGGTTCCGTGCGGGAATCGAAACCGCGTCACGCAGCAGCCAATCGCTCCACCACTGCGCCAATCGTGACGTCATTCCGTGCCGTCAGTCTGCCGGGAGCCTTTAAGCTAAGCGTTCACTGCGACGCGTACGGAGCGGACGGATTCGCTGCTTGTATCGATTTACATGGTACGCACTGGATCGGATATTGTGGATGCAAAATCCGAATGCAGGGAATTTTGTAACTACCGACCGACGGAAGGCTCGTTGACTGCGTACGCTCCGATTCCGACGTGGTGCACGCTAAGCTTTAGTCGTCAAGATTGTTTCGTTCCCGACAATCTATCAAGCAATCTCAGCTCTACCACAGAATAAGTAACCAATGGCTTAATACTTCATGGTTATTGGGTTTCGGAGGAGAGAGATGGAGTCTTCAATTATATGATCGTATTACTCGATTTATCGTGAATAAAAACCAGTCACTGAAAAGGAATTAGCTAAGTTGTAACTTTGGCTACTGGTAATACGTTACCAATACCATTTCAAAGGCAAGCCAAAACATTATTTCCTTTTATATTCGTCAAAGCATTAAGTCCTCAGAGAAGCTTCAGAACGGGATCTCTTTGATATTAATTCATTTCGAATCGCTGAACTGAAAACTGGTTCACTCAAGTCTCATTCAAGCGAATTTTCCTGCAAGTTTTAGGAATGAATGGCAGACATTTAGAAAACAGGTTGGTTAAATGCTTTTAGGGAAACTTCAAAACATTTGTGGAACCATAATACACTTATGTATTCAACAGACCATTGCGGGCTGAATTTAATTTAATTACTTCGTCTGCGTAAATTTTGTAAAATATGCCAAGGGTCCATGTCCTCATGGTCGTGTACATGTCCACCCATCAAGTGACTTCAGGAAAGATGGTGGCACAGTACTGCCGTACACAATTACGAGACTCAGGGGGCTCCCAGGGATATAGGCATCCCTAACAGGCGTTGTGCAGACGAGGTTCTGGGGTGGTATTGTAAGAGGTTTCAGGGCCTCCTTCCATGTGCTAATGGGGATTACTAGGGTGGTTTTTGTGAGGTAAGAATCCCATACTACCTGGTCTTTTCCCAAAAGTCCAGGCGCCTTTTGAAGGTTTCACCCTGAAAACAAAAAGGGTGCTCTTGAATAAAAAGTTTCCTATTATTATAATCGAGGACATGGTCTACCCGCGTGCTAAATTTATTCCAGATAATTTCATTATAGGTTAACGTTTAACGTTTTTGGTTGCCGAAAGAAATACCACGGCTTTGGGACGCAAAGGGCAACTGGATTAACACGGGCGGGTACAAGTCTAACACTCCTACTCGCTTTACCCAGAGCGGGAGAAGTATTGTGACGATTTCCCATACAAAAAAGAAAAAAATATTCACCTTTATAATATTAGACGGACCATAGTAGGAAATATTTTTATAGCCAATATCAAACAAATCAACATGAAAAATCAGGTCTGGTGAACAGAACTGCTTGAGCTAGAGTTTGTCTTGTCTGGTTACCAAGTAGATAGATATACTTACTATTTATTATAAACCATAAGAAATTACAGTAGAAGCTTCAAATTAACAGGGTGTAACATTGAGCGATCTTATCGCTAAAAGCGATTTTTTACAGACAACCTTTGGATTCATTTGAGAGAGAAGGACAAAAGATACACGGAGTAGATAGAAAAAGAATCGTCCTTAACAAACTACATGTTGTATATTCTCTTCCGCAGGTATTCTACAGGGTAGCACTAGCTATCCTCATCCTGTTCAACAAGCACGCGTCGAACCAGAGCTCGGACTGGTATGCCGAAGCCACTAAGAACGGCGTCGACCACGCCATCGACAAGTTCTGTAGGAACATGCCTGCTTCGCCTACCAAGCTGCTTAGGACTGCTTTCAGCATTAGGGCTTTAAGGTAAGAGAACGTCATTTAGCAGAATAGTCTAGTTACCTATGGTGTCCATAGACATGGAACAATTATTTATTTTTCAAATTATACGTTTTAAAAAACAATTTTACACGTCAATATTTTTTTCGTAAGTAAAATCTAGATGAGGCCTGCGTTTCCTAGCTGACTACCCTGAGAAGAAAAACCGAAACAAACTCAGGGATCAAAGTCTTTTTTAAAGTCCATACAGTAAACATATAATGGTCAAATTATATGAGAACCATGCAGATTAGTGTCTGAGATGGTCTTTTGAGGAAAGAACCACACAGATTTGAGTGGACCTGTCCAGTCAATGCAAGTATTCGTATAGCTCAATACACTAGACTAACATTTATCCAAACTGCATACATACTTAACATAAGTTACAAATAAAAAGGCTAAATTGCGATCCAAATGACAAATTAGGTATATTTTAACTTTGGCTTACTAATGAATCTTTCAACAATTTAAATATCTTCGTTTAAAAATTATGTTTCTAACTTCGTAAATAAAATATGCGGCGTCAGAAACGAAAATTATGAAATATTTGAATCCTCATCAACATCGCGTTTACGCTTCTCACAAATATAATTTAAGAAAAAGTTGTTCCTCAACAAAATTTCGTTCATCAAAGGGTGTGCGAGTCGAATGCATAATTACTCGTAATTCGTCTCAATCAGAGTATGGTAATGAGACGAATCCTGAACGTCGTTCTTGATTAGATTTCATATGGTAATGCCGAAAATTGCGGAGTTTATTAAGATTATTATTTATGCTCTGTTTTCGCTTTTAGTCAGCTAAATGAAGATGTATGTGATTTGGTTCGGGCTTACTGAACCTTAGCTATAAATCTGTATTACGGGTTAGGAAATATGAGAACACGTTATATGGGGTAAAATACGTCTTCTTAAAATGCAAGTCGTTGGCTTTATATAAGCTTTATACCCAGTCTTTATAAAATGGGAATAAGGCTTATTAATCACATAAGTGGGTACTTTCCTATGTTTATTTTTGTACAATATTTTTTACTACACAACAAATAACACTAAAAGTAAATCTTTTTAAAAACCACATCCAAATCTATCTTCGAAATATATAAAAGCGAAATACGACTCACTGATTAATCAGGAAATCTAGAAACTATAACACCTACAAATTTAAAATTTGTCAGTTTCCTTACAGGATGTAGACATCCGCAAAGAACGGAATTTACGAAATTCCACCTCTAAGGGGGTAAAACGGGGGTTGGCAGTTTGTATGGAGAAATCAACTATTACGAGGGTGGTTGGTTATAAAATGGAACTCTAATTAGCATTTCCAATATTTCTATGAGGAAGGGTGGGCGCGCGTGGTAGGAACATCTCGCCGACTCTTTTTCTACGCGCCTAACTTAATGGCGATGACGTAACATTGCAGATTGTGCATCTTTTTCTTTTATGTAATAATTTCCTCTCCCACCAGATTTTATAGATTTCTAACTTAATAACGATTTTGAATACAGTTGCTTTTTGATTTATATAATAAAAAAAACCGGCCAAGTGCGAGTCAGACTCGCGCACCGAGGGTTCCGTACAAACCTGTAGGTAGTAAGTTTATGATTATTAAAAAAAATATACTATGTGATGTAACTAAAAATTTAAGATTTTCGGAATTTTTCCTATATGTGTACTTTATAACGTTGCTTCATGCCAAATTTCAAGATTCCAGGTCGTCTGGAAGTATCCTTTAGGTTTTGATTCCCTTGCGAGTAGTTGCGAGTTTCAAAATATGCGGCTTTAATTGCTGTATCTTTTGATTGCGTTGACGTAGAAGTTTGATTTTGTTACAGCTTAAAGATATTATAGACTTGAGTATTTGTTAAGAATTTCAATATAATACCACTACGCGTTCATGAGTAAAGGGGTAATAAGTTTAAAATTATTAAAAATATTTTTATTATATGATGTAACTAAAAATTTATGCTTTTCGCAATTTTTCCTTTATCTGTGTTATAAGACGTTGCTTCGTACCAAATTTCAAGATTCTGAGTTCACGGGAAGTACCCTGTAGGTTTTGATTCCCTTGCGAGTAGTGGCGAGTTTCAAAATATGCGGTTTTAATTCCTGTTTCTTTTGATTGCGTTGACATAGAAGTTTGATTTTGTTACAGCTTAAAGGTATTATAGATTTGAGTATTTGATATGAATTTCAATATAATACCACTACGCGTTCATGAGGAAAGGGGTAGTAAGTTTAAAATTATTAAAAATATTTTTATTATATGATATAACTAAAAATGTATACTTTTCGCAATTTTTCCTATATCTCTGCTATAAGACGTTGCTTGATACCAAATTTCAAGATTCTGAGTTCACGGGAAGTACCCTGTAGGTTTTGATTCCCTTGCGAGTGTCGAAAATTTGCGGCATAAACGGGAGTATCTTTTGATCGCGTTGACTTAGAAGTTTGATTTTTTCACAGCTCCAAGAGACCATAGACTTGAGTATTTGATATGAATTTCAGCTTGATACCTCCACGCGTTCCTGAGAAAAAAGGTCTTGACAGACAGACAGACAGACAGACAGACAGACGGACAACAAAGTGATCCTATAAGGGTTCCGTTTTTACCTTTTGAGGTACGGAACCCTAAAAAAAGGCCAAGTACCCAATTTGAATCTTGTTTTTATAGGAAGTAAAGTTAAAAGTAAGTTATTTTTTCGACACTTGGTGGAGACCTATGTCCAACAGTGGACGTCCTTCGGCCGAAATGATGATGATGATAGTTAAAGTAATAAATCTAAAAAATTATCATATTTATTTATTCATCGACTTTTTTTCACAACATGTTTGCCATCAAAGCTATAATCAGAATTTTTAGACATGAACTAAGCTGTACCTATGCTAATCGCCGTCTTCCACAGTTCACAGTACATATCCCGGGTATTCATCAAGACGGAGATGACCCTGAAGTCGAAGCAGGTCATCACAGGATCCCGCCTCGTTCGCTCCAGGTCTTCGGACAACCTCCCGACCAGCCAGTCACAAGTCAACATCCAGATGATGTCGCACACTCTCACCATCCGCGAGGTTGGTACTACTTAGTCACCACCCACAAAGAAACTCTCACTTACCCATACTTCTGACATTTCTTTGACAGGTTTAATGTTGGTAGGAATATTTATTATGTGGTTGGAAGCTTAATTTGTTTTTCAAGACTGTTTATGTATGGGAATGGTGTAAGATTTTTGCGACCTATTTTTCCAGGAATATAATGATATTTTAATGTACTAAAATCATAATATATTATGTATTTTTAGCAGCAGCATTTTATATTGTATGTATACAAATATATATTTGGAAGAGGCTATTTATATATCATTTACAATTAAACAAGGATGACGATGGTATGATTTCCCATTGAATAAAATAGCCACGTTTAAGATTTTATGTTCTGCTTAGGGGAAGCTTTGATGCTAACAGTCACGATGATGTATCCTAACTACACACTGCACATTCACAAATATATACAAGAATATATTTGTATATCGGTTTATTTTACTTGTTTCGCAGAGAATGTCTGAGGAAACGTGCAAACAAATGGTATTGTACAACGAGGACTTAGGCGTGGCTTTGGCTTTTATTTATCATTAAATTCACTCGATTGCAACCCTAACACGACTAACTATAAATCGAATTGTTTTACAAATTCGATAGTCCAGTCTAATATATTTATTTAAGATACCTACATACTGTTTCGTTTGTCGAACCACCGTTATATTATGTTCGGTCTGTGTAGCCAACATCTGTGAATGACTATATTGTTGTGTCCGTCGATGTTTTCATACGATTCGATTTTAATTCTCATTAGTTAAATATTTGAAACGAATGAACGATATCGAATATTCATATTATCCATTCGCTTTGAATGTCTGATTTATTCATGTTTATCTCATTGTTTTAAGTGTGTCTCTCTTCTATGTACAATATATTTTTTTTTTAGAATAATTTATTGAACATAATAATTATATGGCAATGTGTCTGACAGTTGGCATGTGTGTTTTGTTGACAACTCTCCGGAGTCGATACAGATGTATAAATATAAAATGCCATAACAAGTGGACAAAGCTTGACAAATTAACAAAAGTGTGGAGAGAATATCGATAAAAGTGATGTGAAGGTCGCATGTAATCGATTGTTTTGTGTGAGTGCTAACTGTGTGTCGATTTTCCCGTTAGGGCTCACATTCGCCGGGCCCGCGCGCCCTATCGATGGGCGTATTCCCAATCCAAGCCATAAGGTCGCAGATTCTAGACCAGAGCGAAGTAAGATACAAGTATTAAGTCACCAAATATAAGTGTCGCCCCTATTGAGAGCTTGCGACATTATATCGATGTTTAGATGCACCGCTTGTCACTAGGTGTTTTATTTATTTAATTCTTTTGAAGCGTTTTAGCTTTGGAAGGATCGACTTTACAAATTAAGCTTGTTTTAATTTGAAATTTTATTTGCGTTTGTATGGTAAGTAAGTGTAAGCTAGTGTGCATGACAGCTAATGTGCGTCCGTTTGTATTTTTATATTGTTGTTTGACATGTTTGTTTTGTACAGTGCCAGTACAATAACTTTTCAAACGTCAAGATTAAACACAGAAAACATTAACCAGTATATATTATATTGAAAATTTTACATATCATCATCAGGCAATTTAGACCTTTGGTCAAGCTTGCCTGTAACACACTAGTATCATTACCCCACCGTCACAATCGGTGTTCGCAGAGCCCACGCTCCGCCCATCTGGCCCTGTGGTTCCCATTCCCTAACGCGGTATTCAAGGACCAACAACACCACGCATCAGACCTGAGGCAGAAGGTTTGCCCGGACATCTGTTCACACCTATCTTGTAACAAGGGGGGATAGTTGTCGTGGTGGCACTTGTAAACGTAGATTTATCTTTCATTTGAGCACTTTATGTAGATCGTTTTTAAATTGGCTGGTTCCGTAGGTACGTGTGGGATTGTTAGTTCGTTTTGAGTAGATGATAGTCAATTTTATAACTGCGCGTTCACGTGACTTGCTGAGTTGATATGCACAGTGTCATGGAAACTTAGCAAAAAGACTACGTGATCCACGTTTAGAAGAAGTTCATTGAGCGTCTATTACTCTTTTAAAAAAGCCAATTCATCGTATTTTATAGTTTTGCAAATAGATTTCTTCAAAGCTAGAGTGAATAGGCTCTTAATAAACTAGTGCGCCTCACCATCAACGATTGCATCACTGCTTACCATCAGGCGGGACCGCAGTCAAGCACTAGTTTATATCAATTTTAAAAAAAGGTTGCTTATGCTCTTAGATATTTAGTATACATTTTTAATAAAATCTATGTTGTAACCCCATACTTGTTTCATCGTTAAAGTATTTTTCTTTCTCCATATTAAAATGATTTTTAGATTTTCTCTGGATTAGTTATTGCTTGGTAATTTTGTCACACCCACGGAACCCCAATTTTTTGCATGTGTCTATAAAATCACGTTTTCACTGTATCTAGTTGCACCTAAATTGTGCCTGATCACAAGTAGGTAAACTTAAAGCAAATTAGCCTTGCGTTAGTATATTTTGATGGGGGCTAGTAACTATATCATATCCTATAAATTCTTATTTCTATTTGACACCCCTAAAAATGCTAAATGTCAATAATTCCAGTTGGATAAATAAACTATATAAATACTTAAAAAATATATGTAATAAAAATCCATTTTTTATTTTTCCCACAGTATAATATTTCTGACTCAGTTTTTTTGTTTTTTCAATATGTAGCTATATTCTTAACATTTGTCTACCTACCTGCAAGTAGTACAAACGTTTATATAATGCACATTTCAATGACAGATTCTTAAAATCTCCCTCTCGGCTAAGGAATTATTAATCATACATTTTATTATTAACAAATTTTATACTTATCTACTGTTGCTTGCTGAGCGAGCAGTTTTTTTTTTAATAAGTAGTTTAATTAAGGCAGGGCCATTTTCACAATTTCATTAAAAATTTAGAAGTTGTGAAGTATTAAGTTTTTTTTCTCTATCTTGAACTCAAAATTTACACTTATTTACAATGAATAGTTGCATGGTATTATAATAGTAGTTAGATATATACATAATAATAATTATTATAACACAGAGTTTGAGCATAAAATAGAACAGTCAAAATAGAAAAATAAGTTCTTTAGGTGATATAGAAGCCTAAGTTTTTCCTTAACTCTTTAACCGCTTGCAATCCGACGCGAGTGTTTTCGTGTCCCATTCGCCAGGGTCGTGTATTTGCGACTGGGTACTCCATGTCGTTTAGCGCTTCAATCCCTGTAGGTGACAGTAGAGCTGACGAGATGGAGTATTTGTTCGTGGATGTACGACCCTGGCGGAGTATGTATGTCGGATATATATCCGACCAGGCGGATAAAAAATTAATTAATGTAGACATTGGTATTATTATACTTATTAGTCTGGTTCTCCAAAATTATTAACGTTTTTAAAGGTACAATCTGACTTGCGAGAAAAAGCGGTAGTGAGTGTAAGTTTGAAGAGTAATCCAGCTTTTCTCAATATAGATGTGTCTCCTTAATTTGAAATAATTTTGTTCTAGAAACATTTTTATAATCATAATTAATTTCTGAATGCAATTTATTCCTTAGAAGTTATATCTAACATTATAAAAACATTGCTTTTATCAAATCGATGTTGTGAATTTGGCTCTAACTTGAGCTATTGTTTTTTTTTTGTTTTTTAATTACAAATATTTTAATGTTGCATGACATGTCATTTTTTCATTTGTAATTGATTTCTTGATTCATTGGTGATAGTGCAATTGTTCTTTTCGTTATGGAAATAAGGTCGAGAATCATTTGTGAGGATTGGATTTTTTTTTAAACAAAATCAAAATTAGTTATAGCGATAGAATTAATATTAGCAATAACTAGATTATACAAGCTATTGTTGGGCTTTGTATCTCTATATTTATGAAATTAGTTGGATTAAAACAATGAATGAAAACTTTACTTTGAGATATATTGCACTATCACAACAAACAAAGTAGAACTGTATGTGTTTATATTGTTCTATTTCTGCACTACAAGCACAAATCACTTGTACACGTCTACTAATACAACACACACTAACTGTGACGTCATTACGATGTTGCCAGCTGAAAATATTTCAAAAATTACATTGTAAAAAACATCCAATATTTTTGACATAAACAAACTACAATTTTATACAAAAGTTTGATATTATCAGAATTTTAATTTTTCCTTTTTATAATTGGTCACCCCGTCAGATTATAAAGTGCGTGTATGATGAATAACGTCATCACCGCACGAACTACACAAAACTTAAGTTAACACAGAATTTTTATAGACTTAGAGTTAAATTATTTTCATTTAGTGAACTTTAAATTAGTAATATTATTAAAATAGCCAGTTACAGTAGAGCATCGTTAGATTAGCAACCGTTAACCATCATCTTCGATAGATTAGCAATCTCATCCGCCAATAAATCAAAAAACTCTTCTAATACATTCCTGATCGTTCCAGCTGTTCACGTTATGGTCGTGGTTACCCGTGCGCATCACAATGTACCAACCAGTGTTACTCTACACCACCGAAGAGCATGGTTGCTCGTTAACCACATTCTACGTGCGTGTGGAGCACCATGAACCAACGTTGCTTATGATCAAGACATGTAACAACGAGGTGAGTTGATTGTTTAATTAATGTTAACTAATGTTTATTTTCCAAATAGGTTATAAAGAACACTTTTACATGACCTTTTTTGTTAATTTAAACTAGATGAGGTCGGTGTTTCCTAACTGACTACCATGAAAAGAAACAGAAACAAGAGCTAGTCTCTTTTAAAGTCCATACAGTAAACATGTAATGGTCAAATCATATAAGAACCATACAGATTAGTGTCTGAGATAGTCTTTTGAGGAAAGAACCATACAGATTTGAGTGGACCTGATTAGTCAGTGCGAGTATTTGTCAGTATTCGTGTAGCTAACGTAGGACTGGTAAGGACATCACGATTCAACGAAAAATAACATTTAGATGGGCCACATAAGAAACTCAAACAAACTTAAACAACTCAACGCTAGAACTACTGTAGAGAAGAATAATCCACATTGTCCACACATCAATTTCCACTACCGAGCGACGCGACATTTAGGTCTATGGTAAGATCTAGAACTTTGATTCTGGAATTGAGACCTGTTGCAGAAACATAGACAACGGAATATATGAATCCGCGAAAGCTTAAGTTGCGCTGAACACAATTTTCTGCTCTTGAAAATAGTCCGGAGCAGTCAGTTTGTATGAGTTAACTGAAACTCACTGATACACGTTTGTATGAGGAGTGTTGACAAAACCGATTACTATCGGCTATTCAAAGGTTTTCTTGAACATTCTGATCCCTAGTATGAGATAAGAAGCTAATTGTATTATAGGCCCTATAGAAATTATAAGTTGCAATGGATTTTGAACTTTACTACGTATGACATGGAGTGTGTTATCCCATACTTGACGGTTCCCTCGATTTTTTATTTCTGTTATTAATTTATTTATTAAAGAATCATGTAACTGTTTCCAGGTGTTCGGTGCATATTGCTCGACGAGGTGGTTTGAGCGCAATCAGAAGGACGAGCGCGGCAACCGACAGGCTTACTTCGGGACCGGAGAGACATTCCTCTTTAGGTAACCATCTACTTAACTTTCTTTTGAATACCATATTCGATTGGGTGCAAGAACTGTTTGATTTTTTTTGATTATCTAAATATATTTTAAAAAAAATACGACGTCTACTAAGGTCTACTGTCCACACGTATTGGCCATTACACGCTTGGTATACGCCTGACGCACGACGCAGTAGGCGTACACCAAGCGTATTGACGAACACGCGTTACGCGACTATGAAGCTACGCGACCGTGGATAGTATGCCCTAAATTACTTAATCCCACATTACAATTCCCAGGGGCTTTGGACCTTATTCAATAAATAGTGTTTAGCACCTGTTAAACAGACCCTTAACCTTTTGATCACCACATTTATCATGGCAAAGCAAAACGTGTCTAGCACGCTCGGTCTCAACTACATGGCAGACTTACACACTGATAAAAAGAAAGTTTTTTTTTTGTGTTGTTAACGGATGAAATCGCCGAGTTGCCCGATGGCGCCGAGAGCAAGCTTATGTCTTATTGACGTGGCGCTGGCCAAAAATAATTAGCTAATTCCAATTCATTTTGGTTATTTCACAGGTGTGATTGAATATGAATGATTGATAAACTTTCAGACTTTTTTTTTACATAAAAAAAAGGATTATTTGGCCATAGATAGTTTTTAAATGTAAAAAAAAAACCGTATATTTGAAAATAGGAGAGAATAGTTAAACATCAATTATTTGGTTCATATAATTATTATTATTTTACGTTTGTGTTATGTTATATTTCAGCTTTAATATTTTATTGAATAACTTTAACAAATGTATCTCTAGCATTATGTTACTAGTCTTCAGGTAAAAAGAAACTGGTATTCATTTATAAGTATTTTTTAACCACTAATTGAATTGAATGTGGCAACCTAACATCTAGAAGCTTATTATTTGTGTTTGTTGATCTATAAACCATCCCTTACATTATCATGTTTTATAATTATAATTTATTTATACATAATATAATAATCTTGGTGTTGTGACTTCATGTCAAAAATTATTTTAAGAAAAAAAAAGAACATGTTTAATAATCCTAAAATCATCATTAATCTCATCGCTGTAGTATGCTCACTAGAAAAATAGTACCTATTCATGCTATAGTCTATCGATTATAACCTCGTTTACGTTATCGATATTTTCTCGATATTTCATATTCAATTCGAACTCCAAATAAATTCTGGAACAACAAACTCAATGTTACACACTTACTTGTATATATATGCACACTCAAAAATCAACTTAAAACACATAATACCTACTAAAGTTGAAACCTGGCTTAGTGACGATGCAATGGGTAGAAATTATCATAGATAACTCTAGAAAACCAAATTAGACTACAAATAAAATGCACTTTATCATGAATTGTGAATATGACCCGAGAAAACAAACACGTTAGTCGCCATGTCGGACAATGGTGACCGCCAGTAAATATTTCATTCAGGCTAAATCGGACAATGGTGACCGCCAGTAAATATTTCATTCAGGCTACATCGGACAATGGTGACCGATACGAAATCCCTTACTTTGACTTACGTTTGCAAGTGATTAGTCTCATCCGCATACCAAAAAGGTCGGGGTGTCAAAAATACGAGCGTGTCCGACAGTGACCCGCGCGGTCCTGTTGAAATATTTTTTATACAAGTTGAAACTCCGTATATAAGACGGTTGCTTATTTTTTGCTTTATGCCTACGGAATAAAAAATACCGTATAAAAATTTTCGACATTTTTTAAATTTCCCTTTGGCTACTAACGTGTTAAACCCATTCAAGAACAATGTGTATCCATGTAACCCAAACTTGTACAAATGTCACAGCATGTTGCATCAACCCTTAATTCGCTTCCAGTTTATACCCTGAGCGAGCTAAATACCCCTGGGTGGGTTGTACCACGGGAGCAGATGGGAAAGTCGAAGAGAGAGTCGCCCACGGCTCTGAACTCTTCATGGCTGCAGATTCCAAGATGATCACTATCGGAGGCGGGTCAGTTATCTCAACTCTCTAATATACGTTACAGCTTACATCCCTTACGAGCCAAGTACCCCTGGGTCGGATGCCTCGAGGACAAAAAGGAGGGCCAGAGTGATGTGAGGACCCCGCACGCCAACTCTCTGTTCATGGCGGCTGATAATACTATGATCACCATCGGTGGAGGGTATGTCGAGTGATGAGTGTTCGTGTGTGTTGAAAGCAATTTGAATGTGTGTTATTCTTAATATCCTAAATAATAATATAATAATAATATTCCACAACTTTTCACACAACGCTATCTAGTCCCAAACTAAGCAGAGCTTGTGTTATGAGTACTGGAAAACTGATTAACATACTTAAATAATTATAAATACATACATAAGATAAATTACACCCAGACGCAGAACAAATGATCGTGCTCATCACCCAAACATTTGTCCTGGGTGGGAATAAAACCGACGACCTCTGGTTTAGCAGTCAGGGTCACTGACCATTAGACCAACAGGTCGGTCAAATCGCATGCTGTAATCAATGACAATATCCTTAATTTATCAAAACAAAATGAATAATTCATTATATAAGTATGTTTATCAGTAGTCTAGTACTCATACCACAAGCTCTGCTTAGCTTGGGACTAGAAGGCGTTGTGTGAAAGTTGTGAAAAAAAAAATTAGGTTGTTGACCCGAGTGAGTGTCTCATATTATGTTGTGTGGTTGTTTGAGCATGTATTTGCGAACAATGTACCAACACACCATTTGGACCTCCTGTTTTGATGTTGTTATAGTTTTTTTTTAATGTTTAATTGTACAGTGTTTTTCTAATATCAGCCCACATTTTTGTTAGCATCCACCCAGCTTAAAAAACCCAATACACAAATGGGGCTAACACCTCTCACATGCACTTTTGCATTGTAAATCATTTTGAATGTTACTTTAATATTATTATAACCTCCACAGTGACGGCCAAGCGATCTGGATGGACGAGAACATTAGGTTCGGCAAGACTGACCGCTGCTCGACCTTCAACAACCCGCCGCTCTGTCCCAGCGGCGACTTCGAGATACGAGTGCTTGAGGTGTACGGCTTCTCAGGCGCGTAGGGCCCCAGGCTGCCGGTCTCAGGGCCCCAGGCCCCCGGTCCCAGGGCCCCAGGGCCCCCGCGACATCATCTCTACACCACACTCTCATATCCCCCGTGTGATAAATGTTGTGATCGCTTCTGGCGTCGAGCCAAGCGCTTGTGTATGTACTGTGTGCGAACGGTCGAGGTTTTCAATAGATCCCACGCAAAGGATTTTTTTTATTTAATTATCTCGCCAATCACACATGACCCCTCCCAAGTCATCGCGGAACACTATATTTCAGTGAAAATCCCCACAAATGAGATGTATTGATCACCCTAAACCAATATAACAGACTGTGTAGATGTATTCCTAATATTTATTCTACAAAGTTAATCTCGGTGTGGACCCCGTAGTTGTCCTATTCGATTCAAGCTGTCCGTTCAAGACAACGAAGACGGGGAATGTAGGTTGTTTAAATATTTACTCGTGTTTAGATTGTGTAAGTACAAAAATTTTGAATGTATCGTACCTACTCTTGATGGATTAAAATAATACGCTTATTATGAAAGCAATATGTATTTGTGGGCTCAGCGATGCGTCTCGCGGTCGGTGCGAACATTCCAGTGCGTCGGGCTCGCGAGCGGCTATATGTGACTACATGCGACTACATGTGACTACATGCTATATGTGACTACATGCTACATGTGACTACAAGCGACTACATGCGACATACAGCGTTACCTCACTGTGAGGTAACTTCTAGTTAGTACGACACCTAACACTAAATTCGGTCCAAGCAACAGTATTTTGGTATCGTATAGTATGTTCATAAATTGCTTGTAAGGATACTCACAGTAATTTTGTCGTTGCTCACAAAAATGTACCAAAGAGTTTATATCGTAGAATGATTGTTTTCTTTTAGCGCGATGCTTACGTCATAGAAACATGGCGATATGTTTTGCACTTCATAATACATGATAAATTCATCAGAAATAATAACAACCGCTCTCCTTGATTCTATGAAAAAAACATCGTGCTAGCGAACAAATATATAGTATATCGACGTTTTAACACAAGTTAGAGAACGATTGCCATTTAATATTCGCTCCTATCACGAAGACAAAAGGTTCAACTCACACTGCCATCGTTTGCAGTCAAAATAGTATTATTTATTATGTATTTCGAAGGTAATGTGCCAAAATCGGACCATAATACGAATTGGCTTGATTCTGAACTCCAGGTGGTAATCTGGACGTATTTGTTTTCTACATAAAATTTATGTAAAAGTATTTTTACACTTATTGTATTTTTTTATCGACGAAACGTAAGTGAATTAGTTTTTTTTTTTATCGAACTTGTGTCGAAATTAATTTAGTTTATCGTGTGACGTTTGTGTTCGTTTGTCGAAAGTTTATGATTATCTGAAGTGAAGTTAATAGGTAATAGAAGTAAAAAGACGCGGAGCGTCAGCAAAATTAACTATTTTGAGGAAAAAAAAATGATGAATTTTAAGGAGAGGTCCGCCTGTTTCAACAAACGCACACAAAACGTTCGTAATGCAACGCAACAAGGCGTAGGTAGAGTCGTGACGTCACGCAACAGCCCGCGACGCTACAAAGGGCTGCGAGCTGTTCGTATCTGCGGCGGCTTCCCCGCTACGGTTCATTTGTATGTAAATATTATTTCCTACAGTCTCCTAACTACCTGCCATGTGTGACCTCTCACCCTTTACAGTTTAATCTCCAGTCACGAGGCCCGAACGGATTGTTATGTAAAAATGTTCACATGTACCTGAGTTATGTGTTTATATATTATGTGAAGTTGTGAATGTCGTTAAGTATTGTAGCCCATACACAAATATTATATCGTTCGGTTTGTATAGACATTCTAACTTTTTGAATATTTATAAGGTATTTGATTTTAGAGAAGGTTAGTTTAAGATAGCGATTTGAACGATCGTACAATGTTACATGGTCTGTTCATTAAAATGCGCGAAGTTGCCTCTTGAGCATAATACAGCTCTATAGTCTTTAAGAAAGGAGGAAAACTCAACAACATAAAATATGGTTTAGATTAAATTGTAAAGGTGGACACTCCTAACCCGACATGGTCGCTACTTAGAGGGCTGTGCGTAGCGAAGCTGGATTTTTCATGGTACTACATGCTATCTATAATTATGTTATTCAGAAGCCTAAGACTCGTTTTAAATTCAAATTATTTATGTAACTTATTGAGTAGGTAACATGTAACGTTTATATGTATGTTATGAAGCGGCTCTCTGCGGGCGAAATAACGGTCACATGTTTATTTTGTTTTATTTTATGTACATTCAGTGTTTTTGATTTGCGCAGTCGAGGTCGCGACTCGCGAGTAGCACTATGTCATAATTAGTAAGACTAGTGCGGCCCGCTCGGCTGCGCGAGTGCAGACTGCAGCTCGCTCGGCTGCGCCGGCGCACAAGTGTTACTCGCTCGGCTGCACGCGCGCTGACTGCTGCTCGCTCGGCTGCGCCTGCCACGCGTGTTGCTCGCTCGGCTGCGCGTGCGCAGAAGTGCGGGCCTCTCGGCTGTGCAAATGTGGATGTTGATGATGTAGTGCGACGCCCGCACAGCGCCGCCGTCGCGATATGTTGCTGTTTGCCAATTTGTCGTTGATCAGTGTAAAGTCTAGTCTTTATCCTGTTTTTATTATCTCTAACGATATAATATTATGTAAACTATATACAAATTGATATTTAAAAAAAGTTCGTGCGTTTTTTGCCCTTTCATGGGGCACGTAGGCTCGTGGTTAGTTAGTATATAAGTACATTTAATATATGTAAATTTATTAATCTCCTTTTTCCTTTTCAGTATTGTGTCGTTTTTTTTTTTTATGTGAGGAGCATATCATTGTGTGACAAGTATGTGAGGCATGGATGTGGTGAGCTTTGTTTTGTTACTATGTACTGTTACATTCGAATAGTTTTAGTCCGCCGCACACGCGACGGTGTAAAACTCGTTTATGGTAATGTAAATGTTGCTTCATAATGTGTAAAAAAAATATATAATCCTATATACAAATTGTAGTTTTACTTCTTGCTTGTAAACCACATTAACGTATTGACTTAGTGTAGTAGAACATGATGGGGTTTGATCCTAATATGCTTGCAATTTTTAACTTTTCCACTGAATTTTAACTTCATCCTAAATAGCTGTATGACTGAAACACAGTTTGATTCAACATTTGACATGATGACTTAGTGCAGCACGTTTATCTCTGACAAACAAATATATACATTGTTATCCTTTGAATAGAGTCCAAAATATCTCGTCTCGAACCTTAGAGACACATTTAGGCTATCAGGTTTTAGTTATTTTCAACATTTTCCCGGAGCAGTCTACCCGAAGAAGTCCGGCTGCCATCATACATAATGATATATACTACTTCAACTATGAGGTCTTAATAATAATTTATTTCGGAAAATCAAGAGTCCATAAAACGTTGCACATACAGAAACAAATTACACGCACCGATATAAAATGAACGACCAACGATATATAAAAACCTACCGTGTAATGCGATGACTGACGTTTGCATGACGATAAAATTCCGTCAGTCAAGCTTCATTCATGATTGATGGTTTTGATTGACGCTTGCATGACCGTGCAATGAACCCCTAAGGGAGCTGGTTTCCCTACGACGCTCTTGGAGCAGGGTAATGGCGTCGTCGGGACTAGCCGGGAGTGATGAGGGTATGCCTGGAACGGCGAATCTTTGAAATGCCGGAAGGGTTCGTATCGAGCGGCCGATGCGATTAGGCAGTTGCGAACTGAAAAATACTGTTCATTTAAATACTCGTGTTCGTAAAAAAAATCTTCTCTTATTATCTATATTCTATAATCATTAACTTCTTAAAAGATGGGGCCCCTTTTCCTTCTTTGCTCCAAGGCTGGGGGACTTTATACGCCCTAGGTACGCCACTAATATCAAGGTTAACAAAATAGGGGTGCACCTGACTTTGGCACCCCGGCAGAATATACCTTTTGCGGGAATGCGGATGCAGTCGCCCAGTGTAAGTAAACTGGCAGTAGTAGCAGTCCTAATGTGCTTCTGAATAGTAGTGGGCTGTAAATAAGGCTACTATGGCTCACGTACAACGTAAATCGGGCTGGTGTCGTCCGCAACTCCACGTCCAAAGCGCGTCTTTGCGTACCTACGTATGCTAGGCTGATGAGTGATGACACATTTAAGTGAAAGTATTAGAGTTTACGTTTACTGAAATATGCACCTTTTTTATGTAAGTAAAGGTCTATATCCACCTACTAGCTTCTGCTAGCGGCATCGCTTGCGTGAAAGTAGGTTTCTCCATGCAAACTTTATACCCTGAAATCCTCTTAGTGGTCGCCTACGTCATAAAAGGAAACCTTGAGAAAAAATTCACACTCCTAGCCCCAGTAGTTTCGACTGTTCGTTGATATGTTAATCAGTCAGTTTCGCCTTTTATATGTATATTTTATATAGACATGGTACCGCTATATCAAGAAGTGCGCGCAGCATTACCTCTCGGTGTGAGCACACCTAAACACAGCAACCGATGTGAATTCTAATGAAATTAACCTCGAAAGACTTAGCACAAAAGATCCAGAAGGGTCGAAACTTCAAAGGCTACAAGATGCAACTACTCACTTCAGGACTGGTAAATCAAGGAAAGAAGACAACTCATACGAAATTCAAAAAATCTCAAAATAAAGAAATATTTTTAATTATGAATCCACATTATCTTTCAATCTAGTTCTATAGTTAGTTGCTCTATTACACACATTATACAGCAACTCTTTATCCTTAACCCAACTTATAACATCTTCATAATCTGTTGCAATATCATCTAACACTTTTAGTAAATTATCATCTGTACATGTTGATAGATAGTTACAAATTAATGTAGCCAAAGATGGTTTCACTTTTGATACAAACTCCTTTAGTTCCTCTTTGTCATTTTCTTCAAATGATGACCCATTCTGATCAGACTTTATAATTGAAGATGAGGCTTTCCATATACTGTAACTAAGGTCAAAATATTTATCAGGTGTACTAGTAATTTGTAAAGCTTTTACTATTGTGTTGGTTGACTCAACAATACATACCAAATCTGAATCAATTTCTTTATTAATTACCAACTTGTCTCCATAGTATTTTAATATTACATTTATCATAGTCATGACACTTTCAGTACTGTGGCTGTATATCTCTTGTGACTTATCAAACCCAACCAAGTTTAAAGCTATTTGAAGACTTACAACTAAAATTCTCTCCAACTCATCTTTAACACACCCTTCTTTCTGATTCACTGTTAACTCAGTGAAGGCTGAGATTAGTGAATCTAAGGCCTCTGGAATTATGAAGTGTGTAAAAAACTTTGTTCTAAATCTATTAGTATTGCAATATGAACACAGTGTATTTAGGTTCTCTAAGGCAGTCACCAAAAGAACTTTGTGTGAAGAATTTTTTAATATAAAGTACAAAGCTGAAGAGTACTCTACATTCGCGAACAAATCCATCCAGGTGTCCACTTCTTCTTCGTTCGCTAAAAACAAACACGCGCTCACGAGTCGCAGCAGCTGAACTAAGACTAAACTATCGTCCGTGTTTATGTAATCAATCAGAATGGTTAATAAATTGTCCATCTTCATCAACACGTTGACCACTTCTTTTTGGCAACACATATTTCCGATGATACCGACGATTATTTCAATAATTCTGGGCATCTCAATGACCGGTAATGTGAAATTGAAAAGCTTCAATACATCGTGTTTTTGAAGAAATAACACAACATCTCTCTCTGCGGTCATGTCCCACAGTATGCAGACATCATCTTCAAACGCTTTTTCCTTGATTTCTTCTTTTAAAGTGTCTAAATTAGCCAGTTTCAACAAAATTTTGAGTACAAAGCGCTCGCTGTAAGCTGTGTCGCCGATCACGTCGCCTGCCACTTGTGGCGAATTTTCAGTATCTTCCACTTGTTCTGGCTTCATTTTGATTATTATAAACTAGATGTACCACTAATAATTTACCCTTATTTTCAATAATATGCTTTTATGACAATAGCATCTTATTAACGTATCCTTTCCTTTGTAATTCTAATCAAAACGTCAGTCAGTGTATTAGCGATGGGCGAGTTACTCGAGTCAAACAATAAACTTGTCAATTCGAGTTGCTTTATCCTTCAACTCGATTTGACTCGGTAGTGGTTCAGCAAAAGGTTAAGCAATTAGGTCCACCGCGAGTCAACTCGGCGGTACTCTCGGTAGAAAAGAGTCGGTCAACGGTTCTGCCACTGCGGTTCTTTTGTTCAATTTGATGAGAGTGAAATGGCGACACTTGGAACTCGTCGTATTCACCGCATAGTTCTTTGCGCTGGTAGCTTATTTGTTGTTTACTGTTGAACTTTGTAATTATCTGTGCTAACTTAATTAATGTTGTGTATTTTCATGTAAGTCCGTTATATAACGGATGCACATGAAAATAACGGTGTGGTGTGGGAGTTTTTATAAAAAATAATGACAAAACAGTTACTTTCAAACAAGTTACAAATATATCGACAACACAATCAAATCTTATGAATCTGATTTCTAGTTCCGTCAGAGTCAATTTGATCATGACTAGCGCTCATTAAAAGACCCCGAAAACAGACAATGGCGTTACATTACACGATAGATTTTGCTGTCAGTTTTGCCACAGTCAAATATTTTGATTGACGAAAAACCTATTATCTAATGCGATGACTGACGCGTGCATGACGAAAACATAATGGCGATAACATTCCGTCATTCAAATATCATTCATGATTGATGGTTTAGATTGACGCTTACATGATCGTGTAATGGACGCCTTTCGATCGGCCGATAGTTTGGTTGGTTGATTGTTTAATCAGTATGAATCTGTATGTAAGTTCGCACACAAAACGATTCAGAATCGGCCGATAAAAAAGTTTAGTTTCATACTGATTAAGCAACCAACCAAACTATCGGCCGATCGAAATTCTGCAGTTTATGGGGTCTCTAACTCTGACTCGACCGACGGAACTGAGCTATAGCCCACAGAGTCGAGTTGACTCGAGTTAGCCACCATTACAAATCGAGTAATCGAAAATGCGAGTCCGCCAATGGCATCCCTAGTCGCTAGTGTCAAACCATTTTGACAGACATGAGGTCATTGACTGAATAATAGGAGTGAGCGAGTGAATACAAGAATGTTTTTTCTTTTCTAAAATAGCGTTTATGAAGTTGGCTTTCTATCATATTAAAAAAATCACTAGTCGATGCACTTAAAAATATATTCTAATATAGAAAGACTCGAATACAAGGCAATTAAGGTTTGGAGGTATGCGGAACAGAGAGTAAAGTCCCGCAAACCTCCGTTGAAAAGGGAGGATCCTCCGACCGGGTGTTATGTCTGGTGGGCTACTACTGCCCGATAGATGATTTCGGGCTGTTCTATATATGTTCTAAACTCGCGGAGAACTTTGATTGCGCGATGCAGGATTAGTTCTTATGTGACGCCATAGATGTCGCTACAAAGGTAAGCATTATTTGAAACAAACAAGAATTCATTTTTATTTACATAACAAACTTTAGA
Source organism: Mythimna pallens (assembly GCA_961205895.1). Classification (NCBI taxonomy): domain Eukaryota; kingdom Metazoa; phylum Arthropoda; class Insecta; order Lepidoptera; family Noctuidae; genus Mythimna; species Mythimna pallens. Next base: position 4,310,762 of record OY540830.1, read on the forward strand.
AGCATTTTTTTAAAAACCTTAAACGGTCAGATAGGTTTTGGGCAGGAACGGTTGACAGAAACGATTGTCCTATGCCTTAAGCGTACTGGGGACGGAAACCAGCCTCCCTGAAGAAATAGATAACATCTTTGACTGTCGGTACAACCACCAAATTAATGTGTTTTAAGATGGGCAGGCATGACCTCCGTTGCATACAGATTGTGGCGTTGCAGACGATTTGATGTGTGTAGGGTTTCCCTCCCTTCATAAGTGCCGTTTGAAAATGTTCGCTATAGGAACATACGTGAGGATTATGCCACGGCTCATGGCTCCCGTATAATGTAAAGAAAACCGAGCTCCTGGTGTTCCATTCCAAGGTCACACGCTTACCACTCGTCTTAAACTGTGTTTTATTGGGATAAAACACAGTGCACAGCACTCAGCCTACAGAGTGTTGCCTTTTGCCAGAGAAAGAATTATTGAAATCGGATCAGTAATATTCTACCAGTAATTTCTATGTTACTATTTGATTTTATTATTTGATCTAAAAAAAGAGAGAGCCTCCTATTACTTTAGGTTAGCATTTTCGGGTTTACTAAAAAATAAAGCATATGATTTTTCTCGCGATCAGAAAACTTATAAAAGTTCTTTTACATGTCTCATTCACATCGGAGAAGAAGTGCCTCCGACTCTACGTTAGATATTAAATGAAAATTAAGCATTTCAAAACGTATTGGTTTTTATTTGCAGACTGGATTCTTATTTTTAAAATACATAATTATTTCATTTATTTTTGATCAAACACTTGTTTCTTGTTTTAAATCCACTAAATTGTGCTATAGTTTGTCGGCTAATCTTTATTTGGTTAAAATACAATTTGAGTTATTTATTATGTAATTCTTTATGACAAAAATATCTTAAAATACTAATTTTGGGGCTTTTATTGAAATTGATGAAATCACCTGTTTCGTAGGATTTATGATTTTACTTACTCTAAATAACCATTTCAGCTTTGTGAGTGTGTGAGTGAACTGAACACGATCACTTGTTATTATTTGGATCATATTTTTTCACATAGCTGTATCCAGCCTTTCTTAGCCGTTTTCCTAACCCTTTTGACTTTTCTTGTAGTTGGTAAATGGCTTCTATGACTTTTTTATGATATCTTTTTTCATCTTTTCCTGACAAAACCTTGAATTCTACATCTGCCCCAGCGATATTAAGCTTCTTGTCTATCATTCTCTTGATTATAATTCTTGCTTCATAGGGAAAGCTCAGGCGCGCCCACCCCTCGTTACTGCCTTTCTGATAATCCAGAAATTCTACTCTTGCACCTGAAACAATATTAGTGATCTTATAAAGTCTACATGAACAGCACTAAAAAATAAAATTGTTTTTTTTTTTTATTCTGCTGAGTATTTTACGTGTATTCTCACATGATATTCATATTTTCCGGAAGTAATAACTGATTAATTAACTGTAGATGGCACGGTTGGCGCAGTGGTTGGGCGATTTACTGCTGCACTACGTATTGCGGGTTCGATTCCCACAAGAAATAAATATTTGTAAGGCCTGCAGATAGTTCCTCAGGTAGTTTGGTTAGTGACCCTGACTGTTATGCCGGTTTCAATTCTCAATACTGGACAAATGTTTCTGTAATGAGCATGGTCATTTTTTCTGTGTCTGGGTGTAATTTATCTTTATATGTATTTAGAAATATATAAGTATATAATATTAGTTTACATGTTTGCAGAAATTCCTAATGTGGGGCAACATTTTAAAAAGTAAAAATTTGTTCACTACAAGGTTTTTTGTTACTAAAGTTATATTACCTAAAGCTACAAGCGCTTCCTTTACATCTTCCCTCTTCATGTTTCCGGGGGCTCCAGTAAAGTGGAATACAGCTCCCTTGGGCAATTTACACCTCCCCTGTGGGTACATAGTGTAGAGATCTTTTTCTTTATTCCGTGTATAGTATTCATAATATTCTCTGCCCCGCATCTTTTGGCATTTGCATAAACCCTTTTCACCACACTCTACCTAGAATTGGAATGAAAAGAGCAATCAATACTTTTCTAATAATATGAAATAATTATTACAAGGGAAATTCTGAAGATTGTTATAAAATCACACTAGAATAGTTGCTGTTATTTTTTTTCAATTTCAATTATGAAAATATACATTATAAATTATTATATCGTAAGCTTTAATTCAGTGCAGCTAGAATTTGAGGAGTGAGATTTATTTTTAAAACCATCCCCATTCTCAGTCAAAATATTTTTTACCAGTAAAATACAGTAAATATCCAATTACATAGTCATTCAAGGTATCATCTGAATCATACTCGTCCTTCTTTTCAGGTTTTGTTAGAGTCTTTTTAAACAATTCTGGAGGACATACGAACTCAGTTATGTCATACATAGGATCGTTACAGCTTGATATCCAACTTCCACTTTTAGAATCTTCAATATTAGACATTTTTTCAACAACTACTTCTTCTTGACATATGTCGGATAAATCATACTGTGTTCCCACTTCAACAGACATCATCGTATTCCGTCCATTTGGAGGACATTCAGTAATTGTCAACTCTTCAAACTTCACTAGTTCCTGGATTTGAGGATCAGCATCTGCAAGTGTCCCGGCACTCTTTGGTAATTCTAAAATTAAACTCAACATTCTTTAGTAAAATTCATTTGCAATACTTAATATTAATGATTCTGATTATTATTTGTACTTACTTACCTGAATTAGTGGGATAATTATTTACATTGAACATTTTTCAAAATAATACTTGAATGTTTTCAGTTACTCTTTTTTTACAAGCAGCGACACTACAGTAGCACATCTCAAGCGTTAGCTTTACATACTCTTTGAGCACATCATTAATCAATAATAACAACAAGGCTCTTGTCGAAAAGAACGAATGACAAAGATCTAAAATATGATAGACGTTTACAAAGTTAGTTTCGTCTTCGTTCATGTCTATCTATGGCAGTATCAAATTCTATAATTTGAATTAGATAGGTAGGTGCATCAAGGATTTTATATATCCAGGAGAAATAAGTCGATATTACTTCACTACTGTATTGACTCGGTTATTAACAAGCAGTTGCGTAACTAGTCCCAAAGGTGCCTCATATCAAAAGAAATCGAGGTTTTGTTTTTACAACGTAATCCTTACTAGCACAGAGACGAGAGAGTCACGATAGGCCTTGAAAGATATGACCAGACTAACTGGATAGATTTCGTATAAGTCATGTAAGACTAAAGACCAATGACCTCGTTTATTGCGAGTATTCTAGAATAGGAGAGCGAGAAAATGGAAATCCTATCTTTTAGTAATTCTTTAACTACGCATCTCTCATCAATAAGAGAATTGAAGGTTGTGGATAAATGTTACGAATTTTTACACGAGGCCCCTGCAGCTTGTGGGCTCCGTATCATTGATACGGCGGTAGCTACGCCCCTGTGACCTAAAACAAAGATAAATAAACTTTGATGCCACAGTTAAATTGTAGTTGGGAAAGGCTTTTTGCAGTCTGTCTACATAAAGTGTGAAAAGTTACACTGTGTTATTTATTCTACTCTTCATTTGATAGGGAAAAATGGAAACAACAATTAATATCCTTACGAGATAAAATTTAATAGTAAATATTTCACGTAACAAATGAAACTCTAGTTTAACAGTTCTTTAACAAACAGTTTATACTTGTATGAAACATTCTCTTTATTTTACATAAAAGCAAACATGGAAGTCTATGATTAAGCATAGAGCCGTCTGAAGGCAGCGCCATCTATTACTAACTGTCGGAAGTTCTGATTTTCTTGGTGTTGCCACTGTCATCGTTGTCGTGTCGTCGTTTCTTTCCGTGGTATTTATTGCCACCTTTTCTGCCCTTATTGCTTTTGAAGTTCTTCATATTTTTTCGTCTTTTGGTCATTTCCTCGACTGTTTTTTGTAGGTATGTCGTTTCTTCTTCGCCCTCAAGAACTTTGAACTCAACGTCGGCTTCGGCAATCTTCATTTTGTTGTCGGTCATTTTCTCTGCTATTTCTTTGGCGGTGTCCTCCTTTGTGAGACGCACCCAACCTTCTTTGTCACCCACTTTGAAGTCTATGTAAGCTATATCTGCTCCTGTGAACAATACATAGACATAATTATAGACATTTTTTTGCTAATTATACCTACATGATTACAAATTAAGAACTTACGAGTACTCTGATGTTGACTTTTTTTTTTAAAATTTTTAAGGGTAGTTTGTTAATTAATGTCTAGTAGGATTTAAAGGGTGTACATAAATAATGGCTATGGCTGTTGTTACGGCAACGTTTTGCGGTTCCTAAGGTACGAGCAGAAAATTCTTACTGGATTCTGATTGGTCGAACTGTCAGAGCACAAAAGACATAGAAAATAAAGAGGTAAGTTGTACAAAAAAATAAGGCATTTTGTTTGGACTCAGCCACACAGCCAGTAGTTTTTTTTTTAATATTTGTCCTTAAATAATAATCTGAGAAGAGTACAGCAAGAGACAGGCTGGATTCAATATCCAGCCTGCCTCTTGCTGTACTCTCCCAAGCAATGCCCTAAGCCAAGGTCTGTACCCGACAGAGGGTACCTTTAGCGTGCAGTTTCTTAGTTTTTACAAGTCCTAGGTGGTGGTTTTAATTTACTAAGGCCACCACAGGCAAGTCCGGTTTACCTGCGACCTCATAGGTTGACCTGCAAGGGGTCACTCACAAAAAAATGTAGAGGGTACAGTCAACCTCTAGCTCTCTCTCTCTCTAAAAAGAAAGAGAATGTGAAGAAATAAACAGGGAGGAAAGAAGTTATTTTAATAATCGCAGGAGTGGAATTCCTTGCCGGAGTCTGTGTTTCCTGATAGCTATAACTTAAGGCTCTTTAAATCAAGAGAGGTGGTAAAACGCGTTTTTTTAAAAAAAAATCGAAATTTCGGGCAAATTAATAAAAAAACAAAAACACAAATAAAGTCCCCATAGAAGGAGGTAGGGTATTGTTTTGTATTATTCCTTACTAGCTTCTGCTAGCGGCTTCGCCCGCGTGATAGAAGATTTCTCTATACAAACTTTAGACCTCCCATTTCTTTAGGGGTGAATTTTGGAAAATCCTCTCTTAGTGCTCACCATGTCATAAGAGGAAACCTAGCGCAAAATTTTAGTTTCCTACTCCCAGTAATTTCGATGTAAATTGATTTGTCATTCAATCAGTTTCTCCTTTTGTATATATTGACGGTTGTAAGGCTAATTGATCTAAGCGACATTTTTTCAAAAATAATTGAGACCTGACTTAAAACGATGGAGAAAAATGGTCTGATTCCAAATATGTATATAACTCGATATTGGAAAAAATCTCATTTAGATCAATTTACCTTACAACCCTTGAATATAGATATATGTTTTAACTAACAAGAGTGTAAACCAAGGCACTTCTTACCTATTGTACTTAAAGCTTCTTTGATGTCCTCTCTCTTCATCAAATCGGTACCACCACTGAAATGAAGAACTGTTCCTGTGGGTAGTTTCAGCTCCTCTTTTTCAACCTGAATTAGATATTAATGAAGACATGTTAGATATATATTTATACAAATAAATAAATTCAATTGTCTGATTATAATATTATTTGATATCTATGATAAAATGCAATTTTCAAAATTGTTGTGTGTCTGTAAGTTTCTCAAGTCAATACTTTATTGCATTACATAATGCACAGCAAAGTCTGTTTTATAGAAGAGAACATGAATAGAATTGAATAAAAGATATTAGTCTAAATTTATTAATTGTTGCACTTATAGCCAATTATTTATTGAAAAATAGGTAGACAACAATTATGGTCTCCAAAATGGCAAGACCGATTTTGACGAGACTTTCACTGACGGATAGCTTATGATATTAGGGGTAACTTAGGCTACTATTTATTTTTTCAGTGGGAATGGGACTTAATTCCATGGGGCAAGGAACATCTCCAAATAGATCAGTTAAAATAAAATCAAATTTGGTTGAAATGAAATGAGATATAATAATTGTAACAAATATATGTTTGTCTTTCTTGAAAAAACTTCATTCTCTGTCATGGCTAAGTATGATGGTAAAACTTTTACAGTTCGATTTGCAACAATATTTCAAAAAATCGTATGTATATAGATTATATGGATGTGTGAATGTTTGTTACTCTTTCACATAAAAACTACTGAACAGATTTTGATGAAAAATGGTACACAAATAGACAGTATAAAAACACAACTTACATTATTATCCTTATCCTTATTTTTTTTATCCTTCTGTTCCTTCTTGTTGGCATACTCTTCTTGTTTCTGCACTATATAGTCATCCTGCCATAAGATTATCAGTTCCGTCTCTTGGTACTCATGTGGTTTGCCTTCCATGAACTTTTCAGCCTGAAATTTTAGTAATTGATTTTGATATCAACATGTAAATTGACAAGGAGAAAAATTAAAAATTCTTCCAGTTTCTTGTTTAATGACAGCCGAGATCAACAGCTTCATATACAGTCAAATAGGGTGAATGGGGTCAGAGGCATAGTGTAGACTAATTTAGACGTGGTTGAAGGCACTTCAGCGACAGCTCACTAATTTGTCTATGGCTTTTTTTTAGGTGGGAAATCATACAATAACTTCTCTAATCCAATGGTGTGTCAGACTTTTAATGACTAAAACCCACTCCTGTTCCTTCTTTGCCTTCGTCCAGGGTATATTTTTGCACAATCCCATGGCTTTAGTTTATCTGTGGTATGGTGAGATTTTTTTAATTTGTATCTGATGATAGGACAATTTTTTGAGAAAAAAATAATGATTTATTACCTGCTCCCTAGTCTTGAAAGTAATGAACACAGATCCTTTAAACAACCTTTTCTTTGAGGAACGTTCCTGGAACTTCCTCATGATAATGTTCTCAACCTGGTCATACTTTTTAAAGTGCTTCAGAAGATCATCCAGTGTCGCATCCTTGGGGAATCCTTTAGCATAAATTGTCCTGTTGCTGAGTTCCTTTCTGCGTTCCTCGTTCATCTCTGGAATAGGTACATCGGGGCTCCTTCTGACTTTTTTGTTGTCTTCTGACATCTGAAAGATTAAGAGGATTTTTTTTTATAAAAATAAATATAATTAGATTTTATTTATGGCAATTGAGCCAGTCAGAAAAGTCGCAATGTGACTTGTGGTTGACTTTAGTCTCTTAAGAATTCTTATTTGAATCACTGACACAACAGTAATTTACATTTTCACTACCACATCATCATTTTGGGATACAGAAGGTATAAACAGATGTCCAGCATTGTGTCGCCACAAGTGTGCTGTGCATTTCGCATCCATCGGATTTCCGCCGAGTATACGACCCTCAGGTCATCGGTCGGCGATTTTTTGGGCTATGTCTGTAACCTTGGTTCTCCATCAGAAATGAAGATGTCCGCAATCTTCATTTCTGATGTGATCACGCAAGGAAACTCCGAACATAGCCCTTTAAGTGACTTAAAGCCTTCTGATGAGTCCCATTGTAAGCGACCACATTTCGGAGCCATATATATGTCATCACTGGCAACACGCACTGGTCATAGACTTTCGTCTTGAGACACTTGTCTCCTTATTACGTAATAACTCTATAGTAGCAACTTTTTTTAGGTAAGTAGTCCACTGTTACTTTCTTTTTTGTATGTATAATGGTGTACAATAAAGAATATAATAAATACCTCTAACAATCCATTGGTGGCCTTATTCAAAGCTTTGGCAATAATTTCGGTGTCTTTAGTCAGCTTGGCAAGTCGGTTGAACCTGGTGAGAATGTCGAGTGGCACCCAACCATCGTCGAGCTTGACTTGTTCACGGAGAAACTTGTCACGGGGCAGGTTCAGGTCCCCTGAAAATAAACAGAATACACATGTTACCAAAAATTCTGTGAAACTATAATGATTGTATACTTGACTAGCACTTGGCCAGCTACTTTGTTCATGAGAAAGTTTACTTAAAAACTTTTCACACCCATAATGTAGTTATTAATTTTGAAATATTAATAATTACAGTCATTTTTATTCATTTTCTGTAAGATATCTTGACCGAAGTATGTTTTGAGTTAATCATACTTTTATTGCTTTACTGTCATATTGTTGTTAACTTAATTTAATGTGATTGGGAGTTATTTATATTTAAATATGAATAAAATATTTTTTATAATAGTTTTAGGGCTTATAATAACTTCGTATGGAACTCAAGATTAAATAAAAAATGTTTTGATATTTTAATGTGTCCTCTTAAATAGTTTCAAGAAGTCCCTATGTAGAACTTTTATTGCTACACTGAGATTTCATGTAATTCAAAAGTAAAAATCTTCTGACTTCTAGATATTATATGATGTCAGAATCTTGAAATAGTTTTCAGAAAAAATATTCATAAATGCCTTACTGTTGAACTAGGGCAGTGATATACAAATAGAAGAGAAAAAAAGTAAATACTTAACAAGAGTTCTAGCTTGTTGAAATTACGTATTCCTCGAAATAAATTGTTATATAGCAGTACGAATTGTAATCATGTCAAGAGGAACCGCAAAAGAGTAAATATGTATTCATGCAGTAGGTCTTTCTAATCACTACACAAATACAATGTATACTATGTTGAAATTAAAGTTATCAACATACAGTCTGTTATTGTAATTAGGGGAATAAGGAATTCCCCTAATTCCAAGCATGAGTACCTCAATATAAACAGCGTTTATTATTTGCTGGGTACATCATAAACAATGATTGTAAGCATGCAAAGACCTTGGCCGAACCCGTCTTCTTTATTTAAACTCTACGTCAGCCGTTGCAATAGTTTATTACTCACCGAAATAGTACTCAACCTGACGTATGATAGAACTTTCCAATTCAGTGGTTTCTTCATCCAAACTTTCCTCTTTCTCATTATTCTCTTCTCCATTACTCTCAGCGACTACTTCTTTTGCCTCAGTCATGTTTATAAACCTGAAAACAGACTAAAATGTAAACTCCAAAACCATGCGACGCGGCGCATCTATAAAATGGCGCTATCGATTAGAGGACTTACCTGCTCTTTGGCTGACAAACACAGAAACGTTGATAGCAACAATAAAATTGCAACAGTTAACGTTAAATTAATCGATTCAAGCTATTTCTTAAGAAAACACGTGTTTCGATTATAACCACACGCGGCCGGTCCAGATTTAAAAGGGTTACCGCGGCGCGGGGAGGAGGGGATGAAAACGATGATGTTTGATGTTTCGTTCTGAAAGTTTGATGTTTAGGCTCGATATTGATTTTTAATAAATCTTTTGATATCTGCGGCGGCTATGCTAAATGCTAACAATTTCAATTATATTGAAAGTAATGTCTTTCCATTGAAATTTGTAAGTCTATATTACACATAATTATCTGGCTTTTTGAAAAGCTACTATAAGAATCCAAGATCCCAAAGCAAAGGGGTCAAACGTCACAAAAACGAGTTTTTCGTGATTTTCAACAAAACGGCAAATTTTATCATAAAATTAGATCAGATTATTATCTACAAAAATGTCTAAATAGTATTTTTCTTAAGAGCCACCGTTTTTGAGATTAATGATTCAAAAAGTTGAAAGAGGTAATCGTCATAACATGTCATACAGTTGCACACGTTTTCATGCCACCTTTTAGGTAAGTAAAGTACTTAGCGCATTTTTAGGACTTTGTACCTCTTAAGGAAAAATTGGAACCCTTATATGAACACTTTGTTGTCCGTCTGTCTGTCTAACTGTCTGTCTGTCAAGACCTTTTATCTCGAGAACGCGTAGAGGTAGGTATCGAGTTGAAATTAAAACCATGTACTCAGGTCTGCGATCCCTCGAAGCTGTGAAAAAATCAAACTTGTAAGTTAACGAAAAAAAAGTTTATGTTTAGACTTATCAAGTTACGTCGGCTGTATTGTAAACAACCATATGACCACGTGACTGAGCGTTGAGATGACGTCAGAACAAAGGAATCGGAGGCGCGGCCTACTCGAGGCGTTCGGCGCGAACGATACAGTTGTAACTTGGCATGGGTGTGACATACTTGACAGATAAAAACGCTGTAATAAAATATAAAACGATTACCTATCTCCAATAAATAATTCCGATCATACGAATAATTTCATCATCATATTGAACAAAAAAGTAGGTCAAGCGATATACGACCTTAGTGAAACCTAGTTGCTCAACCAATTCAAAGGCCATCATGCGACGTCCCGTATTCCGGAATTTAATCCAGAAGGAGAAGAATGCACAGTGTCGGTTTGGTTAAAGAAAATTGACTAGTTGGGAGACATGCATGGCTGGACCGATAAAGTAAAATCATTTCAAGATAACTCAGTGGTCAAACACGTAAGTGGTACAATAGACTCGATGAATATAACTATTTCTGGAGCGAATGAAAATACATGATAGTAAGAACATTTCCCAAACATCGTGACTGTAGTAATGTGTTGGATAAATGATGAACAGAAAGAAGCTGCCGAACGAAACAATGACTAGATACTATCACAGGATAAAACCGCTATATGTTTCCATTGTAACTTGTCTGATATTGCTAGTGTTTCGTGTATAATCAGAGAGTTACCGCCTTCATTACAACCAAACGCTCGGACTTTCACCCAGATGACCTGTAAGAGGCCTTCCTCTGTGCCCTCGATGATTATCAAAACTGATGTAAGTATTACGGCTATGCACATTGATGCAGAAGTTGGAAAGCTTCTGAAAGAGTTTTATCAGATATGTCATCTGCACTATTAGAAGCAATTTTCTTTCTTTTTTAAGGTTCCGTAGCCAAATGGCAAAAAACGGAACCCTTATAGATTCGTCATATCTGTCTGTCTGTCCGTCCGTATGTCACAGCCACTTTTTTCCGAAACTATAATAATAATAAGGAGAGCAGACCAAAGAAGGGTCATTATCACAAACAAAAAGCGGCTATTTTGAACACTTGTCGTATAGTTAGAATTTTTTTACAACTGGACTTAGATAATAATTTAAATTCAGTACAAAGTCTTTTACCACCTTTAACCAATAATTAGGATCTCACCTTGGTTCACACCCGTGAGATTCTAAAAGAACACCAGGCACCAGCCTGAGAAAAATTCCCTAAAAACCATAATAATAATAATAATTTTTATTGTTGACATATCCGTTCCGCATGACGAGAACCTCGTGAAAGTTGAGAAAGATAAACAAATCAAGTATATCGACTTGGCTAGCGAGGTTCTCGACATGTGGGATGTGGACACAGCGATCATTGTGCCGATACTCGTGTCGGGCAATGGCTTAATAGCCAAGAGCCTCGACCAACACCTTAGGAGGCTCGCGTTAGGCGGCTGGATCAAGGGCTTGATTCAGAAAGCGGTACTCCTGGACACGGCTCGCATTGTTAGGAGGTTCCTTTCTCTGGAGCCCTGACCGCCGGTAGCTTGGACCCTATTCCCGATACCGGTGGGGTTCTATTTTTTATATTTTTAAATGTTTTTTTTTTGTATGATTTTGTTTAAAAAAATAATATTTAAAAATGTAATTTATATTATGTGTTTACAAGGAATAAAGAGAATAATAATTTTATTTAAGCACTTTTACAATGAAATATATAAAACAAACTTAAAAATACTTAGTAGTACTAATTTCTAAAAAGATTGGCTTAATTACCTAATTATATAAAAAACTAGTTTTAATTTACACATATTTATATTGACCTATTATGGTGTACTAGTACTGTCATTACAACTTGTAGCGACTTGCCTGAGCTAGGTTAACAAAAACCTGTGTTTCAGGCCATCACTAGACTAACTATAAGAACTTATAGATATTGAAACTTGGTAAGTAGATGTATTCTGTGAATCGCATTAAGATTTTCACACAAAAATAGAAAAAAAAAACAATAAATTTTGGGGGCTCCCTATACTTAGAACTGAGTCTCAAAAATTTTTTTTTCATCAAACCAATACATGTGGGGTATCTATGGATAGGTCTTCAAAAATAATATTGAGGTTTCTAATATCATATTTTTCTAAACTGAATAGTTTGCGCGAGAGACACTTCCAAAGTGGTAGAATGTGCCCCCCACTTCTAAAATAAGAGAATGATAAAACTAAAAAAAATATATGATGTACATTACCATGCACACTTCCACCGAAAATTGGTTTGAGTTAGATCTAGTAAGTAATTTGTTTAATACGTCATAAATCGTAAACCGCAATTTACCTTTCAAGTTTGTACACTACCGACGACAACCCTCAGTGCGCGAGTCCGACTCGCACTTGCCCAGTTTTTTTTTCTTTGTTTAGTTCATGTATGTATGTATGTGAGTTTCTTTATTCCATCATCCCCGTGTTCCGAATTGCGCTAAAAGTGAATATATCGCAAATGCGTCCAAATATAATAGTCACAAAATATAAGGGCTATTGAGTAATAATTGTGACGTAGCGCGTTGGTCGAATTCGCGGTATTATCGCTTTTGACGTAATTCGGAACGCAGGGCATAACTTCTAAATGCCTAAACTGATTTACATAAATGGGGTATCGTTAGAATCCTTGCATCGTCTCGAGTAACATGGGCTATTGAAAAAATATAGAAATGTAATGTGGTGGGTATGATAAATAAATGATCACCCACCCAATTATTTTTTAATTAAAAAAAAAAACATTTTAGACATTTGGTTTAGAAAACCCAACTAATATTATTAATTAATATAAAAATCGGCCAAGTGCAAATCGGTCATGTGTGTAAATGATTTTCGAACCATAGTACATCGTACACTAGGTATGCAAACAAGAATCAACTTTGTCGATTAAAAAACATGTTTCCTCATACCTACACTAAAAAATAAAACTACACTGTAATTATTTTTTCTTGCTTTTTGGTTGATTAAAAAATTATAATTATGACATGGCACTCGTGTTTTTTAATTTTTTAAACTATACATTTTTATCGTAGGAAATTTTTATCGAAGTACTTATCTATACTCAACTTTAGAACTTTTTTTCCGGCGCCCCTTATGCCTTGGCGCTGGCGCTCGTGTGCGCCGCGCAGCGGCCCTGCGTTCTGTGTAGACACGGCTAATTGTCAACCAAGCCAGCCAGTGCTTGTTGGAGAAGCCACATCCAACGACCGAAGAGAATATAAACTCGGATCGCTCTGTTTTTCTCTCTCGTCTGTAGTATACTTGACAGCTAAAAACGCTGAAAAAAATATTCCGAGGTTACAAAGATGCGAACCCAGCTGAAAATAAGAAGGATTGTTCAAAATGAAATATAAAAAGTCCTCATCGATCCAACACCTGGGAAAAAATACTCGGGGTCAAAGGTCACAAAAACTAGTTTTTTGCGATTTTCAGCAAAGGGGTAAGTTTTATCATAAGATTAGCTCAGATAAAAATTGTAGATCAGATAATTGTCTACAAAAATGACTAAATGCTTTTTTCTTAACAGCCACCGTTTATGTAATTTAATAGAATTTTTGAATCATTATATCTCAAAAAACGGGTGGCTATTAGGAAAAAAGCATTTAGACTCCTCATAGGATCACTGCAGAACCGTCGAAACAAGTAAAATTGCTTTGTTTATACGTGTAGTCTATGACTGACTGAAACAAGAGGGGGAATATATCGAACTGATCTGATGATATGATCCATGAAGCCTGAAGTTAGGCACCGGAACTCGGAACTCTGTAATAAATTAATATTATCTAACCGTGTTTGGGATTATTAGAATTGTCATGAGATACACTTTGGCTATAAGGTATTTAAGTTTGGCTGAGAGGTACTTTTTAGTGATGGTACCATGACTAAAAAGTGTAAAATAAAAAACTTTTTACAAAAAAAAAAAAATACAACCGACTTCAATGTAAAAAAACACTGAAAAATTCAAAATAACTTTAATTTCGGAAGTCGGTGTTAAATAACGAAGAGACAAAACTATTATAAAAACACCGACTTCCGAAATTAAAGTTATTTTGAACTTTTCTACATTGAAGTCGGTTGTATTTTTTTTTGTAAATAATTGTCTGATCTACAATTTTTGTCTAAGCTAATTTTATGATAAAACTTAGTTTTTCTCAAAATCGTTTTTTTTACCCCGAGTATTTTTTTTCCAGGTGTCGGATCGATGAGGACTTTTAAGATTTCATTTATGAAGGTTTTTGAACAATCCTACCAATTTTAAGCTGGGTGCGAATTATTGTAACCTTACACCTATTCTTTGGTTTAATTTGACTGCACTAGATTACCTTCAATAAAAAATTACGATCATACGAATTATTTCATCCCTGATTCAGATAGTTCCTGTAATTGAGATGATAAACTGTCAGTGGTAGAAACGGTTGGTCTGTTGTTGGATGGAGCACACTGATATAGGTGAGACCTCCAGTATCTTGTCTGCTAATTCGGCTACTTTGTCCAAGGGTAAGTCTATTTGCGTGCTAAGAATTATCTACACGTTTTTAGGTAAACGTAAATAGTAAAACGTACTAAATATACGTGGTAGAATTATTCGGGTACAAGAATTGGTCCGCCATTATGACGTTTATCTTTGGTCTCGTGAGTTTTATAAACAAAATAGCTGTTTCCATTACCGCGGCGGGCGCGGGTGAAAACAGCTTCGTAATTTCTTAGCCTTACCTACAAATGGGGATCCGGAGGGAACCACAGGTTGGTTCATCAGTTCAGCATTTTGTCTAGCCAAGGCCTGATTTTCCAGCTGAGACTTTATCTCCTCCATGGCAACGAAAATAAAACAATAATAGATGAAAGTAAAATTAAAACACAACCTAATGTAGACTACCACAGTCAGCGCACACATGTAATCTTTACGTACAATTACATAAAAATAAAAATATATAAAAAAATTAAAAACAATACAAAAACTAAATTATGTTATTAATAATCACACAAAATAAGCATAGCATGCATAATCAGCCTTATAATGTTCCAACTGCTGGGACTCTGGCCTTTTCTCTAGGAGTGGGAACACATAAAATAAGTAATTAGTTAATCCCGTTTGCCGTTCACTTCCTTAATCATGGCGCACATTTACAGCGCTCATTGCACGACGAGTCGAAGAAATGCGCTCGTTGTACGATGTAGCCGCGTACCAGCGCAACTACGCAATGTAATAATGGCGGCCGCCTGCTTTTATTACTTTCCGGTGCAGGATGTAAGCGAAGGCGCGGACAAATCACTTCACCGTAGTAGTAAATCGTATTAGTGTCGTCTCCAATTAAATTCCGCGCAATTTCACGATATCAATTCGGGGTCACCAGTTTGGGAAAATGCCTTCCCAAATCTATGTTGATTTGTTGGATGATGAGGGAACCAAGTAATTATGAAAATCGGCGGGATACAACTCCTGTATTGTATAATATATTACGTGATGAAAATCCAGATTCAAGTCCTTTCTCGAACCGTCAATATGACTGGTCCAGAGGAAAATGTTGGGGCATGGAAATAGTTAGTTCTATGCAAGGTTATTGTGAAGTAGCTGCCACACTACCAAATACTACAACAACATTAAAAGGTGTACATCCATTATCTCTAATTTTATCTTCAACTTCAACTCTTCATTAATGGCATTAACAAATCATTCATACGAAGAGATGGCATTCATTAAACTTTCGCTTGGTCATTTTCTTTCTATTGTGTCTCTAATTACGATATTCAGTTTTCGGTGTTTATTCTATGCTATTCTCCAACAAAAAAAAAAAACCATGTTTGATATGCATGAGGTCTTGTCAAGAGTTTTTGGCGGGATTTCTTCGAGTGAAGTTTAGTGGCTGTTTTAATTATTCGCAAATTGATTCCTAGTGGATATTCTGATGTAAAATTGGTGTAGTTTTGTATCTCAAGTGTCTGCGCAACTGGAATAATATGTGGAATCATTGAAATATGCGCGGTCTCGGTAAAATGGAGCTGAGAATTTTATTGTAGTTTTACATTTGCTGCCAAATACTTCAAAAAACATTAGAATATGTTACACCTGCATTCTAATGTAAAACAAAAAGAAACAACTATTACGGAAGACTTATTACGCAAAAAAACATAGACGAAGGACTAGGCGATATGGTCGAAAAACTATAGCCTAGCTTAAGGGGTAAACAGAAAAAAAAATGAGGTCCTGTCATGTCAAGCGAGTAAGAAGAAAAGTCAAAATAAAAGAAAAACATAACCTAATTTAGTGCGTTTTTTTGTAAATAATTGAAGGATAACATGGATTGAGTTTATAAATATGGGAGTTCGAGGTTTGACTACTTATATAAATCACAAAGAGCATGCGTTCTTGCAAGATTTCCTGCTACACGACTGTTGTCTGGTAATCGATGGACACAGCTTATGCGCTCAGTTATACAGATTACTGAACTGTTTTTCTGCCTTCGGCGGTGATTATGACAAGTTTTTCTCATATGTTCGCAATTTTTTCAAAAATATACGAAAATGCGGCATTACTGCCTATGTTTTGTTCGACGGCAGTTACGAACACAGGAAACTGAGAACTGCTTATAGCAGGCTACGGTCTAAAATATTCGGCGCGTCGAAGCTCGATCCAGTTACTCAAGGAAGCATACAGATTTTCCCACTATTACTTCGTGATGTATTCATAGAAGCATTAATAGATATGAATGTGCCATACACAGTCTGTGAATTTGAAGCTGATGATGAAATAGCAGCAATGGCGAGGCACCTAAACTGCCCTGTATTAAGCTATGATTCTGACTTTTTCATCTACAATGTTCTTTATATCCCATTTAATACTTTAGACTTTAAACCGAAGCCCATAGAAATTGATAATACAAAAACATTTGTTTTGGAATGTAAGATCTATAAAGTGGAGTACATGGTAAAGAATTTTGGTGGTTTGAAAGAAGAGTTGCTGCCCCTACTTGCAACATTACTAGGCAATGACTTTGTTGAGAAAAAGGTTTTTAGAAAGTTCTTCTCTCAGTTAAAATTGCCAAAGACAAAAAAGAAGAGTAATGATCAACAAAAATGTATTCACGGATTATTCCAATGGTTACAAAATGAAACTTTAGAATCTGCTATAGAAAAAATATTAGGAAGACTGAAGAAGAAGCAAAAACAAAGAGTTCTGTACATAATAAAAAAAAGTATTGATGGGTATCACAGCAAGCATTGTAGGTCTTTGAAATATTTCAATTTAACTGCAGATGAAACTCGTGAATCTGATTGGCAGTTGTCCGAAGACTTTGAAAAGAAAGTTCTAGCTGAAGAAGATCAAAATGAGAATGAAAGTGATGAAGATGAGAATGATAACTCTGAAAATGGTGAAGATGAAAATGCTTACTCTGAAAATTGTGAAGATGAGAATGCTAACCCTGAAAATAATAATGATAATGATGATAAATCTTCAAACAATGAAGAAGTTTCTTCAGAAAATGATGATGAAATAGAAAAACCAGATAAAGATGAGCATAAAGTAACTGATATTGAAGATGAACAGTTAGTTCTTGGTGTTCCAGAATGGTTTGCTGATGGAATTCGCCAAAATCATGTTCCTAAGGCCTACATCAACCTCTATACCCACCACCTGTATTTCTGTTCACCTCAAGCAGAAGATTATGATGATGAAGACTCGTTTCTATGTTGTCTACCTATACTTAGATATGCTTTTGATTTGTTAACAGATTTTTCAGAAGAAACCTGTATTTACGTCAGTCGGGAGAAGAATACAAGTTACAAAAGGATATTCGTTGGCAATGACCTTAGTATACCGACACCATTTGGAATACCATTTTGTCAACTAACTGAAGATCAATTAAAATCGTGTTTTGAACTTTTTTTAAAAGAACAATTGAAAGAATTAGATTTGAAATTAGTGGAAACTTTACCAAATAATTTTCAACTGTTTTTTATAGCCATTCTATGGTGGGTGGCTAAATGTGAAGTGCCTCTGGGAAATATACACAGTCTACTCATCTGCTATGTTATGTTAGAAGCCGTAGACGAAAAAACAGGGACTTTCAGAGGACACTTCCAATTCAATAATAAATATTCTAAAAAGGTTGAAGAATTAAAAAGGATTGCATCTACCCTCAATTTTGATGAAAATGAATTATTCTTGAATAAGAATAAAGTGCAGTATGAAGATAGTTTAATAGCTGCTCATGTTTTATTAAAACATTTTGAAATAGATGACAAAATAAGGAAGAAGCCGAAAAGTTATGACAGCAAAAAAATGCATTCTTTTGCTCAATTTCAATGTTGTTTGCACCATATAAATAGCCTGAATACCTTATGTAGGACCCCATTTGAAAGTACGAAGTACTCGAAAAGCTTCAATGGAACTTTTGTTTATAATATAGCAGTAAAAGTAGAGAACCAGGTTGATCCAAAGGTTTTTTTAGAGCAGTACTTGAGAGGTGCTAACACAGTACTTATGTTTTATAAAAGTTTAAGTAGTGTTTATGATAAGTGTGCTGAAAAAATGGGCTTGACAACAGCAAAATGGCAAGGAAAGAAAAAAAGACGAAGGAAGAAAAATGTTGAAGAAGAAGAAATCAATTTTATTGTTAAAGGTTTTGAATCAGAGGTCTATATTTAAAGATTTTGAAGTTTGAATAAATATTATGTATTTTTTCGTACATACAAGAAATAACTTTTTGAAGCCAACCATCATCATCATCATTTCAGCCGAAAGACGTCCACTGTTGAACATAGGCCTCCCCCAAATGTCAGTCCTGCGCGTCTTTTTTTTATTGATCCAGTTGATGACTAATCAATGAGGCTTTTCTAAAATGACGTTCACCACGTAGAAGCACTGAGTCGTCAGGCCCAGGCACTTGTCAAAACGCTTACGTTAATGAAATTCGTTAGACATCAACGTTACAGAGTAACTACTTTTGTCAACGCCAAAAGTTAGACCAAATACCTTACAATAATATACTCTAAGGGTTAGGCCTGCGCATACGACGGACTTGTCCACCGCAGATTTACCGCGAACTAAACGCACACGTGCGTGTTTATCGTCGTGCATACGTACGTCACTCTCGAGCGCACAACGCGGACTAAAGTCCGCCATACTTGTTGCTTCGCCTAGTCAAACGAGTTCTATTTTTTTCGGGGACTCCCTTACTTTTGTCCGATCCGCCTCTGCTCTCTGCATGTCCTCGGTTATTCGGGGGTCTTTTTGTACGCGGTACTTTTAATCCCTCGTTTGAGTTGCTCGATACATTTGTAAGCGATCTATTTTAGCGGACAAAAATCCGTCGTCTGTGCAGGCCTTTAGACGCTCAGACTAAGTTCGTCAACGAATAGAGGATTACAGAAGACCTCGGCTAAGTGGCGCCAACTGGTGGTGTGAATTTTCCTGGAAATCCTCATTGAACAGACCTCTCCTTACCCTGAAATTATTCAATTACCTTCCGGCTTCATTAGCAGATCAGTACAATGGTAGGTACCACAGTAGGTACCATGCATCATGACAATTCTGAAAAACATAAATTAATGATACCTACTTAATCTTAATGAAAATGAATGAATGTACATTCATTTGAATGTACATTCATTCAAGTGAATGAATGCAGTGAAAAAGCAATAAAATTATAATAAAGAGAGCCACAATCTTGACAGTCAGAATGACGACTGAATACTGATAATTAATCTAAAAATAGAAAAAAATAATGTTTTTTGTTGAAATTAAAGCCAAATATAAAGAACAGTTTTATTCTGAGACCTATGGTAAATAAAAAAAAAGTAAAAAACTAAAACCCGACTACGACAAAAAAAAAGACGCTGAAAAAGTATGAAATAAGGTTTTCAAGATGCTGAAATAAACAAGGTAACTGGAAAAACAAGAATAGAACAAAAAGAAAATCAGTAGTCACACGCTATTAAAGTGTTTCGATTATTACCACGTTACCTAACTATATATAATATAACGGGTGACTACGGCTCCCCTCCTTTGGCTTTGCCGTAGTCGGGTAAAAATGGTTCAAATTATGTTAAATGATAGCTGAATATACGGTGTGTCGATTCCTTAACGTTGGGCCACTATTTACGCAACACCCTGTTTATAAGTTTTATTTTAATTAAATTTTATTTTTACTAATGGCAAGTAGAGCAAATACCAAGACCTGAAGACCTCAAGAGAATTAATAAAAAAAAAAAATGATATCGAATGTGAACAAAAATTTCTTTTGGTTGTTTTCATTTGTAATTATTTAAGTTGGCAACACTAACCAAGCACAGAATTGTAAAATTCTGTGCTTGGTTAGTGTTGCCAACTTCATTTCGCTAGACGCAATATCAAAAGTAGTTGAGAGCTAATAAAACCAATTTCTGTCGTTGAGAATTTGAAGTTGAGAACTTCAAATTCTACTTTACCCTGAAAACCTGCCAAAATTTTAAATTTAATTCAGAAACCCGCCCAAAGTCGCTAAATTGGCCACACTTGCTTGGTTGAAAGCTTAACTTTACTCTATTACACTCTATGGTCTTGTCAATGCTTCAAAAATCCCCGCCTTGGCGCTTTGGATGGTGCGTTTACATGTGTGATGTGGGCCCAGCCTCGGCCAATCGCCATCCTTGGCCAACGTGTAAACGGGGTGTTAGAGATGAAATGGCATGAATGTCGTAAGCTGGTCGCTGATCCGGGCTAGTATCGGTTTTAAGAATTATATCAAAAGCGCATATATTACACCTCCTCTGTGGCTGTGTTTACGCTGCGCTATCGTAAAACCACATAATACATATATCGATCATGAGTAGCTATTGTTCAAACTATGAATGAAAAACTTATCACAAAAAAAAATCAACCATCTTGAATGTAAAAAAAAGAAAAAGGTCAAAATAACTTTAATTTCGGAAGTCGATGTATTTATAATTGTTTTATTTTTCTCTATTTAAGTTAATTATAATAAAATTATAACAATAATAAACTAATTTATTATTATTTTTTACTAGCTTTTGCCCGCGGCTTCGCTCCCGTCAACTGACTACTCTATCCTACTCTACTCTACCCTACCATACTCTACTCTACTCTACCCTACTCTATTCGAATTTTTCTCGCCGTAAAAACCATCCTTGAACTTCAACGAATATTTCAAAAAAAAGAATTGGCCAAATTGGTCCAGGCGTTGTTGAGTTATGCGCTTACCAACACATTTTGCGATTCATTTTTATATTATAGAATTAAGGGCCTCCAACAAATGATGTGGGTACCTACACAAAAACACAAATAAAGGTTTACTTAAAACCAAGTTTTAAATTAGTACACTCCCACAATTGGAGTTTCTACATTTTAAAACCAAAATAAGAATAGGTATAGATAGGTATGGTTTTACTAGCTTTTGCCAGCGGCTTCGCCCGCGTGAAAGTAAGTTTTTCCATACAAAGTTTGGATCTCCGGGATGAAATTCTTTAGGGGTCAAATTTTGGAAAATCCTCTCTTAGTTCTACGTCATAAAAGGAAACCTTGTGTAAAATTTCACGCTCCTAGTCCCAGTAGTTTGGCTGTGCGGTGGGTTGATGTCAGTCAGTCAGTTTCTCGTTTCATATTCAGATTACGGAGTTTCCAAGACTATTTTCTATGATCAACTGCTATGATTCTATGGGGAACTTCGTTCCAAATCTTCGAAACTCATTATCAGATCATAATAAAACATTGATTAAAAAAAAAAAAAAACAAAATTGATCAACAATTGACCGAGACATCGGAGAACATACATAAAAAAACACTACCGACCATAATAACCTCCTTTTTGAAGTTGGTAAAAAAATATGTCAAGCCAAAAGTAAAAGCTTACAGCAGTCCTTACAGTTATTTACTGTTGGCATCAACCTTAAAATAATGGATTATTGTTTTGCAAAAATAAGAGAACTTTGTCGAGTAGTAGGTAGGTACCTATATTTGTACTTTGTATCTACTGTTTGTAATGGTGCGTTTACATCTGTGGCCCAGCCTCGGCCAATCGCCATCCCTGGGCAACGTGTAAACGGGATGTTGGTCATGAAATGGCTTCATATCGTCAGTGTGACTGTGAGTGTGACTCATACGACCACTACTACCACAGAGTACTTTGTAATATACTAGGACTACGACACAGTATATAATGTGACTACGAGTTTAGTTAGTGCAGTGGTAGCGTTGAAGGTGGAATAACTTGTAGTTTCGCTAAATAAAATCTCTTGTATTTGACTTGTATTTAACTTCAGCTGAGAAGGTAAGTGCAGTAATTGGTACAGACCTAGCGTTTTTAAGGGACGTGCCTTTTCGCGTCGAGTAGTTGTAGAGTGTAGAGTTAACATGTTTGGATGTGTTTTGCAGATTGATAAACATGACTGAAACCCAAGAAGTAATGTCTGAGAAAAAAGGAGAGGAGAATCCTGAGAACGAGGAGAGTTCGGGTTCGGAGGTGGAAGAAATCTCAGATTTAGAGAGTTCTATCATACTTCAGGTTGAGTACTATTTCGGTGAGTAATATCTATTGCATGGTATGGGTGCTACCAATTTTTATATGAGTAAAACAGATTTATTTGAAAGTTGAAACGTTCTTGACATCAGGGAGGTAAGAAATAGGGCCAGGGGCGCCGACTCCGTGGGTGCTCGGGGGCCCGAGCACCCACGGAGAATCTGTTTTAAGATCAGTAATCGCCTCTTAGGTTACGTATAAATTATAATATTTCTTGATAATAAATAATGGTTTCATTTTATATTTTCATCAAACATAATTAGTAATTAAGTACGCAGTATGTAAGAAGTTCATTTATTTATTTGTCGGTCGATCAGTGTGCATTTCTCTTCTCACACTTCGCCACTTTTTCGAGTCATGAAATCAGCATAAGCACCCATGAGGTTTTCTAGAAGCCGGCGCCCCTGGATCGGGCAAAAATGTGTGGGGTCTTCATTCAGTAGAAATATATAAAACTTTATAATTATGTCCAGCCAGTGGCATTCAAGTTGGTTTACGCAAACAAGTCGTTAAGTCGTTTAAACTACAACGGCCGTCCGGACCGAGCCAGAGACGTTGATGGCGCGTAGTGTTCCACGCGCGCCTCAAGGAGATGTTGCTAAAAATGAAGGGGCCCAGCAGGGTCGAAGCCTACTGGAGCTATAGGTTGTGCGAAAGAGTACCCCGGGGCCCTGGAACGAAGGC
The DNA here is from genome assembly GCA_961205895.1 of Mythimna pallens. Classification (NCBI taxonomy): domain Eukaryota; kingdom Metazoa; phylum Arthropoda; class Insecta; order Lepidoptera; family Noctuidae; genus Mythimna; species Mythimna pallens. The sequence goes on from OY540830.1 coordinate 4,333,881, forward strand.
AAAGAACGAACATAGGAGTGGGTTTTAGTCAGTAAAAGTCTGATTTTTAAAATGCATTCTTTTACCTACTTTTGGCCAAATTCTTTCTGATTCCTGTGACCTTATTTGTAAGCCTCGTGAGTGGGGGAGATTGGAACACTTTCGCCTATATTCTGTACGGTAATCTTTACTATGCAATCTTACAGTAGGTACCTATAAGTTTCATGCCCACATCACCATCATCATCATCATAAATTCAGCATAAGGACGACTTCAAGGTTAAAAAAATATTAAAGCTCTATTTTTATAATTCTTTTGGGTAAAACACTGATAGTTTACAAAGTATCAATTTTGTTGTTTTATAATGAAAGGATCTCATCATCTTCCTGCCTTTGTCCCATGTTTATTTCTTGGTGTCGGCGCAACACGTTTTTTTCTTCAATACTGTCCTGTCGTCACGCTACCACTAACTCCCTTTTCTTTCATATCACTCCTCACACAATCCGTCCATCTTTTCTTTGGTCTCTCTGTCTATCACCACCATACATCCATCATTCATCCATTTTTATACTCATCATTCTTTTCTTTTTGTAACATGCGTTTCATTGTTCTGCACATAACCAATTGACCATATGACTCACTTTCAACTTTTCAGTCATTGGCGGTCACTGTAAGGATCTTTATGAGTAACGTCATGCAGATTTATAACAATCTTTTTAGGGTTCCGTAGCCAAATGGCAAAAAACGGAATCCTTATAGATTCGTCATGTCTGTCTGTCTGTCCGTCCGTTTGTCACAGCCACTTTTTTCCGAAACTATAAGCACTATACTGTTGAAAATTGGTAAGTAGATTTAATCTGTGAACCGCATTAGGATTTTCAGACAAAAAAAGAAAAAAAAAAATTTGGGTGGGGAACCCCCATACTTAGAACTGAAAGTCAAAAAAATATTTTTTCTTCAAACCCATACGTGTGAAGTGTCTATGGATAGGTCTTCAAAAATTATATTGAGGTTTCTTATATAATTTTTTTTCTATACTGAATAGTTTGCGCGAGAGACACTTCCAAAGTGGTAAAATTTTTGGTTCCCCCCCTGTAAATTCTAAAATAAGAGAATGATAAAACTAAAAAAATATATAATGGACATTGAAACATTGAATTGACCATGCAAACTTCCACCGAAAATTGGTTTGAACGAGATCTAGTAAGTAGTTTTTTTTTTAATACGTCAAAAATCGTAAACCGCAATTTACCTTTCAAGTTTGTACGGAACCCTCAGTACGCGAGTCCGACTCGCAATTGCCCAGTTTTTTGTAATAATCTTGTGCCATATACGGACGCAGATAAGCAATAACATGTCAACCTACACATAAAAGTCCGAAATATATGCAAAAATCAACTGTAAATAACACTAGAATAGCTTGCCATCCGATAAAACCACGCCCGGGTCGACGCAGTGGCGTATTTAGTCTTTTATACACCCGGTGCGTGTTACCTAGCTCTAAAAATAACAAAGATAACTAGATATAATCGACAATCCAGTCGCATCTATAGGCTGACTGGTAATTAGTGTACGATACATAAACACGTGATTGTGCTCATGTTAACCAATAATTTTTACTATGGGAACAAACCTGAAATCGCGAAAAAAAATCAGCTGTTCATTACATTTATGTTTGCCTAATATACTGAACAGCTGATATTTTTTTCGCGATTTCGGCTTTGCTCCCATAATAAAAATTGTTTGTTATCATCAGATATCGTACACTAATTGCCAGTCACCCTATATAACCATATTAATTACAGCGCGTAGTCCTACGCGCTCCTCAAAGAGATGTCAACAAACCGTAAAGGCTCAGCAGGGCCGACGCCCTCAACGCTAGAGCCGCAGGGATTTTCCGAAAAGTAAACCCGTAGCCTTTAGAACGCAAAGGTCAACTGAAGGAGTCAGGTGTGGTTTTAGTCAGACTTTCAGACCTGAGCGGGAAGTCTTTGCATGAGTTGCACCTTAAAAAAACACTATACAAAAATAAGAATTTTATGAATGCTACTAACTATCAAGCATGCTCCAAAACGTGGCCCTGGTATGATCACTTCTGCGCCCCTTCATTGCCCTTCAGGGTCTGCGCACTGTGTTTGGGCACCGCTGGCACTGCCCTAGTTACGGTTCTGGTTCGCTGGAGCGTCATGTAAAGTCATGTTCCACGCGCGCCACAATGAAATGTCAGCAAATTGAACGACGCCCATTAGGCCTGATGCCAGTTAGTTAAGGCTGCGTAATTATTCCAAAGACACTCAACTTCAAATGTTTAAATCAGAAATCGTCATACATCGTCAAAAAAATGGCTAAAAACGCTTTGTTCTGCCGTTACCTATTAAAGGTACATTCGTTTCCGTTGAAATATAAAGTTGTTGATGAATTATACTGCAAGCTTCGTTCGAAGATATATAATTTACAATGCAGCTTCCCGTGTGTACTCGACAACCAAACGCATCTTTTAGAATCCCTAAAAAGCAAAAAACAGAACGCACCAATTTGCGCGGCAACCAATACGTTTTACGTTGTGTTTTATTTGCTTTTTTACCAGTTTAAGTAATTAAATGAGAGCTTAGTGCTTATATAATTTGTGATGAAGTATGCCAGAATGAAAAGATATCAAATACTATCTTCATATGATGAAAAGTTTGAAAAAAGGATGAAACGACGATAACATAGTACGTCACCTGTACTATTTCTATTTAATTCTTTGATTCCAGGTGAAGTAATAGATTTATCTATTATATTATTCAGTGAAGTAAGAGTTTCACGTACTTAACCCAAATAATTGTATGAATTTACACGATCAAACTTCTCGGGGTGTTTACGAGATGAACACACGAGCTTGTTTCCTTATTCTTTCCATAACTTTGGTGTGGGATACACAAAAAGGCTTTGCCATGGTACATTATACAGTGTAAGACTGTAAATCAAATGGGTTTCGAATTATGGTACATACACACTGACGTGTTTTGTGCTCGTGATGCATTTACGCGTTTAGCTGACTCGGGATGTTTACGAGATAAACATACGAGTTTGTTTTTTGCCCCATACCTTTGGGGTAACCTGAAAAGCTTCGTCAGGAAAGTTATCTATGGTACATTATATCTACAGTGCAAGTGAAATGGATTTTGAATATTGTATCTACCATGGACGCGAGTGATGTACACGATGCATTGGCGCGATCCGCAGACTCGTGGTGTTTACGAGATGAACACACGATGATCTTTACTTTTTGGTAGATGGACACGGGTGATGTACATGATGCATTGACGTGATCCGCTTACTCGTGGTGTTTACGAGATGAATGCACAATGGTCACCTTTTGATAAGGTCCGAAAGGCTTTGCCTAGATACAGTTTGGTACCATAACAAGGTCAAGAAGAGGACATTAAACTAGATATCTATTGTATCATCATCGGCTCCAACAGGCACAACCCCAACTGTTACAGACTTGACTATAACATTTCTTGAACTAGCATCTGAGCTAGTCGTTGAACCAGTTACTACATTTCCTGAAGTATTCAGAGCAGTACAGTATTTATATCTACAAAACCAAATGATTTAATGGCCTGACTTAATTAATAACTTAACCCACATCTAGAATACCATTTTTTGGAAATACTCAAGGAATATGAACAAAACTAGATAAAAATGTATGTAATAACTGTTTAAAATAATATAGAGATCATTGCCTCAGTCGGCAATTCACTGATAATACAAGAATATTCTGATACAAAAAGATTAAATCAGAACAGAATCAGTTGGGATTGGAAATCACTATGCCCTATCCAAGCTTCTCACCAATGATGGCATAAATAGGTTAAAACAAATTTTCACAGTTGGTTGATACTGGAAGAGTGTTTTAATAGATTTGCACTTCAGATAAACAAAGATATTGTCAAAGATGTTGATAGAGACAACTACCTGCATGGGAATACTTCAACAGAGAATATTAAAGTCCTAAAGACATGCCACAGCGGCAAGCTTATTATAAAGCCAGCCTAATATTCAACTGTATCACGTTAAAAAAATAAAAAACAAAAAACAAACTGTAACCCATCAAAAGAAACAGGAATGGTCCATCTTGGTACAACCAGCAAAGAATAATACCTAGGCCTGGACAAAAGTAACTGCATTCCTCATATTAAACTAAAACCAAGCAATTATCGCAAGACATCCAGTGTATGCTAGAACACAAAAAGTTCCACCACAGGCTCATGGTCGAAACTAGAGGTTAGTCATGTTTACAGATTAGCCCATTCCCTACCTCCTACCTGATAGAGGATTTGTGGTAATGCCTCAATTTTGAAGCACATCAGTGGATGTTCGGTAAGTGCATTTTTTCTTCCATAACTTATCAACCAAAATTCAACGGTTCAAAACAAAATGGTTTTACAAGTGATCAATCAGGATCTTCAAGATCTGGGGCCAAGATGAATGGATATTTATGTATAAAACCATTCATAATTTACTGCCATTGAGCACAAATTCCCCATGGAAACCATGTGGGAATCAACTTATATCCAAGATATCTTTTGGTTTCCCAACAGGGATGGAGAAGGGAGGTTTATTGAAACCTTTAAACCCCTGAACAAATTGGTTCACACATCCAATTTTATAAGATGTAAGTGCAGTCCACTGCGGTGGCTCTAGTGTACCCAGGAAATCTTATGGCAAAAATTGAATCCAGATCACAGGAGATACCTATTATTTCATTATGACCATTTAAAAAGAGTCTATTGCTGTCCCATATGGGATTTGTTTTACACATTATGTATTTTTGATAGTAGTAGTTACATGTATATCTATGATCAAAAGTTCACAAATCAGTAGGTACGTACATCTTGATGAACTTTTGTGTATTGGTTCAGACTATATAGTCTACTATTATATAATAGAAGGGTGAAAATATTTGAGGAACAATTACTCCTTCTTACAAAATACACCACCCCAATCTTGTTAATTATTTAGATTTTATATATGACACTTGTTCAATGACTTTGATGTCACATACAAAAAATGTTGTTTCTGTAAATCCCTTAAAAATATTTACAGAAACAAGTTTCTTAATCACTTAATAGGTACATCAACTGTTGCATTATTTTGATGCAACAACATTTGTTGTTGGTTGGTTCTATACTAAAATTAGAACAGAATTACTTAGGTATAAGTAAAGGCAACTAAGATTAAAAATAAAAATTCATCCAGACATCAAACTAGACCTACAATGATGCAACAAGAACTGGGGGGGGAGAGCGCTATTGTAGTGATAATATAAGTCCATGGGTTCTGGAAAAAGGATAAAAAATTATAACTATCACATAAATTATTTAGAACTCCTTCACATTTTTTACCTTTAAAAATATTATTTTGTTAAACATGAGCATTTACACATTTTGTGTGAGATTGATAATAGATTGCTGTATCTTATATAAACCGAATGGGAGGAATTCGGTATCAACAATTAAATAATATAGCCAGAAATATGGAGCAATGGTGTAAAATAAATAGATTTGTCTATTTGGTTCATATATGGATTCAAAAGACAACAAAGAGACCAATTAACAATCTCATAAAGCCCTAACTGTGTTTCCTGGAAACCAGATTCAAAATACATTTAATTAGATGTTTTTTACTGTCCTTGGACATGATAATTTATTTCTTTTATGTGTTCTTTCCTCCATTTAGCCCAATATTGGGGAGGCTACAAAAATCAAGAATGAAAAGGTGATGTCATATTGACCTTTACAAGCTTGATACCCACTATTGAAAACAATGTTAGTTTTTTCAAGCTGTTAGTCTTTATAGCTACTCAATAAAAAACTATTGCATTCCCCTTTTAAAGAGTGTCATCTTACACACCTCCTTAAACTAATTTCCAGAATATTGACATGCTGTTCTTCCATCAGTCATAGAGGTTACATTAGGTTACCTTCCAAATAATGCCTCAATTCAATGTTACTTATAAGATCTCACTCATTCACACAGTCTATATCAATTAATAAATTAATAGACTTATAAATTGGTGGTAATGATCACATCCAGAGATTATGTTAAGGTTTCTATAAAAATCAAATTGTCTAAAAAGTTAGTGAATTTGTTTGCATTTAGCAGAGCCCAAGTAGCACAGATTTATCATTTATAAAAATACACAATATTATAGTTAATGATACCGGTGTAAACATCTCTATCCTATAAACTATAAAAACATCTGGTTCTGGTTGCAGCGGACCAAACCTCTTTTTTACCTTTATTTGAAAAACCTGAAATCTGTCCAGTCACTACTTTATTTTATTACATTAAATATACTCAAGGGTATTAGGGAAGATAATTCTCATTAAATACTTTCATTGAATAACCCACACAAGCCAATTTCTTCATCTACCATTAGTAGATGGATAATAATAGTAATAAAAAAGAAATATATATATATATACTTTCTCTATGTGTGGCATAGATTTTAGCGTTTTTTCAGGGCATAGTACAAGACATGCATCCACGTCGACTGCTAAAGCTAGGAGAGTATCATTAGATGTAATTAGGCAAACAGCTGGACAAACAGTTCTTCAACCTTTGCAAGATTTTATAATATACCTATTTCCAACAATTCATCTGAATTTGCTCATGCTGTGCTCAATGCTGAACAAAATATTTGCTTATAAATGCCTTAATATGTTTAAAATAATTATATATATATATATAAAAAAAAATAGACATATACATATATAATATAAAATGTATAAGTATGTCAAAAAAGACTGATTATCTCATATTACCATTATATTAAGAGCCTAAAAGTACCTAAGAGATTTTGGTTCCTGAAATATATTTGTTTGATATTGTAAATCTTAATTTTGCTTTAAGTTGACTCTTAACATCTGCATTGTAAATTATATATCTTCGAACGAAGCTTGCAGTATAATAGATGATCAAACGAACTTACCTGTGATGTTCGATCATTATTATACGTAGCTTCGTTCGAAGATATAGGGAACCCTCCCTACCCTACCCAGCAAAACTTAAGATTTATCTATAACTCTGAAAGAATGACATATGACATAACTGACAGATACTCGCAGGATTTGGTGCGTTCTGTTTTTTGCTTTTTAGGGATTCTAAAAGATGCGTTTGGTTGTCGAGTACACACGGGAAGCTGCATTGTAAATTATATATCTTCGAACGAAGCTACGTATAATAATGATCGAACATCACAGGTAAGTTCGTTTGATCATCTAGTATAAAGCAGTAGTGTAATATTTAGCTTAATTAGTTCTTGAAATACAAGTTATAATCAAAAGAGTCCTACAAACAGCATAGTCATCAAAACGACCCAAAGCCCAAAACAAAGAACTTATTATGATAGGTACCTACTTCAGGGCGCTCAGCATAGAAATATTATGTGTTGGTCATTGTTCGGTCAGTGTTGAACCACCAGTGAATGTAAGCTGGATAATGTTGTAGGTATATAAAAACTTTTAATACTTGAAAACTGGCTCTTTTGGCACTACGATTAGGTTCAACATGCCATGTTTATCACACTCGTGTCTTTTTTAAATTTATCACAACAAGCGCTTTTTTTCATTCTTATTTCGTCACGTTCAACGGTGATTATTTATTTATTTAAACTTCATGTACGTGGTACAACACTGGACACGAACCACGTGGTGGTGGATTATTGTTTTTTTTTTTTTAAGCAGAGGCGGAAATTTTTAAATATTTGATCAGAACAATATACCTAAAATAAACATGATTACTTACACAATTATTGGTTAAATTCAAAAATATTTGAATATGTTATTTTTAATATTAGCATGTATATCGGCTGTATACCTTTGCTTCTCCTTTAACCTGCGAAGGTTAAGCGACGGAAAAAAAGGAAAATAAATCACATTATTGGTGTTATTGGTGAAAAAAATGGCAAATTTAAGTTTTGAAGACACTTATTTAGTTGTTACGCCTCCAGATATTGCGATTGAGGCACAAAATGCTTGCGATAGCTTGTTGCCATCCAAATTTAAACGGAAATATATGGCAACTTTGGATAATTTTTTGAAAAAGTATTTTTGGCATACTTCAATGAACTTGCCGTTAAATATAAGCCTAACACGCTATGGAGTATACATTCCATGTTAAACATCACGGTTCCGCAAAAAAAAAGAAATAAGTCCAAACACGGTTAGGTTACATTGATTAATTACAGAGTTCCAGTGCCTACCTTCTGGCTAAATCATCATCATCAGATCACTTCGATGATACCATTTTCAACGTAAATATTCAGAACCATTTAATAATAATAATATTCCACAACTATCACACAACGCCGCGCCGTCTAGTCTCAAGCTAAGCAGAGCTTGTGTTATGAGTACTAGACAACTGATAAACATACATATATATTTTTCTAAATACATACATATTATAGATAAATTACACCTAGACACAGAACAAATGATCGTGCTCATCACACAAACATTTGTCCTGGGTGGGAATCGAACCCACGACTTCCGGCATAGCAGTCAGGGCCACTAACCACTAGACCAACAGGCCAGTCCAGTCCAGTGTATTTTCATAGTCGCTTAATTATCTTCATTGTGATATCTATGTGAGTATGAAGTTCCGCTGGTCTTCTTCATCAATTCCACTTCATCAGATGTTACTTTTTGACTATAAATGCACCAAAATCACTATATGGCTGCCTATAATATTTGAGGATTTCCCTCGATTCCTCATGGATCCCATCATCAAAACTGGATTTTGAAAAAAATGGGACCAATCTGGAAGCATATCATTTATGGAAAAAAAAATGCAATTCAGGACGGAGTTCTGAGGTAACAAACATAAAAAAAGATGATAAAAATAAATACAACCGAATTGATAACCTCCTCCTTTTTTTGAAGTAGTTTAAAAAGTCATAGTCATACCTACCTGACACCCGACCAGCACCACCTCATCGCTCGGTGTCCCTCGTTGTCGACGGGTGGTCCACGGTTGGATACCGCGTATCAACCAGTAAACGTCAAGTGATTCATAGGTTGACGCCGTGTTGTTAACCAGTAAAGATTACGTAGTCAACGAGTGGGCATTGTTAGAATAGTATTTATTCGATGCAGGCAATACAATACAATGCAGGCAATACAATACAATGCAATAGGCAACAACAACACAAAAAAAAGTACAGATTTACAATATAGTTGCGCTGAGCGTGCCCGAACCGAAAGGGTCGCCAATTCAGCAATTGCTGGGCGTCAGACACCCAACGCTGTGACCGCGAATAGACGAGTAGTCAAGGAAAGACGAGGTGCGGTGTGTCGCCAATGCATATTCTTCGCCCGTGAACCACTCGCAGACACGCACAATGGTCCGTCTAGGACGTAATGGGCCTATTACACTACGCGATATTCAGCACACGATATTCAGACTGTCTCATGTTTTGTTCCGAGTAAGATCGACCGGTCTAACCCTTATTGCACTACACGACATCGACTAAGACTGTCTAAGTATCGAGTAGTGTAATAGGCTCTTTAGTGCGGAAACCAGACCACAATAGATAGATAGATAGATAGACCACTCGCAGACAGCACACGAATTAAGGCAAGCGTGCGAGCAGGTGACCACCGAATGGTACACTCATCGTCCGCACGTGGTTAGCCCACGGGGGAGGCGCTCTGGAGTGAAAGTACTTAGTGAGCGTATTAGTATTCATTGTTTTCATTCATCCAAAATCAAAAACAAAATCATTACCTACCAACGTGGAATGGAACGAAGCATGCTTAATATTAAAAAAATACAAAAAATTCGTCACACAAAAATAAGAAAAATTACCAAAGCCAAAGATGCTCTAAGCTACGAAAAAAATTAAAATGGAAGTGGCAGGTCATATAGCGAGGCTAGAGGATGACAGGTGGACTAGCAGGGTAACAAAGTGGAAGGGTCCATATGGCAAACGTCTCAAAGGTAGACCACATTCGAGATGGGCAGATGAAATAATAAAAATAGCTGGGCCCAGCTGGACGCAAATAGCCCAGGATGGGGATAAATGGAATTCTTTAGAGGAGGCCTTCACCCTCGCCTGAGGAGGGGTTCTCGCACACGAATAGGATACAATATATACAACAATACTGTAAATAACATTAACTAAGCATATAATATTTTCTTTTTCCTATTTTTTTAATAATTTGTAATGCAAGAAATAAAAGGCTTTTTTATTTTTACTTATTTATTATTAGTATTCATTGTACTTTCTACAAATAAGCCGACTCCAACATACATAGTTGAGAATCGGCCGAGTACCATTATTTATTTTGGTAAGTGGTAATATAAACAGTCCCATTTTTTGCAGGCGACCGTAATATGCGTCGGGACGAGTTCCTACAACGAACGTTGGTGAACCATGGTGGCTGGCTGCCTCTCAACATCCTTATTAGATTCAACCAACTCGCCAAGTTGACCAGGAACACAGAAATTATTGCCAAAGCTCTGAAGAAGTCCAGTGGATTTCTAGAGGTAAGTAAAAATTGTCGTCACATTTTCACACACAGTGGAAAATGGTTGTCATTGCGACCGAGTCAGAATTCACTCGAGCCGTAGGCGAGGGTGTAATGGAGCCAGTTGCTGCAGTGACAAATTTTCACGTGTATCAAAAGACATTTTTCAATATACTTACGAAGATATAAATAAACTGGGGTTGGTGTGATTTGTGGGGGTTGCTTAGCGCCCAGTCTGATACGATGTCTTCCGCACAAGTGCGGAAAACAGTTTTGAGTGCCTAAGAGTGTGGGTTTTCGATTAAGTGTGTTGAAAAAATTATTTTGAAACAGTTACCGCAAACTGATTAAGCTGAAATTTTGCAGACATGTTCAGTTTGTATGAGAATGCATTCTTGGGTAATTAACGTCATTCTAAATCCAACATGGCGGACTCCTAAAGATCGCGGACTAGTTATTTTTATATGCTTCCCCAAATATAGTATCAATTATAAGGGTTGGTGGAAAAGAATCCGAAAAAGAAAACCTACATAAGTCCATATTACGTATTCTATGCTATGTGACAGTAAATCGAATATGGCAGACATTTTTTTAAACTAGTTTTTAAAAGTTTTATAATCTAACACTCATCAGCGAGACGCACAGGACCGTTTGTTGTGGCAACACTTGGGGGAGGCCTATGTCCAGCTGTGGACGTGTTTTCGGCTGAAATTGTGATGATTCATCAGCTATCCTTTTTGCAATCTTACAGGTGTCAGAAGACAACAAAAAAGTCAGAAGAAGGCCCGACGCTCCCATTCCAGAGTTAACCGCTGCACTGAAGAGGGAAATCACTAACAGGTCAATTTACGCTAAAGGATATCCCAGAGATACCTCATTTGATGACCTCATCATGCATTATAAAAAGTATGATATTGAGAACATTATGATGAGAAAATTTCAACGCGGCGCTCTGAGTAGAGTGTTCAAAGGATCTGTTTACATTACGTTTAAGACTAGAGAGCAGGTAATTCATTTACATTTTTTACCTTTCCGTACTCAAAGCTGTATGACGCAGGTCCTCACCGGACATGGTAAGTTCGGGAGGTTCCTGCACCGAATTCGTGCGGAAGAAACGCCCGCGTGCCACCATTGTGTGGACCGCCCGGAGGACACCGTGGAGCATACGGTAGAGGTGTGCGGTGTGTGTGAGGTTCGGGAGGTGTTGCCGTTATTACAACAAATTTGAAGTTTTTTTTTTGCTACGGGCGGTATGGAAACTTTCGTGCGCCAGTCCGACTTGCACTTGACCGATTTTTTTACTTTTTATCTCTGTAGTAGGTACCTATATTCCCTTGTATTTCAATAATAAAATATCAATAATAAAATATAAATAGCAGGCGCAGCGGCTGCCAGGAGTTACTTTTACAATAATTTTTATTGTGAACTTTGCTTATTTCAGGCGGAGAAGTTCAAAAATGGCGGACCACATTATTACCAAGGGAACACGCTTAAGGTGTTATGGCAAGCCGACTATCTAGCAATGAAATCTTAAGATGAGAGATACAATTGTAGAGCCACAAAGGCCTTTTTCAAAATGTTGCTCAATTTATTAAAATAAAGTTGGTTAATAAATTAAAGTACAGTCGCTTTATTTGTAGTGAAACCTATGGGCTCGAGCTTCGGCAAGTTTTACCTAGATGGCGCTGATCTTAAAGTTTTAAGTGGTTTTGGTATAATGTAGTGTCTGAAGCAATGAAATAAGATCTGATGAAACTACGAATGCAGAACCACTATGACTTTTTCAAAATATCGCTCAATTTATTATAAGAAGTTACTCATAAAAGTACAATGCGTTCCAAATAAGAATAGGATCGATTGCCATATTGTGACGTCACGTCAAACTGTCAAATCGCAATTAGGCGAATTTGAAGAATGCAGAGATAAGCAAAATTGAAGAACTGGATTCTGATTAAACTTTTTACGTTCTTAAATTAAATTTTAAAACGTCACAACATGGTAATCATTGATTTTATTATTTGGAACGCAATTTACAGTCGCTTCATTTGTAGTGAAAGCTATGGGCTCAAACCTCTTCAAGTTCTCGCTAGATGGCGCTAAACTAAAAATCCATTAAAAATGGATTTTGGTTTTTATTATAGTGTCTGACTGGGAGCAATATTAATTTAATAAACAATGAAATAGTACTAAGCGATTTAAGTAAAAATAAGATCGACTTAACGCCATATTCTGACGTCAAAGTTGTCAAATCGAATCAGTTTTAGGCAAGCGCGCTCCATCGTCGACCACATGTATCGTCGCTTTCCATCAGGTAAAATTGTGGTCAAGCACGAGCCTATCAACAAGAAAAAAAAGTTAGGGTTAGCAAAACAAGATATTTTTTCAGTTAAATTTATTTACGAATCATGATCAAAAAAAGAAAACCTACTCCTATGTTTCTTCTTTCCCTTCGCTCCCGGAACCCCGGGCGGTTTCTCTTTCGCACATCCCATGGCCCTAGTAGGCTTCGACCCTGTTATGGTTTTGCTGACATCTCCTCGAGGCGTGCGTAGAACACTTTACGCCGTCGACGACTATGGCTCAGTCCAGAAGGCCGGACAGCGAGCTATCCATTGCTTGCGGTCTGCAAGCCCACGCCTACGGTAGAAATGTTGAGGGATACTTACTATATTTATGAGCGTTTAAAGTGGTCTTTTTAGACCTGCGGTTCTTCAATTTTGCTCATCTCTACATCTCTGTGTGAAGTGTCTGAGCAGTAGCGAATGTAAGAAGGTAGTATACGAATTGTTGCCAAGAATGAAAATAAAGAGTAAACAGTTTTTTTTTTTAATGTTATTAACAGGCCACTCAGAAAGTTTTGCGAAAAAAAGTTTTTATGTCTAATGCACTAGCCACTTGTATACTATTGTTCGAATTTTGAATTTATCTCCACATTTATTCATTGTTCGAATTTTGATTTTATCTCCACATTTTTTCGGGCGCCAAATCAAATTATCGTGTCTCATTTAAAAATGGGTCTTCATCGAGATTTTTTTTTCTACGAAGATTTTCTACGATTTTAAATGTGACCTAAAACCTAATGAGTCATTTAATCGACTTCAAATTGCTTTTATGGACGAAGGACCTTCAAAAGCAACCATTTACCGCTGGTATATCGAGATCAAGCGCGGTCGCCTTACTTCGGGGGATGAACAAAGGAGTGGTCGTCCTACGACGACTGTCACGGAAGAAAGTGTGCTGGCGGTAAAAAAATGAATACGAAGAGATTCAGCATACACTGCATATTGGTTCGGGAAGCGTTCACAAGATTCTACACGAGAACCTTCGCGCGAGGAGGATAGTTTGCCGCACAACCTCACTGAAGCTTAGAAGCAGGCACGTGTGGAGTGGTGCCGTGATATGATTCAAATATTTGAAGCAGGCTCTTCTCGGGACGACATTGTGATAGGTGACGAATTCTGGATTTATCAATACGATCCAGAAACAAAGCGTCAGTCGACAGTTTGGCTGTTTCAAAACGCCTACGAAAGTGAAGCGATCGAGAAGCGCAGGGAAAATTTTGATCGCTAGTTTCTTCACTTTGACGGGATATCTGATTTCAATTCCATTACGAGACCAAAGCAGCATCAACGCCGAATGGTATACCATAAAATGTCTGCAATGAGCAACAAGCGACCGAACACCGGGCTCCGCGGGGTACTGATTCACCATGGCAACGCGCCCGCGCACTCAGCGCTCAAAACGAGGGACTTCCTGGACACCACGCCGGTCAGTCTTGGGGCACCCTCCTTACAGTTCTGATCTGGCACCGCGTGACTTCTTTTTATTCCCTAAAATAAAAAATCAGCTGAAAGGGATACAGTTTTCATCGCCGGAAGACGCGCTAGCAGTGTTCGAGAAGGCCCTGGAAGAGATATCTGCGGCGGACTGGAAAAATGTTTCGAGAATTGGTTCACACGCATGAAACTTTGTATAAAGGCTGGTGGAGAGTTCTTTGAAAAGATTGAATAAAAATATTGTATCTATAGGAGTTAGTTTTTAGTTACCCAAAACTTTCTCTGAGTGTTCCACGTATTTAGCTGATTTAGATTAAGCAATAACGTTTTTCTTTACTTACATTTAACTAAGACTAGCAAAAACAAAGTAAAAAAAAAACGCTACTGCGAAGAAAACTTATTTGCGTATGTTTTCTTTGCAAACCTTACTTTGCAAGTATTACTTGTCAGATAAAGGTCATTGTCGTTCCTATTCTTATTTGAAACGAATTCTCATCTCATCGCGAGAACATTGCGAGAATGTTGTATTACAGCTAATCGTAGACGGCCAATATGGATTTATGAAGGGGAAGTTTTTGACTATTCAATCAAATAGTGTTTTGTGAAATCAAAGCTTCATATAACCATTGTTGAGATCACCATTGTGTGGGATTGGTCATTTAAGGCGTATAGTACCTTGAATATCTGGCCGGAGTTAAATGCACACAATCTTAGCATACATACCTACTTAGTGTCTAAACACACTTTGCCGAAGGTACGCAACGGAAATTCCGCGGCTGATTTTACGTTCCGACGTATTCGGCTGACATGACACACCACAAGTGCCGAACTTACGCGGTTGAAATTCAGTTGCGTAATAATATTTGACAATCAATTTAAAGAAACATATTAATCATAGAGTTAATGTAGCAAAAACTTTACATCAGTCGACAATTGAACCGAATTTCGGTCGCGTATAATGTGTGCTCTACAGAATACTTTGCCGCCGAATTGCCGCTGAACTTACTGTAGCCGAAGTTCGGCTGTATGCCATAACGCAACGTAATTTCGGCATAATGTGTCGTAAGTAATATAAATAGCATTGCAGGTGTTAACATGCCGAACTTCGTTCGCGTTTTTTCGGCATAGTGTGTTTACACGCTTACACTCTTACCATAGGACCCTGCTGGCCTTTAAAATTTTTTTTTTTTATTTCCTTTAAAATAATCTTTTTGTGTAAACTTGTTTCTAAAGATCAAAGCCGTTTGAAAGGGGTAGGAAAAACAAGCGAAAAAACAGCATGTTGTAATTTTTTTTTTTTGACAAAAGTATTAGTCATCATAAGAAAAAATCATATATTGATAATGTTGTAAATAAATCTATCATCATCATCTTCCTGCCCTTGTCCCGTGTTATTTGGGGTCGGCGCAACATGTTTTTTTCTTCCATTCTGCCCTGTCACTCGTCATGCTATCATTAACTTCCTTTTCTTTCATATCACTCTTCACACAATGTAAATAAATCTATAATAAACATATTTTTTTTTCAAACTTATTAACATAGCCGTCAACGAGGAGTAGGCTTCAAAAATTCACTGCTAGGGAGCTAGGACCTTAACAATGTTCAGGTTATGATTAGGTATAACAGCGAAGAGGTAAGGTTGTATTTGTACTTAGGTAATTAGAAAATAAAACAAAACGTAACGTACCTACTTATAAACTATATTATTTTAATCAGTTTCTATAATAACATTAACTTAATCAGTGTACCTTCTTGCTTCCATTCATATGAGCTACACTAGTACTAGGTTTCTGAGTTACCATTGTATGAAGTTTCTCGCCTAAAGAATATAATACAATACCAAGTAAGGTGCTACCGACGAAGTATATCGTTTTTGTTGTCCAGCTTATAACATGGAGGAATGGATAAGGCCAAATACCGTATTTAAAGTATACAATATGGATGTACCCTGTATAGATAGCTGCTAATATAATGGCCACAGAAGATCCAGTTTTCTTCGATGGATAATTCCTGTTAGTTACAAGTAATTCGATGAGAATAAATGGTAAAATTAGCGTGTGCATTATGTGATTCAGCCATACTGGGATCGCCTTTTCAGCGAATTCCGGGAATATTGCGCTCTTGGCAAAAACGTAGAAGACCCAGAAAACTATGACCACATATAATGCCATACAAAGTGTGACGCTGAACAGGACATCTTTGATCTGGCGGATGAGCGGCGGCTTCCTGGTTACTGCGTTGGTTCCGAAGAAATCATTCAAGAGCGATACGATGAAGTAGACGTTTTGTAGCACCTGGAAACAGAAAAAGTTTATTGTTACCATACGTTTTACTATATAACGTGTACATATAGATATTTTCCATCAGGCACCAGAAAGAGAGGTAGACCAGCTGCCCGTTGGACTGACGATATCATACAAGCGGCTGGCAAACAGTGGATGGAGACAGCGAAGAAAGGGATACGTGGAAATCTCTAGAGGAGGCCTTCACCTTCGAGAACGAGGGGTTCTTACAAACACTGTAAAATTTTAATATATTTAATTCATATAAATAAATAAATAAATAAAATTAATTGCGTTGCTGGCCTATTTAGAATTAAAATAACGAGGAACCTGCTAAGTGCTATGATTGCAGTTCTCAATAGTTAGTCTAACTGCCCAATAAATTCAGAAATGAACCCAATGTGTTAACGCTTGCAGAAATTGTGAAGTGTAGTTAGTATATGTGGGGTTGCTATGTTAAATGTTTAGGCGCCGTTCTGCCCCCTAGCCAAGTTACAACAGTTTCGTCTCGATTCTCTTTTCGTTGATCGCCTTAAGCCGGCCTCGCCTCCTATTCCTTTGTTCTGACCACGTGACTGAGCGTTGAGATGATGTCAGAATAAAGAAATCGAAGACGTGTGGCCTACTCGAGGCGATCGACGAAAAAAATGTTACTTGGCTGTTATTTTTTTCTTTGCTGACGCCAAATTATAATTACTTTAATCTTTTCTATAGCATGGGACCTATTATTAATTATAAGCTTGGTTTAGGGACTGGCGTGCAATTTAACTACACCGCCTACTTTTGAGGTATATTTTTTGTACAAAGGGTTTTGATCGCTGTTCATATAAAAAAAAAACCGGGCAAGTGCGAGTCGGACTCGCGCACTGAGGGTTCCGTACAAGCTTAACTGTTTTCATTGGTAAGCTTTTTCCGAATTGCAAAATAAGTTTTTTATTGTGACCTAACTATAAATTTACAGTTTTCAGATTTTTTCCTATACTTGTGTTATAAGACCTTGCTTCGTGCCAAATTTCAGGATTCTAGGTCAACGGGAAGTACCCTATGAATTTTGGTTCCTTTGAGAGCCGAAATACACGTTTTTTGCGACATAAGCGTCGTATCTTTTTTTTCGTTAACTCAGAAGTTTGAATTTTTCACAGCTCGCAGGACCGCAGACTCAGGTCTGCGGTCCCTTGAAGTTGTATATGGTATTAATTTCAAATCGATACCTGCACGCGTTCCCGAGATAAAGGGTATTGACAGGCAGACAGACTGACAACAAAGAGATCCTATAAGGGTTCCGTTTTTTTCTTTTGAGGTACGGAACCCTAAAAAACAATGTTTTTCACCGCGTATGTTTGTCTGTTCGCGACAAACCCAAAAACTTTTCATGCAGGTTCACCAATAGACAGATTATATTGTATACAGGGGCGTCAACTCCGTCGGTGCTCGGGGCCTCAAGCAGCCATGAGAAATAAACAGTGGGTGCAGAGCACCCCTGGGAATAGACATCAAAAACAGATCAGTAATCGCCTTTTAGGTTACGTATAAATTATAATATTGCTTGATAATAAAAACTAGTTTCATTTTTATATAATGTTTTCATTTTAAGTATATTTTTATTAAACATAATTAGTAATTAAGTACATAGTATTTACTTAAGTAGGGCAATTATTTATTTGTCGGTCGATCAATGCATTTCTCTTTTCACACTTCGACACTCTTTCGAGTCATCAAATGACCATGAGCACCCATGAGGTTCTCTAAAAGCCGGCGCTCATGCTCATAGCATATTAGCTTAGGAATTTTTTTAGTTTCTTTGCACACATTAATCCCAGAAACTCATCATCATCATCATTTCAGCCGAAAGACGTCCACTGTTGGACATAGGCCTCCCCCAAGCGTCTCCACAACGACCGATCCTGTGCGTCTCACCGCATTCCCGCGACTCTCACCAGGTCGTCGGTCCACCTTGTGGGAGGCCTTCCAACGCTGCGTTTTCCGGTGCGCGGTCGCCACTCTAGAACCTTTCGGCCCCATCGACCATCCGTTCTACGAACAATGTGCACTGCCCACTGCCACTTTAGTTTGGCGATTCTTCGGGCTATGTCGGCGACCTTGGTTCTCCTGCGGATATCTTCATTCTTTATGCGATCACGCAAGGAAACTCCGAGCTAAAAAAAGGGCTAGAAAGGGCTATCTTTCCATTGCCCTTTGGGTGACTGCCTTCTGATAAGGCCCATTGTAAGCGGCCATGTTTCAGTTCCTTATGTTATCACTGGCAACACGCACTGGTCTTAGACTTTCGTCTTGAGACACTGTGGTAGGTTGGACGAGAAGATACCGCGCAGCTTCCCGAACGCTGCCCAGCCAAGTCGGATTCGACGATTGACCTCTTTCTCAAAGTTAGACCTACCCAACTGGAATACTATTGCCTCCTTCTGCGAAGCAGTAATGCTAGCAAAGGAGGCGGCCGATCGCGTGGGGCAACGGCAACGGTCCTCACGTCCCAACCGCCGCCGGGATTCCGATCCCGATTTCCGGCCACCGTAGACGCGGGCTTGCGGACGGCGAGCAATGGGCTCACCGTTCGATCGTCACAGTCCCGTGAAATGGCAAGATGATTACCTGCGCAGTTGATGCATGTGATCTCTTCGACATCGCATTCTTTGTAGGAGTGACGACCAGCACAAGAAGAGCAGTTCTGCTCGCTTCTGCAAGACTTGGCAGAATGATTAAATTTAAGACATTTGTAGCATTGTAATAATGGTGGTATATACGGTTTCACTTCATATCTGAAAAGTTTTATATAAGCGTATTGCGGTAAAGAAGTTGAAGCAAAGGTGACGGCAACTGTATTGAGAGGTACTAAATTTCCCTCTAATTTTCGCATGAACCTTTTAACTTGTATTACCTCTGAGTCGCACATTATATTTTTATATATGTCCTCATTGGAGAGTTCCTTGGGTACAAATCTCAATACGCCTATCCTCTCGGTTAAATATGATGGTATAAAAGCCTTGAATTTATTCTTCCATAGGAAGTCTTCCATTTTCAGAAAATTGTTGGCCGCAGCCGCCTTTCTAAATGTGACTCCTATGATAGGATTTTATTTCCTATCTTCTCTTGTTCTGTTGATTCGACGTAAACTACATATTCGGAATTTGTATTTTCTATAAATAGCCTTTTATAATTAGGTTTTGTGAAAATGTGGTATTTGCTATTGGAATCGGAGCTTCGGGTATTGGTATTATTGTATTTTCGCTTTTTTTTAAGGTTCTCACCCGGATCCGGCGGTTCCTCACCGCCACTGGTGACACTCATGGTTGTTTGAGCCCAGGTACTTGTTTTAATTTGGTATTTACAAACAACTAATAATTTATTAAAAATTTGCTCAATCAAAATTACCGCCTCGTTTGACTTCCCGCCAAAAAGTCTTACAATTCTGTGCTTGGTTAGTGTTGCCAACTTCATTTCACTAGACGCAATATCAAAAGTAGTTGAGAGCTAATAAAACCAATTTCTGTCGTTGAGCATTCAGGAATTTGTGAGAATGATAGGTACATTCATTTCTCTATACTTACAAGTGACTAGAGACAAAAAATGAATAGATATTATACCTACTTAAAAACATCGAAATTATTTCTGATTTAAGCATTTGAACTTGAGAACTTCAAATTCTACTTTACCCTGAAAACCTGCCAAAATTTTAAATTTAATTAAAAATATTTAATTCAAAAACCCGCCCAAAGTCGCTTAATTGGCCACACTTGCTTGGTTGAAAGCTTAATTTTACTCTATTACACTCTATGGTCTTGTCAATGCTTCAAAAATCCCCGCCTTGGCGCTTTGGATGGTGCGTTTACATGTGTGATGTGGGCCCAGCCTCGGCCAATCGCCATCCTTGGCCAACGTGTAAACGGGGTGTTAGTCATGAAATGGCATGAATGGCGTAAGCTGGTCGCCGATCCGGGCTAGTATCGGTTTTTGGAATCAGATCAAAAGCGCATATATTACACCTCCTATGTGGCTGTGTTTACGCTGCGCTATTGTAAAACCACATATTACATATATCGATCATGAGTAGCTATTGTTCAAACTATGAATGAAAAGCTTATCACAAAAAAAAAATCAACCATCTTGAATGTAAAAAAAAGAAATAGTTCAAAATAACTTTAATTTCGGAAGTCGATGTTTTTATAATTGTTTTATTTTTCTCTATTTAAGTTAATTATAATAAAATTATAATAATAATAAACTAATTTATTATTATTTTTTACTAGCTTTTGCCCGCGGCTTCGCTCCCGTCAACTGACTACTCTATCCTACTCTACTCTACTCTACCCTACCCTACTCTACTCTACTCTACTCTACTCTACCCTACTCTATTCGAATTTTTCTCGCCGTAAAAACCATCCTTGAACTTCAACGAATATTTAAAAAAACACTCCGGGAGTGCCGGCAGAAGTGAAAACTTGATTATTAACGTTGAGCATGTTTGATATTTTGGAATGGTTAGGGAATAATTTTGCACCAATTGCTTTATCAGTATAAAAGTACTATCATTTATGTGGTAGAATACAATATTCATTTATTGCGCTATCGTACACAAACATGACAATTTATATTACATTAAAAATTTAACACTTTAAAACTATTACAATTATTTTACATTAAAAAGTTTATCTCTCCGAAATCCGTCTTACGCTTTTTCGATCAGGTCACGTGTCCTGACGCGAGTTTAAGATTTTATACCCATTACAGAAAAAGTGCTCAACGCCGCTAAAGAAGTTTTCACTTCAAAAAAGAATTGGCCAAATTGGTCCAGGCGTTGTTGAGTTATGCGCTTACCAACACATTTTGCGATTCATTTTTATATTATAGATTAAGGGCCTCCAACAAATGATGTGGGTACCTACACACAAACACAAATAAAGGTTTACTTAAAACCAAGTTTTAAATTAGTACACTCCCACAATTGGAGTTTCTACATTTTAAAACCAAAATAAGAATAGGTATAGATAGGTATGGTTTTACTAGCTTTTGCCAGCGGCTTCGCCCGCGTGAAAGTAAGTTTTTCCATACAAAGTTTGGATCTCCGGGATGAAATTCTTTAGGGGTCAAATTTTGGAAAATCCTCTCTTAGTTCTACGTCATAAAAGGAAACCTTGTGTAAAATTTCACGCTCCTAGTCCCAGTAGTTTGGCTGTGCGGTGGGTTGATG
This sequence comes from Mythimna pallens, assembly GCA_961205895.1. Lineage (NCBI taxonomy): Eukaryota > Metazoa > Arthropoda > Insecta > Lepidoptera > Noctuidae > Mythimna > Mythimna pallens. The sequence continues at coordinate 4,355,644 of OY540830.1, forward strand.
TCAGTCAGTCAGTTTCTCGTTTCATATTCAGAATACGGAGTTTCCAAGACTATTTTCTATGATCAACTGCTATGATTCTATGGGGAACTTCGTTCCAAATCTTCGAAACTCATTATCAGATCATAATAAAACATTGATTAAAAAAAAAAAGACGGGTTGCACTCCGGGAGTGCCGGCAGAAGTGAAAACTTGATTATTAACGTCAGTGACGGATTAAGGCTACTTGATGCCCTAAGCAATCTACGCCTGTGGGCCCCCCTATCCGTATGTCAACTAGAATCGGTCTTTAAACCTTTACCGCCTAAAACATTAGTTTTTTGTAAAATAAGGTAATGAGATGTAACATACCATATAAGTGGAGTAGGTGCGACAACAATAAAAACCAAAGCATAATTTATTTATTAGGGATTAAAGTATGAAATTGCCGATTTGTACTGAAAAATTTGAAATTCGTTTTTTTTTCTTTTAACATATTTATTGATTCAAAATAATTAGCATTATTATCTATACATCTATACAATAGGTAGGTCATTTATGGCTTTGCGATAGAACTCTGGTGATCTAGATTCGACAAACTGTGTGAAAGCATTTTGTACTGCCTCCTGAGAAGAAAACTTTTCATCAAGTAGAAAATTGCCTAAATCACGAAAATAAATGGTAGTCCGTTGGAGCAAGGTCTGGCAAATACGGCGGGTGACGAATGGTTTCTAATTGCAGTTCCTGTAGAGTTAAAATGATTTCTCATCGTGCTGTATGAGGTCAATATGGAACAATAATGGTGAAGATTGATTTATGAGTCGGGGCTGTTTCACTGCTAGTTTTGCTATCATTGTTCGGAGTTCGGCACAGTAGATATCTGCTGTTATTGCTTGATCAGATCGGAGAAAGCGAATAACACCATGCTGAGACCACCAAACGGTTACAATTACCGTTTTATTGGTAAGCTTTGCTTTAGGATGCTGTTGCGGCGCTTGACCTGGGGTCAGCCATTGCATTTTTCGCTTACGGTTATCGTAAAGAATCCACTTTTCATTACATGTCACAATTCGATCCAATATTCCGTCATTTCTGTATCGACTCAAACAGGCAACACAAGTTTCAACACGCGTTTCTTTGTGCAGATCATGACTGATCACCCATTTTTCATATTTTTTAATTGTTGGTAAGGTAACGTTAAACCATGCCGCTAATTCCCGGTTAGTTTGGCTCGGATCGGGTTCCACCATCTCTTTTAATTCATTGTTATTCACCTGTGTGGGCCGTCTTCCACGTGGTTCGTTCTTAAAAAGTTTCCATCACGAAAGCGTTTAAACTAAAATCGCACGGTGCGTTCATTAGCATTCCTCTCTCCAAACGCAACATTGATATTGCGAGCTCTTTGTTTGAGTGATTTTTGAATACGAGTTCTGCCGCGGAACTAACGCGGCAGAACTCGTATTCAAAAATCACTCGAATTTTCAAAGTATCCATCTTTCTTGTCTAAGCTGAATAAAAAACAACAAAGTCGATAATCGAATGTTGCGCATTTTTAACCGACTTCTAAAAAATGAGAAGGTTATCAATTCGGTTGTATTTTTTTTAAAATGTTTTTTACCTCAGAACTCCATCGTTTATGGACCGATTGGCAATTTTTTTTCCCCTTATTGAAAGAAAAAATGAAAAAACGTTTATTCGTACCTCACACATACAGTTGAATTACAATAAGTATGAAAAGAATAATTTTAAAATCTGGGCAAGGCCTTATAGGAAATGTTTCCAGATTGATCCCATTTTTTTCAAAATCCAGTTTTCATGATGAATCCAGGGAACTCCTCAAATATTATAGGCAACCATATAGTTATTTTGGTATTTTCATCGAGGACTTAAGGCATTTACAGTCAAAAAGTAACATTTGATGAAGTGGGACTAATGAAGAAGGCCAGAAATAGCCAACGGAACTTCATACTCACATAGATATCACAATGAAGATAGTTAAGCGACTATGACAATACACTAAACCTAGTGAACTATGTGAAAAAAGTTTCATCCAAAATCTCAAACCATGAAGGTTTTATGTCAATTCGAAGTACCTATTACAATAAAACAGCAATTTCATACTTTAACCCCTATTATTACGTATGCATAGAAGCCGGCCGGCACAATTACTCAAAAAACAAAACATTTGATTGACACAGATTTGCGAGGGCGCCAGGCGGGGGGGCCGCGGGGTAGGGGTGGTTTGTGATTGGCTGATCGCAATTCCGGTGCATTTGAATTACCGAATGCACTAGCGGGCAGCGAGTGTGCAAGCGGGAGCGGGGTTATGACTCTAGGTCGGACTCTATGTCAACATAAAACGCACGAATTTTTAAATTAGTCCTAGAAACTTTTTTTTTGTGGTTTTTGGTGACATGAGACGTGATGCCCTAAGGACAGATTTTTTTGTGCTTCTTCTGGTGCCCCCCCAGACGTGATGCCCTAGGCAATTGCTTAATTTGATTAAGGGTTAATCCGTCACTGATTAACGTTGAGCATGTTTGATATTTTGGAATGGTTAGGGAATAATTTTGCACCAATTGCTTTATCAGTATAAAAGTACTATCATTTATGTGGTAGAATACAATATTCATTTATTGCGCTATCGTACACAAACATGACAATTTATATTACATTAAAAATTTAACACTTTAAAACTATTACAATTATTTTACATTAAAAAGTTTATCTCCCGTCTTACGCTTTTTCGATCAGGTCACGTGTCCTGACGCGAGTTTAAGATTTTATACCCATTACAGAAAAAGTGCTCAACGCCGCTAAAGAAGTTTTCACTTCAAAAAAACAAAATTGATCAACAATTGACCGAGACATCGGAGAACATACATAAAAAAACACTACCGACCATAATAACCTCCTTTTTGAAGTTGGTAAAAAAATATGTCAAGCCAAAAGTAAAAGCTTACAGCAGTCCTTACAGTTATTTACTGTTGGCATCAACCTTAAAATAATGGATTATTGTTTTGCAAAAATAAGAGAACTTTGTCGAGTAGTAGGTAGGTACCTATATTTGTACTTTGTATCTACTGTTTGTAATGGTGCGTTTACATCTGTGGCCCAGCCTCGGCCAATCGCCATCCCTGGGCAACGTGTAAACGGGATGTTGGTCATGAAATGGCTTCATATCGTCAGTGTGACTGTGAGTGTAACTCATACGACCACTACTACCACAGAGTACTTTGTAATATACTAGGACTACGACACAGTATATAATGTGACTACGAGTTTAGTTAGTGCAGTGGTAGCGTTGAAGGTGGAATAACTTGTAGTTTCGCTAAATAAAATCTCTTGTATTTGACTTGTATTTAACTTCAGCTGAGAAGGTAAGTGCAGTAATTGGTACAGACCTAGCGTTTTTAAGGGACGTGCCTTTTCGCGTCGAGTAGTTGTAGAGTGTAGAGTTAACATGTTTGGATGTGTTTTGCAGATTGATAAACATGACTGAAACCCAAGAAGTAATGTCTGAGAAAAAAGGAGAGGAGAATCCTGAGAACGAGGAGAGTTCGGGTTCGGAGGTGGAAGAAATCTCAGATTTAGAGAGTTCTATCATACTTCAGGTTGAGTACTATTTCGGTGAGTAATATCTATTGCATGGTATGGGTGCTACCAATTTTTATATGAGTAAAACAGATTTATTTGAAAGTTGAAACGTTCTTGACATCGGGGAGGTAAGAAATAGGGCCAGGGGCGCCGACTCCATGGGTGCTCGGGAGCCCGAGCACCCCTGAGAAATAAACAGTGGGTGCCGAGCACCCCTGAGAATAAAACAGATCAGTAATCGCCTCTTAGGTTACGTATAAATTATAATATTTCTTGATAATAAATATTGGTTTCATTTTATATTTTCATCAAACATAATTAGTAATTTAGTACGCAGTATGTAAGAAGTTCATTTATTTATTTGTCGATCGATCAGTGTGCATTTCTCTTCTCACACTTCGCCACTTTTTCGAGTCATGAAATCAGCATTAGCACCCATGAGGTTTTCTAGAAGCTGGCGCCCCTGGATCGGGCAAAAACGTGTGGGTTTGAAGACCCCACACATTTTCAAAATAATGTACTTAATGTAGAAATAATAAAACTTTATAATTATGTCCAGCCAGTGGCATTCATGTTGGTTTATGCAAACAAGTCGTTAAGTCGTTTAAACTACAACGGCCGGGATCCCGACCCCGATTTTCAGCCACCGTAGGTATGGGCTTGGGAACGGTGAGCAATAGGTAACTCGCCGTCCGGACCGAGCCAGAGACGTTGATGGCGCGTAGTGTTCCACGCGCGCCTCAAGTTGCTAAAAATGAAGGGGCCCAGCAGGGTCGAAGCCTACTGGAGCTATAGGTTGTGCGAAAGAGTACCTACCCCGGGGCCCTGGAACGAAGGCAAAGGACGACCATAGGAGTGGGTTTTAGTCTGTTAAATTATGACACGCCCTCCCCGCTTGGCCCAAGAGCTAGAATACAGAAAACAAAATTAATTTTAAACGAATACTTTTTGATTTTTTATTTAAATGCATACTTTTACATAGTTTTGGCCAAATTCTTTCTGATTCCTGTGACCTTATTTGTAAGTCTCGTGATTGGGGGAGATTGGAACACTTTTGCCTATATTCTGTACGGTAATCTTCACTATGCAATCTTACAGTAGGTACCTATAAGTTTCATGCCCACATCACCATCATTATCATCATAAATTCAGCATAAGGACGACTTCAAGGTTAAAAAAATATTAAAGCTCTATTTTTATAATTCTTTTGGGTAAAACACTGATAGTTTACAAAGTATCAATTTTGTTGTTTTATAATGATAGGATCTCATCATCTTCCTGCCTTTGTCCCATGTTTATGTCTTGGTGTGGGCGCGACACGTTTTTTTCTTCAATTCTGTCCTGTCGTCACGCTACCACTAACTCCCTTTTCTTTCATATCACTCCTCACACAATCCATCCATCTTTTCTTTGGTCTCTCTGTCTATCACCATACATCCATCATTCATCCATTTTTATACTCATCATTCTTTTCTTTTTGTAACATGCGTTTCATTGTTCTGCACATAACCAATTGACCATATGACTCACTTTCAACTTTTCAGTCATTGGCGGTCACTGTAAGGATCTTTATGAGTAACGTCATGCAGATTTATAACAATCTTTTTAGGGTTCCGTAGCCAAATGGCAAAAAACGGAACGCTCATAGATTCGTCATGTCTGTCTGTCTGTCCGTCCGTATGTCACAGCCACTTTTTTCCGAAACTATAAGCACTATGCTGTTGAAAATTGGTTAGTAGATGTAATCTGTGAACCGCATCAAGATTTTCACACAAAAAAAGAAAAAATCAATAAATTTTGGTGGGGATACTTAGGATACTTAGAACTGAAAGTCAAAAAAAAATTATTCTTCAAACCCATACGTGTGAAGTGTCTATGGATAGGTCTTCAAAAATAATATTGAGGTTTCTTATAGAATTTTTTTTCTATAGGTACTGAATAGTTTGCGCGAGAGACACTCCCAAAGTGGTAAATTTTTTGGTCCCCCCCCCCCTGTAACTTCTAAATTAAGAGAATGATAAAACTAAAAAAAAATATATGATGGACATTGAAACATTGAATTGACCATGCAAACTTCCACCGAAAATTGGTTTGAACGAGATCTAGTAAGTAGTTTTTTTTTAATACATCAAAAATCGTAAACCGCAATTTAGCTTTCAAGTTTGTACGGAACCCTCAGTGCGCGAGTCGGACTCGCAATTGCCCAGTTTTTTGTAATAATCTTGTGCCATATACGGACGCAGATAAGCAATAACATGTCAACCTACACATAAAAGTCATGAAATATATGCAAAAATCAACTGTAAATAACACTAGAATAGCTTGCCATCCGATAAAACCACGCCCGGGTCGACGCAGTGGCGTATTTAGTGTTTTATACACCCGGTGCGTGTTACCCAGCTCTAAAAATAACAAAGATAACTAGATATAATCGACAATCCAGTCGCATCTATAGGCTGACTGGTAATTAGTGTACGATACATAAACACGTGATTGTGCTCATGATAACCAACAACTTTTACTATGGGAACAAACCTGAAATCGCGAAAAAAAATCAGCTGTTCAGTATATTTATGTTTGCCTAATGTGTTGAACAGCTGATATTTTTTTCGCGATTTCGGCTTTGCTCCCATAATATAAATTGTTTGTTATCATGAGCACAATCATGTGTTTAAGTATCGTACACTAATTGCCAGTCACCCTATACAACCATATTACGTAATTACAGCGCGTAGTCCTACGCGCTCCTCAAAGAGATGTCAACAAACCGTAGGGGCCCAGCAGGGCCGACGCCCTCTACGTTAGGGCCGCAGGGATTTTCCGTAAAGTAAACCCGTAGTCTTAGAACGCAAAGGTCAACTGAAGGACTCATGTGTGGTTTTAGTCAGTAAAAGTCTGACACACCCTCTCGCGTGGAGCGAGAGGGTGTGTCAGACCTTTCAGACCAGAGCGGGAGAAATCATTGCATGATTTCCCACCTTAAAAAAACACTATACAAAAATAAGAATTTTATGAATGCTACTAACTATCAAGCATGCTCCAAAACGTGGCCCTGGTATGATCACTTCTGCGCCCCTTCATTGCCCTTCAGGGTCTGCACACTGTGTTTGAGCACCGCTGGCACTGCCCTAGTTACGGTTCTGGGTCGCTGGAGCGTCGTGTTCCACGCGTGCCACAATGAAATGTCAGTAAATTGAACGAGGCCCATTAGGCCTGATGCCAGTTAGTTAAGGCTGCGTAATTATTCCAAAGACACTCAACTTCAAATGTTTAAATCAGAAATGGTCATACATCGTCAAAAAATGGCTAAAAACGCCTTGTTCTGCCATTACCTATTAAAGGTACATTCGTTTCCGTTGAAATATAAAGTTGTTGATGAAGTATAAAGCACTAGTGTAATATTTAGCTTAATTAGTTCTTGAAATACAAGTTACAATCAAGAGTCCTACAAACAGCACTGTCATCAAAACGACCCAAAGCCCAAAACAAAGAACTTTATTATGATAGGTACCTACTTCAGGCCGCTCAGCACAGAAATATTATGTGTTGGTCATTGTTCGGTCAGTGTTGATTTTGAACCACCAGTGAATGTAAGCTGGATAATGTTGTAGGTATATAAAAACTTTTTAATACACGAAAACTGGCTCTTTTCACACTACGATTAGGTTCAACATGCCATGTTTATCACACTCGTGTTTTTTTTAAATTTATCACAACAAGCGCTTTTTTCATTCTTATTTCGTCACGGTCAACGGTGATTATTCATTTATTTAAACTTCATGTACGTGGTACAACACTGGACACGAACCACGTGGTAGTGGATTATTGTTTTTTTTTTTTAAGCAGTAGCGGATATTTTTAAATATTTGATCAGAACAATATACCTAAAATAAACATGATTACTTACACAATTATTGGTTAAATTCAAAAATATTTGAATATGTTATTTTTAATATTAGCATGTATATCCGCTTTATACCTTTGCTTCTCCTTTAACCTGCGAAGGTTAAGCGACGGAAAAAAAGGAAAATAAATCACATTATTGGTGTTATTGGTAATTTGGGGAATAAAATGGCAAATTTAAGTTTTGAAGACACATAATTAGTTGTTACGCCTCCAGATATTGCGATTGAGGCACAAAATGCTTGCGATAGCTTGTTGCCATCTAAATTTAAACGGAAATAAATGGCAACTTTGGATATTTTTTTGAAAAAGTATTTTTGTCATACTTCAATGAACTTGCCGTTAAATATAAGCCTAACCCGCTATGGAGTATACATTCCATGTTAAAAAGCACGGTTCTGCAAAAAAAAAAAAATAAGTCCAAACACGGCTAGGTTACATTGATTAATTACAGAGTTCCAGTGCCTACCTTCTGGCTCCATCATCATCATCATCAAATCACTTCGATGATACCATTTTCAACGTAAATATTCAGAACCATTTAATAATAATAATATTCCACAACTATCACACAATGCCGTGCCGTCTAGTCTCAAGCTAAGCAGAGCTTGTGTTATGAGTACTAGTCAACTGATAAACATACATATATATTTTTCTAAATACATACATATTATAGATAAATTACACCCAGACACAGAACAAATGATCGTGCTCATCACACAAACATTTGTCCTGGGTGGGAATCGAACCCACGACCTCCGGCATAGCAGTCAGGGCCACTAACCACTAGACCAACAGGCCAGTCCAGTCCAGTGTATTTATTTATTTGTATTGTCATAGTCGCTTAATTATCTTCATTGTGATATCTGTGTGAGTATGACTACTATACTACTACTATAGTGAGTACTATATGGCTGCCTATAATATTTGAGGATTTCCCTCGATTCCTCATGGATCCCATCATCAAAACTGGATTTTGAAAAAAATGGGACCAATCTGGAAGCATATCGTTTATGGAAAAAAAAATGCAATTCGGTCCATAAACGACGGAGTTCTGAGGTAACAAACATAAAAAAAGATGATAAAAAAAAAATTGATAACCTCCTTCTTTTTTTGAAGTAGTTAAAAAAGTCATAGTCATACCCACCCGACACCCGACCAGCACCACCACATCGCTCGGTGTCCACTCGTTGTCGACGGGTGGTCCACGGTTGGATACCGCGTATCAACCAGTAAACGTCAAGTGATCCATAGGTTGACGCCGTGTTGTTAACCAGTAAAGATTACGTAGTCAACGAGTGGGCATTGTTAGAATAGAATAGAATAGAATAGTATTTATTCGATGCAGGCAATACAATACAATGCAATAGGCAACAACAACACAAAAAAAGTACAGATTTACAATATAGTTGCGCTGAGCGTGCCCGAACCGAAAGGGTCGCCAACTCAGCAATTGCTGGGCGTCAGACACCCAACGCTGTGTCCGCGAATAGACGAGTAGTCAAGGAAAGACGAGGTGCGGTGTGTCGCCAATGCATATTCTTCGCCCGTGAACCACTCGCAGACACGCACAATGGTCCGTCTAAGACGTAATGGGCCTATTACACTACGCGATATTCAGCACACGATATTCAGACTGTCTCATGTTTTGTTCCGGGTAAGATCGACCGGTCTAACCCTTATTGCACTACGCGACATCGACTAAGACTGTCTGAATATCGAGTAGTGTAATAGGCCCTTTAGTGCGGAAACCAGACCACAATAGATAGATAGATAGATAGACCACTCGCAGACAGCACACGAATTACGATACATTCGAGACAACCGCGTGGGCAACCCAAGGCAAGCGTGCGAGCAGGTGACCACCGAATGGTACACTCACCGTCCGCGCGTGGTTAGCCCACGGGGGAGGCGCTCAGGAGTGGAAGTACTTAGTGAGCGTATTAGTATTCATTGTTTTCATTCATCCAAAATCAAAAACAAAATCATTACCTACCAACGCGGAATGGAACGAAGCATGCTTAATATTAAAAAAATACAAAAAATTCGTCACACAAAAATAAGAAAAATTACCAAAGCCAAAGATGCTCTAAGCTACGCTAAAAAATTAAAATGGAAGTGGCAGGTCATATAGCGAGGCTAGAGGATGACAGGTGGACTAGCAGGGCAACAAAGTATAAGGGTCCATATGGCAAACGTCTCAAAGGTAGACCACATTCGAGATGGGCAGACGAAATAATAAAAAATAGCTGGGCCCTGCTGCGCAAATAGCCCAGGATTGAATCATTAGAGGAGGTCTTCACCCTCGCCTGAGGAGGGGTTCTTGCACACGAATAGGATTCAATATATACAACAATACTGTAAATAACATTAAATAAGCATATTTTTTTTTCTTTTTCCTAATTTTTAAATAATTTGTAATGCAAGAAATAAAAGGCTTTTTTTTAATTTATTTATTATTAGTATTCATTGTACTTTCTACAAATAAGCCGACTCCAACATACATAGTTGAGAATCGGCCGAGTACCATTATTGATTCTGGTAAGTGGTAATATAAACAGTCCCATGTTTTGCAGGCGACCGTAATATGCGTCGGGACGAGTTCCTACAACGAACGTTGGCGAACCATGGTGGCTGGCTGCCTCTCAACATCCTCATTAGATTCAACCAACTCGCCAAGTTGACCAGGAACACAGAAATTATTGCCAAAGCTCTGAAGAAGTCCAGTGGATTTCTAGAGGTAAGTAAAAATTGTCGTCACATTTTCACACACAGTGGAAAATGGTTGTCATTGCGACCGAGTCAGAATTCACTCGAGCCGTAGGCGAGGGTGTTATGGACACAGATTACTGAATAGTTACTTTATGGAGCCAATTGCTGCAGTGACAAATTTTCACGTGTATCTAAAGACATTTTTCAATATACTTAGGAAGATATAAATAAACTGGGGTTGGTGTGATTTGTGGGGGTTGCTTAGCGCCCAGTCTGATACGATGTCTTCCGCACAAGTGCGGAAAACAGTTTTGAGTGCCTAAGAGTGTGGGTTTTCGATTAAGTGTGTTGAAAAAATCATTTTGAAACAGTTACCGCAAACTGATTAAGCTGAAATTTTGCAGACATGTTCAGTTTGTATGACAATGCATTCTTGGGTAATTGACGTGTCATTCTAAATCCAACATGGTGGACTCCTGAAGATGGCGGACTAGTTATTTTTTTAGGCTTCCCCAAATATAGTATCAATTATAAGGGTTGGTGGAAAAGAATCCGAAAAAGAAAACCTACATAAGTCCATATTACGTATTCATGCTATGTGACAGTAAATCGAATATGGCAGACATTTTTTTAAACTAGTTTTTAAAAGTTTTATAATCTAACACTCATCAGCGAGACGCACAGGACCGTTTGTTGTGGCGACACTTAGGGGAGGCCTATGTCCAGCTGTGGACGTGTTTTCGGCTGAAATTGTGATGATTCATCAGCTATCCTTTTTGCAATCTTACAGGTGTCAGAAGACAACAAAAAAGTCAGAAGAAGGCCCGACGCTCCCATTCCAGAGTTAACTGCTGCACTGAAGAGGGAAATCACTAACAGGTCAATTTACGCTAAAGGATATCCCAGAGATACCTCATTTGATGACCTCATCATGCATTATAAAAAGTATGATATTGAGAACATTATGATGAGAAAATTTCAACGCGGCGCTCTAAGTAGAGTGTTCAAAGGATCTGTTTACATTACGTTCAAGACTAGAGAGCAGGTAATTCATTTACATTTTTTACCTTTCCGTACTCAAAGCTGTATGACGCAGGTCCTCACCGGACATGGTAAGTTCGGGAGGTTCCTGCACCGAATTCGTGCGGAAGAAACGCCCGCGTGCCACCATTGTGTGGACCGCCCGGAGGACACCGTGGAGCATACGGTAGAGGTGTGCGGTGTGTGTGAGGTTCGGGAGGTGTTGCCGTTATTACAACAAATTTGAAGTTTTTTTTTTGCTACGGGCGGTATGGAACCTTTCTTGCGCCAGTCCGACTTGCACTTGACCGATTTTTTTACTTTTTATCTCTGTAGTAGGTACCTATATTCCCTTGTATTTCAATAATAAAATATCAATAATAAAATATAAATAGCAGGCGCAGCGGCTGCCAGGAGTTACTTTTACAATAATTTTTATTGTGAACTTTGCTTATTTCAGGCGGAGAAGTTCAAAAATGGCGGACCACATTATTACCAAGGGAACACGCTTAAGGTGTTATGGCAAGCCGACTATCTAGCAATGAAATCTTAAGATGAGAGATACAATTGTAGAGCCACAAAGGCCTTTTTCAAAATGTTGCTCAATTTATTAAAATAAAGTTGGTTAATAAATTAAAGTACAGTCGCTTTATTTGTAGTGAAACCTATGGGCTCGAGCTTCGGCAAGTTTTACCTAGATGGCGCTGATCTTAAAGTTTTAAGTGGTTTTGGTATAATGTAGTGTCTGAAGCAATGAAATAAGATCTGATGAAACTACGAATGCAGAACCACTATGACTTTTTCAAAATATCGCTCAATTTATTATAAGAAGTTACTCATAAAAGTACAATGCGTTCCAAATAAGAATAGGATCGATTGCCATATTGTGACGTCACGTCAAACTGTCAAATCGCAATTAGGCGAATTTGAAGAATGCAGAGATAAGCAAAATTGAAGAACTGGATTCTGATTAAACTTTTTACGTTCTTAAATTAAATTTTAAAAATTTCCTGCTCACCATAATAATTCTTCGATTTGACAGTATGACGTTACGTCACAACATGGTAATCATTGATTTTCTTATTTGGAACGCAATCTACAGTCGCTTCATTTGTAGTGAAAGCTATGGGCTCAAACCTCTTCAAGTTCTCGCTAGATGGCGCTAAACTGAAAATCCATTAAAAGTGGATTTTGGTTTTTATTATAGTGTCTGACTGGGAGCAATATTAATTTAATAAACAATGAAATAGTACTAAGCGATTTAAGTAAAAATAAGATCGACTTAACGCCATATTCTGACGTCAAAGTTGTCAAATCGAATCAGTTTTAGGCAAGCGCGCTCCATCGTCGACCACATGCATCGTCGCTTTCCATCAGGTAAAATTGTGGTCAAGCACGAGCCTATCAACAAGAAAAAAAAGTTAGGGTTAGCAAAACAAGATATTTTTTCAGTTAAATTTATTTACGAATCATGATTGAAAAAAGAAAACCCACTCCTATGTTTCTTCTTTCCCTTCGCTCCAGGAACCCCGGGCGGTTTCGACCCTGTTACGGTTTTGCTGACATCTCCTCGAGGCGTGCGTAGAACACTTTACGCCGTCGACGACTATGGCTCAGTCCGGACGGCCGGACAGCGAGCTATCCATTGCTTGCGGTCCGCAAGCCCACGCCTACGGTAGAAATGTTGAGGGATACTTACTTTATTTATGAGCGTTTAAAGTGGTCGTTTTAGACCTGCGGTTATTTAATTTTGCTCATCTCTACATCACTGTGTGAAGTGTCTGAGCAGTAAAAAATTTAAGAAGGTAGTATACGAATTGTTGCCAAGAATGAAAATAAAGAGAAAACAGTTTTTTTTTTAATGTTATTATCAGGCCACTCAGAAAGTTTTGCGAAAAAAAGTTTTATGTTTAATGCACTAGCCACTTGTATACTATTGTTCGAATTTTGATTTTATCTCCACATTGTTTCGGGCGCCAAGTCCAATTATCGTGTCTCATTTAAAAATGGGTCTGCATCGAGAAAATTTTTTCTACGAAGATTTTCTACGATTTTAAATGTGACCTAAAACCTAATGAGTCATTTAATCGACTTCAAATTGCTTTTATGGACGAAGGACCTTCAAAAGCAACCATCTACCGCTGGTATAGTGAGATCAAGCGCGGTCGCCTTACTTCGGGGGATGAACAAAGGAGTGGTCGTCCTACGACGACTATCACGGACGAAGAGATTCAGCATACACTGCAAATTGGTTCGGGAAGCGTTCACAAGATTCTACACGAGAACCTTCGCGTGAGGAGGATAGTTTGCCGCTGGGTGCCGCACAACCTCACTGAAGCTTAGAAGCAGGCACGTGTGGAGTGGTGCCGTGATATGATTCAAATATTTGAAGCAGGCTCTTCTCGGCACGGCATTGTGATAGGTGACGAATCCTGGATTTATCAATACGATCCAGAAACAAAGCGTCAGTCGACAGTTTGGCTGTTTCAAAACGGACCAACGCCTACGAAAGTGAAGCGATCGAGAAGCGTAGGGAAAATTTTGATCGCTAGTTTCTTCACTTTGACGGGATATCTGATTTCAATTCCATTACGAGACCAAAGCAGCATCAACGCCGAATGGTATACCATAAAATGTCTGCCAGAAGTTTTGTCTGCAATGAGCAACAAGCGAACGAACACCGGGCTCCGCGGGGTACTGATTCACCATGGCAACGCGCCCGCGCACTCAGCGCTCAAAACGAGGGACTTCCTGGACACCACACCGGTCAGTCTTGGGGCACCCTCCTTACAGTTCTGATCTGGCACCGTGTGACTTCTTTTTATACCCTAAAATAAAAAATCAGCTGAAAGGGATACAGTTTTCATTGCCGGAAGACGCGCTAGCAGTGTTCGAGAAGGCCGTGGAAGAGATGTCTGCGGCGGACTGGAAAAATGTTTCGAAAATTGGTTCACACGCATGAAACTTTGTATAAAGGCTGATGGAGAGTTCTTTGAAAAGATTGAATAAAAATATTTTATCCATAGGAGTTAGTTTTTTAGTTTCTCAAAACTTTCTCTGAGTGTTCCACGTATTTAGCTGATTTAGATTAAGCAATAACGTTTTTCTTCACTTACATTTAACTAAGACTAGCAAAAACAAAGTAAAAAAAAACGCTACTGCGAAGAAAACTTATTTGCGTATAAGTTTTCTTTGCAAACCTTACTTTGCAAGTATTACTTGACAGGTAAAGGTCATTGTCGTTCCTATTCTTATTTGAAACGAATTGTAACTAAAAATATTGAATTCAGTGCCATCTAGCGAGAACATTGCGAGAACGTTCTATTACAGCTAATCGTAGACGGCCAATATGGATTTATGAAGGGGAAGTTATTGACTATTCAATCAAATAGTATTTTGTGAAATCAAAGCTTCATATAACCATTGTTGAGATCACCAGCTCCTTTGTGTGGGATTGGTCATTTAAGGCGTATAGTACCTTGAATATCTGGCCGGAGTTAAATGTACACAATCTTATCATACATACTTAGTGTCTAAACACCCTTTGCCGAAGGTACGCGACGGAAATTTCGCGGCTGATTTTACGTTCCGACGTATTCGGCTGACATGACACACCACAAGTGCCGAACTTACGCGGTTGAAATTCAGTTGCGTAATAATATTTGACAATCAATTTTAAGAAACATATTAATCATAGTTAATGTAGCAAAAAGTTTACATCAGTCGACAATTGAACCGAATTTCGGTCGCGTATAATGTGTGCTCTACAGAATACTTTGCCGCCGAATTGCCGCTGAACTGACTGTAGCCGAAGTTCGGCTGTATGCCATAACGCAACGTAATTTCGGCATAATGTGTCGTAAGTAATACAAATAGCATTGCAGGCGTTAACATGCCGAACTTCGGTCGCGTTTTTTCGGTATAGTGTTTACACGCTTACACTCTTACCATAGGACCCTGCTGGCCTTTAAAATATTTTTTTTTTTCCTTTAAAATTATTGTTTTGTGTAAACATGTTTCTAAAGATCAAAGCCGTTTGAAAGGGGTAGGGAAAACAAGCGAAAAAACAGCATGTTGTTATTGTTTTTTTTTTTTTACAAAAGTATTAGTCATAAGAAAAAATCTTATATTGATAATGTTGTAAATGAATCTATAATAACATATTTTTTTTTTCAAACTTATTAACATAGCCGTCAACGAGGAGTAGGCTTCAAAAACTCACTGCTAGGGAGCTAGGACCTTAACAATGTTCAGGGTTTTATGGTTAGGTATAACAGCGAAGAGGTAAGGTTGTATTTGTACTTAGGTAAATAGAAAATAAAACAAAACGTAACGTACCTACTTATAAACTATATTATTTTAATCAGTTTCTATAATAACATTAACTTAATCAGTGTACCTTCTTGCTTCCATTCATATGAGCTACACTAGTACTAGGTTTCTGAGCTACCATTGTATGAAGTTTCTCGCCTAAAGAATATAATACAATACCAAGTAAGGTGCTACCGACGAAATATATCGTTTTTGTTGTCCAGCTTATGACATGAAGGAATGGATAAGGCCAAATACCGTATTTAAAGTATACAATATGGATGTACCCTGTATAGATAGCTGCTAATATAATGGCCACAGAAGATCCAGTTTTCTTCGATGGATAATTCCTGTTAGTTACAAGTAATTCGATGAGAATAAATGGTAAAATTAGCGTGTGCATTATGTGATTCAGCCATACTGGGATCGCCTTTTCAGCGAATTCCGGGAATATTGCGCTCTTGGCAAAAACGTAGAAGACCCAGAAAACTATGACTACATATAATGCCATACAAAGTGTGACGCTGAACAGGACATCTTTGATCTGGCGGATGAGCGGCGGCTTCCTGGTCACTGCGTTGGTCCCGAAGAAGTCATTCAAGAGCGATACGATGAAGTAGACGTTTTGTAGCACCTGGAAACAGAAAAAGTTTATTGTTACCATACGTTTTACTATATAACGTGTACATATAGATATTTTCCATCAGGCACCAGAAAGAGAGGTAGACCAGCTGCCCGTTGGACTGACGATATCATACAAGCGGCTGGCAAACAGTGGATGGAGACAGCGAAGAATAGGGATACGTGGAAATCTCTAGAGAAGGCCTTCACCATCGAGAACGAGGGGTTCTTACAAACACTGTAAAATTTTAATATATATAATTCATATAAATAAATAAATAAAATTAATTGCGTTGCTGGCCTATTTAGAATTAAAATAACGAGGAACCTGCTAAGTGCTATGACTGCAGTTCTCAATAGTTAGTCTAACTGCCCAATAAATTCAGAAAAGAACCCAATGTGTTAACGCTTGCAGAAATTGTGAAGTGTAGTTAGTATGTGTGGGGTTGCTATGTTAAATCTTTAGGCGCCGTTCTGTCCCCCTAGCCAAGTTACAACAGTTTCGTCTCGATTCTCTTTTCGTTGATCGCCTTAAGCCGGCCTCGCCTCCTATTTCTTTGTTCTGACCACGTGACTGAGCGTTGAGATGATGTCAGAATAAAGAAATCGAAGACGTGTGGCCTACTCGAGGCGATCGACGAAAAAAATGTTACTTGGCTGTTATTTTTTTCTTTGCTGACGCCAAATTATAATTATTTTATTTTTTTCTATAGCATGGGACCTATTATTAATTATAAGCTTGGTTTAGGGACTGGCGTGCAATTTAACTACACCGCCTACTTTTAAGGTATATTTTTTGTACAAAGGGTTTTGATCGCTGTTCATATAAAAAAAAACCGGGCAAGTGCGAGTCGGACTCGTGCACTGAGGGTTCCGTACAAGCTTACCTATGAAAACAGTTATTGAACTGTTTTCATTGGTAAGCTTGTAGCTTGCTCTCAAACTCAGTTACGAAAAGATTTTTCCGAATCGCAAAATAAGTTTTTTATTGTGACCTAACTATAAATTTACAGTTTTCAGATTTTTTCCTATACTTGTGTTATAAGACCTTGCTTCATGCCAAATTTCAGGATTCTAGGTCAACGGGAAGTACCCTATAAATTTTGGTTCCTTTGAGAGCCGAAATACACGTTTTTTGCGACATAGGCCTCCCCCAAGCGTCTCCACAAAGACCGATCCTGTGCGTCTCGCATCCACCGCATTCTCTCGACTCTCACCAGGTCGTCGGTCCACCTTGTGGGAGGCCTTCCAACGCTGCGTTTTCCGGTGCGCGGTCGCCACTCTAGAACCTTCGGCCCCATCGATCATCCGTTCTACGAGCAATGTGCCCTGCCCGCTGCCACTTTAGTTTGGCGATTCTTCGGGCTATGTCGGCGACCTTGGTTCTCCTGCGGATATCTTCATTCTTTATGCGATCACGCAAGGAAACTCCGAGCATAGCCCTTTCCATTGCCCTTTGGGTGACTGTTAGCCTTCTGATGAGGCCCATTGTAAGCGACCATGTTTCAGTTCCATATGTTATCACTGGCAACACGCACTGGTCTTAGACTTTCGTCTTGAGACACTGTGGTATGTTGGACGAGAAGATACCGCGCAGCTTCCCGAACGCTGCCCAGCCGAGTCGGATTCGACGATTGACCTCTTTCTCAAAGTTAGACCCAACTGGAATACTATCCCAGAATCTACAGGTTCGAATTGAAAAAGCCTTTGAATCTTTGATAGCCCATTTATGGACCAAAGACTATAGGTTATTTAACATCGTGTTGTGACCTATAGAAACAGAGCAGTTACCACAGACACGGTTAAAACCGGGGACAGCTAGTGAAGTATATAAGAACCATGAATATTCCAATTCTGATTAGTAACACTAATCAGTGCGAAGCTCTGCATAGATAACTTAAGATAAGTAAGTAACAGATATAGTTACGTATATATGAGTTTTTTTTAATAAATAGATATCGTTGATAAGTAATAATAATATATAAACTTATGTAACGTAATATTGTTGTTATGTCGTTGTTATGACAATTTTTATTTTATTTAATTCTATAATATTGCTATGGGTTAATATGCCTGAAACAAACGATAAATAAATAAATAAATATTTTGATTTTTTATTCGATATATTTATGAATTGTTTTGTGTTTCTACTGTTATCATCTTTATTTTATTTCGAGTCTGAAGATAACTTATTGATTAATATTATGTAAATATAGCTTATTATTAAGCCTCTTTTTCTGAAACGGATAGGCACGAAAGCATAGCATAAAGCTTAATAAGCCTTTTAATGTTCCCACTGCTGGGACTCAGGCCTCCTCTCTAGGTGAGGGAATAGGCCGTAATCCACCACGCGGGCTCAGTGCGGGTTGGTAAATGTCTTCGAATTTTTTGATACTAGGACATGCCGGTTTCCTCACGATGTTTTCCTTCACCGTTTTGAGAGCAGTGGTGATGAAATAAATTACACAAAGTAATGCGCCTGGCTGGGTTTGAACCCGCGACCTACAACTCTAAGTAGGCAGGTAGGTACATAATTTTGTATTCAGACAACATAGATACCTACTTTAGCCATGTGTCATGGAATCGAGAATACATACAATTTGTTGACGATGTATATACACGTTGTAAACTTGTTCGCGTGTGAATCTTGGCTGGCTGGCTGGATCTAGTAATAATACCTATAGATAAGTAAGGACGCAGCTTTTTTGTATTTTTGTTTGCTTGAACGTTCTTATCTCTGGAACTACCAGTCTTTATGTATAGGATAGCCAGTTTCAAGACTAGGCTATAGAAGATCATGCTACGAGTTACGGAAGTGGAGTAGTAATCTAAGAAGCGGACGAAACCGCGGGGGACCGCTAGTGAATAAGTATGTATGTGAATACCGATGAAACCAATTAATTGTTGATTGATTTCAATTGAGGAGACGCAGCAGTCTTATGACATGATATTTTATTTAATTTTTTTGTTATAGGATGGATCGTGAATTTTTAGTCACTTTGCTTACCAACTGGTATTTGTATTACCCAGTATCTGGGTTTTGGAGGTCAGATAGTGGAGAACAGTCGCTCTGCGAAAACTGTTTCTGGTTGCGGTGAATGCTACAGGAAGGCCCGAAGGATTCAAATTTTTGAAAGTTTTTTTTGCATTTTATGAGTCATAGTTAGGTGTTATGTTCATTAAAATATATGTTTTGCAATCGAAAGATGTATTTATTAGCATAAGCATAGTAAAATCAGCCTTTTAATGTTCCCACTGCTGGGACTCGGGCCTCTCTAGGAGAAGGAATGGGCTTAATCCACCACGCAGGCCTAGTGCGGGCCAAGTGGATGTCACATGTCTTCAAATGTTTAGTTTTAGGACACCGTTTTCTTTCACCGTTTTGAGAGAAGTGGTGATGAAATAAATTACACAAACTAGTGCAACCTACTACTCGTAAGTCGGGACCGTTACTGCCGGTACCACTGGGTCATCACTAGTCCTATGTAAGTATTTATTACGGAATTATAATCATTAAGACGACTTCAGTTCAGTCAACCCTATACTTTTTCATGAAATAGCCAAAGAGATTTACGATATTCATTAAACCCCACGCGAACGCCGGCGTTCGCTCGGTCATTGTCTTTCTATTGTGTCTCTAATTACGCTACTCAATAGGTTAAGAGAGCAGAATCCCTCAAACCTCTTAATGTAATATATAGTAATATAATATTCACACAACTATCACACAACGCCGTCTAGTCCCAAGCTAAGCAGAGCTTGTGTTATGGGTACTAGACAACTGATAAACATACTTAAATATTTCTAAATACATATACCATATTATAGATAAATTACACCCAGACAAATGATTGTGCTCATCACTCAAACATTTGTCATTGGTGGGAATCGAACCCACGGCCTCCGGCATAGCAGTCAGGGCCACTAACCACTAGACCAACAGGCCAGTCAATAACATTGTATAATAACCTTATCGGAAGTTATATGTTTGAGCCGTTTGGGGTTGAAACACTAGGGCCATAGGCTCCGAGCGCTCATCGAGTTGTGCGAGATATCAATAAACAACTGGTCGACTCTTCACGTGTCCAGAGGGCTGGGCTTTTCTTCGGTCAATGAATCAGTACTGCTATCCAACGTGGCAATGCAGCCAGCGTTCTGGGCACTTTTCCCATTGAAATCGATGTGGATGAATTTTTTGATGCCCAATAAGTTCTTTTTTACACGTTTGTAAATATTATTTTATTTTTAGTTTGTTTAAATACCTTTTAAATTAAAATGCTAAAAGTGACAATGCACAATGACTGACACTGACCTTCTAAATTCAAAAAACTTAAGAAAATTGAAACATGGGCTACATTGAAGCATCTTGCTTAATATAGTGGCGAAAAGGGTTAGGTAGATTGATTTATAGGTATCATCTTTTTATTGAAGAAACTTGATAGGAGGTTGTCAGCACTGGGAGGATTGAAGTAAACTAAAAAGCCTGCCATTAAGGGGCGCCGGCTTTTAGAAAACCTCATGGGTGCTCATGCTCATTTGATGACTCGAAACACTGGCGAAGTGTGATTAGAGAAATACACAGTGATCGACCGACAAATAAATAAATTTCCTACTTACATATTGCGGAACAACAAAGGTACCACAAACACCCAAACCCAACACAAATATCTGTTCCGTCAACAAACATTTGTGTTGGTGCGGGATTCGAACCCGCGATCCTTGCGTCTCAACCGGCGCTACAAACCACTGCGCTAAACGGGTCGTCGGGTAATGAAAAAACGCTCATCCCTAAAAGGCGATTACTGATTTGTTTCTTGATGTCTATTCTCAGGGGTGCTCGGCACCCACTGTTTATTACTCATGGGTGCTCGAGCTTCCGAGCTCCCACGGAGGCGGCACCCCTGCTGCCACTCATACTTGCGACTTTCTTTTTTCACCGGTCTTCATGTTTTTGGCTTTCCATTTATGAAATACTATCGAACTGACTCTCAATCAATATGCCTAGCCTTTTTCAAACAAGATTCGGAGAACGTATCTTACCGTATATAACTAAGTATTAGTATTTTATAGTAGATATTATAGTGTTCAAGTGTGTGTGCAAATACAGTGTACTCTTCGTTCTGAAGGAACGGCAATCCGTCACGACTGGAGAGAGATCATGCGCAGGATCAAGGGCTTTACGTGGTTTCCAACTTCCAAACTTCGGGCTGCTACACGGTACAAAAACTCGCAACAGGACATTTTGTGCGACCCGGGAATTTAACGTAGAACCCTATGCTCAACAGTCGCACTTGCAACCACGGCTCAACAGCCTGTAATGGTCTTACTGCTGAGACACATGCTTCTTCTCAGTGAGAGGGAGTGGGCAGTAATCCACCACTCAGTTCAGTGCTGTTTGAGGGATGACAGTCTTCGAATGATTTTTTGTAGTAGTTCCATTACAAGTATCACAATATTTAAATATCGGTTATATCATAATATTTAGCGCACGCTATTTTTTAATTAAGGTAATAAAAAATACTTACAAGAGTCCAAAAAGTGAAGAATATCGCTCGAGCTTTAAAAGGAACATGCTCAAATTCCGGGGCTGGGTAAGGAACTTCCACATATTTCTGGTCGTACCAAAAGGCGAACGAATACAAACTAATGACTGACAAATGAAATAGAACTAACTGCATTTTAAATTAATTATATTATTTATTCTTGCAACACTTTTTTTAAACGTCTGAATTGTTCGACGTCTCTCGCAACACTGCCATAATTTGAATATCGAACGCTGTTTATTTATTTAGATTTGTTCAGTATCGAACCTTATCACGTCTACGACCAATATTGGACATAATATTTTGTCAATCCGTCCAATGTTACATTTCTGGGAACATTTTTGTAATGTGTAGAACATTTTTACGATCGATCAGTGTATGTAGCAAACACACCAATGTTGGTAATTCAATACCTACATTATTGAGTTATGTGTAGATAATGAAATCTGGCGGTAAAGATAACTAGCTTGTTTTTTGTGGAAAGTATAGGGTAAAAATTAAGGCATCAATGTACCAACTTAATGTATTCAACATACCAGGCTAACCGGAAATCAAATTAATTTATTTTACATGGCTCTTCAACAATTAGTACATACACTATTTATTACATATATGTATAGGAAAATATTTCGATCTCTTTTTTCTCGTTTTGAGAAATTGCCATTTCAGAAAAAAAATTGAATTTGCCTGCTGCGGTCGAGATCCGATTATGATTGCGTAATTTTGTACAAACAATATCTTGAAACTGTGAATGATGTGCATGCCTGTAATTAAGTGATTTTCTTCATACCATACGGACCATCTTCTCATGGTTTACTCAACATGTTGCAAGAGTGAGTTTACATGTGGATGGAGAGAGAGAGGGAGACCAAAGAAAAGATGGATGGATTGTGTGAAGAGTGATATGAAAGAAAAGGAAGTTAGTGATAGCATGACAAATGACAGGGCAGAATGGAAGAAAAAAACATGTTGCGCTGACCCCAAATAACACGGGACAAGGGCAGGAAGATGATGATGATGATAGCTCAATCTGTAGTGTAGATATTTAGCAGAGATCTATTTGTGATTAGTGCGACAATCGGGGTTCTGGGTTCAATCCCTAGGTGGAATAACTTAAGTACATAGTATTTTCTTTTTTTTTGTGGACACTGCGATCAAGATCGGAGACTCTACACTCGAAGATGTGGACGATTACGTTTACCTGGGACAGACAATCCAGGGGTAGGTCTAACTTTGGGAAAGACAATCGTCGAATTCGACTCGGCTGGGCAGCGTTCTGAAAGCTGCGCGGTATATGCGCCGTCTCATCCATCATGCACAGTGTCTCAAGACGAAAATCTATGACCAGTGCGTGTTGCCAGTGATGACATATGGTACTGAAACGTGGTCGCTTACAATGGGCCTCATTAGAAGGCTAGCAATACAGTCTATGCTCAAAAGGGCTATGCTCGGAGATTTCTTGCGAGTTCAGGTATATCGATTTGGATATACTACTACTGATATACGACTATTATTTGGGCAAATACTAGTCTGTAAATCAAAAACTCTTTCAAATCTATCCAAGAGGTTTCGACAAAAAAAAATCTCTCCTCCTTCTCCTCTCGCTCTTTCTTTCTTTTCTTTAGATCAAACTATTTGAATAATAGTCATATATCAGTAGTAGTATATCCAAATCGATATACCTGAACTACGTTCGCTTAGGCCAAACTAAGTTTTCCCCACACGCGCGGAGTTATTTCAAGGTGCTTGTAAAAAAAATAGCCACGAAGGCTAAAGTGGGAGCTTCGCTCTGCTCTGCTTCCGCCTTAGCATTCTCTAACCTAATATGTTCGTGTGTGGTCGGTTTTTTTTTTTTTTTTTAAGGTGGGAAAATCATCCAATGACAAATCCCGCTCTTGGGTGGAGCGAGAGATAGTGTCAGACTTTTACTGACTAAAAACCCACTCCTGTTCCCTCTTTGCCTTCATCCCGGGGCCCCGGGCTTCGCTTTCACACTACCCGTGGCCCCAGTAGGCTTCGACCCTGTTGGGCCCCTACGATTTGCTGACATCACCCTGAGGCGCGTGGAACAATACGCGCCGTCGACGACTTGGCCTCGGTCCGGACAGTCACCGGACGGTCGGACGGCGAGCCACCCATTGTTCGCCGTCCGCAAGCCTGCGCCTACGGTGGCCGGAAATCGGGATCGGAATCCCGCGGCGGTTGGGGCGTGAGGGCCGTTGCTGTTGCCTCACGCGATCGGCCGCCTCCTTTGCTAGCATTACTGCTTCGCAGAAGGAGGCGACCGCCTGCCACTCCTCCTCACTCCAGACCATGGCCTGTACCAATGCCCGGCGCGAGAGATCACTGCCGCCGATCGCCCCCACGAGGACACGGCGTTGCTCTGCCCAAGCGGGGCACACCTCCACCGTATGCTCCACCGTGTCCTCTGGGCGTTCCACACAGTGGCGACACCCGGGCGTGTCTTCCGCACGAATTCGGTGCAGGAACCTCCCGAACTTACCATGTCTGGTGAGGACCTGCGTCATGCGGTATCGTGTTTGATCGGTACGATAAATATTTTTTTAACTTTTAAGTTATTAATTACAATCTAAATGCGCCTCAATCCTGCTAACCGAGAAGTCATTCCATGATCCCATATAACATAAGGGTCACTTGAACGTGATTGAGTAAGTATCAAAACACGTGCTGAAACGTCTGTATCTACTATAAATAAATAGCTACTCATTCGACGAAGTCAAGCTTGATGATAATTATGTATGAGTTATGACAAATCTGTGACAATATCAAGTAAATTAACACAATATCTCTTCGAGACGGTCACAAACAGACAGACGCATCCGGCTCCGCTTATCATTATGTTTTATTTTAACTTTTTTTTTTTATTTTAACTATCATTATCTCTGACTTATTGAACCGTTACTATCCCCAAACCGGAGGTGCAATCGTTATCGGTCTTTTATATTTATCTATGGTTAAATAAAACAACTATGTGACATTATAACTTTGGGAGAAAAGGGTTACTGATAAGAAGTTTTAGTAGTAACCGCCTGTTTCTAAACGATTCAATTGCAATGTTTTTTTTTTAAATATTATTGAAACCACAGCCACCTTACATTCAGTAGCTATTCATTCATTTGAAAGAAAGAAAGAAAAAGAGTTTATTTACGACAAAAATGGCACATAACTTAAATATATATATATATATATAATATTATAACATATCTATACAAAAGAGTGAGTTATGCGACACATCCGCGCAAAACGGCCAGCGCTCAGCAAAATGCTGGGGCTTATGAACAGAGCCACAGCGCTGATTTTCAGCGCCAGCCGTCGTCGACGAGACGTTGAAATTTACATCTTATGCACTAAAAACATCTGAATCATCTATTTATTGTTGTAAACATCTTATTTATTAATAGGTTTATTTTTATTTGTGCATGGCCTCTTTTTTATATTGTTAATGTGAGAACACTGTAAACTGATTCATTGATTGGATTTTATTGTGCTTTTGGGCACAAAGTTGACCAGTGTATACTGCCCTTTCCTAACTAGTATTAATATTTTTATAGATATTGTAAAATCAATCATTTTTAAGGTTTCGTACCTCAAAAGGAAAAAGACGGAACCTTTATAAGATCACTTAGTTGTCCGTCTGTCTGTCAAGGCGTCTCGGGAACGCGTAAAGGTATCGAGTTGAAATTAAAACCATATGCTCGGGTCTGCGGTCCCTTGATGCTATGAAGAAATCAAACTTCTAAGTTAATGAAAAAAAAGATACATACAGATATAGTTTATGTCGCAAAAAAACGTGTATTTCGACACTTTCAAGGGAATCAAAATTAATTGGGTAATTCCCGTTTACCCAGAATCCTGAAAATTGGCATAGAGCAAGGTTTTATACCACAGATATAAGAATAAATCTAAAAACAGTATATTTTTTATTATATCACAAAAGAATCTTATTTTGTATATATATAGAGTTTCTTGCCGGTTCTTCTTTTTAGGAAACTACTAATTGGAACCGTGCACTAGCTTCTGACATTGTATAAGTGCCCAGTCCATGTGTATTTTACTGAGCGCTGGCCGTTTTGTTCCCACTGCTGGGACTCTCTAGGAGAGGGAATGGGCCGTAATCCACCACGCGGGCCCAGTGCGGGTAGGTGAATGTCACATGTCTTCGAATTTTTGGTTCTCGGACATGCCGGTTTCCTCACGATGTTTTCCTTCACCGTTTCGAGAGCAATTTATCTATAATATGCATGTATTTAGAAATGTATAAGTATGTTTATCAGTTGTCTAGTACTCATTCCACAAGTTATGCTTGGTTTGGGCCTAGATGGCGTTGTGGGAAAGTAGTGAAAAAAAAATAGTTTTTCGTAGACAAACTACGCGCTACAATTTACACGTTTATTTAGCCCAAAATTTTCCATTAACCAAATAAGTTAATCTTATAATTATGATTATTTTATACGGTTTGATAAGACAACCTTTGGACTCACTCCGTGCAATTATCACCCATTTATGCTGGTGTTATTGAATGACAGATGAAGTCGGTCCAAAGGTTCACTTGTATCGCAAAAAATTAACCTTTGGACAGGCTCAAAGATAGCGGACAGTCTTGGTCACACTGTATTTTGCACTTTATTAAAATTTATTGTGAAGAAAAACATCGTAAAGTGGCATAGTTTTGAACCAGCCAGCAAGAGCCAGGTAGCTCGCCGTCCGACCGTCCGGTGACCGTCTGGATCGAGCCCAAGTCGTCGAAGGCGCGTACTGTTCCACGCGCGCCTCAAGGAGATGTCAGCAAACCGTAGGGGCCCAGCAGGGTCGAATCCTACTGGGGCCAAAGGTCTGCTTCTGAAAGGAAGACTTGGCCCTAGTTTGAAAGGCAACGAAGGAACAGGAATGGGTTTTTAGTCAGTAAAAGTCTGACACTATCTCTCGCTTCGCTCAAGAGCGGGATTTGTCATTGGATGATTTTCCCACCGAAAAAAAAAATCTTTGAACCGAAAATTCAAATAACCCATAAACCCGTACTCAGCCCGTGTGGTAGATTACGGCCAATTGCCTCTCACAAAGAGAAGGCCTGAATCCCAGGACTGGGAACACTATAAGACTGAGTACGTCATTTGAGAACATTTATGTAATATGTATTTGCACCTCATATTACTTACTAAGACTAGATAATGTTAAAAATACACAGAATGTTGTCGACTTGTAGAATATGGACTGCGATAATTTTGTTGATGGAGTTCATAGTACGATAACTATGATAAGTAAATAACTTTTGATTTTCATTGATTGTAAATGTTTACAATTGCTTACAATTGAGGAGCTCGTGGTTGAGTAAATAACAACCGCACTTGCCGATCTTCGTATTCATTATATATGTAGGTATATGTATTTTCGATGCCGTGGACCTGTACGATGACGTTTAAAGTAAGATTGTTTCATTCTTATTTCCAGTGTGGGTAAGAGATGGCGCTAGACAACCTGTATAGCTCTGTCTCTTACCCACACTGAAATAAGAATGAAACAATCTTACTTTGAACGTCATGGTAATCCGGATCTCACAGGACCGAAGTTTGTGTGCTCAATTTCCGCCTCTCATGTCATTGTTATATGTAAATATTGTGTTCTTTAATCCAGGACCATCTCATCATCAGGTCATCTTCCTGTTGTATTCCGACATATGGCTGCATGATGCCAGTCATGGCAAACAGTTCTGAAACGTGGTCCTTCACAATGGGCGCCAACAGAAGTCTTAAAATCAACCAATGGAGAGGGGATATGCTCGGAGTTTCCTCACATAATCGGATCTGAAAATAAAGATGAGCACATAGCTCAAAGAATAGCCAAAATTTAGTGGCAGTGGACAGGGCACATTGCTCGCAGAACAGATGATCGATGGCGACGACAGGTTCTGGAGTGGCGGTCACGTATTGCTAGACTTAGCATTGGAAGGCCTCTCACAAAGTGAACTGTTGACCAGCAGTGCTATTCTCTAAGAAAACAGTCTTGAGCGCAGCGCTGGTACATAGGATTTGTATGTGATTTGAATGTACCTATTTGGATTTCGTCGCTGTGGCCAGCGCTGCGCTCAATGCTGTTTTCTAAGAGAATAGCATTGTTGGTTGGAGGCGCACAAGACAGCTCGTTGTGGCGACACTTGGGGGAGAACTAAGTCTCAAATGATGATGAAAAGCCGTCAAGATTGTGGAATTAGAACATCAAAATCCATGTGGTTGTACAATCGCAGTGCTCTACTGAGCTTTTAACCTACGTTGTCTGTCGCGACCAACTGATAAGCCGTGTTATCTGGCTGATAATATCGGTGTGAACAATGCATTCATTCATCAATTTTTTCATGTTTACTAAAATTATACTTTTCTATGTATGTGTGTTCAGGGATTTATTATTCCCTTTAATTTTTATTTTTTGGTCTATGGCAAGATTCGTCCTCAGTATATAAAGTTAATAATGTATGTGTAACTAACAAATTTATTGAAAATAATTTGACTGGCCTGTTGGTCTAGTGGTTAGTGGCCCTGACTGCTATGCCGGAAGTCGTGGGTTCGATTCCCACCCAGGAAAAATGTTTGTGTGATGAGCACGATCATTTGTTCTGTGTCTGGGTGTAATTAATTGTCTATAATATGTATTTGTTTAGAAATATTTAAGTATGTGTATCAGTTATCAAGTACTCATAACACAAGCTCTGCTTAGCTTGGGAAAGTCGGCGAATAAAAAAAGTATGTATGAGTTCATCGATCAAGTATTCAAGACTTAATGTAAATGTAACGAGATAATTACTGTGTAAAATAAGGGATCCTGGTGTCCTGAAACACAGGCTTGCAGCCTAGTTTAGGCACCAGTCTTACACAATAATAATAATAAAACACTTGTCACTACATTTTAAGAATTTGACGTATTGTATAATATTGTGGTGAGAAATAAAATAAACATTTATTATTATTATTTATTTATTTATTTAACAATGTATGTACACACAATAATAAATAGAAGAAAAGAAGAAGGAAACAGAAGAATAGTACAAAGGTGATGCTTATTTCTAAAGAAATCTCTTCCAGCATACCTGCGAAAGGAGAGTTGGAGAAAATAGAGATGTAGACACTGTTGTTGTTGTTGTTGTCTGTAGTTGTTGTTGTATTATTGTTATAACAATGTTATTCACAGTTACTTATTCAATTTTTTACATTAAAACTAACTAGGCATGCGAGGGTTTTTCAGTTAACTGTCTAACTCATGTCAATCTACTAGCAGGCTACTTTTTTTTTAGGTGGGAAGTCATCCAATGAATTCTACCGCTCATGGGCGGAGTGCCTGCACTCCGTGCACTCCTGTTCCTTCTTAGCCTTCGTTTATACTAGCAGGCTATTGCTGAATTATTTTACTATTGAAAGTCTAATCATCCTCTTCCGATTAAAATAAACCAGTAAGTATATTTATCATAGTAAATCGCTTTCCAATCTGACGCCATCTTGAAAATAAAATAACAAAACCAGTATATTTGTAAAAGGAATTTATTTACCTTCTCCGTATTTCACGGTGAATCCGATATCTAATATTAAGGCAAGTAAACTAGTGACGGTTGTCCCCGATGTGGTCAACAGTGGGTTTATCTTGAGCCCACACGGTACCATAAGCTGGGTGCATCACGGCTCAGCACGGTGGAGTCGGGTGGCCATGCGTTTAGGGTGACATTAGGATAGTATGCCTTGGTTTTTTGTGTTACAGTCAGTGGGTTTCCAGTTATCTCGGAAACGACGACGGTGTTAGAATTGTAAATGTTTAGAAATCAAACATACTTTTGATAAACTAGAATTGTATTAAATATCAAAGTTACAGAATTATTTTGAACGATGTAAGATTTGAAGGTTTGTCGGTCGTTGCGGTACATGGCGTCTGGCTCGCTCGTCCTAGTGAAAACCGAAAGCCATTGCGGTGCGCGTACAGTAAACGTAGCTACTTATCTTTGTAGGCGCAGGCTTGCGGACGGCGAGCAATGGATGGCTCGCCGTCCGACCGTCCGGTAACCGTCCGGACCGAGCCCAAGTCGTCGACGGCGCGTATTGGTCCACGCGCGCTTCAGGGTGATGTCAGCAAATCGTAGGGGCCCAGTAGGGTCGAAGCCTACTGGGGCCAGGGGTAGTGTGAAAACGAAACCCGGGGCCCTGGGACGAAGGCAACGAAGGAACAGGAGTGGGTTTTTAGTCAGTAAAAGTCTGATAGTGTCAGACCGCACCGCTCAAGAGCGAGATTTGTCATTAGATGAATTTCCAGCCTAAAAAAAAAATAATTACCTTTCTATTCCTTACTAGTGGTACATAAATTACTTTTTTATCTGGCTTTGACTTTTCGACCGCAATAAAAGACATTTAGTATAGTAAAGTATATAGTATCGTATAGTATATAGTATAGTATTTAGTATAGTATAAGCAAATTCGTCAAAGAGCTGTGGGATTGTTAGAAAGAGTTACCGTGGCCTAGAAACGCAAAGGGAAACTGAAGAAACTCAGCTGATTTTGGTCGGTAAAAGTCTGACACTCCTTCTCGCCCCACCCATAGTGGGAGGAGTCATTTGACGATTTACTAAACGGCTAGAAAAAAAGACATAACTAGACACCCAAAAAAAAAATACAATAACTCTTTTCTCCATGTATAAAATATTCTGTCCTAACTTTTTCATTTTCATTGTTACCCCACAATCTGCTAAACTGAAGCTAAGAAAATAAAGGTATTAAGTTTTCTATTAACCCTCGCTCGCTGGATATTATTGGCAATAATGTCAATCCGGGATTTGGCACCGCTGTAAATACCTTACTCTGTATATTTTGTTAGTTTCCATTACAGGGTTATAGTGTGGTCTTATATTGTTTGGTCTGGGATATTTTCTATTTAATAATGGTCTTAGTTGACAAATAACGAAGATAGAAAACCGGTTTATTTCGCACTACACAAGGCGCACAAACACTACGAACAAATAATTATAAGAAACATTTATTTTGGACTTTTCCGTCCATAGGTAAGGTAACACATAAAACATTTAATACACTACAAAAAAAAAGTATAAATGAAAAAAAAGAAACAAAATATAAATCGGGTGTCTCACTTTTGGCTTTTAATACCGGTATTCCGGGATCACGTAATACCGTGATTACGGATTTATATTGGTCACGGTATTGACGAGCTAATACCATGTTTACGGTATTACAAACGGTTAATTCCCCTCTTTGAAAAATGACTGGAGTGGCACCATGGTGTCCTCACTTTCCACATTACGCAGGTCCTCACCGGAGATGGCAAGTTCGAGAGGTTCCTGTTTTGGATTCAGGTGAAAGAAGCGCCCAGTTGTCACCATTTTGGGTATCGTCCAGAGAACACGGGCGAGCATACGGTGTAGGTGTGCTCCGTTTGGGCGGAGCGTATTCCCGTGATGCCGATCGACGGCGGTGATCTCTCGCGTCGGGCCCTAGTTCAGGCCATGGTCCGGACTGAAAGGGAATGGGGTGCGGTTGTCTCCTTCTGCTAGCGAAGGAAATAGCCGCAAGCGTGAGAAAGCGGACATTCTCATGCCTCAGCGACGGAGACAGGAGGTACCCTGGAATTTGGGATTCGCAAACCCCGGCCACTGGAGGCATGGCGTTGTGAACGACGAGCAAACCGTCCACCCGTACGGTAAGGAACGAGCCCAAGTCATCGATGGCGCGTAGTGTTTCACGCGTGCCTCAAAGAAATGTACGCTAAACTGTAGGGGGCCAGGGCTGATGCTTGCTAGGCCAACAGGAAATTTACGAATAGGAAACCTGCGGTCCTAGAATGCAATGGAATGAACATAGGTGGGTTTTAGCCAGTTAATGTATGACACGCCCTTTCGCAACACTCTAGAGCAGAAAGAAAGAAGAAAAATGAAAGAAAAACATTTTATTTGGCGGAAATAGGCGCAAATTTAGAACTAAACACATTAAAAGTATATTGAGAGCAGGAGAAGTTTCAACCCAGAAAAATACCCTTTCACGCCCCGCTTAAGCCGATTCCCGAAATTGAGTCGTATTCAATGCTAAATTGTTATACTAAAACAAACAAATATAATAACGTTTAAGTTTGGAAATCGGGATCGGACTTCCGAACTTGAAATTTATTTTAAAATAATAATTTTCGTTTTCGTTTTTTTTGAAGAAAGACTAAGGTTGATTTTTTTGTAAAAAGCTTTTTATTTATCACTGTCTAGTTTTGTAGTACCCCACAGCTAAAATTGAATGGTGGACAAGTTATCTGGTGAGTTACCTGGTGAGGAATAAGCATAATTACTTGGATTATCTAAAGGA
This sequence comes from Mythimna pallens, assembly GCA_961205895.1. Classification (NCBI taxonomy): domain Eukaryota; kingdom Metazoa; phylum Arthropoda; class Insecta; order Lepidoptera; family Noctuidae; genus Mythimna; species Mythimna pallens. The sequence goes on from OY540830.1 coordinate 4,387,679, forward strand.
TTATCATTGTAACTTAAACCAACACCAAAAATACAACAAAATCCTACTAATATTATAAACGCGAATGTTTATATGTATTTGTACGGATGTTTGTTATTCTTTCACGTAAAAACTACTTAACGGATTTCAATGAAACTTGGAACACAGGCAGACCATGTGCTAGGATAGCACGTAGAATACTTTTTATCCTGGGATTATTTTCCCTTGAGATAATTTCTACTATCACTCAGGTGAAGCAGCTAGTAGAATTTGAACATAATTAGTGAATTGAGAAACTACTAGAGTGACCTTTACACATCTTCATTTACCCCTTCAGAGCGTGCTGGTGTGATGCTATGTTATGAAAACAGTAAACAAACATGCGATTGAAACGTTTCCTGAAAATTTGCTGTTTATTGAAATATTATATATGGTTTATCTCCGAAGTTCTTCATTAGATTTTTTCCAAATTTAAATGGGATATTCTAGGAGTAAAACTCTTCTAAAAAAAACATCAAAATCGGTTAACATTGAACAAGATATTGCTGAATAGTATCTAGCGCTATCAAGGTAAAAAGAATTAGACGACTCGAATATCTCCAGAGGAGATCTTAAGAGGAGATACTCGTCTCCTCTTTTTTCGGTTATTTTTAGAGAGTAAGTATAATAAAAAATAATTTGATAATAAAAACATGTATTTTAATGGTTTTATTAATGTCGTAATTGAACTTGTGATCAATACCCTAATCACGTGATCACGGTATTGATCACACTAATACCGGTATTGAAAAAATTCGGTATTTGAGAGCCCTAGTCTTATGTCTAAAAACGACATTCATGTTTAAATAGGTCTAGTTCAGCATGAATGTCAGACAACTAGTACCTGCTGCTGGTTTTCAACAACAAATATGTTTTTTTCATAATTATATGTTTGTAAAGCATAAAGCGAGCAGTGGTGGCCCATTGGTAACGGCTCTGACTTACGGAGTACGTGTGTGTGTAAACGAGAAATCGTGACGTGACGGATGTAAATCACTTTTGTAGTAAATTGCAAAGTAGGTACCTAATAAATTATTATTAGGTACCGTATACCGGTATTATTAGTACGCATTAGCGTACTTCAAGATTCAAATCATTTATTCAAATAAATCATTTATTTACAGGCACTTTTGAACTGTTAAATCAGTCAGAAAAATTTTACTCATTGATTAGAATAGTAAAACTTTTATTCGGGACTGACACAGCACAACGGTTACAAACAATAATAATAATAATAAATAATAAAGCTTTATTTATTCCACACAAACAGTACACAAAATAAAATTAGGTAATCTTTATATTCTTTATCTTTGTGGACTGGTTTCCGCACTTAGTCCTTATCGGACCATTGTGCGTGAGCCATGGCGGCCTTTACTCCAACCAGCCCACCTCATTCCAGAAACAGATGAGTCTCTTCATTTTGTTCAGGGCTTCTATCAGTGAATTCGGTGCTCCCAAGGTCCGAGTTCTTATCTCGCTGTGCACTCGAGGAGCACATGCGCGACAGTTTCTTCTGACTCCATGCATCCTCTGCACAGAGGGCTATCTGTGATATTCATTGTGAAAAAGTGTTTGTTCAGGGAACAGTGTCAGTGTGTAGGTAATAATCAATTAAAAAATAAAATCAATTCAACAAAAAATAATATTCATTTCGTTGTTTCTTAAAAACGGTTACAAACACAAAGTAAAAAAGCACAGAATGCGCTGAGCGTGCCCGCACCGAAGGAGTGACCACCTCAGCATTTGCTGGGCATCAGATACCCAGCGCTGGTTTTCAATTGCACATTCCGATCGCTATTTGTAAAAGTTTTATCACTATTTTGGAGTAAAATTTATTCTATCTATTCTATTCTAAAGCGTAGATCTCTATGGAGAAGACCGTGCAAAAAAGACCATGGACACTCCTTTAAATCATGTTATGTCTTACAATTTTAAATCTTTATTAGGTACATATTTCTTGTTGCTGCTATTACGTGAGAACAACTTAAATAAAAAAAAATATGTTTTAATAACTAATCAATTTAATGGCTCTTGGGCCGTGGGGTCCGAGTGCTCATGCCCTTTTTAAAGAATTATCCAAACGGCTAGTTGACACTTCGCGTGACCAAAGGGCTGGCTTTTACCTCGGTCAGAGATTAAGTATTGCCATACAACGTGGCAATGCCGCCAGTCTTATGGGCACACTTCCAGTCGACAGCGATGCGGAGGAATTTTTTGACGCCATATTTTAGGTAGGAGTTATTGTGTATATATTATGTAATTTTAATTAAGTAGTTAAGTGTTTTTATTGTTCTTGTTATATCGTATGTATAAAATTTAATGGCTACTGTATTTAGATGATTAGACGGTTTTTATTATTTTAGTTGTTGATCCAATAGGCAAACCCATGTCCCCAGTAGGCTTCGACCCAGCTTTGTAACCGTACCAATCTGCACACCTTTTTTTTTTTTTTTTTTAATGTGGGAATTCATCCAAATGACTTCTCGCGCTCTGGGTGGAGCGGGAGGGCGTGTCAAACTTTTACTGACTAAAACCACACCTGTGTCCTTCAATTACCCTTTGCGTTCTAGGACTACGGGTTTCCCTTTCAGAAATTCTCCGCGGTCCAAGCTATCGAGCATCGGCCCTGTTGGGCCCCTACGGTTTGCTGACATCTCTTTGAGGAGCGCGAGGATCACTACGCGCGGTCGACGACTGGGCTCGGTCCGGTTAGTTACCGAACAGCCGGACGGCGAGCTACCCAGTGCTCAACGTCCGCAAGCCCGCGTCTAACGTGGCTGGTAGTCGGGGTCGGAATTACGGCGGCTAGGGCGTGAGGACCTTCGTTCCCTCACGCGTGCAGCCTCCTCCTTCGCTAGCATTACTGCTTCGCAGAAGGAGGCGACTGCCTGCCATTCCTCCTCGCTCCGGATCATCGCCTGAACCAGGGCCCGACGCTAAAGGTCACTGCCACCAATTGCCTCCACGAGGACACGGCGGTGCTCCGCCCAAGCGGGGCACACCTCCACCATATGCTCCACCGTGTCCTCTGGGTGGTCCGCACAATGATGACACCCGGGCGTTGCTTCCGCCAGAATCCGATGCAGGAACTTCCCGAACTGGCCATGCTCGGTGAGGACCTGCGTCATGCGGAAGGTGAGGACGCCGTGTTGTCGCTCCAGCCACTCCTCAAAGAGGGGACTTACCGCCATAATTGTAGCGTGCCCAACCAATCTGCACACCTAAATAGAAAAATATATATTATTTAACCCTATTCACCCGAAAATACAAACAGTCTAAAAATAACTTAAATCTCATTTCATCATCCGTCATCCATCTTCCAAGTCCGACAAAAATTCATATTTATAGCTAGAACCAGTTATTTAATATGATTTGCTGAAATAAGTCAAAGCTCCAGATTTCCCCAGGGTGGCAAACCTTCCATTACAAATACTTATAGCATTTTTTATGACCTTCTGAACTTATTATTTCGAAGTTACGTATTTATTTTCATGATGAGAACCATTTTGATGTTACTTTTTATGGTTTATAGAGTTTTGTACCCAAAGGGTTGTCAACGGGACCCAATTACTACTAAGCCGTCCGTCCGTCCGTCTTTTAACGGGCTTTTTTTTTTAATTGGGAATCATCTAATGACATTATCCCGTCCTTGGGTGGGGCAGCAGGGTCGAACCCTACTGGGGCCATGGGTTCGCTTCTGAAAGGAAAACCCGAGGTCCTGAAAAGCAAAGCAAAGAATGAACATAGGAGTAGGTTTTAATCTCTCTCTTCTCCCGCTACGCCCTAGAGCGGGAGAAGTTATTGGATGATTTCCCACATAAAAAAAGATGCAACGGCTCAGTACGACAACCATTCTATACGAGTACGTAAAAGAATATTTACAGATTTTTTTCTAGCATTACTTTCTATGATAAAGTGTTAATATTACGTTAACATTGTATTGTCGCGACCAGGGGCGCCGACTCCGTGGGTGCTCGGGAGCTTGGGCACCCATGAGAAATAAACAGTGGGTGCCGACCGAACACCCCTGAGAATAGACATCAAGAAACAGATCAGTAATCGCCTTTTAGGGATGGGCGTTTTTCATTACTTGACGACTCGTTTAGCGCAGTGGTTCAGAGCGCCGGTTGAGACGCAAGTCGTGGGTTGGGTTCCCGCACCAACACAAATGTTTGTTGATGAAACAGATATTTGTGTTGGGTCTGGGTGTTTGTGGTACCTTCGTTGGAAGGTACCACAAACACCCAGACCCAACACAAATATCTGTGTAACTAAGGTTTTCCCTTGTACTATGGAAGCCAGGAACAACTTCCTGGCTTTCATAGTACAAGGGAAAACCTTAGTTTAGGACCAGGACAATGTATGTGACGTTGCTTCAATTTATTATTTATTAACAATGCGGGCATATCTGGCATCCGTTGCCAGAAAATGTCGATCAGTGTGCATTTCATTTTTCACACTTCGCTACTTTTTCGAGTCATCAAATGAGCATGAGCACCCATGAGGTTTTCTAAAAGCGGGCGCCCCTGGTCGCGAAGCCGCTATCTGCATCAGCCCTAATTAATAATTTAACTTTTTCGTCCTGAACAATTAAAGTCGCGTATTTACCATCACTCTCACTTACAAAGCGGAGTCTCCGCCGTCCACAGATAATTATTAATATTAAATTTTATAGCGGTGCAATGTTGGAGATTACAGAACATTCTACAGCCAGCTACATGAAGCTGTGAAGGATTCCCGTTGTTTTATCATATAGGTAATATAATACGGCCTGGTTTTTAGGGCTCTGTAGCCAAAGGGTAAAACGGGACCCCGTTACTAAGACTCCGCTGTCCGATCGTCCGTCTGTCTGTCCGTCTGTCACTAGCCTGCATCTCATGAACCGTGATAGTTAGACAGTTGAAATTTTCACAGATGATGTATTACTGTTGCCGGTATAACAAAAAATATAAAAACTAAATATTTAAGAGGGCTCCCATCCAACAAACGTGTTTTTTTTTTTTTGCAACGGACGGGTTTTTTTTTTTTTAAGGTGGGAAAATCATCTAATGACAAATCTCGCTCTTGGGTGGAGCGAGAAATATAGTTTAGAGATATAGTACTTCCCGTTGCCCTAGTATCCTGAAATTTGGCATGAAGCAAGGTCTCATAGCACAAGTGTAGGAAAAAATCTGAAAACTTTACAATATTATATGTAAAATAAAAAACTTTTCTTGATTTGAAATGTTTTCATAGCTAGGTTTGTACGGAACCCCTTAGTGCGCGAGTCCGACTCGCACTTGTCTGGTTTTTTTATTTTTTTTTATAAAGTACTTGCGTTTGACCATTATCTCACTTGATGGTAAGCGATGATGTGGAAAATCCCGTATCGAGGCATGTTAATATATTTGGATTTACTCAAGTTGTAAAATTTTGATAAACGGAGCGCGAGATAGTTGCAAGGATGACAAAATTTTGATACAGTAAAAAAAATGTAGGTGGACAAATAATAAAAAAAAACACATTTATTACGACGCGGGCGCCTTGTACTATGGAAAGACAACAAAATACGCACACTGCACTTCTTAATATCAACGCAGGCGTAAACATTACCTCCTCCATATTTTCGGTTCTTAACTCATTGTGGTCAGCAATGAGATAGTCTCCACTTTTTATTTAGTGGCATGAGAGCCGACTCACTGCCATTTTTTACTGAATCCCCCACTTTTTACAGGATCCCCGACTTGGCTCAGGTTTAGTACGTGAATGTGACACTTTTTGTGGACCAAATTACGTCTTTGTACACTTGAATTACGTTGCTTTTAAAGCTAAAGTATTTGATGATCCCTTTTCACTAGGCGTTTTTTAGATCTAGTTTCTGGATTAGATACTTGTTCCTTCCAAATTTCTTCGGTTTTCTACTCGATTGGCAAGAAAATTGATTGTTCTTTTTATTATACTAATAGCAGCGTTTAGGCGTTTCGTTGGTCTATTAAACGATGAGGACAAATATCGTTAGGCGTCCAATACACGGTCATGCAGGTGTCGATCAATTCCATCAATCATGAATGGTGGTTTTCGTCAGTCAGTACCATGCAAACGTAAAATATTGACTGACAGCCAAACCTATCGTGTAAGGGACGCCTTAGAATTCTGGCGAGTCCTTGTTGATGACTTTTTCAGACTAAAGCCCACCTGTGTTCCTTCAGTTGCAGTTTGTATTAAGTCACGGTAACTCTTTCAAACAATCCTGCAGAATCTGGCATGTCCTATTATTTTTAAATAATCTAAGGAATTCAACTGATTCCAATATGATACTTTATTTTTACTAAAAAGGGGGGTTCTGAGGCCCTGCTGTAGGTAACTAGAGACATTATGGGCTGTTAATGATCTACCATTCCTCCTCTTCTTATAATACTCATAAATAGGTACTAACTTTAAAGCTTTAAGAGGATACTTTCTAATCTGTATGTGGGCCGAGAGGGAGTGTCAGACTTTTACTGACTACAACCTAGTCGTGTCCTTTCAGTTGCTCTTTGCATTTCAGAGCCACACAAACAACACTAACTATCCGGCAACTCCTAAAGTTAAATCTAACTGCAAAGAGACGATATAATAAGCAACAACAGTTTACCTTGCCTGGGCGGAAAGGCCATCATTTGTTGGTATCAACTTAAAATAAATATTCACCCCTCACTAGGGTGACTATGATTTTTAAAAAAAAAAGACACAAACAATTTCTTTTACGGAATTTTCGTAACGGCAAGTTTAGGTTCCTTACCACATGTGGCGGGTTCAAATGTCAGGTGTGCGAGCATTAAAGGGGGATGGAACTATACACCCTGTATAGCTCATCAGCATCCCTTTAACAGTTCAATTTAGGTCGTCAAATCGATCCGCCCCGGCTTCGCACGGGTGCAATGCTGTCACTACCCGCTGTTTTTCCCTATGTACGATAGTACATTATTTTGATCTATCTCATGGAACTCTACACCTGCACGTTTGCAATGTAAGCACAAAAAAAAATGTTTATTTAGAAACGTCATTAGAAACGTCTAAAATGATCAGTGTTTGTCTACTTTATTATGCATTCATTTTATACATACCAACCTATATACACATAATAACCTTCCTCTTGAATCATTCTATCTATTTTGTTTCGATTCTCTTTTCGTTGATCGCCTCGAGTAGGCCACGCCTCCTATTCTTTTATTCTGACCACGTAACTGAGCGTTGAGATGACGTCAGAACAAAGGAATCGGGGGCGTGGCCGACTCGCGGCGATCGACGAAAATCGGTGATCGGTGATAAAAAAGCAACATCTAAGAAAAACTAGCGAAATATACATTACTACTTATTATAAAATCAAGTCGCTTCCTCTGTCTGTCCCTATGTGTGCTTAGATCTAAAAAAAAACACGCAACGGATTTTAATGCCGCTTTTTTAAATAGATAGAATGATTCAAGAGGAAGGTTATTATGTGTACATAGGTTGGTTTGTATAAAATGCATGAATAATAAAGTAGACAAGCACTGATCATTTTAGACGTTTCTAATGTGAAGTCGTAAATAAACATTTTTTTTTGTGCTTACATTGCAAACATGCTGGTGTAGAGTTTCACGAGATAGATCAAAATAATGTACTATCGTACATAGGGAAAAACAGCGGGTAGTGACTTTGTCTTATACTATGAAATGATCAGCATTGCACCCGTGCGAAGCCGGGGCGGATCGCTAGTATTTATAAAGTCTATGTTTCTATGAATACCTGGTGGCCTTACTGTTTATTTCTAAACATTCGTCTCCTAGCTAAAGCCACGCATTTCTTTGGCTGGGTTTACTAAAAAAGACGTCATTAAGCCTGGATTAATGAGAAGAATTTCTATTTGTGGGCAAATTTGCATCGCTCCCTTTTTGAACATTAATAACGAGGCTTACAGGAGCCCGTAAGCCATTTTATTTTAAGGTTATTCACTCCAGGAGCAATTACGAAGGTAGTTGTTTTTGTAATTATTTTAAGATTTAATTTAATTTTAATTTATTTAATAAGTTAATTACAACGGTTTTGAAGAGGAGGGACGAAGCACATGTTACTAAAAGAGTTATGAGTTTACATGTGGATGGATGGAGAGGGAGAGGGAGACCAAAGAAAAGATGGATGGATTGTGTGAAGAGTGATATGAAAGAAAAGGAAGTTAATGATAGCATGACGACATAACCAATTACAGTAACTAAACAAAAAGTTTTAAGTTATAAACAGCATTGTACTTACATCAATTCCTCTCACAGTACTTCTGACATACCAATAAAATCATCTTCCATTCATCCGCAAACAGATCGTTTGTTGGATAAGAATCCAAGATATTTAACAAAAAGTTATAATTATAATAGCGGTCCTTGACAGACGTTGTCCTGCCCAAAAGCTGGCATTTGCTTGCTGGAAAAAAATTGAGAACCCGATTGCATTGGCACCTACCAGATGCAGTTACATTTTCAAACCATCCAATGCCGCACTTAGAAAAGTTTTATCCAAATTGGTCAAGCCGTTTAGAAGGAGTTTGGTGACAAACACACGTACCTGGAGATTATATTTATAAAAATACTTACTTACTATTTTGAGCCGATACAGAGGCCATAATAATAATAAACGTCGGAACTGGGTAAGCGCTGCCTGGTGACAATACAGTGAAACACAACTGTCCCCCTAGCCAAGTTACGACCGTTTCGTTTTGATTCCTCGACGCCTCCGATTCCTTTGTTCTGACGTCATCCCAACGCTCTGTGAGCTCAGTCTCGTGGTCAGAACTAAGGAATCGGAGGCGTGGCCTACTTGAGGCGTTCAACGCAAGAGAATCGAAACGAAACGGTCGTAACTTGGCTAGGGGGGCTGTCCTGGTGATGAGGGTCTGGTGCGAGTTTTGTAAAGTAAACGATCGTGTAAACGTTAACATTCGTTTATGTTAAATCGTATGAAAATATGAAGGTTTACTCTGATTGACATCAGACAGCGCTTATTCAGTTTCAGTAAAAAATCCCGCAGAATTCAAATTTTCCTTAGTTTTTTCATGACTTTTTCGTGAATAGCAAATGGATTTTGAAATAGTTGTCCATCACCGATTGAGCTGAAATTTGGTATACTTTGGGGGTACAGAGAGTAAAGTCCCGCAAACCTCCTTTGGAAAAGGAGGATCCTCCGACCAGACGGGTGTTATGTCTGGTGGGCAACTGCCCGACTGATGATTTCGGGCTGTTCTATATGTTCTAAAAGCGCGGAGAACTTTGATTGCGCGATGCAGGATTAGTTCTTATGTGACGCCATAGATGTCGCTATCTCTCCGGAGATCGGAAATCGATGGTTCTTGATGGTTCTTGATGCGTGCCAGGCCAGTGTTAGGTTGGTTCCAGTGGGTCGGAACCGAATTCCGCATAGTTCTCGGTGAGTCTGTCTGCGGTGATGCCCCAGTGAGTCGGGGTGGTGCTATCCCAGTGAGTCGGGATGATGCCCCAGTGAGTCGGGGTGATGATGTCCCAGTGAGTCGGGATGATGCTGCAGGCTCCAGTGAGTCAGAGTATTGCTGCTGGCTCCAGTGAGTCGGAGCGGTGCTGTGCGACGTAGTGGCTTGACTGCTAGCGTCGACCAGGAGAGGTTTTTCATGGCTCTTCATGTGACTGGCTGAAGGTGCTGTGTGCTTAGCCAAGGTCGCTGATGAGGCTGAGGGTGATGACCAGGTATGACCAAGTAGGCATGCCGGTGGTTAGGATACCCTTTATAGCCGTGGGTGCTGGCTGTATGGCTCGCTGCTCGAAAGCTTGAAGTGATGATGACGTCACGAAGTAGTAGCTGTACGAAGGCTGCGTTGACGTTCATTGTCGAGAGTCACCAGTTTGGGGGGTATGTGGGACAGAGAATAAAACACCACATACCTCCGTTGAAAAGGGAGGATCCTCCAACCAGACGGGTGTTATCTCTACGTCTACGTCTGGTGGCAGCTGCCCGTTAGATGATTTCAGGCCGTTCTATATATTCTAAACGCGCGGAGAACTTTGACTGCGCGATGCAGGATTAGTTCTTATGTGACGCCATAGATGTCGCTACAATGCCAAAACGAACGAAGCGCACGAAGCGTTTTGGGAACGCATTTATTGTGCGTACAGCAGAAGGAGTGGAATTCCCTGCCGGAGTCTATGTTTCCAGATAGCTACAACTTAGGGGTCTTTAAGTCAAGAGTGAATAGGTTGGACTTCTACTTCTAGGCAAGCGTGCTCCATCGTCGGCCACATCATCGCTAACCATCAGGCGAGATGGTTGTCAAACGCGAGCCTATTTATGTTATTCGGATGACAATGTATTAATATGGTGCTGGTCTGATGATGGGGTCGGATAGTGGCCCAGCGTGTTTTAATAATTTTGCCTTTTGGTCTTATGGTCTTGATCAGAGAAATATAGCCATAAAAGCTTGTTATGAATGTTGATTGAAATGTGTTTCATTAAATGCTAATTGTTATTTACTCGTATTAAGCAAACTTAAGTGGTAATGGGCAGGGCACATTACTCGCAGAACAGATGGTCGATGGGTACAAAAGGTTCTGGAATGGAGACGACGTACCGGAAGACGCAGCGTTGGAAGGCCTCCAGCGTTGGAAGAAACGCACAGGACCGGTCATTATGGTGACATTTGAAAGATGTCCACACGTGTTCCGTACCTCAAAAGGAAAAACGGAACCCTTATGAAAACTGTAAGAACTATACTGTTGAAACTTGGTAAGTAGAGGTACTCTGCGAACCGCAACACGCACACAAAAATAGAAAAAAAAACAATAAATTTTGATGATTGCCCATACTTAGAACTGAAACTCAAAATTTTTTTTAGAATCAAACCCGTACGTGTGGGGTATCTATGGATAGGTCTTAAAAATGATATTAAGGTTTCTCATATAATTTTCTTTTAAATTGTAACTTCTAAAATAAGAGAATGATAAAACTAAAAAAAAATATATGATGTACATTACCGTGCAAATTTCCACCGAAAATTGGTTTGAACAAGATCAAGTATGTTTTTTTTTTTTAATACGTCATAAATCGTAAACCGCAATTTACCTTGCAAGTTTGTACGGAACCCTCAGTGCGCGAGTCCGACTCGCACTTGCCCAGTTTTTTTTGTCAATATCACTAAGTATACAGCAACTACTATACAATATAGATCACAGTTATTGTAGTGGACTGTATATATATTTTTCTCCTTCGTAGGTGTGTTCCTCTTGAACTTGAAATAAAACAAGGCTTCTTTCTTCCAGGTTTATTTCTTCTCAGGTATTCTTATTAGAATATTCGGCAAACGACTGTGATCAGAAAACGGCTGTCTTAGGAAAACGACTGTGTCCGGAAACAAACCGGTTCTAATTTATACATTACGCAGCTGATCGCTGATTGGTCGAACGGTCAGAAGGTGGAGCTTTTCAGCCATTGAGGAACATTCCGGAATGCTCACGAATATTTCAACCAATCAGAATCAAGCCCGGAATAATCTCGAAATTTCATGCAATAACCTTTAGTATCGCAAAACTTTACCTTAACGAGAGCCTTTACACTTTAAACAGGCTTTTTACATAGAAATATCAATATTTCACATATGAAACCATATATCATTCTATTCGGAATTCACTTATCTATTCTACAAAAATATAAAAACATTAAAAAGTCACCATCAGAAGACCTTAGTCCTTATCACTACGTAATATGATTACACGTTATCACAACACAATTAGGGCTCATTTTATGAGTTCCTTACTAAAAACTAATTAGGTTCATTTAGAAAACACTAATTATTCACATAATCACTCACTGTCCTATCAGTCTATTGTCACTTTGACACATATTAGGTCCGCAGGCTCGGCGTCCATTACATCTCTCCCCCCAGCGCAGCTTGCGTAGCTTCCTTTCTCAGCACGACGACGAGCTTGCTAACTGGCCGCCGGAAGACGCCGGTCCTGGTCCTCACCTCGACGATCCTGACGCCGCCGTCCGGTCCTGGATGCGTGCGCTCGACTCGTCCCATCGGCCACGTGTTTCTGGGCAGTGTGCTGTCGACCACGAGGACCACGTCACCAACTTGCAGAGGACGCACGTCATTCTGTGGCTCGCCTCGGGGTACCAACGTAGGAAGGTACTCCCGGAGCCAGCGCCTCCAGAAGTGGTCCGCGAGCGCCATGCTTGCTCGCCACACTCGTCGATCAGCCTCGTCGCAGGGCCCCGTCGATGGTAGGCCGATAGAGGACCCCAACAAGAAGTGGTTGGGTGTGAGGGCCTCAGGATCCGTTGGGTTCATGCTCACGTGCAGGACTTCCTCTTCTGTCTCTTCATCTGTCGACGTCCCGGGCCACTGATCTTCTGGCAAGTACAGGAAACTCGGCCCCTGGAACCACCGATCGGTTGAGCTGATCGGCGCGTCAGTCAGACGTGTGGCATCGTCAGCCACGTTCAGGTCAGTAGGGAGCCATCGCCATTCTTCTCTTTGCGTTAACTCGGCGATCTCCCCAAGTCTATGTGCTACGAACGGTGTGTAGCGTCGCATGTCATGTCGTATCCAGTGCACGACCGTCGAGGAGTCAGTCCAGTATGTTGTCTGGCCGATTTCCACTCGATGTTCTCTTTTGATCGTGTCGGCGAGTCTTGCTCCGATGACCGCCGCTTGGAGTTCCAGCCGAGGTATGGTTTGTGTCTTCCTCGGCGCCACCTTTGCCTTTGCTGCTACCAACACGACTGCGATACTCCCGTCGCTCCTCTTGATGCGCCAGTATGCCGTGGTCACATAGGCCTGCTCGCTGGCGTCACATAGCACGTGGAGATCGATTCGTTCGTACTTTCCCAGAATGTAGCAGCTCGGCAATCTCAGCATGGCTATTTCTGGAAGGCGCGCGAGCCAGGACGCAAAGAGTTCGTTCTCGTCTTCCGGTATCTGTTCGTCCCAGGCTATCTGTAGGCGCCACAAGTTCTGCAGGATAATTTTCGAACGGATCGTGTAGTGGCTCAGCAGTCCCAGCGGGTCGTAGATCGACATCACGGCGCTGAGTGCTTCCCGCTTGGTCGGCGCACGTGCTCTTGACCTCACTTCTTCTGGGACCCGGTTCATTGATGTGTTGAACCCGAGCTCATCCTTTTCGTGGTTCCAGAACAGCCCCAGGATCTTACTCTCTGGCTGTTCTCCCCCCAGTGACGTAGGGGTAGTGGCGTGTAGCTCCGAGGGCACGTCGTTCAGCACCGCCTTATCGCTGGCACTCCATCCTCGTAGGGTGAACCCGGCGCGTGCGTGTACGGTCCGTGTTTCTTCAACCGCCTTCCGTGCCTCCTCTACATCTTCGTAGCTCGCCACCCAATCATCCATGTAATGATTGTTCCTGATTGCCTCCAGTGCGCGCGGGAACTCCTGCCCATACACTTCCGCGTTGTGGTTGCGAATATAGTGGGCCATATACGGGGAGCTAGCGGCGCCGAAGATCATACTGGTCATCTTGTACTTCTGTGGAGGCTTCTCTCGTTCCTTTCCTCTCCACAAGAATTGCTGAGCCGGTTGATCTTGAGGTCTTATCTTCACCCGCAGGAACATCTCTTGGATATCTGCTGTGATCGCGACGGCCTTCTCTCTAAACCTGAAGATGATCCCTTGCAGCGACAACAGCAGATCTGGTCCCTCCAGCAACTCGTCGTTGAGGCACACTCCGTTGCTCCTAGCAGCCGCGTCGAACACCAAACGGTATTTCCCCGGTTTGTTGGGGTTCTGTACCGCGAAGTGTGGCAGGTACCAGCTAATGGCACTTGCGTCCTCAGAGCCGTCGCACGGAGCTGCATACCCCTTCGCCAACAAGTTCTCGATTTGGCTGGAGTAGTTCTTCTCAAAAGCGGGGTCCGAGTCCATCTTCTCCTCAATCTTCTTCAGTCGACGAAACGCTTGATTGTAGCTAGAGGGCATGGCGGTGTCGTCCCGTCGCCATGGCAATCCCACCTCGTAGCCTCCGTCAATCTTCTTTGTCGTTCTCTCGACTATAGAGATGGCTCGCTTGTCCGCTTCGCTGACTCTTGGCTTCTTCTGTATACCAAGAGACTCGATCTTGAAGTGGGCTTCAACCAAGTTGTGGAGCTCCTGATCGCCCGCACTGGTGGGTCTGGCAGGCTCGTATAAGTGTAGCACGTTTCCCTCTCGATAGATGGCGCCGCGTGGCGCGGTCCCATGCACCACCCATCCGAGTTGAGTCCTTGAAGCAGCTGGCTGGTTCGGGCTGCCGACTCGCAACTCTCTTGAAACGATACACTCCCAATGATCAGTTCCTACCAGGAGTCCAGGGCGCGCCGTTCCATAGCACACCTCGTCTCGGTCCAAGTCCCTCAGGTGCTCGTAGTCCAATAAGGTCTCCGGAATGGCCTGCTGGTACAGCTTCAGATCTTTTATCGTTCTTGCTCTGATCCGATGTCCATCCGTTTCCTTAATCCCCTTAACCTCAACGGATACGAGCTGACTTTCCATCTCCTGCTGTGACATGTTCACTCCGTTCAGGTGAAGCGGTTGTGACGGTCCTTCCGCCCCGATACTAGCTGCTAGTTCTTTATCAATGAGGGTGATCGTCGCTCCCTCATCCAGCAGCGCGTAGGTCTTTGCCTCCCCACGTGGTCCCGTCACAATGATAGGGCACATCTTCAGCAGCACTGTCTTGGGTCCGGGAGCAGGTCTCGTTGCTACCGATAGTACCGCTTCTTGCTTCGGTGACTCGTCGGTCCTCGCATCTTCGGGTTTCCTGGCTTCTGTCTTCTCGTCATTGTGCAGAGAAGAGTGATGTGGGCGGCGGCAGTCGTTTACGCCGCACGGCTTCGCCTTGCATACTATGCGTCGATGTCTTCTCTGGGCGCACTTGAAGCAGACTCCCTTGTCGCGAATCAGACGCCATCTCTGGTCAACCGAAAGCGCCTTATATTTGGGACACGCTGTTAGCAAGTGATCTTGATCACACTTTGGGCACAAGTCCTTTTTCTCTTCTGCGTCTTCTACTGTGGCGTACACCGTCGCTTTCTTCTTAAGTGTCACAGCAGGTCTCGCCTCTCTCTTTACACTAGAGGCGCACGATGCAGGGGCGTATGTGTATCGTAACGCCCTGTCCGCTTCCCGCATCAAAAACTGAGACATCACAATGATCTCTGGGTCCCCGGTGCCTTCGTGGTCGTACGCGTAGTCACACCATCTTGCCTTTAGGTGCGGGCTCATTTTCTCTAGCACCTCTCTGCTCAGCATCGGATTGTACAAGTACCCTCTCTGGTCGATAGTCTTGAGAACGCAGGTTATATTTTGTAGCCTGATAGCGAAGCTATTTAGCTCCGTCGCTGAGGCCCCCAGTCTCGGAAGTTTCTTCAGGTCTTCTATTGCCTTGTCGATAATGACTTCTGGTCTTCCGAAACACTGCTCCAATGTCTTCATTATGACGTTCGGATCCGTGGCCGTATGGAGTAGGGCGGCTACTGCGTCTCTAGCTTCTCCCTTCAGGCAGCTCCTCAATCTCTGGATGTTCTCTGCCGCCGAAATCTGGTACATCTTTGTCGAGTCCCGATACGATGCTTTGAATGGAAGCCACTCGTTGGCCGCGCCGGAGAAAGTCGGGAGGTCCGTGTGTCGCAGTCTTGGTCTTGCCATCTTCTCTAAGGTAGCTGCCAGGTGTTCTATGCTGTTCCTGGTCCTGGTGGGTGTCGGTGATCTTCCTCGCGATGTGTCGAACCGGAGCTGCTTCGCTTCCTCTCTTCTGGGTGCTTCCTCCCCCCGTGAAGTGAGCGGGTTCTTCATTAGCCAGTCGTCCACTTTACGTAGAGGTTCTTCCCGTGGGAGGGCTTCCGCTAGCTGCTCTTCATGCACGCTCTCTTCGTCATTGATAACCGACACTTCCACTGCTAACCTCTTCTTGATCAAGTCTGCTTCCAACTCTAATTCCCTTCTTCTTATGGTGGCCAACTTTTCTGCTGCCTCCAGTTCCGCCACTCGTAGTCGTGTTGTGACGCTGGTGTTTGAGCGTATCGACCTTACTGATCTTGTAGGCGACCTTGGTCTCTGTATATCTTCGGTTCTTGTGGCGACCCCAGAAGGTCCTGCCGTGCTAGCGTCCGCTCCCCTTGAAAAAGGTGACGCCGGCGGCTCCATTGACAGTCTTCGTAGTCGCTCCTTCTCAATACGCGCTGCTTCCTGTAGCTGGGCGCGTCGCTGTTCTTCCACTTCCACTGCATCCCCCTGGCTTCGGGTGACCACCATTTTCACTGTGGAATGTATGTGGAATCGTTCCCAAATGTTCACTATTAGCGGCTCACTTGATCCGCCCCTGACGAGTCCCGAGCCCAACGATCCTCTTCTTGATCCGCCCCTGAATAATCTGGATCCACCCTTGATCAAATGTCCCTCTTCTTCTAGGACCAGTGGTTAACGAATATCACCTCAACGGGGTCCCTCCAACACGTTAGGAACCGGTGAATTCTTCGTCTCCACTTCAACGGAGCCCTCTTCTAAGCGAGACTAGCAGATCCTGATTTTTCTTCACTCACTTGGCGTGATCTTGAAACGTTGGTTCAATCTTCGTTATGCAGACTCGTTGTTGACACGTCGTTTCCGTAGGTACGTCGTCGCAGATTCTTCCGATCTTAATCCGGCGAACGAAGGACCAGGCTGTTGGTACTTCGTCGCTGATTCTTCCGATCTAAATCCGGCGCTCGATGGACCAGGCTGTTGGTACTTCGTCGCTGATTCTTCCGATCTAAATCCGGCGCTCGATGGACCAGGCTGTAGGTTCTTCGTCGCTGATTCTTCCGATCTAAATCCGGCGCTCGATGGAAAAGGCTGTAGTGGACTGTATATATATTTTTCTCCTTCGTAGGTGTGTTCCTCTTGAACTTGAAATAAAACAAGGCTTCTTTCTTCCAGGTTTATTTCTTCTCAGGTATTCTTATTAGAATATTCGGCAAACGACTGTGATCAGAAAACGGCTGTCTTAGGAAAACGACTGTGACCGGAAACAAACCGGTTCTAATTTATACATTACGCAGCTGATCGCTGATTGGTCGAACGGTCAGAAGGTGGAGCTTTTCAGCCATTAAGGAACATTCCGGAATGCTCACGAATATTTCAACCAATCAGAATCAAGCCCGGAATAATCTCGAAATTTCATGCAATAACCTTTAGTATCGCGAAACTTTACCTTAACGAGAGCCTTTACACTTTAAACAGGCTTTTTACATAGAAATAACAATATTTCACATATGAAACCATATATCATTCTATTCGGAATTCACTTATCTATTCTACAAAAATATAAAAACATTAAAAAGTCACCATCAGAAGACCTTAGTCCTTATCACTACGTAATATGATTACACGTTATCACAACACAATTAGGGCTCATTTTATGAGTTCCTTACTAAAAACTAATTAGGTTCATTTAGAAAACACTAATTATTCACATAATCACTCACTGTCCTATCAGTCTATTGTCACTTTGACACATATTAGGTCCGCAGGCTCGGCGTCCATTACAGTTATAATAAAAACTAAACACTGGTCACTAGTCCCCATTCAGTTATAATTAACTGAATGCCAGTGATTTTCCTAATATAATATTTTATTTTTAGATTAATTTACAATTAATAACCAAAGACTTGTACAGAACCCTGTTCGGTGGCTTTAATTTTATTT
This sequence comes from Mythimna pallens, assembly GCA_961205895.1. Classification (NCBI taxonomy): domain Eukaryota; kingdom Metazoa; phylum Arthropoda; class Insecta; order Lepidoptera; family Noctuidae; genus Mythimna; species Mythimna pallens. Next base: position 4,405,386 of record OY540830.1, read on the forward strand.
ACAACTTCGTACATTTTTTCGTCGCGTCGTGGCTTTCCGAGATATTTTTAATGCAGGTGACCCCGGAGTCAAGGGATTTTCTAATTTACCATGGAATCAATTTACTGCCGACCCCTGGGGGTTATGGGGAAATTAATATTTTTAATAACCGGCTGCCCGGCTTAGTGTGAAATATAATAAATACCTAGATCTGTTTTGCTTTTGTTATTTTATGAATTATTTAAACGAATGTAAGTGGAAATCTGAATTTGTTTTTTGAAACACAAATCTGCCCCCCTAGCCAAGTTACAACCGTTTTGTTTCGATTCTCTTTTCTTTGATCGCCTCGAGTCGGCCACGCCTCCTATTCCTTTGTTCTGACCACGTGACTGCGTTGAGATGACGTCAGAATGAAGGAATCGGAGGCGTCGCCTACTCGAGCGCGATCGACCAAAAGAGAATCGAAAAGAAACGATTGTTACTTGGCTGGGGGGCAGAGCATGTTTTTTCCGATTTATTCCATTTAATACTAACAACTAATACCACTGGCAAACTATTTTTTATGACTCAAAAACACGTCCAAAGCTATATGGCATAGCATAATATAGCATAATCAGCCTTTTAATTTTCCCACTGCTAGGACCCAGGCCTTCTCTCTAGAAGAGAAAATGGGCCGTATTCCACCACGCGGGCCCAGTGCGAGTTGGTGAATATCACATGTCTTCGAATTTTTGGTTCTAGAATATGCTGGTTTCCTCACGATGTTTTTCTTCACCGTTTTGAAAGCAATGATGTTGAAATAAATTACAGAAAGGAATGCGCCTGGCTGGGTTTGAACTCAAGACCTCCAACTCGTAAGTCGGGACCGTTACCACTCGGCCACCAATGCTCAAAGATATAAGAAATAGTCAGTAAAAATGGTTTGTGTGTAATAATTATTGAAAAATAAAAAAACAGTTCAATCCGAAAAAAATAAAATGTACGTAAAAATATAAGAAGACCAATTTATTTTGATTACGTTTGACTGACCTGACAGTACCCCATTCAAGTTGTTGGTATTCGTTCGCAATGGAAAATAAATATGATTTCATACAAATACAAGTGGTATTAGTTTTTGGTATTAGAACGAAATAAATCGTTTTACCAGAGTGTACTGTATATCTGAAATTTAAGCTTGATTTTAAATGAGTGAAACAACCCAGTTTTACCAAAATGCGACAGCGACTTTTCATAGAATAAATAAGATCAATTATTGTAGATAGGGTTGTCGCATCGCACATGTCTGTGACAGCCCTAAAGAGCTTTTAGACAGTAGGTAACAATGTACTCCAACGCTCTTCTTTTATTTTATTTTTCTTATTCTTGTATTATTTATTTTATAATTTATGTACACACAAATACAAAGAAGAAGATAGGTATCTTAATATAAATTTTGTACAAAGGTATTATAAATAAATAAATAATAAACTATATTATATTTTATATTATAGTTTATTATTTATTACTCTTTTAAATTTGAATAAAAGGAGGCAGAAATCTTTTTATTTAAATTTAAATCGTTTAATCTCTTGGAATTGCATCAAAGTAATAAATAATTAGAAACTATATTCAGTTTGTACTAAAAATATGACGCTTAATTATTATTTTCAATTTTATTTTATTTGTTTTCTGGCAACAGATTTTTGGGAGCGCCATTTTATTTGCGACTAGCTGTTACCAGTGGCTTCGCTGAAAGTAGAAAATTGTCCCAAGGGAACAATATACTGTTCCAGGACCTGGTTAACCCGTGTGCCAAATTTAATCCAAATTCGTTGAGCCATTCGTGCGTATGGAAGTAACAAAAATAGACACACACACACACACATTCACAAACATTTTCCTTTATACAGATGTGTGATTACGTTTATGAATTTGTATTTGTTTAATTTCTGTTTGAATATAAATGTAGGGTTAGTTTCAACTTCTAGTAATTAGGAAGTTGAAGTTAGGTCGGCCCTAGTGCCATTTATTCGTCCATTAAACGGCAAATGTGATCATTGTTTGGTCCTTCTCTATACATATTTAGGCCAGCCTGCGCAAACCCAGGGTATTATTAGAGTTAGTTGCTAACTTGGACCCATTATGTATGAAATATTTCCAACTTGCTGCTGCCAGCGGCGTCATCCACGTGATATTAGAAAAGCATCCCAAGGCAATATACTTCTGGGGTAAAAAGCACCCTATGTGCTATTCCAGGACATGGTCTACCTATGTACCAAGTTTCATCGCAATTCGTGCAGCCGTCCGAGCGTGAAGAAGAGAAGAAGTAACAAACGTAATGCTCATTCATAAACTTTTTCCTTCATAATATTAAATCTTTAAATCTATATATTTAAAAGCGAAATACCATTCACTGATTAATCAAGATATCTCAGAAACTATAACATATACAAACTTAAAATTTATCGGGTATGTTCCTTATACGGTTTAAACATCCGGTAAGAACGGATTTTCCGAAATTCACTCCCTAAGGGGGTATAACGGGGGTTGGAATTTTCGTATTGAGAAACCTACTTTTACGCGGGCGAAGCCGCTGGCAGAAGCTAGTAGGATATATTCATATATATTTAGTGTGATTTAACTTCGTGTTAGTAACTAATTCGGAGTTAATAAGTCAATCATAGTTGGTATTGGTACTCAATTGGGCCATAAAAGGTAAAATGTATCTAGCTAGGCTGTTGTAATTATTGAGGGGGAGGTAATTAAGGACAATAAAATAGGGATACTTATACAAAAAAATATTGTACCGGGTTCGGATACGGTTACGAATATGAAATTATTTAGTTTCGGATAGTTTCGATATTAGAATTTTAAAATTCTAAAAGTAAAATACAAATACATAGTAAAAGATTTTACTTCTAGTCTAGATTATCATTTGTTTAGGCGGGCATCATAAACAAAAACTTGTCGTAACCTGTTATTTAGAGTCCGCCTTTATCTGAAACTATCCGAAACATTTATATCGGTTTTGGCTACGGCTACGGATTTATTTTTTCGGATATCCGATGGTTTAGGGTACAGTTACTCCAGCTCCATAACATAATATCCCAGCTATAATATATCAACAAAAAAAATTAAAACAATTAATAAACTAGCTGACCCGGCGAACTTCGTACAGCCTACTAGATAATGAATGTTGTGTTAGCTAAACTGTCAAAGGATAACGCCATCTACTGGTTTTACCAGAACAGCATAATTCATTTAATTTTTTTTTGTTTTTTTTTTTGCGCTGTAAAACCAGCGCTGTGGACTCGTCGCATTTTGCGTGTGGACATGGCATTATGCTTTTATCATGCAAAATGTTTGCAATATGTTAGTTTTAAGTTTGGGCTTCTTCCGGCAAATAAAAAGTTTTTCTTTCTTTCTTTTCATTTTAAAATGACATGGCGTTGTATTCGATTTTTTTTCTGCGTAAGTTCTTCCATATTTTCTCATTTGAAAGAAATCACAGCTGACTACTTATTATATCATCATTAGTTATCGATACTCACCCTGGCGGCGAAGTTTCTCTAAACAACACAATTTGACCCTGATTAAAATCGGGCCGTTGCCACGAACCATTACAGACTGTTACAGGCTGATAACAAAAACCCTAAGGACCCGCCCATGCATCTTCTGTCAAGTCCAAGAAAGGTACGCTATTGTGCAGACGATTACTAGGGTAAGGGCCCCAAACTTGGGCCGCGGTCGGTTGTAACTAATCTAGTGGAATACCGACAATTTGGGCGCACCCCCTAATTAATATAAACTTTAGGGCTTGTCCAATTTGAAAGCAATTTGTATTGTTACTATGAGAGAGATCATTACTGTGCCGCAAGTTCTGTGCTAACTTGAGAGGGTCTTTACCGACAGGGGCGCCGACTCCGTGGGTGCTCGCGGGTTCGAGCACCCATAAGAAATAAACAGTGGGTGCCGAGCACCCCTGAGAATACATACAAGAAACAGATCAGTAATCGCCGTTTAGGTTATGTATAAATTATAATATTTCTTGATACTAAAAACTAGTTTCATTTTTATATAATGAAACTACCTACCTACTTTTTTTTTTTGTTTTGTTTTTTTTTTTGTGTGTTTTTGTTTTTGTTGTGTTTGTGTGTATGTGTGTTTGTAATGTGTGTGTGTGTGTATGTATTTTTATGTGTTGTTGTATGTTGTGTTGTGTGTTTGTTGTTTTGTGTGTGTGTGTTGTTTTTTTTTGTTCTTATTATTTTTTTTTGTAGTTGTAATTTGTTTTTTGTGTGTGTAATTTGTTTCTGTGTGTGTAATTTGTTTCTGTATGTGCAATGTTTTATGGACTCTTGATTGTCCGAAATAAAAATTTATTATTATTATTATTATATAATGGTTTCATTTTATATTTTTATCAAAAATAAAATTAGTAATTAATTACGCAGTATATAAGTAGGACATTTATTTATTTGTCGGTCGATCAGTGAGCATTTCTCTTCTCACACTTCGCCACTTTTTCGAGTCCATCAAATGAGCATGAGTACCCATGAGGTTTTCTAAAAGCCGGTGCCACTGCTTCCCGACTCGTATATCATCAACCTGATGGTTTAAAAGCTTGTTGGTTCTATAAACGCAATGTTTGATAAAGAGGCAACGCGAAAAAAGAGAGATAACACCTTAACGCTCTGTTGGCAATCGGTAATTCTGTCTTTTACTCATATATATTTTATAAAATTTAGGGAAATTTATTTCGTCATTCAGAATCTTGATTAACTGTGCAAGGTTTCTATACGTATATTTTTTGACTTTTTAAATGAATGAGTACATTATGAAGATCCAAAGTTTACGTAAAATAGCAGATTTTCAGAGATCTTTACTGGATTTTTTATACACTTTTTTTTTTCTCTTTTGATGTGTGAAATCATCCAATGACATCTCCTGCCCTTCGTGTCAGACTTTTACTGACTAAAACCCACTCCTGTTCCTTCTTTTCTCTCGTTTCAGGGCCCTGGGTTTCTCTTTCGCATCACCCATGGCCCCAGTAGGCTTCGACTCTGCTGTGCCCCTACGGTTGCTGAGATCTCCTTGAGGCGCGTGGAACAATACGCGCCATCGATGAGTTCGGTCCGGACGGTTATCGGACGGTCGGACGGTGAGCTTCCCATTGCTCGCCGTCCGCAAGCCCGCGCCTACTGTGGCCGGAAATCGGGATTGGAATCCCTAGGGCGTGAGGGCCATTGAATCGCGCGTGCGGTCACTGTCTTTGCTAGTATTACTGCTTCACAGAAGGAGGCGACCACCTGCCATTCCTCCTCGCTTCGGACTGATACATTTATGATTTGATTTGTTGTCAGGGGTACAGAAAAGGTCATAGTGCCTGACTACATCAGTTACCACGTGGCGTCCTTAAGGGGACTGCTCTCCTAGAGAGGAGGCCTGAGTCCCAGCAGTGGGAATATTATAAGGCTGATTATGATATCCCTCATATACAGTCAAAACTAGTTTTAACTGAATAAGAATTTTGACTGTAACGTATAATATACACAGCCATACGAAGATTAATTATTCCTTTCAATATTACATGAATATTCAGAAGGTATAATTACAACTCTACCGCCTTACCTACAAATTTGTAGTAAATAATTTCGTTTTCTGTCGTCAGAATACCGTGGCTTTATTGTTTCATTTCTTTTTCTTGAAAGTTCAAGGATGGAAAGAAAAGAATAGGGATTTAATGCCGCGTTTCTTCAGTAAAAGTTTTTCAGACAAAAATTTCGGAATTAAATCGTATACGTGTTTGGGGACTTGGTCTGTATGTGGTGTGAACTGGTGTGGTGTGAAGTGAAATATGGTACGGAGTAAGCTTGAGCACCGACATAGCACGAAGAATAGCCAAACTTAATTGGAAATGGGTAGGGCACATTGCTCGCAGAACGGATGGCCGTTGGGGCCGAAAGGTTCTGGAATGGCGACCATATACCGGAAGACGTAACCTTGTAAGGCCTCCTACAAGGTGGACCGATGACTTGGTAACGGTTGCGGAAGTCCGATGGATGTGAGACGCACAGGATCGTTCATAATGGCGACACTTGGGGGAGGCCTATGTCCAGCAGTGGACGTCTTTCGGCTGAAATGATGATGATGAATGAAGAAGCGTGAGCAAAAGAAGGATATAGGCTACTTTTTAACTGACTTCCGAGCGTTTCGCCTCGTCATTTATACCGCGTACATCAAAGGATCACAACAATTTTCTTGCAGCGGTCTTTCCGTCCGATTGTAATTTAGTAAGGTGTCTTCAAGGCTAGAGTGAATAGGCTCTTAATAAACTAGTGCGGTTCACCATCAACGATTGCATCACTGCTTACCATCAGGTAGGACCGCGGTCAAGCACTAGTTTATATCTTAAAAAAAAAAACTTCTAATTCGATATCACGTCCGCAATAACCGACATTCACACGGGTTCACGTACGGCGCGTAGTTTTCACGAGCGCCTCAATCAGATGTTAGCAAAATCGTAGGGACCCAGCAGGGCTGAAGCCTACTGGGGCCATGGGTTGACACCTGAAAGGGAAACAAGAGGTCCTGGACTGCAAGGTAAAGAATATATGTGTGGTATCAGTCAGTAAAAGCTTGACACGCCGTCCCGTCCACCCTAGAGCGGACCTTTAAAAAAAAATGGGTGAAGACGCGGGCAAAAGCTAAGACGTACTAACATAAAACCAATATTTAGTTTTACACCAAATCAGTGTTACCACAATCAAAAAAACATTTTGAAACCATAAATATCAAATGAATGAACAGCTCAAAACCACAGTTGCCCGTGTCGTCTTAGACGGAGAGGACCTGTAGCAGGCATTCTGCTCACCCCCTGGGGGAGCAGTGACGCTGATTTATTATGTATAAGCAGTACTGAACAAGACTGAATATTGGGATTTTCTGAATAAAATAGATTTTCTTGTGATGTTGCAATCTGCTATTTTTTTTTAGATGTTATGCTCCACCGAGTGCTCCGGGCGGTTCACGCAATGACATCCGGGCGTTTTTTCCGCACCTAGGAACTTCTCGAACTTACCATGTCCGGTGAGGCTCTGCGTCATGCGGAAGGTGAGGACGCCGTGACATCTTTGCAGCCACTCCTCAAAGAGGGGACTTACCATGATTACGGCGTGCCCAGTGATGTCGCAATCTGGGGTTACAGATGTAGAAATGTACATGATTAAATAGGCTTATTAGGTGTTGCCATACACAGAGGAATTCGTAGCAAAAATAATATTAGACTTACGGATCTCCTAGGTTAAGTAACGTTAGCCAAGGTCAGACTATAGATGGGTGACCATCTTAATATGCTGAGATTCCTCCGTCGAAAGGACATTAAGCCGTTGATCCCGGCTGTCATTTACGTCTCTGACAGTCGTTAAGGATATTTAGAAGCCAGGAAATCTGACTCCAATTTTGCCAAAAGGTTTCGTGTTAGGTACACAATTATTAGGTTGTGGAGGTCAGATAGTATCTAGTTGCATCTGGCTAGGCAAAAGAACCCTTCTCTTTTTCCCATTCAGGGAACCTATTCTAGGTTATTTCTAGACAAGCGTGCTCCATCTTCGACCATATCATCGCCTACCATCAGGAGAGATAGTCAAACGCAAGCCTATCAATAATAAAAACAAAAAATACATCCTACATTTACGGCTCTCTTGCTAACCCTAACAAATAATTTTTGATGAGCTTAGGAATATTTATAGAGCAACTAAGTTCTACATCTTTACTGCGTAGACCAACTTTTTTCTATCGTGGGAGGTATTTCCCACCTTGTTAAGCAAAATATAGAAGCAAGACCTGTCCACATATAGAGGGTGCTTCGTAGTCGGAGTCTTTACCTATGTATGTAGTTTGCATTGCGCCTCTACAAAATACAGAGTAGTGTGACGAATCAGAGAGTTTTGATTGAGTAAAAGAGTAGGCACTTATTTGTAAACATACAGAATATACGATTTGTTTTACTAAACCATCTAAATTCAAATTGTATTTTAGTATATGTCATGTCGCGTTGGAAGGCCTCCCACATGGTGGACTGATGACTTGGTGAGGGCCGCGGGAATCCGATGGATGCGAGACGCACAAGATCGGTCATTATTGCGACGCGTGAATTCATAAACTAGTTAATATTTTTTATTTTATAAACGACTTAATATAGTAAATTATACATACTTGTTGCTGTTGTTGTTCAAAAAATAAAATAATAAGAGACAGATTTTTTTTTTTTTTAACCAACTTATATGTAATTTAACATATTATGTTATTTAACCGCTGCTATGCACTTCAGGCTGAAACGTGTTTAACAGATTCAGTTTCAATGGTGATTATTCGATAATTAGGAAAATATGGATGCCAAATGTCGTTGAAGTGAAGATGGAATATATTAACAAAATGCAATGCGTGTAGAATGTTCAGTGTTTAACAGAACAAAAGGAAGTTAATATGTAAAATGACGAGCTCAGCGAATCAGGTTTAATGGGTCAACCACTCGTACAAGCTTCACCATAGTTTTGCCTGCATAGGTCGGTTGTACACTGTGTTAGTGTAAAACTGTATTAGTTTTGCATCTACACGCACGGGGTTCCGCAAGCAATACTATGGTGAAGCTTGTGCGTGTGGTAGGCCCATTAGAGACGGCCAAAGTGCACTTTCTATTAGAACTTACGTTATTTGAGGCTTACTTCTAATTCTAAACTAAGGAATATTTCCAAAACTCTTAGCTGAAAACCTGTCATACATCAAATTAGAGTTTGACACGCTCTTAACTAAAAAATATCAATTCGTAAACCAGCCAACAAAAACAATTTTTGAAACCTCTGTCCTAGACTACTCTGTGCAAGCAGAAGGTCCCAGTAACGAGGTATTCAGAGCCTGCCTTTCTATTGCCTTTGAATATCGACAAGCAGCGGTACAGACATAATCATGGCGACCAGCGACAAGTGTACTCGGTATACTTGCCGTGCCGCATCATGCAAGTGTTCGCATGTGTTCAGACAACTTATTGTTAGGAATTAGGGTGTCTTTTCAATAATTTTATTACCAAATTGCCGTTTGGGGTTGAAACTCTCGGATCGTGGGGTCCGAGTGCTCACAAATTATTTAAAGAACTTTCAAAACGCCTTGTTGACACTTCGCGTGACCCAAGGGCTGGCTTTTACTTCAAACAAAGGATAAGCATTGCCATTCAGCGTGGCAATGCCGCCAGTCTTTTGGGTACATTACCAGTCGACAGCGATGTGGAGGAGTTTTTCGACGCCGTACTTTAGATTGCTTTTTTTAGTACTTCAGGGCTTTTATTTTGTAAGTTAGTTTTAATTACGTTATTATTATATTTTTAATTGACCCATTACCAAAAGAATGAAAGAAAACACTTACTTAAGATAGTAAAATAAAAAGTAACTAATCTGTAAATACTTAACTTAAAATAAAAAAACAACTACTTATACAAGGTGTAGTTTTGAATGTGCACAAAAATTCAGCTGGCTGTTATAAAACTCGTAAATAATCGTAAAAATACGATACCTGTACCGTATTTATTTTTTTGTTTTTTTTTTTTTTTAATTTTGATTGTTATCCACATCTATATATATGTACTGTTATCCAGAATAACTCTTTTAATAAACCTCTTCAAAAAAACACCGCCCAATTACTCTACGAAACGCTTTAAAAAAAATACCTACCTATTTTATTGTTGATTCAGGTAGAGAATCACTAACATAATTTTAGCGTCCTGAATTTTTTTGCACCCCTTGTATATGGAGGGTGAATTTTCCAAGTGGATGGTCAAATTAGAAACCAAATGGTTCTATTGCATCAACTCTGAAAAATGAATATATTCTTCGGTTCTGTTCATGTTTGATGACAAAATTACCTAATTTTTTTTTAAACGTTGTTCCTTTTTTTTGTTGGGTTAATCAGCCAATGACATCCCCCACTTTTGAGCGGAGCGGAGGATGTCATGTCATCATTACCTTTCATACCAGAGCCGCGTCTTCTTTTCAGAAGCAGACCCTTGGCCCCAATAGGCTTCGGTCCTACTGGGCCTTTACGGTTTGCTGACATCTCCTTGAGGCGCGCGTGGAACAGTACGCGCCGTCGACGACTTGGGCTCGGTTCGGACGGTTACCGGACGGTCGGACGGTGAGCTACCCATTGCTCGCCATCCGGAAGCCTGCGCCTACGGTGGCCAGAAATCGGGATTGGGATCCCGGCGGCTTGGGCACACCGCTGGTGAACGTCACTCCCTCGCGCGTACACGTGTGGCCTCCTCCTTTGCTAGCATTACTGCTTTGCAGAAGGAGGCAACCACTTGCCACTCGTCCTCGCCTCGGACTATGGCTTGTACCAAGGCCTGGAGCGAGAGATCGTTACTGCCAATCGCCCCCTACGAGGGCACGGCGGTGCTATGTCCAAGCGAAGCACACCTCTACCATATGCTCCACCGTGTCCTCCGGGCGGTAAACGTTGCCCCTTGGAATTATTCCTGTATCGTGATTGCGTTCACAAACATGTAAACATATATACCATCCCATTCATTAGCAGTTTTAAGTCCATATACATCATCAATATTGCATACCGCTTGAGACACATTGTTTTCACGGTAGAACTCATATTACAAAATAATGCGAGTTTTCTTATATTCCATACAAAAATAGTTGCAAGTACTGCGATATTACAGAAAATACAAAACACAATAAATCCAATAAATACCTAATTTTGGAAAAGAATAAGGTACCTTTAATATAAAGTTTATTTGAATTTATAATTCCAGGTCAATCTAAAGATATAACACTTCAAAGCAACCCGTGTTAAAAAACGGCAGTTTCATACTTTAACCCCTATTATTAGTTAACAACAACAATGGTAAGTTATATTAGTTAACAAAAACAATTTTCATGGTTATCACAAAGACTTGTAAAACGTGAGCAAATTATTTATAATTTCAGCCGCGTTTAAAATGGAACAGGAAGAATTTAAATTATTATAAAACTTTTCTTAATTACACATTTACACTTCACGATCATAAATTAAAATGTGGACGGAAGAAATTATTTTCCAAATTAAGGTGCAAAATGTAATGAGTGTTTTATTTCTTTTTCACAATAAATTATATTTAAAAAGATTTATTTGCCCATTTGTCGGGAAAAGTGAGCCTGGAGCCTTTATTTAAAATGGTGAGCAATGTTAGATATAGCACTTCATAATTTAGGTTATTTTTAGGGTTCCGTACCTCAAAAGAAAAAAAAAAGAAACCCTTATAGGATCACTTTATTGTCCGACCGTCTGTCTGTCGAGATATCGAGTTGAAATTAAAAAAACCATATACTCAGGTCTGCAGTCCCTTGAAGCTGTGAAAAAGTCAAACTTCTGAGTTAACGAAAAAAAAACGTGTATTTTGACACTCTCAAGAGAATCAAAATTCATAGGGACCCGGGACATACTTCCCGTTGACCCAGAATTCTGAAATTTGGCATGAAGCAAGGTCTCATAGCACAATTATAAATCTGAAAACTGAAAATTTGTAATTACGTCACAAAAAAAAAATCTAGTAACTCAATTCGGGAATTGAACTGTTTTCATAGGTAAGTTTGTACGGAACCCTCAGTGCTCGAGTCCGACTCGTTCTTGCCCGGTTTTTTTTTTGTTGATAGGCTCACATTTGAACACTATTTCACCTAATGGTAAGCGACGAATGGCAATTAACCTATTCACTCTTGACACATATACCCAGGTTGTAGCTATCACGAAACACAGACTGCCGCAGGGAATTCCACTCCTTGGTGGTACGCATGCACACAATTCAGGTCGCGTTCCCACTATGTCGCAACGGTTAATTTATCGTCGGACGACTATAGTCTCTAGCTGTTCCCATTATAACAACAGTTTGTCGTGGCCGCGACATATAGTCGCAACAACGATACATTATTTACAGTCACAGTTTCATCATCATCATCATCATTTCAGCCGAAAGATGTCCACTGTTGGACATAGGCCTCCCCCAAGCGTCGCCACAACGACCGATCCTGTGCTTCTCGCATCCACCGCACTCCAGCGACCCTCACCAGGTCGTCGGTCCACCTTGTGGGAGGCCTTCCAACGCTGAGTCTTCCGGTGCGCGGTCGCCACTCTAGAACCTTTCGGCCCCATCGACCATCCGTTCTACGAGCAATGTGCCCTGCTCACTGCCACTTTCGTCTGGCGATTCTTCGGGCTATGTCGGCGACCTTGGTTCTCCTGCGGATATCTTCATTCTTTATGCGATCACGCAAGAAAACTCCGAGCATAGCCTTTTCCATTGCTCTTTGGGTGACTGTAAGCCTTCTGATGTGGCCCATTGTAAGCGACCATGTTTCAGAGCCATATGTCATCACTGGCAACACGCACTGGTCATGCGCCGGGCCTTGGTACAGGCTATGGTTCGGAGCGAGGAGGAGTGGCAGGCGGTCGCCTCCTTCTGCGAAGCAGTAATGCTAGCAAAGGAGGCGGCCGATCGCGTGAGGCAACGGCAACGGTCCTCACGCCCCAACCGCCGCCGGGATTCCGATCCCGATTTCCGGCCACCGTAGGCGCGGGCTTGCGGACGGGGAGCAATGGGTGGCTCGCCGTCCGATCGTCCGGTAACCGTCTGGACCGAGCCCAAGTCGTCGACGGCGCGTAGTGTTCCACGCGCGCCTCAAGGAGATGTCAGCAACCGTAGGGGCCCAACAGGGTCGAAGCCTACTGGGGCCATGGGTGATGCGAAAGAGATCCCCGGGGCCCTGGAAAACGAATGGCAAAGAAGGAACAGGAGTGGGTTTTTAGTCAGTAAAAGTCTGACACTATCTCGCGCTCCGCCCAAGAGCGGGGGATGTCATGAGATGATTTTCCCACCCGAAAGTATAAAAAAAAAAACGCACTGGTCATAGACTTTCGTGTTAGGTACACAATTATTAGGTTGTGGAGGTCAGATAGTATCTAGTTGCATCTAGCTAGGTAAAAGAACCCTTCTCTTTTTCCCATTCAGGGAACCTATTCTAGGTTATTTCTAGACAAGCGTGCTCCATCTTCGACCATATCATCGCCTACCATCAGGAGAGATAGTCGAACGCAAGCCTATCAATAATAAAAAAAAAATACACCCTACATTTACGGCTCGCTTGCTAACCCTAACAAATAATTTTTGATGAGCTTAGGAATATTTATAGAGCAACTAAGTTCTAAGTACATCTTTACTGCGTAGACCAACTTTTTTCTATCGTGGGAGGTATTTCCCACTTTGTTAAGCAAAATATAGAAGCAAGACCTGTCCACACATAGAGGGTGCTTCGTAGTCGGAGTCTTTACCTATGTATGTAGTTTGCATTGCGCCTCTACAAAATACAGAGTAGTGTGGCGAATCAGAGAGTTTTTGATCGAGTAAAAGAGTAGGCACTTATTTGTAAACATACAGAATATACGATTTGTTTTACTAAACCATCTAAATTCAAATTGTATTTTAGTATATGTCATGACGCGTTGAAAGGCCTCCCACATGGTGGACCGATGACTTGGTGAGGGCCGCGGAAATCCGATGGATGCGAGACGCACAAGATCGGTCATTATTACGACGCGTGAATTCATAAACTAGTTATTATTTTTTATTTTATAAACGACTTAATATAGTAAATTATACATACTTTTTGCTGTTGTTGTCATTTCATTAATATTTAAAAATGAAATATGAATGAATGTTCAAAAAATAAAATAATAAGAGAAAAAATATTTAATTTTTTTAACCAACTAATATGTAATTTAATATATTATGTTATTTAACCGCTGCTATGCACTTCAGGCTGAAACGTGTTTAACAGATTCAGTTTCAATGGTGATTATTCGATAATTAGGAAAATATGGATGCCAAATGTCGTTGAAGTGAAGATGGAATATATTAACAAAATGTAATGCGTGTAGAATGTTCAGTGTTTAACAGAACAAAAGGAAGTTAATATGTAAAATGACGAGCTGAATCAGGTTTAATGGGTCAACCACTCGTACAAGCTTTACCACAGTTTTGCCTGCATAGGTCGGTTTGTACCCGGAACACAGTGTAAAACTGTATTAGTTTTGCATCTACACGCACGGGGTTCCGCAAGCAATACTATGGTGAAGCTTGTGCGTGTGGTAGGCCCATTAGAGACGGCCACAGTGCACTTTCTATTAGAACTTACGTTATTTGAGGCTTACCTCTAATTCTAAATTAAGGAATATTTCCAAAACTCTAAGCTGAAAACCTGTCATACATCAAAGTAGAGTTTGACTCGCTCTTAACTAAAAAATATCAATTCGAAAACCAGCCAACAAAAACAATTTCTGAAGCCTCTGTCCTAGACTACTCTGTGCAAGCAGAAGGTCCCAGTAACGAGGTATTCAGAGCCTGCCTTTGAATATCGACAAGCAGCGGTACAGACATAATCATGGCGACCAGCGACAAGTGTACTCGGTATACTTGCCGTGCCGCATCATGCAAGTGTTCGCATGTGTTCAGACAACTTATTGTTAGGAATTAGGGTATCTTTTCAATAATTTTATTACCAAATTGCCGTTTGGGGTTGAAACTCTCCGATCGTGGGGTCCGAGTGCTCACAAATTATTTAAAGAACTTTCAAAACGCCTTGTTGATACTTCGCGTGACCCAAGGGCTGGCTTTTACTTCGGACAAAGGATAAGCATTGCCATTCAGCGTGGCAATGCCGCCAGTCTTTTGGGTACATTACCAGTCGACAGCGATGTGGAGGAGTTTTTCGACGCCGTACTTTAGATTGCTTTTTTTAGTACTTTAGGGCTTTTATTTTTATTTTGTAAGTTAGTTTTAATTACGTTATTATTATATTTTTAATTGACCCATTACCAAAAGAAAGAAAGAAAACACTTATTTATGATAATAAAATAAAAAGTAACTAATCTGTAAATACTTAACTTAAAATAAAAACTTAAATAAAAAAACAACTACTTATACAAGGTGTAGTTTTGAATGTGCACAAAATTCAGCTGGCTGTTATAAAACTCGTAAATAATCGTAAAAATACGATACCTGTACCGTATTTTTTTTTTTTGTTTTTTTTATTTTTTTTTAATTTTGATTGTTATCCACATCTATATATATGTACTGTTATCCAGAATAACTCTCTTAATAAACCTTTTCAAAAAAACAAAATTACCAGTTGCGATTTATCGCGCGTCATGTCACTGTGTGCGTGACTGCGACAGCCCATGCGAGGTTCCGCCCAATTACTCTACGAAACGCTTTAAAAAAAATACCTACCTATTTTATTGTTGATTCAGGTAGAGAATCACTAACATAATTTTAGTGTCCTGAATTTTTTTGCACCCCTTGTATATGGAGGGTGAATTTTCCAAGTGGATGGTCAAATTAGAAACCAAATTGTTCTATTGCATCAACTCTGAAAAATGAATATATTCTTCGGTTCTGTTCATGTTTGATGACAAAATTACCTAATTTTTTTTTAAACGTTGTTCCTTTTTTTTTGTTGGGTTAATCAGCCAATGACATTCCCCGCTCTTGGGCGGAGCGGAGGATGTCATGTCATCATTACCTTTCATACTAGAGCCGAGTCTTCTTTTCAGAAGCAGACCCTTGGCCCCAATAGGCTTCGGCCCTACTGGGCCTTTACGGTTTGCTGACATCTCCTTGAGGCGCGCGTGGAACAGTACGCGCCGTCGACGACTTGGGCCCGGTTCGGACGGTTACCGGACGGTCGGACGGTGAGCTACCCATTGCTCGCCATCCGGAAGCCCGCGCCTACGGTGGCCAGAAATCGGGATCGGGATCCCGGCGGCTTGGGCACACCGCTGGTGAACGTCGCTCCCTCGCGCGTACACGTGCGGCCTCCTCCTTTGCTAGCATTACTGCTTTGCAGAAGGAGGCGACCACTTGCCACTCGTCCTCGCCTCGGACCATGGCTTGTACCAAGGCCTGGAGCGAGAGATCGTTATCGGTGCTCTGCCCAAGCGAAGCACACCTCTACCGTATGCTCCACCGTGTCCTCCGGGCGGTAAACGTTGCCCCTTGGAATTATTCCTGTATCGTGATTGCGTTCACAAACATGTAAACATATATACCATCCCATTCATTAGCAGTTTTAAGTCCATATACATCATCAATATTGCATACCGCTTGAGACACATTGTTTTCACGGTAGAACTTATATTACAAAATAATGCGAGTTTTCTTATATTCCATACAAAAATAGTTACAAGTACTGCGATATTACAGAAAATACAAAACACAATGAATCCAATAAATACCTAATTTTGGAAAAGAATAAGCAACCTTTAATATAAAGTTTATTTGAATTTATAATTCCAGGTCAATCTAAAGATATAACACTTCAAAGCAACCCGTGTTAAAAAACGGCAGTTTCATACTTTAATCCCTATTATTAGTTAACAACAACAATGGTAAGTTATATTAGTTAACAAAAACAATTTTCATGGTTATCACAAAGACTTGTAAAACGTGAGCAAATTATTTATAATTTCAGCCGCGTTTAAAATGGAACAGGAAGAATTTAAATTATTATAAAACTTTTCTTAATTACACATTTACACTTCACGATCATAAATTAAAATGTGGACGGAAGAAATTATTTTCCAAATTAAGGTGCAAAATGTAATGAGTGTTTTATTTCTTTTTCACAATAAATTATATTTAAAAAGATTTATTTGCCCATTTGTCGGGAAAAGTGAGCATGGAGCCTGTATTTAAAATGGTGAGCAGTGTTAGATATAGCACTTTATAATTTAGGTTATTTTTAGGGTTCCGTACCTCAAAAGAAAAAAACGGAACCCTTATAGGATCACTTTATTGTCCGACCGTCTGTCTGTCGAGGTATCGAGTTGAAATTAAAAAACCATATACTCAGGTCTGCAGTCCCTTGAAGCTGTGAAAATTTCAAACTTCTGAGTTAACGAAAAACAAACGTGTATTTTGACACTCTCAAGGGAATCAAAATTCATAGGGACCCGGGACATACTTCCCGTTGACCCAGAATCCTGAAATTTGGAATGAAGCAAGGTCTTATAGCACAAGTATAAATCTGAAAACTGAAAATTTGTAATTACGTCACAAAAAAAAATCTAGTAACTCAATTCGGGAATTGAACTGTTTTCATACGTAAGTTTGTACGGAACCCTCAGTGCTCGAGTCCGACTCGTTCTTGCCCGGTTTTTTTTTCTTGATAGGCTCACATTTGAACACTATTTCACCTAATGGTAAGCGACGATATGGTCGACGATGGAGCACGCTTGCCTAGAATTAACCTATTCACTCTTGATACATATACCCAGGTTGTAGCTATCACAAAACAAAGACTGCCGCAGGGAATTCCACTCCTTAGTGGTACGCATGCACACAATTCAGGTCGCGTTCCCACTATATCGCAACGGTTAATTTATCGTCGGACGACTATAGTCTCTAGCTGTTCCCATTATAACAACAGTTTGTCGTGGCCACGACAGATAGTCGCAACAACGATACATTATATTTACAGTCACAGTTTCATCATCATCATCATCATTTCAGCCGAAAGATGTCCACTGTTGGACATAGGCCTCCCCCAAGCGTCGCCACAACGACCGATCCTGTGCTTCTCGCATCCACCGCACTCCCGCGACCCTCACCAGGTCGTTGGTCCACCTTGTGGGAGGCCTTCCAACGCTGCGTCTTCCGGTGCGCGGTCGCCACTCTAGAACCTTTCGGCCCCATCGACCATCCGTTCTACGAGCAATGTGCCCTGCCCACTGCCACTTTCGTTTGGCGATTCTTCACGCTATGTCGGCGACCTTGGTTCTCATGCGGATATCTTCATTGCAACGCCGTAAATCTAGTAGTCTGATAATGGAAAGGGCTTTGCTTTATATATTTTATTTTATTTTTTGTGTAATGAAATGCACGTTCGTTTTAATTTATTGAATTTTGTATTTTAAGCTAATTATTTTATATGGATGATTTCTAATATGGGTTTTTACCTGAAATAAATAAATTTTGTTTTATTTATTTTTATTATTTACTTACAGAGAAGTTCGTTGCTAAATAATATCTTCGGTCCAAAATCTTACTAGACATCTCCAATAATTATGATGATGATGAATATTTATATTATGGATGCGAGATGCACAGAACCGGTCATTATGGCGACACTTGAAGGAGGCCTATGCCCAACAGTAGAAGTCTTTCGGCAGAAATGATGATGATAATGAATATCTATATTCTAGCCATTTATGATACTTAGTTTCATTAAGGGAGGTTGGGAGGGGTTTATTTAAAAAACTCCAGATTTCTCGATACAATATTAAAAGTTTTTACTTTTAATTCTTTTCATTCATGCGATTTATTCTAATATTACAGTGTTTTTAATAAACCGGTCATAAATATTAATACAATAACATTCAGTTCCACAGTTTATTGGACAAAGAGCTTTAACAAACAAAAGGTGTTTTAATATTTCATGAATTTATAATCAACGTCAATTAGAGGGTTAAACATAATAACTTAATTCAAAATAATTTAATTATTAAAGTCGTTATGATGAAATTGTAACATTTTGAATTGTATATTAGTTACTTTATTAAAATTGTGTGTTAAAATAAATTGGTCAGTTGTTCGAGGTTTGGTTTCGATACGATTTATTTTCTAATCATTTAAGAGATTTTAACTAAAAACAAACAATATTTTTTAATAAAACTTATTAAAAATATTGTTTGTTTTCTTTTTTTTATCTCTCCTTTCGCAGGGCTGCTGGAAGAAATTTCTTTTAGAAATAAGCAGTACCTTTGTACATTAAATATATATATATATATATAATACTGTATCTTCTTCCAATATAATGTGTGTACAAAAATTATAAAATAAATAAATAAGTCAACAAGATATTAAAAACTTCTCTCCTTGGTTGAAAATACGCATAAAAAGAATAATACCTAATATTGTAAAAGCAAAAGTTTGTCAGTCTGTTTGTAGGTTTTTCTGAACTGATTAACATTAAACTTAGTACACGAGTAGACCGGGTCTTAGAATATCACATAGGGTACTTTTCACCTGATATGAAATGATTTATTATTTATCCCAGGAAGTTTCCTTGGAATAATTTTCTATTATCGGAGTCTGTGTTTCCTGATAGCTACAACTTAGGGGTCTTTAAGTCAAGAGTGAATAGGTTACTTCTAGGCAAGCGTGCTCCATCGTCGGCCACATCATCGCTTACCATCAGGTGAGATAGTGTTCAAACGCGAGCCTATAAAAAAAAAAAAAACGCTAGCGACGGTAATATTGAAATAATTTGTAGAATCTATTCAGCCGTTTAGATGTTATGGAATAATGCACATCCCTATATACAAATAATAAAATTACGTTACAATTATAATTTTAGCGGACACTAATAAATATTAAAGCAGGTAATTTTTACTTAAATGCACTAAAATAAGTCCTAAAATAATTCTTGATTATTTTAGAATAAAAATCACCTTTTCAAAATATTTCTGAAATCGGATCAGTAACCGATTCTGAACATGCTACTTTAAGGAGGTTTTTTTTTTTTTTTTCTTTCTGGTGGGAAAATCATCTCATGACATCCCCCGCTCTTGGACGGAGCGCGAGATAGTGTCAGACTTTTACTGACTAAAAACCCACTCCTGTTCCTTCTTTGCCATTTGTTTTCCAGGGCCCCGGGGATCTCTTTCGCATCACCCATGGCCCTAGTAGGCTTCGACCCTATTGGGCCCCTACGGTTGCTGACATCTCCTTGAGGCGCGCGTGGAACACTACGCGCCGTCCGCAAGCCCGCGCCTACGGTGGCCGGAAATCGGGATCGGAATCCCGGCGGCGGTTGGGGCGTAAGGACCGTTGCCGTTGCCTCACGCGATCGGCCGCCTCCTTTGCTAGCATTACTGCTTCGCAGAAGGAGGCGACCGCCTGCCACTCCTCCTCGCTCCGGACCATGGCCTGTACCAAGGCCCGGCGCGAGAGATCGCTGCCGCCGATCGCCCTCACGAGGACACGGCGGTGCTCTGCCCAAGCGGGGCACACCTCTACCGTGTGCTCCACCGTGTCCTCCGGGCGGTCCACACAATGGTGGCACCCGGGCGTCTCTTCTGCACGGATCCGGTGCAGGAACCTCCCGAACTTACCATGCCCGGTGAGGACCTGCGTCATGCGGTAAGTAAGGACGCCGTGAGGTCTTTCCAGCCACTCCTCAAAGAGGGGATACTTTAAGGAGGTGCGTTTATTATGTTACATCTATTAGATACTAATATTATAACGAGAAAGATTTGTATTTTTGTTTGTAATGCATAAACTCAAGTATTACTCGACCGATTCTCTAAATTCTTTCACTATTAGAATGCTATTTTATCATTGGGTGACATAGCCTATATGCCATTGTTCCTGCCTTTCCTGGCTGGGTGCGAGGGCCATTGCCTCGCGCGTGTATGTGCGGCCTTCTCCTTTGCTAGCAATACTGCTTCGCAAAAGGAGGCGACCGCCTGCCACTCCTTTTCGCTCCGGACCATGACCTGATCTCTATACTGTGCCTGTACCAAGGCCTGACGCGAGAGATCGCTGCCGCCGATGACACGGCGGTGCTCTCCCTAGGCGGGGCACACCTCTACCGTATGCTCCACCTTGTCTTCCAGATATTTAAGTACAGGTGAAAACCATTACCTCCTTGATGTCATGCTATTCGCTTTTTTAGGGTTCCGTACTTCAAAAGGAAAAAACCCTTATAGGATCACTTTGTTGTCCGTCTGGCTGTCTGTCTGTCAAGACCCTAGAACTTGGGAACGCGTGGAGGTATCGAGTTGAAATTAAAACCATATACTCAGGTCTGCGGCCCCTTGAAGCTGTAAAAAAATCAAACTTCCAGGTAAAAGAAAAAATAGATACGACCGTTTATGTCGCAAAAAATGTATATTTCGACACACTAAAGGGAATCAAAATTCATAGTGTACTTCCCGTTGATCTAGAATCCTGAAATTTGGCATGAAGTAAGGTCTTATAGCACAAGTATAGGAAAAAATCTGAAAACGTAGTAGTAGTTGTAGTTACGTTACAAAAAAAACTTTTTTGATTCGGAAAAATCTTCGTAACTCAATTCGGTTATTGAACTGTTTTCATAGGTAAGGTTGTACGGAACTGTCAGTGCGCGAAGCCAACTCGCACTTGCCTGGTTTTTTTAAGTCGTATCGCACTCGTGTCGTATAATGTTAATAACACTACTCGCCAATTCCGCTGCCCCGAACAAAGTTTTCTTCGTAGATTTTTATTGTAATTTAAATATATCAAACAAAACGCGCTGTAAAAGGGAAACGATGTTCTATAACTTCGACATGAGAGCAGTTTTTATTAAATCCGATGGTTTTAATATCAATGTATTCAGGGGTGGACTCGTTGAGGGTTCCTCGCTGAAAAAGTTTGCGGAAAATGTAAATTATTGTGAGTATTGAGGAGTAAGCATAGGTTTATTTGAGTTTGTGTTCAAACAAAAACAAAAATAATAAGAAGACTAATTATTGGAAATAACTTTCAACTTTAGACACTAGTAGAGTTGGACGAAAGTGAATCGCACCTTTCATAGAATTTCCGCCGTGTTCTCGTGGGAGCGATCGACGGCAGCGATCTTTAGCACCGGGCGTTGTTACAGGCCATGGACCGGAGTGAGGAGGAGTGGCAGGTGGTCGCCTCCTTCCGCGAAGCAGTAATGCTAGCAAAGAAGGAGGCCGCACGTGCACGCGCGATACAATGGCACTCGCGCTCCAGCCTACTGGGGCCAAGGGTCTGCTTCTGAAAGGAAGACGAGTCGGCCCTGGTACGAAAGGCAACGAAGAAAAGGAGTGGGTTTTTAGTTAGTAAAAGTCTGTCACTATCTCTAGCTCCGCCGGGGAATTTCTAAAAAGGAAACTCGCGTTTCTAGAACGCAAAGGGCAACTGAAGGACACAGACGTAGTTTTAGTCAGTAAAAGTCTGACACGTCTTCACACTCCCAGAATAACGTGAGATAATTCTTTCGCTCAAGGATCATCATCATCATCATCATCATTTCAGCCGATAGACGTCCACTGCTGGACATAGGCCTCCCCCAACTGTCGCCACAATGAACGGTCCTGTGCGTCTCGCATCCATCGGTTTCCCGCTACCTTCACCAGGTCATCGGTCCACCTTGTAGGGGGCCTTCCAACAGTGCGTCTTCCGGTACGCGGCCGCCACTCTAGAACCTTTCGGCCCCAACGGCCATCTATTCTGCGAGCAATGTGCCCTGTGTGTGTGTGTGTGAGTGTGTTCGCTGTAGGGTGGAGCAAGAGAATTCTCTTACGTTATTCTCAACAAGATTTTGTTTCAGTTCTATCGAATATATAAAAATCTCGTGTCACAGTGTTTGTTATCGAACTCCTTCGAAACAGCTTGACAATTTTTTATGAATTTTTGAAGGTTCCGTACCTCAAAAGGGATAAACGGAACCCTTATAGGATCACTTTGTTGTCCGCCTGTCTGCCTGTCTGTCAAGACTCTTTATCTTGGGAATGCGTGGAGGTATCGAGTTGAAATTAAAACCATGTATTCAGTTCTGAGGTCCCGTAAAGATGTGAAAAAAATCAGACGTCTGAGTTAACGAAAAAAAAAGATACGGACGTTTATGTCGCAAAAAACGAGAATTTTGGAAAAATCTTCGAGATTCCATTCGGGTCTTGAACTATTTACATAGGTGTCTGTACGGAACCCTCAGGGCGCAAGTCCGACTCGTACTTGCCCACTTTTTTTTTTGTAATATTAGGTAAGCCTGAGAATAGGTCGTAGACTACTTTATATCCTCCTATCCCCACCCCCAATTTTATTCTTTGATCATTTGTATGGCAGAAGAACATTTGCAAAGTCAGTAATATAAGAAAACAACACATTTAGTGTCACTATTAAACTACCAACAAAGTTGACGCCAGTGCTAAATTTACGTTAAATATGGGACCAACACAGCATTATGTGCCACTAACGTTACGAAGTGCATTAATGGTGGGATGTTAGCCATAATAGTTTGTTTAGGACTCCATTAATGCACACTAGAAGGTTATCCATGATGGTGTAATGAAAATTATAGTTACTATTAAAACTATGTGTATAAGGTAATAATATCCTTCCAAACAGAGAGCAGTGGTGGCCGAATGGTAACGGCCTCAACTTACGATTTGTAGGTCGCAGGTTCAAACCCAGCCAGGCGCATAACTTTGTGTAATTTATTTCATCACCACTGCTCTCAAAACGGTGAAGGAAACATCGTGAGGCAACCGGCATGTCCTAGAACCAAAAATTCGAAGACATGTGACATTCACCGATCCGCACTGGGCCCGCGTAGTGGATTACGGCCCATTCCCTCTCCTAGAGGGAGAAGGCCTGAGTCCCAGCAGTGGGAACATTAAAAGGCTGATTATGCTTATGCTTATGCTTATCTATCCAAACAGTGGCTAATCTAAACAGAGATTAGTCAAGTACGCAGGAGATATTATAATATAAACCAGCCCCCCTAGCCAAGTTACAACCGTTTCGTGTCGGATTCCGTTCTCTTATCGGTAACGCCACGGTATCAGCAATTGTAGAAAACGATAAGTTGGTAACCATATTGACGCGCCTGAGTCGGCCGCTTGTTCTACAATGTCGTTCTACAATAACAAAGGATGTAGCGTTGAACATTGTAGAAACAATAAGAATTCATTCTATCATTTTGAACGATGTGAACTTGGCTACGAATTTTCTATTCGTTGGTTCTGACCACGTGACTTAACGTTGAGATGATGTCATTTGATTAGTTTTCGACTAGCGTTAACGATTGCGGATTATCAACTTGGCTAGGGGTGCAGGCCTACATGCCCCAGTCGGTAACGTGCCCCATTTGTAAAATTAAGACACGCATTTAAAATTTGGTGCTTATTTGAGTCGATCTGGTTAGTTTATAAGTATGACGGCGATGTCGACTGCATAATGCAAGTTTAACTTGCGTTGTATTGTTTATGTAATTTTAAATGCGTGCCTTAGTTTTGCAAGTGAGGCACATTACCGACTGGGGCTCGTATGGCTGGTTTTGCAAGTGGGGCACATTACCGGGCTCGTATGGCTGGTTTTGCAAGTGAGGCACGTTACCGACTGAGGCTCGTATGGCTGGTTTTGCAAGTGAGGCACGTTACCGACTGGGGCTCGTATGGCTGGTTTTGCAAGTGGGGCACATTACCGACTGGGGCTCGTATGGCTGGTTTTGCAAGTGAGGCACGTTACCGACTGAGGCTCGTATGGCTGGTTTTGCAAGTGGGGCATATTACGGACTGGGGCTGGTATGGCTGGTTTTGCAAGTGGGAAATATTATCGGCTGGGACTCGTGTGGCTAGTTTTGCAAGTGGGGCACATTACCGACTGGGGCTCGTATGGCTGGTTTTGCAAGTGGGGCACGTTACCGACTGGGGCTGGGCTGGTTTACCCTAGTTCCTAAGTGTGTGCGCAACACAGGTGAACTCTCTGTTCCTTTACTCTCGTAGTCCGATGGGTAATCCGACACGACCGGAGAGAGATCAGAGCAGAATCAACGCCTTTACTTGCGTGCTTTTGAGGCACGGGGGTGACACACTACCAACTTCCAATTGCCAATGCATTCGACTACTTTCCTGGATAAATCTTTTACTGTCCATGCCGCTCGTCTATGAAATGCATTGCCTGTGGAAATAAAACATGCGCAAACATTGCCTGTATTTAAAAGGCTTGTGAAGGATTATTACTTGTCACTGTGATCATGTCTTCGTTTCATCACTTATTCTCTTGCTTATATATTTATATTTTGTATGTATGTATATGTGTATCTATTTTAGTATTAAGTATCAATGAATTTTTTTTTTTACTTTTATATTTGCACCAAGTGCAACCCCATTTTGTGTCCGGGCAATCTCTATCCATTCCGGGTTGCCTGGAAGAAATCGCCGAGTGCGATAAGGCCGCCAATTGTATGTTTCTTTTGTATTATTATTTCAATTTTTAAATTTGTAATCTTGGTATGCAATAAAGTATATATAAATAAATAAATAAACTTCCAAATTCCGGACTACTATAGAGTAATTCTTAATAGATAACCCCAATTGCATTTTTTTGCCCAATTCGGGAATCGAACCCACACCCCACACGCCCCACCTCGTGGGTCTCGTGCTGAACAGCTACACTTGTGACCACGAGGCCCACGAGGTGTATAACGTACTGAAAGGGTTTGGTTATTACCAAAATGAATTGAATGATGTACAGAATGGACGGTGAGAGTACACAGTTCGAATACTGTGAGGGATAAAGCGATTGAGTGACACGGTGCATCATAATTTTAAGAAATCAGAAACGTTTATTTCAAATAGACCAATTACAGGCACTTTTGAATTGTCAAAATGTCGGTCAGTCAAAAAAAAAATTCAAGTGAAGCTAAATTGCACGTTCCAAAGCGACTCATGGAGATCTTCTATGGAGAAGAACGTGCAAGAAACTCCATGGACACTCTTTTAAATCATATTATGAGTTATATAAATCTTGGTTACATATTTCTTGTCGCTTCTAATATGTGAGCACAATGTAGATAAGTAATAATAATTAAAATAAATAAATGAAATAAAAACTAATTAAAAAAAATAGAAATTGAAATTAAGTCACTGGCAGCAAAGAGATGACCAGTCTCAACTGACGGCACCCGTTCACGAGCATGACGCGTGCGTAGGTTAAGGATTCTAGAAGAGGACTACTACCTATTGAAAAACGCAAACACAGTGTACTGCTGTTCACTCTTTACTTGAAAGATCCCTAAGTTGCACAAATAGCTATCAGGAAACACAGATTCCGGCAGGGAATTTTAATCATTAGCTATACGTATACTGAATGTGTTCCCAAAACGTTTTATTTGTATGGGTAGCGCATTGCCGTAAGTCTAGTGGTCCGATGGTAGAACGGGTTTGATGAAATAAAGTTATGCAAATCCGACACACATTCCCAAAAATGCAACGGATAGAAAATTGACAGGCTAGCAACATCTATGCTCAAGACTGCAGTTTTGACTCAAACGCATTGGTATCTGGGTATATTCTAAACATGAGAGCAGTACTCGTTACATGATTGAAATTTACATTAGATAAAGTAAACACATTAACTGTGCTTACAGCTAAAGAGTGTAATTCCATGACGGAGTCTGTGATTCTAGATAGCTACAACCTAGGTCGTAAGTCAAGAGTCAATAGGTTACTTTTAGGCAAGTGCTTTCCATTACGTCAGATAGTGGTCATACGTTACTTTGAGTAATTTATTTCAACACCACTGCCCCCCTAGACAAGTTACGATCGTTTCG
Source organism: Mythimna pallens (assembly GCA_961205895.1). Taxonomy (NCBI): domain Eukaryota; kingdom Metazoa; phylum Arthropoda; class Insecta; order Lepidoptera; family Noctuidae; genus Mythimna; species Mythimna pallens. The sequence goes on from OY540830.1 coordinate 4,431,764, forward strand.
TTTGCGTCGAACGCCTCAAGTAGGCCACGCCTCCGAATCCTTTGTTCTGACGTCAGCTCAACGCACAGTCACGTGGTCAGAACAAAGGTATCGGAGGCGTGGCCTACTCGAGGCGTTCGACGCAAACGAAACGATCGCAACTTGTCTAGGGGGGCTGCTCTCAAAACGGTGAAGAAAACCATCGTGAGGAAACACCAAACCGCACTGGGCCAGCGTGGGCCCTCTCCTAGAAAGGAGGCCCGAGTCCCAGCAGTGGGAATATTATAAGGCTGATAATGTATTTTATGTACAATTATTTTTCACAAAAGCTAAAGTTTAAACTGTCCGCTCATAATTCAAACAAACCGTTTCAACAAAGTTAGGCCTATTTTTATAATTCCACAGTTTGAAAACAGTCATTAAAATTAACAGCACTTTGTTTTACCTGTTGTTGTTCCCGTTAATTGTGAAAGAGTTTATTTATTACTGTTTGCGCAGAGTGCGGCCCTGTTCAGCTTATCTTCACCTAAAACAGATGTTTTGCTGAACAAAGGAGGATTGTACTGAAGAAACGAGTGGAGAACGTACACTTTCTTGTGATAAGCTTTACTACTCTGTTTTAAGCATTTACCTATGAAATTGCCGTTTTATAAATAGGGTTGCTTTAAAGTGTTATATCTTTGGATTGTCTTGGAATTATAAGTTCAAATAAACTTTATATTAAAGGTACGTTATTCTTTTTTTAAAATTAGGTATTTATTAGTCCCTTTTGTTTTGTATTTTCTGTAATATTGCTGTACTTATAACCATGAAAGCATTAAGAGTTCCAACGTAGAAACTATGCATTTCAAAGAGCAAGCAATATCAATGATGTATACCTACAACTTTCTTTTAACAAAAGGACTCTGTGTTCTTGGTTTAATAGCTTTCATTTTGGAAATCTTGTCTTGTAACCGCCCTAAGAAGAAAGTTATTCGTAAGATAACATTTCCCACGTGAAAGTGATTGAAACAAAAATAGATTTCCTATTCATTAGCAGTTTTAAGTCCGTATACATCATCAATATTGCATACCGCTTGTTTCCACGGTAGATCTCATATTACAAAATAATGCGTGTTTTCTTAGATTTCATACAAAAATGATTATAAGACCCTATTCAAGCGTGGCTACGCCTGGCGAGGTCTGTCGCCTGGCGGGCCGTGGGACCCCAGCTTAATTGAGTTGTTTATGCATCTACAAAAGTAAGTTTTTTTCTGAGACATCCAGTATATGATTAGTGTGAAGTATCTGATAACCTGGTGAGGATCGTGGGAATCCGATGTATGCGAGATGCACAGGACTGGTCGTTACGGCGATACTCCTGCTCCTGTTCAAAACATGAGCCACATACTAGAATGCCCCAAGTGCCCATACACCTGCACTCTGGAGGATTTGATGAGTGCTACCGATGCTGCTATTAATGTAGCCACCTATTGGGCCCAAACAGTTTGACGAGTTTACCATCGAATCGAAAAGAAGAAGACGGCGATACTTTTTTTTTCGGTGGGAAAATCATCCAATGACATCCCCCGATCTTATTGTGTCAGACTTTTACGGCCTCCTCCTTTGCTAACATTACTGCTTCGCAGAAGGAGGCGACCGCCTACCACTCCTCCTAGCTTCGGACCATGGCCTGTACCAATAAATAATAATTAATAAAATTAACAAATATATCTTCTAATGTACAAAAATTTCGTGTCACAGTGTTTGTCATCGAACTCCTCTGAAACAGCTTGACCTTGAATTTAATTTTGTATATTTGGTAGGTCTGAGAATTAGTTGTAGGCTATTTTTTACCCTCCTTCCCCGACCCCCCATTTCTTCTCTGATAGTTTATAACATGGCAGAAAAACGTTTGCCGGGTTAGCTAGTTATATATATATATTTTTTTTTATTCGCTATAAACCAGTGCTTGACTGCGATCCCACCTGATGGTAAGCAGTGATGCAATCATTGATGGTGAAGCGCACTAGTTTATTAAGAGCCTATTCACTCTAGCCTTGAAGGCACCTAAATTATAGTTGTAAATATATATTTAAGTACGCGTTAAAAAAAATGCCCAAAGGGTTTTGCTGGAGTTTCCTTACATGATCGAATCAGGAATAAAGATATCAGCAGGAGAACCAAAATCACTGACATAGCCTGAATCCGAAACAGGTAGATATATCCCGAAACACCCAAATCCGGGGAGGACTTGCGTTAGGTGAAAAGTGAGGACGCCATGGAACTCTGTAGCTACTCCTTACGAATGTGGCGTGCTCCTTGGAGGCTGCTACTAATACGATCGACAGCTCAGTTATGAAAGGCCTAGCCCTATATGGAACGCCCGAAGGACACGGTGCAGCACACGGTGGAGGTGTGCCCCGCTTGAGCAGAGCAACGCCGTGTCCTCGTGGGGGCGATCGGCGGCGGCGATCTCTCGCGCCAGTCCTTGGTACAGGTCATGGTCTGGAGCGAGGCGGAGTGGCAGGCGGTCGCCTCCTTCTGCGAAGCAGTAATGCTAGCAAAGTAGGCGGCTGATCGCGTGAGGCAACGGTCCTCTCACCCCAATCAACGCCGGGATTCCGATCCCGATTTCCGGCCACCATAGGCGCGGGCTTGCGGACGGCGAACAATGGGTAGCTTGCCGTCCGGCCGTCCGACTGTCTAGTAACCGTCCCGACCGAGTCCAAGTCGTCGACGGCGCGCATTGTTCCACGCGCGCCTCAGGGAGATGTCAGCGAATCGTAGGGGCCCAATAGGGTCGAAGCCTACTGGGGCCACGGGTAGTGTGAAAGCGAAACCCGAGGCCCTGGGACGAAGTCAAACAAGGATCACGAGTGGGTTTTTAGTCAGTAAAAGTCTGACACTATCTCACGCTTCACCCAAGAGCCGGGATTTGTTATTAGATGATTTTCCCACCTTAAAATAGAGCCCTATATGGAAACAAGTGCAACTATCTGTAATTTTTTTTTATCACTCTACTTTGTAATAAGAATTCAAATAAAATGCTCACAATTAAAAAGTAACCCCATTTGTACCCGTTTTTACCTTTTTATTATAAAGTTTTTCGTAAAAGCGCGCTTCGGAAACGTTGCCTCGAGCCACTTTTCATAACGTTGTTTACATCTAAGCAGGATTAAAAAGATTTTTTTTTCGTAGTGATGTTGCCAACACTGCGAGTTTTCAGTTTATCCGTTTGTAGCTGTTAGTAACAGATTTTTTATTTTTTTATTTCACAACTATCACATAACGCCGTCTAACCCCATGCTAAGCAGAGCTTGTGTTATGAGTACTAGCCAACTGATAAATATACTTATATTACAAAACATGATTGAAAAGAGTGTTCATGGAGTTTCTTGCACATTCTTCTCCATAGAGATCTACGCTTTGGAATATGCAATTAGCAAATTTTTTTTTGACTGACTGACTTCTTGACATTTCAAAAGTGCCTGTAAATGGTTTATTTGAAATAAAATGCTTTGAATCTTTTATCTTGAATCACTATCGTAATCACAGAGATTTGCCATTTTGACTGTAGCTCGATTTAGAGGATAATATCATAATTGTCGAATATTTAGACAACTATGATATTTCTTTATACACTACAAACTAAAAAAAAATATTTCACCATGTATACTTAGCACGGACTACGCGCGGGCCCCGCATCGGAATTGATGGTAACACCAATATTTGACGCAGCGCGCGACACTGCGCATTCACACAGGGCGATTTATTTACACCGTATGGAAACAACTAGTGTGACAACACTGAATAATGGCAGTTGGGTTTCGGATTAAACGAGCTCTATATTTATTGGACATGCGGAGTTGTATTGCATTTTTTGCTGTGATGAAATAACGGAACCTCGTATTATTGTGATGTGATGTAAAGCTATGAATGTTCTAGTCTAGATTTTCTTCAGATGATTTTTCAATAGCTAGTCATTTCCTTTCTAGTCATTAGGTATCAAACAAATGGCCGAGTCACACCGGAATGGCAGCGGCCGGCAGCGGCTGGCTAGGTTAGTTGGACTACCGACAACAAACGCGTGGAGTTTTCATGCTTTTCAAGCGATACTGGTCTTTTAAGTATGTAGATAAAGTTTAAAATTATTTTATGCTTTTTTTCCGGTGTTAAATCATCCAATGACATCCCACCGCGCTCTTGGGCGGAGCGGGATGTTGTGGCAGATTTTTACTAACTAAAGACCCACTCCTGTTCCTTCGAAGGAAGACTCGGCCCTGGTATGAACGGCAGTTCATACCAGGGCCGAGTCTTCCTTTCAGAACCAGACCCTTGGCCGCAGTAGGCTTCGACACTGCTGGACCCCTACGGTTTGCTGACATCTCCTTGAGGCGCGCGTGGAACAGTACGCGATGTCGACGACTTGGGCTCGGTCCGGACGGTTACCGAACGATAAGACGGCGAGCTACCCATTGTTCGCCGTTCGTAAGCCCGCGCCTGCGGTGGCTGAACACCGGGATCGGAATCCCGTCGGCTGGGGCGTGAGTGCTGCGCCACCGCGCGTGCACGAGCGGCCTCCTCCTTTGCTAACATTACTGCTTCGCAGAAGGAGGCGACCGCCAACCACTCCTGCTCGCTTCGGACCATGGCCTGTACCAAGGCCCGGCGCGAGAGATCGCTGCCACCGATCTCTCTCACGAGGACACGGCGGTGCTCTGCCCAAGAGGGGCACACCTCTACCGTGTGCTCCACCGTGTCCTCCGGGCGGTCCACACAGTGGTGACACCCGGACGTTACTTCCGCACGAATCTGGTGCAGGAAATTCTCGAACTGATCATGTTTGGTGAGAACCTGCGTCATGTGGAATGTGAGGACACCGTGAGCTTTTCAGCCACTCCTCAAAGAGTCCCCTCTTTGAGGAGTGGCTTACCGCCAAAAGTGATCGCAGCATCGATGCCGGCCGCTTTTATAAAAAAAAATCTTAGACTTGAGAAGATAACTATAAACTTTAACTTCTTACCTAACCCTATTACTCTTTTCAACACCGTAATAAACAATCCCAAACATCGTAATCATTACAGATGAAAGGTCCAGGAGATTGCTTTCGCAGTCAGACCCTCGTTGCACGCTAGGAGCCTTATCTTCATGCGTCACTGATCTTCTATAGGAACCTTTATTTCACACATGTAATTTACTGCTTATACATACCTTAATAGAGGGTTATTGGCCTTTATCGTCGTTAGGTTTGGTGTATATGTTACCGGCTAAAGCCGATTTTAGGATAAACTAGTTTAGGCCAAAACAGTTCTCCCTACACGCGTGAAGCAATGCTCAGCGAAGTTCCTAAAATAAAATAAAAAAAAACCACTGCCACTCATCACTGACAGGTATAATATGAAAAAAAAAAGCAAAAGCAATATACACGTGTATACATGTGTTCCTTCAGTTGCCCTTTGTGGTCCTTGGGCTGCGGTCACTCATTCAAACCACAATCAGCAGGCCCAATCGGCCTACTGGGTCTAGTCAATTCAGCTGACATCTCTTTGAGCCGCTCAAGGAACACAATGCGCCGTCGTCGACGTCACGGGCTTGGTTCTTTTTATTCGGCGACCTACCCATATGCTATAACGATACTAACACAATGATATTTTGATATTTATTAGCCACTTCTATTCATAAAATTGTCTACCCATGTTTGAAAACATGCCAAATCATTAAGAGGGCCCTTTCCGAGCCGTCTATCGTCAACTTGATCATGGTTTAAAAGCTTGTTGTTTCATTCAACGTAATTCAATGCAATACTTGATAAAGAGGCACAACGCGAAAAAAGAGAGATAACGCCTGAACGCTCTGTTGGCATTCGGTAATTCCGTCATTTATTCGAATATTTCACAAAACTTGTTCCAAGTAAAACGTATTTTTTTTAAAACCTGTAATGTTTTTGGAAAAAAATTGTCATTCAGAATCTCGATAAAATGTGCAAGGTTTCCATAAAACAATTATAATATTTTTTTTAATGAGTATATTATGAGTATGACGGGCCAAACTTCATGCAAAATAGCGGATTTTCAGGAGTCAACTACTTTACTAGATTAGTTTTACACTGTTTTGATTTTAATAGAAACCTAGATAATATCCACATGTATAGATATCTGTGTTTATCCAAAATTTCTAGAGAAAGATGTGTAATAACGTCATAATTACGTAAGAGCGGTTGTATGCAAATGTATCTCGGGTTGGTTGCTCTTAATACCTTCCGGTGTTTTACAGGATGCATGAGAGTGTGCGCGGGAACTACATGACTTAATTCCGCCATCACATTCCTACCATGTGTCCACCCTTACATTGTTAACATCTCTACGGTCCGGATTAAGCGTTTCATATAGTTGTTTATACCACGTACATCGAAGGACTACAAAATCGCGTGCGGTGGTCTGCCCATCCGATTACAGTTTGGTTGTTTTCAAGGCTAGAGTGAATAGGCTCTTAATAAACTAGTGCGCTTCGCCATCAACGATTGCATCACTACCTTCTTACCGTGAGGTGGGATCGCAGTTAAGCAATAGTTTATATTATTTAAAGAAAAAAAACTTGACCAGAAACAAAAATGCTTAAAACAAACCTTGGAAGCAAAAGTAATTCATTTCCCACTCCCAGATTACCATAAAGTATAGCACCTCTATAATATTTAAAATTATAATCTATGACGGAACTCCGAGTAAGATACATAGGGTGTCCATGAATTATTCAACAGGTTGCCACCGTGTTACTGTATCCGGTGTACTACGAAACTGCATACGGAAGTGCTGCCATCTTGCGATAGCATGCGGTACTTGTATTTTGGTAAATTATTGCCACCCTAATTGATTTATAGATAGTATTTTAGGCCTGTAAAAAGTTTAGATGTTGTTATGTATTTGATGTCAGTTTTAACTGAAGTTTGGACAGGAAAAACTGTCAGCCGGATTGTCTGGTTTTAAGTTTCGTGCTTGATTTATATATTTTGTTTTCGTAAATTTTAGTTTGTGGAAAAGGTACGAGTATTCTTTTCCGTGTTTGAATATTTTGAATGATTTATTCGTGTGATATGTTGCAACTTTCCTTGAATAATGGTAATGGTATTTTTTTTTTTTTTTTTTTTTTTCGGTGGAAAATCATCTTATGACCCATGGCCCCAGTAGGCTTCGACCCTGCTGGGCCCCTACGATTTGCTGACATCTCCCTGAGGCGCGCGTGGAACAATACGCGCCGTCGACGACTTAGACTCGGTCCGGACGGTTACCGGACGGTCGGACGGCGGGCTACCCATTGCTCGCCGTCCGCAAGCCCGCGCCTACGGTGGCCGGAAATCGGGATCGGAATCCCGGCGGCGACTTGGGCGTGAGGAGCATTGCCTCACGCGATCGGCCGCCTCCTTTGCTAGCATTACTGCTTCGCAGAAGGAAGCGACCGCCTGCCACTCCTCCTCGCTACGGACCATGGCTTGTACCAAGGCCCGACGCGAGAGATCGCCGCCGCCGATCGCCCCCACGAGGACACGGCGTTGCTCTGCCCAAGCGGGGCACACCTCCACCGTATGCTCCACCGTGTCCTCCGGGCGGTCCACACAGTGGCGACACCCGGGCGTCGCTTCCGCACGAATCCGGTGCAGGAACTTCCCGAACTTACCGTGTTCGGTGAGAACCTGCGTCATACGGTAGGTGAGGACGCCGTGAGGTCTTTCCAACCACGCCTCAAGGAGGGGACTTACCGCCACAATTGTGGCGTGCTCAAATGGTAATGGTCTAGAACATTATAGAGTTTAGGGAAATATCATTTTTACAATCTTCCCTCCGTTTTCTGTTATTTTTTTCTTTTATATATATGTTCTGTTATCAGGATATATATGTTATCAGGAATATATAATTTGATATATATAATTGTGACAACGGATTTCCGACTTTTGTGAATTAGTCAAAGATTCTTTAGAAGTCAGTTTTACCTTTGAAAAAGATTTTATTAGTTAACACATTAAGGTGAAAGTAGAGCAAATAATTTTCCGTAATCTGAGAAAACCGCTACATTGTTGGCTTTCCCGTATAATTACAACAAAAGCCACCTGTATTTTTCTTAAAAATGTCCGAAGAAAGTTGATAAAAAATGGGCAACCTCGCCAAAGCAAAGTCGGTAAACAAATCGTGGTCATTTGCAAAACCGTTAAACGGACAATATACATTTAGCCTAAACGGACAGATATAGGCTTTTTAATTGGCAGCAGGTAATTTTGTGAATAACCAGGCAAAGTATGAAAGTTTAGCGTTGTGGTAATTGCGCAATACATTTTATTAATGTGTTTTGGTATGGTTATGAGTCGGGCAGGTACGTATAGTGTTGGGTAATTAACTTTCCAACTGATCTGTACTTAATATTATAAAGCAGAAGAGTTTGTAACGCGCTAATCTCAGGAGCAATAGTTCTTGAGACTGTTTCATAAATAGCAGAAAAATCGTTTGGTGTTGAATAGCCCAATTATCGAGGAAGGTTGTAACTTAGTGTCATCGCACACGGGCTACCGGAACACAACCACAAAACGCCGTCGCCGCACACGGTTGACACCGGTGGCCGCCACACGCTACCAATCGCCGCTGCTTGCTTCTTTTGGACCACACTGGCCACTTAACGCCGATACAAAACGCCGTCACACGCCATTCGCGCATTTAAACCTTCTTCGTCAGAGTTCATTATGATACTGCGCGTGAGTTAAAAAAAATAGCAGCCACCGCCCAAAAGTGCCTTTTCCTTTCTGGCTGCTTCTAGCTAGCTTCTCGTGGCGGCGTTTGTGACTGTCGCGTGTGGTCCGTGTGCGGCGATCCTTATAGCCTATATTTTATATAACATCACGCTACAACCTAAATGAGCAGAGCAGGAGTGGAGCAGTAACCAAAGACGCTGCTGAATGACTGAATGTCTAGTTATCAACGACGTCTTTTAATTTTTGATGGAAATTCATCAAATAACTTTTTACACTTCGGGTTGGGTGAGAGGGAGTTTTAGACTTTTAATGAATAAAACCCAACTTTGTTCCTTCGGTTGCCCTTTGTATTCCAGGGCCGCAGTGATTTTTTCAAGCAATCGTGGTTTAAACGCGGACTTCACGGTTCAAAGTTCAGAACATGATTCAAAACAGAGTAGTGGCAACATTGTAAAAAAGATGTTTTGCTACCTTTTTTAACAAAGATTTTTGCTACCTTTTGTAACAAAGATTTTTGCTACCTTTTTTAACAAAGATTTTTGCTTCCTTTTTTAACAAAGATTTTCGCTATCTTTTTTAACAAAGATTTTTGCTACCTTTTTTTACAAAGATTTTTGCTACTTTTTAAATAAAGATTTTTGCTATCTCGGAAATGCGTGGACGTATCGAGTTGAAAAACCATATACTTAAGTCTGCGGTCCCTTAAAGCTGTGACAAAACAAATTTCAAAGTTAACGGAAAAAAAGATGTGGCCGTTGATGTCGCAAAAATCGACACTCAAGGGAACCAAAATTCTAGAGTACTTCCCGTAGACCCAGAATCCTGAAATTTTGCATATAGCAAGGTCTTATAACACAAGTATCGGAATAAATCTAAAAATAAAAGAAAATTTGTTGTTACGTCACAAAAAAATAACTTTTTTCGCGATTCGGAAAAATCTTCGTAACTCAATTCGGGAATTCAACTGTTTTTATAGATAAGTTTGTACGGAACCCTCAGTGCGCGAGTCCGACTCGCTCTTGTCCGGTTTTTTTTTTAATTAATATAAACTAGGTAGTGCTTGACTGTGATCCCACTTGATGGTAATCAGTGATGCAATCGTTGACGGTAAGGTGCTTTAGTTTATTAAGAACCTATTTATTCTAGCCTTGAAAATGTAACAATTTCACTCGTTAAAATCTCACCAGAACCCCACGTCGTGCTTTTATAATATATATAATTAATTCAGCACAAGTTCCCTCCCTCGTGACATACAAAAAGATACGAAACAGCTGTTGTCCCGGAAACTAGTTGCACTTGTAAAGTTTGTTACAGTTTTCAATATATTTTCACAACTGTGGCTCCTTTCGGTTTTGTTAGAACAAAACCATTTTTTGTTAAAAGTACTCGTAGTACATAAATAATAATAATAATCATTTTTATTCTGGTCAAATATATCCATTACCATTTTCATATAAAAATATATTGTGTGTGTGGGTTGTTAGTCAGTAAACGTCTGATACTATCTCCCGCTCTGCCCAAGAGCGGGAGATGTCATAAGATGATTTTCACACTGAAAAAAATAACTGTGACGGGGATAGAGTTATACAACATTATTTTTAGTATATGTGAAACCTGAATATAGTTTGTTCAGAATCAGTCACTGAATCGATTCCAATAATTTTTGCACCATGTTATATTTTATTCCCAAAAATATTTAAATAAGTCACAAGTTGGATACCACCGACACTAAGTACAATGCCCCCCTAGCCAAGTTACGATCGATTCGTTTGCGTTGAACGCCTCGAGTAGGCCACGCCTCCGATTCCATTGTTCTGACGTTATCTCAACGCTCAGTCACGTGGTCAGAACAAATGAATCGGAGGCGCGGCCTACTCGAGGCGTTCGACGCAAACGAAACGATCGTAACTTAGCTAGAGGGGCACAGGTCACGGCAGATCACAGCGGGTATTAGGCGCCAGCGCTGGGCTGGGTGCGAGAGCAAAACAACACCTCAGTCGCCCGGATGGCCTGGTGACCACGTATTTTTGCGGACGACCAGGTAACATAACAAGCTTATAACTTTGTGATTTTTCATAATACAGTTATGAAATTTTGTACATAGATTCTTTACATAAAAGTACTCGATATGTGTTTCGGGTTTCGCATATACTAAAAATATTGTTGTATAGAACCATCCCTCTTTCTGGCTCCCATGCCTGACCTTTTAACACATCATAGTAGGGCTTGTAATATTACGTATGTTAGCAATAACGGGCGCTGTGAGATTGTTCGAAAAAGTTACCACCTCCAGTAAAAGTCTGATTCTCCCTCTCGCGCAGTCTAGAGCGCGAGGGGTTATTTGAAGATTTTCTACAAAAAAAAGCAGTACCTAGGCTAGCTAGGCACTAGGAACAACAAACACGTGGATGCGACAAGGCCGCAAAGGAGTCGGTCGCAAACTACCTCGGACCAAGCCAAGTTAAATGGAACGCAGTTTGCATAAGCCAAATAGTTTGCGGGTTCAATGGAAATTCACGGATTCCTTTGTTTAAATGATACTTGTATTGTAAACTTGGTCAATTGCTGGATACTGTAGAGATATGGTAATGTGTGGGGAAAATTGCATTTTGAATTTGTAATTGGTTGTTTTATACTATACATAGTCACTATGAAAGCCAGGGTGAAAGTTATTGAAAGGAGGCTGAGAGAAGAGAATGAAATTTCACAGAACCAAATCGGTTTTATGCCAGGTCGGGGTACAACGGATGCCATTTTTGCTATACGCTAGCTGTGCGAGAAATACAGAGGTGCGCATAAAATGTTGCACATGGTATTCGTTGACCTCGAAAAGGCATATGACCGGGTACCTCGTGAGGTTCTGTGGTGGGCCCTTAAGGAGAAAGGTGTGCCTGGGAAGTATGTGCTATTGATCCAATCGATGTACTGTCGTGCAGTACCCAAGTCCGGTCTACAGTGGGCAACACTGGTAGCTTCAATGTGGCTGTCGGTTTACATCAAGGGTCGGCCCTCATCCCTTACCTCTTCCTGATGATAATGGACGCTCCGTCAGCCATCCAGGTAGAGGCTCCCTGGTGTATGCTGTTTGACGATGACGTTGTGCTGGTTGCCGAGAGTGACATAGAGGTCCAGAGCAAATTGGAGGTGTGGTGGCACACACTGGAGAGTGTTGACTTAAAATTGAGCAAAACGAAAACCGAATACTTGTTCAGCGATTTCGGTGGTCTCTCGAGTCCCATGCCCTTAGCTCTCGCTGGAACGCCCATACCAAGTGTATCGCAACTAAAAAGTGTGAAAACTCTTTCTGCAAAAAAAAAGAACCGAATTAACTAAAAAAAAAACACTTAAAAATAACTTTAATTTCGGAAGTCGGTGTTTCTCGGTATGGTTTGATTCTTAGTTAACATCTACTTCCGAAATTCCGGTTATATTTTTTTCTAAAAAGTTTTTTTTTTAATTTTACGATCATAATTGGTGCAATAAAAGCAATATGGTATAACAATAAAAATAAATAAATAGGTAATTAAATATTTATAAAAAAAAATGTCATTAGTTTTAAATGCGATTAGTGAGTAGGTTTAATTAAATTTTTTATGTATAATGTGAATTTAGAATCCGCTAGACTACTAATAATAATAATAATAATAATAATAATAATAATAATAATAATAATAATTTATTTGTTAACATAGGTAAAGAGATACAGGTCTTATTTTTTATAAACAGAGCGCTATGTTATGCCTGGAGGCGTACAAATATGGGGTGCAATTGTCGCAGAAAATTATGAATTATAATTAACAAAAATAAAAATAAAAAACAGATAATTTATGATATTACAATAGAAAAATAAATTCAACAATTACATACTTCTCTAATTATTAATTTAAATTTAAATAGTTTGCAAATCAATTAAATGTCAATACAATTAAAATGTCAATACTATTAAAATGTCAATGCAAATAAAAATGTCAATACAATTAAAATGTCAATACTATTAAAATGTCAATGCAAATAAAAATGTCAATACAATTAAATGTCAATACAAATAAAATAATAAAGTAATAAAATGTCAAAATGATTAAAATGTCCAAATAATTAATTGTTACAATAATTAAAATGTCTAAATTGTTTAGTATTGACAAAATGTAATTTTATATTAATTCATCATTTAGGTATTCGTCAATAGTGTAATAACATTTATCAATTAGGAACAATTTCATTTTTTTCTTAAATTGTGTAATATTCAATTCTTTTATAGAGTCTGGAATTTTATTATAAATGCGCGGTGCCATACCCAAGACACTTTTTTTTACTAATGCAGTTTTACATTTATAACTACTTAAAGAATTTTTGTACTGACTACGAATTGGAACATTTCGTACCATTGTAACTTTTTCAAAAAGGTTAGGATTTGTTTTGACGAATATACTAATTTCTAATATGTATAGTGCTGGTAGCGTAAGTATATTTAATGATTTAAAATACGGTATACAGCTGTCGTCTGTTTTTAGGCCACAAATGGCTCTAATGCACCTTTTTTGTGCCTTGAATAGTAAAGCCTTATCCGGGGAATTACCCCAAAAAATAATTCCGTATCTAAGAAGTGAGGCGACTAGACCATGATAAGCAACAAGTAACGCATCTATATTTACTTTTCTAGCCAATTGAAAAAGTGCATATGCAGATTTATTTATTTTTTTACAAAGCTGTTCTATATGATATCTCCAATTAAGTTTATTATCAATATGGATACCTAAAAATACACCTACTTTTACTTCTTCTATTTCAGTTCCATTATAATTAACAAAATTAACTAAAAATATCAAATAGCCATAATTCACAAGAATTTTTCATTTAATTACAATCGGTAAAATCACTGATATAAATCACTAATAGAATTCGTTTCGTAATAACCTTTTTCAAAAAGTTTCAATTACTTTTTAGATTTAAAATTCGAACCTCATTCGATTGGTGAACGGTAGTGTTGCCAACGCTGCATTACCTTGTGGCTAAAGTCGTTACTAAAAGTGACAAATTTTCCAAAATGTGACAGTCTATCTATCTATCTATTGTGGTCTAGTTTCCACACTTAGTCCTTAGTGAAACATAGTGCGTCGGCCATGGCGGCCTTCACTCCAACCAGCCTCACTCCAGAAGCAGATGAGTCTTTTCAGTTTGTTCAGGTCGTCTATGAGTGAATTCGGTGTTCCCAAGGTTCGTATTCTTATTTCGCTTCCGGCTGTGCACTTGAGGAGCACGTGTGACAGTTTCCTATGACTCTGTGCATCCTCTGCACAGAGAACTATACGTGATATTCATTGTGAAGAAGTGTTTGTTCAGTGAGCAGTGTCCGGAGATGGTCCCCGCCACCAGACGCAGGCTGCCTCTTCGCAGAAGGTTGCTGGTTAGGATTTTATTTAAGTATGGCATGGCTTCTTTAGCCTGCCTGCAGCCCGGTGCCTGGGACCACCACCTTCCCGCTTGTGCATTGGTGTGCTCTCGTAGCCAACCACGTAACTGACCAAAGGGTATTGGCACGATGGGTTCAGGTCCAAAGACCACCGTGTCGCTTTGCTAGCTCCGGATACATAGCGAGTATAGGGATAATCGCCGGTTGTTACCACGTTCCATTAAAAGCGTCTAAGGGGCCTCTGCGAGTTGTTTATATCTATATATAATTCTGAAATATATTAACCCATAATAATAATCATTATTATTTGTTCCAAAAACTAACAGAGAATGAAAAACTGACTTATTACTTTTGAAGATTGACACACTGTGATTTATGAAACTGCCAGCTTGATATAATATAATTAGAATAAGAAGCTAAATAATTTAGCTAAGTTTCAGTTGAATAGAATGTTAAATAAAATAGCTAGATCTAGCCAAAAAGTAGTTCTAGGCAACACTTGCTCGGTGAACGGTGAGTTGTGGCCAGCGTCGCGACCAGTCGCAATTAGCTAATGGCTATGGAGCCAATTGAGTGACGGTCTGTGGGTGACATCGGAAATAAAAAAAAACTAATTTATTCTTTTGTTTTTTTAAATTGATATTCGATTGGTTATGAATGTTTTATCGCTTTAAAAAATTGTTTGTATATAGGCCGATAACGCGATCATATTTGGCAGTATCACCAGCCATACATTTGAATGAAGCAAACATTGGCATAAAACATAAGAGGATGGATGGATGAATGGATTTATTATTTATGCTTGGATATCAGAGACACTGCGTAAGTGGAATGTCTCCTTAAGTGAGATAAACCTGCAGGTCCCTTGAAGTCGCAATTATCCAGGTTTCACTACAGCTTCAAGGCACGGAAGCCATTTTTCCAAGAGAATGGACTGAGTAATCTGTCCGCCGAGTTTTTTCCCTACTATATTGGGGTTAGTTTTCAATCTAACTGGTACTGATGCAGTTGAATTCTAGTGTTTTATCGGAGCATCTGCTTATCTAACTTCCAGGTCGCAGTATCTGGGCTATTCTCAAAAATTGAAGACATGTGACCTTCACCAATCCGTACTGGACCCGCGTGGTGGATTACGGCCCATTCCCTCTTCTAGAGTCCTCTCTAGGAGAGGGAATGGGCTTCCTGGCCTGAGTCCCAGTAGTGCGAACATTATAAGGCTGATTATGCTTTTTTTTTTGGTGGGAAAATCATTCAATGACCTCCCCCGCTCTTAGGCGGTGCGGGAGATAGTGTCAGACTTTAACTGACTAAAAACTCCTGTTCCTTCGTTGCAGATACCAGGGCCGAGTCTTCCTTTCAGAATCAGAGCCTTGGCCTCAGTAGGCTTCGACTCTGCTGGGCCCCTACGGTTGCTATCATCTCCTCGAGGCGCGTGTGGAACACAACGCCCTGTTAACGACATGGGCTCGGGCCGGACGGTTATCGGACGGTCGGACGGCGAGCTACCCATTGCTCGCCGTCCGCGAGGCTGATTATGCTTATGGTACTCAGTGATGGAGATGACAGTTCTCGTTGAAAGCGTTTGTTTAGTGAATCAATTTGAAGAGCTGATCAACTAATCTGTTCCAGGAAAGAACAACAACTGGCCACGCGGTTGCTTTATATATAATATGTATGTATTTAGTATTGTATTTATATTTATGTATGTTTATCAGTTGTGTTGTTGTATTCATAACACAAACTCTGCTTAGTTTGGGACTAGATGGCGTTGTGTGAAACTTGTGGAATATTATTTTTCTGACACTTTTCTGTCTGTGTTCATTTCAAACCTGAGAAAGAACAGCTCAGTCCATTCTCAATTTCCAAAAATAAATAAAACAGAGAAGCAATAAATTAACAACGGTATGAAAGATGGAGTCGAACGAGGTGTCAAATATGGTTAGACGTGGGTTCAATCAATGTTTGGCCATGAAAACAGCGGGGATACGTAGTTACTTTGGGATTGTTCATCAAATTGTTGAGCTAAGTTATGTTCTGAGTTGAGCTACTCGATTGCTGACAAATTCGTGCACTGACTGTGAGACAATTTAACTTTTTTAGCGTTCGGTCATCATCATCATCATCATTTCAGCCGAAAGACGTCTACTGTTGGACATAGGCCTACCCCAAATGTCGCCACAGTGACCGGTCCTGTGCGTCTCACATCCATCGGATTCTCGTGACCCTCACCAAGTGCCACCTTGTGGGAGGCCTTCCAATGCTGCGTCTTCCGGTACGTGGTCGCCATTCCAGCGTTCGGTACCCAAAGGGTAAAACCCCTATAGGGTCCCCTATTACTAAGACTCCCGGTGTCCATCTGTCGCCAGGCTGTCTCTCATGAACCGTGATAGCCAGTCTGTTGAAATTTTCACAGAATGATGATGTATTTCTGTTGCCGCTATAAAAATAAATACTAGAAACAGAATAAAATATATATTTAAGTGGGGCACCATATAACAAACGTGATTTTTTTGTCGTTTTTGCTACGGACGGTATGGAACCTCCTGGAAATTGGTTGTTTTATACTATACATAGTCACTATGAAAGCCAGGGAGAAAGTTATTGAAAGGAGGTTGAGAGAAGAGAGTGAAATTTCACAGAACCAAATCGGTTTTATGCCAGGTCGGGGTACAACGGATGCCATTTTTGCTATACGCTAGCTGTGCGAGAAATACAGAGGTGCGCATAAAAAGTTGCACATGGTATTCGTTGACCTCGAAAAGGCATATGACTGAGTACCTCGTGAGGTTCTGTGGTGGGCCCTTAAGGAGAAAGGTGTGCCTGGGAAGTATGTGCAATTGATCCGATTGATGTACTGTCGATGCAGTACCCAAGTCCGGTCTACAGTGGGCAACACTGGCAGCTTCAATGTGGCTGTCGGCTTACATCAAGGGTCGGCCCTCAGCCCTTACCTCTTCCTGATGATAATGGATGCTCCGTCAGCCATCCAGGTAGAGGCTCCCTGGTGTATGCTGTTTGCCGATGACGTTGTGCTGGTTGCCGAGAGTGGCATAGAGGTCCAGAGCAAATTGGAGGTGTGGTGGCACACACTGGAGAGTGTTGGCTTAAAATTGAGCAAAACGAAAACCGAATACATGTTGAGCGATTTCGGTGGTCTCTCGAGTCCCATGCCCTTAGCTCTCGCTGGAACGCCCATACCAAGTGTATCGCAACTAAAAAGTGTGAAAACTCTTTCTGCAAAAAAAAGAACCGAATTAACTAAAAAAAAAACACTAAAAGGATTAAAATAACTTTAATTTCGGAAGTCGGTGTTTCTCGGTATGGTTTGAGTCTTATTTAACATCTACTTCCGAAATTCCGGTTATATTTTTTTCTAAAAAGTTTTTTTTTATTATTTTACGATCATAATTGGTACAATAAAAGCAATATGGTATAGCAATAAAAATAAATAAGTAGGTAATTAAATATTTATAAAGAAAATGTCATTAGTTTTAAATGCAATTAGTGAGTAGGTTCTTAATTCAATTTTTTATATATAATGTGAATTTAGAATCCGCTAGACTACTAAAAATATCAAATAGCCATAATTCACAAGAATTTTTCATTTAATTACAATCGGTAAAATCACTGATATAAATCACTAACAGAATTCGTTTCGTAATAACCGCATTCAAAAAGTTTCAATTACTTTATGATTTAAAATTCGAACCTCATTCGATTGGTGAACGGTAGTGTTGCCAACGCTGCATTACCTTCGTGGCTAAAGTCGTTACTAAAAGTGACAAATTTTCCAAAATGTGACAGTCTATCTATCTATTGTGGTCTAGTTTCCACACCTAGTCCTTAGTGAAACATTGTGCGTCGGCCATGGCGGCCTTCACTCCAACCAGCCTCACTCCAGAAGCAGATGAGTCTTTTCAGGTTGTTCAGGTCGTCTATGAGTAAATTCGGTGTTCCCAAGGTTCGTATTCTTATTTCGCTGACGGCTGTGCACTTGAGGAGCACGTGCGACAGTTTCCAATGACTCTGTGCATCCTCTGCACAGAGAACTATCCGTGATATTCATTGTGAAGAAGTGTTTGTTCAGTGAGCAGTGTCTGGAGATGGTACCCGCCACCAGACGCAGGCTGCCTCTGTACATTCGCAGAAGGTTGCTGGTTAGGGTTTTATTTAAGTATGGCATGGCTTCTTTAGCCTGCCTGCAGCCCGGTGCGAGGGACCACCACCTTCCCGCTTGTGCATTGGTGTGCTCTCGTAGCCAACCACGTAACTGACCAAAGGGTATTGGCTCGATGGGTTCAGGTCCAAAGACCACCGTGTCGCCTTGCTAGCTCCGGATGCATAGCGAGTATAGGGATAATCGCCGGTTGTTACCACGTTCCATTAAAAGCGTCTAAGGGGCCTCTGCGAGTTGGTTTCTACTCCTCGTACGCCTTCCAAAGGTCCAGGACCCCAGGGTTCTGAGATATATTAACCCATAATAATAATAATTTTTATTTGTTCCAAAAACTAACAGAGAATGAAAATCTGACTTATTACTTTTCAAGATTGATACACTGTAATTTAAGGAACTGTCAGAATGATATAATATAATTAGAATAAGAAGCTAAATAATTTAGCTAAGTTTCAGTTGAATAGAATGTTAAATAAAATAGTTAGATCTAGCCAAAAAGTAGTTCTAGGCAACACTTGCTCGGTGAACGGTGAGTTGTGGCCAGCGTCGCGACCAGTCGCAATTAGCTAATGGCTATGGAGCCAATTGAGTGACGGTCTGTGGGTGACATCGGAAATAAAAAAAACGAATTTATTCTTTTGTTCTTTTAAATTGATATTCGATTGGTTATGAATTTTTTATCGCTTTAAAAAATTGTATGTATATAGGCCGATAACGCGATCATATTTGGCAGTATCACCAGCCATACATTTGAATGAAGCAAACATTGGCATAAAACATAAGAGGATGGATGGATGAATGGATTTATTATTTATGCTTGGATATCAGAGACACTGGGTAAGTGGAATATCTCCTTAAGTGAGATAAACCTGCAGGTCCCTTGAAGTCGCAATTATCCAGGTTTCACCACAGCTTCAAGGCACGGAAGCCATTTTTCCAAGAGAATGGACTGAGTAATCTGTCCGCCGAGTTTTTTCCCTACTATATTGGGGTTAGTTTTCAATCTAACTGGTACTGATGCAGTTGAATTCTAGTCTTTTATCGGAGCATCTGCTTATCTAACTTCCAGGTCGCAGTATCTGGGCTATTCTCATAAAAAATCAACCATTCTGAAGAAAGAGACAAGGCGATTCTGGTGCCTGTGTTTTTCTGTAGGACTCAGTGAAGCGAGTTAGCGAGCTGTAGGTCGATGGTTATGTGTAATTTGTTTCATCACCACTGCTCTCAAACCGGTAAAGGAAAACAAAGTAAAGAAATTGGCATGTCCTAGAACCAAAAAATTGAAGACATGTGACCTTCACCAATCCGTACTGGACCCGCGTGGTGGATTACGGCCCATTCCCTCTTCTAGAGTCCTCTCTAGGAGAGGGAATGGGCTTCCTGGCCTGAGTCCCAGTAGTGCGAACATTATAAGGCTGATTATGCTTTTTTTTTTGGTGGGAAAATCATTCAATGACCTCCCCCGCTCTTAGGCGGTGCGGGAGATAGTGTCAGACTTTTACTGACTAAAAACTCCTGTTCCTTCGTTGCAGATACCAGGGCCGAGTTTTCCTTTCAGAATCAGAGCCTTGGCCTCAGTAGGCTTCGACTCTGCTGGGCCCCTACGGTTGCTGTCATCTCCTCGAGGCGCGTGTGGAACACTACGCGCTGTCAACGATATGGGCTCGGTCCGAGCGGTTATCGGACGGTCGGACGGCGAGCTACCCATTGCTCGCCGTCCGCGAGGCTGATTATGCTTATGGTACTCAGTGATGCAGATGACAGTTCTCGTTGAAAGCGTTTGTTTAGTGAATCAATTTGAAGAGCTGATCAACTAATCTGTTCCAGGAAAGAACAACAACTGGCCACGCGGTTGCTTTATATATAATATGTATGTATTTAGTATTGTATTTATATTTATGTATGTTTATCAGTTGTGTTGTTGCACAAACTCTGCTTAGTTTGGGACTAGATGGCGTTGTGTGAAACTTGTGAAATATTATTTTTCTGACACTTTTCTGTCTGTGTTCATTTCAAACCTGAGAAAGGACAGCTCAGTCCATTCTCTATTTCCAAAAATAAATAAAACAGAGAAGCAATAAATTAACAACGGTATGAAAGATGGAGTCGAACGAGGTGTCAAATATGGTTAGACGTGGGTTCAATCAATGTTTGGCCATGAAAACAGCGTGGATACGTAGTTACTTTGGGATTGTTCATCAAATTGTTGAGCTAAGTTATGTTCTGAGTTGAGCTACTCGATTGCTGACAAATTCGTGCACTGACTGTGAGACAATTTAACTTTTTTAGCGTTCGGTCATCATCATCATCATCATTTCAGCTGGAAGACGTCCACTGTTGGACAAAGGCCTACCCCAAATGTCGCCACAATGACCGGTCCTGTGCGTCTCACATC
The DNA here is from genome assembly GCA_961205895.1 of Mythimna pallens. Lineage (NCBI taxonomy): Eukaryota > Metazoa > Arthropoda > Insecta > Lepidoptera > Noctuidae > Mythimna > Mythimna pallens. The sequence goes on from OY540830.1 coordinate 4,452,438, forward strand.
CATCGGATTCCCGTGACCCTCACCAAATGCCACCTTGTGGGAGGCCTTCCAATGCTGCGTCTTCCGGTACGTGGTCGCCATTCCAGCGTTCGGTACCCAAAGGGTAAAACCCCTATAGGGTCCCCAATTACTAAGACTCCCGGTGTCTATCTGTCGCCAGGCTGTCTCTCATGAACCGTGATAGCCAGTCTGTTGAAATTTTCACAGAATGATGATGTATTTCTGTTGCCGGTATAAAAACAAATACTAGAAACAGAATAAAATATATATTAAAGTGGGGCTCCCATATAACAAACGTAATTTTTTTTTCGTTTTTGCTACGGACGTTATGGAACCTCGCACTTGGCCTGTTTGGGTTCGTTCATCAAATCGTTGGGCTCGATATATTCTGAGTTGAGCTACTCGATCACTGATCAATTCGTGCATTGACTATGAGTAATTTTTTTTATAAGGGCACGTATATGTAACTTATAAACTAAACCCCATAAACCCGTAGTCTGGTCTGGGGTCTGGTGAGTCTATACTCATTCTTAAGTTTCATAATTAGGGAGATTTTGTAGGTAGCATATTAAATTAATACATTTCTAAATAAAATCTTTTTCATTTATTTTAGTAAAATATAAAATAAACCTTTTTTTTATTTTTACTCTATATGATTGTTGTCGTATTTGTTTTTTTTTAGTTTCTTTCACCAAATTAATCATGGCAATCATGGATCGTGTATTACGGTTTATTACTTGGGTACCATGATGGTTAACTGCTAGAAGATCCATTCATTTATCTGTGTGGATGTTTCCTCAGATATCGGACATATGGGATTCTGTTTTTAGAATTTGTTTTTATAGTCTGTTCTGTTATGTTTAAGACAACGTAAAAATCATTAGCTGATTATTCGCTATGTGCACGACAGTAGCGCCACCTACAATGCGCAACTTTCCGGGATTATGCCAAATAATGACATATCAGTATTTTATTGTTTTCTAGTAAATATAGTAAATTAAAGATAAATAAAAAGACGACAAGTGGTATTTGTAAAGGAATTTGTTAAAACAGTGCATAAAATAATGGATATTATTATAAAAACTGGTTTCGAAAGTGTAAAACACAATATTCGTTTCCAGCCTCAAACCGTGTTGAAAGGAGAAAAATTAGTTTTAGCACAACATGTAAGAAATGTTGAAGAGCTACGAAAGAATGGCAATAGTTATTTAATAGGAGCCCACATAATTCGTCAAACATCGGTGACATTAACGCCCTATGTAACAAGTTTAAACGTAAGTACTCTCATAACCTTAAACGTAATGAAACGACGGTTCTCTTTCCGCACAGACTCTAATATTTTATGGTAGGTAACGTACCTACTTTAATTAACAATTATAATTTATTTATTACAGATCAATGATTCTCGTGTTGTCACTGAAGTAAAATGCAGTTGTGTTTATAACCAGAGCGGCAAGTGCAAACATGTTGCTGCTATAATATGTTATATTAACATACCATGGCGACCCATCAACACTAAAATAATGAAGACAATAATTAATATCACATAAAATATAGCGCAAATAAAATTGATCATAATTTAAGGTTATTTCGCTTACTTATTTCTTTTTATGGAATCTATTCATTTATTTCTTTGATTTAATTTCCAGTCCAATGTAGGAAATATATAGAATTTACACCGACTATTTGTGCCGTTATTTTTGCACTTCACAACACAACAACATCTATTATTAGGCATTTTAAAATTTTTTATTTATTACGAACTCCGTGCAAATTGACTTTACTTTCCCGGATTGTTGCGTATTTCTGCCACGATAAGCGCTGCGATCGCTTCTCTATACCCCCACCATGTACTTCGCACATAGCGAATAAAAAATCTAAAACAATTTTTTCCAAAAAAAAAATACTGGCTTGAATAAAAAAAACACTAAAAGGATCAAAATAACTTTAATATCGAAACTCGGTGTTTCTCGGTATTGTTTGTTTTTTTATTTAAAACCGGGTTCCCAAATTAAAGTTATTGAACTATAAGTAGCAACTTATAGTTGTCTAATTTTTTCGCACTCCTGCATGGTAGCATGTCTGGTCGAATCCGCTGCTCTCATAGCCCCACATAAACGTCACAGCCCTTTGACGCCAGTTGTACCTCAATCCCAGGATTATTGGTTGATTTGTAGACTTATGCCGTCTCTCGTCATCCTGACCTGTTATTGTACAATCAACCGACCCCCATCTGCCCTTATTTCAGAGCTGTAAGGGTGGTTTTCGAACTATATGACGTGCGGTTGATCTTACTAGCTTACAATCCTTGGATCAGTTCGGGTCTGTCGGGATGAAATGTGTCTTTTGTAATTCGTTACAGGTTGAATAGTAGGTATTACTCTTAGGGTCGTCGCTGCGTTACGCGTCCCATTGATAAGTTCACCGTCGCGGCTCACCGCATGGATACCAGTCGTAGGCAGTCGCGCCCCGCAGCCGTTTTGCTACCTAATAATAGATTAAAGTTCTCCATCGACACGACTACATGCACACCGTTAAAGTTGAACTAGTGACACTGCGCAGGTAATAATCCGGTTTCCGATACGGGGACCGCCGCACATGACACGCGCTTAGTAACGCGACGGGTGCCCGCGCGGGCGCCCATTTAACGCAGTGTTGGCCCTTATAGCTCGAAAAATACAGGGTAGGGTAGCCTGTTTGGTACGGTTTTTTAGATTTATACGCTTTTTTAACGCGAGAAGTCATCACTGACTTCTCCCGCACTGGATATAACGAGAGAGAGTGTTAGACTTTTATTGATTAAAATCCACCTGTGTTACTTTTGCCTTTTGCATTCCAGAGCCGCTGTGATTCTTGCGAACATCTCACCACCCAAGAAGACATTTATAAAGATGTTATGGATGTCTTTAATCATATAATGACTTCTCCCACTCTAGGGCTTAGGGGAGACTTTTAGTTCCTTCCTTTGCGTCCCAGGGTCACAAGTAACTCAAAGTAGTCAAGTGGTTGAGTTTCTTAGTAGTTCTGAGTTGAGCATTACGAATACTGATAAATGCTTGCCCAAACAAAAGTGTGTGAGGAGTAGGCGTGCAGAAACGGCGTCTTGTACAATGTCGTGAAGAGTCAAAGTCAATACATGGTCTTTCAGGCTGGCTCCAAATGACCTCAACATGTACCACCCATTCGCCTGAATGATGTACCTTTGGAATCTGTGGACTAATTAAAATACTTGGGCATTGGGTAACAGCTGACCTGAGGGATCATGTTACATCGTAAGGGAGCAAAGGGCAAATATGATAGCTTGTAGGTTTGCAACGTGTTTAAATGAAGACAAGATCACACTTTTTAAAGCTTTTTGCACATCATTGTACACGTGCAGCCTATGGGTTTCCTACACACAAGCGGTTTACAGTGCCCTCCGTATCCAATACAATAACGCGTTCAGGGCGGTATTGGGGCTGCCCCGCTTGCCTGGGGAATGTTTGCGGAAGCGATCACCGATCGTTTTCACACCACCATGCGCAAGCAGTGCGCGTCCTTGGTGCGCATGGTGCGGGCAGCTCCAAACAGTTCTGGAGATGATTGCCGGCAGATTTGATTGCCCTTATATCGGACATTGCTGTAGCAGACATGTTGCTGGCTGTGTTCGATAGTGTTATGTAGTATGTGTGTGTTCTGTTTTGTAATTGCTGTATGGGTGCTACTGGTTGCTTGAAATAAATGCTTTTTATCGTTTATCCACGGATGCCCCTCAAGTTGATGGATAAAATCTACAAGTCCGTGATAAGGCCTGTCATACTGTATGGATAGAATGTTGGTCTGTGAAAAAGACGGATGAAAAAAGATTGCACGTAGCGGAGATGAGAATGTTAAGGTGGATGTGTGGTGTGATGAGAATGGATAAAGTGAGAAATGAGTATATTAGGGGAAGATTGAAAGGGAATCGTTTGTCTTGGTATGGTCATGTGAAGAGGAGGGATGAAAAGCATGTTACTAAAAGAGTTATGAGTTTACATGTGGATGGATGGAGAGGCAGAGGGAGACCAAAGAAAAGATGGATGGATTGTGTGAAGACTGATATGAAAGAAAAGGAAGTTAGTGATAGCATGACAAGTGACAGGGCAGAATGGAAGATAAAAACCTGTCGCGCCGACCCCAAATAACACGGGACAAGGGCAGGAAGATGATATCAGTGTTAATGACGATATGAATGTCTGAGGTAGGAGGCTCATCTTCATCGAAGAGGAACATAACCATGATCGGCTGGTTCCTCAATAAGAATTTCCACTTTTATGAGACACCATATTAACACCCTTGTTTAGACTTGGGACCCTCAAACCTGCCTTGGAATTCAAACGCGTTTGAGTCCTCTAGAATAGTGACATAGTAAGTGTTTACGAATAAAGAGAAACCACTCTAAAACAAAAAAATATTAAGTAAAACTGGAAGAAAATGTCTTCCATGCAAAGTAATAGTAGCTCTTAAACAAAAAAGCACAATTTCCCCCGTATTTGCTTGCGTAAATACGTGTGAAAATCTCGTGAATTTGTAGAGATCACGAGAGAGGAGTGTGTCAGGCTGTTTGCAGAAGTTCAAACTCAAAACTCAAAGCATTTTATCTATATATATAAAAGTGGAAACTGACTGACTGACATATCAACGCACAGCCAAAACTACTGAGACTAGGAACACGAAATTTTGCACAAGGCTTCCCTTTATGACGTAGGAGCACTAAGAGAGGATTTTTCAAAATTCACACCCTAAGGGGATGAAACGGGGGTCCAAAGTTTGTATGGAGAAACATACTTTTGCGCGGGCGAAGCCGCTGGCAGAAGCTAGTCTATATATATAAAAGGAGAAACTGACTTACTGACATAGCAACGCACAGTCTAAGCTACTGAGACTAGAAGCGTGAAATTTTGCACAAAGCTTCTTTTGTGACGTAGACGAGCACTAAGAGAGGATTTTTCAAAATTTATACCCTAAGGGGATGAAACGGGGGTCCAAAGTTTGTATAATGAAAACCTTCTTTCACACGGGCGAAGCCGCTGGGAGAAGCTAGTTTTAAAGAAATCATTTACAGGTACTTTGGAAATGTCAAGAAGTCAGTCAGAAAAATGATGCTAATTGCACATTCTAAAGCGTAGATCGGAGAATAATGTGCAAGAAACTCCATGGACACTCTTTTCAATCATGTTGTATTTATTACAAATATAATTATGTTTCATGTGTTATGTTCAACTTGCGATTTGAAGAGCTGGGTTGCATGTACACTGCGGGATTAGGCCGCGTTCCCACTTTGTCGTGACGAAAGATAATCGTGTAGTTTTAAGTGTCGTAGCTTATATATTTAAAAGGAGAACGACTTTTGTTAAGGTGACAACAGATTGTCATGACAGTGGAAACGGCTAGCACGACAGTTGTAAAACGATAAAATTTTTATATATCTTTACCGTGACGGTAAATCATGTGTCGTTGTTGCGACTATCAGTCGTGGCCACGACCAACAGTTGTTATAATGGGAACAGCTAGAGACCATAGTCATCCGACGATAAATTAACCATTGCGACATAGTGGGAACACGGCCTTATTCAGAACAGTTACTGCGGCCCTGGAACGCAAAGGGCAATTGAAGGAACCCGGCGGGTTTTAGTCAGTAAAAGTCTGACATTCCGTCTCGCACTACTAGAGCGGGTAGAAAAAATTCATGTTTTCTAAAGTTAAAAAAAACTTTTTACAAAAAAAAATACAACCGACTTCAATATAAAAAAGTACACAAAAGTGCAAAATAACTTTAATTTCGGAAGTCGGTGTTTCTATAATAGTTTTGTATCTTCGTTATTTAACACCGACTTCCGAAATTAAAGTTATTGTTTTTATTTTACACTTTTTAGTTACGGTACCACCACTAAAAAGTACTCCTCAGCCATACTTAAATACCTTATAGCCAGAGTGCATCTCATGACAATTCTACATATAATACTAAACACGGTTAGGTTAAATTAATTTATTACAGAGTTCCGGTGCCTAACTTCAGGCTTCATCATCAGATCAGTTCGATATATTCCCCCTATTCTTTCAGTCAGTCATCGACTACATAAATAAATAAATCAATTTTACTTGTTACGATATTGCTGTGCTCCTATGAGGAGTTCTGTTCCATATCTTCGAAGTTCATGATCAGATCATAACAATATTTCTATGGGACCAATTTGGAAGCATAACCTTTCAATAAAAAAAATAATATCAAAATCGGTCCACAATTGACCGAGAAATCGGTGAACATACATAAAATCAATAAAAATAAAAAACATACATTCAGCCGAACATAGAACCTTCTTCTTCTTCTTTTTTTTTTGAAGTCGGTTAAAAAAGGATCCGTTTGGTTATTTTTTTTTACCGGCCAACCAACATACTGGAATAGAATATTCTTTTGCTAAAAAGAAAATGACAAAATACTAAATTATATTATTAAACTAGCTTCTGCCTGCGGCTTCACACGCGTGAAAATAGAATCCTCCATACAAATTTTGAACCCCGTTTTCTCCACTTGGGGGTGAATTTTGGAAAATCCTCTCTTAGCGCTCGCCTACGTTATGAAAAGAAGCCTTGTGCAAAATTTCACGCTACTAGTCCCAGTAGTTTTGACTGTGCGTTGATATGTCAGTCAGTCAGTTTCTCCTTTTATATATATAGATAAATTAATACTAAGTTCTGCTAGTGACTTTATCCGCTTGAAACTAGAAAATATGTAGCCTGTCACTTATAGACAAAGTAGCATTACAAGCAAAATTGTACTTAGCTAATAGTACTGAAACTTCTTATTTTATTTTGAACATACGATATAACAAGAACAATAAAAACCAACATACTTACCCTGAACTGAAACATATTAAAAAAAACTCAATAATCTTGGTTAATGTTACAATTTCTTATTGGTTACCACCGCATGTCTCATGAAACTAATAATATAATTATATGGTACTAGCTGACCCGGGGAACTTCGTGCGAGAGGATAACGCTATCTACTGGCATTACCAGAACAGCATAATTCATTTTATAATGACATTTTAATTAGAGATGGACCCATATAGGATATCACTTTGTTTTCCGTCCGTCTGTCTGTATGTCTGTCTAGATTATTTATCTCGAGAACGTGTGAAGATATCGAATTGAATTAAAACCATATAGTCAAGTCTGCGGTCCCTTGATGCTGTGAAAAAATCAGACTTTTATGTTAACGAAAAAAAGATATGGTCGTTAATATCGCAAAAAACGTATATTTCGACGCTCTCAAGGAAATCATAGGGTAGCTTCCGTTGACCCAGAATCCTGAAATTTGGCATATAGCAAGGTCCTATAGTACAGATATAGGAATAAATCTGAAAACAGTAAATTTGTTGTTAAGACAAAATTTTTTTTTTTTTACGATTTGGATAAATCTTCAAAGCGCTTCTCAGTGCGCGACTCGCACTTGCCCAGTTTATTACTGAAAAGTTGGTAGGTAACATCGGTGGTGCAAACTTTGACTTCTGAATATAATTTCAGTTTGACCCGGAAGCCCTGCCATCACCCGAAGCATGGCTTCCGATTATAGGCTTCGGCGCCCGCATTTTCGATTTTTCATGTTTTAAACGATGCAAAATTGGTCTAGCGACTTTCAGGGGGAAGTTCAGACTCAATCAGGCTCTGATTTTATGCGTAATAGAATTTTTGGGGTCGGTTTGTGTGTAGATGTTATGTTTATTCGTACGACTATATGACTCTATAATCCATCCGTTCACACTAATAATATTCACATAACTATCACACAACGCCGCCTAGTTCCAAGCTAAGCAGAGCTTGTGTTATGACTACTAGGCAACTGATAAACATACTTAAATATTTGTAAATACATACATATTATAGATAAATTACACCCAGACACAGAACCATGCCCATCACACAAACATTTGTCCTGGGTGGGAATCGAACCCACGACCTCTGGCATAGCAGTCAGGGCCACTAACAACTAGACCAACAGGCCAGTCGAATAACCAACTAATAAGTTTTTATTTCTCTTACTTGCCTGTAATATGATAAACAACCGACTGATTCCCAGAGTATCTCTTTAAGGAGCGCGTGGAATACTACGCAGTGTCGACGAATTGAACAGTCCGGACGGTTACGGCGGCCGGGCAGCGAGCTACCCATTGCTTATCATTCGCAAGCTCGCGCTTACCGTGTTTGGTAATCGAGGTCGGGGTCCCGGCGGCGCGTATTTCCATTCTATACATGGCCTGAACGCAGCCATGGGAAACAGCTCGCGTATCTATACTTTGTATTGCTATTTTTAAATTTGCAGTTACAATGTATACACGAATTCTGCGTACTGGTCTTGTATAGTTTGCAACGTGTACGCTTGCGTCCTGGTTCCAAACTATACTACAGTTAACATCACTTAAACCTAACAAAATCATATTAATGAAAATTTTTTAATGTAGAATTAGATAAATAATAATGACTTTTAACCTAACCTAATTGATTCACTAACATTAGAAAGAGATGTGCCCCCCTGGGCAAGTTACAATCGTATCGTTCGCGCCGAATGCCTCGAGTAGGCCACGCCTCCAATTCCTTTGTTCTGACGTCATCTCAACGCTCAGTCACGCGGTCAGAACAAAGGAATCGGAGGCGTGGCCTACTCGAGGCGTTCGGCGCGAACGATACGATTGTAACTTGGCTAGGGGGGCTGGCGCTTTATTGGTCACTATTCTCACCTGACCTAATGCAGGTGCGATTATTCTGATCTACGCACGATTAGTCCATATTCGTACTGGGACTGTATATTATGGAATAAGGTTAGTTAGTAGGCGTAGTAGTTAGGAGTACTACTACTAGTGATTTCTAATCTATACGCGACTAGTTTCACACCCTTGCGTTCTCCGGTGTCCGTTTCCTCACGCGTGGGGCCGACTCCTTCGCTAGCATTAGGTACTGCTTCGCAGAAGGAGGCAACTGTCTGCAATTCTCCTCGCTACGGGTCTTGGCTTGAACCAGGGCTCGATGCAAGATATCACCGCCGCCGATCTTCTCAACGAGGACATGGTGGTCGTCCACCCAAGCGGGGTACGTCTTCATCATACGATGGAGAATACGATGGAGGCGTGTTTTGATTTGAAATTCGTAGATATGAGAGTAAATAAATAATTTAACGCTGCAATTTTTCACCAGCGACCTCCTAAAAGCACAATGTCTTTCATTTGTCATTGACATAAACAACCAACATAAACAGTGACGTCAGGAGGGGGATACAGGGCTACCCCTGTACACATTTCCCCTGGGACACAGATTCACCCCAATGCCCCGCAATCCGATCGGAACAAACTGTTTTGTAATAACATGGTTGTGGCGTCAATTGAATCAGGCGCTTTGTGAGAGTTTTGGTAAAAACACGCACCTGTTTTGACTATATTTTGTAGCCAGAAGGCACGCAACTAAGTTGCATAGCAAAATTCACTTGGGAATTGGAAGCCAATCGGAATGCTGGGACCTTAGCTACCTCATTACTGGGAAATGTTACCAGCAGCTTTTGAACGAAGATTTTCTCAACAGCTTTTTTTTTATTCTTGATAGGTTCGCGCTTGACCGCTATCTCACCTGATGGAAAGCGACGATACGGTCGACGTGGAGCGCGCTTACCTAGAAGTAACCTCTACTAGTACTCTTGACTTAAAGATTCCCGGGATGTAGCCATTTCCTTAACTGTACGCACAATGAATGTGTTTCCAAAATGTTTGTGTATTAATTACCCTTTCGGCTAAACTAATGTGTCTCTACCAACCTCGGTCAAACGGTTCTTTTCTAAAAAAAAATATATTTTTAGGTTAAACATGATTTTTTTATAGTAGACAAGCAAACATTCTAAAATCAAAGTCTTAATTAAAACAAAACATTTTTCCTCAATATTTAGAAGAAACAATGTTTCTTTTTTTTTCGTAAACTTATAATTAGCTTGTAAGTCAAGGGTCATTAAGTTCTCCAGACATTTTACCTATTTCTTTTTAGAATAAAAGCAAAAATATACCAAAGTAACGCATAAATCCCTTGAGGTAGTGGTCCGACCGCCGACGATGAACGAGAAACGAGTAGAAACGAGTTGGCGATTAGCGTAAATGAGTGTGTAGTTTCGTTAGTTTTGTCGCCGGGCTATAAGCGAGTGTGCAAGTGCGACGAGCGATTACTCGTGCCACTCGCCTGCGGTCGCTCACAGTGTGGCCAACATAAGCGATTTGTCGCCATTTAGAAATGATCAAGCGAACGAGCATTGCTGAACGAGTATCGTTGAGCGAGTTTATTTTTGAAAGCTCATCGCTCAGCGACAAAACTAGTAAAGCGAGTAATCGCCGGCAGTGTGAACAGTCAGATAGCAACTTTTAATAAATGCATCTCTTTCGTTTACATTTATTGTGCTTTTCTTGAGATAGAAAATCGCTGATAGTTAGTCGTTTTCTCGCCGGCGGTCGGACCACTGCCTAAGGAAGAGTACATAAGTTACAATGTATTGAGCTCTTTTTAGAAAATGTAAATATTTTTTAAGGTTTCGTAGAGGCAACAAAATTCTTCGAAATTCAAACAAATTTTATTTTTTACTTTTGGTATTCGAACAGCAGATTGACAAAGTGAATGTCACTGTTAAAATATCACTTTTTCTACATTCGAATTCAAAGTTTTATATAGATAATTATTAAATTTTGTAAAAGTACGCGTTAGTTATGGATAGATAAGAAGAAGGAGGCTAATGAAAACATGGATGGATTATGTGATATGAAAGAAAAGGGAGTTAGTGATAGTGTGACGGGTGACAGGACAGAATGGAAGAAAAAATCTTGTTGCGACGACCCCAAGTGATATAGGACAAGGGCAGGAAGAAAAAGAAGAATAGTAGAGATACAAGAGATTCCCCCGTGCCTCGGAAAGCACGTTAAGGGTATCCAACTCGACGTACATTTTCACTGTTTTTCATACAACCGCTCTTACGCGATTATGACGTTATTACACGTTTTTCATTAGATATTTTGAAAACACAGTATCTTGTGGATATTATCTAGGCTTCTATTGAAATCCATTTATAAATTTGTGTAAAACTAATTCAGTAAAGACCTCTGAAAATCTGCTATTTTGAACCACTGAACTTTGACACTTCATAATTTACTCAAAAATTTTAAAAAAATATAAAAATGTATAGCAATAGAAACCTTGCTCAAAATTCTAAGGACGACATTTTTTTTCATAAACTTTTAAGGGTTTAAAAAAGACACGTATTTCCTGGAACAAGTTTTGTAAAATATTCGAGTAAATCACGGAATTACCGAATGCTAACAGAGCTTTCAGGCGTTATATCTCTCTTTTTTCGCGTTGCCTTTTCGTCAAACATCGCGTTGGATTGCGTTAGATGAAGTAATAAGCTTTTAAACTATGCTCATGAGATGATGACGGTAATCCTGGGATAAAAATACTTATATGCTTTTTAGGATATGGTCTACTCGTGTCCAAATTTTATTCAAATATATTCTGCTGTTTGAGCGAAAAGAGGTAATAGACACACACACGTTAACAAATAGAAGATTTCGCCTTTATAACATTAGTATGATTATGACATGTAAACAGGCAACAGAATTATAAGAAATGAATAGAACAAAATAATAAAAAAAATATATATGATAATATATATAATATCATATATATGTATGTTTATTTTGTATATATACAGTTGTTACCTTTTTTTATTAATCTTTTCTTTTTTTTATGCACCTGCCATGTTTTTACTTCACTACCCTTGGTTGACTGGTAAAGAATGCTTATGGCATTAAGTCCGCCTTTGTACCGTGTTGCATGAAGTTTTAATAAATAAATGAAGACATTTCATTTATTACTTACCTATTTATTAACTACGGAACCACAACGACATGACCTCATACCATACTTGGTTTGTTTCGGGAGATTATATAATGGTTTTCAGTTTGGCCGCGTTCAGTGTCTCTTTAACTAGCAGAGGTCATTTGTTTGTAGAATATTTATCTATCTATACTATACAAAAGGAAAAACTGACTGACTGACATATCAACGCAAAACCGAAACTATAAAGACTAGGAACGTGAAATTTAGCACAAGGTCTTCTAGTATGTCGTAGGCGAACACTAAGAAGACTATTTTCAAAATTCACCCCCTAAAGTGATGAAACGTGGTTCCCAAGTTTGTATGAAGAGAAACCTCCTATAGCGCGAGCGAAGCCGCTGGCAGAAGCTAGTTACACTCATATATACAAACCTTCATTGTTTTATTTTTTGGTTGACGATGGAGCACGCTTTCCTAGAAGTAACCTATACACTATAACTATCAGTAGCAGTTTGTAGCTATCAGAAAACACACGAGTCCGACAAGAATTTCAATATTGAAATTCCTCGTCGGACTCTGTGTTTTTTTGTTATATGTTGTGGATGGACCAACATCACTGTGTGGACCGCCCGGCGGACGCGGTGGAGCATACGGTAGAGGTGTGCCCCGCTTGGGCAGAGCACCGCCGTGTCCTCGTGGGGGCGATCGGCGGCAAAAATTCTCGCGCCGGGCCTAGAGACAGGCCAAGGTCCGAAACGAGGAAGAGTGACAGGCGGTAACCTCGTTCTGCGAAGCAGTAAAGCTAGCAAAGGCGGCAGCCACACACAAGAGGGAACGGCCCTCGCGCCCCAGCCGCCGGGATCCCGATCCCGATTTCCGGTCAACGTAGGCGCGGGCTTGCGGACGGCTATGGGTAGCTTGCCGTCCAACCGTCCGGTAACCGACCGGACTGAGCTCAAGTCGCCGACGACGCGTAGTGATCCACGCGCGTCTCAAGGAGATGTCAGCAAACCGTAGGGGCCCCTAAAAAAAATACCTTGGACCAAAGTAACACTAAATTGGTGCCCTGTGACAGAGAAACGGGGTCGAGACATACCACAAAGTAGACGGTGGGCCGTCCTAAACCGATTTTTCCACAACTGGAAGGCGGAAGCGCGGGCTTTCGAAAGATGGACAAGTGGCATTGGGTGACAGAACATGCTAGCAAAAACAAAAAAAAGTCTCAAAAACGTACTGAATTGCCGTTTTATCGTTTTTTTTCTCAGATCAAAAGTGCAGAACTCAGGAGGCAAGCAATAAATACTCGTAACTCTTTTATTTATTCCGAATACCATCTTTAGAAGCACTCGAAACGGAAAACTTCTTTTTGCTCGGAAAATTTTACATTTCACTCTAGATTTCACCTTGTCGGGGTATGCTTTACCAACAATTTTATTTATAAGCTAAGAAAATGAATACTGAGCTTTGTGCCTAAGAAATAGGGTTTAGAATAGATTGAAATTTTCTTCTAAAATGGTAGTTTGAAGTTTGTTATGGCAACACATGCGCAAATGGACTAGTCGTATTCTAATACGTAGTAAGTCTTAGTATAAATAGTTTACACCAGTCGTTAGTTACAAAGGAAAAATATTGAGGAATTTCATTTATTTTTGCTGTATCTATTAGCTTTCTGTTATAAGCGAAAATCTTGATATGATTTTGCAAACTATGTCATCATCACGTCATATTAATCTAACATACATATACATACGTATATAAGCCTGTCAAGTCGATCTTCTTGGTTTACCTAAATAGGTTGGCAATCCTCACACCTGGCCGTCGCGCGTGTGATCATGTTCGCAGGGCAAACTTGACCAGTAGTTAATCGCGAGTCTATCAACAATAAAAAAAACGCCCTAGACAGAGAGGTTTGGAAGGACTAAGGAGAGGCCTTTAACCAGCAATGGTACACTAAATAAGCTATTAAAAAAAAGGACAAATGTTTTTAACTAATCCGATTTTTTGAAAAAAAAAAAATTATATATTATAAGCTTATTCAACCTGAACTTAGGGAGTTGCTATCACATGCTACTTATTTATTTTTCACTCTTAGGCCGCTTGTACACACGTTTTTTTGCCGTAAAAATCTATGGTTTATTGACCGTGCGTAGTTGTTCACACACGTTTTGTCTCCGGCACGATAACTCCATCGCGGTTTATGCAACTTTTTTGTCAACAAGACCTATATGTCTTGATCTATATGTCGCAGGGATATGATAAAACAGGGATTTGGCCAAATCCCTAAGGGATTTAATCAAATCACGGAGGATGTTAAAATAACAACACGATTTTATCATTTCCCTAAGCAAAAATGATTTGACAAATCCCTCTAAAGAAATCTAGTGATTTGAACAAAATTGATTCAGTGAAATGACAAAAAAAACTTTTCTGCGGTATTTTAAAGGTTTAATTTGTAAGATAATCAGGTGTAGTACAATGCATTATTATATACAACACTGACGACCGTACCTACACACGGCGAGTTAACAGTTGCTTTTCACGTCAAAAAAACGTGTGTGTACAAGCGGCCTTAGGCCTCAATTTCGTCCCGACAGGTGCCGTCGTCCGCCTGTCCATCTGTCTGTCAGTCTGTCGGTACGCCCGTCGGTCAGTTGACTGTATCGCATAAACAGTAAGAGAATTTTCAACAAAGTTCTATTGCCACTATAAAAAATATATTTTTTAATTGATATAAACCAGCGCTTGACTGCGATCCCACCTGATGGTAAGCAGTGATGCAATCGTTGATGGTAAGGTGCACTAGTTTTTTAAGTGCCTATTCACTCTAGCCTTGACGGCACCTAAATTATAGTTAGACGGGAGACCGCACCAGGCATATTGTTCTAGTCCTTCGATGTACGCGGTACAAACAACGTAGCGAAACGCTTAGTCCGGACCGTTGAAGTTTCAACAACTAAAGGGTGGATACTCGCCGTACGTCGGGTTGTCCGATGGTAGAAAGGAGATGGCGGAATCAAGTTATGCAATTCTCGCGCACACTCACTAAAATGCAACCGGTAAAAAAATAAAAATAAAGTTAAAAATTTAAGATTGTGACCATGCAATAATCGTTATTTTATCGGCGTTTTTTTTTGCTATATTTTAATGTTGTAGTACGGAACACTTCATGTACGAGTCAGACTCCCTCCTGGTCAGTTTTTTTATACCAGTACCCAGGCTTATTTGCGACTTTTAGGCAGACGACGCTGCTAGCAAAAGCTAGTCAAAAATAAAGTCTATATTTATACCCATATTTAAACCTAAATCACCATCTAATAGGACCCACCTACCACAGAACATGGATGAATATTTAATATAAACGGTACAGTGTGAACCGCTTACAATGCATTTGGCTCGATGTCAACAGCTGCTGGCAGATGGCGCCACTTCCGGTCAGAACGGATGCGACGTCAGTGTTACCATATCGTTGATGGATTATCGTTTTATTTAAGTGTTAAAGTGCGTTTAAAAGGTATGGAAAATATGGTTCTGCTTTCATTTTTAGGGTTCCGTACCTCTAAAGGAAAAAACGGAACCCTTATAGGATCAGTTTGTTGTCCATCTATCTGTCTGTCAAGACCCTTTATCTCAGGAACGCGTGGAGGTATTGAGTTGAAATTAAAACCATATTAAGGTCTGCGGTCCCTTGAAGCTGTGAAAAAATCAAACTTCTAAGTTACCAAAAATAAGGAATCAAAATTTATAGGGTACTCTTCCCATTGACCCAGAATCCTAAAATTTGGCATAAAGCAAGGTTTTATAGCACATTTATTGATGCATCACAAAAAAAAATGATTTGGAAAAATCTTCGAGACTCCATTCGGGAATTGAACTATTTACGTGTGTGAGTTTGCACGGAACCCTCAGGGTGCGAGTCCGACTCGCACTTGCCAAGATTTTCATTAAATGATGATGCTATGAAATTATTTTATTGAAACCTTCATAAAGTACTAGCTTTTCCTCGCGGCTTGGCCCGCGTATATAAAATATAGCCTATGTCACTCAGGAATAAAGCAGCTTTCTATCGACCAGAAAACTTTAACAATTCGACCAGTACTTTCAGAGATTCCTACAAACAAAAAACAAAAAAACAATCTTTACCTTTTTATAATATTAGTGTAGATAGTGTGGAGTAGTCCATATGTGGACTTAACGCAACAAGGCATTCTCTTTCAGATAACCTGTAGGTTAAAAAAGACTACACTGCGGTAGGAGTGTATTAAATAATACTTAATTAATTAACTTTCAATAAGATCAGGTTAGAATTAATTACTATCAGTCATTACCCAACTAGCAAGAAAGGTCGTAAAGAAGTCAGTATCCATGTCCTATTGCGTATCGCAGATATCTACTGGACGTAGGCCTCCCCAAGTGTCGCAACAAAATTCGGTCCTATGCGTCTCGCATCTGGATTCCTATGTCCCTTAGGTCCTGTGCACATCACGTTATTAAACGCACCGTTGACGCGCGTTTTAGAAACGTGTGTCGACAGCACGTACTTATCCTATTAAAGGTATACAGGCTGCGTTTGACTCGCGTGCGTATCGCGTCTGTATCGCTACAAACGCGCCTCAACGGCGCGTTTAAAAAACGTGTTATGCACATGCCATACCATACCAGGTCCTCAGTTCATCTTGTGGGAGGCCTTCCAACAATGAGAGCTATTTATGGGTCATATTGTTACGCCACAAAGTAAGTCAGGTTTCCGATAAAGGTTGAATCGCTAAAATAAAACATCATCTTCCTGCCCTTGTCCCGTGTTATTTGGGGTCGGCGCAACACGTTGTTTTGTTCCATTCTGCCCTGTCACTTTCTTTTCTTTCACATCACTCTTCACATAATCCATCCATCTTTTCTTGGTCTTCCTCTCCCTCTCCATCCATCCACATGTAAACTCATAACTCTTTTAGTAACATTTGTTTCATCCCTCCTCTTCACATGACCATACCAAGACAAACGATTCCCTTTCAACTTTTCAGTCACTGGCACCACTTTCAAACTTCCCCTAATATACTCATTTCTCACTTTATCCATTCTCGTCACACCACACATCCATCTCAACATTCTCATCTTCGCTACGTGCAATCTTTTTTCATCCGTCTTTTTTACAGCCCAACACTAATCGCTGAAACTAAATTAAAACAATGTACTATTTTAATACATGTAGTCTAATATAATTTCTCACATAAAACTATAAAATAGGGAATTTCAACATGATTAATAGATGTTAAATGTGACTGTAATTAGGTTCGGTACAGGTAAAATTAGAAAGATTGTGATCCCGATTGTTATCGTGGTTCTTAATCAAAAGAAATGGCTTTAGTCCTACGGAGCACGCATGAAATTAATTTATTAAACACATTGAACGCTTGTAAACCGTAATTTTATTGCGAGTAATATTCTACCGCAATAAGTAAAATGGGCGCATCTAACCAAAGTACAAAATGGAAAAAACATAAAGGAGATTTTAAATGTCGAAAATTAATTTTGCGCGTGGTGGCAGCGCTGTTGGTGCAGTGGTTGGATTGGCTGCTGTGCGTGCTGTGTGTTGGATTGGTCGCGGGTTCGATTCTCGCACGGAACAAATATAGTGGCCTACAAATAGATATTTTGTGTCTCGTTGTCTTTTATAGGTGAGTTTACATGTTTGTGAACGCATCTACGACACAGTAATTTTATAGTGTGGGGCGACGTTTCGCAAGTTCTTTATTCTAGTAGGCCAGCCAG
Organism: Mythimna pallens; assembly: GCA_961205895.1. Taxonomy (NCBI): domain Eukaryota; kingdom Metazoa; phylum Arthropoda; class Insecta; order Lepidoptera; family Noctuidae; genus Mythimna; species Mythimna pallens. The sequence continues at coordinate 4,470,081 of OY540830.1, forward strand.
CATTTTTTAAATTACAAAGTTTTACACAAAGACTCATACCACATACCGGAAGACGCAGCGTTGGAAGGCCTCAAGGTGGACCGATGATCTGGTGAGGGTCGCGGAAACGCATGATGTAAGCGAGACGCCCAGGACCGGTCATTATGACGACACTTGGGGTACGCCTATGTCCAACAGTGGACGTCTTTCGGCTGAAATGATGATGATGATGACATAAAGTCTTTAGAGTCTTTATGTCATCATCAGCCCCCACCCTCTTCGTCAACACTTCCTAGTGATTTATCTGGATAAAAAAGGTGGCGCTACAAATTTTCGTGACTGAGCATCGCACTTGCTTTGACGTACGATGATGCGCCACCGGTACGTAGTTAACACGCATACACACAAAGCGTTTTGGGAACATCTTGCCGAGTAGCCTGTCCGTTTTCTACCGGTTGCATTTCGCGGAGTAAGCGTCGGAATTGCATAAACTAATTCCGCTAAGCCCGTTTCGTCATAGGACCACCAGACGTACGGTGATGCGCTACCGGTACATGGTTAACATCCCGCCTCCTTGTGCGAAGCAGTAATGCTAGCGAAGGATGCGTTCGCCGTCCAGCCGTCCAGTAACTGTAGAGGCCAGAAGGGCCGAAGCCTACTGGAGCCATGGGTTCACTTCTGAAAGGAAAACCCGGGGTCCTAGAATACGAGGCAAAAAAGAAACATAAGCGTTTTTTTTTTTAAGGTTGGAAAATCATCTAGTGACAAATCGCGCAAGAAACATAGGAGTGGGTTTTAGTCAGGAAAAGTCTGAAACGCCCTCATGCTCCGCCCAAAAGCGCGAGAAGACATTGGATCATTTCCCGCCTAAAAAAGAACCATCTTGCTATGAAATAGAATTTCTGCTAAAGTCTGTATTTTCTGATAGCTACAACCTGGGGATCTTTAAGTGAAGATTGAAGTGAGTGTGTGAGTGAGTGCTCCATCGCCTCCGTCGTCACATATCTATATATACATCATCGGTTACCATCAGGTCGCCTGATCAGGTGAGACAGTGGTCTAACGTGAGCCTATCAATTATAATAAAAAAACCTATCCAACAACAATTCTGTTCCTTAAGTTGGGAAGGTCGTAAAAAAAATAAACTAGATGCCACTTGTTTTCTTGATTCCGAATATTTTAATAATTCTATTAGGTCTAAAAGGGTAGATGCGCCCCTTTTCTTTGGGTGGCAGAATTGTAGACGTGGAATAACAACACGGGGTTTTCACTCAGAAATCAGCTTATTTTGATTCTTTCAAAATATGTATTGTAATAGCGTTTCGTCACGAACGTAAAACTAAATTGTTTTCAGAAGTTACTAAAACTCAAGATCCAATAAAATTAATTAGTGATATTAGACAGACTGTACACTATGTTATTTATTTTATTAAAAGAAACGAGAACTGCGAAAATATAACATTATTGTGACAAAATTTAGGATTCCTTTTACACATTATAAAGAGGTAAAGTTTGTTTTTTTTGTTTGTAGAAGGTAATCTCTGAAAGTACTGGTCCGATTGCTTAAATTTTTTCATCGATAGAAAGCTGCTTTATTCCTGAGTGACATAGGCTATATTTTAAGTACGCGGGCGAAGTCGCGGGCAAAACCTGGCATGTAATATTTTGTATACTTACTTAACGCCAGAAATCAATGTTATTGTTACATGGTTGGGCACGCCATAATTATAGCGGCAAGTCCCCTCTTTGAGGAGTGTCTGGAAAGAAAACACGGCGTCCTCAAATTCCGCATTACGCAGGTTCTCACCGGACATGGTAAGTTCGGGAGATTCCTGCATTGGATTCGTTCGGAAGAAACGCCCGTAGTATACAGTAGAGGTGAGCACCGCGGTGTCCTCGTGGGGGCGATCGGCGGCAACGATATCTCGCGCCGGGCCTTGGTACATGCCATGATTCGGAGCGAGGAGAAGTGGCAGGAGGTCGCCCGCCTTCTGTATTGCTAGCAAAGGAGGCGGCCGCACGCTCGAGGGAACGGCCCTCACGCCCCAGCCACCGGGATCTCGATCCCGATTTAAAGCCGTAGGCGCAGGCCTGCGGACGGCGAGCAATGGGTTGCACGCCGTCCGACTATCCGGTAAGCGTCCGGACTGAGCCCAAGTTGTTAACGGCGCGTAGTGTTTCACGCGCACCTCAAGGAGATGTCAACAAAACCGTAGGGGCCCAGCAGGGTCGAAGCATACTAGGGCCACAGGTTGCACGAAAGAAAACCACGGGGCCCTGGAACGAAGGCTAAGAAGAAACAGGAGTGGATTTTAGACAGTAAAAATTTGACACGACCTCCCGCATCGCCAAAGGGCGCGAGATGTCATTGAATTTTTTTTTTTTTTAATAATAATATTAATTTTTATTTTCAAAAAGTACACAATTACAGGTGACACTTAATTTAAGGTACAATTGGCGAGGTACAAGATAAATGATCAATGACCCCTGCGCTAGGTAAACCTGTGTTACAGGGGTCATCCATCCGTCCGTTCTGTAGTGACAAGGTTTAGATACGCAATGTGCACTTATATAAGAAAAAATAAAAAATTAAACTAAACTAGTACAATTTGGGAACTATTATATTTTTTATGTGAGAAATATTGAATGATTTCTCACATAAAAAAAATGGTTCCATGGTAAAAATGCAGACAGGCGGAAAGCGGGAAATTTGTTGGGTACCTTTTGGGTCAACATCAACAATAGTTATAATACATAATACATAGGTAGTTCTCCCATTGATGAACAGTGTAAATATTAATTTTATTCTGTTTTTAGGGTTCCGTACCTCAAAAGAGAAAAACGGAACCCTTATAGGATCACTTTGTTGTCCGTCTTTCTGTCTGTCTGTCTGTCAAGACCCTTTATCTCGGGAACGGGTGGTGGTATTAAGTTGAAATTAAAACCAACTATTAAGGTCTGCGGCTCTTTGAAGCTGTGAAAAAATCAAATTTCTGAGTTAACGAAAAAAAAAGATACGGCCGTTTATAATGCAAAAAACACGTCTAAGACATTCTCAAAGGAATCAATATTCATAGGTAGTTTCCGTTGATCTAAATTGATCTAAAAAAGGAGTGTTATGTTTTCATGGTTCATGTATGTATGTATATATGTATGTGAGTTTCTTTATTAGTATTTGTTTTTATAGCGGCAACAAAAATACATCATCATCTTCCTGCCCTTGACCCGTGTTATTTGGGGTCGGCGCAACATGTTTTTTTCTTCCATTCTGTCCTGTCACTCGTCATGCTATCACTAACTTCCTTTTCTTCCATATCACTCTTCACACAATACATCCATCTTTTCTTTGGTTTCCCTCTCCCTCTCCATCCATCCACATGTAAACTCATAACTCTTTTAGTAACATGCGCTTCATCCCTCCTCTTCACATGGCCATACCAAGACAAACGATTCCCTTTCAATTTTTCAGTCCCTGGTGCCACTTCCAAACTTCCCCTAATATACTCATTTCTCATATTATCCATTCTCGTCACACCACACATCCATCTTAACATTCTCATCTCCACTACGTGCAATCTTTTTTCATCCGTCTTGTTCTTGGACGAGTGACCCGAGGTACCTAAAGTCGGAGCAGATCGGTATGGGCGTTTCAGCGAGAGCTAAAGGCACTGGATTGGAGAGACCGCCGAAATCACAGAACTAGTATTCCGTTTTGGTTGTACTCAGTTTCAGGCCAACACTCTCCAGTCTGTCCCACCACACCTCCAATCTGTTCTGGACCTCTAGGCCACTCTCAGCAACCAACACAATGTCATCGGCAAACAGCATACACCAGAGAGCCTCTTCTTGAATGGAAGAGGTAAGCGCTGAGAGCCGACCCTAGATGTAAGCCGACAGCCACATTGAAGCTGCCAGTGGTGCCCACTGTAGACCGGACTTGGGTACTACATCGACTGTACATAACTCGGATTAACTGCACATACTTCCCAGGCACACCTTTCTCCTTAAGGGCCCACCACATAACCTCACGAGGTACCCGGTCATATGCCTTTTCGAGGTCAACGAATATCATGTGCAAGTTTTTATGCGCACCTCTGTATTTCTCGCACAGCTGGCGTATAGTAAAAATGGCATCCACTGTACCCCGACCAGGCATAGAACCGAATTGGTTCTGTGAAATTTCACTCTTTTCTCTTAGCCTCCTTTCAATAACTTTCTCCCAAGCTTTCATGGTATGTGACATTAGCTTTATTCCTCTATAATTATTGCATTCAAGCACATCTCTCTTGTTTTTAAAGATGGGCACCAGGGAACTGTTGCACCACTCATCAGGTATGGCTTCTTCCCGCAATAGAAACTTATTGAAGAACAAAGCGAACCACATCCACTCGCAGCAACTTCCACACTTCAACTGGTATTCCGTCTGGACCAATTGCCTTACCATTCTTCATTCCATTTACAGCTATTCTGACTTCATCCATACTAATCATTCTCACTAAACCCACATTCACAGGTTTGCTCTCTAAAATCCCATTCCAGTTGTTTTCCTCATTCATCAGTCTTTCAAAATAGTCCTTCTCTTTGATTTTATTATCTTCTGATAGAATCATTCCAGTTTCATCCCTTATACATCTTATCTGACAAACGTCTCTCGCATTTCTCTCTCTTGCTCTAGCAAGCCGGTATAGATCTTTCTGGCCTGTCGGACTATCTAGAGTATCGTATAGTTTGTCCTGTGCTTTTGCTTTCGCTCTTGCCATGGCTTTCTTGGCTTTTTTCTTTAAAGCATCATATTCACTTTTTTTCGCAGACTTTAAGCTAATGTTTTCCGGATCTATACGCTGCCATCTCATCCTTCTTTTTTTTTTCTTTCAACACATTCTGTATATCTATCGACCACTACCATGTATCCCTATATATTGTACCCTTTCCTCTCGTCTCTCCCAAAACATCTTTCGCTGCATGTCTAATACAATCAGCAATCTCATTCCAGCTTTCATTTATACTTCGATCATTCATGTTTCCCATTTGTGTCATTTTGTTTACCACTCGCTCTCTCAATTTCTTCGCGCAGTCACTCTTCTCTAGCATATGCCATTTTATTTTAGGAGGAGGACGCTATTTGCTTTTTTTGTTATGTGTCTTAATTAGTGACACCATAACCAGGAGCCTGTGCTGTGAGACTAGGTCTTCTCCTGGCAGCACTTTGCAGTCTATGACGTGCTTTAGCTGGTTACGCCTAACCAGGAAGTAATCTATTTGCGTCTTATGATTACCGCTCTTGTACGTGACCAGGTGTTCGTCTCCTTTCTGAAACCAAGTATTGGCTATTGCCAGGTCAAATGCAGTAGCGGATTGCAGCAGCGTCTCCCCTTCACTATTCGGACTTTCAAAACCCCATCCCCCATGTACTTTTTCATAAACACCTCTCATTCCTCCCACATGTCCATTAAAGTCACCACCAACAATCAATTCCTCATGTACAGGGATGGCCATTAAAGCTTTATCAAAATCCTTCCAAAACTTCTCTTTTACTGTTTCATCGCATCTTACTTGTGGTGCATACTCACTAACTACATTCACTATTACATTCTCTAACATAATCTTCACAACTATGAGCCTATCATTAATACTTACTTACCATCACTCCCACAGTAATAAAAATTATATCCTTCACCAATTTCTCTCACTTTTGTTCCACTCCATTTAGTTTCTTGTAAGCACGCCACGTTTATTCGTCTTCTTTTTAATACATCCGCTAACTCTCTGGCTCTTCCAGTCATTGTCCCTACATTCCAACTTGCATACCTCAATCTCATTTCCCGAGCTAGCTTCTTACTTTGCCCCCGCTCGGGATGGCAACAACCCTAGTCCATTTCCTACAGGAGCCGGGTGCTGCCCCTGCGCGTCGCCTGTGGGGTACGCCTTAACCCTATCGCGCATTCCATTTATACTCAACATGTTGCAAGAGATATGGCTACTGTTTTACAGTCGACCGCCTGGCTGACACTTGGCTTCCTTGGGAATGCTGTTGCTGGTAGTTTACCCGCCATCACGCTGTGACCTGAGGTGCTTAACAGTCTCAGAAATGTCCCTTAGTCGCCTCTTACGACACCCACGAGAAGAAATGGGATGGTGTTATTCTTTACGTCCGACTGTCTAGCGGTTCGATTCATGAGATACAGCCTGGTGACAGACATACAGACAGTTGAGTTTTAGTAATAGTTTCGTTTTTATCCTTTGGGTACGGAACCCTAAAAAGTTGCTATTTATCTTCAAAAATTCGCTCAGCACTCAAAACCATAGTAAACATTTGAACAGTACACGGTTAAACAAAAAAAAAATGGCAAAATATGATACGCTCAAAGTAGGAACTTTGAGCGCCACAAGCGTGCGTCAGCCAAAAAAGTTGAAAGCCCTCCAGGTACAAACTCTATGGACATAAACTTCATGCTTATCTTGTTTCCCGTAGCTCGTGCCTAGATTTCTACTTCAGCTGCGTTTGCTGACGGTACTACGGTTTTTACTCGAGTTTCAGGTGACCTTTCAGGGAAAGCTTTAGTGGTTTAAAACTCTCTTTAAACTATAGTCGGTAACTGTACCTTATCTTAATCGGTTATAATAAATTAATTACAAAAATCATAAAAAAAACAAATATTTTAAAGTCGCAAGTTTGTGAGTGTGGGTGTACATTTATTACTTCTTCACGTCCGAACGGCGCAACGGATTTTGATGAAACTTAATATACGGGTAGACCTGGAATAGCACTTAGGATAGTAATACTTTGGAAAATATAATTTTCTACTTTTACGCAGGCGAAACCGCTGGCAGAAGCTAGTAATCTACACTAATATTATAAAGAGGTAAAGTTTGTTTTTTGGTTTCTTGTTTTTAGGGTTCCGTACCTCAAAAGGGAAATACGAAAACCTTATAGGATCACTTGGTTGTCCGTCTGTCTGTCTGTCTCGGGAACGCGTGGAGGTATCGAGTTGAAATTAAAACCATATACTCAGGTGTGCGGTCCCTTGAAGCCGTGAAAAAATCAAACTTCTGAGTTAATGAAAAAAAAAAGATACGGCCGTTTATGTCGCAAAAAAGTGGCCGTATTTCAACACTGTTAAGAGAATCAAAATTCATAGGGTACTTCCAGTTGACCTAGGATCCTAAAATTTGGCATAAAGCATGGTCTTATGAGACCTTGCTTTATGCCAAATTTCAGATTTTTTCCTATACTTGAACTAAAAAATCTGAAAACTGTAAATTTGTGGTTACGTCACAAAAAAAAGTTACTAGTAATTTAGGTAAGTTTGTACGGAACCTTCGGTGCGCGAGTCTGACTCGCCCTTCCCCGGTGTTTTTTGTTTGTAGGAGGTAATCTCTGGAAGTACTTTCATTTCATTTCATTTCATTTATTCATTTTAACAATTTACATTGTGTCTGAATGTTTTACAAAATTATAAAAACTACTGGTTCGATTGCTAAAATTTTTTCACCGATACGAGTAGTAAGCTGCTTTATTCCTGAGTGACAGGCTATATTTTACGTACGCGGGCGAAGCCGCGGGCAAATGCCAGTATAATATAGTACAGATGGCTTGTTATTTGCATGCTTGTGGGTTGAATAAATGGTGATTCTAAATTGTATCGTCTAAACCAAACAAAAAAAAATCTCTTCTCGTTTTATTATTCCTATTACCAAAATAAATTATTGAAGTTTAAACTTTAATTTCAGTTACTTTCAGCCAAACACCCGTAGTAGTACTACAATGTTAAAGCAGCGTAAGTAACGTACACAAGTCCAAGCAGTGCAACTTGTCCGCCCCGTGACGTCACTCGTCCACTGTACTTATGTGCACAGCTGTTAACTTTATGTGACTCACACTATAATATGTAGACTGGGTATTAGTAACCAGCTATAGCTTTCCTCAATAATCTTAAGGTCGACTTCTAGTCCAGCCAGATGCAGCTGAATATTTTACATGGAGCTGCTCCACTACTGGAAAAAAAGATAATTCTTGCCCTGTGGGATTGTTTGCAAGAGTCACCGTGTCCCTCATAAAGGGCAACTGAAGGAACACAGTTGGTTTTGCTTTAATCAATAATGCAATTTCTAAGATCTGGCCACGACATATATAAAAGGAGAAACTGACTAACATTTTAAAGCATCTTAACCGAAAGTATAGGGACTAGGAGCGTGATGTTTTGCACAAGGTTTCTTTTTATGACGTAGGCGAGCATTAAGAGAGAATTTTCCAAAAAATCACCTCCTAAGAGGATGAAACGGAGGCCCAAAGTTTGTATGATGAAACCTATTGTCAAGCGGATGAAGCCAAGGGCAAAGGCTATTTGTTTTTATACAGGTTGTAACAGGAAGGGGTGTAGTGAAATTTTAAGATCTGTGATCAAAAACAACAAAACCGTTTGTCCAAGGGCAAACGGTTTTGTCGTTTCTTCACGGTGACATTTTTTATTCCTAACAACATAAATACCATCTTCCAGTCCTGTAGATTCCCTTGTATAGCTAATAGACATATAAATTAATTATACGTTTTTGTCCCTGGTCCGTTCGTGTTTCTAGACAAATTGGTATTTCGAAGAAAGCAATTAATTCAGAGGACGGGACCAAATAATTTGTAAAGCGTCAGTTACAGTCCTCAGAATGTGATGGTCCACTATTAGAGGTTTAGACCTTCAGAGGAGAAATTTATCTACATTCTCCTTTGGAAATGGAAAAAACATTTTTTTTTAGATAAAAAATATCAGCGGCTACGCCCGTGTGAAATTAGGTTTCTCCATCCAAACTTTGAACCCCCGTTTCATCTCTTAGGGGGTGAATTTTGGAAAATCCTCTCTTAGTGCTTGCTTACGTCATAAAAGAAAAGCATAGCATAAGTATAATCAGCCTTTTAATGTTCCCACTGCTGGGACTCAGGCCTCCTCTCTAGGAGAGGAGGCATGGGCTATAATCCACCACGCGGGCCCAGTGCGGGTTGGTAAATGTCACATGTCTTCGAATTTTTAGTTCTAGGACATGCCGGTTTCCTCACGATGTTTTCCTTCACCGGTTTAAGAGCAGTGGTGATGAAATAAATTACACAACGTAATGCGCCTGGCTGGGATTGAACCCGCGACCTACAACTCGTAAGTCGGGGCCGTTACCACTCGGCCACCACTGCTCATAAAAGAAAACCTTGTGCAAAATTTCACGCTCCTAGTCCCTGTAGTTTCGTCTGCGCGTTGATACATCAGTCAGTCAGTTTCTCTTTTTATATGTATAAATGTATTGTTTTGTTTTATGAGGTGTGATATCATCTAATAATTCCTTCCGTTCCGCAACAGCAACTGAAAAAAGAACGTGTTGATCATGTTCAGTTTCCTTGCGTGATCGCATAAAGAATGAAGATATCCGCAGGAGAACCAAGGTCACCGACAAATGGCAGTGGGCAGGGCCGGATGGTCGATGGGGACGAAAGGTTCTAGAGTGGCGACAGCGCATCGGAAAACGCAGCGTTGGAAGGCCTCCCACAAGATGGACCGACGACCCGGTGAGAGTCGCGGGAATGCAGTAGATGCGAGAGGCACAGGATCGGTCGTTGTGGTGACGCTTGGGGGAGGCCTATGTCCAACAGCGGACATCTTTCGGCTGAAATGACCATGATGATCATGTTGATGCTGTTGATCGTTCCCACGTAAGCCACGCATCTATGTCCAGTCAATACCTATGTTAAACCAATTGCATACAGTAATAGCAAACAATTAAATTCCAATAGTTTTATTTTTGAACAGAAATGAAAGGGGATTGTATGTTCATACTCCCATAACTAACAAAACCACACTTTTCGTGCTCATAAATATAAGAACATATTAAAACCACAGACAAAGGTACGGGTGCCGGATTAAACTGCTTTTAACCGGTTCAAACCGGTTGGAACTAGAAATTTCGAGTTAATTAGAGAGCTTATTTGAGTCGCATCTATATTTCACGCTATGCGGATAGACGCGCATTCTGCTGCACATTTTTTGTCTTGCACGTAGTTAATATTTGGACGTAAGTCACACCGTTTTGTAACAATACCTATAATATATTTATTTGACTTTGACTGTACAAAGACGGGTGTCTTGACTGGTGTTGTACAGTCGTAGACAATTACAAAAAAATGTTACATTGTTTTTTCTTGACGTACTGGTTTTTCAATCGTCAGATAATTTTATCAGAGTTACAAAAATACCGATTTGACAGCTTTTATATTGATAATATGTCAAACTTTATTGAAGAAAACTTTATAGAAGTTATATTTACGATTAAAAAATCAGTCAGATTTTTTAATCCTGAACACATTATTAATATTTGCACACCATGACAATATGGTAAATATGTTAGCACGACTCCATTAACTGTAACACCTTGCATGCATTGTTTACTATAATAATTGTATGTAAACTCATGTTTGAGCAAATAAATGGAATCTGAATCTGAATCTGATACAGACGAAGTCAGTAAGGGACCTTAACTGTTGTTGTAGCTCTAAATTAATATCTTATTTGAAGTCGTTAAAGGACTTGCCACCATTTGAAAAACTTTCAGAAAGCTTATCGTAGAGTAATACCTCAAGGTATCCAAATAAAAAAAAAATACAGATGAGTAAATAAACTTCTTAGTAGCACGTAACTCAGTGTATAGTGTGGTGCCGTGTCCTCGTGGAGGCAATTGGCGGCAGCGACCTTTCACGTCGGGCCTTGGTTCAGGCTATGGTCCGGAGCGAGGAGGAATGGCAGGCGGTCGTCTCCTTCTGCGAAGCAGTAATGTTAGCGAAGGAGGAGGCTGCACGCGTGAGGGAACGAAGGTCCTCACGCCCTAGCCGACGTAATTCCGACCCCGACTACCAGCCACGGTAGACGCGGGCTTGCGGACGTCGAGCACTGGGTAGCTCGCCGTCCGGCTGTTCGGTAATTAACCACACCGAGCCCAGTCGTTAACAGCGCGTAGTGATCCTCGCGCTCCTCAAAGAGATGTCAGCAAACCGTAGGGGCCCAGTGGGGCCGATGCCCGCTAGCTAGGACCGCGGAGAATTTCTGAAAGGGCAACCCGTAGTCCTAGTACGCAAAGGGTAATTGAAGGATACAGGTGTGGTTTTAGTCAGTAAAAGTCGGACACGCCCTCGCGCTCCACCCAGAGCGCGAGAAGTCATTTGGATGATTTCCCACCTTAAAAAAAAAAAAAAAAAGTGTATAGTGTGGTGTAAACTGAGTTACGTACTGTTACTACGCTGATAAATTGATTACGCTGGGAAACGTCATGCATAACCCTCTCCATTGCTGTTTGGGTGACTTGCATTCTGACGCATAGGACCAGTCGTTATGGTGACACTTTAGGGACGCCTTTGTGTAACAGTGGACGTCTTTCGGCTGAAATGATGACGATGAAGCCTTCTGATGAGGCCTATTGTATTATGTTAAAGTGAAAGCCCAGGACCCGGGGCCTTACCATGATATGTTAAAATGCCAAGCGTGTGAGCGAGAAAGAGGAATGGAACGGTTCAGTTTAGGTCTGCAAATGAATCGTGTTAAGAACTCCTGGTGGGGCCCCAGAATATAATTATTTTCTCACTAGATGGCGCTGAAGTATAGCACTATACTTAAGCACTACATCTGTATACATGAACAGTAATAATTAGGTGGAGTTTGAGGCAATAATTTGATTAAGTTCAATAAACTGGAATGTACGATTTCCGCAAATATCATTTTCTTGATTTAATAATGCTCCTATACACTAAAAACAAAATAAACTAAAAAAAATGAGTTCAGCGCCATCTAACGGGACCATTGCCACGTCACTTTCACCTTAATTACATTCCAATGAAGGTTTTCAAGAAAATTCACACCACCAGTTAGCGCCACTTAGCCGAGAGATTTTCTAATTTTAAAAAGGTATATATACATAAACATGACGTTGACGTTAATTTCTAATTTCATTAACAAGGATTTTGACAGGTGCCTGGACCTGACGACTCAGTGCTGCCACCTGGCGAACCCTCATTAATCCAATATCTCATCCTAAGGGACAAGATCTGATGCGGCAGTTATCTCATAACCATAGATGTCGCAGCATCGCCTACTCAGATAAAAGGATGTCTGATCTAACAGTTTAATCTCGCCCCATGACAGGTCAGTGATCTCACTACAAAGTACTAATCCCAAGTAAATTATTAAGTTAAACTGCGGACGTAGATGGATGGAATTTTTTAAAATTTATTTTAGATTATTATATATTTCAATTTAATTCCATGTTATTCAATTCAATTTTAATTTTATTTAATAATTTTATTTTTAATTATGTACATTAGAAATTAACATAATTGTGACTACTAATACTATGGACGTTCGTCTGAAATAAAATTTAAATTATTATTATTTCCGGATTTTGTATCAGTTTTAATTATTATTTTTAGACTATATCATATATTTTTATGTATTCTCAGGATGCTTAGGTACTGGACCTTTGGAAGGCGTACGATGGGCCGAGACCAATTCGCAGTGGTTCCTTAAACAAGTTTTCGGGGAATGTGGTTCCAACCGAGGATTATTATCCCGTTGCGCGGGCTATGCTAGTGCACCCAAGGACAACACAGGTTGGTGGGAAACTGTTGCGGCATATGGAAAACAAAAATATCCCAAAACACTGGACTGGTGGTTACAGGAACTATGTTAAAATTAATACTAATAATTATTATATTACTAGCCCGTATTGTCTCGCTAATATTTTTAAATAATAATAGTAAAAATCGTTTTAAGAGACTCTATAACTTTATAGAGTCTTTTAAAACTATCAAAATATCTATATCTGTAGATATAGAGCCCAAACACCAACTACGATGCGCCATTGCGATGCTACGTCACGTCGTAAAAATCTACGAGCTCACACGACGCGTCGCAAAAACTTGCGAATTGAATGTGAGCTCAAATCATGGGCTTGCTGACAACGAATGGGTAGCTTACCATCCAGCCGTTTGCTAACCGTCCGGACCGAGCCCAGGTTCAGGCCCAGGAACCTCCTCCTGGAACGCAAGGCAAAGAAGGAACATAGGTGTGGTTTTAGTCAGTAAAAGTCTTGACACGCCCTTCGCTTAGCTCTAGAGCGGAAGAAATCATTCAATGGTTTACCACCTTAAAAATGAATAAAAAATAATATAAAATAATATCTATCTATATATATATAAAAGGAGAAACTGACTGACTGAGATATCAACGCACAGCTGAAACAACAAGGCCTAGTATGAAATTCTGTACAAGGTTTAATTTTATGATGTAGGCGAGCACTAAGAGAGGATTTTTCAAATTTCCGCCCTTAAGGGGATGAAACGGGGGTCCAAAATTGGTATGGAGAAACCTATTTTTACGAGGGCGAATCCGTTGGCAGAAGCTAGTTGCATAGCAGGTCCCTACGATGCAAGATATCGCATCGCATTGCAGTTAAGTGTGGGAATACATAGTTACCATCTTAAAAAGAAATTTTACTGAAATTGCAATTTTGGTTACACGAATACGTCTTCAGTTATTAAATCTAAGTTCTCACATAAATGCACCAGCATGTGAGAACTCTCCTAAAACTAATCCCGTATTTCAACTTGAAATGCTGTGGTAAACCCTTTTCTGGTTTACTTCGGGTTCCGTATAATGAGACGCGAATAATTTTGACACTGCATTCATGAAAGTGGTAATTTCTAAGCAGGAGTAGTAGAAATGCATTAGGAATGGGCAGCTTTGTAATTTTAAGTACCTAGTTTGGTGATTTTGGTCGCTTTGACTGCTATTTTTTAGGTGGGAAATCTCCCGCTCTAGTGCGGGGAGGGAGGGCGTGTCAGACTTTTACTGACTAAACTCATTCCTATGTTTCCTCGTTGCCTTGCTTTCCAGGACCCTGGGTTTTCCTTTCAGAAGTGAACCCATCGCCCCAGTAGGCTTTGACCCTGCTGGGTTTTGCTGACATCTCCTTGAGGCGCGCTTGGAACACTACACACCGTAGATGATTCGGGCTCGGTCCGGATGGTTACCGGACTGCTGGACGGCGAGCAACCCATTGTTCACCGTCCGCAAGCGTGCTTAAGAGAGCTGTGAGTGCAATAATCTACTTGTTGGTGTCATAGAAAAACTGACATCTACGAGTATCAGAATATGAATTGACTAGCTTCTGCCGTCGGCTTCGCCCACCTAAAAATGGGTTTTTCCATACAAACCTTAGACCCCCGTTTCATCCCCTTAGGGAGTGTTTGTGCAAATTTCACGTTCCTAGTCCCAGTAGTTTCGGCTGTGCGTTGATATGTCAGTCAGTCAGTTTCTCCTTTTATATATATAGATTGAACAATTTAATTTTTGATGGAAATATTTTAGCGACATCTGTAACGCCACATAGCTATGAACTAAAAAATAAAATCCTGCACCGTGTTATTGGAGTTCTTCGCGCGATTAGAACATATACCTACACAACAGCCCGAAATCAACGATTGGGCGGTTGGTCTGATCGGACCAGTCACCACACTGGTCTGGTAAGAGGATCCTCCCATTTCAATGATCTTTAAACCCTGTTTCGCATGCCTTTAAAGTTTAAACCAGATTTTTCTTGAGGTTCCGTTCCCGTGGACTCCCTCCTAAACTGAGTAACACATTTTAATGCGGTTTTCACAAAAAGGATAAATAAAAAACTGGGCCAGTGCGAGTCGGACTCACCCCCTGAGGATTCCTTACAAACTCACCTTATGTAAAAAGTTCAATTCCCGAATGGAATCTCGAATTTTTTTCCAAATTGGATATTATTTTTTTTGTGACATAACAACCAATTTACTGTTTTCAGATTTATTCCTATACTTGTTTACGTGTAGACCTTGCTTTATATAAAATTTCAGGATTCTGGGTCAACGGGAAGTACCCTATGAATTTTGATTCCCTTAAGAGTGTCGAAATATATGTTTTTTTGCGACATAAACGGCGGTATCTTTTTTTTTCGTTAACATAGAAGTTTGATTTTTTCACAGCTTCAAGGGACCGCAGACCTCAGTATATGGTTTTAATTTCAATACGATACCTCCACGCGTTCTCGAGATAAAGGGTCTTGACAAACAGACAGACGGAGATAGACGGACAACAAAATGATCTTATAAGGGTTCCGATTTTTCCTTTTGTGGTACGAAACCCTAAAATGAATTAGTTTTTTTTCATACTTTATTTTACTGTATGTGTGAGGTACGAATAAACGTTTTTTCTTTCCTTTCTTTCTAAAAAAATGATAAATGTGATAAATCAGGAAGGCTTATGTATAATTGAACCAGTGCGGAGTCATCTATTGACTTCTTTTAAGGTGGACCCAGAGCCGAAGAATCAATGGATGACTAGTCATTAGCGGAACACATCTGTGTCCTTAAGTTGCCTTTTCCGTTACAGGATCACTGGTTTTCTTTACAGAAATTTCTCGCGGCCTTTGCAGGCATAGGCCTGCTAGGGCCACGAGAAATTTCTGCGCTGCTGGGCCCTACGGTTTTGCTGGCATCTCTTCGAGGCGCGCGTGAACATTATGCGCCGTCGACGACTCGGGTTCGGTCCAGGCAGACTCCGGACAGCCAACTACCTATTGCTCGTCGTCCACAAGCCAGTGCGGAGCCAGGGTTGATAACAAGCATTTTATAATTAAAGGATATAATCTCTCTAACTTTTTTGTTACACTCCGGTGTGATTCTTGCCATTTTTAATCTGTTCCAATTTACGCGTTGTTCGCATATTCTTACTAATTCAGAAGTTGCATTCGAGCCAAGCCGTAAATGCGACAATCGTAGATTTTAATGTACCAAAATTATTGTATTTTCGTGGAATATCTTCTTTATTTGGTAACCAAACATATTGCATCATATCTTTGGCAGGATTGTTTTTTTTTTTTATAAGAGACTGGGCGCTGGAAGGAGTTAAGTGTGAAAATATGAGGACCGGTTTTTGTGCATAGTTTTGAACTCAGAAAAGCATGCAGATTGTGATTCTGGATGCCAGGATGTTATTGGTCCATTTGTTTAACACCCCACCTTCTTCTTATCTATACTTTACTATTATAAAGCTTAAGAGTTTGTTTGTTTGTTTGGTTGAACGCGCTAATCTCAAGAACTACTGGTCGGATTTGAAAAATTCTTTCTACAGGACTTGTTTATGGACAAAAACTTTTCACAAAAAAATATAACCGACTTCAATGTTTCTATAATAGTTTTGTCTCTTCGTTATTCAACACCGACTTCCGAAATTAAAGTTATTTTGCACTTTTCAGTGTTTTTTTTTACATTGAAGTCGGTTGTATTATTTTTTGTAAAAAGTTTTTTTTTTACAGTTTTTAGTTATGGTATCTACCACCACTAAAAAGTGCCCCTCAGTTATATTTAAATACCTTATAGCCAGAGTGCATCTCATGACAATTCTAATAACACCAAACACGGTTAGGTTAAATTAATTTATTGCATAGTTCCGGTGCCTAACCTCAGGCTTCATCATCAGATCAGTTTAATATATTCCCCCTATTCTTTCAGTCAGTCATCGATTACACGTATAAATAAAGCAATTTTACTTGCTACGACAGTTCTGCTGTGATCCTATGAGGAGTTCTGTTCTATATCTTCGAAGTTCATGATCAAATCATAACAATATTTCTATGGGAGCAACTTGGAATCATAAAACTCCAATAAAAAAAAAAAAAAACAAAATCGGTCCACAATTGACCGAGAAATCGGTGAACATACATAAAAAAAAAAAACACATTCAGCCGAACATAGAACCTACTCCTTTTTGAAGTCGGTTAAAAATAATTGGATTGTTTTTGAGTCAGTTTTGGATAGCAGTTGAGGTATCCCCGATTACAATGATCCGCTATGTGTAAGCTTAAAGACAGTGCTGCAAAAACTAGATTAATAAATTATCAAATTTTGAGTAATTATTATCATAATTTTTCTTTTTTGGGTGTTGATTCTTCAAATAACTTACCAAGAGTAATTGTCGGACTTTAACTATACCCCACCTGTGTTCCTTCAATTGCCCTTTGAGTTCTATGATTATTATTATTCCTTCTATCAACGGCCTACTATAAGTAACTTTTGTGAATATTTTTTTCCCTTTCCACCGAGGGTTCCACGACCCCTTCTAACGCACATTAATATAATTTTAGATGACTAAACACTGAACATCTGGTCCCGAAGGAATCCACTGCTGAAGTCATATCCCAAGTTAAATTGACATCGTTACTTATTCACTGAAAACGTCGACGAACTCAAAATGGGGGACACTTTTGATCATGTTTAATATTATTTTAAAGGAAACAAAGGGTTTGTTTATTCATTTTGG
The DNA here is from genome assembly GCA_961205895.1 of Mythimna pallens. Lineage (NCBI taxonomy): Eukaryota > Metazoa > Arthropoda > Insecta > Lepidoptera > Noctuidae > Mythimna > Mythimna pallens. Next base: position 4,487,423 of record OY540830.1, read on the forward strand.
TTTTTCATAATATTGCTATAAGCTAACATAAAGAGAATCGCTTCATAAACCTTTTTTTTTAGTTGGGAAATCAACTACTAGTGGACTTGTTTGACATAAATGAGCAAGGCAGGTTAATCATCCAATGACATCCTCCGCTCTTGGGCGGAGCGTGAGATAGTGTCAGTCTTTCAATGACTAAAAACCCACCCCTGTTCCTCGTTGCCTTTCATACCAAGGCCGAGTCTTCCTTTCAGAATCAGATCCTTGGCCCCAGTAGGCTTCGACCCTGCTGGGCCCCTACAGTTGCTGACATCTCCTTGAGGCGCGGGTGGAATAGTACGCCCCGTCGACGACTTGGGCTCGGTCCGGACGGTTACCAGACGGTCGGACGGCAAGCTACCCATTGCTTGCTGTCCACGAGCTCGCGCCTACGGTGGCCGGAAATCGGGATCGGAATCCCGGCTGAGGCGCGAGGGCCATTGCCTCGCGTGCACGTGCGGCCTTCTGCTTTGCTAGCATTACTGCTTCGCAGAAGGAGACGACCGCCTGCCACTCCTCTTCGCTCCGGACCAAGGCCCGGCGCGAGAGATCGCCGCCGCCAATCGCCCCCACGAGGACACGGCGGGTTGAGCAAGTCAGGTAAGAGTTGGACATGCTCACTCAAATGTCTCACCGATGGCGGCGCTTGTGTTGGATTATTTTGTTCCCCTTAAAATGGTTGAGCTGAGTGGTGCTGCTTGCGTCATGTCCGTGAACGGGCGCTGTCAGTTGAGACTGTTTATCTCTTGCTTAATTTAATTTCTATATTTAGAATTTGTTTTTTTTTTACTTTATTTAGGTACGAGTACATTGTTCTCACATAATAGTAGTAACCGAGATATACTTGTAAATCATAAAATGATTTAAAAGAGTGTCCATGGAGTTTTTGCACATTCTTCTCGTGTTCTTCTCCATAGAAAATGTGCAATTAGCGTAATTTTTCTGACTGACTGACTTCTTGATAATACAAAAGTGCCTGTAAATGATATATTTGAACTAAATTCCTCTTTGATCCTTGAACCAAGGCCTTCTCCCGTTCCAGGATGAAACTAGACCTACTCACTAAAAGCCACCTGTGTCCTTCAGTTGCCCTTTGCGTTCCAGGCTGTTAATACCCCTTGACTGATTAGTTTGGGCAGTATATATGTATATAACTAGATATAGATTTATAGCAGGCGACCACAAATTATCAGCCAATTACTAAATTACTCAGGGCTCCCCAGATAGTTAATTGGCAATCTCAGCCATTATTAATGTGGATACTGATGTGTATTAATAGCCGACTAGCTATGCTTGCAGCACTGCTTGCGGCACTGCAAAGGGTAAAAACGGCAACCTGCTAAGACTCTGCTGCCCGTCTATCTGTCCCCAGACTGTATCTCATGAACCGTGATAGCTAGACAGTTGAAATTTTAACAGATGCCGTATTTCTGTTGCCACTATAACAAAAAATACTAAAATTAGAATAAAATAAATGTTTAAGTGGGGCTCCTATACAACAAACGTCATTTGTTTTTTTTTTGTTTTTGCTACAGACTGTACGGAACCCTTCGTGCGCGAGCCCGACTCGCCCTTGGCTGGTTTTTAAAATCGAGTATGCAATTGTTAAAAAAAAATTGTATTAAGCGTAGATAAAATTGGGTCGATTTCTCTACAACTGATCACATTTCTTCCATCCGTTCTCAGCTTAAATGGCTGCCTATCCGTCACAGGAGATCCCTCAGATCCCTCTGCACGCTCTTCGCCATAATGAACGATCCTTATGCTTCTGATTATTTAAAACAATATTTTAAAGTGTTTGGTAGTTCTCATAATCTTAACCTTCGTACATCCAAAAACATGTTTCTTCATATTCCTTCTCACCGTACTGGCTTTATGTCTAATTCTGACGCTGTCTCTACCATAAAACTCTGCAATGTGCTTCCCCTTGACATAAAAAAAAAGAAAATTATCCTTCAAGCGTAAAATTCGGAACTACTACTTGAATTCCTCTCAACCTTAGTTCGGTCTTTGTCAGAATTATTATTAAGTTCTCTTAATTATTTAATATTTTTCATAGTATTTATTAGTTTATGTGGATGGATGGAGAGGGAGAGGGAGACCAAAGAAAAGATGGATGGATTGTGTGAAGAGTGATATGAAAGAAAAGGAAGTTAATGATAGCATGGCGAGTGACAGGGCAGAATGGAAGAAAAAAACATGTTGCGCCGACCCCAAATAACACGGAACAAGGGCAGGAAGATGATGATGAGTATTTATTAGTTTATAATTTTAGCATATTAAGTTTTTTTTTTATTTTGTTTTTTTTTTCAAACCTACCACAGTTTTGTCTTTTTTAACCTAAAGGTCGACTGGTAGAGAATGCCTTGTTGCATTAAGTTCGCCTATGTACCACTACTGTACATGCAGTTTAAATAAATAAAGAAACGCGAATTTTCCAAAAGAATTAGATTATTGATTTAATTGATTTTTCCAAAAGAATTAGATGATTTATATGAGTGATTCGAGTAAGCGAAACCGGACATAGTTTGTATACCTACTAGTTAGGTTCATCGCCGTTACATGGTTGAAATTTCACTTAACCATAGGTACTTCAAGTATTGTGAAAACATTAATTGTGCGTACAGCTGGAGAGAGAATTCTCTGCCAAAATCTGCGCTTCTTGCCCCCCTAACCAAGTTACAATCGTTTCGTTCGCGCCGAACGCCTCGAGTAGACCACGCCTCCGATTCCTTTGTTCTGACCACGTAACTGAGCGTTGAGATGACGTCAGGGCTGATAACTATAATCTGGAGATTTTCAATCAAAAATGAATAGCTTGTAGATAATCGTACTGTCGTCTTTATCATCAGCAAAAATCAGTGGTATTGAAACAAAAGCCTATCAATACTTAAAATTAAAATATTCTGCAATATTGTGCAATGTTGTGGCGTAAAAATGGTGTGATTTTGATATCATTAAAACTAGGACAATCATTGCGTAAAGTGATATCGTAAAGGTTCGAAAATATTGCGAAATTCTTGATATATCGTATTAAAATCTATTGGAAATATTGCGAAATTCCTGATATGTCGCATTAAAATTTATTGTATTGGACCTTTTTCTTCCGCTTCCTTTTTCTTCAAGAAGGTGTGTGTACCATTATTATGGAAGTATTGTAAAATATTTTTTTTATCAATCATTTTTTTAAAAGAGTATATATCTAGCAGACTATTTGTGACGTTTATTTCCGGTTCTTCTCCATAGGAGACAACCAATTGTAAGCCCGTGCACTAAATTTTGATATTTTACTGGTGTGAAATAAAAACATTTTGGATTTTTAATTTTTTTATTTACAGGCACTTGAAGCATTTATACATATTTTGGCTTTGGGATGACAACGTACCAATGATCCTTTGGATTTTCTTTTCAGGTTTTTTTTTTTTAAGTGGGATAATCATCCTATAACAAATCGCGCCATTGGGCGGGGCGGGAGATAGCGTCAGACTTTTTTTTAGGTTGGAAATCATCAAATAATTCGTCCCACTCTGAATGATACCCTGTGATCCTTCAGTAGCCCTTTTTTCATTCCAGGGCCATGGTAACTCTTTCGGCAGTCCTGCATCCCACCTCTGATTTAGCTGGTGGCTGTAGGAACGTGGACCATTGAACATCATAAGGAAAATGGTTTCCTCCCAAAAATATTGAAAAGATAACTTATATCTACCGAAAATTGCTCTGTATATTAACGATTCTTTTTGTTGAATGATTTCAAATATTTTGCAAGAATTATTTATTCTTTTTAATTTTCTTTTCGTTTTTTTTTTTATGTTTCTGCTCCACCCTAAGGTCGATTGGTAGAAAATGCCAATACAGTGTTCATTACTAGTGCATAAAGTTTTAATAAATAAATAGGTAAATATTTTCTTATACGCGTTCGCGTTTGCGAGTGTGTAGGGGACGACAACAATAAGCTGACAAAATTCGATTTGTTATGGCTTTGAATATTTGTCATTTGCAAGTGTTGCGACGCAACAGTTTAACTGACGGAAGTCACTATGGCTGATAAGAGTTATGGACGTAGTGCAAATAATAACATACTTTTATTAGGCGTGATTAGACATTGTGTTAAAAATAAATTGTACAAACGTGACGTTGCTGGTTCGAACATGTTCAAACGCATATTTGCAAAACCAATATCGTTTATAAAACTAAGCATAAAAATAAATGGCTGTATATTTCTTTGTGTATAAAGGTATTCTAATAGATCAGCCGGGGTGACGCGATCATTTGAGGCCCAATTGTAGTCGTAAAGCGTCGTACTTTCCATTTCCTTCTGTTAGTCCCCCACGATAGCACCTAAGCTACAAGCTTATAGAGTATATTTTTTTGTTTGTAAAGGTAGAACTCCATTGGGCACACTTGGGCCACGTACGCCGATCTGGGCGCGTCGGTCTCCATACAATTTATATGGCAACTAGACTTGTAGAGCTACATTAGGGCCACGTCACGCGACGCGACTCTACGTACAAATTAGGCGTGGCCCACGTGTGTGTTGGTCTAATGTAATTCACTTTACTTTTTCACGCTAAAACTGCTGCTCACGGGTAGACTATGTTATGGAATAACACGAAGGATTTTTTTGCCCCGGGAGAAGCTAGTATCACATAAAGTTCTTATCTTGAATCTTATGACTTCGTCACACATGACGGTTTTTGTGACTACTATCGCTCTAGGGCGAAGAGAGAGGGCGTATCAGACGTTTAATGACTAAAACCCTTCAGTTGCTCTTTATGTCCCAGGACCACTGGTCCCCCATTCAGAAGTCGATCAATGGCCCTATTATCTTCGGTCCAGCCCCTACGGTTTTGCTGACGTCTACTTGAGGCGCGCGTGGAACTACTACGCGCCGTCGATGATTCTGGCTCGGTCCGGATGGTTACCAGACGGCCAAACAGCGATCTACCCATTGTTTGTCGTCCGTTAGTCCACGCCTACGGTGGTTGATAGTCGGGGTAGGGGTTTCGGTGGCTAGGGCATTAGGATGTCTATTCCCTTATGCGTGCGGCCACCACCCATTCACTCGATTCCCTTACTCGATTTTGAAGATACCTTTTAGTTTTTTGGGTGGCAAATCATCAAATAAATTCTCCCGGTCTGGGTGGTACACAACATATTGTTGACTCGGGCCTGGTCCTTATAGGTCACCGGTGGAACTTTTGATCAAGAGACTGATTCGATTTAGTACAACACTGTCTACCAAAAATTCTGAAAATTATCAATTCAGCCGAAAGACGTCCACTGCTGGACATAGGCCTCTCCTAAGCGTCGCCACAACGACCGGTCCTGTGCGTCTTGCATCCATCGGATTCCAGCGACCCTGACCAGGTCATCGGTCCATCTTGTGGAAGGTCTTCCAACGTTGCGTCTTCCGGTACACAGTCGCCACTCCAAAACCTTTCGGCCCCAACGGCCATCAGTTCTGCGTGCAACGTGCCCTTCCCATTGCCATTTAAGTTTGGCGATTCTTCTTGCTATGTCGGCAACTTTGGTTCTTCTGCGGATATCTTTATTTCTGATTCGATCACGCCCGGAAACTCCGTGCATAGATCTTTTCCGTGCCTAGATCTTTCTATAGCCCTCTGGGTGACTTTAAGTCTTCTTATGAGGCCCATTGTAAGCGACCACGTTTAGGAGCCATATGTCATCACTGGCAACACGCACTGGTCATAGACTTTCGTCGTCATCGTTTCTTTCTGGGAATATTGAAAGAAACTAGGCCCTATATTCAAGTTAGTTTGAATTACCGATTCGGTTGTCATGACAACTGAAAATACCTTAGATAAATATTGATCCATGCTAAAATTATGAATGTGGATGTTAATCTGCCTGTGTCGCAGTTAAACTACTGAACCAATATTGATGAAATTGAATATGGAGTAAGCTTGAACACCAAGGAAGGCTATCTTTTATTTGGTTTAATAACCGACGTTATGCAGAAAAAAATCTCTGGCATCTCTGAACATAATATTATTTATTATACTTAAAAAAAAAAAACTATAGTTGATATTACTCCGAATATAAGGGTGATTCTTTTGTTGTTGATTAGGACTGAAACATATTCAGCCCCCCTAGCCAAGTTACGATCGTTTCGTTTGCGTCGAACGCCTCAAGTAGGCCACGCTTCCGATTCCTTCGTTCTGACCACGTGACTGAGCGTTGAGATGACGTCAGTCCTAATCAACAACGTCAAATGTTACGATCGCCAAATGTGGTTGAATTTATCAAAATGGAGGCATTGATATTGAATTTGACTTACACAATTATCTCTCTTGCTCATAATCACAACGGTAGAATCTTATCCCTTAATCCTCAAACCCCGGTAATCGACGTCGATAACTTACTTGATTTCCCCCCCGGATATAACTTTTTCCCCGGGGCAAAGGACAATTTTTTGATTGATGACAATTTGATTAACATCAAGTTTCTTTTCTAATGGCACAATTTTCTGATTAGTATTAAAAGTGGCGGTTTCGACTGGCAACTCATTTCCTGCCGTTTTGAAAGACTTTCCTTTCTAAATGGGATGATAATGTGATTAGATTTTCTTTGTAATTATAGCTGTTTTTTAAGGTTCCGTACCTCAAAAGGAAAAAACGAAACCCTTATAGGATCACTTTGTTGTCCGTCCGTCCGTCTGTCTGTCTGTCTGTCAAGACGCTTTATCTCATGAACGTGTGGAGGTATCGAGTTGAAATATATTCAAATTTGTAGTTTCTTGAAGCTGTAAAAAAATTAAATTACCTAGTTAACGAAAAAACAAGACATGTCTTAAAAAACGTATATTTTGACACTCTCATGGAAATCAAAATTTATAAGGTACTTCCCGTTAACCCTGAATCCTGAAATTTGGCATAAAGCAAGGTGTTATAGCACATGTATAGAAATATATAATATAAATACAAAAAAAATATAATAAAAAGAGTAAATTTGTTGTTACCTACGTCATAAAAAAGTAATACTTTTTTGCTATTCGGAAAAATTCGGAAATTTTGGTTTGTACGGAGCCGTCAGTACGCTTGTCTGACTCGCACTTGCCCGGTTTTTTTTGAGGTTGAGATAGTCTTTCATTTGAGCGATTGCGTTCATCGTTATTTAAGCGATTGCCTTAATCGTTATTTGAGCGATTGCCGTCATCGTTATTTAGTAGAAGTAACAAACATAAACACTTACAAACTTTTGTCTTTATATAACACTAATTTTTAATTAGTACAATTATTTAAAGGGCTTATTAGAAAAGGTCTTGTTATAATTTAGGTAAAGTTTCAATAAATAATATTCATAAACAGTAAAGTTATAAGCTTTTGTTTATATCCCAAAATGTTACTCAATATATGGAAATATTGTATAATATGCTATTGATTGTGAAAGAATAAATTACGATCAAAATGGAATAACACGGCGCGTAGTATTTTTTTGTAGCAATTGTTATGAATAACTATGAATTACACTATTATGAATTTATCAATTTTGACAAATTTTCGTGGATAATTTTTGGGGTTTATTTTTTTTTACTTTTGACTGCAAAAATATGATCAGTAACGGTACGGATAAAGCCCCACTTTTTTGAACTAATTAAAAAATAGGGTTATATAATACCTACTAAGTGGCAATAAGCAGGGCACATTGCTCGCAGAACAGATGGCCGTTTGGGGCCGAAAGGTTCTTGAGTGAGTATCGAAAGACGCAGTGTTGGAAGGCCTCCTACAAGGTGGACTGATAACCTGGTAAGGGTTGCGGGAATCCGATGGATGCGTGACGCACAGCACCGTTAATTATGGCGACATTCGGGTAAAGCCTGTGTCCAACAATGGACGTCTTTCGGCTGAAATGATGATGATGAATATCCACTCGCTGCTGCCAGTGGCTTCGCACGCGTGAGAGTAAAAAATGGTCCCATGTTAATATACTTCGGTATATGTGCAATGGTCTATCCGTGTGTCAAATTTCATTCAAGCCCATTCAGCCATTCGAGCACTTTGATGTAACAAACATCGGAACGGCTGAACAAACTTACAAACTCGCGCCTTTATAATTTTAGTGTGATTCGTAAATCTAATGACATATTTATCTTATGGTCATGTGAAGAAATCATCATCATCATTTCAGCCGAAAGACGTCCAATGTTGGACATAGGCCTCCCTCAAGCGTCGCCGATCCTGTGCCTTTCGCATCCACCGCACTCCCGCAACTCTCACCAGACGGGCTGTCGCGCAATAGGGGCCATTTTTTGGTTGTGCTTATCATTAGGGGGGTTTTGCCATAATCGCCACGCTTAGCATGGGTTGCCGTTGATCGCAGTTTAGTTGTTGCAATTCACAGAGAATGCTGCTGCCCATTCTCTGGTATGTCCCTTAGTCACATCTTACGACACCCACAGGACGAGATGGGATGGTGTTATTCTTTACGTCCGGAAGAAATACCATAAAAGTAATGTTACTAAAAGAGTTATATATAAATATAATTGTGGATCGATGGAACGGGAGAAGGAGGTGAAACAAAATACGAATGAAGTGTGTAAAGACTGATATTTATGAAAGAAAAGTGATGGCGCGATGATGAGAGCGGGTTGAGTCCCTACAGCGGGAACATTATATAATATTATGGCTGATTGATTATGTGTGGTTGTAATGTTGGAAGATACTTATTCATTTTCAAGTAGCTGAAATCCTTTAAAGTCATTTCCTTATTAAGAATAGATAACTACTACTTAAAATAGGTACTTTGATAAGACAACTACTTATCGATTACTCATTTATTGATACGGTATCGAACCATATATTGTGACGATAGTCATATATGTGATGGCACAGTAGGTGTTATCACACCTACTTATCTACATATGTATCAATACGATAATGAACGTAGGAGTATTTTTGTTTTTAGCAACACTAATTTTGAGAGACTTTCCCTCAATTTTTGAATTAAACATTTGAAGTTCATCAATTTCGTAAATTCTACTTTCGCCGAAAAACCTGTCAAAATTAGGCATTAAATTAGGGTTTGAGACGCAATTCAGAAACCCACGCTATTACTTTCGATTTCAGCAAAACCGCAGGGTCGAAGCCTACTGGGACCATGGGTTGACATCCGAAAGGGAACCCATGGTCCTGGAACGCAAGGGCAAAGAAGAAACATAGGTGTGGTTTTAGTCAGTAAAAGTCTGACACGCCCTGTCGCTCCACCCTAGAGTGAGAGAACTAATTCGATTTCAATGATGAAAAGAAAAAAACCCTATTACTTTATTGAAACCGTATTGAATTTTAATTATCAAATTCATTTTGTTGTTGTAAGTTGTTACAGCAATACCTGTTGATTGGTGCAACAGTTTGTTGATGGTGTTATATAATACAATTATTTCAGAACGTGTGTATTATTTCAGAACACGTACAAGCAAAAAAAAAGAAAATAAAGTAAAAAATAAGCAATTACAAAAAAAAAAAATCTTAGAGAATTTTTAACACATTATTTTATTTATTATTTATATCTTAGGCTAGACCTAACTAATTAAAAAATTCATAATCGGTTGCAGCATACGAAAAATATCCAGCAGTCATTCCTTGAAGTCCGACTAAAAATGATTAGCAAAGCGTCAAAAACCATAAAAGCAGGCAGGGAGACAATACAACACGTCCAGATATACCTGTACCTTGGCCAAGTAGTCACAATTCCAGGTGTGGCAAGACAAGGAAATCGCAAGACAATCTGAAAACGCTTGGAAGAGCTAGTGGAGGACCTATTTAAAGGTGAGTTGAATGTAGCACTAAAACAAAAGCTTACATACGTATTTTCACCATTATAACCTATGGCGCAAAAACTTGTCTTTAAATTCAGAAATCAAAACACTAGGATCAACAAAATACTAAGATATTAAGTTTACTTAAGCGTTTTATTTAATAACTTGAAAAATATCGTTTGGTCTTCGTGAGCGTTTCTCATTGCACCCTCGGTTCTACAACGGCGCTATTCCACCTCAGCTGCAATCAGAAAGTATTTTTCTACTTTCATCAGAATGTGTCTACTATTCTCGATTCCACAATAAATATTTGTTTCTACTGACGTATTTATTTAGTTATCGTACGCGAAAATCATTTCGAGACCAGCCCCCCTAGCCAAGTTACGATCGTTTCGTTTACGTCGAACGCCTCGGGTAGGCCACGCCTCCGACTCCTTTGTTCTGACCACGTGACTGAGCGTTGAGATGACGTCAGAACAAAGTAATCGGAGGCGTGCCCTACTCGAGGCGTTCGACGCAAACGAAACGATCGTAACTTGGCTAGAGGAGCAGGGTTTGATTTCCAGGTTGAAAAAGTATTCTTTCGTATTTGTGATTAAATATAAAAAAAATCGACTAAGTTTTTTTTCTCTATTATTGATAGGCTCGCGTTTGACCATCATCTCACCTGATAGTAAGCGATGATGTGGTCGACGATGGAGAACGCTTGCCTAGAAGTAACCTATTCACTCTTGATTTAAAGACCCCTAAGTTGCTATTGTTGTTGTTGTAGTTGTTGTCGCTATTTTTTATAAAATAGTGGATTTAGGTATCTAACTACAAATTTGCTCGACTTTATCAATTATTACTTTACCTGGTGCTATCGATAAATATCAAGTTAAATTCGAGAGTGCTGTAGAAATCACTTGTCGATCTCGATATCGATCGGCAAATCAATAGCAGCGATTGAAACAGATACGTTGTTACTTACACATTCAATCGATTTTGCTTGATCACGCGTGTCAACAGTTAAAAATTTAGCAAGTCTGTAAGCACATTTAGATATAGTAGTTTATATTTTAAATATTACAACACTAAAATTTATCCTGGGTAAAACCTACGATAAAATTTAGTGTAACATTTATTTTATCACACTTCTTCATATCATTCCAACGATCGCACGCACAGTTTTAAATTTATTGGATATTTAGAAAATGGTGACTGCTGTAACGTGTCTTCCACATCATAGAAACGTATTCAATCGACCTTATCCTGTGTTAAAATTTGTTTTACTTTGATTCATTTTCGCGTTTGAAAAATGGCGAACAAGAATTTACGGACCTCTGCGGACATCACGCCGTATGACGTGCGGGCTTCAAATTCGAGGTAAGGACTTTTTATTGATATTATTTTTGTATCTTAAACTTGCTGACTGTACTAAACCACCCTTAAAATAAGATAAACTTTCTGTGTGATGGAAATTATGCAAATTGGTCACGATAATGACGTTATGAGAATAGGCAGCCATATTGGAAACCTAATACTACTTTTTTTTTTCTGCTGTCAAAGCGGTCTCTATTTATGAATGTAGAAAAAAAATATCGATCGATGTTGCAAATTTAATTTGATTGAAAGCAACATTTGATTGAAATAAAAATAATGCATACAAATGTGTCATCAGTTAAGACCACGCCCTAATGTGCCATTTTAGTTTGGTCTCTTAGGTGGTTACTCATCACAGATGTCATCATTTTCAATCCAAGCAACACGCAGAAAATTTAAGTCAATCTGCTGCCCAATCTATATATTTTGCTAGAATATGCAGTTCATATTTACTTGGAAGTTTCATAGTAAGTAGAAATCCAGGCAGCCTCAGTATTAATTAACATTTTCGGAAAAACTTTGACTGGACTTACAAAAAAAAAGTTTACCTACACGTTTAGTACAATCAGTAAGTGAAGTATGATTAACAAACTTTCATATTCTTTTGTTTCAATAAGGCATGTCAATACTAAATCGGTACTTTTCATGCCTTTGTAATTCAGTCGAGAGCCCACCGCACCAGTCGCCGCCGTGAGGTTCGACAAGGATGCACCTTACTATGACATGAGTGGTGATAAGTTCCTGATCATTCTCAACCAACACACGTTTGAGAAACCCAAATGGTTTTCTTTTAGGTTTGTATTACTTTTTATTAATATTCATTCATTTATCTTGATAGGATCGCCTTTAATCTCACCTGATGTAAGCATGTTTGAGAAGAAGTAAAATTTTTTTCTTTAATATCTATTTTGTTTTTAAAGAGCTTATAATATGACTGGCCATAGCATAACCATTCAATACAAAACATTTTATTTCATATAGGCCGATATAGGCACCTACAAAACGTCAGAAGTTAGTGTATAGTTCAATTGGTCTTTCCCTATGAAGAAGAACCATGAAGAAACTCTAGGATAGCACTGTCATAAAGACAATATTGGCAAAGCGGCCAATATTTTGGACACATAGAAAAACTACTCGATGCCATATTCCAGTTGGTTTTTGGGTTATATTGTAGTACTAGCTTCTGCCAGCCGCTTCGCCCGCGCTGAAGTTGATTTCTCCATTTTTTTTTTAATAGCCTATACTGTCCCACTGCTGGGCAAAGGCCTCCCCAACTTCTTCCAGGTGTTCTTTTCTTGAGCCACCTCACCTCGAAAACCAGTCCTTGCGGTAGGCATCTAGGTCGTCTCGCCACCTCTTCCCAGGTCGACCTCGGCGGCGTCGTCCATCTTCAGGTACTCACTTTGTGGAGACTCTTACCCACCGGTCAGAGTGCATGCGGCTGATGTGACCCGCCCAATCCCATTTCATCCTGGCAGCCTTTGGTTTCTCCATACAAATTTTCAACCCCCGTTTTATGCCTATAGGGGTGGAGTTTCATATAATCCATTCTATTCTTAGCGGCTGTCTAAGGAACCTACCTGCCAAATTTTAAGTTTGCAGGTGTTATAGTTTCTGAGATTTCATCACTAATCAGTGAGTGGTATTTCGCTTTTATATATATATATAGATATATCTAAACTAATATTATAAAGAGGAAAGATTTGATATTATACAAATTAAGTATATTTTATTAACAACTTAACTTTTTATTACTTTACATTAAAAATATCATAAACGAATTTGTTTAAAAAAGATTTGGGGTATGCTACAGGTAAAATATATAAAAACCACAATAAGATACGACATATACTCACTAGAATGATATGTAGTGGTTATTACACTTATAATTTATAATATTTTTATTTGCTTCATATTGCAATAATTTGATTGCGTCATCCCCTTTAGCTGTACTTGAATGATGAATTATTATTACACAACACAGTTGACAGGTATATGATTATAGGCTCAAATATTTTTGTGTCGGGATAACCTGCCTAAACTAAAATATTGCGAAATAGTGATACTGAAATTTTTGTGCAATCGTTGCGCAATCTGTAATGCTTAGCCCAACCGAAAAAAAAAACATTGCGCAATTCATGTTATGCAATGTTTGTCTTTAAAAAAAATCTTTTTTTTCAGGCATCAAAGCCCATAGTGAGTTAGTACAGACAAATTTACTTTAATAACTATGTTAGTAGGTCATAACAAAAACAAATACATTATAGACAATGACAATGCATAGACAATCAGGCAATCTAATCTGAATGGTTTATCAAGCTCCATGCAATACATGCAGCTTGATAAACCTACCCACTGTATGCCCATCCAGCCTGTCCGCAAACACCTTCTGGATGCCGTTGGTGCTCCCCCTCACTCGGCTTATTATGGAGGCAACTTTTTTTCGTATTATCGCAAAGTAGTCGTCGGTCTGCGCATCAGCGAACATACCTGATGCACTATAATGCGGTGGAAGCCTCAGCAACACCGTGAAGGCATTATTGTACTGTATACGCAGGGTTGTCTTTACAATTTGTTTTATTTTTCTCATAAATAAAGATGCTAGGATATTAAAATTTATAATAGCTTGAGTTCATGGAGTTTCTTGCACGTTCTTCTCCATAGTAATCTGCGCTAGCTGTCGACCCAATCTGGCAGGCATGCGTACCAAGGGGCAATACCTAGATTACTTAGTCTCATACATTTTATTAATAAGAAAGTAAGTGATGTGATCTAAGGGGCTATATTTCACCGGGACACCATAGTGGCGCGACCAGTCGCCGCTACCAACAAAATGTATATAGCTCTATAAAGAGTCACTTGGGGCCTAAGTCTGCTATTTTTTATAAATTCGTCATTCCAACACGATCCCATTGTCATTTTGCTAAAATTTCGTAACCTGCTAATTCATAATGATTGATCATTGGTCGGTCAATGGTCTCGTAATAGAGTTGTGGTAGAATGACAATATCGAGCTTATTAAAAGCATGACTGCACATTGAAGTTCTAATGGTAGGCTAGGTCACTGATCAAAGGAACTGTCAAAATTTTGGCAGATTATCGCATACTTCAGACATTCATTTGTCACTTCTTTCAATGGAGTGTCAGTAGTTGACCATTGGAAAGTCATAATGACGGCATAATATTAGTAGATTACCAAACTTGTCACAATCAGCAATTATGAAATCAATGATAGACCATTCTGACACTATTGTGATAGCAGACTTGAGGCCCTGGTGTTCGTTTAATTGCGCAACCAATTTGGGGGCGCGACCAACTCGGACGCGTGCATTTAATGTCCATTTTGATACTATCTCAGTGTGGTGTAGCGACTCTGGTGTCTGTGTGGTATCTTGTTCGGTAGCTTATGGACACCATGGCGGCGCGACCAGGGGCGCCGCCATGGTGTCCCGGTGAAATATAGCTTACTCTATTTAATTATATACAATGTAGCTGAAGCTGATGCTTATGTTTAAAACAAATTGGATATAGGAAAACTAAAAGTCTTGACTACCACACTCTAATATTATAAAGGTGAAATATTTGTGAGTGTGTGTATGTTTATTTCTTCTTCACGCTTGAACGGCTGAAAGGATTTCGATGAAACTTGGTAAACTGGTACCCGGGTAGAACATATCCTGGAATAGAGGATTTCTATCCCGGGAGCATGTTTTCTTTGGATAACTTTCTACTATTTTAGATATGGTCTAACGTTTGCCAAATTTTCTTTCAAATCCTTTTAGAAGTTTGAACGTGAATAAGTAACAGACATTCACATATGCATATATACAAACGTTTGCGTCTATAATATATGTTCAGGCATAAATTAGATTAGGCATTCTTTAATCAGTCAAAGAAATGGTTAATGTAATTTATGCAAGATTATGTGTGCTCCTATTTTATTATTTTATCTTATCTGTTTTGGCGTTTGTTTACAAAATTTCTATTGAATTCACTTATTACTTGGAAGTACGACAAGAATTAAATATATGGATATAGTACGTAACACTTTCTGCAAATATTTTTGTGCACATATTCGTGACTAATATTGCAGAACAGATTTTCCCCCCTAGTCAACGCCTCGAGTAGGCCACGCCTCTGATTCCTATGTTCTGACCACGTGACTGAGTGTTGAGATGACGTCAGAACAAAGGAATCGGAGGCGTGGCCTACTCGAGGCGTTCGATGCAAACGAAACGATTGTAACTTGGCTAGGGGGGCAGGGATGCTTGGGTCACGAGTAGACCATGTTCTGGAATCGGACATAGGAAGCCTTTTATCTTGGGATTATATTCCCATGGGATGATTGTCTGCATTCATGCAAGCAAAACTGCTGGCAAAAGCTAATATATTGTATTATAAATAAGTAGAGTTTATTTGCAGAAAATAGATAATTTTTCTAAGTTAGTTTTGATTCGATTTAAAAAAAATATTTCTCTGTTAGACAGTTACATTGTCATAAACCCTATAAAACACACGCTTTCTGTGACAAATACAACTGGAGCAAAAACGCAAAGCTGCCGTAGTCTGTGTTTCCTGATAGCTACAACCTAGGGGTCTTTAAGTCAAAGGTGAATAGATTACTTCTAGGCAAGCGTGCTCCGTCGTCGGCCACATCATCGCTTACCGTCAGGTGAAATAGTGGTCAAACGCGAGCCTATCTATAATAAAAAAAAATTAGTTGTAGATAATAATAATAATATTCCACAACTATCACATAACGTCATCTAGCCCCAAGCTAAGTAGAGCTTGTGCTATGAGTACTAGACAACTGATAAATATACTTATATAGTTCTAAATACACATAGTCCATACTCGCATTATAGATAAATTACACCCAGACACAGAACAAATGATCGTGCTCAGCACACAAAGGTTTGACCTCCGGTATAGCAGTCAGGACCACCAACCACTAGACCAACAGGCCAGTCCAATAATAATAATAATCATTCTCTATTACAGGAACAGGGCATCCATGAGGCACGGAACCTATAATGATGAAAGGCGGTTAAGAGAGGTCTTCCATACACTCGGCTTTTTAACCTTCGTGTTCCGAGATATGAGACACAAGAGCATTATTGAATATCTTACTGCAAGTAAGTTTTTTCTGTCAGTTATGGAGTCCAATGGGCCTACCACTCGCATAAGCTTTGCCACAATTTTGCCTGAGTAGGCCCGTTTGTATGCCGTGTGAAATTGTATGAGTTTGATTGGTTTGTACACGGAACATCGGTTTGTAATGTACTGTGGGGGGCTGGAGACGCAATGAAAGGCTTCTTGTATTCTTTAAAGTATTATTTAGTATTTAGCACTTTCGTTATATGTTTCTATATAAAATATATCGTCCCGACATTAGTCTATTCTATTGATTGACATCAATCATCTAAACTTTTCATAACATAAACCTTAAAGGCCAGTTAGCAAATTAATAATAAGTGTGACCTATTTAGTCGTCACAGTACTGTACAAGCAGATGTTCCGTGTACAAACCAGTCTGCGCAAGCAAAACTGTAGTGAAGTTTATGAGTGTAGTAGGCCCAGAAAGGCCTGTACAAACGACGGACTGTCTTTAGAGAACAAAAATCCCTGAATCGTGAGTAAAATGTCTGAACTTGTCACGGACTCAACGCACACGGTGTGGGAAATTTAGTGAGCTGTACATTAGGGAAGCAATTACCTACTCCGATAACGTTATGTTGTTCTTCACATGAAGTTTAAGAAAAGGAGAACACGTTTTGAATGCAAATAATTTAAGTGTCTTCAAGGCTAGAGTAAATAGGCTCGTAATAAACTAGTGCGATTCACAATCAACAATCGCATCACTGCCTACCATCAGGTGGGATCGCAGTCAAGCACTGGTTTAACCATTTAACCGCCTACGTCGCACATCCACGACCAAATATTCCATCTTGTCAGCTCTTCTGTCACCTATGGGGATTGGAGAGCTAAACGAGATGGAGTACCCAGTCGCTAACACATCATCCTGGCGAATAGGACGCGAAAACACTCGTCAGACCAATCCAAAAGTTAAAGGGTTATTTATTTATTTATTATATTCTTTATTGTATACCACATAAACAAAAATACAGGACAAACATAATTAAAAATAAGTGTACAATGGGCGGTCTTATCGCACGGGGCAATTTCTTACAGACAACCTTTGGATGGACTGAAAGAAAGGATAGGTTTAGGGCTGTCAGTGTACAACATCAGAAAAATACTAATAAGACATAATAACACAATTACATACATACAATATAAGAAAAAAATATACTAATAAATATTGAATATATAATTGAGCCAGGAGAAGAAAAAAACAAAATGAAAGGTAATGCTCCTTCACCATTAAAAATAATTTAAAAAAAATCCATCCCTTTATTTCGGCTCGATTAATGAATGGATATTTTCATGCGCTTAATGTGTACTTAAGTTCGCTGTGTGCGTTGCTGCGCCTAGTCACATTAGTTCTATTTTTTCGAAAACACCCCCGTACTTTTGTCTAATCCGGCCTATCAATGTTCTCATTTGTTCGGGGGACTTTTCGTACGTGTTAATTTTAATCCATCGTGTGCGTCGTTCGATATAGTGGTAAGGGATTTATTTTGAAGGTCGAAAAAGCACGTCGAGGTTTATCCCCTCGCTTGTGCAGGCCATCATACACAGACACACTAAGATAAGCTAATAAATAAAACGAAACTTCTTTACGATTAAAGCATCAATGACTAGGTTTATGGATGAAAAGGGCTATGCTCGGAGTTTCCTTGCGTGATCGCATCAGGAATAAATATATCCGAAGGAGAACCAAGGTCGCCGACATAGCACGAAGAATTGTCAAACTTAAGTGGTAGTGGGCAGAGCACATGGCTCGTAGAACGGATGGTTAATGGGACCGAAAGGTTCTAGAGTGGCGACCGTAGAAACGCAGCGTTGGAAGGCCTCCCACGAGGTGGACAGACGACCTGGTGAGAGTCGTGGGAATGCGGTGAATGCGAGACGCACAGGATCGGTCATTATGGCGACGCTTGGGGGAGGTCTATGTCCAACAGTGGACATCTTTCGGCTGAAATGATGATGATGATGATGACAGGATTTTTAACCGACTTCACAAAGATGATTGGGAAGTTTTTTTGAAGGTGGAGGTTCTCAATTTGTAGGAATCTCCTTTTTATTAAGATACCCGATTGCTCTTATACGCCTGAACCGATTATCATGCATCTCATCCATATACAGAATCCAACGAATTTATTCGAAGAGAAATTATATGAGCAAAACAATATGCATTTTTATTTAAAATTCCAGTCGCGTCTTTGGACCACACTAGGACATCATGCATCTGTGTCACAATCCTCACGCATGGGGACAAAGGGGGCAAGGTTCTTGCAGCAGACCAGTCGTACCAACTGAGTGAAGTCATGGACATCTTCGGGAAGCAAACGAGCCTGATCAACAAACCGAAGCTGTTCTTTGTTCAGGTATTTTTATACAGTCTGCGTCATATCTTCAGCTTTTTCTTTGATTTAAAGGTCTTTCTGGCGTCTTTGGATCAATGCAATTTGATCTAATGCTGGTGGTCCAGTCTTCAGCACTACTTACCTGTTTGAAAGTCGTAGGTCCACCTAACTGGAGGGCGTTCCATGGTACACTTGCAATTTCAGAACGATTAAGGACTAGTTCTGCCTCACAGATGTTAAACCTTTTTTTTTGAGGTGGGAAATCATCAAGTTACTTCTGCCGCTCTGGATAGTGTGGCAGGGCATGTCAGACTTTTACTGACTGAAAGCCACCGGTGTCCTTTAGTTTCTCTTTGTGTTCCAGGGCCACTGTAAACAGAGATCAAACCTAGTCTGGCCTTATGTCTTGCGATATTTGATCAAAAATATACTCTTAGTTGACAAAATTTCATGTGTATATATAATTTTTTTCTAATTGTATTTTTTAAGTTCCAATCTGATTATAATATCACCACCCACAGGCTTGCCGAGGTGGCAATATGGATCCTGGCCACACCGTGAAATTGGGCACTCAGTGTGATGGTCAACTTCTGAGATTGCCTACTTACAACTTTTCTTTGAGCATCTACGAACAAAGACTGATGCCTTTCAGCTTTAATGCTTCTTATGAGGAAATAATGAATAGGATGGCGCAATCACGGCAAGCTGACGCCCCGTCTCGCAGTTGTGGTAGTGTTCTGAATTTTTTCAAGGTAAGCAATCAGATGATTGAATTTTTAGGTTTGATGTACCTATGTATGATGTATGGTATGTTATCAAAGCTGATCTAAACATTTTCATTACAGGATTGTATGAGTTTTTGGAAGGATTCTAAAGATACTGACAGCTTGAACGGTCCAAGTAAAAGTATTCTCACCGTGCCTACACATGCTGACACTCTTGTGGTGTGTTCTACGGTTGAAGGTAACAAATATAGGGTGGACCCTAATAATAATAATAATTTATTTCGACCAACATTTATCACAAAAAATAGTTTCTCACACGCACAACATATAAAACCAACACATAAATAATATAAAACAAATACGCACCCTTCACCTAGCTTACAAGCTCCGATCGCTCAGTACATGCATCATACAGTAATGGTTCACGTAACGGCAATCGAACCAAGTAGAATTAAGGATACTTACAGCACAATTAATTAAAAAATCATCAACAAAAAGTATCATATCCATGTCGTCTCCCAGAAATATGCTCCCTGTGGAAGCCTTCTGGAATAGGTACCTACTCTCCGATCCTGTCAAGTTTCTTCGGGTTGGAACTTCGCTTTTATAGAGTTACTTTCCTGTTAAACTTCTCTTAACACAAAATTTATAGATTTTTTTTCCCAGTCAAGATAATATTTAGGAATTTTAGCGTGATTAATTTTTGTACCTCTTTCCACAGACTATCTGTCCTATCGCGACGGTTCGGGATCCTGGATGATCCAAGCACTCTGTGACACCATCGAGAAAAATTACGAGACCCAAAATCTCCTAGATATGATCATCCGAATGAACCGGACAGTGGCCTACGATAAGATCACAACCTTTTGTACATTGAAAGAGATGAATAATAAAAAGCAGATGCCGGAGACAAGAATCACATTGACAAAGCATTTGAAATTCTGAAGCTCTCCTTCGGAACCATTTCGGAATTTCAGCTTCTAAGTGCTTCGTTTCTCGATCATCGTCATTATTTCTGCCGAAAGACGTAATCTGCTGGGGATATGTCTCCTCAAGCGTCGCCCATCGGTCGGACCGGTGCCTCTGGCACCTTGGTTTGTGCTTCTAACGTTACGTCCACGCGGATGTCACTGAAAAACATTTCGGCTTTTGATTTTCGTACATAATCATGTAAATTAAATAACTATTTATGGGAATTAAGGTAGAATAATTTATGGTATACAATCCGCCTATTTACCGACAGGGATATTAATTTTTTCATCTTAATGTAATTACTTGTTTTTCACCTAAATAAAGTTATTTCTCGATATATTTTTTTAATTGTATTTGTTTTGTTTTCCTTTTAAGCACTAAATGGTTGTAAAAGTCCTCTAGTATAATTACTGGTACATCGAAAATCATGCTACGACAAAAGGCGATGCGCAGATGACTTTACGACTCAATTATATCGATATACTTTGATACTAGAGGAGCTCTTTTTAAAGGAGCCCGTCTGAGGAACCACAATAACCATTCCTATTTCAGTCACCAAACAGTTTTGCCAAGTTTCGGTCCTACATACTCGTATTTATGAGATACTTCAGGAGCTCCTTTCGTGGCCTTCATTATATACCGATCTGAGCCCGAGTCATCGACGGCGCGTAGTGGACGTGCACCTCAAAGAGATATCAGCAAAATCGTAGGGGCCCGGTAAAGCCGATGGCCGCTAGGACCACGGCCTTTTGAAAGAGGTAACGCGATCCTGGAACGTAAAGGACGACGTAAGGACACAGATGGGTTTTGGTCGGTTAAAGTCTGACACATCCTCTTACGCTAACTAAGGGCGAGAGTATTTTCCATCTAAAAAAAAAAAATATTATATTTCAATACTCCTCCTGCTTTGTGTAGCATGTTAAACCTTCTGTTAAGATTTACTCTGTAGTAGCTCGGGATTTAGAAGTTGGTAAGTGGAGGTGTGTGTAGGTGTGACACTCCCTATGTCTCGCAATTATTAATTGTACTAAGAGAGTAAAGAAACAGAGAGTGAACCAATATCTGCGCACAAATTGTGCACTATAATTTAGAATATGGATCTGCAGTTCATTTAGATTTTCTAATAGAGTTAACAAAAACAACAGATCCCGTAAAAAATATTAGTAGTTATTTACCTATGAAATTGCTGGTCTTCAATACTGGCCAAATCAAATCAAAATATTTTCTGTTTAGCTAAGAATTTGCCCATATTAGCATAGAGCTCTTCCCCAGTCAATACCCAGAATGCAGAATTATGTCATATGATAACTTTTTATTTGCATTTTTAAAATATCTACATTTAACGTCATATAAAACACGGGCTCAAAAGTTACCAGACGATATATATTATATGTTAGCTTCCTATTGATATTTTTCATACATCTAGAGACCGAGGAAAACTGTCACCGCCTTCAGTGGAGTAGGAAAAACAAAGCCGGAATCTCAGCTGTGTATCCATACATGGATACACAGCTGAGATTCCGGGATCATATGGTCAGCGTTTGTAAAAAGGCATACAAGCGGCTGGGATTCGTGCTTTGCAGAGCAGCAGATTTCGCCAATATTAAGGCTATTTCGGCATTGTACGATGCGCTAATTAGGAGTCATTAGAGAGTAATGCAGTTGTATGGACTCCAAATGAGGCGAAATACACTCTCATATAAAATAAATATACATGATACCTGTACCTAAGACTTTATGGGGTATACCGCCTCTATCTCTTGATGTATCCAACCTTGTTCGTTTTGGGCATAGTGGGATACAATAGGTTAGAGACAAGAAGGGATCTAGCATTGGTATCGTATATTCTAGGAGTGTCCCGGGGCAAAATAAGCAATCCAGGTGTTGCAGAAGATGGGATTGTGCGTGCCCGATGGGTACGCTCAACGTCGCAGACGGCCGGATTTGTTCGCACTGTCACGCGGTCACACCAAGCTTGTGGCCAACGTCCGATTCTCGAGGGCGATGCGCACACTAAACCTGGTGGTGGCTGGTAGAATTGATATATTCTTATTTTCACTAAGCGAGTTCGCAAAAGTTGCATTACATTTTTTACATTATAATGGAAATATGTGATAATAAATTATTAATTGAATTAAATAATTGTATTCTGATAATTAATAGCCTTATATTGTATTTTAATTGTATGTTATATTAATTTTTAATTTTTATTATATTGAGTAAGTTATTTTATTTTTGTAAATGTTATGAAATCATTATTGTAATTTATATTTTTGACTACACTATCGCATTGGATTGGTATGTAATGATAGCTATAAGTATGTCTAAATAAATAAATAAATCTTATAGTATTCAGGCAACTTTACTATTAAATATTCAGTAGAAACTTGTTTTCATTTTTTAGAAAATGCTTTCCCAACCTGAATTGTGAACCTGAATGAGTCGATTGTAACTTATGAAAAGAGCAATGGGTGGCTCGCCATCCGATCGTCCGGTAACTATCCGAACCGACCCCAAGTCAAGCAAAAGAGATCAGCAACCGTAGGGGCCCAGCAGGGTCGAGGCCTACTGGGGCCATGGGTGATGCGAAAGTGACCCCCGGGGCCCTGGAAAAATGCAAAGAAGGAACAGGAGTGGGTTTTTAGTCAGTAAAAGTCTGACACTATCTCGCGCTCCGCCCAAGAGCGGATGATGTCATTAGATGATGTTACCAACCGAAAAAAAATCTGAATTGTGAACCCGTTGAGTCGATTGCAACTTATGATAAGAATAAGAGGATCCGTCGAAATACACTTTCTTTTTTCTTTTCTTCTTTGGCAACTGAGCCGGTGTCGACTATTCTGCCAGTGTCATGTGGTGACGGCACGAAATACAGTTATTGGTTGCATATTCTTAACCATCAATGTCGGCCAAAAGATAAGACTTGCGCATGGAACTGATGCATGGAAATAGTTAGTACGCGCCGTATAATTATGGCCATGTTGCCGTATAAAAATATTATAAGATATTCAAAGATTGTAGATACATGCATCTGTATATTTTAGGCTTTTTCTTTGATAAAACTAAAATGTACAATATATTTCCTTTATGGGGAAGAAAATAATCGGTCGAAATATGAACAATAATCATCAAAAATAATCACAACACCTTTGCAATGGATAAAAATGGGAATTAAGGCCGGATTTGTGACATGGCTGTTGACATTTTTTTCTTTTCCTATACGAGTCCTATAAAAGATTTTAAATTAATATAATATATTAATTTCTAATCATAATTATCTAGGATACTTAGGTAGTTTACTTTTCTGCATTTCCTGGGTAACAAGAAAAAAGTGGGCATGATTCTTTAAACTGATTGTCAAAGCTACTCTCCAGAAGATGTCGAAATATTGATTAATTAATTACCAGATAACAATTAACAGAAATTATATAAATAATCATAATCAGCCTTTTTAATGTTCTGACTGCTGGGACTGGGAAAAAAAAATAGTAGTAATTTTTGTTTTGTGTTTCCGTAGTGTAGTTTTATGGTAGCAAAATTATAGCTCAATATCAAACATTAACAAATTGTAGAATTGTAAATGTATAATAATTCATTGTTTATGTAATTTTAATGCCTATTTTTTAAACTTTTTTTTTGTAACTATAATGTATTTTAAGTATAGTTATAGTTTTTTTTTTTTTTTTTTCGGTTGTAATATCATCTTATGACATCCCCCGCCCTTGGGCGGGGCGGGAGATAGTGTCAGACTTTTACTGACTAAAAACCCACTCCTGTTCCTTCGTTGCCTTTCGTACCAGGGCCGAGTCTTCCTTTCAGAATCAGACCCTTGGCCCCAGTAGGCTTCGACCCTGCTAGGCCCCTACAGTTGCTGACATCTCCTTGAGGCGCGCGTGGAACAGCACGCGCCGTCGACGACTTGGGCTCGGTCCGGACGGTTACAGGACGGTCGGACGGCGAGCCACCCATTGCTCGCCGTCCGCAAGCCTGCGCCTACGATGGCCGGTTGCCTCACGCGATCGGCCGCCTCCTTTGCTAGCATTACTGCTTCGCAGAAAGAGGCGACCGCCTGCCACTCCTCCTCGCTCCGGACCATGGCCTGTACCAAAGCCCGGCGCGAGAGATCGCCGCCGCCGATCGCCCAAGTATAATCATAGTAAGGACTTAAATTAAATTTTAAAGGATTTTGCGAGAAATATGGAATGATATCTTCTATACATGCGGTCTTCCCGGCCGATTATTATTTATGGGTCTTCAACGTGAATAGCCTCTTAATAAACTGCTTCATCATCAACGCATAAGCAAAACAACGATAGTTTATATTAAAAAAAAAGGTATAGTGCTTGGCCTACCTGACCTTACATACTTGTATTACAAAAAAATAATTTCACCTGAATTTGAAAGTTCCAGTAGCAGTTTTGCAAATTGAAAACACTCTCTTACATAAAACATAAATATTAACTAAACTATTTACACTAAAACCGAACTATGTACATATAAACTATAAATACTATTATACTAAACCTAATTATGTACATATAATACAAAAACACCTATTACACTCAGGCGTTGAAGTACTCCTCCACATCGCTGTCATCCGGAAATGTGCCCAGAAGGCTGGCAGCATTGCCACAATATTAATTAACTAAATTTAAATAATCTTTGAATGTCTTTTATACGATTTTTTTAAAATAAAAAGACATATCAAGATTGTTTACGTTTACTTAAGTACCTAATAAAATGGAGTATAGGATTCCTAGTGCGTACGTTTATCAGTCCTATACTAACTAAATATATAATATTTAATAAATATATATATTTATTATATAAATAAAATATTAATAAATATATATAATAACTATATAATATTTAATTTCAAAAAAATTGTTTAAACTAACTTTTTTATACTTTCAAGTCAATTATGTAATGACTCGTAATGACTAATGACCCATAGACAAAAGAAAAATAAAAGGGCGCCAAAACACTAATTTGACATTACCTTCCGACTGTAAGTTATCTTTTACGCGTCTTGATATCGGCTCGTGCAACGTGCTTTGTTTTATTTTCTATTAATTGTGTTTTTGTGTCTAAAAAGTCTCTTGTTTCAAATTTATACATATCTTTTCCATTCAGAAGTGGTTTTCTGTTTTTATTTTGAGAGCTTTTTGCATTGTAACAATGGTTCGAGGGCATGCCGAAGTCAATGCTGATTCTCCTTCGAACCAAAACTCTCCGAATTCAAGGTAAGCAATATATTTCATTTCTTTACTTCTGCAAAGTCATTTAATATCCTTAATATTACAAACAATTCCACCAACAAAAGGTTGCGCACGATTACCTATCCTGGGTGCTAGCTAGGCATGGGCGAAGTAGGCCACACCCACGACCCACGACCTCGCGCCCAAAGAGGCCTCGCACAAGCAAGGGCTCTTTAAGAACGAGGGTTGTTTTACAATTGATAGGCTCGCGTTGGACCACTATATCACCTGATGGTAAGCGATGATTTGGTCGAACACTGGGTGGCAACAGTTACCGTCTCGTTTTCGAATTTATGAAAAAAAAGATGGCCTCGCTGTCGCCCACGTTTAAATTAGTCCACGCTACGCCTCTGGGGAGCACAAGTCACTAGTCACGTAGTAGTGGTCACGTGGTAGTGGTCTATTTCTGACGAAGCTGTTGTGGGAAAGTAAAGAAAAAACAAAGAAAAATATATATTTTATTTGGCACACGTACACAGAAGTAGGCACTACAATAGTATAGTCAGGCAGTGTTGTGGTGTTTCCTTGGAGCATAAGTCACTAGCCTACGACTTAGGTATTTGTGGCCTATTTCTGATGGAGCACTTATGGGAAAGTGGGCACTACCAT
Source organism: Mythimna pallens (assembly GCA_961205895.1). Classification (NCBI taxonomy): domain Eukaryota; kingdom Metazoa; phylum Arthropoda; class Insecta; order Lepidoptera; family Noctuidae; genus Mythimna; species Mythimna pallens. Next base: position 4,513,635 of record OY540830.1, read on the forward strand.
GGTGTCGTCAGGCAGAGTAGTGGTGTTTCAGGCATCTCTTTTGATGTGAGAACATTCATACAGTACAAAATTCACATTAGATATACCAAAAAAGTGCAGTTAAATGCAAAACTTAATAAAACCATAGCTATGATTATGTTATTGTTAAAACTTTACAATTAGGTTTATGATTATAACGCAAATTCAGCCGTAACCCTGCCCTCATGTTCTGGGAAAATCTGACGCAGAGACATCTAAGGGAACATTACGAAATTGCAACATGTTACTTAGGCCAGTATAGTGATATTTATCAATTGTCGAGGTCGCTAAATAATCACACAAGTATTGCATTTGATAATACATTGATAATAAGTAGAATACGTTCGTAAATAAAAATCAAATATATAACATTTTTAAGAAAGACATTTTATCGCTATAAATAAAGTGATAGAGCTGAAATAATAATAATATAATAAAAATAATATTCCACAACTGTCACACAACGCCGTCTAGTCCCAAGCTAAGCAGAGCTTGTGTTATGGGTACTAGACAACTGATAAACATACTTATATATTTCTAAATACATACATACATAGATAAATTACGCCCAGACGCAGAAAAAGTTATCATGCTCATCACACAAACATTTGTCCTGGTTGGGAATCGAACCCACGACCTCCGGCATAGCAGTCAGGGCCACTAACCACTAGACCAACAGGCCAGTCAGAAATAACAAAACAATTTTGAAAAATGAATACTAATAGGTCTTTTCCCATGAAATTGCCGTTTTAAAAGGAGTTGCTTTGAAGTGTTATATCTTTGCATTGACTTAAATTACCTATTATTATAAAGCTTTTTATTTTAAATTTTGCACATGTCGAAGTATGCAGTTTTGAAAAACGGCAAATTCCTGAAAAAAACCTAAAGATGGTTTACCTTTACCTAGGTAAAGTAAAAAATATTGTTTATTTTAAACTTTACCTAGGTATTCTATACAATACCGAATGCGCAGTCGGTAATGTGTGTAAAAGACGAGAGCAAGTAAGAAGGTGACGTAATTTTAGGGCACCCCGAGTCGGATAGGTTAAGTTAGAAGGCTAAGACGGGAGAGGGCTCCTGATTTAGCCTCCGTGGTTATTTTTATTTATAACCATCCATAAATAGAAGCCTTACTGTAAACCCCGTAGACTGAAATAGGACCTGAGTAATTATAACCAAATTACATTATGTTACACAAGATTTGTTTAATTTCACGTTAATTGTTATTATGTATAAGTATAGTTTTATTATGTATGTTGTTATGTGTGTGTTTTAGTATGTGGGTTAGTATTTTATTGTGTTTTCTAACCCTGTCCGTGTTAGGGTGCTCTAATATTTCGTCAATTCCTTCCTTGCTTTCGTCTTTTACGCACATTGATTTCAAGTAACTAGAACATGTTTCATTTGTTCGTCATTTTATAGGTAGGTCAGTTAACATTGATAATTAATATAGACCAAAATCTATTTTACAAACTGCCGGTGGACCAGCAGGTACTCTAAACAATAACTCCTAGGGGAGTTGTATACATTACCTAGTTAAAGTATGTAATGGACAATAATATTCATACTAATAAAATAAATAAATATATTTTATACATTGTCTGGACACCCCAGGTATTCTATACATTGCCTAAGTATTTTATAGAGTACCTGAAATATACAGATTGCCGGTATATGATAAATAAAAATTTCATTTTCCAATAGTTCAGACTTTAATATTATATAAAGCAAACAGTTTAAGTGCTACTGCCACAATAGTTTATTTTATTTTCTTACATTATGCATTCGATGACATTCTTTATGGAAAATAAACTTGGGGCTCCGTTGTAGGTGGCGCATCCTTGTGGACCAATATTATGAAGAATCCGAGTTATGTTGGCTTTCAGGTCAGGAAATCGTATGTGTCTGCAAAGAACATGAGTTTTGCGTTCCCCTGGAAAAAAAAGTTAAATGGCGTTACACGATTCGATGTCAAGTAAATGGAGAAATCGGGAGCAGAACACGGAACGCTAGGTGTACAGGGTACCCTGTGTACCCGTGTACTCGTGGAGGTGATGTAGACACAGTCTTAAAAGATTTTACTGTTTTGAATAACTCAAAACAGCCACAGCAACCTTTCGAAATACGAAATTTACCTAATTTGATACAATAGCACTATATATGATAATTCCTGAAAGAAATCCACTTCATCTTCTAGGCTCCCCAATCTTTGATGAAACCGTTCTAATAGGTACATTCATTGAGCAGAAAATACACAATTTTAATGATGTCTCAGAAATACTTCAAAATTAACGTACATTCGGCTTTTGCGGTTCGACACTGTTGTTTTGAGTCAAAAGTTATATAATATAGTCTTTAACATACCTAATAATTGTTAGTTAATATTTAAGATTCTTATGTATGTGTATATTTTTATTTACTATTATACATATCTGTCTAAAAACACACCTGAAAATATTTCTGTAGCATCCTACTGCACTAAATTATTTCTGTTTTATTTAGCATACATCCCAATGACCCTGTGGACCAAACAGTAAGCTCGGACGAAAAGGAATGGTACTACGACATGAGCGGCAGGAAGCATCTCTTCATTCTGAACCAGAAAACATTCGACAGGACAGGAGGGTTTGTATTAATTTTAAATTTTAATTATTAGTGAAGTATGATATCCGAATATGAAAATGAACTTCTAAAATTATTTAGTAAATCGTATCAAATCATCACATGACATGGAATTCATCAGTGCAGCGTGATAGATAGTTGAACAGTATGAAGTGGGTATTTTTACCCGACTACGGCAAAGCCAAAGGAGGGTTATGATTTTGACAGGCTATGTATGAATGTATGTATGTATGTAAGTATGTTCATCTGTTTCCTCATAGCTCCTAATCTACCTATCGGAACTCGACATATGAGGTATCGTTAGAACCGTCTTAATTGTCCGCTGAACTTAGGCTATGTGACGTGAAAAAGTAGTGTGTTAAAAATAAAAATGGAGATAAATACGCCGTGTTTGGTATCATTTGAAAGGGCGTCACTTGTACATTTCCAAAAAATGTGGAATGTGCTTAAAATTAAAGTGACGCCCTCTAGCGGACAAAAAGTCATGTGTTAAATTTAACACCAAAATTGTTTAAATAAAAAAAAAGTATAAAATTAAAAGCCGACTACGACAAAAAAAAACGCTGAAAAAGTATGAAAAAAAAATCTAGTTTCATAGTTTTTCAGCGTCTTTTTTTGTCGTAGTCGGGTTTCAGTTTTTTACTTTTTTATAGGTTTGATAATAATTATTAATACAATATTTGCCATACACCATAATAAATTGAAGAGACCTAAGTGCCGTATTTAATATCAGTGCTCAATGACATTGCTGACAACAGCATTTATATCGTCTGCAAATGCCTTTCGTTTTATATTTGATTTTATTTCTGTTTCACAACTAAAAATAGGATTGGACCTAGTATAAAACCTAGTGGGACACTTATAAAAACCTTGTGGCGTTTTGTAATTATCCGTTCAAAATTTTTGAATCGTTTACCTCTATAAACATTTTCCCAATTGTTGTATGTGAACGCCAGAAATATACGAATAATTTAGTGTATACCAAAATAAATTATAAAACTACTCTTTTATTGTACTTACACTAGCTGACACAGAAAACATTGTTTTGCCATATAAATTATTTATTAATTTTTAGGTTGCCATTGTTTTTAGGTCCTCTAGAGCGCATAATAATAATAATATGTAGGTACAATTTGGGCACTCTAATAAGTGGGCCATCGACTGGTCAGGAGCACCGCACTCGTACTGGGTATCGGAGGGCATATTTTGGGATAATTAATCTTGCATAATAAATTAAATTTGGGTTTCCAAATCTGTGTGTGGAATGTTATAAAGTGAGCCAGTCCAACGTTCAGCCCTTAGTGTGGATTTAAAAGCAGGCATCTTTGATGGACCGTAAATATGTACCTAGTAAAAGACACGAAATATAAAGATCAATTTATTTGTACCTATAAACATTTGTAACATGATATGTTTGAAACGTGGTCGCTTACAATGGGCCTCATCAGAAGGCTTAAAGTCACTCAAAGGGCAATGGAAAGGACTATGCTCGGAGTTTCCCTGCGTGATCGCTTCAGAAATGAAGATATACGTAGGAGAACCAAGGTTACAGACATAGCCTGAAGTATCGCCAAACTTAAGTGCCAGTGGGCAGGGCACATGGCTCGCAGAACAGATGGTCGATGCGGACGAAAGGTTCTGCAATGGCGACGCGTACCGGAAAACACAGTGTTGGAAGGCCTCCCACCCTGTGGACCGATGACCTGGTGAATGTCGCGGGAATCCGATGGATGCGAGACGCACAGGATCGGTCGTTGTGGTGACATTTGGGCGAGGCTATGTCCAACAGTGGACGTCTTTCGGCTGAAATGATGATGATGATGAACATGATATACATTATGCGCATATGCATGAAAGCGGGTGTAATATTGCTGGTTCCACATGTTTTGCCATATTTGGCATGACAAATAGAATACGATCTTAATTGGAAATTATAAATTAGGAAATTATTATATTGTTGTCAAAAACCAATAAATTCAAAAACATTATTACAGTTAATGAAAAAATAGCTTAACTAACAAATGCATGATTAGAAATCCCAAATTTCAATTTCGTATATCATCAATAAAAGGCAGATGTCACTTTTTTGAGCAAAAAAAAACACTGCAAATAATTATTTAATATTATTATGTTACAGCATACAACCATCCACGAGAAACGGTTCAGAACTAGATGTCACGAGACTAAAAGAAGTGTTCAGCTCTCTCAACTTTCGAATCGTCACGATTAATAACCCGAATTATGATGCAATAATCAATACGCTTCTACAAAGTAAGTTTATTTTTTTTTCCTATCCAAAAGAGATAAAATTTAAGTTTGTGTGTAAGGAGTAATCTCTGAAACTAGTGGACCGATTATGAAAATTCTGTCATTAGTAGAATGTTACTTTATTACCGACGGTTGAAAGGCTAATTGATCTAAGAGACATTTTTTCAAAAAAAAAAAAATTGAAACCTGACTCAAACGACGGAGAAAAATTTGCTGATTCCGAATATGTATATAACTCAATATTGGAAAAAATGTCGTTTAGATCAATTAGACAGAAGTAAATAAAGGTTGTTTAAGGGTACACTTTGTAATAAAAGTAAAATATATGGATATTGTGCTTTATTACAGTTAAGATTGATGCTGAATTTATTATAATCAACCTATATGCCAACTGTTATACTTAAATGAATTCATTTAAACTATTCATCTTCTGAATTTATGAGGCTTTTAATTAAATAAATTATTTAGTTCTTACTTATACTACTAGTGTCCATGTTAAAAACCTAAAAGTAGCAGGTGCGTTAGCAGGAGTTGTCAGTACCTACCTGGAACGTTTTTTTATTATGAACAAAAAAAAATTTTATTATGTTTTTTTATGAATGATAAATAATTATCTGTTTGCCTTGTATTGTGTACAATTCATATGTTTTGTAAGGAGGAAACTTGTTGAACGCCATTAAAAAAAAAATTGCTTAAAATAAAGTTATTTTTATTTAAAAAAAAAAAATCATTTCATTTATCTAAATGTTTAGTATACCTTACAATCATATAAAATACGGACATGGTAAGTTCGGGAGGTTCCTGCACCGAATTCGTGCGGAGGATACGCCCGGGTGTCGCCACTGTGTGGAACGCCCGGAGGACACGGTGGAGCATACGGTGGAGGTGTGCCCCGCTTGGGCAGAGCAACGCCGTGTCCTCGTGGGGGCGATCGGCGGCAGTGATCTCTCGCGCCGGGCATTGGTACAGGCCATGGTCCGGAGTGAGGAGGAGTGGCAGGCGGTCGCCTCCTTCTGCGAAGCATTAATATTATATTAGCAAAGGAGGCGGCCGATCGCGTGAGGCAACGGTCCTCACGCCCTAACCGCCGCCGGGATTCCGATCCTGATTTCCGGCCACCGTAGGCGCGGGCTTGCGGACGGCGAGCAATGGGTGGCTCGCCGTCTGACCGTCCGGTAACTGTCCGGACCGAGCCCAAGTCGTCGACGGCACGTACTGTTTCACGCGCGCCTCAAGGAGATGTCAGCAAATCGTAGGGGCCCAGCAGGGTCGAAGCCTACTGGGACCATGGGTAGTGTGAAAACGAAACCCGGGGCCCTGGGACGAAGGCAACGAAGGAACAGGAGTGGGTTTTAGTCAGTAAAAGTCTGACACTATCTCCCGTTCCACCCAAGAGCGGGATTTGTCTGCGTCCGTAATAAATGATAAATGATACTACTAGAACTTGTTTGATATAAATGAGCATGGTAGTTCAGAGTTTGTCACGCTCACTCAAATGTCTCGCCGATGGTGGCACGTGTTATTGGATCATTCAGTTCCCTTCAAATTGGTTGAGTTGAGTGGGGCTGATGCATGCATCATGCTCGTGAACGGGTGCCGTCAGTTGAGATGCCGTCATCTCTTAGCTGCCATCGGCTTAATTTAATTTCTATTTTTTAATTTAAAAAAAATATATTATTACTTATCTACATTGTGCTCACATATTAGAAGCGAAAAGAAATATGTAACCAAGATTTATGTAACTCATAATATGATTTAAAAGAGTGTCCATGGAGATTCTTGTACGTTCTTTTCCATAGAGACCTACGCTTTGGAACGTGCAATTCAGCTTCACTTGTTTTTTTTTTGACTGACCGAAATTTTAAAAATTCAAAGGTGCCTGTAATCGGTCTATTTGAAATAAACGTTTCTGATTTCTGATATTTATTTTGAAAATAGGTTTAAAAAAACAATCTTACACGTCATTTTAAACTAGATGAGGATACCTATATTTTACGGAATCATAATCTAACCTAACCCTATTGAATGGCTATCTTATAAAGAAGTCATTGAATTGGTTTTTGAGCTGAGACGATCAATACTACCCATTGATCGTTTTAATGATTTTAACTCTGTAAAGCCATATTTGTTACGGTCACAAATCATATTTTAATGAACATATATAGAGCCTGACACTGAACTGCAATTTGCAAAAATCTAAAGAAAATTTGAATTACACTTTTTTTATGGTGGGTAATCATCCAATGACTTCTCTAGAGCGGAGCGAGAGAACGTGTTCAGACTTTTACTGACTAAAACCTACTCCTTCTTTGCCTTGCGTTCCAGGACCCCGGGTTTTCCTATCAGAAGCTAACCCATGGTCTCAGTAGGCTTCGGCCCTGCGGTATTATTGACATTTCTTCGAGGCGCACGTGGAGTACTGAGAGCCGTCGACGACTCGGGCTCAGTCCGGACAGTTACCGGACGGCCGGACAGCGAGCTACTCATTGCTCGTCGTCTGCAAGCCCACGCCTACGGTGCCTGAGGCATGAGGAGCGAGCTACCCTGGAGGATTCACCTTATGGATAGCTTAAAGTCTGACTACATGCAGCTGACTCCAGTACGACCTCCTCACACATCACTTGGAAGACCAATTATCTGACTTTCGACCCGTTTACTAAATGATAAATGATATTTATTTTGTAAATAGGTTAAAAAAACACTTTTACACGTCAATTTTTTTTTTCGTCATTTTTAAACTAAATGAGGCCGGTGTTTTCTAGCTGACTACCCTGAGAAGAAACACCGAAACAAACTCAGGGGTCAAAGTCTCTTTTAAAGTCCATACAGTAAATATGTAGTGGTCAAATCACATGAGAACCATGCAGATTTGTCTGAAATGGCCTTTTGAAGAAAGAACTATACAAATTCGAGTGGACCTGTCCAGTCAGTGCAAGCATTTGTCAGTATTCGCAAAGCTCAACTCAGGACTACTTAGGAGCTCAACGACTTGACGAACAATACCAAAGAAAGGACGTTTGGGTGGTCGCAGAAAATACTCAAATTGTCACACATACGCTAAAATTACTGAAAAGGAAAAAAAAGCAATCAACATAGTCCTCACGTTCACAAAAATGAAAGATGTCAAAAATTAATAGAGAAAAAAAAAGTCAAATTGCAAAATAAAAATAATCTACAATATCAAATTGCAAAATAAAAATAATCTACAATATCAAATTGTAATAAATAATAATAATAAAAAGCACAATTGAAAATAAAAACAAAAGAAAAAAAAAATAATAAGACAACATTATTGTAGTGTGAACCGGAGCAGGTCAATCCCAAGCCTTTTGGTCCTCAACATAGTCCTTTATAGTGTAAAAAGCCTTTTGGCAAAGTTTTCGCTTTACAAATAATTTGAATTTATTAAGGCTTAGTTGTTGAATATGACTAGGGAGTTTATTATGGAAGTGTATTTTGTGTGTACATTGGCATCTAAATGAGCCCCCTATTTTTTTCAGCCTGGTTTTAGGAACCATAAATTTGTGTTTGTTCCTAGTATTAAAATTATGAACATCACTGTATTTTTTGAACATATTTATATTTTTGTGTGCATACAAAATATTCTCGTAAACATACTCTCAAGGTATGGTATGGTAGGCATTATATTGATTTCTTTAAATTTATCTCTGAGGGAGTATCTGGGACTTAATTTATAAATAGAACGAATAGCCCTTTTCTGTAAAACAAAAATTGACTATATATCGGAGGCATTTCCCCACAGCAGAATACCGTACGACATGACACTATGGAAATAGCTAAAATAAACTAAACGAGCAGTCTCTACATCAGTTAAATTTCGAATTTGTCTAACAGCGTATGCTGCAGAGCTAAGTTTTTTTGATAATTTGTCTATATGTGAGCCTCACTGAAGCTTAGCATCTAGAGTTATGCCCAAGAACACTGTATTATCTTCAGAACTTAACTCTTTACCTTTTATTACCACACTAGTTTCTACTTGCTTAACATGAGGCATGGTAAACTTTATATCTTTAGTTTTTTTTTCATTAAGAAGAAGGTTATTTACATCAAACCAGTGTACTATTTTTAAAAGTGCTATATTTATATCGTCAGTAACCAGCTGCTGACGTTTAAGTTTAAACAAAAGTGAAGTGTCGGCTGCAAACAACACTATGTTATGGTTATCCTTTATGAGGTAAGGTAAATCGTTTATATATACAAGAAACAAAAATGGGCCAAGAATTGAGCCCTGGGGGACACTCATTTTTAGTACAGATCCAGGAGATCTTTTTCCGTTTACATCAACTCTCTGAATCCTTTCACTCAGATAAGATGTAAGAAGATCCAGGGAGGAGTTCCGGATTCCGTAATAGTGTAGTTTCCTGATTAATGTTTCATGGAGAACGCAATCGAAAGCCTTTGACAAATCGCAAAAAATGCCCAAGGCATCGCATTTGTCTTCCCAAGCATTATAAATATGTCCTAAAAGTTCAATACCAGCATCGGTTGTTGAACGACCCCTTGTAAAACCAAACTGTTTGGTATGCAATAATTTATGTCTGTTAAAAAATCTTTGTAGTTGCTCTAAAATAAGTTTTCCAAATATTTTACTAAAAGTGGGTAGCACTGAAATAGGTCTGTAATTCGTGGGGTCAGATGTACTACCCGTTTTGAACAATGGAATTATTTTACTATTCTTCATTAGATCAGGAAACTCACCGCGATCGATACAATTATTAAAAATAAAAGCTAAAGAAGGAGCTACAATGTAGATTATAGACTTAACCACGTCCACAGAATTACCCCATAAATCTGCAGTCTTTTTTACATTCAAGGAGTTAAACGTCTTAATAATATCTACATTAGTCACGTGTTCGAAATTAAAATCAGAAACGCAAACTTTAACATTTTCTTTAAGCAGAGACTCTGCAGCAGTGGGTGACGAGGTCAGAGATTTTATTGTTGATATGGGGATCTCTAAAAAGAAGTTTTCAAAAGCCGCAGCAACCTGTGAGTCCGATGTGATCACATTGACATTAATTACAAGTTTATAGTCACCGAATGGTCTTGTAGACCTTCCAATTTCACTATTTATAACATTCCAAGTAGTTTTAATTATATTATTACTGTTTTTAATTTTGGAGCTCAAATAACGCGATTTCGCTACAGAACAATTTTTTTTAAATAATTTTGAATAATTTCGCACATATGAACTAAATTCAGCAGTATTAATAAGAACCCTTTCATCATACAATTCGTAAAGCCGAGTTCTACTTTTATGAATACCAGTGGTAACCCAATTACAGAACGACACGTTACTATTAACCGAAATAGTCTTGGGTATAAAAGTAGAATTAAATTGATTACAGTACATGTTAAAGAAACCTTCATATTAGTGATTGAGATCATCATATGTAGACAAGTCTGGTAAATTATTAATGAGTTTAGTTTTAAAAGTTTCTAAACGACTTGCAGTTTTAGGGTTAAATTCTTTTTAGCCACTATGTTTTTTTGGTTTTGAAAAGTAATTAACTGTTCACAATGATCGGAATCTAAGATTTTTTCTTTTTTTTTGTGAGTTGGTACAACATCCGTATAACTATTATCTATGCATGTGGCACTAGTAGGTGTTATTCTTGTGGACTCCAAAAATAAGTTAAAAAGATTGTATGGTTGAAATAGACTTAAAATTTTACTACGTAAACCTGAGTTTTCTAATAAATTAACATTAAAATCACCACAAGTGATTATGTACTTGTTTGAATTGCAAATCTTGTGGAATACTTCATCCATTACCTTTTCAAAGCAGTCATACAATCCAGAAGGGGGTTCGTACACACTTAATATAATAAACTGCTCCAATTCAATACAGGCTATTTCAACTGACCACTCAACATATAGGCTCACAATATCCTTTCGTTCTTTGAACTTAAGGTTGTTGCTTATTAAAATTAATGAGCCACCACGTATGGCATCAATTCTACTGAACGAACTACCAACCTGGTGATTACTAAAATTGAAAATGAACTGGTGGCTCTTAAGCCAATGTTCCATTAAGCAAAGAATGTCAATATTATTGCAATTAAGGAATAAGTCTACTTCTAAATCCTTGTTCATAAGTCTTTGAATATTTTGATGCACCAGGTTGATACTATTTAATGAGTTTAAAACTTGATTGGAAATATTTTTGTTCGTTATTACATTCGTGCTAGAGATTGGCTCTGTTGTCTTAATTCTAATTTAAATGAAAATTTAAGTCAACATTTGGTGCCAATTTATTGGCAAAAACATATAACATGTCATTGCATTGCTCAACAATTTGTTTACAGCAGTTTGTTTAGCCAAGTTCTTGGCTGAAATAAAAAAATAATATGATAGCGACACAGCTATCTGTCTACTGTAAAAGTTTAAAATATAGTATCTATCTACAAGATACCTATTCTTATATTATTATATATATCTTTTGTCAAATAAAAATTAGTGCCAACATAACTGTTGATGTCAATTAAATGAAACAGATCATTATTTAATATCACATTGTACAATGTCATATTAATCTTATATCTAATGCCATTTTCTTCCTGTGGTAAACTCTGGCTATATGGGAATGTGAACATCATAATTTTTCCTACACACAAGTTATTCAAAGTTCTACAATATTGGAGTAATTCTCCTTTGTTCATATTACCCCTATTTCTAACAAAAATTAAAAGTATAACTAAAGCATACTTACCGTAAAAGATGTACAACCAAATTAAAAACTACCTAATGACTTAATGTATTTTTGATTTACATTCCAGTTGCCTCTTTGGACCACACAAATACCTCATGCATCTGTATGGCGATCCTGACACATGGAGGCCAGGGAGGTATAATCTATGCAGCAGACAAACCGTATAGTCTAAAACTAATCGAGGGTAGATTCGGAAACTTACCTGGTCTCGCTAATATACCGAAGTTATTGTTCGTGCAGGTAAAAAAATAGTTTTACGGCTTTTTTATGTTTTTTTTTTAGGTGGGAAAATCATCTTACCGGTAGGCTTCGACCCTGTTGGGCCCGTACGATTTGCTGACATCTGCTTGAGGCGCGCGTGGAACAGTGCGCGCCGTCGACGACTTGGGCTCGGTCCGGACGGTTACCGGACGGTCGGACGGCGGGCTACCCATTGCTCGCTGTCCGCAAGCCCGCGCCTACGGTGGCCGGAAATCGTGATCGGAATCCGATCGCGTGAGGACCGTTGCCTCACGCGATCGGGCGCCTCCTTTGCTGTGCCCAAGCGGGGCACACCTCCACCGTATGCTTCACCGTGTCCTCCAACCATTTCATACTAAGGTCACTCTTGCTCAATCTCTTCTTCTACCGCTAAAAGACTATGCGGATGTCTGTTTTATAGATGCAACGAAGTTTTTCCTAAACAAACTCGAGTGATTGTAGCTTGTGCATACGCTTCATCTTTGGCCTCCGCAAATACGACCATGAGTCGGAGTTTCGGATCAAGTTAAGGTGGCTGTTATTTAGGCGTCAGTGTGATACACATATCCTATCTCTTCTCCACACTATCCTGCACAATCATAATTTTTTTCAATACCTCCATGAACGCTTTGAGTACTTCATCCCGAGGGGTAAACCCGGTCGCACTTCCAATTTACTTCTTCGTCGTTCTCCATTACACACACCGTGCACATACGTACACATGCCGTGTTTTTTTCTGTGCTTCATACTTGTCCAGCATCAGTCTGATATTCGCGTATCCTAGAACGAAAAAAAAGTGTTTGTATTATATTGCGTATACCTAATATGAATATATTCGTCACATCACTAGTTCTAATCTTAACATAACGTCTTCGCAGGCTTGCAGAGGCCACCGTATGAATGAGGGTCAAACTGTGCCTTTGTCCAATCACCGTGACAGCGTTCTTTCTGTGCCTACAACGTCTTCTTGCTCGGATCTTTCTTTCATGAAGGAGTTGTTTAAACTGACAGCACTTCATAATGGCTGGACAGATGACCAGATAAGAGAGGTCTTCGCTGTTAGTAGTTCTTTAATTGAGATAGAAAAGGTAAGTTTTTTAATACTCTAATGTATCAATGATAAAAATAACACAAAATATTCCAATATATTTCTTTTAGAAATTCAAATGGCCTGAACTTTTGAGGACTTCTAGGCCGTTTCCAGGGACTATGTCTCGTATCTAGGAGATCCTACATATGTCCTGCACAAAGTACTGTATTACATAGTCCAAGGCAAGGGGGTCGGTTTATCCTTGGTAAGATCATCAGGTTAAATGAAATCGGGCTAAAAGCAGAACCTTGATAAACACCCATTTGACCCCAATGCATCACTAACCCCTGCTAGGCTTTGAGTTCTTGTGCTAGCATTGTTGTACGTAATATTGACTAGGTCAATGTAATAATCAGGTATATTTTTAGCATGACGAACCTGCCACACGAGCTTACCTGGTACTCGACCGAAAGCTTTATCGAGATCGATTAATGTTAGGTATAGGTCCTGTATTTTTCCGTTAGTATTCTGATTTGCAGATATACATTACAGAAATATAGGTAAAATATTCGGTCAGTTTTATTCCTCTATGGCTTTCACATTCCGCCATAACGCCCTTGTTTTTATAAAATGACGAATTAGCAGCCAAGATTTTGATTAAATAATTGAGTCAGCCAGGCTACGGCTTGGGCCAAGACGTGAAAAAAGTTTCCCTGGCTGGTCAACTAAGTGTTATTTTCTAAATTTGTTTTTATTTTTTAAACAAGTAAGATAAAAAGTCCCGTTAGTTTACAAATAATAGCAGCAAAGCGATTGATAAATAATTAATAATAGCTACCCTAATATTATTGCTTAATTTCATAGTTTAAAGCAAAATTATGATGCTTGCTACAACTTGTAGTGTTAGTGGGAGGTGAACTTTGTGAAATTAATGAATGTTAAAATCAATCGAAAAAAATACATTTATTTCCTTGAAATATGACCTTCCGAGCTTCTGGGAGGTCTTCAACGCTGCATTTTCAGGTACGCGGTTGCCACTCCTGATCCTTTCGGCCCTATCGACCATGCGTTCTGCTAGTAATGTGCCCTGACCACTGCTACTTAAGTTTAGCGATTCTTTGGGCTATGTCTGGAGAACCAAGGTTATCCTTGGTTCTCCTCCCCAATATCCCTTCATTTCTAATTCGAAAATATTTTCGGAGTTGTTTTGCATGATGTATGTATTATGTAGTGAATAAATTATAATGTAATAGTAGATATCCAAAATAAATTGTTTTGCCAAATCAGGTTTCTTTGAAAACATTGCAAACTATGAAGTCATAGGCTCTATATTTTCTGATATTAAGTTTACTTTGTGTATTTCATCAAATTAACTAAATATTTCCTGATTGCAGGGTTTTTGCATGGATAATGTTGCTAGCGACATGGACCGCTTCAACAGCCAGAGTGCTAGAGTTCACACCATACCTTTTTATGCAGATATGCTTGTGCTGTATTCTACGGTTGAAAGTAAGAAAGATACATAAATAAACGTCTTACTAGGTGGCGTCTAGGTTCTTACGTTGAACAAAATCACACATTGCATTCTTCTCATAGCATTCTTTTCTTTTTTAATTGTGGGACTTTTTTTGTGTTAGTATTTAGTAACATCATAATATTGTCATTTTAATTTATTAATGCATATTATTATGTATATAGATATCGTCAGACAATGAAGGATGAGAAATTATGGTACAAGTAACCAATAGCAAAGATGTTTATTTTTCTGAAAAGACTTCTGAAGAGGGCCCTTCGTGATCGACCTATCTTGACGATAGGTCATAATCGTGGTTTAAAAGCTTGTTTGATCCAACGCAATCCAATGCAATATTTGATAAAGAGGGAATGTGGAAAAAGAAAGATAACACTAGAACGCTCTGTCGCCATTTGGTAAATATGAAGGGCCAAAGATTACTAAAAATAGCAAATTTTCAGAGGTCTTTACTGGATTCATTTTACACAAATTTATGTTTTGATTTCAATTGGCAATATCCATAAGATGTTTGTTTCCAAAATGCTTAGAAAAAGAGATGTAATAACGTCATAATCAAATAAGAGCAGTTGTGTGGAAATGTATCTCGAGTTGGCCGCTTTTAAAGGTGAAGGCTTCGTGCCCTAGCTTGGCTATGTCCTCGCTAGATGGCGCTGAAATCAACATTTTTAGTTTATTTTGTTTTTAGTGTAAGGGAGTATTATTATATAAAAAATGGTATTTACGAAAATCGGTCGATAAGGGTCATTTATGTTTAAGAAGCTAATGCCAACGTAGTTCAGTCCTGAATTATTGAACATTAGCTACTTATGTCGTTGGGAAGTAATAATGCATAACAGATGAACTTAAAATAAATGAACATCGACGCACTGCATTGATAGCGCATCACTATTTACGCACGCTTACACAAGCACCCTAGTGACGCAATCAAAATTGATCAAGAACTATCTTGTCTATATTAAAATAGTTGAAATCAATTCAGTAACCAATTCTGAACATTCTACTTTCAGTATGTTTTTTATCTTCTTCTTCTTCTTTTCGTGTCGATGTATTTTATCTGACCAGTATTTGGCAACCTCTATGGCTCTGTTATTGGCCTCTTATAGATCCTGAAAACTGCAGGTGGTTCTGCAAGATAGACAGCATAGCAAATGACGCATGTCCTGTGCAGCGGCTTATGTATTATGTTTTACATATATATATATATATATACTATGTATACTTTTGTTTTGTATTTATATATATATATAAATACAAAACAAAAGTACACCGATAATTTATTATTAGTGGATGGTCTGTTTTATTTGTTTCAATGGACATGTTTGAACTAGTATTAACCGCTGTTCAATTTAATGTGACAATCTAAACGCCACTAGTATCATATTATAATGTGTAATTTAAAGCAAGAAATTGTTTGATAAATATATTCTTTAACTCTTCCCACAGATTTCGTGTCCTACCGCAAACCTGGTTATGGAACCTGGATGATCCAAACGCTTTGTGACACTATTGAAGAGCATCACAAGGAACGTGATATCAACTTCATTGTGACGATGATGAAACAAAAGGTGTCCAAAATGAGCACACCGGACAACATGAAGCAGATGCCCGAAACAAGATCTACTTTAACAAAACTGTTGAAATTCTGAAGAACTATGACTATATAAGTTACCGTTAGAATACGGAATCTGCAAATCACTGAGTACAATCTGTTAAAGTGTGAAATTTTACTTAAAGTAGCAGATATGACTACTTTACCAAGTTAATCTGCATATTAACGGATGCTACATCTTTAAATCGCGGAAGACAGTGAGCGAAACACTTTTGTCTTCTTTTAGTTCGACACAGGCCCGCTTCGCGAGGCTCATGCTTCTGGATGGTTATAAAAAAAAAATAACTATGAAGAGCTCCGCTCCATCTCGCTCTAGCCTTAACCATCTAACCTAATCTGCGGTTTGGTGAACGTCACATGTCTTCGAATTTTTGGTTCTAGGACATCTGTTTTCTCACCTGCTGCTGCATACTGGTTTCCTTCACCGTTTTGAGAGCAGCGGTGATGAAATTAATTACACAAACTGTAGATTATTATTAGAAATTAAATAATTACAACGAATTCTAATGTTTTATTTAAGCAAAGAACCTGTTTTATAACTTAACTGTATGCTTGGCCGTTAGTCTGCAGATTACCTACGAAATCTGTAGATTATCTAGTTAATATAAGAACTTAAACATTTTTTCCCACTTTAACGAACTTAATCAGATAATCTGCGGATTAAACAAGTTAATCTTCACTCTAACTGATTTACGAACATTAGCGGTAATATACCTATATATTACGGTCTAGAGTTGCGGACGACTCAAACGAAACGATCGTAACTTGGCTAGGGGGGCTGGGCTACGGGGATGTTCGAAACAGTTACCGTGACGTGAATTAGGGTGCAGCACCGTGGCTTTTTTTCGAGTTTTTGCCACAGTGGGGTCTAAGCATGACAACGTTGAATGATGAGCGCCAAGTTAGCGCATAGTAGATTTGTAAATCGATTTTGAATTTTGCTTATCGTTCGTCATGACTTAGGTTCGCTCATAAAGAGACGACCACCACCATGTAAATTACTTACCTCCACAGGTAGGGACATCTGTGTTAGGTAATAGGCAGGTTAAACTTAAACCTTAAAAGTTTTATTTTTTTGGAATAGAATTGCTTTGCGATCCTCAGCATTTCTATTCGTAGGGGCGTAGCTCATGTGACGACTATAGAGGTCACAGTTATTAATAACTTGCAAATTGGCATGTTATACTTTTAAGGTTTATGTTATAAAAAGTTTAGGTTGATTGATGTTCAAACAAGAAATGGGAAGACGTCATACAAATATCGGGACGTATCTTTTATAAAAAATGTATATGAAAGTGCTAAATATAAAATAATATTCTAAAACTAAAAGCAAAGCCTTTCATTGCGTCCCCATCTCGACAATATACACCAGCACAAACAATCGCGGGTTTAACAGCGTTAAAATAAATGAGTAAGAATACAAGTTCAGACAAGGAAAAAAAAACTGAGCAAGTGCTAGTCAGAATCGCGCACTGAGGGTTCCGTACAAACTTACCTACATGTGTGAATAGTTCAATTCCCGAATGGATTCGCATTTTTTTATTTGTGACGTGTCAACAAATTTTCTGTTTTCAGATTTATTCTTATATCTATAGTATATGACCTAGCTTCATGCCAAATTTCAGGATTCTGGGTCAACAGAAAGTAACTGAATTTTGATTACTTTGAGAATGTCGAAATGCACATTTTTGGCTACGGCCGTATCTTCTTTTTTCGTTAACTTAGAAGTTTAAATTTTTCACAGCTTTAAGGGACCGAAGATTTTAGTGTATGGTTTTAATTTCAACTCGACACCTCTACGCGTTTCCGAGATAAAGGGTCTTGACAGACAGACAGACTGACGAACAACAAAGTGATCCTATAAGGGTTCCGTTTTTCCTTTCGAGGTACAGAACACTAAAAATATGGGTATAGAAAGGTTTCTAATCAAATGATAGTACTTACCTCTTATTTTAGGTAAATACCTTTGTGGCCGGCAAACTTTCATCTTTTATCGCAAAAAGTATTTTTAACATAAGTTCAACTACATTCTGTTCAAAGTGCTATTTAATTTTATTGTCTACATTTTGTTCTGTGTAAGCACTGGATTGGTTGGAAGGCTCTTAATCTATTGGTAAATTTAATACCGAACTCGGAAACCCCTTGTTGTATATCTTGAGACTAAGATATGAGTTCAGTATTTTCCGATATTGTATCGTTAAACATTCCGATTAGATAAAGCTTAACACGAATAACATTTTTCATGATAAGCAGTATAGTTTCACCAGGGCCATTGTACAACTGATGCTAAAGTGTCCTTATTAAAACACATTTTTAGTGCGTCGAATGCAGATACACAAGATGCTATAGGCAGTTTCTGCGACCTGTCTAGGGCTTTTGATTGCATAAATCATGAAACATTACTGTTGAAACTTAAGCATTAAGAACTAGGAAAACAGCGTTAAGCTTAGTAAAAACTTATTTAAGTGATAGGTAGCAATTAATTCAAACAAAGGGTAAAAAAGTAAATGGAAAAATAGATTAATAGAGGAATTGAGCCTTGGGGTAGTCCCAAGGCTCAATTTTAGGTCCTGACTTATTTGTAGTTTACATTCAGTCAGAGCGTTCAAAAGCGGTCGAGATATGATGAAAGATTGGCCTCGTTCTGGTAGGCCATCAACATCTTCAACTGAAGTTAACATCGCAAAAGTTAAGAAAATAGTGACTGAAAATCCTCATTCAACTTTGAGAGAAATAGCCGCCGAACTTTCTGTATCTCACGAGTCGATCCGCATTTTAACTAAACATTTGGGTATAAAACATGTTACTGCTCAGCTAGTCCCAAAAGACCTGAATTGCGATTGAGTTTTTGGAGAAAAAACTCAATCGCAAGACAGTCGCTGAGGACATGCCAGAACGAGTCAATTCCGACCCAACATTCATGAAACGCATTGTTACTGGTGACGAGATGTGGGTTTACGAGTTTGACATGCAAACTAGTCAACAAGCTTCGGAGTGGCGCCTTCCTACTGAACCGAAACCGAAAAAACCACGCCAAAGTCGATCAAAAGTCAAAGCCATGTTGACTGTTTTCTTTGATTATCACGGTGTTGTGTACTCGGAATTCTTGCCCGAAGGTTAAACGGTAAATAAAGAATATTATTTGAGCGTTATGCGGCATTTAAGAGAGCAAATTCAAGAAAATTCTTGGATTTTGCACCACGATAATGCGCCTTCGCACAAGGCTATCATTGTCAACGAATTTTTTTACAAACACTCAACAAATACCATCGAGCAACCACCATATTCACCAGATATGGCTCCAGCCGACTTCTTTCTTTTTCCTAAACTCAAATTACCACTTCGTGGCACCCGTTTTCAATCGGTAGAAGACATAAAGGAGAATTCGCGGCGAGGACTGAACTCACTCCCGGAAACAGCGTTTAAAAAATGTTTTGATGATTGGATTATTCGATGGCGTAAGTGTATCGTTTCTGTAGGAGCATACCTACTTTGAAGGTGATAAAATAAATTTGGATGAATAATAAACATTTTGTGTATTATTGATCTTTTCCCGGTACTTTCTTGACAGAGTAGTATATAAATGATTTACCCTTTTAATTGCAAAACAAACTTATTATGGTGTTGTATGCCGACGCTACATCTCTAATATTTACAATAAATAGTCTTAGTTCTTCAACTAGCTTTTTCCAGCGTTTGCTGATTTTAGACATTCCTATAAATTTTATCATTTTATAACGACGGTTGAAAGGCTAATTGATCTAAGCGACATTTTTTCAAAAAAAAAAACATATGACGGAGAAAAATTGGCTGATACCAAATATTGGAAAAAATACGTTTAGATCTATTAGCCTTTTAACCGTCGATAATATTTCTTTAGGTATTTATGGATCATCAACGAACGTTACAAAATAATAAATCTTACAGAAATAAAAACTGGTCAGGTAACCACAGCTTATGGATAATCGAGCGCACACTGCTCTAAATAATTAATGTAAAATATTTAAAGTTAGAGATTTATGTTGATGATTTTAATGAGTATGATTGTATTAATAGATACATGTTATTACCGCAAATATATCTTTATTTTTACCCCGATACTGAACTACAAAAAGCAAAAAACTTAAGAAAATTTAAATTTCTCGGGTTTCCCTAAGCGCTTCCTCCTTAAACACCCAAGTTTACCTACATAGGTACGCGTAAACAGCCAGGTGTAATTACTGCCGTCTTGTACACACCATCCGGCATTGTGGCCGGTTCATTTGCCGGCTTATCCGGACTTCCGGAGGCCATTAGCGGCCGCTTCATCGACCTCACAGCGGTCCGGCTAAATTATTCGAAAATAATTTGCGCTAAAGAAATTTTACTTTAATTACTCCTTGATGTTTTGAGGTAATATTTTGGAGTAAAGTAGTAACCAGATAATGATAACGTACCTATTATCAGAATTTTTTTTGTTCATAATTGTTACCCGTGTAGGTACCCAAGTATCACACAAATCCGTCTAGGTTAGTTTATAATCTATATGCACAAAACATTTTGGGAACACATTCATTGAGCGTATAACTAAGGAGTGGAATTCCTTGCCGGAATCTGTGTTTCCTGATGGCTACACTACAACCTGAATAGGCTGTTTCTAGGTAAGCGCGCTCCATCGTCAATCACATCGTTGCTTTCCATCAGGTTGGATAGCAGTCAAGCGCGAACTCATCAATAATAAAAAAAGGCATATAAATAGTCACGCTTCTAGTTCGGAAAGAGCGAAAGTAGGAGTATTAAAATCATCAATATAACCCTACCAGTTCGCAGTGTGCACCACTGGGGTGGAGGACGACGAGCAATAGGTAGTTCACCGTCCGGCCGTCCGGTAATCGTCCGGAGCGAGCCCGAGTCGTCGACGCGACGGCGCGTAGTGTCTCACGCAGGCCCAAAGAGATGTCAGCAAAATCGTAGGGCCCATCAGGGCCGAAGCCTACTGGGGCTATGGGTCGACTTCTGAAAGGAAAACCCTGGCTTCTAGAACGCAAAGGCAACTGAAGGAACGTAGTTGTGGTTTTAGTGGGTAAAAGTATCATTAGATGACTAGCTGCTGCCAGTGGCTTCGCACGTCTAAAAAATAGGTTTCTCCATACAAACTTTGGACTTCTGTTTCAACTACTTAGAGGGAGAATTTTGTAAAATCCTCTCTTAGTGCTCGCCTACGTCATAAGAGGAAACCTTTTGTAAAATTTCACACTCCTAGTCGCAGTAGTTTTGGCTGGCGTTGATATGTCAGTCAGTTTCTCTTTTTATATATAGATTAAAAAAATCCATTATGAGACCTGGGTATGCAATCATTCCCTCTCGCTCGCCATTATGATGTGTGAATAAAAAAATCATATCTTCCTTTGTTTGGCCGCCATCTTTTACTTATTTCGTAAACGCGGACTGTTATCATTAATTCGTGGAAAATAAAAGTACTAGAAACAATTGCATTTTTAGTACGTACTAACTTCTCACCTCAATATATCGATAGCATATCATAGGTTTATCAGCTCTTATCAAACAGTACTGCTTTAGTAGATATATCCATATTTAGGGTTCAGTACCTAGTTGGCAAAACGGATCCTTATAGCATTATTTTGTCGTCCGTCTGGCCGTCTGTCTAGACTCTTTTTCTCAGAAACGCATAGAGGTATGAAGCTGATATTAATATCAAATATTCAAGTATGCTATCACCACCACCACCACCAAACCAGCACCAGCAAGCACCAGCACCAGTACCACTATCCACCACCACCAAACCAGCACCAGCACCAGTACCACCATCCACCACCACCACCACCATCAAACCAGCACCAGTACCAGTACCACCATCCACCACCACCACCACCACCAAACCAGCACCAGCATCAGTACCACCATCCACCACCACCACCACCACCACCACCACACCAGCACCAGTGTAAAAATCAAACCTAAGTCAAAGAAAGCACTCTAAAGATGAGGCCGTTTATGCTCTGGCTAAGCACATATTTTTATTTTATTTTATTTATTCAGGGATAACAAACAGCTACAACATTTAAGTTATGCATAAAAATATTTTTTTTTAAGTAGTAATGTTGTAAACAACTGGATTATGCACAGATAAAAGATATAGTGACGTCTCTGAGTGCGGCTATTTTGCGACTACATTTGTTATCTTGGGTATGCCTGTTAAAACAATTGTATGTGTTATTAAATAAATAAACAAATAAATAAATACACAAATAAATAAATAAATAAACAAATAAAAAAATAAATAAATAAATAAATAAATAAATAAATAAATAAACAAATAAATAAATAAATAAATAAATAAATAAATAAACAAATAAATAAATAAACAAATAAATAAATAAATAAATAAACAAATAAATAAATAATTAAATAAATAAATAATAATTATTAATTATTATTGAACATTGGTTGCCACTATGTAGTCTATGACCAGACATGGACGTTTACAAAGGCCTCATCAGAAGGCTTACAGTCACCCAAAGGGCAATGGAAAGGGCTATGCTCGGAGTTTACTTGTGTGATCGCATAAAGAATGAAGATATCCGCAGGAGAACCAAGATCGGCGACATAGCACATTGCTCGTAGAACGGATGGTTGATGGGGCCGAAAGGTTCTAGAGTGCCACGTGCCGGAAGACGCAGCGTTGGAAGGCCTCCCACAAGGTGGACCGACGACCTGGTGAGGGTCGCGGGAGTGCGGTGGATGCAAGAAGCACAGGATCGGTCGTTGTGGCGACGCTTGGGGGAGGCCTATGTCCAACAGTGGACGTCTTTCGGCTGAAATGATGATGATGATGATGGTTGCCACTAGATGGGCATTATTTTATAATTAATGTAATACATACTATGAACATATTTAATTTGACACTCGTTAGAAAATCAAAACCTGTCGGCTGGCATGATTTGGCATGAAGCAAGGTCTTATAGCACAAGTCGGTAAAAGTCTGAAAAGTGTAAAGTCGTAGTTACGTCACAAAAAAAAACACTCTTGGAAAAATATTCGAGACCACCCACAATGGTCCACATAAGTGCGGAAACCAGACTCCGTTAGATAGAAATCTTCGAGATTTGATTCGGAAATTGAATTATTTACCTAAATATGTAAGTTTGTACAGAACCCTCGGTGCGGGAGTCTGACTCGCACTTGACCGGTTTATATGATAGCTTATCTACCGGCTCAAAACATACAAAGAACTGACGATATGATGTCGCGTTTTGTTTTAGTTTTTCATTACAAGTTGTATAGAATTGAATGACACATTCAAAGAGTTTTTTTTTTTAATTTAGTTGAAAACGTTTCGTTTATTTGCAATGGAAAACACAGATGAAACTTCTCCGGACATCAAGGGGTTTAACTTAAACCCTTCAAATACGAGGTATTCTGTTTATTTATTGTTGTAATGTTTACACGATGTGAGCAGTGGTGCAAATGTAACGGCCCCGACTTACGAGTTGTAAATCGTGGGTTCAAAACCCAGGCAGAGAGATTACGTAATTTATTTCATCAGTACTGCTCTTAACCTATTGAGTAGCGTAATTAGAGACACAATAGAAAGACAATGACCGAGCGAACGCCGGCGTTCGCTTGGGGTTTAATGAATGGTGAAGGAAAACCGTGCATGCAACATGTCCTAGAACCAAAAAGACAAACATACGACGCCTGGCGTATTCACTCTCCTAGAGAAGAGGCCTTAGTCCCAGCAGTGGGAATATTATAAGGCTGGCTGCGCTTTGTTTTTGTTTATGTTTCATAGGCGTCACAAAATAAACGCAACTCAAGTGACACGATTGGCTGTTGAAAATTCATTCAACCAATCACAACAGGGGTTTCCAATTTGAAAAATAATTAAAGCGATAATAGGATTCAATAATTTGACAATTAGACTTAAGGACTTGATTAAAAGGATGATCCTGGGATTTTATGTTGTTTCGCATAGAATGACAGTTTTATAAAAGTAAATAAATAAGCCTTTATTCTCAGAAGAGTTATTGTGGGCCTAGAACGCAAAGAAAGAAAGAAAGAAAGAAAACACGAAAGAAAGAAAACACGAAAGAAAGAAAACACGTTTATTTGGCAAAGGGCAGCGCCTCAAGGATATGTCAGCAACCGTAGGGGCCCAGTAGAGTCGAAGCCTACTGGGGCCATGGGTGATGCGAAAGAGAACCCCGGGGCCCTGGAACGAAGGCAAAGAAGGAACAGGAGTGGGTTTTAGTCAGTAAAAGTTCGACACGCCCTCTCGCCCCGCCCAAGGGCGGGAGATTTCATTGAATGATTACCCACCTTAAAAAAAAAAGAACGCAAAGGGCAACTGAAAGAACCCAGGTGGGTCTTAGTTGGAAAAGGTCAGGACACGGAGCATACGGTAGAGGTGTGCCCCGCCTGGGCAGAGCACCGCCGTGCCCTCGTGGGGGCGCTCGGCTGCAGTGATCTCTTGCGCCGGGCTTTGGTACAGGCCATGATCCGAAGCGAGGAGGAGTGGCAGGCGGTCGCCTCATTCTGCGAAGCAGTAATGCTAGCGAAGGAGGTAGCCGCACGCGCTAGGTAACGGACCTCACGCCCCAGCCGCCGGGATTCCGATCTCGTTTTCCGGTCACCGTAGGCGCGGTCCTGCAGACGGCGAGCAATGAGTAACTCGCCGTCCGACCGTCCGGTAACCGTCCAGAAGGGCTAAATAAAAAAAAAATGTTTGTTTGATTGCTGTGTGATTAAGTATAAGGACTTCATCAGTTTCTGTGTGTCTAAAAAGCCACTTGTAATATGTCAAAAGGTACCCGTGGTCGTAGAACGCAAAGGGCAACTGAAGGAACATATGTGTGGTTTTAGTTAGTAAAAACCTCCCGCCCTAAGATATTTTTACATAGCATGGGTAGGATGACAGCAGGAAGAAAATATGCATCTTTAACATAATAAAAAAGACTTCTTTCATCAGAGAATAGTATAGGTAGCTACATTGTATGAATCCGACAGCTGTCACCCGCACCATTCTATAGCAATTGTAGTGTAGAGTGGGAGATGTCATTAGATGATTTCTGACCTTAAAAAAAGTATATGTGAGAAAGAAAATACTATATTAGTGTCGCTTCGGCGCACACTGTACCTAAGAGGCGCCTTTTGCTCAGTAGGCGTGGAAAAAGTGTGTCATCTTTGTGATTGGAACATTTGCATCTGAATCACTGAAATGTTCCGAAACAGTGATATGCATCATTTGGAACATTTGGAATATCGGCTCAAAAGTTACAAACGGATCATTTAAAACATTGGCTCACAAGATACAAATAGATCATTTGGAACATTGGCTCACAAGATACAAACGGATCATTTGGAACATCGGCTCACAAGATACACACGGAACACTTAGAACAACGGCTCAAAAAATACAAACGGAATATTTGAAACATCGACTCACAAGATACAAACGGAACATTTGGAACAACGGCTCAAAAGATACAAACGGAACATTTGGAACAACGGCTCAAAAGATACAAACACTGACTGTTATGAATCGTGATCATATACACTAAAAGTTTTATTTTATTGAATTTTGATTTGAGAATAATTTTACGTTGCGTCATATACACTAAAAGTTTTATTTTATTGAATTTTGATTTTAGAATAATTTAAAGCAGATGCTTTTAGTTCAGGTCATTAATTATATGTACGCTATTTACGTTATAATTTGAATTTTACAAATTCTGCTGTTCACTTAAAGTAAAGAGTGTTTCAGTGTTCCAATTGTTCCAAATGATGCATTTAAAACTTTACTGATGTTCCAATCTTTCGGAACACTAAAATGTTTTGAAACAGTGAGTCAGTTCAGTGAGTCAGTTTAGGGGTCCATTACACGATAATTTTTGCGGTCACTTTTGCCACAGTCAAATATCTTGACTGACGAAAAATCTACCCTGTAATGCGATGTCTGACGTTTGCATAACGAAAAATGTATGGCGATAAAATTCCGTCAATCAAGCTTCATTCATGATTGATGGTTTTGATTGACGCTTGCATGACCGTGTAATGGACCCCTTACATACGCCTATTGCTCAGTCGAGCTGCGACCACAGCGGAGAGTGGACGTCTATAAGTGCGTGCTGTGTGGCAGAGTTGATAATCTGGTATGTTATTGTGCATTTTCTATAGGTACTACTTAAAAACAAACTTCTTGTGGTACATTTTCAGTAACCCCCTGTTCGTGCCTGATGAAGGGCTGAAGTTCAACAAGGATGCGTTGTACTACGACATGAGCGGCGAGAAGTACCTCATCATACTGAATCACCACACGTTCAAGAAAACCATTTTCTTCAAGTTTGTATTCCATTTTACGTCTCCACTTTGAAGAGGTCCAAAGCCTTAAGAGCGTCCTTCCCGAAGTACATTTCCATACAACCACTCTTAGGTGATTTATGACGTTATTTCTTTTTTCGTTATGCACAGGATCGGTTGTTGTGGCGACGCTTGGGGGAGGCCTATGTCCAACAGTGGACGTCTTTCGGCTGAAATGATGATGATGGTGATGAGACGTTCTTAAGAGCGTTCACTCGAAACACGCGCCGTTGACGACTTGGGCTCGGTCCGGACGCTTACCGGACAACTATATAGATAGTTAAGTTGGATTTTATTTAAATTAATAGCACGCTTGTGAAATATAGTTCACAAGCGTGCTACGCGTGTACTTAAGTAAATAGGGTTTTTGAAATTTTACTTTCAGAGTCAATTTTGAAGCTTGACAACTTCTACAGTTCTAATAGAATTAATAAACAAAAAATACAAAACAGTAACTAGAATCTTTAGCAAAATATTTATAGTAAAAGATTCATTGATTTAATTTACTAATTAAGAAAATTAAAATAAATACATTGTCAAATTATTAAGAAATTATGGGTAAACAAAATTATCATTTGCACTGATTTAAATTAATTTTACCATTATAATAATAGTTTATTCTAATAGAAGAACATGTGTTTCAAAACTTACTATAAAAAAATTGAATTAAAATAGTTTTGTCAATTTTTAATTAGAAACGGGTTTGAAAATCATGGTTTTTGGCCAAATAGCGCGTAATTTCGAGTGAACGCTCTTAACAAAACAAAAAAATTCAAAAACCCACTCAATGTCTCTTAATAATATATTTTGTACCTACCACATTGTACGCAAATAAATTATACTATTAGGATTATTTATTTAGAATCGAAATTGCCTTTTTCTTCGGTACATAAAGCATTGTTAACGGCAGCTTACACTTCTTTAGTCGTTCAGTCGTTGTTCAGCCCGAAAGCTTCGTCGTAAAAAAAAAATGCAGTGCCATCTACCAGGTTCAATTTTATTTTCAAACCATCTAGAGACCCAAATATACACACTCAATTTCAACTAAATTGGTCAAGCCGTTTAGGAGGAGTTAGGTGACATACCTACGTACAGAAGAATTGTACCTATATAATTATATATATAAAGATACGCTAGTTTTAGTTTAAAGCCTTCTTGGGGTATGGTATTACTGGGTTTGGGAGGTTAGACAGACAGTATAAGCATCTAAAACACTGGTTCAACTGCATCTGTTCGGAGTGGAAACCGACCCCTTCATAGTTAGACAGCTTGATACTCGCTTTATAGTTTTTGATAGAATAAACTTTATTGTACACCAAAAAGTAACACAACTTATACATAAACTTAAATCTATGGGTAAGTACAACGGCGATCTTATCGGTGACAGCGATATCTACCAGCCCCCCTAGCCCAGATACGATCGTTTCGTTTGCGTCGAACGCCTCGATTAGGCCTCGTAGGAAGGTAATTTTAGTTTTTAAATCAATTTTTGTTGATTAATAAATATTGGTGTGCTAAATAAACATATTTTCTTTCTTTCTTTCTTTATTCCTTTGTTCTGACGTTATTTCAACGCTCAGTCACGTCAAACGAAACGATCGTAACTTGGCTAGGGGGGCAGATAACCTTAGGATGTATCGTAAAAACTTAAAATAATATTGGGGGTAGTCTGCGGTGTACTGCTAACAAATTAATCAATCTCTGTGTAAAACACAATATATAACATTAAATATATACATACATATTATTAAATGTTACACAATTTCATTAAAAAAAGGGACGAAAAAAGAAGAAAAGAGAAAAATAGAATAAAGTAGGGTTGGTGAAAGAAAGTTAGGATAGTGTTAGAGGGAAAGGAAATGGTTTTTAAGTATATTTTTGAAAGATTCTAGTGACAGGGCTTGCCTAATTGGTAATGGCGATGCGTTCCACAAACGCACAGCCTGGATCGCAAACGACTTGTCAAAAAACCTAGTAGAATGTGAGGGCATCAAAAGGGATATTTTGCTGTTTGGTTTTTTATTTCTTGTACTTGTTTATGATTACAGGAATCGGCAGCCAACCACAAGAAACGGCACTGATAATGATGTCAAGAACTTGAAGAAAGTTTTTGGAAACCTCGGTTTTAAAGGCGAAAATATTATCGTGCTTAGAGACTTGGACTACGAGGGGATTATCAAAAATCTTACTGCAAGTATGTTATCATTTGATTATTATAAGTATAGCATAGTCTGTCCTAAAATGCACTCTCTGCTGGGATTCGGTCTAGACCATTTCTTGGACCATGATCCCGATACCAGTGAGGTACTCAGTCAATCCCCAGCCCCCCTAGCCAAGTTACGATCGTTTCGTTTGCGTCGAACGTCTCGAGTAGGCCACGCCTCCAATTTCTTTGTTCTGACTTCGTAACTGAGCGTTCGTAACTGAGCGTTGAGATGACGTCAGAACAAAGGAATCGGAGGCGTGACCTACTCGAGGCGTTCGACGCAAACAAAACGATCGTAACTTGGCTAGGGGGGCTGGCTTGTTCCCTATTTGGGGTCATCCCTCCTGATTCTGTTACGCAATTCTAGTCGATTTTGTGTCAGTTTCGGCGTTACGCCCATTGTCAGTAAATTGTTCTGGATGGGCTAGATCCGAATACCTGGAGGTGAACTAAAGGTAGTCGGTGGCTGACCTCTTCCTCTTTTGCCCTCTTCTATGACTAAAACACGTCGGGTCATGTGTTCTTCTTTTCGCGCCTTACATGCCCATACCATTGCAAGCGGCTTTCTTGCATCTTATGCTGTATTTCAGCTACTTTAAAGGTCCCTCGGAACAGCTGTATGTATACCGGTGAGGTAGGTACTGATTTTTATATTTTTAATATTACGAGAAGTAACATTCACAGATGGGTGGAACGATGACTTGGTGAGGGTAGCAGGAATTCAATGGATGCGAGACGCATAGGACCGGCAGTTATGGCCATACTTGAGCGAAGCATATGTGGATGTCTTTCGGCTGATGAGTAGTAACATTTAAAAATGCAATGTTCACCAGTGGTAACACTTTCTTACGTTGATAGTACGGGTTACCAAATTTAATCTCCTGAAATCAGATGGTTGCTGAATCGAAAACAGAAATTATCGAACAGCATCTAAAGGCTTACTTTAAAACGCAGAATATGCACCAGAACAACTTGCAAATTACATTATTTTGTCAATTCTGCGAGAATCGAACCCAACACTAGACTTAATAACACTTCTAATATTATAAAGGCGGAAGTTTGTAAGTACGCATGTCTGTGTGTTTGTTAATCTTTCCGGCTCAAACATCTGAACGGATATAGATGAAAGACCACGTCTTGGAATAGCATATAGATTTTCACGTGAGTATGTTGTCTTAGGTTAATATTCTACTTTACTTTTACTTTTAATATTCTACAACGCAGGCAAAGCAGCTAACAGAAGCTAGCCAATAAATTAGTCGCACACGGGCCACCGGCTACAACCACAAATCGCTGCCATCGGCATATTTCCTATAGTTCACATACATTTTATATGCACACAATTGACGCCGGAGGCCGCCACACGTTACAAATCGCCGCTGCTCGCTTCTTGTGAACCGCACCGGCCATTAAATGCCGATACAAAACGCCGTCACACGCCACTCGCGCATTTAAACCTTCTTCGTCAGTGTCCATTATGATGCTGCGCCCCATAACCCATACGGTTAAAAAAAGTAGCAGCCACCGGCTACAAGTGGCTGTCGCGCGCTTCAGATTCCTTTGTGGCCGCTTCTACCTTCTCGTGGCGGTGTTTGTGGCTGTCGCGTGTGGTCCGTGTGCGGCGACCTATCCTAAACGATTGAATTCTCACATTCCAGTCGCAACAAAAGACCACTCGAAGACTTCATGCATCTGTGTGACAATTCTCACGCATGGAGACAAAGGAGGCGAGGTCCATGCAGCAGACAGACCATACCTACTGACTGATATCATCGCTATCTTCGAGAAACAAAGAAGTCTCGTCAACAAGCCTAAGCTGTTCTTTGTTCAGGTAGAATTAATCCTATATAATTAATATCATAAGAACATAGGAACAATGGCTCAGTGGTGATGGTCCCGAATTATGCGTTGTTGGTCGCGGGTTCAAACCCAGCCAGGCGCATTGGTTTGTGTAATTTATTTTCAGCACGAATGCTCTCAAAAAGGTGAACGAAAACATCGAAAGAAAACCAACATGTCCTAGAACAAATAATTCTGAAGAGATACGACATCCACCAACTCGCACTGGGTCCGCGTGGTAGATCACGGCCCATTCCCTCTCTAAAAGAGGACGCTTGATTCCAGTAGTGGGAACTGACTTATCCGACTGATAATCATTAATGTTATGTACGGGTCAAGCGAATGATGACAATGTAGTCGCACAAGACTATTTATGAGAATCAACAACCGGTACATAAACAAAACCATAACGAAGTACTGACAAGTTCTTCATTGCACTTGAATACAACTTAGTTATGTGGAGGTTGATGATGTTGATATTATATTATTTTGCTGCTGTCTTGTCCAATCCTTAACCAAATAAATGTCAACCGCAACCAGGATAAGTAGGTTGAGCTATGGCAGATCTATTTGTTAGCTAGCCAAGCTTACGTTTGTATACAGTGTAGTAATTTATTTTTCCCCACAGCAGGTCAAACAAGTAGGTTTTGCTGCTTGAAAACTCAGTTAATTCAGTTAGTTTTTTTTTAGCCATACAATTCGAAACATTCGAACTGCACTGTACTCTGTCTCTTTCTCGCCCTTATAAAAAAGAGTGAGAAACATGCCATTTCGAAGTTCATTCCGATTTTGAAATTCCACCACAAAGAAAAACACGTTCGGAAATGCGTAATAAATAGAAAATATTTGTAAAATATAAAATTGTTTTTTTTTTTTATAAATAAATTATTGAATTTTAAATTTATTATTGTATTTGAACAAAAATAAGAGTACCTGAGTATTTATAGCAGCAGATAAAACTGGCATTTAACCTTTAAATAATTATTTCTAGTTTCAACATTGACTGTTTTAGAACGTGCTTTAAAAAAACAGCGGAAATAAAATAGTGGCAAATAAGATTAAGAATGTTAAAATAATTGTAAAATATGAGCAAAACTAGCGACGGAGATAGTATTTATTTTAATTGAAGTTATTATTAAATCTATTACTGTTAATTATTTTATTCCCCAAGTAATATGTGTTCTCGCCGCTGAAGTGAAAAATTTTGTGTGTAACACGAGAGCAAAACTTTTTGCATCTCGTGCCTTTGAATCCCTCCCCTCGCTCAGGATTCTACTTTAGAATCACTCGCTAACGCTCGTGATTCAATCAAAGAATCCTTCGCTTGCTCGGGACTCAAAATTAGCACTCGCAGCAAAAAACAACTTTGCTCTCTTGTTGCACAAATAACTATCGTTAACATCTCATTTATTGGTAGTTGTAAATATTCATATTTTACTAGCTTTTTGGAGTTCTGTACCTCAAAAGGAAAAAACGGAACCCTTATAAGATCTGTGTGTCTGTTTGTCTGTCTTTCTGACTAGACCCTTTATCTCAGGAACGCGTGGAGGTAACGAGTTGAAGTTAAAACCAGGTTAAACTCAGGTCTGAGGTCCCTTGAAGCTGTGAAAAAATCAAATTTCTAAGTTAACGCAAAAATCTCAATGGAATCAAAATTCATAGGGTACTTCCTGATGACCCAGAATTCTGAAATTTGGCATAAAGCAAGGTCTTATAGCCAAGTATAGGAATAAATCTGAAAACAGTAAAGTTGTTGTTACATACGTCCCAAAAAAAAACTTTCTTGCGATTCGGACAAATCTTCAAGACTCCATTCGGGAATTGTAGTTTGTACGGAAACAGTGCGCGAGTCCAACTTGCACTTGCCCAGTATTTTTTTTTTTTATAGCCTCTTTTTTATAATGTGAATGAGAGAACACTGTAGATTTCACGAATTCTTAGATTACTTCCTATTACGACGACTCACTTTTTTTTATTAAGTATGATTATTTTTATTGTGCTTTTGGGTACAACATTGACTGGTCTACACTGTTCTTACATAATATTTATTAACACTGTAATATGGAAATATTGTAACATCAACCACTTTTTTTCACGAAGCCCCGGGATGAAGGCAAAGAAGGAACAGGAATGGGTTTTTAGTCAGTAAAAGTCTGAAACTATCTCCCGCTCCGCCCAAGAGCGAGATTTGTCATTAGATGATATTCCCACCTAAAAAAAAACACTTTTTTTATAAGAATAAACATGGAGTTTCATGCCGGCTCTTCTTCATAGGAAACAACCATTTATAAAAATAAGTGTACAATAATAGGCGGTCTTATTATAATAAGCACAGGGCAATTTCTACCAGACAACCTTTGGATGGACTGAACGAAAGGTAAAGATTTCGGGCTGTCAGTGTACAACATGAAAAGATAAAAATATATATATACAGTGAACCTTTAGAAGTGGTTGGGTACCTTAACGCCTATTTTCCCTTGCACGTTAAAGTTCAAGTTTTACAAAATTAAACTAGATGGCGTTGGTTTCTTCACAGCTAAGTAGCGACCAAAGGCAATCTCACAAAGTATAAACTTGACTTTTAGTTCAACAAATAATAGACACTTGCGTCATCATTGTCGTCAACAACTGATTGTAGTTCATAATTTCATCATTCAAACTAGAGTCATGTTGACCTAGTGGTTTAGCATGTGCAGATAGATGCGTAAATCAATGAGTCGTGAGTTCAAATCTCACGTAGTACTCACACTTTTTGTAAGTTATGAATGACAAACTAAAGAAATCGGTAGGAATATTATATCAAAGTTAACAAGTGGATATTTATTTGTAATATAATATTCAAGTGGGTAGTTACTCA
Organism: Mythimna pallens; assembly: GCA_961205895.1. Taxonomy (NCBI): domain Eukaryota; kingdom Metazoa; phylum Arthropoda; class Insecta; order Lepidoptera; family Noctuidae; genus Mythimna; species Mythimna pallens. The sequence goes on from OY540830.1 coordinate 4,546,950, forward strand.
GCAAGACGAAAAAAATGCTGGTAAACAGGCTCGCTCATCAAACAAAAAAGCACTATTAAAAAAATAATATGTTTATTTCTTACAATTTCTTATTAAAATTTAATAATCACCGTTTATTAACAATCACCGTTTATTAATCACCGAATAAGATTATAATATTATATATAATTTCTTATTGAGGCCATAGCTTAAGTATTCGTTTCCAATATTGGAAAGAGGATTGAAGCTTATGTAACCTTAACAAAAACAAACAAAAGACCAGATAATTTTATCACAAAGATCAAAAAGATTAAATGTAGGCTAAAAACTATAAAATTGCACAACAACATATCAAGTGTTCATAACTTTTTTAATGTATTAATTACGGATATTAAGTTAAACACACATAACAAGGTCTCCAGTTACAGAGAATAAGCGCTGAGTGAATAATATTAAATCAGTATTATAATTATTTATTATCTTGTAGCCACAAACAAAACCGTCCGTGTTCACTGGACTTAAAAGTTTTTTCATGAGTAAACATGATATTACTCTAATCAAAGTTTATGTGATCCAAAGCAAACTGCAATCTTGCCCTTTTATGGTTTTCTGTAAGCAAGCCTCCGACGGACAGTGCCAACGCTTGTGTCAAATAAACTAGCATAGTGGTTCGTCGACAGATGTCCGTTTTCTTCGTATACTCCCTTATCATGGTTTGACACTGCAATATGTTTATTAGTTTTAGTCTGCCAGCTTTTTGATGGTGTTTTAAAGAACCCTCTTCTTCAAATCGTCATATCCATAGAACAACTTTTTTTCTCTGCAACAATAAAACATAAATATATAATACCCAATAATGATTATTATATAGGAGTTTTTTGTTATATAAAAGAGTTAAAAAAACTACTTACATTTACACTGGTCTCTCTGGCGTCTTCTGACTAGTTCTTACCTTGATTATGCTTAGCAATTATTGGAGCTCTTTTTACTAAATCTATATAACAATGCATATTTACTCATTTTGGTAAAATAAGTAGACAATACACTTGGTTAAAAAAAATAAATAACGAAAGGCGCTGGGACGAGATAATCGAAATTAACTTGGCAAACAAACAATTGAGCTTAGTCATAATTTTTTGGTCTAAGTATCATTTATACTCCATACTACCTACTAGTTATTATTTATAAATCCTTATTCAACCTACCCTCTCAAGTTTGAAAACTAACACATAGATAATCAAATATTTATAAATTGATATTCAATTTTAATATCTTCATCTCTTTAACTTAAATTATAAATTATTTCAATATTTAAAGAAACAAAAAGAAAGTACTACAAAAATAAGCATTAATTAAGCACAGCGACGCCATCTATTAACAGTATAATGTAATGTTATCAATAGCAACATTTCAATCTGGTTTTACGCTAGATGGCGTCATTTCTCGCTTCACACGATTTTTGTTCTGTATTTACTATGGACTTTCGCATCTTTAGTGTACATATAATACATAACTAGGTACATTACTAATAAACTAATAAATATTAAAATATACGATAGAGAAAGGAGAAGAAAAATTATAGTTATAGGTAATGCTCCTTCACCATCTTTTTGAAAGTCGGTAGCGTTTGGGCACGCCTCACTTCTAAGGTTATAATGCATTTCACAAACGCGTTCCGATTGGCCCGTTCTAAGCTCTTAATTAATCAGAGAGCCAAACGCGGCAAACGTTTCGATTGCATTAACGTAATAACAACTCGCAATCAGCGCACAGATAGTTTTTAAATACTTAAAATTCGAGTAGTCTTTAGAGTTTTGAGTATTACCATAGTGGGCTAGCGGATGGCGAGCAATGGGTAGCTCGCCGTCCAACCGTCCGATAACCGTCCGGACCGAGCCACAGTCGTCGACGGCGCGTAGTGTTCCACGCGCGCCTCAAGGATACATCAGCAACCGTAGGGGCCCAGCAGGGTCGAAGCCTACTGGGGCCATGGGTGAAGCGAAAGGGAACCCCGGGGCCCCGGAACGAGGGCAAAGAAGGAACAGGAGTAGGTTTTAGTCAGTAAAAGTCTGACACGCCCTCCCGCCTCGCCCAAGGGTAGGAGATGTCATTGCATGAAATCAAACTTTAAAAAAAAAATGAAATCTAATATATAAAATTCTCGTGTCACAGTTTTCGTTGCCATACTCCTCCGAAACGGCTTGACCGATTTTGATGAATTTTTTTGTGCTTATCCGGTATCTATGAGATTCGGCCAACATCTATTTTTCATCCCCCTAAATGTTAGGGGTAGTCCACCCCTAAAATTTTTTTTTATTTTTTAGACAAAATTTTAGGAAATTATTTATATAGCTAGAGAGTATAGCATTACATTACATATGGGTGGCGTAGAACTCGCCATCGCCTGTTATAGAACATACACTGTCATCGTTAGTATTTGCCGCTAGTTTCCCAAACGCTGGACATGTGTGTCAGTAATAGCTGATTGCTTTATCGCAGGCATACTAAATCAGAAAAATATATGCTTCTAAACAAATTTCGTTACGAGTTAGTACAAAGTTTATTAATGCACAAAAAGAAGACTTCATTAGAGGAATTAGATATAGCAGAACCTACTTCAGCTAAAACAATCAAAGCCCCTGTTATGCCAAGACCTACACTTTGTGTCAGATATGACCAAATTTGACTTTTCCCAATAACTTGTACCAAGGGGAGGTACAAGTTATGCATTAAAAGACAAATCACTGCTATGTGTTCGAAATGCGTTCTAAGACTTTGTCTTCTGCCTAATAGAAACTTATTTTTAATTCTCTAAACCGAAACGTAATAGGCTTATTTTTAGGGTATTTAGGTTACTTTTTAAGAATTAATGTTTGTTTGATTTTTTCTGTAATTCTGATTATATCTTTACTTTTAGTAATTCTTTGAAATTTCTCTTATTTGAGCATTGTATCTTCTCAGATACATTGCGTCGTGTAGGCAAAATTACGTCGACTTGGCAATGTATCTCATAAGATACATTATACATCTCCAAAACAAGACATACAAGATTTTTTTTTTCAATTTTTATATCATTAATAATTGTTTTTAACGGATAATTAAACAAAAAAACTAATTCCATACATTTTTTTTTGCCAAGAAAAGAGTTAAAATAATTAGAATAATTTGCACGCTTATATTCATGAAGCAAAACATGTAGGATCTACCAGTGTATTCATATTAAAATAAAATAAAATAAAATAAAAAAGCCTTTTATTTCTTGCATTAGAAATTATTAAAAAAAGTAAAATATATGCTTAGTTAATGTTATTTACAGTATTGTTGTATAAATTGAATCCTATTATATCGTGTGCAAGAACCCCTCCTCAGGCGAGGGTGAAGGCCTCCTCTAAAGAATTCCATTTATCCCTATCCTGGGCTATTTGCGTCCAGCAGGGCCCAGCTATTTTTATTATTTCGTCTGCCCATCTCGAATGTGGTCTACCTTTGAGACGTTTGCCATATGGACCCTTCCACTTGGTTAGCCTGCTAGTCCACCTGTCATCCTCTAGCCTCGCTATATGACCTGCCCATTTCCATTTTAATTTTTTAGCGTAGCTTAGAGCATCTTTGGCTTTGGTGATTTTTCTTATTTTTGTGTGACGAATTTTTTGTATTTTTTTAATATTAAGCATGCTTCGTTCCATTCCACGTTGGCAGGTAATGATTTTGTTTTTGATTTTGGATGTATACTTCCAAGTTTGGCAAGCGTAGGTTAGGCATGGCAGGAGGCATGACGTCATAACTTTTGTTTTAATATTTATTGGCATGTTGCTTTTAAATATTTCGCTCAAGGACCAGTACTTATTCCAAGTATTTTGTGCTCTTCGTTCCACTTCTAATTCATTCTGTTTTCTGTCGAAGCCAATTTGTTTTCCAAGATAAATGTATTTTTCTGTATATTTTAAAGTTTCATTGTCTACTGATATTCTTCTGTTTATGCTGTTGGACATGACCATTGTTTTGGAAAGATTCATTTCCAGTCCCACCCGTTTACTGGCTGTGTTTAGTTCATCAAGCATGGTTTGGAGTTGTGTGCTGGACTCTGATAAGAGAACTAAGTCGTCTGCGAAGCGCAGGTGACTTAAATTTTTCCCGTTAATGTTGAGTCCTGCTTTTTCCCAATTTATTCTTTTTATTATTGACTCTAGGATAGATATAAATAATTTTGGGGACAGCGGGTCTCCTTGTTTCACTCCCCTTTCAATGGGAAATGTAGAACCAGAAGTTTCTAGTTTTATTTTGGCTTTGCTACCCTTGTAAATATTTCTGATTATTTCTATATATTTACTAGCTGACCCGGCAAACGTTGTTTTGCCATATAAATAATTTTTTGTCTAAAAAAAATAAAAAAAATTTTAGGGGTGGACTACCCCTAACATTTAGGGGGATGAAAAATAGATGTTGGCCGATTCTCATAGATACCGGATAAGCATAAAAAATTTCATCAAAATCGGTCAAGCCGTTTCGGAGGAGTATGGCAACGAAAACTGTGACACGAGAATTTTATATATTTAATGCTTGATTATTTCAGGACAAGCGGGGTTATTGCGTAACTCTGGAATGAAATGAAATGAAATAATTAATATAAAAATATAAATATTAGTATTACCATAGTTCTAATGAAATCGTTCTTCACAGGCTTGTAGAGGCGGCAATATGGACGCTGGAAACACCGTGTCGCTAGACAGTCATAGTGACAGTGTCCTCACTGTTCCTACTCATGCTGACTTCCTTTTGCTGTGTTCAACAGTTGATGGTAACAAACCACTTATATCTCTTTAATCACCTTTGTCGGATATACCCGACAAATATTCTTGCCAGTGGCGTAGCTACTCCTAATGGGGCCCCATATTAAATACTTTAAAAGTGTGATTTTTAGTACGAAATCTTCTAGCATCGAAATAGTGCCTTGAGAGGCCACGGAAATGAAAATAAGCTCATTTTATGGATCATTAAGAAGGTACCTACTAAAATAGGTTGAGTTTTTTTATCGTCTTGTATATAGCAAATGCTGAAGCAAGAGGAGCGTGCTAAAAACTACTTACAGAGTATCATATAGTCACTATTTACTCACTCCTGGCCTTTTATCAATATGAGAATTTAAGATTGTGGATAACATGTTACGAATTTATTTTTTATTATTGATAGGCTCGCGTTTGACCAAATCTCGGAGCACGCTTGCCTAGAAGTAACCTATTAGGTTGTAGCTATCTGGAAACACTGACTCCGGCAGGGAATTCCATTCCTAAGCTACGCATTATGAATGTGTTCCCAAAACGCTTTGTAATCATCCCAAAGATGAGAGCAGTATTCCATACACGATAATTTAGGCATATGTAGCCTAGGCCTAGGGGCCTCTGTAGCTCGGGGGCCCCGTATCATTGATATGGCTGATACGACGGTACAGTTGTCTACTGCCATTGATAGAAACAGACCAATATGTCCATCAGTACAGTGAGTTCCTTATTAAAATGTATGTTAACTTTTCCACAGACTACCTATCCTACCGAGATATGAATGGATCCTGGATGGTCCAAGCCCTTTGCCATATCATTCAACATCATTATGAAGAACTGGATCTCTTGCATATGATCACCCTTATGAATAGATTGGTTGCTTATGAAAAAAGCACCTACACCCCTTCTAATAGAGCTATGAATAACAAGAAACAAATGCCGGAGACACGGTTTACTTTGACTAAGCTGCTGAAATTTTGATTTGGATCCGAAGAGTAAATGCTTCATAAGTCGATTTTGTCAATAGAAATAAATAGTACAAGTTTTTTGTTTGTTTTATTATTAAACTGACTGCATCAAATCCATTGTTTTTAAAAGTTGACCAATCCTGGTGTTTATTTTGCCACCGCACCGTTTCGATTTGAAACTAATTTTTGCTTTTGTTAATATACCGTAAAGAAGAAAGAAAGAAAAACATTGTACTTGGCGGAACAAGGCGAAAATTTAGAACTAACAAATTATAAGCATATTATTTGAATAATATGACCACAACCGCGCAACACGGCTGAATGCTCAGCATAATGCCGTGACCACACACAAAATGCGACGAGTCTACGGCACTGGTTTTCAGCGTGAGTCCGTAAATTAAATTAAAATTAAGAAATTAAACGCCAGACACATAGGTAGTTCGTCTTGGGCACTTATGTAACTAACAATCTTTTTTTGCTTCACGCTAGAAATAAAGGGGTGACCTGACGGTTGCAAACTAGCGTTCCAACCAAGGTGACCTTGTTTTATGTGGTTGGTTTGTGTTGAGCTACAAGGGCTTTGAAGGTCATGGATTACAACTGCTGTCTATACGGATTAAAACTAGTAAGGTCACCTTGGTTGGGACGTTTGTTTGCAACCGTATGGTCACCCCTTCTTCTTCTTAGCGTATCGATGGCAAAACTAGTTAAATTCCTTGCCTGGCCCAGTATTCAGCCACGGCAGTGCCGTCCGCTGATGCTATCATTAAAAACGTAAAAAAATCATAAATATGGGTACTGATAATTACAGTAAATTTACTACTTTTAATTGTAAGTCGATTAAGCGTTCAGTTGACGATGTTCGACTTCTCTGTGAATCGTCGGATTTGGTGGCTTTACAGGAGACATGGCTGCTTCCCCATGACATTTCATACCTTGGATCTATTAACAGTAAGTTTGAATAGGTGAGTCCGCCGTTGATACTTCAGCGGGCATAATGGTTGGGAGACCGTATGGGGGGTGGCTATCCTTTGGAGGATGGGCATCTTTGAATCGGTTTCTGTTATAAATTGTGAGAGTTGTCGCTTATGTGCTATGAGAGTAGTAGTGAGCATGGATGTAGAAAGTATTTTTATGTTGGGTGACTTTAACGCACATCCACACGAACTGTTTTACAATGAATTAATGAATTTTTGCAATGATCAGGATTGGATCTGTGCAGATATAGAAAAGATAGGATTAAATTGTAATTGCCATACGTTTGTAAGTGGTGCTCATGGGTGTAGGAGGTGGTTGGACCACTGTGTGGTCTCATGAAGATGTGTTTGTTTCGGATCACGTGCCACTTTATATGACTTGTGACTTGGGTGCGGTTAAGCAGAAGCTGCAATTGGAAAACAAAACGCGGAGTCAAGTTATCTGGGGTGTGAGAAACGAAACGCAAATAAATAAGTATCATGAAATTTGCAACGACATGTTACGTGAAATAGATTCTCCAGTGGAGTTTTCGAATTGCAGCTTTGGTTCCTGTAGCATGGTTGAGCATAGACATGTATTGGACAAGTTATATTGTAGAATTATTGAGAGTTTGACTGATGCTGTCACGCAGTCGTGTGAGTAAGTGAATCATAGTGTTGTGAATCGTAAAAGATTGTGCGGGTGGAACAGGCACGTTAAAGACGCTCACAGTGAGGCAAAGCTTCAATTTCTAAATTGGATATTTCATAATAAACCGAGTTCTGGTAACGTTTATGAAAGAATGCGAGATGCACGTAAGATTTTTAAGAGTCGTTTAAAGTGGTGCCAGGATAATCAAACGCAAATTAAAATGGACAAAATAACGCAACAAAGAGCTTCAAAAAACTTTGCTAAATTCTGGAAATCCACAGGAAAGTTGGAAGCGAAGCCTAGCCTCCCTGTGAGTGTGGATGGAAAAAGCAACCCAGGGGACATAGCGAATATGTTCATGGAACACTTTAGAGTAAAGTCGCCGCTTGGCATTTCTGGGCCCTAGACGGAGAAAGAGTCCACGTGTCGGGGAGAAGAGTCACAAATATGTTTGTCAGCCATAAAAGTAAAAGAGACTATTATACACATGAGCAGAGGCAAATCTCCCGTGCATTAGGCATTCATATTTACCATCTGATATGATGAAAATAATCGTTGTACCCATAATTAAGAACAGGACGGAAGACATCGCGGACAGGGGAAACTACCGACCTATATCCCTGGCGACCACGGCTGCGAAGGTGTTGGACAGTGTACTCGATACTTACTTGGAGAGTTGTATTACCCTGTGCGATTCACAATTCAGTTTCCAACGCAGATTGTCAACAGAGAGTGCCATCCTCAGCCTTAAGTACACTGTTCAATACTACACAGATAGGAAAACGCCGGTTTACGCCTGTTTCCTTGACCTCTCCAAAGCATTTGACCTTGTGTCGTATGATATGCTTTGGAGAAAGCTGAGGGACAGGAACGTACCGACGGAAGTGGTAGACATCCTAAAGTACTGGTATGCTAACCAATTAAACCATGTCAAATGGTCCAATACACTCTCAAACTCATACAGGTTGGAGTGCGGTGTGAGACAGGGGGGGTTGACGTCCCCGCGGCTCTTCAACCTGTATGTAAATGACTTACTAGTGGAACTCAGCAGTATGCATGTCGGATGCAGGGTGGGCGGTGTTAGTGTAAATAACATAAGCTATGCAGACGATATGGTGCTGTTGGGCCCTACTGTACGGTCTATAGGAGAGCTACTGAAGCGCTGTGAGGTTTATGCGGCTAGACACGGACTGTTATATAATGTGATGAAATGTAAATACATGGTCTTTAAGGCCGGCGGTAAATGCCCTGAAATTATACCTGACATTATGTTCAGTGGCTCGAAACTAAATAAGGTAGATTCTTTCAAGTACCTCGGGCACTTCCTTACCGCCGACATTAAGGACAATGTAGACATTGAAAGGGAGCGCAGGGCGCTATCGTTCCGAGGTAATATGCTGGCACGCAGGTTCTCCCGATGTAGTGTAGATGTCAAAATCACCCTTTTTAAAGCATACTGCCAAAGTTTCTACACGGGAAGCCTGTGGGTCGCGTGTGCTAAAAGAGCGATGGACGCGCTGCGCGTCCAGTATAATAATATTTTTAGGATGCTGTTGCGAAGGCCTCGCTTTTGTAGTGCTTCAGAGATATTTGTGCAGAATCGAACCGATGGTTTTCATGAGGTGATTCGCAAAAAAACGGCATCTCTATTAAGCAGAGTTTTTTTTTTTTTTGTGGGAAAATCAAAAACCCACTCCTGTTCCTTCGTTGCCTTCGTCCCAGGGTCCGGGTTTCGTTTTACGAGGAACTAGCAACAGCATCCTCAAAATGATAGGGGAGGATATTACCTCTCCAGTTTTTAAGAAAATGATAAGGACATGATCAATAAATAAAAATCACCAATATTGTGTTACTTTACTAACAATAGTCTTAAGTCATTATTGTAATTACTAACACTTTGGATCTTAGTTATCTGAAATAAAGAATTATTATTATTATTATTAGGTCCCTACGTGAACAGGTAACAGGGCACGTGATGCAGGATCGAAGGTGGGACATAGTCTGCGGAGAGACGCCGCACAAACACTGATGATTGGAACCATCCGAGAACCCCCATCTGTGGAGATTGTCTTTGCTGCGCCCTTTACTCCTGTTCGTGGGTGCGTTAGACCCGAAACACTTATCTGAAGGCCATAAAAATATTTTTCCATGCGGGAATCCCATCACAAATAGTTTGTATTTTAAGCTTTTTGTGTTAGTGCCAAATCAACGTACCTACTTAATTTCTAAATATACGAGACGAGCTAGATATTCTCGAGTGATTAAAACATAAACAAGTTCTATTATATTAGAATTGCGTTTTTGATACACTTGGTATAAACAAGAAAACATCATAATATTAATCCTTTATTTTCAGGCAACTAAGACCCGTAGACAAAATACATAGAATAATATTAAAAATAATAAACTAATACATATTAAGAACATACAAAAACTAATCGATTTAATTCACAAATGTCAGAAATGTCAAGAATGAAAAATGATTGTGAAGAATGTCAGTGTCAGAATGTGTAAATGTTTGTTTGTCAAATGTTTTCGCAAATGTCAGCGTGGTGGATTGTAAGTGCACGGCTAATTTCCGTCACAAATATACTCGCATACATCACACAAGGGTCTACCTTTTATAGCAGAACTTTTTACGTCATAATATTGTTTTGCATAACAACGGATAGCATAAACTTCATTTCACAGAAAATCATTTCGCATACACTCAGTTGTCATACATTCAAAACTCATAATTTTGTTAGTCAGAATCATCTTTAGGCATAATGTTTATATCCATAATAATTAAAAAGCAGAACCATCATATCGCAGAAAATTCACAGTCAGAATCGTTTTTTGGCATACATTTTATATCGATAGTCATTAAAAGGCAGAACTGGTTTTTAGTTCCTTGTAAGAAGCATTCAAACATGCAAACAAGAATAAACCATGATATTACTACTAATATCAAAACGCTAACCTAAATGCTAATTACAAAAATATTGTCGGCTTGGATGCATGTAGCATGCAAACAGGCATACAACATGCAAGTAGGCATGCAACATGCAGCATGCATGCAGCATGCATGTAGCATGCAAGCAGGCATGCAACATGCAGCATGCATGCAGCATGCAAGCAGGCATGCAACATGCAGCAGGCATGCAGCATGCAAGCAGGCATGCAACATGCAGCAAGCATTGTTTCTGTCACGGCTCCGGCGCTGCGGGGTTTGGGCGGCGCCACGCGAGCTTATCGTCACAGATGGTTTTAACGCTCACCACCGCAGCATCGGCTTTGCCGGCCAGCCTCAGCCGCGGTGGCAGGCCTTCAAACCACCTGCTCCTCAGCTCGCGGGCCGCCCTACCCCTGTGGCTTTCGCTACGTCCCCGTCGGGGGGCGTGGCAGGCGGTGTCAGGGCTTCGCCCTCTGACCGCAGAGTCCAGCCGGGGCCCGTGACAACGGACCCGTCTTTCTGGTGCCTAACTAGGCTCGGCGGTTGTAGAGCTGTGTGCTCTATGTGTATGTGTTTGTATGTGTATACTGTAGGCGCGTCACGACGCTGCTGCACACAGCGCCGACTCTTCACGACATACCGGCGGTCAATCCCCGCCAGGTGAGACCCCTAGGGGAAGCCCGGCGGGAGACGACCTGCGACGAGTATGCCGGCTTGTTACGAACCTACAGTAGGAAGTGTGACCCCCGTCTAACCCGCTTCCAGAGCGAGCCGGTTACGGTTCAGACCGCAGGGACGATTTATGTGTGTGTGTGAGCGGCATTGTACTGTGTTACATCGCTCAGTGCACGTGCACCGAATAGCTAGCTTGCGCTATCCATTCGGTGCGTGAGTCCAGCGCGTGTATAGTGGCGAGTGTGTGGTCGACTCGCGTCGTGCCTATATTAACTTAGCACACGACGTTTGTCGGGGTGCGAGTAGGAATGTAGAGTCTTATTGTTTGAATAGGCCGCGTGTAGACTGGAGCGGCCTATTCAGGCGTCAATCCGGGGGTGGGGGGGGGGGGGGACTCGCTGCCCGCAATCAGGTCGCGGGGGAGTCGTCTCGCGTCAGGGGGGCGCGCATGCCATGGCGCCAGGTGCTTGACGTGGGGCCAAGCTGAGGCGTCGGCACGCGCGAACATCTCCTTCGCGAGGCGTCGCACAAACTCATCCAGGCTCTCAATCCCGAGGTCGCGTTCGATGATGTCATTACTCACATAGCGAGGAGCGTCGACGACTCTACGCAACGCAAGATGTTGTTGCGCGCGGAGTCTGTCTCGGCTCGACTCACTAGTGAGGGCGAACCAAGCTGGGGCGGCGTACGTCAACACTGGGCGAATATACGCTTTGTATATGCCCAGTTTGACGCGCGCCGGGAGGCGGGACGAGAGCGCTGGCTTAAGTCGGTGGCGGACGACTCTACCCTGCGCGACGACATTGCGAGCATGCGGTCCCATAGTGAGCCGTCGGTCGATGGTCACACCCAGGTACTTGGCCCGGGGCGTCCAATCGACTTCGGCTCCGCTGAGTTTCAGACGTGGTGGGAGGGGCGATGAGCCAGTGATTAGTGCCTGCGTTTTACTCACGTTAACCGACAGCCGCCATTTGGCGAGCCACTCCGGAATCTGGTCGAGCGCGCGCTGCATCTTCACCGCCGCGTACTTCGCGTTCATGGAGGTGGTAATGTACGCGGCGTCGTCTGCATACAGCGCGAGCGTGGCGTCCTCAGTTGTTGGGATGTCGTCGGTGTAACGTGAGTAGCACGCCGGCGAGACGCAGCTACCCTGCGGCACGCCCGCACGGATGGGCCGGGGGGCGGAGAGCGCCCCGTCGACCACCACTCTGAAACACCTGTTGGACAGGAAAGCTTGGACCACTTTAACGATTCTACGGGGCGTGGGAGAGGTGGCGAGTTTGTAGACTAGCCCCTCGTGCCACACACGATCGAAAGCTTTTTCCATGTCGAGGAATACTGCCACTCCGTACTCCTTCTTGTTCATCGCTGATGACAGGAGGTGCAGTACCCTCGACAACTGGAGCGTCGTGCTGTGCTCCGCCCGAAACCCGAATTGTTCTGGCCGCGGAGAGATGTGCGGGGTGAGGTGTCGCAGCAGGAGTTGCTCGAACACCTTAGAGATTGACGGCAGCAGTGTGATTGGCCGATAGCTCTCCGGCTTCAGTGGGTTCTTTCCCGCCTTGGGCAGCATTATGACGCGCCCTTCCTTCCAGGATGTTGGGAAGACCCCCGTGCGCAGTATCCCCGTGAACAGGCGCGCCAGGGCCGCAACAGTACGGTACGGCAGGTGGCGCAGCGCTGTGTTGGTGATACCGTCAGCACCGGGGGCCTTGCGAGGCTTCGTGCGTTGGATGGCGCGTCTAACTGCGCCAGGCGAGAAGAAGACAGGATCCTCTTCGGGGGCTATCGGTGTCGCGAAGTAGTCTCTAAGGTGTTGCTCGACTGCTGCGACATGGTCATGCTCGGTGGTCGGGTTTGGGCTGAACTGTCGCTCCAGGTGCTCTGCAAAGACTTCCGATCGGTCCTCAGCTACGTACTTGAGGGCCCCGTCGTTTGCTAGTAGGGGGCGCACCGGAGCTGGGGTATTTGTGAGCTGGCGGCACAGTCTGTGTGTCGCCTGCCAGTCACATGCTGCAGCGTCTATTCGTTCCTCCCAGCTCTCGGCGGCTATGGCCTCTAACTCGGCCTTCACCTTCGCCGCGAGACGGTTAAGCTGCGTCTTTATGGTGGGGCAACGTAATTGTTGCCACTGCTTGCGTAGGCGCCTCCTTTGGGCGACCATGGCTTTGATTCGTGGAGGTAGGGGGGGCTGCAGCCCTCTCCCCTGTGGCTGGTGAGTCGTTGACGCCTCTTCAAGGGCGCTTTGCACGCAAGCAGTGACGTCATCGGCGAGTAGATCGACGTCTGCGGCGGTAGAGACAGGCCGAGTGGGCGTTGTGGTCTCAAGCTTTTCAGCGTACACGGTCCAGTCCGTTGATCGACGTGGCGCTAGCGGCTTCAATCGGGTCGGCATCCCCGATAGGACGACGAGTACAGGATGGTGATCGGACTGTAGCTCGTCGTCAATGACCTGCTGCGTGATCTGACAGCGTAGCCCTGTATGGATCACAATGTCCAGCACGTCAGGCATGTGTAGCGGGTTGTCCGGGTAGTGTGTGGGCGTCTCAGGGCCGGACACTGTGTATGCGTGGGCCTCCGCGTCATCGAAGAGCCGTCTCCCCTCGTTGTTCATATGAAGGGCGTTCCATGCGGGATGTTTGCAGTTCATGTCACCGGCGAGCATTGCCGGTGATTCGGCGGCGGATAGTGTGGCCCTCAGCTCGGTCAGGTCTAGTTGAACTGAGGGCGGCTTGTAACACGCGTACAAGCGAATGTCCTCGCCGGCAACATGGAGTTGAACGCCCAGCACGTAGAGCGAGCTGTGCGACAGCGAGGGGGCCTCCTGATGGACGACTCTTCTATTCACTAGTACTGCCAGACCACGGTACCTAGTGTTGTGGGCCGACCTTTCGTCCTTCCTGTAAACGAGGAAACCTGGGAACTTTGCCCTATCTTCAGGTCCCAGGTGCGTCTCGTTTATCAGCGCCACGTCGATATTTTGTTCCCTCAGGAGATGGCGGAGTGGGGCGACCTTGTCCCGAAGGCCGCGGGCGTTCCAGTGTAACACCCTCAGACAGTCGAACGAATCGCTGCGAAACCGACTTTACGCAGTCTTGTCTGCCCTACCCCTCCGCGCCTACGCGGGTTTAAATTACACTCTAGGGGTAGGGCAGACAAGACTGCGTAAAGTCGGTTTCGCAGCGATTCGTTTCTGTCACAAAATTTTGCAGCACAACGTATTGACTTTTTATGACACAAATTTAATTTAATATTGAAAATGCTACCAATACATGCTATATTTAGAACATTCTATGTCACTTTTGCAGACCATTCGATTTTAAATACATTGCACGTAGGTTATCTAACCATTCGACAGCATAAATTTACTTTATTTAAATTATCAGTTTTATTCCATATATTATAAGTTTTTGATGTTTTGAACACTAATTTTTACAAGAAGATACATCTATTTTAATTTTTGATGTTCAAATATGCACCCATACCAAATAATCGTATCTCTAAATAAATGTTATGCTAAACAAAATTATGCATAATATTAATTATGGCAAAGGTAATTATGCGAAACAAAATTCTGCCAAGATAAAAGTATGCCATTGTAAATTCGGACACGTAAATATTCTGCCAAACAAAAGTTTTGCTAAATAATTTTTATGCCTTAAAAATATTCGATTAAATAAGATTATGCCATGTGAGTTATGCCAAATAAAAATCGGAGTATCAAGATTCTGCCAAATAGAAGGAACCCATCACACAAGTCTCAATTACAGACATTATAATATATTATAATGTTAAGAGGACCCTTTGCTACTCGTAAATCGTCAACGGAAGCACTGATTAAAAGCTTGTTTTTTGATCCAACGCAATCTAACGCAATGTTTCATGAATTGTGGTGGTCAGTAAATAAAATACGTAACGTATCACAAACTTCGCTTTTATTACTATGTCACAGTAAATGCAGTAAAGTAAAACATGGTACAAATTCGACTTCCAACTTCACAGTAGTGTTGGGCAGGACAAGCGATTTTGATGAGTTTGTATGAGTAACTCATTCACCTTCGTGAGGTAATACATTGTACCACTTCAAATGAGGTGGGACAATGTCTCAATAACGTGATAATTTCTCGATATTGTGACAATGTCATATCGTACTACACATTAAGCCATTAGTCGTTAATGTGACATTGTCCCACCTTTTTGAACTAATAAAAAAAAACACATTTTGAGGCTTTGAGGTAAGCTTAGAAGTATGAGGGATTATATTGGAAACTATCATATTATCTTCTAAGACATACATGAGTTCAACAAACACATCTCGTAGTTGAACTTCTAAATACTAATAATAAATACAATTTGTGCGTCAAAATAAGTAAACAACGTACAACAAAATATATAATAAAAATTTATTGAAACAACAAAAGGTTACTTAATATAATTTAAAAATAGCAACATTGCCACCTTTTTTCTGTTGAGTTTGTTGTTCTTTGTCCGTCTCTCGGTTATCACCTGACCAGATTTTGAAAAAAGCCCTCTCAGATGGAACACTCGTAGCCGAGTGCATCTCGGCTACGAGTGTTCTAACTGAGAGGGTTTTTCACATGAGTCAAAGAGTATGTAAAGCTAACGCTTTAAAATGAGTCTTATAAATTGTTTGTGTTGACGTGCTCACCGAATGAACCAACCACAGATAACGAAGCGACGCGCTTCGATAATCGCTGGCACTCGCTCACTCATCTCGCGTAATACGTACTATGTCATTCATTCGTATTTTGTCACAGTGAAGCGGAACAAAATATTTTTTTGAGGTGTTGGGACATTCAGTCATACTGTATGGGACATTTGAAGTGGCTCTTGTATGTCCTACCCAACACTACTTCACAGTGCTAAATAACAAATGCTTCTCATGGCCGCTAAAGCGTAGGTAACCTCCCAATCCATAATAGCGTTAGTCAATTGAGCATTTTATTGGATGCTAAATTGACTAACACTATTATATATATATATATATATATGTATTATAATACATTGGTCAACATAAATGCTTTGACAAACTAATAAATTACGTATAAATTTATATTACATGACTTATATATACTAATTAATTACTAAGTCCTTAAAAACATTTTAAAGTTATAAGTTCATAAGTACATGACTCGTTGACAATAATATATGTCATTTGACGTTTCACTTAAAAATCACAAGTAAATTCATAATAAGTGATAAGTACACACACATAAATTATTTATTTACATTTACATATGGATGTCCTTACAAATATTCGGCGTTACAAATATTTAACTAATTACCAGAGGTCGGAATTAGGTAGAGTTATTCATATACTTGCATCGAAATGTTGATATTAATATGGATCTTCCCGGGATTTGTAATGAAAAATCCCGTATGGCCAACAATATTACAAATAAATAATAATAATAATAAACATTTTATTTCAGGGCAAATATACCCATTACTATTTCCATAAACACATTTAACATACAATTGACGGCAAAACACAATTCAAATAAACCAAATAAAATGAAAATAAAATAGCAATAAAATAAAACTAAATCTAAATACATTAATACCAAAACTCAATAAATTATAAACAAATAAAAAAATCAGACAAATAAAACAAATATTTTTAATATACAATTTTATTAGTATTTTTCATTGAAAAAGATCTTTCTACGTCAACACAGGTGAGGTTAATAAATTAATACCCTTCCTCCTCCTCGTCATTAATGTACGAAGAAAATTTTTCTGCTATATTTTTGACAGTGTCATAAAAAAATCTGCTCTTTAAATTTATCTGCTATTTAATTTATTATTAATCTCGGGATTTGAGGCAAATCCACTTTATTCTTTCGCTGTATGAAATCAATATAAGTACTTAAATAACTCCACCTAATTCCGACCTCTACTAATTACCTGTACTATACAAGCAACTAAACTTATAAACAACTCAGTAGATATATAGACAAACTGGAGATAAAAGTTTGTACAAATGTGCTAAAATAAGAAGGATTTTTTGGAATTCATCCACGTCGATGTCAATAGGAACAGTGCCTAGAACGCTGGCAGCATTGCCACTTTAAATGGCAATGATGTTTCGTTGGTCAAAAAAAAAGCCTAGCCCTCTGGTCACGTGAAGAGTCGACTAGCTGTTTGCTTATGTCTCGAACAACTCTATGAGCACTCGGAACCCAAGACAGGAAGCCGGCAGGCTTACATCAGAAATTTTGCGGATGCCGAGCCCACCGTAGTAGTGGTAGCGTGGCTTGCAGTCACGCTTGGTCATCCAGAGCTACATTAAAGATAGAAGTCAAAGTATACCGAATGGTCTGATCAATTTTGTCCAAGAGATGTGGCCGCTTGAATAAATTGGAAGAACGGAGAAAATACATGAAATTTGGTGCAAAACAGCAATATTGTATGAGGGTGAAAGCCGAATGTAGGTTATCTTTGGAAAGTCTTTCCAAAATGTTGTTAAAAAGTTTAATTTTGTCGTCAATAAATAAAGAAAAACTGTCTTCCAAAATTAGAGAACCTAGGATGTGCAGTAAACTTCTATCTGAAATACAATAAATACTTCTTAAATACTATATGAGATAACAGTTGGCAACGCGAAAAAAAGAAATAACGTGTGAAAACTCTGTTGACATTCGGTAATTCTGCCATTTACTACGAAAATTTCAGAAAACTTGTTCCAGGAAATACGTGTTTTTTTTAAACCTTGAAAGTTTTTAGATAAAGCATCATTCAGAATATGGATTAAATGTGCGAGGTTTCTATAGTAGTATTTTCTTTATTATTTTTTAATTTATGAGTACATTTTGAAGAGTCGAATCTCATGCAAAAAAAAGCAGATTTTCAGAGGTATTTACTGAATTAGTCTTAAGAAAATTTAGGATTTGATCTCTATAAAAACCTAGATAATATCCACAATATATCTGTTTCCAAAATATTTACAGAAAGATGTGTAATAACACTAATAACGTCATAATCACGTAAGAGCTGTTGTAAGAAAATATACCTCGGGAGGGACGCTCTTAAGTGAAAGAGTGGAGTCACTTAACAAGCATCTTCCAGCTTAAAAGATGATCTTCATTGGTCCTGATGATCTTCATATATCGTCCCTAAGCTAACAACACCGCATAAGTCTTTTTACCAAATTTACAGGAAACGAAAAAAAACTGAGCTTAACTGAGGTTAGACGCGCAATGAGCAGCTCCATCTAAAGGCATTCAATTTCAAATCAAATTTTCGACTTGAGCGGTGTTGTAAGCTAAGGGACGATATGGATCTCCGAATCGTGTACCTAAAAGTAATATGTCATTGAAATAAACATTTATACGATTATCAGTACAATGACACGTGTATCCACATCCCCCATGTCGACCACCTCGCGAGCCAAGCTAATACTTAGTACAAAATAATAATAATTATAATTAAAGGAAAACAGTCTTAGAATTTCAAATGCTTCGTCAATGTGAATCTAGTTTCCGGCGCATCTGCTTTTTTTTATTCATCTCTTTCAATCTACAAAAACGTGTGATCTTATTGTAGGCCACCGTCCGGTTCATTTGGATGATCATATCTAGGAGATTTTGGTCCTCGTGGTTGTTCTGGATGGTTTCACAGAGTGCTTGGATCATCCAGGATCCCGAACCGTCGCGGTAAGACAGGAAATCTGCGGAAAGATGTACTAACATTTACTATGCGGTAAATGGATTGATTTTGTGTAATTTATTTCATCACCACTGCTCTCAAAACAGTGAAGGAAACCGCCATGTCCTAGAACCAAAAATTCGAAGACATGTGACATTCCCCAACCCGCACTGGGCCCGCGTGGTGGATTACGGCCCATTCCCTGTCCTAGAGCGGAGGCCTGAGTTAACATTAACAGGCAGAACATTATAAGGCCGACTATGCTAATGGATGGATGGATTCTTTGCCTGTTAGAGCTGTGAGATGATAATTAATGATATTTATTTTGCAAATAGCTTTTAACTCTTAAACCGCTTGTTAAAGAGTTTGCTTGTTGTTAACCGGATTGGCTCGACGAATGTTTTCGTGTTCTATTCGCCAAGTTCGTGTGTTTGTGACTGGGTGCACCATGTCGTTTAGCTCATCAATCCCCATAGGAGACAGAAGAGCTGATGAGATATTTTATTTCCAAATCCATAATGCCTAAAAGATTAATATTGTGGAACTAATTTAAATAACTGATTTAATCCAACATTCACACATTACTGTAATTTTTTTTTAATATAACTTTTACATACACCTTAAACTTTTTTTTGTTTTAATTAGTTTAGTTTTTCAAATACTTAAATATAAATGAATAAATATGTGATTTTATGGAAGATTTCGTAGTAGCTGGTATAATTGTTTACGCAAACATAGACATAGATGTGTGCATCTCCTTCCGCACACATCTATGTCATACATGTGTGCGTAAGGCTAGTCTTTTACACTGTGGTGTAAAAGACTGGCCTCACGCACACATACTTGAAATTGTTGGCCCGTTTTTCTTGTCATGTTTATATGGAGATCCTCCATCTAGACATCATAGATCATATAATGATACGATCAAAGGATTTATTGGTATATTTTTTACCTTCAACCGTAGAGCACACCACAAGGGTGTCAGCATGTGTAGGCACGGTGAGGAAACTTTTGTTTTGACTGTTTGAGATGTCAGAATCTTCAGGATCCTTCCAACAATTTCTGCAAGCCTGTCAATAAATAGAATTGATAAAATTTGATAAACTTTGGTGAAATACACTAACCTAAATAAATATCCATCAACAGGAGGGCCAGATCCAAAAAAAAAACAATTTTACTGTAGGTACACCAAAAAGTTACACATCTCATTATAATTTTTAAGTACGATATTTTTTTTACTTTTATATGTTCCATGGTTCACGGCGTCGTCATCGACTCGAGCTCGGGCCGGACGGCAAGCTACCTATTGCTTGTCGTCCGCAAGTCCACGCCTATGGTGGTTGGTTCGGCTGAGGCGTGAGAACGTCTGTTAACTCACGGGTGCGGCTGCCTCCTTGGTTAGGTCTACTAACTAGAAGGAGGTGGGCGCCGCCCATTGCCCCTCGAATCGGACCTTGGCTGGTACCAGGGCCCGGCGCGAGAGGTGCCCTTGACGTACGACTCGTAAGTCAGGGCAGTTAACACTGAGCCACTACTCTATACCATTGTTTTTATAAGGTCGTAGAACTCATAATATAAAATAATGCGAGTTTTATTAGATTTCATAAAAAAAAGTACTGCGATATTACAGAAAATACAAATCACAAGAAACCAATAAATACCTAATTTCGAAAAAAGAATAACGTACCTTTAATATAAAGTTTATTTGAACTTATAATTCCAAGTCAATCCAAAGATAATATATAAAGTAAATAAGCAACCCGTTTTAAAAAACGGCAATTTCATAATTTAGTAAGACCTAATATTTGCTTACCATAAATAAATCGAGTAGACTATTACAACTAAAAGAGCGTGCATCAGTCTTCTGTGGTTGTTCCATAATCATCATCACCTCCTCAAAAGAAGAATAATAGCAAGAAGCCATCTCAGAAGAATAGTAAGCAGGCAGATTCAGAAGTTGACTGTCACACTGCGTGCTTAAGTTAACGGTGTGGCCCGCATCCATATTGTCACCTCTGCAGGCCTGTGGGTGATATTATATTAAGATTAGAACTTTTAAAATCAACAACTTTTGTAAATTTTATAGTTGTGTTTGTGGGAACTATGTGGATTAGGCCTGAAAAAGAAAGCTATTGATACTATCATACTACCTACTCGACTATACGGATGTCAAAGTTGGACACTAACAAAAGCTGTTACAAATAAACTTAAAGCTTTCCAACGAGCAATGGAGAGGAGTATGCTAGGAATTAAACTAAGAGATCGAATGAGAAGCAAAGACATAAGACTGCGCACAAAATTAATAGACGCTCTGGCTACATCCCCTGTAGCCAGAGCCACAGATGGTCGCTGGAGTGAAAGAGTTCTTCACTGGTACCCTCGCGATGTACCACGCCCTCAAGGTAGACCCAGGCGCCGGTGGTGTAATGACATCGTGACGGCAGTCAGCCCCACTTGGACTAGACTGGCACAAGATAGAGAGAAATGGTGGAAGATGGAGGAGGCCTTCACCCGTAAGTGGGTACACAATAAACGAAATTATTTAATTACACATTATAAAATAAAAAAAAATTATAAACAAGGAGCAAATTTATCTCTGAGTAATGATAATTATTTAATGAAATGCTTGTTGTTAATTTAAATTATTTAATTTATTTATTGTAATTAATTAATCTATTGAAAGTTTTATATGAATGTTATTTTATTGATAAATTCAATGAAATGTAAAATCTCTTTTATTGGGAATTAAAAGGCTATTATTATATTATATTATTATTATGTGGATTAGGTACTCTTTCCTTTTCTTTAATTTTAACATAATGTGTCTGGCAGTTTTATATACTTTTTGCGGTCTACTCTAATGTCCTTTCTTTGGTATTGTTCGTCAAGTCGTTGAGCTCCTTAGTAGTCCTGAGTTGAGCTACACGAATAATGACAAATGTTTGCACTAACTGGACAGGTCCACTTAGAACGGTGTGGTTCTTTCTTCTAAAACCAATTTCATGACAAGTAAAGGAGAGTTGTAGTCTTTATTAAGTAGACTACGCTTTGATCTACGATCTACGCTTTAGAACGTGCAATTTAGCTTCATTTGTTTTTGTGATTGACCAACATTTTGATGCTTATGGTAGTCATACACGCTAAGGTATACCTAGCAGGTTTGCCTGCACAGTTATATCTGTTAGGTAAGCTTGTGTGAAATCCTGCACAGTATGTTGCACACATACACGCTCCGGTTTACCTTTTTATTTCAACTGTACAAGCAAACCTGTCAGGTATACCCTAGTCTGTAAGGCTACTTTTAAACAGGTGGTTGGGACACACTAGATAATGACGGCGAAGGGCCAGATCGACGGGTACAAAGTGAAAAAGTTATTTAGTATTTCTAAATATTATTGAAAAAAAAGAACTATCCCTGCAATTTTGAATAAAAAAACGATTTGCCATATCTTAGAATATGATTTTTAGTATGATACTGCAACTATGACAAAATCGCAACTTTCTTTACTTTCCACCTGTCGAGATATTTATCGAATCTTAGAAGAGGCCTTTTCAGAATGATGCAAGGAGAACAGAGAGGCTTTTCAATCGAACAAAGGACTGAAAACATGACTTAGACAATGTAAAATTACCTGAACAAAGAACAGCTTCGGCTTGTTGGTGAGGTTCGCTTGCTTCCCGAAGATGTCCATGACTTCACTCAATTGGTACGGCTGGTCTGCTGCAAAGACCTTGCCCCCTTTGTCTCCATGTGTGAGAATTGTAATACAAACACATGATGTCCTAGTGTGGTCCAATGACGCGACTGAAATGTTAAAAAAAGTACATAATATTTTGTTCATTTGATCCTTCTACCACTAAACTCATTGAAATGAATGAATGATTTTGATTGATTGAACTCACTATAGTCGAGTATATATTTTTAGAACATGCATAATAATATTGTCATAAAATTTCATCACAGTCATAAGTTACATTAGTCAAACATAATAACATTTACAGTCAATAATATTAATTGGGCACATACCATTATAAAATGTATTAAATGTGTTAGTGTTTTAAATAATCATCTATTGAATAAAAACATCTATCACAAAGCCAATTGTTCAAAGTTCTATTAAATTCTAACTCATTCTTTTTTCTAATTTTTTCAGGTTGTATAAAATAAATTATAAATTAATAAATAATAAATTAAAAAAAAAAAACTATACCTAAATTATAAATTTTACCATGGTGTAACAGTTTCTGTTACATAACTTTAAAAACTGTTTCGAGGCACTATTTTTTACTTTTTAGGTTTTTGTACTATTTTCCTTTTAAATTGGGCCTTGTCATCCTGCTCAAAGAGTGAAAGGTGGTTTCTAACGAATTTACACATTTCGAAAACCTATAGGGATGGTAGTGCAAACAAACGATTTTTAGTGAAGATTGGTCGACACGAATCAATCTACTTGAGTCCATAGATAGACTTTATGCGTTTTTTTTTAGCTATAAGCTTTCTGGGCGTCTGTAGAGTTTTCCAATATATATATACCTCAATACTGAACTTACATGATTGTGATATACCATTAGTACTGTTTCTTTATTAGTTATTTTTCTATTCATTTTATTGCATTATTCATTTATTTATTGGGTTCTGTCTGTGGACGAGATCCATTGCGTCGGTAAATATCTATGTCAAGACAAATTCCCCTCCGAGGTGTGTGTTTCCTGATAGCTTTGTAGCTATCAGGAAACATGTCAAGATTGAATAGGTTACTTCAAACAATCATTTATTTATTATTTATATGTATTTATTTAATTTAAATTTAATATTATAAATTATTATAATACGCCAATGCGATGCTATTACAAATTACATTATTAATTAACTATAATACCTAAAATAATATTTTATTAATATAAAATAAAAAATGTAATAAAATGTGATACAAATACAAAATCATGTGGAATATTGTAGTCAAACGTGTCTAAAAAATAATAATTAAAAAAATGCTGACTTTTTAATTTTCTTGGTGAGTATTAGAATCTTTAATTATTTTGATTGATAGGATAATACTTACTCGAGGTAAGACGATCGATAATGTCTTGATATTTCAAATTTCTAAACACGAAGGTTAAGAATCCGAGTTTGTGAAAGACCTGCCTTAAGCGCCTTTCATCATTATAAGTTCCGTTCCTCGTGGCTGGTCTATACCTGTAATTAAGAATATATATATTGTGTTATCTACAAGAGAATAGTTTTTGGTTATTACTTTACATTTTTCCGGGATTAGTAGGTCACTACAATAGTGTGGTTTATAATGTTAACAAAATATATATTTTAAGGGTAAACCAAGCATACATGCCCCAATCGGTAACGTGCCCCACTTGAAATACTAAGACACGCTTTGCCGTACTTTAGATTGCTTTTTTTTAGTACTTTAAGGCTTTTATTTTGTAAGTTAGTTTTAATTAGGTCAAGTTAAGCATATTTTGTTTAATTAATTATTTGTAGAGTTGAATAAAAATAAATAAAGTTATAGACACGCATTTAAAATTACATAAACTTCCATTGTATAGTTTACATAGCTGTAGAGGTACAAGTTGGTAGCCGACTGCACGCAGCAGCAGACGACGTGTCGCAGCGACACTACTGGCTTCTACGTATTTCTATGAAATTCCCTCCGTAATTAGCGACATGAAGCTAGCGACGCGTCGTCAAGCGGCAGACGGCAGTGTCGTCCGACCGCAGATCAGTAGTGCTGCTGACGTCGGAGCAACGACACGTCGATTATTCTCGAACACGTCAGAAATCTTGTTTCACGGAGCACTCAGAACCAACTGGATGCCATCTGCTGTTGCCGTCTGCAGTTGGGTTCGAAATCATGACTGCAGCGACATGACGCAACGACGTGTCGTGACGACATGAAGCGACGACATGTCGTCTGCTGCTGCTGCGTGCAGTCAGCTAACTTGTACCATAATACTTATTTATATCCTAACCAGATTGGGTCAAATAATCACCAAGTTTTAGATGCGTGTCATAGTTTTGCAAGTGAGGCACTTTGCCGACTGGGGCATATATGCCTTGTTTACCATAGGCATATTAAAAAAATCTGAATGATATCTGCATTTACATTGACTGGCCTGTTGGTCTAGTGGTTAGTGGGCCTGACTGCTATGCCGGAGGTCGTGGGTTCGATTCCCACCCAGGACAAATGTTTGTGTGATGAGCACGATCATTTGTTCTGTGTCTGGGTGTAATTTATCTATATATGTATGTATTTAGAAATATATAAGTATGTTTATCAGTTGTCTAGTACCCATAACACAAGCTCTGCTTAGCTTGGGACTACACGGCGTTGTGTGATAGTTGTGGAATATTATTATAATTTTTTTTTTTGAGGGTGGGAAATGATTAAATAACTTCTCCTGCTCTGGATGGAGAGAGAGGGAGAGTCACTCATGTGCTGATTGACCATGGGTTCGCTTCTGAAAGGAAAACCCGGGGTCAGGACCCCAGGTTTTCCAAGAAGGAACATAGGAGTGGGTTTTAGTCAGTAAAAGTTTGACATGCCCTCTCGCTCCGCTCTAGAGTGAGAGAAGTCTTTGGATGATTTCACGCCTGAAAAAAGAAGTCGTGTGCTGACTGAACCTTGAGTGTGACTCTATCTAGGTAGTCTATCTTCCCACTTCTCTATACCTCCCGTATGAAGAAGTGGAAAGATAGAGGAGGTCATGGACTAGATAAAGGTAAAGACCAAGTTCATCTTTAGAGCCGAATGTCTAGAGTTACGCAACAAGATTAACCTCAAAGCTTTTGTGGAACGGGTACCGACTCATCATCTTTGAGGAGGAATTTTGCTTGACGGGTATCATGTGTCACCGTTTTCGCAGAAGGCTATATGATACCAAAACTCAATGCAATACTTCGCCGATCCAACGTAGGTACCTACTCATAGTTTTAATAATAAATAGGTTAGTTGTAATGATATTAATATGTATTCGTTTATAATTTTAATTTTATTCTGTTAGTGCCACTAAGGCCCATAAAACCTTAGTGGACCGAAAATAAGTATAATATACTAGCTTTTGTCTGCGGCTTCGCCCGCGTATGTAAAATATAGCCAGAAAGAAATAACTGGGCAAGTGCGAGTCGGACTCGCGCACTGAGGGTTCCGTACAAACTTGAAAGGTAAATTGCGCGGTTTATGATTTATGACGTATTAAAAAAAAACTACTTACTAGTTACGTTCAAACAAATTTTCGGTGGAAGTTTGTATGGTAATGTAGGTACATCATATATTTTTTTTTAGTTTTATCATTCTCTTATTTTAGAAGTTACAGGGGACACACACACATTTTGCCACTTTGGAAGTGTCTCTCGCGCAAACTATTCAGTGTAGAAAAAAATTATATTAGAAACCTCAATATCATTTTTGAAGACCAATCTATACACGTAAGGTTTGATGAAAAAATAATTTTTTGAGTTTCAGTCCAAGTATGGGTAACCCCTAAAATTTATTGGTTTTTTTTCTATTTTTGCGTGAAAATCTTAATACGGTTCACAGAATAGATCTACTTACCAAGTTTCAATAGTATAGTTCTTATGGTTTCCGAAAAAATTGGCTGTGATATACGGACGGACAGACAGACAGACATGATAAATCTATAAGGGTTCCGTTTTTTGCCATTTGGCTACGGAACCCTAAAAACGTTTATTCGTGACTCACACAGTCGTATAAACTAAAGATACATAATAAAAAAAGACAGATATAATCAGTGCGAGGCCAAAAGGCACCTAACTCAGCAAATAACGCAGCATTATTTAAAACGATAAATATCGCAGCGCTGGTATTACGTTATATAATGTATGGACGTTAAATAATCTATCGAAATAAAATAATAAATAATAAGGAGATAGATAAAATTCGTGAATTTATATTTATGAGTGTAATGTAAATGATAAACAATTATATTTAAAAATATTGCATACAAGAATAAATAATAACCCATCGACCGACGCCTGACGCTCCAAATGCTCCAACTTATATTTATAGGAATAAAGTAGCCTTCTAACGGTGAAAAAAATTTTATATTAATAAAAAAATTGAATACAATCTGAACTTATAATATAATAAAGAGGTAAAGTTTGTTTTTTTGTTTGATGGAGGTAATCTCTGAAAGTACTGGTCCGATTGCTGAAATGTTTTCACCAATACAAAGTGTATTCCACCGTAGGCGCGGGCTTGCGGACGGCGAGCAATGGGTGGCTCGCCGTCCGACCGTCTGGTAACCGTCCGGACCAAGCCCAAGTCGTCAACGGCGCGTGCTATTCCACGCGCGCCTCAAGGAGATGTCAGCAACTGTAGGGGCCCACCTCCCCATGGGTCTGATTCTGAAAGGAAGACTCGGCCCTGGTACGAAAGGCAACGAAGGAACAGGAGTGGGTTTTAGTCAGTAAAAGTCTGACACTATCTCCCGCCCCACCCGAGAGCGGGGGATGTCATAAGATGATTTTCCCACCGAAAAAAAAAATACAAAGCTGTATTCTTGAGTGACATAGGTTATATTATATGTACGCGGGCGAAGCTGCGGGCAAAAGCAAGTAAAGTATATATTAATAATAGATTCGTCGAAGCACGTTTACGAATTGGTTCACAACATGTTCACAAAAAGGCTAAAATGAAATGAAAAGATTTATTGCATCTAAACCTACTGCCTTAAATTAGTCTACTAGTACTAACGTCGATCTCGATGAAAAAGAACGAGCAAGAAATTCTCTCCCTTTTAAATCATTAGCATTATAGTGTAGTATTATATGTAGTGTGTGTAGTGTGTGTATTATATATAGCATATAAGCATAGCATAATCAGCGATTTAATGTTTTCACTGCTGCAGCTGGGACTAAGGCCTCCTCTCTAGGAGAGGGAATGGGCCGTAATCCAACACGCGGGCCCAGTGCGGGTTAGTGAATGTCACATGTCTTCGAATTTTTTGGTTCTAGGACACGCCGGTTTCCTCACGATGTTTTTCTTCACCGTTTTGAGAGCAGTGGTGATGAAATAAGGTGCACAAAGTAATATGCCTGGCTGGGTTTGAAAACGCGACCCCGACTCGTAAGTCGGGGTCGATACCACTCAGCCACCACTTCTCCATATATATATATATATATATTGTACAATAATGTCCATCTAGTGGCAAACAATGTATTACAACTATGTTTAATCTGTGGATAATGTAGTTGGCTGCAACATAAGTGTTATTTATATGTATAAGCTTTATGTTGTAGGCGTTTGTTATCCCTCAATAAATAAAATAAAATAAATCAAGTAACTGCAAAAGTTTTGGTTATTTTTGTTACTTCTATAATCTTCCTCGTCGTTTATATCGCATTCATCGAAGGACTGGAACAATTGGCCTGCTGCGGTATTTCCATCCAATAATAATTTAGGTGTCTTCAAGACTAGAGTGAATCGGGTCTTAATAAACTAGTACGCCTCACCATTAACGATTGCATCACTGCTTACCATCAGGTAGGATCGCAGTCAAGCACTAGTCTATATCAATAAATAAAAAAGTCGTCTTTAAAAATCGGTCTTCCCATCCGATTATAATTCGGGTGTCTTCAAGGCAAGCGTGAATATGCTATTAGACTAGTGCGTTTCATCATCAACGATTGCATCACTGCTTACCATCAATTGGGATCACAGTCGAATACTAGCCTATACAATTTAAAAAGATGGCTCTATTTCCGTTTTAGGCAAACACTGAAGATTGCGCAACGATTGCACAAAAGTTTCAGTAAGTTTCAACGTTACTACGTACGTACGTTATCTATGATGAGTATTTCGCAATATTATAGTTTAGGCAGGTTTTAATGACGCAACAACAATGAAGCTTGGCTGTCAATTGCGTTTACTTCAAAAAAACTATTTACAGGCACTTTTGAATTGTCAAGAAGTCAGTCAGTCAGATAAATGTATCTAATTTCACTTTTCAAATCTCTATGGAGAAAAACGTACATGAAACTTCAAGAACACATATTTCTTGCATCTTTTATCATGTGAGGACCATAAAAATATGCGGTAATTAATATTTTTAATATGTACAGATATAGGGTAGCACAAAAGATCCAAAAGGGTCGAAGTGCTCTGGTTTAAGGTCAGCCCCACATATATAGGGGATGATGCAATAAAATATTGCGCATTAAAAATATTGGGCAAAAATTCATATCATAGGTGCCCATCACATGTTTTTCTAGTGAGAAAAAGTAGTTTTTTAAAGTCATCTCGCAAATCTTTTTTGGCTGAAAA
Organism: Mythimna pallens; assembly: GCA_961205895.1. NCBI lineage: Eukaryota > Metazoa > Arthropoda > Insecta > Lepidoptera > Noctuidae > Mythimna > Mythimna pallens. Next base: position 4,575,859 of record OY540830.1, read on the forward strand.
GCTTTAAATTATTTTAATAGGATGTAATTAAAAGTTTAGATTTGATAGAAAATAATACTTTGTTAAGTACATAGGTACTTCTGAAAAAAATCGATTTCTCTTTCTGTTCATCATCACTCATCACTTCAGCTGAAAGATGTCCACTATTGGACATAGGTCTCCTCAAAGTGTCGTCATAACGCCCAATCCTGTGCGTCTCGCATCCACCGCATCCCCGAGACTCTCACCAGGTCATCAGTCTACCTTGTAGGAGGCCTTCCAACGCAGCGTTTTCTGGTACGTGGTCGCCACTCTAGAACCTTTTGGCCCCATCGACCATCCGTTCTACGAACAATTGGCCCTGCCCACTGCCACTTAAAGGGCCTATTACACTACGCGATATTCAGCACACGACGTTCAGACTCTTATTTTTTGTTCCGAGTAAGATCGGTCTAACTCTTATTACACTACGCGACATCGACTAAGACTGTCTGAATATCGAGTAGTGTAATAGGCCCTTAGGTTTGCCGATTGTTCGGGCTATGTCGGCGACTTTGGTTCTCCTGCGGATATCTTCATTCCTGATGCAATCACGCAAGGAAACCCCGAGCGTAGCCCTTTCCATTGCCCTTTGGGTGAGTGTAAGACTTCTGATGATGCTCATTGTAAACGACCATGTTTCAGTACCATACTATATACATATTATCGATCAATAACAAAATAAAATAAATAAAATGTAATACAAACTTAAAATATTTGGTATTCTCGAACATGTGCTGGTTGAGAATGATCAGGAACTTATCACCACTCATGTCATAGTATGGTGCATCCTTGTCGAACCTCACGGCGGCGACTGATGCGGTGGGCTCTCGACTGAATTACAAAGGCATGAAAAGTACCGATTTAGTATTGATATGTCTTTATCGAAACAAAAGAATGTGAAAATTTGTTAATCATACTTCACTTACTGATTGTACAAAACATATAAGTAAAGCTTACTGCTATGCGCCATTTGCCAATTAAGTTGTAATATTTGTGACATTTTTTTTTTTTAAATTGGATATAAACTAGCGCTTGATTGCGATCCCATCTGATAATAATAATAATCCACAATTATCACACAATGCCGTCTAGTCCCAAGCTAAGCAGAGCTTGTGTTATGGGTACTAGACAACTGATAATCATACTTATATATTTCGAAATACATACATATGTATAGATAAATTACACCCAGACACAGAACAAATGATCGTGCTCATCACACAACCATTTGTTCTGGGTGGGAATCGAACCCATTACCTCCGGCATAGCAGTCAGGGCCACTAACCAATAGACCAACAGGCCAGTCAAAACCTGGTGATGAGGCGCACTAGTTTATTAAGAGCCTATTCATTCTAGCCTCTGTGTCTGTTAATACCCGGTTGCATTTCCACTTACTATAAAACTTCCAAGTAAACGTGAAGTGCATTACTAGCACAAAAGCACTATCTGTCTTATATTTGTCGCAAACGATGCTTCCTACGCATAAAGTCGTAACATATTTTTGCGATATATAGATATTTGATACATAGTTATAAAATAAATATTATTATTTCTTATTAAATCCAGAGTCTGGTACTGTGATCTTAAACATATTATTGATTATTTAAACAATGCAAAAACATCGGTTAAAAGTGTTTTACAAATCTATAATATAAAAATGAATCGCAGAATGTGTTGGTAAGCGCATAACTCAACAACGCCTGGACCAATTTGGCCAATTCTTTTTTTAAATGTTCGTTGATGTTCAAGGATGGTTTTTACGGCGAGAAAAAATCGAATAGAGTAGGGTAGAGTAGGGTAGAGTAGAGTAGGGTAGAGTAGTCAGTTGACGGGAGCGAAGCCGCGGGCAAAAGCTAGTTACTTATAATTATCATTAGCCATTGCAAAAAAGGCCCTACTAAAAAAAAACTCTTTTTTGTCTTGCGACCTACTTTGTAGGAGGCATCGATTTATTGAAAAATAATTGGTAAATAGGCTTAAAAAACAAGAAATCAAGTTGAAATAATTTATGTGACTTTAACTGCAGGGACAGCAAACTCATACGTATTTGGAAATACATAATAAAATAAATTATTTATAAAATTAAATAATTGGATTGCCTAAATAATTAATTGCCTTATATTGTATATATTTAATTGCATCTTATATTATTTAAATTGGTTAACGTATTTCATTGTTTTGTAAATATTGTAATTAGATCTAATGGCATGTCTTTTTTCTTTGTCTACACTATCGCATTGGATTGGTTTGTAATGATAGCTGTATGTATGTCTTATCAATAAGTAAAAAAATATACAGGTATATAGGTAATAATTTTTATTTGAATGAAATATTAGCAATAAAGCTTAGCGTACAACTTCTGCAGTTAAGTTAAACAAAACAAAAAAAAACTATACATAAAAGTTTTACTGTTTGTGGTATTGAGGTTTTAATGTGGCTGGCCATTTGTGACATCACATGACGTCATTATCGTGACAGATTGGCATAATACATAACAGAGTCTCTCCTGTTTTCGAGGATGGTTTAGTACAATCAGTAAGTTTAAAGTATAATTTCCAAAATATTATCAACAAAAAGTCATTACCTCGAATTTGAAGGCTGTACATTATACGGCGCGGTGTCTGCCGACGTCCGGTTGTATAAGTTCACCATTTTTAATAGTGTGAATAACTAAAAATCACTAAATCTCAAATTCACAATCACCAAATTTTGACACTGGGTTGCGTGGTGTGTTACTTAGATGTAGAAGATACGCTGCATTAGTCACCATTGTCTAAAAATAACCAAAAAATTACAAGCTGCGCGTGCGATTATTAGAATGATACTAAGGCGAATACTATCATATCTATGTCCAAATGATTGTAAAAAACCCGTTATACAAAAAAAACCCGGTGTTGCAACATTGATATAAATTACTCAGATAAAGACGCCTACAGATTAGGTAGTAGTAGTACTTTTGACGATAGACATTCGTGATAAAACAAAATCGACTTTGTTGTTTTAGTAGATTTTAACCTTGAAAGCTTTAAAATTAATAAGATAGTCGGAGTGTTCTAATATTTAAAAACAACAAATTAGGTTGGATTAGCCCAACTAGGCAAGTTACAACCGTTTCCTTTCGATTCTCTTTTTGTTGATCGCCTCGAGTCGGCCTCGCCTCCTATTCCTTTGTTCTGACCACGTGATTGAGCGTTGAGATGACGTCAGAATAAAGGAATGGGAGGCGTGGCAGACTCAATGCGATTAACGAAAAAAGAATCGAAACGAAACGGTTGTAACTTGGCTAGGGGGGCTGGTCGCATACGTTTTTACGTTTTTCGTACTGGAAACCTAAGCTGATGTTAGCAGAATTGATTTGTAGGTACTTTGACTACTTAACTAATAATTATTGCGTCATAAATTCCATTGTAAATTATAACAAGTTAACAAGACTAAAAATAATCTAACATATTAGTAACCCCCTAGCTTCGCATGTCTATTAGAATTTTAAATTTTTGACTTTCAGCTGCCTGCTTGCTTGCTGTTTTATTACTTTTTTATACATGCATGTATTCTAAATATACACTTAAACCTTTCACATTAATCACTCTACCTATTACGGAAAACCGCATGAAAATTCGTTCAGTTGTTTTGAACATACAGGCGGACAAACGTAGAGGGGGGACTTTGATTTATAATAATTGTTATATATAAGGAAACAATGGAGCTGCATCAATTAGTTATTGCAAATAATTATAATTGCTCTTGAAAACATAGATTAATAAGTAATAATTTAGTAAATTTTTAACTTGTTTTCCCACTGCTGGGGTTCAAGTGTTACCTATGAAAAAAAAACGGAATTAAAATTCAATACAATTTCAATAGTATAATAGTCCTTTAAAAATAAATGTTACCAACACTTAAAATACGCAATTTTTAAATATAGTAAGTATGTATAGGTATGTAAATGGGTTTTATCAGGTTATCTTCACATATAGTATTGGTGCTTTGATGCCTTATCAATGAATGACTCATCGCTATGTAATGTTTTTTATCAAATTGTCCTATTGTAGCTATTGTTGTAAGTTTTAATTAATATACATACATATGTTATAAATAAATCGATAAATTATGTGGTTTTGTAGTATGGTTACTACACGACAATAGCGCGGTACGTACGTGACTCAAGTGACGTTGCGTTTGATGCGCGCGCGCAGCCTTCCTGCGTCGAGTGTCTGGGATAACTGGCGAGTGAGTGGCGAGTAGTGGCAAGGTGGTGAATTGAATTCCCATGCTGTAGGCGTTCGGGTGTTCCCGCACTCATGGCAGCCGGCGCTCGGCTTCATTCGGAATATATTCCGATCGTAACAGTCCCATCGGAGACCGTTACGGTGAAAAATAATAATTGGAAAAATTAAGTCAAGAGTAAATAGGTTACTTCTAGGCAAGCGTGCTTCATCATCACACACCTCGCTTACGTGACCTTGAAATGACGTCACACATAGTGTTCGGTTCATCCACCAACCCGCACTGGGCCCGCGTGGTGGATTACGGCCCATTCCCTTTCCTAGAGAGGAGGCCTGAGTCCCAGCAGTGGGAACATTAAAGGGCTATCAGAATGCTGTTGGAACTACCACGCATTCTTGCTAGAAGTGCGGTAGTCTTTTTTCTTCTACCGTGGTAGGCAATCGATAAATGTTGATTCAATTTAGTTCAAATTTCTTCTAGCGGCTATTGTATGTAATTGTTTTTTTTTTAGGAGAACACAAGGTACAATTTATATAATAGTATCAGCCGGTTAAAAATAAATGCATAACAATATAGGTATACTCGTAAATATAGTATAATTAACAACCATGTAGCACCCACTCCTATCAAGATTGGAGACTCTATACTCGAAGTTGTGGACGATTACGTCTACCTTGGACAGACAGTTCAGTTGGGTAGATCTAGTTTCGAGAAAGAGGTCAACCGTCGAATCCGATTCGGCTGGGCAGCGTTCGGGAAGCTGCGTGGTATCTTCACGTCCAATATACCACAGTGTCTTAAGTCGAACCTGCGTCTTTCGGTACGCGGTCGCCACTCCAGAACCTTTTGGCCCTAACGGTCATCTGTTCTGCGAGGAATGTGCTCATTGCTACGTAAGTTAGTAAAACTTAAGTTTAAATAATATTGTATAACTACTAATATGCAACTACGACGAAATTAAAGATGGCGTTCTTTCACTCTACTTTTAAAAACTGCATGCGTTTCGCAGCCCATAATGTCATTTAGGGTGCAAGGTTAATCTATTAATAACAGCTATTTTCTTACCATAGGTCACAGAAAACCTGACGAGATGGAGTATTTGGTCGTAAATATGCGACCCTGGCGACACGGACATGAAAATATTTGTCGGATTATTTTGATGTAAGCGGTTAAAGGGTTAATAATAAAAACAAACATGATTTCGCTATGTCGTGTTAGATCTAGTGATATGGAGATTCTGAGATATGTCGGGCTTAAGTATTATCGTAGGGTTGGCAGGCTTCACCATTTTTAGGGTTTCGTACCTCAAAAGGAAAAAACGGAACCCTTATAGGATAATTTTGTTTTCTGTCTGTTTGTCAGTCTGTCTGCCAAGACCTTTTATCTCGGGAACGCGTGGAGGTATTGAGTTGAAATTAAAACCATATACTCAAGTCTGCGGGCCATTGAAGCTGTAAAAAAATTAATCCTCTGAGTTAACAAAACAAAAGATACGGCTGTTTATGTCGCAAAACACGTATATTTCGACACTCTCAAGGGAATCAAAATTCATAAGGAACCTCCCGTTGACCTGTAAATCCTGAAATTTGACGTGAAGCAAGGTCTTTTAGCACAAATATAGAAAAAAAAAAATTAAAACTGTAAATTCGTAGTTACGTCACAAAATAACCTTTTTTTGCGATTCGGGAAAATCTTCGTGTTGCTGCTTTGCGGTTGCAAGGTTCTTTGAAAGATTGACTGTGGCCCTGGAGCGAAAAAGGCAACTAAAGGAACACAGGTTGGTTTTAGTCAGTAGACCGAGAAGAAGTACATCGTGGATATCCCACCCGCATGTACAAAGCGTTTTAGGAACATATTTATTATGCGTACAGCTAAGGCGTGGAATTCCATGCCGATTGCCTGTCTTAAGTCAAGAGCGAATAGGTTACTTCTAGGCAAGCGTGCTCCATCAATCAATCAATCAATCAATACGTTTATTTGCATAATATAGGTAAGTGTAAAAAGGTGTTACATACAGGTATAATAGGTGCGCTGTACTATAACATAATAAGGTGTGCAAATTTATTAATTAGTTAATTTTAGAATTTCATTCTGACAAACTAGACAACAATTATTTAATCAAGATTAAAGTCATATAAATTCACATTAAAAGTAGTATGTCATAAGTAAAAGACAAATAAATAAGAAATGTCAAGTGTCATATACATATGTCACATTAAACAATTAATAACAAAGTCTATTCAAAGACAAAATTAAACATTAAAATAAACATTGGTTCAAATAAATCATTAAATTATGTCACATTATTATTGTTGTCATGATTTTTTCATAAATTACTATCATTTTTTTTTTGTGTGAGCCATTACAGTATATCAATATTTTTATCCTACAAAAACTCCTTAACGTTATATTAACATTAATTTACTAAGAATTCGTGCAGCTTTGACTTGCACTGTGGAAAAGGTAATTGTTTAATATGATCAGGCAATTTGTTGTAGATCAGTGATGTCATACAGATAATACTTTTATTGACAAGTGCTGTTTTTCCATAATGTTATTTTAACTTCTAGTCTATTTTTGTCACGCAATTGTCTATAATAGCTTTTAAAAGCAGTCTTGGATTCAATTTGACAAACAAACTCATTTCATAGATATACATATAGCGAAGGCAATGTTAAAATTTTTAGGCTTTTAAAGTATGGTTCACAGCTGGTAGTATGGTCTATATTGCACATTGCTCTAATGCTTTTTTTTTTAGCTTTAAATAATGGATTCTTTATCAACGGAATTGCCCCAAGATATAATACCATATGCAACAATTCCGTGATATGCAGATAATAAGGCTTCTTTATTTACAATATTAGTTAACTTGTAGAGAGCAAATGAAGATTTATTAATTTTTTTACAGGCATGTTCGATTGTGTTTTCCATGATAGTTTATCATCAATGTCGATACCTAAAAACTTTGTGTTTGTCACAGGATGTACTACTTTGTCATGGTAACTGACACTTATATTGATGGGTTGTGTTCTTTGATGAAAGTGAATAATTTTTGTTTTGTCCATATTTATCTTGAGATTTTCGGTTAACCATTGTATTATTGTATTTAATGTTTGATTAATTACGTGCTCATAGTCATTTTCACTGTCGAATTTTATTAGTACCGTGCTATTATCTGTAAAAAGTACCATCGGTTGACTTATATGTTTAGGGAGTTTTTTTTTTTTTTTTAAGCTGGGAAATCATCCAAATGACTTCTCGCGCTCTGGGTGGAGCGCGAGGGCGTGTCAGACTTTTACTGACTAAAACCACACCTGTATCCTTCAATTACCCTTTGCGTCCTAGGACTACGGGTTTCCCTTTCAGAAATTCTCCGCGGTCCTAGTTAGCGGCATGTTTAGGGAGATGGATGTATATTTGTTCTTAGTGCTTGAACAGATTTCGATTCCAGATTGGCTGATTTTTATGCAGTGTTGATGAAACAAATTATGAAGTAAAACCCCGACCTAAGTTCGAATCTCGAACCGACAACTTTAACACAATATTTAAATCTGCTGATCTTTTAGCGCCATTAACATTTTATTTTGCTATTAATATAAATTTTCTGCTACACCCGCATCAACACAGACAAAAAGCCGACCATGGCAGCCCTAAAAGAAACAAAAAAAAATATAACATGCATACTAACCGTAGCGTCATCCATCACGACACTTCCTTTGGGGTAAGGGGGATGGCAGAAAAGGGGGCCTGGTCACGCAAACCTGATTACAAGCCTTCAGTTGTTACATTTTTAACGCCCTTACGCAAACCATTAATCTAACAATTTTATTCTTTAAAACAAATTGCCAGAAAATATGGCAGTCACTTTTATTTTTTAATCTGTGTTCTTGAGTAGGGTTGACGTGATCTGGGTAAGAGTAGGATGTGAACTGGCGTAGTTATCAAAGGGCTAGCCGACGTAGTGCCCCGAGGCCCCTAAGCTCGGGGGGCCCCAAACCCTTTTTAACGTTTGTTGCCCTTATTGAAGTAACAAAAAATATTCCCAATTTTGAAATCTAAATAATAAGTAATATTACAGAAAATACAAAACACAAAGAAACCAATAAATACCTAATTTCGAAAAAAGAATAACGTACCTATAATATAACGTTTATTTGACCTTATAATTTCAAATTAATCCAAAGATGAACAACAGAACAGTTCAAAGCAACCCGTTTTAAAAAACGGCAATTTCATAGGAAAAGACCTATTATTATGGTATACTCGTATAAGTCAGTAAAAGTCTCTACTCCCTTGCGCTCCACCCAGAGCAGGAGAAGTTATTTGATGATTTCCCATGTAAAAAGGGGCCCATTTTATTATTGCCCCAGAGCCTTTGGTTACCTAGCTACGCCACTGAGGATGTGATTTTGGTTTCAGTAAAGGTTGCAGCTTTTTGTGTACAGTCGACAATCTTGATAGCTTTCCCATCTAGCAAACTTTTGTACAGATGTACGACACGGTCGGCTGCTGAGCTGCTTGTCGCGAGTTCGATTACCGCACGGAACAAATATTTGCATGGATTGCAGATAGTTTTTTTTTTTTAACTATCTCAACGCCGTTTAGTCCCAAGGCTAAGCAGAGCTTGTGTTATGGGTACTAGACAACTGATAAACATACTTATATATTCCTAAATACATACATATATAGATAAATTACACCCAGACACAGAACAAATGATCATGCTCATCACACAAACATTTGTCCTGGGTGGGAATCGAACCCACGACCTCCGGCATAGCAGTCAGGGTCACTAACCACTAGACCAACAGGCCAGTCAGAAATAACAAAACAATTTTGAAAAATGAATACTAATAGGTCTTTTCCCATGAAATTGCCGTTTTAAAAGGGGTTGCTTTGAAGTAATAATAATAATAAATATCTTTGGATTGACTTAAATTAGTTGTTCCAGGTTTGGTGTTTTTAGTTTTTTTTTGTAGATGGGAAGTCATCCAATGACTTTTTTCGCCCTAGAAAGGGGCGAGAGGACGTGTCAGAGTTTTACTGACTAAAACCCACTTCTATGTTCCTTCTTTGCCTTGCGTTCCAGGACCCCGGGTTTCCCTTTCGGAAGTTAACCCATGGCCCCAGCAGGCTTCGGCCCTGCTGCGCCCCTATGGTTTTACTGACATCTCTTTGAGGCGCGCGTAGAACACCACGCGTCGTCGACGACTCGACTCGAGATCGGGGTGGTCGGTTGACCGGTCTTAAGGGCCTATTACACTACTCGATATTCAGAGAGTCTTAGTCGATGTCGCGTAGTGTAATAAGGGTTGACCGGTCTTACTCGGAAAAAAAAAATAAGACAGTTTGAATATCGTGTGCTGAATATCGCGTAGTTTAATAAGCCCTTTAGTTGACGGCGTTCGTTCACTGACATACCACTCAGCTCATCCACTTTGAAGGGAACTGAGTGACCCAACACACGCGCCTGCATCAGCTAGACTTTTGAGTGAGCATGACAAATTCTCAACAGTCGTGCTAGTTTGTATGTAACAATTATTTACCTAATAACTTGGCTGTGTTATCAAATATACCCGTAGATGTACAAAATTATTATATGATATAGTAATATAAATAAAATTTCAATTTCAATCACAATTGTAATATTTATTAATGCTGACCTGGCGAACTTCGTACCGCCTAATATTAAGGATGACGCCATCTACTGGCAATACCAGAACAGCATAATTCATTTTAATTATAGATGGCGTTGTATTCGGATATTTTATCGTGTATTTATTTTTCATTTTTTCTCTCCGATTAAACCTTCCCTGGGCTCTCTGGAATATTTCAAGACCAAAATTAGCCAAATCGGCCCAGCCGTTTTTGAGTTTAGCGAGACTAACGAAGGCTTACAGTCACCCAAAGGGCAATGAAAAGGGCTATTCTCGGAGTTTCCTTGCAGGAGAACCAAGTTCGCCGACATAGCCCGAAGAACTGCCAAACTAAAGTGCTGCCACTTTAGTTTGGGCAGAGCACATAGCTCGTAGAACGGACGGTCGATGGGGCCGAAGGTTCTAGAGTGGCGGACCGCGTACCGGAAAACCCAGCGTTGGACGGTCTCCCACGAGGTGGACCGACGACCTGGTGAGAGTCGCGAGAATGCGGTGGATGCGAGGCACACAGGATCGGTCGTTGTGGAGACGCTTAGGGCATATGTCCAACAGTGGATGTTTTTCGGCTGAAATGATGATGATGAGACTGACGAACAGCTATTCATTTATATAAATATATATAAAAGAAAAAGAAAAAAAAGATAGAAGATTTCAAAGTAATGTTTTTGGCGCCTACAGCCATACGACTAGCAACCATTCACGTACAAAACGCGCGGTTGTAAATTGTTGTAGGAGTTTGTTATTTTTAATATGTATGTAGAGTAGGTATTTTAGACCACTTTTTTCAATTCCAAACTAGAACATTCAATATCCTTCTGTGCAAATTTTGTAAAAATTTTAATATTCAATTATTTTTGAAACACAAGCCTAAAACATATCGAGGGTTTTCATTTATGTCCAATACAAGAGAAATACATGTACAATCGGTATTAATCTTAGGTAAATGTTACTACTTCAGCAGCTCGTCAGCAAAAGGGATCGGTCTGCTCGTGCACTGCCGTTATAATACCTTCTGTTGATGTTAACGGCCATGATTTTCAAATATTCTGTAGAATAGTCAATAGACAGCCTAGTTATATGCTGTTGAAACCGGGTTGCCTATTAAAACGCAGTTAACAGTTGTAGTTAGACTAATTTATTTTTTTAGTAGTCTTCTCTGTCATGTTGGAGGCCGTAACTTCAACTTGATATAGTTTAGAAAAGAGATGCATAGGTAACAACAACTATGGCGTCACAATAAACTAATCCTGCATCGCGCAATTAAAGTTCTCCGCGCGATTGGAACATACCCCCAAACTGGTGACCCCGACGTGATTTTATAATATACATAAATAAACTATATTATTGTGGTATGTAGATACATACCCTACAAATATTTACCTAAGATAGCCAATTAAGAGGCTCCTTTTTCACTCGCCTATCGTCAACATCAAGCATGGTTTCAAAGCTTGTTACTTCATCTAACCCAATCCAACGCGATGTTTGACGAATAGGCAACACGAAAAAACAGAGATACCGCACGAAAACTCTGCAAGCATTCGGTAATTCCGAGATTTACTCGAATATTTCACAAAACTTGTTCCAGGAAATCATTTTTTTTTACCCATAAAAGTTTTAAAAAAAATTGTTATACAGAATTTTGATTAAATTTGCAAAATTATTATAAATTGTAATATTTTGTTGACTTTAAATTTTTGCGTATATTATGAAGTATCAAAGTTCATGCAAAATAACAGATTTTCAGAGGTCTTTATTGGATTCGTTTTACACCAATTTACACAATTTGTAAATTAGTGTAATTTCAATAAAAGTCTAGATAATATCCTCAAGATACTGTGTTTCCAAAATATCTAATAAAAAAAGTGTAATAACGTCATAATCGCGTAAGAGCGGTTCTATAAAAAACAGTAAAAATGCATGTCGAATTGCATGCCCTTAAAACAGAATGCAGTAGTGTACCAACTTTAACACGGGGTCACTTTGACCTCGTACCGCACTTAACCAAAAACAGCTTTTAGTTTCTTAAACGTTACAGGGTCTAATAAGCCCCTTACCTACCATCATAATGATAGTTTTCGAACGAGGTCTTAAACGCCCCGTACTGAAAAAATTGAAATAATACAAAAGCTGGGCAAGTGCGGGTCGGACTCGCGCCCTGAGGGTTCCATACAAATTTACCTATGTAAACATTTCAATTCCCGAATGGAGTCTCGAAGATTTTTCCGAATCGCAAAAAAAAAGAAATTGTGGCGTAACAACAAATTTACAGTTTTCAGATTTATTCGTATACCTGTGCTTTATGACCCCTTTTTATGCAAAATTCCAGGATTCTGGGTTAACGGAAATTACGTTATGAATTTTGATTTCGTCGAGTGTCGAAATATACGTTTTTTGAGACATAAACGGCTGTATCTTTTTTTCCTTAACTTAGAAATTTTATATTTTCACAGCTTCAAGAAACGGCAGACTTGAGTATATGGTTTTAATTTCAACTTGATACCTCCACGCGTTTCCGATATAAAGGGTCTTGACTATAGTTGCAAAACTTCTGAAACATACTGAATAATTCCGGAATACTTCTGGGAAAGTTTCATAAATCAGAATAATTCAAAATGAATTGAATTAAGATTTTTATTTTATTTTTGCTGAAATATCGTATTTTGCACCGATCGTCGATCGCCGCCGCCATTGCCCCTCTGTCAGTTATAAAATAGTTCTCTATAGCGCGGCAACCCTAGAGCGTTATTTCTGTGCCATCCGCTAGAGCGCGTTTATTAATTGAGTTGATATAACGAGTTGTGACACGTTCGAGCGTACGACGGCGCGCTAAAATAAAATCGTTGTATCTTTTTTTACTTCTTAAGTCTGTGAATAAAGCATAGATATGAGTCTTAATGTGAGAGTTTTAATTCGTTCCCCACCGACGCTATAACTCTGTGCCCTCTGTGCGCCTGCCACGAGTCGTGCGTGCAGGCGATGGCGGTGCGGGGTGCGGTAAGAGGGGAGATGCTCCCCGGAGAAGTTTTCCCCCCGCGAGAAAGATTCGTACCCCGCAATCGAATGTTTCCACCGGATATTTCGCCCGAATAATTCAAAGGGAATTTAAACGTGTTTGTTTGTGGTGTGGTGGGTGAGTTAATTATTGTTCAGTGGCACATACGTAAGTAAAATATAAATGTTTATTTTATTATAAATGGGATTGATTGAGTATATGATGAATAGATATGTTAGCCAGCGATTAACAGGATTTTTATTCTTTTGTTTTTATGTAGGTACCTACTTATTTCGAAATCGACTGCTATTTTTATAAATGTCAGTTGTGGGTTACCTATGTTTTTGGTTAGTTTTTATGTAGCTCTGTACGCATCGCGAGTATTCGCGAGTCGCATAGGTGGGTATTAATGATTACCTACCTACTTAAAGCGTGTAGTGGCCCAGTCAATAAAAACAAATCAAGGCAAACCTTGCAAGCACACGATGCGGTTTTCAGAAAAGCATTCGTTATACTTAGGAGGAGGTTTTGGTATATTAACCGACTTCAAATAAATGAGTGAATGAGTTTGAACCGTATGTATGATGTTTGTCCGCGATCATCTCGCGTTTGGCTGAACCGATTTTGATGCAGTTTTCAGAACAGTATTATTAGTCACTATTATGTATACGTGACATAAAAATGTTGAAATAAAAATGTTTAAGTAAAAAGATAGAACCGACTTCAATGAAGCCGGAGCACCTCAAACCACTACCAAGCGAAGACTTTATTGAAGAGGTGCCGGAGCACCTCCTTTTTTTTACTGTTTTTTTTTTTTCGACGGGAATGATTCGGAATTTTTCCCGCTAGCATCTATAGTCTTGACAGACAAACAGACAGGTAGACGGACAACAAAGTGATCCTATAAGGGTTCCGTTTTTTCGTTTTGAAGTACGGAACCCTAAAAATGAGTGCTGCTGTCAACGTGTTTAAAGATCAGTCATCAAACCATTCAGCCACCACTCTCAATCGGCTATCTACTTTGGCTACCCTTCGGAGGCTCGACCGTGATGATACTTTACTAAACTGACCCAATCTTTACTTTAACCTTACAAAGGTGTTCTAAGGTGTCAAGTGGGCTCAGCCGGATCGAGTTCAGTTGAAAGGTTAAGTGCGTAAGGGTCTCATTTAAGCATTGTTAGCAAAAAACTTTTATTTCGCACTAATATTATGAAGGCAAAAGTTGTGAAATTGATGGTGTAGAGGTATGTGTGTGTGTGTGTGCAGTTACTCGAACGGCTGAACCGATTGGCATTAAAATTTAGGACACGGGTAAACCATATCCTGGAATCGCACAAAGATACTTTATATCCTCTAAATATGTTCCCTTGGGACAATCTCCTGGCTCCTTGACTTCTCGAAAGCTTTCGACAGAGTATGGCATGCTAGCCTTTTGAGTAAGCTTCCAGCGTACGGCATTTCCCCTAGTCTGATTAAATGGTTAAAAGACTTCGTGAGTGAACGGTCTTTCCGAGTTGTTGTCGATGGATGTTCATCAGAGCCCATGATGACTAATGCCTAAGTTCCTCAGGGGTCTATTCTCTCTGCAACTCTTTTCCTGCTGCATATTAACGATCTGGTGATGCCTGCTATCTGATTTTTTTATTCTGATTTTTTTTTAAATTATTGATGGGCTCGCGTTTGATCACTATCATTCTCATCTAATGATAAGAAATAATATGGCCGACGATGGAGCACGCTTGCCTAAAAGTAACACTCACTAGCGCTCGGGTTCACTCTTGACTTAAAAGACCCCTAGGTTGTAGCTATCAGGAAATAGACTCCGGCAGGGAATTCCACTGCTTAGGTGTACGCATAATAAATGTGTCCCCAAAACGCTTTGTACGTATGGGTGCTATGTCTACTATGCTATGTAGCATGTATCTACCATGCTATGTAATTATAAAGTATTTATACAACAAAAGTTCTGAATAAGCCACACTAGATGGCACAACCTACGCCGTGCACGTAGGGCACGTTTTGCTTAGTCCATTTTCAATATCTTCATACCCAACTTTCTGACACATCGTGCGTGTCCAACGCCAACGCCTTCGGCTCTAACCGAAGTGCTGCCCTCTCGAACATGTAATTGAGCGCTAGGGGTCGCCACTCGTGTTAAGGGCTAGTGAGTAATCCGACACCAGGGGTTACGGATTTAGCTAGTAGGTACTTACCTACATAGTTACAAGTTAACGATGACCTTTTACCCAACCTAAATAAGGCTTTATTTCGTTTGGAAAAGTCCTAAATAAGTATTGCAATAGAATAGAATCTTGGTATCATCATCTCCGTAGCCTTTTCCCAACTAGTTTGAGGTTAGCTTCTAGTCTAACTGGATGTGGCTGAATACCTGTGATTTACACGGGACGACTGCCTATCAGACCTCTACAACTTAGTTACTGGACAACATGACACTCCTTGGTGAGGGTCAAAATAGAATCTTTATTTATTTTATTTATTTATTGGTTTACCAACAATTGTTTACACTGGTATTATGCTAAAGGTAACATGCAATAAAATATCTTGGTAAAAAAGGCGAGTTGTTGGTACAGGATTTGTTTTTATGTAATTTGATAGAGCAATGATGGCCCCAGAGGCGCTTTCCTTTTTGTAATTTAGTTCATCACCACTGCAATCACACAGTCGAGAGCAATGATGGCCCCAGAGGGGCTTTCCTTTTTGTAATTTATTTCATCACCACTACAATCACACAGTCATGAAAAAGCCCCTAGCACCAAAAATTCGAAGACGTGACAACCACCAACCCGCACTGGGCCTGCGTGGTAGATTACGTCCCATTTCTTCTCTTAGAGAAAAGCAGTGGGAACATTATAAGGCCGCTTGTACACACACGTTTTTTCGCCGTAAAAATCTATGGTTTATTGACCGTGCATAGTTGGTCACACACGTTTTGTATCCGGCACGATAACTCCACCGCAGTTTATGCAACTTTTTTGTCAACAAGCTTTCACAGTTATCTATACAACACTGATGACCGTACCTACACACGGTGAGTTAACAGTGGCTTTTCACGTCAAGAAAACGTGTGTGTATAAGCGGCCTAAGGCTGATTAAGTGGTTTATACTTTGCCTTTAGATTTTTTAGAAAAATATAGATACCTATACTCCATTTGTAATAGCATTAGACAGAAGTTAAAAAAGGTTATTTTTAATGCACACTTTTTAGCAAAAATACAATAAACTTTTTACAGTTACGATTGACGCCAAATTTATTAAAATCGATTTATATACCAGCTGTCACACTTAATTGCAATCATTTTAACAATTTATCATATGAAATTAAATGGCTTTCATTTAGCTACATTATTTCATTCCAATTTAAAATGACAGTGTCAATGCTAAAAACCTAAAAGAAGCAGAGATGAACAATACTGGAACGGTTTTCGTTTTACTATAACCCTACCAAATGTAAAATGTCTAATAATCACTTCATAAGCTCTGACAGCCGGGTTTTTCTAATTTTAGCGGATTACGTCGTCTGTGAAATTGACGTAAATATTTTTTTCTGTGATTGTCTTCATAAATGTCATTCACTTGTGAATACTTGTGAATGCTGCGACTTAGTTAATCCCAAATTTTCGTGATTTTGTTTTTATATGTTACTGGTTTTCCTTTGTTATTGTTTTGTTATCAGTGTTGTTATTGTTTTGTTATCAGTATTGTTATTGGGTTGTTTGTACAAATCGTTACGTTTTGTTAAACTATGGGTGATCCCGGTGCGGGCCCGAGTGGCTTACAACAACTTGAAAGAGTCTGACCGAAGCCAACGGCGAAATAAACGTGGTCCAAATGTTGACCCCGACGACACAATAATGTCTCCTAAGAAGAAGAGAATGAAACAAATTGCACTTCGTGCTGTAGAAAAGCAAACCGTGATAAATATTTTCAAGCAATTTAAGGAGTCCTGGCCTGCAGATACTCCTCGTTATAAGACTGAGATGATAAATAAAACTGCAGAAGTTGCCGGTAAGGATGATTCATAAAATTATTACTATAAAAATATTTGAAAGAATTGAAAGTAGGTAACATGTATTATGACAAAACAGATATTTTACTTATTATTTACAGGTGTATCTAGGGCTACTGTGTACAATATACTCAAAGAGTACAACATAAAAGGTCGCCTGCAATCTCCCCCTCGCCAACGGAAGCACATGAAACGTAATGATTTTGATGACATCACGTTCAGTGGAATACGCAGGAAAATTCATTCTTTCTTCTTTAATAATGAGTTGCCCACCTTGGATAAGATACTTGAAGCAGTAAACAGTGACGATTCTCTGCCAGATTTTAAGAGAAGCAGTCTATATAAAATAATTAAAGAAATATTAAAGTTCACGTATATCAAACGGAGCAGAAAAAGTGCACTCATAGACAAGCAGGAGATTGTCCTATGGAGAGTAAAATATCTTCATGAAATAAAAAGGCTAAGGAATGAAGGAAGAAAAATATATTATTTAGATGAGACTTGGCTAAATGAAGGTACAGTACTTCTAAATATCTTAACAGTTTTTTATGCACCAATCAGTATATGGAGGAGGTCATAGACTGATTGGTGCATATAATTAATCATTATTACTTATATGTATTTTAATATGATTAATTATAAAGTTAAATAGGAGGAAAGTGCAACATTATTTCATGTTTGTTTTGTAAAAATTGTATTTAAACCTTTTATCATAACAGGTCACACGAAAAGCCTAGTATGGCATGACACCACTATTGAGTCTTCAAAACAAGCACATCGGGAAGGTCTATCCACTGGTTTAAAGAACCCAACGGGAAAAGGAAGGCGGCTTATAATTGGGCATATTGGTACGAGTATGTACTTGATTTACTTGCATTCATTAGTTTTTAATATATTTTGTGGACTGCCCTGACCATTAGCAAATGAACACCCCATTGTTATTAACTATTAATTAAGTAATAAAACATTGCATTGCAAAGCGAACTTTTAAAGTTATAAATGTTGTTGTTACTTTTTTATAGTAGAAATGAGAACTATTTCCAGCAATGAAATTTTATAGGGGGTACGGAATAATTGACTTGTATTTATTTTATTTCACAGGATCGACTGAAGGGTTTTTAAAGGATGCTGCATTAATATTTGATGCAAAGAAAGGTGATGGAGACTACCACTCCGAAATGGACGCCTTCAACTTTGAAAAGTGGTTCAAATTAATTTTAAATAAAATTGAGAGTGGCGCTGTAATTGTTATGGACAATGCGCCATACCACTCAAGGAAACTGGAGAAGCTGCCAACTACAGCCACACGAAAGGCAGATATACAGGAATGGTTAAAAAGCAAAAATATTCCTTTTAATGAAAACGATCTTAGGGCAACTTTATTAGAAAAAGTAAAAATACAAAAACATTTATACCAAAAGTTTGTTGTAGATGAGATGGTTAGAAAGAAGGGTATTTCAGTATTGCGCCTTCCACCCTACCACTGCGAGCTCAATCCTATAGAACTAATATGGGCTCAAATGAAGGGGTATGTGGCCCAACATAATAAAACTTTTAAATTGAACGAGGTGAAACAATTACTCCCACTAGCTCTGGATAGTATTACGCCAGAACGATGGCAGTCTTGCGTTGCTCATGCAATTAAAGAAGAGGAAAAGTTTTGCCAACTTGATGGCATAATGGATGATGTAGTAGAAAGATTTATAATTAACGTCGGTGAAACTTCTTCATCTTCATCATCTGATGATAGTGACTAAATTCTTTGATGAAGACGAAGAAGTTTCACCAACTATAGTGTGTTGTAAGTTATTTTCATTAAAATATTGTTAAAACATGACTTTTATTTCCTTTAATCTTAATTACATTTAAATCATCATGATGTGATTGGTTGTGTGATGATGATATTATTAATAAATAAAGGATAATTTTAAAGAAATTCCTTTATTTCGTTTATCTAAGTATTTAGAACTGTCTTAGATCTATCAGTTAACTTTGAAATAAAATGTTTTGCATTCCTGCTTCTACGAGCCTCTTTTTTCTAATGCTATAATAAATGGAGTATAGTGTGTTTGTGTATTTTCAAGGGAAAAAAAATAAAAAACATCTCAATTCAATGATGACTTTTATTCTAATTAAATTTAAGTGGAAACATGAATTCTTATAACACGAATCTAAAGAAGGAAACACTATTATATTCTTAATTATGAAATACTTATTAAATTAACAAATTGTCTTTCATTTTGTCATCGTTCAAATAATATAACACAACTTGTGTCAACTGAAAAGAAACGCAAGCCATTATTTATGGCACGAATAACGACCACAATGACAATAATAATAATTAGAAAAACAAAAAAAACGACTATTACAAAATAAATTATGCAAAATATAATCACAAACATTGATTTTATTTGCAAAATTGTGTCGAAAACGAGCTTTCCCCTAAATTAGGTAGAGGACATTTTTTTTTTTTAATTTTATAAATTATACCAAATAAAAATGCTGTATTTTTTTATCAATAAATTCGCATTACAGAGGCCATTAATTGTATGGTTTCTAAAGGGATCCAATGTTATTATACTTTTTATACTATGTTAAAAAAAAACTACTGTAAAAATATTTTTCGTTGCAATATTTATCTCGCAGTCAGTTTGTTTTCCATTGTCCTCTACCTAAATTTAACAATACAAAGCTCATCAGTGCCAAATGTAACACTACTTATGTTAAAAGTGTAACAATTATATGTAACTGTAATTAAAAACGTTTTACAATTTTATCTTTAATTTTTTACCATTATTTTGAGAAGGCACATGAAACTTTCTTATAAATAAATGAATCGACAACGCGACAAAAAAAAAACCTGTAAGTTTTCAACTCATTCTAGTGTTTACTAAAAAGCGAAGATAAAATGATGTTTTTATAAGAATTGGTGTGCGACTAAATGTCGCAAGTGTGTCGTTACCTTTAAAGAAAAACGCATTACGTCACCAGCCTTTCTTCAAGCTCAATTACCGTTCTGTCATTCACTTTATGTGTAACAGTTTTTATATAGGTATATTATGAACGGATCTTACATACTATATAAAAATACAACAATATACTTTCGGGTAAAAATAGTTTGACATGTTGGTCGTTACTTGTAGGCGTGGGGATCGTATAATTATGTCAAGTTTGTAACTTGAAACGAATAAAGCGGTTATGGCTGCTTGAATTTTTTAGGTTTTGACATTTTATGTTATAAATACTTTTGGATTAGGTATAAAATTAGTAATAAAAAAATTAAGGTCAATGGAGGTTTTGTGACTAGGTATAATAATAATAATAACTTTATTTCGGACCAATCAATCCATATAGTGTTAGTGCCTAACAATAAAATTGCCAGTAAACTACTATCACCATAGGGTTAAAGTGATTATTAAAGTTTTCAGCTGTTTCACAGTTGTTTTTATTGTTTGTTCTATATGTCAGTAGATAACATTATGATAAATAACCGTAAAATACTTTGTCATTTTAGCTCCATAGTCACAAAAATCACTAATGACCTTATTAGAAAATAATCAAATTTATATTGTTATTTTGATTTCTGTAATTTTTTTTTTAACATGTCATATGCCAAAACCTTTACTAAAAAACTCGTCTCCAAAGCTCAAAGCAACTGATCAACAGGTCATACAAATTCGAGTGGTACCTAGTTGATATGCCACAGACAATATCTTATTTTGTACACACTACCTTTACATTGTTCTATAATATAAAAATTAAAACACAAATATTTGGATTATTGAACTAAAACAGAGGTATTTTGTTTGACTTTTTTTTTTAATATATTTTTTTTTACTCAAACATTACCGTTTCTTATAATATCAATGGTTTTGTTCCCAAAACAGATAATGATTTGCCAGCATGATTTTAGCTTGAACAGATAGCAGATTAACAATCAGCGTATTTACATGTACAGCCGATAGCAATAACAGTGAAAATTCCTATGACATGGAATAAGGGCCTAACAAATAAAAAAGTAAATTTAAATGAGGCATGGTTGCAAAAATGTTCACACCCAAAACAGAATCTAACTGGATTCCATATTACGGATACAGAAAATATTTGATAATAAAAACCATACATTTTTATATTTTAATAAAAGAGGATACAATTTATAAATGTTTTTATTCCAAAATCATAGGCAATTTCATAATAAATAACAAAAACAATGTATATCGCTCGCTACCACTACGCTAGAAGTAAGAAAAATATATATTTTTTTCATATTATCAAACTAATATTACGAAAGCTCGTGAGAATAATATATTAGGGTGTTCTTGTGCGATGCTTTTTGTAGTAGGACAAATCTTTGTCATATTTCAATGTCTTTTATAAACTTAAAATTTTGTAATGCGTAGTGTGTAGCGTAGACTAATTTAAACGTGGGCGAAGGCGCAACAGCAAAGTCTTTTTCTTTAAAAAAATCGAAAACAAGACAGCGACTGTCGTAACCCAGTGTCCGATCACATCGTCGCTTACTATCAGGTGTAAAATTGATCAAACGAGAGTCTATCAATTATAAAAAGCTCTCGGTCTTAAAAAGTCCTCGCGTGCGCGATTCTCCTGTAGGTGCGAAGCCGTGAGCGAGGGGCCACTTCGCCCATGATTAGCTACGCCACTGAGTGTGTTGTTAATTATTTGTTGTGTATTTTTTAATAACTGTATGACAAGCATCGCACATAAAAACCTTAGTGTCACAAGAAAATGTCTTTTACATTTTTAATACTACAATACACTAATAGATATACAAACGATCATACACGCTCTCGTGTTTCAAAAAGTACCAAAACAATCCAATTTAAGAAAAAAAAAACAATATTGGAACTGGTAAGGACATATACAATAAACAGGTTCAAAAGAAAATGTTTTAAATTTGACTAAAAACCAAACTGTATACACCCTTTCACTTAACGCTACACACTCAAAAACTTAAAAAAGAAAAGAAAAACAAACGATTTTTTTTAAATGTCTTTAGGATCTGCTGCTTTGAAATGACTTGCGGAATTAACCTCCCTGTCTTTATATTCTGTCATGTTTTAAGAAAAACCGTTTTGAAAGCTGTCTTTTAAAAGATGGCATTAAAAATGATACATACATTAAATGCATATAACGACTGGCCTTTAACGTCAGTAATGGTTATCCAAAAATTTCCTTTGATGTATGTAAAGTACAAAATTTTATGGGTTAGTCTCCAAATATTTAAATCACTACTTCAAAACTATGGAAGCCAAAATGGTGGTGTTGCTAGAAACGCCACCTACAAAAATGCGACATAATATTTTTATTGTTACTTTATTTACCTACGTTTTTTTTATTGTAAACGTACGCATCTAATATTATAGAGATAGCTTCTCTATTAAACAGTGGTCCTATTATACTTTTTTATTTCAAGATAATAAGAAAATATAGCAGTGGTCCAATATCCAATTGAAATAAAATTATTTCAACCCTCCCAAACGTTATTTTAAAAACGACTTACACGAATGTTTTCGTCAAAGATGTCCCAGCTTTAAAATTTATTTTAAAATGACTAAAATATATTATGTCATTTTGTCACTCATAAAATTACATTTGGCGGGTCATTCAGTAAAAAGTTCGCCAAAATTCCGTCGTAAGAGTAGAAGAGCTATCCCATTGTTTCTTTTTAAAAATGATTATCATTTTAATATAATTCATTTATGATTGTGGTTCTGACCCTGCCTCGTTTAAGCGATATAACTATTTTAATGGTACATATTACAAATTGTTACATTTTCCTTATAATAACTACGTCACTAAAAAGCTTTGACCAAATATTTTTAGGCCGATAGGAACTGAACGGACAAAATGATATAAATCTAAAATAAATTGAAAATAAAACGCTAAAGAGAAAATCGAAATGTGCTCTAAAGTCGACTATAATTTTTCAATTTTATTTTGAGAACTGCGATTTTCAACGCAGAAAAAAAACCGTATTCTTACTCTAACTCTCACTTATGTTAATTATAAAACTTACCTTAGAGCACTGTAGTAGTAACAGCCAAGTTATCAAATTCTTTTGGGCGCCTCGCCATTCATTTTGAAACATGTTCATATGGTACAAAGTATTGTTTATATGAAACTTAAAAAAATAACTAAGTATAATTTTCAAAGTGCAGGTAGTAGTTTTTCTAGTGTATTAAAAACAACTTCAAAAGGGTCATATTGTTGACAGCAATTAACAAATTGATTGAACAACATTTCAACATTTTTATACTATTGTCATAAACTAAATTTTGTGCAACAACGTATATTTTTAACATATATGAAAAAAAATCTTAGTCTAAAAACAAGAAAAAATAGAATTAGGCTTAATCCAGTTTGTAATAACAACTGAACAGAGTATATTTAATTAGGTAGTTATAACGTGTTTGCGATAAAGACAAAATAATTTACGAAACATTTCAGATATAACTTTTTTATTTCGAATATCAAAGTACCGTTTTACAATACATTTGGCGCTAAACGGATTTAAAAAGAATTCTTTCTTTTTCTGTCAATAGTTTGAAGTTGACAGATAGAGTAGCGTGGATTAATTTAGACATGGACGAAAGCGAATCAGCGAGGCCTTTTTCTTTTATAAATTCAAAAACGAGACAGCAACTGTTGCAACCCAGTGTTCGTCTATATCGTCGCTTACCACCAGGTGAACTAGTGATAAAACGCGAGCCTATCAATTATAGAAAAAAACCCTCGTCCTTAAATAGCCCTCGCTTGCACGAGGCCTCTTGAGTGCGAGGCCTTGGGCAAGGAGCTTCTTTGCCCACGCCTAGCTACGCTACTGTTGACAGAGACAGAATGATATGTTTAATATTTTTAGCGCTATATGTATATATCAACGGTTGATTTTTTAACAGTCAGATTACTTTTACCTGAATAACTTTACCTGATGGTTTGACATATTTTCTTTACAAAAAAAACTTTCGAACCATCAGTTTCTTTTTTTTTGTTTTTCGTTGGGAAATCATCAAATAACTTCTCTCGCTGTGCATGGCGCGAGAGCGAGTGTCAGACTTTTACTGACTAAAACCCACCTATGTTCTTGCAGTTGCCCTTTACGTTCTAAGGCTGTGGGAAATCTCGCTAAGAACCCAGCAGCCCAATCAACTAGTTTTAGTCCTCAATTTAAAGTTATCTGACTATCAAAAAGTTAATTATGGTGTTAGGACGTCAACGCTGCGTTAAGCGTGCGCCCGCGTGGGCACCCGTCGCGTGACTATACGCGTGTGTCGTGAGCGGCGGTCCCCGTAGCGGATTTATTACCTGCGCAGTGTCGCTAGTTCAATTTTAACTGCATGTAGTCGTATCGATAGAGAACTTTAATCTATTATTACATAGCAAAACGGGCGCGGCGGGTGCCTGTGCGGCGAGCCACGATGGTGCAATTGTGTATGGGTCCACGCGCGGGCGACCGCGTAACGCAGCGTCGGCCCTTAGTGTCAAAATACTTCGTAAATTACTTTTAAAATACAATATTTTTCTGTCTTGAATGTTGTATATTTAGCTATTTCGTGATGATCAGTGATGCGGCGAGGCGCTTCCCCAGAGGTGTCAATTCCTGTAACTATGAGCTTTCTGGCTCGTCCCAGTCAATGCTTGCCCATTGTGGCAGCTCAGTTTCGTATTCCCAGCCGGGTCCCTGCAAAAGACAAAGCTGGTTAGTGGTTTTTCACTATAGGGTTGAAAACACATTATTCCCCTTTTAAAGTTATCCTTTTGAGGTTATTTTAAGGTTAAGGTTAAAAAATAGGACCCGTTTCTACCCTTACTCCGCTATCCGTCTGTCTGTCACCAGGCTGTATCTCATAAACCGTGATAGCTCATCATCATCATCACTTCAGCCGAAAGACGTCCACTGCTGGACATAGGCCTCCTCAAGTGTCGCCATAACAAGCGGTCCTGTGCGTCTCGCATCCATCGGATTCCCGCTATCCTCATTAAGTCATCGATCCTCCTTGTGGGAGGCCTTCCAACACTGCGTCTACCGGTACCTATGTTCATGAAAGGTTGTGGAGTGGCGGTGGTTGCCACTCCAGAACCTCTTATGAACATAGGCGCGCTTAACTCAAAGTTGCGTTTCCAACAAACCTTTGAGTGATAGAAAAAAATCATATGGAAGAGTACAATTTAAGCAAATTGAAATAATATTCTTACCTTGTATTTCCAGGCATGAAGGTACATGACAAGGTCCCTGGGCCTGGGATCCCTGTACCTTACACGGCACTCGTAGCAGTGCGGGTCAGAGGACAGTGCGTCGGTCGAGCCGCTAGCCGAGCTACTCGCCAGCCCACTGGCATGGCTCGGCGCTGCCGGCGTGCAGCCCGTTTGTGTCGCTACTGTCACTTTGTCTGACTGTTGGCAAGAGTAAAGAAGGAATAGGTTACTTCTAGGCAATTCTGCTCCATCAGATGAGATAGTGGTTAAGCCTGCGTCTAACATTAAAAAAAAAGCACAAATCACCATCTTCCTGCCCTTGTCTCGTGTTACTTGGGTTTTTTTTCTTCCGTTCCGTCCGGTCACCCGTCTTGCTATCAATAACTCTCATTAACACAATCCATCCACCTTTTCTTTGGCCTCCCTCTAACTCACCATCTGGATAAAAAATCTGGTAGAAAATGCCTTAAGGCATTAAGTCCGCCTCTGTACTTTTGTGTGCATAAAGAATTAATAAATAAATAAATAGATGTATACTTGTTTAGTAACATGCGTTTCATCTCTCTTCACCTAACCATACGAAGACAAACGATTCCCCTTTAACTTTTCAGTTACTGGTGCCAAACTTTCTCTAATATACTCATTTCTCACTACATCCATCTCAACAACAAAAAATAACACAAAGACATCTTTTTTTCTCAAAACCAAGAGATAAGCAATTAATATTATCAATTTTAGCATACATATCTATTTTATTAGTATAAATAACTTATTTTTTATTTTATTTGTTCTGTTTGAAGTATCTGTTAGTTATTTATTGTGCCAACCTACATTATTGTCTTTTTAACCCAAAGGTTGATTGGTTGAAAATGCCTTGTTGCATTAAGTCCGCCTATGTACCACTACTGTACATAAAGTTTAATTAAATAAATACATAAGCTTCTTTAGCAAAAGATATATCCTGTCAAATACCTTAGCATCATTAGAGTCCTCATTGAAAGACGGCGATGCGACCGGCGAAGCCATGGTGCATGGTGCGGGAGAGTTCACCTCCGATGGGGCCTCCGCACCGCTCGATGGGCTGGGCAGGGTTGCTGGTGAAGATTGTGCTGATTAGAGTATGGTAGGAATAGATTTGAATGAGCCTGGAGTTGGTATCATAGTGATGAAGAATACCTAATAGAAGTAATAATATTCACACAACTATCACACAACGTTGTCTAGCCCCAAGCTAAGCAGAGCTTGTGTTATGGGTACTAGACAACTGATAAACATACTTAAATATTTCTAAATACATACATAATATAGACAAATTATACCCAGACACAGAACAAATGATCGTGCTCATCACACAAACATTTGTCCTGGGTGGGAATCGAACCCACAACCTCCGGCATAGCAGTCAGGGCCACTAACCACTAGACCAACAGGCCAGTCATAGAATCGAAGTAAGAATAGAAGTAAATCCACAATTATCATCAGTTGATCAAAATTAGTAAGGAAGATCAATTTTTTTTATTGAATTGACTTTATTTCGTTTATGCACACATTAATTACCTTTTGAATATTAATATATAAAATAATTATTATATCGAATACTTACGGGTCATGATAGAAGACGGCGTGACTCCAGGTGCTGGAGATTCCAGTCTCGGTGACGACTCCCTCGAAGCAATGCCAGTGTCGCAGTCATCCTCGCCAACTGTTGAAACTAACATAGTAAGCTTTGCCGCCAAACAGTCGACTACCTTCAAGTAGATGAATAGCTACATTAATAATGCAGAAAAAGGTCTTTGACCATTTTAGAGAGGCATGTGGAATAGCAGGAGCGTGGTTTTAGCCAGTAAGAGTCTGACATTGCACAGCTGGCAGCCTGGGCGTCCGTGAGGATGAAGGTAGAACTACAATGCGCACAAGTGTGCCACGTACGCCAATCAGGGCGCGTCGGTCTCCATATATTTCATATGGAAACTAGACTTGTAGAGCTACACTAGATCCACGCCACGCGACGCCACGCGACGTCGTTCTACATACAAATCAGGCATGGTCCACGTGTGCGTCGGTCAAATGTAGTTCTAGCTTTACCCAATCCTGTCACCAATAAAAAATACTACATAACAGTACATTTGTTTAAAACTCTTCCTACCTTTATCATCCGACACAGGTTTAGAAAACAGCAGATCATCATCAGCCGCATCAACTCCGAGCCAGTTCTCAGCATTGTGGATGGCGATGAGGTCTCTGACCAGCTGCTCATCCGACTTGCCACCCGTATCTCCACCCTTGCCTCGGAGGGGACCAAACACTGGGTGGTTGTACAGAGGATCGTTTACTACTGGGTAGCCTGGTGAGAAAAGGCAGTGTTAGCAAAGATCTTTAGTCTGTTATTATTATGGGAAATTATCACAATTTTGCAAAAAAAATATTAAATAAGGTGACGTAAAGCTAAAAGACATGAAAATCTGCATCAATTATTGGAAAAAATCAAGTGCCCGGTCGACGCTGGAATTTTCGAATCGAGTCTGCAAACTTCAGCATGTTAATATAATAGAAGCTAGGGTTTATAAATTCGAATTTGAGTTGATATAATACATCTCGTTATGTACTCGTAACTTTATGTAATAATATAATAATAATGTTATTTCAATAAATTGTTAACAAAGGTTCATTAAAATAGGATAATATAATTTGCATGAAGTATTATCTCCTGGTCCCCATGACTTCTGTTTATGTGCTTCTTAATTTAAAATACGTCTATTTAACCAGAATATGCTGTCAGCGATAAAAATATATACTTATGAATTGAGTTACAAATTCAGGCAAGTAAATTATAAAGATAAGTTTGTTCTTTCCATCTTATTCATCTATAACAAAATCTTACCCAAATACTGTAGATGCACTCTGATCTGATGCATCCTTCCAGTCTTCGGTTTGCATAGCACCACACTCGTGTTGCTGGCCATGTTGTACCCCAGCCTCTTGAACACCGTCGAACAGTCTTTGCCCTTCGGCGACACCTTGCATACTCCAATCTTATAGCTAACCACCTCAATTGGTTCTAAGCATTCGATTTCGTCACTGGAAATTTAAGGTTAAATTAGAAAGGATATATATATTTTTTAAATTATACCTAAAATTTAAGTTAAATAAAATAAAGCAACATTTTCATCTTTTTACAACATTTTTAGGTTACTTTAGATCGCTTAGAATGTCAAAGGTTTTTATAGTCAAAGAGAGAAACCATTTTTTTATTATTCAGATATATTATGTCACTAGTAAAGAAAAAAATATATACGTTTAAAGTAATAAAAAATTAACTTAAAATCTGGCACCGCTATTCTAACGACGCGAGGCGGGAATTTACACTTAGTTTGACTAAAAGCTGCTGATTCGACTGGAAGATCGCAAATCTATCGAATACTCGTTAGTCAGGGACCAATAAAAAATAAAATATGAACGAATTTTTCTTTTGCAACCTTGCAAATTTCTTCAAAATTTGTAAAAAAAAACATTTAAATGTTGAGAAACTTGGACAAGAAAAGTTAAAGCTGTGAATGTATGGCTGGGCGTGTATTTATTTGAACATCATTTACGAACGTCAACATTCCAAGATGCAACTAAGTAATAACACTTATAAACCAACAGACTGTTCATGAATCAATAAACATTTTGATTAGCTTGTCATTTGAAGACTATCATAGTTAAAAAATTAAAAGTGGAAACAAACTCTCTGGGAGGTAGTTAAGGATTAAATTCCTCTGAACACATAATAATTGGTCGCGTCATCAATATTATTGCGGGAGTATTACAATATCAATATCGAGTTCAGTGCTCCAGAAAAGATCAACATACGGTATGATTTTATTTAAATATCTGTCTCAATAGTATTCTCATTGTGTATTGCGATACAGTTAAATATATTAGAAGTAGAAGAGGAAGAGGATATTATAGGAAGTTTGAAAGTAGCGTCAAGGACGGAAAAGTTGAAAGGAAATCGTTTGTCTTTAAGGTTGTTTGTCTTAAAGAGGAGCGATGAAACGCATGGTATACTAAAAGAGTTATAAGTTTACACGTAGATGGATAGATTGTGTGAGGAGTGAAATGAAAGAAAAAGGAGTTAGTGATAGCTTGATGGGTGAGAGGATAGAATTCAAGTAAAAACGTGTTGCGCCGTTCCCAAGTAATATATTATGAGACAAAGGCAGGAACATGATGATTTATGAAATTATTACATTAGTGATACAAACATTGGAGAAAAGTTAGGTAATCCAAATAATAATATATAAAAGGAGAGAGTACAATAACACTACTTGAAAATGAGATCGAAAAAATACATAGGAATGAAATAATACCTATTATGAAATCACTATGGAATTCTATAATAATTAGCTATTGATCAATATTTGAACTACTTCATCAACATAAATTTCTGTCTTAGCCGTAGTGATCGATAGTGTTTATACCGTTATTGTTCTAACTAGCACTATGGTCTATGTAGACCACTGGACAATAATAAAAACCAAAATTCACTTACTCAGGGAACTCCCCATCCACCCTGCAGACGTACTCCTTCTGTACTTGTCTGTTTCTGATCTGATGTTCCATCTGCCTCGCCTTCTTTGGACTCCTTCCAAATAACAGTAGACCTGGATGGAGTATTGGAAGATTAATATTATCGTTTTGGATTTTCTCTTCAAGCTGCTGGACAAAATACTTACTCAAAATTTTCAATGAAAAAAAAAAATTCATAATCTTACGGTTTATTATGGCAAATGGTACCTAAGCCAGGTTAATGATGGTGTATTTTTATAAAAACGCCAAATCACTTTATAAACAACAGCATGAAAAGGACATCCATTTTGCCATTTATGAAACAAAATCTCGTCCAACATTTCAAAGGAAAAACAGAGGTCAGATCTACATTTACACCAATAAAAAACCAAGCGGGTGTATTTTTTTAAAAGGCCCCTTTTGAAGCCGAGAAGAAAGATTTCACAGTTTTAAGCAATTTTACCTGACGTCAGCCTGTCGAGTCTGTGAATGGTCCTCAAGTTCTTCAAGTTGTACTCTTTTGCGAGTATGAAAACGACTGTGTTGTGCCTGTATCTGCCACATGGATGCACCTAGTGAAATATTTTTTATTACATTGGATGTTTTTTTTGATATAGACTTTGTATAAATCTCTTTAAGATTAACCTTTATCATGCTTTTTTAATTATGAGCAAAATATTGACTTTACTCGGACAAACTTGATAAACAATGTATTATTAGCTGAACGTATATAATTATAATTTGGAATCACAACTCAAAATTATAATAATTATTTCAACATTTTATTCCGTCGATAACAAAATTAAAAAAAAATCTGAAATTAAAACTTATAAAGACATCACATTATGCACACAAGATATGTACATGAAATGTAATTCTTGCAATTTTAACGAACGTTCGCATCTCAGTCATAAACACCTTTAATTTCTCTATATTTTGATATTTGTTGTCACTTAGATGATATTGCGACTAGAATTTGAACGTTTTTTTAAATACAAGAATTATCCTTCTGATAATAATAAAAATAAAATTACAAACGAATGAAGCAACGGTGATGAAGCAAGCTATAATGATACATGAGTATTCAGTATATATTGCTATACACACAAAACTAGATACCTCGTTCACGCAGTCCAAACCATAAATGAACGTCATAGCAGAAGATATAGCAAAATCAATAAATTGATATTAACAAACATGCATAGGGAAGTGTGAAAGCAAAACAATAGTACCTACAAAGATAGTACAGTATAAAAAAGCGAGTACCGAGCCATTCTCGAAAGGAATTTGTAATTTCGATATATTGAATTGCATTTGTCTTGGAATTTGCTTAATGCAGTTGACAGAGTTGGGAGAAAAGCACTAGATTTTGAGCGAAATCAGCCAATTGATTCTTGTACATAGTTACAAGGTGTCCTGTTTGATAAACGAAGAACATAGTATAAATCACATGCAGGCCTACGAAGTAACGTAATGTATACAGTCCTAAATTTTCAAGGGTTTTAGTTCTGTAACCGAAACTCTACATGCAAATCGTTGACCCTTTTACGAATATAGTATATACGCCTTCCATAATCTACAGTATATTCGAGTTTGTATTTATTTATAGGCAGTATATAAAACGGCATCATCCACGGAATTTATATTTTATTTTATAAATATTATTTAAGTGAAAAGGATTGACTGAATTTTCTGATCTGAACTTTCAAAACTCACAAAAAAGGACGTACGACAAACTCTTAATTGAATCGACGTAAGCTTCTGCAACTCAATTTACCAAAATGTAAGGGAAAATATTGGCAAAGTTATTCCTGAACAACAATAATTGGATCAGGTTAAAAGTATTTTGGATAACACGGTACCCGCTTGAAAGAAATGAAATAAAATAGGAAGTATTTGGGGCTCGCAATACTTAAGTTCGGGACCACTTTTAAGTGGTATTTTCGACAAGACCGACATTTTCAACTCTGTTTGTGGTATTATGTTTCAAACTTTTGTGCAGATCACAATCTAGTCAGACTCTGACAGAGTACTTTGCTTGGACCGAGAAAAAAAAAATTAACCCACCGAATTTCTGTGAGCTATCTTTGCGCAGATTTATTTCCTTTTTCATTGTACTTTCAACGCTCTTTCTTTTACGTTATGTTCTCTTTGTTGAAAAAAAGGAAATCTTCTATTGTGGGAAAAATCATAATGTTACGAAAGGTATTACAAACTTGAGAGATTATTTAATTGCCAACGATTTTCCCTTTCACGAAGGTTTTTTTTGGCCATGCTTCGGTTTTGTGAAAAAAGCGTCTTAAATTTCTATTTGATTTCGAAACTGATTGGGAATGAAATTATTGGAGCAAGTTCCAAGTTTTCTAAGTAAGTTTCAGGGTCCAAAGGCCAGTCAGAGCCTGACGATGATGATGACAAAACGGTCCCAACGCATGACTCACCGGCAGTGAGCAAGGCTTGTCTATCACGAGAAGCTCTTCATCCACGTGTATGATGCGCAAGGGACTAGCGAGCACTGGCGTCTCGTGCCTGGCCCACCACGAACACAACATATTTTCGTTACGGACTTTTTATAGTCTTATGATGTTGCAATTGCCTTTGAGAACAACTGTAGCAAGTCAGTTATTCTTTTCTGACATAAACGTATTTTTTTAAGTTCGGTATAGGAATTCGGATTGTGATCACAGCAAACAAATGCAAACTTAAGGTTTTATAAAAAATACTTTGCTTGTACCTACTAACTCAATATCTTCTTTTCGGAGTCTGCTGAAGAATTTAATAATATAGAAAAATCTGCTACAAAAATATCATGATCAAGAATACCTACAGGACTTCAAAGTGAATTTATTGATATGCAGGTTATTTACAAGGTCTAGTTACATTCAGTGTGTAACGATAAAAAAAGCTTTTATAATCCGTTGGTCAGTGGAGACGTAATTTCTGACCATCCAAATAAGCACAAAATTTCTAACATCTATAAGCGTAATTTTGGACAATCTATTAGGAAAGGTACGCAGTTACGTAACATTAAGGGTACAAGAGCGATACAAAGGTGATTTTAATGGCTTATTCTAATATGCACAGAGGAGAGGGAACATAAAATTAATGAGATACTCAAAGTGCATTACAACATCATAGACAATGTAAATACTTAACAGACTGGAGACACAGAATATAAGGTGCTACTTTCATATGCATGACATTTTGTAGGAGTTATTCTGTATAATATGAGTTTCTAATTAATGAAATATTAATGTTTCATTAGGTAATATTCTCAATTGGAGATATTTCTGTCGCGTGCAAGAATGGTGGAATGGGTGTGTTTCATAAAAAACCTGAAATACGTTTGAATTCAATATCAAAATTGGACCGTACATAAAAAATAACTGTTCAGCTGTGCATAAAGGTTTCTTATTTTCTAAGGGTGCCATTCCAGGTTGATTTGATAACGGGAATCTCAAAGTCTAATACATGAAATAATTTTGACAGTGTTCCGGGTTGTTTTGTGTAAACGACATAAACATAGTAAAATCTAAGTGATTGTAAACTTGGATATGTCTTCAATCGAATCTAGCTGTACTTTACATTATTCATCTTGTGTTTATCATTTTGTATATAATTTGTGTTTTCAGAAGACTATAATGTAATGTTAAAAGAAGAAATAGATTAGTGACAAAAGCTACTAAAATTAAATATAAAGGCATTAATTAATAAAAGTGAAATTTAGTGCATTAGTAATAGTGCTGACTACACTAAACATCTAACTAAAAATATATATATTTGCAATACATATATTTTGTCCAAATCCCGGTATCCTAAAATTTGATAGAATTGATTACCATGTTTTATTACGAAAAATGTAGGGCGAAGCCACGATATTTTACTTTGCACCGTTCAGCTTTGGGATCCAGAATTGAGCCGTAATATCAATCACTATGATGGGAGAAGGTCGATCATTTGGACCCTTTTACATTCGATCTGAAGAAATATTTCTTTTCTACGGCATCCGGCTTACAATTACATTCGTATAATCTATATTGGTTCCCTCTCCTGACCGATTCTTTAAGTTCTGAATTTATTACTTACGATTTAGTTTGGGATTCTAAGTTACTTTATATCTTTTAAGGAAGTTTGGGACTTTGAAAAGCTTTGCTTCTTAGTCTTTAACTTCAAAGCTGATTTAGTACGTCCTTCATTAATATCATATTGCTTATCTATTACGCGACGAATTTGTATAGTCGAATTTCTAAAGGTAGCTCAATCTAATTATGTTTCTTATTTGAAATTTGTTATCTGCTTTTATTGAAGAAATTCTTCTTTAGATTTTGCAACAGCTGAAAGTCAAAATAGACCCCAACAAGTTGTATAATCCCAATCAGTGTTCAAAATACAAACAAAAACATACGATGCAATATCCTCCATGAAATTTCCACTTTGCTGAAACAGTACGTGAGGAGGGAGTTAAACGAGCATATGTATGCGCTAAGTCTAGAAATGTATGTATGTACGGTTGTAACAAGAAGCTTATTGAGGAGCTACGTAGAAATTTGCTGGTACAAGTAATTGGTCGACATTGTTGTTTCATTTTAGCAGCCATGTTGGGCCGCTAAAGGTTCAAAGGGATTTAGAATATTTGGGTGCGAAACGCTTAGGTCGGAGTTTTGGGATCGTATTATGTAAGCTGATTATTTTATTACGTGTCACAATGGGTTTCTGATTTCTGAACGATACTAATGATCTAGTTTCTGTTGCCAATTTGTACCCTATTTTTTTCTGAGCAGATTTAGTTTTTCAACAAAAGAAAAAAAGTAACAGAAATTTTGGAGTCAAATCATGGTTTTATTAGTCACAAGACAGAATTTATAAGGTACTTTGATAGGGTCCTAAACAACGCTTCGTTTTTATTCATCCAGCGTTTTAATGGTCAAAGGGATTTCCAATGACTTTCAAAAAGAACTTTTATGGGAGCAAGAAATTGAAAACATGGGTTCTCCTTAGAGGTAACAAAGAATCAAATCGTAAAAATACAATTTGCACATTAAATAGAGCTTAGTATGGATTTCGTTCGGCTATCAACTATTTTATGGTTGTCTGCCGCCGTGGGTAATTGAAAACCACATTGATATCTATAAGATGAGGTAGTCTTATTATTGAAGCATATTCTGTGACGTTAAGCTACTTTAGACGCATCGATAAAGTGCTGTAAAGACACCTGACAATATTTCTATCGGTATTAGTTTTGATGTCAACAAATTTATGAGGGCTAAAGCTGAACTCAATTGAAAACCGCATTAGCATTCCCAAGATTTACTTGATCGCATTATCAAAGAAACATATTTTCCTATAGAAAAGCTGCTTCAAATGAGAGTAGGTAAGAGTACTGAATTATTATTCCTTCATCTAAAAATACACGTTCTATAAAGCCCGATGTTCAACTTGAGTGAATGCTAAAAAAAATCAAGTTTGCCTCGCTTTTGCCTACTTTGGATGTAAATTCTAACAGCTACCTTCTACATTCATGTTTTATTCCGTAAAAAACCGATATGAAAGTGCTTCATAATATTAGGTGTCCTCCGTCATATAACGTTGCAGAGTATTTCTTGCAAAAGGGACCGCTTTACGTCAACGCAAAGGACTTTGGGAAGCTAGCTTTTAGGGGCAGGAAAGCGGATTTCAGAGAAACGGAAGCCTATAATATGATAGCTGCACTAAAATTGTGGAACTAAATTAAATTCTGGCTGGCTTCGATATTAAATGCGATGTTCGTTATCGCCTGTCTGCTTTCTAAAGTATTAAAACGAAATTTAATTTATGAGTTATTATGATCCTTTTTAATAATTTTGTAAGCTATTGGTCAATGGAAAAAAAATGTTGAATTAATTACAATGAAGTATATTTAAAGCTTAGTTAGTGCACTACTAAAGTCTATATTAACACAACATGCGAAACATACGGGTGACATACAAGTAATTGATGTATGATATAAGCGTACACATAATATGGCTGTCTCATTTGCCACTTACGGGGATAGAGGCCGGTTTGTTGACAACCACAATGTCCTCGTCGATATGAACGAGGGTGATCGGTTGGCTGGTGACCGGTACTTCGTGCCTGCAACGATACATACGTCAGGCTTACGGCTTCTGGACAACGGACTCGGAGCAAAACCACATATAGAAGGCGAAAATTTCGTTTAAGTAGACATTTTCGTTTTTGTGAGGAAGACAAATATAATATTTTAGTATTTAATGAAAAAGTGTTTAGAAAACATTAGTATGGTTTTAGAGATTTTTAATAAATATTGTATTTGTGTTTCGTGTTTGTCCCATAATATATATCGAAATAGTAATTCATAGCTATATTCAAAAATCCATGATGACTGTTCCATAGGCTCCTTCATTACACTAAACGTTTAGAATGCTTGCTCAGAGTTCGTTTAAATATTCTCGTGACGTATGAAATAAAAATTAGACGAGAGCCAAACATCAAATGAACATGCGTGAGCGAAACTGTACGATGTATCGTGTGAAGATGCATGCCGTTCTGAACAAGACACTGTGTCCGACTATTAGTAGTTGAACATAAAAATATATAAAGTGGTACAATAACTTGTGTCTTTTTTGGAAAACGGCCAATATGCACACGCATGCTCATTCGGTGCTCAATATATCGTTATTCAAGATTATATTTGTGTTACAGTGGACTAAATACAAATTAGACCTGAAATACAAACAAGCTTCGACGCACGTCACATTATTATAAAAAAATATATATTTAAAGTTAGAGTAATAATAACTGTGATAGTATGTAAGGATAAGTAAAATAAATACATATAAGGCGAGAAAAATAAAGTTATTATTTACAATACTGAAATCAAAGTAACATTTGAGTTTGTACGAGTATTGTGTGAAACAAAAGATGTTGATGTGTTTGGGGTTTGTGTATATTGAGTCTAAGGTGCTGTAGCTATCTGAAGCGAACTACTGCGTACCGTTGACGTGGGACATTAGAATAATATTTTTTTACCTATGAACGACGTTTGCTAGGAGGTCGTTATGCTTCAATCTGTAGTCAGGGTCAACTCTTTCATAGTTGACGGTAAGAGTCCCCGCTCTGATGCACCTTTCGTACTCAGCTGCAGGATGGGCTCTAAATTCTCGAGCGAAAACGTCGAGAATTTTCTCACCGACCCACCTCCCTTTGGTGAATGTTGTGAACGTAAAGTAGTATGGGTAGACTTTCCTGAGTCCTGAAATATGAAAATGATTTAAGTATAGACATATATTTTGATATAGAATCTGTAAAGGAAATTTTAGATTAAGATAAAGAAAATAAAAAAGGCAGCAGATCTATGCCGATCAAAATATCTCGTGTGTCTTTTGCTCTTTATTAATTTATGTAATCACTTAAAAATATACGTAGTTTCAGATTTAAAATCTTTACACATTTGTTTTCAAGAGTAAACTGAACATCTTACTTAAAATGATTAAACAAAGCAATTTATTAAAGAAAATCTCGTTCCAAAAATACTGCAGAAACATTTCAACATTTTAAAAAGCGGGTGTATCGCAATTTATAAGTCGTTACCTCGAAATATCTGCATAGCCGTAAAGCACAACGGGGGTTGAATGAAGAACGCGCCATTGCGGTTAGATGACTAAGGACATTAGATTATAATGGGCCTTTCTGACATTAGCTATATTGAAAACTAGCGTGGCCGCTGTTTTATCCACTTAGTGTCAACGGAGGTTACGTAATGGCTTGATACGTGGCTGACCACTTTTTATTATGGGAGAAATTATTTACGGCTAATACATTTAAACATATATATTCCATTACTATTTATAATATAATTATTATTGCAAAAGAAGAGTTATCGTTGCCGAAATTATTTATATCAACATTGAATAGTTACACTGTATTGATAGACTATTTTACAGAACCAGCCGGGCTTGGTAGCGGGGATCATCATCACTGCACACTGAATAAGCACTTCTACACAAAAGGCATCACAGACAGTCTCCTGTGCAGAGCATGCTTGGAGGAGGACGAGACAATTGCACATGTGCTTCTTGACTGCACAGCATGCGAACCCTAGTAGGATCTAATCCTAATCAATGTTTGGAGAGAGGTGGGCTGATTAGAATAAGCCCACCAAAGGTTTGGCCGTCATGGCCTACGCATAATATAGTAATCTGCATAGGACAAAGTGCGGAAACTAGACTCCAATAGATAGAATAGATAAATATAATAATCAAATATGAACTAATTCTACTAAGCATATCTAATAATGATAATATTATTTGAGAACAAAACATTAACGACACAATGTCACATTAAGTAATTACATCAATGAAATTGGATACATCAAATATTTTTACTCACATAATAGAGATTTAGCTAACGAGTCATATAAAAGAAAAGATGACAGAAATAAGGATAAGAACCAAATCAATGTAAAGAAAAAAAATTAAAGGGACGGATTCGTTATTGAAGAGATGAATTCGTGTAATCCAATATCAGTCGGAGTTTGCAAAAACCGTACTTAAAGGAAATAAAAAAGATATCTCGAGAAGACGACATTGACGATGGTTTTGTGCGACGATTACTGAGAAAACAATATTTATAGGAGAGACACAATATTCTGTTGATAAATTATTTGTTTGGGTTTCTGTTTCATTGATTGTTTTGTTCGTTATTTGTGTATTTGGAGTTGTTTCATCTTTGATTGCAATTGTTGTCGCTATGTCATTGACATTGGTTAGGATATTTTTGTTATGATTTGATTTCCTTTTGGGAGCCTTTCTTACTATTTGATGCTGCTGTTTAATGTGTTCTTCATTATCTATCTATTTATTCCTATTGTAATATTTTATCAATTCATTCTTAAAATAAACTTTCTTTTTTACAATAAATCATTTGGCCGCTTCCTATCTCACCTGATGGAAAGCGTGGGTTCGGTCGACGATGAAGCGCGCTTACCTAGAAGTAACCTTTTCACTTTTGACTTAAATATTCCTGGGTTGTAGCTATTAGGAAACACATGCTCTGGCAGGGAATTCCACTCCTTAGCTGTACGCACAATGAATGTGTTCCCAAAATCTTTTGCACGTATAGGTAGGATGTCAGCCATGTACCGGTGGCGCATCGCCGTATAACATGTGGTCCGACGATGAAACGGACTAGGCGGAATTAGGCTATGCAGTACCGATGTACACACCCCGAAATGTAACATAATTACTCCTGTATCGTGGGTAAATGACACCTAAACCCAGAACAACTACTTCTAGCAGTAAATTAAACAAAAATTTCGGACGCTTGATAAAAAAATGAGGGTATTTGAAAAGTGAACCATATTTTTTAAGCAATATGTTTTCGGATTCAAATGCCCTTTTTGAGTTAGGTTCCTTTATGATTAAGCATGCGATTTGTTTTATGCGGAAATTGATCCCGCGACACGCAGCGCAGCAGTTAATCTCTTAACTAGTGCGCTTACCAGACTGTCAACTTAAAAGTTTACAAAAAAATACTCACCATTTTCAATATAATAAGACGTTTCGTTGTACCGGTCATCTGTGAAGCCCGGCCTTTTTGCTTTCAAAGCCTTTGTTTCTAACTTTGCCTGAAACAAAAGGAAAAAAATAATAAAACCATTGTATTCACGAGCCTTTATGAAGTTGTATGAATTGTACAGAGATAGGCTTTAGAATGTAAGTAAAGGGTATGTAACGTTTGTGATTGGAGAGTAGACTGGATGTAGAATAGCTTTGAAGAATTTTATTGTTTGGTTTGTTCTGGTTGTTCTCGGATTGGTCCTTCGAGCCGGATCATGTTCAAGATTAGAGTGGATTGATTCAAGATCAGAGTAGATTAGACACAAATAAAGACTACATTTGAATGATGGCGAGAAATAATCAACGGTACAGTAAAATGTCGATTTATAGGACGCAAGTGCCTCTGGAGCCGTCGGATCGAGAAATGATCACGTTGGTCGTCTACCGCGTGTTCGTCGCCTGCCTGCACCCTGGGAATAGACATCCTCACGCCCCAACCATCACAGAAAAAGACGACCTAGGAGTCGGAAGTGCCAGGCCGATTTCCAACCGCAGCAGGCGCGGGTTTACAGACAACGAGCAATGGGTAGCTCGCCGTCGATCAGTAGAACGCAAAGAGAAGATTTTAGTCAGTAAAAGTCTGATACGCCCTCTCGCTCCACCCTATGGCGCGAGAAGACATAATTTGATGATTTCTTATTTAAAAAAAAATACGTGGTAGAAGCAGATTTTTGAGTAAATGTGTTGAAAATATATTTCAGTAATATTATCATCATTAAATTATGAAATTAAAAACAGCTCTGGATCCAGTAGATAAAATTTTACCTCCACATATTTATGCAGTAAAGCTAAACGCAGCCTTAACAAAAATGATAGCTGAAAAGTGATTAGGCCTTTAAATAATAGAAAAGCGATTCTTTATGAGAAAAAATTTCGGTAATTTCTTCGCAAAGTATTTGATTTAAAAAACTGCAACGAATATGCCGTGCAAACTTGTGTTGAAAGACTGCTATTTACTACAAGTCATTGCTGGCATATCGGGATAGGATGCAAAAAGTTGGCAGTATATGCCCAAGGTTTTGTTCCAACTTTTTGTATGGTGTCTCAAAATTGGCCATACGTTGGAGCCAATATGGACTGGAAAAAACTTTAATCTAAGGGGACACGTCGGGCTGGCGAGAAAATGAGAAAAGTTTATTTTTTAAAGTGAAACATTCGAGTATGTTACAAAGTATTTTTTTTTTTATTGATGTAACACTGTTTAATAGAGTTTGAAAGCCGTTGTTATTATTTATGTTTACATATTAATCTACATTTTCAAAAATGTTTATGTTTATACATGTTACCGGCAAGCTGTAATTAGGTATTCTATACAATACCTAGGCAATGTATAGAATACTAAGGGCGTCTAGGCAATGTATAAAGGAAGTATTATTGTCCATTACATACTTTACCTAGGTAATGTATACAATTCCTTGGGATTGTATAGAGTACCTGCTGGTCCACCAGCATTGAATGTGTAAAATAAATAGATTCTGGTCTATATTTATCAATGTTAACCAACCTACCAATAAAATGACGGGTAAATGAAACATGTTCTGTTATTTAAAATCAATGTGTGTAAAAGACGAGAGCAGCGAAAGAATTGACGTAATTTTGTAAAAAATAGGAGAAAATACACGAAAATAGGAGCCGTACTTTAAACCCCACGGACAGAACTAGAACCTAAGTACTTATACAGAATAAAATTAACGTGAAATTAAAAATTCTTCTGACTATAAACATATTCTGGTTCTATTTCTGTCTGCGTGGTTTAAAGTAAGGCTTCTATTTTCAGGTGGCTATAAAAAAATAAGTATCGGGGTATCCTAAAATTACGTGGCCTCCTTCCCCGCTCTCGTCTTTCACACACATTACCGGCTGCGCATTCGGTATTGTATAGAAAACCCAGGCAAAGTATAAAATAAATAATATTTCATACATTACCTACACGTTCGTTCCTAGGTATTGTAGAGAACACCGGATTATACAGATTGTCGGTAACACAATTATGCTAAAATCTCTAAATAATGGGCGGTCTTACCGCTAAAAAGAGATTTTTTTATATATAACGTTTGGGTGGATTTGACAGAAGCATTTTCTTTTTGAGGTGTGAAATCATCCGCCACTTGAAAAAGCTAGTCATAAGTAAGTTTAAGTGACTAGCCTGTAAATAATTATGCAACAGAGTGTACAATTACGGCAATAATACATTAGCGAAATGCTGACCCATATATCGAGGGACTTGCCAATCGATACTAATTACTCGATTGTTAATTCATAGTACGTTATGTTTTGGTAAGCCAGTATTTTATTCAATATAAGCTACAGCCAGCGGCTTTGCCTGGACCCACGACCTCCGGCATAGCAGCAACTAATCACTAGACCAACGGGCCAGTCAAAGCTCTTTAGGGGTTGAATTTTGGAAAATCCTTCCTTATTTATTATATCTGGCGTGCGAGCGAGAAAGAGGAATCGAGCTGTATAGTTCCATCTCTCTCTGGCATTTACGACTCCATGGTAAGGCTCCAGGTTCGCGGTAACTCTTTCAAACAATTCCGACGTCTATACGCGAGGACTTGTAATTAGCTTTCTAATGTTTTTTTTTGTCTGGTTTTATTAGCTGTAAGTCCTTCATTTACTAAACTAGCTTCTGCCAGCGGCTTCTCCATACAAACTTTGGACCCCTCTTTCACCCCCTTAAAAGTTGAATTTCCAAAAATCCCTTCTTAATGCTCGCCTACGTCATAAAAGGAAGCCTTGTGCAAAATTTCACGCTCCTAGTCCCAGTAGTTTCGACTGTGCGTTGATATCTATCAGTCAGTTTCTCCTTTTATATATATAGAAAGATAAATAAATACATTCCACATTTGGATCGACTCGGTATCAAAGAGTATTCTGCCGTAACAAAATCGTTTTACCAACACGTCTAAACCTGGCCTACTATCGATTTTCGCCTAACTATATATCGTCCATGATTCGTGTTTCAAAACTATCCCTTTGTTTGCCCCGAAGATAGTTTCGGAGTTACGATTTAGTTTTTAATATCAAAGTTTCGTTGATAAGCGAATATAGTCACTATTTTAATGGTTAAAGTCAAAAAGTTTGGTTTAGAGCCGTTGTGAGTGATTGGTTTTTTGGGGAGTAGATCGTATCAAAGTGGTGTGTTGATGAGTGACTCACTTTTTGAACTAACTTTCGTAATGTGATGTTATCATGTCATTGTGTTTTGTGTACTTTTTGGAAGAATAAAGAATTCATTATTATTATTAATTGTTATATGTAAAACTCTAATTGTTTGTCTTACTTTTACGGAGGAATCATTTATTCATAATCATTTATTTGCTTCCACAATGTTGGTAACAAACAACACAAGGTAACAAACAGGCTTAGAACTATGAATCATTGTAGACCCTGATTGGTACAGCAACATACTTGTTGAAATTTATATTAATTAATCATACAGTAAGCTGGCTGTGGCTTCACCCGCATCCTTATGTCAATCAATGATAAAGGATTAGTGATAGAGTTCATAAAATAGGTCCAATGGTTTTTGAGTTTATTCATTACAAACAAAAATATCTATAAATATTTCCTCTACATAATATTGGTACAGATATGAAAATTTTACATTACAAATGCAATTTAAAAAAATAAAATTAGACATAAAATTAAAAACCAAACAAATACAATTAATCAATCCAAATAATAAAACAACAAACAATAATTAGAAAAAAAAAACAATTCTAAACATTAATATAAATTATTATTATATTTGCTTTTAAGCTTAATGGAAACTATTGAATTGATTTGACGAGATTGGCAGAGGTACACAGCTTAAAATAAAGGGTGAGTTTTAACTGAATTAACAGAAAGTTTTGTACAAGAATGCTACAAGTTTATCAAGACTGAAAACGCAATTTACAATACAGTTAACGGATTGTTCTTACTGTCAATTTTCTTTCATTTTTGGCTTTATTACGGTCACATATCAAAATATACTGATTTAAAAACCAAATATCTTTATTTCAAATCAAAACAAAGTCTGAAAACAATAACACTTAATATAACCACTATCTCTGTTGGTATCCTGATTAAAGCTGTACAACAGCTGAGGCTTAGCGCTGATTGGTCGATCAACTCTGACGTCATATCACCGGGATTATCGCCATATTGCTTTTTAATTCGATCGTTGTGGGACATTTAATATGGCATGATTCTTTATGTGTGGGGAAGCTATTTTTATTGAGTGAAAATACATTTTTTTGGATTTAGTATGAATACAGAGTGACTGAAAACTCAAACATAAAACAACCAAAATACAGGGTTGCTTCTCATATTGAATAGGTCAAGAGAAGAAATACCGAGCCCTATGTTTTCCTTCGATTTACTGTTAAATAAAAACTGTTATTGGATATATGGAAATCACACCATTTAAAAAATGATTAACCTATTCAGTACTTAAAGGTACCACAGTTTTCGGGAGACTAATTTCCCTCATATCGCAACAAAATCGCACCCGAGCAAGCTGCTTTTGTGAAGGGCCGAGGCACAAAAAAGCTACTCATATTGCGACAAATTGTGGAGAAAGCCAGAGAGTCCAACATCGCCCTCTATGTATGCTTCGTTGACTTCAGGAAAGCTTTCGATACTGTCAAGTGGCGGAAACTCTGGCAGGTCCTGACGGAAATGGGTGTACCCCAACACCTTAGTCACCTCATTAGACGTCTGTATGAAGATGGCAAAGCCGCTGTCTTAGTCGACGGTTTTTTTTATGTTTTTTTTTTTTATTATTTATAGGCTCGCGTTTGACCACTATCTCACCTAATGGTAAGCGATGATGTGGCCGAAGATGGAGTACGCTTGCCTAGAAGTAACCTATTCACTCTTGACTTAAAGACCCCTAGGTTGTAGCCATCAGAGAACACAGACTCCGGCAGGGAATTCCACTCCTTAGCTGTACGCATTATAAATGTGTTCCCAAAACGCTTTGTACGTATGGGTGGGATGTCCACCATGTACCGATGGCGCAACGCCGTACGTCTAGTGGTCCGATGATGGAACGGTATTGTACCTGAACCTATTAAAACGCAGGTTGGTGTCAGACAGGGCTGTATATTGTTTCCTCTATTATTTAACACACAGAGTACATCATGCGGATTGTTCTCGAAGATTAGGACAAGAGAATATCTGTGGGAGGTCGGAAGATATCATATCTAAGGTATGTAGATGACACTACCCTCCTAGCGCAGTCTGGAGACTACAGCGTCTGATTTTGGACTCGCAATCAACCGCGACAACACTAAAATGTTGATTGTGGACCG
The DNA here is from genome assembly GCA_961205895.1 of Mythimna pallens. Lineage (NCBI taxonomy): Eukaryota > Metazoa > Arthropoda > Insecta > Lepidoptera > Noctuidae > Mythimna > Mythimna pallens. Next base: position 4,620,465 of record OY540830.1, read on the forward strand.
TGCTGAAAACAACCAACCAGACGTCAAAGATATAGCGGGATGCGAGGTGGTCAAGAGCTACATATACTTGGGCTCGATGATCACCAACGGTGGCGGCTGTGAGGACGAAATCACTCAAAAGACACTGTCAAGAGTGCACGACTGAGAAGAAGTTTTCGGGAGGCCCTACCACGAGCTTTTAATGCAATCCATTTTACGACCTAAAGTGAACTGTTAAAGGGATGGAGCTATATAAATTGTATAGCTCCATCTCCTTTCTCTTTATGATTATTATTATTATCATTATTAACAAATAAGTCATTATTTTATGTTTTTAGCGACATATACGGCCGTATCTTTTTTTTAGTTAACTAAGAAGTTTGATTTTTTCACAGCTTCAAGGGACCGCAGGTATAAGTATATGATTTTAATTTCAACTCCATACCTCCATGGGTTCACGAGATAAAGGGTCTTGACAGACAGACTGATAGACTACAAAGTGATCCTATAAGGGTGCCGTTTTTTCCTTTTGAGGTACGAAACCCTAAAAAATTGTGAAAATGGTAACAATAGACATTTATATCAACAAAATATGAAAATGAATATTATTACTTAGTAATATCACCAACGGTTGTTGACTTCATGCTGAACTATCGATTTTATGACGCTTGCAAACGTATGGAATTCATTTTACGATGGTTTTAGAACTAAGATACAGTGTGACTAACTAAAGAGGTTATCTAGTATTTATTTATGCTTTAGTATTATTATTACATTATCATTATCATCATCATCATTTCACCCGAAAGACTTCCACTGTTGGACATAGGCCTCCCCCAAGCGTCTCCACAACGACCGATCCAGTGCGTCTCGCATCCACCGCATTCTCGTGACTCTCACCAGGTCGTCGGTCTACCTTGAGGGAGGCCTTCCAACGCTGCGTTTTCCGGCACGAAGTCGCCACTCTAGAACCTTTCGGCCCCATCGACCATCCGTTCTACGAGCAATATACCCTGCCCACTGCCACTTCAGTTTGGCGATTCTTCGGGCTGGAACGCAAAGGCAACTGAAGGAACACGAGTGGGTTTAGTACATGTTTGACAAACCCTCCCGCTTCACCCAAAATCAGAAAAGTTATGTTAGGGTCTATTCTTGGACTTAAATGAAAAGCAGTGGACTGTAAACTGATAAACGTATATCCAATCACAAGTGAGGAATTTACAACGCGCGTGTATCGTCGGTCGTTCTCGCTGGTGAAGTGATGGCGGGCCAGTCGCCACGCATGTCTTGCGCGACGTCGACGATGCAGCCCGACGAGTGCCGATGGTAGACGACGGTGCCCGAACAGTTATTTAATATTGTCTTACCCCAAAGAAAACGAACAGCTGCTTAGAAAGTTAACAAATCAATGAAGAACATCACTTAGTGTTACAAAAATAACTAAGAAACCTTCAGTTGCACACAGACAGATCCTATCAATATTTCTCGCAGGTAATCTACGCTAAATTTATTCCCCTCCATGTGAACAGCAAACAAACACACATACTCGTAAGTTAGTTCTTATTTGATTTATTAACGGCATTCGAGTTGAACCTCATATGGTAATTTCCACTTTCGTATTCAGTTTCTATTGAAGCTTTCAATTTATTGCTCGCTGAGTTTTGCACGTGGTTATACATGGTGTGTACGAATAAACATGTCTGTGTGTTAGTGTGTATGATGTGTGTATGTTTACGGGTTAGATCCTAGTTTTCTAAGGCCTAATGTCCTGGGACGTGTGGCTTCATAGGCGCGTATTCGTCGGGCGGCAACGTCGTGCCGCTTCACCGACAGTTTCATAGCTTTGTATGTAAGTTATGAGCAAGCGTACATCATCATCATCATCGTCATTTCAGTCGAAAGACGTCCACTGTTGGACATAGGCCTCCCTGAAATGTCGCCACAATGACCAGTCCTGTGCGTCACGCATCCATCGGATTCCCGCGACCCTCACCAGGTCATCGGTCCACCTTGTGGGAAGCCTTCCAACGCTGCGTCTTCCGGTACGTGGTCGCCATTCCAGAGCCTTTCGTCCCCATCGACCATCTGTTCTGCGAGCAATGTGCAAGCGTACAGCGAGCGTATAACGACGAATACGCGTCTATGAAGCTACGTGCCCTTGTACAGTATACCTAAGTTATAGTGGACAAAGCTTAGGAAGATACTTGGACTAAATTTGTTAACGTGTATGTTAAAGCATAGCATAGTGTGTCTTATAATGACCCCACTGCTGGGACTCAGGCCTCCTCTCTAGGAGACGGAACAGGCTGTAATCCACGCAAGCCGAATTCGGATTGGTGGGTTTCACATGTCTTCGAATTTATGGTTCTAGGAAGCATTGGTAAAATAACAAAGTAATGCGCCTGGTTGTGTTTGAACTCGCGATTTATAACTCGTAAGTCGTGGCCGTTAGCTGATCCTGTAGTAGCCATTTCTAACACTATCTGTTGATAGCGAGTTGATTAATATTTATTTGGCACTTCTATTGTATCAGAAGATGGCTTTGATATATACTTGGTAGTGTAAGTACAAGCTGATAAAATTAATTTACCACGATGAAATGTATAAGGCTACTGGAGGAAGGACGTCATCCTGAGTCTGTAATTAAAACCTTCATTTTTAGCGGAAACGATTTCTGCTGACGGTGCTTGATGAGATTAATCTGGTTTCTACTACAGCTTCCTAGTTTACATATATACACATACACAGTTGGGCAAAAGCCTCCCTTCATTCCTTCCAATAATCACGATTCCTCTTCCGATTTTTAAGGAAAACATCGAGGTCGTCCCGACATCTCCGTCGTGGTCTACCGCGGCCCCAATGCTGTCTTTGTGCATTAATCCTGTATTTTACGGGCCCACAGCTCTATTTTAAACTCACTACAGAACCACCACTTCAATGCTATTCATCACCACAAGCAAAACACTGCCATAACAATTCAATAGCGACCGAAAAACACTCGCAACGCTCACTTAATCTATTTCAAGTTGCAAATTATCACACAAATCTTAATCTACCCTCAACAAGTGAAGGTTTCCGTCTGTTACGGGTCCAATTATCATCTAGTACCGCAAAGTTGTCCGCAGACTCTTTCAAAACGAGTAATGTATTTAAATTAAGGTGGAGTGCACTCTTTGTCGTAAATTCGCCCCCCGCGGAGATAATGAAAACAAAATGACCTCGCTCTTGAAGAACTACGAAACGCTTGAATTTGAGACATTTTTTTTTTGGGCTCGTTGTTGTTCATGAAGTGCTCTGTTTTTTTTTGGGGCCGTTGTTTTGGTGTTCTTAGCTTGGATTTTATTACTTTGTTTCTTTTTAGTTTCGCTGTTTTTGGTGTTATTTGGTTGCTCGCTGTTTTGGCAATCTTGGTTTGAATCACTTTGATTTTTTTTCTCTTTTTTAAGCTCGCTGTTCTGGCGTTCTTAGCTTGGATCATTTTGCTTTTTTTTTCCTTTTTTCCATGGAGTTTCTTTCACATTCTTCTCCATTGAGATCTACGCTTTGGAATGTGCAGTTAGCATCATTTTTAGGGTTCCATACCTCAAAAGGAAAAAACGGAACACTTATAGGATCACTTTGTTGTCCGTCCATCTGTCTGCGTGTCAAGACCCTATATCTCGGGTACGGGTCTACGTATAGAGTTGAAATTAAAAATATATACTCAAATCTGCAGCTCCTTGAACTTGTAAAAAAATTGATAATCTAAGTTAACGGGAAAAAAAGATATGGCCGTTTATTTCGCAAAAAACGTATATTTCTACACTGAAGGGAACCAAAATTCTAGGGTACTTTCCGTTGACCCAGAATTCTGAAATTTTGCAAGATCTTATAAAACAAGTATAGGAATAAATCTGAAAACAGAAAATTTGTTGTTACGTCACAATTAAAACATTTTTTTTGCCATTTGGAAAAAACTTTGAGACTCCAATCAGGAATTGAACTCTACATTGGTAAGTTTGTACGGAATCTTCAGGGCGCGAGTCCGACTCGCACTTGCCCAGTTTTTTTTTCTGACTGACTGACTTTTTGACATTTCAAAAGTGTCTGTAAATGGTTTATTTGAAATAAAATGCTTTGATGACTTGAATCTTGATCTTTGAATACTTTTTTGTATAATCAATCATGCAAAAAAGTATTCAAGAGCGTATATAAAAATCTTGTTTTCTTGGCAACTGAGGGAAGGTACTCTGTAGTCACGTACCAATGCTATGGCATCACGTAGTACCGTTATGTTTAAATCGGAACCAACAGCACATGGAAATCTGACTTTGCTCTTATATTCAAATGGCTTGGAAATATAATACACTAGCTTTTGCCAGCGGCTTTGCCCGCGGACATAAAATATAGCCTATGTCACTCAGGAATAAAGCAGTTTTCTATCGGTGAAAAAATTTCAGCAAACGGACCGCTACTTTCAAAGATTACCTCCTACAAATCAAAAAACATAAAAACAAACTTTACCTCTTTATAATATTACTATAGTTATAAAGAACTTTTGAAGTTAGGATAGCTCGAAAGAAACACCGCACCTCAAGAATGCAAAGGGTAACTGATGGAACACAGGTAGGTTTTAGTCAGTAAATGTCTCCCTCACGTTCCACCCAGATCTAAAGTAGTATTGGATACCCATCCCCAAAATAAGCAATTGAAGCCAATGCCTCTAAAAAAGTTATTCCGTATTTAACATGATGTAACCTTATCAACGAGATACATCTAAGGTTAGTTTCCAAACAAAAGATTTATCTATCATAGACTGTTCAGCGACTTGGAGGTTACGTGACTATATGTTTGAACATAATTTATCAGAGGCTTTAGCCTCAGATAAATTAGGGGACAAAATGCCCCAACATGATGCGCAACGCTTGCTGTTGCGTTCTGTGTGACGCTGCAACATTGCCCAGTATCACGCGACCTGCTCTCCAATATTTTACGATGCATTCACATGTTGTTGGATAATTTGACAGCCTTGCTCGTCAAGTTAGGGGACATTTTGTCCCTTACTATATTAATGTTAATAGCACAGCATAGCATAATTAGCCTTTTAATGTTCCCACTGCAGGGACTCAGGCCTCCTTTCTCTAGGGGAGGGAATGGGCCGTAATCTACCACGCGGGCCCAGTACGTATTGGTGATTGTCACATATCTTCGAATTTTTGGTTCTAGGACATGCCAGTTTCCTCACGATGTTTTCCTTCACCGTTTTGAGAGCAGTGGTGATGAAATAAATTACACAAACTAATGCACCTGGCTACAACTCGTAAGTCGGGGCCGTTACCACTCGGCCATCACAAAATGCTCCAATGGCAATGTGCATCACTAATATCACCAATTTTATGGTTCCACAACCATTCACAAACACAAGTGGGAAATTCAATTAAGTTTATTTCAATGTAAATTTTAATATAATTACTACCCATCATTGGTTCAAAAACATGTAAATCCACTTAGTCGGCCACAGAAGCTGCATTATTTACACACATTTAACAAAACATTAAAACTGTGGTGTGCTGTGGTCACAATTTCAGAATGTATAATTCACCAGGTCCACACTTACTGTATTCTCGTTTTATGGCCACTCAAAGTAATACAGTTCTACCACATTTGATCGCGTGATCGAAGTTATTTTGTCCCGATGTGTAGTAATGCCGTCTTTATGTGTTCGCCAGTGTAATGTCTTTATTTATACACACGGCAGTGTAGTGTTGAGGTGAATTTTATGATCAGACCGTTCGTGCTGAGTTCAGTAAAAAAAATTAACGTTTTTTAAGGGGTTTTGTGACCCGAAGTTGTTGTTGCTAAAAAAACGTAGAGAGACTATGTTCCAAAAAAAGTACGTTGTTCTACTCAATGCTAGCTTTTGCCGCAGTTGCATTCGCATTGTATAGTAACTACTTGATAAAAGTATATATATATATCTTCCATTCCTTCCATTATTCCCGGCACTGAGTCGTAATCATCATCATCATTTCAGTCGAAAGACGTCCATTGTTGGACATAGGCCTACCCCAAGCGTCTCCACAATGACCGATCCTGTGCGTCTCGCATCCCGCGACTCTCACCAGGGCGTCGGTCCACCTTGTGGGAGGCCTTCCAACGCTGCGTTTTCCGGTGCGCGGTCGCCACTCCAGCCTAACCTTTCGGCCCCACTATGAGCAATGTGCCCTGCCCACGGCCACTTTAGTTTGGCGATTTTTCAGGCTATGTTGGCGACCTTGGTTCTTCTGCGGATATCATCATTCCTTATGCGATCACGCAAGAAACTTCGAGCATAGCCCTTCACATTGCCCTTTGGGTGACTGTAAGTCTTCTGATGAAGCAAGATGTAAGCGACCATGTTTCAGTGCCATATGTCATCACTGGCAACACGCACTGGTCATAGACTTTCGTCTTGAGACAGTGTGGTATGTTGGACGAGAACAGCCTCCCGAACGCTGCCCACTGGCACTGAGTCACTTCTTGGCAATTCTTAAGGAATACATCTAAGTCATCCCGCCATCTCCTCCGTGGTCTGCCGCGACAATTTTGTGTTTTACAGAGCTTCCGTTAAATTGGTATGCCGCAGACATGTTCAGCCTAGTCTCACATAAGCTGGGCAGCTTTCTGAGCCGCGTCAACGATGTGTATTTTGGGGCGCTGTATAAAAGTATGTACATAATATATCTCTTCAAGATAATATAGTGGTTGCGAGACTATTACAAAGAGTTACCGCAGCCTTGTAATACAAAGGGAAACTGAAGGAACACAGGGGGTTTTATATAGTAGAAGTATATAAATAGAAGATGAATGGCGAACGATTGTAGACGCCCCTGATCAGTTGAGGACTTGGACACGAGTAGGCTTCAAGAAGCAACAAACAAACATAAAGGACTTTCCAATCATCGATTTTAGAAAAGTTATATTTATGTTATATATTTATTTTGCAAATTGCTTATTAAATAATACTTTTTTCTTTAATTTATATATATATTTTTATTTTTATATTTTTTTTTATGAGGCCGGTGTTTCCTAGTCGAATACACTGAGAAGTAACACCGATACAAACTTACGCATGTGTCCTTTTGTAAAACTAGTCATCATCATCATCATCATCTTCCTGCCCTTGTCCCGTGATATTTGGGGTCGGCGCAACATGTTTTTTACTTCCATTCTGCCCTGTCATTCGTAATGCTATCACTAACTTCCTTTTCTTTCATATCACTCTTCACACAATCCATCCATCTTTTCTTTGGTCTCCCTCTCCCTCTCCATCCATCCACATGTAAACTCATAACTCTTTTAGTAACATGCGCTTCATCCCTCCTTTTCACATGACCATACCAAGACAAACGATTCCCTTTCAATTTTTCAGTCACTGGCGCCACTTTCAAACTTCCCCTAATATACCTAGTATACCTACATATAATCGTAATAACTCTCATCATCCAAAATGTTCATTATAAAGTCTGATTACACAAGGATAGACGTATATAATAATATCTTACAACTATCTCATTGTAGAAGAGCAATTTTATCTTATGTACACTAAGGAGCAAACATTTGAAATTCTAAGTGCTACTTGCACTACTTTATGTGTTTTCTGCACTAGTAGTTAAGAAGGTGATAATCCTTTTTCATGAAATGAGTTGATGGAATATTCGACAAGAGAATAAGGTTGATATAAAGCAGTGACCTTTATATATAGTAACCATTTAAGAGAGCCCTTCCCGATTTATCTATCATCAACTTGAACATGGTTTAAAAGCCCGTTGTTTCATCTAAAGATTGTGGTATTCGGTAATTCCGGCACTCACTCAAATATTTCACAAAACTTGTTCCAGGAAATACGAGTTTTTTTTAAACATAAAAGTTTTAGGAAAAAAAATTTGTTATTCAGAATATTGATTAAATATAGGTCAAGGTTTCTTTAAATATATTTTCGTTAGTTTTTAATATTAAGGGCGCCCTAAGAAGAGCCAAAGTTTAAGCAAAATAGCAGATATTCAGAGGTCTTTACCGGATTAGTTTAACACAAATTTATGTGTTGATTTCAATAGAAACCAAAATAACGCCTTAATCAGAGCAGTTGTAAGGAAATGTATCTTGGGTTGGGCGGTCTTAACACTTAATTATGCATATTTATTATAATTTAAAAATGTGTATGTACTTTTTGTGTTTGTTCCTCGGAACTTTGTCATTTACAAATCGATTTGGAAATTCCTTTTTTAAAAGAATATTTTAACAAAAAGTTGTCATACCTTTTTCAAGTCCTTATTAATGTCAGTGTCATCTGCTTTCCTCTTCTCACAGGATAGTATGCAATTCTTGCCGTTGTCTTTTTCACCCTGGAAAAAAAGAAAAAAGACGTTAGAAAAACTTTTTAAATTACCCACATTTTTTTTATTTTAAACAATCTGCTACCAGCTGTTTTGCCATCGTAAAAGTAGTAAATTGTCCCAAGGGAATACATACTCCCGGGATAAAAGTACTTATGCCATCAAAAACATAACTTGTAAAAAAACCAAGGCTCGCAACTCAGCCCCCCTTGCCAAGTTACAACCGTTTCGTTCCCATTCTCTTTTCGTCGATCGCCTCGAGTAGGCCACGCCTTCGATTCCTTTATTATGACGTCATCTCAACGTCCAGTCACGTGGTCAGAATAAAGGAGTAGAAGGTGTGGCCAACTCGAGGCAATCAACGAAAAGAGAATCGAAACGAAACGGTTGTAACTTGGCTGGGGGGGGGGGGGGGGGGCTGTTCTACCGTAAAAAGTTATGAGATCCATGTAATACCAAGTCGGTTAATTTATTCAGTCAGTACTTAAGGGCCCTTGATGACTTAGATTGACTTGGCAATCGGACAAAACAATCTAATTTAATATAATATATATTACTTATATACAAATGTAACTTTGAAATCCTATATATTTATATGGGATTACAAAGTTGTATGTAGTTAGTTGGTGTATCTAGAAAACTGTAACGAAATAGCAAAATGTTTTAGTTTTTCCCTTGATTTATACACTAAACACTAATTGTATTCTATATTTGAAGCTTCTATGTCTGCTAGAAATGCCTTAGAGTGTTGATGATCGGTCAATAAGCGAGTGACAAAATTAAAAAAATTGGACCAGTTATAATTCTTAAACTACTGGTTCAAATTGGATGAAATTTTAAATTTATTGTGTTTATATAATGCCAGTTTGGTTACTGAAAATTCAGGATTATAGTTTTATACACAACGAAGTTATAGGGGATCGAAAATACATGGCCTGAACTGTTTCGAGAAAAGGATGGTTCGGCCGTGCCACTTTTTTGCTCGCCTTGGTGGGGGCACTCCCGTGCCCTCTAATCCTAAATCCTATTCCAGGACACGGTCTACCATCAAATTCGTACCAAAAAAAAACAAGTAATAGAGAAAGAAACGCCCTCACAAACTAACCCCTATAAAATATTAGTGTGATAAAAATATAAACATATAAATTCGTAAGTAGTTTCTCTTATGTACTTCAGAACACATCAGGTTAATGTTGAAGGACGGAGAAACGAGTAGGAATGTAGGTAGCCACCTAGCCCTCAAGCCCCCTAGCCACCGCGCGCGTCCAGGGGAGAACGGAATGTTATATTAATACAGCACCCTGTAGGCAGCAGGTACCTATCTCATATTTAATGAAATATTTCAAATTATATGAACGGGCTTTTGCAGCGATCAAGAATGGAAGAAAAATAATTATCAAAAGAATGATTTCAGAGTTATTCCGCTTTTTTTTTACGAAAATTATATTATAAGTAACAAATATCTCATTGATAAATATTTTTTATAATATAAATGACTTTTTAAATACCTAACACCTACAATTTTCATATTTCATTAATACCTTCTTCTTATATAAAATGTTTAATTCTGAAAGATTTAGGCAAAGCATGTTAGGACGTTTTTTTTTATATATGATAACATGCTTTAGAAACTTTGTTTTTATACTTACTCATGTTGATAATATGTACTTAAGTTATCTTTATCTCTTCTCTTTATCATCGCAAGAAAGTAACATTACCAGTAAACTGTGGTTATTAACAGAATCTAATTTTAACCTATATCAAAAATCGTGAAATTGTCCAACTGCAGAGCAAAACTACTTTTAATATAAACATACGTAAGCCTGATGGCTCACTGCGAATTCAAAACATTCTATTCTAATATCAAAGTAAAAATGTTTGCCTACAAACAGCCCATACCGTGCAACAGAGATTGTCGACAACCATCTCAACATTGGACATCAACACAAAAATCTAATCTCAAAATTGAATTTGGACAACCCTAAAATCAAAAAGAAAAAATAAACCAAAACACGACCACAACAACACACCTCTATCAAACAACCAATTAACTCGATTTAATTCAAATAAAGCACATCTACATTCGAATTTCGAAACCAATCGGAATCACCAATCAAAACGGTCGAACGAAAACAATTGGTTGGAATTACTAACCTAGGGTTGACACCGGACAAATGAAGGAAAATAGTCGACTAAGCGAAAATGTTTTCCATCGAAATACGTTCTGTAAATGTTTTGTTTGTGAAACAAATTGGACATGTTTTTTTTTTAACTTTTTACTGTGCTGTCGTGGTCCTGGTTACAAATTGAGTGTCTATATTTTGTTTTGGGAACGTAGCCTTTGGTTAAGTAATAAACAGCTGCACGGGCCGATCCTCAAAGTTAAGCAACGCTAGTCTAGGTCGGGCTGTAGATGGCCATCTTAACATACTGAAATTCCTCCGTGTCTCGGAAAACACGTTGATACGTATGTCCTGGGTATCATTTGATGATCCTTGACAGTTGTTACGGATAGTCAGAAGTCAGAACATTTGAAACTAGTTTTGATTGTACTCCATTCGCAATAAGATTAGACATTTGAACAAAATTCTGTCTTTTCAATCGATTTTGACCTTTATTACGTTGGTGGCATGACTCATGGCGGCTGCGGTAACCACTTTTTTCTTTTAATGCCATTCTTATTTCTACGGAATACAAGTCAAAATCGGTTGAACGGACTGTCCGTTCTTGTCTTATCCAGTTATTAAAAAAGGTTATTGTCTTATCCAGTTACAGCTATTATCACCAGCAGTTATCCAAGTTAAGGTACTGGTGTCCAACTGCATCCAGTTTGGCTAGAAGTTCGCTTCTGTACTTTTGTGTGTATTAAGTGTTACGCGTTGAATTACCTAAGTAGAACACACGTAGGTAATTCAACGCGATTACGAAGCGATGCGGCCCAATCCGAAAAACACAATTGATACTCTAGTATAGTGGCTTACGTGGCCAACTGCACGTGGGTGCAATGCGACAAGCGAAGCGAAGCGGTCACGTTAGTTGGTTTGATATTTTCGCGAACTCTTGCGGTGCTGTAACTAGTTTTGTAGAAAAAACGGTTAAAGCGGTAAGTTCTCACGCACGTAACATTGAATTGTAAATAAAGTTGAATTCGCGAAAACAGCATCGGATAGATTCGCTAAATTAAAAAAAAATATATATATGAACGCTAAATCATAACAACACGTCACAATAATTAAAAAAACTCAACCCTAACACAATAGTTTTAAAAAAGCACAGCACAGACAGTGTCCCGCGCAATTAGCGAACTACGAACTTTGACTAACAAACACATACATACACAAGTGGGGGGTACATCCCCACATTGACAGTTTGATTGCACACGTGTCAGCGGAGGGTTGAGTGAACAATGCGTTGCCATTTTAGGGTTATGTGTCAAATGGGTCGAGGGTTTTGAATTAAGTATAGTGTAGTTAGGTAGGGTACGGTTATACAATAGTGTTGGGCTGTATCCGGGAGGAAATGTATGATGTTTTTGTATATTTGTATAGCGTTATATTATAAAGGATGATGACGTGTGTCTGAAGACGGTTAAATATGATTCAGCCTTAGATTTTTTTTGTAAAATGGATGGCACGGCTGACGCAATGGTTGAGCTACGCTGCGTCTCATGGATTCGATCGAACAAATGTTTGTATGGCCTTCAATCGTTCGGGGTCTGGATATCATAATGCATCTACGATAATAGGAGTAATTCCTAGTACGGGGAAAGGAATTCTTAAAAAAAAAGACATAGGGTAAGGACAAGGCCAGCTTTGAACAATACTAATATATAATAAATAATATTTAAACAACATATACATTCTCAAATAGGTGTACATCATCCCGTAAAAACCACTTGAATTCATTCCCTAAAAATGTAAGGGTAACGAAATAAGAGTCATATTTCAAAGTCACAAAGCTTCATACAACTACCCTCAAGAAGCTAGGTAGCCATCCATCAAGCTCATAAGATTCAGAAAGGCACAATACGTGGGTCAAGCAAAACTGTCAGGCATAACTGTCATGATTTATCGTCAGTCATATCTCGGGAAAAATTCGGGTATAATTTTATTTTGATCGTGATGTATGTGTCAAATTATGTTGAAATGTATTAATGTAAGTAGAAAGTAGATGTGCTGAGGAAAATGATGATAGTTTCAATGTCATTTGTTACTTTATTTTACGAAGTCTGGTGTTTTTCTCTGTTGATTCGATTTTAATGGCCTTTGCTGCTGGGACTCAGGCCTCTTCTTTAGGAGAGGGAATGAACCGAAACACACCACGCGGGTCCACACTTTTACTCCTTATGACCATATAGTCCTCATGTGTCCGTCTATACAAGTAATGGTGTGTGTGTGTGTGTGTTTGTCGCTCTTTCACACGGACAAAAGCCACTAGTAGAAGCTAGTAGTTACTATGTTTTTCATTTTTATGTTACGAAGTCATGTGTGTTTCTCTGTTAATTATCTTTTAATGGCCTTTTTGTAAGGAACATAGTATCTGGTAATGTACAGTCAACAAAGAAGATTAGTAACCAGAGTCGTCAGATATATGTAGGTAGTTGAAGTTTTCATGGAAATCGATGAATGGATAAGAAGAAAACATATTTAAATTCGAAGCAAATAAACAACTTGATGTAATAAAACGAGAAATGACACCTTGTATTATGTTTTATTACTAGATTTATAGTTTTACAGCAGTACATATAGATATAGAAAAACTAAAAGACAAGAAGAGAAAAGTGTTACCTGTTAGAGTTGCTAACTAAAATTAAACGTATCAATTACGTATTATATCATCTCAACTCAATTAATAAAAAAATAAAATTTATCCATCCATCCAACAGTTTTCAAGAAAACCACAACTATATCTAACGTCCCTGGTTACTTTTTTTTGTCGACTGAATCTTCCCGCTACTAATTTTCCGAGAGTAGTAAATAGAAAACACACAAGTAGCAGTTTTAAAGTATTTTATAGTATTTAAGGCCACAAAATTATTCGAAAGATTTACCGCGGCCTTGAAACGCAAAGGGAAAACTGGGCAAGTGCGAGTCGGAGTCACGCACTGAGAGTTCCGTACAAACTTCCCCATGTAAAGAGTTCAATTCTCGCCTCGAAGTTTTTCCAGATAGCAAAAAAAAAAAAAAATTGTGACGTAACAACAATTTTTCTGTTTTCAGATTTATTCCTATACTTGTTCTATAAGATCTTGCTTTATTCAGGATTGTGGGTCAACGGGAAGTACTCTAGAATTTTGGTTTCCTTGAGTGTAGAAATATACGTTTTTTTGCGACATAAACGGCCATATCTTTTTTTCCTGTTAACTTAGAAGTTCAATTTTACAAGTTCAAGGGGCCGCAGACTTGAGTATAGGGTTTTAATTTCAACTCTATACTTAGACCCGTTTCCGAGATATAGGGTCTTGACACACAGTTGGACAGACAGACAGACGGACGGACAACAAAGTGATCCTATAAGGGTTTCGTTTTCCCTTTTGAGATAAGGAACCCTAAAAAGCAACAAATAAGTAGCCAGTAATAATATATTAATTCATAAACCCGTCCGCGTTCGCTCTCATTGTTTTTCTATTGTGTCTCTAATTACGGTATTCGAAAGGTTAATGATAATAATTATAGATATATAGAATGGATAATAGATAATAATGATAGTAATAATGATGATAGGATTATCCATCAGCAACTTGCTTTGAAATACTCTGTTGTGGAATCGGAAGTGCCGTACTACAGGTATGAGCCCGACCCAGTTCTTGATAATGGTCATATCACTTTGTACTGGGATCGGTCCATCATCACTGACAGGACTATTGTAGCCAATATGCCTGATATAGTGGTGGTGGACCGAAGCGAGAGGCGTGCAATGATTTTTGACATATCCGTCCCGCATGACGAGAACATCGTGAAAGTCGAGAAAGATAAACAAATCAAGTATATTGACTTGGCTCGCGAGGTTGTCGACATGTGGGATGTGGACTCGGCAATCATTGTGCCGATAGTCGTGTCGGGCAATGGCTTAATAGCCAAGAGCCTCGACTAACACCTTAAGAGGCTCGCGTTAGGCGGCTGGGCTTGATTCAGAAAGCGGTACTCCTGGACACGGTTCGCATTGTTAGGAGGTTCCTTTCTCTGGAGCCCTGACCGCTATTTTTTATATTTTTAAATGTTTTTTTTGTATGGTTTTGTTTAAAAAATATTTAAAAATGTAATTTATATGTGTTTACATGAATAAAGGAAATAGTAATAATATATATCAAGTCATTTAACTGTACATAAGTTTGTTTTACCAGAAGGTCCTGTCTATCAGCTGTCTGTTTCAATTTACTACGTTTCGTTGATCCGACTGGCTCTCACTTTTGCCGATTGATTTATTGGACATACCCTTAGCAACCGACCCTTAAGACATGAAAGAAAGGAAGAAAGAAAAAAATCTTTATTTATACAATAGCTGGCCAACGTCTTTGGACATTGCTCCACTCCCATAGGTTGTTGCGAGATGTTATCTATAAATATAGAAGGAGAAACTGAATGACTGACATATCAACGCACAGCTGAAACTATAGGCCCTATTGTACTATTTCAATTATTAACTGTTCCGCGCGGTTTTACCCGCGTCTTTGGTTAGGTACTGTTCCGCTCCTATTAAACGAAGCATAATGACTATATAACCTGTATAACCTTTTTCAATAAATAAGCTTTGTAACTCAAAAACATTTTTTTCAATTCAAACCAGTTGTTTCTGAGATTAGCGCATTCAAAGAAACAAACTCTTCAGTTTTATAATATTAATATAGGTATAAAGCTGCACAACATTACAGAATATTTTTAAATCGTCTTTCCCTAGCAAACGATTGTTTTGTAAGTTGAAAAATGAAAGAAAAGGTAAAAAAGAAAATTTTAATGGAGACGTTACTTTCCATAGAAAGCGCTTAAATCTTTAATGTATGTGCGAATCTCGTAATCCATCACACATGTGTGATGCCTTCACGAAAATACTAAGCATTTTAAGGCAAAACGTTGCTTTTTCTTCCTAAAAATTAAACGAAAAAAAAAGTAAAAATCCCTCTTAACATTAAAACAAGCCAAAGTAATCCACCCTAAAACAAAATAATCGTTAAAGCTTAGAATCGTAGCCGCGAGGGGCGGAGTCTACGATCAATACGCTACGCTCGCTACGAGAATAGCTACGCGCTACGATCGTAGCGGTGCTACGAAACAGCTGATGTGTATTGGAAACACGTGTAGCCGATGTCAATAGAGGATGCCGATATCATTGCGCCGGTTATGTTCGATAGTATGGGCAGAAGTGTATTTTCGTACGTCAACAGGTATATTTACCTCATTTGACAAAGTAAAAAAAGAGAAAATGTTATAAAATATTTTTCAATTTTAAAATAACAATTTTCAGTTAGAAAAAAACACTTGATAATTTGGCTATTTTTTTTGTTATACATTTAACACACAGTTTGCACGAAGCCATGCTAATTTCGTACAGGTGCTGCTAAGTAATATAAAATTTGTACTTGTGCATAAAAAAAGTGTGTACCGAAAAATAAAGAATGCTGTAAATGATCAAACACTTAAGTTTCTCTACATTAATATCATAAAAAAATAAAGTTTGTTTTTTTTTTGTTTGTATGAGGTAATCTCTGAAAGTACTGGTCCGATTGCTAAAAAAATTTACCGATAGAAAGCTTTTTTTTATTGGGTGGGAAAATCATCTTATGACAAATCTCGCTCTTGGGTAGAGCGGGAGATAATGTCAGACTTTTACTGACTAAAAATCCACTCCTGTTTCTTCTTTGCCTTCGTCCCAGGGCCCCGGGTTTCATTTTCACACTACCCGTGGCCCCAGTAGGCTTCGACCCTGATGGGCCACTACGATTTGCTGACATCTCCCTGAGGCGCGCGTGGAACAGTACGCGCCGTCAACGACGTGGGCTCGGTCCGGATGGTTACCGGACGGTCGGACGGCGAGCCACCCATTGCTCGCCATCCGCAAGCCCGCGCCTACGGTGGCCGGAAATCGGGATCAGAATCCCGGCGGCGGTAGGGGCGTGAGGACCGTTGCCTCACGCGATCGGCCGCCTCCTTTGCTAGCATTACTGCTTCGCAGAAGGAGGCGACCGCCTGCCACTCCTTCTCGCTCCGGAACCGATAGAAAGCTGCTTTATTCCTGAGTGACATAGGCTATATTTTAAGTATGCGGGCGAAGCCGCGGGCAAAAGCTAGTATATAGATATAAAACGTACGTTTATACCGCGTACATCGAGGGACTGGAACAATTTGCCTGCCTTCAAGGCTAGAGTGTGGTGCCTTCAAGGCTAGAGTGAATAGGCTCTTAATAAACTAGTGCGCTTCACCATCGATGATTGCATCACTGCTTACCATCAGGTGGGATCGCAGTCAAGCACTGGTTTATAGCGAATAAAAAAAAAAAAAAGTACGATATAAATATCAGTTAAATATACAGATAAATATACAGGGGGGAGGAAGGGCACCCTGAATGTTAGATGGATCTCGAGTGAATACTAGGTTCTTGAAATCACGATTTAATGGGCCATAAAAAAAAACGAATTTCACCAGATTTTTTCGATAATTGTATTTACTTTATCCCCTAGTCACATAATTTACTATTGATCACAAAACCGTAATAAAATATACCGTCATCAGCAGCTCAAAGTTTGCCAAACAATCTGATATCATAATTTTATTTGTCCGTCGTTCCGGTGACAATGTAAACATTCAATAACTGAACGAAAATAACATCAATTTCAGGAAAGTTTTAATTGAAAGAGTTTGACCTCAGAGTAATGAATTTGGTGATAGATGTCGACGGACAGCGGTAGTCAACAGTTGTGGTAGAATTAATTGTGAAGGGATTTAACAATGTAATGAGTTAAAAGTAACAATAATGATAAAATAATGTTAAATGATATTTATTTTGTAAATAGGTCTTAAAAAACACTTTTACACGTAAATTTTTTTGTCTGTTTAAACTACACGAGGCCGGTGTTTGTTTCCCACCTTGAGAAGAAACACCGAAACAAACTCCGGGGTTAAAGTCTCTTTTAAAGTCCATACAGTAAATATGTAATGGTCAAATCACATGAGAACCATGCAGATTAGTGCCTGAGATGGTCTTTTGAATAAAGAACCATACAATTTGAATGGACCTGTCCAGTCAGTGCAAGTATTTGCTAGTATTCGTAAAGCTCACCTCAGGAATACTAAGGAGCTCCACGACTTGATGAACAATACCAAGGAAAGGACATTTGGGTTAATTTGGTACAAAGGACATTTGGAACATTTGGTATATCTTTATACTAATCCCAGTTTTGGTTAGTTTTAGTAGTGTTCAGCTAGGAAACACCGGCCTCATCTAGTTTAAACTGACAAAAAAAAAAATTGACGATTAAAAGAGTTTTTTCTAAATCTATTTTTAAAATAAATATCATTTGTTTTCGTTAATCGTATTGAGAGGAGTGGTAATGAAATAAATTAGACTAAGTAATGCGCCTGGCTTAGGGTTTGATCCCGCGACCTACAACTCGTAAGTTGGAGCTATTATGACTGGACCACCATTGCTCTCGCTTGATGTGTTGTCGCTTGTGTGTCTGTGTGTGTGCGGTGTGTATTTTATTGATAAAACCAGCCACTGTTACTCCCTATTTTTAAGCTCCTACTGTATTTTTTTATGGTGTAAAATAAAGATTTCATATATCTATCTATTAATCTACATACACGTTAAAGTTGATAAAACCCAAGAATGTTATTGATTTGTAACTCCTGTGTGAAACTGAGACGCTACTATAAAAGATTATGAGAAAATCTATAAAACCAGATTCTGAGAGATCGTGACAAGATTATGCCCAGTAATAATACAGTATCCTGAGTTCATTCATTATCATTATTTCAGCCGAAAGACGTCGGCTGTTGATCATAAGTCTACCCAAAGTGACACCATATGTCCGGTCCTGTGCGTCTCGCGTCCATCGGATTCCTGAGTTCATTGATTGTTAAAAATATTTGAGAAACGCCTTCTCCAAACTTTGGATATTGACAAATTGGTAGAGAAACAAACAAGTTAAAGTCTGTAGCTGTCGAAAGCTTTGCTCAGCTTGATTAATTTTCGCTTCGACACGACGCATTTTAAGACGACAGACGCCTTTAGTAATATTCATCGACGCCGATAAGCGTTGTTGCTAAGTGGAAAAGAGTAGGCGTTTAAAGACAGTTTTTTTTTTGGAATGTTATTCGTATTTTGTTATTTAAATGTTACTAAATGGTAATTTGTTTACTAGTAGAAAAGGTTACTGAAATATAGTATTTTTTAAATTATATAAACTAGTGCTTGCATGTGGATGGATGGAGAAGGAGAGGGAGACCAAAGAAAAGATGGATGGATTGTGTGAAGAGTGATATGAAAGAAAAGGAAGTTAGTGATAGCATGACGAATGACAGGGCAGAATGGAAGAAAAAAACATGTTGCGCCGACCCCAAATAACACGGGACAAGGGCAGGAAGATGATGATGATGATATAAACTAGTGCTTGACTGCGATCCCATCTGATGGTTAGCAGTGATGTAATTGATAGTGAAGCACACTAGTTTATTAAGAGCCTATTCACTCTAGCCTTGAAGACACCTAAATTGTAATTGGAAGGGAATATTACAGCAGGCAAATTGTTACAATTCTTCAATGTACGCGGTTTAATGAACGACAATAAACGGCAATAAAATAGCTGTTTTAAAATGCAAAAATCCATACTTAATCTTTTCTTTAATTATATAAAAGCGAAATATCACTCACTGATTAATCACGAAATCTCAGAAACTATAACACCTACAAACTTAAAATTTGTCAGGTTTCTTATAAGGTGTAGACATCAGCTAAGAACGGATTTTACGAAACTCTACCCCTAAGGGGGTAAAACGGGGGTTGGAAGTTTGTATGGAGAAACCTACTTTTACGCGGGCGAAGCCACTGGCAGAAGCTATTATCTTATAAACATCTTCAAATAAAGAAAGATATGGCATAAACGATTCATGAGACATTTTTATGTCAAAATATATATGACAGATGAATATAAAAGAAATGTGTCTAAAGATTGAAAGACGCGGGGTTTCCAGAACACCTCAGGCGGAAAAGTAAATTACTTTTGTGTCATTTTCAGGCCTTCATAAAAATGGAAAACTAATTATTTTATTTTTATGCCATAACCATTTGCCTAGGCTTATAACAAATCTATCTGTACTTAAGTGTCATATAAAACATATAAAAATATTTTATCAATAAATATAAATGAAATTGAAGTGCCTGTTTATAATATCAATATATTTTTTTACTGTATGCATATGAATGTATATTTGATACCTATAACAAAGATTCAATTTTTAAATTTTTTGTTTATCCGTCTGTTTGTTCCGGCTAATCTCCAAAACGGCTGAACCGATTTTGGAAAAACTATTACTAGTAGATAGCTGATGTTATAAGGAGTAACTGTTTTATTTTAGATAAAGAATTAGGGTTTCACGCAAAAAAAAAACCTTGAAATTGTGACCAAATAGCATTATGCTATTACACGAGTCTGACGAGGCCGAAGTCGCAAACATCAACTAGTCTTCACATAAAAATGTTATTAGTTAGTCTGAGACAGACAACACAAAAAGCGCCATCTCTTTCTAGCCGCAAACAATCAAATTTCAACACATCGACGTCGAGACATAAAAAATTCTTAACAAAAAAAAAAATCCTTCCATTGCCCTTTAAATGTCGTAAGTGTGCAAGAGACAAAAACATTCTCTCTCTTCCGTGTCAATTCAACAAGTCGACTGGACAAGGGCGTCGAGGCCAAAAATAACAATGGCTTCGGAACAGAATGACATAACAGTGAAGTTGTGCTAATCAGGCCGAAAGTTCTAAGAATACTTTGTATGTATTAAATAGAACTTTGTAAAGTTCTATTATTTAAAAACCCCGCAGTTTTACTCGCGTCTTTGATTACTGTTTCGCTTCCGTGAGTCATAGAGTGATGTTATACATCACATCTATACCAGTAATGCTAGCAAAGGAGGCAGCCACACGCGCGAGAGAACAGCCCTCACGCCAAAGCTCCGGGATCCCGATCCCGATTTCCGGCCACCGTAGGCGTTGGCTTGCGGACGGCGAGCAATGGGTAGCTCGCCCTCCGTTCCTCTGGTAACCGTCCGGACCGAGCCCAAGTTGTCGACGGCACGTAGTGTTCCACGCGCGCCTCAAGGAGATGTCAGCAAAACCGTAGGGGACCAGCAGGGTCGAAGCCAACTGGAGCCATGGGTGATGCGAAAGAGAACCCCGGGGCCCTGGAACGATGACAAAGAAGGAACAGGAGTGGGTTTTTGTCATTAAAAGTCTGACACTATCTCTCACTCCACCCAAGACGGGGGCTGGAGGCAACAGTCCTTGCACTCATGCACGATCTGCGCATGAAGATGCAACGCCGGGGTGAAACTCCGCTGCCGCGACAAGTCGCAGCATGGCGGACAGAGCTCCGGCGGGTTCTCATGGAGAAATGGCGACAACGGCTGTCGCGACCAAGTGCTGGGCACGCCACAATTATGGCGGTAAGTCCCCTCTTTGAGGCGTGGTTGGAAAGACCTCACGGCGTACTCACCTTCCGCATGACGCAGGTTCTCACCGAACATGGTAAGTTCGGAAAGTTCCTGCACCGAATCCGTGCGGAAGACACGCCCGGGTGTCGCCACTGTGTGGAGCGCCCGGAGGACACGGTGGAGCACACGGTGGAGGTGTGCCCCGCTTGGGCAGAGAACGCCGTGTCCTCGTGGGGGCGATCGGCGGCGGCGATTTCTCGCGCCGGGCCTTGGTACAGGCCATGGTTCGGAGCGAGGAGGAGTGGCAGGCGGTCGCGGGGATTCCGATCCCGATTTCCGGCCAGCGTAGGCGCGGGCTTGCGGACGGCGAGCAATGGGTGACTCGCCGTCCGATCGTCCGGTAACCATCCGGACCGAGCCCAAGTCGTCGACGGCGCGTATTGTTCCCCGCGCGCCTCAGGGAGATGTCAGCAAATCGTAGGGGCCCAGCAGGGCCGAAGCCTACTTGGGCCATGGGTAGTGTGAAAGCGAAACCCGGGACCCTGGAACGAAGGCAAAGAAGGAACAGGAGTGGGTTTTTATTCAGTAAAAGTCTGTCTGACACTATCTCTCGCTCCGCCCAAGAGCGAGATTTGTCATAAGATGATTTTCCCACCTAAAAAAAAAAAAAACCCAAGAGCGGGGGATGTCATTAGATGAGATATAGTACAGATTATATTTTATTAGTAGCCGGCAGGGATGGCCTAATGGTGTCTCACTGGATGGCGGTACACAGGCAGTCTTTCAGGTATGTGAAGTAGGTTTATTGTATGTATTTTTGTTTTATTTAGTAAGTATCAATTTAATGTAACTGAAACTATGGATCTCTGGTCTGATTCGCGCTTGGTCGTTTTTTTTTTGTTTCCAGTTTATCCTGCTAAACCTGTCTCTAAGCGAAACTCCTCACTAATTATGAGTTACAAATGAACGAGCCAGATTTTATGTGTGTTTCATTTGTTTGTTGGCTTCGTCTTGAGAGTTAAACCGGCCGTAAAATCATTACTGCCGCAAAGATCCCAAGTTACTACAAAATGTTTGTAAATAAACTACTCATTTAATAGTACTATTCTAAAACAGAAGAAATTTTGAATGGCAAGACTCCATAACTATATCTACACATTCTCACCAACGCATCACTCGTCACACCACACCACACCACACACGGGTATGTATCATAAATTTTAAATTGTAATAGTTATAAGTTAGTCGTTTTTCATTTTATTTTTATTTATTTAATTGTTCTTAAACATAATATAGCTCATGTTTTCTAAAAAAGGTACTTACATAGGGAGGAAGACGCTGTCGAATGTAATAGTACATACTAGTACAGTCGTCAACGTTATCTCTTAATATTATCGCGTTTTTTTTTTTTGTAATGTTTATTATAGGTTAAGACAGAATTTGTTAAATTGATAGAATTTGCCAAGGAAATTATTAAATAGCGATATTTCAAGAAGTTACTCGTAGATATCTTTAGGTTTATTATTATTTTTCCACTATCTATGATACTTAATGTGAGGAAGATTGACTGGTAGTGAATGCCTTGTTGTCATTATTTTTAGTATGTGCGAAACCTGAATATAGTTTGTTCAGAATTAGTAACTGAATCGATTCCAATAATTTTTACACCATGTTATATTTTTTACCAAAAATATTAAAAAAAGGTCACAAGTTGGACACCACCGTCACTAAGTACAACACAGGTCACGGCAGGTTATAGCGGGCATTAGGCGACAGCGCCCAGCTGGATGCGGAAGTAAAGGAACCCCTCAGTCGCCCGGATGGCCCAGTGACATGTATTGGTGCGGACAACCAGGTAGCATAACAAGCTTATAACTTTGTGATTTTTTATGATACAGTTATGAAATTTTGTACATAGATATACATAAAAATATTAGACACATGTTTCGGGTTTCACATAAACTAAAACTAATATTGTATTTAGTACCATTACTGTATATAAAATTTAAATAAATGGCCGCACGATAAGTAGTGGTTAAAGCGATTGGCTGATTTCGATTTTTATACAAAGGAATTTTGGCTTCTTTTTCCTGTTACCATTTATCGTTCCAGACGATCTTTTTATACCTATAACAAAAAATAAAACTTCTACAAAGACGTAGGATTGATTGTGGAACAATGAAAATTTTATAGCTCACAATAAAACGAATTTTAATCTCGCGGTTTCACAAACCTGGGATTTGTAATGGTCAATAAATAGTTTTGGAGGTGACAACTCAAGGACAGATAGAGGAATAGACAACACCTGTTGTTTAAACATATAGAAGTTCTAACAGTCTTTAAGACGTGAGCAACTTTTTATTTCTTCTTTAATAAATTGGAATCGGAATAAAATAGTCATGAAAAAGTATTTTCGTCTTTAAAATATATGAATAAAAAAAAAATTATAGAAAAACTTTGTAGAAAATAGAATCTTTCATTTTAAAATATCTATGGAAAAATATTGGACAGAAGACGATTATACAAAAAGATGTATAAAATAATCAAAGCAAGACAAGTAACTTAACTAAACTTTTTTATTTTGTTGTATCAATTTGGTACTATACTGTCTCTTGCCGGTTCTTCGTCTCCTGCCGTTCTCTATAGGAACCGACCAATTAGAACCGTACATTAGCTTCTGCCCCCCTTCGTGGCCTACTCTAGGCGTTTGACGCAAACGAAACGATCGTAACTTAGCTAGGGGCCAGGAGGGCTGAGGTTTTATGAGTACCCATGTTTTAAGTGACACGAACTAAGTGAAATACAATATATTGAATCGAATGAATGGGTACTAGTAACGGAAGTAATTAAGTATTCATAATCATATTCTCTATTGTATACATAACTTTTATAAAACAATAAAACTAGGACAGTGATGTACACAGGCGAGTTTAACCTACAATTAGGTTTTCTTACAGCTAATCTTACACAAGAGAGGGAGAAATTTTGCAATTGAGGATTATTACAAATGCACAACAAAACTTAAACACGTTAATTAAATCATATTTAAAACTAATTATATACTACGTTTACTTTTAAAAGATTCTTCTATCTAACAGCAAAATATTAGCATTTGTCACCACGTGTGCTCTATGGCTCAGCCTGGCTATTCTACTTAAAGAAAGAAAAGAAAGAAAGAAAACACGTTTATTTGGCACAGGTACACACAATGAGATAACAATTATAATATAGAAACTTAAATACTTAAACTTAAAAATACATCAACATTGTGTGTCACACGGCTGCGCCAAATAGGTCCAGTTCAGCTTAATGCCAGGCCACTACGTAGCAGTTGCCTGACGCTAGTTTTCAACTTACCCTTGCTATGAGTCTACGGATGTTAATCAGTTTGTTTGGTGTGAGGTAAATAAATATATGTACATTATTATATGTAGATATAAATTAGTGTGTAGTAACTGATGAATAGTAGAAAAAAATCTGGAAATCTCTTAACCGACTACGCACTCAGGTTGGCCGCTGTAAAAATAATTTGGCCAAATGGGGCTTTCTCGACCCATCTCTAACAACAGAGCCACCCAGCCACAGGGCAACCTCTACAGGTTGCCAAATTCTGGTCAGATAAAATTTAGTTAGAGTACATCGACACGAAAAGAAGAAGGATAATAGTAGAAATAATAATAATTATACATAATAATAATTTCACTTTCAAACCTAGGTGAAGCGAACGTAAATCTAATTGTCATTCCTCCCAGACTGGGAGGGTTATGAGTTCACTTTGAATTTTTTACACCCCTATTTTCGCAGTGACATTATGATTACTCATGGCAACTGACGAATTCAAAAATATATGAAAAAGTGAAACCTCATCTTAACATCAAATCGGATGACTCAAAACTCTGAAACCTCAATTAATGCCACAGTTTAGTCATAAACAAGAATTTATACTACAAAATTATTCTGCCAAGTCATGCTGAGTTTTTTATCGCACCTTATCCGGACTAAAATATCACTAAATATGCGTAGTCATTATTTGTAAACATTATCAAAATCAGATATAAACCTTTGGTGGCATTAGTATCAGTCAGTTCTGTGCTAGCTATCATTTTCATAAGTCAACATGTCATTCAAACTGTACAAAATCGATGGAAGTCCGACAGTGCGGGCCGTTTTAATGACGGCAGAAGCTTTAAAAGTGAACTTCGAAACTCAAAATGTGGATTTAATGGGAGGTGAACACAAGACACCAGAATATTTGGAGAAAAATCCTGCGCACACCGTCCCTATGATTGAAGAAGACGACTTTTTCCTCGCTGATAGCCATGCGATCTTAATATATCTAGCTGAGAAATATGGAGATGAACAATCAAAATTATACCCAAGTGACTTAAGAACACGTGCGACAATCAACCAAAGGCTTTTCTTTGAGGCTACAGTCCTCAATAAGGCATCCACTGCGATGACGTACGGAGTTGTACGTGATGGACAAACAGGACCTAATCCTCAACAAATAGAAGATGTAAATAATTGTTATGAAATTTTAGAAAAATACTTGCAGAAGACCAAGTTTGTGGCGTGCGACCATTTGACTGTGGCAGATTTTTCATATATTGCTACCATCTCATCTATTAATTATTGGGTTCCTGTTGATGACAAGTATACGAAATTGAAGGCATGGATGAGCACGCTAGAGCAAGAAGATTGGTATCAAAAAGGAAACATTCCAGGACTGACTTTATATAAAGGATATATGATCAATATTCTACAAAATCGTAGTAATAGTTAGTTAAAAACACGGTAGAATTGTAAGGTTTTGTTTTAAATAATAAGTAAGTCATATTCTTTGTTTTTAATCGTTATAAATTAGTGCTTGACTGCGATACCACCTGATGGTAAGTAGTTTTTTTTTTTTTAAGGTGGGAAAATCATCTAATGACAAATCCCGCTCTTGGGCGGAGCGAGAGATAGTGTCAGACTTTTACTGACTAAAAACCCACTCCTGTTCCTTCGTTGCATTCGTCCCAGGGCCCTGGGTTTCGTTTTCACACTACCCATGGGTAAGTGGGTGGGTGGTGGTATGGTAAGTAGTGATGCAATTGTTGATGGTGTTCGTGATTTATAGACATATGTGCGTTTTCATTCATTTTTTATTTTATTTATGTACGTATCACCGCTATACTACAAAACTGTTTTACGTCCGTTGCGTCACAACCTCAGGTTCAATTGAAAACCAGTTTCAAGCACTAGTTGTCTGACATTTATGTTGAATTGAACATATTTTGGTGCAGCCGTGGGGCAATTGTATTTTATGCTTCTTTTATTATTTTCTTTGTTTTGTGTTTACTTAACTATTGTGTGTGTATCTTATGTTGTGCCAAATAAATTAATTATTTTCTTTCATTCATTTCATTTAAATTTTCAAAAATAAATAGCATAATTTTTAATGGATGATTGATTTATTTTATCTTCTTTGAAATGTGAATGAGCTTGTTTTTATTATTGTTAGGTTCGCGTTTGATTACTATCATCCCCGATCTACTAGTCATTGTTATCACATTTTGATAACGAGCTATCATATCACACTTTAGATAATATGAATTTACAAGCTGCTGCCAGCGGCGTCGCCTGCGTGATTGTAGAAAATTACACCAAGGGAACTCACTCCTGGCATAAAAAGTATCCTTTGTTCTATTCCAGGACATAGTCTACTCATGTACCAAGTTTCATCGAATCCCGACACCCTCAACGGTCCTCACTCCCCATCCACCACCAGGATTTCGATCCCGATTTCCAGCGGCGGGCTTGCAGACGGCGAGCAATGGGTAGCTCGCCGTCCAACCGTCCGGTAACAGTCCAGACAGTGCCCAAGTCGTTGACGGCGCGTACTGTTCCACCCGCGCCTCAAGGTGATGTCAGCAAACCGTAGGGGCCCAGCAGGGTCGAAGCCTACTGGGGCCAAGGGTCTGATTCTAAAAGGAAGACTCGGTCCTGGTAAGAAAGGCAATGAAGGAATAAGAGTGGGTTTTAGTCAGTAAAAGTCTGACACTATCTGACGCTCCACCCAAGAGCGCGAGATGTCATAAGTTTTTTTTTTTCCCACCGAAAAAATAACACCCTTTGGGATTGATTTCGATTTTCACACGAGCGAAACCGCTAGCAGAAACTAGTGTCAGATAAATGATCTGTCTTTGGAATAAAACTAAAATTAATATAATTTGCCTATCTTTTTCTTTATTAGCGACAAGTGACGCTAAAGAACATATAAACAAAATATGTGTTTTTGTTTCTTTGTTTTATTGAGACTAACTTCTGAAAGTAATATAATTTTTTTTTGGGAACTCAGTTCTATTTTTTGAATAAGTTTTTTATTTTTTTTTATTTTTTAGTTTCCTACAACCATAAAGTTTCAACATAAATTGAAAAACGACTAGTGCGAAGACGCGAGAAAAAGCCAGTTAAAATGACAATAAACCGATTCGGATAATAAAATAAATAAGTACCAACAACTTTTCGAGTATTGCTAATCTTTGTTATTATTTATGTGTAAATTTTATTACGAATGTCCTGTCCTCAAACATTTTACACACTCATAAAACAGACGATCTGTCGTTTCTATATTTTGTCTATTGAACCTCACTTCTTGGTATTTCGATTGCAAATTAAGGTGTCGTTTCGATGTGCGCGACACTATCGTACTGACTGATTAATAATGTATTTTGTATAAGTGTGTGTTTTAATGTATTTTATTGTAATAATGGAATTGAGTTCAATTTTAATTCTGTGCAATTTATTTTAAGTTAATTTTGATATACTTGTATAATTTAATTTATTTTGTAGTGTCATTTTATTTGTCTCATCGTTTATACAAGTATGCGTCATTTTTTACTTGAAATAAATGAATAATAATAATAATAATCATATACTTGTATTCTTGTTCCTGCAACGTAGTTAACGCTAATGTTTCGTGAAAAATTACATTTCGAGTTTCTTGAAGTAGACTATTAGAATTAGTAGGTCCTAAATGTACCTACATATAATATATTTTCATGTACATGATTTGATGACATCTGTCTATGCTTTGAATTTCAACCTTTGTGAAAGGTCTGAGGAGTAGTTAGTAAATGGGTCAAAAATCGATTAATTTATTTCTAGAAATCAGTTATGTTTTAGTAACTTTTTTGTTTAATAAAACTAATAGATCATATTAATTTGAGGTATATAAAATTGAACTGTCTGTTTGTAATATCAAAATATTTTTTTTTTACAAGATGCATATTATCTGAAAATATATTCGATACCTATGTATATTGTATAGCAATTTTTAAATTTTTTGCCTGTGTATCTGTTTGTTCCGGCTAATCTCTGAAACAACTGGACCAATTTTGACTGGACTTTAACTTTTACTTTAGAAAAAAAAAACTTACGGTTCTGCGCAAAAAATAATCTTAAAATTGACTAAATGGCATTGCACCGTTTTATGACATAAATTATATTAATTTGTTATATATTCAGATTCACTTAGAAATCGCAGCATTAGAACCGCACCTTAGTGAACGCTCCACCAAGTACAGGCATTACAAGCATTCTATGTGAATACGATATACCTTTTATGGGTCAAGATCTTCGTCCGAGAATGGATAAAATACCTTTATACTCGTAACATGTTTATAACAATTTATTATTGGCACATTTTGTATTAGATGAGAAGACGTTGATTAGGTCTATTATTATGTCATTAAATATAGTGATTATGGCATTAGATTAAATCAAAATTAATGATTCTTATGTGTCAAATTGTTGGGCACGCCACAATCATGTCCATAAGTTCCCTCCTTAAGTGGCTTAAGAGCAGTCCTCACCTTTCGCATGACGCAGGCCCTCTCCGGACATGGTAAGTTCGGGAGGTTGTGCGCCGGATTGAGGCGTAAGAAATGCCCGGGAGTTACCATTGTGTGGACCATCCTGCGGACACGGTGAAGTATACGAGCCCAAGTCGTAGAGGGCGCGTAGTATTCCACGCGCGCCTCATATCAGCAAACCGCAGGGGTCCGGTAGGGCCTCTACGTTAATCGTGCTGGAATTCGGGCAGTATTATTGGACGGTCTTTATTAGAAATTTCTTAGTAGCCCCGAGTCTATGTTTCCTTTGAGTCCTGGTTGTTAGGCTTGCTACGTTATTACATGACTAAACCGTCACTAGCGAAATGTGGATGTGTTGGAGTGAATACTTATGTGGTATCCTAAAGATGCAATTCGAACTTCGGCTGCAGGCTGCGAATGCAGGTAGCATACGCATGACACGCAGCCGTTGCCTGCATCCACAGCCGGGAGTGATTCCGAGGCTGGCTGCATGAGCTGCCAGTCGCAAATCAACGATTCGATCTAATATGAGAAAATTGGCTCCGAGTTACGATTATTGCGGACTTGTCAAATCAGGTTGGAGTGACGTAACTACGTGCGCATTGACTTGCGGCCGCAGCACTACTGGTCTACAATCGGCTGCGGCTGCAGGTCTGGGGCAGAACTAGCAGCCGAAGTTCGACAGCACATGCGGCCGCAGCCGCGTTCGGAATGGTTTTCACAAAAATCTAAACTACTACATAGAAAACAAGTTGTGCAGTTGCAGCCGGCTTTGTGCAGCCGCTGCATGTGCTGGTTGCATCCGCAGCCTGCAGCGGAGGTTCGAAAGGCACCTATAGAATTTAAAGTTTTCGCAATTTGTAGCTTAGTATCAGATAGTATGGTAACAAATATTATATTTGCGGCAATGATAATTATGTATTTACACAGCCATACTCACGAAAACCGTCGTCATAACTCTATTTGGTAATCCTCGCATATTGTCTTGGTCTTGGTTAAGTATTAGGTAGATTAATTAAGCTTTCAATAGTAGGTATCATATTTTGGCCAATCAGTCTGCATGCTAACAAGTTACATTTTATTTTTCATGCGATTTCCTTCGACATCACAGTACCTACAAACAATATCCAAAACAATTCCATGAAAACAGCTAAAAACTACACTTTTTGTACAAAAAACATGCAGACAGGACCACAAATCACTATCAAAGTATACGGGCTATTAAAAAGTTGCACTACTGTTAACGAAAAGCAACGAAAACCTGTCGGTGTTGACTGGAACATGGCAGAACATGGTAAAACATGTTCGTGCACCAGTTCAAAGACACCTTGATCACACAAAATCGCGTGACTCCGTACCTTAAGATATCAGTAAGTCTGGATGTGGTCCAAGTTAAGAGTGATCCACAATTTTTTGCAGTTTAATATCGACTGTGATTAGATCTTTTTGGCATCCCAAGTGATTCCCAAAGAATTTACTAAAATGAATTGTGTGTAGTGAAGATAGTAACATTTTTATTTGAAAAAGAATGAAATGAAAAAGAACCTACTTCTTTTTCATAAGAAACTACCAATTGGAATCATCTACTAGCTTCCGACTTTTATAAGTGATGAGGACTTATCATGGCATCCCAAGTGATTTCAAAAGTAATTTATTAAAATTGTAGTGAAAATAGCAATATATAAGATATTATTTTTAAAAAAGGTAACCGTGGAGGTTCTTGCTGGTTCTTCACTGCGACCAATTGATACCATGCACTAGCTTCTGACGTTTTATAAATGCTCATGTAGACCTATGTGATATAAAATAATTTCAACTTTAAACATTAGTATTAATTTTTTAAACTAAAGTCTAAGTTAATTGATATTTGGAATATTGTACAGGAAGGCTATTCTTCATAGAGGTACTCTTTAGGATATCTATTCCAACAAAATATTAACAGTCTTTTCCTGATTGATAACTGCAAATCGTGCCGATTTATAAATCCATAGGTTCTAATAAATATTACATTGAAGTCTATATATATTTTGTTACCTTTTCATCTATTAACGAGTGAGAGTCTGTCGGTAAAATTTTGCACACATATTGACCGTGCTATGAGGACAACGGGTATTATTACCCTGTTTATTTCTTTAGAACAAAAGATTACCCAGACTTACCACTGGCAGAAGATAATTTAAGGATAATATTTAAAATAAGAAAGAAATTAAAGTCGCTTACACTTTTAAATTGGACCACAGGCGAAGACGCCCGTGATGCGCGCTCATTAAATACGGAAAGAGGCAATTCCGACATCCGATGTGCGCAATTTTGGATGCCCAAGTAATTCAAGACCACCTTACTATCTACACTATGCTATAACTTAACTAAATTGAAGGCATTGTAATTTTTGTTTTATATTTATAAATATTCTAGTAATCGTTCTAAATGTTATTAAATAAATTAATAATAATGGATAGTCATGAATTTCATCATCAATGGTTCTATTAAATTCAAAAATTCACAGATTTTAATGTGTAAGAAAATGTAATGTCGATGTTATTTTGACCTTTGCTTTCAAGTAACTAAATACGGTTTCCCTTGCTGCAGCCTTTTCAGTATCGTAAATTAAAAAGGTGTATATGTATGTATATTGTAACTTGGCTAAGGGGGCAGAACACACAAGTTCTGCCCCCTTAGCCAAGTTACAATCGTATCGTTCACGCCAAACGCTTCGAGTAGGCCACGCCTCCAATTCCTTTGTTCGGACCACGTGACTGAGCGTTGAAATGACGTAATAACAAAGGATTCGGAGGCGTGGCCTACTCGAAGCGTTTGGCGTGAACGATACGATTTTAACTTGGCTAGGGGGGCTGACTAGACGAAGAAAATAATTTGAGGAAAGTATGAACGACTTGGAATGTCAACAAACTCTGCTTAGTTTGGGACTAGATGGCGTTGTGTGATAGTTGTGTTATTATAATCATTATAAATAGAGTCATCAGAGCTAAATTATCGTAGGTAATATTGCATTGATTGTCACAAAAGTAGCTTATTCAATATGTGTCATAATGTGTACGAGTTCACACATACGCTTCATAAACGAGTACATTGATACAATTATCGACTATTTGACTGTGTAATTTCACTCATGATTTATAATGAGAAGATTCGAATAAATACGTATTATTTAGTAGTGATTTGCAAATCATAATGACGGAGTTTTGAGCAAATTGTTGCATGAGCGTCAAAATTGTGGTAGCGATGT
Source organism: Mythimna pallens (assembly GCA_961205895.1). NCBI lineage: Eukaryota > Metazoa > Arthropoda > Insecta > Lepidoptera > Noctuidae > Mythimna > Mythimna pallens. The sequence goes on from OY540830.1 coordinate 4,652,548, forward strand.
ATATTTAACTTTGTTTAGTTTTTTTTTTATTTTCAGTTTTGGCAATTAGGCACGTGTTTTTTGTTACATTTTTTTCGGACTGGCCCATTTACATATTTTAGGTATGAAATGTTCATAAAAACTTAGAACGAGGTATGTGTAATATGGTCGTTGGAATGTATAATGTGTTCAATTACATTGTTAAATAATGAGGATACTTTTATTAGATTCTACAATGCTACCTATTTCATTTGATTTGCGATGTGTAATGTAAATGAATTATAAGTAAGTAACGTTATAGCTGGTAGAAGAAAAGTTTGAGGCCTGAGACCAGCAAGGGGCGGAATCGGACTGGATATAAACCTTTTTGCAAAAATAAATATATTAATCACTTACCATTTAATAAAACAGCCAAAACGTAAAAGGCAATACAGGTGGGTTTAGGGCCAACCCTGCGTTAAGCGAGCGCACGCGCGGGCGTCCGCGCGGGGACCCGTCGCGTGACGATGCGCGTGTGTCGTGTGCCACGGTCACCGTAGCGGAAAACGGATTATTATCTGCGCAGTGTCGCTATTTCAACTTTAACGTTGTGCATGTGGTCGTGTCGATGGAAAACTTTAATGTATTATTACGTAGCAAAAAGGGGGCGGGGTGCGGCTGCCCGCGACGGGTGGCCGCGCGGCTCAACGAGACGGAGCACTTATGTATGGGACCGCGCAGGCGCAGCGTCGGCCCTTAGTTAAAGTTTGATATTCGCTTGCTCCACCTAAAGCGAGAGGAGACAATTGATGATATCCCACCAAAAAAAGGGCTCGCGGTTGACCACTACCTCACTTGATCATAAGCGATGATGTAGTCTACCATGAATCACGCTTGCCTAGACGTAACCTATTCATTTTTGACTTCATTTTGAATTTACAACTAAAAATTCTACATTAGAGCTTTCATCTCCTACTTACATGTCTTAGTAATTCCTCGGGTTTCATTATAGTCTAGCCAGCCAGACGATGCATACCATTGCATACCTCTGGCAGGCACACTAGGCGTATGCCAATAGCATTCCGAACGCGACTCAAAGTCTTGAGTGAATGATTTATTGGCACCAGGAGTCCAGAACTGTTGTCAAATGATATGGGGACTTCAGTCATTGGAATGGGTAAACAACTGGTGACTAATACATTTGTTAGGTGAACTTTAATCTAACTATATCTGGCGTGGATTTTTGAAGTAACATTGATACCATTTTTTTTTGTTTGGGTTGATATCATTAAAAAAAAAATTCATCTGTTCTAGGATGTTATTTAGTACGTATATGAGAGACTGCCACCAGACTACTCTCTTTAATATTTTAAATTCTTACGATCCATCCTAAGGTTATTTGGTAGATTTCGCTGTCATCGATAAAACCGCCATTGTACCCATAGATTTAAGTTAATTTATAAGTTGTGTTACTTTTTGGTGTTTTTTTAAAGGTCGGAAATCACCCAATGACTTCTCTTACACTTGGGCGGAGCGGGAGTACGTGTCAGTCTTTCACTGACTAAAACCCACTCCTATGTTCCTTCTTTGCCTTGCGTTCTAGGAACTCAATCGGTAACCGGGAAGTGGATCAAATTTAATTTGCAAGATTTGATTACAGACATACAAACATCGGGACAGGTGAAACTAAATAAAAGCTTGTAAAAACCAAAAAAAAACTGTTTTGCAGATGCCATTTTAATCTTTTTAGCCCACAAAAAATTACCTATTGTTTGTGGGTTAAAAATATCAGCCATAAATCCTCTTAGCCTGACCGCAGACGGGCAACATGTGACAGCCACAAACGCTACTACCTAAAGCTAAAAGCAGCTGCAAAGCAAGCCAACGCGCGCGACATCCACTTATGGCCGGTGGTAAACAGTTGCGGTCGGTAGCCGCTTTTTTTAACCCATGCTTAACGGGATTGAATTTCTTTTAAAAATAATTCTACTTCCATATCCATTATTCCAATCAATTTTAAAAAGGATCACGTTTGTGCGTTCGTTACCTTTGATTCGAAATGGTTAACTGAAGTGAAAAAGGGAGAGGGGTGGCAGTATAGCGCGAGTGGCGTGTGTCGGCGTATAGTGGTCGGTGCTCACAAGAAGCGAGCAGCGACGATTTGTAGCGTGTGGCGACCACTGGTGTCACCGTGTGCGGTAAGTTCATCTAAAATGTATTAAAATTAAAGGAAAAAGATCAGTGGCGGCGTTTTGTTGTTGTGGTCGGTGGCCGAAGTGTGGCTAGGTTTAAATGCACACGAAAATCGATCGTCTATTCGACACAGGTATTTGTATCACTTCTAAATTAGGACTTCAGACAGACAGGTACCTAATCTAACTTATCTAAATCAAAGAATCCCATCTGACCTATTGGTTTGGAGTTCCGCCAACATACCTGATTGATAGATTTACATTTTATTGAGGAAGTCCTATTAAACGAACAGTTAATTCGATTGCCAAGTCTTCAATTAAATGTTACTGCTGCAATACTGTAGTACGCGGCATGTTGATTTTGTGACGTGGAACAGTAATGTGTGTAACACTTTCCAGAAGGCTGTGCCTTTAAAGTTTGTCAATATACTTTAGAATAAAGATATCCGCAGGAGAACCAAGGTTGCCGACATTGCACGAAGAACCGCCAAACTTAAGTGGCAATGGGCAGGACACATTGCTCGCAAAACAGATGGCCGTTGGGGCCGAAAGGTTCTGGAGTGGCGACCGCGTACCGGAAGACGCAGCGTGTAGGGGGCCTCCCTACACGTATTTTTCTTACATTCTGTCCTGTCACCCGTCACACTATCACTAACTCCATTTTCTTTCATATCACTCTCCTCACACAATCCATCCATCTTTTCTTTGGCCTCCTTCTCCCTCTCCATCCATCTACATGTATACTCAGAACTCTATAAAGTCTGATTATACTTCTAAAATATTTTCTAAGATTTAAGTAATGTTGATGTCCTAGTACCAAAAATTCGAAGACATGTGACATTCACCAACCCGCACTGGGCCCGCGTGGTGGATTACGGCCCATTCCTTCTCCTAGAGAGGAGGCCTGATTCCCAACAGTGGGAACATTATAAGGCCGACTAAGCTAAGCTAAGTAATGTTTCATTCTGCAACCAATTCTCCAAACAACAATCAGCAGCTCACAGCTGGAATAAAACTGCGGTTCGCTTTCTTAATTAATTGCAAGGGAATTCTAGTTTATCTTAAAGAAAAAGGAATTGTGTTTTTCTTTTTTAAGAGTCTTTAGTCGGTAGTACAATAAAAAAAGAACATGAATGAAATCAATTACGAAGACTGGAATAGACAAATGAGTAACAATCCTTTTTTGGCCGCACACTACTTGTATTTATTTTTTTGGTCTTTTTTGTTCGCATATATCTAACTGGTGTTTGAGTGTGTTGTGTTGTGACAAATAAATACATTTTCTTTTCTTCTTATATTATCTTTGAAATTGGGTTTCCGCACTCAATCCATAATGGACCATGATACGTGGTGAGTAACAATCTTTAAGGTAAAAGCACTAGGTTAGCCGGCGAAATTCAATTTTTTTCAAGCTTTTGCAAAAAAAATATCACGTCGGGTCAGGTTTAAAAAAGCATGGTGGAATGAACCATTATTAATAATAATCAATTTATTTGAGGCAATAGTGTCTATATCATAAATACCTTATAGACTAATATACCTACATAACTAAGTACTTATATTACATCAATTTGTTAGTAAAAATAATTTAAAACTATTCTCTTCTTCTATTTTATTCGTTCTTCTACATACAATACTTCATTTAATACTTTATTACTAATGAATAAAATCATCAAAATCGGTTTATAAAACACGTGAACTGACGTAAAACACCAATATTTTAAAGTATTGGTCAGTTCTCATAATTTCAACCTTCAAGCAACCAAAAACATGCTTCTTGATATTCCTTCTCACCGTACTGGGTTTATGGCTAATTCTTATGTTGTCTACCATAAAACTCTGCAATGTGCATCCCTTTGACATCAAAAAAGCCGAAAGTAAATTTTCCTTCAAGCGTAAAATTCGGAACTACTACTTGGAGTCCTCTCAACCTTAGTGCGGTCTTCGACATAACTGTTATTTTTTAAGTTCTCCTAATTATAAAGTATTTAATAGTTTATAATATTAGCATATGTAAGTATTTTATTATTGTAAATTAACTTAATGATACTATATTCTACTTGATATATCTGTAATTTATTTATTGTGCACACCTACCACAGTGTTGTCTCTTTTAACCCAATATTTGACCGGTAGAGAATGCCTTGTTGCATTAAGTCCGCCTATGTACCACTACTGTACATGAAGTTTAAATAAACTAATAAAACTGATATACACAAGAATACATGAACTTTATATTTATACACGAAATAAATCAGGCAGCTCTTATGCATTCTGACAAGAACTTGGTTTAATAGGCTATTTATCTCGGCTATAAGGGATGATCGTTGTGGGAAAACCGCCCCTTTACAGCCTCACTTTAATTATTTAAAATCTCTGGCCGCAGATGGTGCCTAGTTAACACTTTATATTGTCACATTGAAGATTTTGCTTGCAGTATTATTTACGATCTTGCTTATTTTTACCCGACTGCACGAAGGGTTGTTTACAGAACTTTTTTGTTTACATACAATTTCAATCTCAATTTTTCAATTCAACTCGTACACCATTTTTTTACAGGGTCATTATTATTTCGAATCGGGATCGACCAAGAAAAAGGTGGGAAGACATTTTTCGGGAGAGAGTTGGACCAGGGTGAATGACTATGTCTAGGAACAGGAACCTTTGGAAAGTAATGGGGGAAGCCTACGCCGAAGAGGCGAGTACTACTTAGATGAATGATTTAAAATATATAGCATAATTATTATAAAATTGGTAACTATGTGTAAAGTGTAGAATTAAGTAACTGAATTAATGTAAGTGGTAGAATAAAGGCTTTTTTATTTAATTTACAATTTCGAATCTCAATTTTTCAATTCAACTCTTACACAATTTTTTTACAGGGTCATTATTAAATGACTCCTCACGCTCTGGGTGGAGCAAAAGAGAATGTCAGACTTTTACTGACTAAAGCCCACCTTGATAAAAAGTACCCTATGTTATTCCAGAACATGGTCTACTCGTGTGCCAACTTTCACACAAATCCGTTCAGCTGTTTAAGAGTGAAAGAGTAACAAACACACACACGACCCGACCGGCCTGTTGGTCTAGTGGTCAGTGGCCCTAACTGCTATGCCGGAGGTTGTGGAATCGATTCCCACCCAAGACAAATGACGATCAATTGTTCTGTGTGTGGGTGTAATTTATCTATAATATGTATTTAAAATTATATATAAAGTATGTTTATCAGTTGTCTTGTACTCATAGCACAAGCTCTGCTTAGTTTGAGACTAGATGGCGTTGTGTGATAGTTGTGGAATATTATTATTATTTCTTTATTTCAGTTATTTACATATATTCATTACAGTTTTTAAATATTTCAAAAATTAAAAAAATAACATTTAAAAATATAAAAAAAAACAAGATAAAACGGAATCGGGAACAGGGTTATTATTATTATTACATATATGTACATTAAATTGCCTTTAAAATCTTATTTTGAATTTCGAACGTCATGGAAGATGCCATCCAATCAACGAAGCAATTAATAGCCTCCTGATTGTTACCACACAGCTTCGTCAATCATCGTCAGAGCAATCACAAATAGATTTGATTAATCAGGACGCCGTCAAAATACATAGCATACCATGAAGGTGTGCCCTTTAGATACTACGGTCTAAATAATCAGGTGCGTAGGCGCATTCAGATACTCTAGTTGTTGTTCTGATGGCGTTTGGGATCTATTTTGATGAACGATTAAATTAGATGTGTGGTAATTAATACTACATAAGCCCTAATACACGTTGCGAAATCATTTCAATCAAATTAATAAACTATTGCGCCTCACCATCAACGATTACATCACTGCTTACCATCAGGTGGGATCGCAGCCAAGCACTGGTTTATACGAGTATCAATAAAAAAGGGAAGTTGTCTGTTGAAGTTGATAATAAGAACTTTAAATTACCATGCAAGATAAAGAAAACATTCAGGTTTCACCATTGAGCGGATCACCTGGAAAATAAGGTGGACCATACAGTGGAATAATGGCCCGCTTGGACGGAGCATCAATGTGTCGTCATGGAGGCGGTTGACGGCAGCAACCTCTCGTGTCCGGCCCTGGTTTAGGTTAGGAGTTATGATGAGAAGTGGTCACATCCTTCTGCAAAGCATTAATGTGAGCGAAGGAGGTGGCCCATTGTCACGCCCCAGCCATCGCTGCAGGAGATGCCCCGGGTATCAGGAGTCACAGAGCGATTCCCGGCCATCATAGGTGCGAGCTTGTGGACGACGACCAATGGATAGCTCACTGTCTAACCGTTTGGTAAGGAACAAGCTCGGGTCGACGGTCCATTGTGATCCAAAGAGATGTCAGCAAAACTGAAGGGTCTAAATAGAGCCGATGCCTGTTAGTGCTGCGAGAATGTTCGAAAGAGTTAAGCTAGAACTACATTAGACCGACGCACACGTGTAACACGCCTGATTTGTACGTAGAACGACGTCGTGTGGCGTGGTTCAAGTGTAGCTCTACAAGTCTAGTTTCCATATAAAATGTATGGAGACCGACGTGCCTTAATCGGCGTTTGTGGCACAAGTTCGTGAAAATGTCACACCACAAAAAAAAAAAAACAAAAAAAAATAGTTGCTACAACAAAATAATTATGAAAGATGCAAAATAATATTTTTAAGCAACCAATTTTTTTAGCAAAAATAATGATAGTCGCCTATCATTATTTTTACAAACAATTTTTCTTTTTCAACAAATAAAAAAATCTGTAAAATGTTCATGGAGCGGAAAAAGTCAGCAGTATTTTGTTTTTACAGTTGCAAATAGGAAAAAAAAGAAAAGCAACATATTCGGGGGACGTTCCGACTACTCGTTCCTATATGCTTGACCCGAATCCACAATGCATAACCACTCGTAGCTTATGAAAACCCGATTTTACAACAGCAGACAATTTTGTTGCAAAAAGCACAAAATTTTTAGTCGTCGGCCACCAAACGAATGGAAAAAATTGCATGTGAAATACGTTTTTTGTAGCATTTTGTTTGCTGCCGAAAAGGGAGTTAATTGCGTTGAAAATTTTATGTCGAACCACGTGGTGTTATGCGTTTTAATTTTAACGTTATTCGCAGTTAGCATTCCGAAGCTACGTACGCGAAAATTAACATAAATGTACATAATATTAGCATTTCACAGCGTTTTACAGTAAGTTCACATGGGTGAGATCGGTGATCGATGTAATAATCGTATTAAATCTTTGTGTAAGAAAAAATAAATAGGTGTAAGTATTTCTCGACTTAAGTAACTAAAAATTAACCAATATTTAAATTTTAAGATTCAAAGATTCAAAGATTCAAAAGCATTTATTTCAAATAAACCATTAACAGGCACTTTTAAAATGTCAAGAAGACAGTTAGTCAGAAAAAAAAATGATGCTAATTGCACATTCCAAAGCGTAGATCTCTATGGAGAAGAATGTGCAAGAAACTCCAGGGAAGGAGTGGATTTCCTGTCAGAGTCTGTTTCTTGATAGCTACATTATTACATAGCTATTGTGTTAATAATTTTAAGTATTGTACAGTTTGTAATATTGTTTTATTTGTCAGCTAAAATTTGTATTTTCTCTTTGAATCCATATATAATGCGCCACCTGAAGATATTGACTTTCAAAGCGCAAACATTTTTAAGACTATGGAACATTCATTGATAAATAATTAATCTAGGAGATTTGAAAATTTAAAAATATTTGTTTTCGCTTTACCCTAAGCTACAACCCGAGGTCTTTAAGTCAGGAGTGAATAGGTTACTTCTAGGCAAGCGTGCTCCATCGACAACGTCGTGAAATACTAGACAAGAACAAACCTATTCATAATAGAAAAAAAAACTTACTGTAAATAATACTTCGTCAACAGAAATTTTAATAGTTAAAACTATTTTTAGAATAGAATAGAATAGTATTTATTCGATACAGGCAATACAATAGGCAACAACACAAAAAAAGTACAGATTTACAATATATTTGCTCAGCAATAACTCAGCATTAGAACATTATTTTCGTAATTTTCGAGTGACAGAATTTTTCATCTATTCAATTCGAGTCTTAATGTACATAACAAATAAAATATGTTTAGTAATTCACCCACCTAAAAATCACTGCGCAAAATTCTTTATACTATTCCACATTCAATACCTAAATTGAAAATAAAGTCTCATTCCCGAAGAAAGGGTTAAAAAAAGAGGTGAAAATAAAATGAATGCTGTAATGTGTGGTCCTGACGGTTGTTCCAGACAAGGTCAAGTTGACGGGTTAAAAGATGGGCTGTGGTCTAAGGGAAAGGTAGTAGCGGGTTTGGATAATCATGGTATTCATAGTAAGTACAGGAGCATGGTGAACATCTCACCTATACGTACAAAACGTTTTGGGAACACATTCATTGTGCGTGGAGGTAAGATAAAGCTAAGGAGTGGAATTCCTTGCCGGAATTTATCTTTCTTGATGGCTACAACCCGGGAATCTTTAAGTCAAGAGTGAATAGGTTACTTCTAGGTAAACGCGCTCCATCGTCGACCGCATCGTCGTTTTCCATCAGGTGTCATAGCGGTCAAGCGCGAACCTATCAAGAATAAAAAAAATAAAAAAAAGTAATGTTGTGTGGCTCAGATAGTTCCACAAAGCAAACGGAACAAAGCCGGACATGTTTTTTTTTATGATATAAACTGATGCGACTTAGATATCTTCCTTAGAAATTGACAAGAAGGCTCAGAGCCGGGAAATGAAAGGAATGGCCTTTGTCTTGCAGTGGAGCAGTATAATATAGATTTAATAATAATAAACTAGGGCTTGACAGCGATCCCACCTGACAGTAAGTAGTGATTTATTTATTAATTCATTTAAGGACAACCAACAAAGTACACACCATTATACATGCTAAAGATTCAGTATTCTTACATTATGTAGTGTAGCCTTAATTTTTTTTTTCTACTGATGATGAAGACCAGAAATTGCCAGCGGAACTTTATACTCACATTGATATCACAATATAATAATATAATATTCCACAACTATCACACAACGCCGTCTAGTCCCAAGCTAAGCAGAGCTTGTGTTATGGGTACTAGGCAAATGATAACCATACTTATATATTTCTAAATACATACATATATATATAAATTACGCCCAGACACAGAACAAATGATCGTGCTCATCACACAAACATTTGTCCTGGGTGGGAATCAAACCCACGACCTCCGGCATAGCAGTCAGGGCCACTAACCACTAGACCAACAGGCCAATAAAAAAAAATTAAAGGCTGCCACGGAATGCATTAAACATAAAAGGAGTTACAAACTAACGTATCTATTCAAATTTTGTTCGACGTTAAGCCAACCAATAAAAAAAAATATGACAACAAAAACAAATTCTGAATATTTGAACATTTACAAATTCTAAATATTTATTTATTTGTGAGAGTTTTGTCCTTTTCACTCACTTAAAGTACGTGAAAGGGAAAAGGACAAAATTCTTGATGCAATCGAAGATGAAGATTATTAAGCTATTCAATCTAGCCTTGAAGTCACCTACATTACAATTGGATGGAAAAACAGCAGCAGGCAAATTGTCCCAATTCGTCGATGTACGCGGTATATAAACGGTACGTCTGCGCATGGCAATCGAGAGGTTCCCTGGAAACGCAAGACGAGAGAAAGATGGCGAGATAAATTAGATGTCTTACTAAGAAATTCCGAAGCAGTGCTCCAGAACGGGGAACGATGGAAATCCGTTGGGGCTGTCATGCCATAAATATGCATTTTTTTTTAAGATCATGATTAATTGAAGTTAATGGTGCATCATGTGTGTACCACAACGAACTTACAGCCACTAGACGTGTAATAACTGGCGACGCATGTCTGATAACACATAATAATATATTATGATTATAGATCTGATGTCTCGACTAATCAGAACGTAGTACCCTGCTCCCCGTACTTCAGCTAGTTGACAGAATTGTTTTGGTGCGCTATTTCAAGCATGAGGCTGTAAGGTCATTGATGTACCATTAACTTTTCTTTTCTGCTACAGCATAATTGATATTGGGAATAAAAATGCCAATGGCCCGACTGATTTTCTCGGAATTGTAAATTTAATTATAGGCTTTTACACCATTGGCGTCGAGGGTTAAAAAAAAAACATTTATTACTTTTTGCTTTACGCCAACCTACATTTGTCTATTTTTTCACCTGTGTTTTGTTTTTTTTTTATTTTATAAGTTGGCACTTTTTTAATGAACATTTTGGAATACACTATAACATTTATCTACAAACCATTACCAATTAATCACCAACATACTACAGAAAATCACATCTAAATCAGTCGAGTCGTTTTGGAGATAAATGAGAACACAAATTCATAGACCAAATCTCACCCTAAATGCATACCTGCTTCGTTCTGTTCAAGGTTAAAATATCTTTTTACAGATTTATTACAGTACAAGTATCGCTTCTAATTTCTAAGTAATGCCTAACCAACAATAGCTATAATTACTACGTACCACACAAAAATAGGTACACCCAGTCTTAATAGACTACCTTTTTCAACTTGTACCATATGAGTATTTTACGACTTGAGTGTTAAGACGCCCAGAGGAACAATGTGGTATTAAACAAAAATCATTATTTCAAAACTGCTGCGGTTCTGGTGGACACCGTCGGTGGACAATGGGGATTTTGGCCATGGCCTCTACTATGAAAATACCTTTTTTCAAAACTTGGTATTACAGGATTATGATACTTTTTTTTACAGTTGCATGGTAGCGGCCTCGATTTCCGAGTTGTAGGTCGTGGATTAAAACCCAGTTAGGTGCATTACCTTGAGTAATTTAGTTATTCACGAGAAATTATAAATGAAGCCACACATTTCTTTATTGGCCTCATCATCAAACTTCTCATTTTATAACTAAGCAACGGGAAAATGAGATACCCTCTAATAAATTGAATTAAACTCGGAATTGTAGGGCACTTCGATGCGGATAGGTAAGGTTAGAAGGCTAAGGCGGGAACCGAGCGGAGCGGAGCTTTTGCCTTAGCCTTCTAACCCAGAAAGTGGCTTACATGATGATAACTAGCAGCTAAGATAGTATCATTCAGAAGCTCGCTAATTGTGACTAAATAAGTAATTTAGAAGGTAATGTCGATTTTGAGAGGCGATTAATGCCATAAAAAAGGTGCGTCGTGGATTATCGCCCATTCCCTTTCCTAAAGGGGAGGCCTGAGTCTGGATTACCTGGAGAGGGTCGCGGGAAATCGATGAATGTGAGTCTCATAAAGACGGTCGTTGTAATGACACTTGGGAGAAGCCTGTGTCCAGCAGTGGATAACTTTTGGCTGAAATGATGACGATAATTATTGAAAGTGAAGACGAAAATCCAGTGAGTTACAATGGTTCGACGCGACTGACAAAACAACCATTTAAATAAGCCAAGAAATCAGTTTTACGTTTCGCAAGAAAAGGGTTATGACGTATGTCGTGGTACAGAAAAACCGATATTTTATGTGTCTGGCCTCAGTTCCAATTGGTTTTTGTATTCCTGTAACTGTTTTAGTGAATATGTTTTTTTTATTATTTTATTTTGTTATGTGAGCAATAAATAGAGATGGGAAACATTGTTATTCGGAGACAAGATTAATGGGTATATTTTTACTGGAAACGATCGGATAGATAAAGAGCTAGCTATAAGTAGTAAGTAAACTTAATTCGACGGATGAAAACTGAATACAATTATGCGATTTTCTGATAATTACAGTAAATTACTAAAAATATAATATTCCATGACATGGCAAGTCTTCTATCAAGAACGTTAAAAGTACAGAAATAATAATAATAATAATAAATGTTTATTTTTCTCACCACAATATTTTAGAATACAAAAAAAAGAAAAAAGAAATAAAAAAGAAATAAAAGTACAGAAATAAAATAACAGAAATAAAAGACGAATGTACCTATTGTGGAATATGGACTATGGGCTAGGGCTAGCCAACGCAGTAAGCGACATCATCGAATTTTTCAATTGCCTACATCCACCTTGAATATCACTTTTAATAGTCCTCTTACACGTATGGCAAGGCTTTATAATGAAAGGTCGAACTTGATGGATTACCCTATCGTTGTCTTCTCCATGAGTTTCGCTTCATACAGACGCTGCCTATACATATAAACAGTGCGAATAATGTACGTCTTTGTGTGTTTTGTCTTTGTAGTGTTCTAGATTATGTGTGTGTCCAGCTATTCTGGACACACTTTTTATTCTGTGTTTGTATCTAATGTTCATTTGGTAAATGTCATGCATACCTGTTATTTGCATGGTTACTGAAATGCCAATTTTAGATGTAAGTTTAATTGAATTGTAAGTGACTGTACTGTTAGTGTGCTTATTATAAATAAAAAAATAATATTTTTTGTAAGTTACTGACAATATCCTTTTTCACTTTACATTCTTCAAATAAAATATATTTATATGAAATAACTAGCTGACCCGGCGAACTTCGTACCATCTAATAGTAAGGATAACGCCATCTACTGGCATTACCAGAACAGCATAATTCATTTTATAATGACGTTTTAATTAGAGATGGCAATGTATTCGGTTTTTTTTTCCGTCATTTTTTCTCACTGTTTAAACCTTCCCTGGACTATCTCAAATATTTCAAGACCAAAATTAGCCAAGCCGGTCCAGCCGTTTTCAAGTCTTAGCGAGACTAACGAACAGCTATTCATATTTATATTTAAATATAGATTTTGTATGGAAAGTTATAAAAGTGATGACGTCTATCTTTACTTTTGAGTGTAATCGCTCTAGAGAATAAGCTTAGACGCAGCTAAAGAGCTAAAGCATATTAGTAAAACGTGGAGAAAACGTCACGTGTCTTTTAAACTAATATTTAAAAGATGTACTTATATATAGAGGTAATCGCTTCCTCTATAAGTACACCTACACATTTTCATCGAAATATTCTATCATCATACAAGCTCCTAAAATCTTGTTTCATTTTTTTAAGTACTCAACATTGCTCGCATCCATACCAATACGCTGCAAAAATCAACCAAAAAGCTTCTAACAAAGGAATAAACGAGTAAAAAGTCCAAAAGTGAAACGCCACGCGGACATTCGATACGAAAGTCGACGACGTCGGAGCGCGACCACAAAAAACGTAAAAGACGAATTTTCGGCTCCTAACGACTTTGGAAACCGAAAAAAGTCAACAATGCTAAACTGTGACGACGGCTCAGGAATTAATAAAATAAGATGGTTATATGCCGTGCTTCTGCGAAATTGTGACTGTGGCCCTGACTCAGATAGGCGAGTCAGCGAAATTTTGATGACGAATATTAGGTTACTGTTCTGTCTTTCCTATCACTATTGACAACACGGTTGGGGTAGTGGTTGAGTGATTAGTTACGCTGCTTGTCGTGGGTTCATCTACCACAAAAAAAAAATGTGACACAGGGAATGTCTTCTCTTGGCCTGTAGGTATACTCTTTAAATGTGAATAAACTATAGCATAGCATAGCCGGCCTTATAATGTTTCCACTGTTGGGACTCAAGCCTCCTCTCTAGGAGAGGGTATGGGCCGTAATCCACCACGCGAGCCCAGTGCGGGTTGGTGGATGTCACATGTCTTCGAATTTTTGGTTCTAGGACATGCCGGTTTCCTCACGATGTTTTCCTTCACCGTTTTGAGAGCAGTGGTGAGTAAACTATATATAATATTAATTTATTTATCAGAAATAATTTTAAGATTTTTAGATGTTATGTGCTTTAACTAAGACAAATGATGTTTCCCTACCTCAAAAGAGTCATATAAAATAAGGCTGGGAATCAGTATTTTTGACCGACTTCTAAAAGGAGGAGCTCCTATGTTTGACTGAATGTATTTTTTTTATATGTATGATCACCGATTTTGTAAACTAACTGTGTGTATTATTAGAATTGTCATGAGATGCACTCTGGCTAAAAGGTATTTCAGTTTGGTTGAGGGCTACTTTTTAGTGGTGGTACCATAACTAAAAATTGTAAAATAAACTTTTTACAAAAAACAAAAAAATACAACAGTCTTTAATGTAAAAAAAAACACACACAGAAAATAGTAAAATAACTTTAATTTCGAAAGTCGGTGTTAAATAATGAAGAGACAAAACTATTATAGATACCGACTACCGAAATTAAAGTTATTTTGCACTTTTCAGTGTTTTTTTCACATTGTCGGTTGTATTTTTTTTAGTATCAATGCTTAAAGACACTCCTCGAAACGCTCGTCAATCATCCTAGTGTTATAGCTGGAAAAAAGAGGTGGTGTAACCTAATCACCAGCAATACATCTGTCTAAAGTATTAAGTACATAAGGCACCTACCTAATATTTTATATATGTTAGATGATTGTACCCAAACTTAAGTGGCTGTGGGTATATTACTCGCAAAACAGATGGTCGATGGCCGAGGGCTGAAAGGATCTGGAGTGGCGACAATTTCCTCCTACAAGGACCACTACGTGACAGCTGCGGGAATCCGATTGCTGCGACACTTGCGGGAGGCCTATGACCAGCAGTGGACGTCTTTCAGTTGAAAAGATGGTAATCAGACAGTTTTACACGATTCACAAATTGTCCACACCAAAAAAAACGACCATCGTACAAGATTTTTTGCGCCGTAATCTAATAAAAAACTTGCGGCCATCTCAGCTGATTACTCCATTGACCTACCTACAAACCCGCCAAGCTTATGATCATACTACCCACTTTTCCAACAAAATTCCTTCAAAGGGAGATATTTCACGAGATACGTGCAATCTTTTTGGCAGTTCTACCCCACTTGGTCCTAATGACCCTTGACGCGTTCCACGGCTGTTTACTTCAGTTAAAGTTCCCAAAACTTTTCTCCTTACATTATGGTTTAATTTATCTAGCGGTAGTCGGTAACTACCTTAATTCCATGAGTGGCTTTCAGGCGAATTTGAATTCTAACTGCTATGGTATAAAGTTAAAAGTTCCTTGGGTTACGAGGTCATGTTTATGCAATATGGAAATGATTATCTTCATCGATACGGATGGTGTTATTAAATAATGAAGCACGCGTAAAATTGTAATTGTTTTGAGGAGGAATGTTTCTCTCGTAAAATAAATTATATGTAAAATAACATTTATGATGTAATAGCTTATTATTTAAATAACGCTGTGTTATATTGAAATGTCGTGTGAACTATGTCAATAAGTATTATTGTCGTAAAGACAACTTTATAACATGGTAATTTTTATTTGTTACCGCTGCCATTTAGAATATTAATATTAAAAAAAAAACACAGGTAAAACCATAAAATTCAAATTTAAAACCCGATAAAATAGACAATAACAACCGCTAAGGGCCGACGCCGCGTTAAGCGGGCGCCCGCGCGGTCCCATACAAAAGTGTTCCGTCGCGGTGACCCGGGGCCGTTTTGATACGTAATAATACATTAAAATTCTCGATTGACACGAGTACATGCACACTGTTAAAGTTGAAATAGCGACACTGCGCAGTTAATAATCCTGTTTCCGTTACGGAAACCGTCGCACACGACACACGGGCGACGTCACGCGACAGGTGCCCGCGCGGGCGATCGCGCGTGCGCCCGCTTATCTCAGCGTTGGCCCTAATATTTATTTATCGTACACATTTTTTAAGCGATATCTCATCAAATAGCTTCTTCCGCTCTGAGCGGTGCGCGAGGGAGTGTCAGACTTTTACTAACTAAAACCGAACGTGTTCCTTCAGTTGCCTTTTGCGTTCCAGATTTGCGGTAACACTTTCAAACAATCCCTCAGCCTTGGCAGACATTAGCCCTAGTAGGCTCCGTCGGTTGCTGATATATCTTTGAAGCACATACCTATGGAACACCACGCGCCGTTAACCCAGACATTATCCTTATAGAACGGCGAGCTACCCATTGCTCACCATTCACGCCCGCGTCTACGGTGACGCCCATGAACCCTGGTACCCCTGATACTCCCTGTACAGACAAGTATTAGGCAAACATATCTAACAGAAGCATATCTTTCAATGGATCACAAGCCTACCACGAGTCCATTTCATTGCACCTCAAACGCAACGGCAAATGCAAGTACGTATCGATTTGCGAGCCAGCGCAATCGAGACGACTCGGTAAAAAATCGATTCTACGAACGAGAATCGACTAATTGCAGACGCGGACAAATTAATCGAATTATGAGTGGAGTACGAATGACAGAACAAAGACGGATGTAGAGAGTCCTCGATTTAATTTTGTTTTTGATTTTATTGAGTTAATGCTCGACTCATTGTTGGATAAAGGGTGAGGGTGACGAAGAAAAGATGCAAATATTGTATTAGGGATTGGGTAAGTTTATCCAAAATCTTAAATACTCGTAGAAAGAAATATTCATAATTTCAACCGATAGACGTCGACTGTTGACGGGTAATAAATAATTATTATTACAAAGATGTAATAGATAGACCATTTGTCGCCACTTCATGCGAATTTCAACTCTATTGTTTAAAGCGGAAGGAACGAATTCCCTTATCAACTACCTACTTACCTATACTAATAAAAATAATGGTAGGTACTTTATGGCGGACTTTTCTAGAACTCTTAAGTATGTAGCTGGCCTTAAGTACATACTCCCATTATAGAAATTTCGCTCAGCAATGCGTTTTAATCATTTGATGCTACTCTTGATATGGCGTGTTAAAGTTTTACGGCGTGACAATATTCTTTTGTTTAAATACAAGTGTTCACTGTCTCAACCTAACGATGATGTTTTAAAAATACCATCTCAGCTGTAACAGCTGTTTATAAACTAGATTCACTGAAAGGTATCAACTGCATAATGATATTAAACCTTATAGTCGTTGTTTAACTAAAACTGACCGAGGAGGCACATGCGCAATTTCAAGACAATTATAGTATGAATAGAGATCATGAAAGTGATGCCGTCATCATCGATTCCCGTTGTCGGAACACTACTGTAGAAAAAATAAAGATAAATGATGAGGTGTCGTGATGATAAAGTGGTCAAGATCTCTCATGCACAAGATTGCGGGTTCAGAACCGGGTAAAAACGGGAAGAGGGAATGAGCCGTAATCCACCACGCGGGCCCAGTGCGGATTGGTGGATGTCACATGTCTTCGAATTCGTTTTGAGAGCAGTGGCGATGAAATAAATTACACAAAGTAATGCGCCTGGCTGGTATTGAACCCGCGACCTACAACTCGTAAATCGGGGCCGTTACTAGTCGGCCACCATTGCTCTCCAATTCATCACACAATTTACTGACAACGAAATAAAATTACCAACAGCCATTGATTCTAATAAAGAAGGAAAATTTGTTTAATTTGAAACAAACGATTCTCCTGTTCTAAATTGTGTGTGTGCGAAAAGTTTGAAGCTGCCTTTCAGACGCATACAAAACATGGCGGGAGATTCCGTAGTTTGTACTCTTTTATTTTATTCGTAAATTTAAACGGAAATTCAGCTTAGTAGAAATTAACAAGATTAGCTAGCATAATCAGCCTTACAATGTTCCCACTGCTGTGACTCAGGCCTCCTCTCTAGCAGAGGGAATGAGCCGATCCACCACGCGGGCCCATTGTGCGTTGGTGGATGTCACATTTTTTTTTAATTACAGGCTCTCTTTTGATCACTATCATACAACCTCACATACACACCCACCCACACACACACACACACATATAACCTCTCACATATTCTCGATTTTTTGGTAAAGTTTGTTTTTTGTTTGTTTGCAGGAGGTAACCTCTGAAAGTACTGGTTCGATTGCGAAAAAATTTTCACCGATAGATAGCTGCTTTATTCCTGAGTGACAAAAGCTATATTTTATGTATGCGGGCGAAACCGTGGGCAAAAGTTACTAATACATAAGTAATTTAATTTTTTTTCGGATCCATTAGAAGAACTTCTGTTTTACCAACTTTTTGATACAGAAAGTGAACGCTTCCTTTAGTTTTTATTAATTGGACCAAATTCCTAAAGACAAAGGTTCAAAGATGCGAAAAGACGAACTAATTGGGAGACAAACAAAAGTTCTGACCAAATTCCCGCTAAAACTTGGCAGCGGCCATTTTGTCGCAAAAACATGGCCGAGTTGCATTTTGTCAGCTACAGTTGAAAGAACAAAAAATATTAAGGCCCTTGCTTCCATTTAGTGCCATATAACAGAGTCTACTTCTCGGTAACGGCTGGGTTGATAGATTTGATAAAAATATATATTTATTATAGATTCATACATAATATTATAGACATTTGATTTTCTCTTATTACTAATACTTTTGCCAAAAAAAAACAAAAATAACAACATGGATTTTTTCACATGTTTTCCCTACTTCTTTCAAACGGCTTTGATCTTTAGAAATAAGTTTACAAAAAAAAAATATACTGGTTAAGCGTTCAAGAACACTTCACCAGCAATTTTTTACTATGCACATACATAGCATATGTAAATCAATCAACATTTCGCAAAGAAAATGGGTTTTCAAGGTCAGCGGGGGCTCTAGGCGGTCGCAGGCAGCAGTGCGAGTATGTGTGCATTTAACTTCAATCAGATGTTCAAGGGACTATACGTCTTAAAGGGCATTTCGGTGGACCCTATCGGAGTAGGCGTCTTTTTGTCGAGATCCTCCGTTTTGTTGCGGTTTTTTAACTTAATATCAAATGAGAAATTGTGAATAAATTTGAGAGTTTGCAAAATATTGTGATCGTGTTTCATCTACATTGGTGCGTACGTTTCGTTACCCATAAATGTTAGAGTTTTATGTGTTTGTTTTCAAGTCTCATATTTTATGTGCAGTTATGAAAGTTATTGTAACATTCTTGATTATTTATAGTTCTAGTTTATGTAGTTGATTTGTATACGGTTTCCAACAATGTCGTTTTCTTCTAAACAATTATATATAGACGCGTGGCCTTCAAGAGTTGCACTTTTGATAAGTTTCTAAGTAAAAATGACACAATCAAAACTTTACTATTTTTATTTCTAACTAGCTTCTGCTCGCGGCTTCACTCGCGTGAATGTAGGTTTCTCCATACAAACTTTGGACCCCCGCTTCATCCCCTTAGGGAGTGCATTTTGGAAAATCCTTTCTTAGTGCTCGCCTACGTCATGAAAGGAAACCTTGTGCAAAATTTCACGCTCCTAATCCCAGTAGTTTTGGCTGTGCGTTGATATGTCAGTCAGTCAGTTTCCTCTTTTATATATATAGATGATACTAAATCTCTAACGACTACCATTAGAAAAGACATTAGAAAACCTTTCTATTCTCGAGAAAAATATCCATAGGTACAATAAAAGTCTAGCTATCCTCCTCATACATCCTCTCAAACCTAATTAATAACAATAAAATTAAAGTAAATTTAGGAAGAGTTAGACAGTCTATCACGAGTATGAAGGCACAGATTTTTTTTTTAATGTGGGGATCATTCTATGACTTCTCCCTTTCTGGGTGGAGCAGGAGGGCATCTCAGACTTTTACTGACTTTTTAGTCAGTGTATCCATCAATTGCCATTGCATTCTAAGACCACGGGTTTTCTTTTCAGAAAATCTCCGCGGACTTGAAAGTTTAATTTTATTTGTTGCTTCTAAAAGTAGACTTGAGTACCTATTAGATATTAATTTCAGCTTCATAGCTCCATGCGTTCTTTATAAAAAAGGCCTTGACAGACAGACAACAGAGTGATCCTATAAGGGTTCCGTTTTTGCCAGCTTTATCGTATTTACACAAATCTATTTACACAATATTCTACTAACAAAAATAAACATCCTAGCTTCTATTTTATCTATTCACATCTAATCAAAACTGACCACGGTAAGATCAGCACTCGATTGATAATCTTAACAAAGGGGGAATCTCCGGCCGAGATAGATTGAATGATCAAAGGAACAAATTGCCCATCTCCCGTGCATGGGGCTATATTGAATACATTTTGCAAATTGCTCCGGGCGCAAGAACTTGGCCAAAGTGATTCTGTTGGCAGTTCGTTTTTTATGTTGTTTGTTTTTAAATAGCCGGAGTTTTGCCACAGGTGTTTTGGTGTTGATAAAGTTATTGAATTACTTGATCGTTTCTTTGTCAGTGGCTACTACCAGCGGCTTTGCTTGCGTGGAAGTTGAAAGTTTCTCCAAAGGAACATTCTCACGAGATAAAAAATGTACCAAATTTCGTCTATGTATATTCTTTCAGCGATTTGAGCCTGAAGGAGCAACAAACATACAGACACTTGAGATCTATTAAGTGTCCAAAATTAATCACTATAAGTCTTCTTTCAGTAATAATAACAATGAAAGATACCAACAAAAGAAAGAAAAACAGAAAACATTTATTAGGAACGAAACGTATACACACACATATTACTTTTGGAGATAACATCGCTGTAGCACTATCTACAATCGTCTACGACCACGATCTTACAAAGGAGAATCCTTATAAATTGTGGAGCTAATTGTACCCAAAGGAATTAAGTTATCTTTTGGGACATTTGTCAACTTCTTAGGGTGTTTTTGCTTGCATTGCCCCGCGCGCGCAACCCCCGCAAATGTCCATTTCATACAAGTATTTATTATGATACGCACACGGGACGTGTTTTTTTGCGTTTTGAAATTTTCTCCCTGCGGGATTGTTCCGCTTGCAGAAAATTTCAAAATGCAAAAAAAAAAAAAACCGCACGCGCGTTATTAAATCCGCACGATATTAAAAACATCCTTAGGTGTCTCAAGTACCTATGGGAGTTGAAGGCGATGCCCAGACCTGAGGTTGGGGAGCAATGGTTGGCTCACTATCCGGACGTCTGGTAAGGACCAAGTCTGGGTTGATAGCCCGTTGTAATTAGGTGTTCCCCGAAGAGATGTCAGTAAGACTGAATGGGCCCAAGTAAGGCCGATGCTTGCTAGGACTACGGGATACTTCAAAAGAGTTACCATGGTCCTAGAATGCAGAGAGTAACTGAAGGATACCGGAGGGCTTTAGGCAATAAAAACCTGACACTCTCTTTCGATCCACCTAGAGCGGGAGAAGTTAAATATGACGACTTCACACATCAAAAAAAGTGTCTCAAGTAAATACAAGATTGATCAAAAGAGTCACCAAGTGGAAACACGGATAGATTTTAGTCATTACAAGTCTGACAGTTCTTCTCGATCCACCCTGAGGGGAATAAATTATTTCTTCCCGGTCCGGCCGTCCGGTAACCGTCCGGACCATAGAGGCTCTGTAGGGCCGATGCCTGCTAGGGCCACAGGGAATTTCTGAAATTGAAACCCGTGGTCCTAGAACGCAAAGGGCAACTGAAGGACACAGGTGTGGTTTTAGCCAATAAAAGTCTGACACGCCCTTTAGATCCACCCTAGACCGGGGGAAGTCATTGATTTCGCACCTCAATACAAAAACCAACCTAAATTATTGATATTTGGCTGTTTGCCAGGAACAATATGAATAACTACTGATAAATATTTTGTAACAATTATTCTGTTATATTCCATTAAAATATAAGTAAATATTTAACGTGTTACGAGTAAAGAGACCGAGAAAAAACGACATTTTTTTTTCATCTTATTCTTTGAAAATATTTAAACCTAAATTGGAGAAAGAAAAAACAAAGAAATTACCATCAGAGCCGCCTCAGGCATTCTCACTTTACTGCCATTCACAAATAAAACTTAAAATACAAAAACTAAGTATTTAGACAAAATTGCACCACGTAACACAGTTCTATGTCCCATTCAAAACTGACCCGCCAGTCAACCCTGCGAATGCGACCCCAAAAAACTTGCACACAAAAACCCACACTAGGGACCATAAATCCCACATCTGGTATACCGTATTGAAGGGCACTTACATTTCAATATGAAAGAGAACAGGAAATTGGTTTCCAAGCACACGACTCCTATGAATGCTTCCCGCGATTTGTATCGATTGCCAACGATAAACTGGCATACAACCAAAAAAAACACCATTCAATATTGACGTTTATAACAATAACAATAAAGGCGTGGCCGCAAATAAAATTAGTTTTTGTTGTGTAAAGTTAAGTTTGTGGGCCGTGCAGGATGGGTTAGGCCCACTTCAATGAGATATAATGACAGATTACTAATGTTATATTGAAAAACCTATGGTGCTTGTAATATACGGAAATGATGGGGTAGTTATGGGCAGCAAAATGAAATTGATTTTGAAATAGAAATGTGTGCTCTGCAGAATTGTTAGCTTTCTATCAAAACGTGCTTTGCGATCAATTTTACGGGAATGTCGATACTTGGAAATTTTCAAACCATGTTTTATTTCCCATGTAATTCAATTCAATTCAATTCTTTATTGCTATATCACATGTGTTACATAAGATCTTAAAAATAGTTAAACAAGTGCATATGGACCCTGTCGGGCACAGCAATTCCATAAAGTTAGGTAGAAGGACAATTTTAAGAGAACAAAGTTATAATTAGAAAAAAGATCGGATATACAACTCAAATTAAATGGAATACGATATATATAATAAATATCACTAACATAGTCACTAAAAATAGTAAATGTCATAATTTCATTAAATGTCAAAAAAGATTCTTTCAATTGTCAGATTTAAATTCATTATAAATGTTAAAATAAATTCATTTATAATACGAGTATTATTAATATAAAAGCGAAAAATTGTATGCCTGTTACTCTTTCACGCTCAAACGCCTAAACGGATTTGGATGAAATTTGGCACACGGGTAGACCATATTCTAGAACACAGGACACTTCCTCTACCGGGAGTATGTTTCCTTAGAATAGAAGTGAAGTTTTTACGTTCACGCGGGCCATACTGATGGCAAAAGCAATATTATCATCGATTTGTTGTAAAACTTTTGCTTTGATGTTTAGGTACAAAGCGCCAACAGTCAAATTAGAAAGAAATTGTGCAAATTATAAACGTTGAAATAAAAGCATTTGGTACCTATTTATTTATAGTCTATTGCACGTCCCAATTTATCATTAATAATTTGGGTCAATTGGCACAAAACAACTGTTATTTATGAAGCCATATTTTATAATTCTGAATCCCAATTTCAGTAAAAGGTAAATTTATGAATATAAAGAATTACGAACCAAATGATAATAATAAATAATAATTCATTGCCGAACCGTTTTCAATAAATATCGGTGAACTCAAAAAGTTTGGGAAGTCGTTATTTTATTATCCGTTGATCTGTAAATACAGTCATTTGAGTAAATGATTTTCCAATATCTGTAGGTGTTTTGTGTTCATGCCATTATAATGTTAACTAAATTATACATTGGCCAGTAACTGAACTTTTTAAATTGTGATTAACTGGTGGGGGTTACTGGAACAGGCTTGTGTTTAGCAGTGGACATCTTACGGCAAAACTGTTAAGTACGATAATGATGAAATTCGATTAGAAAAAGGACTTGAAACTTTAACTTACAATCATTTTCACGTTCATTATGACAGTTACAATATTAACTAAGAATTTCTCACTCATCGGGCAAACTCGTTTTTACAACAAACCAACCGCTAAATCACAAAAAGACTAATAAAAAAATCTAACAAATTAAAACACGCCAAACAATCGAAAACCGCGAATCGCATTTTCGATTCTAATTAAACATGGCTGATTCCACGCAAATTAGGATGTGTGTATCAATCGATTAGCGATTACCGATTAACAATCGTTTTAACACTCGATTCTCGCTTGTTAACCTGTCGCTCGCTTGCGAGTGAGCGAATGTGTTTCGAATTTTAAATAACTGTCTACTTCGATTTGGTAAAATAATATCTCTCGTTTATTTGTCGTGTGATATATTTTGTGTTCAAAGTGTAGGTATTCCGGTTTAATTTTGGATGTAAATGAAAAAGTTAGTGAATTGAATTGTCAGTAGGTATTTACTTTAATGGGTTTTCTGATTATTTATGGAATAATAATTACAAAGCTTTATTTTATTTTTTATTATTGATAAGCTCATGTTTGACGACTATCTCACCTGATGGTAAGCGATGATGTGGCCGACGATGGAGCACGCTTGCCTAGAAGTAACCTATTCACTCAAGAATTAAAGACCCTAGGTCCTTAGGCAGGGAATTTCACTACTTGGTTATAAGCATAATGAATGTGTTCCCAAAACGCTTTATTTAATTGAAAAAAAAAATGGGACCGCTCCAGGCAAATTGTTCCAGTCCTTCGATGTACGCGTGTGTATCTCAAACATAAAAGGTAAGTACATCGCATGTATGAACAAAATTGTAAACCAGTAGTTGCATAAAAAAAAAAACTACATACTGTAACAGATCTGACAACCAGTTTTCAAGTTAGTTCAAGTCTGTCATCTTTTGAAAAAAAATATAAGAAAATCAATGAAGCAATTACTAATCCACACGCACTACTCGATAGGAATAAATGTGACTAGCACTCTGCCCGCGACTTCGTTCGCAAGAAAGTTTTCAAACGTGAAAGTGTTAAATCGTATTTTGAGAGCAGTTTTGAAAAATTAATAATGGCAGTCTATTATAGAATTTTCATAGAATTCTGGTTAGAATTTGTACTAAATTTCCAAAAATTTTTAATCCTCCATACAATATTTTAAACCCCCTAAATTGTTATGTTGGGGTTAATTCTGACAACAAATAATGAAAACCTTTTTTGTTTATTTAAGTTACTGTTAGTGCTAATTTTAAAGTTTATTGATATACGGAATGAGATTTCAGAAAAAAAGGAATCCCCCTTTTCACCCCCTTAACAGATAAATTTTCAATAATCCTATCTTAGTGCTCACCTACATCATAAAAGAAAGCTATGTCGAAAATTGTACGTTCCTAGTCTTAGTTGTTTCGGCTGTGCGTTGATATGTCAGTCAGTCAGATTCTTTTATATATATAGACTAGCTTCTGCCCGCGGCTTCACACGCGTGAAAATAGGTTTCTCCATCCACATAGGGGGTGAATTTTGGGAAATCCTCTCTTAGTGCTGCTTACGTTTTGAAAGAAAGCCTTGTGCAAAATTTCATGTACCTAGTCCTAGTAGTTTTGGCTGGGCGTTGATATGTCAGTCAGTCAGATTCTTTTGTATATATATAGATAAGATGGAGCTTACCGTACTATAATCAGCTTTCACGGTTATTCCAGAAAAGTATAGAAAAAGAGACCAGTTTTGCACCTTCATCTTGCATGGAAACTTGGTCTTTATCAACGAGCTCGAGAAGGTTAAAATTCCTTGTAATCTCGGAAAAAAAGGAAAAAATATTTGAGTGGACACTTGTAATGTCGTCTAGGCTTTTAAAATGACATGAGATTAAATATTTAAGACGCGTATTTAATTTCTCGGTAGTGTAATCTTGTTGTGTCTTAATAAGGGACACGCTACACAGGCCTTATTAAAAATCTTGTCGTAGCAGGAATAATTTGGTAAAAGTTGTTTTTTCTTTTTTTGACATTTTTTTTTTATTGTTGATGCTTGTGCTTGTCTACTGTCACACCTAATGGAAAGAGACGATGTGGTCGACAATGGAGCGCGCTTGCCTAGAAGTAACCTATTCACTCTTGACTTAAAGATCCTCAGGTTTTAGCTATCAGGAAACACAGACTCCGGTAGGGATTACCATTCTGTAACGTTTTATGCGTATAGGTGGGATGTCCGCCAAACATTGACATTGCTTTGGTAATGTTTGTTACATTATTTAAACCACAGCCATCTTTATTATTGTAAAAATCTTATTTATTTTCAGGTTTTTTTTTAATAGCTTCTTTTTATCCGACTGCCAAGAAGGGTTATTTTATACTGTAAATATGAGAACACTGTAGACTCCGTGGATTCATAGATTACTTTCTATTTTGATCCACTGTTATTTTGATTGTACTTTGTAGTATAGATTAATCAACATTGTATCCAATACAATGTTGACTAGTCTGCACTGTCCTCTCGTGCCTTTTTATTTATATTATAAAAAATGTATACACACGAATACAAACTTTCATATTTTTAATACGTGCGTGATTCACAATTTGCTAAAGGATAAAACTATAAAAGTTAAGCTACATTTAGCTGCACTTTTCTATGCTTCTATTCTAGAACCGTCATTTACTCTAGTGAATCTCTAGCAAGAAAGAGAACGAGAGTGTGACCGGACGCGGTGGAATAGGCGAGGTAGTCGCGATTCAGTGCAGCTCAATATAGCCCATGCCTAAGTATAAAGTTATGCATGCATGTTCATAATTAATAATAATAATATATTATTAAGTTCTAAGTAATAATATATTATTAATGTTCATAATTAATGTTTTGTAATAAATTAATTCTTGGAGAGACTGTGATTCTTAAATACGTGCATTTGCCTAGTTTAGAATTAAGGGTTTCATTATTATGAACTAGCTTCTGCCGGTTTTACCATACAAACTTTGGACCCCCATTTTATCCCTTTGGGGGGTGAATTTTGTAAAATCCTTTCTTATTCTTTATTAAGCATTATAAAAGGAATCTTTGTGCAAAATTTTTGCGTTCTAGATCCAATAGTTTTGGGAGGAGATATAAAATTGTATTATTACATTTCATTTGACCCGACTGGTCATTTCCAGAAATCTGCTGTTTTTATATACTCAATAAATGAATATCTAAAGTTAACTTAAGGACTTTATTTTAATTTACAAGATTATTAACACCCTACGCGTCTCCGATTTTTATCACATCCAGCTATAAACTCTGCGCATCTTAGAACGAGTTTAGACGTAATTAGAATACTCTTATAATTACTTACACAGAACACGGAATGACTTAGATGGCAGTTACTTTATTTTTTTTATTTTTTTCGGTGGGAAAATCGTCTTATGACATCCCTCGCTCTTGAGCGGAGCGGGAGATAGTGTCAGACTTTTACTGACTAAAAACCCACTCCTGTTCCTTCGTTGCCTTTCGTACCAGTGCCGAGTTTTGTTACTATTTTAGTGTATTATAAAGTTTATTCTATTCTATTCTTTCTTTCAGAATCAGACTCTTGGCCCCAGTAGGCTTCGAACCTGCTGGGCCCATACAGTTGATAGCTGGCAGCTACTGGAGACGCCATTTCTAATAGTATTGTAGGGTTCCAGGCTTCAAGGAAGTAAGGCTTCTTTTCTTTTCAGGTAATAAATCACATAATTACTTCCTCTCTATTTGGGTGGAGTGAGAGGCAGTGTCACTAAAATCCTTCTTAAGTTTCGTTTCTCTTTCGAATAATCCTGCGACCTTGGTTTGAAACCATGAAATTAAACTCGTAAGTGGGAGCAGTATTAACCACTAGGCAACATTTTTTTCATAATAAAAAGTGACTGAAAGGTTGACTGCTAGAAAATGCCTAAGGCATTATGTCCGCCTCTGTACTTTTATGTGCATAAAATATGAAATAAATAAATTGTTACAAGTAATGTATTGTCTTAATTCATTACTGCACACAAAACATAACACATTGATCATGTACAAATGCGAGCTTAACTTAACATTCAGTTTTCTCCCAGCAAACCAATGTGTGACAGAGAGAAATAACATTCGAGGGTAAACTGCAGTGTACTATATAAGCCTACATAAATAAGTCTAAAGTATAAAAATATGTAATGTCATTGTGAAAGAAAATGCGCTTTAATTTTCCTATTAAAAACATCCAGAGAAGGGCTGCCGCGAAGGGAGAACGGGAGTGAGTTCCAGAGACGCAATGTAGTTACAGAAAAGTAGGCATTATAGCGGCTTGAAGTGTGATGCGGATTTTTTGTAAGCAATAATGACACTCACTGACAAGTTTGGTTTGTAGGCAACGCCCGCTGTGGTGCATCCTTGCCCTATAATTACTTGCTTACCAGTAATCGGGCTAGTAACTCGACTAGTCGGCTTTTAGCGGACAGTTTAAATTATAGTGAACACGTTTTATATTCTATGTAAGGTGTCAGTTGTCATTATTTATGTGAAAATTATGTAAATATGGATATGCATTTATTAATAGGTACTGTTGATGAAAATAATAGGTTACGTAATTGCACTTCGCTGATTTGCGAAATATGTTGGCTTAATATAATTTTATATTGCAGGATTTTTTATAGGTTCTGTAAGGACAATGAAAAGGTGCAGTTAACTGTAGGATTTATTCATTTTAAATTACTACAACATGTACGCACAAACTGAATGTAATATATTCAGAATCGACCACTGAATCCAATTCGATTATTAATAAAATAAGTCATTTTTTATCCGAAAATAATCTAGAATTATTTTTGGATAATAAAATTACCTATTTTGATAATTTTTTAATAAATCTTGCTTATTTTTTTACACTAGCGTGTGTTGATGTGCGTGTCTAGACCAATACCGATGCACTAACAATGTAGTGTATCGATGCCCATATTAATTACCTATAATTATGATAATTAATTACTTAAAATAAAAACACGGTGCTTAAATTATGATTTTATAATATTACTTAATTTTCTAATTAAGGTTTATAAGGGTGTGCGTTATTTCAGTTATATGTTGTAAATAACATTATTTTATATAAAATGCTGTACGTGTCTATCGGCCTGACTTCATTTGACATTTTTTTCTTTTAAAATTCGAATCAATAGTTTTTTTTTTTATTGTAACGTGCCGGTTTCAAACCCCCTCAAGAGGTATTAGTACTGATGAAAGAGGCACTGAAGTACCTACGAAAATTAATAACAGGTAAAACATGAACCCATATATTCTAAGCAATTTCCTCCATTCGCCTCAATACCTATTTAGTTTTACTTTATCATTAAATGAGGGTCACCCCTCGTTGTCATTGCGACTTAACCAAATGGAATGAAGAAAGTTTTCTTCGATAAGACTGAGAATTAGTTCGGATATATACAGGGTTACTGGTAACTCGACGTATTCCTTACAGGACTTCATAGTAGAATTAAAATGCAAAAAGTTAAGCCACCAAATTAAAATGCAAGAAATCAAGCCACCAAATTAAAATGCAACAAATTAAGCCACCAAATTAAAATGCAACAAATTAAGCCACCAAATGTCCTACCGAATTTCAGTAGTTTTTGAGTTAGTAAGATGTTTAGTGTTATTATGTAAAATCACAGATTAAATCATTTGAAGCCAATTTAAATACTATTGCGCGTACTGGCGTCTATTTGACTAAGGTTTTTAGTTAGCCCTCCCAGACAAGTACCAAAAAAACTTCGTATCTTTCTACTAATTTATGGTACCAGTTACTATGGCAACAAATTGAATGACACAAAATTGTTACGTCTGATAGGAAAATATTGAAGCAGTTTGGTTGCCCTAAATAGCGGCGACTGTGAACGAAGCCACTGGCTTTGTCAGTGCTAACCCAAATAATTCACTTCAGAGTAACGAAGAAAGGTGATATCAAAAAAATGTTTTTTTTTTTTTGAGGTGGAATCATCGCTCTAGGGCGACGCGAGAGGGCTTGTCACGACTTGTAAATGACTTTCCACCCCAAAAAAAAAAGTTCGGACAGTGTTGGGTACGTTTCTTTTTTTAGCTAACACTTAAAATATAAATTATTACAAAACAAATTGAAAAGAATAAAATCTAAATATCTTAACGACCAAGTAATATCTAACATTTTTCAAAAACACATTTCTTTACTGGTGAAGGCCATGAAAGAAAATATAATTCTAATAAAATATAATATCTTATTCAGGTAAGTAATAAACTATTGACTACGCAATAAAACTGCTTGATTCGATAATTTTATAGGACTGTATTTACGTAGGTATGCGTAATAACAAATTTTGAGACAACCGATATGATATGTGCGTACGCGCAAGGTGTCGGCGAGCGAGTGAGCGGAGAGGGGACGTCCGCAGCTGCGATGTGGTGTGTGGCCCGATGTGACGTCAGGAACAGTCGTTTAATTTATGAAAGATTATTTTTGCCTACGTACCTATGTACGGCGCGGAACTAATTTGAGTATTTGTGTGGCTTAAAGATAGTTGACCTACGATATACATAGGTGTAACTTAAGTCAGCAAAAGTCTGATAAGCCCTCTCTTTTTAATGTTCCCATTGCTGGGACTCAGGCCTCCTCTCTCTAGGAGAGGGAATGGGCCGTAATCCACCACGCGGGCCCAGTGCGGTTTGGTGAATGTCACATGTCTTCGAATTTTTGTTTTTAGGACATGCCGGTATCCTCACGATGTTTTCCTTCGCCCTCTCGCTCTATCCTAATTCGGGAGCAGTCATTGGGTGATTTCCCACATCAAAAAGAAAACCACGATATCGGAGTAATTTTTAACAAGGGAAAAAAAAAAAAAATATTTCTTATTTCATATCTAAATAAAAGTGTAAATGTAATAGTAATAATCATCATCATCATCATTTCAACCGATAGACGTCCACTGCTGGACATAGGCCTCCCCCAAATGTCACCACAATGAACGGTCCTGTGAGTCTGTGCATAGTAATAGTAATAAAACAAATAAATACTAATAAAAAAATATATTATAATAAGTAATAAAACGTAGGTGAGGGGGGTAAGTAGGGTAAGTAGTAGAAGTAATATTGTGTAGTAATGTAATGTAGTTCGAATGGGTAGTTCCTATGTAATTTTATTATTGGTGTTCAATAAAGAATAGATCTATCTATCTAAATAAAATCATCAGACTTATAGGTATTTCACTACACACCACATTTCCGTACGTAGTAAAATTATACGAGAAAATATTCTGGTTCCCGCAATCGTTTTAGAAATCATAAGTAATGTGTCC
This sequence comes from Mythimna pallens, assembly GCA_961205895.1. Taxonomy (NCBI): domain Eukaryota; kingdom Metazoa; phylum Arthropoda; class Insecta; order Lepidoptera; family Noctuidae; genus Mythimna; species Mythimna pallens. Next base: position 4,683,474 of record OY540830.1, read on the forward strand.
GTCTGTGTGTTATCATACAATAAATGTGCGCAATTTTTCTCATTTACATAATTGAACGACTTTGCTATCAAGCTGTGTAAATTACTGTGAGTAAGCTGTAAGGCTATGCGCATGCGCGACATTTATTTAATAGATATGCATTAAGCTTGATTCAGCGGTATTCCATTTAGTTTTTTTTTTCTTATTGATGGTAGGATCTATGATGGTGGGCTTTTATGTGGTCGGATGATGCACGCTTGTCTAGAAATAATCTATCCACCCTTGGTTTAAAGACTCCCAGGTTTTAGCTATCAGGGAACACAGACTCTGACAGGGAATTCAACTCCTTAACTGTAAGCATAATGAATATGTTCCTTCAATGATTTGAGCGTCTTTTATACCCCCGACATGACGCGCAACGCTGTCAAATTGTCCAACGCATGTCCTGCGTCGCGAGAATGCATCGTAAAGAAGAAGCCCATCTTCAGTCATGAAATTGGTTTAATTTTATAGAGAAATACCCCAGGTGTAACATCACTTAATTCCAATAAAATTAACAAACACATTTCTAACATTTTTTAATTTGAATTGGTAGCTAAGTTAGGTTAGAAAATGCATTAAGTGACTAGCAACGGTACGATTAAATTAAAGATAATTCCTATTTAGCTGGTTTGAAATGAAAAACTAGTTACAGGTATTTTGTTTTACGTATGACTACACCGCAACTTCATATTTTTTGTAGTATCAATCTAGATCATGTTATCAATAATATAATATAATTTTAGGTGGCAAGTCGGGGGACACTGGACAACGTTGCAGCAGCGTGACGGAGATTGATCGTTGTGCGTCATATTGTCCCCCCGTTCATCTGAGGCAGACCACTTGACTCGCAACTAGAGACGTGTGAAAGAGCCTTAGTAAAAGCCAATTCAGCACATTATCTTTTTGACCTTACGTTTAAGTCACGCAAAAGGACTCGCTTAAAAATAGCTTACCTACGACTTTTAATTACGATTTTGTTGAACAAGCGTGGACTCGAGTAAAATCGAAGGGCGAGCAAATTTAGATCAGCCTATTAACTCGCGAATAAGATGTTTTTTTTAGGGTTCCGTACGCAAAAGGTAAAACGGGACCTTGTTACTAAGACTCCGCTGTCCGTCCGTCCGTCTGTATCTCATAAACCGTGATAGCTAGATAGTTGAAATTTTCACAGATGATGTATTTCTGTTGCCGCTATAACATAAAAGACTAAAAACCAGAATAAAATAAATATTTAAAGGGGCTCCCATAAAACAAGCGTAATAGCTACAACCCGGGAATCTTTAAGTCAAGAGTGAATAGATTGCTTCTAGGTAAGCGCGCTGCATCGTCGACCTCATCGTCGCTTTCCATCATGTGAGATAGCGGTCAAGCGCAAACCAATCAAGAAAAAAAAAAATTGCTGTTTTTGCAACAGACGGCGCGGAACCATTCTTGCCCGAGTCTGACTCGCATTTGGCCAGTTTTGTTGTCATTAAAACAGGTATATTTCTTGTAATTAGGTCTTGATATCGGGACAATTCATCTCACGATCATTGGAGACCTAATTAATACAGAGTTATTTTTAGAGACGGACTCTGGGGACATGCCTATATGTGTTAGTGAAGGGACTGTAATTAAAGAAATTGCAAATTGCAATGATAGCATTGGTTAATTAATTATTTATTAAAACTGAAATAAAGATGTGTTTAATTGCTGGAAGATACATTTAATTCTATTTACACTGGCATGTTAATAAATAAGTAATTAAATCATGCATTCAATCTTGTAATTAAAATAAAACTACATGTGTTGAAATAATAATAATAATTATGATTTAGTGATGGCCCAGTGGTAACGGTACCGATTAATGAGTTGTAGATCATTGGTTCAAACCCAGCCAGGCGTATTACTTTGTGTGATTTACTGTCGAAACGGTGAAGTAAAACATCGTAAGGAAACCGGCATGACCTAGAACCAAAAATTCAAAGACATGTGACATCCATCAATCCGCATTGGACTCGCGCGGTGGATTACGGCCTCTTTCTTCTCCTAGAGAGGAGGCTTGAGTCCCAGCAAAAGGAATATTATTAGGTTGATTTTGCTATGTGTATGCTAAGATATTGATTGGTTGGTTCCATTTTTAATTTTGAAATAAAATTTACACACACTGCAAAAAAGTGGACCCACATACCAAGTCGATCTTTCACTTATTCCCTTTACTGGTAGTTGACTTCTTTTAAACTCTAAGGCCTCTCGCCCACGACGACTTTTTGTAGCGATACTGTCGCGCGTTTCGTAAGCGCGCGACAGCATCGCTACTAACGCGCGTTAGTCGAATTTGCAAGCGCTATAGAAAAGATGCCAAAGCGCTACTAACGCGCTACAGCATCGCGATTGTATCGATGCGAACGCGCTACAGCATCGCTCCAAAAAGTCGCTATGAGCGAGTGCCCTTAGAATGACGGTAATTGCGACAAAATTACTCAACTAATAGATGTGTAGTAGTGTTGAGATTAAATGGATTAATCTTTGAGATTGTAACAGGCGTGGTTCCATGAAAAAAATCGTTAATAATACGACGTAAAGCCAGCGTTGTGGAATATTAAGAATTTTAACACACTCTACGGTTACTTTTTATTTTATTAGGTTCATGTCTAGAGGCGTGCAATTTCATTCTTTTATGCTGCGTAAAATTTTGTAAGATATATTGCATTTTTTATTTTATTTTTCAATTAATATTTTAAGTTGCGGTTGTTTTTTTATTAATGGAGGTTTGATGAAGCGTTTACATTTTTTTGTTACCATTAAATGGTTTATTAAAAAAAATGGTTAAATATGTTTTTCTGGGTTAAAAGTTCAAATACAAAGTTTCTAGTGATCTATTTATATTTAAGTGATACAGTTTATCTGGTTGATAATGTTTTAATGTTAGATTGGTATTAAGAAAATAAGTTCAAAATTAGTCGATATAAAAAATTGATAGTGAATGTAAGTGACAAAAAAAACATATTATTACACTAGAGGCCAAGATAAAGTGACATTTAATAAGCGAAATGAAATGAAATTTTTTACTATGAATGTAGGTACAAAAGCATGGTGTTAAGTAAGAGATGGATCCAGTACATTCTACCGTGAGGCATGCAGATATATTTTTTATAGTAGAATTAATTATGAAATAATCTTAAAAAATGTGTATCAAATTATTGAATAGTCAATAAAAATATAAATTAGCGACCTCGATTAGCCAAAAAATATTGGACAGGCATGTTCTTTCGAAATGTCAGCTGGTCAAATCCCAACATTTTGGACTTTTGTCCATGGTTATCGTTGAATGCCTCCATATCTGGAGCCCCAGCTGATTTTGTATTATGACGGCACGGCTGTCGCAATGGTTAAGGAATTAGCTGCTGTACTGCATGTCGCGGGTTCGATTCCCGCGCAGAACAAATATTTGTATACTTTACCGATGTTTGTTCCGGGTCTGGGTGTCATGTGTACGTGAAGCGAGTCGGACTCGCGCACTGAGGGTTCCGTACAAACTTACCTATATTATTCCTGATTGGAGTCTTGAATATTTTTCCAATTCGCAATATTAAAAAAATTGTGACGTAACAACTAATATTCTGTTTTTAGATTTATTCCTATACTTGTGATAAAATACCTTATTTTATGCAAAATTTCAGGATTCTGGGTCAACGAGAAGTACCCTATGAATTTTGATTCCCTTGACAGTGTCGAACTGTACGTTTTTTGCGACATAAACAGCCGTATCTTTTTTTCGTTGACTCAGAAGTTAGATTTTTTTCACAGCTTCACGAGACCGCTGACCTAAATTTCAGTTCCGTTCCTGAGACAAATGGTCTTGACAGACAGACAGACAGACGGACGGAAGGACAACAAAGTGATCCTATAAGGGTTCCGTTTTGTCCTTTTGAGGCACGGAACCCTAAAAAACAGTAATAATTGTACCTTCAGAACTACACATAAAACTTAGTTTAACCCAATCGCTCTACTTACGTTATCCATTTAAAAATGGTAGCCAACACGCCCAAAGAAAGCGTCAGCCATTAATTCGCAAGTGAGTTGGGTAATAATGACCGTAGTACAGTGCCATGGGGGTAATTACCCTACGATTTATGATGTAAACACTGTTTTATTATCGTGGATGCCAACTGAGATCATTTAACATTTTAATTTTAGCGCGCGGTTTCTTAATGTTGCACTGTGTTTCTTCGATGAAGTTGTCTAACCATTTTGACAGGATTATGTTTTCAAATTGGCCCCTTTAGAATTAAAGCACGAAAAAATTACGATTGTATTAAAAAAATCGAGGCTTTTTTATTCCTTAATAATTTATTACTCCGCAGTAGGCAATATTACTGCACCGTACGCGACGCCACCCACATCGCCGAAGATAGGACAACATTGTGAAATAGAGTCCACGAGAAAGTTATTCGTCGAGGACAGGACCAGAGGTTAGGATATTGAGGATAAACGCCGTAAGGAGGAGGCAGGAACGGAACCTGAGATACGCAGCGCAGCAGTCAATTGCTCAACCATTACCTCAATCGTGCCGTCTAATTATTTTCATAGAAATGTGTAAATTACATTGTTGATGTCGAGGTCAATATGCTTTGACCCACAGACTGTACTGTAACGTGAAAACTAAATCAGACGTCCACTTGGACATAAGTCTCCCCTTTTTTTTTCGGTGGGAAAATCATCTTATGACATCCCCCGCCCTTGGGCGGGGCGGGAGATAGTGTCAGTCTTTTACTGACTAAAAACCCACTCCTGTTCCTTCGTTGCCTTCGTCCCAGGACCCCGGGTTTCGTTTTTACACTACCCATGGCCCCAGTAGGCTTCGACCCTGCTGGGCCCCTACGATTTGCTGACATCTCCTTGAGGCGCGCGTGGAACAATACGCGCCGTCGACGACTTGGACTCGGTCCGGACGGTTACTGGACGGTCGGACGGCGGGCTACCCATTGCTCGCCGTCCGCAAGCCCGCGCCTACGGTGGCCGGAAATCGGGATCGGAATCCCGGCGGCGATTTGGGCGTGAGGATCGTTGCCTCACGCGATCGGCCGCCTCCTTTGCTAGCATTACTGCTTCGCAGAAGGAAGCGACAACCTGCCACTCCTCCTCGCTACGGACCATGGCCTGTACCAAGGCCCGACGCGACAGATCGCCGCCGCCGATCGCCCCCACGAGGACACGGCGTTGCTCTGCCCAAGCGGGGCACACCTCCACCGTATGCTCCACCGTGTCCTCCGGGCGGTCCACACAGTGGCGACACCCGGGCGTCGCTTCCGCACGAATCCGGTGCAGGAACTTCCCGAACTTACCGTGTTCGGTGAGAACCTGCGTCATACGGTAGGTGAGGACGCCGTGAGGTCTTTCCAACCACGCCTCAAAGAGGGGACTTACCGCCATAATTGTGGCGTGCCCAGCATTGGGTCGCGACAGTCGCTGCCGCCATTTAGCCATGAGAACCCGCCGGAGCTCAGTCCGCCATGCTGCGATTTGTCGCGGCAGCGGAGTTTCGCCCCGGCGTTGCATCTCCATGCGCAGATCGTGCATGTGAGCAAGGCCTGTTGCCTCATAAGTATCACCACAACAAACGGTCCTGTGCACGCCCGGATTTTTAAAAAGTCAATTAATATTATGATTGGTTGGCTTCATAGGTGTTTGAAAAATTCACCTCCGCGACAACACAATTATTATTGATGTTGTTGAAATGTCAAAATAAAAACAATTCTGTAGATTTATTGCCTGTGAGGCCATAGGTAGTGGTTAATTGTCAAGGGCAAATAGAAGGCGAGTATCATATGCGGTAGCTTCTCACAAAATACCAGGTCAAAATTATGAAAACTTTTGATTGAAGAAGCCATTTTAGTGCTGTATGACATCCATCGCTGCAAAGAAAGATTTGATTTTGAAGTTTGTGTATTATAGTGATAAGTTGGATCGAACTTGACTACTATGTTGGAGACCGTGGGTTCGATTCCCTCCCAAGACAAATGTTTGTGTGATGAGCACGATCATTTGTTCTGTGTATGGGTGTAATTTATCTATAATATGTATGTATTTAGAAATGTATTAGTAGGTTTATCAGTTTTCTAGTACTCACAGTACAAGCTCTGCTTGGTTTGGGACTAAATGACGTAGTGTGAAAGTTGTGAAAAAAAAAAATAGGTACTAGGAAATCATCAAGAAGGTATCAGTCGAAGAAAAAACGTGCCCCGAGACGACAGCAGATTTACGGTTCTGATATTTCGAGAATTAAGTGTAACAATGAGCTAATAATTTAAGCCTGTCTGGTAGAGAAACCCATTTAAATTACGGGTAACATAATTCAGGGTAATTCCCGAAGGGTTAGGGACGTAGTTAGTCGATATAAACTTTTGATTAGAGAGTAAACGGTCGTGTCTTTCACCTAATTGAAGTTAATCCTTATTCTGACCTACATTTGAAGATAGTTAGAAAAACTGTACCTAAATTGTGCTGTAAATACTAACTAGGTAAGAAAAGCTTGTGGTTTAAGTACAAGGTCTTTAAGGTTAAGCAACTCTAAGCCGAGGTCGGTTCGTGGATGGGTGACCATCCATTACATACCAAGATTCTTCCATACCTCGGAAAGTATGAGTCCTGCGGAAATACAATACTGTTGCGCTGAGCGTGTCTGAAACGAAAGGGTCGCCAACTCAGTAATTGCTGGGCGTCAGACACCCAGCGCTGCTTTTCAGCTGGCACCTCGCAGTGACTCATGGATGATGGTAAATAAAATATCTATCATCATCATCATCAAAAAAAAAAAAATATATATGTCTATATATATATAAAATTATCCCCCTATTTCTCCTGGTCATGAATGGCAGGATCAATTTAATAATTCTTTTTTTGTTTTGTTCACCAGCATACAGGAGAGGTTGTAATTAGGGTACGGTAGATATGTAGGGTAAGCAGGTAGGTAAGTAGCGTTGGGTAGGTAACTAGGTAGGGTAGAATTGGGTAGAGTAGCCAGTTGACAGGAGCGAAGCCGCTGGCAAAAGCTAGTAACATATAAATATAACCCATACTTAAACTAAATATTGATGCTAGTGTATTAATTGTGTGATAATTTAGTAATAATACGTAGCTAAATATTCAAAACCTAAACAATAACTAAACCTAACACAACACATACTTCATAGATACACAAACTATATTGTTATGCATGGTAGGGTAAACGGCCAAGTCCGCAAACTTATCCATGATAAGCGAACTGAATTTATTCTGTCAACACTGTAACGCCATTAAAGGCTTCACAATACAGTCTTGGACATATTAAGGGGTAGCCTATGTACAACAAACGCAGTTAATCCGATGACACGATGCTTGAACGATTAAATGCCTTACACAGGCTAGACTAGAACCAATTACTTAGGGTATGGTCTAAATTGTAAAAGGAAGCGATTCGGTTTTTTTTAAAACTAGATTGATAAGTTTGTTTAGTAGCCATCTTTTCTGCAGGAGACGGCCCGGGTCTCAGGAGTCGTAGGTAGACTCGCAGCCACCTTGGACGCGGGCTTACGGACGGTGAGCAATAGGTAGCTCGCCGTCCGTTAAGGACCAGGCTTGAGTTGACTCAAAGAGATGTCCGTAAACATACAGGGCCTACTATGGCCGCTATCTGACCGGGCTGCAAGATCATTCGAAACTGAATTAACACAGGTGGGTTTTAATCGGCACAGTCCGGCCCTCCCTCTCGCTCCACTCAGAACAGGAGGGGTGATCAAATCAAATAATTTATTTGTTTGAAAATTTCCCAGCGAAAAAAAAACTAGAGGTCAAATTCATAAAGCTAAGTTTCTAAGTAGTGTATTATTGTAACTTCTTCGCAATTGATTGGGTGAACAGGTTTAGATAAAATTTGACACACGGGTATAACATGCCTTAGCACATCACTTTCATCCGTAATAAAAGAACATTTTTACTTGGGACAATTTCCTTTTTTGAAGTCGCTGGCAGCAGCAAGTGGTTATTTAAAAATTGGGTTTTATAAAAACTCGAAAAATTCACATTTCAAAATTGAATGTATGGTATTATATCTATGGTTTTTTACATCTGTGACTATTTTGTCACATTTTGTACAACTATTAAAAAAATTTAAAAAAACACAAATCATTATTTTTAACATTACCGCTTTTGACATGTTCCATACTAATTTCTGTACAAGTTAAACTAGTTCCATATGTAATAATAGCAAACTTGACACCATTGAAAGAGTGAGAAAGGACACAAATAAAAAGAGACGACACGACTGTTATGGTGGCATGGAAGGACATTAGTCTATGCACATCTTAGAGGATCTTTACTAAGATAAAATAATATGTTCCTTGTAAGACGGGCTGGAGACTTCATTTTGACAGTTAGTACACCTGGTTTTACTTAAAGCTGAATAGAAAATGTATTTGCATGAAATAAGTATAAAATGTTTTGCAGCTGCCTACTTTTGCATTTGTAAACATTGTCACTGAACCCTCGACGATGCGTGATTAAAATTTATTTTTATTTTATGTTAATCTAGTTATGTAGGCAGTGAGGCCGAGTGATAACGGCCACGACTTAGGAGTTGAAGGTCTTGGGTTCAAACCCAGCCAGGTGCACTTTGTATAATTTATTTCATCACCACTGTTCTTAAAACGGTGAAGGAAAAGATCGTGAGGAAACCGGCATGTTCTAGACCCAAAAATTCGAAGACATGTGACATCCACCAACCCGTACTCGGCCCGCGTGGTGGATTACGGCCCATTCCCTCTCTCTAGAAGGCCAGAGTCCCAGAAGTGGGAACATTATAAGGCCAACTATGTAGGAATTGTGAGAAAAATCTTTGCCCAGTAGATGGCAAATAATAAAAGTTACAGCTCAATGTTGGGACGGTTGCTGCAGCTCTGCGTGTCGAGAGTTCGATTCCCACACGCTACAAACGCTTTTTATGGTGAATTTAATTAATGCACCCATGTGCCCTCTCTCTACAATACCTCCTCACGGTACCTCCTAGAAACCCATAAAATCAAATTCGATATTTATTTCCTCAAATTATCTTTAGTCACTGTTATGTATTAATAATCACGATTTGTCTTACACAGGCATAACAAATCAATAATAATCCTTCTGTGCAAAGTTCTCAAGCAAAAAAAAAAGTTCTTCGTAAACATGTAGAAACCTATCTATGTATACATTATATATGTCGTGGCCAGATCAAAGAAATTGATCACTTCATGATATGGCCAACAAAAACTGGCCAGATCATATAAACGTTAACATTTGATGATATGTCGATCCTCGTTTGGCCTTATCATTGATGTAGGATTTCTATGATGATAAAAAGTCTAAAGAAAGTAGGCCAAACGAGAATATATATATCTTCAAACTTTAACGTTTAAAATAATCTTACTTTTTACTTGGCCATATCATGAAGTGATCAATTTCTATGACCTGGCCACGATATATATACCTATAACTTAGCGGTTATATCTAAAAAATAATGACGCAATATTTGACACGTGGTCTAGGGGAAAAAATTGCCTGCAGCGAATTTATAATTACCTGGTGAAAACGGGAGCGATGGTGACTCAGTTGTAACGGCGTCATTTTAGTCATAGTCAGAGTATTTTATTAATAAGGGATTCTTACAAGTCATATGCACATTGCATTAAAGTCAACAAATAATTTAATAATAGTAGATTATGTGAGTAGAGGATAAAACAGTATCTTTAAGTTGCGGATGGCATGTTGGATTCCAAACGAAATGAAGGTTGCTAAGTTTTAATCCCGAACGCCAGTGAGGTACACAGTAAAGTAAGTGGTAGAGGGCTACAGGCATTATCGAGCTGGTGGAGTATAAAATACGTTACATCATTGAGCAATGTCAAATCAATAAAAATATCTTTACATAAAATTCCGCCATCGCCACAAAACGAATTGCACAATTAATGAGATCCCAAAACGTAAAATAAAAAGAATCGTTTAAAATTTAGTAAATCCTGCAAATAGAAAAGGTTGATTTAGCTGTTTTTGAGAGATATGAACATTTTTTTTTTCTTGAAATTAAGGAAAGGTTTGCAAAGATCTCGTGTTAAAACTGTTGGCACATCTGTTTAGATTATTAATAATTTTTTTGTGTAATTTCTGCGGTGTATTTTTAGAAATTTTGAAAACTTTACGAGGTGTTTTTAAAAACTCTCTACTTAAAATTGTAACATGCCCTTTACCTGTTATATCTAAATAGTCTTAATGTCAAAACGCATAAAATTTTATTTATAGGTATGAGGTACCTACGTTGATGGAGCATTAAGTTTATTAACAAAAAAACTGGGCAAGTGTGAGTCGGACTCGCGCATTAAGGGTGCCGTACAAACTTGAAAGGTAAATTGCGGTTTACGATTTATGAAGTATTAAAAAAAAAAACTACTTACTAGATCTCGTTCAAACCAATTTTCGGTGGAAGTTTGCATGGTTATCATATATATTTTTTTTGTTTTATCATTCTCTTATTTTAGAAGTGGAAGGGGGTGGGGGGGGGGGACATTTAACTTCTTTGGAAATGTCTCTCGCGCAATTAGAAACCTCAATATTCATTTTTAAACACCTATTTATAGATACAATAAACAATACAATAAAAAAAAAAATTGAGTTTCAATTATAAGTATAAGGAACCCCCAATTTTTTTTTCTATTTTTGTGTGAAAATCTTAATGCGGTTCCCAGAATACATCTACTTACCAATTTTTAACAGTATAGTTCTTATAGTTTCAGAAAAAAGTGGCTGTGACATACGGACGGACAGACAGACCGACATGACGAATCCAAAGGGTTCCGTTTTTTTGTCATTTGGCTACGGAACCCTAAAAAGGAACTAGTTAGCACTATACCGTACATTCTCCTAAGCGCTTGTAAAAGTGAAAGTAGTGCGGATAAGTGATAAAAGGCTCGTAAAGAGTTTAGTCCTGGATTATAGCCGATAAGTAACAATACAGCTAGCGATACTGTTAAAAGATATGGCGACTATACGACAATCTTATTACACTTTCAGTGTACCTACCAAGAGCTTTTAAGACGATCCAATTTACGACCTAAACTGAACTGTTAAAGGGATGGAGCTATATATTATTTATTATCTATTTATTTCAAGTACCAAAGACTCATTTCAGATACATAAACACATACAGACAATATATATCATAAAATTACATACAATGAAATGTTAAAATTAAAATTAAATTAATTTAAATTACATTGGATTATCATTAAATTGCATTGAATTGTCATTGGATTATCATTAAATTGCATTGAATTGTCATTGGATTATTATTAAATTAAATTGAATTTTATTGTAACGTCAGTCAGTCAAACATTAAAAGAATTGTATTAAATATTTAAATAAATTATATAAAATTAAAATTCAAATAAATGTCATTATGGGCTTCATCAGAAAGCTTACAGTCACCCAAAGAGCAATGGAAAGGGCTATGCTCGGAGTTTCCTTGCGTGATCGCATAAAGAATGAAGATATCCGCAGGAGAACCAAGGTCGCCGACATAGCCCGAAGAATCGCCAAACTTAAGCGGCAGTGGGCAGGGCACATTGCTCGTAGAACGGATGGCCGATGGGGCCGAAAGGTTCTAGAGTGGCGACCGCGCACCGGAAGACGCAGCGTTGGAAGGCCTCCACAAGGTGGACCGACGACCTGGTGAGGGTCGCGGGAGTGCGGTGGATGCGAGAAGCACAGGATCGGTCATTGTGGCGACGCTTGGGGGAGGCCTATGTCCAACAGTGGACGTCTTTCGGCTGAAATGATGATGATGATGATGAAATGTCATTATTATATTAGAATACATTAACAGTTTTATTACAATTTCCTAACAGGAATTGGAATAGTAGTATGTTTTTGATATAGGGTGTGTAGCTCCGTCCTTTTTCCTCGGACGCTCGCCTCACATTTTAATAGGGCATGATAAGATCCCAGTTCGTAAAAGACTATTTATAAACATAGACATCTTTAGGACCACTAAAACTAACGATGATTTTATCGGAATAGACGTTGTTATATTCACACTTCACACTAATATTGTAACTGGTAAACGTCCGGACCGAGCTCAGGTCGTCGACGGCGCGTACTTGTTCCACGCGCGCCTTAAGGAGATGTCAGCAACTATAGGGGCCAGCAGGGTCGAAGCCTACTGGGGCCAAGGGTCTGATTCTGAAAGGAAGACTCGGCCCTGGTACGAAAGGCAACAAAGGAATAGGAGTGGGTTTTTTAGTAAGTAAAAGTCGCCCAAGAGCGGGGGTTGTCATAAGATGATTTTACCACCGAAAAAAAAAGGCGAAAATTTGTGTGTATGTTTGTTACGTCTTCACGCTCGAACTGCTGAACAGATTCGGATGGGCACACGGGTAGACCATATCCTGGAATAGCATATAGGATACTTTTGATTTCAAGAATATGTGTTCTCTTGGGTCAACTTTCTACTTTCACGCAGGCGAATCCGCTGGCAGTAGCTAGTATATATAATATAATAGAAATGTTTCAAAAGGTTATGGGAGATTATCCTATATATACTTTACCTATATACAGGGTAGCAGAATACAAAACATTATTTTTAGTATGTGCGAAACCTGAATATAGTTTGTTCAGAATTAATAACTGAATCGATTCCAATAATTTTTGCATGTTATATTTTTTCAAGTCACAAGTTGGACACCACCGACACTAAGTACAAAACAGGTCACGGCAGGTCATAGTGGGAATTAGGCGCCAGCGCATAGCTCGGTGCAGGAGCAAAGTCACCCTAATTTCGCCCAGATGGCCCGGTGACCATGTATTTGTGCTGACGACCAGGTAACATAACAAGCATATAACTTTGCGTTTTTTAATAATACAGTTATGAAATTTTGTATATAGATTCTTTACATAAAAGTACTAACACGTGTTTCGGGTTTCGCATATACTAAAACTATTGTTGTTTACTTATGATACCTACCTTTAAAAAGTTTAAGATAAAACATAACAAAGAAAATCCTCAACCTACTCTAAAATGTATACCAATTTAACCCCTCGAAGGCCGATTGTACATACGTCTGTACAACTTGATTGACCTTGAAAAACGCTTAATTGACGTTTTGTACACACGTTTTTACGAATTTTTTTTTGCCGAAAGTTTTGGTTTCTGCATCTTTGTTTTTCCTAGAAAAATCCAGAAAAAGTTATTTTTTAATTATTATTTCTTTTGGTGATTTACGTAAAAACGCGCAATTAAGTAATAATATTACCCCGGGGGGCCCGAGGGGATAAATATCCATTGTCCGTTGAAGGTCCAATATTCCAGTCCAGGTAATCCAGACCTAAATTGCCTTTAGTAATGGATATCAGACCCATGTCACGAGACGTTTATATAGACTATTTCTGGTGCCCCGACTATAGGGAGCTTCGAAGCTCGATTGAAAAAATGGCTTATCGAGCTAGCTTTTTATCCTTTTGACGAATTTATGATTCAACTAGCTTCTACCAGCTGCTTCGCCCGCGTGACATGCATTTCTGTATACAAACTTTAGAACCCCGTTTCATCCCCTTAGGCTTAGGCTGAATTTTGAAAAATCCTTTCTTAGTGCTCGCCTACGTCATAAAAGGAACCCTTGTGCAAAATTTCACGCTCCTAGTCCCAGTAGTTTTTTGCTGTGCGTTGATAATAATATGTCAGTCAGTCAGTTTCTCATTTTATCAACATACATTTAATTTAACTTTGACGACTGAATATTATGACTTTTATTATGATTGATTTTTATTTGTGATTATCTTTTATTTGTTTGTCATTTTTTATTATTTGACATTATATGCAATAATATAAGTAATAATTTTTTGACTAAGCATAATGTAACGTTCTGTTTATGACTTGTAAGAATCCCTTTTTAGTTGGGTAGTCCATGAAATTGAAATTTCGTAATTTTTTGGCCTTTTGCAGCAGTGTTACCTTGAGCTCTAGACACGGGTCATTTTAAAACCTAAACTGAACTGCAAGAGACCGCAGAGTGCCGCAGACCTACGTATAAGGTTTAAATTTCAACTAGTGCGCCTCACTATCAACGATTGCATCACTGTTTACCATCAGGTGGGATTGCCGTCAACCACTGGTATATATCAATTTAAAAAAAAAACTCGATACCTCCACGCTTTCGCGAGATAAGGGCTTTTAACAGACACAAAGTGATAGCATCACTTTGTGGTCACTGTGTGGTAAGGATTCCAGTTTTTCCTTTTGAGATACGGAACTCTGAATAAAAGTAGAATACTAAGTTTTGAATTTGCTGATGACCTCAAAGCTCAGTTGAAAAGCCAGTGTAACTGAATTCTATTACTACGGACCTCGGACAAGCTGCCTACTGTAAACCATAACAGCTTAGCTTAAAGCTTTACTATCCTTCTCAGAACTCCAATAAAGCTTGAAGAAAATAACACTGAACGCTTGAGTAATGATAGCAATCATTTAGAGTCGATTGCTAATACGTTTTCAACAAATCGCAAGTCACCCGATCGAATCAATCAGACCCAATGAGGGAATTTACGCCAACAAATTGATCGGCAGAAGGAGACTGTTCTTCAAATTGAGGGAATGGGTGCTTAAGAGCCGGTTGTAGTCATTGAATATTTTGTATGAACTCTGCCCGAGTCTATGTCGATTTCGCGGCCCTGTAACAGCGGTTATATATATATATATATAAAAAAACAATAACGAGGTCCTTTTACAAAACAACCTAAACTATTGTTTGTAAGTTACAATTCCCTCAAATATTTCAGTGACGTAATCTCGTTGATATACACGTTTGGAATCATAAGTTAAGGCCAACTAATTTATATCATGTTTTGATTTTTGCTCGGTGGTTGGGCATATAGTCAATTTTAATCAAATAATTTTTCATGGTGTTCTCATTTATATTTGTGGTTTTTCAGAGGTTTTAAAAAGTCCAAAATGAGTAGAACCTGGGCTTAATATTGAAAATACTCGTAACTAACAACTATCTTACCACTAGGTTAGAATGAAATTTTTGTTTAACTATTTTTTTATTGCTGATAGGCTCACGCTTGACCACTATCTCATTTGATGGTAAGCGATGATGTGGTCGACGATGGAGCACGCTAGCCCAGAACTACTATTCACTCTTGACTTAAGGATTATAAGGTTGTAGCTATCAGATTAGACTCAGGCAGGGAATTCCACTCTTTTCACCCCCCAAAACTAGAAAATTATGCTAAGGGATCATACTTCCGGAATAATGAGTATTTTATGTCCTATTCTAGGACATAGTCTACCGGTGTGATAAATTTCATCGAAATTCGTTTAACCGTTTAACCGTGAAGGACTAACAAACATACACACACACACACACATACATACGTCAGAAATGCGGCAGACATGTTCTGTCCAGTCCCATTTAAGTTATATAATGTATCTATGGTCCTAAATATTTGGCGAAACGTCTTGTAACTATGTAAAATAAAATATATATAATATGTCTATTCCTGGTTGCCTGAAAGAGACTGCGGAATACGATAATACCGCTCATTGTATCTATCTATTTAGGTATGGTTTCCGCACTTAGTCCTATGTTGACCATTTTACGTTTGCCACGGCGGCCATAACCTTAGGTGGGCTCATTCCAACCAGCCCACCTCTCTCAAAAACAGATTAGGCCTCTTAGGTTTTTCAGGGCATCAATAAGGGAGTTCGGGGATCCTAACGTTCGTGTATGTATTTCAGTGACACCTGTGCAGTCTAGGAGCACATGTGCAATTGTCTCTTCCCCCTCCAAACATGCTTTGCACAGGGAACTGTCTGTGATGCCTATTGTGTGGAGGTGCTTATTCAGTGTGCAGTGTCCGGTAATGGTCCCCGTCACCAGGCGCAGACCGCCTCTGTCTAGTCTTATGCCGCTCATTGTATTTGAGATAAATAATAACTAAATATACTTTAAGAAAAGCAGGTCGATTCCAAGAATAAGTCTAGACGATGTTTTCGGTGGTCGTAAGTCGTTTCGACCAAAATAATGCTAATGTTTTTTAAACGACTTGTTTAATAAAAAATTATGTAAATTGTTTACGCCATTAGGACTAGCTTTTAGTTACAAAAAAATATATTTTGCTGCCTTTTTAATATAGGTAGGTAAATAATTTTTTTTTAGTGGAAAATCATAAAATTATGCTTCCCGCTCTGGATGGAGCGAGAGAGTGTTAGACTTTAAACTCGTTAAAAAATAAAAGGCCCGTTTTGACATTTGAGAAATAACCTAGAATGTAAGCATAATCACCCTTTTGATGTTCCCACTGCTGGGACTCCTCTCTAGGAGAGGGAATAGGCCGTAATCCACCACGCGGGCCCAGTGCGGGTTGGTGGATGTTACATGTCTTCGAATTTTTAGGTTCTAGGACATGCCGGTTTCCTCACGATGTTTTCCTACACCGTTTTGAGAGCACAGTGGTGATGAAATAAATTACACAAAGTAATCGTCTGTCTGAGTTTGAACCCGCAACCTACAACTCGTAAGTCAGGGCCGTTACCACTGGGCCACCACTGCTCTCCTCTAGAGTGAACGGAACGAAATTGAAAGAAACAATAAAATAATAATTAATTACATAGTGTTTTAAAACATTTTTATGGTGCGTTAAATAATATGATGGAATATATTGCGAGTATTGTTTTTGCGTATTTAAGTATTCGTTTTGACAGATGTCAAAACAGGCCTTTTATTTTTTGACAACTTTAACCGACTAACACCCACCTGTGCTCCTTTCAGTAGCCCTTTGTGTTTCAGGGTTACGGTAACTCTAACTAGCATACTCGTAGGTACCTAAAATATTTTTATTTGATTATTTATTAATTGACTGACCTGTTGTGTTTGTGTAGTGGTTAATGGCCTTGACTGCTATCCCACCCAGGACAAATATTTGTGTGATGAGCACGGTCATTTGTTCTGTGTCTGGGTGTAATTTATCTATAATATGTACATACTACATACTACATATTCAGAAATATATAAGTATGTATGTTTATCAGTTGTCTAGTACTCATAACACAAGCTCTGCTTAGCTTGAGACTAGACGGCGTTGTGTGATATGTGATAGTTGTGAAAAAAAACAATAATGTAAACCTAAAATGTTCCTCAAGTTAATGAACCTTCTTGAAAACTACGCATTCTACAACACTCTTCAAGAAACTCATACCTTTCTGCCAGGTTGTTGATGCTGCATTTGAGGCGGCGCAATGAGCCTCAGAGGCGGAGGGGCTTGAGGCAATGCGGCGAGGAGTGGTGGTACTAGCGGTACCACCCCACCCATGGGCAGGGCCACTGCAAATTTCTGCAGGCCCATGGTCCAGGGTAGGAACCACCCCCCTCCCGCCTGCATCGCGCCCCCCCCGGGCCCGTACCACGCCAGTGCGATCAGCTGCTGGCACCCCACATGAACACTAACACTGTTATCGTTGAGAGGACTTTTTTGACATGTAGTTGTAACACTTCACTTGTACCTGGGGACAAAAGAGACATATGGTTAATTGAGTTATCACAGCAGCATGGAGCTCGTGGTGCAGTAGTGACAAACACACAATTTTAATTTTTATTGTTCATCATCATTTCAGCCGATAGACGTCCACTGTTGTCTGTTGTTATTGTCGTTGTCGTCTGCTGTTGTTTATTTATTGATTATTTATTTATGTATACTTTTAATTTTACTTTTTTATTCTGTTTTTTTGTTGTTCTATTGGTACTTCAATTTTATTTTATTTATATGATGTTATTTGTTTTGATTATTGTAAAGTTATATTTGATTTTAATTCTTTATGTAATGTATCTATAGACTATGTCTAAATTAAATGAATTAATAATAGGCCTCACCAAAGCGTCGCCATAGCGACCGGTCCTATACAACTCGCATCCATCGGATTCCCGCGACCCTCACCATCTCTCTCTCGTCATCGGTTCACCTTGTGGGAGGCCTTCAAATGAAGCGTCTTCCGGTACGCGATTTTATTGATTGTTACTATTTTTTTCTGTCTAACCAAGGAGTAACGTGTAGCTTAGTAACTGGGTTGTGAAGATCTGATAGGCAGTCGCTCCATGTAAAACACAGGTATTTAGACTCATCTGGTCAGACAGGAAAGCCGACCCTAAGGTTATATGTTTGTGGAGGCACCCACGATATATGAGTAATTATTAGTGAGGGGCAACGTTATCAAAAGATATATCAATAAAGGTACAAGTTCGTAGCCGACTGCACGCAGCAGCAGCAGACGACATGTCGTTGTTTCATGTCGCCACGACACGTCGTTGCGTCATATGGCTGCAGTCATGATTTCGAACCCGACTGCAGATGGCATCGAGTTGGTTCCGAGTGCTCCGTGAAACAAGATATCTGACGTGTTCGAGAATAATCAACGTGTCGTTTGCTCCGGCGTCAGCGGCACTACTGATCTGCGGTCGGACGACACTGCCGTCTGCCGCTCGACGACGCATCGCTAGCTTCATGTCGCTAACTATGGAGGGAATTTCATAGAAATACGTAGAAACCAGTCGTGTCGCTGCGACACGTCGTCTGCTGTTGCTGCGTGCAGTCGGCTACCAACTTGTACCTTTATTCGGAAACAGATTTTGACCATTGGATTACAAGTAGTTTGTAGGTACTGGCTAGATAAAAAAAAAATAAAGGTTTGCCTAAAAAAAAAGATCGAATGTTGTGCGTCATGTTGGGGAACATTCTGTCCCCAAATGTATTTGAGGCTATACAGAGGCATAAAAAGTCAAGCCATTTGCCTACATGACCGTAAGCAGTAGGTAAACTGGTTCTTACATCTGTATAAGTTACAAACATAGCGACAGAGCTAGTTTTTCTACAAATACCTCTAGCACATCACTAAACTGTCACATTAGATGTGAATCAGAAGATTTATCGTATTCCTGGATGCTCATCTACTTCTCACGGATATGTGAAGGAGGAATTTTATATCAATCATAATTACAATAGCTATCACAAAAAACCGGGCAAGTGCGAGGCAAAGATCTTTCTTCAAAAAAATTACGTAAATCCGAGACTTGACCGATGTTTTGTGATCTGTAGGTAAAAAATAAATTTAAGATTAATGTTTGTTATGCCAAATATGCAGTAAACACAAAAATATTTATGAAGACAGATGTAAATGTTAGATAGATTCAAGAAGTTTTTCATAGCAACCAACAAATATAAATCAATTGCACAATAAAAGTAACATCACCAACAAAAGTGTTTACGCAAATAACACCTTTCCTCTACCAAACGGTATAGTAAAAAAGTCTCATAAAAAAAAAACCAACCAGCTATTTCATTTGTTTAGCATATCGAATACGTCTACTCGTATAGATCAAAGAAATAGCGACTGTCTGCGTATGCGTTTACTGGAGTGGAAAACGAAAGAAAACGCTCGAAATACGCGCGTGTCAGTGTAAAAGATGGATAGAAGTTTAAGTCGCATCATTTCGGATGGACTGAAATAGACTGTTTGACTTACCTATTCTGTTTGAACGGTTTGTGCCTATTTTCTTCAGTTTCCATTAGACGAGATAAGATTAATGGACATTTAAATTGAGTTTAGTAGAGTATGGTATTTATAGAGTTTAGTAAAGTATAGTATGATTTCATTCATTACAAAATCCAAGTGAATGTAAGTGAATGTGAATACGATGGCGACAATTTATTATACTACTGTCCGTAGGCAAAACCGGCAAAAAAATCACGTTTGTCGTATGAGAACCTCTTAAATATTTATTTTATTTTGTTTTTTATTATTTGTTGTTATGGCGACAACAGAAGTACATCATGAGTGTGAAAATTTCAACTAACTATCACGGTTCATGAGACAGCCTGTTGACAGACGGACGGACAGAGGAGTCCTAGTAATAGGGTCCCGTTTTACCCTTTGGGTACGGAACCATAAAAATTGTGCAAGTGCGAGTCGGACTAGCACAGGAAGGGTTCCGTGCTACAATATTGAAATCTAGTAAAGAAACGCTGACAAAATAACGTTTCTTCTATGGGAATCCCATGTATTTTTTTATTTGGAATCTCATGTTTTTGTAGCGGCAATAAAAATACATAATTACACAAGCTGTGAAAATTGCAAATCTCTATCTCTTACGGTTTATGAGATACAGCCCGCTGACAGATGGACGGAAAGACAGACGGACGGACGTAGGGTCCCGTACGAACCTTAAAGATCAAAACAATAATAAATCAAGATAGTCTATAATTATATAAAAAATCCGTTCGCCGCCTTCCGATGTCGCACGACAGTAGCCGAAGATTACCGAGTGACCGAATGCGCCCGAATACTATGAAAGGTTTTCGGCCCTTTGATTTCTGTTCTATTTAAATTATTTATTTGACACTTGATATGGTAGCAATGTTTAACTTAACCTTATAAATACGTATATACATATTGTACTCGTACTTTACAAAGTTGAACTTTTGATTTACTGTTTTATAATAATCTCGATGGCATCACATGTCCCGGACGGAGGCGTGAAATTGAAAGGGACTCCAATTAGCAGCGTGACTGTACCGTGATTTTAATTTCTTTGACACACACTTTTTGTCACGGCTGTACTTTTTCTAGAATAGAAGCTCAAAGCTAATTGGTATTACGGTGGATTATCAAAGAAATGTGTATGTATGCAGGTAAATGATAATCAAACACAAAAAAACACGGTTGGTCCATTTTGCTTAGAACTGACACCTATATTGGTGTCCAAATGCGTAAACGTAAACACAGCAATAAATGATATGCGGGATTGTTTATAAGAGTTACCGCGATCGTGAAACGCAAAGGGCAAAACTTGCCCGGTTGTCACCATGGTGTGGACCGCCCGGAGGACACGGTGGAGGTGTGCCCCGCTTGGGCAAAACACCGCCGTATCCTCGTGGGGGCGATCGGCGGCGATCTCTCGCGCCGGGCCTTGGTACAGGCCATGGTCCGGAGCGAGGAGTGACAGGCGGTCGCCTCCTTCTACGAAGCAGTAATGCTAGCAAAGGAAGAGGCCGCACGTGCACGTGTGGGGCAATGGTCCTCGCGCCCCAGCCGCCGGGATTCCGATCTCGATTTTTGGCCACCGTAGGCGCGGGCGTGCGGACGGCGAGCAATGGGTAGCTCGCCGTCCGAACATCTGGTAACGGTCCGGACCGAGCCCAAGTCGTCGACGGCGCGTACTGTTCCACGCGCGCCTCAAGGAGATTTCAAACCGTAGGGGCCCAGCAGGGTCAAAGCCTACTGGGGCCTAGGGTCTGCTTCTGAAACGAAGACTCGGCCCTGGTACGAAAGGCTACAAAGGAACAGGAGTGGGTTTTTAGTCAGTAAAAGTCTGACACTATCTCTCACTCTGCCCAAGAGCGGGGGATGTCATTGGATGATTTTCCCACCGAAAAAAAAGGGAAAAACTTGGTTTAAAAGGTGTGAAAGTTTTTATGAAAACATTGAAACGAACTCGCTGGTAAAGTGCTAGTTTATTATAAAATGGTCACTTAAAAATCAATTTAAAAAAATTCAAATACATACAACTGGAAATTCAAAGACTAATAAAATGTTTAATAAATATATAATATTAATTATTAAACATTTTATTAGTCTATATTTGATGATGAAATAACGTAGATATAAGAATTACTAACAGATATTGCCGACCAAATGTTGTCCTATTAATAGATTATTATTATTATAAGCTACGGATTGAAATTGTCTCAAATATTAGTCCAAGCATAGATATGGATCGCCTTGCTTACTGAAAATCATGCACCTATTCTAACTGCAATTTTTATCTCGTCCTCATCATCTGTTTCCTCATGATGTTTTCCTTCACCGTTTTGAGAGGGAAAAGGATTACACGATTCAAATTAAAATTTCTTTACAGTGAGTCAAAGATCATTTTAGTATTTCCTCATCAGCATTTTCTGTAAAAAAAGTTTTCAAAGCATTACATCTAATACCTAGTATTATTTTTAAATGGCGTCCACCAAATGAGATCGATGTTTTGAGCTCCGTCCAAGAATTTTAACAAAGAAAATAATGCGATAGTGACTAACACTATCAAGATTTGAGTGTATTATTGTTCCATTGTAATTGGGATATTTTTACAGCTGTGATGCAATTTTAAAAGCTACATTATTTTTTAGTTTTTTATTTTTTAAACCTATATTTACAACTGCATGACTTTTGTTTAGACAAACTGTTATGTGTTTCGTGATAAAGTGAATAAAAAAAAGAATGTAGCAAGAAATGAAAGTACGCAAGAATTTGTTCTAAATATAGGACGAAGTATAGAACTCGTTGGACAGATGGTTGATAGGGATAAAAGGTTCTGGCGTGGCAAACGCGTACCGGAAGACGCAGCGTTTGAAAGCCTCCGATTAGGAGAACCGATGCCCTGGTGAGGGTCGCGGGAATCTGATGGATGTGAGACGCACAGTGACGCCACAATGATTGGTCCTGTGATTATGTCCAGCAGTAGACATCTTCCGACCACAATGATAATAATCATGATAAGACACAGGTCTTTATTGTTTAACTATTATATTTGTATACCAACAGAGTGACATATTCGCACTAGCAAAAAAACTATTTAAATAATGAAGTTCCTTTTCCACTCGCCTATCGTCAACATCGAGCATGGTTTAAAAGGTTGTTGCTTCATCTAATGCAATCCAACGTGATGTTTGATGAAGAGGCAATGCAAAAAAGAGAGATAACGCAACAACAAGAGCGGGGGATGTCATTGGATGATTTTCCCACCGAAAAAAAAGGGAAAAACTTGGTTTAAAAGGTGTGAAAGTTTTTATGAAAACATTGAAACGAACTCGCTGGTAAAGTGCTAGTTTATTATAAAATGGTCACTTAAAAATCAATTTAAAAAAATTCAAATACATACAACTGGAAATTCAAAGACTAATAAAATGTTTAATAAATATATAATATTAATTATTAAACATTTTATTAGTCTATATTTGATGATGAAATAACGTAGATATAAGAATTACTAACAGATATTGCCGACCAAATGTTGTCCTATTAATAGATTATTATTATTATAAGCTACGGATTGAAATTGTCTCAAATATTAGTCCAAGCATAGATATGGATCGCCTTGCTTACTGAAAATCATGCACCTATTCTAACTGCAATTTTTATCTCGTCCTCATCATCTGTTTCCTCATGATGTTTTCCTTCACCGTTTTGAGAGGGAAAAGGATTACACGATTCAAATTAAAATTTCTTTACAGTGAGTCAAAGATCATTTTAGTATTTCCTCATCAGCATTTTCTGTAAAAAAAGTTTTCAAAGCATTACATCTAATACCTAGTATTATTTTTAAATGGCGTCCACCAAATGAGATCGATGTTTTGAGCTCCGTCCAAGAATTTTAACAAAGAAAATAATGCGATAGTGACTAACACTATCAAGATTTGAGTGTATTATTGTTCCATTGTAATTGGGATATTTTTACAGCTGTGATGCAATTTTAAAAGCTACATTATTTTTTAGTTTTTTATTTTTTAAACCTATATTTACAACTGCATGACTTTTGTTTAGACAAACTGTTATGTGTTTCGTGATAAAGTGAATAAAAAAAAGAATGTAGCAAGAAATGAAAGTACGCAAGAATTTGTTCTAAATATAGGACGAAGTATAGAACTCGTTGGACAGATGGTTGATAGGGATAAAAGGTTCTGGCGTGGCAAACGCGTACCGGAAGACGCAGCGTTTGAAAGCCTCCGATTAGGAGAACCGATGCCCTGGTGAGGGTCGCGGGAATCTGATGGATGTGAGACGCACAGTGACGCCACAATGATTGGTCCTGTGATTATGTCCAGCAGTAGACATCTTCCGACCACAATGATAATAATCATGATAAGACACAGGTCTTTATTGTTTAACTATTATATTTGTATACCAACAGAGTGACATATTCGCACTAGCAAAAAAACTATTTAAATAATGAAGTTCCTTTTCCACTCGCCTATCGTCAACATCGAGCATGGTTTAAAAGGTTGTTGCTTCATCTAATGCAATCCAACGTGATGTTTGATGAAGAGGCAATGCAAAAAAGAGAGATAACGCCTGAAAACTCTGTTGATATACGGTAATTCCGTGATTTACTTAGGAAATACTTGATTTTTTTAAACCCTTAAAAGTTTTTTAGATTTTGTTTTGTCACTCAGAATCTCGATTAAATAGGCAAGACCTTTATTGATGTACTTTTTATATTTTTATTATATGAGTATATTATGGCGGGCCAAAGTTCACGTAAAATAGCAGATTTTCAGAGGTCTTTACTAGATTAGTTTTACACAAATTTATGTTTTAGAAGAAGAAGCTCAGATAATATCTACAAGATAGCTGTGTATCCAAAATATCTAGAGCAAAATGTGAGCGGTTGTATGAAAATATACCTCGAAAAGGACGCTCTTAAATAACGTTTTTTTATGGAACTTGTTCAAAAGATTAAACAATTTTTATGAAGAAGCATGGGAATATTTGTTCCAGTAAAAAATCATAGAAAAGCATCTAAGAAAATAAAGCAACTGTTTTACTAAACAAACACAGAACACAAATCGTTACACATACTCGTAAATATTATTTATTCTTTGATTACTTTTTCAAAAAATTATTTATGCGGTTCATTTCTGACAGCAAACGCCAGTTTGTCAAAATGGCGACCGTAAAAGTCATTCTTTGATTACTTTACGGTGTTTCTAGAAACAATATGGTGCTTTTTGTTTGTGGCAACTCTACGGATGTTATTCATCAACTTAAATTATGTGCTGGGAATATTTCAAGGTTCAGAATCGGATGCAAGGTTTTCAGAATAACTTTTGAATACGTGTCAATTTTTATTTAATCTGAAGTGCATTATTTCGGTTTGATCGCGTTGATTGTATTCATTTGCCATTTTTAGGGTTCCGTACCTCAAAAGGAAAAAACGGAACCCTTATAGGATCACTTTGTTGTCTGTCCGTCTGTCTGTCTGTCTGTCTGTCAAGACCCTTTATCTTGGGAACGCTTGAAGGTATTGAGTTGAAATTAAAAGCATAATTATACTCAAGTCTGCGAACTCTTGAAGCTGTAAAAAAATTAAACTTGTACGTTAACGAGAAGAAAGGTACTTCGGTTTATGTGTCAAAAAACGTACATTTCGACACTCTCGAGGAAATCAAAATTTATAGGGTACTTTCTCGTTGACCCAGAATCCTGAAATTTGGCATAAAGCAAGCTCTTATAGCACATGTATAGGAATAAATCTGAAAACTGTAAATTTGTAGTTATTGTCATTTAAAAAAAAGCGGTTCGGAAAAATATTTACATAGGTAAGTTTGTACGGAAACCTCATACGTACGGCTCGTACGTCGATCATCCACACAATTGACAAAGGGGTGAAGAGGTATATCACGGCTATCAGGACAATTCTGGAAGTACGGTCAAGAAGAAGAGAAACCTTACTGGATTATACATCCTTCTGCCGAGCACGTTTGCTCTTGCGAATCTCCGCTCAAGCCAGCCAATAAAGACAAGAGAGAGGTGGGAGCTTTGCTCCTCGTCAGTATTCACAAAGGCCAACCAATAAAGGCAAGCCGGAGATGAAGAACAAGAATTCTCCCGGGAGATCGGGTTCGTGGAATCGCTAATGCCCAACAGTTCGCCACAAAACTGCCCTGCGGAATGTATCTTTCTAAGTCTGGGCCCTCACCCTAGGTGTGTTTGGGCTTAGCAAACTACCGATACAGATCTAGGGTTTTCTGGAGCACACAAGCGCCACCACGACGTTAACGTAGAGATACGGCGATGGGGTTATACATATTATTATTATTTATATCAGATACATCCATATTATAATAATAATAATAATATTCCACAACTATCACACAACGCCGTCTAGTCTCAAGCTAAGCAGAGCTTGTGTTATGAGCACTAGACAACTGATAAACATACTTATATATTTCTAAATACATACATATTATAGATAAATTACACCCAGACACAGAACAAATGATCGTGCTCATCACACAAACATTTGTCCTGGGTGGGAATCGAACCCACGACCTCCGGCATAGCAGTCAGGGCCACTAACTACTAGACCAACAGGCCGGTCAAATATTATGTTAGTAGAACTTAAAACTATGTTAGTAACATTGCTCATTAAAATAAATAGAGAAAAAAAATTGGTTGCCTGTAAAGTCGGTATACGGGCGAAAGTTTTACGTGACAACGACTTTGAGTGGTAAAATAATTTTAATGTGAATATTCATTCGTATAGTAGGAAGAATATGTCTGTCTCTCCCGCTCTTAGGCGGGCTAACCATGCCCGAGTGGAAGGGACGCGTGCCTCTCACTCGCTCTCATTGTGAGCGCATAACGTGAGCGGAGCGTAACGCAGTTTCTTGAAGTGTCACCCGGCAAACCAATTTATAAGACGTTGTCACGTCAAAAAAACAATTCATAAACCTATACATATATCTGTGCCCGCTTGCCGTTGCCCCAGACCTACAGCTGTGCAAACGAGTCCAGTGCAGGCTTATCAGCTATCACCCTCAAAATGCTGTTGGTGCTCCCCCGAATCCTTCACATCAGGGATGCTGTTCTCTTTCGCATAATAGCTTGAAAGCTATCTATATGTGCTTCAGCAAACATGCCCGATGCGCTACATAATCGCGGGAGCCCCAACACCACCCTAAAGGCGTTATTATATCTACTGAATGCGAAGAACGTTGTAGGCCCTCTGCGTATGTCTGACCCATAGGCTGTACGTGTAGAAAAGAATGCTTATGTCTGCATGTATATGCTTGCACCTTCTTATCCTTTCTCTACAATGGTTAAGGGTTCACCAACAATAATATTTGCTTGGCGGTACAACCCTTGCGCAGAGCATTTTCAAAGGGAAGTTTTTTGCAAATTGGCTGAAATATCTTTTTGAATAAACATTACTGAGCCACTCAGGGTTGAGTATGGAGGTTGTGACATCAAAGAACTGTTGTTGAGCTTGTAGAAGATAGCTTTCTATGTTATTTTCAAAGTTATCCTCTTGCTTTTAGGAAGTAAAGGAACAAGGAAATTCTAGCCAATATTTTCTAATGGTTTATGTAAATAATGGTATTGCAATGTAATTAATAGTTATTTTTGTGAGAAGATAGCTTGTTATAGGTTTTTTTTCGGGTGGGAAAATCATCTAATGACATCCCCCGCCCTTGGGCGGAGCGGGAGATAGTGTCAGACTTTTACTGACTAAAAACACACTCCTGTTCCTTCTGTTCCATTGTTCCAGGGCCCCGGGGATCTCTTTCGCATCACCCATGGCCCAAGTAGGCTTCGACCCGGTTGCTGACATCTCCTTGAGGCGCACCGTCGATGACTTGGGCTCGGTCCGGACGGTTACCGGACGATCGGACGGCGAGCTACCCATCGCATGCTGCCCGCAAGCCCGCGAGCTTGTTGTGAGTCTGATACCAATAAATTGCGGTCACGTGGAAAATCATCAAATGACTAGGTTGAGCGGAAGGGAGAATCAGACTTTTACTGCATAAAACCCAGTGTTCTTTCAGTTGCCCTTTTTAGTGAGGGCTACGGTAAATCTTTCAAACAATCCACAGCTATGGCAGACGTCGACCCTAACTGGCCCCTTCAATTTTGCTGATATATCTTTGAGACGCGACTTCGGCTTGGTCGCTACTGGACGACCGGACGGCGAGCTACCTATGGCCCACCGTCTTCGAGCCCGTGGCTATAGTGGTCAAAAATCGTTTGAATGGCTACAGAGATCTTTTATTAGTATTTCAAAAGTGCATAATATCCTCTACATATAAGTAGTTTATTCTTTATATAAAAATAATGGAAGCCGAAAAAAAAACAAGTTTACTAATGCCAATTGAATAACGTTAGAACAAAAGACAATAATGACATAAATCACTAAACAAAGCAAATAAATTTGATGACAAAACAAAATATGACACGCTTTATAACTTTCAATATAAAATCAAAATTGTTTCCACTCAGTTGGAACCGCGCCGGTCGGTGTAAATATCCACAAAGTCGGTCATAGTTGACTTAACAGATCGATGGGCTATTACCAGGACAATGGGGACTTTTGTTCGCTTGTTGGACGCGACTGTACGTCAAAACCAAGCGTAGCGATGTGACACGCAAGTGTGGTACCGATATTTACGTGGTCATTTATTAATTTAACAATATTTTTATAGAAAAACTATCTGACTCTGCAAATGTTGTTCTGCCAGTTAAAAGGAGGGTAAAAAATAGCTTACAAACTATACTCAAACCTGCCAAATTTACATAAAATTTTCATAAAAATCAGTCAAGCCGTTTCGGAAGAGTTCGATAACAAACACTGTGGCACGAGATTTTCATATATGTATTATATAAATAAAAACGCTTTAGCGTGGAATGTGTGCACTTTTCATTTTGCCATTTAGAAATTCAGGGTTTATTAATATAAGTCAATTTTCCCAAATTTTATCAATAAGTCCTCTATATTTCAAGCAAAAACATTTTCTTTTCGTCTCTTTTTTTAATCAGACATCAAAGAAACTTGTTTCTAAGAAAAAGGGAAGGAGGTATTTGATTCTAAGACTAGAAATTCTATAAAGAACACAAAAACCTAATTTTATTAAGATTCTTTTCACAGCAAGGGAATATTTTGAATAGCCCCACGACCTTTCCTCTTTGTCCAAATACGGAACTCCCAGAACCAGGATTCCATTCTGTTATCATCGTCAATTTCTAAACGGAACAATAGTTTCAATATTGATGAAAACCAAAACCGGTACCCAATTACCTAGGATCATGCTTCCTACGCCTGATTGGGTCTTTTCATTATGGAATGCTAAATGCGCCGAAATGCCATCTGGGATCGGTACCGAGTATTGTTCGATGATCGAGATATTTGATTCGATATTCATTATTCGGTTTCGATTGTTTGGTATCGTATTGTTTGCATCCCTATTATTCAGGATGGTTTTGTTTGGGTATCAATATGATGCAGTTATTTGTGAATAAATGTGGTTTAATCAAACATCGCTTTGAGTTTGTTTGTTGACACATTCATGTAGCTCCTGAATACAGAACATTGTGCTTAATTTAGCATTCATCGCATTAGAAACAGGAAAGGATAATGAATTAAATAGAAATTATTATTTATAAAATTAAATAAAAAATTGAGATAGACCTTTTTTATGGGTGAAAATCACCCAATGACTTCTCCCTGACTAAAACCACACCTGTGTCCTTTTGTTGCCCTTTGCTTTTTAGGACTACGGGTTTCCTTTTCAGAAATTCCCCGCGGTCCTAGCTAGCGGGTATCGGCCCTGCTGAGCCCCTACGGTTTGCTGACATCTCTTTGAGAAGCGCGTGGATCACTATGCGCTGTTGACGACTGGGCTAGGTCCGGTCAATTACCGGAAGGCCGGACGACGATCTACCCATTGCTTGATGTCCGCAAGCCCGAGTCTACCATGGCTGGTAGTCGGGGTCGGAATTTCGG
Organism: Mythimna pallens; assembly: GCA_961205895.1. Taxonomy (NCBI): domain Eukaryota; kingdom Metazoa; phylum Arthropoda; class Insecta; order Lepidoptera; family Noctuidae; genus Mythimna; species Mythimna pallens. The sequence continues at coordinate 4,713,074 of OY540830.1, forward strand.
CGGCTGGGGCGAGGTTATTCGTTCCCTCACGCGTGCGGCTTCGTCCTTTGCTAGCATTCCTCCTCGCTCCAGACCATAGCCCGAACCACCCGATTGCCTCCAGCCACACCTCAAAGAGTAGACTCACCGCCGTGATGGCGTGCCCAAGTTGAGATAGACCTATGATTTTCACAAAAATGGCCTCATGGGTTCCATGGATCGGCTACTGCTCAACGAAATTCAATTGGATATGAAACAACATTTGCTTATTGTATTTTAACAGTTAAATGAGGGAATTAGGTTGAACTATAACTGTTACGTTGGCAGATTGTCAACTCAAAAAAGTTTTAAAAAGAAAGTATTACCAGACTATTTCGACAACATATTGTGTTGTAGCGTACGGTTCCTCAAAGTACTTAGTTGCTGAACGTTCCTGGGACCCGCGAACAGTTGATTGTATGAACAAGGTTCATGTTTGCTTAGAAATACAAATAGGCACTAGTTGTAGGAATAAGACAATTTGTAGGTATTCTACTCATTTGATATCTGAATCCCATAGAATGTTATTGAAATATACCGTAGTATTAAATAGGTATATCTAGTGGTTGGTTAGTATTTTCGTCAAATGATTATTTAACACATAATATTGAGTATCGAGTATTGATATACCACATCTCTAGGATGTCAGCTATGCATGACAGTTGTTTAAGCTAATATTTTGAAATTCAAATAAAGAACAATCTACCAATTCATTCTTTTATTCGATATCAAACGCCACGCCTCACCAATTCGTATCACAAAATCGATACATCGATTTAGAAATTCAACTAATGGGTTACAAATAAGGAGGGGTACAATTACCCGACCGGAATTTATGGCCAGTTCCTCCCACTTAACAATGTGGAATAGTGTAACGTTCTCTTAATAATTAAAAATCGTGGGAACGAATCCCTTTATTTCGTTTATGGGTCAACACGAATATTTTGGTCCATTCGACTCGAGTTTACGACGCATTCTTTTGAATATCGAAGGGCAAAGAACAGATTTAGAGGTGCCCTTGTTCCAACAATTTTGTTTAAGATTTTTATTGTTGGAACAAAATGTTCAATATTTTATTGCTTGTTAACAGGAATCTATAAACTTATTATTGGAAGATAAATTGGATAATGAATAGACGTTTATCGATATTTTTATAGTTCAAAATTGTTTCCTACTTTTCCTACGTCGATTCTTTATGACCATTGATAATTTTAACACACATTAATGATAGATGAAAATCAAAAGGAATCTGGTATAAAAGTATATACAGAGTAAGCCTTCTTATATACATATATATTGTTTTTCTGTCTTTGCATCAACGCCTAGCTGCTAAGCTGCTAAGCTGATATTTTTTTAGAGATGTTGTTTTTTAGACGTAGACGGAATAACTATAGATTTTTCGAAATTCAACCTTTAAGGCAGAGCAGTGGTGGCCGAGTGGTAACGGCCCCGATTTACGAGCTGTAGGTCGCGGGTTCAAACCCAGCCAGGCGCATTACTTTGTGTAATTTATTTCATCAGCACTGCTGTCAAAACGGTGAAGGAAAACATCGTGAGGAAACCGGGCAAAAAATTCGAAGACATGTAACATTCATCAACCCGCACTGAGCCCGCATAGTGAATTACTCATAAGTGTACAAAAATCGCTTAATAAAAAATTAATTTTAAAAAACTCATAAAAATTTGAAATTAACATATTCATTTAAGTTCCTTTAGTACTTCCAAAATCTAAACGAAAAAAGTACGAAGAAACTTCAAACAAACGAAAATAGACATACTATTCATAATGACGGCTATTCAGAGGTCATGTTATAAAGGTCTGTGACCACTGATGCGTAAAGCCTTGTTAAACCACCGGGTAGTGCCGGAAAACATCACTATGTATGTTTATATGTGTTGAAATACTAATAATATAAGGTTTGTACCCAGGGTCGTGTGTTTGGCCAAGGGGAACGGATACAACCCGGTAGTTATAGTGCTGAGTAAGGTCATGTTGCCTAATCCTGGCGGATAATGCGCTCGAGAAGGTTTAAAGTCACTGAGACGGGTAATGGAGAGGACTATACTGTTTTTTTTTCTTTTTTGAAGTGGGATTTCATCAAATTATTTGTCCCGCTTTATGGTGAACCGGTACTTCCACTGACCCCCATTGTAGGACACAGACATCCCCCAAGTGTCGTCGTAATGACCGGTCCTGTGAATCTCGCAATCATCGGATTGCCGCGACCCTCACCAGGTCATCGGTACAGCGTGTGGGAGGCCTTTTAACGCTGCATCTTCCGGTACGTGGTCTTCTGCGAGCAATGTGTCCTGCCTACTGCCATTTAAGCCTGGTGATTCTTTGGGCTGTGTCGGAAACCTTGGTCCTCCTGCGGATTTCTTCATTACTGACATGATAACGCAAGGAAACTCCGAGCATAACCCTTTCCATTGCCCTTTGTGTGACTTTAAGTCGTCTGATGAGGCCCAGTGTAAGAGACAACGTTTCGGAACCGTATGTCATCACTGGCAACATCATCACAGCACTGGTCATAGACTTTCATCTTGAGACACGGAACGCTGCCCAGCCGAGTCGGATTCGACGATTGACCTCTTTCTCGAAGTTAGACCTACCCAACTGGACCGTCTGTCCCAGGTAAACGTAGTCGTCCACAACTTTAAGTGTACTGGTCATATAAAGATTTTAAGTATTGATTTCAAAATTAGAACTTTCATGAAAAAATAGTGACTAGTTTTTAACACAAGCATAATATAACCATACACCACTTTTATAGCGTAAATAGGTGCCTTATGACATAGTGTTTGCTAAGTTAAGTGACCCAAAAACCGTCCTGTCAAATGATGTCAAACGTTTTAGGTTTATAGGTAATAAAAATAGGTATGACCTAAAGAGCTAGTCCATTTAGTTTATGAGCCATCATGCAATTTGGACAAGAATTGGGTAGGGAGACGGAGGTCATGTGCTGTCTTTATTTTCTGAAATGAAAGTGGTTTCTAGCGGTTCTCTAATTGTAAGTTGGGAGAATTGCGTGTTTTAGGTCTTTGCTTTAAGTGATAGGGTATATCAATCAATCAATCAATCAATCAATCAAAATATTTATTTGCTAGAATATGGTACATAAGGTGTTACAGTATATTTGTTTCAGCATATCCTGCCATAACATGGCGTGCAAATATATTCACAGTCAGTGTTGTCAGTTACCCGATCTTGTCGATTACACATTCTATTGACTTGTCTTCTAAATAGTCCTTAACGGTATAATATCTTTTAAACAATAACAGATTAAAAAGTATTTTTTTAAACATTGTCAGTGGTAACTCTTGTAAACTATATGGTAAATGGTTGTAAATAATAATCGACATGCAGTATACATTTTTCTTAAATAATTTTAGCCTTATTTGTGGCAGCCGAAGTCTGTCTTTATGCCGTGTTCGGCTATTTGGCCTGTCAGTGTTTGTCTCGAAAATGTATATCATTAGGGCTAAATGTTACGTACTTACCTATATTCTAAGCAAATAAAAATATTCATTATATCAGTCAAAAAATCGATTGCTGCCGGATATAGGCATATCTTAAGTGTCATCACATCGTTGTCGTCGTCTGAGGCCATAGGTGGACTTCCGAAAGGGAAACCCAGGGTCCTGGAACGCAAGGCAAAGAAGAAACATAGGTGTGGTTTTAGTCAGTTAAAGTCTGACACGTCCTGACGCTCCGCCCTATAGTGGGAGAAGTCATTGGATGATTTTACAACAACAAAAAAAAGAAACGCATATCCCTCTCCATTGCTCTTTCTCGGTGACTAAACCTTCTCCAAGTGACGTCATCAAAATCAGTGGTCGTCGTCTCATATCGCGGCCTACACCTGGGGCCCAAGTCTGCTATTTTTATAAATGCGTCATTCCACCACAATGCCATTGTCATTTTGCTAAAAGTTCGTAATCTGCTAATTCATAATGAATTGATCATTATGAATTAGCAGAGGCATTGGTCGGTCAATGGTTTTGTAATAGAGTTGTGGTAGAATGACAATATCGAGCTTATTAAAAGCAATGACTGCACAATGACGTTCCAATGGTAGGTCACTGATCAAAGGAACTGTCAAAATTTTAGCAGATTACCGCATACGTCAGACATTCATTTGTCAATATGTACGAGATTACCATTCTATGCCACTTCTTTCAAGGGAGTGTCAGTGATTGACCATTGGGAAAGTCATAATGACTCCAATATATTAGTAGATTAGCAAACTTGTTAAAATCAACAATTATGAAATCAATGATAGACCATTCTGACACTATTGTAATAGCAGACTTGAGTCATCCGTTCACCAATAGCAGGTAGAGGTCATAATCATCATGATTTTAGCCAAAGGACATCCACAGCTGGACATAGGCTTTCTCCAAGTGTCGCCATAATGACTTGTGCGTCTCACATTTCGCAACGGATTTCGATGAAACTTGGTACACGGATAGACCATATTTTTATCCCGGGAGTATGTTCCCTTGGGATCATTTTCTTTTATCACGTGGGCGAAGCGGCTGGCAGCACCTAGTAGCACCAATAAATCAAGGACAGGAAAGGAATACACATCGATTTTTTAGGGTTTCATACCTCAAAAGGAAAAAACGGAACCTTATAGGATCATTTTGTTGTCCGTCTGTCTATCTGTCTGTCAAGACCTTTCGTCCGACTCGCACTTGCCTGGTTTTTTTTTATAAGATAAGTAGGCGTTGGCCAGAGGTCTCAAAGGTTAAATCCAAGGCCAAAAGAATATATTTTTAAGATCTCATTGTGCCAACTAAATGGGGACTTATTAATCCCTTCGCCCTTTATCCAGCTTATTAGGTAACACAATGGGTTGAAAAAAGCAACAGCAAAAAAGATGGCGTTGCCTCGTAAATCGGTGCGGGGTGATGCATAATGTTTGCAAATTGCGACCAGCCGCAAAGACTTTTTTTCCTCCAAACTTATTTCGCATACAATAAATTACAATATGGATACTTTCTCAAAATAAATTTAAGGTTTGACATTTTCTTTTGGGTAGTGTTAAGGGGATAGCTTTATTGCTGAGAAAACGCAGCAATTTCACTGTACACAAAAATTGCAGGTCATCGTAGAATCATCATGTTTCTAGCCTTCTAACAACTAGGCTTCCAGTCTACCTGGAAGCGGCTGAATACATGGAGCGACTGACCAGATCTACACAACACGATACTCCTTGGATAGACTGATGGTCAGACTTTCTGTCATCTGTCTACATGTAACGACTGTCAAAGAATTATGAATGACAACAGAGACCAACGGCTTTAAGTGCTTTCTAAGGGTCGCCGCACACAGGCCACCAGCCACAACCACAAGCCACCGGCGTATTTCCCGTAGTTTTCATACATTTTATTTGGACTTGCCACACACGGTTGACGCCGGTGGTCGCCACATGCTACAAATCGCCGCTGCTCGCTTCTTGTGGCCCGCACTGGCTACTAAGCGCCGATACTAAACGCCACCGCACGCCGTTCACGCATATAAACCTTCTTTGACAGAGTCCATTATGATACTGGGCGTATGGGTTAAAAAAAGTAGCAGCCATAAGTGGCTGTCGCGCGCTTCAGCTTCCTTTGTGGCCGCTTCTTTTTGTGGCGGCGTTTGTAGCTGTGGCATGTGACCCATGTGCGGCGACACTAAGTCATCGTTAAATATCTATGGTAAATGAATAAAATCAATATCAGAGTGATGATTGGCATAAACGGAAAACAATTATATTTATTCGTGGAAGTAAAAACAAAAGAAGGTGGGTAAATACGAGCTGTAGTTGTTAAAGTGGATTAAAACAAGTTAATAACTCAATTCGACAGGCTGCCAGCCATGACAGGTGGTTTACAATAAACAGTTTTGCTTAAATGATTATTTTTGTCGTAGTACCTATGTAGTATAAATCAGATTAATTGTAGCAATAAAATTGTAAAGATTGTGTCTGAGATGGTCTTGCTTAGCTATTAATACTAAGTAAGTAAGTAGTAAGCCTTATAGCCAAAAGCTTTGGCGACCATCTGTCGAAGCTGTCGTTGCGCGGCTGGATCAAGGGCGAGGAGGTTCTTGTCTCTGGAGCCCTAGCCATCGGTAGCTTGTTTTAAGAAATATTTAAAAATGTACAAAATATGTATAAAAAAATAATAATAATAAGATTTTATTTTCTCACCTCAATACAAGATGCGAGTAATTACAGTTTCTAGGATAAAAGTCGATCATCATCATCATAAATGATAATGCAACGCAATAATAAAAGCAGATTTGATGAAAAAGCGATATAAACAACGATAATTCCGTCATTCCTAAAAGCGAAAATCTTAACATGCGCTTTTCAACCTAAACAAATATCGCTCAAAGCAAATCGCAGCGATATCCTGTCATATGTAACATCTCCTTAACACCGTCGAACTCTCGAACAGCATTAAGCGAACCTGATTAGACGAATATTTTCGAAGTCTGCACTGATGAGAGCATGTTCATAAAATTTACTTTTTTGCTACGAAAGGGTCCAGTCGTAAAAATATCAGAATACGAATTTCAATGTAATGAATATGCAAAGGGTTTGCGGGTTTGATGTCATAATATTATAATTTATTCGAGGGGCTGCGGTTCTGTCCGTTTGTCAAAGTACAGATATGAGATAAATAGGGATGGAATATGAAGATTTTTGTACAGACTGCCGTGTTGGACGAGTGTTCAAAAGCGCATAAAACAAGCATGAGGTTATAGGTTCGAAGTAGTTCGAGCTAAAGTCATTGAATCTATCTGGAATAGAATTAAATAAACTCACACTAAAATAGTAACAAAATTTTTACACAAACGTAATTCTATAGCGATATCTACCAGACAACCTTAGGATGAACTGTAAGAACTTAAAATAGAAAGTGGGTAGTAGTCTGCCAAATTTTCTAGTAGCAGTCCGGAATCTGAACTTGTTTGATAGCAATAGGCTCAACCTTTTTTTTTCGGTGGGAAATTCATCCAAAGACATCCCTCGCTCTTGGGCGGGGCGCGAGGGTGTGTCAAACTTTTACTGACTAAAAACCCACTCCTGTTCCTTCGTTGCCTTTCATACCAGGGCAGAGTCTTCCTTTCAGAAGCAGTGGTAACGTCCCACGGCCACACGCCGACACGGCCGACTTACGAGTTGCAGGTCGCGGGTTGAAATCCAGCCAGGCGCATTATGCACAATCAGCCTTATAATGTTCCCACGGTTGAGAGTCAGGCCTCTTTTCTAGGAGAGAAAATAGGCCGTAATCTACCACGCGGGCCCAGTGCGGACTGGTAAATGTCACATGTCTTCAAATTTTTGGTTCTAAGACATGCCGGTTTCCTCACGATGTTTTCCTTCACCGTTTTGAGAGCAGTTGTGATGAAATAAATTACACAAAGTAATGCGCCTGGCGGGGTTTGAACCCGTGACCTACAACTCATAAGTCGGGGCTGTTACCACTCTGCCATTACTGCTCAGTCATTCAGGGCCACTGACGATTAGACTAACAGGCCTGTCATGAAAGATAATTGCTTCGTTTACATTCCTATTGGAAGCTGTAGGTACTAATAAATTGTTATTTGGTAGATTGCATCACGCTCTGTCATGTTGGTGAACCACAGATAAACTGATGAAATTGTATTAAAATCGTCTAAACCACAATTGTTATCTGTGGGTATGAAATATTTACAATCTAATAACGTAATTAATAGGCCTGTTGGTCTAGTTGTTAGTGGCCCTGACTATCATGCCAGAGGTCGTGGGTCCACCTAAGATAAATGTTTATATGATGAGCATGATCATTTATTTAAAACTTTATGCACTAATGAAACATTGTACAAAGGCGGACTTAATGCCTTATGCATTTTCTACCAGTCGACCTTAGGGTGGTGCAGAGACATAACATGGCAGGTGCAACTTAATAGAAGACTGACAGAGAGGAAATAAGGACAATAATAAATATGTACTTAGATATATAATATAAATAAAGAATGATATTAACGAAAAAACGAATACAACAAATCAAGAGTCTGACGAATCTACCAACTTCTTGCGAAAGTGTTCTCATGCTTTCATTTTAAAGGACAACAGACTGGTTGCCATCCTGATATTCAGAGGGAGCGCATTCCAAAGGGAGATCGCCTGGACAAAGAAAGAGGAATGGACAAACCCAGAGCGGTGTGTCGGACATCGTAGAAGACGATTATTTGTAGATCGAAGATTTTTTGATCATTTGTTCTATATCTAAGTGTATTTTATTATCTATATTATGTATTTAGAACTATATAAGTATGTTTATCAGTTGAATAGTACTCATAGCACAAGGCTTGGGAAGGTAATGACAATAGAGAAATATTAAAAAATATATAGTTACTTTCAACATCTAAATCATATTCACACATCAGCTACACATTATTGCACTGCAATAACATAAAAAAGACACTAATATCAAGAAAACAAGACTTTAACAAAATTTATTGGAGCACAAAATTATATTAACGGCTTCATAAGTGATATAGAACGTGTATTTTATTGCAATTTAGGAGCGGAACCGGGGCGAGGTGATAGTTTATTACGAGGCGCCATATGAATCTATATTAACGTTAGGCATTATTTGTGGCAAGTGCTTATACGGTATCTGCTTGGACATGGGTCATATATTCACCATATTTAGCCTGGTAGGGTATATCATTATCATTTCAGCCGACAGACGCCCACTGCTGGACATAGGCCTCCCCCAAATATCGCCACAACGAACGATCCTGTGCGTCTTACATCCACCGGATTCCCGCAACTTTCACCAGGTCATCGGTCCAGCTTGTAGGGGGCCTCCCAACACTGCGTCCTCCGGTACGCTTTCGCCACTCCAGAACCTTTCGGCCCCAATGGCCATCCGCTCTGCGAGCAATGTGCACTGCCCATTGCCACTTAAGTTTGGCGATTCTTCGTGCTATGTCGGTAACCTTGGTTCTCCTGCGGATATCTTCATTTCTGATTCGATCACGCAAGGAAACTCCGAGCATAGCAGAGTTATATTGGGATGCCTTAAACCAACCCCGCTTAATAAACTCTATCCGTTGGCTGGTATTGCTCCACCAGCTGTACGTAGTATCTTCGCATGCGCGATTGAAAAAAAAAATCAAGAATCCGATTCCCAATATCCCCTCTTCGAATAGACAAAAGCCCCAAGTAGGCTTAACAGCCAGAAGACCTTTCATCACACACGGCCAACTTTGACCTACCATCTAAAGAACCTGCACCCACCACCATCCGACTTCTTGACACCCCAGGAATATCTCCCGCCTGGATGTGAATTGTAGTGGTATAAATGGAAAGCACTAAATCGGTTGCGCACCCAGGTAGGCCGCTACAAATACACCTTAGCGAAATGGGGTTTATAGACCCGTCGCATACTCAATGTCAGTGCGGTGCCCCTGTTCAAAAAATGAACCACACGTTAGAGTGTCCCAAGTGTCCATACACCTGCAACTTGGAGGATTTAATGAGCGCCACCGATGCCGCAGTTAACGTAGCCACCTACTGCCCCCCTAGCCAAGTTACAACCGTTTCGTTTCGATTCGTTTTTCGTTGATCGCCTCGAGTAGGCCACGCCTCCTATTCCTTTGTTCTTATCACGTGACTGAGCGTTGAGATGACGTCAGAATAAAAGAATCGAAGGCGCAGCCTACTCGAGGCGATCGACGAAAAGAGAATCGAAACAAAACGGTTGTAACTTGGCTAGGAAGCTGGTCTCAAACCGTTTAATGAGCTCATGGTTTCGACTCAGAAAGGGTTCAATTATACTAAACCCAATAATAAGACATATGATAAACAGACATAAGTTCGTGAGACACGTGAGAAATCACCAAATAACTTCTCGCACTCTGGGATTTAATCTTTCGCCTTTATAATAATATCTACTGTATATATCCTGATAGCTACAACCTGGAAATCTTTAAGTTAAGAGTGAATAGGTTACTTTTAGGCAAGCGTGCTCCATCGTCGACCACATCATCGTCAAGCGCGAGCATATCAATAAATAATTTAAAAAAAACTGATATCGTGTAGTTAATGAAGTAGTAATTACCTACCTTGTACGCAAATAGGCAATAACGAACAATAGCATAACCTAGTCAATTATTTTTGCATATGACCTATGACTAACATCGGTGAACTACGGTTCAATAATACACCAACCACCTTTGACTTCTACTCAAGCATAACCTTGGATGAGTGTCATAGAAAAAAACTGACTTGATTCCACCATCTCATTTCTACCATCGGACAAGCCGACGAACGGCGAATATCCACCCTTACGTTGTTGAAACCTCTACGGTCCGGACCAAGCGTTTCGCCTCGTCGTTTATCGAGGGACTGGAATGATTTGCCTGCTGCGGTATTCCCGTCCGATTATAATTTGGTACTCTTCAAGGCTAGAGTAAATAGGCTCTCAATAAATTAGTGCGCCTCACCATCAATATTTTTTTTTAATGTATTTTTTAAATTTTTCCTACAAACGAATAAATTGTATTCCAATTTAATTCCTATACCGTATGGACAACGACATACCGTCTCACACCGATAATTACCATTTAGGGAGCCCTCTTTACCTTATTAAAATAAGTGGAGTATGGCTGCCCGTCCGAAAGCCTACCAAAACACTGACCCGTTTCGCCTTCAGTCGATTTTACGAGTTAGTACAAAGATAAGTGGGCAATTTGTTAACCTACTTCAAGTAAGGAGGTTAATCTGACCCGTATATTTTACGCAAAGATACATGTTATAATGAGTTTTGTTTTATCGTTCAAGGGGAAAGAAACAAAAAGGAATATGAGTGTATATGCTTCCGCAGGTGAATCAGACATCGAACCTCGAAGAATCGCTAAACTTAAGTAGCAAGTCGAAGGGGCCAAAAGTGACAGAAAACGCAGCGTTGGATGACATCTCACGGTAGACCGATGACCTGGTGAGGGTTGCAGGAATCTGATTGATGCGAGATGCACAGGACCAGTTCTTCTGGCAATACGAGAGAGAGGACTATGTCCAGCAGTGGACATCTTTCGGCTGAAATGATGAGGTTGATGTGTGTGTGAGTCACCGGGTACATAGTTATTGTTTAACATGTTAAATCCATATGTAATTATTTTGTTTTGAATGTGAGGACTATATTGATTGCTTTTTTTTGCTTTTCGGTAATTTTAACGTATGCCTGTCAATTTGAGTATTTTCTGCGGCCTACCCAAATGTCTTTTCCTTGGTATTTTTCGTCAAGCCGTTAAGTTCCTTAGTAGTCCTGAGTTGAGCTTTGCGAATACTGACAAATGCTTGCACTGACTGGACAGGTCCACTCAAATCTGTATGGTTCTTTCTTCAAAAGACCATCTCAGACAAATCTGCATGTTTCTCATGTGATTTGACCATTACATATTTACAGTATGGACTTTAAAAGAGACTTTTACCCCTTAGTTTGTTTCGGTATTTCTTCTCAGGGTAGTCAGCTAGGAAACACTGGCCTCATCTAATTTAAAATGAAGAATAAAAAACTTTACGTGTAAAAGTGTTTTTTTTTTTAAAACCTATTTACGAAATAAATATTATTTATCATTTATGACTAGACAGGACCACTCAAATCTGCATAGTTCTCATGTGGTTTGACTATGTCATAATTACTGTATGGACTTTAAAAGAGACTTTGACCCCTGAGTTTGTTTCGGTGTTTCTTCTTAGGGTACTGTCCGGCTCTGTGTCTTGAATCCTTCAGATTCCTACGACCATCACCAGGTCATTGGCCCACTTTGTGAGAAACCTACCAACGCTGCATAATCATTTACGTGGTCGCCACTCCAGAACCTTTCGGCCCCATCGAACATCTGTTATGCAATTTTTCGGGCTATGTCGGTAACTTTGGTTCGCCTGCGGACATCATACACATACATTCGTAATCTAACCCATTTCTTTCAATGAATAAAATTATAATAAACAAATCAACAACCAAATTGCTGCGATTACTTTCAAAAGATAGGGTAAATGTTCACATTGTCGTCCGTCGTGTTTTCAATTACAGACGACATGGAACACAGTAATGAGGTGCAATCAACACGTCCCGATGACGTCACGGACTCATGGAGACGTATAATAAGAGTTCGTCAGAGAATTATTCTTTTTGTGTTGTTGAAATCATGTTTCTGTCATTAATGCTGTTTTGTGAGGGAGGTTTCATTAATTGCGTACTTGTCTCATGTGCTCTATACTTAGTGATAATGGTGTTAGTAGGTAATTGTGGGGATAGTGAAAGATGAATGGAAAAATATAGGCAAAGATTATATATATACGCTAAAAGGCTTTGTGATATATATTTTTTAATTGTTATAAACTAGTGCGAAGCAAAAGGTCTCAACATTATTAAAATAGACGCTGTAGAAAATATAGAGATAGTTTCAATACAAATGTATTTTATAATTTACTAGGGTTACTTCTAACTTTGTAATGCAGTTTGATGTGTGAGAAACAATAAAAACATTTTTTTTTATACCAACAACATGATGTACCTTATAGATTTCATTAAAAAAGACGTTGCCCAATACTAAGAATTACGCCTGTATCATGGGTATGTTCGCAAACATAAATACAAGACCTCGTGACTCGGGAATCGAACCCCGGCACGCAGAGCAGCAGACATTCACTCGACCACTGTGCCAACCGTGCGTTCGTTATTTAACTATATCTTAATTTTGTTACTTTAATGCCTCAGTCATTGAAGCCAATTAAAAAAATAAAAATAAACAGAAAACAGCTTTTACTGCATAAATAATTATTTATTTACATGCCAATGTGCACAAACGCACTTGAAATGGTCATAAATGAGATAAATATTATAATATGATTATGATCTCAGCAAAAACCAAGTTGACATTGTAAGTACACAACGTGGGAAAAACTCGTAATTTTGATAATAATGCAATTAAAAATGACTGCGCAGCTAATTATGGTTTTAAAACATCCAAATTATAACAAAATTGGGATCCCAATATTTATCAGGCTGTGGTTTTAAGAATACATAAAATGAGACTGACTGATAAATCGACGCAAAGGAAACTATGAGACTACGAACGTAAAATTTTGCACAAAGCTTCCTTTTATGACGTAGGCGAACACTAAGAAGGAGTTTTCGAAAATTCTACTTTCAAGGAGTAAAAAGGGTGAATATCGTTTGTATGCAAAATCTAATTCCGTGTGTATGAAAGTTAGCACAAATAGCAATTTAAGTAAATAATAAAGTCGTCATTATTTGTTTTCACTCCCAATAGAAAGATCTAGGGGTTTTAAAGATTCTATGGAGGATTCTTATTTTTTGGGTTACCGAACTTGATATTTAGCATAAATTCTAATCAAGACTGTCATTATTAGTTTTTCAAAACTACCCTCAAAGTAAAGATTTAGAGGTGTTAAAAAAAGTATTGAAAAAGTCTGCCTGCTGCCGCCTTCCCGTCCGATTATAATTTAGGTGTATTCAAGGCTACAGCGAACAGGCTCTTAATAAACTAGTGCGAATCACCATCAACGATTGCATAACTGCTTACTATCAGATGAGACCGCAGTCAAGCACTGGTTTATGTCATTAAAAAAAAAAATGTTTTTATGAAAATGTTCTCGCAAACAAAGTCGCTGGCAAAGTGCTAGATACGAATAAAACATCTCGAGTCTTCTTTTATATAAAAAAATTCAAAGTAAAAACCCAACACTCAGTTATTTTTAAGTAGGTTCAGTATTTCATTAAGTTATTTTATATCTGTACGTGCATCACAAAATTAAAGTGACTCCACAGAATAATTACTTTAATGACGTCATTCCTATGACCTACCTATTCTTTTTCAACATCCGCTTCGAAGTAATACTTAATCATCACGCTAACAATTCCTAAGTACATGAACAGCACCGACTAACATAATGGCATCACTAACACTTAAACTTAAAAGTCGTGAGCATTGCACACGCTTGACTTCGTCAAAAGGGAATGAGTTATAACGCATAAGTACAAACACATGATCGTACCGTGATCTCCTAGTTACGTTGCGACAAAAAAAAAAGATGAGACGTGTGTGACGCAAATTGGGACTTTCACCCTACTAATGATAGACATTGAAATACAAAATGAAGTCATTTTGAAGATGATAAGGTTGTGTTGTTAAGATTGACGTAAATTTATTAACATAAGTACATATTACATTTAATTTATTACACAGAGTTTTTAGTTTTGAATAGAGGGGGGAGGGGAGGCGCGAGTAATTTCGAAAGAGTTACCAAGGACCTAGAACGAAAAGGGCAAATGAAGGTAGACAGGTGGGTTTGAGTCAGTAAAAGTCTGACAATGGCTCCACCCAGAGCAGTAATTTGATCTTTTTCACCTCAAAAAAAGGAAGGCTTTTGTCTGAGTATAGTTTCCGCACTAAATCGTATTCGGACCATTGTACGTGGGCCATGGCGACCATAACCTTGGCTTATTTCAACCAGCCCACCTCTCTCCATAAACAGATTAGGCCTCTCAGATTTTTCAGGGCATCAATGAGGGAGTTCGGGGATCCTAAGGTTCCTGTGCGTATTTCAATGACACCTGTGCAGCCTAGGAGCACCTGGGCAATTGTCTTCTCCCCCTCCAAGCATGCTCTGCACAGGGGACTGCCTGTGTTGCCTATAGTGTGGAGGTGCCTGTTGATGGTCACCGTCACCAGGCGCAGGCCACCTCTACCCAGTCTCATGAGTTTTTTGGTAAGGGCTTTAATGAGGTGTGGCTTGACCTCCTTGGCCTGCCTACATCCTGGTGTCGAGGACCACCACCGCTCTGCTTGTATATGTGTATGTAAAAGGGAGGCTATTTTTGAGATACTATCTATCTATATGTACCTATACTTTGGCGTTAAAAAATTGCTGGCTCTAAGTCTAATTAAAATAAATGACTTTGATTTTAATTGTATGGCGGAAAGACCATTTTTTTTTTCATTTGTATAGAGTATTTTAATATAGATGTATTTATATACATATATATATATATTCAATAATCATAGAGAGTTCTTTAATGATTATGTGGTTTACAAAAACCATAGAGAGATAGAAAAAAAAGAAATGGCAAATCATTTTTTTTTTTAATAATATTCCACAACTATCACACAACGCCATCTAGTCCCAAATTAAACAGAGCTTGTGCTATGAGTACTAGATAACTGATAAACATATTTATATATTTCTAAACACGAGTACATACATAAATTACACCCAGACACAGAACAAATGATTGTGTTCATCACAAAAACATTTGTTCTGCGTGGGAATCGAACCCACAACCTCCGGCTTAGCAGTCAGGGCCATTAACCACTAGACCAACAGGCCAGTCCATTTATTTGGCGACAGTCACTAGATTCATTACAACTGATGATCTTATAAAATCTCCATCAAACTAACAAATTAACATGCTCCCAGCTTTGCTTACAAATCTTCGCATTTTCTACAGAATCAATAGAATGCAAGTAGATTAGTTCAATATGAAGTTTTATGGCATTTATATGATAATACTAGTAAATTGCTGGAACTCGATGTACGGTACCTAACATGGTATGATTACTTTTATAGTTTCTATTTATAAAATTTGCAAATGGAAGTCGTTGTCATTGATTTATTGTACCTAATGTATTTATTGTAATGGAGCTATTAATTTTATTTTGTTATGTTTAAGTATGCTTATATAAATACATCGCCCTAGACGGAAAAGTTAGGAAAGAGAATGGGGAGGTCTTTGCCCAGCTGGGACATACAAACCCCCAGTGGTGGAATTTTTCGTCGGTTTTTTTCAATTTTTTTTAATGTTTACCTTTTTCTTTAAATTGTATAAAATCGTTGTTTTAACATTAAAATTAAAAATATCATCGGGGTTTGTTTGAATAAAGATTTTACACAGTTTAAATTTAAAAAAGCACAGATTTTTTTTTAAATTCCACGGATTCCTGCATCCGTGGTATTCGTTTGTATGTCGATGTCAAAGACACCGTGTATATGTATGTTTATCAGTTGTCTAGTACTGATAGCACAAGCTCTGCTTAGTTTGGGACTAGATGGCGCTGTGTGATAGTTGTGGAATATTATTATTAATTAGGAAAATGAAAAAATAACAATTTTAAATACTTGAAACGGAAGTTACTAATATTTATGTACCTATACGCAGATCAATGGTTAAAAGAATGGTTAGAAAGATGGCCCGAAGAATCGCCAAACTCAAGTAGCAATCGATGGGGTCAAAAGGTCCTGGAACTGCGACCGCGTTCTGAACGTAGCGTTGAAAGGCCTCCTACAAGATGGACCGATAACCTGGTGAGGGTCGCGGGAATCTAATGGTTGCGAGACGCACAGGACCGGTCGTTGTGGCGACGCTTGTGGGACGCCTATGTTAAATATAGTATACGTCTTTCGGCTGGAATGATGGTGATAACGATGGTCAATGGTTAACATTTTGACATTGAGAAGGGCGCATGGATTTTTTAAAACTGACTTGCGGCCTATTATACACCACACACAACAAGGGTGGAAGACATCATGGAGTACGTGCGCCAAAAGACGAAGTGCGCACTGAGGGTACAGCTTCTGGAGTAACGTCAATTTCAAGACGTTCGTAATGCGAGTCCCGAACACTTTTCAGCCCCTCATGTTGAAGGAAGACTTTTGGCCGCAGGGCCGGGAGTTCCGTCGCTTCCGCGGACAGGTGACACAGAACCGCACGAAGTGAACTTAGTGCAATGTGAAGTGTTACTAACATAGTCTTATTTACCAACGATAATTTACTCTATACATATATGTTAGTCAGTAAGGTATGCATCCACGGGCCAAGTTGCCTGATAATAAATGATTTATTATATTATTATTAAACAAGTAGTATCTATAATATAGTTCTTAAAAACCTTAAAGTAATACCGCAAATAAACTTTTATCACCACAGGTACATCACCGTAAAAAATCTAATACAAGTATTCCCGGAATAATTGAGCTCGTTCTGACTTTCTAGAGCTGCATACAAACTGCTGTCAATGCGATAACACCACGATAATCTAGGCGAGGTAAACAGAAATACTAGTTTTCCGTAATTACAGCTTGTAGTTGACGATACGAGTGCACATTCTAGGGGTTTAGTTCAACGTCCAACGCGTGGCGGCGGTCATATCTAGGGAGTTGATAGCCCTGGTCGCGTGTGTGGTCTTGATGGGACATTTTTATTTCTTCCTATGTGTTGGCAAGGTTTTTTTACATTATCTATTAACGTACATTTCATATTTATGATTACATTCAAAAAACCTTTATTTTTATTATAAACTTTGACCCAAGCTCGTTTTGTAATGAAACATAGTTCGTGTTCCTATTGGTTAATAAACTTGGGCCAAAGTAATACTCCAGGGTCAAAGTAACCCAACTTTATTGTACTGTTCATTTCTTTAAAGCTATATTTTTTCATTCGAATCAATATATTTTATTTCTCATAGATATAATTTTTGAGGTTTTAAGTACAAAACGATATTTTACACAATAAAAATTATGATTTTCATGCCCAATTATAATTATTAGGTACAAATATCTAATTTATTAGATTTTTTTTTGAATTCCATAAATCTATTATTTCACTAATTATTTTATTTCATGACCATAATTTATAATCCAGTAATTATACTAGTCTACCTTGAAGACTCCAGGAAACTTTGCCACTTTGAAATGACTAAGACACTTAAAACAAGTAAGAAACGTAGGACCATGAAAAGATAACTATCTAATTAACATTAAACGGACGTAAATAACAACTCATCACGTTTATAATAATCATCAATTTTCTTGTTTTTTCCTTCATAAGGCCTTAGGGAGATAATTATTTACGCAATTACAACGGATCGTGGTTAGAATTACTGTATCCTGGGAAACTCAGCCATCGAGTCATCGGAAGCACGAAGGTAAGTACCTACTTTGATTCAATTTAAAAACAAATATGTAGGTGTTTTATATCCTGTTCTAATAACTTGTGGTTTTAACCTTATAGTAAGGTTGGGTGAACAAAGAGATTTTATTTTTATTGCTAGACGTAATGGTTGGAGATTGGTTTTAGAGGATTTATACTTGGTGTCCAAAAATAATCCACATTTACAGATGCATAAAAAAATTACACAAACGTGGGACACTCAGAATGTTTTGAGAAACTAAAAACTAACTTCTATGGATTAAAATACATTTATTAAATCTTTTCAAAGAACTCTCCACCAGCCTCTATACAAAGTTTCATGCGTCTGAATCAATTTCACCGATGAAATTGGACCAAATCTTAACTTAAATGAATAATAATGACTGTCATTATTAGTTTTCCAAAACTACCCTCAAAACACGGATGGGTGTCGAAGTGTCGAAGTTTTCTATGAAAACGTTCTTGCGAACGAAGTCGGGTAAAGTGCCAGTACAACATGTAACAGTATAAACGCTCATCCTGAAATTAGTATGTTCAAATCAAGTTATTGAATCAATTTCGATTACGTCATTAACGTGTTTGTGTGAACGTGCGTAGATATCAAAACCGATGCACTATAGATCAGCTCTCCATGTCATAATAACCGGAAGGTGGCCATAGGAACGCAGATAACCTTATCGTGTTTGAGCTTTTTGGCATGGTCTTGATGAGTATTAATTACATAGGTATATAATAAATACTACATAAGCTTGTTATGAAAAAATGATTTTCATGTGATTTTTTCGTGTTTGTGCGAACGTGCTTAGATATGAAAACCGATGCACTATCAATGTAGTGCGCCGATGCCCTTTATTTACCTACAATTAGGACACAAATAAAAAAAAAAATTACATACGTGCATTTATGTAAAATTTCTGTACTTAAATTATTGTGATTGTAATCAGGGGCGCCGGCTTTTAGAAAACCTCATGGGTGCTCATGCTCATTTGATGACTCGAAAAAGTGGCGAAGTGTGAGAAGAGAAATGCACTCTGATAGAGCGAGAAATAAATAAATGTCCTACTTACATACTGCATAACAACGAAGGTACAACAAAAACCTAAACCCAACACAAATATCTGTTTCATCAAACAAACATTTGTGTGGGTGCAGGAATCGAACCCGCGACCCTTGCGTCTCAAACGGTGCTATAAACTGCTGCGCAAAACGGGGCGTCGGATAATGAAAAACGCCCATCTTTAAAAGGCGATTACTGATCTGCTTCTTGATGTCTATTCTCAGGGGTGCTCGGCACCCACTGTTTATTTCTCATGGGTGCCCAGGCCCCCGAGCACCCATGGAGTCGGTGCCCCTGATTGTAACTTAATTTTTGTTCAGGATGTATAAAGATGAGCATTTTTCCAGTTACTTAATGTATATTTGTACTTTCTTTGTGAAATATCTGACAAAACTGTGAAGTAACATGACGGTAGGTAATTGTCTGAAACACCTAAAATACAGTGATCAAGAGGCAATTACTTACACGAGCAGAAAAGTCAATTACTTACACGCAAAATTGTTCAAATGCCAAAAACATTTTGATGTTCTTTATCAACTTTTAAGTTAAGTTGTACATTTTCTTTGTCCATTTAAGTACAAGTTTAAAGCTCACGATGTCATGGATGAGAGGATATTGGCTCATAGCCAAAAGGCTAAAGTTTTCAGTACTCACTATTATAACTGTCGTTACCGGTTGTTGAGTCTTTTGTTAAGTTTGTGCTTACCTGTGGAAAAAGAGAATTGTTTATTAGTTTATGAAATACTATTATATATTTTAAATTTTAATAGGAGGTTATTTTTTATTCTTGATAGTTTCGCGCTTGACCACTATCTCACGAGCGCGCTTACCTAGAAGTAACCTATTCACTCTTGACTTAAAGATTCCCGGGTTGTAGCTATTAGGAAACACAGATTCCGGCAAGGAATTCCACTCCTTAGCTGTACGCACAATGAATGTGTTCCTAAAACGTTTTGTGCGTATAGGTGGGATGTCCACCAGGTATCTTTAAGTCAGGAGTAAATAGGTTACTTCTAGGCAAGCGTGCTTCATCGTCGGCCACATTATGGATTTCAGGTCAGATAGTGGTCAAGCGTGAGCCTTTGCATAATAATAAAAAATACAAAAGTCAGAGAAGAGCAATAAGAAGGATAGATTGTGAATTTACACAGCAATCATGATTATTAATAGATCTATTTTTAGGGTTCCGTACATTAAAAGGAAAAAAACAGAGCCCTTAAAGGATCACTTTGTTGTCCGTCCGTCTGTCTGTCAAGACTCTTTATTTCGGGAACGCGTGGAGAGGTATCAAGTTGAAATTAAAACTATGAACTTAAGTCTAAGGTCTCTTGAAACTGTGAAAAAATCAAATTTCTAAATTAACAGATACAAAAGATACGGCCGTTTATATAGTAAGAAACGTATATTTCGACACTCTCAAGGAAAACAAAATTCATAGGGTACGTCCCGTTGACCCAGATTCCTGAAATTTGGCATAAAGCAATGTATTATAGCACAGATATAGGAATCATTCTGAAAACAGTTAATTTGTTGTTACCTACGTCACAAAAAAAGAATAGCGATTCGGAAAAGTCTTCGAGAATTGAACTATTTACGAGTTTCAAGTCTGACTCGCACTTGCCCAGTTTTTTTCTCTTAATTACAACGTAATTTAAATGTGTTATGATCCGTTGTGTTAAGATCCGTTGCACCACACTAGAAATAACTCCTGTATCGCAGGTGCGTTCATAAACATGTAAAATCATTGAGATTATGACTGGCCTGTTGGTTTAGTAGTTAGGGGCCCTGACTGCTATGCCGGAGATTGTGCATTCGATTCCCACCCAGGACAAATGTTTGTGTGATGAGCACAATCATTTGTTCTGTGTCTGGTTGTAATATGTGTGTATTTAAAAATATTTAAGTATGTTTATCAGTTGTCTAGTACTCATAACACAAGCTCTGCTTAGCTTAGGAATAGACGGCGTTGCGTGAATATTATATAGATTGAAATCTTACATAATTGTAAAAAAAATCTTAGAGCCTACGTTTTATTAAAGTACGACAAAAAAAATATTATAAACCTAATCTAATACGTAGCCGTTTTTTAAACAAAAAAAAGAACCAAGGTTTAAATGATTAAAGTGTTATTTTCAAAGCCTTGATAAATTAACAATTTGAATACAACAGGCAGGTTCGTTAAATTTACACTAAAATTACCTTGAAGATATCTGAAAATCTTTAACGTCCTAAGCTTGTATGAATTCGCATCAAAACACTGAACACAAGGATACCTAGCTTACATTATGCTAATATGTGCACCCAGCCAAACAACGTACGGAGATCTTAAAATTCTAAACAAATGCTCTTACAGAGGAATTCTAAGGGTACGTACATATTGCGAGATTGTTCGAAAGGATCAACAAAGCCTGGAGCGTAAAGGACAACTAATGAGTTTTAACTAGTTAAAACCTGACACTCCTTCTCGCTCTACCTAGAGCTGCAGAAACTATTTGATGATTTCCTATCCTCAAAAAAAAAAGGTACTCATTAAGAGCCGGTTGTAGTAACTGAGTATTTTGTATGAACTCCGCCCGGGTCTATGTTGATTTCGTGGCCCCGTAACAGCGGTTAAAAAAAAAAACAATAACTATTCAAAATTTTTGTTTTTGCGAGGCCTTTATAAAAAAACATGAAATTTTAATTTTTTGACGTAACCTGAAATCGAAAGTTAGGGTCAGATTTGCGTTTTTTTTTTATCGAGCCAACCAATTTATATCATGTTTTGGTTTGTCATAAATATTCAATTTTAATTAAATAATTTTTCATGGTGTTCTCTTTAATATTTGTGGATTTCCAGAGATTTAAAAAAGTTCAAAATGAGTAGTCTTAAGCCATGTGCTCATTAAGGTCTATTTGCACTACAAATCGCTAAATGCATTTAAATGTGAACATACTTATCAAAGAAGCGTATTAGCGAGTTTGACAATTATTTAAAACATAATTCTGTCTCTGTTATCTTCAAACGTTTAACAGAACTGTTACATCTTTTTATTACAAGCTTTTATTTAATTTCACCTGTCGAGATGTTTGTTTGTCTGTAATCAAATCTTGCAAATTAAATTTGATCCACTGACCGGGTACCAATTGAGCTGAAATTTTGCATGCACGTGTAAATCAGATGACAGTGCAAAACCAGAAGGAAGCCATAGGAAGTCAGATAATCCTATTGTGTTTAAACTTTTTGGAATCGTCTTGATGAGTATTAATTACATAGGTATATAATATAACGCACCATTAAGCATTATTTGCGCGCTGTATAAACTTACTATGCACAAATAATTTTCATTGAAAACTTGTTATTCCTAATACGAAATTTGAATGATACAATGACATAATCTGTTTTGTTTGAAGTCTTGACAGAAGGTTAAACAGTTTGACAACAACGTCTAAATAAGAAAGCATCAACCGGTTACTTTTTTCCAGCTCTGAAAAACGCTGTTCTGCGAAATACACAGAAAAAAAATAGATATACCGGGAAGATTTGTCCCTTCAACTTTTAACGGATTAATAGATTGATTAACCAATAGTCTACAGATATTAATTTATTCTTATATTTATAAGTATGAGTTTATGTAAGAAAAGTAATAACAACAGCACCTATCAGAAAACTTTCATCACCATTTTTAAAGAGCGTTATTCCAGATTACCTAGGCTAAACTGGGAAACGCTTCTTTAATCACACCAATATTACAAAGGCGAAAGTTTCTATGTATAAGTGTGTGTATGTTTATTACTCCTTCACGATCAAGGCAGAAAGGATTTTAATAAAATTTAGCACACGAGTAGATCACGTCAAGTAATAACACTTAAGGATACTTTTTATGCCAGGGGTGTGTTCCCTCTTTGGTATCATTTTTTACTTTCATGCGGGCAAAGATTTCAATAAGATTTCAAAAAGACTTCAAAAAGACTTCAAAAAGACTTCAAAAAGACTTCAAAAAGACTTCAAAAAGACTTCAAAAAGACTTCAAAAAGACTTCAAAAAGACTTCAAAAAGACTTCAAAAAGACTTCAAAAAGACTTCAAAAAGACTTCAAAAAGACTTCAAAAAGACTTCAAAAAGACTTCAAAAAGACTTCAAAAAGACTTCAAAAAGACTTCAAAAAGACTTCAAAAAGACTTCAAAAAGACTTCAAAAAGACTTCAAAAAGACTTCAAAAAGACTTCAAAAAGACTTCAAAAAGACTTCAAAAAGATTTCAAAAAGGCTTCAAAAAGACTTAAAATATAAATAAAAACATCGCAAGGAGTTCAAAACTCGCGAACCATTGAGGTATTCCACCAATGCGTGTGCACCTTTGCTTACACAACCTAACATGTGCATCACAACTAATTATTACACAGTATTTATACAGCAGTAGACGCAAATAAGCCAATTAAACTTGTACAGACCGCAGCCATGAGTTCATCGCATTAAAATTTTTAGACTCGCTTACATTTTATTTAATGTTATGTTCTTACATACTAAGGGTTTTATTGTCCTTTAGGATTGGAGGCCTAAAAAGTTAATCTTTTATAAATCACACTATTAGAAAAATGCGAAAGTTTTTATGTTTGTGCATGTGTGTGTGTGTTTTCCCAAATCATTCGCGCTCAATCAAGTTAAATGGATTTAAATGAAATTTTGAAGACGAACAGTGGATGACGTCCTGGAATATAAATAGTAAACAAGATAATTGTTCCCGAGAATATAATTTTTATTTATATTTAAAAATATAATTAAAAAAAATATTTATAAATTTGTAAAAAGTTTTTTATTTTACAATTTTTTGTTATGGTGCCACCACTAAAAAGTACCCCTCAGCCATACTTAAATACCGCATCTCATGAAAGTTCTAATAATACCAAACAAGGTTAGATTAAATTAGTTTATTACAAAGTTCCGGTGCCTAACCTCAAGCTTCATCATCAGATCAGTTCGATATATTCCCCCTCTTCTTTCAGTCAGTCATCGACTACACGTATAAATAAAGCAATTTTAGTTGTTACAACAGTTCTGCTGTGATCCTATGAGGAGTTATGTTCCACATCTTCGAAGTTCATGATCAGTTCATAACAATATTTCTATGGGACTAACCTGGAAACATAACCTTTCAATAAAAATAAAAAAAACAAAATCGGTCCACCATTGACCGAGAAATCAGTGAACATACATAAAAAAAACATATATTCTGCCGAACATAGAACCTCCTCCTTTTTGAAGTCGGTTAAAAATAGAAGAATAGGAGAGACTCACGTCCCGTACTAAGCCAATATAGTTCGAAAAAAAGTATGTTAGGAGTTTGGAATTTGATTACAAAACTTTCTAAACAATCAAACATTTCTTTTTCAGAGTGAATGAAAAAGAAATAAAATTGTGTCAAAGGAAGAACTTTCGAATTAAAAATGAGGGTTCTCATTTTAATAAATAAATGAGACAAAGGTTGGGTGTTACAGGCTTTATGAAGGGTGAGAGAGACTGTTACCGGATGAAGCGAAGTATAAATAGACCGTTTTATCGATTGAAAAGGGTCAAATACCTGTGCCCCGTAAAATTGGCAGGATGGTCCACCCTTAAGTCTGATTTTTATGTTATGTTTACATTATTTTGTGTGACCAGCAAGTTAGTTTAGTAACTTGTTTATTTGAAAAGTAGTTTTCGTTTGTTTTTAGCTGACTTCAAAAGGGAGGAGGTATTTAAAGAATTAATTTTTATTTATTAATTTAAAGAATCCTTTTTTTGTTTGAAAGGGTATACTTTCAAGATGGTAACATGGTCTCAAGGTTAGGATCCTGGAGAAATCCAGGGAACTCTTCAATTATTAGGCACACTTATAATGGTTAGTCTCCATAGGTACCTTATAATTAATAATGTGCACACTATTTAAGTTTATATATATTTTGGAAGTCAGTTTTAAATAACGAAGAAACTAAACCAGAACCACCGACTTCCGAAATATAAAGTAATTTTGAACTTTTTAGTGTCTTTTTTTAAAGTCGGTTGTTTTTTTTGTAAAGTTTTTTTTATGTTCTCATTACAATTTTAAGTATGTAGGTAAGTACTTCACTTGGTTTTTAAGCCAAAAAAAAAACAGACTGCAAACTCGCTCACTTACATCACTAGCATAGCAAAAAATACAGTGCAACTAACAAAGCCAGAAAAAACTGACAACTAACTTGTTTTATTAAACAGTCCAATTACTACCTTAATTAAACAGCGGTCTTTAAGATCCGAAGCTATTAAATCGACAATTAATACTTGATAATTACAGTAACACTGCTTTAATTGAAATAATAAAATAATATGTGAAACAAAAAAGTGCGTTCAAAATCTATGACTAATGGGGCGATTATGAATAAACTTGGTAAGATATACGAAAATAATATCAGGATATGATAAAATGAATCTTGAAAAAATTTATGATAGGTACCTACTGTCCAGAAATATTTTATTGTTATTTTAGTAAATTGGGAGAAGCCCACTTTGCGATTTTTTTTTTGTAGGTGGGAAAATCATCTCCCTCGCTCTTGGACGGACCGCGAGGTTGTGTTAGACTTTTACTGAATAAAAACCCAGTCCTGTTCCTTCGTTGCCTTTCTTACCAGGGCCGAGTCTTCCTTTCATAAGCAGACCCTTGGCCTTAGCAGGCTTCGACCCTGCTTTGCCCCTACGGTTTTCTGACATCTACTTGAGACGCGCGTGGAACAGTACGCGCCGTCGACAACTTGGGTTCGGTCCGGACGGTTACCGGACGGTCGGACTGCGAGCTACCCATTGCTCGCCGTCCGCAAGCCCGCGCCTGCGGTGGTCGGAAATCGGGGTCGGGATCCCGGCGGCTGAGGCGTGAGGGCCGTTCCCTCGCGCATACACATGTGGCCTCCTCTTTTGCTAACATTACTGCTTCGCAGAAGGAGGCGATTGCCTACCACTCCTCCTCACATCGGATCATGGCCTGTACCAAGGCCCGGCGCGAGAGATCGTTGCCGCCGATCTCCCCAACGAGGACACGGCGGTGCTAACATAATCAAACTTATAATGTTCCCCTAGTAGAGGGAATAGGCCATAATCTACCACGCGAGGACAGTATGGGTTGGACGTCATACATGTCTTCGAAATTTGGTTCGGTTCATGTCATGGTCGGCTCATGATGTTTTCTTATACCGTTTTGTGGGCAGTGGTGATGAAAAATTTTTATTACATTAAGTAAGTAAAAACTCCTGCCTGGGTTAGACACCACGCACTCGTACATCAGGGCTGTAGCCACAGGGCTACCACTAGGACTGATAAAGACAATGGAGGCTAAAAATAGTAATTAGTTAATGGAGTAGAAGAAGTATGTATGTCTAGATCGTATTAGGATCTTTTAAATACTAATATGACGTACGGCGAGTATCCACCCTTACTTTGTTAACACTTCTACCGTCCGGACTAAGCATTTAGCTTCGTCGTTTATACCGCGTACATTGAAGGACTGGAACAATTTGCCTGCTGCTGTCTTCCCGTCCGATTATAATTAAGGTGTCTTTGAGCCTAGAGTGAATAATAGGCTCGTAATAAACTAGTGCACTTCACTGTCAACACTAGTTACCATCTGGTGGGATCGAAGTCAAGCATTGGTTTACATCATTAAAAAAAAAACTCATGGTTTCCTCCCCTCTCCCTCATTGGGAAAGAGCCATAAGATAATGTACATATTTTAATACGGTTTTTTATTACACTTGATTGCTATCTATAAAAATAGTAATCAAGTGTAATAAAAAATAAACATACAAGTGACAACAATTTTTAGGTCAATTAAACCACCAATATTATTATTATCTACGTATGCTATAATTACCCGCCATGTTAACATCAAGGTTATGGAGGCATGGTGGTGTTAATCACGCGATAATGAGTCACGTGACGTCATCTATCGATTGGGCGTCAGGCCGATGACTGATGTTCTCACCCTATTTCGACGGCGTTATGAAAGAAAGGATCAAGCAACAAAATGAGGAGATTAACTTCTACGTTTTTAAGCCGTGTTGATTATTTTGGTAAACATTTAAGATACTGATATTTTTTAATATAAAATATTAATATGATAGCATTTTTTTTTTGTTTCGGGGTTAAAGACTAATTAATATTTTATTAGCGAAAAATATTTTTTATTTTTAGTTTCTGAAAAGTCAAAATGTCAGTTAGGGATTGACCATTTAAAATTTCGGGATTGCAGGAAATTTGAACTGTTTAACAATCATTATGACTGATAGAATGTTAGTTTGTACGGAGGCCTTTACTGAAGTATTTTTTTTTCCTGGATAAACCTTCAAAATTGCCTGGTTTATGTGGATACGTCCGGAAATTGTGTATTTATTCTCACTAAAACCACCTCGACGATCATCAGCACATAGAAGGGCCGAAACCTACTCTGTTAAACGCCTATTAGGGCATATCCCTAAGAACACTGTAACGCGGTTTTCTCTATAATCACTCGATGATCGAACAATGTCCCCACTCTGAGCACATGTGCAGGCGGGTTTCCGACATGTTCGAAGATGTTACCTCGAGTCAGCCTCTCCGATGTCTTTTTTAAGTGGAATCCTGAAAGATGTCACCACCAAGATTCGGCTCGGCCGCATCCTTCCAGACCATCACGGTCTGAAAGCTAGAAATTTCAAAGAATTGTAACACCCCTGGGTTGATGGGTCGGGTCGCCAGTACCTATATAACCTTCATAATTATGTTTTTTCCACTTGCTTCTTTGTTCATAATGCCGTCCATTTTTGGTCGAGGCATAAAGCAAAGTACATTGATTCGATGGCCCGTGATTACATTTGTATGGTTTCTTGTGTCAAACGTTGGTTTTGAGGGTAATTATGTCAAGCTAAGTAAGGGTCGCCTTTGGTCAAATGATTTTGTGGGGAGCATTGAAAAATGTAGGCAGGTTTTTAAGTAATATCGTAGAAAAATGGTGAACTAAAAATATAGGTATGTCATTCATTTCTACATAAATCCATTCGTATATGATATTTATAGAGATAAGGCGTTTATAATGCTTTTGTTTAAAATTTCAAAAGAGGCATTCTTAGTCTTCCAGAAAGTCCAGAATAATTATAATTTGGGTGTCTTCAAATTTAGAGTGAATAGGCTCTTAATAAACTAGTGCGCCTTACCATCAACGATTGCATCACTGCTTACCATCAGTAAGATCACTGTCAAGCACTAATTTATATTAAATTTAAAAAAATATGTGACTCGTTCTCATCTTTTGTTTCCTAATAGCTCCTCAGGTTGTACCTGTCATGAATTAGAGGATATTGGCCATCGTCAAAAGTCTAAAGTTTTCAGTACTCACTA
The DNA here is from genome assembly GCA_961205895.1 of Mythimna pallens. Lineage (NCBI taxonomy): Eukaryota > Metazoa > Arthropoda > Insecta > Lepidoptera > Noctuidae > Mythimna > Mythimna pallens. The sequence continues at coordinate 4,741,512 of OY540830.1, forward strand.
TTAACAGTCGTTACCAGTTGTTGAGTCTTTTGTTAAGTTTGTGCTTACCTGTGGAAAAAGAGAATTGTTTATTAGTTTACGAAATACCATTTGCTATTTATAATTTTAATAATAAGGGTCTCTAAGTCAAGAGTGAAAAGGTATGCAAGTATATGAATAACTTTACCTAATTCCGACCTCTTAGAAAAGTGGACGGACCACGTGACTGAGCGTTGAGATGACGTCAGAACAAAGAAATCGGAGGCGTGGCCTACTTGAAGCGTTTAGCGCGAACGATACGATTGTAACTTGACTAGGGGTGCAGATAGTGTCATAAAAAAAATTCTGCTAGATATCAACAAAGAAAGTAGTTTTCGACCTTTAGATGGGACACTGAACCTCTTTTACTTAATATTCTACCACCTCAGGAGAATATACTACTGTTATTTTTTGCGCTATCAATTTCCCATAGCAATTTATTATTGTTCATTAATTAAATTAAGTAATTAGATGTTTTTACTGTCCGTATTGAACTCAAATAGCTAGTGCTAAATTTTTTGTTCACAAAAATACTCTTAATTCTGAATCGAAACACACAGTACCACCTATTATTTGTTAGAATGGTTTTAACACCACACAATATTGAATCTTATTATGCACAGAAACAAGGAAGAGATTTGCGTTACCTTTCCAGACGGATTCGCTAGACTTTTTTGTGCTATGTATCTACATGTGGCCATTTTATTTGATTGTATCAAACTTAATTTGATTTTCTACAAGCATGGGTATAAAAAGTTCGTGCTTTTGTTACGTAATTATGACCAAGTGTCTACTTGGTATATTTGAGAAAAAAAAAACTTAACTTTTCCGAACTTATGACTGGCATAAAAATGGCCATAGTAGGTAGACCACGCAGTAGGTAAGTAGGTACTGCTAACGCTTACAAATAAAGAAAAAATAAAAATCTTTTATTTCGGGCAAAGTCCAAAATTGGTTAGTATACACACAACTTGAAATCTAATCTTAGTACTTATAACTACCAGAAACAATACCACTGACTTTCTATGTAGGTATTATACGCCACAGGGGCATGCCATACCCAATGCCCAATGCAATGTGATTGGCATAAAAATGGCCATAACAGGTACACCACGCAGTAGGTAGGTACTACTGACGCTTTGTTAATAAAATAAAAAAAACCTTATATTTCAGACAAAGTTCATAATTGGTTAGTATACACACAACTTAATAACTAATCTTAGTACTTGATAACTACCAGAAACAATATCACTGACTTTTTATGTAGGTATTATATGCTACAGGGACATGACGTACCTAACGCTCAAGTATAGGGTTTCAAATGTCATTGTTTTTTTTTATTAAAGTTTCTACATACTTGTTTGTTCATTGTGTATTATATAAATATGTTTTTTTTTCTATCTTTCAAATGTTACCCACCTTCTGTGCGTTTTTTTTTACTCCTTTACCCAACGTGCAGGGCTTCTACGAAACATACCGTAACTGTATTAAGAACCATTTAACTAAGAAATATTCGTATAGCATAAGCATAAGCATTATTCATGCTTATGCTAACTAAGAAATATAGATATATGTAGCTATTAAATTACCAACAAACGTAATTCAGCTACTTATAGAGGCAGTTACGTACAAGTTACCCAAAGGAGACTGATGGTGGGTGTTTCATTGTCTAGATCTTTGCAGAGATTGGCTACCAAGTAATAATTGATAAAAACCAGTGCTTGACTGTGATCCCACCTGATGGTAAACAGTGATGCAATAATTGATGGTAAGGCGCACTAGTTTATTAAGAGCCTATTCACTCTAGCCTTGAAGATACCTAAATTATAGTTGGACGAGAAGACCGCAGCAGGGAAATTGTTCCAGCTCTTCGATGTACGCGGATTGGTTCCATAATTCTACCAAATATAATTGCAAAATAACCTATTTTCATTCGTTGGTAAGTTCATCATTGTCACCTTCAGTCATTGGTAAAGGTATATGCAGCTACTAGTGAAAGAAGAAGATTTAGCATGGCCTTGAAAAATCTGATGCTTCCTTTAGCTCCAACTAGTAGGTGTGTGGGCGTGGGACAGCGAGCAATAGGTAGCTTGCTGTCCAGCCGTTTGGAAACCGTCCGGACCGAGCTCGAGTCGTCGACGGCACGTAGAGTTCCACGCGCACGCGCCCAGTAGAGCCGAAGCCTACTGGCGCCATGGATTGACTTCCGAAAGGGAAACCCGTTGTCCTGGGCAAAACAAAGGACAAAAAAAGAACATAGGTGTGCTTTTACTCAGTAAAAGTCTGACACGCCCTTTTGCTCCACCCTAGAGCGAGAGAAGAGTCACTGAATGATTTCTCACCTTAAAAAAAACTCCATCTAGAGCAGTAGTCATTTCATAATTTCCGAAAATGTTGTTGTTCGTGAAAATCAACGAAAATACTGTGGAGAAATACTTGGGTTGGGTCATTCAGTTCCCTTCAAAATGGTTGAGCTGAGTGGGGCTGATACACACGTCATGCTCGTGAACGGGTGCCGTCAGTTGAGACTGGTCATCTCTTTGCTGCCAGTGACTTAATTTCTATTTTTTTAAATTAGTTTTTATTTTAATTATTATTACTTATCTACATTGTGCTCACATATTAGAAGCGACAAGAAATATGTAACTCATAATATGATTTAAAAGAGTGTCCATGGAGTTTCTTGCACGTTCTTCTCCATAGAGATCTACGCTTTGGAACGAGCAATTTAGCTTCACTTGTATTTTTTTTTGACTGACCGACATTTTGACAATTCAAAAGTGCCTGTAATTGGTCTATTTGAAATAAACGTTTCTAATTTCTGATTTCCTTATATAGAAAGATTAAGACTTCTTTCGTAATCTTTTCCAGTCTAAGTATATCTTATTAATATTCCAATAAAACAGCACACTTACCTACTTATTTTGTAAGAAATTAAGCGTTACACAAAAAAAAACGGGCAAAGCCGTGGGCGTATCGCTAGCGAGATGACTACGAAGATTAACGTCGGCTCTTTAGTTTTTTGTTCCGTCCATTGTTCGTTGATAAGATGCTAAGAACTATAGTACTCTAGGGATGTGCCTTAGATTGCTTAATATTTTTCCTGATTAAAAATGTATCGATATTCCCTGTTTAAACCATAATAGGTACTCAATTCCAGATTAATTAATAGGTAATAGAGCTAAGTTAAGTAAGTTGAGCAGTGGTAGCCGAGTGGTAACGGCCCCGACTTACGAGTTGTAGGTCGCGGGTTCCAACCCAGCCAGGCGCATTACTTTGTGTAATTTATTTCATCACCACTGCTCTCAAAATGGTGAAAGAAAACATCGTGAGGAAACCGGCATGTCCTAGAACCAAAAATTCGAAGACATGTGTCATCCACCAACCCGCATTGGGCCCGCGTGGTGCATTATAGCCCATTCCCTCTCCTAGAGAGGAGGCCTGAGTCCCAGCAGTGGGAACATTATAAGGCCGACTATGCTATGCTATGAGCTAAAAGAAACCGGCCAAGTGCGAGTCGGATTCGGGCACGAAGGTTTCCGTACCGTCCGTAGTAAAAAAAAATGTTGTATGGGAGCAACACTTAAATATTTATTTTATGTTGTTTTTATTTTTTATTACAGGGGCAAAAGAAATACATCATCTGTGAAAATTTCAACTATCTAGCTATCACGGTTCATGAGATACAGCCCGGTGACCGACAGATGGACAGCGGAGTCTTAGCAAAAAAGGTACTCCGTTTTTACCTTTCGGGTACATAACCTTAAAAACAACGTTCAGAGACAGTTTTACCAAATAGAAAACATATTTAGTATGCTTGCATAATATATATAAATATGGTTGTGTGCTTTTATTGAAAAGAAAAAAGATAACATAGAACTTAAGGGCGGTTGAGGAAAAGATACAGAAAAACCACAAACGGGGGCGAAATGATATATTGTGTCAATGAAAAGGGAATTGTTCAATTCATTCAGTATTCATTGTTGAAGGTGGCTTCTATATTTTTATATACATTTTTTTTAAGGGTGGAAATCATCTAATGACTTCTTTCGCTCTGAGCGGAGCGGGAGAGCGTGTCAGACTTTTACTGACTTAAACCACACCAGTAAAAATCTGACACTCCCTCTCACTCCACTCAATGCGGGATAAGGCATGTGATGATTTTTCACTCTCAGAAAAAAAGGATCAAAAGGAACAACTATTTTATCTAGCAGAGGTACAAAATAGGCTAGGTAGGCTAGATTAAAGGGGTAAGAAGCAACTTCTATTATAAAAATATTATTTAATAGCGACCCGCCCCGGCTTCGCACGGGTGCAATGCAGATACCACCGCAACCGCTATGTCCCTGCATTTTAAATCTGTAATATCTTCGAAAATATTCATTTAAATTACATGTTGTTAAGGGCCATATTAAATGCACAATGTATTTAAGGTACTTAATTGGATAAATATTAATGCTGTATTGCTTAAAATCGCTTCGTAAATGAGCCATTATTTCTCGTAAAAAGTATAAAAATGGTTATTGTGGGTTATCCCTAAGATAGACATATACCATCGCAGACTTTTTTGTAGACATTTTTAAGGTGTACAATACTGCAGTACATTATTTTGATCTAGCTCGTACGGTTCAGCCAGCCTCTGAGATGTTTAAGTTTCATTACCAATAGATTAAAAATATTTTATAGATTTAATAAAAAATGTATTTTTAGTTTTAAAATATCACCGTCGCAGTAGATTAAAGCTTTTTAAAATAGCTACAAAGAAGATAAATAAATACAGTTTTTGGATGAACTAAAAATGCGTTTTCAATTTCAAATAGATCGAAGGGAGAGATGTAAACCAGTCGATGGTGTCCTTCGTCAATATGAACACGAGGACTACCATTCATATAACTTTTTTTTTTATAATATTCTTTTTTTTTAATATTGACGTTGGCAGCCCTAAAATTGACATAAAGAATTCCATTAGAACAACACAAAATACTGGAACATTCGGTGCACGTCAAAACTTCAACACGTGTTTGTCATTGCGTCATATACCGAGCACGACAGACGTTCGGCGCTCCGATTGGCCCGCTCCAAGTTCTTAACCAATGAGAGAGCCAACGTAAAATCAACTCAAACACACACACAGATTAAACATACCTTCATTTTTAGGGTTCCGTACCTCAAAATGAATAAACGGAACCCTTATAGGATTACTTTATTGTCCGTCCGTCTGTCTGTATGGCACATATCCTGGAATAGCACACAGGATACTTCTTGTCCTGAGAGTATCTTCGCTTGGGATAATTGTCTACATCACTGCTTACCATCAGGTGGGATCGCAGTCAAGCACTGGTTTATAGCGAATATAAAAAAAAAAACTCGTGAGCAACGTACTGGCAGCTACCAAACAATCCACGGGTAGTGTGAACCCAAGGGTAGTGTGAAAGTGAAACCCGGAGCCCTGGGACGAAGGCAAAGAAGGAACAGGAGTGGGTTTTTAGTCAGTAAGTCTGACACTATTTCTCGCTCCGCCCAAGAGCGAGATTTGTCATAAGATGATTTTCCCACCTAAAAAAAAAAGCTACCAAACAATAAAAATATCCTAGTGTTTATTTCCAAACCTGTCTAATTAGGACTTGATGCATCTAGTCTAGTTTTACAGACCTATGACATTTGAAATTAGTGGTGCATAACCTTGGCCTAATGCAATAGATTACAGATCTTGTATACCTATTACGTAAATGTATCATAATGATTAATTTATAAAGATTAATAAATGATTCTGACTGGCCTGTTGGTCTAGTGGTTAGTGGCCCTGACTGCTATGCCGGAGGTCGTGGGTTCGATTCCCACCCAGGACAAATGTTTGTGTGATGAGCACGATCATTTGTTCTGTGTCTGGGTGTAATTTATCTATATATGTATGTATTTAGAAATATATAAGTATGTTTATCAGTTGTCTAGTACTCATAACACAAGCTCTGCTTAGCTTGGGACTAGACGGCGTTGTGTGATAGTTGTGAAATATTAAAATTATTAATTAAATTATTATGCACTAGTGATAGTTACTGAGTACCGGGGTCGGTAGTTTGGCTTCGTTCATATTTTCTGTTTAATTGATTTGCAAGGTTAAATGGTGACCTTGCTTAAGTTGGTGGGTATCCATTCTTTGGGCTGCGAGTGCTTTTTAGGGTTTCGTACCTAAAAAGGAAAAAACGGAACCCTTATAGGATCACTTTGTTGTCCGTCTGTCTGTCTCTCAAGACCCTTTATCTCGCGAACGCGAGGAGGTATTGAGTTTAAAATAAAAACATATACTCAAGTCTGCGGTCCCTTGATGCTGTGAAAAAAATCAAATATCTGAGTTAATGCGAAAAAAAGATACTGCCGTTTATGTTTGCGACATAAACGGCAGTATCTTTTAAAACGTGTATTTCGATACTCTTAAGGGAATCAAAGTTCATAGGTTCCCGTCGACCTAGAATTCTTAAATTTGGCATGAATCAGGGTAGTTACCGTTACAAAAAAAAAATCGGAAAAGTCTTTGTAACTCAATTCGGGAATCGAAGTGTTTTTATAGGTAAGTTTATATGGAACCCTCAGTGGCCGAGTCCAACTCGCACTTGCCCAGTTTTTTTTTGTAATTATGTATTTGGTATGTCTGAGAATAGCTCGTAGGCTATTTTTTCGCCTCCTACGCCACCCCCCTTTTCTTGATACTTTGTAAACTAGACACGCGACAGTAATTTTTATTTGTTACGACTTCCCGCATACACTGCAGAACGAAATTTGATGAATTTCAGTATAGCAAAACATTCGGACATACGATTTTTATCAACGACGTATGTTTCCTTTGAACCATTTACATGCGGGTGAAGCGCGGGCTGATAAAATAAAACACGATTTTACAGGGAATAATAATAACACTAATGTTATGAAGACTAAAATTTTTGTTTATGTTTGTTACTTCTTCACGATTGAACGGCTGAACGGATTTCGATGAAACTTGGCACACCGGTAGACCATGTCCTGGAATAGCTCATATATAACTTTTTATCCCGGGAGTAAGTTCCTTTGGTATAATTTTTTACTGTCACTTAGTATGGAATAAAAATATTCATTAAAAAAAAATAAAAAATCTTGTATTAATTTTTTGACATTCTCTCAATATAAGATAAGATAAGATAATCATTTATTTGCTCAAACATGAGTACAATAAATACATTACAAAGTAAATTGTCAGCATGCAAGAGATGTTTAACACAATATAAATCGTCATGTTTGCCCTGGATAATGGCATGCAAATATTTCCAAAGTAATACAAATAATAAAATCATTCTAGCGTGTCATTGAGCCAAAAAAATAAAAAAGAAATGATACTGATATGAGTCAAAATAAAATTAAACGTCTAGAATGTCAAACTAGTAATTATAAATGTCAATTACGAGTATAATGTCAAACTAATAATAGAATAATAAGTATTATTAAAAAAATTAATAAAAATCCTGCTTAAAAAAAAATGTGTCACAAATTCAAAATTCGTCATTAAAAAACTGATTTAAATTGTAGTAAGCTTTATCTGCTAGGAAACTTTTAACTTTCTTTTTAAAGGCTATATCACTTAGCTGCTTCCAGATTTTAGGTAATTTATTATAAACTTATATAAGGGTCTAAGGGCTTTGGACATTTTGAGTAGCGCATGCCAATTTCATACATTTTCAACTTTTTAACAATCGCTATTGCTAAAAGAATGTTATTAATATAATATTAATATTTATCTACTCGTAGAACTAGTTGACCACCAGTTGGTCGTCAAACATTTTATTTAGCCTGTCACTCAAAAATAATTTTTAAAAAAGACAGTAAAAGTAAGTTTCTTTTTGCCTCACATAACTTATACATACCAAATAATTATATATTTACAAAAATATATAATTATAAAAATTATATATACCAAATAATAATCAAAAAATCAATATAAATTCAAAAATAAAATGTCCAAAGGAGGCCAAAAAAAGATGCTTAAAATTTAGCTTTCTATCAGTGAAAAATATTTCAAAATCGGTACAGTAGTTTCAGAGATTATTTTTAGCAAACTCACAAACTTTATTTCTATATAATATTAGTTTCTTTCCAATCTCTCCGAATTGTAGTAAATCCGATTTTTTTGGTTGATGTACCTGTCGCCCGAATTAGCTACCGTCTTATTAGTTTTCGGTACATCATCGACCCTCTAATAACACACACGCATTTATTCATCATCATCATTTCAGCCGAAAGACGTCCACTGCTGGACATAGGCCTCCCCCAAGTGTCGCCACAATGAACGGTCCCGTGCGTCTCGCATCCATCGGACTCCCGCAACCATTACCAAGTCATCGGTCCACCTTGTAGGAGGCCTTCCAACGCTACGTCTTCCGGTACATTTATTCCCCCTTATATATTACATTTGGCCTTTAAAATATATGTAGCTAACAACGACGATATTACCATCTGCAATACATACGAAACTTAAAAAAAAAAACGAAATAATTGCATATTTTTTATTTTTAATGCAAAGACCAATAAATTAATGAAGCCATTACTTTTTATTGCGTTTGAATCAAATGTAATATTTCAAACGATTTTATAAACCTTAATCGGCTTTTATAAGTTCTTTTTGCCGTTTATACGATATTTTTATATCTCTGTAATCACAATCAAAGTAAAATATGGTAGTATTAATAATATTATAATCAGTGATTCAAGTAGTTAAGTTTTACTGGTTTTTAACTACACACTACGCAATGATAAAACATAAGTTTCAGTAAAATTACTATTTTGGTGTACAATAAAGATTATTCTATTCTATTTTATTCTAGATCTTTTTTGGAAAACCGAATTAAATTAAATGATGCAACAATTAGCATTTCAAATAATGATATGCATTTAAAATTATGGAAGAGTGGAGGCGTGGTGTGAACATCTCGTTATATCTTTTGTACGCGCGTTATCTAATGGCAGTGATGTCACATTTTAGTTCGTGCATCTTTTTTCATTTAGTAGTCAGTTTCCCTATCCACCAGATTTCAAAAGTTTCTCAATTACTTTTTTTTGAACGGATTCAAAAAATTCTGTCTATTTGCCATTTTGAGTAAAGTTATTTTTTGATACAAATAATAAAAAAAAATCGGTCAACTACCCAATTGGCTACCAGTTCAATGCTCTAGCAAAGTTATATTCCAACTTACAAAAGCACTTCAATGAAACAAGCGAACCACCAAAAATAATGACATCACAGGTGGTTGTCGAAAACAAAATCCGGTTACCAATTTGCACTGAATCGGTAAAGAAATCATGATCCAAAACCGGTTGTGAACCCAAATAAGACCGCCATCGATGCACTCGTACCTGTTTTAATTGCTTTAGTAGCAATAACCTTGTTATCTTTGTAATTATACCAAGGCCAGTCAGTTCTCATACTTTTGAATGGGGCTTAGAATAGAGTGAGCTAGAAATGTAATAAATCGATTTGTAGGTCAAGTGTTACTTGTAATTAGATCCCCTCATCGTCATTTAATCATCATTCTTTTTTTTATTGATAATGTGTGATTAATCCAAATAAGAATGGGATCGATAGCCATGTTGTGACGTCACGTCATACTGTCAAATCGAAGAATTATTCTGGTAAGCAAAACAAGAAATTTTTAAAATTTAACTTATTTACGAACTATGAACGAAAATAGTTTAATCAGAATCCAGTTTTACAATTTTACTCATTTCTGAGTTCTTCAATTTTGCCTAATTTCTTGTGATTTGACAGTATGACGTGACGTCACAATATAGTAATCGATCCTATTTTTATTTGGACCGCATTGTAGTTCATCTGACGATGGAGCACGCTTGCCTAGAAGTAACCTATCCATTATTGACTTAAAAACCTCTAGATTGTAGCTATCAGGAAACACAGACTCCAGCTGTGAATTCCACTCCTTAGCTGTACGTACAAGAAATGTGCTTACAAACAAAAAAAAAAAAATAGATAACCCTGTATTTTTGTACCTAATTTGAGTATCTTTACAATGGTAAAGATGCTTAAATAAGTTGAGCAAGTAGATTGATATCTACAAAACAAAAACACAATATCAATGAACGATATAGTAAACGCAAGAAAAACAGATAAGTAACAATGTTAACAAAAGAAAAATCCTTGAACTGAACGAATGCATAAATACATCACACTCAGATGCATATCGCAGTGGACATTATATGTTGTGTCGTAAGGGTATGTTCTGACGGTACGACATACCGAATAATGAGTTCTAGATAAAATTAAATTTCCAAAGGTCCGGCGGTACTTCATACCGGGTCAGCTTCTAATGTTATACAAAGCACAGGTCCGATCGTGTGTGGAGTACTGCAGTCACATATGGGCTGGTGCTGCAAAATGCCATCTAGCAGCTTTGGACTCAGTAGAAAGGCGAGCGAAGAAGCTAATTGGGGATCCAAATTTAGTTAAGTCCAATCCACAAAGCCTCGAGCACAGGCGCAGGGTAGCCAGTCTATCGGTATTTTACAGGTTACATTTTGGAGAGTGTGCGCGGGAATTGCATGACTTGATTCCGCCATCTCCTTTCTACCATCGGACAATCCGACGTACGGCGAGTATCCACCCTTACGTTTTTGAAACTTCAACGGTCCGAACTAAGCGATTTGCTTCGTCGTTTATACCGCGTACATCGGGGACTGGAACAATTTGCCTGCTGCGGTTTTCCCGTCCAACTATAATTTAGGTGCCTTCAAGGCTAGAGTGAATAGGCTCTTAATAAGCTAGTGCGCCTCACCATCAATGATTGCATCGCTGCTTACCATCAGCTGGGATCGCAGTCAAGCACTGGTTTATATGGAATAAAAAAAATAATGAATCTGCATTTTAAAAAAAACCGTCAACAATTCAAAATTTCTCTCATGCATGAGGCTGCGTGTTTAAAACCGGGCAAGTACTAATATGAATGTTTAATTCTTTATGTGTTTTTTATTTAAGTTTGTCTAGGACATTACTGACACCCCGTGCCTCGGAAAGCACGTTGTCAAACATTTACGAATAAGAATTCTCAGATATCTGACAGTCGTTACAGGAAATTGGACTGCTGAAAGTTTTACCATCAGTTTATTCAAGGAGTATCCTGTTGCCCAGTAACTAGGATGTAGAGGTCTGATAGGCAGTCACTCCATGTAAATCATGCGTATTCAGCCGCCAAACTAAAGTGGCAATGGGCAGGGCACATTGCTTGCAGAACGGATGGCCGTTGGGGCTGAAAGGTTCTTGAATGGCGATTACGTCTTGGTGGACCGATGACTTGGTAACGGTTGCGGGAGTCCAATGAATGGGAGACGGACAGGATCGTTCATTGTGGCGACACTTGGGTGAGGCCTATGTCCAGCAGTAGACGTCTTTCGGCTGAAATGATGAGGATGATGATTCTGCATTCAGTTAAACTAGAAGCCGACCTCAAGCTACTTAGGAAAAGGTTATGGAGGTGATTATTATTATCCTTTATTTATTTTCTATACATATTTTGTACATTTTTAAATATTTCTTAAAACACATTTAAAAAAAAACATTTAAAAATATAAAAATAGTAGTCGATGGTGTCGGGAGCAGGGTCCAAGCTACCGGTGGTTAGGGCTCCGGAGATAGGAACCTCCTCACAATGCGAGCCGTATCAAGGAGTATTGCCTTCTATGTCAGGCCTTTGATCTTGATTATTATTATTATTACTATGATGATATCAATGCCACAAAATTTCTTTTGACAGTCGCTGCCAGAATGCTATTTTTTCTAGGCCTTTTTTGATTGAGCTGGTTTTTTTTTTTTTTTTTTTCGGTGGGAAAATCATCTTATGACATCCCCCGCCCTTGGGCGGGGCGGGAGATAGTGTCAGACTTTTACTGACTAAAAACCCACTCCTGTTCCTTATTATCATCAGATAACTCATTCCGCTTTGTATGGAGCGAGAGCGTCAAACTTTTCCTATCTAAAACCCACTCGTCTTCCTTCAATTGCTCTTTGAACATTCCGTAGCCCTTTGTCTAGGCCTTCAAAACGTATCTTTTTGTATGACATGTTCCACATAGGAGGCGTGCGTGTAAATTGAAAAAGGCACTCGTGCGAAAATTATTGGCACCTGTATTAAGTTTGTCTTTCTTAGATATTGGATGTCAATAAAAAAGTACGGAAGTCATGACAGAAAGTAGAATCGTACATATACTATTTTATGTTTTGTTATACAGAAATGTACGAACGAAAAGTACTCTTTTCGTTAAATGTAATTGTCTGTAAGTACCGAGGGTTTATCTGTGATAATTATACAATATGTATTATATGACTACTGTTTGTTTCCACTTAATAGATTATAGAGGGATTATTATATTAGTAATATTACTGCAAAACATTATAAAAGAAACAATGCCATACAAATTGGATTAGATTTTATATTAATGTCGTGGCCAGATCTTAGAATTACTCACTTCATTATGATATGGCCAACTAAAACTGGCCAGCCCTCCTAGCCAAGTTACGATCGATTCGTTTGCGTCGAACGCTTCGAGGAGGCTAAGCCTCCGATTCCTTGGTTCTGACGTCATCTCAACGCTCAGTCACGTGGTCAGAACAAAGGAATAGGAGGCGTGGCCTACTCGAGGTGTTCGACGCAAACGAAATTATCGTAACTTGGCTAGGGGGGCAGATCATTTAAACGTTAACATTTGATGATAATTATGTCAATTCTGGTCACGCCATTAATACTTGATCGTGTACATAATGAGTGTACCTATACTTTTAGTTTTTAACGTAACACCCGATGCCACCACTATGTATGCAATCTGTCATTACTGTGCATTATGTGTAATTTTACAAAAAAAAAAACATAGACACACAAACATTATAAAGGCAGAAGATTGTACGTTCGGTCGGCTGAGCGGATTTTGATGAACCTTGGTACAGCATATACTTTTCATCCCGATTGGAATAACTATGTCTTTTCACGCAATCGAGGCCACTGGCAGTAGCTAGTTAAGTCTTATTGTTCGGTATGAACTTAAGAAGTCTTATTTATTATTCTAATTTCAAGTATAAATTTGAGAGCATCCTTTCGAATTACCATAACAAAAACAATTTATATTTTGGTACTAAAATATGTTGACGCAACTCATTATTCCTATTATCTAAACAGCTGTCGTCCACCACGACTTTTTAGTCGTAAAATCGTCACATCAAAGCGAAGCTTAATCGATGCATGCGCCAGATGTAGAGAAAAAACACCGAATAACATCGCGATTCATTTTCATAATGCAAGACTATGAACAAAAGACATTTAAATTTATAATTTAGTTAAGATAAAACCGCAAACGTGAAGCTCGCCTTATATTTACGAATAATTAAAGTCGAATTCTGATTTATTCAAAATTTTAATTTCTTTTTGGTTCGCAGAGAGAATATTTTATTTATGACTTTTTTGTAGTCGAGATTTCAAAAGGATACATTCATTTGGAAGACAGAGATATTTTAATTTGATGTTAAGTAACTTTAACGTAATTTACTACTGAAGGAAACTAGGTAAAAATGTTAGCAATAAATAATCAAATAAACCCCAATTAATAATTTTAATTAGGTAAATAAATTATTAAAAAAGTTAATAAATATAATTATGCAATATCCTTTAAATCTAGAACATGTATGTATATCGGTGTCAAATAAGGAAATAGGTATCTAAATAAAACTGACATTGAATTTCGTAACAGAAATCTTCGCACAAACCAGTTTTTTTTTTTATTGCAGAAGCTGTTATATTGCACATCTATACCACATATCAAAATAAAATAAAAATAAAATATATTCGATACTTATAGCAAAAATGCAATATTTAAAATTTTTGTCTCTCATGTCTGTCGGGTTTGTTCAGGCTAATCTCAGAAACGGCTCGAACGATTTTGATTAAACTTTTACTGGGATATAGGCATTGTTATAAAAGCATACTACTTACAAGATTAATCTTGGGATATAGAAAAAAAAAACTTGAGAGGTGTCAAGGGACACCCGGATGGAACGAAGTTCCTCTGATTCGGTAACTGAAACTAATTTCTCAACCATTTCATTAAAATCTTTGGAATCTTTGAATCAATCAATCAACCAATCTTTCAATCAATATTTCAATCAAACAATCAATCAATCTTTCAATCAATCAGTCAATCAACCAATATTTCAATCAAACAATCAATCAATATTTCATCAATCAGTCTTTCAATCAATCAATCTTCCAATTAATCAAACTTTCAATCAATCAATCTTTCAATTAATCAATCTCTCAATCAATCTCTAAATCTTTCAATTTTTGAATAATTCAATCAATCTTTGAATCTTTGGTATCTTTGGAATCTTTGAATTTTATTACAATTCCTTCACTAATTAATCGAAAGGAACTTCGTTCCATCAGAATCTGTGAATGAAGTGTCGTTACAACTTTTGGTCTTAATTTTTTCCGTTTAGCTCCCTTTCGGAATGCGCGATAAGGAACTTTGTTCCAAAAGTAGATTCAGGCTTGCGCTTGGCTAGCGACATCTTTCTTGCCAATTAGGAACAATTCAGGCTTGTAGCGACACCTATCTTACCAATTAGGAACTAAAAAAAGTGTCGTGACAACTTTTCGTAAGAATTTTTTCCGTCTAGCCCCCTTTCACAACGCGCGATAAGGAACTTCGTTCCAAAAGTTACTGGAGAATACATTACATTTCAGTACCTACATGCTTTTTGTATTTTTAATGAGCAGTGGCCTAGTGGCTCTGAATTTACACGTTATATAATGTCGTGGCTAGATCATTTTAAACGTTAAAGTTTGACGATATTTCAATCTTCGTTTGGCCTACTTTCTTTAGACTTTTTACTATCATAGAAATCCTTCATCAATGATAAGGCCAAACGAGGATCGACATATCATCAAATGTTAACGTTTATATGATCTGGCCAGTTTTAGTTGGCCATATCATGAAGTGATCGATTTCTATGATCGGGCTACGACATATATACGTTGTGGGTTAAAAACCCAGGCCGCCATTTTATTTTGTGTCATTTATATCACTACTGTACCCATTGTGAATACAAACGTAACTGGACGAAAATAGGTGGGTTTTAATCAGTTTTTAATTAAAACTGAATTGGTTATTTTTTCTAGGCAAGCTTGCTCCATTGTCGACCACATCATTGCTCACCATCAGTTGAGATAGTGGCCCAGCGCGACAATAACAACAATAAGAAACCGGCCAAGTGCGAGTCGGACTCGCGCACTGAGGGTTCCGTACAAACTTACCTATGAAAACAGTTCAATTCCCGAATTGAGTTACGAAGACTTTTCCGAATCGCAAAAAAAAATTGTGACGTAACTACAAATTTACAGTGTTCAGATTTTTTCCTATACTTGTGCTATGAGACCTTGCTTCATGAAAAATTTCAGAATTCTAGGTCAAAGGGTATGAATTTTGATTGCGTGTCGAAACGCACGTTTTTTGTGACATAAAAGACCGTATCTTTTTTTTTTCGTCAACTTAGAAGTTAGATTTTTTCACAGCTTCAAGGTACCGCAGATCTTAGTGTATATGGTTTTAAGTTTAACTCGATACATCCATACGTTCCCGAGATAAAGGGTCTTGACAGACAGACAGGGAGGCAGGCAGATGTACGGACAAAAAAGTGATCCTATAAGGGTTCCGTTTTTTCCTTTTGAGGTACAGAATCCTAAAAAGAGATATATATATATACATGTATGACTAAGAACAAGCGATGTCCAAGGCTGAAACATGCACAATCTATTATAAAATCTAGCATCCGTTCGTTTGTTTGTATGTCAATCGTGGGTTGTCGTGTAGAAGATAAACATTTAAGATTCTAATGCACACGTTTTCAATTTACTTGTACATAGTTATAGATTAGAGATAGAGAATTATGTTGATAGATACGATCAGTCCACGGTTTCACCCGCGTCTTTGGGTATTGGTCATATCGTGATGTCATAAAGGGTAGATAGATAGATAGATAGATGTATTCTTTATTGTACACCAAAAATACAAATTACATTAGGAACTTAATATTAATATAGTGTCACAATGGGCGGTCTTATCGCTAAAAGCGATTTTTTACAGACAACCTTAGGATAGATTTGACAGAGAAGGAGAAAAAAGATACGCAGGTAGTTCGTGGGGTACTATTTACATATATACAATACATAAATTAATAAATTTCATGTAATACAAACAATAACACATAGCGGCATAGCGGTAGCGTATAGGCTTTCTTGATAAATGGGTTATCCAACTCATACGCTAGCAAAGGAGGCGGCCGATCGTGTGAGGCAACGGTCCTCACGCCCCAACCGCCGCCGGGATTCCGTTCCCGATTTCCGGCCACCGTAGGCGCGGGCTTGCGGACGG
Source organism: Mythimna pallens (assembly GCA_961205895.1). NCBI lineage: Eukaryota > Metazoa > Arthropoda > Insecta > Lepidoptera > Noctuidae > Mythimna > Mythimna pallens. The sequence continues at coordinate 4,757,979 of OY540830.1, forward strand.
CGGGCAACGGGTCGCTGTTCGACCGTCCGGTAATCGACCGGAAACCCATCACACATGCCAGGCTCATCATTCCAGCCGAAAGATGTTCACTGTTGGACATAGGCCTACCCCAAGCGTCGCCACAACGACCAATCCGTTCTACGAGCAATGTGCCCACTGCCTCTTAAGTTTGGCGATTCTTCGGGCTATGTCGGCCAGGCTCACGAGTTCACAATCACTAAACCAATAACGCAGTTAATTAAACCCGAATATTTAGTACTACAATAACCAGGTATTTTGTACAACAACGGTTACTGTGCATAATAACAGATTATTAAGAGTAATGAGCAATCAAAACGGATAATTAGGGCCGGAATTAATTGTCTATTAATTTTCATGTGTAGTGATTTATTATGGCTACCTGCATTAATTTTGCCGCGTAATTTATTTAAAGTATTTTTAGGGTTCCGTACCAACAGACCCAACGAACGCCAATGAGACTCTATTAACCTCTGCTGTCCGTCTGTCTGTAAGTCTGTCAGCGGGCTGTATCTCACAAACCGTAAGAGGTAAAGAGTTGAAATTTGTACAGAGGGTGTATTTCTATTGCCACTAAGAAACGTCATTTTGTCAGCGTTTTTTTTTTGCTCGATTTTAATAATAATATTCAACAACTATTACATAAAGCCATCTAGTCCAAAACTAAGCAGAGCTTGTACTATAAGTACTAGGCAACTGATAATTTCTAAATACATACATATGGAAAGGGTATTCTCGGATTTTCCTTGCGTGATCGAACCAGGAATGAAGATATCCGCAGGAGAACCAAAGTTGCCGACACAGCAAGAAGAATCGCCAAATTTAAGTGGCAACGGGCAGGGCACATTGCTCGCAGAACAGATGGCCGTTAGAGCCGAAAGGGTCTGAAGTTGAAACCGCATACCGGAAGTCGCAGTATTGGAAGGCCTCCTAAAAGGTGGACCGATGACCTGGTAAGGGTTGCGACCCGCACAGGACCGTTCATTGTGGCGACACTTGGGAGAGGCCTATGTCCAACAGTGGACGTCTTTCGGCTGAAATGATGATGATGATGATACATATTATAAATAAATTACACCCAGACATCGTCGTTTGTGTGATGATCGTGCTCATCACACAACAATTTGTCTTAGGTGGAAGTCCCACAACCTCCGTTATAGCAGTCAGGGCCACTAACCACTAGACCAATAGGCAATATTGTATGTACGGACTCCTTCGTGTCCCGCTCACACTTGGCCAATTTTTTATTACTAAACGAGACTAGAATCATCTGTTATTGAAATAATAAGGTCAACTAGCGACCTTTCAGTAGATTGACCAGTTAAAATGTCAGGAAGCAGATCAGTTTTAATATTTAGGTATGCAAGCATATGCACATGTCATGCACGTGTATACGTTGACGTAGTAGCGTCTCGTAATCACAGAGATCCTGGTCTTGACCATGGCATGGATCGAGAGGGCATGGGAATCAGTCATATGGCTGTGGAGTTGTTTGAAACATGTTACTGCGACCCTGAAATGTAAAGGAAATTTAGTTGATAAAAGTCTGACATTCCCTCTCGCCCATCCACAGCGGGCGAAGTTAATTTTGATGATTTCCGACCCCAGAAAAAAATTAGTATCTCATAACTACTATATTAACTACTTAATTTTTTTGTGTGGTATATGCTTGTATAATTTATTAATTTAAATGTAATTCTTTAATCTTATTTATAATTATCATTGTAATGTATGAAATTTAATGTGTTCAATGTTTAATTTTAATGTATGATCCAATGTTGATTGATGTAAATAAATAAATAACAAGGTTAATCTCAGGATTTTTTTGTTAAATGATATAATCAGTGCTTGACTGCTATCCCACCTGATAGTAAGCCATGCAGCGATACAATCATTGATGGTGAAGCGCACTAGTTAATTGGAAGTACATTCACTCTAGCCTTGAAGACACCTATATTATAATCGGACGGATTGAGGTATTTGAACAGGGGCTGAAACATTTATACTTTTATTACTATCAGTTAAATTTGGCAAACCAACCACCTTGCACTGCTGATCACGTAGCTATATCAAGTCGCTATACCTAAACGAACTAAAATTGTAAATTCTACATCGCGATATCAGAGTATCGGGCTGTTACCAGACAGAACACCCGACTGGTCGAACGATTTTCTATTTTAAAGGAATGTTTGCGGGATTGTAGACTGTATACCTCAAAACTGATGTCCCTTCACTGTCTCACTTCACTACACTCACCCTGGCTGTTTCATTTCCCCTCTTCCGTGCCCATATCACTTGAAACAAATTCAGAAGGACAAAACTTTTCCACAAACACGTAAAAACATTCTACACGAACAATCGTATCGGTGACACGCTTTTCTCCATTCCACAACGGAAACGACCCCTTAACACGATTTATCAACGATTGCATCACTGCTTACCATCAGGTGGGATCGCAGTCAAGGACTAGTTTATATCAATAAAAATAACTAAATTTTTAACCGATAAAGCCCATTAAACTTTGACTGTGTATAGCGGCTGCATCGGTTAAGCTACAGTTTTAAATGTGGTGGATAATCGAGGAATGGCACAATATAGCAACGTGTTGAAATTATTAAATTGAATTTCAAAATCAGTGTTTAATTCCATCTGTGCGCCTAACGTTCCGTTCGCTGCGTTCAATTAATCTATCACTCCAATCGCTGTCCATCGAGAACGTGTGACTTAACGCCGCTCGAGTATTTTCTGACGACCAGAGAAGATTTCCGCCCTGAAACCCATTTCTATGAAGATGTCATTTAAAATTGCAGCGATTCCCACACGATTACAGCAAAATTGGAGCCGCGTCGCCCTTTTGCCCGGAATTAGGTACATCTATTTTAAATTCCTACTGTAGTTTTTATTTTTGTTGTACAATTAAGAATATATCTATCTACTAGTATCTATCATAGAAACACATTATTGTTCCATGAGCGAACCAAACGTACAGGAACGGTCATTATAGCGACACTTGGGGGAGGCCTTTGTCCAACAGTGGACGTCTTTAGGCTGAAATTAGAGTGAATCGAAGGTTCTTTGTTAAAAACACACGGAATATTCAAACAATTGTTAGCGATGAACTAGTCAAAAGGCAATGGCAGAATTTCATGAAAACCGATATGACAGGAAACAATATTTTTCCTTGGAAATCCTTAAATCAGGATCATCGAAACCGTAAGTTCACAAAAACCTTCTGCAATGCAATTCATTTCAGTTTTTCATTAAAAGCTCGACATGAAAGTATTTCGTTGAAATTGATTAATCGGGTTGCTTCGAATATTTGAATGGCGCGTTGAAATTATTATGCAATAATAAACCGACCCTAATCTTTCCGTCCTCCACCTCCTCCTCTTTCTACTCCTCGTCCTCCTCTGTTTCTTTTCTTTCTTCGAAAGAGAAAAAGGACACGGTGGAGTATACGGTGGAGGTGTGCCCCGGTTGGGCGGAGCACCGCCGTGTCCTCGTGGAGGCAGTCGGTGGCAGCGACCTCTCGCGCCGGGCCCTGATTTGGGCTGTGGTCCGGAGCGAGGAGCAATGGCAGGCGGTGGCTTCCTACTGCGAAGCAGTAATGCTAGCGAAGGAGGTGGCCACAGGCGCGAGGAAACGAATGTCCTCAAGCCCCAGCCGCAGAGATTTTGACACCGACTACCAGCCACGGTAGACCCATGCGTTGTAGAAATCTACGGTCCGGATTAAGTGTTTAGCCTCGCCATTTATACCGTGTATATCGAAGGATTGGAACAATTTGCCTGCGGCGGTCTTCCCGTCCGATTATAATTTAGGTGTCTTTAGGTTGGAGTGAATAGGCTCTTAATAAACTAATGCGATTCACTATCAAGGATTGCATTACTGCTTACGAGCAGGTAGGATCGCAGTCAAGCACTAGTTTATTTCATTAAACCCCAAGCCAACGCCAGCGTTCGCTCGCTCATTGTCTTTCTGTTGTGTCTCCAATCACGGCACGCAAGGTTAGAGCGATTCATTTATTATAACTATATCATTTAAAAATAAACCTGATAGTTAGCGATGGTCAATAAAAATTAAGTCTACATTCTTGAAGTAAACATAACGCATAGAAAACCTTAAACGATCATACGCCTATTAGATAACACTTTCACTAAAATGAACATCTGTATTCATTCCAGCGTCAATCAAAAAGAACACTCATAACTCACACAGGTCCATAAGGACTATTATTGCTCAATCCGCTGAATCTATTTATACTATAAATTGCTCCTGACCCCAATAGAGACACCAAGACAATTTTATTGTCTGTACCAAGTGCGAGGCTCACAATTGCTCAATAGGGCAATCATTCTGATGATACTCAAGAAGGAGAGGCGTGATTTACATTACATTGAATAATAGAATAACTGTGAAGATTTAGAAATAGACTATTAAATCCTGCTTGAAAAGGTGTTAAAATAAATTATACAAAAATTAATGTCCAAATGCTAGAGGATGTTTTGATGTTAGTTAATATATAAAAGGCCAGAAAAAAATTCAAGGTAGTTTGTTTATAAAAATAATGAGTATGTGTAATGTAAAAAATGTTGTTAAAATGCCAATCATAAAATTAGTTGGGATTCCTCATTGCTAACGGAAATCGTATATTCATAAGACAATGGATATACGTGTTATATAACTCAAACATCACAATGAAACTAAATAATAAGCCATAATTATTAAGTATTACAATTGAAAAATAAACACTAACGGCAGTAATATTTAAAATAGACACAAAATACATGCATATATTAAAACTGACATGAGGACAAACGAACAGAATAATAATTTATTAATTACAACAGCGACCATGTTTCAAGACTTGAATTTAGCTGCGGTACAGAAGGGCAACTTTAAGACCACACGCATGCCATTAAAAAGTCGCTGAATATTAATAGACAGGCTTCAAGTGTGAAACCCCATACAGGATATTATTACGTCAGAATTTAACGGCATCCACGTTATATGGTTAATTTAAGTAACTGTTATCTAATATCCAATGGTCTGTAATACTTTAATGCGTAATAAAACTATTACTGTACCACTTATTGCGTTATTTTATGTATTTCGTAATTTTAGGATATGATTCTGACCTTTCTAAGAATTTGCATTGGAAATTTCATATTCCTTATTGCCGGTTTTATTATGTCATATTTTTAGACGATATGTATAATAAAATTCATTTTATCGAACATTCATTCAGTGCAACAATTCATTGCTCAGAAGTTGCTCGTCTACTAAATTATAAAACAAAAGAAAAATAGTACTTTTTCGCCCAACAGGACGTGGCTGTCTCTTCGATAACGAGTGTTATTAACATGATCTTGCAATTAATTATTTTATATTCCTTGCTATACGTGGTCATGCAATGGCCTAAGGCACTATGGAGTATTGCGTATAGTGTATCGATCTATAATAAAGATCCAATCCCTTAATGTTCGTGATTGTCATAAATATCCCATACTGGTCACCCCCTGTGAATTTTTCTGAGTACATGCCATATAGGGATCTAGTAATGTATAAACTCATAAATCTAAAGGTTCAATTTTAAGCTGATGTGGTTTTTTAACAATGAAAATGTGCTATTCTTTTTCTGGAATGCACAGTGGTCACAGACTGAGGGTTACTGACATAAAATCAAATAAATAATTTGTAAAAGATAAGTACAAAATATGTCATTATGCAATATAATTAGTATAAAGCATTGAGACACATCAGATTCACACACAGGCCCGGATCTACGAATTTTCGAACCGGGGCAAAACCTTAATAGTGGCGCCCCCCCGCGTTCATAAATCAATTATCTAGTGTGTGTTCAAAAACTACCTGGGTTTGTTTTTCAAACATATTATATTAAGATTCGATTACTTAATAAAAACATATGAGATTGTAGGAAAAGAGTCTTCATTTGTTCGATATTTCGAATGCTTGTCTCAAGGATTTGGCGCCCCCATGAAACTGCCGCCTGGGGCAAGTGCCTCAGTTTGCCCCCCCTGAGATCCGAGGCTGTTCACACACATCAGATAGAAAAAAGCTATCTAATATTCCAAAGGTTGACCGATTAATCTAGTCAAACTAGGGTTAAATCCGGAACAATTTTTCAGAAGTCTCGATGCCCTACCATCAGTTTAAAACCAAAAGCCGTCTGCTATCAACAAAGCAACGCTCAAAATTTCAATAAAACATGAACAACTTTCTCCATAAAAAAAATTCTTTCCCCAAATTAACACAAATATTTAAACGCCGATATTTCAATCAGTTTATATTCATAGAGGGGTTCATCCGTGAGAGAACGGTAAGGGAATACTAATTCCCAAGAGCGGGGTATAAATTCGTTAAGGTCAGGCCTTATCGACGTGAACTCGGTTTTATGCGACTGCAAAAGTGTGAGGTACGCCGTTTTTACGTTTAATACTAGTTATGAAATGCAATGTTTTATAAATTTTACTGAATTTGAAAACTGATTCAAATTCAGCAAAGTTCGAGGAAGCAATTTTGAGGATATGAAAATAAGGTGACAGTCTGTAATTTTCGTAGAAATTTTGTTTATTTATTTATTTTATTTTAAAGAAGGCTCACAGACAAATAGAAGAAAAAATGATATGAACATTCATATCATTTGTAACAGTCATAGATCTACTCAATTCCAAAACCTATAGGCACAAGTACTCCATTGTTTGGAGTATTTCAGAATCACATTATTCATTGCATATGCGATCAGCCTGTGTTCAAATGTTATATTATGCCAAAAATAAAAATGCGTCTGCTTGCCTTTGCACCATTTTTTTCTGTTTCCTTCTTCTTTTCTTTTATTATAATAATTGTGTGTGTACATAAAATGCTAAATAAATAAATGTAACAGTTTCACAAGTCCTTGGCAGTAGTTAATCTGAATAACTTTATTCTAAAGTAGTTAAAAGCGACCAGACTGCTAAAGGCGAGATCAAGCGAAGTGAAAAAGATGCTTTTGAAAAGGACACTGGCAACTGGCACCAGGCCAAGAAAAAACTAGTTAAGTGAAAACGTGGTAGGAAAATAACAATTCTACTTGATGAAAATTCATAGTTCCTATTCAAAGTTCAAAAAACAGGAGTACAAAATATTCAAAAGCAAGATCAGTATGTTGCCCACGTACAAACTTTATGTAATCTATCATTGGGCCGCTTATACAAATAAAATGTTTGTGATTCCGATGAAGAGCTTTCTCAAAAATAGTCCTTCTATATTGAGGAAGTTAAATTGTAAGTTACATATGTCGACATGCATGGATATGGGTATTTTAAAGAATTTGATTAGGGCCACGGTTAAGAAACTTCCTGGTATTAAGCTGGCTGGAATGACGTTCTAATAAACTTTGATTTTATACTTTAGTACTTGTATATTGTTTTAGAAATGAATGATCGATTAATATTCACATTTGGTTCCAATGTTCTGCAGGCAGCTTGCCAGGATTCATTGTTTTAAAAGGAACTAGTCATGAGCACATCACTATCAAACACTTTGTTAAATGTTTACTGCTATAAGACTTACAGTTAATGGTTCTTGGAACGAAGACACTTTTAATAGCAATGAAAGAAATTATGACAAATTGATGGGTTTTCACGAAGAAGTACTAAACTTTGCAAGCCTTAATTTCAAAACCTTATTAGGCTCTTTATATCACTAATTTATCGTAGCAGTTAATTCAGATAGCAGTACCTAATAAAGAGCTCTTAACAGTATTCAACGTTGAAGAAAGAACAAAAACTGGAGGTGAGTATGAAATGGCATAAAATATCATTTTAGTACCATTGATTTCAGTTAATCTATGCTACAAGAATGAAGTTCTACCACACTAGGGTAAATAAAAAACTTCAGATGAATCTAAAGAAAAACTTGATAATATCGCTGTGAAAGAATTTCCAAGACATCACATAACAGAAGAACCAATATGTTTAAGATAAACTAATAAGTCGATGAACGAGCGATTATGTGAGCGGAACTTGAGAAACTCACAGTTGGAAAGAAATTGAGAAAGTTTTCTGTAAACATATGGACTTACAATTTATTAAAATGGAAAACCTTGTGATCGACATGTGTGTATGTGAAATGTCTACCAGTTTTTCTTCTTCATTCCAAATCGATGATTAAACTATTTGGGCGCAATAGGTGCCCCTGTCTAGAACATGAGCCACGTTGAAGTGCCCCAAGTACCCATATACCAGCACTTTGGAGCACTTAATAATTGCCACCGATGCTGCAGTCTACGAGTTAAATCCATTTAATATATTATATTTCCTATTTTTCTTTTGAGTTGTCTTATTAAGAGATACAATTACAATTTCAATAGCTTCTATATTAATATTATAAGTAAGCCAAACTACGAGTATGCCACTTTCAGATGTACGTGCACCTTGAGTTTTTTTTCATGTAGTTTTTTTAAGGACATGGAAACAACAATGCTAAAACAAACTTAATGACAACCAAATCGGATCGCAAAAAGTGTTTTTCAATTTACCTTCAAATTCATGGGCTATCAAAATTCAATACATGAATGATACAACAAGTGGCCAAAAATATACACCATCAATAACATTGCCAAACAAATTGGCTGGTCAAAATAAATGGCGGACGGTTGGACAGTTTTCCTCCGAAAATATAAACATGAGAAATATGTCCGTCCGGCACGCGATGGACATACTTTTTGGCGAGTCTAAGATGTTCGTAGATATTATTTATGATATGTCGAGTTTGGAAGCATGTGATGATATTTTAGGAGGAAAATGTACATAAAAAACTTGAGGAAGGTAAAAGCTTGAATTGTACGATGTCAACAATATAAAGTATATATTATCTACGAGTAGTTGAAGGATAATTATAATGAATTTCTCTGTAGTATCATATGGAATTATAAATTAAATTAAGGCATTTTCATTACTTTTACCGAAACTGAAACCAAATAGACCGTAGAAGTTAAACAAAAATAAATGAAAATAAATAGCTTCAAGTAAATTCACAAATTTATTTAAAACGCCACTTAAAGATAGACCTTGACAATAGCAGCATCATTACCTTCCTTGCAAACAAACTCAAACACAAAGACCACAATGAATACTTGAGTACTAATTACGGCAAAAAAAGCAAACACAAGTACAAAAGTTATTTTGAACACAGATTTACTTAAGAACGCTAACAAAAACAAACATCTACGTAACAAGCTATGTAGTAATAAATCAAATGGTGAGCAGCTTGCAGTAAAAACTGATTGTAATGATACTAAATTGAATGTAACAGAAGCTAATTCATAGTCTAGTGGCCGTGACCTGACATTACAAAGAATAGCTTTATACGTTCGTGATTACATCATTTCTCTACTTGTCCGTACAAAGGGTTGCTACTTCATGTACATTATGGCCTGAGAAGTGTCATTAGGAGCTGTTGAGTAGTTTTCTGGTGAGGAATGACGCTCTGTAGAATTACGACTTGGCATCGGTGTTGTTCGGTTTGGCTCTAAGTTTAAATGTTTTAGTTTTAACTAGCTAATGCCAGCGGCTTTGCCCGTGTGAAACTAGTTTTTCCGTGTGAAATTAATTTTGGAAAATCCTCTCTTAGAGCTCGCCTGCATCATAAAAGAAAACTGTACAAAATTTCACACTCCTAGTCCCAGTAGTTTTGGCTGTGCGTTGATATATGTCAGTCAGTCGGTTTCCCCTTTTAAATGTATAAAGATATGTTTCTACCTCGTTGGTTTTGATTTATTTCAATTTAAATATTTTATTTTAATAGTTGTGTCATTTACAATGACTGTTTGAAAAATTTCTTTATCACCGATATCATGAACAGGATTCAAATGACTAGTAGTTTGAGATTCAGATACTCAAACCGTGTCAATAAGTACCGCTTTCTACATCAAACTCTTGACTAAATTGCCTAAGGAAAGCCTCTTCAGGCTCTTGACTATTAAACCATTGGCCATTACAACTATCGATATTATATTTGTTTTGTTCTCTTAAACGTCTTCAATAATATTCTCAAGTATTAATTTCCAATATTGTTCTCTTAAAACACGACTATCATTTGACTTGTTTTTGGGTCATGTTTGTCAACCGCTAACTTTAACAAATTATTATTTTAATGACATCAAAATAGTCGCAAAATGAGCTTGAATGGCCGACTGTCGTGCATTATTATAGGTTACTTAGCCACTTATGGATGCCCGACCAATTATATATTAAATACAATTGGTCAAGTACATTATAAGAGCCTCATAATGGGTGAGACAAGGTTAAGACTTCAACATGATACTTAAATTTTGTATTCTTAAATGATCCTCATTAAAATTTGTATTGTATTGCAACAATATTTGTGTTTTTGTACTAATAGTAGTCACAATGAAGGTCTGATTTCAAAGAACCGTAGAAACGATAAAAATAGGAAATTTCACACGGCTGTTTTTTGAATACTAGTTACAGTGACTGCAAAGGACGTTACACGGAATTACATAGGTAGGTAAGTGTTATATGAGATCAAATAACAAATTGAATGAAATCAGGGTTTTGCAAAGTCTTGGACAGTCAAAAACCAAACCCTTGAATAATAATTGTAGTTCCAAGTTTATAACTAGAACTACATGTTTTATTTTTATTTTATTGTTTCTACTCTTATTTTTTAGTGCCATAAATTATATAATTATAATCTAGATATAAGGGTAAGACACTAGCTTCTGTAATACAGTGTAAACTAGCGCTATTATCATAAATAATTGAAGTATAAAGATTATTATTTTTAGTATTATGTTGAGTTTTCATCCGAACTATTAGTTACTAGCTGTCACTTGCGGTTTCGCCCACATCTTTTGTTACTGCTCCGCTCCCATGATTCTTAGCATGATGTTATATAGCCTACAGTCTTTCTCAACTAATCCCGATTACCAGCCACCGTGGCCCCAGTAAACTTCGACCCTATTGGGCCCCTACGGTTTGCTGACATCTCCTTGAGGGGCGCGTGGAATACTACGTGCCTTCACGAAAGTAAAACTAAAGATAAGAACTACGTTGGGCCTACGTGGGCCACGTACGCCGATCTGGGCGCGTCGGTGTCCATACATTTTATGTAGCAACTAAACTTGTAGAGCTACAATAGACCCACTCGGGCGTCGTTCACGTGTGCGTCGGTCTAATGTACATTAAAAAATATATATATATATATATAAACTAGTGCTTGACTGCGATCCCACCTGATGGTAGGCAGCGATGCAATCTTTAATGGTGACGCGCACTAGTTTATTAAGAGCCTATTCACTCTAGCCTTGAAGGCACTTAAAGTATAGTTGGACGGGAAGACCGCAGCAGGCAAATTGTCCAGTCCCTCGATGTGCGCGGTATAAACGACGAAGCGAAACGCTTAGTCCGGATCGGTGAAGTTTCAACAACGTAAGGGTGGATACTCGCCGAACATCGGATTGTCCGATTGTAGTTCCTGCTGAACTCAGGCGCTCGGACGTTTGAGTGTGAAGGAGTAACAAACACACACACGCATATAGACAAACTTTTACCATTATAATATTAGTGTGAACGTACGAATAACTTCCACATTCTGCCTCATATTCTCATTCCTAGTATTAGGAAGATAATCGATTCGGTGAATCGTACTAAAACGTCGAATAACCAGTGCTTATCAATTTATCATGAAGGTTATTTAACATGATGATTATTGGCCATTTGAGAGCATAAGGGTCTAACTAAGGGTCGTTACTTACTATCACCCTAAGGCTTTGATGCGTGTGTTGCGTATTATAATGGGAAAATGAAGGATCTGGAGCTTATTTTGTATTTTGGGGGATAATGGAAGTTTTATCGACCGGGAGATGTTGTATTTCAAAGACATTATGTTTAGATAACCATCATCTTATTTTTAGTCGATTGATTAGATATTGTCTAAGAAATATCTTTGTATTAAAGTCGTCGTGGCCTTTATATAAGGCCGTCCGTACTGTTTTGTTTATTTATTTATTACGAAAAAAAAATATATATTATTAATATACATACATCCATCGCATCGAACTCGTCACTTAAGGGAGTGCACAGCACTTACGGAATTATTTTCTGTAACATTAATTAAACTTTGAATTAATTGTTTTATATTAATTATACAAGAAATAATAAGATATAAAACTGAAAAAAATACAGTGATACACGTTATACGTAATAAGGATTTACTTTATGATGTAAATGTTTCATTAAACCAATTAAGGATAGCTCAGCAAAATAACTTGATATATGTATTGCACTGTGGGATTTTCCGAAAGTTTACCGTAGGTAACTGAATGAATACACGTGGGAATAAAAGACTGCCAACTTTTCCCACACTAGGTGGAACAAGAGTAGGAAACAGTATATTTTGATACAAGTGGAGAAAGTTTGTCATTGCAACCGAGGCGGCTTAATGGAGCTGAGGGCTGCAGTGACAAAATTCCACGTGTATCAAACAACGTTTTTCAAAACACTGACGACATCAAAACGTGGGTTGACGTGCGACTTGTAGGGTTCACTTGGTGCCCAGCCTGATATGATAAATGTAATAAAATTGTGGCGGGGACGAGCACGCGCACTTTTCCGCATTAGTGCGAAAAACGGTAAGCGTAAAAGCGGTAGGGATAAAAACGGATTTTCGAGTAGGTGTATTGAAAAGTTATTTGACCTACAGCTCTACCTATCCTACAAGTTAACATCGTGAAGATACAAAAACTCTTACTACTTCAAGTTCCATCTTGTTAGCAAAGTGTTAATAAATCTCAATTTAACTGCACGAAAAACTTTAAGAACAAAATCTCCCCTACATTAACGGAATTAAATGCATTATGTAAAACTGCTTCACTCCCATAGGCTATTGTAATTAAACGTTTAATAGTCTAGTAAAATTAATTACGACCATTCCTAATCATTATAGGGTTGTCTCATAATGTAATCGAAACTTCTGTCGTGGTTTCGCCTGCGTGAATAGTATTTTATTTAATTATTTAATCAATTAATTACAACGGTTAAACAACCAATTACAGTAACTAAACAAAAATTTTTATGGTATAAACGACATGTACTTTCATCAATTTCTCTCACAGTACTTCTCACATACCAATAAAATCATCTTCCATTCATCCGCAAACAGATCGTTTGTTGGATAAGAATCCAAGAGATCATTTTATTCGTCATTATCATCATCATCATTATTCCCATCGAAAGATGTGACCACCCTAAGGGCTATATTTTATCAGGACACCAAGGAGGCGCGATCATGTGCCTCCATGGTGTCCGTAAGCTACCAAACTAAACACCATACAGATACCAGAGTCGCAACACCACACTGAGACAGTATCAAAATGGACCTTAAGTGCACGCGTCCGAGCTGGTCGCGCCGCCAAATTGAATGTGCAACCACATGGAAACCAGGTGAGTAACTCTCTGTAGATCTGTGTACATTTTGTTGGTAACGGTGACTGGTCGCGCCGCCATGGTGTCCCGGTGAAATATAGCCTTAAGTGTCACCAGAACGACCGGTTCTCTGCGTTTCGCATCCATTGGACTCCTGTGACCCTCATCAGGTCATCGGATCGAACTATGGGAACCATTCCAACGCTGTGCCTTCCGGTATGCGGTTGCCACTCCTGAACCTATTGGCCTCATCAAATATCTGATCTGCGAGTAATCTGTCCAAGGCCACTAAAATTTGGCATTTTTTTCGGGTTATGTCGTTAATCTTGGTTCTTCTGCTTGTAGTAGTACTGTATTACCTCAAGGGATCATTGAGTACTCATTGAGTATCTTATACCCTAATCCTGGTCTACCCGTATGCCAAATTTCATACAAATCAGTGCAGATGTTGAAACATAATTAAATAATTACGAAATGCCAGTCTTTGCCAGGCCTTTTCGTAACTTAAATGATTGAATTTTAGAAAATTCTTTAACGGATGCTACATTAAATATATTTAAGCGCATTAAGACCAAGTTCAACAAAACTGGCCACAAAAATATGCTCCATAATAACTATGCCACTTTAGGTGTTGAGTTTTGAAATAACATACAAGTAACTTTTGTGCCCATAATGTACCCACTGCTGGCACACAGGCCTCCTCTCTACAAGAGGGAATGGGCCGTCCACCATGCGGGGCTAGTGCAGATCGGTGGATGTCACATGTCTTTGAATTTTTGGTTCTAGGTCATGTCGGTTTCCTCACGATATTTTCCTTCGCCGTATTAAGAGCAGTAGCGATGAAATAAGTTACACAAAGTATGCGTCTGGTTGGGTTGGAACCTGCGACCTACAAACTCATAAGTCGGGGCCATTACCACCACTGCTCAGGGCACTTTGCAGAAAGTAATATAAAAATATAAATAAATTTTTTCAATTAATTACAACCAGTCCTAATCATTGTAGGGCTGTCCAATAGTTTTATCTAAACATATCAAAATGCCAAGTTATTTCAATTAATTACTTTATTTTATCTAAGGACGTCCTTTGCGGCCATTTTTTTTTGTGTAATTTTATCTGTCTAATCGGACAAATGCCAGATCTGATTTATGGGTGATGTGTGAATGGGGTCTGGTCTAATTGAAAACGATTTTCTTTTCAACGCTAGGTTGAAGATAAGGAGATAGACCTATATGACTTTGAGCTTTATCCAACACTGGTTCTGCTTTTTAGATGTGTTTTTTGCTGGCTAAAACGAACACATTCGCGGAATCATCAAAGTCGCACCGATGTCCTACAAGACGACAGAAAAGCGCTTTTGTTGGTATGGACATGTCCAAAGACGTAGTAAGGATCACCTATTTCAGATTGCTCTACCCCTATCAGAACTAAAAATAGGTAGAGGCTGCCCACCATCGACCTGGTTGGTCAAATATAGATAGGGCCCTCAAGCATGCCTATTTACCAAAATTGACAACCCAAGATAGAGCCACTTGGCGCAGAAATGTGAGGAGACTCAACCTCAAATAATGGGACCAGGGTAGGAAGAAGAATTTTCTTCTGGCTGCGCAAGGACTGGACAGGACATGTTGGCCACATGCCGGCCAAACTGTGGGCCAAAGTAAACCAGAGTTGGTGCCCTGAGACAGTAAGACGAGATTACGGCAGACCACGAAGGCGATGGCGGACGGCGGGCTTGCGGACGGGGAGCAATGGGTAGCTCGCCGTCCGGTAACCGTCCGGACCGAGCCCAAGTCATCGATGGCATGTACTATTCCACGCGCGCTTCAAGGAGATGTCAGCAAACCGTATGGATCCAGCAGGGTCGAAGCCTACTGAGGCCAAGGGTTTCTTTCTGAAAACTCGGCCCTGGGACGAACTGAATAGATTTCATCAGAACTGAAAGGAGGCAGCGCGGGCTCGCAAACTTTAGGAGCCCTTTGCTCAGAAATAGGATAGAGGAAGCCAGCATAAAAAAGGAGTGTCACTTTTTTAGGATTTTTTTATACATAGAATTTATCAGGGTACTTAGTGACTTCTAGACACTATAGGAGCTTGTGGTTAAGTAACTACAGTCACACAATTAGATCTCCAAGGTTAACTAACACTTGTCGAGGTCGTTTTGTCGATGGGTAAACATGGGGTACAAATTTTAATTGTAACATATCGAGGTGACGTGTCTTGAAAAGCACGTTAAGCCGTTGGTCCCGACTGTCACAGTTATGAAAGGACATTTGCGGCAGCTATGCGTGCGGAGCAATCCCGCATGTCTGAAGAAAACCGCACGATATTAAAAACACCCTAAGACCCACCAGTGATCCTTTACTAACCCTTTGCGTTCCAGGATCCCGGTAACTCTTTCGAACAATTTCCCAACCCTGCCAGGAGCTTCTTATTATCAATACAACTCTATATTTGAGCCAGTGATGAAAAACGTTAAGGCAAAACTTGGAACTGTTAATAAACTAGTTCTTTATATTAAGTGTAATACTCGCAGCCCTACACATCAGTTAATACGAGTCGAGCACTAGCTTCGAGTATTTGCAACAAGTAGCTAGAAACATTAAATTAAGCCTCGGGAACAGTTAACTGTGATAAATCAATTTGGAACCGGTTCTAACGCTTGTAATATAAGCTCTAGTATGTGAGAACGTTATATTTTAAATGCTAGTTTAAGGGCAGGCAATTACATGGGAGATAATACTAAAGATACCAAGGGATAAAGCGGGAAGCTGGCTTTTGATTTAAGTATTTGTCTTGCAGCTCCAAGGAGTGGAATTCTCTGATGGAGTCTGTTCCCTAATAGCTAGAACTTGGGGGTTTGTAAGTGCTGCTTCTATTGCAGTGCTTACGGTATGTTCGCAGAGGCAGAAATTGGTGATTGCTTTTACGCCATCATGCGCAGGGTACGCGTCAGCCCCAACATCATCCTGAAGACAATAGCGGACAGGTGGGACAGTCCCATACTGGAGCATTGGGTACGCCTGCATGCCCGTGTGGCGTATAATAAATGAAAAAAATTGTTTCTGGTAGTTAAGTACCAACACTAGTTTTTAAGTTCTGTGTATACTAACCAACTATGGACTTTGTCTGAAATACTTGTATAAGATTTTTATTATATTTTATTTATTTATTTAAGTCAAGAGATAATTAATAGGTTACTTAATGGCAAGTGTTGTCTATCGTTAATCACATCTTCACTTAGGTTCAGGTGAGTTAATGGTCAAGGGTGAGTCTATCAAATTTAAAACAAAATGTTTATATTTTTTGTTACATCACGTTGCTTCACACTAAGAATTTCTCCAGTAGGTGGGTGTAACACAAACAGCAAGACCCGTTTTTAGGGTTCCGTACCTCAAAAGGAAAAAACGGAACTCTTACAGGATCACTTTGTTGTCTGTCCGTATGTCTATTTGTCTGTCAAGACCCTTTATCTCGGAAACGCGTGAAGGTATGGACGTGAAATTAAAACTATGAACTCAAGTTTACGGTCCCTTGAAGCTGTGAAGAAATCAAACTTCTAAGTTAACGGATACAAAAGATACGAGCGTTTATGTAGCAAAAAATTATATTTCAGCACTCTCAAGGAAATCAAAATTTATGGGGTACTTTCCGTTGACCCAGAATCCTGACATTTGGCATAAAGCAAGGTCTTGTAGTATGGATATAGGAATAATTCTGAAAACAGTAAATTTATTGTTACCTACGTCACAAAAAAAGAATAGCAATTTGCAAAAATCTTCGATAATTAAACTATTTATAAAAATGAGTTTGTACGGAACCCTTAGGGCGCGAGTTTGATTCACACTTGCTCAGTTTTTTTTACTTGCGGTACTTTAGATTTTTATCTCGACTTAATTAATATCAAAAGATAAGAGAGAATTATGGAAAGTACGATTTTTAATTGTTTAAGTACTAATTTAGTAGAGTAAAAAAACTAAATACATACTACACAAAAATGATTATTTTCAAAATACCTAAAATTCATTTTTAAAAAAAGCTTACATTAAATTGAAATTTTACTCCGTTCTGCGACAAAATTATAGCTTTTCATTGAAAAATAAGCTGTCGAAAAAAAATGCTGAGGTTTAAGAAATATAAATAGTAAGCGATATTGTAAGGTTGAGAGTGTGAAGATTACTATCGCTCTAAATAACTACTGGGCATTAACAAGAAACATTCCAGAAGTACCATATCAAACAAACACGGGGCATTTCATTATGGATTGTAACTTTAATAATACGAGTACTATACACAGATACAAAGACAGATTACAGATACAGATGGCCGTTGGGACTGAAAGGTTCTGAAGTGGCGACCGCATATCGGATGACGTCGCTTGGAAGGCGGATCGATGACATGGTGAGGGTTGTGAGAATCCGATGGATGCGAGACGCACAGGATCGTTCATTGTGGACGTCTTTTGGCCTGTTGGTCTAGTGGTTAATGACTGCTATTCCGGAGGTCGTGGGTTCGATTCCCACCCAGGACAATGTTTGTATAATGAGCACGATCATCGCACAAACGAAGATGTATGGGTGTAATTTATTTATAATATGTATCATCATCATCATCAGTTCAGCTGAAAGACGTCCACTGTTGGACATAGGCCTCCCCAAGTGTCGCCACAATGAACGGTCCTGTGCGTTTCGCATCCATCGGATTCCCGCAACCATCAGTCCACCAGTCATCGGTCCACCTTTTACGAGGCCTGGGTTGGAAGTGCAGTGTTTTCAACACTGCATACAGAACAAATGATCGTGATCGATCATTTATTCTGTTTCTGGGTGTAATTTATGTTTGTATTTAGAAATATATTTAAGTATGTTTATCAGTTGTCAAGTACTCATAATACAAGCTCTGCTTTTGAAAGTAAGACGCACAAAATTTTGCTTGATAATCATTGAATGTACTTTTATAGCAATCCTTTTATGGAGAATGAATGAATATGTAGTTGCCATAAATTTTAAAGGTCCTTTGCACTTTTCCCATTGAAAACCTATAAATAAAGTGCTCAGCAATGTCTGTCCGTTTATTTCTGACATCGATCCGTAATTAACAAGTTTCTTTTGATGTTGTACTGAACAAGTCAAACCTTGCTTACCATCAGGTGGGATCGCTGTAAAGCAGTAGTTTATATAATTAAAAATTGGGACTGGGAATTAATTCCGTAGGACTTAGACTCATCTGTTTTGGTCTATATGAAACATTATATTTCGATGCCTCCTGCGCATAAAGTCGTAACATATTTTTTGAGTAAAATTTTATTACTTACAAAAAATAAATAAAGAAATATTATTATTTTTTTATTTTATCCAGCGTGTTACGCGCCAGCCCTATATCTATATCGCTGACGGTGCATCGACGGTGGAAGTTTACCTTCGCGACACAAATACATAGAATTGTGCAAGCTGACGGAAACGCTGACGATGCGGCACGTGTAAGCGACGCGCGGCGCGGGTGGCCTACGTGACGTTGGAACTCGTTCATTCCGATTCCCACTTCGAATCTGTATACTAGGTTTATTATAATTGTAAGAAAGTTTTGTAATACTTTTATTAATTAAATAATTATAAGAAATTTCGGTTTTTTTTGAGTCCTCCGACAGCGTTCGACATAATTGGCGCAGTCGGTAGGATACTCGCGGGCCGGTTCGCGAGATAAATTTCGAATTATAGAAATTAGGTGAGCCGCCCGGGTGGCCTTAGGCACCTCTGACGAGTATCCCGAACCGTCGAAGAGCTGCGGAGATCCAGACATTGATACTGCTCAGGAGAAGCCGGAATGTACAAGTAAGTGCACAAGAATCTTTCTGGTGTCGCTTTCCTTACCCTTAACCCTTAATATATTTCAAGATTTTTCACCCTAGGAGTTTAGGGACCCGTGAGGCTGTTTCTTATAGACAGTTGAGACGGGAAGATTTAGTAGATAGTAATAGAGATATAGACAGCACTATGGCACATGACCCCGATGCTATTTGGAAGGCCCTCCGCCTGGTCCCAGAATTTGATGGGAACCCCCATATCTTAACTAGATTTATTAGGATTTGCGATAAGTTAGTGAATGCGTATGTACGCGAGGGTCCCGAACATGAGTTAAATAATTTGTCTTTGATTAGTGGTATACTAAATAGAATAACGGGCCCCGCTGCGCGAACTGTCAATTAGACACCGGATCGGGATACCGTTGTATCCCCGAGAACTGGAATGGCATCAGAAGTGTGTTAATAAATAATTTCGCGGATCGTAGGGATGAAACCACCCTCTATAATGACCTCTCGTTGCAGACACAGGGAAATGATACGCCCCAAGAACTTTATGATAGATGCCAAACATTATTTAGCACCATCATGACATATATTACACTTCATGAAACAGTGCCTACAACTATTAATGCTAAACGCGATTTGTATAAGAAGCTGACAATGCAGGCTTTTGTGCGCGGGCTCAAAGAACCCTTAGGTTCACGCATACGATGCATGCGGCCAGATTCTATTGAAACAGCATTACAATTCGTACAGGAGGAGCTAAACGTGCTGTATCTGCAACAGAGAAATGATAGTTTGCCTAAACTCACTAACACTCATCCCAAGTCTGTGACACAGCCTAACCCATCACCCATGCATGCAGGCTTCCCCGCTTTACGCAATACTAATGCTATGCCCTTACCTAAACCGGCCACGCCCGCTTATGCACAACCACGTATGATGCAGTTGCCGCAACCAACTCAATTTAGATTTAACGCCGGTTTTAATGCCCCCTATAATCAACCCCGTATGCCTTCGCATACGCAACGAACATTTGGCGCTCCACCCCCAAACTACCATCCGCACAATAACGCATTTAGAATGGCTCCAAGACCCCCACCACAAAATCTAGGGCCCAAGCCCATGAGTGGTGTGAGCAACTTTGTTGCTAAGCCACTACCTCCCACTCGTAATAATTGGGATTGGTCTAGGCAAGGCAATCCACCACCCATGAACTACTTCAAAACGCGCGATGTAAATGTTAACGAATGTCTAAGTTACGAAGATTTCTATTTTCCCGAATATTACGTGTACGAGCAGGAGCCTAATTACTATGAAAACAATTATCCTATGGACTACTACGGCAATTATCCTTGTGTGTACGATAGCGTCCCGCAGACGCAGACTGAGGTGACGACTGACATGACAAATGACGGCAACGCTCAGGTAGATGAACAGCCCCAGCCTTCCACCAGCAAGGAGGATTTTCAGGGAGTCACGAAATCAAAAAAATCAAAATAGAATTGAACCTTCAAACACAGCGACAATTGCCATACGTTCATATTACTAACCCTAACTTAAATTTATTAATAGACACCGGCGCTAACCAGTCCTTCATAAGCCCGGATGCTGTGGAGAAATACTTTTCACATTTACCATTGAATTATGATCCATTCGAGGTTACCAACGTACATGCGACGAGTAGGAATAACCACTCCATAAATATACCATGTTTCCCCGAATTCAACGATTTAGAGCCCATAAAACTATTCGTATATAAATTCCATAATCATTTTGATGGTCTTATAGGATTCGATCTACTTGCAAAGTGGCATGCGAAATTGGACCTTAAAGATTTGACGTTGACCACGAAATCCGCGGTAAATCATATTAACATATACAACTCCAGCAATTTAAATTTGTATGAAAATATCATCCCGGCTCAAAGCAGTAAACTACTTAGATTACCAATTAACGCACAAGACGGAGAAGTTTTAGTTAACGAACAGATTATCTGTAACTGTACTATTCATGAATGCTTAACAACCGTTGTAAGTAACCGTGGCATAGTAGAAGTTGAGAACCCTACCCCTAACGATATAATATTCTCGCTAGACCATCCGGCGCAAGCATCATTGTTTAATATCGAGTGTACGCATACGGAACAATCGTCACCCCGCGTAAAAGAAATTATATCAAAATTGCGTACCAGTCACTTAAATTTGGAAGAGAAGGCAAATTTAGAATCATTGTGCGCTAAATACGCTGACATCTTTTATATCGAAGGAGAACCGCTAACTTTCACCAATAAAATAAAGCACTGCATTAGAACTACCGACGAAAACCCTGTATATACTAAAAGTTACAGGTATCCATTTATTCATAGGGAAGAAGTCACTAGCCAAATATCAAAAATGTTAGAACAGGGTATAATTAGGCCATCGGAGTCAGCATGGAGCTCACCAATTTGGGTAGTACCAAAGAAGGTTGATGCTTCAGGAAAGCAAAAGTGGCGCGTCGTCATCGACTTTCGGAAACTGAACGAAAAGACGATCGACGACAAGTACCCAATACCAAATATCAATGATGTACTTGATAAATTAGGGAAATGCCAATATTTTACAACCCTTGACTTAACATCCGGCTTTTATCAGGTTGAAATGCACCCCAGCGACATCCCCAAGACCGCCTTCAATGTAGAACATGGGCATTTTGAATTTTTACGAATGCCCATGGGACTTAAGAATGCGCCCTCAACGTTCCAACGCGTAATGGACAACGTCCTCAGAGGGCTCCAGAATGTTATCTGTCTCGTCTATTTAGACGATATTATAGTATTCAGTACATCTTTACAGGAGCATATGGTTAACTTAGAAAAGGTCTTTCAGAGGTTAAGTGAATCTAATTTCAAAATACAGTTAGACAAATCGGAATTTTTAAAATTGGAAACCGCCTATCTCGGTCATGTAATAAGCAATGAAGGCATCAAACCTAACCCCGACAAGATAGCAGCCGTAAAGAAGTATCCCTTACCAAAAACCCCTAAACAGATAAAACAATTTCTAGGACTTTTAGGATATTACAGGAAGTTCATTCCAGACTTCGCCCGGATTACTAAACCCCTAACACAGTGCCTAAAGAAAGGAAGGAAAATTACATTTGACCCCGACTACATTAACAGTTTCGAAAAATGCAAGACATTACTGACTAATGACCCCATCTTAAGATACCCTGACTTCACGAAAGAATTCATACTTACCACTGACGCCTCTAACTATGCAATAGGTGCAGTGCTATCACAAGGACCCATAGGATCAGATAGACCCGTATCGTACGCTTCACGTACACTCAACGAGAGCGAAATTAATTATAGCACGATAGAGAAGGAATTGCTGGCTATTGTCTGGGCCACCAAGTACTTCCGACCATACCTTTTTGGACGCAAATTTAAAATCGTAACGGATCATAAACCACTCCAGTGGGTTATGAACATTAAAGAGCCGAACTCGAGGTTAACTCGATGGCGGCTAAAGTTAAGTGAATACGACTTTACAGTCATTTACAAAAAAGGCAAAAATAACACCAACGCCGATGCCTTATCCCGTATCGAGTTAAACAACGAAGAGACAAGCTCAATGATTGCCAATCCGACAGATAAACCTCCAACCTTAAGTAACTCAAACACTCTCACTGCCCACACTGACAATGAACACCCTATACTTGAGATACCTATCGTTGACGATCCGCTCAACAAATTCCATCGACAATTATGTTTGACCATAGTAGGGGATATAAAAAGAAGACCGACAGTGACAAAACCCTTCGACACACATACCCGAACATCGGTGCAACTATCTGAGTCTAACTTAGAGGAGGATCTAGTCAATGCAATAAAGGAGTATGTAAACCCTAAAATTAAAACAGCTCTCTTTATAAACCCGCCTTTGGCCATGTACAAAATTGTCCCCATCTTACAAGAGAAATTCAAGAGTTCAGCCATGAATCTGGTAATAGCTAAGACAGAAATTGAAAATGTCAAGGAATATCTTAGGCAGCAGGATATTATCCGTCACTATCACGATGGTAAAACTAATCATCGCGGTATTAATGAATGTTACCTGACCTTATCACGTAGGTACTTTTGGCCAAAAATGAAGGAACATATCTCCAAATTTATCAATGATTGTACTATATGTGGCCAGGCCAAATATGACAGGAACCCTGTCAAGCCTAGGTTTAATATAGTTCCACCAGCCACAAAACCGTTCGAAATCGTTCATATGGATTTATTTACAGCACAAATGAAAAATATGTTACTCTTATAGATGTATTTTCTAAGTATGGGCAGGCGTATAACCTAAGAGATGGTACTGCACTTAGCGTTATACAGGCTTTACTAACATTTAGCACTCATCATGGCTTGCCACTCACCATCATTACTGATCGGGGTACAGAATTTTCAAACCAGATGTTTTCAGAGTTCTGCAAGACACACAAAATAACTCATCATACAACATTAGCTCACGCACCGAACGACAACGGCAACATCGAAAGATTTCATCTGACCTTGTTAGAACATTTGCGCATCCTAAAACTACAGCATCGAGACGAGTCTGTCATTAATCTAATGCCATATGCTTTGATAGGGTATAATAGCTCAGTCCATAGTTTCACGAAGTGTAGGCCATACGATATCATTTTAGGACACACAGATCCAAGAGATCCACTAGATATGGATTTAACAGAACATCTGCTACAACAGTACACACATTCACATAGGGAACAAATGAAAAAGGTCTATGAATTAATCAATGAATCATCTCTCTCTAATAGAACTGCAATAATAGACAATAGGAACAAAAGTCGTGAATCAGAAGTAGATTATCAGCCACAGCAGCAAATATTCATCAAAAACCCAAGTGCTAGCCGTCAAAAGCTCGCACCAAGATACACTCAGGATACAGTTTTAGCGGATCTTCCAATTCACATATATACTTCCAAGAAACGTGGTCCAATAGCAAAATCGAGACTCAAACGAATCCCTAAAAGTGCCACATTGTTACAGGATTCCACTACTGATGTTGGTCCTCCACCTGATACAGGCGGAAGAGATAAAACTTGAAGGACTCAACGATGGACCGGGAATCTTACCTTTTAAATTAGGACCCATGAGACTTACGACCCACTATCATACATTTCTACAATACATTGAACTTAAAGATATAAATGATAAAATTAGCTCCGTACGAATACAACTAGTTGAAATCAAAGAAATTCTAGATAACTATACTTACGCCTTATATGAGTTACAGATTGATCATTTAACAAGTAAACTAGATAAAGCTTCACTTCAACTATACAGCTTAGGGCCTAGTCGTCCCAAAAGAGGTCTTATAGACGGTTTAGGTTCCGTAGTAAAAAGTATAACCGGAAATCTCGACTATACTGATGCCACGAGATACAATGATGCTATTAAAATTCTCAAGGATAATCAGGATAAAATAATTTCTGAACAAAACCATCATATCAGTCTTAGCAAAGATTGGATGAGCCATCATACCGAAATTATAACCAAAATTGTTGAAAATCAGTCGCAAATTAACAATACACTACATGATTTACTAGATAAACAAAAGTATGCGCAGCACAGTCTCTTAAAATTCGCGAAGTTCGCGCAAATCTTAGGTATAGTTAGCGATAACGTAGATAAGTTACTAGATGAGTTACATAGAATTGAAGATGCAATAGCCTTCAGCCGTGCCGCAAGCACGCACCATTCTATGATAACGTTAGAGATAATGACTAGTATGTTAGGAAAACTTAGTAGTATCTATGATAAGGATCAGCTGTTAGATATAGAGATTAGGGAATATTATGACGTCATAAAACCAGGATCATTCTATAATGGTCAACACATCGTACTAGTATTCCAATTTCCCATCCTATCTCCTCTCAAATATATTCTGTATAGATTAGCTATAGTACCGAACGAAAGTAAGCAGGTAGTAATTCCCCCTTACCCATTCATAGCTATCACTAGAAATTTTCACGTGTACATAGAGGCTGAATGCCCGAAGTTAACCGAGCAGTATCTCTGCGAAGAAAAACTCAATCATCAGTTAAGATCGCAACCAGATTGCATACAACGTATAATAGACGGCAAAACGATGGACGATTCCTGTACGAAGACAACCGTTTCCCTTTCAAGAGAAGCCATGGAGAAGCTGGATGACCGCCACTACGTAGTCGTCTTCCCACAACCAACGAAACTGCAACTCACCTGCGAACGAGATGAATACAACACTTTGACCGGCAGCTTCCTGGTTACCATCCCGCATAACTGCCTGCTGAGAACACATGAATTCACCATAGTTAACATCAATGATCGAGTGAACGGCCAGCCAGTGAAGATCACTGAAATTACTACAAAAATGCATGAAGATCATGAACCTCAACCTCCGCTTAAGATAAACTCTATCAACCTAAGAAATCTGCATAACCTACAAGATGAGATCAATCTTCAAACACCTGTTCAACTGGAGAGTCTGGAGTCATCATCATCATTCTACCATACAACCATACCTTTCTACGTAATGTTATCTGGTGCACTTGTACTAACCATCATAGTACTGTGTTACCGTTACAACGCCTGGAAACTCAAGTCACCAACAGAGCAATCACCCAATACTGCTGCTGCAAATCGAGATCATCCTTATGAAGAACCAGAAACATCGCGACGCCAGAGAGAAACTCAGATGCCAGCAACATTTTCACTAAACGTCCTAAAATAGTTGCTGAGCTACGGGGGGAGGTGTTACGCGCCAGCCCTATATCTATATCGCTGACGGTGCATCGACGGTGGAAGTTTACCTTCGCGACACAAATACATAGAATTGTGCAAGCTGACGGAAACGCTGACGATGCGGCACGTGTAAGCGACGCGCGGCGCGGGTGGCCTACGTGACGTTGGAACTCGTTCATTCCGATTCCCACTTCGAATCTGTATACTAGGTTTATTATAATTGTAAGAAAGTTTTGTAATACTTTTATTAATTAAATAATTATAAGAAATTTCGGTTTTTTTTGAGTCCTCCGACAGCGTTCGACATAATTAGCGTCTGGCACTGTGGTCTTAAACTGATTTGATCACATAAAACAAAAAAAATAGTAATTTTTTTTATTAGTTACAAAAACGACTCTCCTGAAAAAAATGCACTTTTTGCCTTACAACCAAATGCATAGGAGGCATCGATTTATATATTTTTCATAATATAATATACACTGTAATCACCGCAATTTATAATGCCTTCTTTCCTAGCCGTAACGTGAACGCGTTCTTGTTACAAAAAAGTAACTGATTAACATTTCGTTTATCCGTTCAATTACGCCGACACATTTATTAATGCATACCCATACCCAAGCATACACGTCACACAGCCAACTTATTAAAAAGTGAACCATCAACAAAACGGAATTAATGAACATAAAATATTAAGACCCCTGCTCCCATTTAGTGTCAACAAAATAGTGACTTTCCGAAGCCTACTCCTCGATAACGGCTAGGTTGGTAGATTTGAAATAAAATAAAAATTATTATAGATTCATATAGAACAGCTATTCAACGTGGTCATGCTGCCAGTGTTCTGGGCACTTTTCCCATTGATATCGATGTGGATGAATTTTTTGATGCCAAATAATTGCTTTTTCTACCCGTTTGTAATATTATTATTTTGTAGATATACCAATTAAGTTATTAATATTTATTAGTTTTGATATTTATAAACAAATAAATACATAATGTGAAGTAAAAAAAAATATAACATTACCAACATATGATTTTTTCATATGATTAATAACTTTGCAAAAAAGAAAATAACAACATAATATTTTTTCGGTTGTTTTCCCTACTCCTTTCAAACGGCTTTGATCTTCAGAAATATGTTTACACAAAAAAAATGCTGGTTAAGTGTTCTTCAAAACTGTACATAGCATATGTATATCAATCAATATTTCGCAAAGAAAATGGTTTTTAAAGCCAGCAGGGCTCTATGCAGGCGTAGTCGAAAGTACGAGTACCCATGTGTGCGTTTAACTCCGGCCAGATGTTCAAGGGACTATACGCCTTATACGTACGATATTAGCATAAACGCGAGGAAACAGCTGCAGGTCCTCTCTCGCATAAACACGTCCCAGCTAGTCGGTCGGGTTGATCTGGACTTACCTGAAAGACGAGAAAAAACCATTGATAGATGAGACTAGCAGGCACGACCATACATGGTGTGGCGATAAATGCAGGTAAAGGTGGGATCGAATGGCGAATAAACGCAGCGGTTTTTGTGGAAAAAGGTTTTAATGGCGCGAGATTTCGATTAATGAGAACTCGATTCTATAGAATCAGGGATAATCAGAAGGTGTAAGTTTTTCGATAAGTAAAATAAAAATAGAAAAATCGATGCCTTCTACGGATAAGGTCGTAATGTAAAAATTGCATTTTTACAGGAGAGCCGTTTTTGTAACGCCTAATGATTGAGTAATTTATGAAACATTTTTAACTGATGTTTTGCATAATACCAGATGTTGGGTTAAAAAAAAATACTTTTATTTATATTTTTTTTTCATAATACAATTTTCTACAAAAAATATTACGACTTGAATAGGAGTAGGAGGCATCAAAATATAGTACAAAATACATTGTTACAGTTTTATGATCATCCAAGTACTTAAAATGAAATCCTGGAGTTTATAATGTAAGAGTGTAGATGACGATCACATTATTTCACAAAAAAAAACATTGTCAGACATACAATTAAACAGTATACAGTATGTCCTAGTAATTATTCATTAAAAACATGTGTCACACGCATGACCACACTAACAAAACCAATCATCGAACACAAGAAATGAAACAAAAACTAACCAACCAAGTTGAAACCGATAGTGTAGTTTCGTCCTTAATAGGAGAAACGTTTTATAGGCCTAGTGTACACTTCCCTTAAGCCCACTAGGCAGGCACTGACAGAAAATTATAGGCTATCATAAAATTTACTCAGCAATGAAAGCTCACCTTTTTTCTGACGACCAAACTTGGTATACACGTGCATTTTTTTCTGTGTGTGTAAGGGCTCGGGGTACTTAGTGTCATTTTACTAATCTATACTAATAACTAATATTTAAGAGCGTCCTTTTCGAGGTACATTTGCATACAACCGCTCTTACGTGATTATGATGTTAATACACATATTTCTCTAGATATTTTGGATACACAGCTATCTTGTGGATATTATCTAGACTTCTATAGAAATCAAAGCATAACGACGAAGTCATTGGCAGAAGTTAGTACCTAATAAAATTAAAGGGGCCCAGTAGGACCGGTGGATGCTAGGGCTGCAGTCCTAGAACGCAAAGGGTAAATGAAGGATCACATCACAGGTGAGTTTTAGTCAATAAAATTCTGACACTTTCGAGCGGAAAATGTTAACATGTGATGCAATGGAGTTTCTTGCCGGTTCTTCTCCATAGGAAACGACCAATTTGGAACCATGCACTAGCTTCTGAGGTTTTATAAGTGCCCATGTAGGCCTATGGGAAATAAAAACTTTTGACTTGACTTTGACTTTAACAAACAAAATAGGATACTATGTTATTATACTACTCATCTCCACATACCTAACTCTTACTTTCCCAGACACATTCACTCTCAGAATCCTATATCAAAGAATTCCACAATAAAACAGGGTCTTCGAATCAATTAAAAACAAGTTGCCCGATAAATACTATGAGGTTGCGCAGGGAATATTATCACTGCAGTGGTATTAAATGACCCGAGGAATATGTAGTCTGTTTACTTACAATGTTGAGAAAATAGATGGGTTTTGTAAGAGGATATATAGAATTAATTTCAGTTAAGATTGTGGAGATTTTTATTGATAATTATTTTATTTTATATTATTCTATATGTTGTTGTACACTGACAGCCCGAAATATTTTCCTTTCTATCAGTCCATCCAAAGGTTGTCTGGTAGAAATTGCCCTGTGCAATAAGACCGCCTATTGTACACTTATTTATATAAATGTTTGTCCTGTATTATGTTAAGGTGTGCAATAAAGTTGTATAATAATAATAATAATTTTTATATTCTGATGTCTTGTTATGATTTGTCGATAACTTCAAACGACCTTTTTTATATATAAGGGGGGCATTATACTGTAGGTGCAATACAAACGTGTAAAAAATCTGTAATGTAGACAAGTTATCTTATACTATTACTTAAAGTAATATTAAGTGGCAGTGGACAGTGCACATTGCTCGCAGAACAGATGGGCGAGGAGGCTGAAAAGAATGGCGGCCCCGTACCGATCAGAAGACGCAGCTTCAGAAGGCCTCCTATAAGGCGGACCGACGCCCTGGTGAGGGAAATCAGAAATCAGAAACATTTATTTCAAACAGACCAATTACAGGCACTTTTGAATTGTCAAAATGTCGGTCAGTCAAAAAAAAAGTGAAGCTTAATTGCACGTTCCAAAGCGTAGATTTATATGGACAAGAACGTGCAAGAAACTTCATGGACTCACTTTTAAATAAGATTATGAGTTACATAAATCTTGGTTACATATTTCTTGTCGCTTCTAATATGTGAGCATAATGTAGATAAGTAATAATAATAATTAAAAAAAGGGTTTGCGCGAATTCGATGGACGCGAGACGTACAAACCAGTAGCGACACTTTGGGACTTTAACAAGTTCGCGAAGTTCTAGATAATACGCAGAATAGTTACTTGTTGTCTAGCAACAATGTTTTCCTACAATAATAACTGGCTAAGGCCATTAACTTAACTAAACGACCCATTAGTTACCTTCAGCCAACCAGTTGCGTGTGAATGAACCAAATAGGTCTATTTATTTGTTATTCGGTATCCTTAGTGACCTAGACTTAGATTTAAAGTATCTTGTCTTATACAATGGTATAAAAGGTACATTTATTTTATATCTGGATCATTCATAGATGGACTGTTCGCGAGGAGCTAGAAAGGAGGTTTGTGAGATTTTTCTAAAGAGTTAGGTAACTCAGTCCTGAAAGACATTTATGAAAGAGATTCTCGTGGTTCTGGAAGTGACTTAAACCAAACCTAAGTTCCTTTTAGGTGTGGTTTTAGTCAGTAAAAGTCTTACACAGACAAGCATTTCCGCCCCACCCTAGAGAAGGAGAAGTCATTAGATGATTTCTAACCTCAAGAAAAAATCCCTGGAAGTCATTTCCCATATCAAAAAATGATAATATATTGCGTCAATTAATTTAGTTATGAGAGCACTGATGGCTGAGTGGTAACGGCCCCGACTTACGAGTTGTATGTAGGTCGCGGGTTCAAACCCAGCCAGGCGCATTAAGTCATCTCAAAATTAACCGTCCATAACGAAATAAAAGGCATAATCAGCCTTTTAATGTTCCCACTGCTGGGACTCAGGATTCTTCTCTCTAGGAGAGGGAATGGGCCGTTATCCACCACACGGGCCCAATGTGGGTTGGTGAATATCATATGTCTTCGAATTTTTGGTTCTAGGACATGCCGGTTTCCTCACGATGTTTCCCTTCACCATTTTGAGAGCAGTGGTGATGAAATAGTAAATTACACAAAGTTATGCGCCTGACTAGTGAGAGCAGTGGTGGCCGAGTGGTTACGGCCCCGACTTACGAGTTGCAGGTCGCGGGTTCGAACCCAGCCAGACGCATTACTTTGTAACTTATTTTTATGTTGGCTTTAAATGTGTATGTTAAATTACATTTATATAACATGAAAATCAACTTCAATTTCAAATAATCAGTGTAAAGTGATTATGATACCAAGGATCTTAATGATGGCTATAATTACTAACCTTAGGGCTACGGTACGTGACTCATAAACTAATGTAAGTACCAGCTATTACAATTATATGATCGTATCGGGGCCAGATAGTCGGTTTATATAAAGTATTAATCTATATCTATATATATAAAAGGAGAAACTGACTGACTGACATATCAACGCACAGCCGAAACTACTGGGACTAGGAGCGTTAAATTTTGCACAAAGCTTTCTTTTATGAAGTAGGCGAGCACTAAGAGAGGATTTTTAGAAATTCAAGTTTTAAGGGGGTGAAACGAGGTTCTAAAGTTTTTATGGAGAAACCTACTTTTATGCGAGCGAAGCCGCTGGCAGAAGCTAGTTTAAGATAAGTATTGATCTAATATTAAATAGTGTTGATTAATAATGATCTAAGGATTCATCTGTTTTTTTGACGAAATATCGTGATATCGAAGGAAATTGCAACTTCGTAGGGGCCCAGCAGAGTCGAAGCTAACTGGGGCTATGGGTAGTGTGAAAACGAAACCAAGGGCCATGGGATGAAGGCAACGAAGGAACAGGAGTAGGTTTTGTAGTCAGTAAAAGTCTGACACTATCTTCCGCCCCGCCCAAGAGCGAGATTTGTCTTTAGATGATTTTCCCAAAAAAAAAAAACTGCTATTGCTCTTATTAACTTGCAGACTGGCAAGACAATGATACGTTTTAAGGTTTATGCAAACATAGAATAGAGCTTGAATTCGATAGATAAAAGTATCGTTTCAAATCAGATGAGTTAGGTTGGCTGCCAAACTGCGAGGCAGATTGAATAATTATATAAATACTTCGTTAAAGTTTATTGCATTCTAATAAAACGTTTTGGGAACACATTCATTGTGCGTACAGCTAAGGAGTGGAATTCCTTGCCGGAATCTGTGTTTCCTGATGGCTACAACCCGGGAGTCTTTAAGTTGAGAGTGAATAGGTTATTTCTCGGAAAGCGCGCTCCATCGTCGCTTTTTATCAGGTGAGATAGTGGTCAAGCGTGAACCTATCAAGAATAAAAAAAAACACAAAGTGACAGTATTGTGTATCAATAAATAAATACTTTGGTACCCTGGTTAAACTAGTTCTAGTAGTTAATCCGACTATGTCCCACTGCTGGGCGAAGGTCTCCTCCTCCCTTTTCCACACACGTCTGTCCTCAGCCATTGTGGGCCAGTCTGCCGCATGCCAGATGGCCTATGAGCTAAAACTGCCAATTAATTATCATCATCATTTCAACCGAAAGACGTCCACTGTTGGACATAGACCTGCCCCAGTTGTCGCCACAACGACTGATCTTGTGCGTCTCGCATCCACTGCATTCCCGCGACTCTCACCAGATCGTGGGTCCACCTTGGGCCTTCCAACGCTGCGTTTTCCGATGCGCGGTCGCCACTCTAGAACCTTTCGGCTCCATCGACCATCCGTTCTACGAGAAATGTGTCCTGCCCACTGCTACTTAAGTTTGGCGATTCTTCGGGCTATGTCGGCGACTTTGGTTCTCCTGCGGATATCTTCATTCCTGATGCGATCACGCAAGGAATCTCCGAGCATAGCCTTTTCCATTGCCCTTTGGATGTCTGTAAGCTTTCTGATGAGGCCCATTGTAAGCGACCATGTTTCAGTACCAATTGTCATTACTGGGTAAACTGCCAATTATTGGGTCCTATTAAACGCAATAGCGTGGCAGATCAAGGTAATGGTGGAGAGAAAAAAAACAATCCTAGTGGTTGGATCTTAGCGTAATTATGAGTCGAAAAAAAGCTGGAAGCGGTTTTTTCCTAAGAAATAATTAAGATTTTCCTCTTAATATTGTAGGTAAGGTACTTAATGATTAATGATGAAGAAATAGACCTACCGGCGATTAAATGAAGACGGTTAGAAGTCGTGACTACTACCTTTGCGATACTTGTAGTGCCAAGGCCGATATCGTTATTTACAAATCTTGAACTTAACGCAAGATTTCTACCTCTATTTGGATTTAATTGGTCTTGAAACATACTTAACGATATTGTTAGCTATATACTATCTAGTTGCTGTGATTTTGGTCACAATTTCAAAACGTTTTTTTAAATTATTTTTTTGTTAGTTAGATTTAGGTAAACTTAACGCGGAGAATTTCCGAAAGGGCAACCCGTAGTCCTAGTACGCAAAGGGTAATTGAAGGATACAGGTGTGGTTTTAGTCAGTAAAAGTCTGACACGCCCTCGCGCTCCACCCAGATCGCGAGAAGTCATTTGGATGATTTCCCACCTTAAAAAAAAAAAAAAAAAAAAATCAAAGTAGCAGAAACAGACAGTCAGACGTAATTTTGCTATAGGTATCGCATATTTTTTTGGATATAGTAAAATGACATTACAAACAGACACTTCAATTTTATTTATATGTACATATATGTATAGATATGACAACATCATCGTTAACCATAATAACTGCTCCTGTCATTACCTAACTCAGTTTAATGGCTGAAGGTGAACAGGATTCCAAGCTGTATAAAACGCTATATAAATTGATATTATTGCATCTACATGACTAAAGGTAAATAGAAATCTAGGTTTCGTACCAGCGATTACTTGTTTGGTTTTGATGTCCTAATAGTTGCATCGAATACTTCAACGTACGCTGCGACTATGTTGCGCACACGATGCAAGACCACACTAGGTCAGACGCAAGTGCAATGGCCGATGGCGCTAAGAGTATGTTTATGGTGATAAGCGAAGCGGCCGCGTAAGCGGGCGAGAGCTTTGTTGCAATCATCATTCAACCGATTTTTGACTTTTATTGCATTGCTGGTAGCAGTAAATAGTTGATATTTTAACCACTTTTTTTTTTGCTTTTATTGACATCTTAATGCCTACGGAATAGAAGTCAAATTCGGCTAAACGGACAGTAAAAAAGGTTTGTTCAAATGGCTAGTGTTATTTTGAATGGAGTGCAGTCACAGGTTTTTTTTTTGAGGTAAAAAATCATCCAATGACTTCTTTCGTTCTAATGTGGAGGGAAAGGGCGTGTCAGACTTTTACTGATTGAAACTACACCTGTATTCTTCAGTTGTCCTTTGCATTCTAGGACCTTGGGTTTTCTAAACTTCTTTTTTTTTAAACTTAGTAAGAGGTTAGGTACGCGTACGCAGGTTGCACACACGACGCAAGACCACACTGGGTCAAACGCAAGTGCAATGACAGGCCTGTTGGTTTAGTAGTTAGTGGCTCTGACTGCTATGCCGGAGGTCGGTTCGATTCACACCCAGGATAAATGTTTGTCATGATCATTTTTGTTCTATGTCTGTGTATAAATTATCTATAATAATAATATGTTTTTTTTTTTATTCTTGATAATTATGTTCGCGCTTGACCGCTATCTCACCTGATCATGGAAAGCGACAGTATGTTTATCAGTTGTCTAGGACTCATAGTACAAGCTCTGCTTAGTTTGGGACTAGATGGCGTTGTGTGCAAGTTAAATATATAAAAAAAAAATGGCCGATGGCGCTAAGAGTATGTTTATGGTAATAAGCGAGGCGGGCGCGGAAGCGGGCTCGAGCATTGTTTCAATCATAGCAGTCTGGAATACCCAGTAAGAGGTTCTTTTTGAGGTGGAAAATCACCCTATGACTTCTCTCTCTTTATACCCCATTCGTACAAAAGATTAGACATTTAATTTTTTTTCTCTCCGTTCAAACGATTTTGACTTTTATAACGACCGGTCCTGTGTTTCTCGCATCCATCAGATTATCGCGACCCACACCAGGTCATTGCCCACCTTGTGGAAGCTTCTAACGCTGCGTCTTCCGTTACGTGAGCACTAGTACCAGAACCTTTCGTCTCCATCGACTATCAGTTCTGCGAGCAATGTGCCCTGCCCACTGCCATTTAAGTTTGGTGATTCTTAGGGCTATATCAGTAAGCTTGATTCTCCTGCGGATATCTTTATTTCTGATGCGATCACGCAAGGAAACTCCGAGCACAGGTCTTTCCATTGAGATTTGCGTCACTTTAAGTCTTCTGATTTTCTGCCTATTGTGTGTGACCACGTTTCGAATTCATATGTCATCACTAGCAACACGCACTGGTCATAGATTTTCCTCTTGAGACACTGTGTCATGTTGGACGAGAAGGTACCGCGCAGCTTCCCGAACACTGCACGAATAATCTTTAAGACGAGCGAAGTATCTAAAGCAATTACTTATTCCATAAGAAAAACATAGACATCCACCAGACCATTACTTAGAAAACCAGCTATCGATAGAAAACATTTTTTTCTAGACACTGCATTTTTGCACACATCGAAAGCTAATACGGGTTTGTCAAGGCCTTAACTTAACTTACGAAGACAAGTTAAGTGTACATGTACTACTCAATATGATAGAGCTAAACATGTTCTAGGCGAAGTAGATATAAATAAGGATTGTATTTTTTGTTTTATTTTTAGTTTTCAGTGAAATTAAATGTACAGTTAGGGGTCAAAAGTGCAGTTCCACCTTACCAATGCTAAAATGTCTAAAATTTCTTTGTAGAAGAGGGTCAAAGATTCATGACTGATTTGATTGGTAGCATAGAAACTAAAGTATTGAATAAAATAGTTGTGGACTATTGAACTTCTACAATAAGGAAATTTTAGACACTTTAGCATTGGTAGAGTGCAACTGCACTTTTGATCCCTGACTGTACGTATAAGCATGAACCAAATTGTAATGTCTCTCACTCCTGGGACACAGACTTCCTCTCTAATAGGGAGAAAGGGCTGTAATCTACCACACTGACACAGTAAAGGTTAGTGGATGTCAGCATATAGCGTAATAGAATAATTAATCAGTCTTATAATGTTCCTACTGCTTGGACTCAGGCCTCTTCTCTAGGAAAATGAATGAACTGTTATCTACCATGCGGGCCCAGTGTAGATTGGTAGATGAGATGATGAAAACCAAATCGTTATAAACATTTTTTTTTCTCAGTTAACTTAAATTTTATACCACGCCTTCCAAACCAGTCTGTCTTTGGTAATCTCTGGGTAAGTTTGCACTGCGAACATGATGAGCCCCCCTAGCCAAGTTACAACCGTTTCGTCTCGATTCTCTTTTCGTTGATCGCCTCGAGTCGGCCACGCCTCCTATTCCTTTGTTCTGACCACGTGACTGAGCATTCAGATGACGTCAGAACAAAGGAATCGGAGGCGTGGCCGACTCGAGGCGATTAAAGAAAAGAGAATCGAAACGAAACGGTTGTAACTTAAAGCGACGGCCTCATAAACAGAATCAAGAGGAAATCAACTACTTGATTATTAAAATTGTTTAAAGTAAAAGTAAATAATCTTCAAATTGCAATCTAGGTTTCCCCGTCTGTGGTTGACATAACATCGTGTTTGTTGTCATATCTACAACACTTTAAATTCAATAATAGACCAATATTTCTACAAGGTTAATATTTATTTGAACACAGTTGGTAGACATTCCGTTATTGTGCCAATTGAATTGCATAAACGTAATTTTAGTACTTAAATTCTAGCATAAAAAATACGAAGATATGTAACATCCACTAACTTACACTGGGCCCACGTGGTAGATTAGGTACGACCTATTCCACCTCCTAAAATGGAGACGTGAAACCCAGTTTTTTTTTTAGGTGGGAAAATCATATATTGGCTAATTCCGTTCTTGGGCAGGGCGGGAGATAGTGTCAGACTTTTACTGACTAAAAACCCACTCCTGTTCCTTCCTTGTCTTCGTCCCAGGGCCCCGGGTTTCGTTTTCACACTACCCATGACGTGGTACCCAGTGGAAAAATTACAAGGTTATGCAGTTTATCATAAAACTGCATTTAAACCTTTTAATTTTTCCATATTTGATAGACTGAACGAAGACATGACATTATCTCCCTAGCCTTTTCCCAACTTGCTTGGAGTCAGCGTCAAGTCTAACCAAAAAAGCGGCTGAATACCAGTTTTACATGAAGCGACTGTCTATAAGACCTCCACAACCTACTTACTGAGTAACACGATACTCCTAATCCCTGAACCAAGTCATAACATCAAACGTAATAATATTTACCAATGCATTACTACGTAATTTAACTGTCAAACAAAAAAAAAAACTTTAAATATAAGGCTCTATTCACACCGGTCCGTTATTTCTAAAGTGTTGGATTTCGCTCGCTTCGGCGAGAAATGCGTTCATTCTGAATTATTCATCGCTCACCTACTAACACGGGTTCAAGGTTAGAACATAACCTGTTATATATATATATGGAAGTATGAAGATAGTGATATTTCTGGTTAACGAAGACTTTTGTTGATGAATTAAGACTTAACGCTGAAAGCGAAAAAAAAAAATTGTTATTGTTTGACTAGTTTAGTTGTTTTTTTTAGGTAGGACAATCATCTAATGACAAATCTCGTTCTTGGGGGAGTGGGAGATAGTGTCAGACTTTTAGAGACTAAAAACCCACTCCTGTTCCTTCGTTGCTTTTCGTACCAGGGCCGAGTCTTCCTTTCAGAATCAGACCCTTGGCCCCAGTAGACTTCGACATCTCCTTGAGGCGCGCGTGGAACAATACGCGCCGTCGACGACTTGGGCTCGGTCCGGACGGTTACCGGACAGTCGGACGGCGAGTCACCCATTGCTCGCCGTTCGCAAGCCCGCGCCTATGGTGCCGAAAATCGGGATTGGAATCCCGGCGGCGACTATTTTAGTGTAGATATTTAGATAATTAATTTGAGTATGCATTGTGTCTTGTACTCGCCTTTTTGTTTCTCTTTTATTGCATTTACTCAAAATTTTCTCTACATCACCCAAAGGTTGACTGTCACAAAACGCCTAAGGCATGAAGTCCGCCTCTGTACTTTTGTGTGCATAAAGCATTTAATAAATAAAAATAATTGTATTCCTGAAATTGTATATTTCATCATCATCATCATCATCATTTCAGCCGGAAGACGTCCACTGTTAGACCTAGGCCTCCCCAAGTGTCGCTCACAATAAACGGTCCCATGCATCTCGCATCCAACGGATTCCCGCGACCCTTACCAGGTCATCGGTCCACTTTCTAGGAGGCCTTCTAACGCTACGTCTTTCGGTACGTGCCATTTCAGAACCTTTCGGCCCTAACGGCCATCCGTTAAAATTATAAATGAGAAAAATCATTTGAAGACTAATACAAAAGTAATAAAACTTTGTTAAAGAAGCACGAAGCTCTTTAAAAAATAAAACATTATCCTAATCCTGTATCGTGGTTGCATTCACAAGCATGTAAACTCACATCATATACACAAGAAACCAAGACCCGAGAATAACCATCTTTGGGCCGTTCAAATCAAATACACAGCAGTCAATTTCTCGGAAGTTCCTGCACCAAATTCGTGCGGAAGCGACGCCCGGGTGTCGCCACTGTGTGGACTGCCCGGAGGACACGGTGGAGCACACGGTGGAGGTGTGTCCCGCTTGGGAAGAGCAACGCCGTGTCCTCGTGGGGGCAATCTCTCGCGCCGGGCCTTGGTACAGGCCATGGTCCGGAACGAGGAGGAGTGGCAGGCGGTCGCCTCCTTCTGCGAAGCAGTAATGCTAGCACAGGAGGCGGCCGATCGCGTGAGGCAACGGTCCTCACGCCCCAACCGCCGCCGGGATTCCAACCCGATTTCCGGCCAACGTAGGCGCAGGCTTGCGGATGGCGAGCAATGGATGGCTCGCCGTCCGACCGTCCGGTAACTGTCCGGACCGAGCCCAAGTCGTCGACGGCGCGTATTGTTCCACGCGCGCCTCAGGGTGATGTCAGCAAATCGTAGGGGCCCAGCAGGGTCGAAGCCTACTGGGGCCATGGGTAGTGTGAAAACGAAACCCGGGGCCCTGGGACGAAGGCAACGAAGGAACAGGAGTGGGTTTTTAGTCAGTAAAAGTCTGACACTATCTCTCGCTCCGCCCAAGAGCGGGATTTGTCATTAGATGATTTTCCCACCTTAAAAAAAAAGCAGTCAATTTGTCAAACTCTGCGCCAACTGTGCCAAATTAAAATTATATTTTTGCAATAAAAGCTGCGACGTGACTTGAGCTCTGCAGTCTTGTCTTACAATTGCAGAAATTACTCATAATATTACACTCTTATCCTCAAATTATGTCACGGTTATAAACAACAAGTACTTACCGAGTAAGTACCAAAGCGTCATCATGAAATAAACATTTGAAGTGTCATTCATTTTATTACCTTATAAATTATTTGCAATAATACCTCTGCAGATATGAGATATCAATAGCTGGATAATAAAAGATACTTGTGATAAATAAAACCAGTTTTCATGTGATTATTATTATATCGTTGAAAAGTTTCCGCATTCGCTTTGCGCACGCGTCGATTTGAACTTTGCGCTAGTGGGAATGTACCTTTATGACCTTGTATTGCGATCGTAGGTATATCAAATATAGATTTGTGGAGATTGTGTGTTACTTACATTTAAAAAATGAATTCAATGTCAATGTGCAATACGTAGAAAGACTGAGATTGTTTTGAATTTATGTGATGCTAAAGCCTCTGCTACATTCTACAAAGCCTGGAACACAGGCGTAGGGTAGTCAGCCTTTCGGTATTTTACAGAATGCGTTTTTAGGGTAGGAAATCATCCAATGACTTCTCACGCTCTGGGTGGAGCGAGAGGGCGTGTCAGACTTTTACTGACTAAAACCACACCTATATCCTTCAATTACCCTTTGCGTTCTAGGACTACGGGTTTCCTTTTCAGAAATTCCCCGAGGTCCTAGCTAGCGGGCATCGGCCCTGCTGGGCCCTTACTGTTTGCTGACATCCGTTTAAGGAGCGCGTGGATCACTACACGCTGTTGACGACTGGGCTCGGTTCGGTTAATTACCGATCGGCCGGACGGCAGGCTACCCATTGCTCGACGGAATTACGGCGGCTGGGGCGTGAGGACCTTCGTTCCTTCACGCGTGAGCGTGCGCAGGCTACCATCGGACTACCCGACGTACGGCGACTATCTGTCCTCACGTTGTTGACATCAATACGATCCGGGCTAAGTATTTCGCCTCGTCTTTTATACCGCGGACATCAAAGGATTGGAATAATTTGCCTGTAGCGGTCTTCTCGCCCCATTATAATTTAGGTGTCTTCAAGGCTAGAGTGAATATGCTCTTAATAAACTAGTGCGATTGACCACCAACGATTGCATTACTGCTTACCATCGGCTGGGACCGCAGTCAAGCAATAGTTTAAATATCATAAAAAAAAAATGCACACACAACGCTCAATCTATAAGGACACTGTAGCCCAGCGTCCCGCAACTTGCTACCCAATATTTTACGACGCATTTGCGTGAAGCGGGATATGTTGTTGGACTATATTAATTTCACAGCGTTACACGTCATGTTGGGGGAATATTTTGTCCTCTAGTGTATTTGGGTGGCTCGCCGTCCGACCGTCCAGTAACCATCCGGACCAAACCCAAGTCGTCGACGCGACAGCGCGTACTGTTCCACGCGCGCCTCAAGATGTCAGGAAATCGCAGGGGCCCAGCAGGGTCGAAGCCTACTGGGGCCACGGGTAGTGTGTATGTGAAACCCGGGGCCCTGGGACGAAGGCAAAGAAGGAACAGAAGTGTTTTTTTAGGCAGTAAAAGTCTGACACTATCTTTCGCTCCGCCCAAGAGCGGGATTTTCCCACCTAAAAAAAAGCTGAGTATTTAATAGATGTCCTGTCGACACAAAAAAAAAAATAAAGTATGATATTGACGTTGAGGACAAAAGTACCGGTTTAAGCAAATAATCATATTGCTTTGTATAAAAATATCACATTTTTAGTCGTATTTTAAATATTTCTATAAATAATGATTGCTCACACGCCTAAATATTTAATAAAGCCTAAATGTCATTACGCTGTTCAAGGCCAAGTCCTGTTTAAGACAAATCTTACATCTTTTCAATTTCAATAGAAAATTTGTACGAAAATAAATCACGATCGTAATCAGTTAATTTCCCTTCGAACGAAAAATGGAAGTGAGATTATTATGTTCCCGAGTCTGAATCACTTCTTGCCGATTCGTAAGAAAGACTTTAAGAATCTAAGTCGTCCCACCATCTCCTTCGTGGTCTGCCGCGACTCTGTCGTGCGATTGTAGGGCATCAACTTTGTGTTTATGAGCTCATTGCTTGATCAGCATGATGCAGCCATGTCCAGCCCAGTCCCACTTATAAACAAACGAAAAGGTAGCCTGCGAAATTAAGCTAACCTTTAGGGTAGAACAGTGGTGGCCGAGTGGTTATTGCCCCGACTTACGAGTTGTAGGTTACGAGTTCAAACCCAGCCAGGCGCATTACTTTGTGTAATTTATTTTATCACCACTGCTCTCAAAACGGTGAAGGAAAACATCGTGAGGAAACCGGCATGGTTCTAGGAACCAAAAATTCGAAGACATGTGACATCCACCAACCCGCACTGGGCCCGAGTGGTGGATTACGGCCCGTTCCCTCTTCTAGGGAGGAGGCCTGAGTCCCAGCAGTGGGAACATTATAAGGCCGTCTATGCTATGCTAATAGGGTAGGGGTAGGGTATGAAGTCATTCATTAGAATGACTTCATGAAATAGCTACTGTAAAGGTTTTGACGTACTGAGAGGGTTGTATTTATGATTTAAATGATTACCTATAATTCCATAAATAAGTACGTGTTACAGCCGCATTTATATCAAGCTATAATTTAACACTGACCAGCAAGATGCAAAAAAAAATAAAAATATAAATTATTTAGGCTACCTTTTCTTAGGTGGGAAATCATCCAATCATCCAATTACGGCTCCCACCCTTGGACGGAGCAGGAGGGTGAGCCAGGATTTTTACCACTAAAACCCACTTCTATGTTCCTTCTTTGCCTTGCGTTTCAGCAACCCGGGTTACCCTTTCGGAAGCGAACCCCAATAGGGTTCGGGCCTACTAGGCCCCTACAGTTTTGCTGACATCTCTTTGAGGCGCTCACACCGTCGACGATACGGATTCAGATAGCCGGACAGCGAGTTACTGATTGCTCGCCGTCCGCAAGCCCACGCTTCGGTTTACCCTGGTGCTGTCACCTTAAGCTGGGAAGCCTTCTCAGTAAGAAAGTAAAATTAATTTAGAAATAATATCAACATTCCTAAAAAAAAAATAATCAATCTTCACAAGTTAAAATAATTGAAGCAAATGGATTAGGTACGCCGTTAATAACTAAACAAACGAACTGGCTAATCTTAACTATGCTGCCATACGATATGGTATAATTACTGAACATATTTTTTAATTAGTTATTATTTTTTATTAGCATTTCAGATTTGTTAGTAAGTGGGTTGGTAATATAAGTACTCGTCTATATGGTAGCATAGATATATAATATTTGTGGACGGGCAGACGATGAGCTGCCCATTGCTTGTTGTCCCTAAGCCCATGCCAACGGCGACCGGGATCGTCCTGCGACTTCCCGTGCTCGAGGCGTCTTCTTTAGCGGTAGCTGAGGCGAGAGGATGTCCGTTCCTTCACGGTTGCAGCCCTCTCCTTCGTTAGCATTACTGCTTCTCAGAAGGAGACCGCATTCCATTCTCTCTCGCTTCGGACCATGGCTTAAACCAGGGTCAACACATTTTGTTTTATCATGTATACATGACTATGGCGATTAAGAGGTTAATCCTTTAACCTCATTCATTCGCATCTCAGTCGCATAAAGTCTGTCACGCCCTCTCGCTCCGCCCTGGTGCGAGAGAAGTCGTTGGACGATTTCCTGACTTAAAAAAAGTCAAAGAAATCAACCGTGCATAATATACAGTTCTAGTCTCACAAAACATTTCCGTCATATTTTTTCTATCCCACTTCATTAAACTCATCCGCTATCCGAATAAACAAAAACAACAATGTTTTCGCTCCCATTTTAAGCTTCCATGTTTGTTCCAATTTCAATACATTATGAGATAAATTTGAATACGTCAGGTGTCTCATATGACCCCGGACGGTGATTACTCAGTCACGGCTAATGCTATCCGGGCCGGCGATCCGGGCCGGATTCATCCCGACTTTTACGAGCGAACCGCCGGATGTTTAGCCAGTTGATTTCAGCAAATCTTTTGTTTTTATTCGCTCCATGTAATACCAGTGTGTTTTGAAAATGTCGATTCGGTTGATTAGCTTTATGGGCTGTTTTGAAACGGGCTCTACAGGTGGTTTGCTACATTTCAATAGCATCTCTGTATGGTGTAATAAAGGCTAAGATTGTTAGGAAATATCACTGTTACTAGTTCGGAGTTTCCTTGTTTGATCGAATCCGGAATGAAGATATCCGCAGGAGAACTAAGGTTACCAAAATAGCCCGAAAAATCGCCAAACTTAATTGGCAGTGGGCAGAGCACATTGCTCGCAGAACAGATGTCTGTTAGGACCGAAAGGTTCTAGAGTGGCGACCACGTACCGGAAGACGTTCTACAAGGTGGACCGATGACCTAATGAGGGTTGCGAGAATCCGATGGATGCGAGACGCACAGGACCATTAATTATGGCGACACTTGGAGAGGCCTGAGGCCTTGGGGGTCCAACAGTGGACGTCTTTCAGCTAAAATGATGATAAAGATGGCATGAATATGCAACACACCGCTACCTTCTTCTTGCTTACCAAACAACGCGATTACAACATTTTACAATCAAGTTTTGCACCACCAAACATCTATAGACCACATTGCATCGCACGATGCACCTCGCATCCATTATCTTCGGTCAATAGTCAAGTGTTTCGACCGGTAACACAGCTGTTTTTTTTAACAAAATAGACGTTGAAATTCTTGTTTTATAATACAGAGGTAGTTTGACTAGATCGGATAGGGAGAATCAGGTGTTATAATGAAACATAGAAACGTAATTTTCTAGTTATTCGTGCGTTTCTTTTTTTGTTTGAAAAGTGGGTCGTTTATGTAAACTGGATTGAGGAGGTATGGAAGAGAAACATGCTCTGCTACTTAGGTGAGAAGGCCTAGCAGTTAGTGTACCCGATAAAACAGCTGATAAATTGAATAGCTAAGTATAAGAGAGTGTCAACTATTTGTTCGCGCAAGTATTAGAGTTTTTTTCACCACATAGCTAGGAAAAATGGCTACAACATTGAACAGCTCATCGTAATTGGCATGGATAAGACGATCAAGAGGCCGTAGCCCAAAATGATGAGCAGAACCCCAATCCAAGTTACAACCATTTCGTTCCTCTTTTCGTTGATCGCCTCGAGTCAGTCACACCTTCTATAACTTTGTTCTGACCACTTGACTGAGCGTTGAGATGACGTCAGAATAAAGGTATCGGAGGCGTGGCCTACTCGAGGCGATCGACGAAAAGAAAATTGAGACGAAACGGTTGTAACTTGGCTAGGGGGCAGATCAGGAGCCAAGACGTGTTAAAATGTAATTTGGACTGCCGCAACTCTCACTAGGTCATTGGTCCACCTTGTGGGAGGTCTTCCAACGCTACGTCTTCCGATGTGTGGTCACTACTCCAGAGCCTTTCAGCCCCATCTACCATTTGTTCTGCGAGCA
Organism: Mythimna pallens; assembly: GCA_961205895.1. Taxonomy (NCBI): domain Eukaryota; kingdom Metazoa; phylum Arthropoda; class Insecta; order Lepidoptera; family Noctuidae; genus Mythimna; species Mythimna pallens. The sequence continues at coordinate 4,802,624 of OY540830.1, forward strand.
ATCTGCCCACTGCCACTTAAGTTGTCACGTATTCATGAATAACGGTAATAATATACGTAGGTTCAATTAAATACATTTCACGGTTTTACAAAATCCATTTAAGGTGAAATGGAGTTTTGTGCAAAAACAGATGAGACTGCATTTTTTTTATTTCAATTTATACGCCTTATTAAAAACACTTATTCACATAAAACAATGACTCAGAACATAATATCTTAAAAAAAACCGCATCACTGTCGACGAAGTGTCCCCAAAAGACCGGAGGCATTGCCACCTTGTATGGCAATGCTTAAACTCTGGCCGAGGAAGTCAACCTCACGCGAAGTGTCTCTGAATAAATTGTAAATTGCATAAATTATTACAAAATTATAAATTAAATCTAATATACATTTTTCTTGTCTTGTCTTATTTTTTTAACACATTTTTTTTTTTGTTAAAACTGACAGAGACAAAAAGTTTACGAAAATATTATAATGTTTGTTTTTCCGGCATAGTTAATATTACAATGTATGCGTAAAATAATGCGTCACTTTTAAGTTATTTATGTTTAACAGAATTTTAAACCTTGATGCATAGGTATTCATGAAGCTCCACTCCCTAATGGTACGGACAATGAATGTTCTGTCACTTCAAGTGCCATATTTTCTGCAACAAAGCACTTCACATAATATAGATACTAGCAGTAGTTGCCTGTTGGCAATCTAGATTAGATTACGGCAGTAGTCGCTTGAACTAGTTATTTTAAAGAGCTAAATGTGTGCCAAGAAAACATGCTAATTCTAAGAATGCACTAGCTGACTAACAAATAAGTATCAATTAGACGCTTTTTAATTTATTACCTATTTTAAAAGAGTGTTCTTCGTCGTTCTTCTAACTATCTAGGTACCTATATAGATTTTCTTAAGCTGTTAGTTTTAAATTAATATTATAAAAAGGTTTGTTTGTTAACAGAAGGTTAAAGCTAAAACTACATTAGACCGACGCACACGTGTAACACACTTGATTTGTACATAGAATGACGTCGCGTGGCGTGGATTAAGTGTAGCTCTACAAGTCTAGTTTCCATATAAAATGTGTGGAGACCGACGCGCCCAGATCGGCGGGTGTGGCACACGTGTGTGCAGTAGTTCTAGCATAATTCTAAGAAGTATACCTATATGTATAACATGTAGATAACATAATAAACGCATATCCTGAAAGTAGCATGTCCATATATTTTGGCGAGTTCTTGAGAAATCTTGATTGCGTCACTAACATGTTTGTGTGTGCGTCTGTTGATAATAATACCAATGCATTACCAGTACCAAATTGATTTCCGTATTATTTGTCTACAATTAGTATAACAATTACCTGCTGCGGTCTTCCCATCCAATTATAATTTGGGTGTCTTCAAGGCTATAGTGAAAAGGCTCTTAATAACCTAGTGTGCCTCACCATTGCATCACTGCTTACCATCAGGTGGGATCGCAGTCAAGCACTAGTATATATTTAATAAAAATAAAAATATTAAGATAACTAATTTCTTAAAAAACACTTCCTAAGCGCATATAAGTAAAATTTTAGATCTCTCTTCCTTCATTAACTCATCATAACCGACCCGTTTAAGCTGAGTAAGCAGTCTCCGCATGCGTCGTATTTGCAACTATGCATTCAATTTGAAATTGGACATAATTGTTTTTATTATAAAATGATAAATGATATTTATTTTGCGAATGATAAATAGGTTTAAAAAAACACTTTTAAACGTGATCCTTTTTTGGTATTTTTTACCAGATGAGGTCGGTGTTTTCTAGCTTACTACCCTAAGAAGAAACACCGAAACAAACTCAGGGGTCAAGGTCGCTTTTAAAGTCTATACAGTAAATATGTAATGGTCAAATCGCATGAGAACCATGCAGATTTGTCTGAGGGTATTGCATTATATTCAGTCTTGTATCCGCCATCGATATCCTGTATTTTTATAATTAATTTTTTGTAATTTTTTCAACGTAATTCCCGATAGTCGAAACATAACTCCTTTCTTCCACTTTTTTCTTCTACATTTGGCCAGCTGCTAGTTAGAAGTCTAAATGGTTATGCTATCTAATTCTAGGTCTGTTTGTTGTTCGAAATCCCGTTAGTGGCTTCTTTAGCCCAATATGTTGCGACATGCGGCAGAAATGGCCTGCCCAGTTCTTTTTTAATTCGGCTGTCAAATATTCTTTTAGTTGATAATAAATTATTAAGAAAGTCGATAGTATTGTATTTTTCAATCGCCAACGCTTCGTAAACTCGATACCATACTACAAAACATAGTTATTGCTACCAATTCTCATATATCTGACAAGTTTACTTAACCTTCATGTGAAGTTACACAATGTTGTTACAATTCCCATGAAAAAGAAAAAATAAGGCCGTGACATGATCTATAGCGTGGTCACTGTTGGACTGCATATAAATGAAAGAGATGCAAGATGCGTTGTTGCGACAAAACGCTTACGTTTTATTGCGAAATATGAAGCATCTCAAAACACTCAGAGATTTGCTGGGAGAAAACTCATCGTTGAGTTAGTCTCAACTATGCTCTCGCGCCGGGCATTGGTTCAGGCCATGGTCCGGAGTGAGGAGGAGTGGCAGGCGGTCGCCTCCTTCTGCGAAGCAGTAATGCTAGCAAAGGAGGCGGCCGATCGCGTGAGGCAACGGTCCTCACGCCCCAATCGCCGCCGGGATTTCGATTCCGATTTTCGGCCACCGTAGGCGCGTGCTTGCGGACGGCGAGTAATGTGCAGCTCGCCTTCCGACCGTCCGGTAACCGTCCGGACCGAGACGAAGTCGACGACGGCGCGTACTGTTCAACGCGCGTCTCAGGGATATGTCAGCAAATCGTAGTGGCCCAGCAGGGTCACAGCCTACTGGGGCCACGAGTAGTGTGAAAGCGAAGTCCGAGGCCCCGGGATGAAGGCAAAGAAGGAACAGGAGTGGGTGTTTAGTCCGTAAAAGTCTGACATTATGTCCCACTTCGCCCAAGAGCGCGATTTTTCATAAGATGATTTTGCCGCCTAAAAAATAAGTCAACTATGCACATACATGGTCTAATCTTTATCTATATATATAAAAGGAGAAACTGACTGACTGACATATCAACGCACAGCCGAAACTACGGGGACTAGGAGCGTGAAATTTTGCACAAGGTTCCCTTTTATGACGTAGGTGACTAAGAGAGGATTTTTCAAAATTCACCCCCTAAGGGGATGAAACGGGGGTCCAAAGTTTTTATGGAGAAACTTACTTTCACGCGAGCGAAACCGCTGGCAAAGTGGTAGTATTATATATGTATTTAGATTTGTCTTAAATCTTTTTAGGAAAAAACTATCTACTTTCAAGTTTTTGCCGTAAATAAACTAGCTTGCTATTATATTGTCCTGTTATCTCACAATTATCCTAGTTCCAAGAAAACAGTACTTACTACAAATAATTTGTAGCCTAAAGGGATTCTAGTAGTTTCAATTGAATAAGTAGCAACTTGGCTACTTACTTGCACACTAGCTTGAAGACCCATCGCTTGAAGGCAGAATAAAAGCGAATCAAGTTGAAATAGCTGTCCACTTGACTCGACTGTCTACTTGTTACCATTTTTAAGTGGTTTATTTTGTTACTAGTTTAGCTGTCTCCCTCGTAAGTTGTTATATAGATGAACGCGTCATATTGTAAATAGCCTTAGGCTTAGCCGTGAGCAATAGATGGACAGTCAAAATGCTTGTTATTAATATGCGTGAGAAGAAAGCCCGCTTTTGGTTTTATTATTAACTACCTTTTGCTCGCAGCTTCGTCCACGTATATAAAATATAGCCTATGTCTCTCAGGAATAAAGCAGTTTACTATCGCTGAAAAAATTTTAGCAATCGGGCCAGTACTTCCAGAGATTACCTCCTAAAACAAAAAAAAACTAATCTTTGTAATATTATAAGTGTAGATGTGTAGTGTAGTCTTGATCGCGTACCAGAAGACGCAACGTTGGAATGTCTTTTGGCTGAATGTTGCTACAGATACCGGCACGGATTTTGAGCACTGACTTCTACAGTTTTACTTGTGCAGAAGCACGCAGAAGTGAAATATCGGGTCTCTTTAGTGGTATGAAAAGAGATGCGGGGGCGGGGAGTGCAATCCTTGTACAGTGTTCGGCTCGCCGATGTGTACGATGCGCAAAGCGATCCCCGCTCTTTCGCCGAGCGCTCAAGATTCGTGCCGCTATCTCTAAGTAATGTGAACTGCGCGTCACTCGGCTCATCGGAACATTGGTCCACCTTGTGGGTGGCCTTCCGCCGCTGCATCTTCCGGTACGCGGTCGGCACTCCAGAACCTTAGTCCAACGACCATATGTTATGCGAGCAATGTGCCTTGCCCACTGTCACTTAATTAAGCTAACCTCAAACATATCAGTAGCAGAAAAATCTTCTAATGGCACACTTAAAAGACTTAATTCCTCATTTTTATGCAAAAATTATAAATACATAATGCTTATGTTTCTTTTTCCGTAGTCCTGACGTTGTGACGTAAACCTGTATGCATAGAAATGAGCGTACGAATCGTGCAACGCTTTTATTTCATCACATTTGTAGTTGAGATAGGTTTCATGAATTAATTGAGCTATTAAAACTACAACGCGCCGGACGATGAACCAATGTAACTTTTTTTGACATGGACATAAACTAATGCTTGACTCACACTCCCTCCTGACGGTAAGCAGTGATGCAATCGTTGATAATGAAGTGCGCTAGTTTATTTAGAGCCTATGCACTCTAGCCTTGAAAACATCTAAATTATAAACGGACGAGAAGACCGCAGCAGTCAAATTGTTCTAGTCCTTACATATAAACGATTGTTTGATAATATTTAAAAATGGCGTCTAGCAATAACGCATACCAGTAAACAATTTTATTTATTTTTTAATGTTGATAGGCTCGCGTTCGACCACTATCTCACCTGATGGTAAGCGATGATATGGCCGACGATGGAGCACGCTTGCCTAGAATTAACCTATTCACTCTTGACTTAAAGACCCCTAGGTTGTAGCTCAGACTCTGGCAGGGAATTCCACTCCTTAGCATTGATGATCATGATCAATGTCATTTTTTTTTTTAATGTTATAAACTAGTGCTAGACCCCGGCTGTCCATGTGGGAGTGAGGCCTCCCACAAGGTGGACCGATGACCATGCGAGGGTCGCGAGAATCCGTTGGATGCGAGACGCACAGGCCCGGTCATTAAGGCGACACTTGGGGCAGGCCCATATCCAACTGTGGACGTCGTTCGGCTGAAATGATGATGATGATGACTGCGATCCCACCTGATGGTAAGCAGTGATGCAAACGGTTATGGTATTCTAAACACCTTTTCCTCATGAGACTAAATATTGTCCAACGGAAGAAGCAGGTAACAAACAGACAGGTAATATTTTTGTCATAATAAAACATATCCCTAACACGTACAACCAAAACATACAACATCTTTAAAAGAATATGGTATTTTTCGCAATGATTAATGCAGTGGATTTTAATATCTAAACCGGTTCCAACTCAACGAGTACCGACACCACGTTACAAGCGATGAGTCTGCAAGGCCTTGCTTCATTTGTAAATATTGGCTTCTATTTTATGTTTTACCAAACACTGATAATGACATATGGTATTTTAATATTTTGCCCAGTAAGGCACGCTTTAAAATTTCAAATATCGTAAATTCGGAATGAATTAAATAACTGAACATGTTCTTGTAACACTTAATAATAATATCCTGTTCCCTGTTCCCGTTACCGGTGGGTCACTATTTTTATATTTTTAATGTTTTTATTTTTATTTTATTTTTAATGATATATTAAAAAATATAATTTATTTGTTATTTTACTGAATAAATGAAAATAATAATACAATGTTATTGAAAATAAGAGAACAATATGGTCCTCTTTGTTAGTAAAATACAAGAAAATAAAAATAAAAACATACAGTGAATTTGGTGTTTGAGTCAAGATTTGCAAAACGATATGGCAAGGAGTAAACTATCTGAAAATTGTCTCCACATAGTGCCTTAGAACTGGGGAGTAAGGACTCTCAAGCACTGTCTTCAGGATGCTTTTGCCAATGACCCGCGTTCTGTGTCAGAACGCGGGTCATCAGTTTGATTCTGAGCAAACATTTTCGACGCACTACAGAAACTCCCACTACACTTCACAATGTCAAAAAGTTTATTGACACGGGAAATGTCTGAAAGGGAAACTGTGGTCCTAGAACGCAAAGGGCATCTGAAGGACACAGGTGTGGTCACTAGAAGTCTGACAGTCCGCAGCAGGACAAGACATTTAAGATATCCCACATCAAAAAAATAACAAGTTTATCGAGGTTACAATAATTTTTATACAACATTTTTGGCTTGGATACTAAGTCCTTTAAGTCATATCTTCACGTGAATATAATTAATTTGTTTACCATTACAATAAGTATGTGATACTTTCTAATGTTTTTGTAGTATTTGGCAGCCAATATATCAAATCAGCCTTCTCGGCAAACTTCTTTGAAGTAGTCAGCACTACGATAAAATTCTAAGCTCCATTTTACTGCGATCGTGCCTGTTTCAATGATACCACTTAATATCCAGTTGTGCAGACACTTGAAATACAAAACTAAATTATTTTTAACACAATATCTACAAGGAATTAATTTGCAAATGATAAAAATGGCTACTGAACACTCGAAAAAAAAAAAAAACCGCCAAAACTACAGATTCCAATAATTTTAAAACCAAAAATCTAGTAGTACCTACCTATTCTACAAGTTTATGGAAAAGTAAATGTTAATTTGCAATACAAAACAACATCGAGAAAAGCCCCTCGAATAGTACCTACGTTAAGGTACCATACACCTGGTGCCTTGTTCCATTGAGTTCAAGCCTCTTCGAATGTCAAACAACATCTCAAGACAACTCGTCTGCCTACCGAAACGTATAGAACTACTAGAAACGACATCAATTTTACAAAGTGCCTAGTACTTTTATTAGCAAACAAGTCCATCCATCATGTCAAATCAAAGTAATTTTTTTTGTTACCACTGCACTACACTCATGAAGGTAACACACTTAAACGTGTACCAATTAATTTACACTACACTGCTATTTCTTGGTAACAAAAAAAACTGTGCGAAGATAATAACAGCAATAAACTTAATTACATCCTCTACTTCACACATAATTCTGCACCTATGTGTAAGAAATACTACCATTGTAAACATAGGTGCAGAATCATCTGTCCTAAGTGTACACACAAGTGCACAAAAACAGACCACTTCCAGTGTATAGCACAGATCGTTTCCAGCGAAAGTGCCGGCTGCTTCGAGGTCAGTAGAAATGCGGGGAGGGGCCTGCGTACGCGCAGGTTTGCGTAACACCACGTAATCGGTGACAGCTGACATTGGTAGTATGTAGGTTACGATCGACGTTCTTATAGTCAGAGAATCTTTTGTTGAGGTATTTATATTTGAAAAATTATTTATAATATTATTGAGTTAATCGGTTTTTGAACTTTGTAAGTTGAAGTTAGCTAGTTTCACAAGCATCACACTGAGATGCCTTAACAACTGCTCCGATGTGGGGATAAGAATTAACATTTATTTCGTCATTGACGAATCTAGGACATCCTCGTAGACGGTAGCGAGACGAAATACACAAACGACCTGAGGGGCAGGGAGCCAAGTCCTAGTAGGCCATGACGTTGATTTTTTAACAGCTTCAAGGGACCGCAGATCTGAGTAAATGGTTTTAATATCAACTCGATATCTCCACGTGTTCCCGAGATAAAGGGTCATGACCTACAGACAGACGAACAACAAAGTGACCCTATAAGGGTTCCGTTTTTTCTTTTGAGGTACGGAACCCTAAAAAGAAGTCCAAATAACCCACCACCACCACCCACCAGCTTAAGCAAGGCCACCATTTAACCTTGCAAATTAATCAATCAGAAAATATGAACAAAGCCAAACTACCGACCCCGGTACTCAGTAACCATCACTAGTGCATAATAATTTAATCATTATGATACATTTACGTAATAGGTATACAAGATCTTTAATCTATTGCATTAGGCCAAGGTTATGCACCACTAATTTCAAATGTCATAGGTCTGTAAAACTAGACTAGATTCATCAAGTCCTAATTAGACAGGTTTGGAAATAAACACTAGGATATTTTTATTGTTTGGTAGCTTTTTTTTTAGGTGGGAAAATCATCTTATGACAAATCCCGCTCTTGGGCGGAGTGAGAAATAGTGTCAGACTTACTGACTAAAAACCCACTCCTGTTCCTTCTTTGCCTTCGTCCCAGGGCCCCGGGTTTCACTTTCACACTACCCTTGGGTTCACACTACCCGTGGATTGTTTGCTAGCTGCCAGTGCTTTGCCCAAGATAATGTAGAAAATTATCCCAAGGTAACATACTTTCATTATAAAAAGAATCCTATGTGTATATTCCTCAAGGAGCTGTCAGCAAACCGTAGGGGCCCAGCAGGGTCAAAGCCTACTAGGGCCAAGGGTCTGCTTGTGAAATAAAAACTCGGTCCCGGTATGAAAGGCAACGCCTCTAGTTCTAATTCCCTGAGTGGGTTTTTAGTCAATCAAGTCTGACACGCCCTCTCGCCCTGCCCAAGGGCGGAAGTCGTCAACGAAAAAGAAGAACATGTGCCAAATTTCACCCAAATCCGGCGTTCAAGCGTGCAGATGTAAAAACTTACTACATACAAACTGGGGGTGGTGGTAGAAGAATATAAAATATTTCAACCTATTCACACAAAGAAAGGACACACACACACTATATTGTTTTCATTGAATGAAATTGAATTAGTAATGTTTTTTTTTTATGGGAAATCATGAAATGACGTCTCCAGCCCTTGGGCGGGGCGAGAGGGCGTGTCAGACTTTTACTGACTAAAATCTACTCCTTTTCCTTCTTTGCCTTCGTTTCAGGGCCTCGGGGTTAACTTTCGCACAACCCATGGCCCCAGTAGGCTTTCAAATTAATGATTTTAATTTGTAATTATAATGTTTTATAATGATCATTTTTTATTAACTTTTCCAATTCTGCTCGATGGCTAATGGCTACAATATATTATTTTTTATTATTTGAGGGGATTGGCGCTGATAGCCGAAATACAGGCTTTTGTCTAGTTCACCTAAAGATGTCTCATTCTTTTGTGTAATAATAATATAGCCTAAAATATGTAGAAAAACTGTTAATTAATTTAAATAAACTCATCATTATTATTAATATTATTCTCAGACCTACGAAATATACACAAAAAAAAAACTTTAAAGTCGGTCGAGCCGTTTCGGAGTAGTTCGATAACAAACGTGACACGAGATTTTTTATATTAAAAGAGTGATGATTCTGATTTAAAGACTATTGATAAGTACGAAATTCTGGTTTCGATTCCAGTGTAGGGGAAGTATTTATGGAACATATCTGAGTAGCGCCCATTTTATTTTTTGAGCGTGTGAAATCACACTCCTACTCTGTGTGGAGCGAGAGAGAGTGTCAGACTCCACACCAAAACCCACCCCTGGTTCTTCAGTTTCCCTTTATTGCGACTCCTTCAAGCAATCTCGTACCCTAGCACAGGCAGGTGGACATCTGCCTCAGCAGGCCTCGTCAATTATGGTGACAGCTAGGCTTGGGCAAAGTAGGCCCTCGCCCGCGGCCTCACACTCGAAGGGACCTCGCAAAAGCGAGGGCACTTTAAGAATGAGGCTTTTTTATGATTAATATGCTTGCGTTTGACCACTATTTTACCTGATGGTAAGCAACGATGTGGTCGAACACTGGGTTGCGACAGCCGGTCTCATTTACGAATTTATTAAAGAAAGAGGCCTCGCTGATGTGTCTTCGCCAACGTCTTAATTAGTCCAGGCTACGCCTCAGTCTCGTCGCGACCATAACCAACAAATTGTGGGTACAATGGAAATGCATTGCCAGTGTCAATAAAACGAGCGCAATCACTTCATATGTTTCAAATACTTGAAGGAATGTTAATTGTCCTTATAATTACGTTTCGTTATTAATTGTAGTTGTCACCTGTTCTTTTGCCTATATATTCAGTACTAGCTTATGCCCGCGGCTTCACTCGCGTGAATGTAGGTTTCTCCAAACAAACTTTGAACCCCCGCTTCATCCCCTTAGGGAGTGAATTTTGTAAAATCCTTTCTTAGTGCTCACCTACGTCATAAAAGGAAACCTTGTGCATGATTTCACGCTCCTAATCCCAGTAGTTTCAGCTGTGCGTTGTTGATATGTTTGTCAGTCAATTTCCCCTTATATATATATATATATAGATTTATGTATCTATTTTAGTGTTAACCTTTTGTATGCCGTAATTAGAGACACAAATTGTGTCTCGCGTGGATCCGCGTCTAAAACACACGAAAGGTTAAGTATATTTTTTCATCAATTGTTTACCTTGTTTTGTAATGCACCAAGTGCAAACTCATTTTATGCCCAAACAGTCTCTTTCCATACCAGGTTGCCTGGAAGAGATCGCGGAATGCGATAAGGCCGATTTGTATGTTTTTAAATTTAAGGTTGAAATTATATCATTTATTATCTCTGTGTACCATAAAGTATATATAAATAAATACAATATTAAGTAGGCACATCACTGTTTTCCCTCAACAAACGGCAGTTCAATCGATTGCGTTTTTCAATCAGAATATAATAATTTCATTGCGATTACATTTCATTCACATGTCAATTTTCAGGATAAGGTTTCAATTTATTTTAATAGACTGATATCATCTTATTATATAACGAATATGAAAACCGGTAATGCCCTGCAAATTGTTATACCAAGAATATATTATTTCAGCTCTACGAACAGTTAACACATATTAAAATTAATGATACGGAACATATCGTCCTGCAAACAAGTCTAGATTTAATTTAAAACAATCTGCAAATTTTAAGTAGACAACCGAAGAGTCGTAAAACTTAAATGGCAGTGGGCAAGGTACTTTACTCGTAGAATAGATAGTCGATGGAGACGAAAGGTTCTAGAGTGGTGACCATGTACCGAAAGACGAACTGCGACTTTCGGTACATATACGGTTAGGATTGGTACCCAGATACAGCGACACGAGGCCGCGGCCGACCACGGAGGAGAAGGCGGGACGATCTGAAAGCCAGGCCAATCTAAATCGTCATCGTCGGAAGGAAAGGAGTGAGGTCTTTGCCCAGCAGGACCATAATTATGGGATAGTCATAATAATAATCATCACACAGATAGGAGGTATAGGTAGATATAAACATGATTGTCCTTCAGCAGGCATCCAAAAACTGCGTGGGACGTTTGAATGGCCAACATTCTATCACGTATATCCTGCTCGAAAAAAGCCGGCCATTTGGCCACACGAGTACATCTCGACCTACTCCTCGAAGGAGTAAGTAATTGACTCTAATAAACGCTTTCTACAGTTTTCTTTAAGTGGGTCATCATTTCTTTAGCCTTGTCCAAAGTAGCTTGGGGTCGGTTTTCAGTCTACCTGGATGCGGCTGAATATCCTAGTCGCATCGTGCGGCATCTCAAAAACTCTAACTCAACATTTTTTATTTCACATAGGCCTTACATGCGCTCTTATAAAACGTCAGAGGCTAGCGCACGGCTCCAAATGGTCGTTTTTTTTTCGGCGGGAAAATCGTCTTATGACATCCCCCACCCTTGGGCGCGGCGAGAGATAGTTTCAGACTTTTACTGACTAAAAACCCACTCCTGTTCCTTCGTTGCCTTTCGTACCAGGACCGAGTCTTCCTTTCAGAATCAGACCTTTGGCGCCAGTAGGCTTCGACCCTGCTAGGCCCCTACAGTTGGTGACATCTCCTTGAGGCGCGCGTGGAACAGCACGCGCCGTCGACGACTTGGGCTCGGTCCGGACGGTAACCGGACGGTCGGAAGGCGTGATACCCTTTGCTCGCCGCCCGACTAAAAAAAAAAAAATGGTCGTTTCCTATCTTTAAAAAAATTGATTGTTTCTAAAATATTTCTATATTACAATATTAATAGATATGAAAGGACAATGTAGACCGGTCAGTTTTCTACCCAAAAGCACAATAAAAAAAGTAATCTATGAATCCGCGGAGACCACAGTGTTCTCACATTCACATTGTAAAAAGAGGCTAAAAATAAAAAAATAAACCTATTAATAAATAAGATGTACACAATAATAAACTACTAGTAAAATTGAGGTGGCTGTGGCTTAAATAATATATAAAAACATTGCATAAACAATGTCACAAGAGAGGAAAAAGAAGTAGCAGTATACATAATAAAGTATTTTTAATGTTGTAAATCATCAAAATGACTTCTCGCGTCTGGGTGGAGCGGGAGGGCGTGTCAGACTTTTACTGACTAAAACCACACCTGTATCCTTCAATTACCCTTTGCGTTCTAGGACTTTTGCGGCCCTATCGAGGAAGAAGAAGTAGCAGTATAAATAATAAAGTTAAAATAAAGATGGATCAGTTAATAGATGATTATACGATGCACTATGTTTTCCTTTCCATTTTGAGTGCAGTGGTGATGAAATAAATTACACAAAATAAAGAGGCTACCTGGAGTTGACGATGATTTATCTTTCCTGACTGCTATGCTGGAGGTCGTGGGCTCGATTCCCACCCAGTAGTGTCTGGGTGTAATTTATCTATAATATGTATGTATTTAGAAATATATAAGTATGTTTATCAGTTGTCTAGTACTCATAACACAAGCTCTGCTTAGCTTGACACTAGACGGCGTTGTGTGGTGGTTGTGGAATATTAAAAAAAAAAAAAAAAATATGGCCCGTTTCCACTGGCCCACTACTGCTCTTTATAAAATTACTGCATTCAAACTACCGACCAGTTTGCCACAAAACGGTTCTATTCCGAGCGATCGTAAACCATCTGATCGGCCACTTGTTCAATGCACTTCAAAAAGATCCAGGCCAGTAATTGTTGGAAGGAAATTTTATTGCACGTATATATTCGGACTTCAAAAGCATGTAGGTATGAATGAGATAGTATGGGAGATAATAATTCTTGTTTGATTCTCCCAGAGTTCTGTGCAGATGTTGATGATTCAATGTTCGGTGTTTTTGCTTTAGGCTGTTAGGGAGAACAGCTAAAACCATTACTTCATTGTTTTATTTTATAAATTAACTTAGCGGTTTCGATATTTAAACATCAGCGGTTAATTTATATTAACTGTTTAATGACTGGCCTGTTTGTCTAGTGGTCAGTGGTTCTGACTGCTATACCAGAGGTCGTGGGTTAAATTCCCACCTAGGACAAATGTTTGTGTGATGAGCACGATCATTTGTTCTGTGTCTGGGTGTAATTTATCTATAATATGTATGCATTTAGAAATATATTAGTATGTTTATCAGTTGTCTAGTACTCATAGTACAAGCTCTGCTTAGTTTGGGGCTAGATGGCGTTGTGTGATAGTTGTAAAATATTTTTGGGCGGGAAAACATTAAATAAGTTCTCTCGCTCTGGGTGGAGTAAGAGGGACTATCAAACTTTTACTGAATAAAACCTACTCTGTTCCTTTAGCTGCCCTTTGCAGATGCAAAGACTGGATAGACTGAAAGTATACCGCGGTTCTGAGATCAGAACCGCGGTATACTTTCAGTCTATCCCGCTATTCATATTACGGTTCCTGAGGTCGTACCACAAGCTCTTAAAGTGATCCATTTAAAAACCTAAACTGAATTATAAAAGAGCTTTATTTATTTATTTAAACTTCATGTACAGTAGTGGTAAATAGGCAGACTTAATGCAACAAGGCATTCTCTACCAGTCAACCTTTGGGTTAAAAAAGACAACACTGTGGTAGGTTTGCACAATAAACAAATAACAGATACTTCAAACAGAAAAAAAAGTTATTTATAATAATCAAATACTAATATATACGTATGCTAAAATTATAAACTAATAAATACTATGAAAAATATCAAATCATTAAGAGAAATTAATAACAATTCTGACGAAAGCCGTTGAGAGGATTTCAAGTAGTAGTGCCAAATTATGAATGAAAATTTACTTTCAGCTTGAAGAGCATGAGCTTTAAGAGATGAAACTATATAGGGTTTATAGCTCCATCCCTTTTTCTCGCTCCCACGAGCGACGGCGAGTAATGGGTAGCCCGAGCTTACGGACGGCGAGCAACGGGTAGCTCGCCGTCCAATTGTCCGGTAACCGTCCAGACCGAGCCCAAGTCGTCGACGGCGAATACTGTTCCACGTGCGCCTCAGGGTGATGTCAGTAAGGGCCCAGCAGGGTCGAAGGTCTTGAAAAAAACCCTAGGATTTCATCATAAAGGTAAAGTTTAATGACATGAAAAAAAAACATGATGCACGATCCCATGAGGTTTAATCATTAAGTCAACTCAAAATTCACCTTCCATAACAAAATGAATTGACGCAATACATTACCGAAAGTTTACGCTAAACAAAAACGGAAAGCGAACAAAAACATCAATGAATACAAAACAAAGCTACATAATTCCAGTTATTGACACGTCACTTAATAGCTGGATCGCGTGTTACAACACACAAAGGAAATTCTACACAATGTATGGAGAATTTCAAAATTTAAAAGGTCAGACGGACCAGTTTTGAGCAACAATGTGACGACAGAAAGTTGCTCGGGAAAAGACTTGAGTTTTGATGCAAAAGCATGCGTAAAATTATAGCTTTAAAGATCACGCATGAATATTCGCAGAAATATGCAAAAAATAAACATCAGGTGACAAACTGCCAGATATTCTGCTAAACTGTTGTTAATAAGAAATTAAATAAACTAAATTAGTTGCTTACAAAAGCTTATAAATACTCATTTAAATTGTTAAGTTTCCATCCTCAATAATTTAGATCGACGAGGTTCTCAAAAACTTTAACATGTTCTAATGAAAGTCTTTAAGTTTAAACTGTTAGCGACCACCAAATGCAGACTGGCAACTAAAAAGTCATTGGCAAAACAAAAACACAATTGTAAAACAATAGGTACGAGATTTACATAAACCGAATTCTCTCACATATATTATTGTTAGATACAATATAATTTATTATAGGCATTTGAATATAAAGTAAGACAGCAACATGAAGAAAGGCGAAATTACACTTAGTTGCCATGCGGGAATCCGAATGACTTTTTCTAACTTGACATATTCAAGTGCCTATCCATAGACTTGGACGATAAAATTATTTATGGGCTCGTATTCAACGGTTAGACTGGATGAAACGCATGTTACTAAAAGAGTTATGAGCATACATGTGGATGGATGGAGAGGGAGAGGTAGGTCAAAGAAAATATGGATAGAATGTGTGAAGAGTGACATGAAAGAAAAGGAAGTTAGTGATAGCGTGACGAGTGACAGGGCAGAATGGAAGAAAAAAACGTGTTGCACCGGCCACAAATAACACGGGAGAATGTTAGGTAGATGATGATGACTAGAAACCGACTCCAAAGTAGTTCGGAAAAACCTAGAGAGATAATGATAGACTCGTATATTACCACTTGATGGTACGCGATGATGTGGTCGACCATGGAGCACGCTTGTCTAGAAGTTTAGTGTTTTCGATGAATGTCAAAACGGCTTTCGGAAAAAACGTTCTACAGTTTTAGCAATATATAAATTTACCCAAGAATTACTAAACGTTTTAAATGATAAAAAATACGCGATAGGTATCTTGCTTGATATGACCAAAGCATATGACAAAGTTCAGTATAAAATATTGCTTGACAAACTATACGGTATTGGCATCAGAGGTATAACACACAAATGGTTCGCATCTTACCTACAAAATCGGGAACAATTTGTAGAAATTGAACATTTGGATCAAGTAACCGGAGAATTGAAAAGAATACGTTCAGAGGGACTTTGGATTGGACATTCTATTCCACAAGGTAGTGTTATCGGGTGTTTGCTATTTTTGATATATATCAACGACCTCCCTAAGAATATGACGGATTCGTGCGTACTGTTTGCCGATGACATTTCTGTAATTACTTCTTGTATTGACTCTCAACACCTAACTGACAATTTAAATAATATAATGACTCATATACAAAATTGGATGAAAGACCACAATTTGGAAATTAATTTTATAAAAACCAAATTAATGCAATTCAGACCCCGCCAAAAAAGTCCCTTATATATCAATTTTACGTTTGACAGTATAAAATTGGAATGTGTCGACACTTTTACCTTGCTGGGTCTAGACTTAGATATTCACATCACCTGGAAAGCACACGTACAAAAAATTAAAAATAAGTTATCTAGTTTTATCTATGCTTTACGTGAGCTTAAAAAAACAACTGATCTCAAAACTGCACTATCTGCTTATTATGCATACGCATACGCATGGCTCTCGTATGGTATCATTCTCTGGGGAAACAGTGTAGATAGCAATGAATTGTTTATCCTGCAAAAAAAATGTATTCGAATAATTGTAAATATTAATGATGATAAAACTTGTAGACCGCATTTCCGTAAATTAGAAACTCTTACATTATCATCAATTTATATTTTAGAAAATTGTAAATTTGTAAGAAAAAACCCTAACTTCTACAAAAAAATAACAGACCAACCTCGCCGGTACGCACCGCGTTCAAAATTTGAAAACACGCTTGTATTACCTCCATCAAAGTTAAAACTACACAGTTCGAGTCCTCATGTCGGGTCAATAAAAATATATAACAAAATACCGAATGACATCAAAAGCGAGGAAAGTGACAGAATATTTATTAAACGACTAAAAAAACTGCTAGTCGACAAATGCTACTATTCAGTAAAGGAATTCTTTAATGATAACTTTAAAACTTAATAATACTTATTTACAGCTTCAAAAATTTACATCTTTTCCATATTCTGTTTTAAAATTTATTATGTTTTCGTGGATCTTTTTGACATTATCAATGAATTCTTTTTTGGACACTAGTTACGATTATTTTTTTTTTCTTTTTTTATATTGATATTAATTTATTTTGACATTTGATATTAATTTATTTTGAAATTTGTTATGAATTTATTTTGACATTTGCAATGAATTAATTTTGACATGTGTAACGAAATAATTTTGACATTTATAATAATTTATTTTGACATTTATAATGAATTTACTTTGACAATTACAATGAATTTATTTTGACATTTGTAGTAAATTTATTTTGACATTTGTAATTAATTTATTTTGACATTTGTAACGAATTAATTTTGACAATTATAATTAATTTATTTTGACATTTGTAACGAATTAATTTTGACAATTATAATTAATTTATTCTGACTTTTATAATGAATTTAGTTCTGACAGTTGAAAAATGTACTTTGACATTTAATGAATTTATGACGTTTACTATTTTTATTTGCTATGTTAGTGGCAGCTGTATTTCATATAATTCGAGTTGTATATCCGATTCCTTTTTTTTTCTCATTATAACTTTGTTCTCTAAAATTGTACTTCTACCTGTTTTATGTATTATTTGTAATTGCTGTGCCCGACAGGGTCCATGTGCACTTAACTAACTAACTATTCTTAAGATCTTATATAACACATGTGATATAGCAATAAAGAATTGAAAAGAATTGAATTGAATTGAATTGAATTGAAGTAACCAATTCACTCTTGTCTAAAGTTTTAGCAACCAGGGAAGACAGACTTTAGCAGAGAATTCCACCCCTTAGCTATATGCACAAAGAAAACGTTTCAAACGTTAACTTGCCCGAATACGTGCATACTTTAAACACTGCCCGCATTTCAAACACGCCCTAATGCGGGCGTACGACCAAGTATTGCTATGCCATTATTTTGACTGCTATGCACGTTTGTCATCAAGTCATAAATGGTCGTTAGGAACTTCTGACAAGTTTGATGTACGAAGACATTTCAACATATTTTAATAGGCAACAAATTTATGCGTTGTGTGTGACCTGACTCAAAAATAGACTACCGCATTGCTTGTCGAAAGAGATTAGGTAGGTGGAACAGTTAAATTATTTTATGATTCTATGATCCCACAAAGACCAGTCTTACAGCTTTGTGACAGTTTAAGACGGGCAACCATTCTAGATATATAGAACCGCTAGCTTCTGGCAGCTTCTGTCTTCGCCTGGGTAAAAGTAGAATATTAACCTAAAGGCTTACCATTACCCATTGAGCAACGGTCAAGTTGTACAGTGTGGCTTTGGATAAAGACAGACGCTTTATTTTTTATGATTTGTTTCATCACTACTACTCTAAAAATGATTAAAAAAAAATATTGTGAGCATATTGGCATGTCCTAGAACCAAATTCGAAATCATGTAACATCCACCAAACTATATTGGGTCTGCTTGGTGGATTAGGGCCTATTCCATCTCCTAGTAAGAAGGCTACTAAGTTCCAGTATTATGTACAATACTGTATAACATTTATTCGTGCCCAAATTGTTTCGAAAATATGAATATAATTTGTAAGTTATGGATGAAATTGTCTGCAATTTATTATTAATATTAGGCGGGTTATGCTATTATACGCTATGCTTCTTCTTCTGTAAAACCTAGTAACACTTGATAACATCAATAACTCTTTATATAATTTCAGTGGCGCAGGTTCCATCAAATTAAGTAAAGACGGTTCAGTGAAACATTTTTTGCAATCACGCGAATAGGTTGTAGTAAATTTAATGCCATTGTAATGTTTTTTACAAAGACTCTGTAAGTAAAAACGTGTTTTGCATAATTAACTACAAACCAATTGATTTTTTGTGCCTTAATAGAATAGGAATTGGTATCGATTTCAATATCTGAAGTTTATCCTATTTGCTGACCTAACCCTGCTGTCTTTACTGTCCTTTTATGATTCCTTCAACTTGGTAACTCTTCCAACATGATTGTGTCATACTAACGAACTACTAAAATGAAATTGATATTTTTCTAGAAACACAGAATTTTATTAATTTATATATAAACCTTGAGGCGGCTGCTGCAGGTGCAGAAAATCTCAAACGGCGTAAATATAATAACTTCATCGGAGGTTATATATTTGAGCCATTTAGGGTTAAAACACTGGGGCCATTGGGTCCAAGCGCTCATCGAGTGGTTCGGGAAATCAGCAAACAGCTGGTCGACTCTTCGCGTGACCAGAGGGCTGGGTTTTTTTGGTTCAAGGAATCAGCATTGCCATCCAGCGTGGCAATGCTGCTAGCGTTCTGGGCACTTTTCCCATTGACATCGATGTGGACGAATTTTTTGATGTCCTATGAGTTCTTTTTCTTCCCGTAATATTATTATTTTCAGTTTGTTTAAATACTTATTAAGTTATAATATTTAATAGTTAAGAAAGAATAAGTAGAATAATGAAATACTTTAAATTTAGGTTTTATATTTTGAGTGTTTTTAGAACAAAAAAGAAACCAGCAAACTTCAACACTTCCGGATTACCAGTGACTAATAATTTATCAGGGACTTATAGTTTATTTTATTTTTTTCATTATATGTTATAATATCCACTTATTATATTAATAACAAAATCTTTTTCTTTATCACTTTTAGTTTTTTTTTTTAATTGATAACAACCAGTGCCTGACTGCGATCCCACCTGATGGCAAGCAGTGATGCAATCATTAATGGTGAGGCGCGCTAGTTTATTAAGAGCCTATTCACTCTAGTTTCGCCGTGACTAATAATTTATCAGGGATTTATAGTTTACTTATTTTTCCATTATACCTTCATAGATTATTATTGTAAGAGCCTTCCAGACATGTCCGAGGCGATATTATAATATCCACTTATTATTGAATAAACTGTTACCAAGATATTAAGTATATAAATAACAAATTGTAAGTCAAGATCAATTTCAATAGTTGTTTGTGCCGTTATTATTAAACAAATTTTGTACCGAATGTATTTAAAACTATATGTCACGGTCCATTCTTTGAAATGAAAACTATATTTCAGTTTAAATTATATCTGTTTTGTATGTTGGATACAGAAAACTTTGCAAGAAATCCGCATTGACTTTTGACATTAATTGTGTATGCATTGAGGGCCCTACTACGAACTAATAACGCGATCCACTTGTCGACCTGAATTGAACTCTGTATGGCTCCATCCCTCTTTCTTGCTCGCACACCTGACGTCATAGTAAAACCCCAGTCTCTCAGTTTCCAGTATTCTCTAAGAAAACAGCCTTGAGCGCAGCCCTGGCCGCAGCAACGAAATCCAAATACGTACAGTGTAATCCTACGTACAGTCAGGGATCAAAAGTGCAGTTGCACTCTGCTAATGTTAAAGTGTCTAAAATTTCTTTGTTGTAGAAGTTCAACAGTCCACAACTAGTTTATTCAATACTTTAGATCCTATATTACCAATTAAAACAGTCGTGAACCATTGATCATCTTCTACAATGAAATTTTAAACATTTTAGCATTGGTAAGGTGGAACTGCACTTTTCACCCCTGACTGTACGTATTTGGATTTCGGCGCTGCGCTCAAGGCTGTTTTCTTAGAGAATAGAACTGCTGGAATGCTCAATTCATATACAACTTGAATACAATACAACGGGGAATACAACATGAAACACATTTTTGTAGATAATTAATATGAAGTTTCTTTGGAGTGAACTATACCTAATACTTGCGAGTAGATATTACATAAGTTTCAGACATAATTACATATCACGCGATTGAAACATGCCTGGAACCGGCTAGAATATAGGGTTGCCTACTTTATGACTTTATGGATAATTAAAATAAAACCTAAGTACAGCTAAATAATTAAATGGTTTTTCGAGGAATTTTAAATTGAATAAGCAACAGTTTGGTTTTAAGATAGATAAGAAAAATAGCAAATTGAATTTTGAACTTCAACTTTTTCTCATATCAAAACTGTAGGTATAGGAGGTTTAAAAAAATCAAATTCCTTCCAAAAAAATATTTGACAACCCTAACACAAACACACGATAAATAATTTTCCATAAAATACCAATTACATAATTTATACAGCTAGTACTCGTAATAATCAACTAAAATATAATTAGGAAAATTATAAGGACAGTCTAAATAACTCGTGTATGCCTTGGAAACATAAAAACAACACAATCGTGTATTGATTGGCCGCTAGCCAGTTTGGACTTACGTCTAATAATATATAGGGTACAGCATAGCCACGCTAATCTGGGATTGTAAGAAATATACAGTGTTTTGGCTGCTTCATCACATCAACCAATAGTATACTCATTCGGTCGATTGAGTATGAACTTTTTAGATACATGTGTCTCACCGAGTTTCTAACAAACGCTTCCATTCTCGAGGAACTAGGCGTCAAGAAGCGCTTGTCTAAATACTTTGGCTATATTTGTCGATCTAGAAGTGACTCCTTTGAACGCCTTACTATACAAAGAAAGGTGGATGGGACGAGGCCACGTGGCAGATCATCGATGCGATAGACAGTATAGATCAAGGCGGCTGTTGGTGGCCTAATGAACGAGTGCGTTCGAATGACTGCCAGCAGGTAACAATGGCACGAGGTCGTACGCCGTACCCTGACAGTTTCCGAAGAGCTACCTTCATGATAACCCCGAGTGGTATATTATTGATAGGCTCGCGCTTGAACACAATCTCACAGACTATCCTCTGTATTATTTTAAGTTCTTACGATCCATCCTAAGGTAAGGCATATGGTAGATATCGCTGTCAGCGATAAGACCGCCATTGTACCCATAGATTTAAGTTTATGTACAAGTTGTGTTACTTTTTTGGTGTACAATAAAGTTTATTCTAGTCTATTCTATCTCACCTGATGGTAAGCGATGATAAGGTTTTTACTCATGACTTAAAGACCCCTAAGTAGTTATCAGGAAACATAGACTCTAGCAGGGAATTTCACTCCTAAGCTGTACGCACAATGAATATGTTCCCAAACTGTTTTCTGCGTTTATTTATTTATTTATTTCAGGCACTCTCTGCAATTACAGTCGAAACCAACACATGCAGAGAGTCATTATTATATTACACTACAATATTTAGAAAAAAAAAATATGTTTAAGTGGAATGTCCACCATGTATACCGGTGTTGATTGTAATCAATTAAGTGCATCTATTAAAAGTGCTTGAGTAAGTACTTTGAAGTCACAATCATCTTCCTGTCCTTGTTACTCGGGGTCGGCGTAACCCGTTTTTTTCATCCATTCTGTCCTTTCAACCGTTACGGTCTCTGCCTCATTTTTCTGCTTTATCATTCCTCACATAATCTATCTACAGAGTGTAACAGAAATCAGTGATCATAATTTAAAAACTGATTCTGACTTTCCCAAACAAAATGGAACTTTTTGTTAAAAAAAAACATATATATGATATCCATCAACTCGCACCAACCTGCGTTGGGCTAGTGTAGTGGATAACGGCCTATTGCCTTGCTTTGAGACAAGCTTGAGTCCCAGTAGTGCAGTGTGTGTGTATGTGTGTAGTGTGTGTGTGTGTGTGTGTGTGTGTGTGTGTGTGTGTGTGTGTGTGTGTGTAGTGTGTGTGTGTGTGTGTAGTGTGTGTGTAGTGTGTGTGTGCGTGTATTACAAAGCTGTTAATCCTTATGTTTAAAATTGGTATAAAGCTCAATTTTTTTTATCAGAATGACTATGACTTTCTTTCCTTTACTTTTACAGGTACCCTTTATACTCGTCGTCCGTTACGTCACATCCTCAGGTTCAGTTGAAAACCAGCGTCAGGCACTAGTTGTCTGGCAATGAAGCTGAACTGGACCTATTTTGGCGCAGCCGTGAGGCACACAATTATATTTATTTTTATTTTTTATTGGTTCTATTTTGTTTGGTTTTTGTGTTTTTTGTGCCTTGCGTTGTGACAAAATAAATACATTTCTTTCTTTCTTTCTTTCTTTCTTTCTTTCTTTCTTTCTTTCTTTCTTTCTTTCTTTCGTATTTTCCACGTAATTCATCTACTTAAGTTATTCCTAAAGTACTCACGATTATAATACTGGTAATCGGTTGTTCAACTCAAACAACTTTGCTTTGCTGGTGCTTACCTGTGAAAGAAAGAAAAACATTTTATTATAAAATTGTAATAAAACATACACTAATGGAAATGAGGATCCATATCTAGACGAATTAGCAGATTTTTAGATTTTATTTCTTTTTATAAAAACTTTGACCCACACAAAGAATTATTCCTTCTTCTTCTTTTCGAATCGATGGTAAATTCGTTAAATGGTTTGAGCGCAGTAGGTGGCTACGTTAATTGCAGCATCGGTGGCACTCATTAAAACCTCCAAGGTGCAGCCGTATGGGCACAGGAAACCTCTAGAGTGTGGCTCATAATCTAGACGGGTCTATAACAACCCATTTCACTACGTTGAATTGTAGGTGTCACCCACGATACTCTCTTGACAGTCATTATCTGACTGACCGAATGTCATTTTGTCTGGAGCTGCTTGTCTTCAACCATCATGAATCATAAAAGAATAGCTGTTTATGGTTAGTTGTGAGCGGATTTGCCTATCCAAAGAGCTTCGACATATGATTATAGTCATCAATTTGTAGATGCTATATTTATTCTGAGCAGTGGTAGCCGAGCGGTAACGGCCCCGACTTACGAGTTGTAGGTTGCGAGTTTAAACCCAGCCAGGCGCATTACTTTGTGAAATTTATTTCATGATCAGTGCTCTCAAAACGGTGAAGGAAAACATCGTGAGAAAACCGGCATGTCCTAGAACCGAAAATTCGAAGACATGTGACATCCACCAACCTACACTGGGCCCGCGGGGTGGATTACAGCCCATTCCCTCTCCTAGAGAGGAGGCCTGAGTCCACAGTGGGAACATTATAAGGCCGACTATGCTATGCTATATTTATTCACCAAAAATTGGGCTGATTCTCATGCTTGGCAACCATTTGGACATCATATACAACATCTGTTAATTTTCTCGAAAGAATGGTCAAATGAGACATTCAAATACCAAGCGTAATTACCACGTCTGGCAGACGAATTGGTAATTGTAAATTGTTTCTGGCAAACAGAAGGACATCAGTGCCGTTATTTACCGACTCACTCACACATACAGTATTGGTATTGCTCAAATAACTTCGTGCTCAAATGCAGAGTCTCATCACGTCAATCACCAGTCTATTTCCAACTATTGCATGCCGTTTGAGACTCATTGGACTCATTGGTAGAACTCATTCTTACTCCAAAATAATACGAGTTTTTTTTTTATTTCATACGAAACTGGCTATAAATACAGCGTCATAACAGATAATATAAAACGCATATTACAAAAAAAAAAAAATGTATCTATTTCTATACGTATATTAAATCTGTAGAAGTTTTTAGTTGTGCGAAAACATACTAAATCGATGTAGATAACTTTTATATATTAAAATTGTGTGTAACTTGATATATACTTTGTTTAATCATAATCATACTACATTCATTGACTGTTAGGTGGTACGAAGTTCGCCGGGTAAGATATAAGGTTTTTATATATTATATATCTAATTAAATTATAATTTTATTAAATTAAATTTATTTAAAATTAAATTATAAATAAAATATTAAATTAAATTTTAATAAAAAATAATAAACTAAATTAAATTATAATTTAATTTAAAAACCGCCGGGTAAGATATACTACATTCATTGACTGTTAGGTGGTACGAAGTTCGCCGGGTAAGCCAGTCTTTAATATAAAGTTTGTTTGAACATAGAATTCCAAGTTAATCCGAAGATAACACAGTTCAAAGGAATCCTTTTAAGAAACACAAATTTTATGAAATTATGTAAGGACCTTATTATAAACACCTATTTCATTTATAGCTTGTATGAATGAGCTAATCTCAGGAACTGAAACAACGTATTCAAAAATTTATTTTGGTGTTGGATTTGATTCGTCGAGGATGGCCATATAGTAACCAAAGATGCAGATAAAATCAGCTAGTCAGCCAGCGTCTCTCGCGCAAACTGTTCAGTTTAGAAAAAAAAAATATTAAAAACTTCAATATCATTTTTAAAGACCTATCCATAGATACCACACGTATGAGATCGATGAACAAAAAAAAAATTTTTAGTTTCAGTTCTAAGTATGGGGACCTCAAAATTTAACGTTTTTTTTTCTATTTTTGTGTAAAAATCTTAATGCGGTTCACAGAATACATCTACTTTCTAAGTATCAACAGAACCTATAGCTCTTATAGTTTCGGAAAAAAGTAACTGTGACATACAGACAGACATGACGAATCTATAAGGGTACCGTTTTGGCAACGGAACCCTAAAAACTATTGTCAAAACTAACAGTTATAAGTAGAACTCTTCCACTAAAACCATAAACAACATATTTATGTTTAGTAAAAGTTGTGATATAAAAACTCCTTCCTTACAGTCTGAATACGACGACAATGCTCACTATAATATACTTTGAAGTTCATACAAAGGCGCGTATACACTGTTCTACCAAAATCGTCACATTAGATTGAAAGTGAAACAATTTGTTTGATTCTGGTTGAATGTACCAATTTAAAAACTTTAGGTGAACCATGTATTACTAATTTATTCATTTTTAATTTACTAATTGTGAATTCCACTGGCGCGTTTTAAAAACATATTAAAAAAAAATCAATCCTTATTAGAATAATTAATCCAAAAAAAAAGTTTTGATTACTTTACCCCACCAAAAATATATAGGTTGTTATTACGTTTGAGCCTGGTCAAACTTGAACAGTGCCCTTGACCCTGACCGAAGGATCGTCGAGTGTGTCGGTCATGCTTGAGATATGTCGGGAGCCGTGAGATCGAGACTCATCCTTTCACGTTAGATGTGTATGTGTGCATGCACTAGAAGTAATATGGATATTTGTTATGAGTGGACTGGGTGAAGGAATTACTTTTTTTTTATTTTAAGAATAATTGAATTTGATTAAATAAGAATTTATTTGTTTATTTAACAGTTTTCAGATGTTTTCTTTTACTTGTGGTATGAGACCTTGCTTCATGACAAATTTCAGGATTCTAGATCATAGGGAATGTTAATTCCCTTAAGAGTGTCGAAATACACGTTTTTTTGCGTCATAAATGCCATATCTTTTTTTTCGTTAACTTAGAAGTTTGATTTTTTCAGTTTCGAAGGACCGCAGATTTGAGTATATGGCACTAATTTCAACTCGACACCTCCACGCGTTCCCGAGATAAAGGGTCTTCACAGACAGACAGACAGACAGACAGACGGACGGACAACAAAGTGATCCTATAAGGATTCCGTTTTTTCCTTTTAATGAAAGAAAAATGATGAGCTTAAAGTTTGTCTAAATATAATATGAAAGAGTTTGAACAAGTTTTAATTTTATTATTTTAAAATGTTAGAAACTTAGTAGACTAATCCGTACCGAGGCAATATTTACAGGACCCAAACAAAAGCGCTTGTTAGCACCTGTTAATTAAAATGTACAAAACAAATAGAAAAGAAGTATCCAAATTTAAATTAATTAATTTGCTAAAAGTATAAAATTTTAGTTGGACAAAAAAAAAACAGCTATCGGAAAACAGACATTGTTATATAACAACTAATTAGAAAAAGGATATTACAGTACTTAAATATTCAACAGTTTGTACGTCATACTTTGAAATAGATTAGGTATCAAGTAAAAAAATCGGCGACTCCGGTAAACAAATCCAAAATAATATATGGCCAAAAAATCAGCTGTTTAAATAAATTACTACAACAATAGGCAAAATGTATTAAAAGAATCAGTTTATTTTTTATGGTAACGCTTAGTTTAAACGATGTTTACTTTTTTGGAACATCTGTTACGGGTGCAAAGAACGCAATAATATTAGTCCGTCAGATTTTGGTAAAACCTTTTTAGGGTTCCGTACCTTATAAGGAGAAAAAGGAACCCTTAGAGGATCATTTTGTTGTCCATCCGTCTGTGTGTCTGTTAAGACCCTATATCTCAAGAACGCGTAGAGGTATCGAGTTGAAATTAAAACCATATACTCAGATTTGCAGTCCCTTTATGCTGTGAAAAAATCAAACTTCTAGGTTAACAAAAAAAAAGATAGGCCGCTTATGTAGTAATTTTTTTTTTTGGGAATTAAAATTCATAGAGAATCCCCGTTGACTTAGAATACTGAAATTTGGCATAAAGCAGGGCCTTATATTGAACTAGATTTAAATCAAAATAATTTTCAAGCTTTTATAGTGCGCTATATATCTTAATAATTAATACTCATCAAGACAATTCCAAGAAGTTCAAGCACGATAGGATTATCTGGGTTTCTATTACCACCTTCCAGTTTCATCATCAGATCAGCTCCATGTCATAATAATTTTGCATCATCATCTGATTTACACATGCATGCAAAATTTGTGCACATTCAGTAACCGGGAAGTGGGTCAAATTTAATTTGCTAGATTTGATTACAGACAAACATTGGGACAGGTGAATCTAAATAAAAGCTTGTAAAAAGACAACTCGTCACAAAAACACTACTCCAAAACAAACAAAAAAAAAATCAGAAACACTCCACAAAAAAGGGAACAATCGATCACCAGTGAACCATCAGTTAACCTTCACTTGAACCCAAAATAATAAGCCCTTAAGACCAGAGCTGGCCTATAGACGACCAAATGGATTCCCATTGCCCGAAGCAAATGATAAATTGTAGATCGTTAATGGGGATCAAAAAAACCTGTATTTGACTTTACTAATAAAGACGATTTATGTCCGTCATATATCACGATATAAAGTACAAGCTTAAAGATATATTTATTTAGTTTTAATACTGAAACATTGCGAAAGAACCTTTCAATAAAAGAAACATAAACTTACGGAGATTGTTCGGAAGAAATTTTAAATCGGCCTGTCCTACAACGTAGGTAATACTGCCTGTCTTCCGCAAGTCAACGTCTAAAAGAAACTCCATTCTTTATTTACGAACATGCCAATCACAATAAAAAACTAAAATCCGCAAGCGATTTATTCCCTCCATAACCCGTAAAAAGGTCAGCGGTCATAAAAACTGTTACAAATACAAAAAAAACTTGACCCACATATTGTCCATTAGTAAAGTTCGGCGGACGCAAAAAAAAAGAAAAAATATCACGAAATGTAGCAAAGGTACATAATGTAGGGGAACAATAAAGCGCACCCTGTGTCATCGCAGACTGCGCCGGTGACCCAAATAGTGGCATAATGTCGCAAAATGGCCACTACACAGAGATAGTGGAACTGAAAGTGGCGTAAATTTGTGATGTCGTTTGTATGAATGGGTGCGAGAAAAAAGTCTATGACTAAGGGCGGATCTCTGAATTGAGTATTTTGAATTAAGAACGTCTCAAACCGTACTATAAAACCAAATTTTGGCAGGTTTTCAGGCTAAAGTAGAGTTTAAGAAATACTCAACATCAAAGACACTCATCAAATGCTTATCAAAAATCGGGGATAAGTAAACAAAATGCGTAGAGAAATTGTGTGTGAACTTAGGTTTTTTTTATTGTTGTTAATAGCATAAATAAGTAAAAAAAAAATTGTAACGAAAAAAATACTAAATGCTTAGAACTTTTGAGTATTTGAGTTTTATAAAACACTAGCTTCTACCAGCGGTTTCGCGCGCGTGAGTGTGAAAAATAAATAGCCTATGCCACTCTGTGGTAAGGCAGCAATCTAATAATGAAATAACCTTAAAAATCGGCCCTGTAGTTTTGAGATTATTCATGACAAATAAAAATACTAACATAAATAAATACAAATCTCTCCTCTTTATAAATATAATATGAGTATATAATTTATAAGTATAGATGGTTCTAAAAATCTACAAACAAAATAGATATTAATTTTATAGGTGTTGAACACTCTTTTCATAAAATAATGGATAAAATAGTCAGCCATGTTGTATTTGAAAGCCAATAAAGTAGAGTCACGGTTTAAAAGAAAACAATAAAATATTATCAGATTATAAATACATGACCTGCAAATAAAATAATAATTCGATTCCCTCAATTGAATTTTACAACACACTTATCGCTTCAGCCAATTTACTATCGTATTTTTTATGGAACCATATTATAACATGTAATAAAAAATATGTAGGATAATAGAACTGGAAAATACAATTTTTCATAAAAATATAGTTAAATCTTGTATATTTTATTTACACATGGGTGGTTTTTATATTATTATTGTTCATATAATACGCATGGATGCGAGTCATTGCATATTTATCTGATCAGCATATTATTATATAGTTTAAATGCAGCAGGCTTTGACTTTTAAAATGTTTTTGCTTCAATGTATTGATTATTACAAGTATTTGAATAACCTCATTGAGATAAAACGCAAGAGTCCTGACACGTCTTGAAGTAAATATAAATCCGAATTAGCAATAAGATGGTCGCTATGTCCGTTTATTGCTTCAACTACAAGTAATATTGCTATTCGTTGGTCGGTTAAAGCAAATAAATTGCATCCGTTGCTTCTTTAAAACGAACTTAGCTCCGGCCTTTGCTATCGCGAAGACCATTGTATAAAACTATGCGCAAAAACCGTGTTTGCTAACATTTAGAAAAATAATTCTCTATATTGATGTCAGTTTCCAAGACTATTCAGGTATGAATAAGTATTATCCGTTCAAAAGAAACACAAAGGTCAAAATGCAATCTTTTGAAAATAAACCCATGACCTTTGTCCCCTTGGAATAATGATGTCGCTTAAAAGATAAACGAAGGTCGAAATGTCGTTTTTGTGGTTTCATGCGTGAATGGCGATTACGACTTTGTGTCGTGTCATAATTGACTGAATAATAGAATTTTTTTTTTACAAAAAAATTCGAAGTTGCGTAGTGTCTCAATTACAGTTTCTTAATATGATTATAAAAATATTTCTGCAAACTAAACGGGTGAAGCAATTTACTAAATCACCGGAACCTTCTGCGGGCTAAGTAGAAAATAGCCTTTAAAGTAAGTAGAAACTCGCAAATCTACACGTCATTACCAGCTAATTTAGTAAGAACAACAAAAATAAATAGGTGCACTTTATTTCAAAAGGAACATTTGCCGCACTCAGCTGCTTTCTAGGTAAAATCTATGACAGCGAAATTGCAGGCCTTAGCACGTTTTCATTTCGTTTCTACTTATAATTTCGAAAATTTAACAACACTAGGTTTTTTTATTAGGTAGTTATCAAATAAATTCTTCCACTCAAGAGTGAAGCAAGAGCGTGTCAGATTTTTTTTTAATAACTAAAAACAAAAATTCAAAACCAGCCCACAAACCATTAACCGAGAAACCGGTGAACATACATAAAAAACCCATACAGTCGAACATAATAACCTCCTCCTTTTTGAAGTCGGTTAAAAAGCGTAAAAAGTGAAAATTTGGTCTACGAAAATGTATTCGTAAGGGCTGAACGGATCTGAAAGGTTGAAGAATTAAAAATCAGACCTCTGCAACAAAACTAATTGAGTACTTGACCCATTGTTTTTTATTATTTGTATCAAAAAGTAACTGTATCCAATATCGAAAATAGATATAATTTTTTAAAGTCGGTTTATACACCCCTAGTTCTTAATTAGTACAAAAAAATAGGGTTCTATCTGTACCTGTTACTGATCATATTTTTGTATTTAAAAATAATTAAAAAATGAAATCCCAAAATTGTCCACGAATATTTGTCATATTTGGTAAATTCATAATAGCAACTAATCAATCATAACAACTGCTACTAAAAAATACCACGCGCAGCGTTTTTTCTATTTTGATCGTCATTTATTCATTCATAATCAATAGCCTGTACAATATTTCCATAAATTGAGTAACATTTTGGGATATAAACAAACACCAATAACTTTGCTCTTTATGAATATTATTTATTGGGACTTTACTTAAACAATAACAAGACCTTTTCTAATAAGCCCTTTAAATATTTGTACTAATTAAAAATTTGTGGTGTAGATTTTAATAAAGTTAGAAACCTTTCAAATCTGGTGGAAGGGGAAACTGTTCAAATAACAGTACATCTGAAATGTGACGTCACCGTTTTTAGGTAACGTGTGCTGAAAAGAGATAGCGAGATATTTCCTCCAAGCCCCACTCTTCCTTAAACCAATATTTGGAAGGCTAATTGCTGTTTTATTTAATAACCAATTTTGATGCATTTTTCAGAAAAAGATTTCTTTTTAGTATTATTTATTATTCAGTGTAGACTTAATATTATACAAAATAAGCACAGACAAATACCCGATTAAAAATATTTTAATTTTAAATAAAGTGTCTATTCCAGGCATTTTGTTTCTGTTAAGTGGCGCCCGACAAAATATCACGCAAGGTAAAAAACGCGGGAACTAAGCGGAACAAATTCTTCAGGAGTTTTTTTTTCTGGAAATATTTTTTATCTACATCATTAGACGTGACATTTCTATTTTCTATTATTTCTAACCAAGGATTATAGTGTTGCCCAGTACCGAGCTCTTATAGTACTTTATCTATTAGATAATATACTAATCTATGCTAATATTATTATTATTATCATTCCGGGTGGGAAAATCATCTAATGACATCCCCCGCTCTTGGGTGGAGCGGGAAATAGTGTCAGACTTTTACTGACTAAAAACCCACTCCTGCTCCTTCTTTGCCATTTTTTTTTTCCAAGGCCCCGGGGATCTCTTTCGCATCACCCATGGCCCCAGTAGGTTTCGACCCTGCTGGGCCTCTACGGTTGCTGACATCTCCTAAAGGCGCGCGTGGAACACTACGCGCCGTCGACGACTTGGGCTTGGTCCGGACGGTTACCGGACGATCGGACGGCGGGCCACCCATTGCTCGCCGTCCGTAAGCCCGCGCCTACGGTGGCCGGAAATCGGAATTGGAATCCCGGCGGTGGTTGGGGCGTGAGGACCGTTGGCTCACACGATCGGTCGCCTCCTTTGCTGGCATTACTGCTTCGCAGAAGGAGGCGACCGCCTGCCACTCCTCCATGCTAATATTATTGAGTCGAAGAGTTTGTCTGGTTGAACGTGCTAACCTTAAGAACCAACACAAAAAAATCAATCAAGGTTTGAATATATTTTTTTTAGTGTTGGATAACAACACCACATCGGAGAGATGCGACCTCTGGCGGGAGAAATTTAAACCTCCTGATAATTTTATCGAGCTGTTGGAAAGCCTCTCTCCTGGACACGACTTGTCATGGCCCACCTGGAAAACTCTAAACAGACTCCGCACCCAAGTTGGGCGCAGAAAGACAATCTCCACATTTGGGGGTTCTCGGACGGTTCCGATCTTCAGTGTTTGTGCGGCTTCTCTCCGCAGACCATGTCCCACCTTCGATCCTGCATCACGTGCCCTGTTACCTGTTCACACCCTTTTACCTGACACGGAGAAAACCACGGGGGACAAATTTAGAATACTCTAGTTATCTTTTTTACATTAACAGGCAAAATATTATGGCGATACCATTTGCTTAGTACTATGAGGCATCCATTATCGGCATCGGCAAGGTATAGTTTCCGACAGTGTACGCTTGCATGTAGGGATGCTGAAGGACCCTTTTAATTCACGATGCCGATAATGGGCACCGCGCCTGAGGCACATGGCACTACATAGTTCTACGAGTTCCAATTACAAAATTCATTAAAATATCGCAACTTCTGCCACCGCCGTATTTATTTTTCCATTTCACTTCTAATTACGTAAAATAAGCTAAAATAAATACATTAGCACCATCACACTAAACAAATCGACATCTGGTTTGCTTGATAGATCGACGCGTGCGCAGATGACGTCAGAAACTAATTCACGTCAATTACTACGTCACGATTATGTGGCTGATGAGTTGCTGATTTGTTTGTTTTTCTTTGATATTGAGATTCGTCATTTATTTTGGCTCAAATTGAAGATTTTCAAGCGATTGGCATAGTTTTTAATGTGTCGTAAAATGTGGATTGATTTAAAATAAGTATAGAGAAGACATATTTTTAAGTGGGTAACTAATTATCGTGTCAGACTTTTACTGACAAAAATTCACCTGTTTACTACAGAAGCTCTTTGCCACGGCTTTATAGGGCCACGGTTACACGTTACGTTTTCGCTCTAAAGAAGACATATAGGTACAATCGATCGACGAAAAAAAAGTACTTCGTATGTGAAGTGTTATGACCGCTTATCACATTTTAATCAGCTTACTGATACTGACTTGTAAATAGCAAAAAGTTTATGAAAGTTTTAATTTCACGGGTTTCTCAGAAGCATCTATTTTAATATCCAAAAAACCGGCAAAGTGCCACGAAGGGTTTTGTACCGTCCGTAGCAAAAAACGGCAAAAGAAACACTTTTGTTTTTTAATATATTTATTTTGTATTTTTTTTCTTTATTCTTTATTGTACACACGATTTTAAACAGACAATAAAAATAGGACTGTTGATGTACATAGGCGAGCTTAACCCGCAACTGGGTTTT
Organism: Mythimna pallens; assembly: GCA_961205895.1. NCBI lineage: Eukaryota > Metazoa > Arthropoda > Insecta > Lepidoptera > Noctuidae > Mythimna > Mythimna pallens. The sequence continues at coordinate 4,836,101 of OY540830.1, forward strand.
CTTGCAGCAAAACATATGAGTGAAAAATAAATTTTACATTAAATGTACCACAAAAAATTAAACAGATAAATTAAATCAAACTTAAAACTAAAAATAAAATAAACAGATATGTGTTTTTAGTATTTGCTGTTATAACGGCAACAGAAATACAACATCTGAAACACAGCTTTAAATTAACCTAGATCGGGCGGTCCACTATCAAAGATTACAATTCCGAACCACGATTAATTGCACCTTTAATAATATTTTTTTTTGTATATTTTTAGGCACTATAATTGTATGGGAAACCTTGTTACTGTTGGCTTAATGTTAATTAAAATGTTAATTGAATAAAATTTTATTTATTATTTATTATCTGTGAAGATTTCAACTGTCTTGCTGTCATGGTTCATGAGGTACAGCCTGATGACAAACAGACGGACAGCGGAGTTTTAGCAATAGGGTCCCGTTTCTACCCTTTGGATACGAAACCCTAAAAAAAAAAGTTTTTTTTTTTAATATAAAAAAGGTAAACAAATGGATCATCTTTATTTGCTGTTTCACTGTACGTTTGTCAACAAGGTCTGACAAACGAATATGTTTGACAAGCGACTCGTTAAACAAGTCCAACGTTGTGTTTGTCAAACATGACCGCACGTGTTTGACCACTTTCATTTTCCATTTTTTTTTTTTGGTGTTTTATTAAATTACGTAATTTATTACGATGTTTTGGTGAGGGTCGTGGGAATGAGATGGATGCGAGGTGCAAAGGACGGTCGTTGTTGTGATAGTCGGGGGACGTATATATCCAGTAGTGAATCTTTCGACTGAAATGATAATTCTTAAAAAAATCTTTTGATTCGGTGACAACAGTCTCAAAAAAACCGATCGCAAAAAAAAACAAACTGCCTACTTACAAAGTTTTTGAATTCACACTCAATCATTTACATAATAATACAAAAACCGACTCGAAAGGAAATGTTTCACTAAAACTTTTTGTTTCTACGATCTATTGAGTAAAGCTAGAACTACCCTGCACACACGCTGCGACATCTGGGCGCGTCGGTCTCCATACATTTTATATGGAAACTAGACTTGTAGAGCTACACTTGATCCACGCCACGCGACATCGTTCTACGTACAAATCAGCCGTGTTACACGTGTGCGTCGGTCTAATGTAGTTCTAGCTTAATACCTCGAGTCCAATAATTTGATAACCTATATGAACAAAAACAGTTCTGTTGATAACATGGGTATAATGGCACCAAAAATCAACCAATTCTTTTTTTATAAATTGAATAGGTACATTCAATTTATAAAAAAAGAATTGGTTGATTGTGTGTCCCAGTGTCACCTCCCAAAAAAATAAACAAATCTAAGAACACTTCTCGAGCTAAAATGCAACAGGCCGTTTAAGCTCTAGGGTGTGACAAAAGAAACATTTCTACTACAACTATACTTCAATCGCAATCGAGTAATAAAAATAAAAGAAAATTCACTTTAAAACCACCTCTTAAAGTTATCGCTATTGTCACACTTTACAATTGCCTGACAAATCTAAAGTGCGTTTTTTATAAAACAAACAAGACGTTTTAATGGCTTTAACATTTAACGACGTGTTCAAAATGAAGCAGTATAATTACTATTGAATTAATTACTTGAATATTATAATACAATTAAGAAAATAATGGTGAATGCATTAAAATACCTGACGTTCGCGTGCGGGATAATGTAGGACGTGGACAATTAGAGTCACGTTAAAATATAATTACAAAGTATACCTAAAATTCAATAAGATGTTTTAATATAGCTTCTACAAGGTTTCTTCTTTAAACGTGGGAAAACATAAAATGATTTCACCCGCTGTAGATGGGAGAGTGTCAGAATTCATCAACATCATTTCGGCCAAAAAACGTGCACTGTCTTTTTTATTTGTTATAAACTAGTGCTTAACTGCGATCCCATCTGATGATAAGTAGTGATGCAATTGTTGATGGTAAGGCGCATTAGTTTATTAAGAGCCTATTCACTCTAGCGATAACAAACCAGAATAGAAGAAACAGATGAAGGAACTTGACTGGCCTGTTGGTCTAGTGGTTAGTGGCCCTGACTGCTATGCCGGAGGTCGTGGGTTCGATTCCCACCCAGGACAAATGTTTGTGTGATGAGCACAATCATTTGTTCTGTGTCTGGGTGTAATTTATCTATATTATGTTTGTATTTAGAAATATTTAAGTATGTTTATCAGTTGTCTAGTACTCATAACACAAGCTCTGCTTAGCTTGGGACTAGACGGCGTTGTGTGATAGTTGTGTGAATATTATATATTATTATTATAACTAGTTTATGTAAATAGATTGAGAAGAAGAGCAGAAGATTTGTTTTTTTTAATGGTTTTCATAACTTAATAAGTTTTTCTAAAATTGTAAGTAATGGAATAAAGGGCATTTTTATTTTATTTATTCACTCTAGCCTTGATGACACCTAAATTATAATCGAACGGAAAGACCGCAGCAGTCAAGTTGTTCCAGTCCTTCGATGTTCGCGGTATAAACGACGAGGTGAATCGTTTGGTTCGGACCGTAGAGGTTTCAATAACGTAAGTGTAGATACTCGCCGTTCGTCGGTTTGTCCGATGGTAGAAATGAGATGGTGAAATTAAGTTATGCAATTCCCGCGCACACTCTCCAAAATGCATCCTGTAAAACACCGAGAGGCTGGCTACCCTACGCCTGTGCTCAAGGCTTTGTATATTGGACTTAACTAGATCTGGATCACCAATTAGCCTTTCGGCCCATCGACCATCTGTTCTACGAGTAATGTGCTCTGACCACTGCCACTTATTTTTGCCGATTTTTCAGACTAAAACACTCATTTGCCATTTGAGCGGGCCTTTATGTCTCTTCGGTATCGGCAATAACGGGTTTCGTCAACCTTGCTGATATCTTTATGAGGAACATATATGGAAAACAACGCGCCGTCGATCCGGTCTGCATCTTTAACAGCTAACTAGGCTCGGTCCTTGCCAGACGGCGAGCAATGGTTAGTTCACCGTCCGCAAGCCTGCGCCTACCAGGCGGTCGGGAATCGCCCTGCGACTCCTAACGCTGGGGCGTCTCTAACGGGATTCTAAAAGTTAGCTGGAGGCATACTTATGTGTAGGCGTCCAGTGCATCGTGGATAAATTGTTCCACTATCGTAATTTCTACCAAAGGGTCTTGGCAGACAGTTGCGATCCAACAGTTGTTCAAAAATTGCTCTACAAAGAGAACAGTGTCTATAAAAATACATAGTTGCATCATGCCTCTCTGCGGTAACCTAAATAATAACATAATAGTGAAGAAGAAGAAATTGTCGGCACGGTTGTCGCTGTGGTGGAGCGTGTGGCTGCTGAGTGAGCAGGTTCGATTTCCACACGACATACATATGTTATGAAATTAAAATAATTGTATGACATACATATGTTCTGGTTCTGGGTGTATTTATATGTGAATTTACATGTTTCTTAATCGGATACAAGATGCAGGAATAAAATAAAAAAAAAAAAACGGAGACAATTCAGCTTCGGAAAGTAACGGATGAAGTTTTATTTCAATGTAATTTAAAATATATTTTATAAATACAAGTGAGCGATGAAAGAGAAACCAATAAATCTGTTTTCTTCTTCTAGATTAAGATCAATTTATTATTTGTTGTGAGAGAGGATAATATGAAGCTTTTTATAATGAATGCACAGCACGTGTATTAGTAGTAAAATATTAGTTTTTTTTCGGGAATGACCTTGCGAGTGTCTCCACTTTTTAAAAAGAAGATTTTATTAATTTCATCATACTATCTTGAATAGTATGATAGTAGCAAATTATCGTAAGGGAACATACTCCCGTAATAAAAATATCCTACATGCTGCTCCAGGATATGGTCTACCCGTTTACAAAGTTTCATTGAAACCCATTCAGCCGTTCGAGCGTGAAGAAGTAAGAACACATACACACTTAAACTTTTCCCTTTGTAATATTATTGTGATTTAAAAGAAAAAAAAAACTCATTATAATTTCTTTAGATTTTTATTTACATCAAATGGAAAACTTATTATAATTTCCTGAGAAAGAAAAAAAGAAAGAAAGATTAATTTATTTGTCAAACATGCGTTTACATAAACTGACTAATCAGACATGCAAGATATAAAATTAATATGTTGTGAGCGTCCATGTTTATTTTGTAGGTATAATACGAGTAATTACATTTAATTGCATTTACTTAAAGTCATTTTAATTGTAGTTTTAGATTTTACATTGTGTGAAGAGTGATTTGGAAGAAAATGGAGTCAATGATAGCGTGCCCACTGACAGGATAGAATGGAAGACAAAAACGTGTTGCGCCGATACGAAGTAATATGGGACAAGGGCAGAAAAATGAGATTTTAATCTTATGCTGTATGGTCGTTGAAAGACCCCTGAATTTGTTCGATATTTCTTCTCAGGGAAGTCAGCGAGGAAACACCAGCCTCATCTAGTTTAATGACGAAAAAATTTACGTAAAAAGTGTGCCTACTGGGGGTCTGATTCTGAAAGGAAGACTCGGCAATGGTACGAAAGGCAACGAAGGAACAGGAGAATTTTTTTAGTCAGTAAAAGTCTGATACTATCTCCCGCTCCGCGAAAGAGCGAGATTTGTTATTAGATGATTTTTCCACCTAAAAAAAAAACGTGTAAGTGTTTTTTAAAACACATTTACAAAATAAATATGATTTATCGTTTATCACATGAAACAGATATGAATTTCCACACATTACAAAGAAATATATCGTCTATCTCACACACACTCACTTTCAAAAACCAGAAGCAACCAGAATGACCTCTAGTACCCATATATTATGACGTGCAAAGTTTTAAATCACATAAGATCCACAGTTTGTATACAAAGCTACAAACGTTGGATATAAATCCACACGCCATGCGCGATGGCTTGCTAAATATAAACTATGTGAAATATGTCGGGCTAGGGAAATGTGACCGTTTGTTCGGAGGACAGGAATTCGCGGAAGTTTAAACGTAACTAAAGACAACCTTAATTCTCAAATTTTTAGGGTTCCGTACCTCAAAAGTTAAAAACGGAACCCATATAGGATTACTTTGATGTCTGTCTGTCAAGACCCTTTATCTCAGAAACGCGTGGAGTTGAAATTAAAACATGATTGGCATGAAACTAGGTCTCATAGCACAAGTATTGGAAAAACTGTATTTTATAGTTACGTTACAAAAAAAAAAAATCTTTTTAGCGATTCGATAAAATCTTCGTAACTCAATTCGGGAATTGAGCTGTTTAAATTGTTTAAACACAAAAGTTGCCCGTGTGCGCTATCCTGGTAGTTCCTATGTGTCGTACAGTTGCCTAATCCAAATCACTGATATGTTTTGCATTGATATGTTTGCGGAAGAATAAAAGACTGAAAGTGAGATGTTTGTGAGATGAATGTTTTTAATTTTAATGATTGTTTTATATTTTATTTTACTGTTCTGTCGTCTACGTAAGTAGTTACTTATAGTCATTCAATAATGTAATTGACATAACTCATGACTCCACGAAATGTGGCAACAGCAGATTTTTCTTAGAGTTAGTTTTTGCAGAAATTAGATGATAACAAAACAAAACGAGTTCGTTAGCTCTGTCTCTCTCTCACATTGGAATAATGATGGTTTTACGAGTCATAGTAATCATGTCAAGTAGCCAAAAATAAAATGATACTGAAAGACGGGATGTGGCCTACTGTCCAATGATGTACGCCAATCTTATAAATGTCGGTTTAACGGCGGTCCTCCCACACCGCCCGAAAGCGAGAGTAGATATTTAATCATTTCCCACCTAAAAAAAAAATACAAATGCTTGTGATAATTTCTTTCTGTGATTAGATTTTTTTTTAGTAAAAAGTTAGTTAATAACAACCTACAAAAAAGAAATAAAATATATATTAATATTTCTATCATTATTATAATTGTCACTTAATAATAATAATAACTGTCACTTATAATTATAAAAAAAAACATTTACACAAAAATTAACAGAAGCTAATAATTCAAATATTTCAAATAAATTCTTCTGCCTGTCCCTTAGAATATTTAAAAATATAAATGTTTAAACAAAATCATGGTGAGTAGGTTTCTAACAAATGCTCGATGGCAAGCGATTAATTTTATTTATCACCTATTTTATTTCCTAACAACTGTTTTCGATTTGTCTGTCTGTCTGCTGTATTTTAGAATAGAGAACAGTATCATGAATTATTTTGAATTGCTCATATACAACTGGTCCAGGTATTTCACCTCGACTAAAAGATATTGTTATTTATTTGTTAAGAATTCGTATTGTGCGTAGCAGATGAGAATGACCCAGCTTTGTAAAGTTTTACACCTTCGTATGACTGATTAGATCTTGTTTTTAAATAGCGACATAAAGGGCCTATTACACAACTCGTTATTCAGACATTCTTTGTCTATGTAGCGTCACACATGAAAAAGAGCAGCTTACGCCAATGTCGTGTAAATTAATGAAACAGAACGATGAGATACATAGAAATACATAGACTAAGACTGTCTGAGTAACACGTAGTGTAATAGGCCCTTAAACAATTTGCATTTTGGGCAAAATGACCCTTTGATTGACCACGTTAAGGTCTAATATAATAACTTATCATAGACAGTTTTTTTTTTTTATTATGTACTCGTAGACTCGCTCGTAACTAGCGTTGCCAGGCGTCCGGATAAAGCCGAACACGGTCAGGCATTTTAGTTGTGTGTCCGCCCAAATAAGGCAGAGTCCAGCCTGTCAAGTTTTCGTTGGGCTTTTTAAATTTGACCATTTTGTTGAGAATTGTCATTTGAGTTTTGCCTTACCTTTTTCCCTAATTTTTGATGTCGAACATCATCATCTTCCTGCCCTTGTCCCGTGTTATTTGGGGTCGGCGCAACATGTTTTTTTCTTCCATTCTGCCCTATCATTCGTCATGCTATCACTAACTTCCTTTTCTTTCATATCACTCTTCACACAATTTCTTTGGTCTCCCTCTCCCTCTCCATCCATCCACATGTAAACTCATAACTCTTTTAGTAACATCACAAAATTAAAATTCTTAAGCCATTTTTAATACTAATCATTACTTATTTCAAAATCAACTTGTACTGCACCAAACTAAAGTTGATATTCCAATTCGTGATGATGAATTGAAGATAACTCAAATTATTTTCACAAGTATAGGTTTAACCATACCGAGGCTAGAGATTATGTCAGCTTTTAATAAAATGACTATCTTCTCAGGAAATCATTCATCTTACATCCAATATTATTACGTAGAGATAGACAGCAAATAAAATAATAAGTATGACATTATTAATGTCATAAACATGCATGATATGAAATAATTATCGGTCATAGAACATATTAAATAAACTCAGAAGCATTATAAAATAATTGAATTTGAGTTTATGGGCAGATATTAAACAGCAAACTAAGAATAAATTTAATATTGAAGCGGTTAATGATTAACTTTATTCTGTTTTCACAGTATTATTAAATTATTGTGATATTACTAGTTAATTTTACGTTTAATACGAAAATCATGTACCTAATATTAAAGCCTAAATTAAGTTCAAGTCTTTATGTTGATTTAAAATTAAAATTACTTGGATCAGAATTCGTTGGGCCGTTTGTTTGGTGACTGCTCTTTAATAATTTGTTTCTTGGGATCCCAAAATACTAAAAAAAATCATAGGTGGAAGTTGGAACCACAGTCCCGGTCCAAAGGGCTCCACGACCCCATTTACCTGCCTTCGTACCATGTTACTTGGGGTCAGACCAACACGTTTATTTCTTCCATTCTGTTCTAACAATGATTTTTTAATACATTTACTCCAAAACCCGCTCTTATCCCTACCTACCGCATTTAGACACGCAATTTACTGTTTTTCGCATTAGTGTGGAAAAGTGCACGAGTTCACCCTCACCATACTGTATTACATTTATCGTATCAGACTGGGCGCTAAGCGATGCTCACGAGTCAACCCCCGTTTATTCATATCTTCGTAAGTGTATTGAAAAACGTCGTTTGATACACGTGGAAATTTGTCTCTGCAGCACTCGGCTCCATGACACCCTCACCTTCGGCTCGGGCAAATTCTGCCTCGGTCACAATGGCAAAATTTCTTAACTTGTTTCAAAAAGTACTATTGCTGTCACCGACTCCCTTTTCTTTCATATATTGGTTGTATATTACTTTAAGCTGTATGTATTAAATGTATTTAATGTAAAATGTAAAACTTGATGCAAATAAACTATTATTATTATTATTATTATTACTTCTCACACAATCCGTTCATGTTTTCTTTGCCTTTCTTCTCTCTCTGAATGTATACTTATAACTCTTTTAGTACATGCGTTTTATACCTCCCCTTCTCATGTGTCTTATGTCTCTTCATAAAATGACTTGTGTATTTAAAAAAAAAAGGTAATGTATCATGAATTTTTCCATATTTCGCATTTACATCGCAAGTAGTAAATTTACAGTAAACCCTATTTACCTCACATAAAAATAGTCATAAACATACAATTAACAATGTTCCCCGCACCATTAAATCGTGACTCGTCTTTTTTAACAAGTCGGTTAAATTAATTCCAAAAGATTTCATTCAAACGGCGGCCCGTTTGATAAATGATAAAAAAAATAACAGTCACGCTGTTAATACATGTTTTGGTAATAATATGGGTAATTTTTACGAGGTATCCTATTGTTTTTATGTTATTTTTATAGTGATCGGAGGTAATAAAGTCGAATAAGAAACAAAAGCATCGCGTGTGGTCGATATAATAAAGACGACAATAATAACAGTCTTACCTATAATAATTTAGGTAAAACTAACAGATGGAAATTGATAAAAACGAAAATGAAATAAAACTAATAAGTGTTATATTAAATTGGGTAATTCTTCATCTATTTTCTATCTACGAGTTTATATCAAAAGGAGAAACTGACTGACTGACATATCAACGCACAGCTGAAATACAACTACTGAAAGGACCATAAATTTTTTCACACATTTATAACATAGTTGAGCACTAAGACGGGGTTATTCAACTTTTAAGGGGGAGAAAAAGGATAAATCCGTTTATAAAAATGTAAGTGCTTGTAAATTAAAGGAAAAGAAAAATAATAAAACTTTCTACGCCATGAACCTTCTACCAGAAAACCTTACCAATTATTAGTGTACCTACCGCAAATTTATCGCTGTTGATTTCATTTACATGTTCGTGTTGTTTACAAAGGATTTATTACCAATATTGTACCTATAGTGTCTATGACGTATTGTGAATCCCAAAGCACTTATTTATTTACTTAAACAACACTATCTCAAGTCGTAACCACAATACATAATGTTATATTACACCAGCTGTAAAATTATTAACAAATAATATACCTACAGTTCATAATGATTCTTTGTTTAATAATGTAAATAATACCACTTAATAATAATGTTAAATTATTGAATTGGTTACACTATTATGATACAAGTACGTATGAGTCTTATGAATTCAAAACATGAAGATTATAACACTGTTTTAATAACAAAAAGCAATGTTTAACCTAATCAGGGAATTTAATCTAAATACCACGAGTCCAAATTTAAAATATACAGTCAAGTCTAGACGTAAATGAAATGTACTAAATTTTTATAGCTCACCACTACTTGCAATTGTTGATGGTGGACCATTAGGTGGGATCGCAGACAAACCCTAGTTTATATCATTAAAAAAAAATACAACTAAAGTCCATGCAGCATGCATCATTCGAGTTTAGGTATCTGAATGCGAGGTATTTTTACGTTAAAGCGATATGGTAAAGACCGAGCCAACGGCAGAAGGGCTGATACCCACTAAGGCCGCAGAGAATTTTTGCAAAGAAAACCCATGGTTCTGCACGAACAAAAGTCCGTCAGTCAAAAAAAAGTGAAGCTAAATTGCAAGTTCCAAAGCGTAAATCTCTATGGAGAAGAACGTTCATGAAACTCCATAGACACTCTTATAAATCAATATTATGAGTTAGGTACATAAATCTTGGTTACATGTTTCTTGTCTCTTCTGTTATGTGAGCACAATGAAGATAAGTAATAAAACATAAAAAATAAAAAAATAAAAAATAAAAATTGAAATAAAGTCACTGGCAGCTAAGAGATGACCAGTCTCATGTGACGGCGCCTGTTCACGTGCATGACGCTTCTGACTCCTCTGACTTCTAGAACGCAAAGGGCAGCTAAAAGTACATAGGTAGGTTTAAGTCAGTAAAAATCTGCCCTCTCGCTCCATTCCAGCCCCTCTAGTCAACTTACAACCGTTTCGTTTCGATTCTCTTTTCGTCGATCGCCTCGAGTAGACCACACCTTCGATTCCTTTGTTCTGACGTCATCTCGACGCTCAGTCACGTGGTCAGAACAAAGAAATAGGAGGCGTGGCCGACTCAAGGCGAACAATAAAAAGAGAATCGAAACGAAACGGTAGTAACTTGGGGGGGCAGAGCGGGGAAAGCGATTAGATGAATACCTAAGTCCCACAAAAAAAGCCCACCAACAAATCAACGTACGATTCAATCTATTTGTAAAGCCAGAAAAAAAGTCATCACCTCAAGCAGTGCGTGCACAAACAGATAAAGCGAAACTAATTAGTCAGGAGTATCAACGCCATAATTAATGATCTGATCTTAAGACATACGAATCAACTTAGAAGGGTATTTATTGCTTTGCTACACTGTGCAAACTATTATCAGAATAGGGCTGGGCAAATGTGCGCGTCGACATTTTCAATATCGACGAGTGTTTTTATCGAGATTTATACATCAACATCACTATGCCTCTCAGAAGGTAGACCGATGACCTGAAGTGGGTCGCGGAAATCCGATGGATACGAAACGCACAGGACCGGTCGTTGTGACGACATTTAAGGGAGGCCTATGTTCAACAGTGGACGTCTTTTGGCTGAATGATGATGATGGTGATGATAATAAGCATTTTAGTTGAAAGATTTCCACTGTTGAACATAGGCCTCCCCCAAAATTTCTCCAACGTTCCGGGCCAAGCCCGAAGTCAGAAGCGTGTAGGGTTCCACGCGTCGCAAAGAAATGTCAGCAAAACTGAAGGGGACCCAGTAGGGTAGGTGAGAAATCATCTAATGACATTAGTCTACCGCCATTGGGCGGAGCGGGCGAACGGACGGTGCCTGGAAATCGGGATCGGGACCCCGGTGGCTTAGGCGTGAAGGCCGTTCCCTCGCGCGGTTGGCCGCTTCCTTTGCTTGCATTACTTCTTCGCAGAAGGAGGTAACCGCCTGCCACTTCTCCTCGCTCCAGACCGTGGCCTATAAAGGCCTGCCTATGCCTGCTAGGACTTCGGGAACGTTTGAAAGAGTTACCGTGGCTCTAGAACGCAAAGGGCAAATGAAGAAACACAGGTGGGTTTTAGTCAGTAAAAGTCTGACACGCCCTCTTGCTTAAAAAGGCAAGTTTTATCTATCTATAACAAAATGTGTGGTTGAACATTGAGATGAAAACAAAAAGGTCGTTTATATGTGACATCGTGACTCTTTTTAAAAACCCGCCCTTAATTATAAAGGACACGACATAAAATGCCACGGACGAAAAAGACATGCAATACTGACATTAAATTGGTTACAAAAAATCTTTAACTTTCGTGTTCACTTTCGTGTTTATTTTCCTTAAGAAATCATCAGAATGTTAAAGGACTAACTTAAAATACCTACTAAAAAAAAAATTAGATAGAAATCAATCAATATTTTTTTATATGTAAACTAGCTTCTACCAGTGGCTTCGCTCCCGTGAAAGTAGGTTTCTCCACACAAAATTTGGACCCCCGTTTCATTCCCTTAGGGGGTTAATTTTGAGAAATCCTCTCTTAGTGTTCCCCTACGTTTTAAAAGGAAACCTTGTGCCAAATTTCACATTTCACACTCCTAGTCCTAGTAGTTTCGGCTGTGCGTTGATATATCAGTTAGTCAGTTTCTCCTTTTCTATATATAGATAACCTCAAGATCAATACTCAACTATAAAGCATCAAAAACAGTGTTCAGTGTTGTCTTTTTAACCCCAAAGTTGAGTTGTTGAGTTGGTAGAGAATGCCTTGTTGCAGTAAGTACGGCAATGTACCACTACTGTAAGTCGTCATCATAATCATCATCATCTCAGCTGAAAGACGTCCTCTGCAGGACATAGGCCTCCCCCAAGTGACGCCACAATGAACGGTCCTGTTCGTCACGCATCCATCGGACTTCCGCAACTAAGTATAACCAAATCATCGGTCCAACTTGTAGGAGGCCTCCCAATCACAACGCTACGTCTTCCGGTACGTGGTCGCCATTCAAGAACCTTTCGGCCACAACGGCCATCCGTTCTGCAAGCAATGTGCCCTGCCCATTGCCACTTAAGTTTGGCGAAAATTTGTGCTACTGTGAGTACACGAAGTTAAAATAAATAAATAAAAACAAGGAATAAATTCAAAAACTACATACAATAATATTACAAAGGCGTGTATTTTTCGTTACTTTTTTTTTCTCCTTCACGTTCAAACAGCTAAACGGACGAAATTTGGTACACGGCTAGACCATTTTCATAGGACATAATAAAACTTTTCATCCCTGGAGTATGTTCCCTCGTAATAATTTTCTACAACACATACAATTATATCAATAATCTTTTGATGCACTAGCTTCTGACGTTTTATAAGTGCCCATGGCCTATGTGAAATAAAAAGTTTTGTTTTTTTTTTTAATTTTGAATAACATAGCCCGCGACCTCGGTCGCGAGAATTTTTTAATAAAATACTTTAATACTTCTAAAACCGTATTTTTGAGGGTACCTATGTTTGTAAAAACCCCCTTAAAGGTTGAATTTTGACGTAGGAACGTACGTCATAAAAGGAAGCCATCTGCAAAATTACACGTTCCTAGTCCCAGTAAATTCGGCTGTGCGACGATATGTCAGTCAGTCAGCTGTCTCTTTTATATAAATAGATATATATTTTTAGACTAGCTTCTGTACTAACAGAAAAATATAAATAAAATATCAGCAAGAATATTGGTTCATGGAACTGTTAAGCCAAACGTTACCAACGGTGGCTCACACGACTTTTATCGAGATTTTTAGAAGCTTTTCGTCTCTGTAGTTATATTTTATTCATAACAAACTTACGCCCGCACTTTCGGTCCTGTCGATCTGAGAATTGACACAATACAACACCAGCCTTATGATTTAATAATCGAGTTTTTCTACGCAACTGAATTTGAACGCCAAAACAATCGCGTATGAATAATAATAATTCGAATCAATTTATTTATTTGACATGTTCTAATATAATCGTCTCGAATTTAAATCACTGGTTTTTCACCTTGACATTCGCATAAATCGAATTAAAAGTTGATTCGATTCATCCTAGAACTGATATCACAAACTAGCTGGTGCCAGCGGGTTCGCCCGTTTAAAAGTAGATTTAGATACCGGCACGGATCTTGAGCGCTTGCTTCTACAGTTCTATTTGCGCAAAAGCACGCAGAAGTGAAATATCCGGTCTCTTTAGTGGTATGAAGAGAGATGCGGGGGCGGGGAGTGAAATCCTTGTACAGTGATTGGCTCGCCGATATTGTACGATGCGCAAAGCGATCCCCGCTCTTTCGCCGAACGCTCAAGATTCGTGCCGCTATCTGTACTCCCGAGATATAAAGTATCCTGTGTAGTATTTCATGATATGGTCTACCCGTGTACCAAGTTTCATAGAAATCCGTTTAGCCGTTCGAGAGTGAAGAAGTTACAAAATTTTTATAAAAACTATTGTACAATGTGCGGTCTTTTCGCACTGGGCCATCTCGTACAGACGACCTTTGGATCGACTGAATAGAAAGAAATAGATTTAGAGTCGTCCATGTATAAACTTCAGAAATAATACTAATAGAACATCTATATACAAAAAACAAAGTCGTGTTAGTTACGCCATTTATAACTCAAGAACGGCTTAACCGATTTTAATCATCTTTGCTTTGTCGGATTTGTCTTCACCCCGAATAGCAGAATAATCATTAAAATATTAAAAAAATTCACATAAAAATAAAAAAATATCGAAAAATGACAGCTACTGTCAATTACACTGGTCTCAATCATTCCATCATTCGGTCAATCTTCCCAAGATCCAATGTAATTCACGCGATGATACTCAAAGGAAAATTCAAACGTGAGAAAGTTCTCATTCCGAGGATTCCGATTTATTCATTCATTGACGCGAGTTAGGCGGTACGAAGTTCGCAAGGTCAGCTAGTAATTATATAAAATACATACAATACAAAATCAAATAATATACTAATAAGCATTTGTGTTTTTAAATTCTATTTTAACGCAAGTGAAACTGCGGATAAAACTAGTTAAAAATAAGCTTCACTTTTTCGATAACTCCCAACTCTATCGCCAACGGTATGCGACTAAGACCAATTAACCGAAGGAAATGCCCTTTAAGGTATTCCAGCACGTAGGATAAAATATTTCAGAATGTCCGTATAATATATAGAATAGTTCTTTCAACTCCTTATAGGTATTTTATTAATAGATGTTAAGCCACAGTATAGATAAATATGGAACAGTACAGAAACTACCTACAAATGTTCGAAACGGCTCACTCACACAAACACAGGCATCGACGAGACTCCTACGCGGCATTCGCTACTGACAGGACCGCGAGAAACGCTTAGGAGTCTCATCGATGCATATGTTTGTGTGAGTGTGCCGTTTCGAATATTTGTAGGTAGTTTCCGTACTGTTACATATATCTATACTGTGGTTAAGCTTAGAGCATGCGTGCGAACGCGGCTAACACACGGTTTAGCGAATCACCTGCCTTCAAACATAACTGGCTTACGATGCACAGTGTTGTAGCTTTATAGCAAGACAGGACAAAATTATTTACGATGTGAATTTACTACCAATCATTAGTATTGTATAAAAAATATATGCATTTAACAGAATAATCATAATTTATTTTGCACTAGCTGGCTCCCACGGCTGTAATCGCTTTAAACTGGATAAAAAAATAAAAAGTAGCCAATTAAGTTCCAAACTTTCTATTTTCATCCGAATTCTCTTATAATATTGTAATTCTATTAGAGCACTCGAATACAATCATAAAATCAATCACACGTGCAATCTTTCAGATAGATGTGACTGTTTTTATACATACATTAAGTTTGTATTTCAAAAACTTTAATATGTATCTAAAAGAGAATGCTTTGAACTTCAGAATCCATGTTGTTGATTATGTGAATAACAAAAAATATCAAAACTGCATTTGCTGTGTTTGTAGTTTTTACTTCTTGAAATAGTAGTGATTCCTATAATATACATATTTTATTTGCAAATCCGGTAATCATTTTTCATCTAGCTTCAACTTTAAAATTTTGTTTTTGTCTGCCGTCAGCAACACCGTGCAATGGTGCGCCTTTTTTCATGCGAGAGCTTATGCGGTACAAAAATAGCCCATAATATACTATTTCTAAACCAGTTCCATAGCAAAGCATTGAGATTCTTGAATGAAAATTAGAAAAAATAAACGTTGACGGGAAAAAATGGCTGCTATGTTAAACAGTTGATTAAGATGCTGTGACTTTATAAGTGATCAGAAAGTTTAATAAAACCTTACAGTGTAATCAGTTTTGCAGATAGTTGTTCCAGGACTTAGTATATTGTGTGAACGCACCCACGTCACAGGAGAAACTCTTAGGGCGGAATTTACCAATAAAACTAATCACGTTTTAAAGTTTGGATCGCTTAATCGCGTTTAGCCGCTGTAACTAGTGTATTTTTACATTAAAACGCGATTACTTTTATTGGTGGATTCCGCCCTTAGAGAGGGACACCGTTAAAAAGAAACAGTCTGGTGCAAGTCACATTTGGGCACTGAGGGTTCTGTATAAACTTACAAATTTATATAGTTCTATACCCGAATCTGGTAGCAGGTAATTCTTTTATGATGTAACAACAAATATACGGTTTAAGGATTTTTTTTCTTTGCTTGTGAAATATGACATTGTTTTTTGTCAAATTTCATTATTCTAGGTCAACGAGAAGTCTCTTATAGGATTTGATTGGCTTTGTTTTTAGACACTTTAAAGGTTCAAAGAGCAGTAGACCTCAGCAGGTATTTGATATTAGTTTTAGCTCCACGCGTTCCTAAGATCAAGGGGTTTGACAGACAGACAATAAAGTGATCCCATAAGAGTTCCATTTTTACCATTTGAGGTACGGAACCATAAAAAACAAAAAAAAATATAATCTCGTCATCGTCACAAATTGTTAAAGTTATTGGAGTAACAGAAAAATAATTGTATAAATTCCTTGCTCTATATTTAATTATGTCTACTAACATTTCAAAGAAAGCTTTTCCAGTAATTGCGACTTTATTTATTTCTTAGTAAGTAATTTATTTTATATTGTGAACGTGAGGACTATGTTGATTGCTTTTTTTTTCCTTTTCAGTAATTTTAACGTATGTCTGGCAATTTGAGTATTTTCTGCGGCCTACCCAAATGTCCTTTTGGTATTGTTCGTCAAGTCGTTGAGCTCCTTAGTAGCCCTGAGTTGAGCTTAACGAATACTGACAAATGGTTGCACTGACTGGACAGGTCCACTCAAATCTGTATGTTTCTTTCTTCAAAAGACCATCTCAGACAAATTTGCATGGTTCTCATGTGATTCGACCATTACATATTTACTGTATGGACCTTAAAAAAGAGACTTTAACCCCTGAGTTTGTTTCGGTGTTTTTTCTCAGGGTAGTCAGCTAAGAAACACCAGCCTCATCTAGTATAAAATGACAAAAAAATGACGTATAAAAGTGTTTTCTAAACCTATTTGCAGAATAAATATCATTTATCATTTGTATACCACTAAAATGTATTGTGCTGTTATATTAAATAAGAGGGACCAAAGGGACTAAAGTAACTAGATATTTTGATGTTAAACTCGTTTTGTATTAATGTTAACTTTTTGAGCGAAGTTTAGTGACGAGAATTAATGTTTATTGTTAATTTGTTTTAATTTATCAACGAGACGAGCCTTTTCACACGCTCGGAGTCACGTAGGCAGACAGTTAAATCAACCATTTTATAATAATTTTAGTAAAAAGTACAATACCTATTCCCATATTTTATGACGAGCTCAAGTTTTATTCAGCTCATAAAAAATATTACAGTAATACTTAGTAATATTTTATAGTTTACATTTCTAAGGTTTATAATTAATTATTTCCACACTAGATTCTGCCAGCGGCTTCACCCGCGTGAAAATATAAAACTATCCCAAGGAATAGAATAGAATAGAATAGAATATCGTTTATTTAATAAAAGTGGCACATTTATATTATGATACATAAAAACAATTATAACGCATACAATGCATTTTTGCCTGAACTAGGTTGGACCTGTGTGTCAGGCTAAAAAGTACTAAGAATCTAAGAAATAATAAATTAACAATCATTAAAATTCACTATATTAAATAACCTACATTTAATTAACTAAAAGCAAAGCATGTTTTATTTACAAACTAAAAGGAGATCTTCTGTCTCTTCGTACGAGATGCTGAGTAAGTATTGCACAATAATCTTTTTACAGCTATAATAATTTAGTTTATACAAACCTAATTTTCTATTTAATCTATTGTACAAAAATGGGCCTAAAAATGTGAAATATCTTTTTACAAAGACATATTTTGAAAAAGTATTTGTATTGCAAACAATATCATTCCGTCTCTTATTAGTAATTTCAGGGTACAAGGAAACACACTCTAGAGGTAAAACGTTCTGCCTCAGGGTATGGTCTACCCGTGTTTGGCACACGGGTAGACCATACCCTGAGGCAGAAGTTTTATCCAAATCTGTTAACCCGTTAAAACGTGAAGGGGTTAAAATACAGTCAGAGTTAAGCGATAACTACACTAGGCTGACGCACACGTGGACCACGCCTGATTTGTATGTAGCGGTGCGTTACGTGGCGTGGATCTAATGTAGCTCTGCAAGTCTAGCTGCCATATAAAATATATGGAGACCGACGCGCTTAGATCAACGTACGTGAACCACGTGTGTGAAATTAGTTTAGCATTTATATAGTTTGTTGGCCTATTTTTTTTCCTACTGCTGGGCAAAGGCCACAGCTTTCTTTTTCCCAACCAGTCTGTCTAGGGCGATCTCTGTTAATATGTGGAAAACGTTGTGGTTATTATTACATTGATTTTATTCTGTATACCTGACTGATAAGTGTTTTTAATAATGTAATATCGTTTTTTTTTTTTTCAAATAAAATAAAACAAAATCTCTGGTCAAGTTTGTCACGCGAACATGATCAGATGGTCACACAACCTTCACCGCGGTCGACTTTAACGACATTTATAATATTAGTATGGATAAATAAATTAAAAGTTTCACCAACAATAAAATAGTGAAATTAATTTTATTCAACTAAACAAAGTTTTTACGACTCACCGCCCGTTTACTGACTAGCATGTAACTTTTTAATCACCTAACTATTTAACTACGAAATTTAATATTACTAACCATATTTTTAATCGTATTTTCGTAACGACGTAAATATAGTTTCAGACGAATTTAGTTTTAGGTGAAGACTATGTTCGAAGCCATTAGCAGTAGTTTATTTTTGGTTTAAATAAACTAAAAATAGGGCTAGACTATGAAGTTTACAAGATGTCAACGGCTAGAGTGTTGACCTCGTTTTTCAACTCCATTTCAATATTTTCATAAGCCAAGAATTCTATAGACATAATTGGGACTATATATTTTAATATATAATCTAAAATATAAATTTCAGTTCGAAACTAGAAAAAAATAAGAAACCAAGAAAAAAAAGGAAGCCAGGGAACAGAAAAAGAAAGAAACAAAAAAGAAGAAAAAAAGATAAAAACAATTAATACAAAAAAAATTATTAAGTAAATTCTTGCTGTTGGGAAAAAAAAATTGTTTTTAAATCTGTGCGAAGTCAAAAGAGCGCGTAACTCAGTATATGCTGCGAGTAAACTAAATACAATAAAAACAAAATAACAATAAAAAAAAATCTGTAAAAGACAAACCCACAGTGAACACCGCCCTTTACAAATTCAAAACGCATTAAATTATAATGAAATAGTCGTCGCCGTTGTTACACTAGATAATCGCAATAATTGAGCAATAAATTAAGATGTTAAAGGCGAACTGTTAACAAAAGTGTCCGCCATAGTTCCAGAGATATTTATGGAAAATTGTATGTCCATTGTAAAGTATTTCAGTAAGAAAGTGTAGAGTTTCTCCGACAGAGTTATTTTAACAGATGCTGGGCGATGGGACGCATTTTTTACTTAAGTCTCGGCAGGTTAATAGATTTTTCTCTGAAAATGGTTGTCATTAGTGGTTGGTGGGTATGTGGTGAATGCAATTATCGGTACCGTGTGGATGTGGGTACATAATAAATCGTAATAGGTATGCAGAAAACTAAAATAAGAACATTTACTTCTCTGGGAAAGAAGATCTTTAAACTTTGATTTTAGAAAAAAATAATCTTCTGTTTATATAAAAAAATACATTCAGCCGAACATAGAACCTCCTCTTGGATGATTTCTTAGGTCAGAAATCATCCAATGACATCTCCCGACCTTGGCCGGAGATGGAGGGCTTGATAGACTTTTACTGACTAAAACCCACTCATGTTCCTTCTTTGCCTTCGTTCTAGGGCCCCGGTGTTCACTTTCGCGCAACCCATGGAGTCCAAACGCTCGGACTTAGAACGTTGAAATTTTGCGCATAGGCTCCTTTTATGCCAATGACAGAGTTAACCAGGTGGCTAAATATTAGTTGAACTCAATTTGAGTCAGATCGACACGAAAAGGATAAGCTACATTATAATAATAATAATATTCCACAGCTTTCACACAACGCCATCTAGTTTCAACCAAGCAGAGCTTGTGCTAAGAGCTAGTACTCTTAGTCATCTCTTAGCTGTCAGTGGCTTAAAATTTCTATTTTTGAATTAGTTTTTTTTTTTTATTATTATTAGAAGCGACAACTATGTAACCAAGATTTATGTAACTCATAATATGTTTTAAAAGAGTGTCCATGGAGTTTCTTGCACGTTCTTCTCCATAGAGATCTGCGCTTGGAACGTGCAATTTAGCTTCACTTTTTTTTTTTGACTGACTGACTTTTTTACTATTCAAAAGTGCCTGTCATTGGTCTATTTGAAATAAACGTTTCTGATTTCTGATTAGACAACTGATAAACATACTTAATATACATACATATTATATTATAGATAAATATTACACCCCTTGCTCATCCTAAAAACATTAGTCTTGGGTGGGACTCGAATCCATGATCTCCAGCATAGTATCCAGGGCCACTAACCACTAGACCAACAGGCCATTCATTCACCAGTTTAAACGATTATGTACTCTAGTTCCTAAATGGGTTACTATGGCAACCTTGGGCGTCTCAAAACCTGTTACAGAGTCGTGCAATATAGAAATACAAGTGCGTGAACCTTGCCCTGCACGTGTAATGTGCACTGTGTGTTTTATATAGACACGTGCACCTTAAGATTTTATTTACAGAAGCAACTTCAAAAAAAGGTATTTGAAAAAGGGAAATATAAGTTATGTTTTCGATAAAAATGGCTGTATCACAAATAATGTAGATAGATAGATATACTCTTCATTGTACACCAAAAATAAAAATAAAAATTGGAACTTAGGCGGTCTTATCGCTAAAAGCGATTTTCTACACACAACCTTTAGATGGGTTTGACAGAGAAGGAGAAAAAAATATGCTGGTAGTTCGTGGTGTACTAGTTACATATTATATATATATGTCGCGGCCAGATCATAGAAATTGATCATTTCATGATATGGCCAACTAAAACTGGCCAGATCGTTTAAACGTTAACATTTGATGATATGTCAATCCTCGTTTGGCCATATCATTGATGTAGAATTTCTATGATAATGAAAAGTCTAAAGAAAGTAGGCTAAACGAGGATTGACATATCACCAAAGTTGACATAAACACAAGAACTAGTAAACGGATTAAAACAAAATCTCTCACCAATATAATGCTACTTTATCACTGAGTGACTAGGGAAGCGGGCGAAGCCATCAGCAGAAGTCAGTTTGAAATAAATTGCTATTCTACGGTTCCACGCTTTGTTGATATGTTAATCGTTTTTATCAACATTTTCATTACATAATTACTTTTTTGTACAGATTAAGCGTTAATCTATACTCCACAAGGCCTTGATAACTTGGATTATGTGAGGATGAATGATTTTGTGATGTCAGTTCAAGGTTATCTTGAACTAGAACCATCAATATTATATTTCGCATTTCGTTTTCTGATGCCCGCCACTTTTTACGCGACAGATTTGTACAACAGTACAATGCCATTCGGTCAGAATTACTTACAAGAAGTTTTTTTTTGGCGTGGAACCCTAATATCTTTTATAAAATAAAAGCCTAAGTTACTTCTTATAACAGTAGTTGTGTCTTATAACAGTGAAAGTTCCGTAAGAATCGGTCCAGCCGTTTCGCACATTAGCCGGAACAAACAGATGGCAGACAGACTAGAAATTTAAAATTTCGTTTTTTTTTCTTTATACATGTATTGAATGTAGGTTTTTACTTTCGTATAAACAATTAGTAAAAAAAAAATTTTGATAATACAAACAGACACTCCAATTAAATTTATTTGTATAGGTAAGCGATTATGTGGTCGAAGATACGTTTGCCTAGAAGTAAAATATTCACATGATTTTGTAGAATATTGCTTTTGTTTTCACAAAATTTATTTAAAAAAATATGATAATGATAACGAATTTTACATACCGATTCGCTACAGATTTTATAATAGAGAGCTATTTATAGAACTCGCAAAAAAAAGATTCACATATATAAAAACCTGTTAGCGAACTTGTGTTAATTTTTTTGCAAAAGTTCGGGGTAAAATTTTCATAAATATCCTGTACAACAAGGTAAACTGGACGACCCCATTCTTAAAATAAACGACACATCAATCAACTCGTATAAAACTAATTATTTTCTAACACAATAAATACAAACCATAGAGTCAGGTAAAATAAAAGCATCTAAATCCAAAAATAACAAAACAAAACCTATAAATATTTTATAAACATTTCAAGTTTAAACGCGCGCACAGTAGGCGCACGTTTATAGGATGTAATCATAGAACACGGAATCACATCGAAATGCCATTTATATATAAATAACTTCAGTACTATATATATATATATAATATGTAGTATCTAGAAACGTGATTTTTTCCAAAAGAATCAGATTCTTTTATTTAAATAAAAATTTATAAATGATTAAATGTCATCCGTAACATTTGTAAAAAGAGGCACTTGCAAATAAATGTGTGTAACGTGAGTGTTTATATAATAGTACATACTAAATATTGATTGTTAACTAAAAAAATATTAATGGAATTTTGGTGAAACTTTGGTGAACCCTCTGAAACGCTTGGTTTGTTTCCGTCACCGAGTTATAATAAACACATAAGTTTGTAATAAATCTTGTGAGATTATAAACTCTCAATTCTGTCAAGAGATAATTTCAAAATAAATATTTATAATCCGTCACTTATTGATGAGTTTACAATATCACGGAATTTATTATAAACTTACCGTGGTGCAATAAACCCGGTGTCATATGAAAAGATTCGACAGTGCTGTCTACTATAGCCGTCTATAGAGGTCTGTGGATGCGATAGATCGTTGAAATAAACATTTAACGCTCAAACTACACAATATCGTGTTAGAATAACAATCACCGGCGAGTTTAAAACGTATAGCCAAATGAATTTTAATGGATTAATTTCTTCAATATTATGACGTGTAAATTGATTTTGATGATGATGATGAATGTGAAGAAAATATAAGAACAGTGATTAATATAGGTGACAATAAATGGATAAAAAAACAGAAACTAACTCATGCACATGTAATGGATGTTATAAACAAACTGATTGTTGAAATAAGATCAAAATCAGTACAACATTAACAGCAAGCTCAGTTTAAAAAAGACAACACAATAAGAAGTGTAGCATTATTTATAAAATCACAGAAAATTAACCTTATGATGGGATAACCAGCTTATAGCATGCTAAATGTGCGTGAGAATTTTAATTGTATATCAAAGATATTAAAGCTAGAATTAATGTTCATGCCAGTGTACGTCAATGAAGTAATTAAATATATTAAAGCAGTTAAAAACATTGATGCCATTAGAAACGATAGAACGTTTAATGAAATATTTAAATATACGAATAAATTTTACTTTTGAAATGATCTTTGGCTATTGACAGGACAATTTAATAAATTTTTGTCCTTAACATCTCGTATTGTTACAATATCTATTGAGGAAATTGGTAATTTTAGACAACAGATTATGTACAAGAATTGAAATGATAAAATCCAAAAATGGTATAATTTTGCACAACACAGATACATATATACAGTTGCCTCCTTATCATTATAATACTATAAACCATATAGATTTTGGCTAGTTATAATAAAGATATTGGCAATTACTGTTCTTATCTATTGTTATAATGAATCATACGCTTCTTCCAGCGGCTTCGCCAGAGTGAATATAAAAAATTATTCCAAATGAACATACTCTCGAGATAAAAAAGTATAGCATAGCATAGCATAGTCGGCCTTATAATGTTCCCACTGTTGAGACTCAGGCCTCCTCTCTAGAAGAAGGGAATTGGTCGTAATCCACCATGCGAGCTAAATGGGGGTTGGTGGATGCCACATGTCTTCGAATTTTTGGTTCTAGGACATGCCGGTTTCCTCACGATGTACGATGCAAGATGTTTTCCTTCACCGTTTTGAGAGCAGTGGTGATGAAATAAATTACACAAAGTAATGCGCCTGGCTGTGTTTCAACCCGTGACCTACAACTCATAAGTCGGGGCCGTTACTACTCGGCCAGCACTTTCAATTGTGCTATTCCAAGACATGGTCTACCCGTATGCCAAATTTCATCCAAATCTCTTCAGCAAGAAGTTACAAAACATACATTCATAAACTTTTGCCTTTATAGTATTAGTGTGATTAGGATACTCCATTAAAGGATGTTGGCCGTCGGTGTGATTTCTATAAACCGAACACTTTGACGAGATTTTAATTATAACTACCATGTGTTGCACATGGCAACTGCAAAATTAAAAAAAAACTGTTACCAAGTAAACTGAGAAAAAAAAACCAACGAAAAAGCAACGACCTGAACAAATTCCAACTCAACTAGACATGAAAATAATTTGAATTTTTGACATTATGACAAGCAAACAATCGTTCTTCATGATCCTTCACGTCAATGTTGTCTTCGCTGAAGGGTAGTCTAACACTGACGACAAAAGTGCTATCATCTTTGACGGACATTTCTTTGGAACGGTAATCAAGAGTGCCTAAATCTTTATTTTCTTTTACAAACGTAATGAGGTCGCGAAGTATTCTTTAAATTGCATGACTGCCTCAAGCAATTTCATTTTGGGGGTTATTTTTATTGAGGTTAAATGGGGTATTAATAATATTGCTTGTTATGTCTTTTTGATTATGCTTTGCTTACATATTATTATCCTTGATTGTGTTGGTTATTTTATTTTGGTCTGATGTTTATATTTTCACGAGCTTATGCTCATGTTTTACTAGCTTATACCCGCTATTTTGCTTTCAAAAATCCGTTAATTTTTCTTATCTACATCCTAAAATCAATACTTGTTTAAAAAAATAGCTTTCTAGGTCTCAAAGCTGGGCATTGATGAGTCAGGCCTTCCCTTTTTATTTCTAGATTTTTTCCGTTACGAACTAAAATAAATATGATGTTGTATGCTATTTCAAGAAATGGATTTTTTAGTCACGTGAATCCCATTTTTGCATTGTGATTGCACATGTTGCGTGTAACAAAACCAGTCGTATTTTCCTCGAACTTCTTGTGTTCAAACGATACATTTGTATATTATTTTTAGATCAGATTTTTACTAATCAGTCATCACCCAACCAATCCATCACATCAATATTTGGCTTACATTTCCAGCTAATAATATTACGACATCAAAGTTAAATGTTTTCAGGTTGAGCTTTAATTTGCAGTTTGTTTATGCAATAAAAGTAACTTCCGAAACGGTTCCGACTATTTTCAATGATACATCAAAGTCTTCTCCAGATGAAAATAGAAACAGTTCAAACCGGAGCAATCTCAGAAAATCCAGTTAAATTTTTAAAGACAATATTGCAGTTTTTGCTAAGCTGATTTCCACTCCGATAAAAACCGCGCTCCCATCGGAATTCCTATTTTTTTTTTACATGAATTAGATCATACAATTCGTGTCATCGGTGAAACGGTCGGCATGAAAGGTTTTCGGAATTTTCAAATGTTCGTTTCAATAAACACGAAAGCCAGAAGGCTATTTTTTGGAATCGTATGTTCGAGTTGAAAAGATAAATAAACGTTAGATTAAATTGCAGCTGGATTACATTTTGAAAATCCGTAAGAATCATGTTTTGGCTTGTTAATCTTGAGGAATCTAAATGGAGCATTCTCATGATGACACATTCAGATAAGATGAAGAATACTAGGAAAACAACGGTAAATAAATTAGCAAAGAAAACTAAGATTGTGTTCTGTCAACTGTAATTTCTTAAAACGATCATAGGATTATAATCAACAATTAATCAGTCCAGAATAATTTTAAATATCACGTTAAAACCACAACTGTGATACCTTGCAAAATTTTACGTTGTCCCCTAAATTTTTCAGTACCACGGTTAACTTTTAGAATAATGCGCTTTTAAACGTAGATTAATTATCACACCATTAACAAAAGCGTTGAGCAATCCAGACCATTAGTGTTTCAAGATAATAATGGGGATAGCAGCTGTATACCTCACAAATTACACGTATATTATAAATCTCTCCAACTATTCCGATTTAACTATGGCTTGGCAACGTGGACACATTAAAAAATAAAATAAAGACCGATGCTGTAACAAAAGGATTGCGGACAGAAGATTTTTTTTAAACGAAAATAAAATACGGAAAGTTTGGCGACGGCCAACTATCTGTCGTGGTGTAGTCGGATGTGTGTCCAAAATAGCCCGAGTTTCTAGTTCGACTTTACAAGTCAAAGCGACAATCGTTAGGCATGCATTAGTATTATTTAGTTTGCCTTTTTGTCCGTCTGCTGGTCGTGTACTGATTGTTATTTATAGTATAATGAATTCGACTATACTAACACAACTAACATGTGGC
Source organism: Mythimna pallens (assembly GCA_961205895.1). Taxonomy (NCBI): domain Eukaryota; kingdom Metazoa; phylum Arthropoda; class Insecta; order Lepidoptera; family Noctuidae; genus Mythimna; species Mythimna pallens. The sequence goes on from OY540830.1 coordinate 4,862,475, forward strand.
TCAGTCAGTGTTTCCGTAATCATTTTTTTTGCTGTAGCGTTTTAGATGTTAACGATCACATTTAAACTGCTATTGGATAATAACTATCTAGTTTTCTTTATGATTGATTTCCAAATGAATTAAATAATTGAAATGTTCAAGGTTGGAGATCGTCTGCATGTTTGAAAAGAAACTCAGAACATTGCATTCAGATATATGTGTGAAATCAATGAATACGAAGTTTCACAATGTATCGAAGTTACTAAACAAGAAAACATTGTAATACAAACTAATTAACCTTAGGACGAGTTAACATAGATAGTCACACATGATATTACTTTTTCATTTCTTTTATTTTAAAAAAATGTGAATAAACTGTAGACGAGAATAGAAATAAATTAATACTGAGAAAAATTTGCTACGTCGGGTTTTCGTAATAAGGCGAGAAGCGCAGAATATGTATGATGATTATACTAATGAATTTAGATGAGGTAAAATAGGGATTCTTTTCTGCATATATAAAATATGCAGAAAAGAATCCCTATTTTGCTAGCTCTTAGATGTATGCAAAGACGTTGGCTATGCATATAGTTTATTATGAACAGAGCTGTTTGTTTCTGTTAAACAATCTAATTAGATTATCTGCTAGGCTCATGCACCTGCTACAATAATTCAGTGTTCACTGCGTCCTTTAACAACAATTTCGTGGAATCATTCTTTGATTTTATAGTTTTTGTGCGTCGGAAGTAATCGAGCATGTTGCTAACAAGAATTTTTGTCAACACAGACTCAATTTTCCGAGCAAAATATATGATTGCAATAAACTATACGATGTGTCATAACTTTCTATTGTGTTTACAATAAAATGTCTCGAATTAATTGCTGTAAGTTGTGATTTCGTTAATCTGCTCCAATTACACGCGTTCATCGCAAATTACAGAGTTACTGTAAACAATGATGGCAATCACACAAATTCTAATGCTCTGGAAAAAGAAGTAAAAACAATTTGGCACTAAGCCCGTCACAAAAATTACAGACGGAATTAAAATAATATTATACCGAGGACAAAGACCATTGCCATGGCATAGAGTAAAAAAAACAATACAAACGTATGTTTTTAATTTTACATTTGAAAAACTGGCTTAAAACTCAATTGAATGAAATTGAATATAGAACACGATATGAGAACAGAATTGAATTATCCGTCACTTGGGATAGACACGCTTGAGTTTGGAATCAAAATTATTCAAATAAGAATATCGCGCAATGAAACTTCAAAGTTCGAAGTTTGGTATCGCCATTAATTCGATTATTTATAGAAGACAGAATTTGTAAACCTAAACTTGAATTTTCTACGATCCTTATTAAGTCCGAGACGTGAATTTGAACCGACCCTGTGGAGATATAGCGTCAATATTTTATCAAATAAACTTTCGGGTCGGCGAATGAATATTCTATTGCTGTCATTATACATTGATGTTTTTTGGGTTTGGAAAAATAAACATTTGCAAATTCGTGTTAAAATTGACGGGTTGGAAAAATAGATTTTAAAATTCAAGACAATTTTATTGTTTTTTAAATACCGGTTTGATTCAATTTTATATTAAATCTTCCTGGAAAATTTTATGTACTCGAAAAAATAAAATAGTTCAACCGGTTTTATTTTATAGTATTTCTTATCAGAATTTTCTGCTGTTGTTTACATACAGTAGCCACATTTTTTTTTATCACAAGACTACAACTATTCCTAGACGAATCTAACCCAAATACAAAACATGTACTCACTTTTAGATAGATGAACACGAAAAAAAAATTAATCCGAACAGCCGCTCCTGGCGGTGGAAGCACACAATTCTTTACACCACAGTACAGTTTTAAACAAATTAATCAACGCCACACATCAACTGAACATTAACAATAGCAGAACGCGATATCAACGTATTATCTAAGAAAATTACGATTTTAAATTAAATCGTACGTAAAATTTTCGCGGGAAATGGAGAGCGACCGACAGCGTACCGCCCACGCGACGTTCAGAACACGACTGAACGAAAATCATCAGTTCACCTGCAATGCGTGCGCTGGTCGGCGGCGGTGAAAAGAGAGGGCAAGATCACAGATAGTACAAGTGAGAATAGGACATACGATACACGTGCTTTCGTACCGACCAAGGGGGGGGTGAGGCAGTTTTGAGGAAAGGGGCGCGTTTGTACAAAGCTGCGAATGAATAGGGATGTATTTTGCATTATGAAGACTGGGACAATAGCCTGAATTATAACTTTTGTTCGTGAGGAAACTCGATGTGACATTTTCGTTGATACTATCTCGTTACGTTAATGAAGTTAAGGTCTTTCAATGTAAATGGGGACGATCGCTTGTGATTAGTTCAAGGGGAAAAGTTTTTATTAACATTGTCAAGATTTTTTACCTGGTCATCATTTGTAGATCTTTAACAGTCGCTACTGGTACTTGGAAAGGATTGTCTGCCAAGGGGTATAGTGACACTCAGTATACAGGTACTATTAGGTACTGTCATGTCGTCGATACATAGGAGACGCTCCATGTAAAATACCAACTGGTGTTGAGCTGCAGATTGAATAGAGGTTCGACTTCGGCCAAATTCAGCCAAACAAACTGGTTTCGGCTGGAATTCCGAATTCGGCGAAAAAGTGACTAAATATCCAGAACTAGCTTCTTTGAGCCGACGGTTGTGTTAGAAACATAAAAGATGACTGATTCGTTCGTCTACGTTATACTGTGTTATAATTTGTATGTAATCGTCGATTTATTTGATTATTTAGTATCTTATGAAAGTTATAACTATACAACTATTTAGATGGGAATAACTGTGTCGAAATATATTATTTTTAATTTTAGTCAGTTTTTTTACTACCGTGGCAGTTTCGGTTATGGTTTCGGTAGCTAATCGTGTTTCAGTCGGTCCCTACTGAAAACCGAGCCCAGCATAGTTGGGAATATCCAAGACTCGAAGTTAACAGAAAAATTTGATCACAACAGTAAATCGTTTTTCTTGAAAGAAGACTTAAGTTTAGAATGAAAAGCTTTAATTATCTGTGACTAGCTTATGCCAAAGGTTTTGCTCGCATGAAAGTAGGTACACGATATTAAACTAGTTAAAAAATAAAAGGACCGTTTTGACATTTAAGAAAAACCCTAGAATGTAACTTGGAACAAAACGAAAGGAACAATAAAATAATAATTAGGGGTCTGGTGTAGTAGTAGCTATTTTAACTATTTTTGTAGTAGCTGTACACCGGACAAGCCGCTAGGTAGTCAAAATACAAATGTCAAAAGAGACCTTTTATTTCTTGACAACTTTCAAAACTAAGTCAGTGAAGTGGCTTTCTACTGGTAAAAGAGTTTTTAAAATTGATCCATTCATTTTTGAGTTTATTAATTCCTCTTCATAATATTACTATATAAGCTTTTGCTAGCAGCTTCGCCTATGTGAATGTAGGAAATAAATAAAGCCTATGTCACTTAGTGACAAAGTAGTATACTACTGGTGAAAAACTTGTTAAAATTGGTCCAGTAGTTTTCGGGTTTATTTATTACAAATACAAATACATAGCACAGAATCTAAGAAAAGCATTATTCCAGTATCTTTTATTTATTTATTTAGAACTGGCGCGGTCAGTTGAGACTGGGTATTTCAATTTCAATTTTTATTTACCTTTTTTTTTCACTATTTATTTAGGTAAATTGTGCTCACATAGAAGCGACGAGAAATATATATCCAGAATGTTTAGAACTCGTTTACTTATTCCGTGCGATGGAGTTTATCACACATTCTTCTCCAAAGATATTTAAGTTTTAGGTTGTGCAATTTAGCCTCACTTTTTTGACTGACCATGATTTTGACAATTAAAAAGTGCTTGTAAATACTTTATTTGAAACTAGCTTTTGCCCGCGGCTTCGCCCGCGTACATAAAGTATAGCCTATGTCACTCGGGAATAAAGCAGCTTTCTATCGGTGAAAAAAATTTAGCAATAGGACCAGAACTTTCAGAGATTACCTACTACAAACAAAAAAAAGACCAATCTTTACGTCTTTATTATATTAGTGGAGATATTTTTTTTTTATTTGATTTGATTCAAGTCAGTTTTGCTCCCGTGAATATCCCACAGAAATTATGGTTATTTCGTGGTTGAAAAGTTAGTCCACGATACTAAACCAGCAATACCTCTTCCAACAAACAAACAATTTTATTTCTCATTATTAGCTTCATAAGATTGATGTTTGTGTTCATCTAGAACACAAATGTCAACATTTGAACAAATGCCCAACAAGATGCTCGCGATTGTATTTAGATAACTGTGTAGGTACACAATTTTGCCCTTGACTGTACATTATCCGGGCAGCTCAAATCTAATTCTGTCAACAATGGTTTCACGTATCATTAGAACGATATTAATTAAAACGCAAAACGTTTACTTTTGCCAACTAGGAAAACTGGTCTGATAGGCAGTTATGTCAATCGTATTTCTGTTGATTGTTTATACTCGTTAAAAAATAAAAGTCACCCAAACGGCAATGGAAAGGACCAAGCTCGGAGTTTCCTTGATTGATCGAATCAGGAATCCGCATATCCGCAGGAGAACCAAGGTCACCGACATAGCACGAAGAATCGCCAAACTTAAGTGGCAATGGGCAGGGCACATTGCTCGCAGAACGGATGGCCGTTGGAGCCGAAAGGTTCTGCAATGGCGACCACGTACGTACCGGAAGACCGTTGGAAGCCCTCCTACAAGGTGGACCGATGACTTGTTAACGGTTGCGGGAGTCCGATGGATGTGACACGCACAGGACCGTTCATTGTGGCGACACTTGGGGGAGGCCTATGTCCAGCAGTGGACGTCTTTCGGCTGAAATGATGATGATGAAAAAATAAAAGGCCCGTTTTGACATTTTAGAAAAACCTAGAATGTAACTTGGAACGAAACTGAAAGAAACAATAAAATAATAATTAATTACACAAACACTGTTTTAAAAAAAATACATACATTTTTGGCGCGATAAATAATAATATGATGGAATATATTGCGAGTATTCTTTTTGCGTGTCTAAATATTCTTTTTGACAGATGTCAAAACGGGCCTTTTATTTTTTAACAACTTTAATATATTTGTGATTGTGTATTTATTGTGGTACACTGTGTATTTGGAATTGTCCGAAAGAATCACCGCGGACTTGGAACGCAACGGGCGACTGAAGGAATACGAGCGAGTTTTAGTTAGTAAAAGACAAAAACTACATGCACTCTGCAAGAACTCTGGGAGAAATCTGTACTGGAAGTTGGCAGAAGATTTATGCTTTATCAAAAGACCTATCTGACACAAAAATATACCGGTACACCTTGCTCTGCCAATTTATTTACATCAGTACTTACTTGCACTAGAACTTACTTATACCACAATTACTTATACCAGAACTCACTTATACCAGAACTTACTTATACCACACTTACTTATACCAGAACTTACTTATACCAGTACTTATTTATGCCTGAACATACTTATACATTGTTCTACCAATTTAAATACCAGTACCTAATTACTTATTCCAGCACTTACTTATACATAATCCTACCAATTTTATTTTTAGGTGGGAAATAATCTAATAAGTTCTCCTACTCTGGGTGGTCTCACTCCAGAGCGAGAGAAGTTATTAAAAAAGGTAATTTTGGTTCTCTCTGTTATCTGCTCTTAGAAATCCCTATCGAGTCATGTCTCAAAGTGTTCCATAATTTTCCTATATGATTTATGAATTAAATAAAGGATAACACAGAGAGCATTATGTAAACATAGAGTAGAAACCAATTACAAATAAGTGGTCGTTTATCTCGGTATTACGTAGTTGAGGAAAAATAGGTTTATGCACGTACCTACGTATACAGATCTGCCGTCCACAAACTACAATGCCAATATCTAACAATATCATATTTTGAGTTAAACACATAAAACAGCGTTGAATCACGTAGAAAAGAATAGTGGCCCTGTGGTAACGGCTTCGAGCTACGCATTGTAGGTCTTGGGTTCAAACCCAGCCAGGTGCATTACTTTGTGTAATTTATTTCATTACCACTGCTCTCGAAATAGTGTGCAAAACGAGCAATGGAAACGGGCATGTCCTAGAACTAAAAATTCAAACAAATATGACATCTGCCAACCCACATTGGGCCTGCGTGGTAAATTACGACCCATTCCCTCTCATAGAGAGGAGACCTGTGAACCAGCCATAGGAGCTATAAAAAGTTATTAATTAATTGCTTTTGTTCAACTCAACTCAACAGTGATTTTATTTATTTATCTCGGAATCTGTTGATACGAGTAGTAGAAAAAAAATGCTTAAAACAGATCGATAGAGATTTTTTTGTTAGATTATTATTGTGGCGTAAAATGGAAATCCAAAAAATGTGAGATAATGACACTTTAGACTAAAGATGGTGATGTCTGTTGTTGCCAATGAATAAAAACACTTAACATAATTATACTTATTTTGCTAAACTTTATTTGATTAGCCTTTCAATTCAATAGGTATTGAAATTATTCGTATTATTGACTAATTATTTTATCATAATTGATTGTAATTTGACATTTTAATTTATTGTAAATTTTATTAGAAATGAACGAACACTGCTGACAAACTGTACTGCAGTTTGGCAGGAGATATGTGAAAATATTTATGTAAATTTTGTATGATAATTATTTATATTTGATGATGAACTAATGATGTTAGATATAAGAATTACTAACAAATATTGTGGACCAAATGTTGTCTTATTAATAAATTATTATTATTATAATATTCCTACTAGTTTAAATATAATTATTATATGTATGTGTGGCCTTGTAAACATTACTATCCTCTGCTATTAATAGGGTACAGTAAACCACATATCAGCGATAACAATTTTACACTGACTATGGACAAAGGCGATTTTCGCCTCTATATTCCATACTTATTTATGTTATTATTTAATGCTTTATGCACACAAAAGTACAGAGACGGACTTAATGCCTTAGGCATTTTCTACCAGTCACCTTATATATATACATAAAAGGAAAAACTGACCGACTGACATCAAAGCACAGCAGAAAGTACCGTGGAACTGGGAGCGTGAAATTTTGGACAAGGCTTCCTTTTATAGCGTATACAGACGAGAAAAGAGGACGAAATACAGCCTAAAGTTTGTATGGAGAAACTTAGTTTTACCCGGGCGGGAATATAAATAAGGCCGTTGCTTTATTTATATTTATTTAAACTGTCAGGCCACGTACCGGAAGGCGTAAAAGCCTCCTAAAAGGTGGACCGATGACTTGGTAATGATTGCGGGAGTCCGATGGATGCGAGACGCACAGGACCGATCATTGTGGCGACATTTGGGGAAGGCCTATATTCAGCAGTGGACGTTTTTCGGTTGAAATGATGATGATGATGATAGCTTCTGTCAGGCAGCGGCTCCAATGGGTCCTCATATATCCAAGGAATATCATATTAACTAGTAACTTGGTTGTGGAGGTTTGGAGCGAATGCCTCGGTCCATGTAAAACACATCCGTGTTTTTAGGTGCATCCGATATGACTGAAAGTTGACCCCTAGGTGGTTAGGAAAAAGTTAGGGAGATAATGATTAACTATATATTTGATTATAATACTAGCTTTTGCCCGCGGCTTCACCTGCGTACATAAAATATAACCTATGTCACTCAGGAATAAAGCAGCTTTCTATCAATGAAAAAATTTTAGCAATCGGACCAGTACTCTCAGAGATTACCTCCTACAAACAAAAAAAAACAAACTTTACCTCTTTATAATACCAGTGTAGATGACACTAATGTTTTAAAGGCGAATGTTTGTATGTGGGTGCGTATGTGTGTGTGTATGTTTTTACTCCTTTACGCTCAAATGGCTGAAATTTATCTGAAATATGGAACACGAATAGATCATGTCCTAGAATGGCACACTTAGAAACATTTTATACCCTGGGAGTACTACTTACTGTTAACACATGACCACACATTTCTGTTAACACTGAGTGCATTACTTTGCTATAATATTGCCGCTGGCAGAACCTGGTCATTTTAAATTGTTTATTTCATAAATTATAAACAGAATAAACATAACTACATACAGACATCCATTAACTAGCCTGTTGGTCTAGCGGTTAGTGGCCCTGACTGCTATGCCGGAGGTCGTGGGTTCGATTCCCACCCAGGACAAATGCTTGTGTGATGAGCACCATCATTTGTTCTGTATCTGGGTGTAATTTATCTATATATGTATGTATTTAGAAATATATAAGTATGTTTATCAGTTGTCTAGTACCCATAACACAAGCTCTGCTTAGCTTGGGACTAGACGGCGTTGTGTGATAGTTGTGGAATATTTTTATAATTATTATTTATTATTGAAGTCTCGGGGAAAAACTAATTAGTATAGAAACAGCTGTTGTTTACCACATACTAGTACAGATCATCAGGTCCGTAGTTCGTAGCGCAATGTTTCTCTGAATGGTGACATCACTAATTGCGTTTGTTTTATTAGCTTCAAGTGTATAAGTACCACACAGTTTTTAACAGACTTCAAAAAGGAGGAGGTTCTATGTTCGGCTGAATGTATGTTCTTTTTTTTTTTGTATGTTTATCGATTTCTCGGTCAATTGTGGACCGATTATGCATTTTTTTTTTATTTTGAATGAAAGGTTATGCTTCCAAGTTGGCCCCATATAAATATTGTTATGATCTGATTATGAACTTCGAAGATATGAAACAGAACTCCTCATAGGATCACAGCAGAACTGTCGTAACAAGTAAAATTGCTTTATTTATGTAGTCAATGACTGACTGAAAGAATAGAGGGAATATATCGAACTGGTCTGATGATGAACCCTGAAGTTAGTCACCGGAACTCTGTAATAAATTAATTTAATCTAACCGTGTTTGGTATTATTAGAATTGCCATGAGGTGCACTCTGGCTATAAGGTATTTAAGTATGGCTGAGGGGTACTTTTTAGTGGTGGTACCATAACTATAAAGTGTAAAAAAAAACCTTTATAAAAAAAAAAAAATACAACCGACTTCAATAACGAAGAGACAAAACTATTATAGAAACACCGACTTCCAAAATTAAAGTTATTTTACACTTTTCAGTGTTTTTTTTTTACATTGAAGTTGGTTGTATTTTTTTTTGTAAAAAGTTTTTTATTGTTATTGATAGAGTTGCGTTTGACCACTATCTCACCTGATGGAAAGTGGCGATGTGGTCGACGACGGAGCACGCTTGCCTGAAAATAACTCTTGACTTAAAGACCCCTAGGTTGTAGCTATCAGGAAATACGGATTCCGGCAGGAAATTTCACTTCTTAGCTGTACGCACAATGAAAGCGTTCTCAAAATGTCTTGTGTGTATGGGTGGGATGTCCACTATGTACCGATGTGCAACGCATACTCCCCAAAAAAACGATAGAAAACCGACGACCTTCGAAGCTCTTTGAAACTTCGACTCGACGAGTGCATCGATAACAATAATCTTTTTGGCTCGCTACTCAATTGACTCAAGCGCATCAAGCTGGTGTTTGGCAAATCCGTTCCAAATATGTGAGCAGTGCTCCATACACGATTGAACCTGCGATTGATAAAGTTTGAGCAACTGTTCTAGATGTAGTAATTTATTGTGTATGTGTCGACTAATGTTGGTTGTTGCGTGTATTGTATGTATGTTTTTTGTTACTTTTGCATTGCTAATAAAGTATATAAGTTGTCCTTCGATGCACTAGCATGGCGTACAGGGATAATCGCAGGTTGGTACCATGTTCCATTAACAGCGTATAAGAGACTTGGACTCCTCGTACGCCTTCCAAAGGTCCAGGACCCCAGGGTTCTGAGATATAATAACCCATAACATAATAAGAAACGGGTTCAAACCCAGCCAGGCGCATTACTTTGTGTAATTTATTTCATCACCACTGCTCTCAAAACGATGAAGGAAAACATCGTGAGGAAACCGGCATGTCCTTTTTTTTTTTTTTTTTGTTTTCGAGGGGAAACCTTCAAAAGGCGCCTGGACTTTGGGGATAAGTCCGGGGAGTGTGGGATTTTTACCTCACTAAAACCACCACGGTGATCATGCAACCGGCATGTCCTAGAACCAAACATTCGAAGACATGTGACATCCACCAACCCGCACTGGGCCCGCGTGGTGGATTACGGCCCCTTCCCTCTCCTAGAGAGGAGGCCTGAGTCCCAACAGTGGGAACATTATAAGGCCGACTATGCTATAATAATAAAGTATATAAGACAGATGTGCTTGTTAGTTTGCGTGTGATTTATTTTTCTACTATGAAAGCAACCATCTGTTCTGCGAGCAATGTGCCCTACCCATGGCGATTCTTCGGGTTATGTTGGCAACCTTGGTCGATGGGAACGAAAGGCTCTGGAATGGTAACCATGTACCGAAAGACGCAACGTAAGAAGGCCTCCAACAAGATGGACCGATGACCTGGTGAAGGTCGCGGGAATCCGATGGATGCGAGACACACCGGTCGTTGTGGTGGCACTTGTGGGAGACCTTTATCTAACAGTGGACGTCTTTCGGCTGAAATAATGATGATGATGATGATGAATGAAAGCGACATTATTATGTACCATGCGGCAATATATGTAAGTACCTGTCTTTGGGTACAGTAAACATAGTTAAAAAAAAAATCGGTTCATAGGCATTTTATATATCTTTTCTTGAATGCGAACTTTCAACCAATTTTGTCCTATTGTTGGAAAAACTCTCCCTAAACCCATTCTTTTGGTTCCATCGAATCATTGATATCACTCCGCTGTCCGTCTGTCTGTCACCAGGCTGTAACTAATGAACTGTGATAGTCAATTGAAATTTTCACAAATGATATATTCTATTCCCGCTATAACAAAAAATACTAAAAGACAGAATAAAATAAATATCTAAGGGGGCTCCAATACAACAAACGTGATTTTGTTGCCGTTTTTTGCTACGGACTGTACGGAACCTTTCATGATTTCGTTGTATGTGGGATATCATCCAATGACTACTAGCGCTTCTGGGTGGGGCGAGTATGCGAGTCCAAATTGACGACATGACATTTAACATTTTTTTTTTCTTTTTTTTTTGTGAGGCATTTTGTTATTGTTAATTTTATTTCTACTAATTTTTTTGTGTTTAATTTTAGTTTTTAAATCAATTATGTTAATTAATGAATCATGGTGTGCTAAATAAACATATTTTCTTTCTTTCTTTCTTTTCTTTCAAATTGCACTTGGCTGGTTTTTTGTGTTTCGACACAGTCACATATTTGTTAAACCACTCAATTTTAATAAATCTAATCATTCATCACATTCAAAGAATATCACAGATTAAATTTAAATTAGTTCTACTTAAAAGCTTTAATCAGACTATTAATCTGATTAAAGCTCTAGTATTGAAATGCATAAAGTTATTATTACCAATGCATAAATAATGTAAAAACATTATAAACTCGTTTGAACGGGAAAAACTGTATTGTCGGGAAATTCCCAATGACTACGTAGTAAAGAATTGGATGAGTAATAATAACTGTTTGTGTTAATTTATTCACATAGGTACCTATGTAGAACCGCGGGCAAAGTCGCTTGTACTAGCTTCTGTAAGCTACTTTGCCCGCGGTTCTATGTAACCCATCATGATAAAGCTGCATTCTATCGATGAAACAATTTTGTAAATTGGTCGGCCTTTGAATGGGTATATTAATTGCAAACAAAAATGCATAAAACATACAAAAACAACATACAAAAATATAAATATTTAATCTTTATAATATTATGAGCTTCTGCCGTCGGTTTCATCCATGTGAATGTTAGTTATTGCGGACTCATCATGTTGCAAGTCCGCAATAACTGGATGGATGGAGAGGGAGAGGGAGACCAAAGAAAAGATGGATGGATTGTGTGAAGAGTGATATGAAAGAAAAGGAAGTTAATGATAGCATGACGAGTGACAGGGCAGAATGGAAGAAAAAAACATGTTGCGCCGACCCCAAATAACACGGGATAAGGGCAGGAAGATGATGAGTTATTGCGGACGTGAAGTCAAAGATCGAAGCCGAATAAAAAGTCTATGACCATCCTTGGAGTTCAAGCTTCCTCTATACCAAATTTCAGCATAACAGACAGATATATTTATACATTTTATATATTAATTATATTATTATTCATTTTATATATTTAATAATACATTTTATTCCGGTTATTGTACAATGTACGAAAGAGACTAACCTCCAAGATACAAGTAATACTAGTGTGGAGGATAGTGTATTTTATTACATTATGTTATGTTTTTCTGGACAATAAAGGATTATTAGTATTTTTTTTTATTACATTTATAAGTATGGATTAGTACTGAAGTACTAGTATCTGTCGCCTACGTGAAAATCAAAAATTAAAGGGATTCAAATGCTTTTAGGATAAAAAAATCCTATTTGCTAATGTATGATATCAATTGTTTAAGTATTTTATAGTGTATGTATGTAGTGTATTAATTTGAATATATATTGTATACTTGTATTATATTTATTCTATGTTTTATTAGTTGGTATATCTATTCTATGGTCTATAAGTAAATCTATTCCTATATTCGCCTTTTCTCTCTCTTTTATTGCACCTACCACTACTCTTCTCTGCATCACCCAAAGGTTGACTGGTAGAAAATGCCTAAGGCATTAAGTCCGCCTCTGTACATTTGTGTGCATAAAGCATTAAATAAATAAATAAATAGATATCGTCTATCCATGTGAGAAATTTCAACCGAAACCGTACAGTCGTTTGAACTTGAATGAGTATAGATATATACACACACACATACATACAAACTTACGCCTATTATAATTTTAGGGTGACAATAATATTTACTATGATCACGGTAGGCAGGTACGTGAATTATCATCATAACTTTATTTATTTACTTTTTTTTAAATGAAATATTATTCACATTCACACCAACAATTGCATCATTGCTTACCATCAAGTGTGATCACAATCAGGCACTAGTTTATATAATTTAAAAAATAAAACATTGACATAGTATTATGACACTTTTTTTTTTAGGTGGGGAAATCATCTAATGACAAATCACGCACTTGGGTGGAGCGGGAGATAGTGCTAGACTTTTACTGACTAAAAACCCACTTCTGTTCCTTCGTTGCCTTCGTCCCAGGCCCTCAGGTTTCGTTTTCACACTACCCATGGCCCCAGTAGGTTTCGACCCTGCTGGGCCCCTACGATTTGCTGACATCTCCCTGAGGCGCGCGTGGAACAAACAAATACGCGCCGTCGATGGCTTGGGCTCGGTCCGGATGGTTACCGGACGGTCGGACGGCGGGCTACCCATTGCTCACCGTCCGCAAGCCCGCGCCCACGGTGGATTACGTGGACTGCCAAAGAATGATAGCTGTCATTTGAACTTTACGAACTATTTCAGTTTAATTTTCCAAGGAACTTACTTGATATACATACAACAAAAGTGTCACTCTCGTTTGCTAGGCTAAACTACTGAATAGATTTCGATGACTTTTGGCGGAGATAACTTGGCAGGAGAAGAAAAGTGTTAGGTTCAAAGTTTTGCGAGGATGGAACTGTTGTGCACGCCTATATCCATATTATTATAATATTGTTGACTCGCCTGTTGGTCTAGTGGTTAGTGGCCCTGACTACTAAGCCGGGGGTTGTGGGATTTCTAGCCAGAACAAATATTTCTGGGTTTCACTTTCACAATAACCGTGGCTCCAGTAGGAAAGGGCACAGGTATGATTTTAGTAACCTACCCGATTCATTCAGATGAAATTGGTTTATGAATAGAAAAGAGTTAAAAAACCGGACAAGTGCGAGTCGGACTCGCGCACTGATGGTTCCTTACATATTTACCTATGAAAACAATTCAATTCCCAAATTGAGTTATCAAGATTTTTCCGAATCGCAAAAAAAAAAGTTTTGTGACGTAATTACAAATTTACTGTTTTTAGATTTATTACTATGCTTTTGCTTTATTAGATCTGGCTTGGTGCCAAATTTCAGGATTCTGGGTCAACGGGGAGTACCCTGTGAATTTTGATTCCCTTGAGAGTGTCCAAATATGCGTTTTTGCGATATAAACGCTTGTATCTTTTTTTTTTTATTAACTTAGAAGTTTGAATTGTTTCACAGCTTCAAGGGACCCTAGACTTGAGTATATGGTTTTAATTTCAACTCGATACCTCCACGCATTCCCGAGATAAACGGCTTGACAGACAGACAACAAAGTGACCATATAAGGGTTCCTTTTTTTCCTTTTGAGGTACGAAACCCTAAAAAAAACATTATATTCGAGCCGTTTCAGAGGTTTTCGATTTCACAAACACCGTGACACAAGATATGTCTATATCAATTAATTTACAAAGGAATTTCTCTGAAGGTATGAATGCAGTGTTTGTCCTATGGAAACCAAATAACGCCATTAGCACTGGATCCTTGGATTGAAAAACAACATCTAATGGCAACATTATACGGTTCATTTGAGCCTTTTAATTCGGATGAATCAACAAAATTGAATCAAGTAAACACGAAAATAAAGTCACAAAATATCACCATCAATCAAAATGAATCTGGTTGAACTGTAAAGGAAGGACTTAATGTCACTCTCATTTAGTTTTAAAAGGATAATGAAATAACGGAGCCTTAACTTTTAAGAATTATCCTTAAACATTTATGAAAACAACACGTAGTTTAAGCAGCCCTAAAGTTAAGTTAAGTACATCAAGTTAACCTGATTTACGACGGGCATTGTGGCGTAGTGGCGGTGTATTATGAACTATATGATATTATTTTTACTGGGTTTATAATAATAAACATGTATATCATAGTACTTATAAATATATATTTGATTAAAAAAAATAGTTTATTAGAGTTGTCTAGGGATAATAAAATCTGTCAATAATGCATTGTTTTTTAGGGCTCCGGACCTCAATAGGAAAAAAACGGAACCCTTATATGAACACTTTGTTGTCCATCTGTCTGTATGTCTGTCAAGATCCTTTTCCTCGGGAATGGATGGAGGTATCGAGTTGAGATTAAAACTATAATATATTCAGGTCTGCGGTCCTTTGAAGCTGGAAAAAAAACAAACTTCTAAGTTAACGAAAAAAAAATATACGGCCGTTTATGTCGCAAACAACGTATACATTTCAATACTTTCAAGGGAATCAAAATTCATAGGGTCCGTTGACCCAGAATCCTGAAATTTGGCATAAAGCAAGGTCTTATAGCACAGATACAGGAATAAATCTGAAAACAGTAAATTTGTTTTAACGTCATAAAATAAAAAAACTTTTTTGCGATTCGGGAAAATGTTCGAGACTCCATTAGGGTATTGAACTATTAATATTGGTGAATTTGTACAGAACCCTCAATGTACGAGTCGGATTCGCACTTGCTCAGTTTTTATTTCATAATTGGAACTTTACGATATGAGAGTACATAAAACAATTTTTTATTACTGTCTACTGGCTTTTAGTTTCTTCTTTGTAGTTATTGTAAGCTACGTTAAGACAGCGAATGCTTTACGAAGATCGATGGTGGTGATCATGAGATTATCTTAGTTTGTAATAAGATAAAACTGTCAGTTGCAGCGGTTTGTTTTATTCGGTTCAAACATACAGCTTTTTTAGGAGGTGGAAAATCCTACAATGATTTCTCCCACACTTTTTTCTAGGGTTTTTTTTTTAAGGAAATCATCCATATGACTTCTCTCACTCTGGGTGGAGCGAGAGGGCGTGTCAGACTTTTAATGACTAAAACCACAACTATATCCTTCAATTACCCTTTGCGTTCTAGGACTACGGGTTTCCCTTTCAGAAATTCTCCGCGGTCCTAGCTAGGCCTGGGCCCCTTCGGTTTGCTGACATCTCTTTTAGGAGCGCGAGGATCACTACGCGCTGTTGACGACTGGGCTCGGTCCGTCTAATTACCGAAGAGCTGGACGGCGAGCTACCCAGTGCTTGACGTCCGCAAGCCCGCGTCTTCCGTGGCTGGTAGTCGGAGTCGGATTTACGGCGGCTAGGGCGTGAGGACCTTTGTTCCCACACGCGTGCAGCCTCCTTCGCTAGCATTACTGCTTCGCAGAAGGAGGCACCGCATGCCATTCCTCCTCGCTCCGGACCATAGCCTGAACCAGGGCAGCGAAAGGTCGCTGCCGCTAGGGTAGGGCGAGAGGACTTGGTAGACTTTTATTAACTAAAACACAGCTATGTTTCTTCGATTCCCCTTTGCGTTATAGGACCAAAAATCTATTACGATAACGGCCTATTCCTTCTCCTAGAGAGGAGGCCAGAGTTCCAGCACAAGGAACATTACATTATAGTTGATTATCTTATTCAACATAAGAAGTTCAGATCACACATTCTGACACTGATGATGGATGATACAAGAACCATAGCATCGTTACTGGACGATATACTTTATGTGAGAAACTTTATATTTTAAAAACAATGGGATTTTATTTTACACACGGCTGCGCTTAGACAATTAACTTTGCGTTTGATTGACGTCAGGGTAAAATTAAAAGTAATGTAATTATAGCAGCATTGAATCAAGTAGGAAATTATGATTTGACTTTCTGTGATTATTTTAATGAAAGGGAAACAGAGAGAGTAAAAAGGATTTTTATCGATCTGAAGTAATAGATAGATGGTAATTTAATATACATGTATCTATGTATCTATTACTCGTATATATTGTAACTCGTTTTTGCTAGCGGCATCACCCGCGTGGAAGTAGCTTTTCTCCATACAAACTTTAGGCCCCCGTTTCATCCCCTTTGGGTTAGTGTTCCACGCGCGCCTCAAGGAGATGTCAGCAACTGTAGGGGCCTAGCAGGGTCGAAGCCTACTGGGGCCAAGGGTCTGATTCTGAAAGGAAGACTCGGCCCTGGTACGAAAAGCAACGAAGGAACAGGAGTGGGTTTTTAGTCAGTAAAAGTCTGACACTATCTCCCGCCCCGCCCAAGAGCGGGGGATGTCATAAGATGATTTTCTCAAAAAAAAAAAAAAACCCTCAAAGTTACTCTTTAAAATAATTCCGCAGCGCTGGCTTTTCTTACCAGCCTAACAACCGGTATTTAACGTACTAGAAACCATAAAACCTTATGTGTCCACTTACTTCTGTAGTAACGATTATTTTTGCCTACTCAACCGCGACGAATACAGGAGCTACCCTACCGTTAATCCATCAAGTTTTCCGACACACTGCGATACGATCGCTGCTTGTAAAAATTGAAGAGTAAATATATGAATATCGATCACGCTAGTAACTGTTTTAGGGTGAGTAGACATCCAGGCAAGACTATCAATTTAGATATTTTCTTTATTAGGGTTCCGTACCTCAAAAAGAAAAAGCGGAACCCTTATAGGATCACTTTGTTGTCCGTCCGCCTGTCTGTCAAGACCCTTTATCTCGGGAACGCCTGAAGGTATCGTATATAATCTGCAGTCTCTTGAAGCTGTAAAAAATCAGATTTCTAAGTTAACTGAAAAAAAATATACGGCCGTTTATGTTGCAAAAAACGTATATTTCGACACTCGAGGGAATCAAAGTTCATAGGGTACTTCCCGTTGATCCAGAATCCTGGAATTTCGTATAAAGCAAGGTCTTATAGCACAGATCCAAGACAAAGGACAAGGTCTTATATCTTCCGAAGGTCCATAATAAATCCTGCTTTTTAAGACTGAAAAGATTGTTTCAAAATTGTAACAATCCTTGTCTCTACTTCTTCTCTTAATTATTATCTCTTAATCTTGAGCAGTGGTGGCCGAGTGGTAACGGCCCCGACTTACGAGTTGTAGGTCGCGGGTTCAAACCCAGCCAGGCGCATTACTTTGTGTAATTTAGTTCATCACCACTGCTCTCAAAACGGTGAAGGAAAACATCGTGAGGAAACCGGCATGTCCTAGAACCAAAAATTCGAAGACATGTGACATCCACCAACCCGCACTGGGCCCACGTGGTGGATTACGGCCCATTCCCTCTCCTAGAGAGGAGGCCTGAGTCCCAACAGTGGGAACATTAAAAGGCCGACTATGACTATGACTATATGACTTGTCTCTACAAAAGCTTTCAACATTATCAGAAATGATGCTAATGTTGAAGTCCTGACCATTAATAGCATTGTTCAGGCAGGGTACATAGTCATAACATAGTTCTTGGCAACCAGTTCACATAGGCCCCCCAAAACCATAGCTCTATGCCTTTCGAAGGTCCATAGTAAGTCCTGCTTTTTTAGACTGAAAGGAACTCTTATTTTCATAATATTCTTTTGTATTTTTATGCCCCTGCCACATTTTCTCTTCACAATCCTAGGTTGACTGGTAGAGAATGCCTAAGGCATTAAGTCCGCCTTTGTACTTTTGTGTTGCATGAAGTTTTAATAAATAAATATAGGATTGTTACAAAATTGTAACAATCCTTGTCTCTACAAAAGCTTTCAACATTAGCAGAAATGATGATAACGATCGCATTTAAAAATCTGCCACAACCATAGAACAAAACCGTGATGATTTTAACAGTTAGAACAAGAATAGTGCCGTTAAAATAATTACGCGTTTGAAACAGGCCAAGGTCGTCCATTGTTGTTTGTAGTAGATTTTTTCCCATTAATTTTGGTCAGTCAAGGCTCTCCAGCTTAATGAATATTTAAGAAATTAAATTACCATGTTTTCTGAGTGTTCTGTCTATTCATTTTGTTTTACATCGATAAGTGTTGGATTATTTTAGTACTGTATTATTAAATAACATACTATTATGCCTGTACTTTCTCTAAAGAGTTATTTGGATGTGGCGTATTATTAAAATTGTCCTCGTATGATTCAGGTAGTCCACCGTAGGCGTAGGCTTGCGTACGACGAGCTCACCGCTCGCCCGTCCGGTAAAAGTTCTAGCCGAGCCTGAGATGCCGACGGCGTGTAGTGTTCCTCGCGCGCCATACAGAGTTGTCGGCAAAACTGTAGAGACTCAGCAGGGCCGATACGCGCAAAGGCCTCGGGAAATTTTTGAAAAGGAAACCCGTAGTTCTAAAATGCAAAGGGCAATCGAAGGACTGAATTTGATAGCTAACCCTTAGTGATCAACTAACATATTAAACTTTACAAGGTGATATCAAACATTAGCAGAATTTATTGTTTATTTTTTTGTGTTCGAAGATTGTTTTTAGGGTTCCGTACCTAAAAAGGAAAAAATCGGAACCCTTATAGGATCACTTTGTTGTCCATCTGTCTGTCAAAGCCGGAAACTCTCGGAAACGCGTGGCGGTATCGAGTTGAAATTAAAACCATACGCTAAGGTCTGCCGTCCCTTTTTCTTTCAATCAGTCATCGACTACACGTATAAATAAAGAAATTTTACTTGTTACAATGGTTCTGCTGCGATTCTATGAGGAGTTCTGTTCCATATCTTCGAAGTTCATGATCAGATCATAATAATATTTCTATCTCAGAAACTACAAACAAAGAAAACACTAAAAAAAACTTAAAACTTAAAATTTGGCAGGTAGGTTTCTTATAGGGTGTAGACATCGGTTAATAATGAATTTTATGAAACTCCACCCCTAAGGGGGTAAAACGGGGGTCGTAAGTTTGTATGGAGAAACCTACTTTCGCGCGGGCGAAGCCGCTGGCAGAAGCTAGTTTAAAATAATTACTTATCTACATCACGTGTTAACACATACTTACAAATATGAAGACCCATATTTTTTGTGAATTAAGTTTTTAAGTGTTTTGATTCTCAGTCGTTAAAAGTTCACCTTGTGTAGTTATTATTTCAATTAAATATAAATTAAACTTCTTTGAAGGTTGAGAGACAAAAAATTGTAAGCAATTAGAATACAAATTAAATTAAATTCTGATTATAATGAAAGAAAATACAAAATTGAATGAACATTGTTGACATCTTTTCGGTTTGGACTAAGCATTTCGCCTTGTCGCCGACATAGCCCGAAGAATCGCCAAACTAAAGTGGCAGTGGGCAGGACACATTGCTCGTAGAACGGATGGTCGATAAGGCCGAAAGGTTCTATAGTGGCGACCACGCACCGGAAAACGCAGCGTTGGAAGGCCTCCCACAAGGTGGATCGAAGACTTAGTGAGAGTCGCGGGAGTGCAGTGGATGCGAGACGCACAGGATCGGTCGTTGTGGCAACGCATGGGGGAGGCCTATGTCCAACAGTGGACGTGTTTTGGCTGAAATGATGATGATGATGATTTCGCCTTGTCGTTTAATTTTATACCGCGTACATCGAATGACTGGAACAATTTGCCTACTTTTTTTTTTTTTTTTTTAGGTGGGAAAATCATCTTATGACAAATCCCGCTCTTGGGCGGAGCGAGAAATAGTGTTGTGACTTTTACTGACTAAAAACCCACTCCTGTTCCTTCCTTGCCTTCGTCCCAGGGCCCCGGGTTTCACTTTCACACTACCCGTGGCCCCAGTAGGCTTCGACCCTGTTGGGCCCCTACGATTTGCTGACATCTCCTTGAGGCGCGCGTGGAACAGTACGCGCCGTCGACGACTTGGGCTTGGTCCGGACGTTACCGGACGATCGGACGGCGAGCCACCCATTGCTCGCCGTCCGCAAGCCTACGCCTACGGTGGCCGGAAATCGGGATCAGAATCCCGGCGGCGGTTGGGGCGTGAGGACCGTTGCCTCACGCGATCGGCCGCCTCCTTTGCTAGCATTACTGCTTCGCAGAAGGAGGAGGCGGAGGAACAATTTGCCTACTGCGGTTTTCCTGTCCGATTATAATTTAGGCGTCTTTAGGGCTAGAGTGAACTAAGCTCTTAATAAACTAGCGCGCTACACCATCAACGATTGATCAATACTTACCAATAGGTCATGAATTTAAAAAAAGCAACATTGTTGTCTTGTAAAAAAAAAGGTCTAGTTATCTAAACAAAATTCTCTAAACTCTCCTATCACAGGTCTACTGGAAGAAATTTCTTTTGAAGTAAGCATCTTAGAACTCTTATTTTTTTATATCAACTTCATGTAAAGCAGTGGTTCATAGACGGACTTGATGCAACAAGGCATTCTCTACCAGTCAACCTTTGGATTAAAAAAGACAACAATGTAGTAGGTGTGCACAATAAATTAATAAAAGATATTTCAAATAGAATGCATTAGGATTTTTTTCTTTTTTATTTATTTTTTAAACATACGATATAACAAAAAAAAAAACGCTTAACTAATTAAAATTACATAATATACACAATAATACCCTACCTAAAATATGGCGTCAAAAAATTCCTCCGCATCGCTGTCGACTGGAAGTATGCCCAAAAGACTGGCAGCATTGCCACGTTGTATGGCAATGCTTAATTTCTGACGGAGGTAAGAGCCAGCCCTTTAGTCACGCGTAATGCATAATATAATGCATGTATGTATCTTACATAATATAAGATACATACATGTGCTAAAATTAAAAACGAAAAATACTATAAAAAATATTCAATCATTTCAAGCTCATCTTTGTGCACACATAAACCAACAAATATATTAAAAGATCTTGACAGCATACACCATTTTTAAAGGGCTTTTCTTAATTTATTGGGCGAGAAAACCTACTACTTTTTAATAATTTTATTTAATCTACTCGTAATTTAATTTTAATATTTATTATTTGGTTGAATTATAATTGGTTTTATTAATTATGCTTTTGTACTTTTGTTTTTAATTATTATTTTTGATTGTTTTGTAATTTTTTTTTTATTATTATCTTTCAAATTCTTTATTATAATTGTAATGTAAATAATTGTACGCCGTTGACGGCAAGACATAGTGTTCATTTTATATTGACATCACATCTGTACTTTTTGTTTATCTACCTATATTATACAAATAAAAATATCTGAATCTGAAACAAATAAATATATAAAATCATATTCATAACATTTCCACCGACGCTCGATATACGATAAAATAATACTACCCACTAAAAATAAGCGTCACTAAACGTACATTATATTAATACAGCAGATAATTTAACTGTAGATTGAAATATAGCAGCGACATGTCATATAATTTTATCTTAGCTACGAAGTTTCCATTTAGAAGGAACATTGAATCAATAATCATGGTTGGCGCAGTGGTTAAGCGATCGGCTGCTGCATTGCGGGTCGCAGGTTCAATTCCCGTCCGGAACAAATATTTGTATGGCCTACAGAAAGTTGTTCCGGCTCCGGGTGTCTTGTGTATGGGAGTTTACATGTTTATGAACGTACCCACGATACAGAAGTAATTCGTGATGTAGGGTAATGTTTTTTTTTTAATAAACATAGAAAATAAAATAATTATTTTTCCGTATTATAATACACATAATGATGATGGTGAATAATACGCAGAGTAAGTAATGTTCTTATATCAAACTTTGGAGAAAAATATCAAGGTATCAAAACAAAATTAATATAAATAATTATTATTTTTGCTTAATTTTTGTCATTTTAGCTAGTACTTACACTGCAGATATATATTTTTTTATCACCTCACAATGCCGTCTAGTCCCAAGCTAAACAGAGCTTGTGTTATGAGTACTAGAGAACTGATAAGCATACTTTAATATTTCTAAATTCTTACATATTACTATACCCAGACAAATGATTGTGCTCATAACACAGGAATCGAACCCACGACTTCCGGCATAGCAGTCAGGGCCACTAACCACTAGACCGATAGGCCAGTCTATATAAAACAACAAGCACTAAAAACATTACTCATTTTCACACGGACAGTCGCGTAGAAAATACCATCAAATAATAATACGCAACTATTTCGTGATTGATTACATTATTAGAATTTCTAAAAACTTAAAATAAATCTGCTCAACCAAAATAAATACCTATACAATAATACGCTATAATTTTATATTCTCAATCCAAATAAAATAATAAACTGTCAATCATTCTAATATTAATGCTGTCAAATCTCGACCTAGATCGGTCGGATTACGAAACTTACATCACTCAACAAAAGTTAAACTTGGCACGTATTAATGTGCCTATTATGCTAATGCTGACCCACCGTGACAGGTCGGAAGCGTGTCGTATAAAATGTTAAAAACATCGACCCCTGCTTTATATTATTACTGCTATACAGGCGTGTGCAAAAGTGTAAGGTGCCCTTAGTATTTTACATCAATTAACAAAAGATTCCAATACCGTTTTCTGCCAAAATTTGGAAGAGTAATTGCGTTTCTGGGTGTGGTATTGAACAGAGTGGCCAGCTAAATCCTAAGGCAACGAAGGAACAGGAGTGGGTTTTTAGTCAGTAAAAGTCTGACACTATCTCGCGCTCCACCCAAGTGTGGGATTTGTCATTAGATGAGTTTCCCACTTAAAATGTTCGCTCTTACATGTTTAAATCATATATTTTATACTTTACTAATATACCTGTACCTAAGTTTGTACCTACTAACATAATATGGACTTGTATCATTACTATGTACTTGGTCTGAAATATTTTTTTTTCAATTTAATTCAATGACAATCTAGTGGCTTCACTATAAATCGTGGTACTAATACCTACACTAAATTTACAATGGGATATTTTAACTTTGCATAAAACATCTTATTCTTCACTGAAAATACAAAACTTTTTACAATTGTTAAGGGCCTTGTGGCACCCTGATTTGGACAGGTTAAGTTAGAACACAGACCCCCACCGTCTTCTTCGTGTTATTTTTTTAAACCACACAGAAGAGCATGTTTTAGTGCTCAATTATTATTTGTGGTGGAACAAATATACATTTTGTAGTAATAACAGGAATAAATTGAGAAACAGTTAAATAAAATTGGTGTACAGGTATTTAACATTGACATTCAAATTTTTAGCTCCTATATAAAGGAACAAGATATGAGGGCAGGATGGTGACGTTGACGAAAAACACTACAGACTGACTTCAATTAACTAAAAATATAAAGTAGGTTTCTACAAAGTAAAATACTTTTGTACATGACTGTATCGCAATGTTGGCGTATTACGTTTTGGCGTATTATTATAATAGTAATTTGCGTAGCGTGCGTAGTGAATGGGAAAATTAGTAATGACGGCCATTATATAATACGTTGGAGTGCTTCAAAATGTAGTGCAGTATTAGGTATACAGGACGGATTTTCTACTAAATAGGCTCGTAAATTAGCGTAGTGATTGATTAGACCGATGGACTACAAAAAAATCCAAAAGAAAAGACTTATATTGAAAATTTAATTATTATACATATTTCGGCGAACCTGTAATTTTTATAAAGAAAACACAGTTCATCATCTCTTTAGCCTTTTTCTTAACTAGCTTGCAGTCAGCTTCCAGTCGAACTGGATACCCGTGTTTTACATAGAGCGAGTGCGCCTATCAGACCTGCACCTCCCAGTTTTTTTTTTAATTGATATAAACTAGAGCTTGACTGCGATCCCACCTGATGGTAAGCAGTGATGCAATCATTGATGGTGAGGCGCACTAGGTTATTAAGAGCCTATTCACTCTAGCCTTGAAGACACCTAAATTATAGTTGGACGGGAAGACCGCAGCGGGCAAATTGTTCCAGTCCAGTTCCATGGTTAGACTTACTAGCATCTGACTACCTGTAACAACTGTTAAAGATCTACGAATGACAACTAGGACGAAAAAAGACAATACATTTGCGAGCATAAAATATGAGACCATCATTCTAAACTCAGTTAGACAACTATTATTTTCCTAACATTTCCGATTCGTTTTAAAGTATACTTGTCATTTAACTGAATTATAACCTTTTTACACCACCTACTCGATAATGCCCTTTTATATGTCATACAAAATTATAATCATCATCTTCCTGCCCTTGTCCCGTGTTATTTGGGGTCGGCGCAACATGTTTTTTTCTTCCATTCTGCCCTGTCATTCGTCATGCTATCACTAACTTCCTTTTCTTTCATATCACTCTTCACACAATCCATATATAATATAATATATATATTCCACAACTATCACACAACGCCGTCTAGTCCCAAGCTAAGCAGAGCTTGTGTTATGAGTACTAGACAACTGATAAACATACTTACACCCAGACACAGAACAAATGATCGTGCTCATCACACAAACATTTGTCCTTGGTGGGAATCGAACCCACGACCTCCGGCATAGCAGTCAGGGCCCTAACCACTAGACCAACAGGCCAGTCAAACAAACATCGCATACAAACATCGCCTAAAGCAACTACAACGATCTTACCGCGTACATCGAAGGATTGGAACAATTTACCTGCTGAGGTCTTCCGATTCTATCCGATTGTAATTTGGGTGTCTTCAAGGCTAGAGTGAATAGGCTCTTAGTAAACTAGAGCGTAAAAACATGTACTAAAATTTTATAGTAAATGTTGTATAGTTTGTTTCAGAATATATTCTTTTAATTATCTCACAGGTGGTACCTCTAACTTTTATAGTACGAATTAGCACTAATCGTAAAAGACTTAGAACATTGTTATCGAAGGCTAATCAATGATACCAAAACAAGCGTCATCCTTGCCAAAGATCTCCAGTTCACACAATAACAACAAAATCTGCAACTAAGATATTAAAAACAAAACTTAATTACTTTAATAATTGTTTCCTTTGTAAACGCCGTTCTTATTTAACACTGATACTAATCTGTGCTTCGAACAATGCAAGGACGCTCTAAGGTTTTTATAATCGCAGGAAAACGGACTAATATTAAAAACTGGGCAAGTGCGTGTCGTACTGGCGCATGAAGGGTTCCATACTATCTACATAACATTAGACACTACGTTACAACATATATTTAAAAAAAATTACGTATGTTGTATGACATAGGCCATATTTTATGTACGCGGACGGGCAAAAGCTAGTTTAAAGATAAAAACACCGGTCAAGTTCTAGTTGGACTTGCCACAACGGGTCTGTACCGTCCATAGCAAAAAACGGCAAAACAATCAGATCATGTTTGTTGTATGGGAGCCCCACTTAACTATTTATTTTAATCTGTTTTCAATATTTGCTGTTATAGCGGCAAGCGAAATACATCATCTGTGAAAATTTCAACTGCCTAGCTATCACGGTTCACGAGATACAGCCTGGTGACAGACAGACAGATGGACAACGGAGTCTTAGTAATAGGGTCGCGTTTTTATCCTTTAGGTACGGAACCCTAAAAATTAAATATTTTGTTAAATCTTGATTGTGTCACTAGAGGGTTTGTTTTTGCGTGCTTAAATGATACTAATACCTATATATTTTGTGCCAATATCGATGCACTACTACAGAATAGTGCGTCGATTCCTAAATTTTTTGCCTATAATTAGGATAACTAATTTCTCAAAAAAACACTAAGTACAATTAAGCAGAATTCGCGTCGGTCGCGTTTTTATCCTTTGGGTACGGAACCCTAAAATTGGTCACTTACTTTGAGGATCTCAGCAATTAGTTTTAATAGAAAAGGTATTATATTGAAACGGTAAATACTCTGTAATGGTTACTGTGACTGCAATAGGTAATGAATATTATGATGCAAATGAACTTATATTGTACCACAGTAATTTAACTGATTAGATCACCAAGGTAAGTCAAGTCGCGCGGTCGCACCAAGCTGGTGGTCAACGTCCCATTCTCGAGGGCAATGCGCACACTAAACCTGGTGGCTGATAGAATTGATATATTCTCATGTTCACTGAGCGAGTTCGCAAAAGTTACATTATATTTTTTATGTTATAATAATAATAATTAACTGAATTAAATAATTGTATTCTTCTGATAATTGATTGCCCTATATTTTATTTTAATTGAATGTTATATTAATTTTTATTATATTGACTAAGTTATTTTTTTATTTTTGTAAATGTTGTGAATTGGAATTGTATGAAATCGTTATTGTAATTTATATTTTTGACTACACTATCGCATTGGATTGTTCTGTAATGATAGCTGTATGTATGTTTAATAATAAACAATAATAATAATAAACAATAATAAGTATGTTAGTTGAATACAAATAATGTTCAGTAAGGACCCCATTCCTCTCTAGCCCCCCAAATCAGCTTTAAAACCATGAGGTGTTTGCCCAGTAATGGGACAATCAGGCTGACAGTCATTCATTTATTTATTATAACTTTATGCAACGCAAAGACTTACCCGTAAGTAAGGGTTAATTTCATGAAAAAAACGTACGGAGCTACTACGATATTTTTACTTTTCCAAAGAGCTAATTAATAATAAACAAGTGCGAGTCGGACTTGCACACTGAGGGTTTCGTACAAACTTACCTATGAAAACAGTTCAATTCACGAATCGAGTCTCAAAGATTTTTCCGAAACGCAAAAAATTACAGTTTCAGATTTTTCCTATACTTGTGCTATGAGACCTTGCTTTATGCCAAATTTCAGGATTCTATGTCAACGGAAAGTACCTTTGAATTTTGATTCCCTTGAGAGTGTCGAAATATACGGCTTTAGCGACATAAACGGTCGTATCTTTCTGTTTTCGTTAATTTAGACGTTGGATTTTATTACAGCTTCAAGGGACCGCAGATCTGAGTATATTTTTTTAAATTTCAACTCAATGCCTCCACGCGTTCCCGAGATAGAGGGTCTTGGCAGAGAGACAGACAACAATTTGATCCTATAATGGTTCCGTTTCTTCCTTTTGAGGTACGAAACCCTAAAAAGGATACAGGATTGTACCTATAGAAAATGAGGTGCCGTCGGCGACTCGGGCTCAAGCCGAGTCGGGTGGCCAGACGGTGAGCTACCAATTGCTCGTAGTCAGCATGCAAGCCCGCACCTGCGGTGGCGGCGGCTGGGGCGTGAGAATGTCAGTTCCCCACGCTTGCGGCCATCTCCATCGCTAGCATTACTGCTTCGCAGAAGCAGTCAACCGCATCCTATTCCTTGACGCTCCGGACTATCGCCTGAACAAGAACACGCCCCCCTAACCAAGTTATGACCGTTTCGTTTCGATTCTCTTGCTTCGAACGCCTCGAGTAGGCCTCGCCTCCTATTCCTTTGTTCTGACGTCATCTCAACGCTCAGTCACGTGATCAGAACAAAGGACTCGGAGGCGTGGCCTACTTGAGGCGTTTGACGCAAGAGAATCAAAACGAAACGGTCGTAACTTGGCGGCTGCGAGATGTGTAGGTGTAATTACAACTCTATTAAAAAGGTGTGGCATATTCACATGAAATTGTCACCGGTAGGCACTTCAAAGTGACGTTCAAAGCATCAAACTGAACGCAAATAGTTTTTTAATCCTTTATGACAGCTGTAAAACTGATATAGTGTTGTAAAAATGTCTGCTGCGCCGATAAAATTAACTTGCACTGTAAATCATATTTTCTTATCAAAGGGATTTCCTTGTATATTATCTGTTGTGCTAAAAAATTTGGAAGAAATATTTTTTTGGTGGATAATTTGTGTCCCACTACAATTAGGTCATTTTTACTTGTGAATTCGGCTCTAAGGGGTTCTCAGTTTATGCGTTGTTTGACGGCCTGCTGCGGTGTGGATGCGGTGCGTTAGTCGTACTGCGTACGGACAATCGTATTTTTCATACAAAGCGTGCGGTGCGGCAACCGTGCGGCGAACGGACGACAACAGGACGGCAACGTCGCAAGCACCACGTGTTCAATTCGTTGTTAATTAGTGCGGTGTTGAATAGCGCATCAAGGGTAAGACTCCGTTTTCCGTCCGTCTGTCTGTCTGTCCGTCTGTCATCAGGCTGTATCTCATGAACCATGATAGCTAGACAGTTGAAATTTTCACAGATAATGACGTATTTCTGTTGCCGCTATAACAACAAATACTAAAAACAGAATAAAATAAATATTTAAGTGGGGCTCCCATACAACAAACATGATTTGATTTTCTTGTTTTTTGGCGTTTTTTGCTTCAGACGGTACAGAACCCTTCGTGCGCAAGTCCAACTCGCACTTGACCGGTGTTTTTATCTTTAAACTAGCTTTTGCCCGCAGCTTCGCCCGGGTACATAAAATATAGCCTATGTCAATCAGGAATAAAACAGCTTACTATCGGTGAAAAAATTTTAGCAATCGGACCAGTAAGTACTTTCAGAGAGTAATGACTTTTCAGAGATTACTTCCCACAAACAAAAAAACAAACTTTACCACTTTCTAATATTAGTGTAGATAATCAAGAATAATTTTAAATTAAAAAATAACCTACTTTAAGAATAGTTGAGTCGATTCAGTAAACAATTCTGAACATACTACTAACGTTGTATAATGTACACCCATTTTAGTTATACATAATAATAATATAATATTCCACAACTATCACACAACGCCATCTAGTATCAAGCTAAGCAGAGCTTGTGTTATGAGTACTAAACAACTGATAAACATACTTAATTATTTCTAAGTACATACATTATAGATAAATTACACCTAAACACAGAACAAATGATCGTGCTCATCACACAAACATTTGTCCTGGGTGGGAATCGAACCCACGACCTCCGGCTTAGCAGTCACGGCCACTAACCACTAGACCAACAGGCCAGTTAAACATGTTATTAGGATAACTGAAAGTTGTACAACATGTTATTAGAAAACTAAAAATAACAACACGAGCAAATTACACATATGTATAAGTTGAGAATTTATTTTACGGTAAATTAAGCAGAATAATATACAAAATAATACCTTTTAGCGATAACCCCGAAACAAAAAGGTATTTACTATAAAGTTTATTTTCAATAACTAAAACACGATAATATGAACCTAATCTTTCACATAATAATATGAACCTTACCCAGCATACAATAAAGTTCAAAATTCAATAATTCACTTCTCTTATTGGTTTTGTACTAGGTACCAGATTTAAACTAATCACAAAACTATAATAAACTCTCTGACCTACGTAATAAAGTTCTAACTCCCATACATGTAATGTCGGATTGGCTTTGTAGGCGCCAGTTTTCATCTATCGTAGTTAATTATAGAAGTTTAGGGTTCAGCCAAAACATTTTTCTTCCGTACATGTCTCGGTTCCCTTTTAATTAAGATAAATGATTTGGGAACGAGTATTGAACTGGACTTTCTCGAGTGAGAATCTATTATTAGAAGTACAATGAAGGCCAGAAAAAGGGACGCGTGTTGGGTTTTGCTATTTTTTAGGGTAGGTATGCACAAAACGTTTTAAGAACACATTTATTATGCGTGCAGCCAAGGAGTGTAATTCCTTGACGGAGTCTATGTTTCCTGATAGCTACAACTTAGGGGTCTTTAAGTCAAGAGTGAATAGGCTACTTCTAGGCAAGCGTGCTCCATCGTCGACCACATCATCGCTTACCATCAGGTGAGATAGTGGTCAAAGGCGTGCCTATCATTAATAAAAAAAAAGGGTTTCGTACCTCAAAAGGAAAAACGGACCTCTTATAGGCTCACTTTGTTGTCCGTCTGTCTGTCTGTCTGATTATCAAGACCTTTATCTCAAGAACGCGTGGAGGTATTAAGTTGAAGTTTAAACCATATATTTAGATCTACAGTTTCTTAAAGCTGTGAAAAAATCAAATTTCTGAGTTAACGAAAAAAAAAAGTTCCGGCCGTTTATGTCGCAAAAAACGTATATTTCGACACTCTCAAGGGAATCAAAATTCAAAGGGTACTTCCCGTTGATATTATTATACTTGCTTATATTGACCCACTGCTGGGCAAAGCGGGGAGTTTTTTCGTTTCTTCTTTTCAATTCTTCTTAAGGAAGACATACCGTACTGCTATCAGCAAAATTGTACTGTATTTATCCATATTTTGAGGACAGAATGGCTTGTCCTATTGTTTAAGTTATAATTCGTACATTTCTGAAGCCCAACCACAAGCTCTTAACACTATTTATTTGACGACCTAAACTGAACTGTTAACACTAGAAGCGCGGACGTCCCTAATTTGACTTATATCGATGTTCTTCCTGCTCTAGTTAATATTTTCTTTTGCGTAGAATCGCATTTTTTATGACTTGACTGAAATCACGTGTAAACAATAATCACCACATTTTAGAAAAAAAATGCGATTTATTATATTCATAGAACCCCGAAATGGGTCAAATTTAGGACGCCCTCGCGAATGTCTACATCTACTACCTACCTACCTACTAACTACGAAGATCTACTGTGAAGGAGATGGAGCTATTAGGGTGTATAGCTCCATCCTTCTTTTTCGCTCGCCCGCTTGACATGGTAAGGCCCCTGACCTGAGAACTTCAGCGTTCAGTGGTAGACATTAAATTAATAGGAAAACCTGGCTGCGTGATCATTACATCCAAATGTGAGTTGGACACGCTCATCTTTTGTATACGTATAATTTATATGGAATCGACGGAAATAAAAACTTTTAAAGGCTTTTTGTTTAAATGTGTTGGTAAAAAGTAGCTGTTATATAAAAAAAAAATATATTACTCATACTAAAGTTTTGTATACAACTGTTTTGGGACACGAATACTGACAAATAAATGCACAGACTGGACAGGTCCACTCTAACTCTAAATCTGTGTGATTCTTTCCTCTAAAGACCATTTCAGACACGGATAATCCGCATATTCTCATATGATCAGCATATGCAGGCATTAAGTCCGCCTTTGTAATTTATGTTGCATGAAGAATAAATAAATAAATAAATGATTTAGAGTGAACAAATAACCATTTCGACTTATAATATAAGTGGTAGGATATGCGTCACATCCGCGTAAACGGCCAGCGCTTAGCAAAATGCTGGGGCTCATGTACGACAGTGCCGTAACATGTGTGCTATAGGGACTGTAAAAGAATGAACTCTAACTCAGAGTTCATTGTTTCAGTGTTTCTTCTCAGGCTAGTCAGCCAGGAAACACTCACTTCCTCATCTAGCATAAATTGACGAGGGAAAGTGTTTTTTTTTTAACTTCTTTGAAAAATAAATATCATTTGTCAATGGTTTTCGTGAGAAAGAAAAGTAAGGAAGATCTGAATATACAAGTATATGGATAGTGAGGGAGAGGAAGGCAAAAAAAAAGATGGATGGATTGTGTGAAGAGTGATATGAATGAAAGGGGAGTTAGTCATAGTGTGACGGGAGACAGGACGGAATGGAAGAAAAAAACGTGTTGCGGCGACCCCAAGTAATATGGGATAACGGCAGGAAAATGAAGAATGGTTTTCGTGAGCAGGAATATAATTATAATGAAATAGTTAAAAAAATATCGCTTCCATCTTCTATCAGTTTTTGTAATTAAATAAAACCGTTTAATATAATCTTTTAATGATTAATATTACCTAAAAAATATTTACCAAGTGTAGGTATATTATTGTTTTTTTAAATAATTAATTTTTGATAAGCTTGCTATTATCTCGCCTAATGGCAAGCGATGATCTGGTCGACGATAGAGCTCGCTTGCCTAGAAGTAGTTCACTCTTGTCTTAAAATCACCTAGATAAATAGCCATCAGGAAATATAGACTCCGGAATTGAATTCCACTCCGTCGTTGTACGCACAATGAAAGTATTTCTAAAACGGTTTGTGCGTATGGGTGAGATGTCTACCATGTACTTCTGGTGCAACGTATAAACGCATTGACAAAAATTCGAAGACTTCCACGATTAGTGGCACAGTGCCATCTCTCTTTCTACAAGTGTTGTAGTAAGACATTTTTTTTTGCATTACCATAAAATTTTGAATGACTCCTTTATATTTTAAATATATTATGCATTCTGTGTTATTAAATCAATTGTTGTAATTTTGTCGTAAAAAAATTAACAATATGTGACGACAGTTAACATCAGCGCGTATTGTTCCACGCGCGCCTCAGAGAGATGTCAGCAAATCGTAGGAGCCCGGCAGGGTCGAAGCCTACTGGGGCCACGGATAGTGTGAAAGTGAAACCCGGGAACCTGGGACGAAGGCAAAGAATGTCTGACACTATCTCCCGCTCCGCCCAAGAGCGCGATTTGTCATTAGATGGTTTTCTTACCTAAAAAAACGACAGTTGAAATTTTCACAGTGTTTTTGGGACTCCGCACCCGAAGCCAACATCAACAGGACTCTATTTCTAAGCCTCTGTTGTTCGTCTGTCTGTCAGTGTACTGTATCTCATAAAACTTTAGAGGTAGGGAGATAAATTTTTCACAGAATGTTTATTTCTTTAGCCGCTATAAAAATGCTAATAAATAATTAAAATAGGGTTAAAAATTAAAGGGGTTTCCCATCTAGAAACGTTATTTTATCAGCGTTTTTTACGATATTAATATTTATGTACGGAACCCTACGTGTGCGAGTCCATGATTGTAAGATTTTGGACAAGTAAAGATTTTTCGCAGCTTGCACAGCAAGCGGGCCATCAAAAATTTCATACGTTATTACTTCTTCATCGCTAGATTAGAATTGTGATGTTTACTATAAAAGTAATCAACTATTCTAAAAGATTCATCCTTTATGCGGGAACTTTGAGTACCACTTGGCATCATATGCTTAATATAGTGTTTATTAAGGTATAAAGTAATATCATGCTTCGGGATTACTCAAAGGATTTACCGTGGTCTTTTTTTTGGGTGGAAAAATCATCTCGCAAATGCATCGTAGACTTTTACTGACTAAAAACCATTGCTCCAGGACCCCAAGGATCTCTTTCGCATCACCCATGGCCCCAGTAGGCTTCGACCCTGCTGGGCTCCTACGGTTGCTGACTCTGACTGATCTCCTTGAGGCGCGCGTGGAACACTATGCGCCGTCGACAACTTGGTCTCGGTGCAGACTGTTACCAGACGGTCGGACGGTGGGCTACCCATTGCTCGCCGTCTGCTAGCCCGCGTCTATGGTGGCCAGAAATCGGGATCGGAATCCCAACGGCTGGGGTACGAGGGCCGTTGCCTTGCGCGTGCTGCCGCCTCCTTTGCTAGCACTACTGCTTCGCAGAAGGAGGCGACCGCTTGCCACTCCTCTTCGCTCCGGACCATGGCTTGTACCAAGGCAAAACGCGAGAGATCGCTGCCGCCGATCGCCCCCACGAGGGCACGGCGGCGCTCTGCCCAGGCGGGGCACCGTGATCTTGGGATGCAAACGACAACTGGAGGAACGAGGCAGGTTTTAGTCAGTAAAGTGCTGATACTTTCTACCGTCCACCAAGAGCAGTAGAAGTTATGTAATCATTTCTCATCCTAAAAAAATACACATCATATTCATCATCATCATCATTATCATCATCATTTCAGCCGAAAGACGTCCAATTTTGGACACAGACTCCCCAAGTGTCGCCATAACGAACGATCCAATGCGTCTCGCATTTATTGGAGTGTCAAATTTTCAATTTAACAAGTAGTAATAATAAAACGTAATAAGAAAATGTGACTTCGATATGACGATTTGAAAACAAACACACATAAGCCATAAACATTTATATGTTTAAGTAGGTTTACAAGTCATTAAGAAAAATGAGAAAATTAAACATTCATGCTTTACAATGTCCGCCAGTGTAACCACAAAACTACTGTTGAATGAAACCCTCGTCAAGTTATATGGAACATATTTCTTTGAGGTATTAAATGAGAAGCTGGTGAAGCCTAAAATCGGTATATAATACAAGGATGTTTTGGAGATCCAAAACTATCGGATACTCGTAATAAAAATATATCCGTAACCTAAATCGAAACCGATAGAAAGGTTTCGGATAGTTTCGGATAATGACGGAGTTTAAATGACGACCAAAACAATAAAAATCTAGACTAGAAAGTCTAAAAAAAAAAGAAGTCAAATCTTGATATTTGTATTTATTTATTTACTTAATGTACATACAAACACTTAAAATGAAAAGAACAATTATAGGTAGAACAGCACAAAGGAGCTACTTTTGGAGGTTGCTTTATTTTACTTATATAATTTTAAAATCCGTAACCGAAACTAGTAGGTAATTCGAAATAATTTCATATCCGTAACCGTATCCGAATCCGGTATTATATTATTTGTGTATCCGTATCCAGTTTTTTTAGATAAGATAAAATCATCTGACAAATCGCGCTCTTGAGTGGAGCGAGAGATAGTGTCACACTTTTACTGACTAAAAACCCACTCCAGTTCCTTCTATGCCTTCGTCCCAAAGCCCCGGGTTTCACTTTCACACTACCCGAAGCCCCAGTAGTCTTCGACCCTGCTGGGCCCCTACGATTTGCTGACATCGCCCTGAGGCGCGCGTGGAACAGTACGCGCCGTCGACGACTTGGGCTCGGTCCGGACGGTTAGCGGACGGTCGGACGGCGAGCTACTCATTACTCGCCGTCCGCAAGCCCGCGCCTACGGTGGCCGGAAATCGGGATCGGAATCCCGGCGGCGGCGTGAGGACCGTTGCCTCACGCGATCCAGCCGCCTCCTTTGCTAGCCTTACTACTTCGCAGAAGGAGGCGACCGCCTGCCACTCCTCCTCGCTCCGGACCATAGCCTGTACCAAGCCCCGGCGCGAGAGATTGCCGCCACCGATCGCCCCCACGAGGACACGGCGTTGCTCTGCCCAAGCGGGGCACACCTCCACCGTGTGCTCCACCGTGTCCTCCGGGCGGTCCACACAGTGGCGACACCCGGGAGTCGCTTGCGCACGATTCCGGTGCAGGAACTTATCTGAAATTTTATACCCATAACTACCTTGATATAATGTTATAGAGTTTTTATGTGTAACAATTTTAATCATTTCAGTTTTTATTACAATAAAATTACGTTTTCAATTTAAATATGCAATCTACAATTTATAATATTAATTATAAAAGCGACTCATTTTTTTGATAAATGTGCTGTTCAAGCTTATGTCGTTTCGTGACATGTTTTAAATTTTCCGCCACTTCACAGACTGTCAACTTGCCATGTCACGCCAGTATTTCAAGGTTAAATTTGATGTTAAATATCCCAATATAAGTGTCAATCTTATTATCATGTATCGGGCACAGTTCCAATTCTAGCTATAAAATGATTTTCCGATAGCGTACGAGGAGATTCGGGAATAACACTGAAATTACACTTAGACCTAGGGGATTTCGAAGCCAGTTGCAGCCCGCAGTAATGTTCATTACTAAGACCTGATTTTGAGCTCGGAAAATTCACGAGCTCGAGAAGCTTCAAGGTTGATTATACCGGTACGTAAATTCAATAAGTACTTTTATGCAACACTATTATACAGGGTGTTTAGTGCA
This sequence comes from Mythimna pallens, assembly GCA_961205895.1. Taxonomy (NCBI): domain Eukaryota; kingdom Metazoa; phylum Arthropoda; class Insecta; order Lepidoptera; family Noctuidae; genus Mythimna; species Mythimna pallens. The sequence continues at coordinate 4,898,691 of OY540830.1, forward strand.
TCGAAGAAGAAGAACAAGTCATCTGCTATCCTTTTGGACCCCTAAGTCCAAAAGGATAGCAGATGACTTCTGCCGTCGGCCATTTCAATTTGGCACACAATGCACCAAACAGCCTGTATAATCTTTAAATATAAAAGGAGAAACTGACTGACTAACATATCAACGCACAGACGAAACTGCTAGGACTAGGAGCATGAAATTTTGCACAAGGTTTCCTTTTATAACGTAGGTGAGCATGAGAGGATTTCCCAAAATTCACTCCTTAAGGGGATGAAACGGGTGTCCAAAGTTTGTAAGGAGTAACCTACTTTCTCGCGGGCGAATCCGCTAGTAGACGCTAGTTCCTTACAAATAGATTTAGGACAAGTACTGTTATTGTAGGAGAGCGGTGTAGGTCCAGTGGCAAAAACTCTTACTCTTACGAGTTGCACGTCTTAGGTTCAAACCCAGGCAGGTTCTACACGTTGTGTAATTTATTTCATCGCCACTGCTCTCAAAACCGTAAAAAAAACCTATCACATCCAAAAATTCAAAGATTGCTGGATGCAACCCATACTGACTCCACGTGGTGGATTACGGTTTATTTTCTCTCCTAGAGAGGAGGCCTGAGTCCCCTGAGAGAAAAACATTATAAGCCTTTTTTTGAGGTGCGCCTACAGTTTTACTGATATCTTTATGAGGCGCGCTTCGACTAGTCGGGCACGGTCCTTACCGGACGGGCGGATGGCGAGCTACCCATTGCTAACCCGCGCCTACAGTGGCTGGGGATCATGCTGCAACTCCTGACGCCCAGGGCCTCTCCTGTGGCAGCGATTATAAGGCGGTCATACTTTTTTATTTGTTCACAATTTTTTTTTTAATGGCGACTGTAAACTGTTGCATTCAAGGAAAAGTTTCGATTCATTTTATCTAACACGCTAATCAGTGCTCATTTTGTATTTTCTAATAAGAAATTAAGTTCTTAGAATATTTCAAAGTAAACACCGTCATTATTTTCAACATGAAACAAAATGTTAGCTGATAAAAGTCGTTACCTTTTTCATGCACTTAAGTGTATTTTTTGTAAATAGTTTAGGTAGATTTTTACCCAGCATTGAGGAATAACAAGCTACTTAAATTTAGATTAGACTATAAAAAACCTAAATCTATTCTAATATGAGAGACTTATACTGAAAAATTTGTTTGTTTGTTTGGATGGACACGCTAATCTCAGGAACTACTAGTCAGAATGGAAAATATTGTACGTGTTAGACAGTTTTGGGCACGCCACAATTATGGCGGTAAGTCCCCTCTTTGAGGCGTGGTTGGAAAGACCTCATGGGGTCCTCACCTTCCGCATGACGCAGGTTCTCACCGAACACGGTAAGTTCGGGAAGTTCCTGCACCGGATTCGTGCGGAAGCGACGCCCGGCTGTCGCCACTGTATGGAACACCCGGAGGACACGGTGGAGCACACGGTGGAGGTGTGAACCGCTTGGGCAGAACAACGCCGTGTCCTCGTGGGGGCGATCGGCGGCGGCAATCTCTCGCGCCGGGCCTTGGTACAGACCATGGTCCGGAGCGAGGACGAGTGGCAGGCGGTCGCCTCCTTCTGCGAAGCAGTAATGCTAGCAAAACGCTTCGCTTCGCCCAAGAGCGGGATTTGTCATAAGATGATTTTCCCACCTAAAAAAAAGGTGTTAGACAGTTTATTTAACGAGGAAGGCTATAGGCTATACAACATTACGGTACGACCAATAATAACGGAGTAGTAACCAAAGAAGCGGGTGAAACCGCGAGTGACAGCTAGAGTATTACATCTATCTTAGTGTTACTTACAATTATTTGGAAACACGAAAATGTATTCTGTATAAGCACTGGACGTGTGCGTACCTGAAACAAAAAAAAAATATTATATCATAATTTGAAGTAATATAAACTGCCAAAAGAAATTCCTATAATTATATCATTTGCTCAGGTCTAGTGCAGATATAGTTCGTTATAATCTATTGAATGAGTGCTCTTCGTTACTGTGATCGGTAATATTAACCTTTGTGAATAATAATAAAATAATATTCCACAACTTATAACGCCGTCTAGTCCCAAGCTAAGCAGAGCTTGTGTTATGAGTACTAGACAACTGATAAACTTACTTATATATTTCTAAATACATACATATATAGATACCGACCTCCGACGACCTCCGGCATAGCAGTTAGGGCCACTAACCACTAGACCAACAGGCCAGTCAAAGTTAAAGTGAATCTAAATAGATGTTAAAAGTACCTTTATCACATCACACTAATATTATAAAGGCGAAGTTTGTGTGTGTGTATGTTTATTACTTCTTCAACAAACGGATTTGGAAGCTGAATGGATTTGAATGGGCACAAGGTAGAGGTAGATAATGTCCTGGAATAGCAAATAATATACTTTTTATTCCAGGAATATATTCCGTTGGTACAATTGTTTACTTTACCGCGGGCGAGGCCATTGGTAGCAGCTAGTTAAATAAAATGAATACAATTTATTATTGTTTTTTAAATCGTAATATTATATCTTTATAAATAAAAGGAGAAACTGACTGAATGACATATCAGCGCATAATCAAAACTAATGGGACTAAGAGACTAAGAGCGAGAAATTTTCCACAAAGCGTCCCTCCATGATGTAGGCGAGCACTTAGAGAGGATTTTCCAAAATTCACTCCCTTAGGGGATGAAACGGGGATCCAAAGTTTGTTTAATAAACTTTATATCACAGGTACGTTATTCTTTTATCGAAAACCGGTATCTATTCGTTTATAAATACAAAGAAAACAACAAATACGTAGGTACCTATAATATAAAGTGTATTTGAACTTATAATTCCAAGTCGATCCAAAGATAAAAACTTCTAAGCAAACCCGTTTTAAAAAACGGCAGTTCAATATTTTTTTTTTTTTCAGTTTCAGTTTCATAGGTACCTACAATATAGATAACAAGCTCCCATCAGCGGTCACGGCTACATGAAAGTAGGAAATTATTCTAATGGATACTTCCTGAATGAAAAGTATCAGATGTGCTATTTTTATCTAAATTGGTTCAGTAGTCTAAGAGTGAAGGAGTAAATAACAAAAAGCCGAGAGTTTGTAGGTATATGTGTAACATACCTATACATACATACGCACATATTTTTGCCTTTATAATATTAATGTGATTGAAGCAGGTTATGTCTAGCAGAAATATAAAAAAAAAAACAAAAATACTTTTTACAAAAAAAATACAACCGACTTCAAAGTAAAACAAACATTGAAAAGTGCAAAATAACTTTCATTTCGGAAGTCGGTGTTTCTATAATAGTTTTGCCTCTTCGTAATTTAACACCGACTTCAAAAATTAAAGTAATTTTGCGCTATCCGTTTTTTTTTTTACTTTGAAGTCGGTTGTATGTTTTTTTGTAAAAAGTTTTTTATTTTACACTTTTTAGTTATGGTACCACCGCTAAAAAGTACCCTTCAGCCAAACTTAAATACCTTATAGCCAGAGTGCATCTCATGACAAATCTAATAATCCCAAACATGGTTAGATTAAATTTATTACAGAGTTCCGGTGGTGGTGGGTCTTCAGGCTTCATTATCAGATCAGTTCGATATATTCCCCGTCTTCTTTCAGTCAGTCATCGACTACATGTATAAACAAAGCAATTTTACTTGTTACGACGGTTCTGCTGTGAGTCTATGAGGAGTTCTGTTCCATATCTTCGAAGTTCATGATCAGATCACAACAATATTTTTATGGGACCAACTCAGAAGCATAACCTATAAATCATAAAAAAAACAAAATCGGTCCCCAATTGACCGAGAAATCGGTGAACATACATAAAAATAAAATACATGCAACCGAACATAGAACCTCCTCCTTTTTGAAGTCGGTTAAAAATATCTATAGGTACGATAAAATTGAAGTGTCTATTTGTTGACATATTGTTGAAGCAAATTGAACATTGAAAAAACAATGTTTTTTTATTAAATGTTTTATGAAATTTATATTCAATAAATATATTTTTTTTTTATGTCTGTCAGTCTGCCTGTTTGTTCAAACTAATGTCCAAAACGATTGGACCGATTTTGCCGGGACTTCCACTGATAGATAGCTGAAGTTATAAGGAGTAACTAAATCAATTTTTATTACCACGCTTTTATTAGTTTCACCTGTATGTATGTATGTATGTTTGTTTGTTTGTAACCGACCCCTTTGAGCTCGATTTGGTCCTACTTTGAACGATCAGATTTAATTCAAACTTTGCACACCTGTCAAAGATCGATGACAATGCAATAATCCGATCAAAATATCAGATTATCCTAATTAGATTCGCCAGGATTAATTAATTTCTAAAAAATGAAAAATAAATAATAGTTTAAAAAAACTAAAAAAACACGCTTTTATAGAAAATCCAACTAAAAAAATAGAAAATAAAGTTTAATAAATTTGGATTAAGAATAGTGTACATAAGAAATAAATGTATATTATTGTAAAAAAAGCGTGGGGTGCATATAATGTCAATAATTATGAACATTTTATTGACAGATGAGTAGAAGGATCATCACTTTGATAATATCTTAAAAAACACTTTGAATGCACCCCACGCTTTTTTACAATAATATACATTTATATATGATCAAACGAACTTCCAAGTGAAGTTGATAGACTCATATCTTCAAATGAAGCAACTATCATAATAATGATCGAACTTCACTTGGAAGTTCGTTTGATCATATATTATAATACGTTGCTTCATTCTTCAGATATGATTATAACAACGTAGTTTCCCTACTTACTCGGTAACCTTCGCACATTTTTCAAAGATTTTTTAATTTTAAAACTTCTTAGTTCCATACTCTCAATATATCCACCTCGCGTCGTTTGACGTTTAGCTCATTTTTTTTAGAGTCAAGTTAATGGTATGACACAAAACTTTCTGTTTATAATCTGGGAATCGTTCAGTATTAGGGAGGGAGGGAGCTCATATCTTCAAATGAAGCAACTATCATAATAATGATCGAACTTCACTTGGAAGTTCGTTTGATCATATATTATAATACGTTGCTTCATTCTTCAGATATGATTATAACAACGTAGATGTTGAGAGTCAGAAAGTTTTAGGATGGAGAGAAATAAACTATAAGGTTGAAAACATTATAGTTCTATTTTTATAAACAAAACAGTCTTGTAATTGTTACATCTTCGTAACGAATAGATATCTATCTATATCTATTTTTTTTTAAATTAAGGGAACTTAACATTGATAACTTCAAACTTAAAATTAATTATCATTCTGTTTAATACAACTCGATAATTATGATATTATTATGGTTAATCACGATTAGACTTCTGATTGTAGGCAAGCAGAACTGGCAAAATCACCTTCGTTAATAACAGACCTGTTACAAAACCGCTTAAATGAGTTAGATGAATTAGTCCACCCAGCGGTCTTGCGAATTATTTCTATATTAACCCCTGCCAAGCTAGCAGCGGAGGTAGACGCGTGTCTTGTGCTATGCGCACTGAACACACTTATGTCAACGCCACTCTCAGATACCATTTGTTTTATCTATCTGCTGATGGTTTGTGTAGTGGCAAGTTTGTGTGGCTATTTGTACGTTAGTAACAAACTGTTTGTACTCTTAGGTCTATTTTTGATTGTGCAAATATAATCTGAGAGTACTGTTGCTAGGCAAATGGGAATATTTTCTTTGAAGTATGGCAGAAACCAAACAGGCTGTTCCCTACCAGGTGCGGATATCTTGATGACGTCTACTATTACAATTTTTATGCCATTTTTTGAATATCGTATGTTCTCAAGTTTAATTAGGAAAAACATCTGTACCCTGTGAGCTATAAAAATAGCTAAAATAATTATCAGTTTCTTTTGTGATTTTTTCCAGTGTCAGCTCCTTCTCCTTGTTAGGGAACCATGTACTAATGAAATTTAAAACCAATTTTTGGGAATTCCAGGTGGTAGCAATACGTGGGTCTTGAAGGCCTTAGTTTGTAAGCGCCTTTCAAGAGACTCATCCGAACCAATATTATATTATTATTATTATTATTTTTTCTTATTATTATTGATAGGCTCGCGTTTGACCACTATCTCGCCTGATGGTAAGCGATGATGTGGCCGATGGAGCACGCTTGCCTAGAAGTAACCTATTCACTCTTGACTATATATATGCCTAAGAATACTGACAAAGCTGAACGATGAGAGTTCAGGCTACCATACGCACATCCATTATTAAATTTTGAAGTTAAGAATGACAGTATAGAAGATATAAGGTTTTTTTTTTTTTTTTTAAACTTAGTTTTGTTTACCATACAATGTTGCCACTAAAGGTTGAGTGAGGTATTGAATTGCTGTATGGTACTGTTAGAGAGGAATGATAGCAGTGTAGCTAAGTCTGTACAGGCACCCCGTCGGTTGAAGGCCTGCCGCCGGAGAGCTTCGCTAAACCTAAGGCAAGGTTCCTGTGCAGGGGATGACACTCCCTAAAATGAGATTGAATTTCAGAAACTATAAGGCTTTGCAATAATGGGAACCAAGGTTGTGATGGCCAGTAAGGATAAAATAATATACCATGTGCATTATCATTGACAATTTTTCTAAGGTATTTCAACATAAGGGAGAAAGGCAGAAAAGCGTAAAAGAAATAAGCATTCCAGTCTGCTGTAAATGCGTCGACGGATACTGCGTCAGGATCTTATTTCCATGAAATGAACTTGGTACACTTAGTGTTATCTCGAGTTGCAAATAAGTCTATTTCAGGTTGGCCAAAGAATTTTACTATGTTTTGGAAAGCTTCATCAGAAAGGGACCATTTAATGTCCGGATTGACTATTCTAGACGCAGCATCTGCATGTTTTTTTTTTTTTTTTTTGGTTTTGACTTAGGTATGTTGCATATACCCAAAGGTTGCGCTGCTCATACCATTTCCAAAGAGACCTGGCCAAGTCGTTTAAGTGGGGGTATTGAATACCTCCCATACGATTCACGTAGTTAATAGCAGTGGTATTGTCCATGCGGAGTAATATTGCACAGTAGGTTACATCACTAGTAAATGATATGAGTCCTAAATAGGCTGCCATCAGTTCTAAGTAATTGATACGAAATCTCTTCTGTGATGACTACCATTTACCATTTACTTGTTCGTTCCTACATACAGAACTCCAACCTGATCTCGACGCATCTGTATATATTTCGATCTCAAAATTTGGGTGTCGCATGAAATTGCGTGCTGTATCGATATTTGTCGGCCACCAAAACAAATCCTCTATTATAATATCGGATAAAACAATTTTGATTTCATAATTATTATTATGCTTGCGTTCTTTGCGCAAGGAACTTTTGTCACTCTAATAACTTAGTGTATACCCAAGCGTACTTCACGGCTGGGCAAGCGGTGACTAATATACCAATAACGCGGGCTAAATCGTAAATCGAACATGCCTGCAATTTCGTAAACTTAGTGACCAGCTTTGCAATGTTACGGCGCTTATCTGCTGGTAATACTATATAAAGACTTTTGGTGTCATAACAAAATCCTAAGTAGGTACTTGCAGGATTATCTCGGTTTTAACTGCCTTTTTTCGTAATTAACAACACAGCCAAGAAACTCGAGTAGTTTCAAGGTTTCATTTAGATTTTGAAAACACAATGTTATAACTATCTCCAATACATAAAAATCATCTAAATAAGAAACTCATTAAAAACCGCGACGTCTGAGATAAGCCATAGCTTCCTCTATAACATTAAATCGAAATGTGTTAGTTTTAAGCGAATTATTTGGTTGGAATTGAAATTTAAAATATCTGCGGTCAGAAGGCCTAATGGCTATCAGGAAATATGCGTCTTTTAAGTCGATGGTGGCAAGGTATCCATCGCGTGGTATTAGTATGCAAGTTGTTCGATAATCCTCCATTTTAAAATGTTCATTCTCGATTAGTTTAAGGGTTTTAGATTCAATATAGAACGTTTTTCACCATTAGGCTTAGGCGTGAGAAATATTTTGGATATAAATTGGTCTTGGGTCATGCTGCACTCTGAGATAGCCCGTAATGACTTTAATCTATCAATGACTTTCATCATATCTAATTTATCAGTTTGTGATGAACTATTTTTAGGTATAGTTGACTGATTCACAGGCGTATGAAAAGGTATTGGGTAACCATTTTTTAACCAATCGAGAACACACACAATCTACCCGCACGCACCTGTGTTAACGGTGAGTCTGCACGAGCGCCCGAGGTTTGTCCTGCATCGTGGCGTGTAGTGACGGCTGTGTTGGCGACGAGTACGGGTGTCGTCCCTCATTGTCGTCGTTGGCCTCCTGTGTGTACCCCGCCCCCCCCCCGCCCCCTGTTCGCTGGGAACCGAGGAGGCGGGTTCCAGTTACCCTGATAAGGAGGACGGGTTGTTGTGGTGAAATGTGAGTCGTAGAATAGACGACAACCATTGCTTAGATGTTTTAAAGCTTGAACCTTATTATCGCTCTTTAATAGGAGATCCATACCTCTGTTGATGGCAGTGATACCTGTATCCAGCTGCCTTTGAGATGCTGTAAGTGCCTTGTCTCGGTTACGCACCATGTCTGGTACCGCTGCTGAAATTTCTGCATTCAATTTTGGTGCTTGCAAGAGCCTTCAGTTGTCTGGCATAGGGTAATCCTTCATGAGCATGTCTTTAGCGTCTTTAGACATTCTCTTCTTTAGTAAGGGAAGCCATAATTGTGATCAATTGTTGTGAATAATATCACCATAGTCAGGTGAGTCCGATGTGGATTTACCGAAGGCTGACAGTAGGTCAGGGTCTAGCTCGGGTTCTGCGTTACCGCTGGTTCCTCTTGACAATGTTCCTCACGATGGACATCGCCTGATTCCAATTCCACCTCATGCAAATGTCGGGTGGTAGGGATACTGGTTGCATGCTTTCTTTATCCTTGTACAAGGTTAGGTCAAGATCTTCGTTACCTAAAATTACGATTTGCAATTTAGGTTGTGAAGATAACAACTTTTATAGTAGTATATTAATGGTGCTATAGGTAGTTGCACTGAGTTGCACGATAACGTTACATCTCTTTTAGATTGTACGTATTTTGTGCGTCATTGTCATCGTTGAAAACTCGCAGTTAAACGTCAAACGACGCGAGGTGGATATATTGAGAGTATGGAACTAAGAAGTTCATACTTTCAATATATCCACCTCGCGAAGATAGATAGATAGACTTTTCTTTCTTTTTCTTCTAATTTACGGATATTTTTAAACATAATGCTCAATTTTTGACAGTGTGCTCCTTTTTGGCATGTTGCTTGCAGAGCACATGCGACAGTTACCGCGCACGAAAAAGGAAATGAGCTAAACGTCAAACGACGCGAGGTGGATATATTGAGAGTATGGAACTAAGAAGTTTTAAAATTAAAAAAACTTTGAATAATGTGCGAAGGTTACCGAGTAAGTAGGGAAACTACATTGTTATAATCATATCTGAATAATGAAGCAACGTATTATAATTTCTTATGTACACTATTCTTAATCCAAATTTATTAAACTTTATTTTCTATTTTTTTAGTTGGATTTTCTATAAAAGCGTGTTTTTTTAGTTTTTTTAAACTATTATTTTTTTAGAAAAATAATTACTCTTCTACGCAAAGAAAAAAACTTCTTGAAATTCTGACCAGATCGCAACATCGAGTCTGATGCGGATAAAGTCGCTGGACCCAGCTATATTTGAGTTATTCCCGATCTCTTTAAGTCATTTTGTTTATTCTTTTTGATTTAAAATTAGAAAATTAATCTTACTTACCTACTATACCTTCAGTAGATACAAAATTTGCACAAACAAATCTAAAACATTTCTTGACTCTCTTAAAATTTTCTTCGCCTTCTATTAAAATATTTATGTATTAAAACAGTTTCTCTCAAATAAAATTACTTTTTCAACGTATTCTAAAGACGAAAGTACGTTAAATTCAACATTTTCATAAATCAAACAAATTTCTAACTTAAAAACGTGCTATTAGGCTTCATTTTCCTACAAATGAGTCCCTTTAATTTGTCTCAGACGATATAATCAGATATATTGTTGAAGAAAATTGAACCTTGAAAAATCAGGGTAAAGTCTACAATCAGTTGAGAGAAAATTGAGAGAAATGTTTGAATAGGACATGATTAGATTATGACAGGCATCGTTGTAATGGTTTGTGAATGAAAGAAAAGTCTATTTGAAATGAAAATTGTGCAATATTCTTGAAATACAAATAAAGGGATGATAATTAGGTCTTTCTTTGTATTAATTGCAGATTTTTAATCGACTTCAAAACATTTAGAAGCTTTTCAATTCTTTATTATTAAACGTAGCCACATCTCGTCACGGCCTGGTCACATCTTCGGTCTTAGCGGGGCGTCATCATCTCGTGGTGTGCAAATATTTTCATACTTTTGACCTTACCGCTCGCCGCCCCGTGCTTAGCTACCGCTCACAGCGGCAAGGTCGTGAACAGGCCGTAAGAATTACTCCAGTATCGTGGTTGCGTTCACAAACATGTAAACTCACATACACAAAACATCCAGGACCCATAACCACTATGTGTAGGCTTTACAAATATTTGTTCTGTGCGAGAATTGAATCCACGATAACCTCTAGATATAAAAGGAGAAACTGACTGATTGACATATCAACGCACAGCCGAAACTACTGGGACTAGGAGCGTGAAATTTTGCACAAAACTTCCTTTTAGAACATAGGTGAGCACTAAGAGAGTATTTCCCAAAATTCACCCCCAAAGGGGATGAAACGGGGGTTCAAAGTTTGTATGGAAAACCTACTATGACGCGGGCGAAACCGCTGGCAGAAGCTAGTCTATAATATAATCCAAGTATTATTTACTACACACTAATTTATATCTATATATAATAATATACATATATTTATTTACCTCACACCAAACAAACTGATTAACATCCGTAGACTCATACCCCAAGGTTCAGTTGAAAACCAGCTTCAGGCAATTGCGCTATTTGGCGCAGCCGTGAGACACACAATGTTGATATATTTTTAAGTTTTAGTATTTGAGTTTCTATATTATAATTATTATCTCATTGTGTGTACCTATGTGCCAAATAAACGTGTTTTCTTTCTTTCTTCGATTCTTCGCCTTGCAGCAAATCGCTCAACGACTGCGACATTCCTATACGTACCTTACCACCAGATTTTTATATCTATTTTGTAACTTAGTAGCTCTAATCTCTTTTTTTTCTTTTTAGTTTGAGTTTTAAAATCAAACAGACTCGAAATAAATCGCATAGAATATCATCATTCTCTCGTTTGATAAATGGCATAAATTGTTTTATGCTACGCTATCGCCTTCTAATTTTCCACTTTCTGTAATATCATTTAAAACTGTTAATGAACGACCCTCAACCCTCATTAGTAAGCAGAACTTAACCAATAAACTCAACGAGCGTTTTTCTCAATAAATGAGAAAAATTCTAAGCGCTCTTGATCTTTGTGCGTAATTAAATTAAGTCATATATCTAATATATAAAATTCTCGTGTCACAGTTTTCGTTGCCATACTCCTCCGAAACGGCTTGACCGATTTTAATGAAATTTTTTGTGCTTATCCGGTATCTATGAGAATCGGCCAACATCTATTTTTCATCCCCCTAAATGTTAGGGGTAGTCCACCCCTAAAATTCTTTTTTATTTTTTAGACAAGGAAATTATTTATATGGCAAAACAACGTTTGCCGGGTCAGCTAGTATATATATATATACTAGTGGGTACTAACAAGAATAGTGAATTGTGGCACGAAAAATCGCCAAACTTAAGTGGCAATGGGCAGGGCAGATTGCTCGCAGAACAGATGGCCGCGGCCGTTGGGGCCGAAAGTTTCTGGAGTAGCTACCGCGTACCGGAAGACGCAGCGTCGTAAGGCCTCCGGCGAGGTGGACCAATGACCTGGTAAGAGTTGCGGGAATCTGATGGATGCAAGACGCACAGGACCGTTCATTGTGACACTTGGGTGAGGCTATGTCCAACAGTGGACGTCTTTCGGCTGAAATGATGATGATGATGATGACCACGCATCGGACATGTACACGCAGCGTTGGAAGGCTTCCCACAAGGTGGACCGGTGAGGGTCGCGGGAATCCGATGGCTGTGAGACGCATAGGAAGGGTCGTCGTTATAGCACAGTATAGATATGGAACAGTACGGAAACTACCTACAAATGTTTGAAACGTAACGTTCACACAAACATACGCATCGACGAGACTCCTAGGCGTTTCTCGCGGTCCTGTCAGTAGCGAATGCCGCTTAAGAGTCTCGTCGATGCGCATGTTTGTGTGAGTGAGCCGTTTCGAACAGTAGGAACGAATTTGTAGGCAGTTTCGATACTGTTCCATTTATCTTTACTGTGGTTATAGCGTATATAATTTGGGGAGGCCTGGATCTAATAGTGGACGTCTTTCAGCTGAAATGATGATGACTAACAAGAATTGTATATAGGTACGCACTATCTACAAACTATTTTAAATTACTTATTATGCTTTAAGCTATGCTTCTGGGTTTAACTGTGGGTGTGGTCCACACAATGGTGACACCCTGGCGTTTCTTCCGCACGAATCCAGTGCAGGAACCTCCCGAACTTACCATGTCCGGTGAGGACCTGTGTCATGCGGAAGGTAAGAACGCCGTGTTGCCTTTCCAGCCACTCCTCAAAGAGTACTTACCGGTATAAGTACGGCGAGGCGGCTACGAGTCCAATATAATAACGCGTTTCGAGTAATACTGGGTTGCCGCGTTTCTGTTGTGAGTCGGGGATGTTCGCGGATGCGCGTGTTCCGGATTTCGGCTCACTACTGCGGCTGCGAATCGCATCACTGATGCGTCGGATGCGCGACAGCCCCAATAGCCTCGTGGCTACTGTAGCTGGCAGGGTGGATGGCCTAATAATAATAATATAATAATAATAATAAATTTTTATTTTGGACAATCAAGAGTCCATAAAACATTGCACATACAAAAACAAATTACACACACAGAAACAAACTACACACACAGAAAACAATGGTGGCTCACTTTCAGGTATGTGAAGTAGGCTTATTGTATTGTATTGTATTGTATTGTATTGTATGTGTTGTATTGTAGAGATCCATATTATCAGTTACATAAACTGAATATATGGTTCTCTGGTCTGATAATAAAGTTTATTTTATTATTATTATTAATGCGCAAACACAGGTGCACTCACTATTCCTTTGCACTAATAGTCCGACTGGTCGACAATCGAACACGATTGAGGAAAGATTAGGCGCAGGACTTAGGAATTTTTTTATGATATAAACTAGTGTTTGACTGCGACTCCACCTGATGTTAAGCAGCGATGCAATCGATGATGGAAATTCTCCATCATCGATGTGCACTAGTTTATTAAGAGTCTATTCCTATATATATAGTCTATTGTGCCTTGAAGACACCTAAATTATAATTGGACGGGAAGACCGCAGCAGGCATGTTGTTCCAGTCCCTCGATGTACGCGGTATAAACGACGAGGAAAAACGCTTGATCCGGACCGTAGAGGTTTCAACAACGTAAGGCGTTTAGCGTTTCGTGAGAATACACAGAAGTATTTAAAAAAAAAACAGATCCAAAACGCCAAATAATTTTAAACGGGAGAAACTTTTTGCACGTTACTGGGAATATGAGTGAAGCCTATACACCAGTAGATGCTGGATAACATAAAGTCTGTATAATGATAAATGATATTTATTTTGTATATAGGTATGTATAGATATGTATTTTGTAAATACACTTTTACACGTCAATTTTTTTTTTTCGTCATTTTTAAACTAGATGAGGCCGGTGTTTTCTAGCTGACTACCCTGAGAAGGAACACCGAAACAAGCTCAGGGGTCTAAGTCTCTTTTAAAGTCCATACAGTAAATATGTAATGGTCAAATCACATCAAATCATAAAATTTGGAAACGACGAGTAATAGGTAGCTCGCTGTCCGAAGGCCCGAGTTATAGCGCGACATGTTCCACGCACATCACAGGATGCAAGCAAAATAGATAGATTCTACTAGGACAGATACTTGCCAAGGTTGATGGAAAATGGACCGATAAAGGCAACCTTGTACAAATAAATCAGCAAAACTAACTCCTAATGCCATAAACTTTATTAAAATCAATTCAACCCGCTAGATAGACAGACATTATTTTGTTTATCTAAACACAAATTCATGCTAAAACGGCTGTAGTATATAAATGTCGGACTTAAATCAGTTTTTGTGTTTACAGAGATCATAAATGTATGATGCTGCAGTCTAAATATGGAACAGTGAATTCAAATATCAGTATTATACAAAACTAGAATACTGGGAAGTCAGTCAATGGTGAAAGGAATGAATATTGTTGATTTGATAAACGGTACATAGATTGTGCGTACAGCTAAGGAGTGGAATTCCCTGCCAGCGTCTGTAGTTCCTAATAGCTACAACCTAGGGGTCTTTAAGTCAAGAGTGAATTGGTTGCTTCTAGGCAAGCGTGCTCCATCGTCGACCACATTATCACTTACCATCAGGTGAGATAGTGCGTCCTTGTGGAAAAGAAATAAACAAAGGCTTAGAAGATTATAATTTAACCTCTATAAATAATAAAAAACAAAGCCACTGTCTGTTTCTCAGCTTATTTCTTCTAAACCATGCGACGCATTTTGATATGACGTTCAGTAACAAAAAGACAAGAGGGAAGAAACGCATCTTACTAAAAGAGGTATGAGTATAGGTACAGTCAGGGGTCAAAAGTGCAGGTTCACCTTACCAATGCTAAAATGTCTAAAATTCATTTGTAGAAGAGGGTCAATAGTTCATGACTGATTGAATTGGTAGCATAGAATAAGTATTGAATAAACTTATTGTACACTTACACAACTTCTACAAAAAAGAAATTTTAGACATTTTACACTTTAGCATTGGTAGAGTGCAACTGCACTTTTGATCCCTGACTGTACATGTGGATGGATAGGGAGGAAGGCCAAAGAAAAAATGGATGGATTGTGTGAGGAGTGATGTGAAGAAAAAGGAAGTTAGTGATAGCACGACCAGACAGAATGGAGAATGGAAGAAAAAAAGTGTTGCGCCGACCAGATAACAGCATAAGGGCAGGAAGATGATGTTCAGAAACAGGAGAAGATAAGAGAGGAAGGTTTATGTATGTAATTTGCACCTCTACGAAGCCGAGCCAGGTTCCTAGTCACATTAGTATGCACAGTGTGTATAGCTGAACGGATTTAGATGTTTGGCACAAGGGTTTTTGTTTCGTGTATTATTTTTGATCCCAGCAATATGTTCCCTTGTAATAACTTTTTAATTTCACGTGGGCGACGCCGCTGACAGAAGCTAGTTGGGTAATAATCGTGAGTAGGTACTTAGTGTCTTGAAGCCTAATGGGGCCATATGTTGACTTGCGAAAGGGAAACCCAGGGTTCTGGAACGCAAGGCAAAGAAAAAACATAGGTGTGCTTTTCCCTCTCACTCGCCCTTGAGCGAAAGAAGTCATTAGATGATTTCTCAACTTACTATAGATACCGGCACGGAACTTGAGCGCTGATTTCTACAGTTCTACTTGCGCAGAAGCACGCAGAAGTGAAATAACAGGTGTCTTTAGTGGTATGAAGAGAGATGCGGGGGCGGGGAGTGAAATCGTTGTACAGTAATTGGCTCGCCGATATTGTACGATGCGCAAAACGATCCCCGCTCTTTCGCCGAGCGCTCAAGACTCGTGCCGCTGTCTATACAAAAAAAGTTCAAGGTATTTTTACTATATTCAACATTAGCCAGAGAAAGATTTGTTACAAAATAAAGGCAAAAGTTATTCAAACAAATGAACGCCAGGAATGTTGTATTCACTACAAATGACGTCACAGTATCAGCGTCATTCATAACTACATGAAGTAAACTGCCTCGTTTCAGTTCGAAGTCCATTCGCCAAGATATATTGCGGTGATCTATCAATCTGCCAACGTTTGGTTTTCGTCGAATCGTGCGCAAACAAACGTACTGGCTTTGTGTAAAACGTATTGTAGCCATAGAGTTTACACACTATACTGATATGGCAGGAACAGAAGAGAAAAAGAGGCGTAAACCGCAGCATAGGTGTCTGGATCGCCAACTGGGGCCATGGAGGATGCGAAAGAGAGTAGGTTTTAGTCAGTAGAAGTCTGACACGCCTTCTCGCTCACCAAAAGGGCAGGACATTTTATTATATATTATGATTTCCCACCTAAACAAACAGCTGCCTGGATCGGGCACGATTTTGACAGCACACAATGTTCTTCTCCGCGTGAAGTAGTCGAGTAGTTATGGCCGACTTTTACTAAGTCTTGGGTTCAAATCCAGGAACGCTATTTTCGTGTAATTTATTTCATTACCCCTGCTCATGCAAGGGTGAAGGAAAAGGAGAAGACGCAGGGCGTTGGCAGTGCGGGGTATTATGCTCGCCCGTAGGTTCTCTCGCTGCACGGCAGACGTCAAAATTAGTTTATTTAAGGCGTTCTGTCAGTCTTTCTACTCGAGCGGCCTGTAGGTGTCATATACAGACCGGGCTTACAACGTCCTGCGCGTACAATATACAACGCTTTCAGGATGCTGTTGCGGTTGCCGCGGCGTTGTAGTGCGTCGGGAATGTTTGCCGCGGCTCACACGGATGGCTTTCACGCCATCATGCGTAAGAAAGCGGCTTCCTTACTGCAACGCTTGCGCAACACTCGTAACAGCATCCTGAAAATGATTGGTGACAGGCCGGTTTGCCCCATCCAGAGACACTGGGTGGGATTAGCTATAGGTTACTAATAACACTAATATAGTATTTAAGCACTTTCTGTTATTAACACACTAACAATTTATGGACTATTGGATCTGAAATAAAGAATATTTTTTAAACATAGTAAAGACTGGTAAAGACCACCGAACCCACATGGTAGATTATGGCTCATTTCT
The DNA here is from genome assembly GCA_961205895.1 of Mythimna pallens. NCBI lineage: Eukaryota > Metazoa > Arthropoda > Insecta > Lepidoptera > Noctuidae > Mythimna > Mythimna pallens. Next base: position 4,915,700 of record OY540830.1, read on the forward strand.
TCTCCTAGAAAGGAGATCTCTGTTTTCAAGCAGTGAGAAAATTTACAAGGCAGATTATGTTTTACTATAATATGGCCAACTGAACAAATCAGTTCATTTCCCAGACTTTAAATAAGACCGAAGAAGTTTTTTGATAATTTCCAACCATCTAAAAATAAAAATAAAATGTTTACAGATAAACTTCTAAGAATAGTTGCAGGGTAGCATTCTTATCGACCCTGCAATTCAATCAATTGGCGCCGGGCGCATGAAAACCGCATCGTCGACACTTAGGCCAGCCACGAGCTGCTGACGCAACAAAACTCCATATTAGCAATAAGTTATTTTTAATAGGTCTTTGGTCATTCCATATTCAAACATTAATAATAGGTTTCACTAAAATTAATTGTAATTTATTTATTAATAAAAAACTTTTTACAAAAAAAAAGTTATTTAACACAGACATCCGAAATTAAAGATATTTTGCACTTTTCAGTGTTTTTTTTTACATTGAAGTCGGTTGTATTATTTTATTGGAAAAAGAATTTTTATTTTACACTTTTTAGTTATGGTACCACCAATTAACAATCCCTCAGCCAAACTTAAAGACCTTATAACCAGTGTGCAAAATTTTAATAATCCCAAATACGGTTAGATTACATTAATTTATTACAGAGTAGATGGATGATGATGGTGGAGATGGTTGCGAGACGCACAGGACCGTTCATTGTGGCGACACTTGGGGGAGGCCTATGTCCAGCAGTGGACGTCTTTCGGCTGAAATGATGATGATGATGATGATTACAGAGTTCCCGTGCCTAACTTCAGGCTTCATCATGATCAGATCATAACAATATTTCTGTGGGACCAACTCGGAAGCATAAACTATCAATCAAAAAACAAAAAAAAAAACAAAATCGGTCCACAATTGACCGTGAAATCGGTAAACATACAAAAAAGGCAGCCGAACATAAAACCTCCTCCTTTTTGACGTCGGTTAAAAATAGATTAGTTTTGTAGTACTTTGGTTTTTTCTTGGAACCTCCACCTGCAGTCTACGTAATTACTTACTGCTCATTGTCAAAATAATCGCGATTTCTATACCACTCAAACCAAATCAAAATCCGTAGACAGTAATTATTAAAGAACTTCGCGAATAGACGTGAAAGGTAGCCGTCTTCAATTAAAAGTTCAGCATCGTCTGAATCTCAGGTTTTGTTTGATTTTTCATGGCATTTTCCAGAATATGATGAAACTAGCGTCTGCCAGCGGCTTCCCCCGCTTGGAAATAGTTTTCTCTATACAAACTTTGAACTCCCGTTTCATCACCTTAGAGGGTGAATTTTGGGAAATCCTTAGTGCTCGCCTACGTCATAAAAGAAAGCTTTGTGCAAAATTTCATGCTCCTAGTCCTAGTAGTTGTGGATGTGCATTGATATGTCAGTCAGTCAGTTTCTCCTTTTATATATATATATATATATATATATATATATATATATATATATATATATACGAGTAAATTACAAACACGTTTCTAAGTCTAATTAATATGAGATTTGTATTTCTAAACTTACACGGGTTTTAGGTACGACGGACTGAAAGCATCAGAAAAATAAACAGCTACAAAGAAAAGAAAAACAGTTATCTTTTTATTAATATAATTCAAAGAATTATTATTTTTCAGATCTTTGAGCAGTCTTTAATTACTATCATTGTATCTAACCCTCTCTCATTTCTTCCATTATTCTGGACCACATCTTGCCAATTTGTACGGAAAGTATCAAGTCGTCTTCCTACGATTTCCTTCGTGGTATACCGCGACCTTGTTTCACGATTTTGAGCACACGACCAGTTAATAAATATCAAAATAATAAAAAGAAAAGAAATAAAAAGAGTTTATTTACGTCAAACATACATTAAAAATAAAAACAAATAACAACAACGACTTTTATTATAATAAGAGGTAAGAAGGTAAGATATGTGTCACATCCGTGCAAAACGGACAGCGCTCAGCAAAATGCTGGGGCTCGTGTAAGACAGAATCTCAGAAATTTTCAGAACCAGCCATCGTCGACGGTGAGACGTTGATCAGCTAGCAAGGATTACACATTTATTACTTAGAACCACTGAATAAACAAACCAAAATCATAAATAACAATAAACTATTTATAAACGCTAAACTGAATATATTTCATATCGTCAAAATATACTACAATAATAATAATTACAGTCACAACATGTCAAGCTAATCAAATAACCCGCCCCTAACTGTTCCCGACGCAAAGGTGTCCAAAACGCTTGCTGCATTGCCACGTTGCCATAAACTATTACATAATACGTAAAGGGGTACAAAAATAAAAACAAGAAAACACAGTTGGCAAAAAAACATAGACGTATTGTGCGTTTTTTAATCTAAACTTTTAATAATAAGTTACAAGTGTAAAAAAAACGACCACAATAAAACAACATAAATCACTTTTAGCAGTTTGAGATGATGCAGTTGGTAGAATTTATTTTGGTTGAATCTATTTTTATTTCTTACATTTTATTGAGTACTACTTTTAAAATCGTGTCCTTGAGAGCCCTTTATTTTGATTTAAAAGGCACTAAAAATCCACCTTTTTTGTTTAAATATTTTTTATGTACCTCTCCTCTCACAACTAAGACAAATCTAACAACACCTCTCGAGCAAAAATGCAAGAAGTAGTTTAAAATACAAAAAAAAAACATAATCCCTCGTTCTGAAGCAGTCGGTTAAAAAACAAAGCTCAAACATGAACTTTAACATCTGTCAAAACATTCAATAACAAAACGGAATACCAGTTTTCATTTCGGCCAAAAAAAAACTCAATATTGACGTGAAAATCTGTAACACGACTCTGACGTCATCACTCCGTTGTGACGTCATAAATAATGTGAGCCGTACGTGTGAAGTATAACGTGGGAACACAAAGGCTTTCAGGACGGAGGATTTATTTAATATGATATTAAATTGTTTTACCTACGGAAAATTTTCGGGGCCTGATATTGAAAAGTGGAAAATTGTAGGTAGCTTTTTAAATTGTACGGTCGTGTAAATGGCGGTGAAAGTTTGAAAGGCTTGAAAAACTTGGCTTGCCTTGTTTTATGGCATATCAAAATCAATAGTTTGCAGAATCCTTTTCCTTGTACAACGTGTAGTCTCGCCAATGGGTATCAACATCATCATCATTTCAGCCGAAAGACGTCCACTGTTGGACATAGGCCTATCCCAAGTGTTGCCACAATGACCGGTCCTGTGCGTCTCACATCCATCGGATTTCCGCGACCCTCACCAGGTTATCGGTCCACCTCGTGGGAGGCCTTCCAACGCTACGTACCCCAACGGCCATCCGGTCTGCGAGCAATGTGCCCTGCCCATTGCTATTTAAGTTTGGTGATTCTTCGTGTTATGTCGGTAACCTTGGTTCTCCTGCGGATATCTTCATTCCTGATTCGATCACGCAAAGAAACTCCGAGCATAGCCCGCTGGGCCCTGGTTCAGACCATGGTCTGTTGTGAGAAGGAATGAGATGTGGTTACCTCTTTCTGCGAAGCAGTCATGTTAGCAAAGAAGATAGCCACAAACGTGAGAGGACGGTCATCTTCACGCCCAAAGCACGGCGACCCCGACTACCGGCCAAAGTAGCTCGCCGTCTGCCCGCCTAGTAGGGACCAAGCCCGAGTAATCGTGGGGCGGAGTATTCCACGCGCGCCTCAAAGAGATGTCAGTAAAACCATAGGGGCCCATACTCACTAGAGCCACTGGAATTTCTAAAAAAAACCAACCTGTAGTCCTAGAACGCAAAGGGCAATTACCCTACACAAGGACACAGGTGTGATTTTAGTCAATAATAGTCTGACACGCCCTCTGTCCACTCAAGAGCGGGAGTCATTAGATGATATCCCACAACAAAAAAAAAAAACAAAGATGATGATGACTATGAGAGGCATAGTTTTTTTGAAGTAGGAATTCGTCAAAAACTACTCCTACTAATTTTGTAAAAGAAAAAGAAAGAAAGAAAATATGTTTATTTGGCACACCATGACACATTAATTGCTAAAAACCATGATACATGATACATTAATCAAAAATTAATTGATTAACAAACTAAAATTAAACATAAAAAATAAGGAGAAATAAAAATTAACAATGACAATATGTCTCACGGCTACACCAAATAGGTCCAGTTGAGCATAATGCCAGACAACTACGTAGCAGTTGAAAGACGCTGGTTTTCAACTGAACCTTAGAGTGTAGGTACTGATGAAAATCAGTTTTGTATATGGAAATTAAATAAATAAATATTATACTATATTTATATTGTACTAGCTGCCCCAGTGGTTTCTCCCATTTCTTTGGTTACTGCTCCGCTTCAATGGGTTGTAATATCATGTTATATAGCCTACACTATTTGCCATGAATCTTGGCTATCGATTTTATCCTTCCCGACTGGTAGTTCCAGAGATGAGCACGATTAAACAAACAAAAAAACTCATCCACTTTATTCTTCATTCCGCTGTATTATATAACATAACTAGCTTTTGCCAGCGGCTTCGCTCGCGTGAAAGTAGATTTCGCCACACAAACTTTGAACCCTCATTTCATCCCCTTAGGGAGTGAATTTTGGAACATCCTCTCTTGCTCGCTGACGTCATAAAAGTAAAAAGAAACCGTACCCTTATTGCAAGGTCCAACTATCTGCAATTTTTACCCAAATTGAAGTTAAATTCATTCATCTATTCATCCATTCGTCTCATCAAGATGAATCTACAGGTAAAACCGGTTATTAGCTACGACACTTATTCACAAAGATAGCTTCGGAAAAAGTAAATAACCTATAAATTCGGGTGGGAAAATCATCTCATGACATCCCTCGCTCTTGGGCGGAGCGCAAGATAGTGTCAGACTTTTACTGACTAAAAACCAACTCCTGTTCCTTTTTTGCCATTTTTTCCAGGGCCCCGGGGATCTCTTTCGCATCACCCATGGCCCCAGTAGGCTTTGACCCTGTTGGGCCCCTACGGTTGCTGACATCTCCTTGAGGCGCGCGTGGAACACTACGCGCCGTCGACGACTTGGGCTCGGTCCGACCGGTTACCGGACGATCGGACGATCGCAATCCCGCGCCTACGGTGGCCGGAAATCGGGATCGGAATCCCGGCGGCGGTTGGGGTTGGTGCATTTTGTTGGTTTTTGCCATAAGGGTGCGAAACCTTATGCAAAATTTAATGCTTCTCTCAGTCCCAATATTTTCGGTTGTGCGTTGATACGTCAATCAGTCAGTTTCTCCTTTTATGAGTAAAGACTATAGATTACAATTATGTATCTAAATCCTGTACTAAAAACATAATTATTTTTTAATCCTATCACAAAAAAAAAAACAAAAATATTAGACAACAAAACCTCATACTTTTATTTCCTCAGAGAAAACTATTCGAATAATCCAAGTTTTATCAGTACAAAGCAAGCTGTTTCCAGCTCAAATTATAATAAAAACTAACTTCTGCTCTTTATTACGTTCGTTTAGATAACAGTTTCATTTGCAGTAGCTTAGGTCGGCTAATTTAAATTGTATTGTGTGTTTAACGGAAACTAGAGGTAATTCCAGGTTTTGTAAGCGAGTTTTGTACAAAAGAAATGGGGACTAATTCAAGAAAGATTTTTTTATAAGTGCCGACATAGCTCGAAGAATTGTGAAGCTTAAGTAGCAGTGGGTAAGGTATATTTCTCACTGAACAGATGGCCGATGGGTCCGAAAGGGCCACTATATCTTAACGATGACAAAAATACTTGAATTTTCCTAAAGCAATATCGTTTTTATTAGCTGTCTAACATAATCATGATTATTTCAGCTAAAAAACGACCACTTGCAGACATAGGTCTCTCCCAAGTGTCGCCACAACGACCAGCCTGTCTGTCTATCTTGAATGGTTCACCATTGTTAGAGGATATGCCTAATGCCTACGGGCCAAGATAAGCTTCAGAGCCGACAGCAGTTTCTAATTATGTGCATTGAGTTTGCTAATTCAACTGTCAACACCAGCTAAGACTAGAACTTGTCAATCCATTCGATGTAATGCAATAGTCTGCAATGGACATGTGTATTATCTCACGAATGGGTCCCATAACAATCAATGTTTAATAAGATTGAACACAAATATTCTCAAAATAGAGAAGTTAAAAAACATTGATTGATGAACATGAGATAAGTAAATGCCATCAAAAACATAACTTGTAAACAAACCAAAGGTCACAACTCAGTTCTTCTGCCGTAAAAAGTTGTGAGATCCATGTAATACCAAGTCGGTTAATTAATTCAGTCCCTACTTTTTGTTGTTTTTTTTTTCGGGTGGGAAAATCTTCTAATGACATCCCCCGCTCTTGGGCGGAGCGAGAGATAGTGTCAGATTTTTACTGATTAAAAACCCACTCCTGTTCCTTCTTTGCCATTTTTCCGGGGCCCCAGGGATCTCTTTCGCATCACCCATGGCCCCAGTTGGCTTCGACCCTGCTTCAGCTCCTACGGTTGCTGACATCTCTTTGAGACGCGCGTGGAACAGTACGGGCTATCGACGACTGGGGCCCGGTCCGAACGGTTATCGGGCGATCGGACGGCGAGCCAACCATTGCTCGCCGTCCGCAAGCCCACGCCTACAGTGGCCGGAAATCGGGATCAGAATCTCGGCGGTGGTTGGGGCGTGACGACCTTAGCCGATTTAAAAATGATTGATGCAGTTAGTGTATGTAGAAAACTGTAACGAAATTGCAAAATATTTTAGTTTTTTTTTATTTAAACACTACTTGTATTCTAAATTTGAAGTTATGTCTGCTAGAAATGGCTTAGATTTTTGATGCTCGGTCAGTTCCCGATTCAATTCCCAAATTGATTTACGAGAATTTTTCCGAATCGCAAAAAAAATCTTTTTTGCTACGTAACTACAAATTTACAGTTTTCAGTTTTTTTTATCTAAATTTGCGCTATGAGACCTTGCTTCATGCCAAATTTCAGGATTCTAAATCAACGGGAAGTAGTACTCTATGAATTTTGATTCCATTGAGAGTATCGAAACATCTGTTTTTTGCAACGTAAACAGCCGTATATTTTTTTTTCGTCAACTCAATAGTTTGAGTTTTTCACAGCTTCAAGGGACCGCAGACCTGAGTATATGGTTTTAATTTGAACTAGATACCTCCACACATTTCCGAGATAAAGGGTCTTGCCAGACAGACAGACTCGTTTTTGTGACGTAACTACAAATTTACAGTTTTCAGATTAATTATTAGCCAGCAAAAACCGTCACTCCGTGTAATGAAATATGGCTTGGTTCCATAAATAAATCGTCTTTCCCAAATTAGAAATTACTGGAGCCTTTTACTCAAACGATCAACCCATACATTTCCTTATCATCACAATAAGAAACCATGAAAGTAATACCTATCATCAATCACACAATAGCATAATCTTTCTGACTATATACGAAGGGAGGTGGCGCTATCAGCACCATAAACATAACACTTTAGAGGGAGACAGAACATTATTTATATGGTGAAAAGCTTAAGGAAGAAAGGGACACAAATTCTCATGGACTTTATTACGCGAAATGAAGTTATGGTAATAAGGGTGATTTGCAACGTAGATGCACGTTTTTATGGTGTTCGGTCTATTGTTTTAAAAAAGGAATTATTTTTGCCGGTCAAAGAAGTCCGGTTTCTTTTGCATTTCTCATGGGAAAGTTTAGAAAAAAGAAACATATAGTAAGGTCTATGCTTTTTCATGGAGTTAGGTCGATCGATTATATTTTTATTTTTATTCTTGATAGGTTTACGCTTGACCGCTATCTCACTTGATGGAAAGCGACAATACGGTCAACGATGGAGTGCGCTGACCTAGAAGTAACCTATTCACTCTTGACTTACAGATTCCCTGGTTGTAGCCATCAGGAAACACAGAGTTCCGTTCTTGCTGGCTTAGGTTCGGAACCCTAAAAAAATTGTTGATATATTATTTTTAAAATATATGCGAAACCTGTTTTTTTTTATTCTTGATACGTTCGCGCTTGACCGTTATCTCACCTGTTAGAAAGCGACGATGCGGTTGACGATGGAGTGCGCTTACCTTACCTGAATATAGTTTTCAGAATCAGTTTCAATAATTTTTACAGCATGTTATATTTTTTCCCAATCTTTTAATAATATAAACTAGTCCTTGACTGCGATCCCACCTGATGGTAAGCAGTGATGCAATCTTTGATGGTGAGGCGTACTTGTTTATTATGAGCCTATTTATTAACTCTAGCCACGAAAACAACTAAATTATAATCAGACGGGAAGACCGCTGTAGGCAAATTGTTTTAATCATTAGATGTACGCTGTATAAACGACGAAGCGAAACGCTTAGTCCGGACCGTAGATATGTTAATATCGTACGGGTGCACACGCACACACTATTTTTATATTTAGCCTTAGAATAGCATTTAAAATATAAAGGCGCTATTCTTTTTATGTAAGTGCAAAGTGTTGTAAGTGCTGAAAATAGCTCGTTAGCCCAAAACCTATCCGAGGCTATAAATAGTTAGCCGTCTAACCTTTTTGGATGGATTTTAAAAAGAAATTACAAATGGCGCTTGAATTTCCCGAAAGGATTCATCATCACTTTAGCCGAAAGACATGCTCTGCTAGACGTGTCACACAACGTTTGTACATGTAAAAAAAAAGAAAGAAAAGAAAAACATTCTATTTGGCGGAACAAGGCGCAAATTTAGAACTAACAGATTATAAGCATATTATGTGTGCACATTGTGTGTGCTATCTCTAAAAAGTAAGCTTTCTTTACCTTTTTTTTTTTTTTTTTTTTCGGTGGGAAAATCATCTTATGACATCCCCCGCTCTTGGGCGGGGCGGGAGATAGTGTCAGACTTTTACTGACTAAAAACCCACTCCTGTTCCTTCGTTGCCTTTCGTACCAGGGCCGAGTCTTCCTTTCAGAATCAGACCCTTGGCCCCAGTAGGCTTCGACCCTGCTGGGCCCCTACAGTTGCTGACATCTCCTTGAGGCGCGCGTGGAACAGCACGCGCCGTTGACGACTTGGGCTTGGTCCGGACGGTTACCGGACGGTCGGACGGCAAGCCATCCATTACTCGCCGTCCGCAAGCCCGCGCCTACGGTGGCCGGAAATCGGGATCGGAATCCCGGCGGCGGTTGGGGCGTGAGGACCGCTGCCTCACGCGATCGGCCGCCTCCTTTGCAAGCATTACTGCTTCGCAGAAGGAGGCGACCGCCTGCCACTCCTCCTCGCCTCGGACCATGGCCTGTACCAAGGCCCGGCGCGAGAGATCGCCGCCGCCAATTACCCCCACGAGGACACGGCGTTGCTCTGCCCAAGCGGGGCACACCTCCACCGTATGCTCCACCGTGTCCTCCGGGCGGTCCACACAGTGGCGACACCCGGGCGTCGCTTCCGCACGAATCCGGTGCAGGAACTTCCCGAACTTACCGTGTCCGGTGAGAACCTGCGTCATGCGGAAGGTAATGACGCCGTGTTGCCTTTCCAGCCAAGCTTTCTTTACCTGTATCTGTGTTGACAGACCTGTTGGCCTAGTGGCAGTGGCCCTGACTGCTATGCCGAAGGTTATGGGTTCGATTCCCACCAAACAAATGTTTGTATCATGAGCAAAATAGTATATAATTTATTTGATGCAGGCAATACAATACAAACCTCTACGGTCCGGACTAAGCGTTTCGCCTCGTCGTTTATCCTCGTCGTTTATACCGCACACATCGAGGGACTGGAACAACTTGCCTGCTGCGGTCTTCCCGTCCGATTACAATTTAGCTGTCTTTAAGGCTAGAGTGAATAGGCTCTTAATAAACTAGTGCGCCTCACCATCAACGATTGCATCACTACTTACCATCAGGTGGGATCGCAGTCACGCACTAGTTTATAAAAATTAAAAAAAAACAACGCCAACAATACAAAATAATAAATAAAAGTACAGAAATACAATACAGTTGCATAGTTATCATCATTGCCATTTTAGCCGAAAGACGTCCAATTCTGGACATAGGCCTGCCCAGGTGTCACCGCAATGAACGGTCCACTCTTACCAGGTCATTGGTCCACCTTGTGGGAGGCCTTCCAATGCTGCGTCCTCCGGTACGCGGTCGCCACTCCAGAACCTTTCGGCCCCAACGACTATCCGTTCTATGAGCAATCTGCCCTGCCCTTGGCGATTCTTCGTGCTATGTCGGCGACCTTGGTTCTTCTGCGGATAACTTCATTCCTCATACGATCACGCAAGGAAACTGTGAGCATAGCCCTTTCGATTACCCTTAGGGTAACTAGTAGCCTGGTTGCATAGTGGATAATCCGAAATAATTTTATTATTATTTATTTATTTCAGATTACATACAAAATTAAAATCAAATAAAACATTAAAATAATCAAATGAAATAACATGAGATGTCATCCTAAACATAAAATGAAATACAAATAAAATAACAAATTAGGTACGTAATAAATCACAAAATTAGAGACACAATAACTACATTAATTTTCACACACACAATGTCACAGAGTCAAATCATACGAGGAGAGCCGCTAACATTAAGCTGCATACACCTCTGTATCAAAAACCCATCATCATACCGTGTATCATATCCGTATCCAAAACCGATATAATATTATTCTTAAATCAATATTCGTATTTAGATCCGAAATTACATACCTATTACATCCCTGATCTACACCGTAGGTATGGAAGCCAGGTAAACAGCCTATTTTAAAGCTATAATGTCCGCAACATAGTAAATCATTGTTTGTTATTACTCACCTACCTCATAAATAGCTGTAAAAGCTATAACGTTCGTTTGTTCGTGCGCTCGTAAACTTATAGCTTACGTTAGTCTGATGTAGTGAGGTGAAAAATTGTATCTAGGTCACTGAAAAAGAAAAGCTTTTGAAAAAAAAAACACCGAGGTTTCTGTACCTCAAAAGGAAAAAACGGAACCTTTATAGGATCACTTTGTTGTCCGTCTGTCTGTGTGTCTGTCTGTCAAGAACTTATAGCCTGGGAACACATGGAGATATCGAGTTGAATTTAAAACCATATACATGCGGTCCCTTGAAGCTGTGAAAAAATCGAACTTCCAAGTTAAAGAAAAAAAAGTTATGACCATTTATGTCGCAGGCAGTGCGCAGGCGTGGGCAGGGCATATTGCTCGTAGAACGGATGGCCGATGGGGCCGAAAGGTTCTAGAGTGGCGACCGCGCACCGGAAAACGCAGCATTGAAAGGCCTCCCACAAGGTGGACCGACGACCTGGTGAGAGTCGCGGGGATGCGGTGGATGCAAGACGCACGGGATCGGTCGTTGTGGAGACGCTTAGGGGAGGCCTATGTCCAACAGTGGATGTCTTTCGGCTGATGAACTGCCTATCAGCTTTTCACAATCTTGCACCTGGGTTACGCGATACCCATTGGCAAGACTGGTGTCAGATTTTCTGGAGTCTGAATATAAATACTTTAACTACTGTCAAAGATCTACAAATGACAACCAGGACCGACAGTTACATGTGCTTTCTCAGGCCTTAGAAAACTAATAATATAACTTAATTTTAAACGAAATAGATTGATTGAGGCTCGTTTAACATGTTCTAGATACGGCTCTTTGATCATTCTATAGACAGAATTTAATTGGTCGGACGCCCTAGTTCCCGCGATGGGAGACGTTCCGAGCGTCGGGAATCCTAAGGCGATCCCCGGCTACCGGATTTGCGGATGATGAGCAATGGGTTGCTCACCATCTGCCCCAAGTAGCCGACGGCGCGTAGTGTTCCACGTGCGTCTCAAAGAGATGTCACCACATAGGACCACGGAGAATTTTTGAACTTAAGTGGCAATGGGCAGGGCACATTGCTCGCAGAACAGATGGCCGTTGGGGCCGAAAGGTTCTGGATTGGCGATCGCGTACCCGAAACAGTGTTAGAAGGTCCCTACAAGGTGGACCGATGACCTGGTGAAGGTTGCGGGAATCCGATGATTGCGGGACGCACAGGACTGTTCATTGTGGTGACATTTGGTGGAGGCCTATGTCCAGCAGTGGACGTCTATCGGCTGAAATGAATCATCATTGATGATGAATTTTTGAAAAGGAAAGCTCCTGGTCCTAGAACGAAAAGGTCAAAAAAAAATATATATATTGCACATCAAAAAAAAAAATGCTTCTAACTTAATAGACTCACTAACCGAAAACAGTTTACAAATATTGTAAATACAGATTTCTGAATGTTTCAAAGCAATTTCATGTGTTACCACACGTTTGTGTGAAGTGATTTGTTGGAGTTATGTTTAATGAGTCAAACTGGTCTGTTAAATTATGAATTGTGATAGATCTACGAATTGTGTTTGCTCGCAGAACAGATTGCCGTTGGGGCCGAAATGTTCTGGTGTGGCGACCGCGTACTGGAAGACGCAGCGTTGGAAGGCCTCCTTCCTACAAGGTCGATTGATGACCGGGTAAAAGTTTCGGGAATCCGATGGATGCGAGACTCACAGGATCGTTCATTGTGGCGACACTTGGGAGAGGCCTATGTCCAACAGTGGACGTCTTTCGGCTGAAATGATGATGATGTGATAGATCAGTTTACAAATACTTGATCAAGCTTTTAATGACCGAGGCGATTAACATTTATAAAATTAGGTGTCCTTTTCGTAGTGGTCTAGTGGCTATGACCCTGACTTACAGGGGGTACACGTTAAAGGTTCAAACTCAGGTAGGCGCTTTACTTTCAGTAATTTAACACTTCACCACTGCCCTCAAAACGTGAAGGGAATTCATTCATACATTACACATTGATTTATACATTCATCATTCATTTTGAGGAAACCAGCGTATCCTAGAAGCAGAAATTTGAAGATGTGACACACAGCAACCCGCTATGGCCCCACGTGGTGGCCTACGGTCCATGAGACGAGGCCCGAGTCCCAGCAGAGGCCAAATTATAAGGCTGATCATGCTTATGTTTCCGTTATCTAAATCCTTCGGAGAATTCTGGTGTGATGATATGTTTAAAAAATGTCTTCGATATGGGATTTGGCACATGCGGAATCTTGGAGGAGCGCTGGCCTGATGCTGCGTAAGCGAACGTATGTGACCCACCACCACACCGCGCCGCTCCTTCGATGACTACCACTCCACCGCGCACATGATGTTAGAAAGTAGCAGATTCTGAACTAATTGACCTCCATTGGTGTAATTGCTGCAAGGCGTCCCGATGTGAGAATAAATAAATAAATTACGTAAACCTTATACTATCACAAGCATAAATAATGTTTGTAATACTAAGAAAGTCTCGTAAAGAAAATATTTTGGCAGATAGAATAATTGTTTTGACGAATGACTGAATGATTAATTCCCTTGGTTTATTATGTGAATTAAGGCTGGAAGGCAAGTAATTATTATGAGAACTGCAACATGTTTACCATATTGAATTCTCTGGAATCTTAGTGACGGTTTATTAAATATTTTGATATTGTGCTGTGATACATCACTATATTACATAACTATGCAATAACATATCAATGCTTCTCTTCCTACTTGTCAGTGGGGCCATTTTTAGGGTTCCGTACCTCAAAAGGAAAAATCGGAACCCTTATAGGATCACTTTGTTGTCCGTCCGTCTGTCTGTCTGTCATTACACTTTATCTCAGAAACGCGTAGAGGCATCGAGTTGAAATTAAAATCGTATACTCAAGTCAGCGGTCCCTTGAAGCTGTTAAAAAATCAAACTTCTAAGTTAACAGAAAAAAAAGATACGGCTGTTTATGTCGCAAAAAACGTACATTTCCAACACTCTCAAAGGAATCAAAATTCATAAGGTATGTACTTCCCTACCTAGAATCCTAAAATTTGACATAAAGCAAGGTATTATAGTATAGATATAGGAATAAATCTGAAAACTGTAAATTTGTAGTTACATAAAAAAAAAACTTTTTTTACAATTCGGAAAAATCTTCGTAACTCAATTCGAGAATCGAACTGTTTTCATAGGTAAGTTTGTACGGAACCCTCAGTGCGCAAGTCCGACTCGCGCTTGTTTTAGTATTGATAGGCTCGCGTTTAACAACTATCGCACCTGATGGTAATCCATGATGTAGTCGACGACGGAGCCCGCTTGCCTAGAAGTAACCTATTCTCCCTTGACTTAAAGACCGCGTCTTTGAGCACTATCCATTTCCATACCTCATCTTTATAATACCACGTTTCTATTAAGAACACGTTTCTTAATAAACTAGTGCACTAGGGAGCTGTGTTCGCTGCTATAAAAGCATTTGCATTAAGCAGATTGGTTACAAAGTGTGTTTGTGGCTTTCAATCTTTTGTCTCACTGTATGTATTTTGGCTCGCTTTTTCAGTTACCCTTTATGTGCTGCTTTAGTGTTTCTTTAACGGAATTGAGATAGTGGAATGTGCTTTGTTTTTATGTGAGACAGTCTTTTTTGAGGATTGTATATGTGGATTTAGATAAACATACAGACATACGGGGTGAATAGAAACGCAGGGGTAAATGGAAACAAAACTTTGATTAAGATTTTTACTTTGATATGTGATCATATTTTTAGCAGGGTCGAAGCCTACTCGGGCTATGGGTAGTGTGAAAACGAAACCCGGGGCCCTGGGACGAAGAAGGAACAGGAGGGGGTTTTTAGTCAGTAAAAGTCTGACACTATCTCCCGCTCCGCCCAAGAGCAGGATTTGTCATAAGATGATTTTCCCAAATAAAAAAAAAATGGCCCAGCGATCATCGTGAGGAAACCGGCATGTCCTAGAACCAAAAATTCGAAGACATGTGACATCCACCAAACCGCACTGGGCCCGCGTGGTGGATTACGGCCCATTCCCTCTCCTAGAGAGGAGGCTTGCGTCCCAGCAGCAGGGAACATTATAAGGCCGACTATGCTACTATGCTATGCTAATGTGTTTTAATATGCCATTTCTATAATTTTGAGTACTCAAATACTGTAAACCATTTTTCAATAACGTGACAATCCCCATTAAAGTTTTATTTCTATTCACCGCGTTTTACGTAGTATTTTGGTATTGTCATTATTACCAAGGTTTGGTATCCTGGTGCAAAGCGAGGATGTGTTTCCATATATATTTTTCTATATATAGAAAAATATACCACCAAACGGGATGAATAGGGATGCAGTATCTTTTTTGAGTTCTGAAATTTTCTTAAATAGATGAAGGTATTTCACAAACAAAGCTGTTTCCTATATATATAGACAAGGAAAAGTTAAATATTTTAAATTATTGACCTGATGCATCTTTTGTATCCTAAATACCAGCTCCCTGTCAGTAAACTGCCCCCAGAAACTAATCCCATAGCGCAAAGCACCAGTCCACGGTACGCTGTTAAAAGAGTCTGACTGTTAACTTTCTTGGATAGTTAAAAAAGAGCATATGTGGATTTACTAAGTTTCTTACATAGTTCTTCCACATGAGGCTTCTATGTAAGTTGGCTATCAATTATGATACCTAAGAACTTAGCCATAGTAGTTTGTTATTACGCGTTCTATTTGTAGAATTATAAATTTATCCCAGAACGTAAATAATCAAACTTCTTCAAGTATTCTGTAAATATCGAAGGTCTACAAGAAGTGGGAGAAAGCGCAATCCGCGAAACGCATGTGAATCAAAAGTTTACTATTTTTACCGAAAACGTGAAAATAGCAGCACTTGAACATTCTTCATTTTAATAATCTTTTTATCCAAAAGACATCTCCAAAACCGTAGGAAAAAAAAACAGCAATTTACCTTTCAGAAAATAGCAAAGTTTACCTTCAATTCTGATCGAAATACAAAAACATCACGCCTTTAAGAATTAAAGGATTTACCGGAACAGTATATTGACATTTCGAGACCACAAAGGCTTTGGAACCAGGGTTCGACTTCAAAAAAAATGTATCCCCTGGGATATCAGGAAAATGTCGGCTTTGCAAAACCTCGAAGGAAGTTAGTAACATTCGAATTACTTTCAATAGGATTTCGTGTATTTGTAGATATTTCTGTATCTGCTATGTTGATCTGGGAGTCTCTTCAACATGAAGATATCTAAAAGTATTACTTTTTTCGATTCTAGTGATTTTCATTATTTCAGTTTTATAAAATATGCCTCTTTTTTTGTGTCTTCGGTATTTCTGCGTTCCTAGTATCTTTTTTTTTTCCAGATAAGAAATCATCCGATGAATCCTCCCGCTTTAGGGTGGAACGAAAAAGTGTATCAGACTTTAACTGACTAAAACTATGTCCTGCAGGTGCTCTTTGCTTTCCAGCGAAGAAAAAAAGATTGAGTTCTAAAGAATGACCGTGGAGTCACTCTTTCAAACGTAGCCACAGGCGTTCCTAGTGTCTACAAATGCTTTCTTAACCTCGGTCACTTTGACGATATGGTTCATCATCATCATCATGATCATTTCAGCCGAAAGACGTTCACTGTTGGACATAGGCCTCCCCCAAGCGTCGCCGCAACGACCGATCCTGTACGTCTCGCATCCACCGCATTCCCGCGACACTCACCAGATCGTCAGTCCACCTTGCGGGAGGCCTATACGATATGGTTAGCTCAAAGCATTTGCTAAATTGAAATTTATGATCGTCTTCTTTTTTTTTTTCTTTTAAATTATTGTAAACTAGTGCTTGACTACGACCCCACCTAGTGGTAAGTAGTAATGCAATCGTTGATGGTGAGGCGCACTAGTTTATTAAGATCCTATTCACTCTAGCCTTGAAGACACCTAAATTATAATCGGACGGGAAGACCGCAGCAGGCAAGTTGTTCCAGTCCCTCGATGTGCACGGTATAAACGAAGAGGCGAAACGATTGGTCCGGACCGTAGAGGTTTCAACAACGTAAGGCGTTTAGCGTTTCGATGGCAGAACTAGTTCTATTTTTCTACATTATAGTGCTTGCTGCTTAAACGCTGTCATTAGATCCGTACCTAAACAAGTAACTGGGCACGCAACATGGAAGGTGGGACGTGGTCTGTGAAGAGACAATGCACACATTGAAGATTTAAAGAAAGAAAGAAGAAGAACACATGTTTATTCTGCCTAAATAGACGCACAATTCGTTACAAAAATACAAAAACCAAGTTCCCTGACAGGCCATGTGTGTATCGGTCATAACTGTGTTGCACCATATGACCATAGACAACACAGTTGTCTAGGTTATCTGTTGCATTTTGACGCCGGCCTCCATAGAGACAAACATAAACAAAAATATAAAAGAAAAAAACATAATTTATATATATAAAAAAACTAAGAATCAAAGTTGTGCGTCGCATCTTAGCAAGAATAGGCCGTTGCTCGGCATATACCGTGCCGCTATGCAAATCCAGCCTAGCGTCACGGTATCTACGGTGCTGGTTCTCAGCAACCGCCGTTTGAGTGTCAATTTTTGATCTTTAATAACATGACACACACAAACCATGGACAATTTGGTTTTGCTTTCCAAAATACTTCTTCTAGACAACTTAAGAACAGACTACATTAAATACAGACAAGTAACTCTTATATTCTTCGCAAAATTAACCACACACAATGTTAAACCAGTCAGTCCCAAAAGTCGTTTCACACGGAGTTTTATATCACGAGCATAATTTAATAAAAATACTTCTGTACCTTCTCGAAGTTTTTTCAGGTTTTCTTCCCAAAGTTTATATTGTACGCTGTATATAGAAGTACAGGTGAAAAACAAAATGCTTTTCCGAGGCAGGTAAACTCTTAAAGGAGATGGAAATAAAAAGGGGAAGATGTAATTTAACTAACTTTTAGAGACGAGAAAACTCGCTGAGATCGTTCTTGTCCAAGGTACGATTTTAGCGAGTTTTTTTTCCTAAGTTGTATAGTAGAAGCGGTACAATTTTTAAATTGCTAGAGTAACATACTATTTATGGGGTTGTGGCATTGTTTTTAACCGACTTCAAAAAGGAGGAGGTTCCATGTTCAGCTGAATGTATTATTTATGTATGTTCACCGATTTCTCGGTCAATTGTGGACTGATTTTGAAAATCTATTTTTTTATTGAAAGGTTATGCTTCCGAGTTGATCCCATAGAAATATTGTTATGATCTGATCATGAACTTCGAAGATATGGAACAGAACTCCTCATAGGATCATAGCGGAACCGTCGTAACAACTAAAATTGCTATGTTTATACGTGTAGTCGATGACTGGCTGAAAGAAAAGGGGGAGTATATCGAACTGAACTGATGATGAAGCCTAAAGTTAGGCACTGGAACTCTGTAATAAATTAATGTAATCTAACCATGTTTGGGATTATTAGAATTATCATGAGATGCACTTTGACTATAAGGCATTTCGCTGAGGGGTACTTTTTAGTGGTGGTACCATAACTAAGTCGGTGTTAAATAACGAAGAGACAAAACTATTATAGAAACACCGACTTCCGAAATTGAAGTTATTTTGCACTTTTCAGTGTTTTTTTACATTGGACTTCAATAGGTTGTATTTTTTTATATTTAAGTTTTTTATTAAGATATACTCTGATCTAAGAACGCAAAAATTAACTAGAAGAACATAGGTAGGCTTGAGGCCGCGTTCCCACTATATCGTAACGGTTAATTTATCGTAGGAAGAGTATCGTCTCTAGCTGTTCCCATTATAACAGCTGTTTGTGGTGGCCACGACAGATAGTTGCAACAACGACACATGATTTATCGTCACGGTTTAATTGTGACAATTTTTTATTGAACGCTTGGAAAATGCCATTGGAATAACGGCCTAAGACGAGGAATTATAATCATTAAAATCATCAGCTCTCAGTTTAGAATTGATTTAAAAAAAAGCCATTCAAAGGGCTAGACAAAAAGAAATGGCAGGCGGTGGCCTTCTTCTGCGAAGCAGTAATTTTAGCGAAGGAGGCGACCGCTCGCGTGAGGGAACGGACTTCCTCACCCACCAGCCTGGACCCCGATCATTTTCAGCCACCGTAGGCGAGGGCTTGGGACAACTCAAGAAACACGGGCAAAAAAGATGTCAGTAAAACCGTAAGGGCCTAGCAGGGCCAAAGCCTACTGGGGCCATGGGTTGTTTGAAAGGGAACTCTGGGATCCTGGAAAGCAAGGCCAAGAAGGAACATAGGAGTGGGTTTTAGTCAGTAAAAATCTGACACGCCCTCGCGCTCAACCCTAGAACGAGAGAAGTCATTGGATGATTCACCAACTAAAAAAAAAATAGGGTGGGACTAGCCTGGAGCATTTCCCTTAAATATGAAGCAGCAGTTTAAAATAATTTCAATAAAACAGGATTTTAGCAACCTGATTTTACCGCCGAAAAAAAAAAAAAAACTGCGATATTTCAGTCTACGCCTCTTTGGCAACAAACTACATCACTCGGTAAGTATTCAATTAATTATTTATATTTTCTTCAACATCAAAAGCTTTGACGGTAAAACAAAATATTGTATAGTATTTTCTTTGTCATTTTTCAGAGTACAATGCCACACGCCATTAGGGACACCCATCAGTTTTGAGCTCAACCAAAATAATCTTGATCGTCTGTGTTTATTTATAAACACATGTAAAAATCTTCGCTTTTCGTCACTCGTGTTTTAAGAATATATTTTTATCTATCGATATTTCCCACCGAAAAAAAAACCGATTCATTACTTTTCGTCTACATTCTACTAGTTTTGTACAAATTGTTGTTGATATGAAGACCAATATTCAGTTTTTTAAGGCGAGTATGTTAATAAAAAAAAAAAACATTATTTGGCGCAGAGACAAACACACTGTAGATTTATTTTTTTACCTAGCCCTTATTGTCTCACTGCTGGGCAAAGTCCCTAGACTTTTAGACAGAAGTATAATAATATTAAAAAAATAATAATCAAAAAGTACATACAGCCGAACCATGACCTCCTTCAGCCGAACCATGAGCTCCTTTTTGAAGTTTCATTAAAAATGTCATTTTAATACAATAAATATTCAACCATTGCATTTTGAGAACTAATTATAAACACTCCATTCAATTATCGAACATTTAAACTCACTCGCATGCCTAGTTAGTTCTTGCATAAAAAATTGATTATGTTGTTAACATGTGGATAACATTGTGATTTACATACACATACACTACTAACTTTAGATACTATGGATTATATTAATTAAGAAACTTGTGTGTAACAGTTTGTTAACTCAAAAAAGAAAAAAAAACAAATAAGTCTAATCCATCCGCTCCTGATCGCGCACAACACTGAAAACATTACTCCGTATAAGTGACGTCACATTTTAAATATCTCAAGTCTTCCTACACGGTTTTCCAATCAAAATACCGTACCGATCCTCGTTTCCGAGACAACTACGTCATCTCACGTGGTTATGTCATGATGTGCTCGCATGATGCGAACGTGTACGCTGGAAGCGGTCCATGGACGTAGAGAAAAAAAGTTTTTAAAATATCATAAATCAAAATCGTTGGCGTGACGTCAGAATTCCATTCAGGCGCTTCGCTCTTACAGTTCTACTTTTGAAACTCGAATGAATAAACGGAATATAGTTTCTGTTCGAGGTTTGAAATATGAATGTTTTTTTTTATTACTTTTGAAGAGGTGGTGCAAATTGTTTTCTTTTTACAAGATTTTATTTAGTTTCACCTGTCCCGATGTTTGTATGGCTGTAATCAAACCTTGCAAAAAATTTGATCCACTTCCCTGTTATCGATTGAGCTGAAATTTTGGATGCATGTGTAAATCAGATGACAATGCAAAATTATTATGACATGGAGCTGATCTGATGATGGAACCGGAAGGTGGCCATAGGAACTCAGATAACCCTATCGTGTTTGAGCATTTTAGAATGATCTTGATGAGTATTATACATAGTTTTATACCGCGTTATAAAAATAATTTGCTATGAATAAATAATTTTCATTGAAAACTTTTTTAACGTTAACTTTGAAAAGGATGTTTCCGCGTGTATTTCAAAGATTGTACTAAACTGAAAATCATCGTTATAATTTCAGCCGCAAGATGTCCACTACTGGACCTCCATAAGTGAAGACCAGAGGCCTTTCCATAGGTGAAGAAAATCAAAATTTTCCAAACTTTTGGTTAAAGATACTTTATTCATTCAAAAAGAATAACATATTCACTTCTACAAAGAAAACCAAATAAATTAAAGATAAGTTAAGCGACAATACCACAGAAAGAAATAACTTAAGTAAAGTATTGTAATTTACATTGCTAAACTTAAGATATGCTGTTTTAATAGCCTTTTAAAAGTTGGAAGAAATTTCGATTCCGTTATGTCTTAAGGTTATATTGTTCAGTTCCCTCATGTACGATAGTCCTTCTACCATCAGTTTGAGGGTTCCGTACCTCAAAAAGAAGAAACGAAACCCTTATAGGATCACTTTGTTTTCCATCCATCTGTCTGTCTGTCTGTCAAAATCCTTTATCTCAAGAACGCGTGGAGGTATCAAGTAGAAATTAAAACCATATACTTAAGTCTGCGGTCCCTTGAAGCTGTGGAAAAATAACACTTCTGAGTTAACAAAAAAAAAGATACGGCCGTTTATGTCGTAAAAAACGTGTATTTCGACACTCTCAAGGGAATGAAAATTTATGGGGTACTTCTCATTGACCTAGAATTCCAAAATTTGGCATGAAGCATGGTCTCATAGCACAAGTACATAAAGGAAAAAAGAAAACTGTAAATTTGAAGTTCCGTCACAAAAAAAAAACTTTTTTTGCGATTCGGAAAAAAATTGGTAACTCAATTCGGGAATTGAACTGATTTCATAGGTAAGTTGGTACGAAACCCTCAGGGCGCGAGCCCGATTCGCACTTGCCCAGTTTTTTCTCGGTACTCTTAAAATTTTATGATTAGCCTAGCCTGCCTAGTCGTTTGCTTTTGTACTTTTATTCTTTTTATAAATCGTTCATTAATGTTTCACCAAAACTCAATTGCCAAAATTTTAGTTAGCAATCAACGTTTCGTATACTATTTATTTTACAAACAATTCATTCCAAAAATGTTTTATTTTATAAACACTCGCTTTACAAACATTTATTTGGCAAATGCTTTTCTGTGTTAATGTTTTGGATGATATTTAATTATTCAATAATTTGTAAAGCGCTAAAGTTCTTTAATAATAATAGTATATTCTTTTTTTTATAATCTAGTCGTTTCTGGCACTCGCTGGTCTTTTCCGCAGCACTGCTTACTTCGCTCGCTCAATTCGTGCGTAGGGTCCCAGTTTTCACATAACCTAACCTTTTTCTTCAATAATTAATCTAATCTAATTCGGTTCTAGGTAGCCTACTAAAAATAATCTCAATAAATTGTTGTCAAATGACACAAAAGTTTGTCTGATAACCCGATGGATACGAGGCGCACAGGACCGGTCGTTATGGCGACACTTGGAGGAGGCCTATGTCCAACAGTGGACGTCTTTCAGCTGAAATGATGACGATCGTCGTCATCATTTCAGCTCAAAGATGTCAGTCGATGATGAATAAAATTTATATCAAAATTATTATATAGGTATTTGTAAGTAACAATGTTTTTTTTTTAATTCTTGATAGGTTCGCGCTTGACCGCTATCTCACCTGATGGCAAGCGACGATGCGGTCGACGATGGAGTGCGCTTACCTAAAATTAACCTTGAATAGGTTAATTTCTAATAAACTAAACTCTTGACTTAAAGATTCCCGGGTTTTATTAAATTAATATTACTCTTCAATGTAAGTCGTGTGGGTTGGTACTTTAAAGTTGGAACTACAATGCGCACACCTGTGCCACACGCCGATCTGGACGCGTCGGTCTCCATACATTTTATATGGAAACTAGACTTGTAGAGCTACACTTGATCCACGCCACGCGTTTTCGTTCTACGTACAAATCAGGCATGTTACACGTGTGCGTCGGTCTAATGTAGTTCTAGCAAGTAACTCTTGAAACTATAATTAGTACTTACGCAAAGAAAATGCCGATTGATTTTCGCTCATATTACTTTACAGTTTCATTTCAACGCCGATTCCCAGTACCTATTAATTACTATTTCTACTTTGTTCGTAAACATAATTATTGGAATTTATGTTAAATTAATTATTGGATCAAAATCAGTGAGTTTATTGGATGGCCTAATTAAGAGCTTTATAAAATAATTATCTGTTGAATACTTACCCATTAATGCTACGAATAGATTTTATTACAAACTGAACTACTAGATAATAATAATAATGTAACGCATGTAATGTGTATTGTAATGTGTGTGTGTATGTATGTGTGTATGTAATGTGTGTGCGTGTGTGTGTATAATGTGTTGTGTATGTGTGTGCGTGTAATGTAAATTCTGTGCCATGATAAAAAGCAATCCATACAAATAATAATCTAATACGAGTATTATACAGGCGAAAATTTGGGAGTGTATGATGGTGTGTGTGTGAACGGATTTCGATGAAAGTTGGTACACGTGTAGACTATGTCCTAGAATAGCATACAGGATACTTTTTTCCTGGGAATATAATCCCTTAAGATAGTTTTCTGCCACAGCAGGCGTTCAAAGCCGCTTGCAGTAGCTAGTATTATGTATATGAAAGTTTAGAGGTAAGTGGAACAGAGAGTGAAGCTCCACATACCTTCATTGAAAAGTGAGGATCCTCCGACCAGACGGGTGTTGTCTGGTAGGGAACTGCCCGATAAATAATTTCGGGCTTTCTATATGTTCAAATCGCGCAGAGAACTATAATTGCGCGATGCAGGATTAGTTCTTATGTGACGCCATAGATGTCGCTACAAAAGTAACACTGTCTGTTGCGCTTTCATGATTAAACTGCTGAAGGGAGTTTTGATAAATTTGGTACGGAGTAAGCTTGAACCTGTAGTTAGGACATAGGCTACTTTTTACCTGTCTTCGGTTTCGACTTCACGTCATTTACGTGGACCAAGTCGAGGGCAGAAGGTAGTTAAGAATAAAATTTACAAAGTATACATATACGCATATATTTAATAATCATTTTCGTACGATTTTTGCAATATTCAGTTCAGCATTGGATAGTAAGGTTAAAAGAAAAAATATTTACGGTAATGACTTCGGACGGCGAGCAATGGGTAGCCCGCCGTCCGACCGTCCGGTAACCGTCCGGACCGAGTCTAAGTCGTCGACGGCGCGTATTGTTCCACGCGCGCCTCAGGGAGATGTCAGCAAATCGTAGGGGCCCAGCAGGGTCGAAGCCTACTGGGGCCTTGGGTAGTGTGAAAGCGAAACCCGGGGTCTTGGGACGAAGGCAACGAAGGAACAGGAGTGGGTTTTTAGTCAGTAAAAGTCTGACACTATCTCCCGCCCCGCCCAAGGGCGGGGGATGTCATAAGATGATTTTCCCACCGAAAAAAAAAAAAAAAAAAAAAAAAAAACGGTAATGACTTGCATTTATATTAAGTTTTTACCTATGAAATTGCAGTTTTTCTTGAAATAAGTTGACGTCCTTTTTTTCGTCTTTATTTTTTATTTTTATTAATTAAAGTAATTCCTCATGCAATCAATGCATTTTTGCCAACGTAGTAATAGCTTATTGGTGTCCTTTTTGAAAAAGTCTGCTGGATGGGAGGCAACAAATACTTCAAAGGCATATTTGAAAGTTATTGATTTTTTTATTTGAAATTTGTAGGGGCAAGATCTGGTGAGTACGGTAGATGACGGAGAACTTTCAAACCCAGCCCTTGGAGACGACGTGCGTTGTCTTGCAGGATGAGCGGAGCCAAACGATTGACTAAAGCTGATTGGAGATGTGCGAACTTCTCCATCATTGTGATCAGTTCTTCACAGTCACACATCTGCAGTAATGCTTATCCCGTTTGGTAAGAAGCTGTGATTAATAACACCGGTGCTAGACCACCAAACAGTGACCATAACTTTTTTAGGAGTCAGTTTTCGTTTGGGGCATTATTTAGGTGCTGAACCAGGATCTTACCAACTTGCTGAGCGATTGCGATTGTCGAACAGAATCCATTTATTTTTCGACGCAATTAACAATGTGATTCAATATGTTTTAGATTGTGTGCCTGTTGAGCAGTGCAAGCCTCGACTCGACGCGTGCTTCGCGGGCAAACCAATAACGGGTGGTGCAATCGTTCGTAGTGTTCGCTCCGTATACGTCGTTGATGTTGCGTGCCGCTTCTGCCACTTTGCTGCCACGATGATACTCATACTCCATAATAAATCGAATTTTGAACGTATCCATGATGCCGAAAAACTTTCAAATGCGATGAAAACATAACGCTAACAATTAAACAACAAATGACTGATTTTCAAAAAAAAATTCCATATTTGAAAAATGAAAATAATTTGAACATAGAATTCTTAGCGAAAAAAGAAAAAAATGCACTTGAAATAGCCAGTTCGGTAGAACGGCAATTTTATAGGTAAAGAAGTAAAGACTTAAATGTGCCATTTTAATAAAAAAATTGTCATTGTACCTTGTCTCTAAGTTAGAGAGTTGTGATGATGGGTTTAATGAATATAGTTGTGTTGTGCAAATATATTTTTTGTTATCGTTCTATCCGATAAGGAGCTGCGAATGGACAAAGAAACTTTAGAAAATTTGAATTTCGCGAGTTACACTCAGGCGTCAGGGTTTTTTTTTTAGGTGGGAAAATCATCTAATGACAAATAAATCCCGCTCTTGGGCGGAGCAGGAGATAGTGTCAGTTTTACTGACTAAAAACCCACTCCTGTTTCTTCTTTGCCTTCATCCCGGGACCCGGGCTTCGCTTTCACACTACCCGTGGCCCCAGTAGGCTTCGACCCTACTGGGCCCCTACGATTTGCTGACGTCTCCCTGAGGCGCGCGTGGAACAATACGCGCCGTCGACGACTTGGGCTCGGTCCGGACGGTTACCGGACGGTCGGACGGCGAGCCACCCATTATCGCCGTCCGCAAGCCCGCGCCTACGGCGGCCGGGAATCGGGTAATGAGGACTTAGAGTTTGCCACCTGAGTCCTCATTACTCCTAAGAATAAAAACTTAGCAAAAATATAATATGAAGAAATGTTTCTTCAAATAAAAAGAAAATCTAATAGAAAAAATAGCGAAAAGAAATATCCAATCGAGAAACAGCAGTACCTACTTACGAGGGACACATTTAAACGGCTCATACTAGATTTTTTTATGTGCGAATATTGTTTACGATTTTTTTATGTATTGTTTTACTGTAGAAATGTTGATATTGTTGGAACACATGCCAGTGTAGTACCATTTTATCGGATGGTGAACACTTTTCATGAATAACTAAAAAATACTGTGAAGACGAGAACTTTATTTCTTGAATAGGGTACCACGACAGAATGGGATTGTTTTACAGAAAATGCAAAATATAAAGAAACCAATAAACAACTAATTTTAAAAAAAGAATAACCCACGTTTATTTATACAGCACTAATTTTAATTAGTACAAATATTTAAAGGGCTTATTAGAAATGGTCTTGTTATTATTTAAGTAGTCTCAATAAATAATATTCATAAACAGCAAAGTTATTAGCGTTTTATTATATCCCAAAATCTCACTCAGTTTATGGAAATATTGTACAGGCTATTGATTATGAATGAATAAATGACAATCAAAATGGAAAAACACTGTGCGTAGTATTCTAGTAGCAATTGTTATGAATGATTGATTCTATTATGAATTTACCAATTATGCCGACATTTCGTGGACAATCTGTTTTCTACTTCGCATCCGCAATAATCAACACTATCACGGACAAAAACGCTGGCAGAAGCTAGTCACACTAATATTAAAAAGGTTCAGGAGAAGAAAACTTTGTGAGTGTGTGAGCGTGTGACTTAAATAATAACAAGACCTTTTTTAATAAACCCTGTAAGTATTTATACAAATTGAAAATTAGTGGTGTATTTGTTACTTCTTAACGCTTGAGTGACTAAACGAATTTAGATGAAATTTGGCACACGGGTAGAACATATCCTGGATTAGCGCCCACTTTTTATCTCGAGAGTATATTCTCTTGAGACAATTTACTATTATCACATGGGCAAAATCACTGGTAGCAGCTAGCACAAAAATAATGACGTGCCAACGCAAACACCCATAAATCAAAACGGAGCGATTCCAAAATTTAAATCGTAGCATTTAAAATTTTAAATCGCTCACAAGACTAAAAAAAAAATACCCGCAGTCGAGCATTCGTCGAATGTAGGTCGGGATGAGCAACTAAATCCCTCCTTTTAAACTCTGTTAATCCCTCCGGCTTTTCAATTGTGAAACCTTTTCAGAAGGAGTATTACCTTCACAATACTGAGCGGCGCCAAGTCTTGAACGCACGGTCGCATTGTCTGACAGATCGTGGGTTTGTAAACTTTTTGCTTCGAACCTTTTGATACAGAATGCAAGAAAGAACATTTATTTGTGTCTCGCACAATCGTGCCCCTCATCAGAAGGCTTAAAGTCAACCAAAGGGCAATGGAAAGGGAGTTTCCTTGCGAGATCGCATCAGAAATGAAGGTATCCGCAGGAGAACCAAGGTCACCAACATAGCCTGAAGAATTGCCAAACTTATGTGGTAGTCGGCAAGGTACATTGCCCGCAGAACAGATGATCTATGGGGCTAAAAGGTTCTGGTGTGGCGACCGAAGGCGGGGTCTTAGTTTTGTGTGAAAATTAAAATGCACATCGTATATTTGCGCGTAAAATATCTTCTACAACGACGAGCGCTTCGAGCTTATACGGACAGAATAAAAAAAAAACTGGTCAAGTGCGAGTCGGTCTCTCGCATCGACGGTTCTGTACAAAATTATCTATGTTAATAGTTCAGAAGGAGAAGTAGTCTCCAAGATTTTTTCAAATCGCAAAAAGTAATTATTTTGTGATGTAACTACTACTCGTAATATATATGGTTTTGGAATTAATTCCTAAGTACTTCTGTTATAATGCATTGCTTCTTGTCTAATTTCATGTTTCTTTTATAGATCAATGAGGAGTCCTTTATAGGATTCTCTTGCAAGCGCCAAATTATGCGCCCTAAAAGGAACATTAACTGCCTTATATTTAATTTGCGTTAACTTAGAAGTTTATTTTTTCACTGGTCCAGTGGAAAACAGACCTAAGTATTTCACATTATTCAGTTTAGCTTGAACATCTACGAGTTCCTGAGAAAAAGATCTTGACAGACGAACACTAAAGTAGGATCACTTGTTGTCCGTCTGTCAAGAATTTTTTATTAGAGGTCTGTTTTTATCGACTGAGGTACGGAACCCTAAAAATGTATACGTGAACTTACACACACTTCCAAAGCCAACACACCTTCGTGATACCGGTGGCGTGACAGGTTGGGTTCAACAAATTGGAATGTGTAGTGATGGACTTGTCTTCTTTTTTTTTTCAATATCAGGCTTTTGTGGTTCTGGACATACCAGTATCTTAAGACGAAAGTCTATGAACTGTGCTTGTTGCCAGTGATGATATATGGCTCTAAAACGTTGTCACTTACAAAGGGCCTCATTAAGAGGTTGAAGTCATCCGAAGGGCAATGGAAAGGGCTATGTTCGGAGTTTCCTTGCGTGATCGCATCATAAATGAAGTTATCCGCAGGGAAACAAAGCTTACCGATATAACCCGAAGAATCGCCAAACTAAGGGGACAGTGGGCAGGGCACAATGCTCGTAGAACAGATGCTCGATGGGGCCGAAAGGGTCTGAAGTGGCGACCGCGTACCGTTATCCACAGCGTTGGACGGCCACCCATAAGGTGGACCGATGACCTGGAGACCGACGCACACGTGTAACACGGCTGATTTGTACGTAAAACGACCGAAGTCGCGAGGCGTAGATCTAATGTAGCTCTGCAAGTCCACGCAACGCGACGCTACGTAAGTACAAATCAGGCGTGGTCCATATGTCCTGCGGTCTAGCGTAGTTCTCGCTTAAAAACAGTTGAATGATTATGCGAAACCTTCTTCTTTCTTTTGTTTCTTTAAACATGAAATCGGACCTTGCTCTCCGACAAGATTAGATGGATGTGACCCACATAACTTGCGCCGCGACCTCACACACGTCTTCTGTCGAGGCGGTCTAATTTAACATAGTTCTTCGGTCGCGGATCTTTCTTTGAGGGATAAGACGCGGGACACTAATCACGCAGAGGCCGACTTGCATTTAGGTACACGGTTTTACTTTATATCCTCAGAAAGTTCTGAAGATAAATGGATGTGCATTAATTTTGGAGTCTTAAACACTGTGATAGTAAAATGCTTCTATTTTTCGACGATCGTATGTGAAATAGAAATTGAATTTGGTAGTTAGATTAACTACAGAGCAGTGGTAGCCGAGTGATAACGGCCCCGACTTACGAGTTGTAGGGCGCAGGTTCAAACCTAGCCAGTGAACGTGTGTGATGTGTGTAATGAGTAAAGGTGAAGGAAAACATCGTGAGGAAACCGGCATGTCCTAGAACCAGAAATTCGAAGACTGACATTCACCAACAGGCACTGGCCCACGTAGTGGATTACGGCCCATTTCCTCCCCTAGAGAGGAGGCCTGAGTCCCAACAGTGGGAACATTATAAGGCCGACTATGCTATAGCACAGAATATTAACTGCAGAATTCAATAATAACTTTACTTTTAATCGTTTTTAATTTACCTTCCGTTTTTAGAGTTTCGTAGTTTCCGTTTTAAGTCGACAAAAACGGAACCTCTATAGGATCACTTTGTTGTCCGTCTGTCAAGACCCTATTTCTCAGGAACGCGTGGAAGTATGAAGCTGAATTTAATATCAAATACTCAAGTTTGCTACCTTAAGCATTAGTGAAAAAATGAAACTTCGACTTAATGCAATCTAAAGATAAGGCCGTTTTTTCTCCGTTTAGGTGCATATTTAGACACTCATTAGGAAATCAAAACCAATACAGTACTTCCCGTTGACCTAGAATGCTGAAATTCTGTATTTGGCAAGATCTCTTAGCACAAGTATAGGAATAAGTTTAAAAACTGTAAAAAGTACAGTTTAAGCGATTCGGAATAATCTTCGAGACTCGATTCGGGAACTATTTACATAGGCGAATTTGTACTGAACCTTCAGACCGCGACTTCGACTCGCACTTGCCAAGTTTTAATGATCTTCAAAATGTTTTATGTACCTATTGAATAAAAGAACAAAAAAGGCAGCCAGCGTAAAGTGCTCCTATTGACACTTCCAGAAATACGTGTTCAGAAATGCATGCTAGTAATTAGTATAATGCACGAGTCATAGAAAGCGTCATTTCACATTGACCACCTTTCTAACTAATGGGGAAAACAACCATTAAAGGCTAAAACCACCATTTGGACCCTTTTTTTAGGTGATTAAATCATGACATTTCTCGCTTTTGGGCGGAGCGAGAGGGTGTGACAGACTTTTACCGGTTGTTGACTAAAAACCAATTCCTATTCCTTCGTTGCCTTTCATACCAAGGCCAAGTTTTTATTTCAGAACCTTTCCTTTCCTACGGTTTGCTGACATCTCCGAAAGGCGCGCGTGGAACAGTACGCGCCGTGTCGACGACTTGGGCACGGTCCGGATGGTTACCGGACGTTCGGACGGCGAGCTACCCATTGCTCACCGTCCGCAAGCCAACGCACCATTTGGAGCCAGCAAAAACAATAATTGTGAATACCGTTATCACACTAATATTACAAAGGCGAAAGTTTTTGAGTTTGTGTTTGTACTTCTTACGGCTTCTACGTTTGAAAGGCTGAACGAATTTCGATAAAACTTGGTAAATGGGTAGTCCTTGTTTTTTTTATCCCGGGACTATGTTCCCTTTGGAAAATTTTCTACATACGGGGGTCCAAAGTTTGTATAGAGAAATCTACTTTCACGCGAGTAAAACCGCTGGCAGAAACAAGTAGTATGTATGATATTTCAAATAGACAAAGGTCAGGCCAGACAACCTACAAATATGAAAACAACCTTAACCCTCCGTTATTTAAACCTTTTAAGATATTAATCCGAGATTTTCTTTACAGGACCCTTTTCAAAGAAACACATAGGTACTGTCACAGAGCTATAAAACGTTTAGAAGCGACACTCCGTTCCCGACGTACAAACATATTCAGGCATCATGGATGATCAATCGACTGTGAAGATGACTGTGAGATGAAGAAGAAAAAACTTATTAACGTCATTAATATAGCATCTGGTACGCGTGTATTGAATAAAAGAGTGATAGATGAAACCAGAGAGTCTGTTCTAGATTATAGGGCACAGCAATACTCAGTTGACTATGAGCACCGCTGTAAACGGTACCACTTCCTTCCTTTGGAGATGAGGCGTCAAATTGGAGACTTAAGTATGCTGATGGGTATCGCAAATGGCCACATTGACTGTCCTGAACTCGTTTCTAATTTAGCACTACGCACAAACCTAATGGGATTACGTCTGCGACCAATATTAAGTGTACCTTTCGCATCGACCAATTATATGAAAAATGATTTTTCAATAAGGAGTGCACTTGATTTCAATAGTTTTTCTAGGGACCTTGATATCGACTTGTTTAACACCAGTGTTGCGACCTTACGACGGCGAATGGCACAGATTTTTTTCTGTGATTAACTTCTCGTTAGTAATTTATTGATTTGTGTGTAGTTCCTTATTATCGATATATATTTTTTCTTATCTATGTGTGGAGGCTCGTAATTAGCTATTTAATAATGTTACAATGTTTATATCATTTTTTCTTCTATTTGTCTGTGAGCCTTCTTTAAAATAAAATAAATAAATAAATAAAATATGTATTTTTTTATTTATTTTTTTTATTTTTAAGTATAACAGATCATATTAAAAACAAAAATTACATAATATGCTTATTTCTAATATAAAAACGAGATAGGACAATATAAATCAACAAAAGAAGTTGCAGTTAGTAAAGTTTTTTTTTTAATGATATAGTCTAGCTCACCTGATTGATAAGCAGAGACGCAATCGCACTAGTTTATTAAGAGCCTAGTCACTCTAGCCTTGAAGACATCTAAATTATAATCGGACGATAAGACCACTGCAGGCAAATTGTTCCAGTACTTCGATGTAGTGCGCTTCACAATCGACGATTGCATCACTGCTTACCATCATCAGGTGGTATCGCAGTCAAGCACTAGTTTATAGCAATTAAAAAAAAAATGGTATGTCTTGCAATGCTGCGGAGTATTAAATAGTATAAACGGTATCTTCAAAAACTGAGAAAAGACCGGTTGCCAGTTCAGTCACAACGTCACTGTCTTGTTGAGTACACCCCAATTGACAGAGGTTTGTCAACATTGACAATTGACCAACCCTTTTCAAAATTTTTCGGAAATTTATTCGAGTGAAGTTCAGTGGCTGTTTTAATTATTCGCAAATTGATTTCTAGCGGATATTGTGATATAAAATCCCAAGCTAAGAAGAGCTTGCTTTATGAGTACTAGACGACTGATATACATACTTATATATTTCTAAATACATACATTATAGATGAATTACACCCAGACACAGAACAAATGATCGTGCTCAACACACAAACATTTGTCTTGGGTGGGAATCGAACCCACGACCTCCGGCATAACAGTCATGTAGCCACTGACCA
Source organism: Mythimna pallens (assembly GCA_961205895.1). Lineage (NCBI taxonomy): Eukaryota > Metazoa > Arthropoda > Insecta > Lepidoptera > Noctuidae > Mythimna > Mythimna pallens. The sequence goes on from OY540830.1 coordinate 4,948,338, forward strand.
CTAGACCAACAGGTCAGTCAAACAACTAGACAATAAATAATAATATGTAGAATTATTCAAATAGACGCGATCTTGACATAATAGATTTTCTAAACTTGACACTTTTCTTTCATTGATTTTGCACGGTTTCTTCATTTTGGCATAAATCATTGAACGCTAAAGAATAAAAATTGTTAAAAAAAAAAAATATATAACTTAATGCAATTAAATAACAATTTTAAATATATAGAATTATTATAATTACGCACGAAATTGTAATTATTATTATTAAATTTGAATTGTGTCTAAAATAACGGCTATTTGTATATAAAATACGATAATATAATTTACCAATAGTAACTTCTGACGTGTCGTTGCCAATTCCTTTTTTGAACTAAAGTACACAAGTATCGCATAATTTTTACTCTGTGGTATAACGTACTCCTCATTCCCTACACTATTTCACTTTGAAAAGTATACGTACGAGTAACAGACAGGGTTTTTGAATAGAAAAGGATGTATCGGTTCTTTTGATGGTACGCCTGGTAATACTGTTTACTAGTTGTTTGAAGTATGGACCGTTTGTTTGTGAAGTCTTTATGCTCGTGTATATAAAGATATTTATATGGATGGATGTGGCTGAAAGGCTGAGAGATCTTGATAGAAAATTGGTTTAAAGGAGTTGCGATTGAGATGTTTTGGACTTTTATATACTTAGGATTTCATGATACAAGTATGTTCAAAACATGTACACTTTTTTGTGTTGGAAAATCATGAAATAACTTCTACCGTTCTGGATGGAGCGATTGGGAGTGTCTGACTTTCAATGCCTAAAACCCACCCTTGTCCCTTTTCCATGGGTTAATATCTGAAAGGGAAACTCGTTTCCCTGGAACGCAAAAGGCAACCGAAACCATACCTATGTGAGGTGTGTTTCTAGTTAGTAAAATTTTGACTCATAGAGCGGGAAGTTGGATGATTTACTACCATAAAAAAAAAACGAAAACCCGTGTTCCTTTAATTGCCTATTGCGTTCCAGGATCGCAGTGACTCTTTTAAACAATCCAAGATCATCTCAGATACTAATCTGAATGGTTTTAATGTAACTTATTGCATGTGAGGACTATACGGGTCGTAATTAATTATGGTTGGATTTATTGACTGTCTGATAGTTTGGCTACTTTATGCGGCCTACCCAAATATCCTTACTTTTGGCCTTTGATTTCCCTTCTTAAAAAAAGCGGCCTTTTGAGAAAACAACTACGGATACGAGCTGGACCTGTACTCACTGTAAATGTATACGTGCTAATAAAAAATTATACTCCACGGTTCTCGCACAAACCTATCACGGATTCATAAAAAAAATAAAAGTCGCGAAACAAACATCAAAACACGTTCTACTGAGTGGGAACAAACAGACAGTCCCTTCACAATATCAGTGTAAATAGAACGCGAAGCTTTGAGGATTTATTTAAATTTGGAACGTTTTAAAAAATAAATTAGAATTTTAAAAACTGGTCTTGCCTCGCGCTACGCGCAATTTGACGGGTTTCGAATTAAGGATGGGACGATGGTTTTATTTTTATCCGACCACGGTGTAATAAAATATACTAAAATCTCGTTTGGTTAAAAAAAAACCATTTTGTAAACCTTATTAGCTGACCCGAAAGATGTGGTATCCCTTATATTGACAGATAAAAATAGTTTGAAGGAAATATAGAAAAATGTGTTAATCGTGCATGTTTTTTCAATTTTCTCTTCGTAAGAATTTTCTTGAGCTTTTAACAAATAGTTTTTTAATAAAAAAAAATAAAAAATTATCCTCTCTATTCAGTCTCAAGTTTAGCGCTTAGTAATACATTTCACCATACACATTTATTTAAACATAAATAGATTACAAGCTGATCAAGAGGTTCGACTGGGATAAAAAAAAATTGAATTGCTCATTTTCTTGCTGGGTATTTTTTTTTTCAACACCTATATTTTTATTTGCAACTTGGCGCTGCACGATAAGGATAGTCTCTTAAATATGTTTTCCTGTAGCGTTTAAAGATACCTTTCCTTATTTCTCTGTCCTAAAAATTCACTCTGCATGTAAAATTAAAATTCAAATTAGACCAACGTTACTAAAGACCAAACTCAAACTCAAAACATCAAACATTTCAATTTCAAAACGTTGAATGATATTTCAATGCCCATTCTAATTTCTGCATGTACAATTCAAATCCAAATTAGACCAACATTAGGTACTAAAATCAAAACCAAACTCAAAACATCAAACATTCCAATTTCAAAACAAAATCATTGAAGTTTTGAATTTAGAATCACTTTTTAAAACTCAAATAGAGAATGATATTTATTTGTACCGCCAATCATTAAGACGTTCGACCTCAGAGGAGTTTTATTGGTCGTTTCTCAGCTATTTGCTGCCCAATGATTTATTTTCGGTCTGACGAAGCCGTTTGAATTTGTACAGTTAAAATAATCGTATTGACGCGGCACAGATGGTTTGATGGTAAAAAAATACATGGAAAATGTGTGATGGGCTAATTTTGCGGTGAGCTTGAAGTGTGAGTTTAGATTTCATGGATACTTAGAAAAATAAGTGGTCTATTAATATTTATGAGTTATTAAAATAACTATTACGCGTCAGGCTGCAGGAAACAATAATTTTTAACACGTCCATTATATAGGCTGGGTAATACAGGAGTTCATTGTAGTTTTTTTTTGCGTTTATTTTAAATGCGTAAAAAGAAGCAATATTAATTCTTAGAAGCATATTACTATGCTCAATGAGCGGAAGAGGAGTTACTTTCTCTAAGTCTAACGACACGGTTAAGGGATTGCGCAGCTTTGCTGAAAGAAAGAAAGAAAAAAATTTGTCGCTGTGAGTCGCAGATTCAATTCCTGCTCGAAACAAATAATTGGATGGTCTACTGGAAGTTGGTCCGGGTCTGGGTGTCTTGTGTTTACATGTAAACGCAACCACGACACAGGAGCAATTCTTAGTACGGAGCAACGTTTGAAAAAAATAAACAGCTGACGATCGATCGATCGATATCGTTCGTTATGACGTCATTTCAACGCTCAGTCACGTGGTCAGAACAAAGGAATAGGAGGCGTGGCCGATTCGAGGCAATCGACGAAAAGAGAATAGAAACGAAACGGTTGTAACTTGGCTAGGGGGGCTGATTCTTATGATAGAAGCGACAACAAATATGTAACCAAGATTTATGAAACTCATAATAAGATTTAAAAGAGTAAGTATCCATAGAGTTTCTTGCAAGTTCTTCTCTATAGAGATCTACGCTTACGAACGTACAATTTAGCTTCAGTTTTTGTTTAAATGGTCTATTTATTAAATAAACGTTTCTGATTTTTGATATGGCAATTCTAGGTTACATGATTAGACACAAGTCTGTAGGTATTCTCTATATCTCTACTAATGGTTCACAGTTACAATATCCAAGTACAAACAATGACCACAAACATTTCCAAATAGCTTCTTCCTCTAACCTCGTTCGACATTTCCATTTTGACGTAGATAGTAGAGATGTAATGAATATGATATTTTGGATCTGGATACGGATAATATTATACCGGTTTCGGATCCGGTATGATAATGGAATTATTTCGGATAACCCAATAGTTTTGAATAGTTTTTTTTTTAATTTTTATAAATGATAGGCTCGCGTTTGACCACTATCTCACCTGAAAGTATCGGTTACGTGTATTAGAATTTTAAATTACAAAAGTAAAATACAAATTACAGATCGGTTTTGAAGTTCGTAGTCAAGCAATAGTTTATATCAATAAAAAAAGTACAAATAGTAAGATTTGACTTTTGTTCCCCTATTCTAGATTATAATTTTTTTGGCCGGGCAAAACAAACAAAAACCTATAATTTTGCCCGCCGCGCATTTGGTACAGATGTCCAAATATGATCCGGCTCGAAGGGCCATAAAATGGTGCATTAGAATTCTATAGGTGGTGTAGGATGACTAGTTAAACTCTAGTAATTTAGTTTATGCACTGCACATTCCACCTTACCACAGAGCACGCGTGACTTAATATGCTTATTATTGTTTCCCTGTTTGTCGACCTGGGAAGAGGTGGCGAGACGACCTAGATGCCTACCGCAAAGACAGGTTCAAGGTGGCTCAAGAAAAGAATACCTGGAAGAAGTTAGGGGAGGCCATTGCTCAGCAGTGGGACAGTACAGGCTATAAAAAAAAAATGTTTCCCGCCGCCGCCGCACTGTTTGTAATTCTATTGATTAATTCAAACTAAATTACTGGAGTTTAACTATATGTCCTTTCAACTTAGACTCTGCCTATAGCCGAAACTTTTATATCGGTTTCGGATATTTTTATTATTTCGGATTTTCAGATATCCGATAATTTCGGTTACGGTTAGCTCCATAACATCCCTTGCAGCCAGTGTATAGACGTGATACAGTATGAATGCAGAACAAACTACTAAATAACAGATTGCAGTGCCAGGTCTGTCATAGGGGCTATTTTAATATCCTATAAAGTTTGACGCCGACGCAGGTCGGTGGCGTAGATGCATAAGTCATTTGCTCAGGTCTAGTGCAGATATAGACCGTTATTATCTGTTGAGTGACTGGTCTACGTCGATGTGATTGGTGATATTCACCTCTAAGACTCTAGAGGTGTCCAAAGTACCTTCATCACACACATCACAAGAATATAATAAAAGCGAAAGTTTGTGATATTGTGTATGTTTATTACTTCTTCACGTTTGATGGATCGGTTTGTTTTTTATTATTGATATGCTCGCGTTTGACCACAATCTTACCTGATGGTAAGCGATGATGTAGCCGACTATGGAGCACGCTTGCCTAGAAGTAACCTATTCACTCTTGACTTAAAGACCCCTAGGTTGTAGCTATCAGGAAACACAGACTTCGGCAGCGAACTCCACTCCTTAGCTGTACGCCTTATGAATTTGTTTGTTAAACGGTTTTGATAAAATTATACACAATTATTTATTTATTTATACAGCTGTAACACGAATAAACTTTTTTTTTAGTTTCTTTTCAGCTATCACTCCAGACCAATCCAATGAGATAGTGTAGTCAAAAATATAACAAACTATAATGATTTCATACCAATTAGATCCAATTCATAACATTTACAATATTTTTAATTTTTAATTAACCAAATCTGAAATTTTGTTATTTATGAAACTCAATCTGACATTGTATTATCTATTGAACTGAATTTGACTTTGTATTAATATTATTATTATTAATTTAAAAATTTAACTTTTTCAAATTGTATTGTAATTGTAATGTAATTATGGGTTCTCCAAGCCTGAAATAAATGAATTTATTATTATTATAACTCATAGTTATTATACCGGGAGTATGTTTCCTTGGGATACATTTTTATTTTCACGCTAGTGTGAAAATAAACCACTTGAAATAAACTTATTTGATTTTATTTTAATTTGAACTCTGTGGAAACCGTTTTGTGGAAAGGTTCGAACAAAAAGTAATCTCCATTTTTGGCTGTCAATTATATTCAACAATATTCGACTCTTACGCCCAATAGTTTACTAAAAATATAGTTTAACCATTTTTTTTTGTAGCCCAATATGTATTTGGCCTTTCTCCGTCCAAACCACTGTTTTACGCGAACTGTAACGAATTCCGTTTATAATTTAGGTGTCTTCAAGGCTAGTGTGAATAGTAACTAGTGCGCCTTACCATCAACGATTGCATCACTCCTTTTCAATCACAGTCAAACACTAGTTTATATAAATAAATAAAAAAACTTTGGCCAACCTTATCCGCAAATGTGATCAGATTGTCACACCAGCTGCCATATGATTGCTTTATAATAATAATAAATCTTTATTGTAATAAACCCAAAGTACAAATTAACTTGATACTACATCAAGAGTGACGGATAAAAGACTACAGTAGATAACGAAGCAAGACCCAGTCCCGTGCTGGGAGTTAACCTGTATTACGGACACTATGGGATGCTCCATCACCTCACTAGGATCATTACACTAAACGTCTGTAGTAAAAAGTTTCTGAATCACTGGATTCCCCATCTTGGAATGCCTGTATATAGGGAATTTATCGTTAAGATTCGTCACAACAAACAATTTATTTCACTATATTTTTTTTTTCTGGTGGGAAAATCATCTAATAACAACCCCCGCTCTTAGGCGGAGTGGGAGATAGTGTCAGACTTTTACTGACTAAAAACCCACTCCTGTTCCCTCCCTGCCATTTTTCCAGGGCCCCGGGGGTCACTTTCGCATCACCCATGGCCCCAGTAGGCCTCGACCCTGCTGGGCCCCTACGGTTGCTGACATCTCCTTGAGGCGCGCGTGGAACACTACACGCCGTCGACGACTTGCTTTATTTCACTATATTACATAGGTATTGTTATGCCACCGAAGATTTAGCAACCATAACAGTGAGTTCGAGGACCATTTCACATTCTGTTTTTCATTTTTAACACCTAAAAGTTACAACTACACGGTTTTTGCACGCGGAATCCAATCAAACGTCACCAGAAAAGTGACGGAAGGCCAAAAAAAACTTTTCACAGCATTCACACTGTATGACTTTGCAGTCACGCCGATAACAAATGGCGTCGAAGCTGACCATCAAAATGACACAATACCTACAGCGATATTGGAAATGTGTGACGAACCATCTGTTGGTCTCCTATTGCTTTTTTAGCGAGAATTTTGCGAGTTTCATTCGGAATACGTAGCTTTTTCCGCAAAAAATGTCTTGATAATTGTTCTTGTGGTGCTGGATTTCATTCACTTTGTGTATTCCCACAGACTCAAACTAAAAGCTTTTATTTCAATTAACTATATACGTTTACTATTACAGTCACTTTTGAATTTTCAAAGTTAGTCCGATACAAAACTAAAAAAAAACACAGATTATAGGGAATTTGCAGTTATCGCCAGGTTGAATGTTGAAGTTATAAGAGGTTTGGCAAAGGCAAGTGTTAGCTTATATTTAATAGCAGGTGGAAAATGTCTGTCATGAGATGCATGTGGAAAATGTAGATGCGGGCTTGCGGACGGTGAGTAATCGGTAGCTCGCCGTCCAACCGTCAGGTAAACATCCGGACAGGGCCCAAGTCGTCGACGGTGCGTAATGTTCCACGCGCGCCTCAAGGAGATGTCAGCAAACCGTAGGGGCCCAGCAGGGTCGAAGAGGATCGAGGCCCTGGAATGAAGGCAAAGAAGAAACAGAAGTGGGGTTTAGTCAGTAAAAGTCTGACATGAAAGGCGGGAGATGTCATTGGATGATATCCCATCTTAAAAAAAGATGGGAAATGTCTCCTATTGATGATGACGACAATAATGATGATGACGCTATGGAATTGAGCGACTCAACTAAGCAATGCAAAAATGACGTATTACCCATGCCATTGTCAAGAGCGAGCGTAAAATGTCTACCTAAATAATCTATTATTAGCTTCTTAGCATTTTTTTCTGTTTCAGCCTAGACGCCAGACTTCCCTTTGGCGCCGATCTAAATGCCGTCCAGACAAGTCAGTATAATATGGATCTAATGTAAGTCATAATAATATAAATGATTTTCCTAAAAAATAACACTGTGATGATTAACGATTTAGCTGTAATTTAGGATTATATGAAGAAAGATCGATGATGCCCCGTATTTGGAAGACTGAAAAATAAAATGTTATTATACAATTGATGAATTTTTGAATGATAATTCAATGTTTATATACAATCGTATAATTTATATATAAAGATTTTCCTAGCGATATTAATTTTCAAATTTCCTTGTATAATTATTAACTTATTATTGACATTGTGTTATTGACTAATTATTAACGTATTATTGACATTGTAATATTGACTTATTATTGACATTGTCTACCACTGAATGAACTTACAAATTGAATGATTTTTATTTTTATTGACTATTTAATAATTTGATACTTGTTAAATATTTGATAGTTTTAAGATTATTTCATAATTAATTCTACTATAAAAAAAAATTGCATGCCTCACGGTAGAATGTACTGGATTCTCTTACTTAACACCATACTTTTGTAAACAGAAAAAAAAAACAAACAAAAATACTATCAATATATAAATATATTTTTTATTTTGTATTTTTGGGAATTTAGAAATTTTACTAAAGTATATGGGAATATTTAATGAACGATTTGATTAAAAAATTCTATGGCAACATATTTTTATGGTTGTGATAATTGGGATCATTTGGACGCGTTTCAATAAAAATGTTTGATCACTAATTCTGATTAATAAAATACAATTTGGCAGCGCGTGGTTGAGTAAAGGTACGTGGTTCGATTTCCGCACGGAACTAATATTTGTATGGCTTACAAATAGTTGTTCCGATTCTGATATATGTTCCGGTCATAATACAGGAGTAATTCCTAGTGTGTTTGTGACGTTATAAAAAAAAGAATAAATTCTTCAAATAATATCTATGTCGTGGAGAGATCTTAGAATTGATCACTTCATGATATGGCCAACTAAAACTGGCCAGATCGTAAAAACGGTAACATTTGATGATATATCAATTCTCGTTTGGCCAAATCATTGATGTAGGATTTCAATGATAATAAAAGGTCTAAAGAAAGTAGGTCAAACGAAGATATCATCAGACTTTAACGTTTAAAACAGTCTTGTCAGTTTTACATGGCCATTTCATGAAGTGATCAATTTCTAATATCTGCCCCGACATAATAATTGTCTTGTCTAATCTAATATTTTAACGAGTACAAATACTTAAAGGGCTTATTATAAAAGGTCTTATTATTATTTAAGTAAAATCTCAATAAATAATATTCGTAAACAGCAAAGTTATTAGCGTTTGTTTACATCCCAAAATGTCACTAAATTTATGGAAACATTGTATAGGCTATTTGATTATGAATGAATGAATGGCGATCATAATGGAAAAAACACTGCGCGTAGTATTTTCTAGTAGCAATTTTTATGAACGATTGATTCAATTATAAAGAACAATGGCAGAATTTTGTCTGGACTTTTTTTTGGCGTACATAGATTTCATATATATGAATCAAATTTAATTAATTTTCTACGATTTTTCAATTATTCACTCCTTTTCGTAAAAGCCGGAGTTATTTTATGTTTTTAAAAGCTTATCAAATAATGTTTGAATTAAGTACATTCGAAATGTTACCATTAAAATAGTGGTGTGAGTAAAAATAGTATGAATGCAATTTATCGAGCAGTCGATTATATCGATCGTTTAATTATATAAACGAATGATATAATCGACTGATCGATCGACTCATGTAGAGTTGGTTTTGTTTTGATTATTGATATGCTCTATTCTTTCGTCTTTAATCAACTGATATTTTTGAAGAAATGCTTCTACTTTTAAATCCAATTAATAATGGATCAAAATATATGTTTCAATGTTGTATCGATTTATAAGAAAACCGAATCGAAACGTGTACGCAGTACTTTTGTCTTTGACAGTAACATGTTGTCTGTGGTTGTCTGTCAAGACGCTACAGGATTCTTCCGTGTTTTTCATTTCGGTTGTGTTTTGCGTTTTTATTTGGATTTCTATTTATTTTTACCCGACCTGGACTGTTTATGGACTGATTGATAATGCCCTGTGTGATCAATCTGCGATTTTTTATGATAATTGCTGTTTGACGTTCATTCATAACCTAAAAAAGACTCAAGTAAAAGAGCACTATCTTTCCTCTCTTGTATGATATGTATATATTTATATTTATATATATATTATGTATTTATTTTTAGTGTAAGGTATTTATAGTTATATAAGTATTTATTAGTTTAATTTAAGATTTCACAAACTCTTCTTCGCTTATTTTCTACACACTACAGTCTACATCTTTTCTAATCTCTCCTTTCGCAGGTCTGCTGGAAGAAATTTCTTTTCGAAATAAGCAGTACCTTTGTACAAAATTTATATTTAGATACCTATCTTCTTCTTCGTATTTGTGTGTACATAAATTATAAAATAAATAAATAAATAAAAATTCAAACACCGAATTCTTTTTTTTCCGGCTTTCCCAAATAAAAATAGTTTCATTTATAGATTCTGGAGCTAACGCCAAAACTTTTAACATATTTTTCATTACGGGACGCTTCAATTTGATCCCAGACAATTTTTAGTATGGAGACCTGCCATTGTTCTTTACCAATTTGACCAATTTTCGTGGTCAATTTTGGGATTTTGTTTTTTTTTTACTTTTGACTACACAAATATGATCAGTAACGGGTACGAATAGAGCTTAATTTTTTTTTTTTATTTAAAAAATAGTGGTGTATAATATAGATTATCACTTACTTCGTTGTTCTTAAAGGTTGTCTTACAAATATTGCGTCTCGTCCTTACCTGAAAATAAAAGAAAATATATAATATATATACCTATACATATTTTTTTTTATTTGATTAAAGGGCTTTGTAGCTTAACGACCACATCGTCCAATACAGAAAACACAAAAACTTACAATCATAAAACACCAAAAATACAGATAAGGCTTACTCAAACAATTGTTTAGCTTTGTCGGACATTGAAGAAGCGAGGATTGTTCCTCGCTTCTCTTTCTCTTCTTTCTTTTCTTCTTCTTCCAATGTCCGATAAAGCTAAATAATTGTATTACAAATGCCAATTTTTACAGCATCCAAAAACATTGATCCTTGTATTTTCATTCTGGACATACTCCACCAAGATATTGTGCCGACTATGGAGGTCGCAGTTATTAGTAACTTGCAGACTGGCATGTTATACTTTTAAGGTTCATGTTATGAAAAGTTTAGGTTGGATTGATGTTCAATCAATAAGATGGAAGACGTCAGAAAAATGTCGTATTTTATATCGTCGTATTTTATATAGAAAAATATATATGAAAGTGCTTAATACCAGATAATAATATTCGTAAAGCAAACTAGAAGCCTTTCATTGCGCTCCCAGCTTGACAATATCGTCGAAAACATCATCAAACACACCACAGTCATATTATATAATAATAATAATATAATAATAATATTCCACAACTATCACACAACGCCGTCTAGTCCCAAGCTAAGCAGAGCTTGTGTTATGGGTACTAGACAACTGATAAACATACTTATATATTTCTAAATACATACATATATAGATAAATAACACCCAGACACAGAACAAATGATCGTGTTCATCACACAAACATTTGTCCTGGGTGGGAATCGAACCCACGACCTCCGGCATAGCAGTCAGGGCCACTAACCACTAGACCAACAGGTTAGTCAATATAATCATAGGTTAAGTTAGGCTTACCAGACTTTTCCGACTTAAACCCACCTATGTTCCTTCAGTCGTCTTAAAAGTTCTATGATCACGGGTTTTCTTTGGGTGGCCCATTCTCTCTTCTAGAGAAAAGGCCTGATTCACAGCAATAGAAACATTGTCAGGCAATCCAATGTTATCAGAGCTAGAAGATACCCCTTTTAGAAAACAGTAACCCAATACGAGCGAGTATAAAATACATAATATTACGTACTTTAATCGTTTCATCAATCCCCTGTGCAGAGCATGCTTGGAGGGGGGGTAGGTAATTGCGCAAGTGCTCCTTGACGGCACAGGTGTCACTGATACACGCACAAGAACTTTATGAATCCCGAATTCCCTCACAGACGCCCTGAAAAACCTGAGAGACCTAATCTGTTTTTAAAGAAGGTGAGCTGGTTGGAATAAACTTACCAAAGGTTTAGACCGCTAAGGCTTATGCACAATGATCCGTAAAATAATAAAATCGTTTCATCTTTTAAATTTAAAATGCTATTCGAAAACAAATACCAACATCACGAACTCAAATTTCACAGCAATTCAAAAAAGCCGGAAACACACTAGTAGCAGCCACATGTCCAGTAATACAATATACTTTGATTTATGGTATGGAGAGCGATTCCTCTTCGTTACGTCGTCCCGAGGATTTTTCCGCTGTGTTACTACGAAACATGAGTCGACAGTTTCAACGTAACTGGTTCATATATCATTATGAAAACTCTTTATTGGATACCAGTGTACAGTTTTGTTCGAATATTCGATTGTTCAACTGTGTTTATTGAAAGTTTTTGATATACTGTGTGTGAGCGCTTCAAAGCCATTTGAGATTTTTGGGTTTATTTATTTTTTATTGTGTTTTTTTTGTAGGTGGGAAAATCATCCAATAACATCCCCCGCTCTTGGGCGGACCGCGAGATAGTGTCAGACTTTTACTGACTAAAAACCAGCTCCTGTTCCTTCATTGCCCTTCGTACCAGGGCCGAGTCTTCCTTTCAGAATCAGACCCTTGGCCCCAGTAGGTTTCGACCCTGCTGGGCCCCTATGGTTTGCTGACATCTCACTCAAGCGCGCGTGGAACAGTACGCGCCGTCGGTCCGGACGGTTACCGGACTGTCGGACGGCGAGCTACCCATTGCTCACCGTCCGACCGTTTATCTTTTAATGTTTAACGTTTGTTTTATAACCAACAGAATAGTCACTCTAATGTTATAAAAGTGAAAGTTTATTCAAGCTCGAACGGCTGCACGGATTTTAATCAAATTTGGAGACCATGTCCTGGAATAGCACATAATAATATAATACTTTTTATAACGGGAGTAATTATGTTTGCTTGGGATAATTTTCTACTGTTATGCGGTTGAAGCTGTTGATAGCAGCTTTTTTTTTTTTTTTTTTTTTTTTTTTTTTTTTTAAGGTGGGAAATCATCCAAATGACTTCTCGCGATCTGGGTGGAGCGCGAGGGCGTGTCAGACTTTTACTGACTAAAACCACACCTGTATCCTTCAATTACCCTTTGCATACTAGGACTACGGGTTGCCCTTTCGGAAATTCTCCGCGGTCCTAGCTAGCGGGCATCGGCCCCACTGGGCCCCTACGGTTTGCTGACATCTCTTTGAGGAGCGCGAGGATCACTACGCGCTGTTAACGACTGGGCTCGGTGCGGTTAATTACCGAACAGCCGGACGGCGAGCTACCCAGTGCTCGACGTCCGCAAGCCCGCGTCTACCGTGGCTGGTAGTCGGGGTCGGAATTACGTCGGCTAGGGCGTGAGGACCTTCGTTCCCTCACGCGTGCAGCCTCCTCCTTCGCTAACATTACTGCTTCGCAGAAGGAGGCGACCGCCTGCCATTCCTCCTCGCTCCGGACCATAGCCTGAACCAAGGCCCGACGTGAAAGGTCGCTGCCGCCAATTGCCTCCACGAGGACACGGCGGTGCTCCGCCCAAGCGGGGCACACCTCCACCGTATGCTCCACCGTGTCCTCTGGATGGTCCACACAATGATGACACCCGGGCGTTGCTTCCGCCTGAATCCGATGCAGGAACCTCCCGAACTTGCCATGTCCGGTGAGGACCTGCGTCATGCGGTAGGTGAGGATGCCGTGTTGCCGCTCCAGCCACTCCTCAAAGAGGTGACTAACCGCCATTATTGTAGCGTGCCCAGCACTGGGTTGCGACAGTCGCCGTCGCCATTCCACCATGAGATCCCGCCGGAACTCGGTCCGCCATGCCGCGACTTGGCGCGGCAGCGGAGTTTCGCCCCGGCGTTGCATCTCCACGCGCAAATCGTGCATGCGTGCAAGGACTGTTGCCTCCAAATCCAATGGTGGCAGGCCAGCAAGAAGGCTCGCCGCCTCGCGGGAAATCGTGCGGTATCCCCGTATCATCCGAATGGCCATGACCCTCTGGCAAGCGTTCAGTATGGCCGCCGGTCGCCTTTGCAGTGACGGCGCCCACACCGGCGCCCCGTAAAGGGCCATGGACCGAACAATTCCCGCGTAGAGCCTCCGGCAGGAGGCGTCTGGACCCCCAAGGTTGGGCAGGAGCCGCTTTAGGGCAGCCGCGGTCCGTTCCAGTTTGGGAGTCAGACGTCGAAAGTGCTCCACAAAGTTCCACCGACTGTCGAGGACAAGTCCCAGGTACTTCATCGTCGACCCGACGTCGATGCGAACCCCTCCTACCGTTATTTGGGAACCCGGTGGTGGCGCGTTCCGAGGGCCATGGAAACACATGGCCTCGGACTTGTGCAGTGCCACTTCGAGTCCCAACTCCTGGATCCTATCCACGACTGTCGCAACCCCGCGTGTCGCTAGTTCGGCCGCCGCCTGGTGCGACTCCCCCTGCGCCAGGACCAGCGTGTCGTCTGCGTAACAGACCACACTGACCCCGTCGGGGAGGTCGCCGCGCAACACGTAGTCGTACCCGATGTTCCACAAAGGCGGTCCTAGTACCGATCCCTGCGGAACACCGCACGACATCTCTCGCCGTCTCCACTCTCCCTCGTGACCGGGGTAGATGATAAACCTGTCCTTCAGGTAGGCCTCGATCAAACGACGGAGGTAGTCGGGCACCTGGTGATACCGGAGTGCCCTCCTAATGCAACTCCAGGGCAGGTTGATAGCAGCTAGTGAAAAATAAAATTCTCAGCTCCATTTTACCAAGGTTACGCTTGTTTCAATAATGCCACATAATTGTTCTGTTGTGTAGCTTTTGAGATACAACCGACCAACCAAATACACAATTGCCACTAAAAATAAAATTCTCAGCTCCATTTTACCGAGATTACGCCTGTTTGAATAATGCCACATAATTGTTCCGTTGTGTAGCTCACACAATATCCACTAAAAATCAAATTTCGAATAGTTAATTAATAAAAACAGCCACTGAACTTCACTCGCAAAAATCCCGCCAAAAAATTCCAAACGTAGACTTAATTTAAAATTTTAAAACTAAACTAACCTATGGCCATTCTGCAGAGATACCAACCAACCCAATAAATGGCCAATACGTATCACAATTGACAAACGCAGTAAACACACAAATCCTGCTGATTGGTGGCCAATGTTTGCTCACGTTCACAAACATGTATTTACATCTAATATCCACTAAGAATCAATTTGTGAATAATTAAAACAGCCACTGAACTTCACTCGGAAAAATCTCGCCAAAAACTCAAATCATAGACTTCATTTCAAATTCTAAACCTAAACTAACCAATGACCATTCTCCAGAGATACAAACCAACTCAATAAATGGCCAATACATATCACAAATAACAAACGCAGTAAGCACACAAATCCCGCTGATTGGTGGCCAATGTTTGCTCACGTTCACAAACATATGTAGTTGTGTACTGTACCTAGTGGTGGGCAAATAGTTTACGAAGCTTTGTCTTTGCTACTTGTAGAGGAAGCGGAGTTTTCTGGATATGGCTATGAGTGATGGGATAAAAGTAGAAGGTTTGGGATTATTTTTTTTTACTAAATTTTGATAATTTTTGAGTTTTTGGTAGAATTTTCTCCAGTAAAGTTCAGTGGTAGTTTTATTACTAGCTGGTGTCCATGTTAGTCCACGTCAGACTTGTAAAACAGCACAATGCCATTTGAGAAACTTTTTTTTTTCTAAAATAAAGTGAGTCCCGTTAAAATTGGTCGAACCATTTCGGAGAGACGTCTTGACATCTGTTTGTTTTGAACAGAAAAATAAAATCAAAATTGTGTTTTTGTTATAGGTACTTGTATCTAATATACTATCATATGCATTTAGTAAAAAAAAAAATGATATTACAACCAGACATTTCATTGTTTTTTTTTATTCTTAATAGGTTCGCACTCGACCGCTATCTCACCTGATGGAAAGCGACGATGCGGTCGAAGATGGAGCGCTCTTACCCAGAAGTAACCTATTCACTCTTGACAGAAAACACAGATTCCGGCAAGGAATCCCACTCCTTAGCTGTACGCACAATGAGTGTATTCCCAAAACGTTTTGTGCATAAAGGTGGGATGTTCACCATGTACCGGTGGCGGTGGTGGTGGTAATTTAATTTATACGTATAGATTGACTTCTCTCGCCCTAGGGTGGTGCGAGAGGGTGTATCTGACTTTTACTGACTAAAACCACACCTACGTTTCTTCAGATGCCTTTTGCATGCTAGGACCACAGTGTCCCTTTCATAATAGATTGACTACTTCAGAAATGATTGAAGATTGCCTAATCAGTTTCAAGTTAAAAAAATGAAAAAAACATTGATTGATGGTACTTTAACAAATCTGATTCCTCGTACAGTTATGTGTTTCCAGTTTCCACCCAGCTTATTTTCTTGACGGATTCCCTGAAACAGTGCGATGTGCTCCATATGGTTTGATCTGCGGATGTTACAACGTGACTTGCAATATGTAACGTGTATTATTATTAAGGCGGAAGCTTTGTTTATACCTGTGTGTGTGTGTGTGTGTGTGACTCTTTCAAACTTAAACGCCTGAACGGATTTAAATGCATTTTTCATCATCATCATCATCATCATCAAAAATTAATACGTTTTACTTACCATAAGATAAATTAACACCAACATTTAAACACTTTATTAGGCTAATGGTTCGCTTTTTAAAGTTTTTAAAAGATTGTTTTTTTTTGCACTGATAACAACATAAAATTAACGTAGAGAATAATGACATTTAAATTAAATTTGGAACATGGGTAGATAATGTCCTGGAATTCCTATTACAGGACATAATCAGGGTACTAATAGTAACTAAAAAGACTAAATTAAAAGCACTTCAGCGAGCACAGGATTATGTAAAAAGATTTTAAATCTAGAAAGTGGTTCTTTGTTAGTAGAAAATTATCAAATTACCTCTCCCACTCTGGGTGGAGCAAAAGGGAGCGTCTAACTTTAACTGACTACAACCCACCCGAGTTCTTTCATTTCATTTCAGTTATTCATCAACAATTTACATTGTGCCTGAATGTTCTACAAAAAAAAAAAAAAATGGAGAAATAATTAAAATTCGCTAAAACATTTCCAATAAAAACAAAATGAAAAATTAGTGTAATCAATTTAATTAAATATAAATCACATTTACACAAAAATTACAACACAAAAAGAAATAATATTAACACAACTTCATTACGTCAACCACTATTCACTTAAAAATAATAACAAAGGTATAAATTAATTCATAAAAAATAATAAAAGGGAGTAAAAAAAAAACATCGGTTGTACAAAAATCATTCAAGTACATAAAATTCATTAAAATTGTTAGTAATTGCAATGGCAAAAAAAAGCATCAATTTCAGGTGATGAAAGAGATGGATGAATTTAATGAGGAGCGATATGAAAGAAAAGAGAGTTAGCATGAAAGGTGATAGAGAGAACAGGATGAAAAAGAAAAAATGTTTTATTCTGCTCTGAAGTAACACGGGACAAAGGCAGGAAAATTGACACCTTTAAAGTTTTTGTATTTATTATTTTATTTATTTTTGTACTTATGTAAATCTTTTATTTCAATTATTATTACTTATCTATATTGTGCTCACATATTAGAAGCGACAAGACATATGTAACCAAGATTTATGTAACTCATAATATGATTTAAAAGAGTGTCCATGGAGTTTCTTGCACGTTCTTCTCCATAGAGATCTACGCTTTGGATCGTGCAATTTAGCTTCACTTATATTTTTTTTTTGACTGATCGACATTTTGACAATTCAAAAGTGCAAGATTTCTGATTATATATTTTTATTATATATATTTATTGTTTACATTATTTATGTTGTTGTATATTGACAGCCCCAAAACTTTTCTTTTCGTTCAGTCCATCCAAAGGTTGTCTGGTAGAAACACTTATTTTTATAAATTTTTGTCCTTTGATAAGTTAAGGGGTGCAATAAACAAATAAATAAATAATAATAAATAAAATATGTACTTATTTTTCTTCTGTTTCAAATAACTCTTGATCTTATTTTTTGTCGAAATCTCTGGGGATAAACATTCAGATTTCTGTTCTTCGCAAAGCAAATATTATGTCAAATAATATTTCATCTTCAAGAAAAATAGACCTGGTTTACGGTTAAGCAAACAAGTATTTTGTAGGTCGCCTAGCTTTCACTCAATATAATACAAGCTAACGATGAACGCCTCTCTAAAATTGATGAATTTACCTTAACAAAACATTGATTATTCAACAAAACTGCCAAATCTTACTTGCGAGCTTAATAATTGCCTATTGAACAATTTAACGACTTGGTAAATATTATATGTAAATTAACAAAGTAATTCTGTCGTTTGATTATTATTTCATTTTGGTATGAATTCTAAGAAACATAGTTATTAGTCCATCACTTTTTTTAGGGTGAGAAATTATTAAATGTTTTTCCTGTCCTGAGTGGAGTTTTTTTCCATCCCCCGCTCTTAGGCAGGGTGAGAGGACGTGTCAGAATTTTACTGACTAAGAACTCACTCCTGTTCTTTCTTTGCCATTGTTCCAGGCCCACATGAATTTCTTTCGCATCACCCATGGCCCCAGTAGGCTTCGACCCTGCAACCGTAAGGGCCCTCCTATGGTTGCTGACATCACCTTGAGGCGCGCGTGGAACACTACGCGCCGTCGTCGACTTGGTCTCGGTCCGAATGGTTAACGGACGTTCGAACAGCGACCTACCCATTGCTCGCCGTCCGCAAGCCGCCCTGGGTGGAGTATGTCAGACTTTCACTGACTAAAACTCACCCATGGTCCCGTGCCCTTTACGTTCCAAGGCCACGGTGATACTTTCAAACAATCCCGCAGAATCCATTGCTATAGTATTTATTTTCACAAAAATATAGATAATAAAAATACCTCGTAGTTACAAGTGCACATTATGGTTGTGGAAATCTGACCTCGCGATTGGTGTCTATAAATCTATATTCACGCGCGTCTCAAAGAGATGTCAGTAAAACCGTACGGGTCCAGCAGAACCGATGCCCGATGCCTAGGTCTGTGGTAAATTTCTGAAATGGAGACCTATGGTCTAAGAACGTAAAATGCAACTAATGGACACGCATGTTTTTAGTCAATAAAAATCTGACATCCCACTTCATCCTAGAACGGAAGCGGGCTTGTTGACGACCGTCCGGTAACCGTCCGGGCCGAGCCCAAGTCGTCGACGGCGCGTGCTGTTTGTTCCACGCGCACCTCAAGGCATGTCAGCAACTGTAGGGGCCCAGCAGGGTTGAAGCCTACTGGGGCCAAGGGTCTGATTCTAAAAGGAAGACTCTGCCCTGGTACGAAAGGAAACGAAGGAATAGGAGTGGGTTTTTAGTCGGTAAAAGTCTGACACTATCTCCCGCCCCGCCCAAGAGCGGGGGATGTCATAAGATGATTTACCCACCCAAAAAAAAAATCCTAGAACGGAAGAAGTCATGATAATATTGTGATAATTGAGTCAAAATAAATGGTTTTTTTTACTGTAAATTAATCTGCATAAGAAAGAAAGTAAAGACGTTTATTTGCCACACAGGTACACACAAAGGGATATCAATTATAAAGAAACATAAATACTAAGTAACTTAAAAATATTAAATACTTAAACTAAACTTAAAAATACATCAACATTGTGTGTCTACCGGCTGCGCCAAATAGGTCCAGTTCAGCATAATGTATCCGAAAACCTACCTTTTACATTACTAAAATATTGATAGTAACTAAGAAAACATCCTCCCAAATAAACCATTAACTGATAATGAATGTCTATCAACCATAGCCGATAGAAATGGACTCTGTCTATTTGCTGAGCATACAAAGCCACCCAATATCCGTCCAATTTCAGCCCCCAAAACGTTATAAATCTGTTATTTTCTGAAAACGATTTATTTTATTTGTTGTTCGAGATTACTTGTCATTTAGACTTTGATGGTAGACGTAATTTGATGTATTTTTCTAACATTTACTTAAGTTTTTGTCGTCTTAATGTTTTATCGATTTTACTGGTTTTGAAAAGTACAGCTTGTAAGGCCAGGTTTTACTCATATTGATCTTTTTCAAACTTCTGAGAATCCACAAATATAAATGATAATGATAAATGATATTTATTTTGTAAATAGGTTTAAAAAAAAAAACACTTTTAAACGAAAAATTTTTTTTTTCGTCATTTTTAAACTAGATGAGGCCGGTGTTTCGTAGCTGCGAAGAAACACCGAAACAAACTCAGGGGTCAAAGTCTCTTTTAAAGTCCATACAGTAAATATGTAATGGTCAAATCAGATGAGAACCATGCAGATTTGTCTGAAATGGTCTTTTGAAGAAAGAACCATACAAATTTGAGTGGACCTGTCCAGTCAGTGCAAGCATTTGTTTTTTGTTGTTTGTGTAGGAGCTCAACGACTTGACGAACAATACCAAAGAAAGGACATTTGGGTAGACCGCAGAAAATACTCAAATTGCCAGACATACGTGAAAATTACTGAAAAGGAAAAAAAAAGCAATCAACATAGTCCTCACGTTCACAAAAATGAAAGTTGTCAAAAATTAATAGAGCAAAAAAAAAGTCAAATTGCAAAATAAAAATAATCTACAATATCAAATTGTAATAAATAATAATAATAAAAAGCACAATTGAAAATAAAAACGAAAGAAATAATAATAATAATAATACAACAGTATTGTAGTGCGTACCGGAGCAGGTCAATACCAAGCCTTTTGGTCCTCAACATAGTCCTTTATAGTGTAAAAAGCCTTTTGGAAAAGTTTTCGCTTTACAAATAATTTGAATTTATTAAGGCTTAGTTGTTGAATATGACTAGGGAGTTTATTATAGAAGTGTAGTACATTGGCATCTAAATGAGCCCCCTAATATTAAAGAGAACACCATGAAAAAAAAAAAGGTTGCCTGTAAAGTCGGTATACGGGCGAAAGTTTTACGTGACAACGACTTTGAGTGGTAAAATAATTTTAATGTGAATATTCATTCGTATAGTAGGAAGATTATGTCTGTCTCTCTCGCTCTTAGGCGGGCTAACCATGCCCGAGTGGAAGGGACGCGTGCCTCTCACTCGCTCTCATTGTGAGCGCATAACGTGAGCGGAGCGTAACGCAGTTTCTTGAAGTGTCACCCGGCAAACCAATTTATAAGACGTTGTCACGTCAAAATATTTTATTACTATTTTCAATGTATTATATTACTATTTTTAGATATTAGAACCACAAACTATATGTTATACCTGTACTTTTTAAAAACATTAGGTCACTAAAAAAAATATTTAAATAGACAAAGTTAAATTGATACTACAGTTGGTTGCGAACGAATGGAATTATTTCGTGAGTACAAAACGCTGAATACTTCACGGTCAAAAATTCTCCAATGGCAGCACAAAAAGATACTCGTACTAACATCTGAATATATTTCTTAGGCACTGACTGAGCTTTGACATAATAAAATTCGGGGCAGAATGGCTGCACAGAGCGCAGCGGCCGTGTTGGACGGAAAATATGCATTTTTGTCCAATTTTAAACTGTTCGCCCACTACCCGCATTTGAGTAGGCATCTCTACCTATCTTTGTAGGTACTGCACAAATGTTGCATGTGTTACTAAAATGTTACCTAACTTCAAGTGTACAATTTTGTTTTATATGTGGGTGTTACAAGTTCATCAGTGGTTTATTATTGTTATTTTATTGCACTGTGCCAATGTCTTCGTTCAAGAGAATATTTTCATAAAAACTTTATTACCTCTAATATTATTGCTAAACTTTAATACCATATTTTGAGGAAGGTGGGAAATTATCTAATGACTTTTCGCGCTCGGGGCGCGAGGGCATGTCAGACTTTTACTGATTAAAACCACACCTATGTCCTTCAATTGCCCTTTGCGTTCTAGGACTACGGGTTTCCTTTTTTTAGAAATTCCCCGCGGTCCTAGCTAGCGGGCATCGGCCCTTCTGGGCCCCTACTGTATGCTGCTATATCTTAGAGGAGCGCGTGGATAAATACACGCTGTTAATTACCGAACGGCCGGACGTCGGGCTACCCATTGCTCGACGTCCGCAAGCCCGCGTCTACCGTGGCTGGTAGTCGGGGTCGGAATTGTGGCGGCTGGGGCATGACTAATACTATTAACTAAACTTTAATACTATTCTAAACCATATTTTGAGGGTAGTTTTGTCAAAAAACGCAACTCAAACCCTTCGTGTGCGGGGACTTCAATGCCAAGAACTTGGCTTGGGGTTCCCGGTTCACGAACCAACGGGGTCGGATGGTGGAGGACTGGGCTCTGGAGACAGGCCTGGTCGTCCTAAACCGGGGTTCTGTCCCCACGTGTGTGCGGATGCGGGGTGACTCCGTGGTGGACATCTCGTTCGCCAGCCCCGCTCTGTCACCGCGTGTCGTCGACTGGTGCGTCATGGAGGGGGTGGAGACGTACTCGGACCACCGGTACATCCGGTTTGACGTCTCCGCCCAAACTTCGACCGCGCCGATCCGACAGAACCCTTGTGGTCCGCGATGGGCGCTGAGGCAGATGGACCGGGAGCTACTCCTGGAAGCCGCGACGGTACAGGCCTGGGTGCAAGCACCGGACAGGCCTGTCGATATCGACGTCGAGGCAGAGTGGTTGCGGGAGGCCATGTCGCAAATCTGCGACGCGGCAATGCCCCGAGTCCGTCCAGAACGTGCTCAGCGCCAGGTATACTGGTGGTCGCCGGAGATTGCGGCACTGCGCAACGCGTGCAATGCCGCGCGACGCCGGTATGCCAGAAACCGCAGGCGCCGCATCCGTCCATCGGATGCGGAGGCCAGAGAGGCGGAGCTGTACGAGGGATACAGAGAAGCAAAGCGCACCCTCCGAGCGGAGATAACGACGGGCCAAGCTCGAGGCTCGCAACGTGTGGCTGGGGACTCTGAATGAGGACCCATGGGGACGCCCCTACAAGGTGGTGCGGGACAAACTCCGCCCCTGGGCTCCCCCGCTGACGCAGAGTCTCCGGCCCCAGCTTGTGGAGGGTGTGGTGAGCACTCTGTTTCCTGAGCGAGGGGAACACTCTCCCCCGCCCATGGCTCCGCCACCAGCGGTGTCCGACGCGGACCACGATGGCGACGACGACGACAATGCTCCAGAGGTGACCGAGGTAGAGATGAGAGTGGCGGTACGAAGGCTGAGTGCTAAAAATACCGCCCCAGGACCCGACGGCTTGCCTGGGAAGGCCTGGGTCCTGGCCATGGAGGCTCTCGGGCCTCGACTAAGAGGGCTCTTCAGCGCATGCATGGAGAGGAGCCAGTTCCCACTTCGCTGGAAGACAGGGAAACTGGTACTCATCGCGAAGCCGGGGCGCCCTGCGGACTCTCCGTCCGTGTACCGGCCAATTGTGCTGCTTGACGAGGTGGGCAAGCTCTTTGAAAGAGTAATTGCAGACCGCCTCGTCGCGCACCTAACACGGGTGGGGCCGGATCTGGCGGACGGCCAGTTCGGCTTTCGCAGGAGGCGGTCCACGGTGGACGCCATCATGCGCGTGCGAGCTCTAACGACGGGGGATGCAGTGGCCCAGGGCAGGTGTGTCGTGGCGGTGTCTCTGGACATCGTCAACGCCTTCAACTCCCTGCCTTGGAGCAGCATTAGGAGGGCACTCCGGTATCACCGGACGCCCGACTACCTCTGTCGTGTGGTCGAGGCGTACCGGTCAGACAGGTACATTATCTACCCTGGTCACCAGAGAGTGGGAACGTCGGGAGATGTCGTGCGGTGTTCCGCAGGGATCGGTACTAGGGCCGCCCTTGTGGAACATCGGATACGACTACGTGCTGCGCGGCGACCTCCCTGACGGGATCAGCGTGGTCTGCTACGCAGATGAAACGCTGGTTCTGGGGCGGGGAGAGTCGTACCAGGCGGCGGTCGAACTAACGACACGCGGGGTTGCGACAGTCGTGGGCAGGATCCAGGAGTTGGGACTCGAGGTGGCATTGCACAAGTCCGAGGCCATGTGCTTTCACGGACCTCGGAACACACCACCACCGGGTTCCCAACTAACGGTAGGAGGAGTCCACATCGGCGTCGGGTCGACGATGAAGTACCTGGGACTCGTTCTCGACAGCCGGTGGGATTTCGAGGAGCACTTCCGACGTCTGGGTCCCAAACTAAATCGGACTGGGGCTGCCCTCGGGCGGCTCCTGCCCAACCTGGGGGGTCCAGACGCCTCCTGCCGAAGGCTCTACGCGGGAATCGTTCGGTCCAGGGCCCTTTATGGCGCACCGGTATGGGCGCCAGCGCTGTGGAAGCAGCCGGCGGCCCGGCTGAACGCATGCCAGAGGGTCATGGCCATACGGATGGTGCGAGGATACCGGACGATTTCCCGCGAAGCGGCGAGCCTCCTTGCTTGCCAGCCACCATGGGATCTGGTGGCAACAGACCTTGCTTACATGCACGATCTGCGCATGGAGATGCAACGCCGGGTCGAAACTCCGCTGCCGCGACAAATCGCAGCATGGCGGACAGAGCTCCGGCGGGTTCTCATGGCTAAATGGCGGCAGCGACTGTCGCGACCCAGTGCTGGGCACGCCACAATTATGGCGGTAAGTCCCCTCTTTGAGGCGTGGTTGGAAAGACCTCACGGCGTCCTCACCTACCGTATGACGCAGGTTCTCACCGAACACGGTAAGTTCGGGAAATTCCTGCACCGGATTCGTGCGGAAGCGACGCCCGGGTGTCGCCACTGTGTGGACCGCCCGGAGGACACGGTGGAGCATACGGTGGATGTGTGCCCCGCTTGGGCAGAGCAACGCCGTGTCCTCGTGGGGGCGATCGGCGGCGGCGATCTCTCGCGTCGGGCCTTGGTACAGGCCATGGTCCGTAGCGAGGAGGAGTGGCAGGCGGTCGCTTCCTTCTGCGAAGCAGTAATGCTAGCAAAGGAGGCGGCCGATCGCGTGAGGCAACGCTCCTCACGCCCAAGTCGCTGCCGGGATTCTGATCCCGATTTCCGGCCACCGTAGACGCGGGCTTGCGGACGGCGAGCAGTGGGTGGCCCGCCGTCCGACCGTCCGGTAACCGTCCGGACCGAGTCTAAGTCGTCGACGGCACGTATTGTTCCACGCGCGCCTCAGGGAGGTGTCAGCAAATCGTGGGGGCCCAGCGGGGTCGAAGCCTACTGGGGCCATGGGTAGTGTGAAAGCGAAACCCGGGGTCTTGGGACGAAGGCAACGAAGGAACAGAAGTGGGTTTTTAGTCAGTAAAAGTCTGACACTATCTCCCGCCCCGCCCAAGGGCGGAGGATGTCATAAGATGATTTTCCAACCGAAAAAAAAAAAAAAAAACTCAAACCCTTCGACCTAGAACGTTGTATGTATACTTCACGCCCGAACAGCTGCTCAACCTTTATCAAGCGCAAGTACGATCGTGTATGGAGTACTATTCTCATCTTTGGGACGGGTCTGCCAAATACCAGCTTAATGCGCTAGAGTCGATTGAAAGGCGAGCCAAGAGAATCATCGGCAATGATGCACATGTTCAGTCGAAGCTCCAAAGACTTGGGCATCGCTGCCGAGTTGCTAGCCTGTCGGTTTTCTATCGTTTACATTTCGGGGAGTGTGCACTGGATTTGCGCAAACTAATTCCGCCAAGTCCATTCCATCATCGGACCACTAGACGTACGGCGTTGCGCTACCGGTACATGGTAGACATCCCACCCATAGGCACAAAGCGTTTTGAGAACACATTTATTGCGCGCACAGCTAAGGAGTTGAATTCCTTGCCTTGTTGAATTACTGTGTTTCCTGATAGCTACAACTTGTGGGTCTTTAAGTCAAGAGTGAATAAGCTACTTTTAGGTAAGCATGCTCCATCGTCGACCACATCATCGCTTACCATCAGGTGAGATGGTTGTCAAAGGCGAGTCTATCTTTAATTAAAAAAAATACAAAGAATGTAGGGGATGAAACCGAAGTTTGTGTTTGGCAGAAGTTAATTTAACTTAATAAACGCACATCCTGATAGTATGTAGTGAGTTGTTCACGCATCAAACGCGTGAACATACGGACTGACGTCACCGATGGCTGAGGCGGACGGCGGGGCGTAGGGCAGAGCACCGCTGGCGCGCAGCGGATGGCGAGCGGCGCGACACTTCTCAATCCGACAGCTTCTGAGGCACACGCGTCCCTCTATCGACCCATCACTGTAAAGCTGCTTGTAGCTAAAATATACCGTTAATACAGTCCACTTATTTTATTTGTCTCCCTGAGAATCTCAACAGAGTGTGTATGCTCAGAATGGGCTACTGAATCGATTAATTATTTTAGGATAGAAAATGTCCTGATTTAATAAATTCTTGATAAATCTTGACTGTGTGAAAATGAAACCCGGGGCCCTGAGACGACGGCAAAGAAGGAACAGGAGTGGATTTTTAGTCAGTAAAAGTCTGATACTATCTCGCGCTCCCGCCCAGGAGCGGGATTTGTCATTAGATGATTTTCTCATCTAAAAAAAAAACCGTGTCACGAGCGTATTTGGGCATCGACGCAGTAAATTGGTACGCTACCAATGTATAGCGTGACTGCTAGAACTGCAGGATTCACCTATTATGTCTTACTAGCTCCTGTCAGCGGCTTCGCCCGCGTAAAAGTAGATTTCTCCATACAAACTTTGAACCCCCGTTTCATTCCATTAAGGAATGAATTTTGTAAAATCCTCTCTGTGTGCTCGCCTACGTCATAAAAGGAAACCTTGGGCAAAATTTCACGCTCCTAATACCAGTAGTTTTGGCAGTGCGTTGATATATCAGTCAGTCAGTTTCTCCTTTTATAATATACTAGATTCTGCCAGCGGCTTTGCCCGCGTAAAAATAGGTTTTTCAATACAACTTTGGACCCGCGTTTCATCCCCATAGAGGGTGAATTTTGAAAATCCTCTCTTAGTGCTCGCTTACGACATAAAAGGAAGCCTTGTGCAATATTTCACGCTCCTAATACCAGTAGCTTTGGCAGTGCGTTGATAAGTCAGTTTCTCCTTTTATATATATATAGATTTGGTGAACTCCCTCAGACCTCAGTAAAGGATATTACTCGATAGCAACGACGAAGATATCTCTTTAACACAATTTCCAGCGTCCGATTTTCAACCACGGAGCTGGTCCTCGTTAAAAATTCAGATCACGTCTACGAAATGCAGGAACTATTCATCCGAAAGCTGCGACCTGTTATCTGTCGCAAATCTATGCAAAAGGAAGGAATAGGAACGAGGGGACGGCTGTCATAATAATCTGGATTAATCTTTGGTCCAAGTTATGTGAAACTAGATTTTGCTCGCGGCTTTGCTCGCTTTTATTTAGAATTTAGAGACTCAAGAATAGTATCACTTATCATCACCATCATCATAATTTCAGCCAAAAGTCCTCTGTTGGACATAGGCCTCCCCAAGTATCGCCACATCGAACGGTCCTGTGCGTCTAGCATTCATCGGATTCCCGCGACCTTCACCAGGTAATCGGCCCATCTTGTGGGAACTCTTTCAACGCTACGTCTTCCGGTACACGATCGCCATTTCAGAACCTTTCGACGTTCTAGAAGCCATCTGCTCTGTTTACTGCCTCTTAAGTTTGGCTATCCTTCGTGCTATGTCAACAAGGATCTACCATCCGGAATGCATAGACTGGCCGATTACATTTTTAGCAACACTATTAAAAGCTAACAATACAAATTCAAAAATAGATCACTTTCATGGAAATCAAAAACAAACCTGGTTCTTAGTAGATCGATTAAAAATAAAAAAAAAAAACATGGAATTTATCCTAATATTGTTTGCAGCGCATTTCTTCGAAAAATGAGGGTAGTCAGCGAAAGGTTCTAAGAATTATGTGATCAATTTAAAATCCAGAGTGCAGGAGCTTTTAGTGCTGTGGTAAGCGGCGTCACAAGAATTTTACATGCGGAAATATTTTTCACGTGATTATTTAAATTCAATCTCTTAGCGCCATTTTATGAGCATGTTGCAACTTCTGAAAACGTAGAACTTGCAAATTTTCAGAAATCAGAAATTTTTATTTCAAATAGACCAATTACAGGCACTTTTGAATTGTCAAAATGTCGGCCAGTCAAAAAAAATGAAACTAAATTGCGCGTTTCAAAGCGTAGCTTTATGGAGAAGAACGTGCAAGAAATTCCATGGACACATTTTTTGGGAAATATGTCTATCATTCAGACTCTCTATTAAATGTGCAAGGTTTCAATAGACATATTTTTTTATATTTTAAATTTATAAGTACATTATGAAGGGCTACAGTTCACAAAAAACAGCAGATTATCGGAGATCTTTATTGGAATAGTTTTATACAAAGTGTTATCTAAATTTCTATTGAAATCAACCAATAAGATTTCAATAGAAATCTAGATAACATACACAAGATATCTGTTTCCATAATATCTGGAGAAAGACATGTAATAACGTCATAATGCGGACCATTCATGATTTTTGTGGAGTATGCAGACTTATAGCGTCAAAAAAAAAACAGTAAATACTGTGCAGAAATTATTTAAATCAGACCAAAAATGACGAAGATACAGCAATTTCAGTGCATTAGTTCAAGAAACGCGCCCGAGAATGAAGCGACTCGCTGTGACGTCATCTGTCATGATTGGTCTCCACCGGCGAATGAATACGATCAAACCGTTCGTCGCACGGATTATGACAGATGACGTCATCGTAAACAGTCCAGCGAGAGCGCACGTTTCTAAGCAGCCGTTCAGGAAAACTTTAATAAATCCACCATTTCTTGACGGATTTTAATAATTTAAAGTAAGTAAATTATTACACATACGATGTACTTAGTAAAAATCAGATTTGCTATTATGTGATTGATCCTCATTACGGGAATGTATCTCGGGTTGTCTGTTTTAAACCCATCAGTGTACCTTTGCCCTTTACTGTAGCTCCGAACCAAAAAAAACACCTAGCATGACCATTATGAAGATAATACTTCTCACACAGTTTTATAGCGAATGCAAGAACGCGACCATTCAAACTTTATATTCGTTTCAACAGCAAATAAACTTCACCAGGACAAAATTTATTCTAAACAAAATGAATATTACGACCAAAACTGTGTGAATAATGTTTTCATTCGACGACCAAGTTCGCACTAGCAGTAAATATGAGCTGTTCTACTAATAAACCATTGAAAAGCGATTCGATGGGACATGGATGGGACGTTCTTAGGTAAAATAAAAGAACAACAGTACAGAAGGCCAACTTCGTACAACGAGCGAGAACAAGCGTACGCACACAGAGATGCTTCATAATCGCTTCTATGAAACTGTGTCTGTGTAAAAGTTTTATTTTTATTTTGGTATACAATAACGTTCATTGTAATTTATTTTGTAGACGCGCACGTAAGTACAGCGAATAATCAAATACCAGTTTTTTTTTAAGCTGGATAATCATCCAATGACTTCTCTCGCACTAGGGCGGAGCGCGAAGGTGTGTCAGATTTTTACTGTCTAAAACCACACCTATTTTTCTTTTATGCCTTTCGTTCCAGGACCCTAGAGTTCTCTTTCGAACTACCCATGGCCCCAGTAGAAACGTATGCCACCGGCGAGTGCGCTTGCATTTGCTCTACGTTAAGCAGCGTACAGACTGTTGTATTCATATAAGCGTGGATAAAGCGCGCACACGAACCGCGCACGAACCGAGCATGTATCTACTCGCATCTGCTCCGCATGCGCGTAAACATAGCTCAGTCTGCCGAGAATACGCAAACCCGTCTACACTGACGCACCACGCACACTGCGCGCCGCTTTTTGTTTGGCGTAAATACCGATAAATGGCGGATCGCAACGCGCACGAGTTGTAATGCTCGGTTTGCGGACGTAGTGTGCACGGTTTGCACGCACAAGGCGTCCACACTATGAGAATTCTGGTAAATTGCATGATACATTGCGACAATGTCGACGGCAAATTCTTTCATTGCATGTTACATTTTATGTTACGTTAAAGCTGTCTGTACCGGCTTATAGCGTGTGTGTGCGTGCGTTTTTGCTCTTTATATTAAATCAACCTTCTGTATTATACTATTCTGTGTCAGAAGCGTGGTAATTAAATTCAGTCTCAGTTTCAATTCGATTTTATTCTGTCTTCTTTGATATCTAAAGGTTCCATTTTCGATCGAAAAGTTCTTTTTGATTTCAGCGTTGACATTCCTTGTTTGTTGGCTGTCTTCATTTGATATAATGCTCACAGAGCGGAGAAATACATTGACGTTTGAAGGTTCTGAAGTTTTGAAAGGTGGAGGCAACGTTGGTATTCACATGCTTTGAATACTTGTTCAAAATGTAAGGGAAGTTTTCGCATTTCCCAGCGTATTTGTATGAAATAATCAAGCTAAGAGCAAATTTATAATAACTAAATTCTTTGAAAATATCTTCGTAATATTATTCAAGGAATGTTGCAAAGTTTCTTGGTAACTAACCCATTTTTTCAGGGGCATAAAATTTAAATTGATGCGGCTATTTCTAAAAATGTTCAGTTAAATTGAATTTTACTATGCATGATAATCTTAATAAGAATCTTTATAGCTAGGGTCAGCTACGCTTTTATAAGCAATCTAACCTGGTTATTTATAATATTAAAACAAACTTTCATTGTAGTAAAGTAAAATTAAGTTCCACTTATGACTATATTATGTTATAGACGAGGTTGGTCTGTAGTTGAGTGACCATTCTGACGTAGTCCGTTTATTCAGTTAGTTAGTTGGTTATTCAGTCAGTTAGTCGGTTAGTTAGTTAGTTAATTAGTTAGTCGGTTAGTAAGTTAGTCAGTCAGTTAGGTGGTCAGTTAGTCGGTTAGTCGGTTAGTCAGTTAGTAAGTTAGTCAGTTAGTCAGTTAGTCAGTTAGTCAGTTAGTCAGTTAGTCAGTTAGTCAGTTAGTCAGTTAGTCAGTTAGTCAGTTAGTCAGTTAGTCAGTCAGATAGTCAATTAGTCAGTCAGTTAGTCTATTAGTCAGTTAGTCACTCGTAGCTTCTGCCAGTAGACACTGGTTCTGTCATCCACACATTAGTGTGATTTGCAACCGCGCATAACCGGGGCGGGTCACTAGTTTTCCCTAAACATTAAACCGGAAAATGTATTCAACTGAACGAAAAACCTGTCTCAATATTCTAATGAAATCGTGTACCCATCGACATCAAACCATGTCCCATGATACGCAAACCCCTCGGATAACAAATGTCTTTTTCAACACTTTGAATGCAAGCCACGGGTATTATGTAGCACAAATATCTGGGGCCTCATTCGTATGCAACATCCATCTTATTTACTTTTTTCTTGACAAAATTGGCTGGGTAAGGGTTAACAAAATTAAAAATATTATCTTGAGGGTTATCTGGGGTTGTATTTAGATAGGCTGTAGACTTTCAAGGGACTAAAATTGTGCCTGAATTTTTAGCTGGACTCGGTCCTCATTTTAATGACCGTGGACCGTTTTCTTTTTTGGCTGTAATTATAATTTTAGGGTTAGGTCGTGAGTTGGGTTTGCCTTTGTCGGTGAAATATTTTTTGTGTCGTTGACAATTTGTTGTCGTCTAGTCTGCGGTTCCCTGGGGAGAGGGTTAATTACTTGAGAGAGCAGAATCCACGTTGAGAAAATCTGAAAGGTTACGGTGTAGTTTTGGTTTTAATTTATTTTAATAATATAAAGAGGAAATATTTGGATTATTATTTGTAATGAATTATTGTAATATTGTTTATCTTGGTACGGTCTTGTGTAGATGAGGGATAACAAGCATTTTACTAAAAGAGTTATGAGTACGCATGTAGATGAATAGAGAAGAAGAGGGAGGTCAATGAAAAAATGAATGGATTGTGTGAGGAGTGTTATGAAAGAACAGGGAGTCAGCGATATCGGGGATTGTGGGGCTTTTGGGCCGCGTCCCGGTCCAAAGAGCCTCATGACAAAAACGAAAACATGAAATCAAAAACTACCGGACTGATTTTAAAAATTCTTTTAACAGTAGAATTCTTCTATCACTGAGTGTCATAGGCATGACTTTTATACAACAAACAAATAAATTTAATACTTAAATAAAAAAATTCACACAATTGTATTTATTTATTTATTTCACAATTTATGTACATAAATACAAAAGAAGATACATTGTTAAAAAAAAGGAACAACGGTACTGCTTATTTTTAAAAGAAATTTCTCCCAGCAGACCTGCGAAAGAAGAGATAGGAAGAAATGTAGACAATAGTGTGTAGAAGTAATAAAAGAAGAGTATGTGAACTCTTAAATTAAAGTAATAAATACGTATACCTTATACCAAAAAAAATACATAATATATATACGTAAACCATACAGAAACCGATTCAATTATTCCGCGAGATCACGAAGAAAACACAATGGCATAGAATAATGCATACAAACTTAAAGTACCAACAGGGGTAGTGATAATTTTCTAAAGTTATACCAAGCTTTGCCACTACTACGTGAACACTGCTAACTGAATGTCGTGAAAAGGAAATTGGAAACCCACTATGAATGGGGCGAAATTATAACTTGGGTAAGTCATGAACTCACCTACAGAACCTGTTCTCTGAGTCATGACTTATTCTACACAGTGCTTTGGGATTAATAAATAATAATAATAATAATAATAATATTCCAGAACTATCACACAACGCTGTCTAGTCCCGAGCTAAGCAGAGCTTGTGTTATGGGTACTAGACAACTGATAAACACACTTATATATTTCTAAATACATACATATTATAGATAAATTACACCCAGACACAGAACAAATGATCGTGCTCATCACACAAACATTTGTCCTGGGTGGGAATCGAACCCACAACCTCCGGCATAGCAGTCAGGGCCACTAACCACTAGACCAACAGGTCAGTCTAAGATTGGCATAAACCTTACAACAACTATATCACAATACATCCTTATCTTTAAACATTATAAAACAAAGTCCCCTACGCGTCTGTCTGTCTGTGTTCTCGCAATTAACTCAAAATTCATAGCCCAAGTATGTTTATGGAAGTTGAACATAATTATGATTGATGAAATAATAGTAGGAACATCTCGAAACCGATTTTTTACATCTGTTAAGTTATGAAACGGTCATCATCATCATTTCAGCTGAAAGATGTCCACTGCTGGACATAGGCTACCCCCAAGTATCGCCACAACGACCGGTCCTGTGCACCTTGCATCCATCGTATTGCCACGACCCTCACCAGGTCATCAGTCCACCTTGTGAGAGACCTACTAACGCTGCGTCTTTTGATGCGCGGTCGCCACTCATTTTTTAGGCTCCATCGACCATCTGTTCTACGAACAATGTGCCCTGCAAACGACTACTTAAATTTGGCTTTTCTTCAGGCTATGTCGCTAACTTTGGTTTTTCTGTGGACATGTTCATTCCTTTTCATTGCATAAATAAGCATAATCAGCCTTTTTCAATGATCCCACTGCTGGGACTCAGGCCTTCTCTTTCCAGGAGTAAGGAATGGGCCTTAATCCACTACGCAGGCCCAGTGCGGATTGGTGAATGTCACATGGATTCAAATTTTTGGTTCTAGGACATGCCGGTTTCCTCACGATGTTTTCCTTCACCGTTTTGAGAGCAGTGGTGATGAAATAAATTACACAAAGTAATGCGCCTGGCTGGGTTTGAACCTGCGACCTACAACTCGTAAGTCAGGGCCGTTACCACTCGGCCACCACTGCTCCTTTTCATTGACTTTTGCGCTATTGCCTATTGCCCATTGATATGGTGTCAACAATAAACAGACATGCGATTACAACCATTGCTAAAGATTTGCTATCATTGATTGAAGAGTTTCTACGATCTATCTCCGAAGTTCTCATCGAAGTAATCAGATCCATGCTCTAATTCGTCTCATTTATAGAAAGATTAGTAAGTATAAAAATAGCCATCTCATTTGTATTCGAATTCAAGCAAGAAAAAGTACTACAGTTTTGCGAAATACACACCTAGTAATTCCATTACAGAAACTTAAGATTCTTGGAATCTCATAAATAAACATACAATGAGAATGAAGCTGTATTATTAATACAAATATAATAGGAACAGATGGTAGGGGCAAGTCTGGCAGCAACAGTTGCTGGCCCAGTTTCTACGTAATAACTTATTGTTGCTTGAAGACGAGCAACAGATACTAACATGCACTTATATGCTCGTGATTGATGAAATTTTATTAAAATTATATTGTCTATCCATCTATATCTATATTCTACATTAGGTAAATAAAATGAGGAACTGCCTGACTAGCATATCAATGCACAGCCGAAACTACTGAGCCTAAGAACGTGAAATTTTGCACAAGGAGTCCTTTTATAGGATGTAGGCGAGCACTAATAAGGGGTTTTCGAACTCAGGGTAGTAGAGCAGTACGCAAAGACGTTGGTGAAGCTATGGGGGACAAAAAGTTAATAATGAAAAAGTTTGTATATTTGGTGTAATATTTAGTATGTTTGGTGTAAAATTTAGTATATGTGGTGTAAAATTTAGTATGTTTGATGTAAAATTTATTTATTTATTTATTGAGTAGGCACCTTAACGACTAACTCACTAAAACACACACAGGAGAAAGAAAAAACAAACATGTTTTTGGTGTAAAAGTTAGGTGAAATTTCGTGAAAGTAGAAAACTATCCTCAAAGAACATACTTCCAGAATAAAAAGTATCACTAGACATGGTCTACCCGTGTGCCAAATTTCATCGAAGTCCGTTCAGTTGTTCGAGCGTGAAGAAGTAACAAACATGCACAAAACCAAACCACAAACATACATACAAACTCTCGCCTTTATAATGTTATACTAATAATATGATTAAATTTTTTTAACTATGCTAACCATTATTTCGATTTCTTTCTGATCCTTGCAGATCTTCATACTGCATAAAAAGATAAAAAATTTAGTAAGTCCGAAGAAAAAAAGATAAGTAAAGAAAATATTATGCCGAAAATGGGGTCGAGCATATAGTTTTTCAATAGTTGGAAGAAAAGAAAACCATTATAACTTGGGAGCGGACAATGGTCTTCTATTGAAACTTGAACAAACAATATAACTTGCAAAACATTTGAATTTCCTACTCACGCTAGTAGGATTTTCAAAATATTAAAACAACTTTAACTATAATGGAATTCAATACGAAATATGGAGAAATAAATGAAGAAGTAAATGTCACATGTCTTCTAATTTTTTGGTTCTAGGACATGCTGGTTTCCTCACGATGTTTTCCTTCACCGTTTTGAGAACAGTGGTGATGAAATAAATTACACAAAGTAATGCGCCTGGCTGGGTTTGAACCCGCGACCTACAACTCGTAAATCGGGGCCGTTGCCACTCGGCCACCGCTGCTCTACTCTTCCTTAATCTGTGTGACCTTTAACCCCTCGATGGCCGATAATACATACATCTGTACAACTTGAATGACCTTGAAAAACGCTTAATTGTCGTTGTGTACACACGTTTGTACGATTTTTTTTTGTCGAAAGCCAGAATTATTTTTTTTTTACTTATTTTTTATTTACTTTTTTGATGATTTACGTAAAAATGCGCATAATAAAACTTATATATACGTAATAATAATACTTACCCCAGGGCGCTCGAGGCCATTAATTCATTTTAATTACATGCACATCGATCTATTATATTAAGTCATATTAAACGTTTCTATTTGAATAATAATAATAATAATAATTTATTTATTTGCTAGAATGTAGGTGTACAAAGTAGTATGATCTTAATTTTAGTTAGGCCCATTTACATTCTACCATAACTTGTGGTGTGCAAATATTAATACAGTGCAAATATAATCATTAATTTAAAATGTCATAATAATGTGACATCAGAGGTTACCAATACCTGCTATCACTATAAAGTAATTAAATGGTCCATGCACATTGATAAAATGTCAAAGTAATAAAAATCAAAGTCACCAATATCTACTATCACTATCAAATGTCAAATTCTATATAAATAAACATTATTCTACTAAACTTACGAGAATTTAATGATCCCGAAGACTTGCTGCGTAAGCGAGAAAGTTAATAGTGATTTGACGAATCAAACGAAGGTTAATATTGAGTAACTTTACATGTACCAAAGAGAGGGGGGGGGGGGGGAGAATTAAATATTTAAGGATGTTTGAAACTACGTCAGGTATAAAGATAATATAATACAATTAAGACAGATGAATAGCAATTTAATTGGTTGTCAACAATAAGTCCAAAGCCAAGGTAGCTGCTAGAAAACTAGGCGTTCTTGCAAAGGTCCGGCGGTACTTCACACCGGGTCAGCTTTTAATGTTATAAAAAGCACAGGTTCGATCGTGTGTGGAGTACTGCAGTCACACATGGGCTGGTGCTGCAAAATGCCATCTGGCAGCTTTGGACTCAGTAGAAAGGCGTGCGAAGAGGCTAATTGGGGATCCAGATTTGGTTAAGTCCAATCTACAAAGCCTCGAGCACAGGCGCAGGGTAGCCAGCCTATCGGTATTTTACAGGTTGCATTTTGGAGAGTGTGCGCGGGAATTGCATGACTTGATTCCGCCATCTCCTTTCTACCATCGGATAACCCGACGTACGGCGAGTATCCACCCTTACGTTGTTGCAACAATCCGAACTAAGCGTTCTGCTTCGTCGTTTATACCGCACTCATCGAGGGACTGGAACAATTTGCCTGCTGCGGTCTTCCCGTCCAACTATAATTTAGGTGCCTTCAAGGCTAGAGTGAGTAGGCTCTTAATAAACTAGTGCGCCTCATCATCAATGATTGCATCACTACTTACCATCAGGTGGGATCGCAGTCAAGCACTGGTTAATATTGAATAAAAAATAAATTGAAGCTCGCGGCTATAACGATATCTAACAACTGTAAGGGTCCAAGGTAGGCGCGTAGCCTACGCAAGCCTAAAAGAGATGTCAGCAAGGGGCCCAACAGGGCCGAAGCCTACGCAAAGGGTAACTGAAGAAACATAGGTCTGGATAAAGTCAGACTCGCTAACAATTATAACATAATATAATATCAAGTAACGATGACGTGGATATTGTGAATAACAATAATAATGAAGATTATATTTTGGGGGTAGACGGAACAGAGAGTAAAGTCCCGCAAACCTCCTTTGAAAAGGGAGGATCCTCCGACCAGACGGTTGTTATATCTGGTGGGCTACTACTGCCCGAGAGATTATTTCGGGCTGTTCTATATGTTCTAAACGCGCGGAGAACTCTGATTGCGCGATGCAGGATTAGTTCTTATATGTCGCCATAGATGTCGCTACAATATAATTATATAATTTTCAAAGGTCAAACTGTTGAGGTAGAAAATAAGAATTTTATTTTTTGCGTCGACAAGAACCCTCTTGAGGCTTGTAGAGGTCACGATTAGTTTACTAGAAGCATTTTGAATCTACCTAAAATTAAGTCTAGGAATATTTGTTTTGTACAAAAATACACCAGGTCTTAATTTGATAAAAGCTCTTCATTCAAAAAATACTCCTTGATAATAATAATACAATATAATATTCACACAACTATCACACAACGCCGTCTAGTCCCAAGCTAAGCAGAGCTTGTGTTATGAGTACTAGAATATTGACAAACATACTTAAATATTTCTAAATACATACATATTATAGATAAATTACACCCAGATACAGAAGAAATGATTGTGCTCATCATACAAACATTTGTCCTGGGTGGGAATCGTACCCACATCCTCCGGTATAGCAGTCAGGGCCACTAACCACTAGACCAACAGGTCAGTCATATCCGAAAATTCTTGATAGTTATTTGGTAACTGAAGGAGACGGGTGAGGTTTTACTCGCCCTCCCTCTCAACCCTAAAACGAGAAAAATGATTGCAGCCAACCTTTAAAAAAACTGGGAAAGTGCAAGTCGGACTCGTGCCCTGAGGGTTCCGTAAAAAGTTACCTATGTAAAGAGTTTAATTCCTGATTGGAGTCTCGAAGATTTTTTTCAAATCGCAAAAAAAAATGTTACGTAACAACCAACTTTCTGTTTTCAGATTTATTCCTATACTTGTGTTATAAGACCTTGCTTTATGCAAGATTTCAGGATTCTGGGTCAACGGAAGGTATGTACTCTAGAATTTTGGTTCCCTTGAGCGTCGAAATATACGTTTTGTGCGACATAAACGGTCATATTCTTTTTTTCCATTAACTCAGAAGTTTGATTTTTTCACAGCTTTAAGGAACCGCAGACTTTAGTAGATGATTTTCATTTCAACTCGAAACGTCCACGCGTTCCCGAGATAAAGGGTCTTGACAGACACACAGAGACGGACGGGCAACAAAGTGATCCTATAAGGGTTCCGATTTTTCCTTTTGAGGTCCGGAACCCTAAAAAGGATTAAACATGTGATTCAATAATGAGAGATTTCATCGACAAGAACAAAACAAGACTAATGATGAATGACCATTTAATCAAAAGCGTGAGATATTGAAATCGTTACGCAACGCCAACATGTCAAAGAGATGACAGCTTCCGTCGCGACTGCATCTCTAAACATCTGGTATTTTAGCACAGATCTAGGAAATTGCTCGGGAAATAGACGGTGGAGTCGTTTTTAGTTTCCGCTTTAATTAATGTTTGTAAGTTATGTAGCAATTGACATGGTTTGACGTTCCTAATGCTATCGTTTTTTTGAGGTGTGTTATCACAAAACCTTCTGCCTGTATATTGGGTTTGAACCTCGCACAGAACAAATATTTGCATGGCTTACAGATAGGTGTTTTGGGTCTGGTCTGGGCGCCTTGTTCTGCCAAATAAAATGTTTTTCTTTCTTTCTTTCATGAAGGCATCCACAATACAACAGTAATTCCCAATGTGAGAAATATTATCATTTTTTCCCACCTTAGGGGAAGCGAGAGGGAGTATCTGGCTTTTACAGACTGAAACCTACCTATAATTCTTCAGTCGCCCTTTGTATCCTCTCCCTCTATTCTCCCTCTCCCTGCCTTATTCACCCTTAAACGTGTTCCGATTATATGTGTAGACTTATCACGTGTGCCTATTTGTGGACCAAAATTCAGATTTGAGCGCCGTGTGTCGCCGCACATAAGCCACATGCCACAGCCACAAACACTGCCACGAGAAGCTACAAGCGCCCACAGAGGAAGTTGAAGCGCGCGACTGCCACGTGTGGCCGGTGGCTGCTACTTTTTTAACCTATTTTTTTTTTAAATGTGAATGTGAGAACACTATGGACTTCGCAAATTCTTAGGTTACTTCCTATTACGACTCACTTTTTTTTTTTAATATGATTATTTTTATTGTGCTTTTGGGTACAATATCGACTGGTCTACACTGTTTTTACATAATGTCTATTAATACTGTAATATGAAAATATTGTAAACAATCACTTTTTTAAAAGAGTAACCAATGAGTTTCTTGCCGGTTTTTCTCCATAGAAAACGACCAATTTGGAATCGTGCACTAGCTTCTGACGTTTTATAAGTGCCCATGTAGGCCTATGTGAAAGTAAACTTTTGACTTTGACTTTGAATGCGCGAGTGGCGTGTGACACCGTTTTGTATCGGCGTTTAGTAGCCAGTGCGGGCAGCAGCGATTTGTAGCGCGTATACTTGGGGTTTGAGTGGTTTGTAGAAAAATAATATGGCCATTGACGCACTACATTTGTTAGCGCATCGGTATTGGTATCTTCGCACGCGCACATAGCATAGCATAGTCGGCCTTATTTAATGTTCCCACTGTTGGGACTCAAGCCTCCTCTCTAGAAGAGGGAATGGGCCGTAATCCACAACGCGGTCCCAGTGCGGGTTGGTGCATGTCACGATCTTTTCCTTCACCGTTTTGAGAGCAGTGGTGATGAAATAAATTACACAAAGTAAAGCGCCTGGCTGTTATTGAACCCGCAACACAAAACTCGTAAGTCGGGGCCGTTACCACTCGGCCACCACTGCTATCACACGCGCACACAAACACGCTAATAGCACAACCAAGATCTATCAAGAATTTCTCAAAATAGGTATTTTTTTAATAGAACAGAATAATAATAAATAATAATAATAATATTCACACAACTATCACACAACGCCGTCTAGTCTCAAGCTAAGCAGAGCTTGTGTTATGAGTACTAGAGAACTGATAAACATACTTAAATATTTCTAAATACATACATATTATAGATAAATTACACCCAGACACAGAACAAATGATTGTGAACCCACGACCTCCGGCTTAGCAGTCAGGGCCACTAACCACTAGACCAACAGGCCAGTAATGCCAATGTAATTACTTGTCAAAGTAATCGCGAATAATAAAAATTACCTATTTTAAAATAGCTTAAATCGATTCAGTAGCCGATTCTGAATATATTTCTTTCAGAATGTGCGTTTATTGCGTTGCGTAAATATTATTTAGGTAGATGCGATACCATCTCTTAGCTTCTTGAAAAACATTACAGAAACATTAGAACTATGCTTCAAAAACTTTCAAACAGAAGCTAACAACGTTCTTGGGATATATTTCTCAATATACAAGGTATCCTTCAAACTAACTAGACAGTTAAGAGGAGAATTCTTGAGCATGTCTACATCAGCAGTATCGTTGAATGGATTCTTAGAGACAGGGTCGCAACAATATCTGGTTTTGATGAGACTGCGGCGAGGATTACAAACTATACCTACCAATTATTTTTTCAATACACTTTTTATGCCCATTTTTAGGCACGCAATTTACTGGTTTTCGCACTAGTGCAGAAAAGTCATTATCATATCAGGCTGGGCGCTAAGCAACGACCCTCATGAGCTGCGCATGATCCCCTGATTATTTATATCTTTGTAAAAAGTTGTTTGATACACGTGGAAATTTTTCACTGCAGCATTCGGCTCCATAACCCCCTCGCCTATAGCTCGGACGAATTCCGCCTTAGTCGCAATAAAAAAACTTTCTCCATTTGTATCAAAACATACAATTTGTTTATGGATATAAAGTACAGACGTGGACTATTGAGGTGGGAAATTATCAAATAACATCTCCCGCTCTAGATGGAGCGAGAGGGCTTCTCAGACCTTTACTGACTACCCTGCTGTGTTCTTTCAGTTGCCCTCTGTGGTACAGGGTACTACTCTTTTGAACATTTCCGCAGTCACCTATATGTGATGCTGATAAAAATTGTGATAGGTGCCCCTCTTTTTCGTCGGGTGTTAAAAAGGAATCCCTATTTCTCTTGGTAATGTCATCACGCGTCAAAGGCTGCACCAATTTCACTTATCCTTTTTTTTTGCTGTGTTTGTTCTTGTCAGTAGAAGATTCTTATGAAAGAAAACATTAAGAAAGTTGCGCAGAAAATTGGAAAATTTCAGAAAACTACGATTATTTAACTTTCGCATTTGTAACAGTTACATAAATCACATCGTTCGTGTACATAAATTATAAAATAAATAAATACATTTCTAACGAAACGAAACAGAAACGATGTCCTGTCTTATCTATGGCTAAAATAGGACATGCTGGTTGGAGTGAAAGCCGCCATGGCTCGCGCACAATAGTCCGCCAAGGACCAAGTGCGGAAACCAGACCACAATAGAAGATAGAATATCATCGGTCGTGTCAGCAACAGAATACGGCGTCGTTACCTCCCGCATGACGCAAGTCCTCACCGGACATGGTCAGTTCGGGAGATTCGTGCTCTTGACCGGCTTTTCTAGATCGCGTGTGTGTTAGAAGTACATACCTACATATATATTTCTAAAACCCTCATTAACTTTGCTTTGAGATTACAGTGAAGTCAACGGACCCAGAATTCTTACCGTCAACACTGACATTAAACGCACTTGACTTTTATTACTGTCCCTAATAAAAGTGCTAAAAGATTTCGACAAACTCGTTTATTCCACATGGTACACACGAGCCTAAGTAATGGTGATATACGTGGCATTACAGTTATAATGGATGAAGGTTATCTCTCGACATCTGCTTCATTCATCATCATAATTCGATAAGACGTCCACTGCTTTACATACATAGGCTCCCTCCAACTACCACAACGAACGGTCCTGTGCATCTCGCATCCATCGCATTCTCGGAACTCTCACCAGGTCAGGCCTTCCAATGCTTTGTCTTCCGGTGCGCAGTCACCTATCCAGAACCGCCCCCATCGACCATCTGTTCTACGAGCCCTGCCCACTGCCACTATTTAAGTTTGACGATTCTTCGGGCTATGTCGGCGACCTTGATTCTTCTGCGGATATTTTACTAGGTTATCAGCCACTTATCCTGATATCGAAAATATTCTGATAGTGGCATTATCCCACAGCTTTGCAACGGTAGCCTATTCTAAAGTAACCGTACGTTTGATCGGGATAATAATAGCTAATGATATTTTTTGAGGTGAAAAATAACCAAATCCTCCTGCCGCTCAGGGTGGAGTGAGAGAGTGTCAGACTTCTATTGACTATAACATAAATAGAGTAGCTGAAGGAATACAGGTGTGTGTTTCTTCAGCTACTCTTTGCGTTCCA
Source organism: Mythimna pallens (assembly GCA_961205895.1). NCBI lineage: Eukaryota > Metazoa > Arthropoda > Insecta > Lepidoptera > Noctuidae > Mythimna > Mythimna pallens. The sequence goes on from OY540830.1 coordinate 4,990,644, forward strand.
TGGCCACGGTAATCCAGAATTTCAGAGGCGTGGCGTGGCTTATTTTTCAAACAGTCCAGCATCCCAGAGGCGAGGCGTGGCGTGGCTTATTTTTCAAACAATCCAGCAGCCCAGAGGCATGGCGTGGCGTGGCTTATTTTTCAAACAATCCAGCAGCCCAGAGGCGTGGCGTGGCTTATTTTTAGGGAAAAATTTCGTCATCGCATAGTTTCACAATTATGTGCAAGCGCACAATACTCTTGGTGAACAGAGCGGGCTAGCTCCAACATCGTTCTGGCGATGATTCCTACTAGACTGGATTGTCCTTACATCCGGCATTGTTCAAGTAGACATGTTCCGTTACCAATGCCAGAGAGAAATCTTTATTTTATTTTATTTACTATTGTTTAATTTGTTGAATTTTGTTTTTTTTTTTATTTATTTTATCCGTTTTTAATTAATTGATTTGGATGGACTTTAATTTTAATTTATTTTATTTGATTAAATTTTGATTGTAATTTATTGACTGTGTCTTATTCATTTTAATGTATTTGATTATGTTTCATGTTGATGTTATTTTATTTGATTTTAATGTATTGTTTGACCTAAATAAAAATTATTATTATTATAAGTTTAACGATTAACTCATTACAAACTAACAACTTTACCTCTTCATCATATTAGTTAAATTTTACATTATTTTATTACACATAAAAAAAAACATAGCTACATAACTTCTCTCATGAATGTTACAGACATTTGAATAATGTAATTTTTTTTAAAGTAATTTTTCCTCGTTTTCAGTTTCTGATTTTATAAATTAATGCATATATATATATATTATAAATGTAAAAGTGAATAATTTCTGAGACACCCAGTACCCGCGTAGTAGATCGTTTAAAAGTGACATCGATATAACGCGAAAATATATGGTCGATAAGTGTGTTCATAGCTGAAATAGACACTATGAAGATAGTGCAAAAATATGGTAAGTATAAGAAGCACTCCGAGGTAAGTATTTGCGAGATGAGAAGTGTAAAGAAGTTATTGCATCCTGTAGGTCGGAGGTCTACAGGCTTTCAAGAGAATTAAACTTTTATGTCAGCCGTTTGAGAGGAATTGACGCTTCAAGGAATTATAGTCGGGATCAGGCTTCTAGTTTGTTAAGTATTTAATGGATATTTTACTGAGTTTACCTTCATTAATGTTGAAATTGCTTTTGATAAGGTTACGTTACAGTCTTCCAGTCATTCATTAAATTCCTTAATCAACTTTGACTGTCTAAACAAATATTTCTAGGACTATCAGTTTTTTTTTTTTTTGTAGTTAAGAATATCATCCAATTATATCCTTCGATCTTGGGCGGAGCGAGAGGGCGTATCAGACTTTTACTGACTAAAAACCCACTCCTGTTCCTTCGTTGCCTTTCATACCAGGGCCGAGTCTTCCTTTCAGAAGCAGACCTTTGGCCCCAGTAAGCTTCGACCCTGCTGGGCCCCTACGGTTTGCAAACATCTTCTTGAGGTGCGTGTACGCATCGTCGACGACTTGGGCTTGGTTCGGACGGTTACCGGACAGCGTAGCCGTGGGCTTGCGGACGGCGATCAATGGGTGGCTCGCCGTCCGATCGTCCGGTAACCGCCCGAACCGAGCCCAAGTCGTTGAAGGCGCGTACTGTTCCACGCGCGCCTCAGGCAGATGTCAGCAAACGTAGGGGCCCAGCAGGGTCGAAACCTACTGGAGCCACGGGTAGTGTGAAAGTGAAACCCGGGGCCCTAGGACGAAGGCAAAGAAGGAACAGGAGTGGGTTTTTAGTCAGTAAAAGTGAGATTGATGATTTTCCCACCTAAAACCAAAAAAAAAACCCGCACTGGGCCCGCGTGGTAGATTACGGTCCTTTCCCTCTCTTAGAGAGGAGGCCTGAGTCCCAGCAGTGGAAACATTGAAAGACTAATTAAGCTATGATATGACTATTTAATCTTTGAGCGTTTGACAGTTCACTGCCAAGTCAGGACAACGTCTATCTTGTAAGCTAATTATTTATATCAAAGTCCTATTCAGACTCCAAAACATGGTCACAATACCCAGGTTTGCTCACCACAATATCGCTCGCGATCCAAGGAATCTATCGTTTGTCGGACGAAACTACGAGTAGCCGTTATTTATACAAACGGATAAATACTTGAGATATCCACTAGATACATAAACTCAGGTAGAACGTCTTAAAATATGAATAAAATATCTCAGATTCTCAGGTCGGGTCAAGTTTGCTCGAAATAATTTCAGACCAAAATTTATTTATTTATTAATTCTTTATGCACACAAAAGTACAAAGGCAGACTTAATGCCTTAGGGCATTTTCTACCAGTCAACCTTTGGGTGATGCAGAGGTGGTAGGTGCAATATTAAGCATTAGGTACATATTGTTATTAATACCATTTATTTTATACAAACATATACTTACTTAAATACTATAAATACTATATACATAATATAATTATATTAGCTGATATTTTTTTGTTCAAATTTCGTTTTATTTGAGAAGTTTTATACAAAAGACTGATAAGTTGAAAGGGAATCGTTTGTCTTGGTATGGTCATGTGAAGAGGAGGGATGAAACGCATGTCACTAAAAGAGTTATGAGTTTACATGTGGATGGATGGAGAGGGAGAGGGTGACCAAAGAAATGATGGATGGGTTGTGTGAAGAGAATATGAAAGAAAAGGAAGTTAGTGATAGCATGACGAGTGCAAGGGCAGAATGGAAGAAAAAAACGTGTTGCGCCGACCCCAAATAACACGGGACAAGGGCAGGAATTTGATGAAGATGATGACATAAAGTCAGCTAGAACGTCTTGAAATATGAATAAAATATCTCAGATTCTCAGGTCGGGTACAAAGTTTGCTTGAAATAATTTCAGGTCAAAATTATCATAGCTAATATTTTTTGTTCAAATTTCGTTTTATTTGAGATGTTTAAATATAAAAGCCTTATTAAAGGTGTTAATTTTACAGATGTTTTGGTTATGGTAATAGGTTCAGCCCACTAACCCAACCAGTTTTTGAGATTATCGCGTTCAAACAAACTCTTCAGCTTTATAATATTGTGGCGACTATGAAGGCCACACTAATATTGCAAACGGGCAAGATGTACTTTTGAGGTTTATGTTTTAAAACAGTTAAGGAAGTGCTTCATACAATATAATAACAGTATAATTCAACCAGAAGCCTTTCATTTGCGTCTCCCGTATCACAATATTATATTATAAAATATATGTATAAAGGTATCATTTCAAACACATTAAATTTTTTCCCAATTATGTAATTAATAATATTTCTGAGTCTTATTGGCAGGCGCTCCTTGGAAAACACTAGTACCTACTCAGCTTCATACGATTAAACTGGAAGTACTCCAACATAGTAGACAGATTGATTGGTTTAATGTCGGAGCAGCATGTCTTTTTCGTTTTTTTTATGGTTCCGTTCCTCAAAAGGAAAAAACGGAACCTTTTTTGTCCGTCTGTCTGTCTGTCTTACAAGTCCCTTTATCTCGGGAACGCGTGGAGGTATCAAGTTGAAATTAAAACCACATACTCAGGTCTGCGGTTCCTTGAAGTTGTGAAAAAATCAAACTTCTAAGTTTACGAAAAAAGAAGATACGGCCGTTTATTTCGCAAAAAACATATATTTCGACACTCTCAAGGGAGTCAAAATTCATAGGGTACTTCTCGTAGACCCAGAATCCTGAAATTTTGTATAAAGCAAGGTCTTATAGCACAAGCATAGTAATAAATCTGAAAACAGAAAATTCGTTGTTATGTCACAAAAAAGAACTTTTTTTGCGTTTCGGAAAAATCTGCGAGACTCCATTAGGGAATTGAACTACATAAGTAAGTTTGGACCTACGGAATCCTCAATGCGCGAGACAGACTCGCACTTGCCCAGTTTTATGTTTTTTCTGTAAAATCATCATAGCGTTTGCTGCTCAAAGTGAAGCAAGAGGATGTCTCAGACTTTTACTGACTAAAACCATCCGTGTTCTTTCAGTTGCCCTTTGCGTTCTAAGGACGCAGAGACTCTAACTCAAGTAATCCTGGCAGTCATCGGCCCTAAAAGGCCCCGTCAATTATGCTACCTGCTTCATCTAGAAGTCACATTTTTTGCTGTCCTCATCTTCTTGCACAGCATCCATTATTATTTGTTTCGTATTCATTTATTTATTATAAGCAATGGTTTGCTATACTTTTGACTGGCCTGTTGGTCTAGTGATTAGTGGCCTTGACTGCTATGCCGGAGGTTGTGGGTTTCAATCCCACCCAGGACAAATGTTTGTGTGATGAGCACGATCATTTGTTCTGTGTCTGGGTGTAATTTATCTATAATATGTATGTATTTAGAAATATATAAGTATGTTTATCAGTTCAAATCAGTTGTCTAGTACTCATAACGCAAGCTCCGCTTAGCTTAATACTAGACGGCGTTGTGTGATAGTTGTGATATATTATATTATATTCATTATTGAGTATAAACACATATAAATTACATTTTAAAATATAAAAAAAAACTTAAAAGAAACATTTTAAAATATAAAAAATTGTACCCAACCGGTATCGGGAACAGAGTCCAAGCTACCGGCGGTCAGGACTCCAGAGAAAGGAACCTAACAATACGAGCCGTGTCCAGGAGTACCGCTTTCTGCATCAAACCCTTGATCCAGTCGCCTAACGCGAGCCTCCTAAGGTGTTGGTCGAGGCTCTTGGCTATTAAGCCATTGTCCGCCACGACAATCGGTACAATGATCGTTGAGTCCACATCCCACATGTTGACAAACTCGCGAGCCAAGTCAATATACTTATTATATTATATTATTATTATTTTATTATATTATACTCACTATTCACCAAAGCGTACACAGCAAACTAACAATCAACAGACCAAAAAAAAAAAATACAAGCATTGGTCATGGCTTTATTTTTTATATAAAAATATGTATTATATGTCTCTATATTGTCCTATTTGAAGCCTATCATACTCAAGACTTGACCCACGATGTTTTCCTTCAGAATACACAACCGCAATGTATTGTGTAAGCATTCTCAAAACTGAATACACAACAGCTATTGTATCTAGTCCAGAGATTACATCACGATGCTAAGTCCATCCATTCCGGTTTGATTTAGCCGTTAATGCCATAGAATCAACATACAGCTTCCAAAGATAATAAATACCTACATACGAGTTCGAATTGTTCGTTTAGCAGAAACAATGCGAAGTTGTATTGAGCGGTTCTGTGAGCAGTGGTTTGAGGTTGTCGGTAACTTTGAATGGGCGTGTCACAGCATGGTTAATGGCGGGTTCAACCGATGCGACTTTGTCACAATATGTTTCTCGATTTTTCAGTGTTTTTTTTTTATATTCTTCTTATTCTACCGACAGATAATATTACGTCTGTTTTTTTTTGGGATGACAAATAATCAAATAACTCATCCCGCTTTGTGTAGCGTCAAACTTTTACTAACTAAAATGATTTAATTCATTTTTATTAATAAAGTTTACTTAAAAACTACTATTTTTAAAGAAATTAGTTACCCTAATAGTAGGCAAATATTAAAGTCATCGACGCACTACATTGGTAGCGCATCGGTACGCACGCACACAATCGCAATCAAGACTTATTAAGAATTTTTTTTTATTACAATAAAAATCTTTAATATTTTAGGATACAAAAATTGCCTATTTTAAAAATAGCTGAAATCGATTCCGTAGCCAATTTTGAACATACCTACTAGTTTCTAGTAAGTATGTATAAAGATCCAGAAGGGTCGAAGTGCTCTGGTTTAGGGCCAGCCCCACTATAAGATAAGATGTATGTATATTATAATTTGGGTGTCTAGAGTAGTATCTACAAGTATATTTTAAAATGTATGCATATGGTTACCACTTTACAATTAGAACTATAAAAATGATTAATATCTTTCAAAATATTTCTATTTTAGATTGAGTTAAAAGAATTTATAGTAGTCGCAAAAGGCCAGTCTTCCGTCTGAACCCTCTCTTACCCGCATCAAACAAAGCGTACAAGACAACTGTCGGCAAGCATCGAAGTGGGAACCGAGTAATATGCGTGACAACAGTGACGTCACATCTCGTGAGGTATCTACCTATGGACGATAAAAGGGGTAAAATGTATGAACAGAAAATACGGTAACGATTTTATCGTAGGGTTAAAAGTAAACCTGTCGAAACTAACCTACATGTTGGAGTGTCCCAAGTGCGCATACGCAGCTGCACTTTTGAAAATATTATGTAAAGTTAATATCAGTTTTTTTTAGGTGGGAAAATCATCTAAACAAATCACGCTCTTGGGTGGAGCGAGAAAAGAGTTTTACAGACTAAAAACCCACTCCTGTTCCTTCTTTGCCTTCGTCCCAGGGTTCCGAGTTTCGCTTTCACACTACCCGTGGCCCCAGTAGGCTTCGACCCTGCTGGGCCCCTACGATTTGCTGACATCTCCATGTAGCGCGCGTTGAACAATACGCGCCGTCGACGACATGGGCTCCGGACGGTTACCGGACGGTCGGACAGTGATACTATGCTACCCATTGCTTGCTGTCCGTTAGCCCGAGCCTACGGTGAAGTTACTATCAGTATGATCTACTCTGATTTCAATTCTTACGCTATAAATAAAAAATAAAAAAATTGAAAAAAAAAAAGAGGTTTTAATAACTTTTTTTTTAAATTGTTATAAGCTAGTGCTTGTCTGCGATCCCACCTGATGGTAAGTAGTGATGCAATCGTTGATGGTGAGGCGCACTAGTTTATTAAGAGCCTATTCACTTTAGCTTTGAAAACACTTAAATTACAATCGGACGGGAAAACCGCAGTAGGCAAGTTGTTCCAGTCCCTCGATGTTCGCGGTATAAACGACGAGGTGAAACGCTTGGTCCGAACCGTAAAGGTTTCAACAATGTAAGGGTGGATACTAGCCGTTAGTCAAGTTGTCCGATGGTAGAAATAAGATGGTGGAATCAAGTCATGCAATTTCCGCGCACACTCTCCAAAATGCATTCTGTAAAACACCGAAAGGCTGGCTACCCTACGCCTGTGCTCAAGGCTTTGTAGAATACACAACAGCACTAGCTGTTGCTCGGTCCGGGCGGGCTCGGTCCGGGCGGGCTCGGTCCGGATGGTTACTGGACGGTCGCAAGCCCACGCTGTGGTGCTGTGGTGGTGGTAATATGTGGTTAGAAGACAAAGGAAACTGGCCTAAAAAGTAGGTATAGGCTAGATCATTTCTTCATTTGCATCAGCTGGCTTCGCCTGCGTGATAGTGGGAAATTATCCCAATAAAGCATTGTCCCGGGGTGATAATTATCCTAAATGCTATCTACTATTCCAGGTCATAGTCTGCCTAAGTTTCATCGAAATCTGTTCAGCCGTTCGAGTGCGAACAAGTTACAAAATTCACATTCAAACTTTCGCCTATAACTTTTTTTACTCAAGACTTTAATTTAATCAAGAGTTTATTTTTGCTTATTTTATATTTACTGTTTTTATCCTTTAACTAGCTTTTGCCCGCGGCTTCGCTCCCGTCAACTGACTACTCTACCCCCCCCCCTCTACCCTACAAGTTTCAATTTGACAGCAAAATCCCCATTAACAAAATGATCCGCCATTTATTGAATTCATTTGTTACAAAAAATGTGGTAAATGAAGAACTGTTCCACCGATTTTGTGCAAACTTCACATAAACCATCTACTAAATAGTCCAAACAAAGCCTGAACATTTAGTTTGGATAGGTGAGCCCGTTCTTGATTTATAAAATTACAACGAAAAGTGGCATTGATTTTTATATATATTAATTCGTTATTTATCATACTACTTTAGTTTGTAATTTTAGCATATATATGTATTTTATTATTATAACCCATTTAACTTAATGATACTTCATTATATTTGTAATATCTATTATTTATTTATTGTGCACACCTACACCAGTGTTGACTTTTCTAACCCCAAGGGTTGACTGGTAGAGAATGTCTTGTTGCATTAAGCCTATATACACATACATATTTACAAAAGAAAAAATCTAAAAGTCCTTTACAGACAGAACCATTCATTAAAAAAAATTATGTGATCCTGTCCCAACTAGTCTCCTTCTAACATCTTGAGGATTTTCTTGCGTCACAAAAACTTCACCTAAATAGGAACTGTCACGTAAAAGCAATTTGACAGAGAGTGAATCGTAACCAAAACAAATCGATTCCCACACTAGACCACCGACACACACACAGACAAACATCTAAAGTAAACAAGAAAATAAACATGTAACCATTTCACAAATAAACCGATTTAAGAGACGTTCCCGGAAATGTTTCCCTAATACACTGATATAAAATTGCGAACAAAAACCAATAAAACGGCAGTTTTATGTATACTTAAATGCATAATATTTGTTGTTTCTCAAATCCGTTTTTATTTTTAAATGATATACTTGTTGATTACTTTTTTTCTTTGGGAAAATCATCCAATGACATCCCCCGCTCTTGGATGCAGCTATAGTGTCAGATTTTTACTGACTAAAAACCTACTCCTGTTCCTTCGTTGCCTTTCGTACCAGGGCCGAGTCTTCCTTTTAGTAGCAGACCCTTGGCCCCAGTAGGCTTCGATCCTGCTGGGCCCCCTTTTTTTTTAGATGGGAAAATCATCTTATATATCTTATATATATATATATATATATTATCAATAGTGTCAGACTTTTACTGACTAAAAACCCACTCCTGTTCCTTCTTTGCCTTCGTCCCAAGGGCCCGGGTTTCACTTTCACACTACCCGTGGCCCCAGTAGGCTTCGACCCTGTTGGGTCCCTACGGTTTGCTGACATCTCCTTAAGGCGCGCGTGGAACACTACGCGCCGTCGAAGACTTGGGCTCGGTCCGGATGGTTACTGGACGTTCGCAAGCCCACGCTGTGGTGCGGTGGTGGTGGTAATATGTGGTTAGGAGACAAAAGAAACTGGCCCTAAAAGTAGGTATAGTTTTTCTATCTCATCAAGGCGAGTAACTGAACGTAAAAAAATATCCAAATGGAACGTTCTCCAAGAATTAAAGTCGGAACTACCTTAGACTGACGCACACACACGTGGGCCACGCCTGATTGGTACACAGCGGTGTGTCGCGTGGCGTGGATCTAATGTAGCTCTACAAGTCTAGTTGCCATATAAAATGTATAGAGAACGACGCACCTTGGTCGGCGTACGTGACCCACTTGTGCCCAATGTAGTTCTATCTTAAAAGTGCCCTATGTCCTATTCCTGGACACGGTATATCCGTGCGCCAAATTACATCTAAATTCGATCTATCTTTTGAGAGCGAAGGAGTATCCAAAGTGATATGAAAGACAAACTTTGGCCTTAACAATATTAGTATAATTTTAGATGAAATTACAATCGCCCTTGTTTTAGTGCATACAAGCCTTAAGTCTAACGATGACTAGTAGAGACCGTATAACATTGCTTTACCAACTAGTAATAATAAGCAGGCTTTTCAATTGATTCAAACTCTGTAATTTACTATGGTACTTGTAACTCATAGCCAAAGTGGTGACACTCAGTCACACGTCGGTGGTGACACCGACGTGTGATTGTGATTGACCTATCTATTGCAAACTCTACCACGAAATTCATCTGAAACCAATTATAATTCTCTATTCAACGATCTCAGCATTCCTGTAACGCTATTCCTAAGAGAGCTCAGAACAGACCAGGTCGAGCCAACATGATTTATTCCTAGGGCAAACATTCCAACACACCGACTTTAGCCGAATATCGGAGCCAAATAAACAATAAATCTATATCGTCGTAGAAATGAAGGTGTGTGAACGGAATATGGATTTTGGACGAGCTTTGTTGAAAAGGTGTTTCCACCTATTCGGGCATTTGGGCGTTTATTGAGTTGGGAAACAATCTAATAACTTCTCTCGCTGTAGGTTTTTTTTATAGGTGAAACCCACTCCTGTTTCTGATGGTGACCTTTTCAAACAGTTCCACAGCCCCGGCCTGAGGTAAAATTACAGATGGGGTTCACTATCATTTATTATATTACATCCGTAAACAAATAATATGACAACAAGCATTGTAGCCATCAACAGCTATTCTGAAAACCCTTGATTTTTGCAACTAGTAAATTTATAACTAAGAACATCCCAATAAATCTTAATATTACAACTTTTAGGACTTCATCATAATCATCACAAAGATGTCCACGGTTGAACATAGGACGCCTCCAAGTGTCGCCATAACGTGCGGTCCTGTGCGTCTCGTATCCATTTTAGGACTCATGTTATCGTAATTATTATTATTAATATACATCATTCTAGACATAGATAAGATTCTAGATATGATAGTAATACATAAAAAAACTAAAAAAACACGCTTTTATAGAAAATCCAACTAAAAAAATAGAAAATAAAGTATAATAAATTTGGATTAAGAATAGTGTACATAAGAAATAAATGTATATTATTGTAAAAAAGCGTGGGGTGCATTCAAAGTGTTTTTTAAGATATTATCAAAGTGATGATCCTTCTACTCATCTGGCAATAAAATGTTCATAATTATTGACATTATATGCACCCCACGCTTTTTTACAATAATATACATTTATTTCTTATGTACACTATTCTTAATCCAAATTTATTAAACTTTATTTTCTATTTTTTTAGTTGGATTTTCTATAAAAGCGTGTTTTTTTAGTTTTTTTAAACTATTATTTATTTTTCATTTTTTAGAAATTAATTAATCCTGGCGAATCTAATTAGGATAATCTGATATTTTGATCGGATTATTGCATTGTCATCGATCTTTGACAGGTGTGCAAAGTTTGAATTAAATCTGATCGTTCAAAGTAGGACAAAATCGAGCTCAAAGGGGTCGGTTACAAACAAACAAACATACATACATGCAGGTGAAACTAATAAAAGCGTGGTAAAAAGACGTCCACTGTTGGACATAATAGTGGACGTCTTTCAACTGAAATTATGGTCATAATGATGACGTTATTCTAACTGGGGCCAAAGTCTGCTATTTTTATAAATTCGTCATTCCAACACGATCCCATTGTCATTTTGCTAAAAGTTCGTAATCTGCTAATTCATAATGGTCGATCATTGATCGGTCAATGGCCTCGTAATAGAGTTTGATAGAATAACATTAACGAGCTTATTAAAAGCAATGACTGCACAATGACGTTATAATGGTAGGTCACTGATCAAAGGAACTGTCAACAGCAGATTACCGCATACGTCAGACATTCATTTGTCAATATGTACGAGATTACCATTCTATGCCACTTCTTTGAATGAAAGTCGTATTGACGCCATTATACTAGTAGATTACCAAACTTGTCAAAATCAACAATTATGATATCAATGATAGACCATTCTGACACTATCGTAATACTTGACTTGAGGCCCTGATTGCGTTACGAAAAGATAAATTGTTATTTTGTCAGACTGAAACGTAAATGATTTTATTGGCTTGCTGTAGTTCTCAAACAATCCTTTGTATAAATAGTACTGTTTTCTTTAGTACAATTGGCACATATTGGAAGATCGTAGGTGTTAATGTCAGATAGTACCTAAAATAAACGTTACTATGGTATGGGTAATGGAATGTAACCTTCTTCTTGGCCTGTTGGTCTAGTGGTTAGTGGCCCTGACTGCTATGTCCGAGCCGTGATGAGCACGATCATTTGTTCTGTGTCCGGACGTAATTTACCTATAATATGTACGTATTTAGAACAATATAAGTGTGTTTATCAGTTGTAAACAATGGCGTTGTGTGATAGTTGTGGAATTTTATATTATGTTTTCTTGACAACGGACAACTCAAATAAACTTTCAACATGAAATACAGGTTTAAAAAACCCTTTTTGGTCCGTCTATCGTCAACGTAAGCATAGTTGAGTCTGTGTTTCCTGATAGCTACAACTTAGGGGTCTTTAAGTCAAGAGTGAATACGCTACTTCTAGGCAAGCATGCTCCATCGTCGACCACATCATCGCTTACCATCAGGTGAGATGGAGGACAAAGGCAAGCCTATAATTATTAAAGAATAAGAAAAAGTTGAAAAGCCCTTTTTGGTGCGCCTATCGGCAACGTAAGCATAGTTGAGAAGCCCTTTTTGGTCCATCTATCGTCAACGTAAGCATAATTGAAAAGCTCTTTTTGGTCCGTCTATCGTCAACGTAAGCATAGTTGAAAAGCCCTTTTTGGTCCGTCTATCGTCAACGTAAGCATAGTTGAAAAGCCCATTTTAGTCCGTCTATCGTCAACGTAAGCATAGTTGAAAAGCTTGTTGTTTCATCCAACGCAATCTTAGATAAAGAGGTAATGCGAAAAAAGAGAGATAATGCCCGAACGCTCGGTTGCTATTCGGTAACTTCCGTCGTTTACTCGAATATTTCACAAAACTTTTTAAAACCTTAAAGGCCTTTTTAATTAACGAGTACATTATCCAGAGCCAAATTAATAACAATTCTATTAAAAAAAAAGATTCCAACGAATTAAGAACTTCCTTCTTTTCGAAGTCGGTAAAAATACGCATCGTGCTAAATATGTGTAAAAGTCCTTTAACGTTTTTTTAACATAGAAAAAAACATAAAAGAAAATAAAAAAGCCTGCCTAGCAGAAACCGTTAACAAATTAAACCAGCGTACCCACAAAACAGCGAAATGTCTTCAAGCCGTCAATATCCATTAATTCGCTCCTCAATAGGTACACAACAATACACTCCATCACGTTACTCCGACACATTGTGGTAAAGCTAACAAGAGCCCTTTAACGAAACAACACTACGATCTATATATATTCTGTATTCTAGCTCTATTTGTTGCTATATTTGGAATAACCTAGTTGAGAGACTCAAAGCCAATTATTTTAAATATACCAGTTCAGAGGAGCTTTCTTCTTCTTTTCGATTCGATGGTAAACTCGTCAAACTGTTTGGGCCCAATAGGTGGCTACATTAATAGCAGCATCGGTAGCACTCATCAAATCCTCCAGAGTGCAGGTGTATGGGCACTTGGGGCATTCTAGTATGTGGCTCGTGTTTTGAACAGGAGCACCGCAGTCACATTGAATATCTGACGGGTCTATAAAACCCCATTTTGCCAAGTTGTGTTTGCAGCGGCCTACCTGGGTTCGCAACCGATTTAGTGCTTTCCATATAGGCCACTGCAAATCGCACCCAGGTGGGAGATGTTCTTGGGGTTTCAGAGGAGCTAAAAAACACCCTAGAAGTAGTGAAGATATCCGCTGGAGAACCAAGGTCCATAGTTCAAACAATTATCAAACTTAAATAGTAACGGTAGATGGTGGACATCCCACCTATACGCAAGAAACGTTTTAGGAACACATTCATTGTGCGTACAGCTAAGGAGTGGAATCCCTTGGCGGAATCTGTGTTTCCTGATAGCTAAAACCCGAGAATCTTTAAATCAAGAGTGAATAGGTTACTTCTATGTATGTGCTTTCCATGAGGTGACATAGCGGTCAAGCGCGAATCTATCATAAATAAATAAAAAGCGGACAGGTAACATTGCTCATAGAACACGCACTCTTCTTCTCTTGCTTTCTATACACTATTTAAGTGTCCACATTTCTTTTATTTACTTCTTTCGCAGTTCTACTGGAAGTAATGGCTTTAGAAACAAGCAGTACCTATGTACTAATGTCTATAAGGTATTATCTTTTTCTGTGTTTGTGTGTATAAATAGTAAAATAAATAAACAGATGGTCGAAGGGGCTGAAAGGTCCTGTACACCCCAATACACGTTATTGGGTCATTCCCTTCAAAATTGTTGACCTGAGTGGGGCTGATGCAGGCGTCATACTCGTGAACGTGTGCCGTCAGTTGAGACTGGCCGTCTCTTAGCTGCCATTGGCTTAATTTAATTTCTATTTCTTTTAATTATTATTTCTTATCTACATTGTGCTCACATATTAGAAGTGACAAGAAATATATAACTAAGATTTATGAAACTCATAATATGATTTAAAAGAGTGTCCATGGAGTTTCTTGCACGTTCCTCCCCATAGAGATCTACGCTTTGCAACGTGCAATTTAGCTTCACTTGTTTTTTTTTTGACTGACCGACATTTTGACAATTTAACAGTGCCTGTAATTGGTCTATTTGAAATAAACGTTTCTGATTACTGAATATTAAAACAAACTAAAAAGGTGCAACTATACAACTTTACAGCCAAATGCAACCTTACAGACACTGCAGTACGAGAAAGATTTCGCAAGGCGTATATGTCTGCGGTTAGGTCGGAAGTTAGGTCTAACTTTTCAGACTGATACCTAGCTCCAAGCCGCTTGAAGTTTCTTGCAGACAACTCGCTACACATTTTGATCTTAGATTGTGTGATGCAGGATAAGAATGTTTAACTTTGCGATTGTCAGAGGAGGGAAATTAAGTTTTACTTGTGTGTAGGAGGTGAAATGCTTAACATATTATTATTTACGGTGTTTATGGAACAAGAAATAAAAAACTGGGCAAGTGCGAGTCGGACTCGCGCACTGAGGGTTCCGTACACACTTGAAAGGTAAATTGCGGTTTACGATTTATGACGTATTAAAAAAAAAACTACTTACTAGATCTCATTCAAACTAATTTTTGGTGAAAGTTTGCATGGTAATATACATCATATATTTTTTTTTGTTTTATCATTCTCTTATTTTAGAAGTTACAGGGACACACACACACATTTTACCACTTTGGAAGTGTCTCTCGCGCAAACTATTCGGTTTAGAAAAAAATGATATTAGAAACCTCAATATCATTTTTGAAGACCTATCCAAAGATACCCTACACGTATGGGTTTGATGAACAAAAATGTTTGAGTTTCAGTTTTAAGTATAGGCAGCCCCTAAAATTTTTTTTTCTATTTTTGAATGGAAGTCTTAATGCGGTTTCTGTGAACCACCTACTTACCAAATTTCAACAGTATTGTTCTCATAGTTTTGAATAAAAGTGGCTGTGACATACAGCCGGACGGTACGGACGGGCAGACAAACAGACATGACGAATCCATAAGGATTCCGTTTTTTGCCATTTGGCTACGGAACCCTAAAAAAGCTTCTGAGAATTCATTATGTATGAGTTGTGCGTATCATGAGAACCACTTGAAATTCGATATCTTCAAATAAAGGATAGAATCTACAGGTTATACAGGTAAGCCAAATTAGAGATTTATAGCATATTTTTCCACACATCTCATATAGCACCGCTTAAAAATTATTTAACTACCCATAAATATACTAAATATTATTTTAATTTACAGTGGGGATAAATTATTGTGGAATGAATACCACAGGGCTTCATTATTTATTATTTATTTATTTATTAAAACTTCATGCAACACAAAAATACAAAGGCGGACTTAATGCCTTAGGCATTCTCTACCAGTCAACCTAGGGTGGTGAAGAGAAAATGTGGCAGGTGCATAAAAAACCACAGGTAGCAGGCAAGCAGGCAGGCGGGCAGGTGGCAGGTAGGTGCCTCCAGAAGGAAGGTCAGGAAGGTCCAGAAGGTGAGTGAGGACTGCCTCAAAGAGGGGACTTACCGCCATAAAACTGAGGGAATACGGATTATTTCTTGACGTGGGAAATCATCAGATGACTTCTCTCACTTTAGGTTGGAACAAAAACGTGTATCAGATTTCTTCTGTCCAAAACCCACAAGTGAAAAAAACAACTGAAGGACAGTTGGCATTTGCGTTCTAGAGCCATGGTCACTCTCTCAAACATTCCCAACATTTATTAGCTAAAACCTTCCTTCAGTTGCCTTTTTTATTCTAAAGGTACGATCACTCTTTCATACGTCCCTGCAAGGGCCGATAGGCCCTACTGGGCTCCTTCATTCATCTTCCTTTGTTTTCCTGGCATCTCTTTGAAGCGCCCGTAGAACACAACTGGTCCTCGACTCGGAATAGTTCCTTACGGGACGGTTAAACAGCAAGCTGCCCATTGCTCGTCGTCCACAAGCTCGCGCCTACTTATGTTTACGATGTCAACAACTGTGGGGCCCAGCAGGGTCGAAGCCTACTGGGGCCGAGGGTCTGATTCTGAAAGGAAGACTTGGCCCTGGTACGAAGGAACCGGAGAGGGTTTTTAGTCTGTAAAAGTCTGAGACTGTCTCTCGCTCCACCCAAGAGCGGGGGATGTCATAAGATGATTTTCCCACAGAAAAAAAAATCATCATCATCACTATTTCAGCCGAAAGACGTCCACTATTGAACATAGGCGTCCCCCAAGCGTCACTACAACGATTCTACGTTTAAGTCAATCAAAGTCTAGCACACCCTACCACTTCTCTCAGTGCGGGAGAAGTTATCTCATGACCTCCGAAAAGGGTTTTTCTACAAGTCGAAATTTTCGTTAAAACACTACAGTGAACTAAAATAAATGTACAAACCACTAAATAACTTAGTACCAACCTCATTCACTTTTCAACAAGCCAGGTACACAAAACACCCTTCTGACTGCAAAGCCAAAATCTCTTTACCTGAAACAAAGACGACGCCATTAATAATATTCACAAAGTTGCATTTAACTTTTGTCCTCCAAAGGTGCTATTATGAAAATCTGTCTGAAAACTATTTATGTAAATGTCAGAAGAAAATACGGTGAACAAACTGAGACGAAATTGAATTATTATGTTGTTTTAGTTGGTGGAAAGCGTTTTGTGGAAACGTAAAGCTTTTACTAATAAAAATCATTTTTATATAATGTAGTTTAGTTATGTATTATATCAACTTCTGTCAGCTACTTCGTTCGCATTTAAAGAGAATATAATTCCAAGGGAACTTACTCCGGGAATAAAAAATAGGTATCTTATGTGCTATTTCAAGATATGGTCTACCCGTGTACGAAGTTTTATTGAAATTCGTTCACCCGTTCGAGCGTAAGTGTCTAAACACACTATGCAAGACCGTGTCTAACCCTAATTTAATGCGAAATTTTGTCAGATTTTTAGGCTAAAATAGACTTTGAAAATACTCAACTTCAAATTTAAAACATCATAAAACAGAAATCAGGGTTAAGGTATTTCTATTTATAAACGAAACTGAGCCAGGAACGGGCTAAAAACATTCCATATTAATAAATTCATTAGAATCATTTGTTCTTTTGTTTTGATAAACAGATGAATCCTAATGAGATTTTACCATTATTAAATGGAATTAAAGGCCAAATTAACGAAACAGAAATTTATCAGACTTGTACTAGAACGAAAAAAGAAATGAAATATATTAATTTGACCACAGTAACCAGGTAAACAGAAAAGAAATAAAATTAAAAGTTAAGTAAGTTATTAAAATAAAAAAACAACATATTATCTCTCAACTGAAAATTACACCACTAACAGATCCATCCATCACATTTAAATGTTATGCTCTGAAACATCTTCATACTAAACTTTCAATTAAGATCCAAATGAGCTACGACACATTAAACGTTCCTACAAACCAGTGCACATGTAATTCCCAGATTTACACAGTACACAATTCAAAGATAAGCAGAAATATAAAATCCGTAAAACATTTTTTTCTTTGTTTTCCGACACGTTCTGATTTACTCGTGCCTTTTAAAACCTTTGAAAGAGATAATATTTTTTTTTTAATAACGAGAAATGTACAATATTTTTCATATATGTGGACTTGTGAAGCTATTGCAAAATTACAAAGGGACTTACTACGTAGATTTTATAACGTACTAACTGTTGTCTCTTATGTTCTAACAAGATAAGACAAGACACGACTGGATAAGACAAGACACAAATGGACAAGCCAAGTCAAGATAGTAAGATAATGGTTTATTTGGTCAAATATGAGCACAATCAAAAATTGTCAGCATGCAAAAGTTTCTAAATAAGGGCATGTAACAAATTCATTGTACAATGATATTCACTCTATTCTTTTCTAAGTCACACATTATGCTCAAACAAAAATAGCTAAACCATATCTCATATTCCCAGTTGACACTAAAAGCTAAAACTTAACAGCTGTCAAGCTTCAAATGACAATCTCAAACTACTCATCACACGGACACGTTTCAAAACTATGCATTACAAAGGCGATACAAAGTTGATTTACTGTCCGACAGTAAACTGCGGGTCAAGACGTTTAAACTGGGACTAAATCTTAAAAGTGACGCATTTGAACTATCTCAGTTATGATGTCGTACATCAAACGTTGTTTGTAATACATTTTATTATGAATGGTGCCTGTCAACATGTGCGCATGATTTAGGGTCTAGACGAGAAAAATATGAAGTAAAAGTTAATTTTTTTTTTTTTTTTTCTATTATTTGAAAAAATAAAACTATATATCTGTAAGGCCATACTAATATTTGTTCTGTATTAGCCATACGGAACAAATATTAGTATGGCCTTACAGATCGCTATATAATATTGTCAAAATTGGAACATCACACTAAAGCGGGAACTACATCAAACCGACGTGGGCCACGCCTGATCTGTACGTAGAATCGCGTTGCGTGGCGTCGCGTGACGTGGCCCTAATGTAGCTCTACAAGTCTAGTTGCCATATAAAATGTATGGAGATCGACGCGCCCAGATCGGCGTACGTGGCCCACGTGTGCCCAATGTAGTTCTACCTAAATATTACAAAGGTGAAAGTTTGTGAGTGTGTATGTTTGTTACTTCTTCACGCTTGAACGGTTAAATGGATTTTGATAAAATATGGCAAACCGGTAGATCATGTCTGGAATAGTACATATGATAATTATGGGAGTATGTTTCCTTCAGAAATAGCCAATTAACAAAACGTTCGAGAGAATTTCTTACTTTTGGTTCTCTCAGTCCGCTCAATAACACTGATTGGCTAGCCATACCTTCTTCATATGTATTGGTGTAGTCGAGCAATTTCGTAGAACAGAATACTTTGTGTAAATAAACTCTTTTTCTTCTATTCTAAGGCACGTACACACTCACAAACAAGAATGCCCGTCACGGAATCAATTATGGTTATCGTATTGTCTTTGTGTACCTTAACCTTTTGTGGATAATCTACTACAGGTGACAGTTAACCTTTTCTTTTAGGCTTTTAAATACCTACGTCGAATAAAATGCGTGGGATGACATACATATATATGTAGCTAGGTATCGTTGTTATGTTACGCCAGCTTTATTTGGTTAAATTCAGTCTGTGTTACCTTATCGTTACAATCTGCAGATCTTTAAATCAAGGGTGAATAGGTTTTATATAGGCAAGCGTGCTTTATCGTCGGCCACATCATTGCTTACCATCAGGTGAGATATTGGTCAAACGCGAGCCTATCCGTAATAAAAAAAAATTAAGTAATTTTATTTGTCGATGTAACTTTTTTCTACTGGTTGCTGCTAGCGGCTTCGTTGGCGTGTAAGTAAAAAAATACCTTAAGGAAAAATATTCTTATATTATAAATGCTATTCCAGGATATGGTCTATCCGTGTAGCAAGTTTCATCAAAATCCGCTCTGCCATTTAAGCGTGAAGAAGTAACAAACTTACAACAACAACTTTATTACACAGAACACACAACACCACCACAACTTTATTGTGCACACCTACCACAGTGTTGTCTTTTTTAACCCAATGGTTGACTGATAGAGAATTCCTTATGGCATTACGTCCGCCTATGTACCACCACTGTACATGAAGTTAATAAATAAACTTACACACACATACTTTCAGTTTTAAAATATTAGTGTGATTCGTTAGAGATGTGATAAATATAAACAATATAGTGTGACACGTAAAATTATTAATGAAAAGAAATCTCTGAGAGTATAGATTCGATTGCGAATTTTTTTCACAGATTAACGACTACGCCGCTGTGCTAATACCTATAGAATTTACATAAATGCTATGGGTGTACAGTCACGAGAATAAGCTCGGTATAAATAAAATATTCTACAGTGCGTTCCAAATAAGAAGAGGATCGAATGCCATGTTGTGACGTCACGTCATACTGTCAATTCGAAGAATAATTATGGTGAACAAAACAGATTTTTTTTATAATTTAATTTATTTACGAACTGTGAACGACAATAGTTTAATCAGAATCCAGTTCTTCAATTTTGCTTATCTCTGAGTTCTTAAATGTTGCCCAATTTCTTGCGATTTTACAGTATGACGTGACGTCGCAACATGGCAATCGATCCTATTCTTATTTGGAACGCATTGTAATTTGAGTGCTATTTCTTAATTCATTGTCAAATTGAAATTTCCCGAGAAGCTGATTACAAAAATGTGGCTTTGACACTAATGACAGCTCACAGCGCCATTTTGTAAACTCTTGCATACGTTATTTTTCGAAATTCAAAATTAAAATTTTATTTCACAGCATACATGGTCACTTTTAAAACGTCGGAAATTAATGCACGGTTTCAATTAGTTGTTTCCACGCACATACACACACGTAAGAAACTCCACGCTTTGTATTTGTAAGTCAGAGAAATAAATAATGACATGTTACCTCTACACAACTAAAAAAACACCACTACATCATATCCTAGCCTCTATATGAGCCTCTATTTTTGCCCACCCCCTCGCTACCCTAACAGTCCATTCAGTACGTTAGTTCTCGCTTCGCTGCCTCTAGTTAACGAGCCTGATTTTATTTTCTAGAATTTTCCACATACAATTTTGTAAGAGCTTAGAATTTCAGTTTTATTTTTTTTATTCTGACAGATACTTTCAAAGGCCTCGGCAGTTAGGAGTTGGTTTTTGAATGGCAGTAATTAGTGGTGTCTATCAAGGATTCGAATTTCAAGTTATTTTAAGGTTGTTGAGTTTTCTTTGTGAGTTTTGATGTACCTACATTTCAGTAAAGTTTAAATTACACACCGGTAATTAACAAAATGGAAGTGTGTTAAGTTAAATAGGCATTTAATATCTCCCCTGTCGTTTCATTTTCAGACGTAATAAAGTTGACATTTTATTTATTACTTTGTACAAACCGTCATTATCATCATTATTTTAGGCCAAAGATGTCCTCTGCTGAACATAGGTCTCCACAAACACTCGTCTCTCTCGGCTCTTGTCTGGTAACTATCCGGTTCTCGCGCCCCTTACCAGATCATCGGTTCACCTTATAGGCCTTCCAACGCTGCGTCTTCCAGTACGCGGTCACCGCTACAGAACTTTTCGGCCCTATAGACCATCTGTTCTGTGAACAATGTTCACTGGCTACTGCCACTTAAGTTTGGCAATTCTTCGGGCTATTCTATTCACAAAAGCGGCCGGTTTTTAGGGTTCCGTGCCACAAAAAGAAAAACGGAACCCATAGCGGATCACTTTGTTGTCCGTCCGTCTGTCTGTCTGTTTGTTAAGACCCTTTATCTTGGGTATGCGTGGAGATATCGAGTTGAAATTAAAATATGGTTATACTCAGGTCTGCGGACCCTTGAAGCTATGAAAAAATCAAACTTCTAAGTTAACGAAAAAAAGATACGGACGTTTATATCGGAAAAAATGTATATTTCGACACACTTAAGGGAATCAAAACTCATAGTGTACTTCCCGTTGACCCAGAACCCTAAAATTTGGCAAAAACAAGGTCTTATAGCACAGGTATAGGAAAAAATCTGAAAACAGAATTTATTTTGTTACGTCACAAAAAATACTTTTTTTGTGATTCGGAAAAGAACTTATAAACTGGTAAATTTGTACGGAACCCTCCGTGGACGTGCTCGCCTATGCTGCTTAGGAATAATATAGCTTTCTATTGGCGAAATAATTTTCAAAATCGTTTTAGTAGTAGAGATTACTTACTACAACCAAACTTTAACTCGTTATAATAATGTAGATTTAAATACTGCTTCCCTTATAGTAAGTGAATACTGTGTAGTGTGTATATTAGGAGAAGTTTGAAAGTGGAGCCAGTGACTGAAAAATTTAAAGGGAATCGTTTGTCTTGGTATGGTCATGTGAAGAGGAGGGATGAAGCGCATGTTACTAAAAGAGTTATGAGTTTACATGTGGATGGATGGAGTGGGAGAGGGAGACCAAAGAAAAGATGGATGGATTGTGTGAAGAGTGATATGAAAAAAAGGAAGTTAGTGATAGCATGACGAGTGACAGGGCAGAATGGAAGAAAAAAACATGTTGCGCCGACCTCAAATAACACGGGACAAGGGCAGGAAGATTTTCTATATTTAGGTAAAGAGGAAGCCTGATATAGTCACCCAACAGTGCAATAAGATGCTAGCTACAAAAATAAACTAAAACAAAAAACCAGTTCTAAGTCTTACAACCCGTCTCCATTAATTCAACAAACCACAATAAATTCACGACAGCGCACTCCACAAGTTAACCCTCAAAAGTGCACACAGAAACACAATGCAACTGGGTTGGTTAGCGTAATATTTTCGCTTCCCCTGCCCTCTTTAACCCTCCATTGAGGAGGCTCGACTGCTTGCCCTGTAAGCTAGGGGTTAATGAGCGCTTTGCTCTATTCCAGTCGTTTTTTTTTTAGTTTCTTTTTTTTATGAAAACAAATTGTTGACTTTTCTGTAGCTTTGTTGTTATGGTGGATTCTTGTTTGTGCTTGTAAGTAGGTTAGCTGCCTTCGTCTCAATTAAAAACGAAATTACAGTAAAAAGGTAATGCTTACTTACACTAAACTTATGTTGCAGAAAATTTTAAACGTAAGATCAGACCACGAAAATGTTGGGACGGCTTTGAGGCCTGCCTTAGATATTGGCAAGATGTGGTCCAGAGTCAGAAGCATTGAAAGGAATGGAAGGAGCCCTTTTCTAAGGTAAGAAATTATTTATTGGCTTCTCCCGCCCGGGCGGAGCGAGAGGGTGCGTCAGACTGACTAAAACCACACCTATGTTCCATATTCCCTTTTTCGTTCCACGGGTTTCCCTTTCGGAAATAAACCCATGGCCGCACTAGGCTTCAGCGCTGCTTTGAGGCTCGCGTGGAACACCTCGCGCCGTCGACGACTCGAGATCGGTCCGGACTGTTACCGGACGGCCGACGGCGAGCTACTCATTGCTCGTAATCCGCAAGCCCACGCCTACGGTGGGGAAGAAGCCTTACGCCCAGCTTTTTGACAGTACAGGTTAATTATAATAAGATCAGGTTTAGACATGTCATAAACTCAATATATGTAGTGAAAATTAACGTGACCACAAGAGTGAGGGAACGTAAAGCGTCGGAAATCGCAATTGCGATCTCCACCCATCGTGGGTTTGCGAACGATGAGCAATAAGTAGCTCTCCGTCCGCTCGTCCTATAAGGACCGAGTCCGAGTCGTCGACGGCAATTAGCGTTCCACGCGCGCTTCAAAGATATGTCAGTAAACCATAGGAGCCTAACAGGGCCGGTACCTGGACCTAGCATGGGATTGGTTCTGAAAAGGAGATACTCGTGGTCCTGAAACACTAAAAGAAACTGAAGGAACATAGGCGTGGTTTTAGTTAGAAAAAGTTTGACACGCCCTCTCGCCCCACCTTAAAGCAGGAGAAGTCATAAGACAAATTCCCACCTCAAAATAAAGATACTCAATATTATCTCGTCTACTTAGTACCAAAAAAATACCTACCAAAATACAAATAGCCTCGAATTTCTACCCATCCAATATTAAGTAAATTCATCTCAAGTATACTAAAACAAAATGATCGTCTACAAATTTGCCTCACGCGTCCGCAACAGTATTCTCACGTTACTATAATCTACGCCATTGTTGCTCCATTTGGCATCCGGAACTAGATTTGGGTCCATTATATCCGAGACAAATTAGTTAATTACAGCATTCAGGAAAACACCTTTGTTTAGTGTTACTTGGTCCTTCATTATCCTTGATAGTAGAAGCGAAGGTAGGGGTTGGAATGGATTTGAGTTACTGTAAGGACTATAGCTTACAAGCTTGAGGTGAAGGCTTTTGAAATCTGGGATGTATGAAGATAATCTCTGGATACAATGTATTAATCACACTAATATTATAAAGGTCAGGTGTTCAAACCCTGCCAGGCGCATTACCTTGTGTAATTTATTTCATCACCACTGCTCTCAAAAACGGTGAAGGAAAACATCGTGAGGAAACCGGCGTGTCTAAGAATCAAAAATTCGAAAACATGTGACATTCACCAACCCCCACTGGGCCCGCGTGGTGGATTACGGCCCATTCCCTCTTCTAGAGAGGAGGCCTGAGTCCCAGCAGTGGGAACATTAAAAAAAGGCTGATTATGCTTATGCTTAATATTATAAAGGGGAGAGTTTCTGAGTTATTACTCCTTCTCGCTCGAACGGTTGAAACGGATTTGTGATGACATTTGACACATGGTTACACCATGTACCTACTAGAATAAGGGCTTGCGGACGGCGAGCAATACCGTCCGGATCGATCCCAATTCGTCGACCAAAACCGTAGAGGCCCAGCAGGGTCGAAGCCTACTGGGGCCAAGGGTTATGCGAAAGTGAACCACGGGGCCCTGGAACGAAGGCAAAGAAGGACCATGAGTGAGATTTAGTCAATAAAAGTCTCTCGCTCTGCCCAAGGGCGGGAGATAAAAGATGATTTCCTACCTAAAAAAAAGCAAAGCGATCAAAAGGCCACTCACTTTCACACGGGCGCAGCCACTAGCAGTAGTAAAGAGTAATGTAGAAGAGGAGTGTAGTGTGATTCTGTTTCCAGTTTGGCTGGCAGCCAACCCCAAGATTGAGAAAAGGGAGACAAATTGATGACCTGATTCTGTTTCCAGACCGTTTCCAGCCCAGAAGACTCCGAACCGTTTGCTGGCATATAAACAGCAGCTTACACACACAGCAGCAGCAGCAGTTTTTAAGTAAATATTGTTACTAACCCTAATATGAGTGTAAGCTCGAAATAAAATGATTAATACTAAACAAACACAGAAAAGAAGAAAATAAATACATTTTATACTAGAGGAAGTTGTTCTTCTTCTCGAATTGATTTTTTTTTAATCCAAAGGTCATATATTAAGGCCCAGTGGTGGGCATGTTTATAACAGCCAGTTAGGACACTCTAGTAAGTAGGCCATCGTTGTCTAGGGTGGTGGGTGTCTATATTTGGTTGTGGTTGTGTTAGTAACTGCCTACTTAGGTGAAGCCTTTTGTTCGCTTTTCAAATGTATAGCCTTATTTTTGGTGGGATATCATCCAATGACTTCTCCCACTCTAAAGTGGAGCGTCAAGGCTGTAATGTTATTTATACTCACGTTACTACATTACTTCATAGTCATTTTCATCACTTGATCTCTGTTCTCATCCCTTTATTTATTGTAATAATGTCTTCCGATAGCTTATAATATTTTTCAGTTTGTTAATTGTTTGATTGACGCTGCCTATTCATATAATTACTCATATACATCTTAACTTTACACCTCTGACCTCTCCCTCTTAACTTTGCCACACTTTCCTCTCTCTCCTATAACTGTAGCACTCCTCATGATCTCTTACCTATCATAACTCACTTCTTACATGTACATAACGTACTTCTTAATGTATTACGTGTCAGACTTTTACTGACTAAAACCCACTCTCCTATGTTCCTTCTTTGCCTTGTTCCAGGGTCCCGGGGTTTTTTCGCACAACCCATGGCCCCAGTAGGCTTCGATCCTGCTGGGCCCCTACGATTTTGCTGACATCTCGTTGAGGCGCGTATAGAACACACTGCATGGATGAAGCTGAACTAAAGGTCATAAAACTTAAAATAAAATTTAAAAATAATATTCTAACCACTATCACACAACGCCGTCTAGTCCCAAGCTAAGCAGAGCTTGTGTTATGAGTACTAGACAACTGATAAACATACTTATATATTTCTAAATAGGTACATACATATCATAGATAAATTACACCCAGAAACAGAACAAATAATCGTGCTCATCACACAAACATTTGTCCTGGGTGGGAATCGAACCCACGACCTCCGGCATAGCAGTCAGGGCCACTAACCACTAGACCAACAGGTCAGTCAACTTGATAGCAATATACTTATAACATTTCCTTATTAGAACATGTGTGTAAAACTAAATATTTAGCTGAAGCCCTCTGCTGATTGATTTACAATTTTGGTTTACGAGTTTGCAGAATCGGAAGTGTGTGGAATTAATTACTGTATGCGTTTAATGTTCAGTTATTTTAGTCGCTGGTTAGTGTAATGGTTGCCAATTGCCGGAACACATTCTCGTAATTCTGTATTTGATTGAGGCATACTTTTATTTTATTTCCCCATCAGGAAAAGTGAGATGGGGAAATGTTTGTCAAGCAGTGGAAGAATAAAGGTTGTGATTTTGTCATGCATGTACAGATAACATTCGTAAACTTACAAAACATACAAGTGCTATACAGAGATGAGCTATGATCATATCCGTGTTTCGTGCTGAAAAAGTTCTTGTTATTTTAATACTAAGTACTAAATGTCACCCGTAGATCTACCCGCATCTTTTTTAGGGTTTCGTATCTCAAAAAGAAAAACCGAAATCCTTATAGGATTACTTTTTTGTCCGTCAGTCTGTCTGTCAAGACCCTTTCTCTCAGGAAGGCGTAAAGGTATCGAGTTTAAATTAAAACCATATACTGAAATCTGCCGTCCCTTGAAGCTGTGAAAAAATCAAACTTCTGAGTTAACTAAAAAAAAAGATACGCCCGTTTATGTGTATTTCGACACTCTCAAGGGAATCAAAATTCATAGCGTACTTCCTGTTGACCTAGAATCCTGAAATTTGGCATGAAGTAATGTCTCATAGCACAAGTATAGTAAAAAAATCTGAAAACTGTAAATTTGTAGTTACGTCACAAAAAAAAAACATTTTTTGCGATTCGGAAAAATCTTCGTAACTCATTTCGGGAATTGAACTGTTTTCATAGATTAGTTTGTGCGGAACCCTCAGTGCGCGAGTCCGACTCGCACTTGCCCGGTTTTTTCAGTACTACGCTCCTGTAATCGAACATATTTTTTTTTGTTTTAAACCATTCTTCGATTCGTTCTTGCGATTAGCGCGATCAAACAAACAAATAGTTTTTCGCAGGGTTTTTTCGAGAGAATTTCAGTGGCTCTTTTATTTATTTGCAAATTGATTCCTAGTGGATATTGTGTGAAAATTGGAGAAGTTTTGTATTTCAAATGTTTGCGCAGCTGGGCAATATGTGGAATCATTGCATAGCATAGCATAGTCGGCCTTATAATGTTCCCACTGTTTGAACTCAGGCCTCCTCTAGGAGAGGAAATGCACCGTAATCCACCACGCGGGCCCAGTGCGGGTTGGTGAATGTCACATGTTTTTGGTTCTAGGACATGCCGGTTTCCTCACGATGTTTTCCTTCACTGTTTTGAGAGCAGTAGTAATGAAATAAATCACACAAAGTAATGCGCCTGGCTGGGTTTGAACCCGCAACCTACAACTCGTAAGTCGGGGCCGTTACCACTCGGCCGCTACTGCTGGAATCATTGAAACAGGCGCAATTTCGGTAAAATGGAACTGAGAATTTTTATATAGTGTTGAAGCCCTGGCTGGAGGCTTTGATTCTCGAATCGAGGCCGCCAAAGGCAAGTCCGGTTAAGCAGCCGACAACCTCCTAGGTTGACTTGCAAGAAGCAACACACAAAAAAAATAAAAATAGAGTTGACTATTATACATTTGCTGCCAAATACAACACAAAAATTAGAATGTATACATCCATATTCTAATGGTAAACAAATTAACTATTCATACAAAGATATTGCTTAACTTATTGATTGGCTAATGCAGGAATAAAAAAAAATACAAATCAGAAACTCTTCAGCTTCATAATATTATACTATATTATAGATCAGCCCCCCTAGCCAAGTTACAATCGTATCGTTCACATCAAACGCTTCGAGTAGGCCACGCCTCCAATTCCTTTGTTCGGACCACGTGACTGAGCGTTGAGATAACGTCAGAACAAAGGAATCGGAGGCGTGGCCTACTCGAAGCGTTCAGCGCGAAGCGTTTGGTGTGAACGATACGATTGTAACTTGGCTAGGGGGGCTGGTATAGATTGTTAGAACGTACGAAATCATCTATTCAAGTGATCTGTGATGAACGATTTATCTGTATAGGCGTGTATTCAAAACGGGTAAATTGTCTTCGTTACGTTCAAAACACGTGTTTTAGGGTAGGGAGGGAAATATTTTTTTATTCAGTCAAAAATACGTAGCAAGAACCCGATTTTGTATTTATTTCTTAGATAGGTATTTTTGTATTTCTTTTTTAAGGTAGAAATAATCTAAGACTTCTCCCGATCTAGGGGTGAGGGGGACGACGTGTCCAACTGTTAGTGTCTAAAACTACACCGTCCTGTGTTCCTTCAGTTGCCTTTTGCGTTCCAAGACCATGAGTATATCCTTTCCAGAACCAATCCCATGGCCCTAGCAGGCATTAGCCCTGCTAAGCCTCTACGGTTTGCTGATATCTCTTTGAGGCGCGCGTGGAACACTATGTGCCGTCGAGGATTTGTGCACCTTATAGGACGAGCGGATGGCGAGCTACCCATTGCTCATCATCCGCAAGCCGGCGCCTACTTCAATCTACGTTGAAAAGTTTTGTTAAAGAACAATGGGGTCATATAGACATACACAAAAAGGGACTTTATTTACGGCGAGTTATTATCTATTATTCCATTTATTCAGTAACATAACATATAAAATAAATTTTTAAACATTTCATAAAAAATAAACATTACAAAATATAAAAAATAGTGTCCCACCAGTATCGGGAACAGGGTCCAAGCTACCGGCGGTCAGGGCTCCAGAGAAAGGAATCCTAATAATACGAGCCGTGGCCAGGAGTATTATTATTATTTTTAATACAATCTTCTGCTAGCGGTTTCGCCCACGTTAAAATATATGCCTAGGTCACTCAGTAATAAAGAAGTATATAAGTGGTGTAAGAATTATTTAATATCGATCTTGGATTTTAAGTTTCATATTTTAATGAAGTTATTACTTACAAGCAAAAACACATTTTTTTCCTCGCCATATTAGTAGTATAAATGTATGAAATATCATTTCGCATCTCCATCTCAGAACGTAGCTTTTTTTTCGAGGGGATATATTCAAAAGTCACCCGGACTTTGGAGATAAGTCCGAGAAGTGAGCGATTTTTATCTTATTAAAACCACCGCGAAGATTCTCGTCACATAGAAGGAGGACCCGTTACCTTTCAAAATACCATTCCGGAACCCCCTCTGCGTAACGCCTTTTACAGCATATCCCTGAGGAAACTGTACAACGGTCTCCCCTGAGCCTCACTATGTACAGAAGCACGTGATCACTGTACCACCATCTTTCCTGAAATCACTCAATGGGCGAGTAGAAAACTGAGAACGTAGCTACTATCAAAATGACTGCACCTATGTCAGTTACTGCCAGTTACTGTTCAACAGAAACACTTCCACCATCACATCACCATCAAAAACAAAATAACACAAACATTAAAACCAATATCCCATAATAATGACCATCAGAAACAGTTCAAGACAGTCCACTTTATCTCTTGGCTGTAGACTAAACATGAATCAGTCATTTTAATCTAAAATGATTTGATTAATGCGCACTCATTTGATCAAGTAGCAATTAAATTATAACTAACTACTGTTTGAAGACCGTTTTGTAATAAAGGAATAATGTTGCTCAGTTTCGTTCTTGAGTTTATCGGTTTGCTGTTCGTGGGATATTTCCGTTTGTGTCATGGTCTATAGCAGTTTATTAATATTGTTATGGGTCCAAAAATAAGACGATTGAGTGAGAACTCTAATAAAACTGTTTTATTTCTATAAACGTAAAACCTAGCTATGACATGACCATTTTTCGTGGGAGGAATAGACACAACCAAAGATAATACGACTTATGTTGTAAGCAGTTTTGACGTGACAACGTCTTATAAATTGGTTTGCCGGGTGACACTTCAAGAAACTGCGTTACGCTCCGCTCACGTTATGCGCTCACAATGAGAGCGAGTGAGAGGCACGCGTCCCTTCCACTCACACGATTTTACCACTCAAAGTCGTTGTCACGTAAAACTTTCGCCCGTATACCGACTTTACAGGCAAACAGTTTTTTTTATTATATAATTTATTTATTTATTTAAAACTTTATGCACTAAACATTGTACAAAGGCGGACTTAATGCCATATGCATTTTCTACCAGTCGACCTTAGGGTGGTGCAGAGACATAACATGGCAGGTGCAACTTAATAAAAGACTGTCAGAGAGGAAACAAGAACAATAATAAATATATACTTAGATACATACATACAAATAAAGAATGATATTGAGAAAAAAAAAACAAATACAACAAATCAAGAGTGTGATGAATCTACCAACTTCTAGCGAAAGTGTTCTGGTGCTTTCATTTTTCTTTTTTTTTCTTTTTTTTTTTCTGAACATATAATATGGCATACTGCTTATGCCATTGACTTCATCCGCGTGAATGTCGGTTATAGCAGACGCGAAGTCGAAGCCAGCTAATAAGTAGCCTATGTTCTTCCTTGGGCTTCAAGCTTACTCTGTACCAATAAACAGCCTTTTTAATGTTCCCACTGCTGGGACTCAGGCCTCCTCTCTAGGAGAGGGAATGGGCCGTATTCCACCACGCGGGTTGGTGAATGTCACATGTCACTCTGTACCAAATTGCATCGAAATCAGTTCAGCATTTTATTCGTGAGAGCGTAACAGACAGACAGAATTACTTTCACATTTATAATATTAATAATATAGTATGGATATGGATAAACTATTGTTATAAAAATATTCATTGTTGAACCAAAAACTTTTGTGGAAATAGATTTTATAACAGAATAGTTGTCCCCCGCAGTTTCGGCTGCATCTATGGTTACTGCTCCGCTACCGTAGATGGTGTTATTTATGTTTATAGTCTTTCTCATTAATGGGCTATCCAACAATGTTTTTTTTATTTATTATTTAACAATGTATGTACACACACAAAATAAAAGATCAGAAGAAGGAAACATGCTTATTTCTAAAGAAATCTCTGAGAGGAGAGTTGGAAGAAAATAGACATGATGTCTACATATCATCATGTGTAACAGTAATGGGAAAATAAGTACACACAAAATAGTTATCAATAAAATTATAAAACAAGCAAAAAACAGATATACTATTATAATCATATACATACACATAGTAAAATAAATATCACAAACATACATACTAAATAATAAAATAAAACTAATACATACAAACTAATATGCAACTTATGTACCATATGTTCTTTTTTTGATTTTGAACCAACAGTAGTTCTAAAATAGATACTAGAAATAAGCAACGTGCTGACAACAATGTCTAAACTTAAGGATCTAATAGCTCGGAAATAGAGTTCCTAACCCGAATTTTCGGTATGTTTGGACAAAAATTGGAACGCTTATTCCTATTTGCATTTGCACCTATAGATCTATCTACCTTTATATTTATCACATACTATCAATAAAAAATACACTTAGAACATTCCAAAGAACAAGAAAAAGTAGTGTTGGAACACTAAAGTAACGAAGTAATGACGATCTTTGCCAGCTTTCTGGTAAGGCCAATCGAGAGTTGGTTTTATGAGAAAATTCGTTGCACAGCAGTTCGTTCTTCATATCTATCCACCGTCATATTCAAAACTAAATTTGTACTTTCATAGGTATCTCTAAGTTACAATTCCCTTCCATTCACAAAATAATTCCTTCAGCAACTTCT
This sequence comes from Mythimna pallens, assembly GCA_961205895.1. NCBI lineage: Eukaryota > Metazoa > Arthropoda > Insecta > Lepidoptera > Noctuidae > Mythimna > Mythimna pallens. Next base: position 5,022,384 of record OY540830.1, read on the forward strand.
CTAAAACCATAAATACAATTCTAAATCCGTCGTATTCCAAGTCCTACTCCCATAAATCATGGTATTTCATAACGGCATTTAATATTGACGTTCTGTGTAAATACGTACATTGTTTCACTTTATAGTTTCACAGAAAGTTTGAGGAACAACTGGGACATGTGGTATTATAACGCCTACTCGGGACTAGCGTGTGAAATAAAATGAATCATTGTTTTGTTTTGTGAAGAATGAGTTTTGTATGTGTATTGCTGCGTTCTAAAAGTGATATTTGTTTTCTTCACATTCTTGCTCATTTTTATGGTTCCGTACCTCAAAAGGAAAAAACGGAACCCTCATAGGATAACTTTGTGGTCCGTCCGTCTGTCAGTCTGTCTGTCAAAACCCTCTATCTCGGGAACGCGTGAGTTGAAATTAAAACCTTATACTCAAGTTTGCGGTCTCTTGAAGCTGTGGAAAAATCATTTCTAAGTTAACGAAAAAAAAGATACGGTCGTTTATGTCTCAAAAAACTGGATCTGGATCCAACACAGGATTGAGCACTAAACGTTGTCTTTGAAGGCGGTCTGTGAATGGGGCGAACGATACTAATTTATTGAAGTTCCATGCTGTTTCATCATGGGCATGTCTTTTTTCCGCCGGAACAACTACTTAAGCGTAAATTCGATCGTGTGTATATTGCCCGGCTAGCCAAGTTACAACCGTTTCATGTAGACTCTCTTTTCGTTGATCGCCTCGAGTCGGCTACGCCTCCGATTCCTTTGTTCTGACGTCATCTCAACGCTCAGTCACGTGGTCAGAACAAACGAATAGGAGGCGTAGCCGACTCGAGGCGATCAACGAAACGAAACGGTTGTAACTTGGCTAGGGGGCTGCTCTAATTTCTGTGACGGATCTGTTATATCAGCTTGATGCGATTAAGTCGATTGAGAAACGAGTCAAGAAGATCATCGGCAATGTCTCCAAGCTCAGTATGTTCAACGAAAAATCTTCAACTTGCCATAACATAGTTAGTTTAAAAGTTTTGTTACTATTTGGTGTACAATAAAGTTTTATTCTTTCTTTCTTCATTATTAATCAATAGATGGATCATAAAACCCACTTCTTCAATTTCAGTGTTTTACAGCTGCAAATAAAAGTAATGGATAGAAAATGTAGCATGATGATTAATTAATAGATCGTTAATGTCATAAATTGATATTGACACAATAAAATTGTGGACATTACTTTAATAAATTACTTGTTTTACAAGCTTTTAGTATATTTTCTAGATCGGAATCAATCAATCAGTCGTAATGGCTCAATGGTTAAGTCACCCACATCTCATGCATTGTGGGTTCAATGTTCGGGTCCGGGCAAGTAATAATGTATTTTTTTTTCAATTCATATATACGTTTTTAAGCTTATCTAGGACATAACTGTCAGCCTGTGCTTCGGAAAGCTCGTAAAGCCGTTGGTCCCGGTTGTCTTTCGTAGATCTTTGACAGTCGTTACAGGTCAGTCAGACGCCAGAAAATCTGACCATGGAAAATCGTGTTGGCCAGTGACTGAGGTCTGATAGGCAGTCGCTCCATGTAAAACACAGGTATTCAACCACATCCATTTACACTGGAAGTCGACCCCGAGCTAGTTGGGAAAAGCAGATCAATCGATCAGCTTAGCCTTTTTAACACCCGACGGAAAAGAGGGGCGTTATTCCAACAATGTGGGAGGCGGCGTCAGTGTAACTGAATGAAGCTGAAATACCAGTTTTTACATAGACGACCTCTACAACCCAGTAACTAGGTGGGTGGGACTCGCGGGACTCGCGTTTGACTACTATCCCACCTGATCATCATCATCATCATCATTTCAGCCGAAAGACGTCCACTGTTGGACATAGGCCTCCCCCAAGCGTCGCCACAATGACCGATCCTGTGCTTCTCGCATCCACCGCACTCCCGCGACCCTCACCAGGTCGTCGGTCCACCTTGTGGGAGGCCTTCCAACGCTGCGTCTTCCGGTGCGCGGTCGCCACTCTAGAACCTTTGGGACCCATCGGCCATCCGTTCTACGAGCAATACACCTGATGGTAAGCGATAATATGACCGACGGAGCACGCTTGCCTAAAAGTAACCTTAAGTCAAGAGTGATTAGGTCACTCTTGACTTAAAGACCCCTATGTTGTAGCTATCAGGAAACACAGGCTCCGGCAGGGAATTCCACTCCTTAACTGATCTGAAATTATTCTAGCTATAGATTAAACGCAACGACTGACAAAGATTTTCAAATGTCTGTCGAGATCAATTGCTTGACATCTGAGGCACGAAGGAGTTTCTGTTTTTTTTTTTTTTTTAATAATATATACTAGAGTTTGACTGCGATCCCACCTGATGGTTAGCGGTGATGCAATCATTGATGGTGAGGCGCACTAGTTTATTAAAAGCATATTCACTCTAGCTTTGAAGACACCATAATCGGACGGGGAGACCGCAGCAGGCAAATTGTTCCAGTTCTTCGATATACGCGGTATAACCGACGAAGCAACCTCTGCGCGCTGAGGTTTCAACAACGCAAGGGTGGACACTCGCCGTACGTCGGGTTGTCTGATGGCAGAAAGGAGATAGCGGAATCCAGTCATGCAATTCCTGCGCACACTTTCCAAAATGCAAACTATAAAATACCGAAAGGCTGGCTACCTTACGCCTGTGCTCCTGGCTTTGTATATTGGACTTAACTAAATCTGGATCACCAATTGGCCTCTTCGCAAGCCTCTCCACTGAGTCCAAAGCTGCTAGATGCTGCTAGTGGCTTTTTTTTAACTGTGGAAATCATCTAATGACTTCTTGCACTCCGGGCGGAGCGAGAGGATGAGTCAGACTTTTACTGAGTAAACCCACACCTGTGTCCTTCAGTTGCCCTTTTGCGTTCTACGACAACGGGTTTTCTTTACAGAAATTCCCCGCGGTCCTAGCTACCGGGTATCTGCCCTGCTGGGCCCCTACTGTATGCTGACAACTCCTTGAGGAGCGCGTGGATCACTACGCGCTATTAACAACTGGGCTCGGTCCGGTCAATTACCGGACGGCCGGACGTCAAGCTACCCATTGCCCGACGTCTGCGTTGAGTTCAATGTGGCTGCAGTATCAGTTTAGATAAACAAACGACGGTCACCCATCTACGGACCGTCTTTAGCAAGCGTTGAGAACATTTTACAAGCGTTCTGTACTTTTCTAGACTAGAAAAAAATACTAAATGGTTTTAAGTTTATTTTATTGTTTTTATATCTCGTGTTCGCGCTTCATATACATAGCATCTGAACGACAGATAAATGAGGCCGGATCGTTTTTGTTTTATTTTCTTTTATGAAGTAATGTGACGTGAGTGGGTTGGTACTAAAATATGAAATAATAATAGCAGTTTTTATTGGTTGTTGAAAAAGATTGTAAGCACTTTTGATGGCACGAGACTTGGAATATAGACCTTTTTTTTTGAGTGTGATATACTTTGAATTACTTCTACCGCTTTGGGTGGAGCGAGAGAGAGTATCAGATTTTCACTGACTAAAATCCACCCGTGTTTCTTCAATGGCTCCTTTGCGCTCCAAGACCGCGATGACTTTTTCGGACAATCTTGCATCCCTGGCTGGCATCGGTTCTGATGAGCCCCGCCAATAGAATGTGGACCTTAGGATAGCCGAATACAGGCCACCGGCTACAATTACAAATCTTCGCCACTAGCATATTTCCTATAGTTCCCATATATTTTGTTATGGATTCGCTGCACACGATTGACGCCGGTGGCCGCCACACGCTACAAATCACCGCTGCTCGATTCTTGTGGCCCGCACTGGCCACTAAACGCCATCAAATGCGAATCGCACATTTAAACCTTCTTTTGTCAGAATCCATTATGGTACTGCGCGTATGGGTTAAAAAAGTAGCAACCACCGGCCGCACGTAGCACTGTGGCAGCTTTTAGCTTTTCGTGGCGGTGTTTGTGGCTGTGGCATGTGGCCCATGTGCGGCGACACATAGTTTCAACCGTTCAAAAACCCTTCGAATGTCTTATTGTCAAATTATTGACATTAATTGTCGTCAAAATCACACTAATATTATAAAGGTGTGTTGTGTGTATATATGTTTGTTACTTGTTCACACTCGAATGGCTTTGAATGACATTAGGCGCACGAGTAATACCACTCGAATGGCAGAATGGATTTCAATGAAAATTGGTACACAGGTGGGCCATGTCCTAGAAAAAAGGATATTTTTATCTCGAGTGTATGTTCCCTTGGGATAATCTAATTTCAGCCAGTTACACCTAGTCATACAAAGGCGAAAGTTTGTGTGTATGTATGGTTGTTACTTTTTAACGTTCGAAACGGCAGAATTCAATGAAACTTGGTAGACAGGAGAACCTTGTCTTGGAATAGCACATAAGATACTTTTTATAAACCGGCATGTCCTAGAACAAAAAATACGAAGACATGACGTGACATCCACCAATCCGCTCTGGCCCCGCGTGGTAGATTACGGCCCATTCCCTCTCGTAGAGGGGAGGCCCGAATCCCAACAGTGGGAACATTATAAGGCTGGTAATGTTATTATGCTTATGCTATTCTTTTTATCCCGGAGTTATGTTACCTTGGGACAATTTTTAAGTTTCTCGCGAGTGACGCCGTTGGCAGCTGCTAGTGTTCTGTAAGTATGTGAATTGACCTTCTGTTTCAAGTGGCTATGTTTGCGATTTTCCTACAGTGTATAGTTCAAAGTTGCTCGACTAGATGCGAGTTCAAATGGACCGCTATTTTGAGGTGAAACTGTGGCACCTCAATTCACTAGAACTGTAAACTTTCGTAAATATTGTGGCGACCATGGAGGCCACGCTAATACTACTAACTTGCAAACTGGCAAGTTAAACTTAAGTGAAGTCGTCTTAATAAACCCTTTCTTTTACTTTATATAAGTATTATATTAAATTATATCTGTATGTTTATTTTGTATATATACATATATTTGAACCCTTGTTTTCTTAATAATCTTTTAAATTTTTATGCAACTGCCATATTTTTCTCTTCACAGTCCAAGGTTGACTGGTAGAGAACGCCCAAGGCGTTAAGCACGCCTTTGTACTTTTGTGTTGCATGAAGTTTTAATATATAAATACTTTTAAGATTTATAGTAAGGAAAAGCACAGTTGTAGATATATTTTAGTCAGTAGAAGTCTTACACTATCTCGCGCTCCGCCCAAGAGCAGGATTTATCATAACATGATTTTCCAAACAAAAAAAAAAAGTGGTAGATATTCGAAAAATATATTGATAGAGATTGTAAAATAAGAAAAGACTAAGCAAATGATATCTTTTTGTAAATAATGTAACAAAGAGTGCTTCTAACAATAGAATAATAGTAAATTGAACTAGAAACCTTTCATTTGCGTTCTCCCCTATCACAATATCAATGTACTAGCTATTCCCCGCTATTTCACCTGTGTCTTTGGTTATTGTTATTTATTTATTTATTTATATAAAGTTCATGTACAGTAGTGGTACATAGGCGGACTTAATGCAACAAGGCATTCTCTACCAGTCAACCTTTGGGTTAAAAAGAAAATAATGTGGTAGGTTTGCACAATAAATAAATAACAGATATTTTAAAAAGAACAAATAAAATAAAAAATAAGTTATTTATAATAAGAAAATACATATATATGCTAAAATTATAAACTAATAAATACTATGAAAAATTGTTCCGCTTCATTAGATTGTACCGTGATGTTATAGAACCTATATGACTTGTAAGAAACATAGCTATCTTATACAGATGCTATATTATTGACTGGCCTGTTGGTCTAGTGGTTAGTGGCCCTAACTGCTACGCCGGAGGTCGTGGGTTCGATTCCTACCCAGAACAAATATTTGTGTGATGAGCACGATCATTTGTTCTGTGTCTGGGTGTAATTTATCTATAATATGTATGTATTTAGAAATATATAAGTATGTTTATCAGTTGTCTAGTACTCATAAAGTCATAACACAAGCTCTGCTTAGCTTGAGACTAGACGGCGTTGTGTGATAGTTGTGGAATATTATATTATATTATATTATATTATATTATATTATATTATATTATATTATATTATATTATATTATATTATATTATATTATATTATATTATATTATATTATATTATATTATATTATATTATATTATATTATATTATATTATATTATATTATATTATATTATATTATATTATATTATTTTTAATCCGACTGTTAGTTCCAGAGATTAGCGCGTTTTTAAATGGATTATTTAAAATGATGTACAAAAATGCATCTTGAGGATGGAATTTTTTTGTGTGTGTGGCCTCTCGCAGGTCAACTTATGAAGTTGTCATCTACTTAAACGGAGTAGCCTGTGGTGGCCTTAATAAAATTAAAAACTCCAAAAAAGGCTTACGAAAACTTAAAAACTAAGCGACTATATGTTAAGGGCAGCCTCTGTGGGGTACAGACTTTGGCTTAGGGTTCGAAAGGTCGGCTACTTTTATACGAAATCTGATGATGCAACGTTACTGTACCATCATCATCTTCCTGCCCTTGTCCCGTTTTATTTGGGGTCGGAGCAACACGTTTTTTTCTTCAATTTTTTTCAATCAGTTGGTGATAGGACAGAATGGAAGAAAAAAACGCGTTGCGCCCTTTTCTTTCATATCACTTCTCCCTTAATACATCCATCTTTTCTTTGGTCTCCCTCTCCCTACCCATCCATCCACATGTAAACTCATAACTCTTAGCAACGTTACTACATGTAGAGTCAAACTCATCTTTGCTGTATCTACTAGTATAGTTTTTTTTTTTCATTGATAAGTTCGCGCCTGACCACTGTCTCAATTGATAGTAAACTATGATGCCTATTAGTAACCCATTCACTCTTGAATGAAAAACCCGATATAAGGAAATCCAGACTCCGACAGAAAGTTCCAGTCCTTAATACATGCAATGAATGAGTTTTCACAACGCTTTTGTGTGTCAACATCCTTATTTTTTAAGGTAGGAAGTCGGATGGTGTCCTTCAGTCAATTGATAATGACTTCTTCTGCTCTATAGTGGAGTGAGAGGATGTATCACATTTTTACTTACTAAACCCCATCCGTGTTTCTTCAGTTGCCCTTTGTGCTGCACAGCCGCGGTGACTATTTCAAACAATTCCAAATTACTCCTAATATGTTTTCTGTTACATAAAACAAAAATGGTGGAATAAAAATCCACGTTAACATTTACGTTGAAACACTAAACGCAGTATTACGCGTAAAAACAGTCGGTTCACGATTATTGTCTGCAATGTTACGTTTTTATTGGTTTTGGTGCTTTATTTAATTAATTCTAGCAGGTTTACACCCAGTTTCTTGAAAGTATGGGTGGCAAAATGAATGTGAATTAAAAAAAAACGTAGTTCAATATTTAAAAAACCACCAGCCTAGAGTTTTGTAATATACAGGGTGTTTGGTGCATCGTGTGCCAAATTGAAATGGTTGACGGGAGGGGTCATCTGATATCATTTCAGACCCCTAAAAACTTCTCATGCCCTGTGTATATTTTTTCATTGACTTTTTATAGTTTTATGAAAATAAGACCCAAATTTTTCATTCAAATACAAATTTACAAAAATATATAAGTTCCTGTAATAATATATGTAGACCCTAATTTTAAATTTATTTACGAAGGGACAGGAGTGGGTTTTTGGTCAGTAAAAGTCTGACACTATCTCCCGCCCCGCCCGGGGGATGTCATACGATGATTTTCCCAACGAAAAAAAAAAAGATGTGTATTGTATTAAAGTACTTTTAAATTTAAAATAAGTGGCATTTGCCATCTAGTTTGATTTTAATTGACTTGCAAAGTGTTGGACTTAAATTAAAGCTGTTCATGTCACAGCTATTTACATGGCTATTAAAAAAAAAACCGAAAGCAACCGACTAGAGAACCTATCCATAGATACCCGACATGTATGGGTTTGATGAAAAATATTTTTGAGTTTCAGTTCTAAGTATGGGGAACCCCAAAATTTATAGTATTTTTTTTTGTTTGTAAATCTTAATGCGTTTCACAGAATACACCTACTTACCAAGTTTCAACAGTATAGTTTCGGAATAAAGTGGCTTGTGACATATGGACGGACAGATAGACAGACATGACTAATCCATAAGTGTTCCGTTTTTTGCCATTTGGCTACGGAACCCAAAAAGCACTTGTTTGCGGAAACATGACACAAATGTGAGCTGCACATCAAAACCGTATTTATGAGGGACCTTTCCAAGCCGGCGATCGTCAACGTGACCATAGTTTAAAACCTTGTTGTTTCATCCAACTCAATGCAGCGCAACGTTCGATAAAAAGGCAATGCGAAAAGCGAAAAAAGAGAGATGACTCTTAAACGCTCGATTGGCATTCGGTGATTCCGTCACTCATTCGAATATTTCACAAAACTTGTTCCAGGAAATAAGTTTTTTAAAAACCCTAAAAAAAATTGCCATTCAGTACTACAGTAAAATGTATGAAGGACCAAAGTTCATGCAAAATAACCGATTTCCAGAAGACCTAGATAGACCTATATATTAGATTAGTTTTACACAAATTATTGATTTGTTTATCTGTGTTTCCAAAATATCTAGAGAAAGATATGTAATAACGTCATAATCACTTAAGAGCGGCGGAAATGTATCTTAGGTTAGCCGCTCTTAAGTATATCACATTAAATGTTCTTACTATACGTCACTGAAACTTAGCTTTGTCTGTCATCATCATCATCATCATTTCAGCCGAAAGACGTCCACTGTTGGACATAGGCCTCCCTCAAGCGTCGCCACAATGACCGATCCTGTGCTTCTCGCATCCACCGCACTCCCGCGACCCTCACCAGGTTGTCGGTCCACCAGAATCGCCAAACTTAAGTGGCAGTGGGCAGGGCACATTGCTCGTAGAACGGATGGTCGATGGGGCCGAAAGGTTCTAGAGTGGCGACCGCGCACCGGAAGACGCAGCGTTGGGAGGCCTTCCACAAAGCTTTGTCTTTACGTCATCTTAATACCAAATTATACTCTGTAACACGAAATAAAGAAGATTCGCGATATTGCTCTCTTGAATAATACTTAGTGAAAATAAAACCGTACCTTGTAAAACGAGGTCATGGTACAGTCGGAAGCATAAAGATATGACAATATTGTGAAGATGATGAAAATAACTCATTATATTGTGTAAATGGGTCGATTAACTTCTCCACATTTGTTGTAATATATACTTTTTTTTTCAAACACATTGCTTTTGCAATATTTTTAATATTATTAGACCCCAGCTACCATAAATTTGTCAGTAATTTATTTTGTTAACGTCGCTTTTATTGATAGTTGTAATCATTTATTTTTCTTGTTTTTTTTTTTTTATATAGCCTCTTTTTTATAATGTGAATGTGAGAACACTGTAGACTCCGCGAATTCTTAGATTACTTCCTAATACGACTAACTTTTTATTATGATTAATTTATTGTTTTTTTGAGTACAATATTGACTGATCTACACTGTCCTTACATAATATCTACTAATACTGTAATATGGAAATATTGTAAGAACAACAATGTCAATTTTTATAAGTGCCCATGTAGGCGTACGTGAAATAAAAACTTTTGAATTTTGAATTTTGACAGGTACGTGAAATTTAGAAGCTAATTTTCCCTTAATATTTATTAATAGTTGTTGTGCAACCAAAAAGGACTGAAACAATTTGCCTGCTGCGGAGTTCCCGTCCAACTATAATTTAGGTATCTTCAAGGCTAAAGTGAATAGGCTCTTAATATACTAGTGCGCTTCACCATCAACAATTGCATCATTGCTCACCATCAGATGGGATCGCAGGCAATCACTAATTTATATCAATAAAATTAAAAAAAAACACAAACATAGTTTTTTCGAAACCTAAATATTATTTATATTACAAAACTGCGAACCGCCTTAGCTTCGCACGGGTGTTAGAAATCTTTAAAATTCGCGGGTTTTTTCTACTAAAATATGCATGTATTATACATCTAAACCTTCCTCAAGAAACAAGCTAAAACTACATTAGGCCGACGCACACGTGTAACGTGCCAGATTTGTACGTAGAACGACGTCACGTGGCGTCGCATGGCGTGGATCAAGTGTAGCTTTACAAGTCTAGTTTCCATATAAAATGTATGGTGACCAACGCACCCAGATTGGCGTGTGTGACACACGTGTGCGCAGTGTAGTTCTAGCCTCACTGTGAACGGATTTTGTTCAAAAGTTTTTGCGTTTTTATAGACAGACAAATGCGGTAGAGGACTTTGTTTTAACTGTAAGGATATAGTGATAGCCGAATTCATGTACCTATTTGTGAGAGCTTAACTAAAGCTTGAGTTTACTTCCACCAAACCTGTAAGTGATAGAGAGATCACAAATAGAGGGTTTTTTTTTTTTTTTTTCGGGTGGGAAAATCATCTCATGACATCCCCCGCTCTTGGGCGGAGCGGGAGATAGTGTCAGACTTTTACTGACTAAAAACCCACTCCTGTTCCTTCTTTGCCATTTGTTTTCCAGGGCCCCGGGGATCTCTTTCGCATCACCCATGGCCCCAGTAGGCTTCGACCCTGTTGGGCCCCTACGGTTGCTGACATCTCCTTGAGGCGCGCGTGGAACACTACGCGCCGTCGACGACTTGGGCTCGGTCCGGACGGTTACCGGACGATCGGACGGCGAGCCACCCATTGCTCGCCGTCCGCAAGCCCGCGCCTACGGTGGCCGGAAATCGGGATTGGAATCCCGGCGGCGGTTGGGGCGTAAGGACCGTTGCCGTTGCCTCACGCGATCGGCCGCCTCCTTTGCTAGCATTACTGCTTCGCAGAAGGAGGCGACCGCCTGCCACTCCTCCTCGCTCCGGACCATGGCCTGTACCAAGGCCCGGCGCGAGAGATCGCTGCCGCCGATCGCCCTCACGAGGACACGACGGTGCTCTGCCCAAGCGGGGCACACCTCTACCGTGTGCTCCACCGTGTCCTCCGGGCGGTCCACACAATGGTGGCACCCGGGCGTCTCTTCTGCACGGATCCGGTACAGGAACTTCCCAAACTTACCATGTCCGGTGAGGACCTGCGTCATGCGGTAAGTAAGGACGCCGTGAGGTCTTTCCAGCCACTCCTCAAAGAGGGGACTTATCGCCATAATTAAGGCGTGCCCAGCACTGGGTTGCGACAGTCGCCGTCGCCATTCCACCATGAGATCCCGCTGGAAGTTTTTCCGCCATGCCGCTACTTGGCGCGGCAGCGGAGTTTCGCCCCGGCGTTGCATCTCCATGCGCAGATCATGCACACGTGCAAGGTCTTTTGCCTGCAATTCCCACGGTGGTTGGTTAGCGAGGAGGCATGCTGCTTCGCGGGAAATCGTGCGGTATCCCCGCACCATCCGGATGGCCATGACCCTCTGGCTTGCGTTCAGCTTGGCTGCCGGTCGCTTTCGAAGAGACGGCGCCCATACCGGTGCCCCGTAAAGCGCCATGGACCGAACGATTCCTGCATATAGCCTCCGGTAGGAGGCGTCTGGACCCCCTAGGTTGGGCAGGAGCCGCTTGAGGGCAGCCCCTGTGCGATCCAGTTTGGGAGCCAGACGTCGGAAATGCTCCTCGAAGTTCCACCGGCTGTCGAGGACAAGTCCAAGGTACTTCATCGTCGACTCGACGCCGATGTGAACTCCTCCTACCGTTAGTTGGGAACCCGATGGTGGCGCGTTCCGAGGGCCGTGGAAGCACATGGCTTCGGACTTGTGCAATGCCACCTCGAGTCCCAACTCTTGGATCCTCTCCACGACTGTCGCAACCCCGCGAGTCACTAGTTCGACCGCCGCCTGGTATGACTCTCCCCGCGCCAGGACCAGCGTATCATCTGCGTAGCAGACCACGCTGACCCCGTCAGGGAGATCGCCGCGCAGCACGTAGTCGTACCCGATGTTCCACAAAGGTGGTCCTAGTACCGATCCCTGCGGAACACCGCACGACATCTCTCGCCGTTTCCACTCTCCCAGGTGACCAGGGTAGATAATGTACCTGTCCGACAGGTAGGCCTCGACAACATGACAGAGGTAGTCAGGCACCCGATGATACCGGAGTGCCCTCCTAATGCTACTCCAGGGCAGGGAATTGAAAGCGTTGGCGATGTCCAAAGACACCACTAAGACACACCTGCCCTGGGACACCGCATCCCCCGTCGTGAGGGCTCGCACGCGCATGATGGCGTCCACCGTAGAGCGCGCCCTGCGAAAGCCAAATTGGCCGTCCGAAAGATCCGGCCCCACCCGTGTTAGGTGCGCGACGAGGCGGTCTGCAATTACTCTTTCAAAGAGCTTGCCCACCTCGTCGAGCAGCACGATGGGCCGGTACGCGGACGGTGAGTCCGCAGGGCGCCCCGGCTTCGCGATGAGGACCAGTTTCCCGGTCTTCCAGCGAAGTGGGAACTGGCCCCTCTCCATACATGCGCTAAAGAGCCCTCTTAGTCGAGGCCCGAGTTCCTCCATGGCCAGGACCCAGGCCTTTCCAGGCAGGCCATCGGGTCCTGGGGCGGTGTTTTTGGCACTGAGCCTACGTACCGCCACTCGCATCTCTACCTCGGTCACCTCTGGAGCAATGTCGTCGCCGTCGCCGTCGTGGTCCACGTTGGACACCGCAGGTGGCGGAGTCATAGGCGGGGGAGAGTGTTCCCCTCGCGTGGGGAATAGAGCGCTAACCACACCCTCCACAAGCTGGGGCCGGAGACTCTGCGTCAGCGGGGGAGCCCAGGGGCGGAGCTTTTCTCGCACCACCTTGTAGGGGCGCCCCCATGGGTCTCTGTTCAGAGTTTCCAGCCACACGTTGCGGGCCTCTACCTTCGCCCGCTTTATCTCCGCTCGGAGGGTGCGTCTCGCCTCTCTGTATCCCTCGTAGAGCTCCGCCTCTCTGGTCTCCGCATCCGGCGGACGGATGCGGCGCCTGCGGTGCCTGGCGTACTGGCGCCGCGCGGCATTGCACGCGCTACGCAGTGCCGCGATCTCTGGCGACCACCAGTACACCTGGCGCCGGGCACGTCCTGGCCGGACTCGGGGCATTGCCACGTCGCAGATTTGCGACATGGCCTCCTGGAACCACTCTGCCTCGACGTCGATGTCAACAGGCCTGTCCGGTGCTTGCACCCAGGCCTGTACCATCGCGGCTTCCAGGAGGAGCTCCCGGTCCAGCTGCTTCAGCGCCCAACGCGGACCACACGGGGTTTGTTGGACCGGCGCGGTTGAGGACTGGGCGGAGACGTCAAACCGGATGTATCGATGGTCTGAGTACGTCTCCACCCCTTCCATGACGCGCCAGTCAACGACACGCGGTGTCAGAGCGGGACTGGCGAATGAAATGTCCACCACTGACTCGCCCCGCATCCGCACACACGTGGGGACAGAACCCCGGTTTAGGACGACTAGGCCTAGCTCCAAAGCCCAGTCCTCCACCATCCGACCCCGCTGGTCTGTGTACCGGGAACCCCAAGCCAGGTTCTTGGCATTGAAGTCCCCGCAAACGACCACGGGGAGGGAACCAAACCCAGCGACGACGGCATTCAGCTCCAGAAGGGAGATGTGGAGATCGGCGAGAGTTCGGTTCGGGGAGAGGTATACACCTACGACTGCGATGTCCCCGAACCGTGCCGCTACGCAACCCTGCCCCCTCGTGACGGCCTCGAGGGAAGGGGTTCCGGCGGCGGCCGACGAAATTAAGGTCACCGAGCCGTTCAGGTCCTGCACCCAGTCGGCCCTGGGCTGGACGTAGTACGGCTCGGAGACTACGGCGATGTTTATCGACCACTGCGCCATGCTCTGGAGCAACAGATCCTGAGCGGGGGCGCAGTGGTTGATATTCGCCTGGAGAAGACGTAATGGAGCTATTATTGACAATCCATTACAGTCTCCTCCCGAGCCCCTTGTGAGGGCCCTGCCACTGTGGTCGCCGCGGCGGCGTCTGCGGAAGTGATGGCGGCGGTGGCCAACTTGGCGGCCGCAGCGGCGAGCACATTCGCGGGGATGGGCCTCGGGACCTTGCCCTTGGCCTTGGCGGGGGGATCACAGGACCTGCCCCCAGCCCGGTGTTCGGCTGGCTTGCCTGCCGCTGCACATGCGTAGCAGTGCGGCGCTGCACTGCAAGTGATGGCCTTGTGACCGGGCTGACCGCACTGAAAGCAGCGGTCACTGCGATCCACCTCCGCTGCGCAACAGGCCCCCACGTGGTGCCCCACGTGGCAGCGATAGCAACGTAGAGGTCTGGGCTCCAGCAGTTTTACCCGTGCGGAGACCCAGCCCACCAAAAGCCGTCGGCCCTCCCCGCTGATATTCCTGGCCGCTGACACAGGGCAGCTCACCGTCACCGACCCCATGCCCGTGCCGTCAGCACGGATGGCGCCTGCCCGAACCTGGTTGGCCAGGCACCCCCCTATCCTGACGACGGCGGCCACAACCTCATTTACCGTCACTGAGTCATCCAGGCCCATAATGCGCATGTCAACGCATTTTGTGGGCCTGGACACTCGGGCCTCCTCCGCATCCAAGGACGTCCTTATTTTCTCGGCCAGGGCGTCTGCGGTAGGGCCGCTGTTTGCCCCGGGGACCTCTAGCATGAGGGCACCAGTCGCGGTATGCCGCATCCGGAAGCCCCCGGTGATTCCGAGCTCGGCAAGGTTGACCGCTCGCCTCGCCTTCCGGATGACCTCGCCGTAGGTCACGCCCTTTTTCTCCGCAGCCGGCTGCAGTGTAATCACTACAGCCGTAGAATCCGGGGCGCGACACCTGGCTTCAATGGCCCTTCTTTTCCGCTGCCGCCGCCGTTCTCGTTTCTTTGCGGCCCGATCCGCTCTACCCGCCTTTTCCTTGGCTCCAGCAACCTGCCATTCGGCTTCGGCCGGAGATTCCGTAGGCGGGGGAGGCGGCAAAGGCCGTCTGCTTGCCGCTACAGCAGGGGTTCCCACCGCCTTAGTGGGCGGCGGCGGTTTGCCCTTCTTGGGAGGAGGGGCAGCAGCAGCGGCTTGCTTCCCCTGCTGCTGTCTTCTGGCCAGAGGGGCTGACCTCGCGGACTGCGGTACCACAGTCCCGCGCTCAGCCTGCCCCGACGGGCCCGGCTTAGGCGCAGCAACCGTGGCCGCAGCAGTGGCAGCATAGGACGCCGCCTTTCGCTGGCCGGAGGCCGCAAGTGGGGGGCGCAGTACAATGCCCTCCAGTAGGGACAGCTGCTGCTGGATCCGCAACTGGAACTGCTGCTGCTGCTGTTGCAGCTGCTGCTGAAAGGCAGCCAGCTCCCGCTGCACCAGCGTCAGCAGCTGGCTCTCCGGCTCGGGCTGGCGCGTTGGCTGACTCTGCCCCTGCCCCCGCTCACGCTCCCCTGCCAGTCTGCAAGAGTCGTCCTTTGGCAGCTCTTGCTGGCCCAGGGCTTTCCGTAGCCGAGCGTTGTCGGCCCGAAGCCTGGCAAGCCCCCTGCGGATGGGGTCCACTACCTCTTGGAGAGAGGTCCTGGCCTGGGAGATAGCACTCCTCTTGGAGGACTTCTCCCTTTTTTTGGCTACGCTATTCAGGCCAGATGCCAGGACTAACTCTAGCCTCTCTAGCGCCTCATCGATAGCCGAGTCGCCTCCGGCGTCTGGCTCACTGCCAGACAGCCCCGAGGGGTCAGCCTCAGTGCTGGTCGCTCTGGGGTAGCGTCCCTCCACGGCGAGCCTTTCAGCTCGCTGGGTGGACTCTTGGACAGTGAGCCCCCTCCCCCTTCCTCGCGCTCGGCCCACACCGCGGCTACTGGTAGGGATTTTTGGGGCCGAGCCCTTCTCACCCTCGGAGAACGACCCGTCGTCCCCCGGTTTGGAGCGCTTCCGGTAGGAACTTGCGTTTCTCCCGGAGTCTCCCTCTACTCCACCGCCCTCCGAGCCCTTCGAGCTCCCTCTGGATGCCGCATCGGACTCCGACTGCGCATCGCTCTCCGTCTCCTCGTCACTTGGGGTTTTAAAAAATTTGGACATATTCATTTTTGTTCCCACGAGTAAAAAACATTCTGTACCGGCTCAAATTGAGTGGTTCGCACTAGAGACTAATTAAGCTACCCATTAGCCAAGCTAACAACCTCCCTTACGGTGCGCCGCCGCTTGGAGGATTGGGGTAATTTTTTATAGAGGTTGTCTTCCTCGCGGCCCGGGCGGTTAAGCCAGGACCCTCGACCCCCATCGAAAGTCAGAAACATGACCTTGGACAATCTCTGAGGCTACGAGACTAACGGTGGCAGAAGGAAGAGCAAATCTTCCTCCTGCCTGCTCGGTGGCAGGGTAAGTGCACACCGAGCCCGCTCTTACTTCGCCACTGTGCCTTCTGCTATAGCAGAGGGACACGCGTTGAAGAGTTCCTTCGGACAGGATATTCGCAGGCGAAAATCGAGACCCCTTAGGCAGAAGTACCCAAGGGGAATCGTTGGCCGCCTCCCAGGGTGCACCGTCCCGCGAACTGGCCTTCGCTCTGGACGTATCCATAAGGGAACTACAGCCCGCGGACACGCGTGGAGGTTTCCTGTCGTAGCACCCCATCACAAATAGAGGGTAGGATCCAGTGCACAATTTTCCTCGTGGGGGCGATCGGCGGCGGCGATCCGCGATCCGAGCCTTGGTACAGGCCATGGTTCGGAGCGAGGAGGATTGGCAGGCAGTCGCCTCCTTCTGCGAAGCAGTGATGCTAGCAAAGGAGGCGGCCGATCGCGTGAGGCAACGGCAACGGTCCTCACGCCCCAACCGCCGCCGGGATTCCGAAACCCGGACCCTGGGACGAAGGCCACGAAGGAACAAGAGTGGGTTTTTAGTCAGTAAAAGTCTGACACTATCTCTCGCTCCGGCCAAGAGCGAGATTTGTCATAAGATGATTTCCCACCTAAAAAAAAAAGTGCACAATTTTAAAATTCCAAATAAAATAGTACCTGTAGAACTATTATGAAAATAGGTATTTTTTGATTGACCTCAGGAGAATTTTTTTCTGAATTTTGAGTTACTAATACCACAAGTTTCACACAACGCCATCTAGACCCAAACTAAGCAGAGCTTGTGGTATGAGTACTAGACAATTGATAAACATACTTATACATTTCTAAATACAGACACAGTATAGATAAATTACACCCAGACACAGAACAAATGATCGTGCTCATCACACAAAAATTTCTCCTGGGTCTGTCCTGGGTGGGAAACCCGACCTGCGCTATAGCAGTCTGGGCCATTGACAACTAGACCAAGAGGCCTGACATAAAAATGTTACTGTAAAGTAACTTGTGCAAGTGACTGTACATTTTTACCCTACGTGTCGCCGTGTGGTATGCGTAAAACGGAATAGGTATTCATTCAAATCTTACGTCTGATATCGTAATCTGTATTGAAGTTGGCGTACACCCTAACATCATTTGACGCCGCGTTTTTTGAACGACCGCTTTATTGTTCTTTTATGTTCTGTGTTTCTGATGGAATGTAATGAAAATGGTTTTGTATTGAATTCGGTACGGTGGTTGAGCGATTACGTCTCATTTATTGATAGTTGTAATTATTTATTTTTCTTACTTTTGTTTCATCATCATCATCATCATTTCAGCCGATAGACGTCCATTGCTGGACATAGGCCTCCCACAAATGCCGCCACAATGAACGGTCCTGTGCGTCTCGCATCCATCGGTTTCCCGGAACCTTCACTAGGTCATCGGTACCCCTTTTATGGGGCCTTCCAACACAGCGTCTTCCGGTACGTGGTTCCCACTTCAGAATCTTTCGGACCCAACTGAGGTCATTGAGCATTGTTGAGCTCTTCCGTAGTCTCAGCCATGACTTCTCTGTCGTCGGCAAACCGAAGATGAGTGATGTACTCGCCATTGACATTAATGCCTTATCCACTCCAGTCCAGAACTTTCAAGACATCCTTCATTGCGGCCGTGAACAGTTTCGGAGAAATGACGTCTCCCTGCCTCACACCCCGCTGCAGGAGGTTTTTTTAAAAAGTATATGAGAATATATATTATACAGATAATGAGAACACTGTAGCCTCCGCGAATTCTTAGATTACTTCCTATTACGACTCATTTTTTATTATGATTATTTTATTATACTTTTGAGTACAATATTGACTGGTCTATACTCTCCTTACATAATATCGACTAATTCTGTAATATGGAAATATTGTCAATTTTTCTTGCCGGCTCTTCTCCATAGGAAAATACCAATTTGGAACCGTGCACTAACTTCTGATGTTTTATAAGTGCCCATGTAGGCCTATGTGAAATAAAAAACATTACAATTTTGTATTAGTTGCTGCGCTGCGTGTAGCGACTTTGAAACCAATGTTGGTATGGCCTACAGGTAATTGTTCCGGATCCGGATGTCTTGTGTAAGTGAGTTTACTTATTTGTAAACGCGTTCACGATAAAGGAATTAATCCTGGTGTTTTTTTTTTTATTTTTTATTAATTGATAGGCTCGCGTTTGACCACTATCTCACCTGATGGTAAGCGATGATGTGGCCGAAGATGGAGCACGCTTGCCTAGAAGTAACCTATTCACTCTTGACTTAAAGACCCCTAGGTTGTAGCTATCAGGGAACACAGACTCCGGCAGGGAATTCCACTGGTGTGAAGAAATCTTCAAATAAAAAAAAAAGGTAAGACAAGTTGGTAAATCAAGGTAGTAAATTAGTATTTTTACCGTCTTATCCCGACTCTCCATTTTTTTATTTGATCATTTATATAGCAGAACAACGTAATAGTCAGCTAGTAATATAAGTAATTAGTAATTAGCATCACATTTGTACCTATTTGTACTTATTTTTATCTATTTTCTTATTATTATATTATTTTTGTTATTTGAGAGCAGTGGTGGCCGAGTGGTAACGGCCCCAACTTACGAGTTGTAGGTCGCGGGTTCAAACCCAGCCAGGCGCTACTTTGTGTAATTTATTTCATCACCACTGCTCTCAAAAACGGTGAAGGAAAACATCGTGAGGAAACCGGCATGTCCTAGAACCAAAAATTCGAAGACATGTGACATCCACCAAACCGCACTGGGCCCGCGTGGTGGATTACGGCCCATTCCCTCTCCTAGAGAGGAGGCCTGAGTCCCAGCAGTGGGAACATTATAAGGCCGCCTATGCTATGCTATGCTATCTATTTTCTTCTTCTTGCCTGTTTTTTGTGTGCTAAAAAATTAATGCTATGTATATTATTTGTTAAATAAATAATCCGTTTTGATCCGAAAACATTTTTTTTTTTTGTAATCCACTTTCCTGTTTCTCTTTTGCTTCAGACATTAAGGGGCACGGTAGTGCCCCCACCAAGGCGAGCAAAAAAGCGGAACGGCTGTACCATCATTTTCTCGAAACAGTTCAACTTATAGTAACTCAAGACTGTAAGTCTTGCTACAAATTCAATAAACAAAACCGACCAAACAAAACCGACTTTAAAACTTACTTTTACGACAGTTTAACTCTACGTCTAGATACTAAAAGATACTTAGACAAAGGCAATTACCTAGGTAAAGTCTAACAAGTAATAAACATGAAAAGTTGGTTGTCCCTTTGTCTTGGGTTGTTACCTCTGCAGTTACTCATAAACAAATGGCAGGTGAGGCGAACTAACACCGTTCTTAGGCCATTAATTTTTAGAGTTCCAACTGGTAAACAACGGAACCCTATTACTTAACCTTCGCTGTCCGTTTGTCTGTCAGCGGGCTGTATCTCATGACCCGTAACATGAAGACAGTTGACAGTTTTATAGAAGACATGTGTGTTTGTATGATGTATGTTTAATACAGCTATAATTACCAATAATATAAAAACCCCAACAAGTATTTTTCATATTTTTTTTATAGAAAGTACGTATCATGCCATTTTACCCCATAACTTTTTAAAAATTAAACTATCACACCATTTTTTAATGCACATTTGATCCCCACTTGGCCATAATTGCTACACCATTCGGTTGCTCATTCCCACTCCACCCCTCATTACTTGTAAATGGTTGAACCAATTTTGATGAAACGTTTAGGAACCATTGTTCAAAAACCTGCTTTCAAATAAAATAAAACGGCATCCAAATCGGTTAACCCGTTTAAGAGCTACGGTGTCACAGATAGACACATAAATAGACCCCCCCTTATGAAACTTATAACATCCCTCTTTTTTTCGTCGGAGATTAATGAAATAATTAATTTTAAAACTAAGAATAATTTTAAAAAAATCTAATAGGCTCCCGTTTCAACGCTCTCTGTCTGTTCTGTTCTATTCTGTTCTTTTTCTTTCTGTTGATTTGTTCGATGATGGCTATAGAATTAACAAAAAATTTAAAGAAAACCCTTTGTATGCGAGTTCGAGTCGCACTTGACTAGTTTTCTTCTATCGAATAGTTCGCTAGTAAAATAGAAGGAGTCCAATGTTAACCCGGTAAAGGTGTAGCTTGAAGTAGGTTGTGTTGACATTTCAGCCGAAGCTATAAAATACGTAATGAAGGTAGGCTTTGTAACTAAAGAGGTTGTTTACACGCCTCTAGTCTTTTGTAACAATGAAGTCTAATTAGCCATAGCATGCACTCTTTTTAAAGTGAAGGAATGTTAACTAGACCTAAATGAACTTTTTTTTTGAGTGTGGCTATCTTCTGCCGCTCGCAAAATGATGCGCGTAATTTGCAAATGCCTGTAAAAATGAAGCTGATAGATTTCAACAAATGCGTTTTTTTTAGGTGGGAAATCATCCAGTAACGCCTCCCACCCTTGGGCGGAGTAGTTTCGCTGACATCTCCTTAAGACGCGCCGTCGACGACTTGAGCTTGGTCCGGACGGTTACCTGACGGTCGGACGGCAAGCTATCCATTGCTCGCCGTCTGCGACCCCGCGTCTACGGCGACCGCCTGCCACTACTCCTCGCTCCGGACCATGGCCTGTACCAAGGCCCGGCGCGAGAGATCGTTGCCGCCGATCACCTCCATGAAGACACAGCAATGCTCTGCCCAAGCGGGGCACACCTCTACCGTATGCTCCAAAGTGTCCTCCAGGCGTTCCGCACAATGGTGGCACCCAGTCGTTTCTTCTGCACGAATCCGGTGCAGAAACCTCCCGAACTTACATGTCCGGTGAGAAACTGCGTTGGTTGTGCGGAAGTTAAGGTTGTGTGTTGTCTTTCCAACCACTCCTCAAAGAGGGAACTTACCACCATATTTATAGTGTGCCAATCAACAACTGCGTCGTGTAATTAAAAACATACAGCTCTTTTTTTGGGGTAGGAAATTATTGAATAAGTGTCTCCTGCTCTTGACAGAGCGAGAGGGAACGCCAGACTTTTACTGATAAAATCCTACCTGTGTTCTTTCAGTTGCCTCTTGCATTCTAAGGCTGCGGCGACTCTTTCAAACAATCCTGCGGCGTCTAAATGTTTCTAAACGAAACTATCACTTTGGCTAGCGTTTCACAATGTAGGGGTCAGTTTCCAGTCAACATTAGTTTATGTAGCTGAAAACGGGTAGAACTAAGCAGACACTACAAGATTCTTGGTTATGAGAAAATTCAAAGAATGTTTTATTTAAGATTTCTTTCAACCTGTCAACCTTCATTTAAATATTATATGAACCAATACAAAAGCGACCAAAACGTAAGTGCGGAGCGAATCATAATTTATTATTAAAACAAGACGCAACGATTGTATGTTCAAATAGAGACCGAGATTTGTATACGCCATGTTTAAATATTTGCGTTAGGGAGGTACCAGACTTGTCTTAAGTGTGCGCCCCAAATTAATGTTCGTATGTTTTGTTTATTCGACATCCCTTTGTTTGAGAATTATTCGAGAGTACGATTGGTGTGTGGTATTAGGTTGTTTTTTTTAACCGACTTCATAAAGGAGGAGGTTCTATGTTCGGCTGAATGTTTTTTTTTATGTACGAGTATATTCACCGATTAGTCGGTCGATTACCAATTTTGTAAAAAAAAATATCGATTGAAAGCTCACAAGTTGGTCCCATAGAAATATTGTTATGATCTGATCATGAACTTCGAAGATATGGAACAGAACTCCTTATAGGATCACAGCAGAACTGTCGTAACAAGTAAAATTACTTTGTTTAACGTGTAGTCGATGACTGACTGAAAGAAGAGGGGGAATATATCGAACTGATCTGATGATGAAGCCTGAAGTTAGGCACTGGAACTCTGTAATAAATTAATGTAATCTAAGCGTGTTTGGGATTATTAGAATTGTCACAAGATGCACTCTGGCTATAAAGTATTTGAGTATGGCTGAGAGGTACTTTTTAGTGGTGGTACCGTAACTAACAAGTGTAAAATAAAAAAAACTTTTTACAAACAAAATACAACCAACTTCTATGTAAAAAAAACACTGAAAAGTGCAAAATACCTTTAATTTCAGAAGTCGGTGTTAAATAACGAAGAGACAAAACTATTATAGAAACACCGACTTCCGAAATTAAAGTTATTTTGCACTTTCAGTGTTTTTTTTTTTATATTGATGTTGTTTGTATTCTTTTGTAAAAAGTTTTTTATTGAATGAGAATATAGTTTCATGGTTGGTATAGAAGCCATTTTAGGTGAAAGAAAATTAGAAAAATCCTCAGTGATTAATTTTAAAGTGGATGGCTGCGCGGGTGGGCTAACTTCAAACGAGACGATGGCATGACGTTCATATGTTGATGAATAATAAAAAAAAAAATAAAAAAAAATAAAAAAAAGCCTTTTATTCCATGCAAATCAAATAATTCATCATGCAATTTTAATAATATTCAAATCTAAATCTAATCAAATTCAATAAATATCTAAAATCTAGTTTGATTTTACAATTTTTATAACATTATTATTATTATTATGTTGATGAATACGCGTCCATAAAGCTACACGTCCATGGACAGTAGGCCCTGATTAACTTTCTGTACTGCAAGTGTAAAATGATTTATTAACATTCTTACATTCTTATACCTACATGAAAAGGAAAAACACACACCGCGTATTTTCTATAAATAAACTAACACTACCATGTTACTGCCATAACGCTCATAGTTTTTATATTGACAATACGCCACGCCACGCCGCGATACGCCACGATACTCCACGGTACGCTACGGTAAGCCACGTAAGTAGGCAAAGTTAAAATGCATACTAAAATAAACATGCCGAGTAAACGCGTAATGAAATATGCATATCGACGCGGAGCCGACACCGATCTGTGTTGCCACAAGCAAAAAATATTATTTACCGGTGTTACCACGCTTCTTGGGAATTGGTTATGCTGTAATAATCTGTTGAATTTGTAGAGATTTTTCTTCGTAAGAAAGGTTTTTATATTCATTTGCAGTTCAGTTTCTTTTTAGGGTTCTGTACCTCAAAAGGAAAAAACGGTACCCTTATAAGATCACTTTGTTGTCCGTCTGTCTGTATGTCTGTCTGTCAAGACGTATAATGTAAGTTAACGAAAAAAAAAGTAAGTAAGTATTTTTCGGCACAAAATCAAAATTCATATGGGTACTTCCCGTTGACCCAGAATTCTGAAATTTGGCATAAAGCAAGGTCCTATAGCACAGACATAGGAATAAATCTGAAAATAGCAAATTTGTTGTTACGTCACAAAGAAGTTTTTTTTGCGATTTGAAAACATCTTCGAGACTCAATTCGAGAACTGAATTTTACATAGGCAAGTTTGTACGGAACCCTCAGTGCGCGAGTCCGTCTTGCACTTGCCCAGTATTTTTTATTTTGTACAAAATTTATTATTTTTTCGAATGAAATATGAGTCTTGCTGATTAAAAAAGATACTTAGTTAAGCTAATATAACGGTATTTATTTAGATTCAGTTTCATCTCTTTCTGTGGCTACTCTATAGCCACAGAAACTTATGACTAATGTTTTTCCCATCTGTTTGTTTGTTTTCTTATTATTATTGATATTCTCCCCACCACATTCTGACCACTACCTCTCTCATTATCTTTGTGTCAGGCAACTGCTACGTAGTGGCCTGGCATTAAGCAGATCTGGACCTATTTGGCGCAGTCGTGAGACACAAAGTCGTTGTTATTTTTATTTAATTTGTTTTTTTTTTAGAAAAGGGATCTAGTGATAGTTTGACGTGTGACAGGACAGAATGGAAGGAAAAAACGGGTTGCGCCGACCCCAAGTAATATAGAAAGAAAGAAAGAAAGAAAGAAAGAAAGAAAGAAAGAAAGAAAGAAAGAAAGAAAGAAAAATCATTTATTCGTACCTCACACACACAGTGAAATTAAAAAAAAAACAGTAAAAAAAATAAAATATGGGATACAGGCAGGAAGATGAACATTTGTTTTGTTTTTCATTTATGTTTTCAATACTTGTTTGTTCATTGTGCGTCAAATAAATATTATACTAAGATCCGAGAGCTGTCAGACATAACTTATTTTCGACTACGTCACTACAATTTGTCTGACTAATGAAATATAACTTTGAAACCTTAATCTCTCTCTCTTTGCCTAGCCTTATCCCATTTCATTTGGGGTCGGCTCTCCTCGTTATTTTTCGCCAGACATTTCGGTTCTGGGTCGTCGAGTCATTCACTTGGGCTTTCTTTAGGTCATTACTAATTACAGACATCCAAGTCAGAAGGGGTCTACCACGCTTTTTTGGACCTGTATTTACGTGTAGGACTTGCCTGGTCATATGTTCTTCAGATCTTCTCATTACATGACCATACCATCTGAGTCGCGGCTCATTGAGTTTTTCTCCGATTGAACTTTGAAACCTTAATAACATATTTAAAAATCAGACATGTAAATATAAGTAAAGTTTATTTACTTTTTGTAGAGCTTTAAAGCGTCTGACAGAAGTTTTAGTCCATGGAAAGTGTCTGACACTTATGATACTTCTTTAGAATAATATTACTACAAAACATAACCTTGTTATTTTTAGTTCCCTTTCTTACCTGGTACCCGCTCAGGGGCCCCAAGGGGGAGCTCTAAAAGTACACAGGTATACAAAGCACATGAAACGCTACTGTGAACCTAAGGTTTCATTCATGTGAAAACAAGTTATGTTAGACAGCTCTGGTATCTTGGTCTATATGTTTTCTTTCTTCTTTCTTACTTTACCTCACTTGACGCAATAATGTGATCGACGATGGAACATGCTTGCCTAAAATAACCTATTTATTCTTGACTTAAAAAACTAGCGCTAGGATGAAAATAAACCTTTATCTAGAAAGCACAAAAACCTTTCTTGGTTTAGATTTCGTCAATCAAAGCCTATCAAAGGTGTCCTTTTTTCCGTTCTCTGACACATTTACCAAAATGGAAACGTATCGATTTGAAATACGTTTGTATCAACTATTCATTTTATTTTGTCATCTACTGATTTTTCGTCTGTTTTTTTTTCAGGTGGGAAATCATACAATGACTTTTCCCACTTTGAGATGGAGCGCGAGGGCGTATCAGACTTTTACTGACTAGAACCCACTCCTATATACCTTCTTTGTCTTGCGTTCTAGGACCCCAGTGCTCGCTTTCGAACGACACATGACCCCAGTAATTTTTTTGGCTGGTAAAGAATGCTTTATTGCATTATGTCAGTCTATGTAACACTAATATATATACATCATATTATATTATATATTATATTATTATAGGGGTCAGTTATCGACGGTCTCCAGAACGCTCACCAAATCTTCCAAGACGACTCATGTTATGGGCCCGACAGTTTATAATCAGCTGCCTGTAGCTATTTCTGGTGCCCCAACTATAGGAAGCTTCAAAGCTCGTTTAAAAACATGGCTTATCGAGCAAGCTTTTTATTCTTTTGACGAATTTATCATTTAATTTAATTTAACTTTGACGCTAATTTGGAATGAAAATTATTTTGATTCTTATTTTTATTTGTAATTTGACTTCGATTATTATTATTATTTTCCTTGTAATTTCTTTTATTTGTTTGACATTTTTTATTATTTGACATTGTTATGTACCTAATCATTTGTTGATAAATTTTATGTAACATTCTTTTTATGACTTGTAAGAATCCCTTACCAATAAATTACTATGACTACTATGACTATGACTATAAAAAAAGTCCCCCATCATTTCTATCTGTATGTACGCGACAAATTCAAAAACGACTAAACGGATTCTCATGCGGTTTTCACTAATAAACAGAATTATTTATAAGGAAGGTTTCTTCGAGGGGATTTTCTGAAAAGAAAACTCGTGGTCCTAAAATGCAAAGGGTAACTAACTGAAGTACACAGGTATGGTTTTAGTAAGTAAAAGTCTGACACGTCCTCCCGCTCCAACCCAGAGCTGGAGATGTTACTGGATGATTTACCACCTTAAAAAAGATGTAATAATACATACATGCATAATAATACAGTCGAGAAAAGACGAGGATTTAAAAGGTTTCTAAAACCCGTAGCTAAGCTAGGCTAGGCTTGCTTCATCATCATCATCATTTCAGCCGATAGACGTCCACTGTTGGACATAATCCTCCCCCAAATGTCGCCATAACGACCGGTCCTGTGCGTCTCACATCCATCGGTCCACCTTGTGGGAGGCCTTCCAACGCTGCGTCTTCGGGTACGTGGTCGCCATTCCAGAACGTTTCGTCCCCATCGACCATCAACATAGCCCGAAGAATCGCCAAACTTAAGTGGAAGTGGGCAGGGCACATTGCTCGCAGAACAGACGGCTTGCTTGCAAAGTTTAAATAAACAAATTACATAATAAACAAGTAACGTAAACATTTACGTTGCTTCTTAACTCATCGTAAATTGGTTAAAAAAAAATAAAAGAACCGCAATAACAATTTAAGGATGCTGCCCACTTTAGCGTATCATAAACTAAGACCGTGCTAGAAACGTATCAAGCTTGGAAAGTAAGACCGTTTTATTTGGGGTCGACGCAACACGCTTTTTTCTTCCATTCTGTCCTGTCACTCGTCACGCTATCACTAACTCTCCTTTCTTTTATATCACTTCTCGCACAATCCATTCATATTTTATTTGGCCTCTCTCTCCCTCTCCATCCATCCACATGTAAACTCATAACTCTAGCAACATGCCTTTCATCCCTCCTCTTCACATGACCATACCAAGACAAATGATTTCCTTTCAACTTTTCAGTCACTGGCGCCACTTTCAAACTTCGTCTAATATACTCATTTCTCACTTTATCCATTCTCGTCACACCACACATCCATCTTAACATTCTCATATCCGCTACGCGCAATCTTTTTTCATCCATCTTTTTCACAGCCCAACATTCTATGTGTGATAAAAATGAATAAATAAATATTATCTGTGCACGTTCTTTCGGTTGTACCAATCAGTTAATCTATGTATTCGCGTGAAACGAAAAAATAAGTAAAAAAAAAAAATTTACGTACCTTGAAGAAGGTAAAAATAGGTAAAACTGTTATTTTTACTTTCGTACCACATTATTTTACGCATTTAGAAATATAGATATATTCTTTATTGTACACCAATAATAAAAATTACAATAAGAACTTAAAATTAATAGGGTTTCACAATGGGCGGTCATATCGCTAAAAGCGATTTTTTACAGACAACCTTTGGATGGATTTGACAGAGAAGGAGAAAAAGATACGCAAGAAGTTCCTGGTGTACAACTTACATACATACAATAAAGCAAAGAAAAGCAAAACTAGCTGAGAAATACTATACTTTATGACGTTTAAGAAGAGAGGTAGCAGTATCTTTAACCATATTTTTAAACACTGTTAGTGTTTGAACTATAATTTAGAACAGTCATCATACTCGTTTTTAACTAGTATGCTTACCGGTTAGGCAACATCACGTACCATATAAGGAGCATATCGGCTACTGTGTTAGTCACTGATAGAATGATCAGTCGATGGGCAGTATGGTCTCATAAGTTTAAAAACCAAGAAAAATATTTTTTTGCTTCACACGTTACTAGCGACTTTAAGGCATGATATGGTGTAGTGGGCATTATCTTTTAACCAGCGACCTTACGGCGATTACCCAAACAAACCAGCCTCATATTCGACTGAATCACTTACTGTGTAATGTGTACATTTCGCGTAATGACCGTTTTTAAACAGGTGAAGCCGTAAACCGTTCCAAGTAAGGCTCCGGTTAGGTTGATGAGTTTGCGCGAGTGTTAATACGGGCGCGAAGTATCACGTTCGGTACAATAGGCATACAGATGATCTTAGCAAAATTAACTTTTTGATGCAGTTTCGCTTAGTTTTACATACTCCTTCGATGTATATGTGTAAATTTAAAATTATGCTATGATGAAAAGAAAATGTTACTTTTTAATATTAGTTCTACAGTAATAATTTGCTAACTTTTTAGTTTTTTGCTCATAGTGTGAGCTAAAAGATTTGAAGTAATGCTCGTTGTAGTGGAAAGAGTCGATACGAGTCTGCCGTTTACGTCGATATTGTCTGCCCCCCTAGCCAAGTTACAACCGTTTTGTTTCAATTGTCTTTTCATTGATCGCCTCGCGTTGGCCACGCCTCCTATTCCTTTGTTCTGATCACTTGACTGAGCGTTGAGATGAAGTCAGAATAAAGGAACCGGAGGCGTGGCCTACTCGAGGCGATCGACGAAAAGAGAATCGAAACGAAACGGTTGTAACTTGGCTAGGGGGCTGTTCATATTACCGTAACAAGTTAAGTAAAATGTGCTGTTACTATACTGATGCTGGAGATAACCCGTCTGGAATGATATCTTAAGACCAGTTCTTCATTTCAGTTTTCAGGATGAGAGGTTTTCAAGTGACTTTGTTGGGCTCTCTTGTTATTGAGCGATCGTGTATTGTTTTAACCTGAGGAAACACGCTAAACCTCTAATGCCTTACTGTGGCTACCTGGCAGCGTCTGTACCGGCATCCTCACTCGTCCCCGCAATCGCCCTAGTCACCGCTCTCTGTGCACAAAGCCTTAACCGGTTTCTGTGTGAATGTCATCGTAAATCTAGCCAGCGAGCTGCGGTGCGCTGCATTATATGATGTCCTGAAATTGCTGTTTAGTTCCATTTAGTTTTCATTGGTTTTTTGTTTAGAACTTTTTTTTATATTGGGAGAATGGTGGCTGTTATTTTTAATATCTTACTAACATCAATATAATTTTATATCTATGTATAGTATAATATATTTTTTAAATTTAATTATATTTAATTTGCAGTACACAGCAGTCTACCCCCCTTTTTTATGTCAAGTTCTTACAGTCCGTTCTAAGGTTGTCTGGTAGATATCGCTGTTGGTGATGAGACCGCCATTGTACCCATAGAATAAGTTAGTTTATAAGTTTTTGTTACTATTTTGGTGTACAATAAAGTTTTATTCTATTCTATCAAGCACGTCAGAGCTGTCAAAAACTGCGGGATGGTCCGAAAGAGTGACCCTGGCAAAGAAACACAAAAGGCATCTGAAGGAACATGGTAGGTTTAAATCAGTAAAAGTCTGACACTCCCTCTCGATCCATCCAGAGCGGGAGGAGTTGTATGGTGATTTGCCACCACACCAAAAAAGAGCTATCAAATGCAAACTGTTATCTAACATGGCTGCGTTGTTGCTTTGTCTTATGTTTAAATCTAATTGGCAGAAACTTTACTATAAAAATAAAATTACAAAAAAAAATATAACCGATTTCAATGTAAAAAAAAAACACTAAAAAAAAACAAAATAACTTTAATTTCGGAAGTCGGTGTTTCTATAATAGTTTTATCTCTTCGTTATTTAGAACCGACTTCCAAAATTAAAGTTATTTTGCGCTTTTTAGTGTTTTTTTACACATTGAAGTTAGTAGTATTCTTTTCTAAAAGGTTTTTTTTACACTTTTTAGTTGTGGTACCACACCACAACTAAAAAGTACCCCTCAGTCTAACTTAACGTATACGCGATGCAAACGTATAAACAAAGCAATTTTACTTGTTACGACAGTTCTGCTGTGATCCTATGAGGAGTTCCGTTCCAAATCTTCGAAGTTCATTATCAAATCATAACAATATTTCTATAATAATTAAAATACAAATGAAGAATCTCAAGTTGTCAGTTTCTTTCCTTTTCCTGTACCGTTTCTCGTCGGGCCCTGGTTCAGGCTATGGTCCGGAGCGAGGAGGAATGGCAGGCGGTCGCCTCCTTCTGCGAAGCAGTAATGCTAGCGAAGGAGGAGGCTGCACGCGTGAGGGAACGAAGGTCCTCACACCCTAGCCGTCGTAATTCCGAGCCCGACTATCAGCCACGGTAGACGCGGGCTTGCGGACGACGAGCACTGGGTAGCTCGCCGTCCGGCTATAATTAACCGGACCGAGCCCAGTCGTCAACAGCGCGTAGTGATCCTCGCGCTCCTCAAAGAGATGTCAGCAAACCGTAGGCGCTAGCTAGGACCGCGGAGAATTTCTGAAAGGAAAACCCGTAGTCCTAGTACGCAAAGGGTAATTGAAGGATACAGGTTTGGTTTTAGTCAGTAAAAGTCTGACACGCCCTCCCGCTCCACCCAGAGCCCGAAAAGTCATTTGGATGATGATGATGACTGGATGACCTTAAAAAAAAAAGTTGTCAGTTACGAAGGGTATTAATATTATTAGCATATTAATGCTTCTATACAAAGTAAAGGGCGTATTACACTACTCGATATTCAGACAGTCTTAGTGTATGTCGCGTAGTGTAATAAGGGTTAGACCGGTCTTACTCGGAACAAAAAATAAGACTGAATATCGTGTGCTAAAGTGGCAATGGGCAGGGCACATTGCTCGCAGAACAGATGGCCGTTGGGGCCGAAAGGTTCTGGAATGGCGGCCACGTACCGGAAGACGTAGCGTTGGAAGGCCTTCTACAAGGTGGACCGATGATTTGGTAACGGTTGCGGGAGTCCGATGGATGCGAGACGCACAGGACCGTTCATTATGGCGACACTTGGGGGAGGCCTATGTCCAGCAGTGGATGTCTTTCGGCCGAAATGATGATGATGATGATGATGATCGTGTGCTGAATATCGCGTAGTGTAATAGGCCCTTTAAGTCTTGGTAAGTGGACTGGGTCAAGAATTCAAAAAAATAAAATAGGCCGTAAAAATATCGAGTCATATACAAAAATTACGATATCCCCCAAAATTATGTATATATATGGATTGGTCGTAAAAATAATATTATGTTATTAGCAGATTATGTTTAATAGAAATCTCACTATAGAAGTTTTATTTGTACAAATTACAAATTAAATACAGATTTACGAAAAATAACAAATTACAAAATAAAAATGAGAATATTTTTCCATTTTAGTTACAAACTGAGCTGTCATTATAAATAATTTGTTAGATTGGTCACAGTATTCAATGAAACGTCATGTCGGAAAAAGCTTTAGAATGTAAACGAATTATTACACCATTCTACAGTTTTACGATATTTGTTTGTCTTTTTTTTTCAAATTTACGAAATGCATAGCTTGTGTATTTTAAAATATATCACACTTTCTATTAACGACCCAGAATTTTTGTGGTACAGTGTTCAGACATTTTGTAGAATTATTTCCCAGAACCTGCCTAAGAATAACGACCATTTGTTTTCCAATTGGCCGTTGTCTGTTGAAGTTTCTTTTAAAAATTTTTGAACAAAGAGTGCTCAAGTTGATATTTAACATGTCTGTGTATTTTTTCACTTAAGCGAAGCAAAAGGAGGTTTCACATATCTTACAAATTCTTGACCTTTTGAAACTACAAGACAAAAAGAAGTAGCCGCCAACTTTGTTTATATGACAGCCAATGATAAAACACGAAATATGCGAAGGAAACTTTATGTCAGATTTTTACTGTCAATTCAGCTTGACAAATATGATAATAAAACCAAAGTTGTTTCTGACCAATAGCAGCCTACGAGACAGCGGGTCTATGGACATCGATAATATTGCTACAAGATACAAGATACAACAGACATTTTATGAATACATAAAAACCACAAACCATACACTCAAACCCAATGAAGGCCCGACAGGCGCAGTGGTTGAGCGGTTGACTGTTACAATGCGTGTCATAGGTTCGATTCCCACACGGAACAATTATTTTTATGGCCTACAGACAGGTGTTCTGGATCTTGGTGTCTTGTGTATGTGATACAGGAGAGTCATTCCTAGTGCGGGTTTTTTTTTGTGTTGAAAAATCATCAAATAACTTCCTCGATCTTGGGCGGAGCGGGAGATAGTGTCAGACTTTTACTGACTAAAAGCGCACTCCAGTTCCTTCTTTGCCAATTTTTTCCAGGGCCCTGGGGATCTCTTTCGCATCACCCATGGCCCTAGTAGGCTTCGACCCTGCTATTATTAAAAAATGTTAATCTTACAATATTTCCAGATTACGGTATTAGCAGATATTATGTAAAGACAGTGTAGACCAGTCAATATTGTACTCAAAAGTACAATAAAAATAATCATAATAAAAAGTGGGTCTACAGTGTTCTCACATTCGCAATATAAAAATAGATGCTATTGTGTTAAAACTATGCCTTACTTTGTATAAGTAGCGCAAGTATCTATTACCGACGTACCGTAGACAATTATAATATTTTACACAGCTAGTTATTGCGGTACTAATGAGACAGTTTAACTATTTCTAGCAGATGGGAAACATCACTATATTTTGCGCTCAAACATACAAAACACTGAGGACTTTGACAATGTATTGAAATTCTGTCGCATAATCGATGCCGCAATACTCAGGTGCTGATCAAGCACGGTTGCTTCGATAAGTACCTGAATGGGATTAGGCGTGAAGCCACGGCAAATTGCCACCGTTGTGAAGTCAACCTAGATTCTGCACAGCACACACTCGAAGATTGCCTTACGAGGGCCTCAGAGCAGGTCTTGGTGGTCAGGATCGGGCGAGACCTGTCTCTGCACTTAACAGTAAGATCTATGCTAACAGAGAAGAATAATGTAAGTGAAATAGACGACATTCTTAAGGGGATCATGAGAGGGCCAATCCCGTTTGAAGATGTAGTCCTTGAGACAGGCAAACGGGACCTCGGAGTCTCGGGTGCTCAAACTAGGGACTCTGTCCGCCAACCGAGTAACCCCAAAAAGCGGTGGCACAGCAATCTCGTGCTGCCGTGCACAGTGAAGCTCAGGGGAGACCGCCTTATAATCTCCCCTGGGATGTACCCTAACAGGCGTTGTACAGTTAGGGTTCCGCAGTAGTCGTTTAAGAGGTCACGGGATCGCTTCGATGGTGACCACCGGAGTAGTTTAAGTTAGATAAAAGAACTCCTTGGATTTTTCGAAAAAGCCCAGGCGATTATTGAAGGAAATATGAGTAGCTTAAACAAACGTCAAATGTTTAAAGAAAGTTGCAATATCAGTGTCGTCTCAAAATCTTCTTTTCATTACTATATAAATATATTTCTATTATACAAAATATCTAATGTGAGTTTATTTTAACTATACATTTATGTAGCTACATTATGAATTTTTTTTTTACTATCACACAACTCCGTCTAGCCCCAAGCTAAGCAGAGCTTGTGTTATAAGTACTGGACGACTGATAAACATACTTATATATTTCTTAATACATACATATTATAGATAAATTACACCCAGACACAGAACAAATGATCGTGCTCATCACACAAACATTTATTATGGGTGGGAATCGAACCCACAACCTCCGGCATAGCAGTCAGGGCCACTAACCACTAGACAAACAGGCCAATCGACATTGAAAACTATACTTACATGGCACATACCTGTGTACCTACTAAGTGCTAATCAGCCGTCATTTTGTATTCTGAATACAAAAAATTCAGAAAAAAATAAAATACAGCTTATGATGTGCTGATCCAAACAGTGCTAAAAATATTATGTAAAACTAAAAACAACAAATTACTATGCGAACGCTGACAAATTGCTTTACAAAATTTACTAAAAAAAAAATACAAAACAATTTGGTTCAAGCGCGTCAGTTATTGGCAAAATTTTGTATTTCCATTTTTAGCTACTGCTGTATTCAAATATGTTAAGCAAGTGCCTACAAGCAAAAACAGTATTTTTCAATGTAAAATGAAGTGCTACATGGCATACACGTATGTGTACGTTTAAGTCTAAAAGCTCTCTAGAGAGCTCCGCTGGGCCGTCGACCTTGTGAAAACCCATACTTGTTTTAAGACACACTGTCCCATAGGACATGGCCTTTACAAAGAACATGCCATATTAAAAAATAATTTTGTGGCCTTTTTGGGTTATTCTTGCGTTTTTAAAAGAAAGAAAGAAAAAACGTTTATTCGTACCTCACACTACGTACATTAGAATTAAAATACACTACAATAGGGTTTAGATTTTCCAGTTCCTCACCTTATTCGGCAAAAATGGAACCCTTATAGGATCACTTTATTGTCCGTCTATTCATCTGTCAAGATCTTTTTTCTCAGAAACGCGCGCAAAATTTATTTCAAACACGAGCAGCCTTGAAAAAATCAAACATCTAAAAATATGCTTTCGTTTAGGCTCATATTTTGACACTCACTAGGTAATCAAAACCCTATATGATACTTCCTGTCGACCTATAATTCGGAAATTTAGCATAAAGCAAAAAAATAAGAAAAAGTCTGAAAACTGTAAGTGGTTATAATAATAATAATGTATTTGTTTTACAGACAACAAAAGATCCATAATGTTAGTAAATAAAACAATTACCTTAAACCTAGTTTTAATCTTTATTACATAAAATACATAAATATTTACTAAACTACTAAAACCTAACTATGTACATAAATATAATACAAAAACACAAAGTACACTCAGGCGTAATAATACTCCTCCACATCGCTGTCATTTGTATTATATGTACATAGTTAGGTTTAGTATAATGGTAGGTATTTATCTATATATATAAAAGGAGAAACTGACTGACTGACATATCAACGCACAGCCGAAACTACGGGGACTAGGAGCGTGAAATTTTGCACAAGGTTCCTTTTTACGACGTAGGAGAGAGGATTTTTCAAAATTCACCCCCTAAGGGGATGAAACGGGGGTCTAAAGTTGGTATGGAGAAACTTACTTTCACGCGAGCGAAGCCGCTGGCAAAGTGCTAGTAGTTAATATTTAAGTTCCCACTTTGACTATACAAATAAATTGGCAATGTAATAAACTTTAGAATAATATTCTGTTATTGCACCATCATGTAGGTGGGCACGCCACAATTATGGCGGTAAGTCCCCTCTTTGAGGCGTGGGTGGAAAGACCTCCGAGAAGATCCGGAAATGTGCCCAGAATCTGTGTGTTAATCGTGTATTATAATTATCTTCTTATACTATTTTAAGCATTCAGCACAGAAGATGACTCTAGTTTCACATTCTCCACAAAATGCCCAAAAAAGCGAGAAAGCACACTCTCCGCGACTGTTTTTAGAATGCTGTCATTGTGATTATGTTATTCTCAGATTCGAAAAATCTTCAAGACTCGGTTCGGGAACTGAACTATTTACATAGGTAAGTTTGTACGGATCTCTCAGTACACAAGTCGGTTTTTGACTCATAACACGACTTAAAAGAGTATCCATGGAGTTACATACACGTTCTTAGAAAATTGAGTCAACTTTCTCATAATAAACTTACATTTCAATTCTTGCGAACGAATAAAAATATTCAGTGAATTGAAAAATTCTATAGCTAAAGCAGTAAAATGTAGACAATATATAACTTGCCAAGCAGTCCAGGTAAACAATTCCTTCAAATAACACTTTTAAGATCTCATATAAAAGAGACAGTATTTTTCATTCCAAATGTTTACAACAAACAGCCTTTTCGTTGATCGATCGATCGAATCTCTTTTCGTTGATCGCCTTGAGTCGGCCACGCCTCCTATTCCTTTGTTCTGACCACGTGACTAAGCGTTGAGAAGACGTCATAACAAAGGAATCTGAGGCTTGGCCGAACCGAGGAGATCGACGAAAAGAAAATAGAAACGAAACAGCCCCTAGCCAAGTTACAATCGTATCGTTCGCGCTGAACGCCTCGAGTAAGCCACGCCTCCGATTCCTTTGTTCTGATGTCATCTCAACGCTCAGTCACTTGGTCCGAACAAAGGAATTGGAGGCGTGGCCTACTCAAAGCGTTTGGCGTGAACGAAACGATTGTAACTTGGCTAGGGGGGCAGTTGCAACTTGGCTAGGGGGCTTTTGTGAACAGACTAGCTTCTGTTAGCGGCTTCGGACCTGGTGAGGGTCTCGGAAATGCGAGACACACAGGACCGGTTGTTGAGGTGTCACTTGGAGGAGACCTGTGTCCAACCGTGGACGTCTTTCAACTGAAATGATGATAAGGATTGATTGTTTAAATTACTTGCACGTTATAAAAGGTCTATTTACTTTGGTCATGTAACAATTATTTTTATTGACACGTTGCGCAGCAGTCGATCATAATATGTTCACTAATTCTCAAGTACTCATAGCACAAGCTTTGCTTAGTTTGGGACTAGATGGCGTTGTGTGAAAGTTTTATTATACAATATTCCACAATATTGTATTATTATTATTTTGATTTTTTTAAATGAAGAAATTCTGTTTTTTTTTTTTAATATTGCCCCACATAAGGATGTAAACTTACATACACGAGTCACCCAGACCCGGATCATCTGGGCCACAAACACAATCTGGGTTACAAATCTAAAACACAATAGTGTCAATTCATAAAAAAAAAAAAAAAAAACAATGACGAAGTAAAGTAATAACGAACAAAATGTTATCTATGCCAAAGTTTATTTCAAAAGCATCTGGCCAGAGAACAAATGGAGCAGTTTGTGAAGTCAGATATCTGAAGTTATTGTAGCTCCTAAAACAAACAAACATCTGCGATATTGAGCATGGTTTATTGAATTTATTTACATGCTGAAAAACAATGGAGATATTCGGTGAAATATAATCTGTGAACTTATTTTATACATTAGTTTTAATATATGCGAAACCCGAAACATATTTTTATGTAAAGAATCTATGTACTTACAAAATGTCATATCTGAAATATTACTTAATATTAAAAATTCATCATGAAAAACCACTAAGTTATAAGCTTGTTATGTTAACTGGTTGTCCGCACAAATACATGGTCACCGGGGTTTCCGGGCGACAGAGGGGTTGTTTTACTTTTGCATTCAGCTATACGCTAGCACCTAATGCCTGCTACGACCTGCCATGACCTGTGTTGTACCTACTTAGTGTCGGTGGAGTCCAACTTGTGAAAAAAATATAACATGATGTAAAAATCATTGGAATTTTGAAAAAAACTATGTTTAGGTTTCGCATATACAAAATATAAAAATAATGTTGTTTATGGTGAGGGAAACACAAGAAATATTTCGTGAAAAAATTTCCACTACCTATTTTTGAAACCTTTGTAATGTAGTCAACGTTTGAAGTTGAAAATTAAAAATATTTAATAAAAAGCCCCCATCTTTATTTACTTTAAAATGTCAGCTGACTTTTAAGCAGTTCGATCAACGATGTACCATGGTACACATTGGCGTCGATGTCTGTAACACGGTTATTACCTAGTTCCCAGTTAAGAAACACTTTTTTTTTCGGTTGGAAAATCATCTTATGACATCCACCGCTCTTGGACGGATTGATAGATAGTGTCAGATTTTTACGGACTAAAAACTCACTCCTTTTCCTTCATTGCCCTTCGTACCAGGGCCGAGTCTTCCTTTCAGAATCAGACCCTTGGCCCCAGTAGGTTTCGATCCTGCTGGGCCCCTACTGTTGCTGACATTTCCTTGAGGCGCAAACATACAACACAACACCGAAAGCAAAGAGTTTTATCCCTTTTTCCGATAACCTAACCTTCCCATAAACACTTTAGTACAAGTCCTATTTCATATAACACACCCATAAAGGCAGAGGCATATCTATGCTTATAAAAAGACGCAAACATCATAAACCTCGAACGTTTGATCTCAGTACCCTGCGTTATGCTGCGTTATGCTCAGCTGAATTACTCCAGCCTACCCGCTGTTTCCAACTGGTACAGAAAAATATGTGCACACATGAGTTTTATAGGAGTTTCCATTGAAGGAATGTACTCGGCGCTGAGAGCAAGCATTTTACTGAATGTGAAACCCGATATCAAAGTGAAAACATAAATGATGTAGGTAGGTATAGTTTTGTTTCATAAAGAAGGTATTTCTGTTAGTTTTTCCAATAAGTGTGGTGATTAAAATGTGTTGTACTTAATGTATTTTTGACCGACTTCAAAATAAAGGAGGTTCTATGTTCGGGTGAATGTATTTTTTTTTTATGTATGTTCACCGATTTTTCAGACAATTGTGGACGGATTTTGAAACATTTTTTTGATTGATAGGTTATGCTTCCGAGTTGGTCACATAGAAATATAGGATTGTGTGAGGAGTGATATGAAAGAAAAGGGAGTGATAGTGTAACGGGTGACAGGGCAGGAAGAAGCAAGATTCTATTTAAAAAAAACGTATTTAAAATGGGCGAAGATGGGTACTTCAAATAAAAATTAATCAGTTTATTCACAGGAAAAATAAAATCAGTGTATTAACAGTATTGGTCTTTTGTTATTCTGTTTGTGTTGACTGATATGTCGTTTAATAGTTAATTACGGATTATTTAAAACGGATCCAGAGTTTAGGACTCGCGAGAAGTCATTTGGATGATTTTACACCTTAAAAAAAAGAGTTTAGGACTATTTGTAATCAAAAGGGATACAAATATCTTGTCTTGTCTTGATTTGTATCAATCACAGATACAACAAACAAATATATATATCCAACACGAAAAAACAGATATACCTTTACGATTTAAAAAAGAAAATAATAACGAAGCGAGATACCTAGTAGGTAAGAACCACATTTATATGTTCTGTCGCTACGTATACAAGTTTTTAAAAAACCTTAAAAACTCGATTTTAAAATTCCCTGACATTGAAGACGCTTTGCCTACATTTGCATCACTGACTGAAACATTCTGCAGATGATGCAAAAAGTTTTTAAATACAGACAGATTCGACTTTTTGAGAATGTGTCGTTTTGAAAATGTGTCACTTTGATAGTGTGGCATTTTGCGAATATGGCATTGGGGCTGAATCCACACAGACCGTCCGGTAACCGTCCGGACCGAGCCCAAGTCGTCGACGGCGCGTATTGTTCCACGCGCGCCTCAGTGAGATGTCAGCAAATCGTAGGGGCCAGCAGGGTTGAAGCCTACTGGGGCCATGGGTAGTGTGAAAACGAAACCCGGGCCCTGTGACGAAGGCAACGAAGGAACAGAAGTGGGTTTTTAGTCAGTAAAAGTCCGAAACTCTGATCTCTCGCTCCACCCAAGAGCGAGATTTGTCATAAGATGATTTCCCCACCTAAAAAAAAACACACACTAACAAACTTTCGCCATTATAATATGTGTGTGATTAGTGTGTTGAGGGCCAATTAGAAATAAACCCCTTTGTTTTCTATTTACCTTCATTTTTATTTAAACCTCTTTTGATCTAAATAGATAGTATACAATTTGAAATGTTAGCAAAAATATCACGCAATTCCAAAAAAATAAAATAACGAAATGGAGTTCGTACAATTGTTTACAGTCCATTTATTTTATTTGCTTTATATAAAAAATTGCTCATTCAATTTGCTGGCAAACTGTTTCCTGTAATGAATATCTTAGCATTCATTTATTAAATAAAGCAATAAAGTAAATTATAATGAGAATAATAAATTGTATATCGTTATGTCCTTTTAATGAAAATAAATATTATTAGGTACTAAAATACGTAAATATGTCTATTTAGAATTAAATATACTAACTACCTAATAAAATTAACAAATTATGAGTAGGTTCTGCCATCGAATTGCTAACGATTCGGATACTATATGTATATTTGGACACTGTGTCCGAATCGTCACATTTTATTTTTAATATTTTTTTACTGATGATTCCGACACCACAAAATTTATTTAAGCTGTTTAGTACAGTCAGATAAAAATATATATACTATATAAAAAACTTTAGAACTTTACTTTAACTTTACTCTTTAAGAAAGTTACCGGAAGTTGCCGCCTTAAATCCTGCCTAGAATAGTTTTGGTAACGCTTTTTTCCGCCATATTTTATATTTTAAAATTTTTTATTTGACTGTATTAAACAGTGTGTGATTCGGACACACACTATATAATACAGTCACTATATAATAAAAAAGTGTCGATTTGATCACTGTGTCCCATATTATGTCCGAATCGTCACTAACACCTACCATCGACCTCACTCCCGTGAAATTAAAAAGATATCCCAACAGAACATGCTCCCGGGTTAAAAATATCGCATGTGCTATTTCAGATCATGTTCTATCCGTGTGACAAATTTCTTCCATATCCGTTCAGCCAAACACACGCACATATACAAGCTTTCGCTTTTATAATATTTGTGTAATCTGCACTCTACTT
This sequence comes from Mythimna pallens, assembly GCA_961205895.1. NCBI lineage: Eukaryota > Metazoa > Arthropoda > Insecta > Lepidoptera > Noctuidae > Mythimna > Mythimna pallens. The sequence goes on from OY540830.1 coordinate 5,062,863, forward strand.
CAAATAGCCCTATTTCATTTTACCCGCCTTTTTCTTTCCCGATCAAATACAATATATTATACGCATAATCAAATGCATTTTTGACACCACCGTTATAAATCTTACACCGAACCGTTTTAAAGTAATTTTTTTAACGTCACCATAAAAATGTCTTCCCCTGGGTTTCTCATATTAAATTTGAAAAGTTAATGTACCCCTGTCATTACTTTGAACCATTCTATTTTAAACTTTAATACCCTCGACTAAAGTTGATTTTTGAGACGCAGGTGTCATGCAAGAATTTATCAAAATATGAAAATTTCTGTCTACGTCTACTAAGCGTCAAGACGACTCAGTGTCAGATTTTTTTGAGAAAAGAGTTTTTTATGTGAGTACATAATATTAAACGGGGTGATATTTCGTTTTATAAAAATAAACTTCTTGAAAGGGTGTTCGGAAACCATAAATTCGTCAATTTTAATGGATTTTAGCGATGCTATAGGGGAACATGGCATTTTGTTTGTAAATAGAAGAAGTAATAAATCTTGCATTAATAATCTGGAGGAAATACTCTAATTATTGATTTATGTAACATCTTATGATAAAAAATAAACAAAATATAAAACTGAAATGTTAGAAAGCAGTAATCGTTATTTAAATGAAGTTAAGTGATCCACAAATTATTAAAACCATTTCATTTCAGTTACCCTTACTTTGATTCTTTGGACTATAAAAATCTTTCTAGGACTACACGTGCCATGTAACTGATAAATAAATGAATGATAACCAGATGAGGCCGGTGTTTCCTAGCTAACTACCCTGAGAAGAAACACCGAAACAAACTCAGGGGTCAAAGTATCTTTTAAAGTTCATACAGCAAACATGTAATGGCCACATCCACTTGCATATATCTTTAGAGATAACAAAACTTTAACTAAAACCACCCCACAGAATTACTCATTCCTAATAACATTTACTTTACAGATGTCATTTTACCCTTTTGAATTGAAGACTAATAAAGCAACCAAAGAATCTAAGTATCAGGCTCGTATTTGTAAGTAGCACACAATTTCCGTGTTCCCTTGTGTTATTCCATCTTCCCCCGTGTTATGCCGTCTTCCCCCACACTTCCCCATCTTGCCCCGTTGTCCTCTAGGGAACGGTCTAGTCAGAATCACTTGACCAGTTTGTTACGCCGTGTATTCGGTCCTTTGGAGCATGAAACTCAATTCCGTTACAAAAGGTACTGTGCTATCGTTTGCGTTGTATAGAAAGATTTTCTTGGAGGAAATTATCGTGTTTAGTTTGAACTGTATCGTTATGAAAGACCCTTTAAGAAATACCAATCTTTCGGTTTATATTTCTTAAGGGCATCCAACTCGGCATACATTTTCACTGTTTTTCATACAACCGCTCTTACGCAACTATGACGCTATTACACATTTTTCATTAGATATTAAAACACAGTATCTTGTGGATATTATCTAGGCTTCTATTGAAATCAATTTATAAATTTGTGTAAAACTAATCCAGTAAAGACCTCTAAAAATCTGCTATTTTGTATGAACTGTGACACTTCATAATTTACTCAAAAATTAAAAACGTCAAAAGAGTATGGAAATAGAAGCCTCGCAAACTTAATCAAGATTCTGAATGATGACAAATTTTTTCAAAAACTTTTAAGGGTTAAAAAAACCAGTATTTCCTGCAACAAGATTTTTTATGTCATACGTCTCACTCATTGACTAAAATACCACAATCGAATCCCACCGTGGAGCGGAAATCGTAAGTTTCTTGTTAAAACTACATTACCTCCTAAAATTTACACTGAAAAAGCTAAATCAAGTCGTAACCAATGCGATTTAACCATTATTTTCTTTTCCAGTTTCGAAAATGGTAGCAATAAACTTGAAAACAAATAATATTCTACACGAGCTACTAAAAATGTCAGAGCTGATATAAATATAAATAAATTCACGTCACGCTGCAACTCTAAAGCAGATATATATATAGAAGTACATCTCTATTTCACGTTCGTGCAGATACGATTTCGATTCCCACTTACAAGAAATCTCTTATCAAGTTTTAAAGAATTAAAAAAAAATAGGAGGCCTGAGTTCCAGCAGTGGAAGTATCATAATGCTGATTACGCTTTTTTTTTTTAAGGTGAGAAAATCATCCAATGACAAATCTCGCTCTTGGGTGGAGCGAGAGATAGTGTCAGACTTTTACTGACTAAAAACCCACTCCTGTTCCCTCTTTGCCTTCATCCCGGGGCCCCGGGCTTCGCTTTCACACTACCCGTGGCCCCAGTAGGCTTCGACCCTGCTGGGCCCCTACGATTTGCTGGCATCACCCTGAGGCGCGCGTGGAACAATACGCGCCGTCGACGACTTGGGCTCGGTCCGGACAGTCACCGGACGGTCGGACGGCGAGCCACCCATTGCTCGCCGTCCGCAAGCCTGCGGGGGTGGACGGCGCGCTGCCGCGGCAGAAGATTTTGCCCCCTTAGCAGCCTTGCCTTTTCTAGGAGGGGCAGGCTTCTCCTGCTGCTGCTTAGCCGCCGGGGCTGGCCTCGTGGGCTCTGATACCATTGTGGGCCCGCGTTTGGTTTGCCCCGACGGGCCCGGCTTAGGCGCAGCAGATGCTGATTATGCTTATGGTCCCATTTTGCTGTTGTGTGTATAAAGCACCAGCTTCTATCATTGGCAGCCCGCGCCAAAGTAAAAAGCCGGGCAAGTGCGAATCGGACTCGTGCACCGAGGGTTTCGTAAAAACTAACTTATGTAAATAGTTCAATTCCCGAATCGAGTTTCGAAGATTTTTCCGAATAGATTTTTTTTTTGTGACGGAACAACAAATTTTCAGTTTTCAGACTTATTCCTATATTTGTGCTATAAGACCTTGCTTCATGCCAAATTTCAGGTTTCTAGGTGAACGGGAAGTACCCTATGAATTTAGATTTCCTTAGGAAAGTAAAATTTACGATTTTTGTGACATAACCGGCCGTATCTTTTTTTTCGTTAACTTAAAAGTTTAATTTTTTCAAAATTTCAAGAGACCGCAGGCTTGAGTATATGGTTTTAATTTCAACTCAATACGTCCACGCTTTCACGAGATAAAGAGTCTTGACAGACAGACAGACGGACAACAAAGTGATCCAATAAGGATTCCGTATTTTCCTTTTAAGGTACGGAACCCTAAAAATATCTCAAGGTAACTTAGGTACCCCCGGGATACTTAGTACCCTACGTGCTATTCAGTCAAACTTACAAACATACAAACTTTCGTCTCTATAAAATAAGTGTGATCTCACAACTCGCGACATCGCTTTCAAAAATACAAATCGTGTAATTTTTAATGTTTTAATTTTCAAGTACAAATATATCTCAGAAAATATCCGCTACCACAATAAATAAATCCTCCCATACAAATACCAGCAACAAGAATAAGCTGTAGATACCAACCCACCTCCTCCGTACCTCGCTTAAAAACTTTTGTTCGAAAATTAACAGCGATGGAGGGAAACGTCGCAGAACTTGACTACATAACATAAACAAAGTCTGAACAATCTTAGACAAGATTGCTCAACTCAACTAACTAAATTAAACAAGCTTGTGAATTTGGAGATTTTTTGTCCGAAAACTTGGGAAATATCCCAGCTTGTTTGTTACACCTGCTTTTTTAGGGTTTTGTATCCAAAGAAGCCAACGAGACCATATGAATCCTCCGCTCTCCGTCCGTCGGTCTCTTAGCGGGCTGTATCTCGTAAACCATAAGAAACGAGACTCTATTACAAAGCTTTCACTGTCCGTTCATCTGTCTGTCTGTGAGTCTGTCTGTTAGTGGGCAACATCTCGTAAACCATAAGAGGTATTCGTTACACCTGTGTGTTCCGGGTTCCGTATCAAAAGGGTACCCACGGGACCCCATTACGAAACCTCTGCTGTCCGTTCGTCTGTCCGTCCGTCTTTCTGTGTGTCCATCTGTCTGTCACCAAAATGTAACTCATAATCTATTAAAGGTAGGGTTGAAATAAAAAATCACAGATTGTGTATTTCTATAGCAAAAAAAAAATATATTAAAAATAATAAAATCATAAATTAAAGGGAAACTCACTTTATTTTTCGATTTTATTATTTTTAAATAATATTTTTTTATAATAAACCATACCAAAAAAAAAACGTTATTTTAAAGACGTTTTTTTTTTTTGCTCAATTTTAATACTGTAAAACGGAACCCTTCGTGTACGAGTCCTACTCGCACTTGGGCAGTTTTTAGAATGGTAAGTTATTGGGTTTTTTTGTGTGTGGAAAATAATATTAATGACTTTCCTTTCAGGTGGGGAAAATTGCAATATCATTAGACGCAAACTAGGGATGATAATGACAGGAGTGATATTAATTTTAAACATGTAGCAAAGCATGGGTATGTAATGTATGGTATAATTACAAAATCTCTAATATTTACAAGATATAACAACTGAACCTATAATTTTATTTAAAATATTAAACGATTGATATTATTTTTAAATAACTAATTTTTATAAGCATAACATATATTGATTATAAAATCTTTAGATATGCCACTCAAAAGACATAATTATTATATGGTCACTGTTATAACCTAACCTTGCCCACAGGATCGTTTCTTTCGCTCACCATCGCGGTCTAATTGACACTATTCTAACCTGACCTAGTCCAGGCTTGATTTTAGAAAGAAAGAAAAATATTTATTTGGCACACGTACACAGACACAATGCAGAAACAACATGTAAATACTTAAGATAAAAAAAATAATATTTTCTTATTTTTTAAATAACTAAGACTGTGTGTCTCGCGCCTGCACCAAATAGGTCCAGTTCAGCAAAAATGCCAGACAACTTCATGGTAGTTGCCTGACGCTGGTTTTCAACTGAACCTTATTTAGAGTGTACGGAAAAAAAGTAGTTTATTTATAATAGTAGTAGTTTATTTTCACCTTATCCTAACCCGAATGATTCACTAACATTAGGAGGGGATCTGGCGCTCAGCGGCCGCTGCCGCAGCACGCTTGCGGATCGTTAATCATACTTATATTAAAACTCTATCGGAAGTACTCCGAAAATTATTTTGTACAGCTAAGACTGTTTAGAGACGACTATTTAGACTATTTGTCTGCAATCTATTGGTACAACTAACTCCTGAATATTCATCAAACACCAAACTAATATACGATCCATCTTTGATCTCCCAACAACGATATTCTAGATAGGTTGATAAACCTACCTAGAATATCGTTAGATCTAAAGTAAATCCCAACTTAGATTGAGATGTAACGGCACTGTGCAGTTTCAGAATTAACTCCTGGTAGCGTATCAAGTGAAACATAGGTGGGTAGTTACCATAGACCTCAGAGTCACAACTGAAGACGGCATTGTCAAAACTTTCCTAAGAAACCAAGCGTCTCAGTAAAAGGAATGATTCCTAAGAAAAAAAAGTATACTTCTATTTAATCAAATTATTAAAAAAACTGGTTCAAATTTTTTGAATTATCATCATCCGTCGACATAGGCCTCCCTCAAGTGTCACCACAACAACCGGTCTTGTATGTCTCGCATGGATTCTCGCAACCCTCACCAAGGCATCGGTCCACCTTGTAGGAGACCTTTCAACGCTGTTTCTTCCGTTACGCAGTTGTCACTCTAGAACCTATTGCATTATCAAATCAATAAGAAACGACAGAGATAAAACGCATCAAAATTCAGGTTGAGCCGTGTGACGTCACTTTTAAGTAAAACCTGTACCACGGCGAAACGTAGAGCGAAATTTCTACACACGGTATCGTCTTAATTTTTTGTTTACAAGTCAATAGAAAAAATCCGTGTCCTAAATTTTTTGGTAACCTAACTGACGATCCAAGCAGATTTTTAATTCATTGAGTTCAGTACACAAAACAATTTGCCTGCTGCGGTCTTTCCGTCCAACTATAATTTAGGTTTCCTTAAGGCTAGAGTAAATAGGCTCTTAATAAACTAATGCGCCTCACCATCAATGATTGTATCACTGCTTACTATCAGGTGGAATCGCAGCCAAGCACTGGTTATTTTTCATAGTAATGGCGTCTACAGTCGTTGTAGTAATTCCGAACTCTATGATAGGTACTTCTATAGTCTTGCAATTAAGTTCTACGTGCAAGCTAGGTGACATATGTAGCACCTGTATGTAAGTTAAACTATGAATATGTTCCAGTGACACTGGTTACGGCTATACTATGAATATGAATTGTAAAGGCGATATCACTTGTGAAGACGATACAATTAAGAACAGATTCTTACGAGGGTTGGTGAACAAGTTTACATAATAGCATTATGTTTAGCAGATTTCCATTCGTCTCAGAATAAAATTAAGTAAATATTGTATTGATGAGCTCCTTAGTAGTTCTGAGTTGAGCTTTGCGAATACTGACAAATGCTTGCACTGACTAGACAGGTCCGCTCAAATTTGTATGGTTCTTTCTTCACAAGACCATCTCAGACAAATCTGCATGGTTCTCATGTGATTTGACCGTTACATATTTACTGTATGGACTTTAAAAGAGATTTTGACACCTGAGTTTGTTTTGGTGTTTCTTCTCAGGGTAGTCAGCTAGGAAAGACCGGCCTCATCTAGTTTAAAATGACGAAAAAAAAATATTGATGTGTAAAAGTGTTTTGTTAAAACCTATTTGCAAAATAAATATCATTTATCATTTATTATAGCATGATCCCTAGATCATAGAAAATCATCATAGAAAATAATCTAGAACGTGATTTTTCACCCTAGTGAAAAATCACGTTCTAGATTATTTTAAATCTAAAAGTATATGAAACTCTTCTAGACTTTTTCTGAGATTGAGATGGTTGGAAAAATGAAAAGGAAAGCAAAACAATTTATTTATTTATTAAAACTTTATGCACTAGCAATAAACACTGTACAAAGGCGGACTTGTCAACAATTGTCATTAGAATAAAATGATCGTTACCGTCAAACGGGGTGAATAGGAACGCTGGCGTGAATAGGAACAAAACTTTAGTTAGATATTCACATTGGTATATATTTATATAATTTATTTCTATCAAAGTATCCATTTTTATTACAATTAATGAATAAATAGGAGTACTTAAATGCTGGAAATAATTGTTAATTAACGCGAAGATCCCCTTCAAACTTTTGTTCCTATTCACCCCTGCGTTCCTATTCACCCCGTTTGACTGTAATAACTATTGAATAAATACGCACAAAATATAGACTCCATCCGACTCTATCGCTGTCCGGCCCTGTCCGGTTAAGATCGAGCCCAAATCGACGGCGCATTATGTTGAACGGGCTCCTCAAAGACATGTCAACAAAACTGAATGGACCAGTGCTGATGCCTACTAGAGCTGCAGGAACGCTGGGCACGCCATAATTATGGCGGTAAGTCCCTTCTTTGAGGCGTGGCTGGAAAGACCTCACGGCATCCTCACCTGTCGCAGGTCCTCACCGGACATGGTCAGTTTGGGAGGTTTTTGCACCGGATTCGTGCAGAAGTGACGCCCGGGTGCCACCACTGTGTGGACCGCTCAGAAGAGACGGTGGAGCACAAGGTAGTTTGCCCCACTTGGGCAGAGCACCGCTGTGTCCTCGTGGGGGAGATCGGCGGCAACGATCTCTCGTGCCGGGCCAAGGTACAGGCCATGGTCTGAAGCGAAGAGGAGTGGCAGGCGTTCGCCTCCTTTTGCGAAGCAGTAATGCTAGCAAAGGAGGCGGCCGCACGTGCACGCGCGAGGGCGGGGCCCTCACGCCCCAGCCGCCGATTTCCTGATCCCGATTTCCGGCCACCATAGGCGCGAGCTTGTGGACGGCGAGCAATGGGTAGCTCGCCGCCCGACCATCCGGTAACCGTCCGGACCAAGCCCAAGTCGTCGACGGCGCGTACTGTTCCACGCGCGCCTCTCGGAGATGTCAGCAAACCGTAGGGGCCCAGCAGGGCCGACGCCTACTAGGGCCAAGGGTCTGATTCTGAAACGAAGACTTGGCCCTGGTACGAAGGGCAACGAAGGAACAGAAGTGGGTTTTTGAACAGTAAAAGTCTGACATTATCTCCCGCTCCGCCCAAGAGCGAGGGATGTCATAGGATGATTTTCCCACCTACAAAAAAAGGGCTGCGGGAACGTTTGAAGAGTGACCGTGGCCTTAAAACACAAAGTTCCACCCTAGAGCGGGAGAAATAATTTGATGATTTCCGAGTTAAAAAAATATGGCTCTATACAATAAAGCACCTGAAATTAAAATGGCAGGTACGTTATTAGAATTAAAACAGTTGATTTGGTTTTGGAATTGATCGAAGGAGTTACCTATCTCTAGAACGCAAAGGGTAACACTGAAGAATCACAGGTAGGTTTTAGTCAGTTAAATTTTAACACTTCCTCTCACTCCACCCAGAGGGAAAGGACTCATTTGATAATTTCCTACTGAAAAACAAAGACAGATGATGTTAACAAAGGAAGTCTATAAAAGTAACTGTCAAAGTGACAATAGTACAGAATAGTGTAAATTTCATTCTACACCAACTTATACACAAACTACAACAATAACTACAAACATCAACAACAATTATACAACAACAACAACACAAAATACACACACAGCAATATCAACTAACATATTTGTTTATACAAATTCACGGAAATTTTTCATAGTTAAAAAAAACCATATGATAACTGTCTTATATCAGTTCTTACTCATCATCATCATCATCATTTCAGACGTCCACTGCTGGACATAGGCCTTCCCCAAGTGTCGCCACAATGAACGGTCCTGTGCGTCTCGCATCCGTCGAACTCCCGCAACTGTTACCAAGTCATCGGTCCACCTTGTAGGAGGCCTTTCAACGCTAAGTCTACCGGTACGACAAACTAGTACGGTATACCAGTTCTTACTACGACATTTCAAAGCCAAAAGCACGATTCAATGGTTGTCTTTTACGACAGAAACTGCAGCTTTAAATATTTCATTCACCACTTAAACTTTAAACTGTAATAGCTACATTCTCAGCTATTACAGTTTAAAGTTTAATAGGGTTGGGAGATCAACCAAACCATTTTTAGGGTTCCATTCCTCGGTCGGCCAAAAATAAAACCATAGGATCACTTTTTTGAGCTTTTATCCAGACCCTTCTTCTCAAGAACGCGTGGAGGTATCACCTGAAAGTGGTTCTAGAGTGGCGACCGCGCACCGGAAAACGCAGCGCTGGAAGGCCTCCCACAAGGTGGACCGACGACCTGGTGAGAGTCACGGGAATGCGGAGGATGCGAGATCCTGTGCGTCTCATCGGTCGTTGTGGCGACGCTAGGGGGAGACCTATGTTCAACAGTGGACGTCTTTTGGCTGAAATGATGATGATGATCGATCACCTGAAGTTAAAATCAAATCACAAGTCTACAATCTCTGTAATCAGAATAAAAAATCACATGACCTTTTGGGCCGTATATTTAAACACTTGCAAAAAACCTAACCCAGCTCTAATTCCTTTGCAAGTCAATTCAAAGTTATGACAGTTTAAGGCGGGGATTGCAAACCTGTGGCATAAATGCTAGTGGTGTTGCTACACGGCAACTTCGGACACGCCAGTGTAAGATGTACAACATGTAATTGACTTGATACTGCAGTAACTATAGTAATTTTCTGTTTTATTTTATGAAATAAACTAGCTTCTGCCAGCGGCTTCGCCCGCTTGAAAATAGGTTTCTCCATACAAACTTTAGACCCCCGCTTCATACCCTTAGGAAGTGAATTTTGGAAAATCCTCTCTTAGTGCTCGCCTACATCATATAAGGAAGCCTTGTGCAAAATTTCACGCTCCTAGTCCCAGCAGTTTTGGCTGTGCGTTGATATGTCAGTCAGTCAGTTTCCCCTTTTATATATATAGATTAAAAAAAAGACAACTGAAAAAGCATTTAGTTACAAAGACTGTCCATTAAATTTAGGTATTTACTGGTTTTTCTGTGGTTTGTATTTTCTATAATATCTCTGTATTAATAACTATTTTTGTATGAAATTTCCTAATTTCGAAAAAAGAATAACGTATCTTTAATATAAAGTTTCGTTGAACTTATAATTCCAAGTCAATCCAAAGATATAATTTTCTGTTTTATTTTATGAAATAAATTTAAAAAAAGACAACTGAAAACATTAGCATTTAGTTACAAAGACTGTCCATTAAATTTAGGTATTTACTTGTTTTTCTGCGGTTTGTATTTTCTATAATATCTCTGTATTAATAACTATTTTTGAAATTTTAAAAAAATTCGAAAAAAGAATAACGTATCTTTAATATAAAGTTTCGTTGAACTTATAATTCCAAGTCAATCCAAAGATATAACATTTCAAAGAAACCCGGTTTAAAAAAATGGCAATTTCATAGGTAAAGACCTTATTATTTAGTGGCACGTTCTCCAATAAGGGTTTGCTATACTTGGCTTAAAGTTACTCTTTTTATAAAACACAAATTTCCTACGTAACATTAAAGATACACGCAGTGTTAACACATAAAAAGTATTATTATAATTTCAAAAATATTCAAAGTATAACACAGTGAATAGGGCGCGTAATTCTCCGTTCGACTATCAACGATGCTAGTGCGGGTGTGATAAAACGCGGAGACAATAGTGATGCGCTGATTCATCGACTTTTTAGTCTAACAGTAAGGACCTAATATTCCAGAGCACGTTCATAAAATAGAGAGCAGTGATGGCCGAGTGGTAACAGCTCCTACTTACGAGTTGTAGGTCGCGGGTTCAAACCCAGCCAGGCGCATTACTTTGTGTCATTTATTTCATGACCATTACTCTCGAAATGGTGAAGGAAAACATCGTGAGGAAACCGGCATGTCCTAGAACCAAAAATTCGAAGACATGTGACATTCACCAACCCACACTGGGCCCGCGTGGTGGTACGGCCCATTTCCTCTCCCAGAGAGGAGGCCTGAGTCCCAGCAGTGGGAACATTATTATGCTGTGCTATGTTTATGCATAAAATAGAACTCCCCACATATTAACAGAACGTCTCCTATTCCCCGATCGGCACGTCTGTTGCTAACCCTAGTTGGGACTTTACATCTCAATTTAACTTCGTCTTGTGTGCACTAACTATTAATGATACTTGGCCCGAAATGAAGACGTTATATTTTACGTCCGTTCATAGGTTGCAGTTTATCGGTTTTGTATGTCTTGTCAATGGAGTTTGTTAATAGAAATTGTTTATGAATGAGTTCATTAAAGTATTACTTTCATTTATTGAAAATTTGTTAAAAAGATATAAAACTTTGATTTCTCAAAAAAACTATATTGATACTTTTTAGGAAGAAAATTGTAAGCGATAGTTTGCGTTGCACCGTAATCGCGAGCTCGCGGACGGCAAGCAATGGGTAGCTCGCCGTCTGGACCCAGCCCAAGTCGTCGACGGCGCGTAGTATTTACACGCACGCCTCAAAGAGATGTCAGCAACCGTAGGTGCCCAGCAGGGTCGAAGCCTACTAGGGTCTGATTCTGTAAGGAAGACTCGGCCCTGGTATGGAAGGCAACAAAGGAACAGGAGTGGGTTTTTAGTCAGTAAAAGTCTGACACTATCTCTCGCTCCCCCCAAGAGCAGGGGATGTAATTGGATGACTTTCCCACCGATTTTCTGAATTTATATGGCAGAATATGTTTTTTCTTCAACCGTCACATTGTCACTGACTGAACTAAAGTCTATTATTAATTTTTGTCTCTGTTAAAACAGCCTGAACTAATATTTATAATTAAATTACTTTTCGGCTATTCCTTCCTGTCAAAATATTCAAAATAACATAATCATTTATTAAATATTTATCTTACTACAGCGTGAAGGCAAAGTTTTAAAATTTGTAAACATGACCCATCATACTAATCAAAACATTTCATACGCTTAAAGTGAGCCAATTTATTATGAATTCTCGTGTTAATTAAAAACTGAAAGTTTGTATAAATTTGCTTTTTAATATTTAAATAAAGTTTTTATTGAAATTGTTTTTGATTGAAATAGTATACCGGCCTTTTTAATGTTGCCACTGCTGGGACTCAGGCTTCCTCTCAATAGGAGAAGGAATGGGCCGTAATTCACCACGTGGGCCCAGTGCGGATTGGTCTTCGAATTTTTAGTACTAGGACATGCCGGTTTCCACACGATGTATTCCTTCACCGTTTCGAGAGCAGTGGTGATGAAATAAATTATACAATAATAGTAATGCGCCTGGCTGGGTTTAAACCCGTGTGCTACAGCTCGTAGGTAAGTCGGGGCCGTTACCACTTGGCCATCACTGCTCTCAAATTGTTATGGCTTCCACAAATTCAGATTCATATTTAATTTAGCTTAGAATATACTATTTTATCAAACATAGCACTATTATAAAGGCTTTCAGTTAAATTTACATAATTTAGGGTTGGAATTCGTGGGAACAAATATCGAAGGATAAGTTCATAAATTCAATTTCATAAACCTAAGATATTATTTTGAGTCCATAGGCATTAATGGCAGGGGTTTTGACCTGAATTTCAAATATCCAAAGTATAGAACCGTTTCAGTCCTTTGTTAATGTTATTGAAAATATAGAACTTTTTGATGTGAGTGCCATTAAAACTTTTGTGATTTACAATTTATGGCTTCGTACATAATTTTGTTTGTGTCGGGAATCGGTGTAAATGAAATATTTTCATTTTCTGAAATATAGTTAACTAGTTGCTACCACCAGCTTCGCCCTCGTGAAAATTGTCCTAAGGGCAACAACTCCCGGGATAATAAGTAAATCTACACTCGTATTATAAAGAGGTAAAAATTGTTTTTTTTTTGTGTGTGTGAGGTAATTTCTGAAAGTACTGGTCCGATTGTAAAAAATTTTTCACCGTTAGAAAGAATCTTTATTCCTGAGTGACATAGGCTATATTTTATGTATGTGGGCAAAGCCGCGGGCGAAAGCTAGTGTTACCTAAATCCGTTCAGTCGTTCGAGTGAGAAAAATACACACAAACTTTTGCCTTTATAGTATTAGTGTAATATTTTTTTGTGTTGTGCCAAATAAATTCATTTTCTATCTGACTTTCTATCTTTCTTTTTTTGTTTCTTTCACTCCTTCTCTCTCTCTCTCTTTCTTTCTTTCTTCCTTTTTGTTTCTTTTTCTTGTTTCTGTAGTCACGCCACAAAACACGATGAAGAAACAATCCTTTATTTCAAATAATACGAGATCAGCATCCGATGCACGCTATATTTCAATCAATTCCGTAGAAACACGGAAACAAACACAACCACAGAGCAATTTGCATCAAATGCAATGGAATTTACTAGTTGTACTGCATAAATTCAGACGCCTCCGCGATTATTTTTAGACAGAACCCACGCAACAGAGAACCCAGTTACTTGCACAAAATCCAGTACGTAATTACTACCGAATACCCGATGCCCTCATAATCTGACAGAGCCGCTTTTATTCGGGTCTCATTCATATCTATTTGCTATGCTTTATATAGACGATAATTCAGCATCGACGCCCCCCTACCACGGCATCCCCATTGTTTCGCAGCACCACCCTTCGTGGTATTTGTTCAATCGTTGATCGTTTTTGCTACGTCGCTGTTTGCATTAGAGCCTCATTGTTAAGCCTCTCCCCCTCCTCACGTCGAGGTATTATGTGTTGAACACGATTGTCGGATTTTTTGTCACCGTCGCACTTGTTGAACTAGTGATAGATGAGGGAGATGGCGTATTGCAGATTGAAAGATTTTTTGAATCGAAGAAATTGTGACACGAGAGCTATGGAAATGCTTGCGCTGAAAGGAGACGAGTTGATTGGAACTGCAGCTGTGGTGCGAATTTATAGAGCTTTTTGTCGGGTTTAAAGATCACGTCTCTGTGAAAGAACTTAAGAGGGTTCTTCCCCACTCATCAATCGTCAACGTAAGCATAGTTTAAAAACTTTTTGTATCATTCAACATTGTGACATTCGGTGATTCCGCCATTCACTCGAATATTTCAGAAAAATTGTTCCACGATGTACATTTTTTATAAAAATAATAAAAAAAAATGAAAATAATTCATCATTCAGAATCTAGATTCAAAGTGCAAGATTTTCTATAGTTATATACATATTTTTTTAATTTATAGGTACATTACGAAGACCCAAAGTTCACGCAAAATAGCAGATTTTCAGAGGTACAGAATCTACTGGTTTAGTCTTACAGTTTAAGATATAATCTCAATAGAAACCTAGATAATATTCACTAAATATCTTTCTTTTCAAAACATTTAGAGATAGATGTGTAATAAAGTCATAATCACATAAGAGCGGTTGAATGAAAATGTACCTTGGGAAGGACGCTCTTAAAAGCATTTTAGGAGTACTTCGTTTTTGATGTAAACGTCTTTGTAAATCAAAGCGAACATCTTGATATACTCGTACTGTATGCATAAATTCTGTCCAAATGAACACAAGTTTACAATTATTGAAACATATTACTGACAAAATACTGCATCCGTTTCATAACTACCAATACTGACATTTGCATTCCGCACATTATTTACTTAAGGTCTTCGGAGTTTCTTGCCGGTTCTTCTCCATAGGAAACGACCAATTTGGAACCGTGCACTAGCTTCTGACGTTTTATAAGTGCCCATGTAGGCCTATGTGAAATAAAAATTTTGACTTTGACTTGACTTTGACTTTGACTTTGACTTTGACTTTGCTTCCATTTAGTGACATTAAACAGTGTCTTTCTGAAGTTTACTCCCCAGTAACGGCTGGCGTGGTTAATAGATTTGAAATAAATATATATAAATAAATTGAAAGAAAGAAAGAAAAAGACATTATTTGCCGGAAATCGCGCAAACTAATAACTAACATATTGCAAACATTTTGCAAGACAAAAACATAATTAATTAAAAATAACATACATAATAATGTTGTCCGAGATGTGACGCAACATATGAAGAAATAAAAATGGGTCACCTGTGGGCAAATAATTCAACTAAAAATATGACACTATCTGCGCTTAAAGTATGATTAATTCTGAAATTAATAGCATAATTATCAGCAAATTGAGCATAATTTTTTTTTTTGAGCTGTGACACTATTTGAGCAGAGGTGCGATATGATTTTTTTCTATGACTGATTACATTTGTCAAAAAAATAAATAATAATAACATGATAATTTTTCACTTGTTTTCTCTTTACTTTTCAAACAGCTTTGATCTTTAGAAATATGTTTATACAAAAAAAAACTGGTTAAGTGTTCTTCAGAATGTACTTAGAGCATATATAAATCAATCAATATTTCACATAGAAAATGGTGTTAAAGGTCAGCGGGGCTCTATGCGGGCGCAGAAAGCAGTACGAATATGTGTGCATTTAACTCCAACCAGATGTTCAAGGAGAGCAGTGGTGGCCGAGTGGTAACGGCCCCGACTTACAAGTTGTAGGTCGCGGGTTCAAACCCAGCCAGGCGCATTACTTTGTAATTTATTTCATCACCACTGCACTCAAAACGGTGAAGGAAAATATCGTGAGGAAACCTGCATGTCCTAGAACCAAAAAAATCGAAGACATGTGACATCCACCAACCCATACTGGGCCCGCGTGGTGGAATACGGCCCATTCCCTCTCCTAAAGAGGAGGCCTGAGTCCCAACAGTGGGAACATTATGCTATGCTAGATGTTCAAGGGACTATACGCCTTAAAGATCGCCTACAAACAACTACTTGGTAACAATATCTCACCTTTACAAACTCTTGTAAAATATTCCAACGTTTACTCAACGTCAGTCAGTGCATTCTATATTTCTTTTTCTTCTTTTCTTTATTTCTGCTGGAACATTATTTGCTTTGTTTTTACTTCACCGTGTTTGTGAAAGTAAAGAATAAAAACCGGGTAAGTGCAAGTCGGACTCACGCATTGAGGATTCCGTACAAACATACCTCTGAAAACAGTTTAATTCCCGAATTGAGTTACGGAAATTTTTCCGAATCGCAAAAATCAGTTTTATTTGTGACGTAAATTCACAGGTTTCAGATTTTTTTCTATACCTGTGCTATGAGACAAGCATGAAGCAAGCTTCATGCCAAATTTCAGTATTATAGGTTGACTGGAATTACCCCACGAATTTTGATTCCCTTGATATATACGTTTTTTTGCGACGTAAAGGGCCGTATCTTTTTATTTTCGTTAATTCAGAAGTTTAATTTTTCACAGCTTCGAGGGACCGCAGACCTGAGTATATGGCTTTAATTTCAACTTTTTGCCTCCATGCGTTCCAGAGATAAAGGGTCTTGATAGACAGACAGACAGATGGACAACAAAGTGATCCTCAAACGGAAAAGGAAAAAAACGTAACCCTTATAGGTTACGTTTTTTTCCTTTTGAGGTATGGAACCCTAAAATAAAAAGAAAATAGGTACGTTTATTTGGTACAAACACAAAGACACTCAAACACATTATTTTATCTTATTGACCTTTTGATTTAATATATTGTTTATTATTTTTTAACCTATTCCGGGTTTCGTACCTCAAAAAAAAAACGGAACCCTTATAGGATCACTTTGTTGTCCGTCCATCTGTTTATCTGTCTGTCTGTGAAGACCGTATATTTCGGGAATGCGTGGAGGTATCGAGTTGAAATTAAAACCTTATACTCAGGTCTGCGGACTCTTGAAGCTATAAAAAAATCAAACTTGTAAGTTAACGAAAAAAAAAGATACTTCGGTTTATGTGGTAAAAAACGTACATTACGTCACTCTCGAGTAAATCAAAATTCATAGGGTACTTCCCGTTGACCCAGAATCCTGAAATTTTGCATAAAGCAAGGTCTTACAGCACAAGTATAGGAATAACTTGGGAATAAATCTGAAAACTGTAAATTTGTTGTTACATCACAATATTTTTGTTGCGATTCGGTAAAATTTTCAGAAACTCCATTCCGGAATAGAACTATATACATAGGTAAGTTGGTAAGAAACCCTCATGAGACGAGTAAGACTCGCACTTGCCTAGTTTTTTTTTGTTTTGTATACAGTCATTGTTTTAACCAGATCTAGTTTTTGTGCTATTATGTACCTATCTCATATCGTCTAAAATAAAAGTTTTTATTAAGTAAAAGTTAGTACTTAAGTACTATCGTTTATTCATATTATATATTAATATATTTGTATAGAAAAACAATGCGACCCTTTCCAAAAAAGTGCTTCCTGAATCCAGACCCTTGATCCAGCCGCCTAAAGAGAAGCTCCTAAAAAATCGGTCGAAGCTCATGACTATTAAGCCATTGACTGATTCGACTATCGATACAATAATTGCTGAGTCCATTTTGTTATTATTAAGTAGTATTAGACAAAATCGGTTCACAATTGACCGAGAAATCGGTGAAACATATAAATATATCCGAATATAGCCGAACACAGAACCTCCTCCTTTTTAAAGTCGGTTAAAAATAGTTAAAAGCAATAAAATTTATAACTTGCCCCAAAATAGGTCTAATTCTGCATGAATACCAGAGAACTAGTGCTTTACGCTGGTTTTCTAATTGTTCGTTTGTGTTACTGAAAATTATGCCTGTGTAAATTTAATTTATTTTCGGAAAATGTCGACATGTTTAGGAGCTTTCTCGTAGGTAGTTGTATTTTGTACAACCTCAAATAAAAGCTATGATTAATGATAACCAGGTGCATCGTTTGTCAAAGGTGATTGTGTGGTATTATAAAGTTTTTAAGTAATTTTATAATTTACTCAGGATCTTCTTGCCCTTGTCCCGTGTTATTTGGGGTCGTGTAAATAGATATAAAAAGTGCATTCTAGGGATAATGTCATTCAGATGCACAATAGTCTTTATTTTTTGTTTATTTTTTTTTTTATTATTGATAGGCTCGCTTTTGACCACTATCTCACCTGATGGTAAGCGATGATGTGGCCGAAGATGGAGCACGCTTGCTAGAAGTAACCTATTCACTCTTGACTTAAAGACCCCTAGGTTGTAGCTATTAGGGAACATAGACTCCGGCAGGGAATTCCACTCCTTAGCTGTACGCATTATGAATGTGTTCAAAACGCTTTGTACGTACTTTTATTTCACGTTTTACGTCCACGTCACAAAATACTTCACTAACCCTTCCAGAACCAAGGATATTCACATTATTTAGAATCCAAATTTATTAACATTTACCGCTGCCTGGCTTTAAACGGACATTTAGCAGAGTACTCATTGAATGTGCATCAAATGTACGAATATTAATGTTTGGATCGATGCTCGTAAATGCAATGGCGCCTTGCCAATTGGGTGAACCCTGGTTAAAGTGGAGATGATTTTCTTTACCAGATTTCGAGGACAGGATTGGCAACTATTTCTGTTTGAACTACAGGTGGATGTAAATTTATTTAAGCTTCATGTACAGTAGTGGTACATAGGTTTTTTTTTAGGTGGGAAATCATCTATGGACATCTCGCGAGCTGAGCCAAAACCAGTGGGTTTTAGTCAGTAAAAGTCTGACACGCCCTCATGCCCCACCCAAGGGCACGAACGAGGGAACGAAAGCAAAGAAGGAACAGGAGTGCTTGTTCCTTCTTTGCTTTCGTTCCAGGGCCCCGGGGTTCTCTTTCGCATCACCCATGGCCCCAGTAGGCTTCGACCTTGGTGGGCCCTTACAGTTTTGCTGACATCTCCATGAGGCGCGCGTGGAACACTACGCACCGTCGACAACTTGGGCTCGGTCCGGACGGTTACCAGACCGTCGAACGGTAAGCTACCCATTGCTCGCCGTCTGCGTGGTACATAGGTGGACTTAATGCAACAATGCATTCTCTAACAGTCAAACTTTGGTTTAAAAAAGACAACACTGTGGTATGTGTGGCACAATAAATAAATAAAAGATATTTCAAATAGTATGTATCATTTAATTAATTTATCTCCATGTTTTTTTTTTTTTATTTACAGGTTCACGTTTCAGCACTATCTGACGTGATGGTAAGCGAGGATGTGGTCGATGATGGACCACGTTTACTTAGTAGTAATCTATTCACTCTTGACTTAAAGACTCCTTTTTTTGAGGGGAAATCATCTAATGGCTTCTCCCGCTCTAGGGTGGAACGGTTGGGCATGTCGGATTTTTACTGACTAAAACCACACCTGTGTCCTTCAGTTGTCCTTTGAATTCTAGAACCACGGGTATCCTTTTCTTTGTTGAGCTCAGCAGACATCGGCCCTGTTGTTTATTATTGTATTTAGTATTGTATAATGTAGAAGCATTTGTTTTCAAAGTTTGTAAATGTGAGTACCATGGAGCTATTTTATGGTTTTTAGGTTATTATTGGACTTGTTTGACATAAATGAGCATGGCAGTTGAGAGTTTGTCATGCTCACTCAAATGTCTCACTGATGGTGGCGCGTGTGTTGGATCATTCGGTTCCCTTTATAATGGTTGAGCTGAGTGGTGCTAATATTCGCGTCAGGTCCGTGAACGGGCGCTGTCAGTTGAGACTGGTCATCTCTTAGCTGCCAGTTGCTATTTTAATATCTATATTTAGTTTTTATTTTTAATTTATTGACATTGTTCTCACATGATAGCGACAAGAAACATGTAACAGAGATATTTGTAATTGCAAAACATGATTGAAAAGAGTGTCCATGGAGTTTCTTGCACATTCTTCTCCATAGAGATCTACGCTTTGGAATGTGCAATTAGCATCATTTTTTTCTGACAGACTGACTTCTTGACATTTCAAAAGTGCCTGTAAATGGTTTATTTGAAATAAATGCTTTGAATTTGAATTTGAATTTGTTGGGATCCGTTTTTCGGACAAAACTTTGAGGATATCAAATTCCTTGGCTTCTGACAATCCGTAACAACTGTCAAAGATCTACAAATAACAGCCGGGACCAACCAATTGGATACGAGAGCCAATTAGAATGACCTCTTTATTATCTATCTGCCTTTATTCCTATTTCAATCTTGTCGAAATTTGATTCGCATAGTGTAATCTCGATATTTATGGTCGCCCGTCCATCAAAGACAATTCCCAAGCCGCCAAACACAGAGGTGCATCGCGAGAGAGACGGTGGCACAAGACTAAGAAGAAGAGGCCACCCATCCACAAACTGACCTCGGCAAGTGTTACTTAACCTTAGAGATCGACTCATGCTACTGTTATTACTTAGCCACAAGCTCCTAGTTAGTTATGAAAAGCAAAAAATGAAAAATGCAGTCAGACTTGAAGCACTGAAAATTAACTGAACACAAAATACATTCAATATGCCACATCAGCTGTATCTTGTTAGTTTTACAAACAACCCACTTGTGTGATAAAATATATTCAATGAGCATAATCCATCGAAAACTGGTATAAATACACGAGGTTCTCGCGTTCATTATGAAGTACCAAGTCGCAATACAAACAGTGCCAAACAATTCACAAGATGACATTAAATTAATGTATAATATGAGTAATATTATTTGTTGAAATTACGAAACAATATTATTGTCTTGATGTTGGAAAGTCGGTTAAAGAGTAACTTGTAAGAGACTTGCCAACAGAAAGCGTACCATGGTACTGTGACGACTATGAAGGTGACAGTTATTATTGACTTGCTAACTGGCCTTTAAGGTTTATGTTATGAAAAGTTTAGTTATGATTTATGTCAATGAATAGAATAAGAATACGTCAGACAAATGTCGGGACGTATCTCTTTATAAAATGTATATTAAAAGTGCTTAAAAACAATATAATAAGTAATAGCAATATCAAGAAGCCTTTCATTGCGTCTCCATCCCCCACTTTCCGGCCACCGCAGGCGTGGGCTTGCGGACGGGGAGCAATGGGTAGCCCGCCGTCCGACCGTCCGGTAACCGTCCGGACCGAGCCCAAGTCGTCGATGGCGCGTATTGTTCTACGCGCGCCTCAGGGAGATGTCAGCAAATCGTAGGGGCCCAGCAGGGTCGAAGCCAACTGGGGCCATGGGTAGTGTGAAAACGAAACCCGGGGCCCTGGGACGGAGGCAACGAAGAAACAGGAGTGGGTTTTTAGTCAGTAAAAGTCTGACACTATCTCCCGCCCCGCCCAAGGGCGGGGGATGTCATAAGATGATTTTCCCACCGAAAAAAAAAAAAACCCTCACAGTACAGTAGCCTTAATTTGACTGAATTTAATGATCTACAATAATATTATAAAGAGGTAAAGTTTGTTTTTTGTTTTTTTTTTTTTATAGTCTCGGAAAGTACTAGTCGGATTGCTAAAATTTTTGCACCGATAGGAAGCTGCTTTATTCTTGAGTGACGTAGGCTATATTTTATATACGCGAGCGAAGCTGCGGAAAAAAACTAGTTCTGACGGTCTCTACGTGGGATACGGGATTGTTTGAAAAATTTACTGTGGGCCTGGATCGTAAGAAGCATCTGAAGGAACATAGGTGGGTCCATTAAAGTCTGATAATTCTCCTCGCTCCACTCTTGATGGAGGATTATTTAATGATATAGCACCTAAAAGAAATGGTCTTTACGAAAGTGATGTAAAACCGAAAACTAGTGAGATATACCTAGAAGATGAATTGTTAGCCCCATAAGTTACAGAAATAGAGAAGATACATGAAGATCACAACACAACACGACAGCTTAACAACACAACAACAGCACAACACACAACAACAACAGCAACCATACATCGTCATCATCGGCATCGACAGCTTATGACAAAAAAAAAAATGTACTAAAACAATAAAAGTTTGTATTCGTGCCGTTACCACTGAAATTTTTAAAATTACATCTTCTAAACATCAAAGCTCAACAAACGATTTATAATGACGTCAACTATAATGACGATGTCCATGATATATGTTTACTGTCACACGAACAAGATTACGCTAAAAGCTAATATATTATATTCCATTTCCTTGTAATCACAGGTTCAATCAATAGACCATATCCATGACCTTGCCAAATATATATTTTTACTGACGTCATAATTATATTATTTTATTATTCTTCTGACTTTTTTGTGAAATTTTGAAAATTTATTGCATGACAAGAGGCTATTAACATTGCTCGATACTGTTACGAGGCTACATATTTTTGACTGTTTATTCGTTGGCGACAGTCTGCAAAAATTGATATAACCATACTATATTTTGCAAGAGGACCAGGATCTCGATTGAAATGGCTGTCTACTCCGACAATACTATCACAATTCTTTACTGGTCTGCCATAATCTCCCAGACAATATCGTCTTCAATAAAGCCCTATATTTAATCAGTGTCCACAGATGAATCTTAAATTATGTACTACAAGTAAACTGTTGTTTTTTTTTCTTCTTTTTTTTCGTCCGGTAGCCATATGGTCTGGCATGCTGCCAAAACGTATCGATCATTTGGCACGGTGCCAGTCAAAGTACAGAAATGAAAACAAATCCTTATAACCGTGACTGGTGTAACTTTCAATTAGGAAATTTGGGGAATATTAGGTTTGGTGTTAATTGAGTCCAAGATCATTGGTGCAGAAACACCAAAATTAAACTGGTTTTAAATGAACAAAGTTTATCGGTCGAAGCGACTTCGTATTTTAAGGCTTCTCTAATTTTCAGAGCCATTCAGAAGGAGGTTGGGTCGAGTTATTTCTTGGAAATGGTCAAAGCAATACGAAACGATATCTCGCCTATTGGGAAATTGTTCCGGAAAATGCTGTACTAATTGGGCATGGCATTGGAACGTGAGCATGTAATCGGAGACGCCTAATAGGGTAAATACGAGCTTGACCTATTTATAAATAAAACAAGCAGAACATTCTATTCAAAAATTTAAGTTCTAAAACTCATCAAAATTTGTCTGCTGTGGTTGTAGAAGTCTCCACAAGCTAAGATAAAATCTTGGCGCTACGTTTCCAAGTTTCTTTCCAAGAACATGATATAAAGGTGAGTAGCAAAATGACTTAATGACAATTTGTTTAATTAAAATGTGTACTGTCTAGCCAGACCTTTTTGCAGACTACAGCGAGATTTATTTTATTGCGCCGGGAAGACAGACTCAGGTTAATTTTATGAATTAAATAGATTAAAGCGATTTATATACGACACAAAGTACTTTTTCATTGTAATGGTTTAAGTTTTAATAAAAATTACGAACTAATTGTAAAGGCTCAATCAAGTCCGATCAGGTTTTCAACTCGAAGAGCAGCTTGCATGACCGTTTTTAGTAGCTATGTTTAGTATCAAATAAAATTAGTAAAATTATTTTCTAAATTTGATCTATTTATTTTATTACAATTTTCTTTTACTTTCGTATTTTTAGGGTTCCGTACCTCAAAAAGAAAAAACGGACCCCTTATCGGATCACTTTGTTGTCCATCTGTCTGTCTGTCTGTCAATACCCTTTATCTCGGGAACGCGTGAAGGTATCAAGTTGAAATTAAAACCATATACTCAGGTCTGCGGTCCCTTGAAGCATGAAAAAATTAAACTTCTGAGTTAACGAAAAAAAAGAAAAGGCCGTTTATGTTGAAAAAAACGTATATTTCGTCACTCTCAAGGGAATCAAAATTCATAGGGTACTTCCCGTTGACCTAGAATCCTGAAATTCGGCATTAAGCAAGGTCACACAAGGTGGCACAAGTATAGGAATAAATCTGATAATTGAAAATTTGTAGTCACGTCACAGCGCTGTCGAAGAGGCTTGCCATTATTATAGTCATTATTCCAGACTAGCTTTTGCCCGAAGCTTTGCCCGCGTACATGCACAAAAAACAGCTTTCTATCGGTGAAAAAATTACAGCAATCGGACCAGTACTTTCAGAGATTACCTCCTACAAACTTTACCTCTTTACAATATTACTAGTGTAGATGAAAGAGGTCTGCTAGACTTAGGGCAGGGACTCCCAAACCTCACCACATCGCGAACCTTAATGTGCCTCTTTCGTTCAGCGGGCACCTGTGGCCTTCATCAGATCATCCGTCCACCTTCTAAAAGGCCTTCCATATTCCGAAAAACTACAATATTTCTGCTCAATTTGTCACCTTCTATTAGTTACATCTTCTTATGTAGTTTTCATGTGTTACGTAGTGACCTACACCGGACATCTAAAACATTTCTACTCCGTTCATGATCAGTTTATTAACATAAATACGGTTTTCACTATCATTACGAGTGACACGTACGAACGCACGTGTCGAACTGGGTATTAATTTAGCACGTGTCATGGAATCTGGCGCGTTGACGGCGAAGTAATGGTGATTGGATCGTCTGGGGATGTGTTTGCATTTCTTAATCTGATCTTAGGTACACAAAAAGGCTAATGAATTGTTTTGGAGACAGTGATTATAGATTACAAATTTGATTTCGTTAAAAAGGTTCTAAGAAGAATGTTCAACGCTAGGTATGTGGAACAGAGACTAGAGTCCCGCAAACCTCCGTTAAAAAGGGAGGATCCTCCGACCAGAAGGGTGTTATGACTGGTGGGCAACTGCCCTGGTGACCCCCACGTGATCTGAACACGCAACCTTCTGATCACGTCGGGGTCACCAGTTTGGAGGTATGCGAAACAGAGTGTAAAGTCCCGCAAACCTCAGTTGAAAAGGGAGGATCCACAACAACAACGGAGCTTATGCTGAGGTACGAATCTTTTTGGCCTCGCACATGTCTTTAATTTTTCTTTTTAAATGTTGTGTCTATTGTATATTTTGTTTCTATTTTAAGTAAGGTACTCACTAAAGATTAGTTATAATTTTTTTTTTATAATCTGTTGTTTGTTCTCACTCGCGAATCACAAGTTAGTGTTTTTTTCCTTTCTTTTTTTCTGTAATATACTCATAGCTTGTTAGACTATTAACAACGTACAATTATGCAGCGATTCATATCCTACAACAAATTCACAAAAAAACTGATGTCTGTGCTGATATCTCTACCCAACCTCACAGACGGAAGCCATTGGACATTTTATATCGCTCGATACGCTATTTCTATTCCGACTAGATTTACTCAAACACATCTATAAGTGTCAGTGGAGTATAGGATGTTTTTTTATTGTCATTGCTACTGACACGATGTGCGCATGTGTCTCTAAGTGGAACACAAAATTCTAAACTATTTCAATTCTATGATATTGCTTGTGTATTCTTGTAAATGTCAATGATATTATTAGTAGTACTTTTTTTTGTAAATGATTTTTATGGGTTATTGTATTAGTACAGCTTTTTTCAAATAGGGTTCGTGAACCCTTGGGGGTTCGTCAATTTATGCTGGCTGCAAAGTGCGTGCAACACGCAGTATTGCTGAACACAGTAATGCACTTGATGTACATTTTAGAACAGAGTTTCTCAAAGTGGGGTCCACGAACCCTTGGGGTTTCGTCAATTAATGGCAGACAAGATTTTCGTTAAGGCGGCTGAATGGCTGAAGAACGCGTGTGACACGCATTATGGCCAAACACGGTAATATACTTGATGTTGTTCTCAATTCCATTTTTATCGGGAGAGGGGAGAGGTTGAAGGTTAGCAGTCGTTTAGAAACTTTAACAAGGGCACGTGGGGCCAGAAGTTTGAGATACTTTGTATTAACAATGAAAGTGGTTATTCAATTGTAACGATGACTAATTGTAGATCTTTAATGTTTTAATAAATAATTTTTCTTTAATATACATACAAACTTAGCTAAAATTCCAGAGAGCAATTAATAGAAATACTGTTAGTTTCTAATACTTCGTATAATGGTTGGTGTGAGTTATAATGGACAGCTGTGGCGACCTAAATTCGACAGACAATGTGTGTCTGCTGCGCGAGATAAGGTAAGCGAAGAGACAAATTTAATTATACTTCAGGTACGTCAAACAAAGATCGAGGTGCTACTAATTTCCTCTCCTAATGGCTTGCAATAAAGATTCTTCAAAACCATCCTCTTCAAGACCATCTTCTCCAAAATGATTGACAGCAGTTAATTATACAGTCCTCTACTTTTGTATATGCATAAAAATACATTATTTTTAGTATAATCTATATGTGAATAGTTTGTTCAAAATGAGTAACTGGAATCGATTGATTCCAATCATTTTTACAACATGTAATATTTTGTCCCAAAAATATTTAATTAAGGTCACAAATTGGACACCACCGACACTAAGTACAACACAGGTCACGGCAGGTCATAGCGGGTATTAGGCACCAGCGCACAGCTGGGTGCGGGAGGAAAACAATTCCTTAGTCGCTCGGACCGCCCGGTGACCATGAATTTGTGCGGACAACCAGGTAACATAACAAGCATATAACTTTTTGATTTTTCATGATATAGTTATGAAATTTTATACATAAGTTCTTAACATAAAAATACTAGACACGTGTGTCGGGTTTCGCATATACTAAAACTATGTTGTATATTGAATTCCAAAATAACACCAGATAAATTCCAGCTCGTTTCACATTTTGAGACGAAACGTGCGTGATTAGGTCACGCGTTTTTTTATCATAATATATTATGTATATTTTTTTCTAGATTTTACGCCTATGTTATCACACTAGGCACTATAAAGGCGAAATTTTGTGAGTGTATGTTTGTTACTTCTTCACGCTCAAATAGCTGAACGGATTTCGATTTATCTGGGTACACGGGTAGACCATATTCTACACGTAACATAATTTTTGTCCAAGGAGTTTGTTTCCTTGGGATATTTTTTTATTATCACACGGGCAAAGAGCAGTGGTGGCCGAGTGGTAACGGCCCCGACTTACGAGTTATAGGTCGCGGGTTCAAACCCAGCCAGGCGCATTACTTTGTATAATTTATTTCATCACCACTGCTCTCAAAACGGTGAAGGAAAACATCGTGAGGAAACCGGCATGTCCTAGAACCAAAAATTCGAAGACATGTGACATTCACCAATCCGCACTGGGCCCGCATGGTGGATTACAGTCCATTCCTTCTCCTAGAGAGAGGGCCTGAGTCCCAGTAGTGGAAACATTGAGTCAACCTGAGTCCCAGCTCCACTACTAGATAAAAAAGCTGATTATGCTATGCTACACGGGCAAAGCCGCTGACAACAGCTAGTTATTTATAAACGCTGGCAATAACCGAAGAAACCTTCCCTCAAGGTGAATCGATGACCTGATGAGAGACGCGGGAACTTGACGGATGCGAGACGCACAGGACCGGTCATTGTGGGACTTGTAGAAGACCTATGTCTAGCAGTGAACGGTCTTTCAGCTGACAACGATGAACAGAATGAACGCTCTAAAATAGACATCGTTTCCAACCATCAGCAGAGATAAACGAATACAAAATTAAAACATTTGATTGCTACTGAAGTTGACACGGTGTCTGTATGTTGCTAGCAACATAAAACCAATTTAAATTGGGCAATTGACAACAAAGAATCCGTTAACCTTTTAAATTTAATTTAATTCTACGTTTTGTCAACGATTAATTTTGACCTATTTTTACAACTCTTCGTTTCCTCTGGTTAAGAGGCAGTTCTAAATATATTCCCCTTAACTATTTGTAAATATATTATGGCAGTCATGATCCAGATTTTGTAAGCACAGGCTAATAATTTCATGATGATTATAATTTTTCTTTCTGCTTTTAGAAAGTTGGCACCGTTGGCGCAGTGGTTGAGAAATTGTATGCTGTACTGCGGGTCGCAGGTTCGATTCCCGCACGTAACAAATATTTGTATGGCCTACAGATAGATGTTCCGGGTTTGAGTGTCTTGTATATGAGAGTTTACATGTTTGTGAACGCAACCACGGTTTTTTTTTTCGGCGGGATTGTCATCCAATGATATCCCTCGCCCTTGGGCGGTGCGGGAGGGCGTGTCAGACTTTTACTGACTAAAAAAACACTTCTGGTCCTTCGTTGCCTTTGATACGAGGGCCGAGTCTTCCCTGCTTATGAAAGCAGAACCTTGGCCCCAGTAGTACGCACCCACGGTACAGCTGTAATTCCTAGTGTGGAAAATGTTTCACTGAAAAAAAGTGACAGAAAAAGTGGGCTTTGATCTTTGACTTTCCTCAAATATGGCATAGCTTCATAAGAGATAACGCTTGAATAGTCAGCAGAACATCTTAGGCTCATAAACAGTAGGTTCAAAATACCTTGAGTTTCTATGCGTTCGGTGTAAGGAGATAGTTACTCGAGGGGTTAAGATTGAATTGCACTAAATAACTTTAACGAAAGGCAAAAGCCGAAAGGTTCTGGAGTAGTGACTGCGTACCGGAAGACTGACGGTCATTCTGCTGACATTTGGGGAGGCCTGTGTCCAGCTTTGGACGTCTTACAGCTGAAATGATGATGATTCGTCGTTTTTCTATGTCGGAAACCTTCGTACGTCTTCGGATCTCGTTATTATTATTTAATCTAGGTCTATTTATTCCAGATTCATTCATGAAAACTCTTGTTTTGCATAACAAAGTAGTTGACATTAATTTCCTTGTGAAGCACTTGGTTGAGACATAAATTAATTTTGTAAGTCAAAACTGCTGCGTAGAAACTTGCACAATCTTATTATGTTGTACACACACATACGTAACTGTCATGAAATTATGCTAATTTTTAGGGTTCCGTACCACAAAAGGAAAAACGGAACCCTTATAGGATCACCTTGTTGTCCGACTGTTTGTCTGTTAAGTCCTTTTTTCTCGGGAACGCGTCGAGGTATCAAGTTGAAATTAAAACCATGTACTCAAGTCTGGGGTTCCTTGAAGCTATGAAAAAAACAAACTTCCGAGTTAACGAAAACAAAAAAATATACGGTTATTTATATCGCAAAAAACGTATATTTCGACACTCTCAAGGGAATCAAAATTCATAGGGTTCTTCCCGTTGACCTAAAATCCTGAAATTTGGCATGAAGCAAGGTCTCATAGCATTAGTATATAAAAAAAACCTGAAAACTGTAAATTTGTAGTTAGGTCACAAAAAAAAGTCTTATTTTTTACGATTCGGAAAAAAAAAGATTTTTTTTTCTTCGTAACTCAATTCGGGAAGTGAACTGAGGAACATAGATGTAATTAAAGTCCGTAAAAGTCTGACACGCTCTTCCACTCAGCCTTAGAGCGTGAGGAGTCATTAGATGATCTAGACCTTAAAAAAAGTCTAGTGATACAGGAGAAGAGTAAAATTTATTCATATCGAAAATAAATTATGCATACAAACAACTATCGCTTTTATAAAATTTATTTGAAGTTGTTCTGTCTAAAATATGCAGAGCATGAATCGAATAGAATGAATACAGAAAATTTTAGTACCTTCTGTCGTATATCGAGTTCGATATCTTACGTCGATATGCAGACTTTGAAATATACTGATAGATTCCTATATTTTATTACTCGTTGCGAAGTGCAGGCTATCAATTTTAGAACGTTTTACGACTTTAATAATGTTTTTATATGAAATGCAACCGTTTTATTTGCTTCGTACATGTTAGCAACCAATTATCTTCGTCTAACTATCATTTACGACAAATGTAATAAAGATGTCATATTTTTTTTCATAAATTTTCACGACGTTAGTGCCAAATTCTCGTGTTTGCGGCATAAAATCTCAAACTTCAACACTAAGACACATGTGTTACGTGCCAAACGATCATTCTCCATGGTCTGCTTATCCACGCATCCGACTCCGGTTAGGAAGCAATCACCAAGCGGAAATGACGTCACAAATTAAAGAATTACAGCGTCAAATTCTGTAAGTTTATTGAGTTGTCAGTATTTTTAGGTCAAATAAAACAGTAATAAAACACCACAGACAAACAAAATTATTACGTCAATCAAAAACTAAGGAACGTCTTTACGAGTTTCCGTACTAAAAAAAAAGATGAGAAAAAATTACAATGACACGATGTTTCAGAGCGATCATTAAAAAATAGAAATACACTTTGATGAAGGAAACAACAGCTGTAAGTAATAAATTCTCTGGAGACAATGTTCCATGAATGTCTGGGACTGCTAAACTAATTAATGACGACTAATCTATTTTTATTTCGTGCTGGGACCCAGTTTTTTGCATTAAAGGGGCGAACGAGTAAAACACCTTCATAAATTAAATTATCTTTCTTTGGTATAAGTTAGACGCTGAAGCGAAATATGAAAATGTTTTTAATCATGTGGTATTACGGGAAATTAATGTTTGTCTTGGTATGGTCATGTAAAGAGGAGAGATGTAACGCATGTTACTAAAAAAGTTATGAATATATTATTGTGGCTGGCTTAGTAAATTAAAAGGCAATGTACATTTTTAGAGGCAAATACTGCTTTTAAAAAGAATCTGTTTAATTAGCACCGATTATAAATTTCCTAATAATTTAGTGTATGTTTATCGCTATGTACTCTTGAGTTTAAGGATCTGGTCAAACTGAATCTCAATCAGAATCCAGAATTTTTGAAACATTTACATAAAAGTCTTAGATTTATTACAATAATATGGGCGTGTTTTGCCGTGAAGATGTACAAATATTGAAAAAAAAAATATTAAAAATTTAATAAAAAAAGAAGTAACAGAAAAATAAACCAAAATAAAACTCTTACAAGTTCAAAAAGAACTATTTTATCCCAGCGATTGAATTCAATAACATAACATACGAAAATGTCTAATCAAGCGCAAATAGACACGTGACTTCCTAATTATCAAGACATACTGCAGAATTGAATTCCGTGCGGGTTTCACCTGTGTTATACAAGTCCTTAATTCACTCTCCGCGTTTAATACAAGTGTCATTCTTTGACATCTTACTGCTTTCAAAGAGGATGGCACCCAGATCTACGTTACAAATTCCGTCGAAGTTAATTTTGACAGTAACAAAGCAAAGATTATTGAAATTAATCATCTGTTATTAGATATTATGGCAAACGATCAAGAGGCCGTAGCCCAAAAAGATGGGCAGATCAGGTTCTCTCCACACTGGACACCCAATTAAACGTCGCACTTCATGACGCTAAGAACCGTTACAGATGGCGAAATACCATTAGCAAGAAGCTAACCCAACAGAAACTTCACGACCCTCAGTAATGAAGAATACGATTTGAGACGGAGGAGATTAAATATTAACTATAAATACTATTATACTAAACCTAACAATGTACATATAATACAAATACACAAAATACGCTCAGGCGTTGAAGTACTCCTCCACATCGCTATCATTTGTATTAGTAGTATCTTTTGATGAGGCCCATTCTAAGTGATGAAGTGTTTCGAAGCCATATGTCATCACTGGCAACACGCACTAGTCATAGACTTTCGGAGGTATCACCTGTAATTAATATCATATCACAAGTCTACATATCATTGGGCACGCCATAATTATGGCGATAAGTCCTGTCTTTGAGGCATGGTTGGAAAGACCTCACGGCGTCCTCACCTTCCGCATGACGCAGGTTCTCACCAAACACGGGAAGTTCGGGAAGTTCCTGCACCGGATTCGTGCGGAAGCGACGTCCGGGTGTCGCCACTGTGAGGACCGCCCGAAGGACACGGTAGAGCATACGGTGGAGGTGTGCCCCGCTTGGGCAGAGCAACGCCGTGTCCTCGTGGGGGCGATCGGCGGCGGCGATCTCTCGCGTCGGGCCTTGGTACAGGCCATGTTCCGGAGCGAGGAGGAATGGAAGGCGGTCACTTCCTTCTGCGAAGCAGTAATGCTAGCAAAGGAGGCGGCCGATCGCGTGAGGCAATGGTCCTCACGCCCAAACCGGCGCCGGGATTCCGGTACTGATTTCCGGCCACCGTAGGCGCAGGCTTGCGGACGGCGAGCAATGGGTAGCCCGCCGTCCAACCGTCCGGTAACCGTCCGGACTGAGCCCAAGTCGTCGACGGCGCGTATTGTTCCACGCGCGCCTCAGGGAGATGTCAGCAAATCGTAGGGGCCGAAGGGTCGAAGCCTACTAGAGCCATGGGTAGTGTGAAAACGAAACCCGGGGCCCTGGGACGAAGGCAACGAAGGAACACGAGTGGGATATTAGTCAGTAAAAGTCTGACACTATCTACCGCCCCGCCCAAGGGCGGGGGATGTCATAAGATGATTTTCCCACCGAAAAAAAAAACCATCATGTAGGTAAAACTTTAGTCTTGTTAAAAGACGTCATAGTTTGTCATCAGCTATAACTGTAGTTCTTTTTATCGTTATTGGTGACGTTATTTTAACTGCTGCCTAAATAAGTATAACCAGTAGTGTACATAACAAGAGATTTGACGGCTGACGAGACGTTGGTTATCGTTAAAGTTAGTTGGTGCAACCCAGTCCGTGCAGCATCCCGCGCGGGTTTGGCCTCAGTTATACCAATCCCTTATTTATACTCTTTTGACTGGCCTGTTGGTCTAGTGGTTAGTGGCTCTGACCACAATGCCGAAGGTCGTGGATTCAATTCCCACCCAGGACAAATATTTGTGTGATGAGCATGATCATTTGTTCTGTGTCTGGGTGTAATTTATTTGTCTATAATATATATGTATTTAGAATTATTTCAGTATTTTTATCAGTTGTCTAGTACTCATAACACAAGCTCTGCTTAGCTTGGGACTAGACGGCGTTATGTGATAGTTGTGTGAATATATTATATATTACTGTCTTCGTTTAATACAAGGTTAATTTTTTGATATCTTCCCGCTTTGAGTTCGTAACTTAACCCATCGATTACATTACAAAATACCCCTAAAGAAAACACAAGAAAGTTCGCTTTCAAAGCTTATTACCGCAGAGTTTTCTAATTACTGCAAGATTTTTTTTACCATCGGTAAATATTCGCTTATTAAGTATTTTAGAGGAACTGGAGCAAATTTTGAAGTTAATTAAATGAGACGCTACCTTCCTTTCTCCTGTTAAAATAATAATTAATAGTCTCGTTTTGAAGTTATCTTTATTTTCGAAAGGTTACTGATTGTGCCTGAAAAATGTAAGATAAGCTTTTTTATGGAAATTCAACTCATTGACCGTTTTCCAGGCTCCAATTGTTTGCAATCAAATTAATAAACCTCTTGTCCGCAATTCTAGTTTTCAAATTAACCTGCCTAGCTTTTTCTTTGCTCGGCTTTCAGTTAAACCGAATGCACGAATTTTACATGGAGTGATTGTCTATCTGACCACCGCCTAGATTTTTAGTTTTTTCTTTTATTTATAATTATTTATTTTATAAAGATAATTGGGTACACATACCCCTTGGCAACACCTGTGTCACACTTTCTGGCTTTTGACTATCAGTCATCATTCATTTCAGCCGATAGACGTCCACTGCAGGACGTCCTCCCTCAAATGTCACCACAATGAACGGTCGGCGCATCTCGCATGCATCGGACTCCCGCAACCTTCACTAGGTCATCGGTCCACCTTGTAGGGGGTCTTCCAATACTGCGTCTTCCGGTACGTGGCCGCCACTCCAGAACTTTTTGGCCCCAGCGCCATCTATTCTGCGAACAATGTGCCCTGCCCATTGCCACTTATATTTGGCGATTCTTCGTGCTATGTCGGCAACCTTAGTTCTCCTGTGCGGATATCTTCTTTTTTTTATTAAAAAAATAAATAGATAATTTGGTAACACAATACACACCCCTTGGCAATAACTGAGTCAGACTTTTTGGCTTCTGACTATCAGTAACGGCTGTCAAAGAGCTACAAATAACAGCCGGGACCAACCAATTGGATACGACAGCCAATTAGAATGATTTCTTTATTTTCTGTCTTAACATACCTAGATTCCTGCGTGCCTCGGAAAGTATAATATTAAACCGTTGGTTTCAGCTGTCATCCGTAGATCTTTGACAGTGATTACGGACTGTCAAAGATCATCTACCAGGAAATCTGACAATGGTTTTGCTTTCTTTGAGCCAATTCTTGGGTTGTGGTGGTCAGAAGCTTCGTGCAAAATTTCATGTTCCTAGTCCCAGTAGTTTCGTATGTGTGTTGA
Organism: Mythimna pallens; assembly: GCA_961205895.1. Taxonomy (NCBI): domain Eukaryota; kingdom Metazoa; phylum Arthropoda; class Insecta; order Lepidoptera; family Noctuidae; genus Mythimna; species Mythimna pallens. Next base: position 5,096,751 of record OY540830.1, read on the forward strand.
TATGTCAATCAGCCAGTTTCTCCTTTTATATTTATGGATAAAATAAGTGGTCGAAGTACTCCTCCACATCACTATCATCCAGAAATGTGCCCAGAAGGCTGGCAGCATTGCCACGTTGAATGGCAGTGCTGATTCTTTGGGCGACGAACGAGCCAGCTCTCTGGTCACGCAAAGTGTCGATCACATGTCGATCGAACTTCGACGCCTGAGTGTATATTGTGTGTGTGTATTGTATTTGTATTATATGTCCAGTCAGGGATCAAAAGTGCAGTTGCACTCTATCAATGCTAAAGTGTCTAAAATTTCCTTATTGTAGAAGTTCAATAGTCCACAACTAGTTTAATCAATGCTTTAGAATTTTAGACCGTTTAACATTGGTAAGGTTTTTTTTTTTCGGGTGAGAAAATCATCTAATGACATCCCCCGCGACTTTTACGGACTAAAAACCCACTCCTGTTCCTTCGTTGGCTTTCGTACCAGGGCCGAGTCTTCCTTTCAGAGTCAGACCCTTGGCCCCAGTAGGCTTCGATCCTGCTGGGCCCCTACAGTTGCAACATTGGTAAGGTGGAACTGCACTTTTGACCCCTGACTGTACATAGTTAGGCTTAGTATAATAGTATTTATAGTTAATATTTAAGTCCCCACTATGACTATCCAAAAAAATATTTATCTAACATTTGAAATCACAAAAAAATTAGTTGTAGTATAATTTTATCACAGGAAAACTACCAACTCAATTTTATGTCCAGAAATCCACGTTGTTAAACACTTACCTTTAATCCAAAGCTGTTTATAATGACTATATCACTTTGAAAGCCGTTTTATGAAGCCAACACCCGTTTCAAATTAAAACCGTTCTTAATTATTTTTCAGTTGCTACTCACTGCTTTCAGCCGTCCAGACTAGACTTTTGAAAAACTGGAGCTTACCTGCAAAAAAGTAAAAAATGGAATATTAATGAAGAACAGAGTGCATAAAATAAAGAAGATTTTAAAATCGTAGTAGCTTTTTTTTTTTATTCGGTATAAACCAGTGCTTGACTGCGATCCTACCTGATGGTAAGCAGTGATGCAATCGTTAGCTTAAAAGTCCTAATCGTAGATTGTGAGTGGTTGGAAAATTTAACAGACCAACTGTTAAATTTTTAGGGTTCCGTACCTCAAAGGGAAAAAACGGAACCCGTACAGGATCACATTGTTGTCTGTCTGTCAAGACCCATTATCTCGGGAACGCGTGGACGTATCGAATTCAAATTAAAACCACATACTTACGTCTGCGGTCCCTTGAAGCTGTGAAAAATCTGAAAATAATAAACTTCTAAGTTAACGGAAAAAAATATGGCCGTTTATGTCGCAAAAAACGTATATTTTGACACTCAAGGGAACCAATATTCTAGAGTACTTCCCGTTGACCCAGAATCCTGAAATTTTGAATAACACAAGTATCAAGACTCCAATCAGGAATTGAACTCTTTACATAGGTAAGTTTGTATGTAACCCTCAGGGCGCAAGTCCGCTTCGCACTTGCCCAGTTTTACCACCAGAGTCGCTCGTACCACACTGAGATACTGTCTTAGTGTGTATGGTGACTAGTTTAGCTTACGGACACCATGTCGGTGCAACTGGTCGCGCCGCCATGGTGTCTCGGTGAAATATAGCCCTTAGACCATGCGGGAATGAACCCGTGACACGCAATGCAGCAGCCAATCGGTGAACCACTGCGCAAATCATGCCAACAAAATTGTAAAAATGTTAGTAAATTAAAAAAAATCGTTATAAACTTAAACACAGCAACGCTTATTGACGTCACTACTTCCCTGGACAAACTTCTCCACAAAAAGCTGTGGTAAAGCTAGTGACTGAAACACTTAAGCAGGTGGCCCATCTTATAGTAAGTAACGGTTTTTTTTTGGTGGGAAAATCATCTTATGACATCCCCCGCACTTGGGCGGAGCGGGAGATAGTGTCAGACTTTTACTGACGTAAAACCCACTCCTTCGTTGGCTTTCGTACCAGGGCCGAGTCTTCCTTTCAGAATCAGACCCTTGGCCCCGGTAGGCTTCGACTCTGCTGAGCCCCTACAGTAACGGTCACGTTTTCCAAAAACATCAAACATTGCTATTATAAAGACAAAACTGAAATATCCTATATGCCTGTTAGTTCACCTAGATACACTAGTTATTATATACTTACTCGTACATATTATTATACCAGCGCTGCATTATTTAATTTTTCGTTTTAAATATCACAGTATAATGCTAAGATTGGAGGGAAGGCTTTTTGTCCTCAGACAAGTCTTATTTTTTAGTGTTGTATTAAAATTTGTATTCTTTTTACTTTCTTTTAATTTTATTGTTGTTTTTCCTGTGCGAGTTACAAATAAATGATTTCTTTCTTTCTTTCAAAACACAGTAAAGTTACGAAATAACGCAGTACTTCCCCGGACGAGCTCTTTTACAAAGAGCTCTATTCCTGTTGAACTTAAATTAACCCACAGGTTGGACCCCTGCCCGATACAATACGAATAGACTCGCTCTCTCACAGAACACGCCTATCTTTATAAAGAGTGCCAACTATCGTAATTCAACAGCGTTCTATTGACCGAGACTAATCGCTGGTATGTTTGGAAATTGGCCCACGTATACATCCGGCAAAGAAGACTGAATATCGGGGATTAAGAGCTCATGCTGTAGATAAACTGGGCTTGCATGTTTATATTTCTGTATCATGACATATAGCTCTATAGCGTGCCCTCATCAGAAATCTTAAAATCACCCAAAGGATAAAAGGGCTATGCTCTTAAGTGGCATGGTAGGTACATTGCTCGCAGAACAGATGGTCGATGGAGCTGAAAGGTTCTGGAGTAGCGACCACGCTCCGGAAGACGCAGCGTTGGAAGGCCTCCTACAAGGTGGACCGACGACCTGGTGAGGATTGCGGTAATCCGATGGATGCGATATGCACAGGACTGTTCGTTCGTGACACTTGGGGAAGGCCTATGTCCAGCAGTGGACTTCTTCCGGCTGAAATAATGATGATTAGGATGATTGCTAATATAATTAAAAACAAAGAGGTAGACCACTACAGAAATGGAAAGACGAAATAAAAAGAATTGCGGGAAGTGGGCGGATGGCTAAAGCTACAGATAAAGACAAACAAAAAATCTTGGAGGAAGCTTTTACTCAAGATTGAGATCCCAAGTCGACGACAGCGCGTAGTTTTCCACGCGCGCCTCAAAGAAATGTCAACAAAACCGTAGGGGCCCGTCAGGGTCAAAGCTCTGAAAGGAAAACTCGGGGTCCTGCCCCCCTAGCCAAGTTACAACCGTTTCGTTTCGATTCTCTTCTACGCTTCCTATTCCTTTGTTCTGACCACGTGACTGAGCGTTGAGATGACGTCATAACAAAGGAATCGAAGGTGTGGCCGACTCGAGGTGATTGACGAAAAGAGAATAGAAGCGAAACAGTTGTAACTTGGCTAGGGGGGCTGGAACGTAAGGTAACGAACGCTCCGCTCCGCCCTATAGCGCGAGAAATCATTGGTAATTTCTCACCTAATAAAAAAGTCAAGAATGAGATCCATGATTTAAAAAATTAAATTATATAAATAATAATAACAAGTTAGGATACGTTAATTATGTTAGATAAGTGTATTTTAAGAAATGTATACTCGTTTGACCAATAAAAGTTATACTAATATTTGCTAAAAACTGTGCGTTCAGACAATCTACAAAGATTTTTTTATTGGTTCTTGGAGGCTCATACGGTAGGGCTCCAGCAGGGCTGCGGGATTGTTTGCAAAGGATAGAATGCAGTTAAACACCATCCTCACGATTACTATTATGATTTGCTGTAGTAAAGTTGTCTTAATCTATATGAGAAAATTTCACTACAGATGTTCATAGTAAGTGATCACCGGACTAATGTGGGCTTTAAAGACAGATACTGATCGCGGTTTATTGTTATGAGTTACCAAAAAACCGGACAAGTGCGAGTTGGACTCGCGCACTGAGGGTTTCGTACAAACTTACCTATGAAAACAGTTCAATTCCCGAATTGAGTTACGAAGATTTTTCAGAATCGCGAAAGTTTTTTTTTTTTTGTGACGTTATTACAAATTTAGAGTTTTCAGAATTATTCCTTTATTTGTGCTATGTGACCTTGCTTCATGCCAAATTTCAAGATTCTAGGTCAACGAGAAGTTGAAGAACCCTATGAATGTTGATTTCCTAGAGAGTGTCGAAACATACGTTTTTTGAGACATAAACGGCCGTATCTTTTTTGTTCGTTAACACAGAAGTTTGATTTTTTTAAAGCTTCATGGGACCGCAGGCCTGAGTATATAGTTTAAATTTCAACTCGATAGCTACACGCGTTCCCGAGACAAGGGGTCTTGATAGACAGACAGAAAGACGGACAACAAAGTGATCCTATAAGGGTTCGAAGGGCGTTTTTTTCTTTAGAGGTACAATACCCTAGAAATGGATGCTTTTTCTGTCATCCATAAGCCCCATCGACATTGAAGATCTATTATTAGCCGAAAGCCAAACATAGCCACTAGATTCGAACGCCAGTTCACTTTGAGCAGCAACACGACCCCTTGTCTGTCGTTAATCTGAGCTGCTTCGTGACTCAAACAGTTGCTATGCTAAAAATTCCAATCGTTAATACAGCTTGCATTGATTGGCTGGTCTCTAGCTACGCCCATCGAAGGTGTATTGTTGACACGCCCACACAAGAGCAATGCTGTAGCGTCTTTGGCCACAATCCAACATGTCTGCCCCAGGTTGATGGCTAAACACGTAACACAATGGACGTGGATTAATAATGGATTCTGTCACGTGATTGTGTTGGCAACACTTCGATGTGCTGGCGCTTTGGAGATGTGCAGTTTAAATTGGGGTTGGCTTTCCTTGGATGAGGTGTGGCTGGGATTTCATGTCACATTTGTGAGGTTTCAGGCAATTATTTATGTACACACAAATACTTAAAATCGAAAAGAATACAGATTGAAGAGTATAATGGTGTTGCTTATTTAAAACGAAATTTACAGCAGACCTGCGACAGGGGTATTGAACGAGAGATCATGAGAAATATCAGCCAATTACAGGGCATGTATTTTTTTTAATACCATGGGTGGCTAATATACAGGCAGCCTACCTTCACAGTATAGATATGGAACAGTAAGGAAACTACGTACAAATTTTCGAAACGGCACACTCACACAAACATACGTATCAACGAGACTCTTAAGTGTTTCTTGCTACTGACAGCACCGCGAGACACGCTTAAGAGTCTTGTCAATGCGTATGTTTGTGTGAGTGTGTCGTTTCGAACATTTGTACGTAGTTTCCGTACTGTTGTTGTGTCCATAATTATACTGTGCTACCTTGGCGATTCAGAATCGAGTCTGAATCTCAATTTACTTTAGGACAATAGATGCCAACCTGTGGTCCGCGGGCCACTGGTGTTAGAATTGTCATTTATTGAAACAATTTATAAAATTTAAATACAATCACGTTTATAAATAAATCTAATGTCAAATTACTTTTGATTTTAAAGAATAAGTGTGCTTAATTCAATTTAAAATAATCTAAGGCACTCTTATTCTTTTAGCATACAAATTTTTATTTTCATTAGGTGCTTAATGGTTTTTTTCTAGACTTCTGATTCCTGTTAATAACAAAAAAAACTAAAGACCTCGGTCAAAAAAAGATTGCGAACCTCTGCATTAGGGTTTAACAGCTTAGCTTTTTTATAATGAAAAGGCTCGCGTATGACCACTACCTCACCTGATGGTAAGCGATGATGTGGCCGACAATGGAGCACTCTTGCCTATAAGCAATCTATTCACTCTTGATTTAAAAATCCCTAGGTTGTAGTTATCAGAAAACACAGTAGGAATGAACTGAATTATTACAGGATATACATACCTATAATATAAAATTCCACAACTATCACACAACGCCGTCAAGTCCCAAGCTAAGCAGAGCTTGTGTTATGGGTACTAGACAACTGATAAACATACTTATATATTTCTAAATACATACATATATAGATAAATTACACCCAGACACAGAACAAATGATCGTGTTCATCACACAAACATTTGTCCTGGGTGGGAATCGAACCCACGACCTCCGGCATAGCAGTCAGGGCCACTAACCACTAGACTAACAGGCCAGTCTCAAACCTATGTATCTTTCTATGAAATAGGGCAGCAATTAGACTAACGGCTAATCGAATATTATATTTTTAATCGGAACTGAACTACGCTCGGTTCGCATTATAAATAGTGAACAGGTGACATTCTAAAGATAATATTATTATTTTTGCTGTCAAGTCATTGTCCAATCACGACTCATTTTAGCAACTAAAATGGCTCAACTACAAAAAGAATTAAGACCATGACAGACATCTTCATCACAATCGTCATTCCTCAAAAATTTTACAAGAACGTTCAAAAGCAAGTGTCAACAACCTATCAATTGTTAAACACACCATTCAAATCCCGACCTTATCACTTTTCACTAAGATTAACAATTAATTGGGAAGCGATGACAGACTGATCTTGAATTTGAGGCACGCAAATTTTAATTCTATTGCTTGTTAATACGATTTATAATTCTTCATTTCTGTTAATAGAGCGATGCTTTATCATGTCAAACAATTCTCGACGTTAAAATTTTCTGATAAAGTTCAAAATTCCTTGTGTTTTCTAAGAGACTGTTGACCAAGCCAGGTTGACAGTAGCTGGCCTGTCGCCAGATTCTCACCTGTTGCTTTGGATGTTCTCGCGACAGGACCCAGGAAACGTTGATAATCACTTGTTATTAGTCAAGACTTTATCAGTGCTGATGCTTTATGAGTATTTTGGTTGCTGTGGATACAAATAAAACACGAGGAAACTGTTTGTCGGAGATACGACTGAGCGGTTTTGTTAGACGATATAGTTACATTGATTACTGTTGAATAAACATACTAGATAAGCTTATGAGGCTCCTTTTTCACTCGCCTATCGTCAATATCGAACACGGTTTCAAAGCTTGTTACCTCATCTAACGCAATCCAACGCGATGTTTGACGAAGAGGTAACGCGAAAAAAAGAGATAACGCCTATAGCATTTGGTAATTCCACGATTTTCTCGAATATTTCACAAAACTTGTTCCAGGGAATACGTGTTTCTTTTTAACTTAAAAATTATTGTCATTCAGAATCTTGATTAAATTTGCAAGACTTCTCATTGTTATAATTTTTTGACTTTTTTAATTTTTGAGTATATTATGAAGAGTCAAAGTTCATGCAAAATAGCAGATTTTCAGAGGTCTTTACTGGATTAGTTTCACGCAAATATACAAATTGATTTCAATAAAGGCCTAGATAATATCTACAAGATATACTGTGTTTCCAAAATATCTAATGAAAAATGTGTATTTAAGTCATAATCGCGTAAGAGCGGTTGTATGAAAAACAGTAAAAGTGTATGTCGAGTTGCATCCCCTTAAGGTCGATATGGCTATAATTGTTGTGTAAATATCTAGGACTATACTGAAAGACAGAGGTAGAAGCAATTTCTGCGTTTTATATATGAGGACTATATTTAGAAACCAAACAGCAATTTTCCGTAATTACTGCAGTCTTAATAAGCTGCCAATGAAAATTAAGTCAAGTCAAGTCAAGTCAAATTTTTTTTATTTCACATAGGCCTACATGGGCACTTATAAAACGTCAGAAGCTAGTGCACGGTTCCAAATTGGTCGTTTCCTATGGAGAAGAACCGGCAAGAAACTCCATAAGAAAATTTAAACTAGAAACAAGTGCACTTTTTTTTGTGATGGGCTATATGGGAACCTTATTCTAGTAGGGCTTGGTTTCCGGGATGTGTACTCGAAGTAATCAAAGCACACGTCGCAATAATAATTTATATTTCTTTTAACTTTCAAAGAATTACTTTACCACCAAAAAACACTTCACTATTAAAACAATTCTTATTCTATCAATTTCAAAACTTATGCTAAATATGTAAATTCCTTAAAAAAACATTTATCTAGCGAGTCCATTACCTAATAAGAAAAATAACTCATGCGATCTTCTTCGATATCACATATCACGAAATAACGTCTCTTGCTCTGGGTGGAGCCTGAGGGAATATCACACTTTTACTGACTAAAATCCACCCGTGTTCCTTCGGTTACCTAGCGGTGACCCTTTTGAACAATGCCACTGTTTTTGTAACGCTAAGGGTGTTTTAAATATCATCTCGCACGCGAGACCACCACAAATGTCCATTTGTCGAAGCCCACTGGGGCCACGGGTAGTGTGAAAGTGAAGCCCGGGGCCCCGGGATGAAGGCAAAGAGGGAACAGGAGTGGGGTTTTAGTCAGTAAAAGTCTGACACTATCTCTCGCTCCACCCAAGAGCGGGATTTGTCATTGGATGATTTTCCCACCTTAAAAAAAAAAAAAAATGTCCATTTCAAACAAGTATTTCTGAAAAGGAAACCCGTAGTCCTAGAACGCAAAGGGCAGCTAAAAGGCATAGGTGTGGTTTTAGTCAGTAAAAGTCAGACACGTCCTCACGCTCCGATCAGAGCGAGAGATGTCATTGAATGATTTCCAACCTTTAAAAAATTCTTACTTCTTACTCTAAAGATCCAGTATTAACAAAGCATTACAAAATATATGAAAAAACATTGAAAAGTGTTATCAAAAAATCTAAAAAGTTACAATATATTAGGGAAATTAAAAATTCGTCAAATAAAACTAAGTCAATGTGGAGAATAATTAAAGAACGTACCAATAAAAACCAGTATAAAACTAAAGAAAATATTGCATTGCTGATCCACAATAAACTTACGTCCGACCCAAATCAAGTTTCTAATATTTTCAATGAATTTTTCGCATCGGTAGGACAAACAAAACAGGGTGACTCAGAACCGCGCGGCCGACCCGTGCTCCGACCTACTGATAACACTATGTTTCTTTATCCACCCACACCGCAAGAAATAAAAAATATTATTATGAATCTTAAAAGTAAACATAGTCACGGAATAGACGAACTTCCTCCTATATTGATTAAAACATGTGTTGAGGAACTAACAACACCATTCTACCTTTTGGTCAAACAATCGTTTTCTGAAGGAATATTCCCTGACGCTCTAAAAAAAACGATAATAAAACCAATTCACAAAAAAAACTCGAAGTTAGATCTAAACAATTACCGCCCGATTGCACTACTACCTACATCATCTAAAATATTTGAAAAGGCAATGTGCAAACGCGTTTATAATTTTTGTGAAAAGTTTAGTGTTTTCGATGAATGTCAAAACGGCTTTCGGAAAAAACGTTCTACAGTTTTAGCAATATATAAATTTACCCAAGAATTACTAAACGTTTTAAATGATAAAAAATACGCGATAGGTATCTTGCTTGATATGACCAAGGCATATGACAAAGTTCAGTATAAAATATTGCTTGACAAACTATACGGTATTGGCATCAGAGGTATAACACACAAATGGTTCGCATCTTACCTACAAAATCGGGAACAATTTGTAGAAATTGAACATTTGGATCAACTAACCGGAGAATTGAAAAGAATACGTTCAGAGGGACTTTGGATTGGACATTCTATTCCACAAGGTAGTGTTATCGGGTGTTTGCTATTTTTGATCTATATCAACGACCTCCCTAAGAATATGACAGATTCGTGCGTACTGTTTGCCGATGACATTTCTGTAATTACTTCTTGTATTGACTCTCAACACCTAACTGACAATTTAAATAATATAATGACTAATATACAAAATTGGATGAAAGACCACAATTTGGAAATTAATTTTATAAAAACAAAATTAATGCAATTCAGACCCCGCCAAAAAAGTCCCTTATATATCAATTTTACGTTTGACAGTATAAAATTGGAATGTGTCGACAATTTTACCTTGCTGGGTCTAGACTTAGATATTCACATCACCTGGAAAGCACACGTACAAAAAATTAAAAATAAGTTATCTAGTTTTATCTATGCTTTACGTGAGCTTAAAAAAACAACTGATCTCAAAACTGCACTATCTGCTTATTATGTATACGCATACGCATGGCTCTCGTATGGTATCATTCTCTGGGGAAACAGTGTAGATAGCAATGAATTGTTTATCCTTCAAAAAAAATGTATTCGAATAATTGTAAATATTAATGATGATAAAACTTGTAGACCGCATTTCCGTAAATTAGAAACTCTTACATTATCATCAATTTATATTTTAGAAAATTGTAAATTTGTAAGAAAAAACCCGAACTTCTACAAAAAAATAACAGACCAACCTCGCCGGTACGCACCGCGTTCAAAATTTGAAAACACGCTTGTATTACCTCCATCAAAGTTAAAACTACACAGTTCGAGTCCTCACGTCGGGTCAATAAAAATATATAACAAAATACCGAATGACATCAAAAGCGAGGAAAGTGACAGAATATTTATTAAACGGCTAAAAAAACTGCTAGTCGACAAATGCTACTATTCAGTAAAGGAATTCTTTAATGATAACTTTAAAACTTAATAGTACCTATTATTTACAGCTTCAAAAATTTACACCTTTTCCATATTCTGTTTTAAAATTTGTTGTTTTCGTGGATCTTTTTGACATTATCAATGAATTCTTTTTTGGACTCGTTACGATTATTATTATTATTAATTTTTTTTATATTATATTATTATTAATTTATTTTGACATTTGATATTAATTTATTTTGAAATTTGTTATGAATTTATTTTGACCTTTGTAATGAATTAATTTTGACATGTGTAACGAAATAATTTTGACATTTATAATAATTTATTTTGACATTTATAATGAATTTACTTTGACAATTACAATGAATTTATTTTGACATTTACAATGAATTTATTTTGACATTTGTAATCAATTTATTTTGACATTTGTAACGAATTAATTTTGACAATTATAATGAATTTATTCTGACTTTTATAACGAATTTAGTTCTGACAGTTGAAAAATTTACTTTGACATTTAATGAATTTATGACGTTTACTATTTTTATTTGCTATGTTAGTGGCAGCTGTATTTCATTTAATTCGAGTTGTATATCCGATTCCTTTTTTTTTTCTCATTATAACTTTGTTCTCTAAAATTGTACTTCTACCTGTTTTATGTACCTATTGTTTGTAATTGCTGTGCCCGACAGGGTCCATGTGCACTTAACTAACTATTCTTAAGATCTTATGTAACACATGTGATATAGCAATAAAGAATTGAATTGAATTGAATTGAATTGAAATACAGCCTCCCTGTACTTACAGGGAGGGGGGGGGGGTGTGGGACTGGGAGGTGAATGGAGTACTTACTCCACTCATTAAGTACCTACATACTGTACTTAATTCTTAAGTATACATCACTCAAAAGGCATTGTCTGCCGAAACGTCGGCTTATGTCGATGAGTGATATTGTTCTAGCCCCTTTCAATATGTAAATCTTACAACGTCTGTGCTGGGAGAGGCGTGAAATGATGTGGTTTCACAGATTGCATATAGTTTTGGTAGCTTATGTTATAATAAGCAATATTCTGCTACAAGGCCAAGTATTTTACCGTAAGGGCCCTGCAGGGCCGATGCACTGTAGGGCCACGGGGAATTTCCGTGGTCCTGGAGCGCAAAGGGCAGCTGAAGGGCATAGGTGTGGTTTTAGTCAGAAAAAGTCTGACACGGCCTCCCACTCCACCCTAGCAATAAAAGTCATTAAATGATTTCCCATGTCAAAAGAAAAGAACATAGTATACTGTCGTACAATAAGTGTATATCGAACCATGGTAATAACCTACAGGACCAAGAAAAATATTATTTGGTTTTATAATTTTAATCAGTAGAGTTTTTGTCTTGTTGTCTTGCTATACAGCAGCGGAGCAGAGCAGTGGTGGCCGATTGGGATCAGTGATGGCCGAGTGGGATCAGTGGTGGCCGAGTGGGAGCAGTGGTGGCCGAGTGGGATCAGTAGTAGCCGAGTGGGATCAGTGGTGGCCGAGTGGGAGCAGTGGTGGCCGAGTGGGATCAGTGGTGGCCGAGTGGGAGTAGTGGTGGCCGAGTGGGATCAGTGGTGGCCGAGTGGGAGCAGTGGTGGCCGAGTGGGATCAGTAGTGGCCGAGTGGGATCAGTGGTGGCCGAGTGGGAGCAGTGGTGGCCGAGTGGGATCAGTGGTGGCCGAGTGGGAGTAGTGGTGGCCGAGTGGGATCAGTGGTGGCCGAGTGGGAGCAGTGGTGGCCGAGTGGGATCAGTGGTGGCCGAGTGGGAGCAGTGGTGGCCGAGTGGGATCAGTGGTGGCCGAGTGGGAGTAGTGGTGGCCGAGTGGTAACGGCCCCGACTTACGAGTTGTAGGTCGCGAGTTCAAAACTCAGCCAGGCGCATTACTTTGTGTAATTTATTTTATCACCACTGCTCTCAAAACGATGAAGGAAAACATCGTAAGGAAACCGGCATGTCCTAGAACCAAAAATTCGAAAACATATACGCGTGGTGGATTACGGCCCATTCCCTGTCCTAGAGAGAGGAGGCCTGAGTCCCAGCAGTGGAAACATTAAAAAGGCTGATTATGCTTATAAGATTATACTCGATTATTACCTACAATGAAACAAACCCACAGTCATAATAATGAACGCTAGAGCCACGAAGAATTTCTGAAAAGAAGACCTGTGCTCCTATAACACAAAGGGCAACTGAGGCAGGAGTGGCCTTAATTATTAAAAATCTGACACGGCTCCACGCTCCACCCTAGAGCGCGAAAAGTCAATGGAAGATTCAACCTCAAAAAAATGGACCAGAACAAAAACTTTAAAAAATCAAACACATTTCAATATCCTTCTAAATAAAACTTAAAATAACTTCTTCGAACTATAATAAAATCCGATTCCGAGCCAAAACAAACTAGATCCTCAAAACTGTTCCCTAAAACAATACCACTTCTGGCCAAAAACAACTATACATACATGCATACATTGTATATATAAACACTGGCACATAAAATGCCCCATACAACTCTATACGTTCAAATCTCTCCAGTGCAGACCCGTCCTTTCAATTTCTATTATTCAGAGTCCAAGCGGATCCAGCGGAAAAACATATATCCGACTGGAGTTCAAAACCTTTTGTCTGCGTTAGATATTCAATTCTCTGCTGGGATATTGTTGTATAAGTAAGTAAGTTATGTATTGCATAAATGCTGGACTGTGGAAATGTCTGGAGAGCTGTGGTCAGAGATACGTATTCCTATATAAAACTAGCTGACCCGGCAAACGTTGTTTTGCCATATAAATAATTTTTTGTCTAAAAAATAAATAAAATTTTAGGGGTGGACTACCCCTAACATTTAGGGGGATGAAAAATAGATGTTGGCCGATTCTCATAGATACCGGATAAGCACAAAAAATTTCATCAAAATCGGTCAAGCCGTTTCGGAGGAGTGTGGCAACGAAAACTGTGACACGAGAATTTTATATATTAAGACTAGCGGTCCCGGCAGACGTTGTTCTGCCCAAAAGCGGGATTTAGTAAAAAAAAAAAATTACCCTACTCTACCCTACTCTACACTAAAAAAAAAAAAGTAAAAAAAAAAAGTACTCTATGTCCGTCTCCTGGTTCTAAGCTACCTCCCCACCAATTTTCAGCCAAATCGGTTCAGCCGTTCTTGAGTTATAAACAGTGTAACTAACACGACTTTCTTTTATATATATAGATTGAGTATTATCCTATGTTTATTTTTGTATAATCACTATGTAATAACATGGTCACTTGGGATATTTTTCTAGTCACTCATGTCAAATACATACATACTTATTCAGCCTTTTAATGTTCCCACTGCTGGGACTCAGGCCTCTTCTCTCTAGGAGAGGGAATGGGCCGTAATCCACCACGCGGGTCCAGTGCGGGTTGGTGGATGTCACATGTCTTCGAATTCTTTGGTTCTAGGACATGCCGGTTTCCTCACGATGTTTTCCTTCACCGTTTTGAGAGCAGTGGTGGTGAAATAAATTACACAAAGTAATGCGCCTGGCTGGGTTTGAACCCGCAACCTACAACTCGTAATCGGGGCCGTTACCACTCGGCCACCACTGCTCTTATTTTTGTATAATCAAGGCAATAACATGGTCTCCTGGGTTATTTTTCTACTATCACTCAGGTCAAATAAAATGTTTTTTTTTCTTTCTAGGTAGGTATTTCAGACATCAGCCCCCCTAGCCAAGTTACAACGGTTTCGTTTCAATTGTCAATCTGTCGATCGCCTCGAGTCGGCCATGCCTTCGAAACGGTTCTAACTTGGCTAAGAGGGCTGAAGTTAGTGCATGGTTCCAATTGGTCGTTTTCTACGTAGAAAAACCGGCGAGAAAATCCATGGTTACTCTTCGAAAAATATGATTAGTTTTATAATATTTCTATATTACAAATCCTGGAATAGCGCATAGGATATTTTTATCCCGGCAGTATATTTCCTTGGGATAACTTTCTGCTTTCACACGAGTGAAGCCGCGAGCAAAAGCTAGTAAAATCTGTTCCTTCAACAAACCACTACCAACATTCACAATATTACCTTGCACCACGTCACCGCAAAAACCGTCTTACTAAACGAAAGCAGAAGGCTTCCTTCGTGAGTTTTCGCGAAAATGGTACGAGGTTTCGTCTAAATGATCCCCGGATGAGCCTCTAAAGGCTGCGCCTGTAAATATATCGGAAGTGTACTGTGGTTGCGAGCGTGGGAACGGGGATGTGGGTAGTCAGGCTAAGAGAATACCTTGTCGGTTTTATCTGAACGAGTACTGTTTTAACTCAGGTCTTAGGATTCTACAAGATTTGAATAATAGAAAAAGAAGAATTAAATTTAAACTTGAATAGACAATTTTTCTGCTGCGGTCTGCCCGTCCGATTATAATTTAGGTGTCTTTAAGGCTAAAGTGAATAGGCTATTAAAAAACATATGCACTTCACCATCAACGATTGCATCATCTGCTTACCATTAGGTGGGATCGCAGTCAAGCACTAGTTTGAATCATGTAAAAAAAGACGCCTAACCTTTGTCGTGGTTGATGGTCCAGTAGTTAAAGCGCATTGCAAAGCACCTTGTGCATGAGAGGCGGGTACCTCTCATGCAGAAGGTTATAGGTTCAAAACCGGGTAGGATGTAGTTTTCAAATTTATCTAAGACATCACTTGTACCTCGGAAAGCACGTAGAGCCTTATTCCCGGTTGTTATTCGTACATCTTTGACAATCGTCACAGTCAGGTGCCAGAAAGACTGAGCTTGGAGTCTAGTCTCTCAGTTTATCCAAGGAGTATTATGTTGTCCAGTAATTGTGTTGTACAGGTCTAACAGGCAGTCGCTCTATGTAACGTGTCGTGTACATGGGTATTCAGTCGCCTCTAGTTAGACTGGAAGCTGACCCTAAGCGAGTTGGAAAAGGGCTGAGGAAATGATGAGGCCCCTAATTTATATAAAGATGGTAGACTTGCGCATCGTAAAACTACTAAAGTTATTCATAGAATTCACTCCATCACATTAACACAACATAACACAGCACCGGAATTCCCCAAAGGCTTCGGCAGTAGAGTATCTATTACGCTCAGTAGTCGTCTATAATTTCGTATGAGCGCATTCATAAATTCAAAAAGTTCCCGTAGACTTCAAATATCAAATCGTTGGGTAACATGGACTCCTTATTTTTTGTTATCGTGGCGAAACAACTATATTTCTATTGACTAATTGCTGATATTATTGTATTGTATACTGGTGTTTGTTATCCTAATGAAATAAAATCTCAAGGCTCAACTGGCTGCCAAAAAATTTGAGAGCTCCATAGCCTTGGGAATCGTCGCTGAGTTGCTAGCCTGTCGGGTTTCTATCGTTTACATTTCGGGGAGTGTGCACTGGAATTGCACAATCTAATTCCGGTAAGTCCGTTCCATCATCGGACCACTAGACGTACAGCGTTGCGCAACCGGTACATGGTAGACATCCCACCCATACGCACAAAACGTTTTAAGAACGCATTTATTATGCGTACAGCCAAGGAGTGGAATTCCTTCCCTGAGCCTGTGTTTCCAGATAGCTACAACTTAGGGATCTTTAAGTCAAGAGTGAATAGGCTACTTCTAGGCAAGCGTGCTCCATCGTCGACCACATCATCGCTTACCATCAGGTGAGATGGTGGTCAAACGCGAGCCTATCATGAATAAAAATTTAAATGTTCTTTTTTTGCATGATTTTGTTTAAAAAAAAAATATTTAAAAATGTAATTTATATGTGTTTACAAGGAATAAAGAGAATTAAAAAAAAAAAAAAAACATTTTAAATAAACATTAACCTTACTTCCACCATCAGCACATTAAAAAAAAACATACCGGAACCTTGTATGGGCTCATCCCGAATCGTCGGCCGTCGGCAGCCCTGGTTCAGACCAAGGTCCGCCTACCGACCCAGTAATGCTAACGAAGGAGATAGCCGCAAGCGTGAGGGACCCTAACACTCCAGCCAACGCGACAGGAGATGCCCGAGTATCGGGAGTCACAGAGCGATCCCCGGCCACCGTAGGTGAGGGCTTGCGGTCGACGAGCTATAGGTTGCTCGCCGTCCGGTCGTCTGGTAACCGTCCGAACTGAGCCCGAGTCGTTGCCTTAAAGAATGTCAATGTAGTAGCCCAGCAGGGCCGATGCCCGCTTGGCCCACAGGGAATATCTAAAAAGGGATCCCGTGTTCCTAGAACGCAAAAAGCAACTGAAGGACACAAGTGTGGGTTTAGTCAGTAAAGTCGCAAGCCTCCCGTTCTAATCTAGAGCACACCTCAAAAAAGGGCACATTCTTGATCAAGGACTTCTAGTACACAATAGCAACGGTTAACTGTACTTAAGCACTAATAAAAGTGGTAATGGCCAACTTAACAAGTGAGTACTTACTCGCAACAATACAAGAGTGCAAAAAGAAAACTTATCGCGCTACGCGAAGCCTACGGCGATCACGTGATCGGCCATTGCCCTCGACCTAAGCTACGTGGCTACGCGGCTACGATCGTCTCAACGCCTACGCGAAGATTTTCACCGAAGTGAAACCTTGGCGCCCACGCTATAAGTAAAATGATATCTTGTTATTGACTTCATGGAAATTGGTTTATTTGTTGTTTAATAATAATAAATGACGAGAACACGTGAAAAAGAAACCAATCAAATATCTCGACTTAGCACACGAAGTCGTCGTGACCGCCAAAGCCTTGATAGCTAAAAGCCCCGATGACCATCTATTTAAGCTCTCGCTGGGCGATTAGATCAAGGGCTTGATCCAGAAAGCAGTACTTCTGGACTCGGCTCGTCTTGTTAGGAGGGTCCTCTCTCAGGAGACCTGACCACCGGTAGCTTGGACTCTGTTCTCGATGCCGGCAGGCTACAATATTTTTTTAAATAAATACATTAAAATGTAACATATATCTATACTAAATAAAGAAAATAATAACGACGGTTGAAAGGCTAATTGATCTAAGCGACATTTAAAAAAAAAAAAAAATATCTGACTCAAACGACGAAAAAAATTGGCTGATTCCGAATATGTATATAACTCAATATTGGAAAATATGGCGTTTAGATCAATTACCCTTTCAACCGTCGATAATATTTTATTGACATAAAGAGGCTGATACTCGTACATATCCAATTGAAGTCCTGACTCCTAAGCTAGGTTTTTTTTTTAATTGTTATTAACTCGTGCTTGACTGCGATCCCATTTGATGGTAAGTAGTGATGCAATCGTTGATGATGAGGCGCACTTGTTTATTAAGGGCCTATTCACTCTAGGTGGTACCTGAATGTATGAAAAATTTTATGGATTTTAGTTGTGGGGTCATTCCACTGTGTATAGGGTCGGGTCGATGCAGTTTAATGGCTCCCGCAAGTAGAAGAAACGCGTTTAAAGACAACGCGTTTTCATAAAAAAAATCAACAAGAAACTATTTTCCAGTTTGTCTAATATTCATTATAATAAATAGTAGAGATATTTTCATTTGACTGGAAGTATGGGTTTTTTTAGGGTAGGAAATCATCTAATGACTTCGCCCACTATAGCGTGGAGTGAGAGGGTATGTCAGACTTGTACTGATTAAAACCACACATATATTTATTACCCGACTGCATGAAGGTTTATGTTTTTCGCGCGAATCTTGTATGTAATATTCTTTATTACCTCATATCTTCCAAACCGGTGAACGGATTTTCATAATTAAGATATCTATAGATTTGTCTTAATAACCCATGTTTTCTTAGATAGGTGACGTTAAAAAAAAACCAACGTAACGACTGTGAGATGCCATAATGTAGAGCAAGAAAGCAAGCAAGAAAGAAAATGTTATTTTTTGTTTTTTATTTATTTCTTTTATTGCACACCTTAACTACCCTGTTCAATTTCTAGAACCTCGAGTAACCCTTTCATACTTTTCCCTATGACACTAGCAGGCATTGACCCAGCTAGGCCCCTACAGTTTGCTGACACCTCCATGAGGCGCGCGTTGAACAGTTCGCGCCGTCGACGACTCTAACTCGGTCCTTACAGGACGAGCGGACGGAGAGCTACACATTGCTCGTCGTTCACAAGCCCAAGCCTACGGTGGCCGGAGATCGCTCTGCGATGGAAGTATGGACTGTGTTTCAAGGTTATCGAGAGATAAACATCAAAAATAATCTGTAGTTTTTTAGGATTTTTAGAAAATGACGTTTCTAGGGAATGTATTAAAAAAACTATCTTCTTGTTACGTATATACCTTATCTTGACTAAATGATATTTCCCCCGAGTGTAGTGTAAATAAATTCCGGTCAGACCCAGTGGGGCGTGAAAAGGGCTTCTATTGAAAAAGGTTCATTTTGATGAGGTTCTATTTTAACGCCTGAAAAAGCTAAGAATCTTTCGCAAATACTTAGTCCACCTTTTTCTTAATAGTGCTAAATTTTAATAAATATTTTGGTTATAGAGTATCATAGTAATAATAAAAATTACTCCTTTATTTCAAATAGTCGTAAATGTAAAATGTTATGGTGGTTCAAATAAAAGTTCTGTAGTTAAATACGATTAAGTTCTGAGGGCACTGACCCAACCAATTTACACAATAAAGTAAATAGTCTATTCAAATTATATACCCTTTATATTAACGTCTGGCACAACCCACAAAACTTAAAAATCAGCTTAGTTTCATACTGAAAGACATTGAAATAATTTCATTTCTGATATGATATATACATATATATTTAATACATAAAACACCCTTTACCATATCAAATGCCTTCACCAAAATATCATATACCCAGCAAAGCGTGGCACAATTTAAATTATCTCGACAAGGATCCCATAAGTCATGGCGATATTTCATCTCTATACATAAGGCTCTTTGTGCGAATCAGTGAGCTCATATTTGAATTGAAGATTGATTCATAATTTGTAACTTCAACATTGAAGCTAGTCTGTTTGATTTGACAATCGTAATTTAAGAGGGTCCTTTTTCACTCACCTATCGTCAACATCGAGCATGGTTTAAAAGCTTGTTACTTCATCTAGCGCAATCCAACGCGATGTTTGACGAAAAGGTAACGCGGAAAAAGAGAGATAACAGCCTGAAAACCCTGTTAGCATTTGGTAATTCCGTAATTTACTCGAATATTTTACAAATCAACAAAACAAAAGAAAGCCAGTAGTGGGTTGGAACAAACATGTTCGGCAAGCGCACTTGGAGGCTCGACTTGCTTTTCAGAATTGGGTACTGAGTGGGGAACCAAAAGTGGGTACTATGTATACTACTATGAAAGAGAAAAAACGAGTTTTTAAAAGTAAACTTAAGTGGTGTCAGGAGAACAGGGAGCAAATTAAAATGGATATAATAGCATCCTGTCACGAAAAGAAGGATTTTGTCAAGTTTTGGAAGCACACTAACCAACTGAAGGGCAAGTCGAGCCTTCCGGCGAGTGTTGAGGGTGTTAGTGAGCCTGTATCCATTGCCAATTTATTTAAGAGTCACTTTGCTGTGAAATCTCCTCTAGGTGCAATGGATGACGCATTGGCGGCTAGGGAACCCGCAATGAACACGCTAGTAAGGGTCTCGGCCAGGGAGATAGCGGCAGTGTTGAGAGGCATGAAGCGCGGGAAATCACCTGGCCATGATTCTCTGAGCATTGAGCATTTACAAAATGCTGGTGTTCATATGCCCAGAGTGCTGGCATTATTATTCAATCTCTGCTTCTCTCACACATACTTGCCACACGATCTAATGAAGACCTTGGTGGTACCCATCATAAAAAATCGCACCGGGGATGCTTCTGACATAAATAATTATAGGCCCATATCGTTGGCTACGGTCATTTCAAAAGTGTTGGACAGTGTGCTTGACAAACAGTTGAATAAACATATGTCGCTTCACGACGCACAGTTTGGCTTCAGATCTGGTCTGTCAACTGAACACGCTGTTCTTTGTCTCAAGCACACTGTTCGATACTATACGGACAGGAAAACCCCTGTTTATGCATGTTTTCTTGATATGTCGAAAGCTTTCGATATGGTGGCCTATGGTGTTTTGTGGAAGAAGCTATATGACGAGACAACACTTCCAAGTGAGTTGATTGAGTTGTTTAAATATTGGTACGGCCATCAAACCAATATGGTGAAGTGGGCAGGCTCGCTATCCGATTCATACAGGCTGGAGTGTGGGGTCAGGCAGGGAGGTCTAACCTCACCGAAACTCTTCTGTCTGTATGTAGATCGGTTGGTTCGTGAGCTCAGCAGCACTATGGTCGGTTGTTCAATTGATGGAACAGTTGTCAACAACATAAGTTACGCCGATGACATGGTGCTGTTGGCCCCATCAATCAGCGCTCTGAGGACGCTGGTGTCGGTTTGTGAGCAATATGCGGAGGCCCAGGGTCTTAGATATAATGCAAAGAAGAGCGAGTGTCTGCTGTTCAAGGCAGGCACAAAGAGCTATGCTGTACCACCCATCACACTTGTGGGGACCGTTCTGGAATGGGTTACTTCTTTCAAATATCTGGGGCACTGGGTCACTGCTTCACAGACCGATAATGATGACATGGAGAGGGAACGCAGGGCGCTGTCAGTCAGAAGCAATATGTTGATTCGTAGATTTGCAAAGTGTTCAAAGGATGTAAAGGCTACTCTGTTTAGGGCATACTGCCAGTCTTTTTACACTTGCAGTCTATGGGTTGACTACACGCAGAGGGCTTACAGCGCCTTGCGGGTCCAATATAATAACGCATACAGGGCACTGTTGAGGCTGCCGCGTCATTGCAGCGCATCGGGGATGTTTGCGGAAGCACGTATTGATGACTTTTATGCTATCGTACGAAAGCGTGTCGCATCCCTGATGGGGCGGGTACGGGGCAGCGCCAACAGTCTCTTAAAAACCGTAGCGGATAGGACTGATGGCCTTATATTAAAACACTGGACGAGGACGCAAATGTTATCCTCAAACCGTGCCCAGAAGTAGTGTTGTGTGTATATGTTAATTGTTTTTTGATTGTGTAATTTATTTATTATTAGTGACATGCTTTATTGAATGTATTTATTTAATTGACCGAGCTATAGATGTACTAACACTAGTTTATAAGTTGTGTATGTCTTTACTAACCATAATGGATTGTATTATCTGGAAAATAAAATTATTATTATTATTTCCTTTATTTCATTTATATAAACATATTAGTTACATTTTTAAATATTTCAAAAATAAAAAATAAAACATTTAAAAATATAAAAAACAGCATCCCACCGGTATCGGGAACAGGGTCCAAGCTACCGGCGGTCAGGGCTCCAGAGAAAGGAACCTCCTAACAATGCGAGCCGTGTCCAGGAGTACCGCTTTCTGAATCAAGCCCTTGATCCAGCCGCCTAACGCGAGCCTCCTAAGGTGTTGGTCGAGGCTCTTGGCTATTAAGCCATTGCCCGACACGACTATCGGCACAATGATCGCCGAGTCCACATCCCACATGTCGACAACCTCGCGAGCCAAGTCAATATACTTGATTAGTTTATCTTTCTCGGCTTTCACGAGGTTCTCGTCATGGGGGACGGATATGTCAACAATCATTGCACGCCTCTCGCTTCGGTCCACCACCACTATATCAGGCTTATTGGCTACAATAGTCCTGTCAGTGATGATGGACCGATCCCAGTACAAACTGATATGACCATTATCAAGAACTGGGTCGGGCTCATACCTGTAGTACGGCACTTCCGATTCCACAAGAGAGTATTTCAAAGCAAGTTGCTGATGGATAATCCTGGCTACAAGGTTGTGTCTATGCAAGTACTCTCCGTTAGCTAGACGAGAACAACCAGAGATAATGTGACGAATCGATTCCCCCGGACGGTGACATGCCCGACAGATGTCAACCGTGCCGTCCTTCACAATAAATCTCCGGTAGTTATTCGTCATGATAACTTCGTCCATAATTGCACAGACAAAACCTTCGGTTTCCCCAAAGAGGTCACCGGAACGCAGCCAGGCTACGGACGCCAATTGGTCTACTTCGGGCCTGTGAAGGGCCCGGAAAAAGCGTCCGTGAAGTTCCTTGCTTTGCCATACTTCCCTGCGATCGTTAGTGTCAAGCACTACCGGTTTGCGCCAGTTCTCGTTAGCCAGGGCGAGCGGGGTGAGTCCCTTGTCCACTGCCACTACATCTCGATGCATACCCACGTCGGCAGCTAGGAAATATTCCCTGAGACTGCATACCTCGCGGTTGTGTAGGGTCTTAGCATTTAAAAAACCTCGACCTCCACACTTCCGCGGGATATACAATCTCATCACCGACGATCGTGGGTGATGCATTCGGTATGCAGTCAGCAGTGTGCGGACCCTCCTATCCAGGGCGTCAAGTTCTGTTTGAGTCCATTTGAGTACGCCGAAAGAGTACATCAATACCGGCATGACCCAACCGTTGAAGGCGCGCACCTTGTTTCCGCCTGAAAGAAGGCTATTGAATACCTTCTTCAGGCGTCCAAAGAAGCGCGCCTGCAACGATTGCTTCATGTCAGTGATATTGATGCCTAGAGCTTCCGACATACCCAAATACTTATAGGTTTCGGTTGGAGAGAGGGATCTCAGGTTTATGGAATCCGTGAGTTGGGTGCCCACGGATTCCACAACCTCCCCTCGCTTTACATGCATGACCGCACATTTGTCCACACCAAACTCCATCCTGATGGCACTACTGAAGGTTTCAGTTACCTTCAGTAGCTCCATCAGTTGCAGATTGTTGGGGGCAAAAAGTTTCAGGTCATCCATGTAAAGTAGGTGAGATATTACCTGACCACCTCTCTTCAACCGATAGCCTAGACCTGAATTCTCCAGCAGTGTACTTAGAGGATTCAAGGCTAGGCAAAACCAAAGTGGACTCAAACTATCACCCTGGAATATACCTCGCTCGATCCTTACAGGTTCGCTATTCCTCTGGGTATGTCGACATCCTGGATAGCGAAGGACCGTACTCCATTGCCTCATACACGACATCAGGAAGGTGCGTAGTGTTGTATCAATTTTATACAATTCCAGCACCCTCATGAGCCATGTATGAGGAACAGAGTCATAGGCCTTCTTATAATCTATCCAACATGTCGACAGATCCTTTCGGGAACGTCGAACCTGTTGGCTAATGGTCATATCGATGAGGAGTAGCTCCTTAGTACCGCGGGACCCATTCCTACATCCATTTTGAGAGGCAGACATGATAGCGTTATTATCTACATGATGGTTAATCTTTGCTCTCAAAATGGATGTAAGAACCTTATAGACTGTCGGCAAACACGTAATCGGTCTATAGTTTTTGGGTTCCGCGGTGCTACCAGATTTGTGGAGCAGGTGGGTAACTCCTGTTGTAAGAAACTCGGGTAGCGAGCCAGACTCCAAGGCGGTCTGATACTGAGATGCCAAACGAGCGTGCGATCTTTGAAACCACTTTATCCAAAAGTTGTGCAGTCCGTCCGGCCCTGGAGATTTCCAATTAGGCAACGGACGGACTGCACGGGCCACATCTTGGGGGCTAATTGTAATTGCCCCCATTTCTGGGATCGGTTCGCATGCTCGTTCGACCTCTCGAGTCCAACCACCTTCAGTATGACTGACAGGCACCAACCAGATGTTACGCCAGAACGAAATCATGGCGTCGTCATCCGGAAGGCGCGTGTCAGCCACACCTTGGTCCGGCTGCTCCCAAGCTCTATATACCCACCTTTCATTACTCCGGAATGTGCGATTCTGGGTGTACCGCTCAACCCGCCGCTTATACCTTCGGATACGGTTTGCCCATGCGTACACCTTCTGCTTCAGGAAGTCGATGCGCTCTGTGACACAGGACATATAGTCTCGGGGGCTGATGTCAGTCCCCGAAAACGCCCGTCTCACAAAGCGCATCACTCGAGGGCGAGTGTTGCCCTCCCTGAAGCAGGTTAGTTTGCCGATGAGTACTCTGGCCCCACCAATACGACGCTCGATCCTGCACTGCCAGGCCGGCACAGCTGGTTTTGGTCGTGTAGCTACGTCACTGTTTGGAAATTTGACGTGAGCTACACGACATGCCGCTACAGCCGCGCAGTACATTATCGAGTGTGTATCAGTGAGATCTTCGCAGTCATCAAAATAGTTTGACAACTGCGAATCCAGAGCAGCCACCAGCGCCTTATTCTTATTACACATGGGCAAACGAGGTAATCGCGGCCTAAGTTTAAGCGGCATGTTGCGATACTCCCGAATAGCACACTCCAAAGCACTCCTCAATTCATTGTTAGACTGGGTACTTACATGTGTAACCATGTCAGTGCTCTCCTCGTCAGCGTGATTGGGAAGATGGTTGGACGGTGATACCTGTGAAGGTACCGCCGTCTGCGACGAAGAGGCAATGGCATGGCTACCCATTTCCGTTCGGAGGCGATCAAGTACAGTATCGTCCAACATATGATTACGCTGGATGTCCCGCACCTGATCCGATAGTCGTTGGGCCGAAACGTTGACGGCTGGCTCAAGCACCTGAAACAAAGAGAGCATCCGAACACGGTACGCGGTCAGGTTGTTTCCTCCCTCTGTAGCCCCATAGTATGAGCGCATGACGTTTTCATTGATGGATTGCGTCCATCGCATGCGCTGCACACTTCCGCCGGGAGCTGGGACCCTATCAGAGGCCGGTGGGCCTCGGGGTCCTAAGCCACTCGGCGGCCGGCGTCCTCGCCGTCGACGCGCAGGTGGTGGTGACGTGGGCGGCGAGTAGTACTCGTCGCTCGAGCTCGACGCAGCTGCCGCGGCCGGTGTCACAGCACTCGCAGTGGGGCTGGGTTCCGGCGGCGGCGAGGCGGAGCTGAGCGACGAGGCCGGAGGTGGTAGGCGTGCACGGCGAGCTGCGGCTCTCGTCAACATGGTTGTATTATTTTCATTTCTGCTAGGTTTCGTCTATTTTATTATCATTCATGCTGGTGACATATGTCATCTGTCTGGTTTATGCATTTTTTCTCTTCTCTTCTATGTGGTATTGAATATAATTATATTGTTTTTAGTTTTTTTAAGTAGTGGAATCTTCCTTAATATTTTTATTGTTGAATTTTGGTTAGACTGGGTCCAGAAATCAATATTTTAAAATTTAAAACTGTGATTGAAAAAAATACGGCTTCTGTTGACATCGGGTGTTGCCAGTTTATTTATTTATTATTATTATTATTACAAATCTTGTTTCAGGAAATATTGTTCTTTTTTTAAACCTTGAAAATTTTTGAAAAAAAAAATGTCGTTATTTAGAATCTTGATTAAATTTGCAAGGCTTCTATTGTTATACTTTATTGACTTTTTAAATTTTTGATTAAATTATGAAGTGTCAAAGTTCATGCCAAATAGTAGATTTTCAGAGGTCTTTACTGGATTAGGTTTACACAAATTTATAACTTGATTTCAATAGAAGCCTTAGATAATATCCACAAAATACTATGTTTGCAAAATATCTAATGAAAAATGTGTAATAACGTCATAATCGCGTAAGAGCGGTTGTATGAAAAACAATAAAAATGTATGTCGAGTTGCATCCCCTTAAGAGCTCAGACACACGAGCGACATGTTGCCCATGGCAGAGGTTATAACTGTAGCCAACGACACGGGGCGGCGGCAGCCGTAGACACGTTGGCGGCAGCTGTTAACGTGTCAACGGCGTACAACTATAATAATATGTAAGCCATACATCTGTTCCATGCTGGAATCAAACTTCCAATCCGCAGCGCAACATACAATCGCTCAACTACTGCGACCATGCTGTCATAAATATTACGATGAAGAATGATTGATAGGGAGCAGCACACCACTGGAAGCTGTTATATAAGGCTGGCTTATGTAGGTCTCATAGCTGACAAAATAATGATAACATTATTCTCAATCTCAAACTACATCTATTACTTGTGTAGAAACCCCTTAAAAGTTTTATTCAACTTTTAAGGGGTTATTCGCTTTTGTATAGCGTGACGTTATGTATCATATAACGTCACCCCTAGCCAAGTTACAACCATATCGTTTCGATTCTCTTTTCGTCGAGCGCCTCGAGTAGGCCACGACGTCATCTCAACGCTCCACCACGTGGTCAGAACAAAAGAATGGTGGGCGTGGCCGACTCGAGGCGAACAACGAAAAGAGAATCGAAACGAAACAATTGTAACTTGGCTAGCCGGCAGGGGTTCCAAATCTATTTTTCACCACTCTTTCCTTAATATGTTCTAATTTTTCTGCGACGCCCTCATAAAATTAGATCTATATTATTAAAAAAAAAAACTGTAATAATATGATATTATTAGCATAGCATAATCAGACTTTTAATGTTCCCACTGCTGGGACTCAAGCCTCCTCTCTCTAGGAGAGGGATGATATTATTGTGATACACTTAATCCAAAATTAAACAACGGTTTGCGTGGTCTCTCGGAAAGGACCATGACGCCCCTGGGCGTCGCGACGCATAGTTTGGGAATACCTGGCCTATACTGCCGAATGGCACGAACCAGGCTATCCTATACAGAAAGCTTTTTCCCAATCGACTAGTAATTCCAGATATTACTGCATGCTTCAGCCCCCCAAGCCAAGTTACAATCGTTTCGTTTGCGTCGAACGCCTCGAGTAGGCCACGCCTCCAATTCCTTTGTTCTGACGTCATCTCAACGCTCAGTCACGTGGTCAGAACAAAGGAATCGGAGGCGTGGCTTACTCGAGGCGTTCAGCGCGAACGATACGATTGTAAGGCTTGCCTAGGGAGGCAGGGCAGACAGCAAAATTCAAATTTTTGAAAGATTTTTGCAACTTGTAGCTCAGTATCGCTTAGTATTGTAACTAAATTAAATTTGCGGTAACGACATGTATTTATTTAAACAACTATACTCATTAAAATAATCAACAGAACTCATTAACTTAGACACGAGGTAAAATGTAGAGTTTTTATTAAAAAAGCAAATTTTAACTCTTCACTAAATTAGAGAATTATATTAATGGTTTTACCACATGTACTTAATTGTGTATTTACCTGACAATTCTCAAAATACAAAAAAGTTATTGAAAAAATTTGAGTTAAATTTGAATTTCGCGGGCTACCCTGGAACAATTTACCTTAAAAAACAAAGAAACACAAAAAAAAAAACTTCTTCCACTTTATAATATTAGTACAGATTTCCATCAAAAGCCAAATTCTTCATACTGTTCATAAAAAACCCGCCTAACTAATTCACATCATACCGTTGGCAGCCATAAAGGAATCACGACATAACCGCAGCCATTGGAACAAGTCCACACAACCATTGGACGACCTCTCCAATTTTTCCCTCATAACTAGGCCTATGGGAGTACGGAAATTATCCTGAAAACATTCAAGCAATTTTCTCTTTTATTTCTATAGGAACGTAAGGGTAAGAATCGTGTGAGGTTTTCGTAGTTTCAGAAGGATTTGGAGAAGTAGAAATATAATCGAGTTAATGAGATACGTTCCACGTCGGATACCATTGCGCTATCCCGTTTGGAGTGTCAACAGGGTACGATTCAATGTGCGATGTTTTTCCTTTGGAATCTGTTATTTGTTCAAACCCTGAACGAATTTGAGGTCAATATTTGCTTGAAGCATCTGGCTTTTTGGAAACCTAATTTCCAGACTTCTATTTTTCTATTTTACATCTTGAAAATCATATTTAAGAGCAGTCTTGCTAATATTATTATTATCTTCAATTGATTTTGTCTTCAAGAATCAGTTAAAATTAGATTTTGTTCGCAAAAGTTTGTATTGGCCTATTCGTTTCTTTTTTCTTAAGTGGGAAATCATCCAATGACTTGTCCCTCAATTGGGCGAAGCGTGAGGGCATGTCAGACTTTTACTGGCTAAAACTGCCTCTATCCTTCTTTGCCTTTGTTCCAGGGCTCCGGGGTTCTGTTTCGCACAACCCATGGCCCCAGTAGACTTCGACCCTACAGGGCCCCTGCGGTTTACTGACATATCCTTGAGGCGCACGTGGAGCACTAAACACCATCGACAACTCGAGTTTGATTCAGACGGTAACCGGATGGCTCGATAGCGAGTTACCCATTGTTCGCCCTCTTAAAGCCCACGCCTACGGTGACTAGAAATCGGGGTCGGGATCTCGGCGGCTAGGACGTGAGGGCCGTTCCTTCACGCGTGCAGCCGCCTCCTTCGCTAGCATTACTGCTTCACAGGAGGAGGCGACCACCTGCCATTCTTCCTCGCTCCGGACCGTGGCCAGTATCAAGTCCCGGTGCGAGAGGTCGTTGCCGCCGATCGCTCTAACGAGGACACGGCGGTGCTCTGCCCCGGCAGCGCACACCTCTACCGTATGCTCCACCGTGTCCACCGGGCGGTCTACACAATGGCGACACCCGAGCGTTTCTTCCGCACGATTCTGGTGTAGAAACCTCTCAAATATACCATGTCCGGTGAGAACCTGCATTATGCAACAGGCGAGGATTCCGTGACTTACCACCATAATTATGGCGTGCCCAAGGTTATTCGTATTGTTTTATTTATCTACTTAAGTATTTCTAATATCAACTACTTGTACGTATGATGATCATCATCATCACTTCAGCCGAAAGGCATCCACTGCTAGAATAGGCCTCCTATAAGTGTCGCCACAATGACCAGTCATGTGCGTATCTCATCCATCGGATTTCCGCGATGCTCACCAGGTCATCGGTCCACCTTGCGGGAGCCCTTTCAACACTGCATCTTCCGGTTCGCCACTCCAGAACCTTTCGACCACATCGACCATCTGTTCTACGTTGTTTTTTCGTGACGAGGAAATCAATCAAGAACTTCTTTGACTCTAGAATGGAGTGAGAAGGCGAGTGAGACTAAAACGCACCTATGTTTTGCGTTCTCAGACCACGGGTTTCGTTATTTTTCAGAAATGCTCCATGACCCTAGCGGACATCGGTCCTGCTCGGCCCTTTGTCTCTACGGTTATGCTGACATGTCCTAGAGACGCGGGTGGAACACTACGCGCTGTCGACAACTCGGGCTCGATGATTACCGGAAGGGGAGCTACCCATTGTTCGTTGTCCGCAAGCACGGTTCTACGGGTGGTCGGTAGTCGTCCCGCGTGGCCAGTAGTCGCCCTGCTTGTTCTACGTTTGATCAATTTTATTTACTTTGCTCGATAAAATTCCACCCCACTGCCAAATCAACCTTCAATTCCTTCTAATCAAAAACAAAACACACACGCTGATTAATGTCACGTCGTCAAAGGCCCAAAATACGTCTGAGAAATGAAAAAAATATATCGTACATTCCTTCACGCATTCAATTTCTTATGTAAGCATATATATATGTGAGTCTGCTCGTCTAATTACGTGCCTAATGTGAGATGAACTGAAATAAAGGCACCTCCGAGCATGACTACATAACAAAATGTTGAGATAAAAATTCTCGGTAATTCAAAGGTGATTTATGAGAGTAGACAGTTACGTAGTGACGAATTTTAGGATGTTTAAAGGACAGATTAGTTGATTACAGCATAATACACTAAGTGTCTCAAGACAAAGGTCTATGACCAGTGTGATGCCAGTGATGACATATAGCTCCAAAACGTGGTCACTCAAAGGGCAATGGAAAGGGCTATGCTCGGAGTTTTCTTGCGTGATCGCATCAGAAATAAAGATATCCGCTGGAGAACCAAGGTTACAGACATAGCCCGAAGAATCGCCAAACTTAAATCGCAGTGTGCAGAGCACATTGCTCGCAGAACAGATGGTCGATGGGGACGAAAACTTCTGGAATGGCGACCACGTACCGGAAGACGCAGTGTTGGAAGGCCTCCCACAAGGTGGACCGATGACCTAGTGAGGGTCGCGGGAATCTATTTGATGTGCGATTCACAGCGTTCGTTATGGCGACACTTGGGGGAAGCCAATGTCCAACAGTGGATGTCTTTCGGCTGAAATGATGATGATGACAGCATTGATATGTTTTAGCTGCCAGTGGCTTCGTCCACGTGATGGCAAAACACTTTCCTCTCGTATCACATAGTGATGTTGACTAAACAAATTCCAGACCATCTGTCGCACGGAAGCGGACACCGGAGAGCGGGCACGGGAAGCCGGCTCGCCGCGATGGATGCCCGCGCGGGTCACCGAGACGGAGCACTTTTATATGTGACCGCGCGGGCGCTTAATGCAGCCTCGGCCCTGAAGCAGTAATAAACATATAAACACACACTCATATACTTTCGCCTTTATAATACAAGTATGATAAAGTGATGTGATACTTATAACATCACAACACATCACACATGTAAATTCAGACTGGCCTGTTGGTCTAGTGGTTAGTGGCCCTGACTGCTATGCCGGAGGTCGTGGGTTCGATTCCCACCCAAGACAAATGTTTGTATGATCAGCACGATCATTTGTTCTGTGGCTGGGTGTAATTTATCTATAATATGTATGTATTTAGAAGTAGTTATGTATGTTTATCAGAAGACTAGTACTCATAACACAAGCCCTGCTTAGCTTGGGACTAGACGGTGTTGTGTGATAGTTGTGGAAAATTATTATTATTATTATTCTTTGTGCATTTATACATCTCAGAACCATATATTGTTAAAATTACAGGCCATGCTCTTTTTTTTTAGGTGGTAAAATCATCTTATAACAAATTCCATTCCATTCCATTCTCTTGGGTGGAGCGCGAGATAGTGTCAGACTTTTACTGACTAAAAACCCACTCCTGTTCCTTCTTTGCCTTCGTACCAGGGTCCCAGGTTTCACTTTCACACTACCCGTGGCCCCAGTAGGCTTCGACCCTGCTGGACCCCTACGATTTGCTAACATCTCCCTGAGGCGCGCGTGGAACAGAACGCACCGTCGACGACTTGGGCTCGGTCCGGACAGTTACCGGACGGTTGGACGGCGACCCACCCATTGCTCGCCGACCGCAAGCCCATGACTACGGTGGCCGGAAATCTGGATCGGAATCCCGGCGGCCGTTGGCGAGTGAGGACCGTTGCCTCACGCGATCGGCCGCCTCCTTTGCTAGCATTACTGCTTCAGAGAAGGAGGCGACCGCCTGGCATTCCTCCTCGCTCCAGAACATGGCCTGTACCAAGGCCCGGCGCGAGAGATCACCGCCGCTGATCGCTCCCACGAGGTCGACCGGGGGCTACCAATGGACCACCATGGCAGTCAAATAAGAATAGAAAATATCCCAGAAAAATCTTTTCCACTCTTAAAATTAACATCCACATAACAATATTTATTGATGTTAGTCTTCCGAACACGTAAGCAAAACAAAACATACCGGTACAGTTCAAACAAATCCCAAATTTCACAGGTTCGCAATAAATCTTGCGCGTTTTTATGCGTATGCGCACGTCAACTATCGTAATGGGGCCGCCGTGACACGACAAGAACGTTCGGCACCCACAGACGTATGGCAGTATGTATTTGTAGAATGGACAGTTAAATACCCGCGGAAAGGACATGGGGATTTTCCATCGGAAAGGTATGACGCGGATATGTTTAGAATTTGTAGGATGTAGGATCAGAGCTGATTTATTTTTGGCTACAGGATTGGTCGATTGAACAGCGAGAAGCTCTAGAACACAAAGGGCAACTGAAGGAATACAGGTGGGTTTCAATCAGAAAAAGTCTGACACTCCCTCTCACCCCACCCAGAGCAGGAAAAGTTATTGGCGAATACCCCCTTCCCCAAAAAAGAGCTGATTGTTTTTTGTTGCACAACATATTTGAAATCAATCAGCAAAATTTCAAATAGGCATTTGCAGTCTTCTAACTCAATTCGAGAATTGAACTGTTTTCACAGGTAAGTTTGTACGGAACCCTCAGTGCGCGAGTCCACTCGCACTTGCCCAGTTTTTTAATGATATAAACTAGTACTTGACTGCGATCTTACCTGATACTAAGGAGTAATGCAAACATTAATGGTGAAGCACGTTAGTCTATAAAGAACCTATTTACTCTACAATAAGACCAGGTAAGATTTGTTATGTAGATATGGGGAGAATAAGACAGGCTGCGACCCTTTGCAAATAAAAATATCAAATTGTAAACAAAAAACTAGGCTAGCTTTTGTGGGCCCCGTCCGTTGGATCACATCTCTATGAGACTATCGTGGAACAAAAACCGGGACTGGTCCTTCTCGGGGTGCGACCTACAAATCACCCAAAATACCTTAATTGAAATAAACACCTCTGAAAATCTGCTTATTTACGTGAACTTTGGCCCTCCATAATGTACTCATATATTAAAAATAAAAATAAAAGTAAAAAAACTTTTTAAAAACAAGCTTTTAATTAAATGCCCTAAAAAGAATAAAAAAGACCTTGGTTACCATAAAGGATCAAAGTACTAGTCAACACGCATCAAACTACCCCAAACTCGATGGGGTTGTGTCGTTTCATTGCGGAGTTCCTGGGGCCACCTTACAGCTCCATCATCAGATTAGCTCCATGTCATTATATTATTGCATTGTCACGTACTTTACACATGTATAAAAAATGTCAGCTCAATCGATTGAAGATATCTGCTTCAAAATGGAGTTGCAAGATTTGAGCCGAACACACATAGTTACGAGTACTTAAATACATTGCAAGTTAATGAAATAAAAAGCTTGTAATATAAAATTTCTGAATGACGAAAATTTGTCTGAAAAACTTTTAAGGATTTAAAAAAAAAAACACGTATTTCCTGCAACAAGTTTTGTGAAATATTCGAGAAAATCATGGAATTACCGAATACCAACAGAGTTTTTAGGCGTTATCTATCTTTTTTTGCATTACCTTAGATTGCGTTAGATGAAGTAACCAGCTTTTGAAACATGCTCGATGTTGACGATAGGCGAGTGGAAAAGGACCCTCTTAAGTGCAACACGAGACCGAAAGCTAAGAAGTAATATTGTGTCTAACACTTTTGGCAAGGATATTTAAGTTGGCAGTTTAAATCAAACTGAACAATCAACAAGTATCGTATTTTACTTTTCAGTCGCGACAAATATTTTAAACATCGTACAAAAAAAATTTCGACGAACGATTTTATAAACGAGTTTTAACACAAATAGGTAAAGAATTTTACTAACGAATATTTGATGAACACTCAAAAGCGAAAAGGAGAAATGCAGATGGAAGAACATAAAGATGCTGCTTATTTCAAAAGCAATTTCTTTCAACACACTACAGAGCAATCAGGGAGTTAGGTGAGGTACACAGGTATATTTTCTTTATTCAGTCGATCCAATTCAGAGGCAAGAATTTTGATTCTGGAACGATTTGGCACACGAACGTATAGCAATTATAAATACTAGACAGGACAGTAATTAACTGTTGATTTATTCACTGTATTTATTTCCCAGTCATTAGTGTGAGATAATAATGGTTCAACAAAAATCTAGGAGTTAAGATCGATAGTTTAGACCACACTTGTTAGATGAACTGGTGAATATTTTAATCTAGGTAGACAGTCCAAATACTCTGCTGTATCTTGAATTATCTTCAAGATGGCATTATATGAGATCTGACCCTTACAATGTGAGCACAATAACATACATAATCAACTTAACAGCTGGGACTCAGTTCTTTTTTCCATGAGAGGGACGGAGCATCGACCACGCAGGGCCAACGCGGGTTGGTGAATGTCATATGTGTTCGAATTTTTGATGTGGTACGATATTTTCCATCACCGTTTTGAAAGCAGTGTAGATGAAATAAATTAAACAAAGAAACGTTTCTGCCTGAGTTTGAACCCATGCCCCGTAAGATAAGTTATTACCACTGGGTAACGAGGTAAGAGGGACAAATTTTTCGACAAGAAGTAAAAAAAGTATATATGTCGTAAGCAGATCATAGAACTGATCACTTCATGATATGGCCAACTAAAACTGGCCAGATCGTTTAAACGTTAACATTTTTGATGATATGTCAATCCTCGTTTGGCCATATCATTGATTTAGGATTGCAATGGTAATAAAAGATCTAAAGAAAGCCAAACGAAGATTAAAATATCATCAAAGTTTAACGTTTAAAACGATCTGGTCAGTTTTACTTAGCCATATCATGAAGTGATCAATTTATAAGATTTAGCCACGACATAAATATACACTTGTACGTTATACGATGCACTTACAAACAAATTGATGCGTGTACCGATGAATTTTATTATAAATTCAAAACAATACCTATACAGTACGTAATCCAAAAATTCCACCACGTAACGTCAAACAAAACTGATCAAACGCACACTAACTTCATAAAGCCGTTGAATAGGTAAAATAAAGCCGGAGAAAATTCGATTTTGCGCATTCACTATGTGAGCTCGATCGTGGTATCCTAGCGCATTTGGCAACGGATGATAGACTAAATTCAGAACTATTCCGCGTGGAGATAAATGGGGTTTGTTAGCACTTGTCTGTAGTACTAGAATTGTTTGGTGTTAGATAATGGCGTAAGGGTGGCCTACACCAGAGAGGCGACTACTACTTAGAGGCATGATTTATATTATAAAGCATACTTAAGAATTATTATAAAACTAGCTGACCCGGCGAACTTCGTACCGCATAAGTTTTTTTTTTTTTTTGAAGGTAGGAAAATCATCTAATGACAAATCTCGCCCTTGGGCGGAGCGGGAGATAATGTCAGACTTTTACTGACTAAAAACCTACTCCTGTTGCTTCGTTGCCTTCGTTCCAGGGCCCCGGGTTTCGTTTTCACACTACCCATGGCCCCAGTAGGCTTCGACCCTGCTGGGCCCCTACGATTGCTGACATCACCCTGAGGCGCGCTTGGAACAATACGCACCGTCGACGACTTGGGCTCGGTTCGGACAGTCGGACGGCGAGCCACTCATTGCTCGCCGTCTGCAAGCCTGCACCTACGGTGGCCGGAAATCGGGATCTGAATCCCGGCGGCGGTTGGGGCGTGAGGACCGTTGCCGTTGCCTCAGGCGATCGGCCGCCTCCTTTGCTAGCATTACTGCTTCGCAGAAGGAGGCGACCGCCTGCCACTCCTCCTCGCTCCAGACCATGGCCTGTACCAAGGCCAGGCGCGAGAGATCGCCGCCGCCGATCGCTCCCACGAGGACACGGCGTTGCTCTTCCCAAGCGGGACACACCTCCACCGTGTGCTTCACCGTGTCCTCCGGGCACCGCCTAATAGTAAGGATAACGGCATTTACTGGCATTACACAGACACAATTACATTTTAATTAGAGATAACGTTGTATACGGATTTTTTTTCATGACTTTTTTCCTTTTTTTCTCACCGTTTAAACCTTCCCAGGAACTATCTCGAATATTTCAAGACCAAAATTAGCCAAACCGGTCCAGCCATTTTTGAGTTTTAGCAAGACTAACGAACAGCTATTCATTTTAATATAATATATAGATTATATATATAGATATATAGATAGGTAACTAAGTGTAAAGTGTAGAATAAAGTAACTCAATTAATGTATGTAAGTTGTAGAATAAAGAATTTTTCATTTTAAATTAATTTAGATAATGGCGTAATTTTGCTACTTGCATGTTGCAGTATGCATCGATCTCCTAACTAAGATGTATCTCGATCACTTTAGGAGTTAGATGATAGATCTGTGAGACGTGTCTGAGAATAGATCAATGAGAAACAAAGCGTTTAGTAAGGTTGTTGATGGATTAAAACAGATTTCATGAGTAAGATTAGGCTATGTATCATCCAGACTTAATTCGATTGCAAATAATTATTATTTATTGTGCACGTGTTACTAAAAGATGAGTATTCATGTGGACGGATGGAATAGGAGAGGGAGAGTAATATGAAAGAAAAGGGAGTTAGTGATAGCATGACGGGGGACAGGTAAAAAAAAACATGTTGCGCCGACCCCAAATAACATAGGACAAGGGCAGGAAGATGATGGGAATCTCCACAACTACACCACAGGTACAAGAGACTTAAAACGGTTTCCCCCTGATACAAAAACCGGGAAAGTGCAAGTCGGACTCGCGCACTGTTCGCGTTCCGTACAAACTTACCTATGAAACCAATTCAATTCCCGAATTGAGTTACCAAGATTTTTCCAAATCGTAAAAAAGGTTTTTTTTTGTGACGTAACTACAGTTACGTCACAAAAAAAATAAATTTATAGTTTTTAGATTTTTTCCTAAACTTGTGCTGCCTTACCTTGCTTCATGCCAAATTTCAGGATTCTAGGTTAATGGGAAGAACCTTATGAATTTTGATTCCCTTGAGCGTGTTGAAATATATGTACGTTTTTTGCGGCATAAAGGGCTGTATCTTTTTTTTTCGTTAATTCAGAAGTTTGATTTTTTCACAGCTTCAAGGGACCGCAAACCTGAGTGTGAGTTTTAATTTAAACTCGATAGCTCCACGCGTTTCCGAGATAAAGGGTCTTGACAGACAGACAGACGGACGGACAACAAATTGATCCTATAAGGGTTCCATTTTTCCCTTTTGAGGTACGGAACCTTAAAAAGAAAACCAATCCAAGAATCAACTCTCCAAACTACAAAACATTCTTTGCTACATACAGATTTACTAAGCCAATACATTTCTCTGCACGTAGTAACAATGTTTACATATCGTAGAACACTTTATATTTTTCGATATTATTCATCTGTATTTCTACGGTTATCTGCAAACGTTGCATTTATTGTATAGTTGTAACTACGGAAGTCGTCCGTCGTCATATTATCATATCGTTCGCTTTCATCGACTTCCATTTTATTTGACTCAATAATATTTTCATTATTTCAGTCACTGGGTTTTATAGGTATGTATCATTTAAAAATGTAGTTTTATTATTTTTTCGTGGCTTAAAAAGAAATTTGTCTATATTTAGTTTTTAAAACATGGTCGCGACTAGATCCGCCCTGCACTTGACTCTACGATATAAAATGCCCTTCACACGGACAGAGACAGAAACAGATGGAGGAATATCGTACAAGAGAAAGTGATGAAGCAGCGACTCTCACCAATGAGGAAAAGAAAGAAAAAGAAAGAAAGAAAAACAGTTTATTTGCAGAAACACGAGACATAACTTAAAAAATAATAATAATAACATACATATATAACAAATTATACAAAAAAGTTAAATTATGCGACACATTCATGCAAAACGGCCAGCGCTCAGCAAAATGCTGGGGCTCATGCATGAGGAATACGTCGCAAGGAGGAGAAATTGTCGCTTATGGGGATGCAACTGGACATACATTTTCACTGTTTTTCATACAACTGCTCTTACGCGATTATGACTTTATTACACCTTTTTTATAGGATTGGATTGAAAATCAATTTATAAATTTGTGTAAATCCAGTAAAGATCTCTGAAAATCTGCTATTTTGAATGAACTTTGACACTTTTATATATACTCAAAAATTAAAAAAGACAAAAAAGTATAATAAGAGAAGCCTTGCAAATTTAATCAAAATTCTGAATGACAACAATTTTTTTCAAAAACTTTTAAGATCAACATTGCGTAGAACAAGTTTTCCTAGAACAAGTTTTGTAAAATATTCGATTAACTCAAGGAATTGCCGAATGCTAACAGAGTTTTCAGGTTAACGGAGTTTCTCTCTTCTTTCGCGTTGCCTTTTCGTCAAACATCGCCTTAGATTGCATTAGATGAAGTAACAAACTCTTAAATCATGCTCGATGTTGACGTTATGGGAGTGAAAAACAACAAGACCATCTTTTTTCTTTCTATTTTTTTTTTTTTAAGGTGGGAAAATCATGTTATGACATCCCCCGCTCTGGGCGGACCGGGAGTTAGTGTCAGACTTTTACTGACTAAAAACCCACTCCTGTTCTTTTGTTGCCTTTCGTACCAGGGCCGAGTCTTCCTTTCAGAATCAAACCCTTTGCCCCAGTAGGCTTCGACCCTGATGGGCCCCTACAGTTGCTGAAATCTCCTTGAGGCGCGCGTGAAACAGTACGCGCCGTCGACGACTTGGGCTCGGTCCGGACGGTTACCGGACGGTCGGACGGCGAACTACCCATTGCTCACCGTCCGCAAGCCCACGCCTACGGTTTTAACCTACGGTCCCTCTTAAGTGCAACACGAGACCGAAAGCTAAGAAGTAGGTAATATTGTGTCTAACACCTTTGGCAAGGGTGCAAGTTGGCAGTTTAACACACACTGAACGATCAACTAGTTTCGTATTTTACTTTACAGTCGCGACATTCACTTTTACAAAAAAAAAAAAAAATTGTTTATCTAAAAGCGGAATAACTTTATTATTATTCTCTAGGCGAGTAAGAAATCCTCGTAGATACCAACTTAAATAATAAACGAATTCATCCTCAAGCGAACTCTGAATGTCCGTGATGTACTCATATTATAATACACACCGTCTTATAAAGAACAAATAATTATTCGCAAAAGGTTTACCAAAAGATAGAGCGCGAAGGATTTGAAAAGTTACGAAGTAAATGGGTATGTCAAACTTAGATCAGCCCCTGCAGCCAAGTTACAACCGTTTCGTTTCGATTCTCTTTTCGTCAATCGCCTCGAGTCGGCCACGCCTCTGATTTCTTTGTTTTGACGTCATCTCAATGCTCAGTCAAGTGGCCAGAACAAAGGAATAGGAGGCGTGGCCGACTCAAGGCGATCAACGAATTGAGAATCAAAATGGTTATAACTTGGCTAGGAGGGCTGGCATCGGTTTAACTGAACATGAAGTAATAGTACATTTTGATACAATTGGAGTTTATCATTGCGACCGAGGCAGAATTCGCCCGAGTAGTAAGTAGACGAGGGTGTTATGGAGCCGAGTCCTGCAGTGACAAACCACGTGTATCAAATGACATTTTTCAAAACAGGAAGAAATAAATAAACGGGTCGCTTAGCGCCCAGTCTGATGCGATAAATGTATCAGACTGGGCGCTAAGCTATATATTTCTAAATACATACATATTATATTATAAATAAATTACACCCAGTCACAGAACAAATGATCGTGTTCATCAAAAAATATTTCTCTTGGGTGGGAATGGAACCCACGATCTCCGGCATAGCAGTCATGGCCACTAACCACTAAACCAACAGGTAAGTCAAAAAAAATAGTAGTTATACTTCTGTATATCGCTTGGTTTGTATCAGTACAGTTACTTAAGCGACCTCAGGTGAGATTGTAGTAATTGTGATGGATCACAAGTATGAGTTACACAAATGTAACTATATTACTTAATCCTTTTTTTTTTTCGGGTGGGAAAATGACATCCTCCGCTCTTGGGCGGAGCGCGAGATAATGTCAGACTTTTACTGACTAAAAACCCACTCCTGTTCCTTCTTTGCCATTTGTTTTCCAGGGCCCCGGGGATCTCTTTCGCATCACCCATGGCCCCAGTAGGCTTCGACCCTGTTGGGCCCTTACGGTTGCTGACATCTCCTTGAGACGCGCGTGGAACACTACGCGCCGTCGACGACTTGGGCTCGGTCCGGACGGTTACCGGACGATCGGACGGCGAGCCACCCATATATTACTTAATCCTTGCCGTTCCTATGTTACTAATTTTTTCTTTGTTACATTTTTGTATCAGACTTCTTTCAAAACGCCATACGAGATTAAAGTAAAGCGGGAACTACAATAGACTGACGCACACGTGGGCCACGTCTTATTTGTACGTAGAGTCGCGTCGCGTGGCGTGGATCTAATGTAGCTCTACAACTCTAGTTGCCATATTAAACTGTATGGAGACTGATACGCCCAGATCGGCGTACGTGGCCCAAGAGTGCCCAATGTAGTTCTACCTTAAATAACATATTTACTTCGAGTTATTTTTGACGACAAATAATACACATCAATCTGGGGATGGATTTTGAAATAAATCGGCAGCCTTCAGCATGTTTAATTAATTTGATATCTAATTTTTTTCCTTTCATCTTCATTTCAGTCGCTTCTCTCAAATAAATAATACTATTAATATTCCCTACGGGAGTGTGTGTTTCCTGATGGTTACAACCTAGAGGTCTTTAAGTCAATAGGTTACTTCTAGGCAAGCGTGATCCATTGTCGGCCACATCATCGCTTACCATCAGGTGGGATATAGTGGTCAAACGCGTGCCTATCCATAATAATAATTTAAAAAAAATGAACTTATATACTATTTAGTTATACTTCTGGTAGCTAGTTTTATAACATGTATATGGAATAAATCCATTCAGTAGTTTTTGAGTTTCAAACAGACAGAAAATCGCGGTGTTATTTTAGAATATGTAAGGGAATTTCAAGTAGCGAGTTGTACTAAGCATTTTAACCCAAATCATTTGCTAGATATATCGAAGTTACCGATCCAATAAAATGCTAACACATACATCATCGTCATCATCATCATCTTCCTGCCCTTGTCCCGTGCTATTTTGGATCGGCGCAACACGTTTTTTTCTTCTTTTCTGCCCTGTCACTCGTCATGCTATCACTAACTTTCTTTTCTATCATATCACTCTTCACACAATCCATCATACGTGTACGCATCAAATTGATCACTAGCTTAATCAACTCACTAAACTCCTTGATGGTCTTAAAGGCCATCCGCCATTGTACCCATACATTAAGTTAGTTTGTAAGTTTTTGTTACTATTTTGGTGTACAATAAAGTTATATTCTATTCTATTCTATTCTATTCTATTCTAAAGGAATAATTTAATTCTTAGTACCGTAAAACGGGGTGAACAGAAACAAAATTTTGGTTTGGTTTTTCACATTGATACCATAATAGCGGCTTCTAACAAAGCAACGACTTTTTAGAATAACAATTAATTAATAAATTGGTATAGTTAAATGCTTCAAAAAATATTCAAATATCGTGTAAATTCCCTTTGAACTTTAGTTTCTATTCGGGGTGAAAGCCAAGATATTTATTCTTGACTATAAATATCTTAGCTTGCTAAAACAAAGAAAATGCCTACCTGTCTCTTCATACACAGGTAACTCAATCTTAAGCTTTAAAATAACATGTCTAAATTTCAGACTCATTTTCAAGAAAATTTTGCACTAATTACCTACATGTATCTAAAGTGACGTGGCGTTTTGTTTGTGTTACTATTAATGGCTAAATAACCATATATTATTATGTTATTTATATATGTAAAATGTCTAAAATTTCTTTGTAGGTGAGGGTCAATGGTTCATGACTGATTTAATTGGTAACATAGAACCTAAAGTATTGAATAAACTAGTTGTGGACTATTGAACTTCTACAACAAACAAATTTTAGATACTTTAACATTGGTAGAGTGCAACTGCACTTTTAATCCCTGGCTGTACATAGAAGAAGATACTGAACTGGTTCTACTGCTAACTTTCTATATTTTATTAGCAGTTGCGCGTTGTCACCTGCATCTATGATGACTCGGTGGAGCATACGGTAGAGGTGTGCCCCGCTTGGGCAGAGCAACGCCGTGTCCTCGTGGGGGCGATCGGCGGCAGTGATCTCTCGCGCCGGGCCTTGGTACAGGCCATGGTCCGGTGAGGCCTACTGGAGCCATGGGTGATGCGAAAGTGACCCCCGGGGCCCTGGATAAAAAAAATGGCAAAGAAGGAACAGGAGTGGATTTTTAGTCAGTAAAAGTCTGACACTATCTCCCGCGCCGCCTAAGAGCGGGGGTTGTCATTAGATGATTTTCCCAACCGAAAAAAAAAAAAAAAAATGATGACTGCTCTGCTCCCGTAGGTCACAATGGGATTTTATATAAACCAACAGCCTTCCGCCTTCGCGCGCTCCTCAAAGAGATGTCAGGAAACCGTACGGGCCTAGCAGGGCCGATGCCCGCTAGCTAGGACCGCGGAGGAACCCGTAGTCCTAGAACGCAAAGGGTAATTGAAGGATACAGCTGTGGTTTTAGTCAGTAAAAGTCTGACACGCCCTCCCGCTCCACCCAGAGCGCGAGAAGTCATTTTGATGATTTCCCACCTTAAAAAAAAACCGGCTAGGCTTTATGAGGTTCGTGAGTAAATATTACTTTCACTACTAGACTAATAACTGTGAAAATTGTACGAGTTACTAAATAATAATTTGTCATAAATCATTTCAGTGCCAACCGTTACTTGTTACAGGAATTCTGATTAAACTTTGAAAATGTTATGGCAGCTAATTTCGTCAAATTATATAGTACAACGACAATACGATTATGAGTCAAACGGAATTTGAAATTTATTATGTATTATAGTTTATTTTGTAAAAATTGTGTGTGAAATTTTAGACAGTATAATTAGCTACCAAGAAATAATTACCTATGTTTTGTTAAAAGTTTTAAACTGATTATGTACTTAATGTCTTTGTTTTTTCTTGATAGGTTCGCGCTTAACCGCTATCTCACCTGATGGAAAGCGATGATGCGGTTGACAATGGAGCGCGCTTACCTAG
This sequence comes from Mythimna pallens, assembly GCA_961205895.1. NCBI lineage: Eukaryota > Metazoa > Arthropoda > Insecta > Lepidoptera > Noctuidae > Mythimna > Mythimna pallens. Next base: position 5,139,664 of record OY540830.1, read on the forward strand.
AAGTAACCTATTCACTCTTGACTTAAAGATTCCCGGGTTGTAGCCATCAGGAAACACAGATACCGGCAAGGAAATCCACTCAATAGCTGTACGCACAATGAATGCTGTTGTTTTACGAATTCTTTCTACATGCCATTTTTTTTAAGTTAGGAAGCCATCCAATGACATCTCCCGCCCTTGCGCGGTAATAACGATTTTATGCGGTTTAAATTAAAAAAGATACAGTATTTTTATTATTAAAAAGCCACCGAAAAATTCCACTACTGGGGGTCCAGAATCATGTATTGGATCCATAGTTTTCGTTTGTGAGTCGATGTCAAAGACACGGTGTATAATTATTTATTTTTTTATTATTTTTTTATTATTTATTTATTTATTATTTATTTTTTTATTATTTATTTAATATTTATTTATTATTTATTTAATATTTATTTATTATTTATTTATTATTTATTTATTATTTATGTATTATTTATTTATTATTTAATTATTATATTCATCAAGATCATTCCAAAAAGCTCAAACACGATGGGGTTGTGTCGTTTAATTACCGAGTTCCTATGGCCATCTTCTGGTTCCATCATCAGATCTGCTCCATGTCATAATAATTTTGCATTGTCATCTTATTTACACGTGGAAAATTTCAGCTCAATCGGTAACCGGGAAGTGGATCAAATTTAATTTGCAAGATTTGATTACAGACAAACATCGGGACAGGAGAAACTAAATAGATTTCCACCCTTAAAAAAAACCCTAGAGCAGGAAGAAGCCCTTTGATGATTTCCCAGTCCATTAAAAAGGTTATGACTTCCAAACATAAACCATTTTTTCTACTGCGGATTTCATACCGCGTACATCGAAGGACTGGAACAATTTGCCCGCTGCGGTCTTCCCGTCCAACTATAAATCAGGTGCCTTCAAGGCTAGAGTGAATAGGCTCTTAATAAACAAGTGCGCCTCGCCATCAATGATTGCATCACTGCTTACCATCAGATGGGATCGCAGTCAAGCACTGGTATATATCAATTAAAAAATAAAAATAAAAATTTCAACACTGGGGGTTCAGAATCATGAACTAGATCCATAGTACACTTTTATGCGTCGATATCTCAGACACGGTGTACAGACCCCCACAGTTACCAAATAATATCAAAAAACATTGTCCAGGCCAAAATACAGTAAAATCTCATAAAAATTACATTCATGGCAATAAATAGCAATCAATTATAACAATAACTGCGGCATGGAAACGAATATCGTTTCATTTCATTAATGTCTGTTTGGTGAGTACACAATATATTTTTTTATCGGCTTTGTGTTCCAGAAAAGGCTGCAGTGTAGCAATCAATAAAAACTGGCCAAATGCAAGTCGCACTTGCACACGAAAGGTTCCGTACTACAATATTAAAATCGAGCAAAAAAAAATGCCGATACAGTAACGTTTCATGTATTTGATTAATTTCATTATACATTAATTAAAAGCCTGAGAAGTGTCGCTAATAAAATAAGTACGTCTTTTTTATTAACTGACTTCAAAAAGACTATTTGTTGTAGAACCTGGCCTAAAGCCGCTACTTATAAAGGCAAAATTTTCGATTTAGACCTTGGTAAAACTTGTATGAAACGGTCGCGCGCCCGTCTAAAGGACAGTGTTATTAAATTTCAGGGTACCAGACGTACGTGCAAGTGTCATGGCTACACGTGAATGTGGAAAATAATGTTATTTTAATAATTAATTTAAAAGTTATTTTACTTTTACGTGGGCCTTAAATTGTGACAGAATTTGCCGATAATAAAATATGTTTGCTTATTCTCAAGTGTTTTATTTAATATAAACTAGTGTTTGACTGCGATCCCACCTGATGGTAAGCAGTAGTGCAATCATTGATGGTGAGGTGCACTTTTTTTTTCGGTGGGAAAATCATCCAATCACATCACTCGCTCTTGGTCGGATCGAGAGGGTGTGTCAGACTTTTACTGACTAAAAACCCACTCCTGTTTCTTCGTTGCTTTTCATACCAGGACCGAGACTTCCTTTCAGAAGCAGACCCTTGGCCCCAGTAGGCTTCGACCCTGCTGGGCCCCTACGATTTGCTGCCATCTCCTTGGGGCGCACGTCGAACAGTACGCGCAGTCCACGACTTGGGCTCGGTCCGGACGGTTACCGGACGACCGGATGACGAGCTACCCATTGCTCATCGTCCGTAAGCCGCGCCTACGGTGAGGTGCACTAGTTTATTAAGAGCCTATTCACTCAAGCCTTGTTTTTAAATGTATGCGACTATAATGTCGATACATCATAATTTGTCTAACCTACCTAACTAACTAACCTACCAGCTTGGTGTCTTCTTCTAATCTAACCGGATATGGTTGAATACCCGTGTTTTACATGAAGCAACTGCTTATCAGATCTCTACAACCCAGGAACCAAAACATCGAAGCCTTCCACCAACCCGCAGCCGTGGCCAGCGTGGTAGATTACAGGTCATTCCCTATCATCGAGAGGCGGCCTTAGTCCTAGCAGCGGGATGACGAAGAAGTGCATGATAGCAGGATGATGGACTGGAGAAAATGGAAGAAGAAAACGTGCTCCACCGATTTGGGGTCTTTCAAGCACTAACATAAAGTGCATGCAGGAACATGATGGGTATTTTCAATGTAATTTTAATTAAACTCTCTGAAAATTTTGTTGTAATGTGCAGTGATGTTAAATGTGCTGAAGAAAAATTCACCTTTTTTTAATATGGTTAACTCACTTTTAACCACCATCTCGCCTGATGGTAAGCAATGATGAGGCCGACAATGGAGTACGCTTACCTAGAAGTAACCTATTCACTCTTGACTTAAAGACCCCTAAGTTGTAGCTATTAGGTGTGGTGTGGTGTAGTGTGGTGATGTGGTTGGTATGGGTAATCATCCAATGATTTCTCCCATATTATGGTGGAGCGAGAAGGCGTGTCATACTTTTACTGACTAAAAACCACACCTGTGTCCTTCAGTTGCTCATTCCGTCCTAGGACCAGGGCTTTCTTTCCAGAAATTCCTCGTGGCCCTAGCGCGAGAAGCAATTTACTTTGACTTTTGAATTAGCAATAACATGCGTCAGTGCTTTCCTTCCGTCAAACACGTTGTTAAACAAACTAAAAGGTTTCAGTGTCAGGTTTAAAAATAGGAAAAAAGGGGTGTGCAATGTTTTAACCCTAAGTAGAAGTCGTTAGGAGATATTTAATGGATTAAATCGAGTGGTTATCTACCCTCGTGTAAGCTGTATACTGCCGATGAGTGACCATCGATCATGTTGATGTGGCATTTGCAGGGTTACCTTTGGAAAGTGTTCTCGTACAAACTAAAAAAAAAGGTTTTTTTTATGGTAAGCGATAATGTGGTCGACGATGGAGCTATCAGGAAACACTTCAGCAAGGATTTCCAATCCTTAGCTTGGGCTTGGCCTTTAGAGTTTATCGTTGTGTGACAAACGTTTGTATTGGTTTGTAAAGAAGCTTTACTTTCTTGAAAAATCAATTAAAAAATGTTTCTACAATTTTACAGTTTTCAGACTTCCAATACCTACTTAAGTACCTAATGAAACCTTGCTTCATACCAAAACTTCAGGATTCTAGGTCAACGGGAAGTAATCTATAGGTTTTGATTTCCTAGCTAATGTCAAAATATGCGCCTAAACAGATTATAAACATTAGTATCTTTAAATTGAAGTGACTTAGAAGTTTCATTTTTCTTGTTCCGTACCACAAAAGGAAAAAACGGAACCCTTATAGGATCACTTTGTTGTCCGTCTGTCTGTTTGTCTGTCAAGACCCTTTATTTCGGGAACGCGTAAAGGTATCGAGTTGAAATTAAAACTATATAGTTACTCAGGTCCGCGGTCCTTTGAAGCTGAGAAAAATTCAAGCTTCTGAGTTAACGAAATAATAAGATATGAAAAAACGTGTATTTCGACACTCTCAAGGGAAAAAAAAACTGAAAGTTGTAAATTGGTAGTTGCGTTACAAAAAATAAACCATTTTTGCGATTTAAAAAAATCTTCGTAACTTAATTTAGGAATTGAACTGTTTTTGTAGGTAAGTTTGTACGGAACCCTCACAGACAGGTGGATAACAAAGTGATACTATAAGGCTTTCGTTTTTGCCGACATAGGTGCAGAACCCTAAAAAGAGCCAGAGAGATTACAAATCATAAGTCAAGTAAGTAACACATGAGTATTAAATCTGTGTCAATCTTCGACTGACCTATTAAAGGCATCAATCTTCTTTCTTAAATGGTCTTAGTCAGTAAGCTGATCACCATGGTAACTGACAAGGGTACAAGAACAACACCTCATGGATTATCCTCTGGAGCAGTCGACCCCACACGAACCATAAACACTACACCTACACCGTGAATGGAATTATGGTGTGGCACAAGGCAAAAGCGAACAATAGTATTTTCTTTTTTTTTATGCACCTGCCATATTGTCTCTCCACTACCCTAGGTTGACTGGTAGAGAAGACATTAAATCCACCTTTTTTACCTTTGGTTCATCATTATCATCATTATTTCAGCCGAAAGACGTCCACTGTTGGACATAGGCCTCCTCCAAGCGTCACCACAACGAACGATCCTGTGCGTCTCGCATCCACTGCATTCCCACGATTTTCAACAGGTTGTCGGTCCTCCTTGTGGGCGGCCTTCCAAAGCTGCGTTTTCAGGTGCGCGGTCGCCACTATAAGCTTCCGGCCCCATCGACCATCCGTTCTACGAGGAATGTGCCTTACCAACTGCCATTTAAATTTGGCGATTCTTCGGGCTCTGTCAGCGACCTTGGTTCTGCTGCGGATATCTTCATTCCTGATGCGATCACGCAAGGAAACTCCGAGCATAGCTCTTAGTCCCTTTGGTTGCATTAAGATTTAAAAAGTCAACTAAACATTTTTCTGTCTTTTTTCTTTTTTAGTTAAATATTTTTTCTTCTCTTGGGTCTTTAAGTCAAGTGTAAATAGGTTACTTCTAGGGAAGCGTGCTCCATCGTCGGCCACATCATCGCTTACCATCAGGTGAGATTGAGGTCAAATGCGACCGTATCTACACTAATATAATAAAGGGGTAGACTTTGTTTTTTTTTTGTTTGTAGCAGGTAAATGAAAGTACTGGTATGATTGCGATTTTTTTTTAACTGATAGAAAGCTGCTTTATTCCTAACTGCCATAGTCTACATTTTATGTACGCGAGCGAAGCTGCGGGCAAAAGCAAGTCAATAATAAAAAATAAAATTCCTTTGAGCTGAATAATTGTGACCTTTGTACATTGGTAACACTTGGACCTCTTTCGACTGAAATTATGGTATTGATAAAAATAGTAAGTGTGTTTATATATTTGTGTATACTTTATTGTACAACAAGATTATAATATACAAAATGGAAATCTTACACTAAAAAAAAACCGATCAAGTACGAGCCCGACTCGAGAACCAAGGGTTTCGTAACTTACCTATGTAATTAGTTCAATTCCCGAATCGAATCTCGAAGAGTCTCTACTTATCATAAGGTAGGCTTGCAGTCAAGCACCAGTATATATTATTTAAATAAATAAAAAAAAAAATGAAAGAAAAAAGAAAGAAAGAAAGAAAAATATTTTATTTGGCACACATGGGCTCACACAAATGAAAAAAAAATTTAAAAAAAAATGAGAAAAATGGGGATAGGGTTTGGTTTTTTTACGGTGTACAATAATGAGTATTATCTATCTATATGATACCGATGGGATCAAAATCTTTATTTTATACTTCACAGGACAAACAACCAGAAAAAAATCAAGTACAAGTCTTTTTGACATCGCAATGCTAATCAACTAATTTTATGTGTTTTAAAGTCAAATGTTTTGTGTTAATGTTGTGATTGTCTCTAAGTGTTGCAGCACTTGAATATAGTTTTATAACTGATCATGTAATTTCGTTGACGATCCTAATAATAAATAAATAAATAAGTATGCAGGTCTCATCGCATAGGGCAACCTCTCACCTTTGGATGGACTGAATTAAAGAATATAGATTTAGGACCGTCAGTGTACAAACACTACGAAAACAAACTTCAACACGTAGGTAGATACAAAGACCTTCTCTAATAACTTGTACCACAAACCTCCACTTTGAAGAGTTAAGCTCTCCAGGGGGCAGGATTTGTGGTGGAAAAACTTTGTCCATTAAGTCTTGCCACTGGTCATCAGTTGTATACGTTTGTTTATTTTTTCTTTGCTTACGTGTATGCTTAACATGTTACTTAGTTATATTGGATGGTCCTAAGAGTGCTGTCTGAAATGAGAGTGATTTGTTGAACAGGAAGTAAAGTTAAGGTAATCAAACTAAGAGTGGAGTTTGATTTGTATAGAGTACTAGTTTCTCCAGCGGATTTAACTGCAGGAAAGTCGAAAATTATCCCAAGGGAACATGGTACCCGAAATAAAAAGTACTACAGACGATGCCCGCCTAAATAACCTTTAAAAGTTTTTATGTAACTTTTACAGGACATAGCTTACCCGTCTGAAAAAAATCGCGTGAAGGGGTAACTCACACATACACGCATGCCTACATACATACTTTCGCGTTTAAGATTACCCCTTACATTCAGAATTACAAATGTTATCTCTATTTAATTATGTATTAGTATGGATTTTATTTTTAAAGTCTTCATCTTCATTTTCATCTCTTTCTCAAGATAAAAAACTTTTTACAAAAAAAAATACAAACGACTTCAATTTAAAAAAATGAAACACTGAAAAGTGCAAAATAACTTTAATTTCGGATGTCGGTGTAAAATAACGAAGATACAAAACTATTAAAGAAACAAGTCGGTTGTATTTTTTTCAGTCAGTCATCGACTACACGTATAAATAAATAAATACATTTTAAATCGGTCCACAATTGGCCAAGAAATCGGTGAACATACATAAAAAAAACATACATTCAACCGAATATATAACCTCCTCCTCTTTGAAGTCGGTTAAAAAGAGATGCCTACAAATTGAATAGGTTACTTCTTGGTAAGCGTGCTCCATCGTGAATCACATCAACCTTCAGATGAAATAGTCTAGACAATACAAAAAATGTTTTTGTGCGAAAACCAAATGTACATTTTGTATATCAAGATAGCACAAAGAATCGCCAAACTAAAGTGGCAATGGGCAGGGCACATTGCTCGCAGAACAGATGGCTGTTGGGGCCGAAGGTTCTGGAATGGCGGCCACGTACCGGAAGACGTAGCGTTAGAAGGCCTCCTCCTCCACAAGGTGGACCGATGACTTGGTAACGGTTGCGGGAGTCCGATGGATGCGAGACGCACAGGATCGTTCATTGTGGCGACACTTGGGGGAGGCCTATGTCCAGCAGTGGACGTCTTTCGGCTGAAATGATGATGATGATGATGATGATATCAAGCTATACTAAAAAGGTTACTAATAGAAGTAATTGCCCAGCAACTGCTGAAGGTAAAATTAAGTTACTGTAAAAGGGGATGGCATTTCATGGTTTCATATTACGTAATAACAAAAATATTCTATTTAAATTAAACATTATTCTCTAAAATAAATTAAAGCAGCTGTTAATTGAATTAAACTTTGCAAATAATTAAATAAATTATTCTTAATAGACTCTTTAAATTCAATTACAAAGGGTTCATTTCGAAATATAAGGGTGGATGTGGTGGAATTCTTTCTTTTTATAAAATAATTCTTCCTTAGAGTTTTACAAATCAAATCACGTCGACAAATAAATTGCATATAAAACACAATCATAAACCATCGCAGATATTTGAAACTTCGTACAGTTAACTAACCTGAACAGAACTTAATAATTTAGGTAGTTTAGATGTTAAGAATTGACTGGATTTGTGTTAGCTCGAATACTTTTCAATCCACCTTAGTACATAACATAAAACATAAACAGCCTTGTAATATTCACGGAACTCAGGCCTGCTCTTCAGGAGAGGACAAGGGTCGTAATCCACCGCGCGGGCAACGTGTGGTTTAGTATACGTCACATATCTTTGAATGTCTGCGGCCGGTTTCCTTACGATGTTTTCCTTCACCATTTTGAGAGCTGTAGTAATGTTATTAATTTGCACAAACTAAAGCCACCTTCCTGAATTTGAACCCACGGCGTACAGTTCGAAAGTTCATAAACATAGATTTTAATTTTATTTCCACAGTCCGAGCCCAAAACTCCGATATATACGAATAATTAATTCATATACGTACTTCAGCGTATGAAAGTCAGTAACAGGCCACTTAAAGATAATTAATTTAGCTACCCAGTAGCGTTTGTGAATAAACTGAATATTTATTAAGTGTAACCGTTTCGGGCTTGACATATTACGTCATTAGTTCTGGTAGGGTCCGCATAAAATTGGATGTTGCAGGACAAAGAGTTTTAAATAAAAACGAGGTAAACCATTTTGTCGACTAGTAAAATTTACAGCGTGTATTTTTTGAGAAATTAAGAGTTGTAGAGCTAAATTTTAACGTGGCTTTTGTAGAATTATGAGTTGGAATCTACACTTGGGAGCAAATAAATCGAGCCACTACCTTTTTTCACGTAAAATGGTAAATATTTTTGGTAATATGGAACGTATCAATTCGAACTATATATCGCCTAAAAGTTTAGTTAATAACCTTTACAATGAGGGTAAATTATTGAATAATAACCTTATTGAATGATAAATTATTGGCTCTGCAAGAAAAATGGTAATTTTGATAGAAAATTTAGTAGGGCTAAAACAGTCCATAAAAACAATAAAAAACAAAATTATTGCAAAAAAAATATTCTTAATAACTGGTATTACCCCCCCGGGCCCTGATACATTCTTGTAGCCTATTAGTCATCGATCTGATCAGCGTTACGATGACATATTGTGGTATGTTCTCCCACTCTTCAAGCACAGCGACTTTAAGCTCGGGAATGGATGAAACAGCGGGAACCCTGGCTCGGACTCTCCGTTTTAGCTCGTCCCATAGGTGTTCGATCGGGTTCAAATCGGGACTTCGTGCTGGCCATACCATTTGTTGAATCCCGATCGCAGACAAGTATTCCGTAACGATCTGCGCGGTATGAGGTCTCGCATTGTCATGCATAAACAAGAAATTTTCTCCGACAAAACCAGCATACGGCATTACGTGGTTTTCAAGAATGTCAGTTATGTATCGGTCAGCTGTTAATCCACGTCTACCACTGCCATCGTTGGCGGGGTCGACGAAGACAAGTTCCGTTTTTCCGTCTAGAGAAATTCCTCCCCACACCATACAAGAACCACCACCAAAACTCACCGTTTCTCGAATGCAACATTGGGCAAATCTTTCACCAGGACGTCTATACACTCGGTTTCTCCCGTCATTGCTAAAAAGACAGATTCTTGACTCGTCAGAAAACAAAACTGACCTCCAGTCTTCTAACGTCCAATTAATGTGTTCTCGAGCAAACTCCAAGCGAGATCGGCGATGAGCTACAGTCAATTTTGGGCCAGTTGCTGGTTTGTGTGATGTTAAATTTCGTTCTTTTAGTCTTCGTCTCACTGTCCACCTACTGATTGCGACTCCTCGAACGTCACGTAACGCTTGCTGTAGCTGAACAGCATTAAGTCCACGGTCGCGCAACGAATTGGTTGCAATAAAGCGGTCGTCACGTTCTGTTGTTGCCCGTGGTCGGCCAGTTCCAGGTCGCCGAACAAAAGCACCAGTCTCCAGATACCTGCGGTATACCCGCTGTACCTTTGAACGACTCAAATGAAGTCTGCGTGCCACTTCACGTTGTCCGTGTCCAACCTCAAGTAAAGCTACAACTTGGGCAGCTTCCGTCGGTGTAGTATCCATTTTATCAGGTTATTTTGATTACACAGACACAGATAAAGACAACAATAACAAGTAATATGGGTATGATTAACAAAAACCTCAAATTTAATCTTTTCTTAACAGAGTACAATAAAAATGTCATAAGCAAATTAAATGCGATAATTTTATTCTACCCTTTAAACTTTAATAAAAATGAAATTTTGACAACTAACTACCCTCATTGTAAAGGTTATTAAATACCCTTTTAGGCGATATATGTTTCGAATCGATGCGTTCCTTAATACCAAAAATAATTACCATAATGCGTGAAAAAGGAAGTGGCTCGATTTATTTGCTCCCAAGTGTAGTTTTAGAGATTTGGTTTTGTAAAGCATTTTATTTTTTGATTTTTTATTAACATTTTTTGTCAGAAAAGTTAGAGGTTTTAAAAAAAAAATTAATAAAACTGACTTGAACACTCGAATGCCAATTACTTACGTTGAAAAATCACATTGCATGTCTTAAATGTGCACAAAACTTTCTGTCATCTATTGTTTTTAATCTTTATTAAAAAGCGTGCATTTGACCACTATCTCACTTGATGGCAAGCGACCATGTGATCAAAATTTTTTCGCTTTTTATTTTTTACTAGTTTCTGACAACGGCTTTGGTCACTAGAAAGCTGGGTTCTCCGTACAAACTTTGGACCCTCATTTCATCTTCTAGGGGGGGGGGGAATTTTGAAAAATGCTTTCTTATTTTTTGTATACATAATAAAAGGCACCTCTGCATAAAATTTCAGCGTTCTAGATGCAAGGGTTTGGTCTGGGTATTGATAAGTCGGTATGCGAGTCAGGATTTTACCAGTCCGCACTGGGTCCGCGTGGTGGATTACGGCCCATTCCCTCTCCTAGAAAGGAGGCCTGAGTCCCTGCAGTGGCAACATTAAAAAAAAGGCTGATAATGCTATGCTATATACGCCATTAATTTTTATTAGTACAAATACTTAAAGGGCTTATTAGAATAGGTCTTGTTATTATTTAAGTAAAGTCTCAATAAATAATACACATAAACAGCAAAGTTATCAGCGTTTGTTTATATACCAAAATGTCACTCAATTTATGCAAATATTGTACAAGCTATTTACATTATGAATGAAAACAATGGAAAAACACTGCGCGTAGTATTTTCTACTATCAATTGTTATGAATAATTGAATCAGTTATGTATTTACCAATTGTGACAAATCGTGGACAATTTAGGGATTTCGGTTTTTTTACTTTTGACTACAGAAATATGATCAGTAACGGGTACAGATAGAGCCCATTTTTTTTGTACTAATTAAAAAATAGGGGTGTATACTGATAATTTTGCTGTTTTTACTATTTTGATTAATTTAATTTATACTTTTAAACTTGTTATGCACTTACATATTTAAACCAAAAAAAACAAATTTAATATCTGTCTTTAATTCAATGTTCCTTCCTCACACATAAATAAATAACTGCATCGATCACCATGTTTCCGTGCCGGTTATCCCAGACAATACAAACCGTTATTTATATTTTCATTTTATTTCCACTGGGTAAGCAAAGGTATTTTATCGAGTTCCAGTCACCGTAACAAATTCTCAACGTTCGATATATCTTCGCTGCGCCACTAGGTCGCAACATGATATAAGATAAATCGGTCGTTGAAATCAAACGCAGATATGGTTTAATACTGAAGTTTGCTGTATACACCTGAACACGTTATTTCGAGACCTAATAGTCGTGCTGGTTTCTTTGATGTCTTTTGCTGTTAGCCATATCAATGGTCCAGCAATGTCGCTCGAACTAAAACTCCAGTGTTTCGAAGAATTTCACGCGCGCCTCAAGGACATGTCAGCAAGTCGTAGGGGCCCAGCACGGTCGAAGCCAACTGGGGCCATGGGCAGTGTGAAAACGAAACCCGGGGCCCTGGGACGAAGGCAACGAACGAACTGGAGTGGGTTTTTAGTCAGTTAAATTCTGACGATATCTCCCGCGAATTCGCGGGCTTGCGGACAACGAGCCATGGGTAACTCGCCATCCGGCCGTCCAGTAAGGACCGAGCCTAAATCGTTAATGGTGCGAAGTATTCCATGTGCATCCAAAGAGATGTCAGCAAGACCGTAGGAGCCCAGCAGGGCCGCGAGGATTTTTGAAAGAGTTGCCATGATCCTGGAACGCAAAGACCACTGAAGGAACACAGGTAGGTTTGAGTCAGTAGAAGTCTGACACTGCCTCTCGCCCCACCCAAAGCGAGACCATTCATTCGATGACGTACCTCGCAAAAAAACAATCATTTAAATATAGCCACATATTTTGTAAATATGTATCCCAGCCTACGCATAGTACAATCGAGTAACATCACTGGTTTCAGCAATAATACGTGACTGGACTGTTGATCGAAAGGCCAAGCCTGAAAAATTCATTGTAGACAGTTTGGTTGTAGACAGTTTGGTTCTAGCGTCTTAAGGTCATATTTTCATATTACATTTTAGTTCATAATTTTTTTTTGGTGTGGTTTGTTGTGATAATGTTGGTTGAAATAACTTTTCTAGCTGTAGGGTGGAGTGAGAAACCGTGTCATATTTTTAGCGACTAAAACCACCCTGTGACCTTCAGTTACCCATAGCGTTCCAGAACCACGGTAATTCGGGTTTTGCTGACATTTCTTTGAAATCAGTTTTTTTTTAATTTAATTTTTTCAAATATATTGTGGGAAAATCATCCAATGACATCCCCTGCCCTGGAGTAGCATTAGGAGGGCACTCCGGTATTATCGGGTGCCTGACTACCTCTGTCATATTGTCGAGGCCTACCTATCAGCCAGGTACATTATCTACCCTGGTCACCTGGGAGAATGGAAACGGCGAGAGATGTCGTGCGGTGTTCCGCAGGGGTCGGTACTAGGACCACCCTTGTGGAACATCGGGTACGACTACGTGCTGCGCGGCGATCTCCCTGACGGGGTCAGCGTGGTCTGCTACGCAGATGATACGCTGGTCCTGGCGCGGGGAGAGTCGTACCAGGCGGCGGTCGAACTAGTGACACGCGGGGTTGCGACAGTCGTGAAGAGGATCCAAGAGTTGGGACTAGAGGTGGCATTGCACAAGTCCGAGGCCATGTGCTTCCACGGCCCTCGGAATGCGCCACCATCGGGTTCCCAACTAACGGTAGGAGAAGTTCACATCGGCGTCGAGTCGACGATGAAGTACCTTGGACTTGTCCTCGACAGCCGATGGAATTTTGAGGAGCATTTCCGACGTCTGGCTCCCAAACTGGATCGTACTGGGGCTGCCCTCAAGCGGCTCCTGCCCAACCTAGGGGGTCCAGACGCCTCCTGCCGGAGGCTCTATGCAGGAATCGTTCGGTCCATGGCCCTTTATGGGGCGCCGGTATGGGCGCCGTCACTTCGAAAGCGACCGGCGGCCAAGCTGAACGCAAGTCAGAGGGTCATGGCCATCCGGATGGTGCGGGGATACCGCACGATTTCCCGCGAAGCAGCGTGCCTCCTTGCTAGCCAACCACCGTGGGAATTGCAGGCAAAAGACCTTGCACGCATGCATGATCTGCGCATGGAGATGCAACGCCGGGGCGAAACTCCGCTGCCGCGCCAAGTAGCGGCATGGCGGAAAAACTTCCGGCGGGATCTCATGGTGGAATGGCGACGGTGACTGTCGCAACCCAGTGCTGGGCACGCCTTAATTATGGCGATAAGTCCCCTCTTTGAGGAGTGGCTGGAAAGACCTCACGGCGTCCTTACTTACCGCATGACGCAGGTCCTCACCGGGCATGGTAAGTTCGGGAGGTTCCTGTACCGGATCCGTGCAGAAGAGACGCCCGGGTGCCACCATTGTGTGGACCGCCCGGAGGACACGGTGGAGCACACGGTAGAGGTGTGCCCCGCTTGGGCAGAGCACCGCCGTGTCCTCGTGAGGGCGATCGGCGGCAGCGATCTCTCGCGCCGGGCCTTGGTACAGGCCATGGTCCGGAGCGAGGAGGAGTGGCAGGCGGTCGCCTCCTTCTGCGAAGCAGTAATGCTAGCAAAGGAGGCGGCCGATCGCGTGAGGCAACGGCAACGGTCCTCACGCCCCAACCGCCGCCGGGATTCCGATTCCGATTTCCGGCCACCGTAGGCGCGGGCTTGCGGACGGCGAGCAATGGGTGGCTCGCCGTCCGATCGTCCGGTAACCATCCGGACCGAGCCCAAGTCGTCGACGGCGCGTAGTGTTCCACGCGCGCCTCAAGGAGATATCAGCAACCGTAGGGGCCCAACAGGGTCGAAGCCTACTGGGGCCATGGGTGATGCGAAAGTGACCCCCGGGGCCCTGGAAAAAAAAAATGGCAAAGAAGGAACAGGAGTGGGTTTTTAGTCAGTAAAAGTCTGACACTATCTCCCGCTCCGCCCAAGAGCGGGGGTTGTCATTAGATGATTTTCCCACCCGAAAAAAAAAAAAAAAAAACTGCATTTTAACCGACTCCAAAAAGGAGGAGGTTCTATTTTCAGCTGAACGTATGTTTTTGTTTTATGTATGTTCACCGATTTCTCGGTCAATTGTGGACCGATAATGAATTTATTTTTTTGTTTAAAAGTTATGCTTCCAATTTGTTCCATATACTCGTAAATATTGTTATGATCTGAACTTTGAAGATATGGAACAGAACTCCTCATAGGAACACAGCAAAACTGTCGTAACAAGTCAAATTACTTTATTTATACGTGTAGTCGATGACTGACTGAAAGAAGAGGGGGAAAATATATCGAACTGATCTGATGATGAAGCCTGAAGTTAGGCACCGGAACTCTGTAATAAATTAATGAAATCTAACCGTGTTTGGGATTATTAGAATTGTCATGATGCACTCTGGCTGTAAAGTATTTAAGTATGGCTGAGGGGTACTTTTTAATGGTGGTACCATAACTAAAAAAGTGTAAAATAAAAATAAAACATTTCACAAAAAAAATACAACCGATTCTATGTAAAAAATAAACACTGAGAAGTGCAAAATAACTTTAATTTCGATAGTCGATCACCCCTTTTCCTCTCCTATTCTAGGTGAAGCAAAATGCAGTGTCATTTAACTACCACAAAAAGATTTAGTTCATTATTTAGGGTTCTATGAAGAGAGTATGAGGGAAAGGTCATTCACTGCTAAAGCTAAGCCAGAAAAAATAATATCCTTCAGTTACCCTTTGCATTCTAGGACCATGGGTTTCTTTTTCAGGGCTATAAGAAAGCAACGAGTCTAAAAGCTAAAGTTACATCATTAAAACGTGATGAAAGAAAAAATACTAAAGATATATTTTAAGTGGTAACCCTAGCTCTAGCTGTGAACCCGGCAAGTTATCATTTAAAGCCTTGAGAGGCACCCCTCGCCAAGTAAGGGGAAGGAATTATTCTTAATTTGGGAGAGTATTTTTGGAACATTTCTGCCAAGATTATCAGAGAGCCTCTATTTTAGGCTTGACCTTAAGATAGGTCGATGGAAACAATACTTGTTTTGTCTTAGATAAAAAGATTCATTTTGTAGCAACGTTTTTATTTTATGACGTTGTTAATGATTAATGGCTTTTAAAAGACTAAGTCTTTCGATCAGGGATTTTGATATAGTAAAATATATTTATGTTAAATCTGTATCATTTTCCGCCTGGAGAACATGGTGGAGCTTACGGTAGAGGTATGCCCCGCCTGATCTCTCGCACCGGGCCTTGGTACAGGCCATGGTCCGGAGCGAGGAGGAATGGCAGACGGTCGCCTCCTTCTGCGAAGCAGTAATGCTAGCAAAAGAGGCAGCCGCATGCGCCCCAGCTGCCAGGATTCCGATCCCAATTTTCGGTTACCGTAGGCGCGGGCTTGCGGACGGCGAGCAATGGGTAGCTCGCCGTCCGAACGTCCAGACCGACCCCAAGTCGTCTACGGCACGTAGTGTTCCACGCGCGCCTCAGGAAGATGTTAATAACCGTAGGGGCCCAGCTGGGTCGAAGCCTACTGGGGCCTTGGGTAATGCGAAAGAGAACCCCAGGGCCCTGGAACAAAGGCAAACAAGGAACAGGAGTCGGTTTTAGTCAGTAAAAGTCTGACACGAAAGGGGCGGGAGATGTCATTGGATGATTTCCCACCTTAAAAAAAATCTGTATCATTTTAAATGTTAAATATATTCGTTTGAGTATTTTCATTAATATTTCAAGATAGATTTTTATTGGTCTACAAATGACTGAAATAATACAGTAAATAAATAGTAAAAAAAACTTTATAAATAAACTACTGACATTAATACAAATAACACTAAAAACTGCAAAATAACTTTAATTTCCGAAGTCTCTGTTTCTGCTTCGGTGCTTTTTTGTTTTGAAATTTATAAATGTATAGCTTTTTTTTAATAATTGTGGTCAACTAAACAGAGTAATCAGAGAATATACATTGAAAAAAAAATCTGATGAATTGAGAACCTCCTCCTTTTTCGAAATCGGTTAAAAAGAATCTTTAAGTCAACAATACAAAACCTGAAAAAACCAGAACGTCCTTTTTTCCCCACTTAGAAAAACTCGTCCGATAATTAACAAACTTCATAGCTACAAAACTTCACATGCAGCACACACGTCGTTTGCAAGCAGAATACGAAATAAAACACTAACTAGAATAATTACTAAGGAAAATCTGCCAGACCGAACTAAGTGAAAGTAATACTAATTAATTAAAGAACTTGATAGTTAACAACTAAACATGGGGACTCAAAACACGAGTCGCATACAGACCGGGAAACTGACAAAACTTTGGAATTCACATCCGTAAAGCTGGCGAAAATGTGGGGCTATAAGAGTAGCGAGATTTGTCTAAGGCCCATATTAATAAACGTTGCTCAACTACGTCCTCAAGTGAGATATCAAGTTGCTGATGAATAATTCTGGTTATCAGGATGTGCCTATGCAAGTACTGCCTGTGATGACATTCCCACCGAAAAAAAAAAAGAAACAAAAGCTAGACGAGTACAATCAGAGACAATGTTTCGAAAATACTCCCAGACAGTGGCATGTCCGACAGATGTCAACTATACCGTCCTCCACAATAAATCTTCGACAGTCATGATAACTTCGTCCATAATTGCACAAACAAAACCTTCAGTTTCCCCAAAGAGGTCACCAAAACGCAGTCAGGCTACGAATTTTATTATTTATTTTAAACTTTTTTTTAAATCTTTTTTTAAAGAGTTTTTTTGCTAGTGCGAATATGTCCGTCTGCAGGTTGTTTTTTTTTTAAATATAACGAAAATGTAAATGAGTGAAATAAAAGATAAAAAATAGCCCACCACCATAAATTAAAGAAATGTTTTTTTAATAAAAAAAGGACTACTTTTTGTAGTGGGCCATTATTAGGGTAGAGCGAGTCAGACTTTTACTGATTAAGGCTAGAGTGAATAGGCTCTTAATAAACTAGTGCGCCTCACCATCAATGATTGCATCACTGCTTACCATCAGGTGGGATTGCAGTCAAGCACTGGTTTATATCAAATAAAAATAAATTAAAAAATAAACCCACCTGTATCCTTCAGTTGTTCTTTGCATTCTAGGTCATTCTTTCAAACGTTCCCGCAGCAAATAAAGAACCATACCATTTTAATTTTGTGCAAAAAGCATAACTTTCATTCACAAAATTCATTCTTAATAAGCTTTGACAAATAACAGAAGTGGTATGATTAAGTGCTTTGGAATCGGAATGAAATTATCGCAATCTGTCTAAAATACTCGCCAAACTTCTAAGCACACTTCCAAACCATTTGTAACAAAAGTTAAGGCATTAAATACAACGAAAAATCATTAAAATTTTACAATTATTTTTACGTTTTGTTCTTCATCAACCAATATTTAAGTGCGTTTCGCAATTTAACTAAAAATTTTTTGAAGTGAAAACTTCTTTAGCGGCGTTGAGCACTTTTTCTGTAATGGGTATAAAATCTTAAACTCGCGTCAGGACACGTGACCTGATCGAAAAAGCGTAAGACGGATGGAGAGTAGACAGTAAGTAAGTAAGGTAAGTTGATTTAATTTGATTTGTCTTTATTAGACATTTAAATAGGTTCGAATCAAAACTGTTCGTTTCTTACTTCAGCTACCATAAACCTATCGTATCAGTTTTAGAGATTGGCGATGATAGTTCTGGTAATGATGATGGTGAAAAAGTCGTTGAAATTATGGATGAAAGTTGATTTTTCGGAGAGATAAACTTTTTAATGTAAAATAATTGTAATAGTTTTAAAGTGTTAAATTTTTAATGTAATATAAATTGTCATGTTTGTATACGATAGCGCAATAAATGAATATTGTATTCTACCACATAAATGGTAGTACTTTTATACTGATAAAGCAATTGGTGCAAAATTATTCCCTAACCATTCCAAAATATCAAACATGCTCAACGTTAATAATCAAGTTTTCACTTCTGCCGGCACTCCCGGAGTGCAACCCGTCTTTTTTTTATTGATTTAAACTTGTGTTTGACTGTAATCTCACCTGCCCCCCTAGCCAAGTTACAACCATTTCGACGTCATCTCAACGCTCAGTCACGTGGTTACAACAAAGGAATCGGAGGCGTGGCCTACTCGAGGCGTTCGATGCAAGAGAATCGAAACGAAACGGTCGTAACGTGGCTAGGGGCGCTGATGGTAAGAAATAAAGCAATCGTTGATGGTGAATCACACTAGTTTATTAAGATTTGTCCTATTAAATATTTAGTTCAGACATTTACGATTGCTAAAGTGGGGAAATAACTATAGAAATAGAATATTATGACTGTGTTAAACCTACGTTGTGATAAAATGGCATAAATGACGGCTAGGATATTACTTTGTATTTATTCTTAGTTCTTTTTCTTATTTTTTTATTTTATTTTATCTTCACTAATATTATAAAAAGGTAAAGTTTGGTTGTAGGAGGTAATCTCTGAAAGTACAGGTCCGATTTCGAAAAATTTTTACCGATAGAAAGCTGCTTTATTCCTAAGTGACATAGGTTATATTTTATATTTAAAAAAAAAACTGTAGGGTTCCCTACTAAAACTGCAATAAGGTAACCCAAGATGTAAATTATAATAATAATAATTCACAACGTCGTCTAACCCAAGCTAAGCAGAGCTTGTGTTATGAGTACTAGACAACTGATAAACATACTTATATATTTCTAAATACATACATATTATAGATAAATTACACCCAGACACAGAACAAATGATCGTGCTCATCGCACAAACATTTGTCCTGGGTGGGAATCGGACCCACGACCTCCGGCATAGCAGTCAGGGTCACTAACTACTAGACCAACAGGCCAGTCGAATTAATTATTTATACATGTAACATAACGCTACAACCCACGGGAGCGGAGAAGTAACCAATGAAGCGGGTGAAACCGCGAGGGACAGCTAGTGTATACAAAAATTATAAAGAAGTAAGATTTGTATTTTTCTTTAAGTATACCGTGTGTCTATCCGTATGTACGCGCAAAACGCAAACACTACGAAACGGATTTATATACAGTTTTTACTAACTGACAAAATGATTCATGAGGAAGATTCAGGTTTTTTTTTTGTTTTTTTAAAGTGAGAAAATCATCTAATGACAAATCTCGCTCTTGGGCGGAGCGAGAGATAGTGTCAGACTTTTACTGACTAAAAACCCACTCCTGTTCCTTCGTTGCCTTCGTCCCAGGGCTCGGGTTTCGTTTTCACACTACCCATGGCCCCAGTAGGCTTCGACCCTGCTGAGCCCCAACGATTTGCTGACATCACCCTGAGGCGCGCGTGGAACAATATACGCCGTCGACGACTTAGGCTCGGTCCGGACAGTTACCGGACGGTCGGATGGCGAGCCACCCATTGCTCGCCGTCCGCAAGGAAGATTCAGGTAACTTAAGCATAATATTTTTTATGCATCAGTCATCGCTCCAGAACTCGGACTTGGACGAGTTTGGCAAGTAACATCCATCAGGTTATATATAAGTGATAAATTCTCTGCTATCAGAATAAAACAAATCAAAACACGAAAACACTACTCACCAAAATGGATCTATCAAAACTTTTGAACCTTCCCAAAATATTCGTCGCCCTTCTAACAGAAACATTGACTGACCTTTCGCTATAAGGCTGTGTGCAGAGCAGAAATATGACAGTCTTTTCACACTGACAACAGAAAACTGTAATGACACAAATATTTGCAATGAAACTAGAGCAAATTGAGTGCTGCGGTATTCCCGTCCGATTATGATTTAGGTGTATTCAAGGCTAGATAAACCAGTGTGCTTCTCCATCAACGATTGCATCACTACTTACCATCAGGTGGGATCGTAGTCAAGCACTATTATATATATTAAAAAAACAAACTACGTAACGGAGGTCCGATTCCAATTCTGACCGGTCGGAACTTCCGATTCATCATGCATTTTCGATTCGGTACAAACAAGTTAATAATTGTTGCGCGGGAAACCTCTCCACGTCGTGACGATTACAAGGAGCTTAAATTTTAGTAACGTTTCATTTGACGCTTCTGCCTCCGCTTTCCGTCTACGATTTCGGTTCCGATTCTCATAAACCACATTTAAAAACTCTAGTTTCGAATTCCGTTCCAATTTAACCATTTCTGTTACATCCTATAAATTAGACCTGACGTCACACAATCTCTACAACGAACATGCAAGCACAGATCTGCACGATACAACACCTACCAGACACAACATCCGTCGGGTCAGAAGGTTCTCCTATTTTTATGGAGTACCAAGCACTATTCACACGTTTCCTCATTTATACTATTCTTATCTATATTTATAAAAGCGAAATACCACTGACCGATTAATCACGAAATCTCATAAACTACAACACTTACAAACTTATAATTTGGCAGGTAGGTTCCTTATAGGGTGTAAAGATTCTCTAAGAACGAATTTTATGAAACTCCACCCCTAAAGGGGTAGAATGGGGGTTGAAAGTTTGTATGAAAGTCCTATGTTTTTGAAGTAAGAGATTTTAAATTTTGCATTAAGCTTTCTTTTATGACGTTGGCGAGCACTAAAAGAGGACTTTCCAAAATTCACCCCCTAAGGGGATGAAACGGGGGTCCAATGTTAGTATGGAGAAACCGACTTACACGCGGTCGAAGTCACTGGCAGAAGCTAGTATATTATAAAAACAAATACCCTGTCTGTTTGAAAGCGATAAACTTAAAAAATACTGAAAGAATTTTCATACGGTTTTCACCATTCATTTTCATAGACAGAGTGATTCATGAGGGTTGAGGTGTATTATAGCATAGCATAGCATAGTCGGCCTTTTAATGGTTCCCACTGTTGGGATTCATACCTCCTCTCTAGGAGAGGGAACGGGCCGTAATCCACCACGCGGGCCCAGTGCGGGTTGGTGGATGTCACATGTCTTCGAATTTTTGGTTCTAGGACATGCCGGTTTCCTCACGATGTTTTCCTTCACCGTTTTGAGAGCAGTGGTGATGAAATAAATTAAACAAAGTAATGCGCCTGGCTGGGTAAGAACCCGCGACCTACAACTCGTAAGTCAGGGCCATTACCACTCGGCCAGCACTGCCCTCGGTGTATTATAATTATGTATATTGTAGTAGGGAAAGCCGAGGATTTCAAAACAATGATATCTGTCAACCATACGAAGCTGGGCTGGGCCACTAGTAGGTCAGTTTGTTTAAACGAGCTAATCTCAAGAACTACTAGTTCGATTTGACAAATTATTTTAGTATTGGATAGCCCATTTACAAAGACATCATTTTTTCTTAAGTGGGAAATCATCCAATGACTTCTCCCGCTCTTGGGTAAATGATAAATGATATTTATTTTGCAAATGGGTTTTTTAAAAACATTTTTACACGACATTTTTTTGTCAATTTAAATTAGATGAAGCTGGGTGGGGCGCGAGTTTGTGTCAGCCTTTTACTGACTAAACCACCCCTGTTCCTTCTTTGCCTTCATTCTAGGGCACCGGGGTTCTCTTTCGTACGAACAATGGCTCCAGTAGGCTTCGACCCTAAGACATCATAACATCATGCCACGACTCACCGGAGGGGAGCAGTAACCTAAGACGCGAGTGAACCCACGGGGAGTTTTTATAAAACTATTGAGAAAAAAAAAACTGTTCCCAAAATTGTTTTGACACTGGTGTGCTCACAGTCTAAAGACGAATCGTGTATTCACTTTATCAAAAATTCCGAGGCGGTCACAATTCCAACAGTTCAAATATTGTTCTCAACTTTCGACAGCCCTTGCTCAGGGCTGCCACATTCCGACAGGATTCGGGTAGAATTATGCAGATTTTCCTCAGTGGTTTGAATAATTGTGCGTATTACAATGGTATGCGGTATAGGAATAAAGGGACCGGGGAAGAATCTGCGGCGTTTCTAATTGTTATACAAATTAATAGCTCTGGGTGGCTGTGGCTTGTCCTTTAAGCTTGGAGAGGATTCAGATTTACATAACTTACAAAGATGGAGGTATTAGTGTTAATCGTAGATGATCATTTGTATTTATATAACGAGAAACTTACTGACTGACATATCAACGCACAGCCGAAACAACTAGAAGCGTGAAATTTTGCACAAGGTTTCCTTTTATGACGTAGGCCAGTACAAAGAGAGGATTTTCCAAAATTCACTTTCTAAGGAGATGAAACGGGGGTCCCAAAGTTTGTATAGGAAAATTACATTCACACGGGTGAATCCGCTGGTGGAAGCTAGTTGTTATCTATGCTTATGCAGTATTAAGATACACCTTTGTCAAACCGTTTAGGGAAACAATCGTGGTGTTATGTTATTATTCATACCAGAGGAGGCACTTATCATCCCAAGACTACAATCAAATTACTAAAGCTGCTACTTTTATAGGCTCAACTGGCTGCAAAAAAGCTGGGGGCCCTCGCAAAGGTCAGACAGTACTTCAAGCCGGAACAGCTGCTCAAACTTTATCAAGAGCAAGTTCGATCGTGTATGGAGTACTGCTCTAATCTTTGGGACGGATCTGCCCAATACCAGCTTGATGCACTTGAGAGGTGAGGTTTCAATCTTGAGCATTGACGCCGACTTGCTAGCCTGTCGGTTTTCTACCGGTTGAATTTCGGGGAGTGTGCGTCGGAATTGTATAGCCTAATTCCACCTAGCCAGTACCATCATCGGACCACCAGGCATACGGCGATGCGCCACCGGTACATGGTGAACATCCCACCTACACGCTCAAAACGTTTTTGGAACACATTCATTGTGCGTACAGCTAAGGAGTCGAATTGCCCGCCGGATTCTGTGTTTCCCGTTAGCTACAACCCGGGAATCTTCAAGTCATAAGTGACTAGGTTACTTGTAGGTGAGCGCGCTACATCGTCGAGCTTATCGTCGCTTTCCATCAAGTTATATAGCGGTCAAGCGCGAACCTATCAAAAGTAAAAAAACACGGTCAAGTGCGAGTCGTACTCACGCATTGAGGATTCCGTACAAATATTAATTTACCTATGAAAACAGTTCAATTTCTAAATTGAGTTACGAATTTTTTTCCGAATCACAACATAATTTTTTTTGTGACGTAACTACAAAGTTACTGTTTTCAGACTTTTTCCTATACTTGAGTAATGAGACCTTGCTTCATGCCAAAGTTTAGGATTCTAGGTCAACGGTAAGTAACTTAGGAATTTTTATTCCCTTGAGAGTGTTAAAAAACATACGTTTTTTGCGACATAAACGACCTCAATTTTTTTTCAGCTTCAAGGGACCGCAGCTCGAAGTAAGTATGTTTAAGTTTCAACTCGATGCCTTCACACGTTCCCGAGATAAAGAGTTTTGATAGACAGACAGACAGACGGACAACAAAGTGATCGGAATACGGAACCCTAAAAAAACTGCGGGATTGTTCGAAAGAGTTACTGTAGCCTTTGAACGCAAAAGACAACTGAAGGAACACACACCGACAGTAAAAGTTTCACACTCCCTCTTGCTTCACGCAGAGCGCGAGAATTTATTTGATGATTTCTCACATAAAAAAGGACAACAATCAACTACGTAAAATCCTTTCAAAATAAACCATAATCATCATCAATTCAGCCGAAAGACGTCCACCGTTGTATATCCTTCAAATTAATCCATGGAAAGTGAAAATGCATAGATTTAGGATCCTTAAAATTACAAATCTCTATCACAAATTAGATTACAATTGAGAACAGTGGTGGCCGAGTGGTAACGGCCCCGACTTACGAATTGTAGGTCGCAGGTTCAAACCCAGCCAGGTGCATTACTTTTTGTAATTATTTCATCATCACTGCTCTCAAAACGGTGAAGGAAAACATCGTGAGGAAACCGACATATCCTAGAATAAAAAATTCGAAGGCATGTGACATCCACTAACCCGCACTGGGCCCGCGTGGTGGATTACGGCCCATTCCCTCTCCTAGAGAGGAGGCCTGCGTCCCAACAGCGGGAACATTATGAGGCCGACTATGCTATGCTATCACAAATTAACTTGGACACTTCCTTCAGTAGGCAAATTCCTGAAAACAATTTTCACAAGATAAAGCTAAAAGTTTATTAGCATCCCTCAATGTAAATCGAACAGCCCTACCCACTCGATAGACAAAATACACAGAAAACTTTTGCTCCGCTTCATAAATTGTGTTACATGAACAAACTGACGCAGACTCCACGAATTTGATAATATAATTACATATACCTACACGTTGTCTGGAAAAGGTTCTTGAGAATACATACTGTAACCCGTTTTATTACACAGCGAGTGTATTTCGCGTAGATTGGCTACACTTAATTTCGAGAGACTACACTTTGTCAATTAACCAATGAATGCACGTGTAGAAAAGGTTTTTGAAAACAGAACAAACTGTAACCCGTTTTATTACGCAACAAGTGTATTTCGCGTAGATTGGCTACACTTCATTTCGTGAGACTACACTTTGTCAATTAACCAATGAATGCACGTGTAGAAAAGGTTTTTGAAAACATAACAAACTGTAACACGTTTTATCACGCAGCGAGTGTATTTCGCGTTGATTGGCTACACTTCATTTTGTGAGACTACACTTCGTCAATTAACCAATGAATGCGCGTGTACGATGTTGTAAATATGCTGTTACTCTTTAAAACTGAATATTTATATGCGTGTTTAATTAACTTTGGATATAAGGACGCCTTGGGAATATCTTATGTAAGTATTTCTTGTTTATTAGGTTTGAAAATTAATCTAATTGAGTTAGCGTGCCGTACCACGTAATATATCTTGACAAGACTCTTGTTAAGTTTATCTTTAAATCTTAGCTTGATTAAAAACCTTTCAGAGCAGTTTTTTTTGAGGTGGGATGTTGTCCAATGACTTCTCTCGCTCTATGGTAGAGCAAGAGGGCGTGTCAGAATTTATACAAGTCCGTGATAAGGCCTGTCATACTGTATGGATCAGAATGTTGGGCTGTGAAAAAGTCGGATGAAAAAAGATTGCACGTAGCGCAGATGAGAATGTTAAGATGGATGTGACGAGAATGGATAAAGTGAGAAATGAGTAGGTATATTAAGGGAATTTTGAAAGTGGCTCCAGTGACTGAAAAGTTAAAATGGAATCGTTTGTCTTGGTATGTTCAAGTGAAGAGGAGAGATGAAACGCATGTTGCTAAAAGAGCTATGAGTTTACATGTGGACGGACGGAGAGGGAGGGGAAGACCAAAGAAAAGATGGATGGATTGTGTGAGAAGTGATATGAAAGAAAAGGGAGTTATTGATAGCGTGACGAATGACAGGAAAGAATAGAAGAAAAAAACGTGTTGCGCCGACCCCAAATAAAACGGGACAACGGCAGGAAGATGATGATATCCTTTATTTGTCCTTTGCCTTCTAAGGCAATGGTCATTCTTTCAAACGTGCACACAGTCCTAGTCTGCGTCAGCCCTACTGAGCCCTTTAAGTTTAAGGCTGGATTCGCGCCATGATACCAACTTCAAGTCGTTCGTGATACGAGTACCAACCCACCATCTACAGACCTTTTTGAGAGAGGACTTTTGGCCGAATGGTGTCGTGTATCGACGTTTCCGAGGAAGGCTACGCGACACCACGCAGCGGAACACGACGCCGATGTTACATGTATAATTATAGTAAATTGTTTGTGTTATTTTTAATATGTATTAGTTAATTTTGTTCATAATTTATTTATTTATTTGGTCTACCAACAATTGTATACACTAACAACTTGAAACAAAAATAACATTTCTATAAAACTTTAAACAGTGCAACAATTACTTTGAAACTACATGAAAAGCTGCCATTCAAAATAACAAATGAAAAAAAAATTAAGTACTTCGATAATTATTACAGTTACTTTTAATACTTAACAATTACAACAAATCTGATAAACAGTTTACAATTTTAGATTTCTGCCTACAGAAAGAATCAAAATGAAAATCTATTTGATGGCTACAGCTGTTCAAAACTCTACATAATCTTGCGACTGGAGAGTTAGATCTTAACTCCGTTCTTCTTTGCGGAGGACAAAGTGGATTTATTGGTTTACATGGAATCCTTGAAGGAGCGCGAAATTTAATAAGTGCAAGTAGCGTTGGTGAGTCAGTAATGCCTTTCAATATTTTACATGCAAAAGTTGCATCGTTTAAACGCCTCCGCTCTTCTAAGCTGTGCATTTTGAAGACTTCCAATCTGTTCTTGTACGAAGGCGTTTTTTAGCGATACCCACAGAGAAAGCTAGATGCCAGGCAAAACGTTTTTGGATACGTTTTAGCCGCAAACTGTGAGTAGCATAGTGCGGTCGCCACACCACGCTGCAATATTCTAAAATATTACGTACCTAACTATAGTACAACATAATTTTAGTTTTAATCTGACGAAAACCTTTACATTGTCTTATGACAAAACCAAGCATTTTTGAAGCTTTTTTAGATACGAGATCCAAGTGTGGTGCAAAGGTTAACTTTTGGTCAAATAAAATTCCTAGGTCCCGAATTGTATCTACTTCATTGACCTTGTCCTCGTTAATGTAATATGCTGTCTTTGTATAATTCTTTTTTCTTGTATATTTTACATGATATGAGATTGTAATATTATGTATTATATACTTATTATAACAATAATAAGTTTTGCTGACATCTCTTTCAGGCGCGCGTGGAACACTACAGCTTTCTGAGAACGGAACCCTAAATATAGGTTAATCAGACTGATCCATATTACAATACATACAGACCACCCTGAAACATTTGGCTGACTGCGTGATAGCCACACCTAACCCATTAATTAGATCGCCAACTGGACGAACCCATTTTATCTTTAACGATAGCGGTCATAAAATGTTTGACTACGTTTTAATTATCTTCGCCCATAAATACATTTTCCTTTGAAGTGGTAGGTAAATTAGTCACTACAGAAATATTCTTTATTTGTTTTCTATATTTCCTAACATATTTAAGTGAGAACTTTCGCTTGCCTGAAAACAGAAAATGATTTCATGATTAAAAATTATTATGTACTACGGTAATTACTATCTACGGTCCGGACTAAGCGTTTCGCTTCGTCGTTTATACCGCGTACATCGAAAGACTGGAACAATTTGCCTGCTGCGGTCTTCCCATCTAACTATAATTTAAAAGAGTAACAAACACACGCACACATACGTATACATTGTATACATAAAAACTTTCGTCTATAAAACATAATAGTATTATGTTGTTTGGTATCTCATTGTAAAGCAGAATTCCGAACATCTTTCAAGTATCTTTTTCTATATTTCGTATCAATAAGATTGTTAAATACACCGACGGACGTGCGTGAATCACTGTATCATGAATAAAGAAATATTAAACAAGGGTGCCCTTACAGATTATCATCATCATCATTTCAGTTGAAAGTCGTCCACTGCTGGACATAGGTTTCCCTAAGCGTCACCACAACGAACGATTCTGTGCGTCTCGCATGCATCGCATTCCCGCGACTCTCACCAGGTCATCGGTCCACCTTGTGGGAGGCCTTCCAACGCTGCGTCTCTGCGCCATTCCAGAACCCTTATGTAACGAAAGATTATTGAAAGAAAAAGATTATTGAGCCACATGCTAGAGTGCCCTAAGTGCCTATACACCTGAACTATGGAGGATTTAATGAGTGCCACCGATACTGTAGTTAACATAGCCATGCACCTACTGAGCCCCAATAGTTTAACGAGTTTACCATTTTGGAGGTATGTAGAACAGAGTGTAAAGTCCCGCAAACCTCCATTGAAAAGGGAGGATCCTCCGACCAGACGACGTTTAGTGGGCAACTGCCCGACAGATGATTTCGGGCTGTCGTACATGCTCAAATCACGTGCAGAACTTTAATTGCGCGATGCAGGATTTCGTATCTTTTTGTAGTTCTTATGTGGCGCCATAGATGTCGCTACACCATCGATTCGAAAAGAAGAAGAAGAATTGAAAGAAAAGGTTTGTTTGAAAGTTCGAGCGCAAAATTAAATTAGGCCTATGCTCAAACTATCTCTAAGCTTCGAATACAATTCGTATGACTTGTTCTCGTAAGTTACTAAAGCATTAATGTTAGAAGACTAAAGAAGGTAAAGGAAATCCTGAGATGTATTAGGTAACCCTCTTCAAGTAACATGCGACATTCGTGCCCTTCATCTAATGACCATACTAAGGGCTATATTCCACCGAGACACCATGGCGGCGCGACCAGTCACCGCTGACAAAAAAATGTATACAGCTCTATAGAGAATTTACTCACTTTTCCCTTTGGTTGCGCAACCAATTTGGCCACCAACTCGGACACGTGCACTTAAGGTCCATTTTGATACTGTCTTACTGTGGTGTAACGACGCTGGTGTCTGTATGGTGTTTAGTAGCTTACGGACACCATGGCGACGCGACCAGTTGCGCCGCCATGGTGTCATGGTGAAATATAGAAGACAAATAATTCCTATTCTCCTTTCACTCACTGATGCCTCTAATATACTATTTTTTCACTCTAAAAAGAAGTTTAAAAGAGAAATCTAGTAACAGAAAAACATCTTTTACGAGGAAACCACGAGAATAAGAACCTACTTACTCCATAAACATACAATACGTGCACGTGCCTACATAAATTAAGCAGAAAATGTAAATTACAAACGGAATTCCCATAATCCGTATAATTATGCCTTTTCCTTGAAAGATATGTGGAGAGTAATTACGTTAGCATTTTTTAATAATGATACCAACTGTAATTGTCGTACTGCAGGGCAAAACCGTGTTATAATTTTTTTTTAATTGATAAGCTCGAGCTTGACCATTATCTCACCTGATAGAGAGTGACGATGGAGCACGCTTGCCTAGAAGTAATCTATTCACTCTTGACTTAAAGACCCAGAGGTTGTAGCTGGCAGCAAACACAGACTTCGGCAGAGTATTTAGTTTTGTGCGTATGGAGGAGGGGGGGAGGATGTCCACAATGTACCGGCGGCACATCAGATTTGACATAAAAAAGGTAAGTAAGTACATTGATCTTCAAATTTATAAATAGCTTGATCTGAGCTACCCAACAGTAACCATGCATTTTCTGTAATAAATCTTTGCCCATGATACTAAACGATTTCATTTCATCACTACCATTTTATCAGTGAAATATATTTACGTCACGATTAAAACTTTCACAAACACATTATAAACAAAACCGGTTTACAATGAAGTTGAGATAATATATAGGTTTTAAGCACCCAAAAGTGGCGATGAATAACAAATCGTTTTTGAATCAATGGTGCCGCGACATCTATGGTGCCACATAAGAACCACAAAATAAAAAAAAACTTAAAAAAAAAAATATGGTGGTAAGGTGTTTCTATAATAGTTTTGTCTCTTCGTTATTTAACCCCGACTTCCGAAATTAAAGTTATTTTGCACTTTTCAGTGTTTTTTTTTTTACTTTGAAGGCGGTTATATATATTATTTTAAGTTTTTTATTTTACACTTTTTAGTTACGGTACCACCACTAAAAAGTACCCCTCAGCCAAATTTAAATTTAGCCAGAGTGCATCTCATGACAATTCTTATAATCCCAAACACGGTTAGATTACATTAATATATTACTTCCGGTGCCTAACTTCAGGGTTCATCATCAGATCAGTTCGATATATTCCCCCTCTACTTCAGAGTAGTCATCAACTACACTTATAAACAAACCAATTTTACTTGTTACGACGGTTCTGCTGTGATCCTATAAGGAGTTCTGTTCCATATCTTCGAAGTTCATGATCAGATCATAACAATATTTCTATGGGACCAACTCGAAAGTATAACCATTCAACCGAAAAAAAATATTTCAAAATCGGTCCACAATTGACCGAGAAATCGGTGAACATACATAAAAAAAAACAACATACATTCAACATTCTTTCTTTCTTTCTTCCTTTCTAACATACATTCAACCGAACATATAACCTCCTCCTTTTTGAAGTCGGTTAAAAATACGAAATCCTGCATCGCGAAATCAAAGTTTTCCACGTGATTTGAGCATAGACGACAGCCTTGAATGCTAGTCGGAACGGACAGAAAAAACGAGAGGTCTATAAGTACCAAGCAGAGTGAGCGATCATAGCATAGAGCATTATAGATGTCCCAACAAAACAAAAATACATTTTCCAGACCTGATTACAAAAAAAAGATTTATTCTGAATGAAACGCAAACGAAGTGCTTCCTTCCTACATTCTCCGTTCTTACAATATCTATAGTATGTATGTATATGTACATAAAATAGTTCGTATGTCGGTCAGGACACAGTTTTGTCACGACAGGAAATGCCGCTTACGACTTACGTAATGAAAACGGCCAAGTTTTCTCGTATACACGCTGTTTTTTCTTTTGCTAAATATGTACTACAAAAATAACCTTGGTGTATTGAGTCAATTCATAACACATAATTGGTATTATCGCATAGTGGCAATAGGCAGGGCACATTGCTCGCAGGACAGATGGCCGTTGGGGCCGAAAGGTTCTGGAGTGGCGACCACGTACCGGAAGACGCAGTGTTGGAAGGCTCCCTACAAGGTGGACCGACGACTTGGTGAAGGTTGCGGGAATCCGATAGATGCGAGACGCACAGGACCGTTCATTGTGGCGACATTCAGAGGAGGCCTATATCCAGCAGTGGACGTCTATCCGCTGAAACGATGATGATTGGTATTATTTTTTTGACGTTCTGTGATCACATAGTTATGTTCAACATAATTTTTTAACTTAATGCCCTTGAAATGAACTCGACTCTTAGGTACTAAAAGGATTGCCTCTACCCGACTGCGTCAGAAGGAGAGTTATGTTTATAGGGTTCCGTAGCTCAAAATGAAAAACATATACACACAGACATAAACCGCCGTATCTTTTTTCTGTTAACTTAGAAGTTTGATTTTTTACAGCTTCAAGGGACCGCAAACTTAAGTATATGGTTTTAATTTTAACTCGATACGTAAAAGGTTCTGGAATGGCGGCCACGTACCGGAAGACGTAGCGTTGGAAGGCCTCCTACAAGGTGGACCGATGACTTAGTAACGATTGCGGGAGTTCGATGGATGCGAGATGCACAGGACCATTCATTGTGGCGACACTTGGGGGAGGCCTATGTCCAGCAGTGGACGTCTTTCGGCTGAAATGATGATGATGATGATGATGACGTCAGACTGACAGACAGATAGAGAGACAGACGGACGGACAACAAAGTGATCCTCTAAGGGTTCAGATTTTTCCTATTGAGGTACGGAAACCTAAAAAACAGGTTACACTTATAAATCAGAATTTCACAAATGCATTCGGTGTATTTATTTGGTGTTCGGGAGGGGATCTTTTGTTTTTTGCATTTTTTTGATCTAATTCTTTTCACACACTGTTGAATTATACATATCGAAGATTTGGATTTAAGATCCCATCAGGTTCTAGACCTGAAATTACTTATAAACTAGGAATGACTCTGCAACTCAAAGCTTATGCTAACGGGGGAGAGCCATTCTTTTGTGGAGCAGTTTGCTTCTCTCGGATTTGTTTATATAAACTATGTCACCTATTCTATTTAAGAAAAGAAAGGAGTTAAAGTGTCCATATTTCCCAGAACCGGGATCTTCTAGGCCGCAGATCGTCATCGAAGTTAGCTTTTCGATCATATCGCGATAGAGATCGTGAGCTCTGAGATGCCACGGTCTTGTACAAGAATTTTCCAAAGGATTTTAGTATCAGTGCGATGTGGGAAGCCACCTGCAGCTTTCAGTGCCATTCTGTATTGTCTTTCTAGTTTCACTCTCATAGTTCGGTAGTACGGTTGGCGCAATGTGGATGGTTAATTGGCTGCTGCCCTGCGTGTCACGGATTCAATTCCCGCATGGAAAAAATATCCGGTTCCGGGTTTATATATTTATGTAAGTGTATGTTTATTACGCACCTGCGATACAGGAGTAATTTTTAGTATGTGTTACGTTTTTAGGGTTCCGTACCTCAAAAGGAAAAAACGGAACCCTTATAGGATCACTATGCTTCCTCCGTCTGCCGTCCGTCTGTCTGTTTGTCTGTCTGCCTGTCTATCTGTCTGTTAAGACCCTTTATCTCTGGAACTCGTGGAGGTATTGAGTTGAAATTAAAACCATAGACTCAGGACTGCGGTCCCTTGAAGCTGTGAAAAAAATCAAACTTCTGAGTTAATGAAAAAGAAAAATACGGCCGCTTATGCCGCAAAAAACGTGTATTTCGACACTCTCAAGGAATCAAAATTGATAGGGTACTTCCCATTGACCTAGAATCCTGAAATTTGGCGTGAAGCAAGAACTCATAGCATAGGGAAACATCTGAAAACTGTAAATTTAGAGTTACGTCAAAAAAAAAACTTTCTTTGCGATTCGGAAAAATCTTCGAAACTCGTTTCGGGATTGAACTGTTTTTATAGGTAAGTTTGTACGGAACACTTCACTGTGCGAGTTCAACTCGCTCTTGCCCGGTTTTTTTTTATTAAAATGGAGTGGAATTCCCTGCCGGAGTCTGTGTTTCCTGATAGTTACACCCTAGGGTCTTTAGGTCAAGAGTGAATAGGTTACTTCTAGGCAAGCATGCTCCATCGTCGGCGACATCATACGCGCAAAGTGGTGAAACGCGAGCCTATCCATAATAAAAAAAAAACTTTTCATCAGTTTCTCTCGCTTGCTGACTGTACCTTAATCCGGCTACAATGTGAGACAGCTTATAAAACAATATGTCTAAGTGAACAAGACAGCCATCCCTAATACCTTTTCTTTATACAAAAACAATAAATATTTTCTGAAGTAAAGTTTCCAGTCGAATTAATCTCAGAATAAATACACATAAAATACAATTTCTTTGTTCAAAATATCGTTTCGTAATAGGATTGCTGAAGACAGTCTTGAGGTGGGTGAGCTTGGGTTTGAAGTTAGCCACCTTTGTATGTATTTGCCTATCTTCGTAAATATTGATGACAGCCGTGGCTATTTGGGCAGAGTACCGTATATTTTGTTTTTGTTTGTACATTATGAGAAGTGAGAACCTCACTTGAATTTTGGAGCTGGTTTCTTGAACAAGTATATTGCTTATAATTTTTTTGAGATTTTTTTTTTTTTTTTAGTTGGGAAAATCATCTTATGACAAATCCCGCTCTGGGAAATTATCAAATGGTTTCTCTCACTCTAGAGTAGAACGATAGGATACTTTTTTTTTTCGGTGGGAAAATCATCTTATGTATTCTTGAGCTTCTTCAAGCTTGAGACTAGACGGCGTTGTGTGATAGTTGTGGAATATTATAATTGCACTAATAAAACGGTGGACCACCGATTACCGAAGATACGGGTAGTGCTCAGTATGAGAGTCGATGACTCACTTTTTGAACTAACCTAACAATTAATGTAGGATGGATAAAAGGAACGTACGAATGATGTGTGAAACGAAGCGTAAAAGTGTGGGAAGGAGAGAAAGAAGTGTATGAAAGGGACAATAGAAAAAATGGCGGAGAAGGGCGACTTTTGAACGATAAGGTGGGCGTATTAATTTTTAAGAGATTTTATTTAAAGTTATTTTTTAATAAAAATAAGAAGTAGTGAAGGTTTATTTGTTTGTCTACATGGCCGCGACCCACTAACACTACATTAATGTGATGTTATCTTGTCATTGTGTTTTTATACTTTTTGGAAAAATAAAGAAATATCAATTTAGTTTTCATATAACTAATACATTAATATGCTTAACTTAACCTAATTAAAACTAACTTACAAAATAAAAATAAAAGCCCTAAAGAACTATAAAAGCTATCCGCATCGCTGTCGACTGGTGATGTATCTAAAAGACTGGCGGAATTGCCACGCTGAATTGCAATGAAGAAAAAGCCAGCTCTTGGGTCACGCAAAGAATGAAAATTTTATAAAGAAATCAGTATACCTCGGAACCCTGAATTCCCAGACCTTTGGAAGGCGTACGAGGAGCCGAAACCTACTCGCAGGGGCCCCTTAGTCACTTTTAATGGCATGTGATACCAACCGACGATTATCCCTGTACGCGCTATGCTCTAATCAAATCTGATGCCCTCCAGGGCTTGATATTTTCGAGGTAGTTACAGGGTCAGAGTTCGGCCTAGTTAGCAATTACTGCAAATCTGGTAAAAGTTGGATGCTAATGCTCTCGAGGACAACCCCCGGTTGGTGAAAAACTATTGCAATATATGGAAAACAAAGACTATAAGGCTATGGTTTTTGAATATTAAGTGGACTGGTTACTAGGAACTATGTTAAGACTATGGACCCTGCCTGAACAATGTTATTAATATCCATCGATAAAAAGGCAGGGGGTGGCTTGCACACTCAATAAATGGGCCCCCAAAGACGGCCGCCAGCACGAAGTGACGTAACAACACACAGCAGGCACAGTTATGCCCGGTTTGCACATGGCCCGACAGATGGCTATATTTTATTGTGCGTCTATTTGGGCAGAATAAACATGTTTTCTTTCTTTTCTTTTCTTTCAACAAGGAGGCAACATATCCTGAGGTGCTTGAGGAGTGGAGAGGTATACCACGGCTATCAGGACAATCACAGAAGTACGGTTAAGATCCCTACCAGCACCTTACTGGACTAAACAACCTGAAATTGTTGTTATTATAATTATCAAGAACTGTATTATCATTTCCTGACCTTCTGAAAAACGTTATTCGCCAGTTCAAAAATATCTTAACAAGTAACTCATCTGCCCACGATTGGTACATATAAAGTGAAGGATATCCTGCTCAGAAATACATCTGTTACGACGTACCCCTTTCGATCATCCCCTAGGCGATATACAAGGAAAAACTACCCGGAAATATGAGTAGTTCGATCTAAATATATTCCTTGGATTCAGGGAATGTTGGTGCATGGTTGGTTATTCACTGTTTTGTCTGCGTAAATATATTTCTGATGGTGTTTTTATAGGTATATTTGATAAAGGGTATTAGTGAAAAGGCTTTTGTTATGAAAGCTGAGTGAGTTGTTAGGTGTGCGTAGGTTTGAGTTGAGTTTAACAAAAAAACAGGGCATGTGCAAGTCGGACTCTCGCACTGAGGGTTCCGCACAAACTTACCTATAAAAACAGTTCGATTCCCGAATTGAGTTACGAAGATTTTTCCGAATTGTAAAAAAAGTTTTTTTTTGACGTAGGTAACAGTTTTCAGATTTATTCTTAGGAAATGGAAAGGAATGAGAGGATGGGTCAGACTTTTATGGAGCAAAACCCATCTGTGCCCTTCAGTTGCCGTACGTTCGAGAGCCACGGTCACACTTTCAAACGTTTCCACACTACTTTGATGTTAAAGTCATAAGTTCTTATGCTAAAGAAGAGCTGGAAAGTTTTAACTTCGAATTCTCAATTAAGAAACCAGGGGTTAGCAATCAATATCTGTTAAGTTCAAATATTATTCCGTTGTCGTACTTATTTGCCGCTTCCGGCTGTGTCGAACGTGAACCTCATCGGAGATTAGGAGGGGCGCGCCATGATGCCCTTTATTAACCACAACTGAGCAGCGTTATTTGACCAAGCGCCGTCTCCGAAGCAACACCTCTCTCATTTGTAAATAATTAACAATTGGAATTAATTCAACATTATTCAGAATCACCAACATATAGCATAGCGTATATAAAATATAATCAATCTTTTAATGTCCTTCTGCTGGCTGCCTCAGGCCTTCACTCCACGAGAGGGAATAGGTTGCAATCCACTACGAGAGCCCAGTGCGAGAAGGTGGATGTCTCATGTGGTCGAATTTTCGTTCCAGGAGTCTATCCGTGAGGAAAGTGGTATTACTTTCCTCACGATGTTTTCCTTCACTATTTTCAGAGTAGCACAATCAGCAGCGATCTCTCGTGCAGGGCCAGGCCATGGTCCGGAGCAAGGATAGACGGCAGGCGCTCGATTCTTTCTGTGAAGCAGCAATGCTAGCAAAGGAGACGGCCGCACGCCCTATCCCGATTTCCAGCCAGCGTAGGCGGGGGCTTGCGGAAGGCGAGCAATGGGTAGCTCGTCGTCCGACCGTCCGGTAATCGTCCGGACTGAACACAAGGCGTCGACGGCGCGTACCGTCCACGCGCGCCTCAAGGAGATATCGAAGCCTACTGGGGACATGGGTGATGCGAAAAAGATCCCCGAGGCCCTGAAACAATGGCAAAGAAGGAACAGGAGTGTGATTTTAGTCAGTAAAAGTCTGACACGCACAAGAGCGATCCATGTCATTGGATGATTTTCCCACCTAAAAAATAGTCGCGATGCAAAAAATTACACAAAGTACTTAATGCACCTGGCTGGGTTTGAATCCGCGATCTACAAATTATAATTGACTTATAATTGATGACACGGTAGGCGCAGTGGTTGAGCGCTGCTACGCTGCGTGTCACGGGCTCGATTCCCACACGGGACAAATATTTGTATGGCCTACAGATGAGTTCCGGGTCTCTGGTGTCTTGTATATGTGAGTTTACAAGTTTGTGAACGCACCCTCGATATATGAGTTATTCCTAGTGTGGGGAAAAGTAAAAAACAAAAAAATTCGGGACCGTTACCACTGGGCCATCATTGTTCCCCACCAACAAATAACGGCAATAAAACTAATTGGACTAGTAACTACATTATCGATAACCCTATTAATAAATGATAAGGTCAGCGGCGAAAGTGCACAAAAACGGAGTGTGCAATAAACCCGCTATCCGACCTTTTATTTTCTTTTCTTTTTTAATAAAAAAGGCGACCACCTGTTGGATAATACATTGCCATTTTAACTTTCCCCTTTTTTTATTGAAAAGTTAAATAGAATAGTGATGTACTCGAGGTAAGTCGTCGTGAAATGGGATATATACGAAAAATAACGGTTCACTTTTAAATTGGGTACGTGACTAACTTTATATTAGATTTTTGAGATACTGGAAATATTTTGCACAGAAATGATAAAAGAATACGCTTGACAGAAAACCTCTTTTTGTTTTTGAGGCCGATAAAGCGAAAAGGGCTGTTGGATTATACTGAAAAAAATCCGTCCAAGTTCCATCAGTTAAACTTTGTGTTCCAGGGCCACGTTGATTTCTTATTATAATCCCGCAGCGCTGGCAGTTACAAGAAACCTGTAATGTCCTCTACTTCATTAGGTACCCAGTTATAAAAATAAAGAGTTATTGACTACTTAGCTTCTGACAGCGGCTTCGCCAGCGCAAAAGTTGGTTTCTACACACAAACTTTCAACCCCCGTTTTACCCCCTCAGGGGTGGAGTTTCGCAAAATCCGTTCTTAACGGATGTCTACACCCTATAAGGAACCTACCCGCCAAATTTTAAGTTTGTAGGTGTTATAGTTTCTGAGATTTCTTGATTAATCAGTGGGTGGTATAGTTATTGACTATTAACAAAAGTCACAAAATTACTTTTAACAAAACTAATCATCATTCGGCC
The DNA here is from genome assembly GCA_961205895.1 of Mythimna pallens. Lineage (NCBI taxonomy): Eukaryota > Metazoa > Arthropoda > Insecta > Lepidoptera > Noctuidae > Mythimna > Mythimna pallens. Next base: position 5,177,450 of record OY540830.1, read on the forward strand.
CTAACTTATGAGTTGTACAATCGTCGTGGGTTCAAAACTAGGTGATTTACTTTGTGCAATTTATTTCATCACTACTGCTCTCAAAACGGTGACGGAAAACATCGTGAGGAAACGAGCATCTCCTAGAACCAAAACTTTGAAGATATTTGACATCCACCAACCCGCACTGGTCCCACGCGTAGCGGATTATGGCCCATTCCTTCGTATAGACAGAGGAGGATTGAGTCCCAACAGTAGTAACATTACTGTAGGCGCGGGCTTGCGGACGGCGAACGATGGGCGGCTCGCCGTTCGATCGTCCGGTAACTGTCCGGACCGAGCCCAGGTCGTCGAGACGGCGTGTAGTGTTCCACGCGCGCCTCAAGTAGATGTCAGCAACCGTAGGGGCCCAGCATGGTCGAGGCCTACTGGGGCCATGGGTAATGCGAAAGTGACCCCCGGGGCCCTGGAAAAATGGCAAAGAAGGAACAGGAGTGGGTTTTTCACCCGAAAAAAAAAAACAGTAGAAACATTATAAGGCTATCATAATACGTCTAGTCTTTTCCAACTTTGTTTAGTTCAGATCCAATTAAACCGGATTGGGTTGAAAACCAGCTTTCCAAACTATTCATCAGCAAAAACAATTTAATCCTCCAGATATTTTCCGTTTGCATCTACAAAAGTATAAATCAAATGTCAGAAAACCGTACGGGCCCAGCAGGGCCGATGCCAGTTAGGGCCATAAGTATGAAGGGGATACTCGTGGTCTTAGAACGCAAAAGGCAACTGAAGGAACATGGCTGTTATTATATTCCGTAAAAGTCTGGTACGCCCTCTCACTCCACCCTAGAATGGGAGAAATCATTACTTAGATAATTTCCCAAATCAAAAAAAAAAACAACGTCTAAAACAAATCAACAAATAATACAGAAGATACTTCATACCCCACCAATACCACATCAGCTGAACTCACAAAATATCCGACAAAATTTCGGCACAGTAAACATACGAATATAAAAGCCTTGCGGATATAATCCGCATCCAATATACGCATTGGAGCATCTCTAAAGTCACCTGGTAGCCTAGCAGCGGATATTAAACGCCCATTGAGGATAGTCGGCGCAATTTATTTGCCACTTAACTCAGAACCATGTGACCACATATCCGCGGTCGTATCATTGAGTTAGTAGTTGGTAGTGGTACTTGGTAACCACATGAAGTCAATGTAGTATTACTTTTTGGACGGAAGTATTGATTTTGACTTACCGACGATTCGGAAACAGTGTCCGAGTTGACACATTTTTATTTCAATATTTTTTTCACTGAAAATTCGGACACACACTGGTTAGTACAGTCAGATAAAAAGTTTTGAAATATAATTTACTAGCTCTTGCCCGCGGCTTCGCCCGAGTATTTAAAATATAGCCTATGTCATTCAGGAATAAAGCAGCTTTCTATCAGTGAAAAAATTTTACAAACAAAAAACATAAAAACAAAACAATAAGTGTAGATTGTAAACTGTATTACACCATAAGAAGGACATAACTAAAAAAAGAGGGTAGTTGGGAAATTGAACCTTATTTTTGAATCATATCTTTTTAGATTCAAATAACTTCTTTTTGAGTTAGGTCTCTTTATGATTAAGCATGCGGTATGTGAATAATAGAGCTCATTTAAATAGACCAGCCTAACTCAAAGTTGAGTTCTCTTTCAGCAAATCATTGAGTTAGAGAGAGAGATCACAAAAGAGGATTATGAGGGGATACTGTGATAGCGCAAATAGACATACTATAGTATCCACTGTTAGTTAGTATAGCAGTGTAAATTTTCTGTGACAATTAATTTCTCAGTATAATCCTCGAATTTGCAATTATTTCATTACTATTAACTCAGTATCACTGTTGTAGATACACAGGCATTGTTTAAATTCAAAGTCATCTAACATTTTGACAGTAAAGCCGTAATAATTTGAAATTCCTAGTAGTCTTAATGGTTAACTGTCATATTTTAGTACCTACAAGTAAATTGTTTTGTAATAAATTAGTGGGCTCCAAAGACAGATAGATACATAGAATATATTTGACTATGTATACTAGCTATTACGTTTGTCTTGGTATGGTCATTTGAAGAGGAGGGATGAAGCGCATGTTACTAAAAGAATTATGAGTTTACATGTGGATGGATGGAGAGGGAGAGGGAGACCAAAGAAAAGATGGATGGATTGTGTGAAGAGTGATATGAAAGAAAAGGAAGTCAGTGATAGCATGACGAGTGACAGGGCAGAATGGAAGAAAAAGACATGTTGCGCCGACCCCAAATAACACGGGACAAGGGCAAGAAGATGATGATGATGATACTAGCTATTACCCGGATCTTTGGTTACTGTTCCGCGGCCGTGAGGCATAACGTGATGTTATATAGCCTATACCATGGATAGCGAACCCTTATTGGAGAGTGTGCCACTAAATACACGAATAGAAATAATAAGGTGGTCATGACGTGCCGCCAAAGAATTTTTACTTGGACGAAATTCGTTTAGCGACCGAACCCAAATCGTCGACGGCGGGTACTGTTCCACGCGCGCCTCAAGGAGATGTCAGCACACCGTAGGGGCCCAGCAGGGTCGAAGCCTTTTGGGGCCAAGGGTCTGCTTCTGAAAGGAAGACTCGGCCCTGGTACGAAAGGCAACGAAGGAACAGGAATGCGTTTTTGGTTTGGTTTATAGTTTCAGCTACGTGCAGTGGCACATTGCTCACAGAATAGATGTTATGTGACTAATTTGCCCTACTGCCCACTGCTACTAAGTTCACAAGTAAAAAAATAAGAGCAAGTACCTAACTGCCCAGTGGAGAACTCGGACTTTAATTCCCGAGCCGGGAAAGTATTTCATTGATTTTTCCTATCAGGAAAACCCGAAAGCAGTTTTGATTGGGGATTTGTACCCCTTATTAGCGAGCCCCTTTTCGCATGGGACTTAAAACCTTCGTTGCGAAATATATGTGCACTATGTAGGTACCTATTATTTCTATGCTACTTCTTTAATCTAATATATATATATATAAATCTCGTGTCACAGTGTTTGTTTTTTAACTTCTCCGAAACTTCCAAGTTTTATGTTTTTGGGTTCCACACCTCAAACGGAAAAAACGGAACCCTTATAGGATCACTTTGTTGTCCGTCCGTCTGTCTGCCTGTCTGTCTTTCAAGACCCTTTATCTCAGGAACGCGTGGAGATATCGAGTTGAAATTAAAACCATATACTTAAATCTGCGGTCCCTAGAATCTGTGAAAAAATCGAATTTCTGAGTTAACGAAAAAAAAAGATACGGACGTTTATGTCGCAAAAAACGTGTATTTCGACACTCTCAAGGGAATCATAATTCATGAATTCATATACTTCCCGTTGACTTAGAATCCTGAAATTTAGCAAGAAGCAAGGTCTTACAACACAATTATAGAAAAAAATCTGAAAACTGTAAATTTGCAGTCACAACAATTTTTTTTTGCGGTTCGGAAAAGTCTTCGTTACTCGATTCGGGAATTGAACTGATTTCATAGGTAAGTTTGTACGGAACCCTCAGTGCGCGAGTCCGACTCGCACTTGCCCAGTTTTTTTTTGTTGTGTACCTAAATTCGTTAGGTCTGAGAATAGGACGAAAATAATTTTTTAACCCATCCCCACACCCCATTTTTTTTTAAATAATTTATATGTTATATGGCAGAACGTTTTCCAGCAAGTAATTTTATTAATTGTAATATACTAATAAACTATTTTATGGGTTTTATTTCGGAAATAAAGAGATTTTTTATTATATTTTATCACAGAACATCAACACCATCCAATTCAAAATAAAGCACCCCAGTCGCGTTCCATTATCACTCCAAGCTGAAGTCTTGTAAAGGAGAATGCATAAACAATATACAAACGACTTTTCTACTCGAAAGTCTGGGGTGAAAACTTAATGAAAATACAGGGTGAAGTTCAGGCGGGTGTATAAAGATGAACCCTGAATACCAAATATGAATAATGTAGAAAAATAATGGGCTTTTGAATAGGTATCTTTATGTACGGGTAACTAGGTAGGGATCGCGTGAAATGTTTTACGTAGAATAAAATAAGTTTTTTTGTAGAAAAACTGACAAAAATAAAACTATGGAACCATATTTTATTCTTTTTTTTTCTGTTTAGAGGCTCGTTCGCATTGTTTTTCGATGCATCACGTATACTTGAATTCACTTCAAATGTTTTTGTTTAAAAATTGTTTTGACGTTCCAAATTCAAATCTTAGCCCATACTACATTATATTCCTAGGGACAGTATTACTTGCTTTATGTAAGTTTGTACGACATATAAAATGGCATTATCGTGCAGGTGGTGTAAAAAGTGTACTATTCCGACACATAGCGAGCGTAAAGAAGTAACAAACATACAAACACATACACAATCTTTCGTCTTGAAAATACTATAAGTGTAATTGGACGTTTTTTTACCCTAATCCCAACTTAACTATTGGACCATGAAAAACATTGGTCACATTCAGAGTAGTTTCTGAAATTGAAAACCGTGTAATTGTACAGTTATTTGTTAAGAACACAAACGAGTAGGCATTGTCCTCTGCAGCTTTCTGAGATCATTTATTAAGAGAGGCAAATAACTGTCAACTACAGAGAATATCTGTATCTTGTTGTTGCTGTAGAACAAACATACTGAGCCTGCCGCCTGTGCCGTTTATCATTTTCAGTACCTAAATGGATCTGGACGTCATAGACGCGTAACTATACCTTGGTAAGCCGTAAGCCTCATTGCTTACCAGTCACAACTACAAAATCTTTAATTCTGTCCGTTTAACTCTTTACACCCGACGGATTTTATTTTCGAAATCTTACAATTGTATATTATGGTAATATATTTAAACGATTATTTCAAAAACTCTTAACTAATTAAATCTATATATACACTAAAGGCTATTCCTAACTAAAATATGGCGTAATAAAACTCCTCCGCATCGCTGTCGACTAGAAGTGTACCCAAAAGACTGGCGGCATTGCTACGTTGTATGGCAATGCTTAATCTCTGACCGAGGTAAAAGCCAGCCCTTGGATCACGTGAAGTGTGAACCAAGCGTTTGGATAGTTATTTAAAAAGCGAATGAGCTCTCGGATCTCACGGCCCAAGAGTTTCAACCCCAAACGGCTCAAAAATATAACTGCCGACGAGGTTGTTATATTTCCGCCACTTGCCTAGGAAGATGGGATGGCGCAATGATGATGTTATCGTATTTTTCAATTACTATACAGTACAAGGGCTAAAAAAAAAATATCTGAATACCTCAAGTCTATAATTAACCCAGACATTAACTCTCACGATCGTGAGTTTCAGGCACAACTGGATTAACAAAGTTCACTGCGTTTTATGATATAAAATTTTAACTACTACCACGTCAAATGAGCAAAAGCGTGCTCTCGGAACCAAGCTACGATTTCTTTTTCTAATTTGTCATGTAGTCACGACCGTGGCGCGATGGACACATTTTGTTTTGTCATGTATACTTTACTATGGCGGCTAAAAGATTAAGAATTTAAACTCCTTTCTTTATTTGAACGTAGGAGATTAGCAAATCACATCTCTCGCTCTGGGTGGAACGAGAGGGAGTTTCTGACTTTAATGGCTAAAATTCAACCATGTTCCTTCAATTTTCCTTTACATTTCAGGACCTCGGTAACTCTCTCGAACAATCCCGTAGCTCTGAAGAATTTCTTCCCTATTTTTAAGGTTGTATTTTAAATTATTGAGCAGTGGTGGCCGAGTGGTAACGGCCCCGACTTACGAGTTGTAGGTCGCGAGTTCAAACCCAGCCAGGCGCATTACTTTGTATAATTTAGTTCATCACCACTGCTCTCAAAACGGTGAAGGAAAACATCGTGAGGAAACCGGCATGTCCTAGAACCAAAAATTCGAAGACATGTGACATCCACCAACCCGCACTGGGCCCGCGTGGTGGATTACGGCCCATTCCCTCTCCTAGAGAGGAGGCCTGAGTCCCAACAGTGGGAACATTAAAAGGCCGACTATGACTATGACTATATTAATATCTATTTATAGGCTCGCGCTTGACCACAAGCTCACCTTATGGCCTGTGGTCGAGGATGGAGAACGCTTACCTCGAAGTAACCTATTCACTATTGACCTAAAGAAACCTAGGTTGTAGCTATCAGGAAACAAAGTTTCCGGCAGGGAATTCTACTCCTTAACTATACACAAGTAACTACTCGCGCTCAGGGTAGGGGGACAGGAAGTGTCAGGATTTTATTGGCTAAAATTTACATGTGTTCCTTTTCAGAACTAATCTCAAAGTCAAAGTCAAAAGTTTTTTATTTCACATACGCCTACATGGGCACTTATAAAACGTCAGAAGCTAGTGCACGGTTCCAAATTGGTCGCTTCCTATGGAGAAAAATCGGCAAGAAACTCCATGTTTTTTTTTTTATTTGGCCTATACTGTCCCACTGCTGGGCAAAAGCCTCCCCCAACTTCTTCCAGGTATTCCTTTCCTGAGCTCCATGGTTACTCTTTTAAAAAAATTGTTGTTCTTACAATATTTCCATATAACAGTATAAGTAGAATCTCATGGCCCTAGGAGGCATCAGCCCTGTTGGGTCCCTACGGTTTGCTGACATCTCTTTGAAGCGTTGAATACTATGCGCCGTTGATGACTCGGGCTCAATCTTTATAGGACGAGCATTTTCCTTCAGTTGCCCTTTGCGTTCTAGAGCCACAGTAAGTCTTTAAATCCCGCAGCTCTTTAATTCAGTCAATTAACGGTCAAGCTATCAACATCAAAAAACTACTCTCTAGTTCTTTTTCATCATAAAAGAGAGCAAGCTATAACAATTCTAGGGTCACAGAGTAGCAGTAATTCTCACTAAAAGTTTCAAGCGTACGCTGGAGGGTTAGGTTATCACCCCACTCGTAACTGAGCGAGTTTTATATGAGTTTCATGAGTTTGATGCACCTAGTAACATTATGGAGCATAAAAAGGATTAGTTTGATTTATTTTTCTCTGTTTTATTAGGTTTTTTGGTGTATACTTTAACTCATCATCATCATCATCATCGTCATTTCAGCCGTAAGAAGTCCACTGTTGGACACAGGCCTCCCCCAAGCGTCGCCATAACGACCAGTCCTGTGCGTCTCGGATCCACCGCATTCCCGCGACTCTTACCAAGTTGTCGGTAAACCTTGTGGGAGGCCTTCCAACGCTGCGATTTCCGGTGCGCGGTCACCTCAAGAACCTTTCGGTCCCATCGACCATCCGTTCTACGAGCAATGTGCCCTGCCCACTGCCACTTTAGTTTGGCGATTCTTCGGGCTATGTCGGCGACCTTGGTTCACCTGCGGATATCTTCATTCTTGATGCAATCACGCAAGGAAACTCCAAGCATAGCCCTTTCCATTGCCCTTTGGGCATTTGGTATGGTAGAAATTGATTTTGTATCCTTGCATTTAATGTATTAATTGCTTTAGTTGAAGTCTCAACATACCACAGTGTCTCAAGACGAAAGTCTATGACCAGTGCGTGTTGCCAGTGATGACATAAAGCACTGAAACGTGTTCGCTTACAATGGGCCTCATCAGAAGGCTTAAAGGAACCATCACTATAATGTATTCTTTTATTCTAACGAATTAAATATTTTATTTTTTACAGCTGTTGAAAATTGTCGCTGTCTCGGTTGTCATTCTTTTCTTCGACAGTAGTCAGACTCCAGAAAGTTTGACCATCAGTCTATACAAGGAGTATTGTGTTGCCCAGTAACTGGGTCTGATAGGCAGTCGCTCCATGTAAAACACGGGTATTCAACCGCATCCGGTTAGGCTGGAAGACGACCCCAAGCTAGTTGGAAAAAGGTTAAGGGGAGATGATGTTTGAAATTGTTTCCTTCGTGTTTAAAAGCAACCCGATAGAGATCCAAAAAATAAATTCAGAAATATCTTGACAACTTCGAGGCAGCTTTCCTACAGTTTTCAGAACCACTTAGAACCTTCTCTGTTCAAACTTTTTGCATATTATTTCAAGCGAACGAAATCGGGATTTGGTAAATTATTTTTTTAGGCATTAGGCAAGTGAATATTATCGTAAATAAGGTTTTACGGGCCCAAGAGATACTAAATGTGGTAACAATAGTGAGTTACTTTTATTTTGAAGCAACAATAAATAGCCTTTGAACTTTTCGTTTTATGGGAAATATTTGGTCATGATGAGAAGCAAATTTTGTGATTTTTTGTGTTTCATGAACTTTGACTTACGTTGAAAGGATATTATTTCCTCTCTAAATCATGAAAACATATGTAAATTCAGTCATCGCAGAGTTTGATAACGAATACCTACTATATATAATTTACATAGCATACAGATGTCGAAACTTCAAGCAAACGGTCACGAAAATATCAACATTTCTCTGTTTGCAAGTATTCAAACATTCTATTGTCATCCCAGACACTTAACAGACAGGGCAAACATTTTATGTAAACAAATGCCGATGGCCGCGAGAACGGTTAGACAAAAACGAGAAGCACGTACCTTGATCTCGCAACTATCTCAACGTTAGCCACTCAAGAGAAACACACAAACACGCTGTAACACGTTCTATCACGTCACAAACACGCGGTCTGGTTTCAGCGGACGTGCGTCCGGGGCGATGTCGTGTCGAGTACTGTACGGCGGGCGGCGGTGTTACCAGCTGAAGGCAGGAATTATGTTATTGTCGAACTAAGTAGGCTTGCTAGGGGGTGGGAAAATGTAGCTATAGTTTTGTTATGCTGCAGTGAATGTGGAAAGTTTTCGGTGCTTTCTTTGTGATGTTAGTTGCGTCAGTTCGTGCCTCGATTGCTGTTGTTGTTAATAAAGTTCTTGATTTAAGTATCACCACCCCATGACAAAATGGCGTAGTGATCCACGCGCTCCTCAAGATGTCAGCAAACCGTAGGGGCCCAGCAGGGCCGATGCCAGCTACCGCGGAGAATTTCTGAAAAGGAAATCCGTAGTCCTAGAACGGAAAGGGCAACTGAAGGATACAGGTGAGGTTTTAGTCAGTAAAAGTCTGACACGCCCTCCCCCTCCGCAAAGTGCGCGAGTCATTAGACGATTTCCACACTAAAAAAAAATACCCCATAACAAAATAATAATACGTATTTAGCTAAAAACGACATATTACATTACGTATTTTTTTATTAGATATTATTATTGATACGGTCGCGCTTGGCCACTACCTCACCTGGATGATGTGGTCGACGATGGAGCACTTCTAGAAGTAACCTATTCACTCTTGACTTAAAGAACTCCAGTTTGTAGCTATCAGGAAAAACAGACTCCGGCAGAGAATTCCAATCCTTAGCATTGCCTCCACATGGAGGCAATGCTAAGGATTAGAATCTCTTGAATAACCATAGTATGGACTTAACGATCCTTGTATTGACGCATACATAAATCTTCCTTTGTCAATGGGGTATAAAGAACCCAAAAATGAGTTTACGATAAACTTAATTACTTGGCCAGATAGCTACTACCTTCAACCAACAAACAACCAACCTTCAACCAACCTTTCGATTCATTAACTGTTAAATAAATAATTTCTTCTAATAGCTAAGAACAACCACAAAATACTACAAATCCATCTGCCAAGATAATCGCATGAAATACAAAACCAGACACTAATACAGTTTCACGTACGAAAACTACGAGTAACTTAAAACTTTCAGTATTAAAATCTCCCCTGCATCGTACTTATAAACGGGGCAAATAGAAACACTGGGGTAAATTGAAACAGAACTTTGATTAGACTTTTGGCTAAAGAAAAAAACCTCTCCTTTCTTTGATACCATATTATTTATTGGTTTCTAAAACTTCATCGATTTTTTTTCAAGTTACAATTTAATTCAATTATGAATTAAAATAGTTGAATGCTACACACATTATAAACAACGTTCAAACTATTGTTTCTATTTACCCCATTTGACGGTACGCTTGTCTTTAGCTAGCAACATTGGGCGGCGTCGTGACGAAGGGCGGTATTCTCCGAGTATTAGTAGTCGATTGGGGAAAGTAGAGGTTTCTCTGATCGCTTCATAAGCATTATGTGTGGTAATTCAATAATGGATTGGATTAAATCATTTTCTTGTATGTCTACAGGAATTAGGAAATTGATGCTCGATTAAGGAAAATTCCAATTGAATAGGGGTGAATTTTCGGTCACTGTTTTGAATAAATTTATTCGAATTTAACGTGAGTTTTATGAGTTATGCATATCGTTTTTGGAGTTTGAATAGTGAGAAGAGACGGCGGTACGAACTGGACAGATTTTGCCAGAACTAGAAGCATGCGAAAGAAGGAAGTAGTTCAGGAAGAATTTGTCCAAGAATGGGTAAAACGGGCTAGTGAAAAAAAATGTGCATCGTTGCCTTGGTGTGAAAACCACCACGATACCGCCGACTTTACTTTATTTTATGATGGTATGGTTGGCGCATTGGTTGAGCGGGTTCGACACCCGTACGGAACAAATAATTGTATGGCCCACAGAAAGGTGTTCCGGGTTTCTGGGTGTCTGTGTATATGAGTTTTCATGTTTTTGAACGCACCCACAAAACGGGAGTCATTCCTAGATTGAGGAAACGTTTTGTATTTGTAAAATAAAATATTTTATCTGTGAGATCCTAGTGACTGTCATCAAATAAAATATTTATTTTTATTTTTCATTCTTTCAAGTCTGACGATCATTTCTATCGAAATTAATGTTTTAAACGTATTTAATATAGTTTCAGAAACTTGGTTGTTGTTGTGTCCTCGAAAACATAGTCAAAATTAGCATGTATTTTTTTTTCAGCCTTAAATAAAAAGAATGAAAAAAATTTTGAAAACCAACAACTTGCGTTGAGCTTTTTCGAATAACAGCATAAAAGAATCACTAAAAAAAATCTAAAATATCGTTTCTAAAGACCAATCACCTTTTTCCAATAAAGAGGTGAGGAAGAACCAAGGATGTGTTGACTCAATCCTGCCTTACCCCAAACTACCGTGATGATATCGCCTCACGCAACCCCGTAATAAAAATTGATGAACTGCCGCAATTACACCGCTCGTGGTTACCGACGCCACTTTTACGGTGTGAATTATGCCTCGAAACTTGCGCTGATATATTAGTTCTGTAAGGGTAACGTTCATACCTAGTTTATTATAGCGCGGTGTTTAATAAAAGAGAATTACAGGAGACTGCTACAGGAAGTCCGACAAATAAAAAAGCTCATGCTGTGTTAAAGATTAGTTACTCAATATTTTGTGTTGGCTCATTCGATTCCCTTCAAAATGATTGAACTGAGTGGTGATAATATTCGCGTCATGTCCGGGAACGGGCACTGTTTGTTGAGACTCTAAAATGGCAACTGGCAGCTAAGAGAGCTCTTAGCTGCCAGTTGCCATTTTAATATCTATTTTAGTTTTTATTTTTACTTTATTTACATTGTTCTCACATGATCGCGACAAGAAACATGTAACAGAGATATTTGCAATTACAAAACGTGATTGAAAAGAGTGTCCATGGAGTTTCTTGCACATTCTTCTCCATAGAGATCTACGCTTTGGAATGTGCAATTGGCATCATTTCTTCTGGCTGACTGACTTCTTGACATTTCAAAAGTGCCTGTAAATGGTTTATTTGAAATAAAATGCTTCGAATCTTGAATAAAGTAGGCATTCGAATGCGTTGGACGCTACTTAGAAGGACTTTTTTTTTTTGAGTTGGTAAATCAAACAGTGAATTCTCCCGCTCTGGGGTAGAGCTAGAAAGCTTGTCAGACTTCTACTGACTAAAACCCCACCTGTGTCTTTCAGTTGCCTTTTGCTTTTCGGATCTCAACATGCCGCCCGCGACTTAAAGACACTGCTTTATCCCCTAGTCACATCATCATCATCATCATCATTTCAGCCGAAATACGTCTAATGTTGGACATAGGCCTCCCCAAATGTCGCCATAATGACCGGTCCTGTGCGTCTCGCATCCATCGGATTCCCGCGACCCTCACCAGGTCATCGGTCCACCTTGTAGGAGGCCTTCCAACGCTGCGTCTTTTGGTACGTGACCGCCATTCCAGAACCATTCGTCCCCATCAACCATCTGTTCTGCGAGCAATGTGCCCTGCCCACTGTCACTTAAGTTTGGCGATTCTTCGGGCTATATCGGACACCTTGGTTCTCCTGCGGATATCTTCATTAATGATGTGATCACGCAAGGAAACTCGAACATAACCCTTTCCATTGTCCATCTATTCATCAATCCATGTCTGAAACCTAGTCAGATAATCTACTATTATATGATAACAGGGAATTTCTGAAAAGGAAACAGTGGTCCTAGAATGCAACGGGCAACAGCTAAAGGACACAGGTGTGGTTTTAGTCAGTAAAAGCCTGACACGCCTGCCCGCTCCACCCTAGTGCGAGAACCCTACAAATAAAAACTGTTAGCATGAAAACAATGCATTATCTTGTAACAGTAAGCCTGCACAATCCGGACTATGCCCGCCCCGTGGGAGTCTTCCAAACTAAACTGATGGAAATGGGACTTAGTGGTGTTCTTAAGCAATTAGGTAACAATCTACTTATGCACAATACCAATTACTGATGGGTTTACTTTATGGTTTTGGGAATATACCCGTAGTGATTAGACTTGTTAAGTAATGGCCTGAAACACAGGTTTTATAAACCTTGCTCGGGCAGGTCTTTAATATAAATACATGAAAAAAAGTTGTGTTAGTTACACCATTTTAATGATCTTTGTTTTGTTGGACCCGTCTCCGCCCCAAATAGCAGAATATATATAGCATAATCAGCCTTTTAATGGTCCCACAGCTGGGACTCAGGCCTCCTCTCTAGGAGAGGGAATGAGCCGTAATCCACCACGCGGGCCCAGTGCGGGTTGGTGAATGTCACATGTCTTGGAATTTTTTGGTTCTAGGATATGCCGGTTTCCTCACGATGTTTTTCTTCACTGTTTTGAGACCAGTAATGAAATGGTGGTGAAATAAATTACACAAAGTAATGCGCCTGGCTGGGTTTGAACCTGCGACCTGCAACTCGTAAGTCGAGGCTGTTACCACTCGGCCACAACTGCTCGTTCAACGTCTCCCATGAGTCGCCGGTCAACCCCCATTTATTTATTTTTTCGTAATTGTATTGAAAAATGTCGTTTGATACAAGTGCAAATTTATCACTGCAGTCCTCGGCTCTATAACAGACTCGCCTACAGCTCGTCGCCTCGCCTCGGTCGAAATGACAAACTTTCTACACTTGTGTCAAAATTCCCACCATCAAAAGAAAAAGAGAGAAAATAAACAGTTTTTTTTTTAATACTAATTATTAAACCAATACGAAAGTAGTTATTTATTTTAATCCAAATGTTGGATTTTATTCAATACTAGCTTCTGCCAGCAGTTTCGCCTCCGTGAAAGTAGAAAATATATAGCCCATGTCGCTCAGTGATAAATTAGCAATAAAATAGTTTATTTTTTTAAGTTTATTCATTACAAACAAACATCCAAAAATAAAAATCTTTTCTCTTTATAACATTATATTGAATATATGATCGATATGACTACACTTTTCTAAACACACTTACAAAGTGAAAGTTTCAGGATATTAATCCAGAAACTTCCACTTTGCAAGAAGATTTCTTAGAAATAAGCTCTCTAAGAAAAACCTCGAACTCTACATCGGTAATCCCCAGACCATGATACTGCTTTCACGATAAGCACACGAGTATACACAGACATTAGACCAACGCGTTACATGAACAAATTAGGCCGCCCATACACCTGAAATAAAGTTTCACAATATTTTTATTGCGCAATATGGTTATTACATTAAATCGGTAATTTTACTACCGTATTTTATAAATAGCTGCTGCTAGCGGCTTCGTCCGCGATACTCTCAGGATAAAAAGTATTATATGTGCTATTACAGGAAATAGTCTACCCGTGTACCAAGTTTCATCGAAATCCATACATCCGTTCAAGTGTGAAGAAATAACGAGCATACACACACACTCACAAAGTTTCGCCTATAAAATATTAGTGTGACATCGAACTTTAACCAGAATCGGCAACGTCAACAGTATTTAGGTTGGCCACGCCAAAGAATACCTTATAGCAGATTTTCACGAGACTCATCACCAAATGCCGGAATTAGGTAAAGTTATTCATGTACTTACGCTGATTTTATACAGCGAACGTATAAAGTGGATATGCCTCAAATCCCGACATTAATTTTAAAGTGCTGATTTTTTAAGACTATCAGAAATATAGCAGAAAAAAAATCTTCCTGCATTAATGACGAGAAGGAGGAAGTTTATAAATTTGTTAACCTCACCTCAGTTGACGTAGAGAGATCTTTGTCAATGAAAAATTCTTATAAAAATTGTATATTAATTATCTTTATTTTATTTGTCTTATCTATCTCTGAGGTTTTTATTATTATTTACTTACAATATTTTTGGCCAAACGGGATTTTGGATTAGATATCTTTAGAAGATCTATATTAATATCAACTCATGTACTTGCATCGACTACATGAATAACTCCACCTAACTCCGATCTCTGCTCATCACTAACGACACATACCACAATATTGTAGGTTTTTTTTTTCCGGTGGGAAAATCATCTTATGACATCCCCCGCTCTTGGGCGAGGCGGGAGATAGTGTCAGACTTTAACTGACTAAAAACCCACTCCTGTTCCTTCGTTGCCTTTCGTACCAGGGCCGAGTCTTCCTTTCAGAATCAGATCCTTGGCCCCAGTAGGCTTCGACCCTGCTGGGCCCCTACAGTTGCTGACATCTCCTTGAGGCGCGCGTGGAACAGCACGCGCCGTTGACAACTTGGGCTTGGTCCGGACGGTTACCGGACGGTCGGACGGCAAGCCACCCATTGCTCGCCGTCCGCAAGCCCGCGCCTACGGTGGCCGGAAATCGGGATCGGAATCCCGGCGGCGGTTGGGGCGTGAGGACCGCTGCCTCACGCGATCGGCCGCCTCCTTTGCGAGCATTACTGCTTCGCAGAAGGAGGCGACCGCCTGCCACTCCTCCTCGCTCCGGACCATATTGTAGGTAAAACAATCAAACCTTCCACACAAAGAATACTAACTTTCAAAAAAAAAACTTTGACCGCCATACGGTACAGCGTAACAATGCAATAAAAGAGGCATGCAAATGCATTAAAAATTACGCAATTTTCAATCATTATCTTCCTTGTTAGGATCGGCGCAACATGATTTCTTATATTCTGTCCTGTCTCGTCACGCTATCACTAACTCCCTTTTTTTCTACACATATTTTTTTTTAAATTTTACAAAACTACACAATTCGATCAACGTGCAATAATACTGTAGGTGTATGGGCAGCCTTAGAACTAGATACACACAGACGTTATGGCGGCTAGCCGACGGATCTGCACACGTCCCGGGGGGATCGTAACGCACACGTCTAGATTACCTAAGTAAAGCTGAGGGTACACCGATGCGGCTTAAGATGTTTGTGAATTGATTTATAATGCAGGTGATTTACTTTGGAATATCTTGACAATGATAAGCAGCTTTGTTAAATTTTTAAAGGTTAATTTTGTCAAGCGATTTCTACATATATGTAATTTTGTTTTTTTGAGAAATCATCCAATGACTCCTCCTGCTTTAAGTTAGAACGGGAATATCAGACTAGACAATTTTTTTTTTTTTTTTAAAGTAAAACTTTGCGCCATACTAGGAATTTCTTCTTGTATCGTGGGTGCGTTTACACACATAGAAACTACAAACACAAACACGCCAGATCTGGAACAACTACTTGCAGCCTTCCAGCCAAGTTACAACCATTTCGTTTCGATTCTTTCGTTGATCGCTTCGAGTCAGCCACGCCTCCTATTCCTTTGTTCTGACCACGTGACTGACAGAATAAAGGAATCGGGGGCGTGGCCTACTCGAGGCGACAGACGAAAAGAGAAACGAAACGGTTGTGATTTGGCTAGGGGGGCTGATCATACAAATATTTGTTCAGCTGTCGGTCGCTCAGCCATTACGCCAACCGTGTCATCATTAATTACTCTTTACGTTCTAGAGCCACCACGGTTACTCTTTTAAGCGTTCTCGCAGCTCGACCCTGCTGGGCCTGTTTAGCTTTGCTGACATCTTTTTGAGGCGCGCAAGGAACACCACGCGTCGTCAACTTAGTCTTGGTTCGCCGTCGCGTCGAGTTCGCCGTCCACCCTGGTAAGGAACCAGGGTGGACGGCGAACTACCCTATCCCGATTTTACAAACCAACCGTTTTCAGCCTACAATGCGATTACCTAATGTGTCTTTGAGTTTTCACCTGCAGTTTTTCTTTTATCCGTTATGTATTTCCTTTATCATCAACATCATCATTTCAGCCGAAAGATGTCCACTGTTAGACATAAGCCTCCCTCAAATGTCACCATAATGACCGGTCCTGTGCGTCTCGCATCCATCGGATTCCCGCAATCCTCACCAGGGCATCGGTCCACCTTGTGGGAGGCCTTCCATCGCTGCGTCTTCCGGCTTGTATTCCCTTACCTGAAAATAAAGAAAGAATGAATATTAGTTTAATCGAATTTAAAATACATCCATATCATTTTGTACATACATAACAGAAAATTTCACATTGATAGTTTTCTTTTTTAAGGTACAAAATCATTCAATGACTTCTCCAGCTCTTGAGCGAAGTGGAAGGGCATGACAGACTTTTACTGACTAAAACTACACCTGTACCTGTACCAACCCGTAGTCTTAGAACGCAAAGGGCAACGGATGGACACGCCGTCATGCCTCTCCAGTCTCTCCTCAAAGAAGGGACTTGACATGACTATGGCGTGCCCTTACATTGATAGTTGGTTCTGTAATATCGCATGTGTATCTTCAGCTTTACAAATAGTGTACGATTTTTAATATCAGACCAGAGGCGTGTAGGGATCGATAGCATTTTAATGTATAACATAGCATAGCATAGCATAGTCGGCCTTTTAATGTTCCCACTGTTGGGACTCAGGCCTCCTCTCTAGGAGAGGGAATGGGCCGTAATCCACCACGCGGGCCCAGTGCGGGTTGGTGGATGTCACATGTCTTTGAATTTTTAGTTCTAGGACATGCCGGTTTCCTCACGATGTTTTCCTTCACCGTTTTGAGAGCAGTGGTGATGAAATAAATTACACAAAGTAATGCGCCTGGCTGGGTTTGAACCCGCGACCTACAACTCGTAAGTCGGGGCCGTTACCACTCGGCCACCACTGCTCTCAATGTATAACGCTCAAATGGAATTACATCGTGTTTTTAAATGTCATGTACCTAGGTTTTATCTTTTTACAGCTTAGCAGTAAGTAATGAAATTAGATGTTTTTTTTTAATGTTCCACAATTAACACACAACGCCATCTAAGTAGAGCTTGTGCTATGATTACTAGACAGCCGATACAAGTACTTATATGTATTTCTAAATACATAGAGAAATTACACCTAGACACAGAACATATGATCGTGCTCATCACACAAACATTTGTCATGGGTGGAAATCGAGCCCACGACCTCTGGCACAGCAGTCAGGGCCACTAACCACTAGGTCAGGCCAGTATTGAACAGCGGTATTAGGCGGTATTAACTTTTACCCGACTGCAGCGAAACTCAAAAAAAGGGCTTTAAAGCGACATCGATGTATGTCGCTACTTAGGAACTAAAAATATAAAATTATGTAACGATGTCAGAGTTTTATGTGGGATTAGAACATATAACAACAGTCTGAAATCAAATATAGGACAGTTGCCCCAGACCAGACACAACACCAGGACTGCGACCGGATCCGCGACTTTACACCCTGTTTTGCATACCTAAAAATAAAATAAAATAAAAATAGCTTTATTTTCCTTTTACATTTCTTTTTTAAGTTTTGAGTATCTTTTATTTATCTTCAGTGTCTTTTTTGTAACTTTTTTTTATAAATTGATTTTTAATAGATGCCAATTATATATTTTGTATGTACAAGGACCGCGAGATAGCGGTAAAAGCCTCCTCCAGTCGTTTCCACTTTGATCTGTCTCGGCCCACTCTGCTCCACGTTTTCCTGCTGTTTTTATAATGTCGTCACTCCATCTCTTTTGTGGTCTGCCTTGTCTGCGATTTCTGCCTGTAGGGTACCAGTTAGTGGTGATTTTGATCCTCCTTTCGTCTGATGCTCGTTTGATATGTCGGCCCATTTCCATTTCAAGCCAAGCAATTTCTTTGCCACAGTTTTGCATACCTACTATAGACAAAGTCACCTCTATGTCTGATTACGAAAAATATTCTTGTTTAAAGTTTTCAAAAAATTCCGTGTACGTGTATCACCAAATATCAACATCTCCAAACAAAAGATCACATAAATAAGTTTATTTACTAATTTTATCAGGAACTTTACAACGGTGTCCAAAGTTGGAAACACGAGATCTTGTCGCAGCGTGTTAAGAACTTTGAACCTGAAAGTAGGTAAGGTCCGGGTCTTGACTGTGGGACAACTAAAAAGACAGCTGTTGCTTAATTTTTATGATAGGACTAACTTCTGCCAGCAAGTATGCCTGAGTAGATGTAGAAAACTCCGACTGCTTGTAATGAACGCCAAAAATCTATGAATGACAACCAGGACCAACGGCTTTACCCACGTGCTTTCCGAGGTACGGGGTGTTAGTAATGTATGTTCTATATAAACTTAAAAAAGTACATATGAACTAAAAAAATCATATGTACACATACGAATTTTTCAATTTATCATCTATGAGAGGCGGGTGTCTTAACCACTGGGCTATTATGACAACTCCTTTTCGCCAAGGTGTGTTTGTAGCAGCTTATAAAGGTAGGTCTACGCTAAACGAGCTGAGTACGAGAGGAGCACGAGCCGTACTCAAATTCGTGTTCAACTCTAGAGTCGGTCCACACTACACGAATTTGAGTCATCTAAAGGTGCGCAACCGGTTTAGTGCTTTACCTAAAGGCCTTAAACTAAAAGTATGCTTACTAAAAATAGTGCAATTAAGTACGAAATAGCACGTGTCTAACTAAATTTAGCAGAATAGATCGTTATTCGACCTGGAAAGAGGCAAGCGGATAACATCTCTCTAGATAAGTTTAATTATTTTTTAGGATGTCAGCCAAGTGGAGGACGTACCGAAATTGGTTTTTGGTCACCTCCCACTAATATTACACAGGCAAAAATTTGTCTCTACACTCGAAGTTGTGGACGACTACGTTTACCTGGGACAGATGGTACAGTTGAGTAGGTCTAACTTCGAGAAGGAGATCAATGGTCCAATATACCACAGTATCTCAAGACGAAAGTCTATGACCAGTGCGTGTTGCCAGTGATGACATAATGACTCCGAAACCTGGTCGCTTACAATGGGCCTCATCAGAAGACTTAAAGTCACTCAAAGGGTAATGGAAAGGGCTATGCTCGGAGTTTCCTTGCGTGATCGAATTAGGAATGAGGATATCTACAGGAGAACCAAGGTTACCGACAGAGCACGAAGAATCGCTAAACTTAAGTGGCAATGGGCAGGGCACATTGCTCGCAGAACAGATGGCCGTTGGGTGGCGGGTGGCGACCGCGTACCGGCAGGCGCAGCGTTGGAAGGCCTCCTATGGATGCGAGACGCACAGGACCGTTCATTGTGGCGAGACTTGGGACAGGCCTATGTCCAACAGTGGACGTCTTTCGGCTGAAATGATGACGATGAAAAGTTTGTATGTTTGTGTGTGCGTATGCTTGTTACACCATTAAGTATAAACGGAATGAATGGTTTTTATTGGAAGTAAACAACAAGCCATCCATGCCTCTATCAACTTATAAATTATAATGTTATGTTTTACTCTGTGGCCTACTGGTGGCGCTTTTTGTATCTGTTCACTCTCACTTAGCACTGTTTCGAAAAACTCGTATTTTGTAGGTACTTCGCAAAACCCTTTAAGAGGGTCCTTTTTCACTCGCCTATCGTCAACATCGAGCATGGTTTCAAAGATTGTTACTTCATCTAACGCAATACAACGCGATGTTTGAAGAAAAAACAACGCGAAAAAACAGAGATAACACCTGAAAACTACGCCGAGGTTTACTCAAATATATTACAAAACTTGTTCCAGGAAATAGGTGTTTTTTTTAAACCCTTAAAAGTTTTAGAAAAAAAATTGTCATCATTCAGAATCTTGATTAAATTTGTAAGGGATTGTTATGCTTTTTTGACTAAAAACTACATTGCTCACAAAAATTCACTAAACAACTACAACATCACAAAAACATGATGCTACATTGAACCAATATGAACTCCAGTTCCGACAAGATTAAACCCGAGGGACTTGAATAAACGGACTTAACCACCTGCAAGTCTATGTATCAAAGGCTGCTGGCTCGCCATGGCCACCTGCCAAGGAAAATTGCCTAGTTAAGCCCCGTGTACAATCATACACTTGTAATGCACTTGCTTGGCTGTTGTTTAGTATTTTTGATATAAGAATTAATGTAGGTGTAGGTGGCGTAGAATTAATATATATCTGGTATTCTTCTAATTTTTTTTTTTTTTCGGTGGGAAAATCATCTTATTACATCCCCCGCTCTTGGGTGGTGCAGGAGATAGTGTCAGACTTTTACTGATTAAAAACTCACTCCTGTTCCTTCGTTGCCTTTTATATCAAGGCCGAGTCTTCCTTTCAGAATCAGACCCTTGGCCCCAGTAGGCTTCGACCCTGCTGGTCCCCTACGGTTGCTGACATCTCCTTGAGGCGCGCTTGGAACACTACGCGCCGTCGACGACTTGGGCTTGGTCCGGACGGTTACCGGACGGTCGGATGGCGAGCTAGCCATTGCTCGCCGTCCACGAGCCTGCACCTAAGATATTTGGCTTGTAGATTTTAAGTTGCTACTGATAGCTTACTGTAAAAGTTTTTTAGTTTAATGCTGCATTGTATAGTGCTAAACTTGCTTGCTTGCTTGCGTGCTTTTTAATCAATTTGGTGTGTATGATTGTTTTCATTGAATAGTATGGTTATAGAATCATAGATGTGGTTTTAGTCAGTAAAAGTTTTGCACGCCCTCACTCTCCGGCCTAAAGCAGGAGAAATCATTAATTGATTTCCTAGTTAAAAAAGGGGCTATATCGTTTGTATGTCATAATTATATATTTTTTTTTATTAAAAAAACAGACAATAATAAATTGTTATTTCATAAGTAGTTTTGAATTAGCAAAAATAGCTTTAACTTCGTGCACTATTGTGTAAAAACTTCTATACATTTATTTATAAAATACTGTTTATTTATTACATTTTATGCTATTGTATTTATTAATACAAAAGATATTGTTTATAAAATTTGCAACCTTATAGCGACCCATGGGTAGTGTGAACCCGGGGCCCAGGGACGAAGGCAAAGAAGGAACGGGAGTGGGTTTTTAGTCAGTAAAAGTCTGACACTATTTCGCGCTCCGCCTAAGAGCGGGATTTGTCATAAGATGATTTTCCCGCTAAAAAAATAAAAAATAATAATAATATATTAATAACCCTATAGCGACATACTTTTAGTGTCTATAAGAATTAAAAATTAAAACCTACGAGTACTTCGTTATTTTTGTAGACACGTTCTTTTCGTAATAAGAAAAAGAAATCTAGCTTTTGAAATAATGGAAAAGTAAGTTTTGTAGCATTGTGCTGCATTGTATTACGCTAAACACTTGAATGAGTGAATTTATGTTCGAGAGTAATTGTTTGCCGGCAATGCAGTTCTGTCAATATTTTTAGATTTGACCTGTCGGCAT
Organism: Mythimna pallens; assembly: GCA_961205895.1. Lineage (NCBI taxonomy): Eukaryota > Metazoa > Arthropoda > Insecta > Lepidoptera > Noctuidae > Mythimna > Mythimna pallens. The sequence continues at coordinate 5,199,296 of OY540830.1, forward strand.
TTTACAGGTTGCATTTTGGAGTGTGCGTGGGAATTGCATGACTTGATTCCGCCATCTCATTTCTACCATCGGACAACCCGACGCACGGCGAGTATCCATCCTCACGTTGTTGAAACCTCTAAGGTCCGAACTAAACGTTGCGCCTCGTCGTTTATACCGCGTACATCGAAGGACTGGACCAATTTGCCTGCTGAGGTCTTTCCATCCAATTATAATTTGGGTGTCTTCAAGGCTAGAGTGAATAGGCTCTTAATAAACTAGTGCGCCTCACCATCAACGATTGCATCACTGCTTACCATCAGGTGGGATCGCAGTTAAGCACTTGTTTATATCAATTAAAAAAAAAACTGCTAAACTTTTGTAGCATCACAGGAATATTAGAAAGGCGAAAGTTTAGACTGCTGAACGATACATTCAGGAGGGGCTGGAACAGCATGTCATGCCATGCCCCGGTTTTGTGGCTGATGATTCATGCTTATGCAGGATACTGCACAGTCACATACTACTGCAATAGTCTCCCAGTATTCACGCGAGTTTGAAATCCCAGTTATACAATGGCCAGCAAGGAACCCTGACCTTAATCCTATTGAACATCTTTGGAATGAATTTGTTATTTTATAGTAGAAGTCCAATAGTCCACAACCAGTTTTTTCAATACTTTAGGCTCTATGCTACAAATTAAATCAGTCATGATCAATTTTAGAGATTAGCATTGGTAGAGTGCAACTGTACTTTTGACCCTTGACTATATTATTTTATGTATTACATTATACCTAATTTAACATAAATAAATAAAGATATTTTATTGTTTTTTTTTTTCAGATAGTGTCGGGTTGCTCGTTTGTGAAACATTATATGCACAAGAAGAGATGGTTATCTGACAGTAAGTTTTCAATACTGATTTTTAAAGGACTTTCATTGACGGATAGCTAATTGTTATCAGTCACTCAAAGGGCAATGGAAAGGGCTATGCACGGATTTTCCTTGCGTGATCGCGTCAAAAATGAAGATATCCGCAGAAGAACCAAGGTTACAGACATAGCTCGAAGAATCGCCAAACTTAAGTGGCAGTGGGCAGGGCACATTGCTCGCAGAACCGAAGCCCTGGGCCCCGGGATGAAGGCAAAGAGGGAACAGGAGTGAGATGGTCAATGGGGACGAAAGGTTCTGGTATGGCGACGACGTACCGGAAGATGCAGCGTAGAAAGGCCTCCCACAAGGTGGACCGATGCCCTGGTGAGGGTCGCGGGAATCCGATGGATGCGAGACGCACAGTACCAGTCATTATGGCGACATTTGTGGGAGACCTATGTCCAACAGTTGATGTTTTTCGCCTGAAATGATGATGATGAGTAATGATATAAAAAGTAACTTAGACTACTTTTCATTTTCAGGTAGTCGAAAACCGAAGTGATTTTAGCATTCAATCATTCACTTTTTCAAAAAAAATTTTTCATTTGCAAAAGGTATATCATTTCAAGGCTGTATGTACTGACATATGTGACTTTAATTCTCTCAAAATTAAAGTGAATCGCTCTGTACTATATTAAAAGAAACAGGAAAGCCCAAAATCAGTCTAATCGCTCAATTATCACGTAATGTAAAAGTTGCCAGATGGAAAAAAAATCTATTAAGAGGGGCCGGCAATCGATCCCGGCATTCTTTCAGAGCACTCGAATGTCCGGGAATCCGGAATGAGAGGGAAAAAAGAAACATCCAAACTTGTTTGTGAAGTTGGGAGACCAGCCCCTTTTGTGGGAATTAAATTTCTTATTGATTCGAAGAAGCTAGGAGGTAGTCGAAGAGTTTCAGCGGTTCGTATTGTATTTCCGTAAATGGGAAACTTAAAAAGGTGTTCGGAAATATTTATTTTAATAACGGAGCTAAATCATTTTCATCTTTTTTTTTCAGACATCTTATTCGATAGCTCAACGAAACTCAGATTATAGCTAAGTATAGAAAGATTCACTATGCCTCTGGAAAGCAAAGGTAAACACGCGTAAGTTTAAGTCATTAAAATTCTCTCCTCCCTCTCACTCCAACCAGAGCGAGAAAAGTTATATGATGAATTCCTACTCAAAAAAGCTCTTTACTGCCACTTGGGTAAGTCAAAGTTTTCTGATGAAGCCCATTGTGAGCATCTTTTTTGCATTGCATCTTCATCCCTGTAACATGGTTCTGGTGCCCAGAGCGGCAGTAGATATCAGATAGGTAATTATCCATAATAAAAAAGGATGACGTTTTATTATTAAATGCATATGAAAGAATATTCGATACCAACGCAATAATTTAAAATATTGTCTGACCATCTGTTCCAGCTAATCTCCAAAGTAGCAGGACCCGATTAGTTATTTTTTGCTAATTGTTACTTTGTAGCTCTAATGTTGCACAGAGTAACTTCGGCAACTTTTCATTTTCCCGCAGGAGTCGGGGACCGGGGAGAAACCCAAACTGGATAGTATTTAAACCAGTGCTTAACTGCGATTCCAGCTGATGGTAAACAGAGATGCAATCATTGATGGTGAGGTGCACTAATTTATTAAAAGCCTATTCATTCTAGCATTGAAGACACCTAAATTAGACGGGAAGACTGCTAGTTTTTTTTTAAACAATTGCTCTAAAAAGGTGAAGCCGCGAAATACATCTAATTACAGGTAATAAAAAAAGCAAAATAAGTCTGCTCCTGCAACGACTTTCCAACATCAACAACATAGTATTTCACCGTTATTATTTGATAAGGACTATTGAAATTATAATAGACTGTCCAAAGCTGACTTCGAAAGTCTGTACGTGCGATGGTCACCACAGTATCTATCGATCCCTTTAGTGGAATAACTAAAATAACCACACAACTTAATGGATACTGTCCCTTCTCACAACATTGGCACATTATTGAAACTTGCCTCCGTTGACAGGAACCTAACATTTTAGCCTCCGAATTTACATTAGGAGGTCACAACTCTGGCCAGGATCATGTCTGTAATTTGAAAGGACATTTTATAGTTTGGTTTACAGTCCTTGAAGGTCAAGACAAGTCTACAGTGAAATTGGACTGGCCCATAAATACCATTTTAGACTAATTGGACTGTTTGTCAGGCACAAAAGGTATGGTTGGGTGATTTCTAGTGCTTGCCGCTACTGTCTATGTACATATGTATGTCACACTCATGTTTTGTTGTTACGAATTCTATGCTGTGAACGTGTACAATTTGAAATTATAGTTAGCGTGTGTGGGAGAAAGGAAGACGTACAGCATATATTGGTGGAATGTGACCGATACAAAGACAAGAGACACATTCTTTTAAAGTCATTGAAATCGTCCGCAATGGGCGTAGGAGTTTTTAATGGCATCTTAGCGAAACCTAACTGTAGTGAAGCAAAAGTTTTAAATATATTCTTTCATAGATTTGAGAAAGTAGATTATAATTTGTGATCAAAGTGTAGATAATAGTAGGTACGATGAGATTGACATCGTCGCATTAATATTTGTAATGATAAATTATAACTACATAATACATAATATTTCATACAACCGCTCTTACGCTATTATGACGTTATTACACAATTTTCATTAGATATTTTGGAAACACAGTATCTTGTGGATATTATCTAGGCTTCTATTGAAATCAATTTATAAATTTGTCTAAAACTAATCCAGTAAAGACCTCTGAAAATCTGCTATTTTGCATGAACTTTGATACTTCGTAATTTACTCAAAAATTAAAAAAGTCAAAAAAGTATTTTTTTTTATAAAAATTGTCGTCGTTTAGAATATTGATTTTTGCATTATATTGTAATAGAAGCCTTGCAAATTTAATCAACATTCTAAACGACACGACCACAATTTTTTCAAAAACTTTTACGAGTTTAAAAAAACACGTATTTCCTGGAACAAGTTTTGTAAAATATTCGAGTAAATCGGGAATAACCGAATGCTAACAGAGTTTTCAGGCGTTATATCTCTTTTTTGCGTTGCCTTTTCGTCAAAACTCGCGTTGGATTGCTTTAGATTAAGTAACAAGCTTTTAAACCATGCTAAATGTTGACGATAGGCGAGTGAAAAAGGAGCCTCTTAAATAAAAAAGAAAAAAAAAAGAAAATTAAAATAAAAAATTAGCGTATAACTAAGGAGTCTTCAGAGGTATGCGGTAAGCCCCGCTAACCTCTGTTGAAAAGGGAGGATCCTCCAACTAGACGGGTTTTTTTTTAGGTGGGAAAATAAACCCACTCCTGTTCCTTCGTTGCTTTCGTCCCAGGGCCCCGGGTTTCATTTTCACACTACCCATGGCCCCAGTAGACTTCGACCTTGCTGACCCCTAGGATTTGCTGACATCTCCCTGAGGCGCTCGTGGAAACTAGACAGGTGCTGTGATCTGGTTCGGGCTATTACGTGATTACGTGATAGTTGATAATGGACTGTTGTCCGTATTATGTTCTAATTGTACGGAGAACCCTAATATCGTGATGCAGGATTTCGAATTTAAGTTCCTATTTGCGTCATACGTGTAGCTACAAGTTTGGTTTCCTGTCACAGTCTTACCAATGTCTGCGTTTTTTGATAACAACAACATAATGACGTTTAAGTCAAGAGTGAATCACGGTAGAGGTGTGCCCCGCTTGGGCAGAGCACCGTCGTGTCCTCGTGAGGGCGATCGGCGGCAGCGATCTCTCGCGCCGGGCCTTGGTACAGGCCATGGTCCGGAGCGAGGAGGAGTGGCAGGCGGTCGCCTCCTTCTGCGAAGCAGTAATGCTAGCAAAGGAGGCGGCCGATCGCGTGAGACAACGGCAACGGTCCTTACGCCCCAACCGCCGCCGGGATTCCGATCCCGATTTCCGGCCACCGTAGGCGCGGGCTTGCGGACGGCGAGCAATGGGTGGCTCGCCGTCCGATCGTCCGGTAACCGTCCGGACCGAGCCCAAGTCGTCGACGGCGCGTAGTGTTCCACGCGCGCCTCAAGGAGATGTCAGCAACCGTAGGGGCCCAACAGGGTCGAAGCCTACTGGGGCCATGGGTGATGCGAAAGAGATCCCCGGGGCCCTGGAAAACAAATGGCAAAGAAGGAACAGGAGTGGGTTTTTAGTCAGTAAAAGTCTGACACTATCTCGCGCTCCGCCCAAGAGCGGGGGATGTCATGAGATGATTTTCCCACCCGAAAAAAAAAAAAAAAAAGAAGTCAAGAGTGAATAAGTCATTCTTAGGTAAGCGTACTCTATCGTTGACCACACCATCGGGTGAGATTATGGTCTAATGCGAGTTTATTAATTTAAAAAAAAATGTATCTTAACATTTTTGATCATTGATTAGAGACTAGTACGTAGTGATGCAGTAATGCTAGCAAAGAAGGTGTCCCCACGCGCGAGGCATTAGCCCTCGCGCCCCAGCCGCCGGGTTTCCGATCCCGTTTTCCGGCCACCGTAGGTGCGGGTTTGCGGTCGGCGAGCAATGGGCAGATCGCCGTCCGACCATCCGGTAACCGTCCGGACCGAGCCCAAGCCGTCGTCGGCGCGTAGTGTTCCACGCGCGCCTCAAGGAGATGTCAGCAAACCGAACTACCTAGGAGATGTCAGCAAACCGTCCTGGGTCTGCTTCTGAAAGGAAGACTCGGCCCTGGTACACCCTCTCACTCCGCCCAAGAGCGAGGCATTTCTGGATGATTATCCCACCTAAAAAAAAGTATTGACTCACACCATGTTTTGAAACTTCACTCCTATTATGTTAGACAATCAAAAGTTATAAATGCAACTCACCTAAGCGTGTTCCGTAAACTAAGAAGCAGTATTCATTTGAGCGCTTATCTCGGATCAGAATGAGAGAAAACTTTTTAATTGAGATTATCAAGCGAAAATACAAGCTAAGTTGGAAAAGTTCTGTTTCTGATACTTTCCTAAAACTGAGGAGTAATGTTTCAGTTCAAGCCATTATAAGTTTTGAAAGTATTTTTTAATTCAATTACATTTTTTTTTTTTTTTTGAGGTGGGAAATCGTCAATTTCATATTTGCTGGGCCTGCTGGCTGGGCCGTTAGGGTCGCTCCCTCGCGCGTGCACCTTCACCTTCGTGTTTCACCTTTGTATGAGTCAATACTTAGAAATTAAGTTATTTACTAGACTTACCAGCTGACTCGGCAAATGCTGTTCTACCATATAAGTTATCAACGCAAAAAATAGGTATAGGATAGTAGGATAAAACATATCCTACGACCTATTCTCAGGCTTAACTAAAAAAAAAAACAAAAAAAAAACATAAAAATGTAGTCACTTCACTATTGTCTACATTTCTTTTATTTTTTTCCTTTAGCAGGTCTGCTGGAAGAAATTTCTTTGGAATTATGCAGTACCTTTGTGCTATTGTCTATTTTGTATTGTCTTTTCTCTGTTTTTTGTGTGCACATAAATAGTTAAATAAATAAAAATCAGTCAAGCCATTTTGGGACTTGGATAACAAGCACTGTGTCACGAGATTTTTATGTATTAGACAATTCAGATAAATAATAAACAGAGCAATATAAACGAAAAAAAAAGAACAACACAATGAAAAAAAGCAAATTTTACATTTATTTATTTCATATAATATATATATATATAAAGAGAAACTGACTGACTGACATTTCAACGCACAGCCGAAACTACTAGGACTAGGAGCGTGAAATTTTGGACAAAGCTTCCTTTTATGTCGTAGGCGAGCACTAAGATAGGATTTTCCAAAATTCACTCCCTAAGGGGATGAAACGGGGGTCCAAAGTTTGTATGGAGAAACCGACTTTTATGCGGGCGAAGCCGCTGGCAGAAGTTAGTTTAAGTATATAACAAAAAATCTTACGTTCCTTTAAAAAAGACGCACATTTGAGTGGAATATGTTTCCATTTCTGACATATTGAAGGATACAAGACTAATGAACTCATTCATTCATTCTGAATTAACACGTGTTCTCGTAGAAGCTGGTCTATCTACAGTAGTAAAGGTTTTTCGGTTCAATGACTATAACGAAAATGTTTGAACCGAAATTCAAATTACCCTAGGGCTGTGGGTTTCTTCTAAAGAGTCACCAAGGCCCTGGTTTTTTCTTTCCGTGGGAAAATCTTCTTATGACATCCCCCGCCCTTGGGCGGGGCGGGAGATAGTGTCAGACTTTTACTGACTAAAAACCCACTCCTGTTCCTTCGTTGCCTTTCGTACCAGGGCCGAGTCTTCCTTTCAGAATCTGACCCTTGGCCCCAGTAGGCTACGACCCTGCTCGGCTTGGGACCGACTTGGGCTCGGTCCGGACGGTTACCGGACGATCGGACGGCGAGCCACCCATTGCTCGCCGTCCGCAAGTCTGCGCCTACGATGGCCGGAAATCGAGATCGGAATCCCGCCGGCGATTGGGGCGTGAGGACCGTTGCCTCACGCGATCGGCCGCCTCCTTTGCTAGCATTACTGCTTCCCAGAAGGAGGCGACCGCCTGTTACTCCTCTTCACTCCGGACCATGGCCTGTACCAAGGCCCGGCGCGAGAGATCGCCACCGCCGATCACCCCCACGAGGACATGGCGTACTAAGGCCCTGGTACACAATGGTCAACTGAAGAAACACGGGTGGATTTTAGTCAGTAAAAGTCAAAGACTGTCTCTCACACCAGCGAGCATTAGAAGCTATTTGCCAATTTTCTATCGCCAAACCAAACTACCCTTTTAACTAAGACGACATCATTCCCTCATAAAAAATCACCGCTAAAAAAAGAAACCGCCACCAAAACTTTGAATCTAAAATAACACTCCGTTCGATAAGATCTAATGGAAGAACCGAAACGTTTCGTTCGAGGGACTGCAATAGACGTTTATTGAAATTATAGCACTATCGACGATGTGATCTCCAGTCCTTTTGAAAGGGATGGAATTTAATGAGCGGACAAAGACGGTAGAATTTATGACACTTACTTCATTTTATATTCATGCTTTCTATTCTTTTCTGGTGAACTTTATTCGTAAAGGTCGGGAAATAGAGTTTAGATCGATGAAATAGATAATGTAACAGCCGTTTCGGCAGATGCTTAGTGCATACCACTGTAATTATTATGACCCTGTTGTGTCCTACTTTAAGGCAAATGCCTCCTTTCCATTCTTCCACTGTTCTCTGTCCTTAGCTACTTCTGGCTAATGCTTTCGGTTGGAGTTTAACTCGTCTTGCCATCTCCTTCTGGGTCTACCACGTCACCAGTTCCTGCAGTTTGGAATCCAGTCAGTGGTTATCTTCGCCCAATTTTGATGCGACTTGCGGCAGATGTGGCCTGCCCAGTTCCATTTTAATTTGGCGACTAAGTTGCCTATGTCTGTGATTTTTGTTTTGGAACGAAGTAGATCCTTATGGTCTGTTCTTTTGACTCCAAGAATACTATGTTCTGTTGCTCGCTGGCAGATTACTGTAAACAAACGAAAATTGAGGCCAAAACTGGATTAATGAAGCATTCCAACTAAATTGTCAAAGCATTTAGAGATAATTAGGAGAAATTAATGGGACAAAATACCAAAACGTGATCCTTAACAAGCTTGCTACGAAGTACAGATGGATAGTTATAGATCCGCAGTAGAAGAAGGGAATAAGGAGACGGTCACTAAGGATTAAAGGGCAATAGAGAGGGCTATTTCTAGAGTTTCCTTGCGTGATCGGATCAGCAGGTATCAGCAGAAGAACCAAGGTTTTGGATATAGCCAAAAGAATCGTCAAACTTAAGTGGTAGTTTACGGGCACACAACGTACCAGAAAACGCAGCGTGGGAAGGTCTCCCACAAAGTGGACTGACGACATGGTGAAGGGTTGCAGCAATCCTATGATGCGAGATGCGCAAATCCATTCATTATGGCGAAACTTAGGGTAGGTCTATGTCCAGCAGTGGACGTCTTTTAGCAGAAATGATGATAATTATGAGTATCTTGACACAGTAACCAACTTAAGAGGGTCCTTTTTCACTTCAATATCGAGCATACTTTAAAAGCTTGTAGCTTCATCTAATACAATCCAACGCGATGTTTGATGAAGAGGCAAGGCTTCAGGCCTTGCCTCTCCTCCATGAAATATGTGTTTTTTGTAAACGATTAAAAGTTTTCGAAAAAAATTGTCGTCAATTAGAATCTTGATTAAATTTGCAAGGCTTCTATTGTTATACTTTTTAGACTTTTTTAATTTTTGAGTAAATCATGAAGTGTCAAAATTCATGCAAAATAGCAGATTTTCAGAGGTCTTAGGACTAGTTTTACACAAATTTATAAATTGATTTCAATAGAAGCGTAGATAATATCCACAAGATACTATTTCCAAAACACCTAATGAAAAATGTGTAATAACGTCATAATCGCGTAAGAGCGGTTGTATGAAAAACAGGGAAAATGTATGTCGAGCTGCATCCCCTTAAATTCTAGACAGACAGTGAATGCTTTTACAAACAAACTAACCAATCATTGCAATGCCTCTATCATTCCTGTCTACAGAATTTTCCAGTATCTTCCATTAAAATTTCAACATCATCATCATCATCATCATTTCAGCCAAAAGCCGTCCACTGTTGGACATAGGCCTCCCCCAAATGTCGCCACAATGACCGGTCCTGTGCGTCTCGCATCCATTGGATTCTCACGACCCTCACCAGGTCATCGGTCCACCTTGTGGGTGGCCTTCCAACGCTGCCTCTTCCGGTACGTGATCGCCATTCCAGAACCTTTCGTCCCCATCAAATTTCAACAGTGTTAAGTAAATTCAGCGATCAGCAATTTAAACTATTTAAAATACTCTAGTATCACGACGATTGCGATAAATTGCGTGCCGACCCGTCTTGAGCAGACACGGAATCTTAATGTCTTAATCAATACAAGCAATATTGAGTCGACAATGTTCGTCGTATTACTTTAAAATGTTCTGGAAATTTAGTTGTATTTTACTGACAGTGATGGCGATTGTTCTTTGTGTTTACAATCTTGTATACTTGTTGCAGGACTTTCTGACTGGTCTTAAACTCAAACTGGGACGTGTTTTTCAATCATCCTATGACTTCTCGCGCTCTGAGTGGAGCGGGAGAGCGTGTCAAACTTTTACTGATTACTGGTCCAAAATCTTGAAACGAAACTAAAGGACAAGATCTTACTGAAGATAATGTTCAGACAACCAAATCTAGATCGCCAGAAGCCAATTTTAACACCATTACGAAACCAGACAGTAACAAAATAGTTAGTGAAACAATGACTTGGTATCTCGGAATCGAGTCGGAGCCAATCGTTTGGCGTGCCAACTCGGTCAGCAGCGAATTATATGCAATGACAGGTAAACACAAGTTGTTTATTTATTAACAATTAATTGAGATGTATATGCTTGGCCGATAAGACTTTATTAATTTACTAGATGATATTCAGATGGGACGCTGAGTATCTCAATTTGAGTCCATCTTAAAGTAGAATGAGTGTTAATAGATATTGTTAATACTAATATACGATACTGATAAAATAATATAGGTTTTAGGCGTTTACGTCTCTCTCTTTAGACTTTTTGTCTTATTTCTGGGAAATAAAGAAAATTTGTGTATTTCTTTTAACTTTGAACACGTCATTTCAGCCGAAAGACGTCCACTACTGGACATAGACCTCCCCCAATTGTCGCCACGATGAACGGTCCTATGCGTCTCGCATCCATCGGACTCCCACAACCGTTACCAAGTCATCGGTCCACTTTGTAGGAGGCCTTCCAACGCTACGTCTTCCGGTACGTGGCCAACCGTTCTGTGAGCAATGTGCCCTGCCCATCGCCACTTAAGTTTGGCGATTCCTTGTGCTATGTCGGTGACCTTGCTTCTCCTGCGAATATCCTCATTCCTAATTCGATCACGCAAGGAAACTCCGTGCATAGCCCTTTGCAATGCCCTTTGGGTGAATTTGAGTCTTCTGATGAGGCCCATTGTAAGCGACCACGTTTCGGAGCCATATGTCATCACTGGCAATACGCACTGAACCTTGAACACATGCTCCTAAACTAAAAAAAAATGCTAATGGGTTTTTTCACTAGGAATATGAGCCAAGACTATGGTGGTGTAATACTCATGCCTCGGAAAGCACGTAAAGCCATTGGCGCCTGATCTCTCCCCAGTCGTATCGGAAAGCTGTCCCATCTTACTATGGGAGAGAGGAAAGTAAAATAGTGCATCTGTGTTTGCGGACATGTGTACCGGGTTAATCTCCGTTGAGAGCGGCCGTCAAGATCTAAATGCGGTAGGGAGGAATTATCTTTCAGAATTAAATAGTCCATCAAAGGTTTTGCCCAGGTCGTTGAACAATCACAAAATTGTCTATTGAATATGCTACTTAAAATATAACCTTTATTAAACATATAACAACCTAAAACATCTCGTAATTATATTTCAAAACCCACAATAACTAAACGGAATATAACAAAGATGGCGTGTAGATTAAAATTATGAAATTCGTTTATCTCCATTTCGTTTTCAGGCGTGCAAACAGTCGACCCTTTCAGTAAAGGTTTTCAGATGGGACGATGTGATACCTCGGTGTCACCATGGAATAAGAAACCGAAATAACTAGAAACGACAATAATAGATTTTGAATAACAATTTATTTATGAACAGACAAACACTTAAAATCGAAAAGAACAAATACAGATAAGAGAGTACAAAGGTCCTGCTTATTTCTAACGAAATTTCTTCCAGGAGACCTGCGACAGGAGAGTTGGATGAGAGATATAGACGCAGTGTGTATAAATAATTTATAGTTTTTATCTTAAATTAAATACATATAGGCTATATTATCTAAATTAAATCACATAATACATACATATATATCAATAACAGTAAATAAATGTACACATAAATAGATACAATACATAAATTAAATGATAAAAATAGTATATATTTTTATAATTTAATTTTTATGTATTTATAATATACGACTTTACAAATCTTATTATTTATTTAATTTATATTGTATCTATAATATATAACTTTACAAATCACTCAGAAAAAAAAATTTACCAAAAATTGAGTTGAGATCCTACGAGTATAACATGCTCGATAACGAAAGCATAGCGCGATTCAGAAAGTTAGTCTCACTTAACAATGCCATCTAGTTACAAAATTTGGTAATAAAATTATTAAAGCTTCATAAATAATTACATGATTGTACAGAATTTTCTGATTTGGTATGTGAAACGAAGTCCTAATTGACATTTACTACTTACTAATGCTACGAACCGCAAACTCTTGCCCTCTTTCGTCTTCTATCGGTATCTTCCTAAGGCTGCAAATGCAGGTAGCACACGCATGACATGCAGCCGTTGCCTGCATCCGCAGCCGGGAGTGATTCCGAGGCTAGCTGCACTTGCTGCCAGTCGCAAATCTACGATGCAATCCAATATGAGCGCTATCGGCTCCGAGTAGAGATTATTACGGAGTATCGCACGCGACCGCGACATGCACCACTCGCAGCCGAAGCTCGGCAGCACGTGCGGCCGCAGCCGCGTTCGGAATGGTTTTAACAAAAATCCATACTACAACAAAGAAAACCAGTCGTGCAGCTGCAGCCGGCTTCGTGCAGCCACTGCATGTGCTGCCTGCATCCGCAGCCTGCAGGCGAGGTTCGAATAGCACCTATAAAGTCCACACAGTACATGTAATGTTACTTATAAGTTTTGTGAAAAAAACTTTAGATGTGTGTGTTAGGGCTGCGGGACTGTTCAAGCATAGCCCTGGAATGCTATGGGCAATTGAAAGAACACAGGTGGGTTTTCAGGCCTACCACACGCACAAGCTTCACTACAGTTTTGCCTGCGCAGGCCGGTCTGTACACGACTATTGGGCCTACCACACGCACAACGTGTGGTAGGCCCAATTAGTCAGCAAAAATTTGATATTCTCTCCTGGAGTGGGAAGAGTTATTTGAATATTTACCACCACCTTAAAAACAAAAATGTGCGAGCTAAGCTAAACCAGCTCAGCTTAGGTCTTAGCTTGCCTGTCCACCTGTCCTTTCCATCCATTCGAGTTCTATGTTCTTTAATACCAATGAATGAATAATCCACTGAAACTCGGGTATTTTTCAGGATCTCTGTTAATATTTTACGAAGGGATATCCCACAATTAGAAGGTATTGCTAATATGTTTGGTGGTGAATTTCGAGATTTTTAATTAATTAATTGGATTTTGTGGTTCAATTTAACGAATAGGCTTGTTAGATGTGTGAGTGGAAATCGGTGTTGGTTAAAAATGATTATTTTTCATTATTATTCCATTTAGTTTCTGTACCTACATACAAAACTTCGTAGCCTACCGATATCGGGAATAGGGTCCACACTGCCAGCGGTCAGGACGTCCAGAAGCACTGCTTTCTAGATTAAGCCCTTGATTTAATTGTCACAATTACCAGTATATTCTTCTTCCTGCCCTTATCCCATATTACTTGGGGTCGGCGCAACACGTTTTTTTCTTCCATTCTGTCCTGTCACCCGTCACACTATCACCAACTCCCTTTTCTATCACTCCTCACACAATCCATCCATCTTTTCTTTGGCCACCCTTTCCCTCTCCATCCATATATGTATACTCAGAACTTTTTTAGTAACATGAGTTTCATCCCTATCGACAATTGGTATCATGACTGCTATATCCACTTCGTACACGTCGACATCCTCGCGACCCTTTTTTTTTGTTTGCTTATCTTTTTCAGCTTTCACGATTTAAAGTCTGTCATACTGACAATCACGATAAACTCGAAAACGATTGAACATATACATGCAGTTTCACCAATATACAGAGTGGTTCGTGAGGAAGGTTTGGGTGGTTACACGCATTTTTACAAAATAAAATCTAGTTAAAGATTATTTCATTATCAAACTTTATCAAGCGCAAGTTCGATCGTGTATGGAATACTGCTCTCATCTTTGGGATGGGTCTGACAAATACCAGCTTGATGCTCTGGAGTCGATTGAGAAGCGAGCCAAGAGGATCATCGGTGATGATGCACTTGTCGAATCAAAACTCCAAAGCCTTGAGCATCGACGCCGAGTTGCTAGCCTGTCGGTTTTCTATCGATTACACTTCGGGGAGTGTGCGTTGGAATTGCACAATTTGATTCCACCTAGTCCGTTCCATCATCGGACCACTAGACGTACGACGTTGCGCCATCGGTACCTGGTGGACATCCTACCCATACGTACAAAGCGTTTTGGGAACACATTCATAATGCGTACAGCTAAGGAGTAGAATTCCCTGCCGGAGTCTGTGTTCCTTGATAGCTACAACCTAGGGGTCTTTAAGTCAAGAGTGAATAGTTTACTTCTAGGCAAGCGTGCTCCACCGTCGGCCACATCATCGCTTACCATCAGGTGAGATAGTGGTCAAACGCGAGCCTATCAATAATAATAAAAAAAAAACTTTTCACTCTAATTGCTTTCCAGCTTCTACCTAAATTCAGTTCTTCCGTCACTAACCCACCTTATTGTTCTTTTTTTTTCCATCTCTTTGTATGAAATTGTGTTACTTATAACATTTATATATTATATATATAATATTTATGTATTGTCTTTCATATATAATAGCTATATTACATCTATGTATAGTCTAGTATATAATTTTAATCTAATATTTACGATATTAATTTGCAGTAAACCGCAGACTAGCCCCCTTTTTGTATTTCTATTTCTTACATTGCATCCTAAGGTTGTCTGGTAGATATCGCTGTCAGCGATAAGACAGCCTTTGCACCCATAGGTTTAAGTTAGTGTTAAAGTATTGTTACTATTTTTGTTTATAATAAGGATAGATAAGGACTATTGAAATATATGTATATATCGTAATTATGTTGAGCACGATTCGTTTTAATAAATGAATCTACAAACTCGGAAAATATGAAGAGGCATCTCAAGCATGATATTACTTTGAAACATTGCAGTAATTTAATTAGTAAGGGACACTTCAATTTAATTTGCATCGAGTAAAATACTTTTGCTGTATTCAAGTTCATTTCATTACGATTCACTGAATAATTTATTGGAATGATTTTATTAATAACATTCAACTGTATTTAAGAGCTTTTGATGAGAATTCAATCGTGAAATACTCAAATTATTGAGTGATGTTCACGGAAAATATCGTGAATTTATTTCAGTAAAAATATTTTTTATAGTTTCTTAGAAGCTTCTGAGGTATGTATGAATCGTAGTTACATTTTAAAGTGAGAAATAAAATGAAGTGATGCAATTGGGCAAAGTGTGTCATTGCTGCCGTGGAATTCATGCCCGAACCGAAGGCGAGGTCGTTTTTTAGCCAAAAAACTGCAATGACAATTATCCACGTATATCAAACGGCGTTTTTTAACACCCTTACTCGAAAATAAGAAGTTAAACTTTATGAAAATAATATTTAGTAACAAACTGCTAGCGGTTTGTTTTTAACACGTGTTGGTGGGGACTGCCGCGCGACCAATGTAGGCTTTTATGCTACCAGTAACTGATGAGTGACCAGCTTAAAACAATATTACTAAATTATCTTGGAGCTTGGTTTCCACACCATGTATATTTATTTATTATTATTATAACTTAATATAAACTAGTGCTTAACTGCGATCCTACGTGATGGTAAGCAGTGATGCAATAATTGACGGTGAGGCGCACTAGTTTATTAAGAGCCTATGGTACATTACTAGTACAATATTTAGTTGCACAAAGCATTGGTCGAATATTTTAAGTTTTTTTTTATTTTTTGGGATGATGGGGGGGCCTGGAGTTCTAAGATACAGGCTTAGTTTAGACTCCAGATCTCCCACAAATAACAAATTCAGATACATAAGTTTTTATGCTTTTTCTGCTAAATAATATAAGTATTGGATGTTTGAAGTGTAATTTGTAGAGATTAATAAACATTTTTTGTTTTTATTTTTTATTTTTATTATTAGTACGTTAGCTAATCTCAGAAATTACCAGACCGATTAAAAAAAAAACTTCACCAGTGGCACACCACTCAGTCAGTGTTAAACCAAGTAAATATCTCACTTATCACTAAGTGAGATATTTACTTGGTTTAACACTCCTTGACAAGTACACGTGTTGACCCTGCTACCGCTCAAGCTTGAGTGCCGTGTTCACAAGTGAGTTTACCCACGTTGACAGCTTCGTACTTGCTGTCAACCGACAAAAGTCAGTTTAACAACTATTAATGGAATTTCACTCGGGAACACGGTTACATTTTGAAAGTAGGTTTATGATTAAATGAATAATCTATAGTAAGGAGCAGTGGTAGCCGAGTGGTAACGGCCCCGACTTACGAGTTGTAGGTCGCGGGTTCAAACCCAGCCAGGCGCATTACTTTGTGTAATTTATTTCATCACCACTGCTCTCAAAACGGTGAAGGAAAACATCGTGAGGAAACAGGCAGGCTAGAACCAAAAAATCTAAAACATGTGACATCCACCAACCCGCACTGGGCCCGCGTGGTGGATTACGGCCCACTCCCTCTCCTAAAGAGGAGGCCTGAGTCCCAACAGTGGGAACATTATAAGGCCAACTATGCTATGCTATGCTATAGTATATATAAAAATGAATAGCTGTTCGTTAGTCCCGCAAAAACTAAGAAACGGCTGGACCGATTTGGCTAATTTTGGTCTTAAAATGTTTGAGATAGTACAGGAAAGGTTTAAATGGTTTTAAAAAATCACGAAAAAAAGAACGCCATCTCTAATTAAAATGTCATTATAAAATGAATTATGATGTTCTGGTAATGCCATTAGATGGCGTTATCCTTACTATTAGGCGGTACGAAGTTCGCCGGGTCAGCTAGTTTAATAATTATAATAATTTAAGTATGTACATATTCCAATAAATTCATAAAAGGCTAACAAAAGACAAACGCATATATTATCTTACGCCTTTTTATCACATTACAGTAGTTACTTAAACTTTATTTTATTGTTTTACCTATATTATTTAAATAAGTACGAATCACTGCACATATATTACACTTCGAAACTAATTTACGTCCGACACGTCACAACCTACGGTTCAGTTGAAATCCAGCGTCAGGCACGTCAGGACTAGTACTTGTGCGCCTTGTGTTGTGCCTAATAAATCCATTTTCTTTTTTTCTTCCAACGCAAGAGCAATGATCGCATAAAGAATGAAGATATCCGCAGGAGAACCAAGGTCGCCGACATAGCCCGAAGAATCGCCAAACTTAAGTGGCAGTGGGCAGGGCACATTGCTCGTAGAACGGATGGTCGATGGGGCCGAAAGGTTCTAGAGTGGCGACCGCGCACCGGAAGACGCAGCGTTGGAAGGCCTCCCACAAGGTGGACCGACGACCTGGTGAGGGTCGCGGGAGTGCGGTGGATGCGAGAAGCACAGGATCGGTCATTGTGGCGACGCTTGGGGGAGGCTTATGTCCAACAGTGGACGTCTTTCGCCTGAAATGATGATGATGATGATGAATTACGTATGGAAGAAAACAACGCTGTTTTCTTCTATTCAACAGTATATCTGTAATAGAAAATAAGTGTTAATGCGATTATAATTAACAAACGATTTGGCAAACACAGGTAAAAAAAGATAAAACACATCCCAAGATTTATTTAAACAACATCCATTAATTTAAATACACTAAAAACAAAAGAACGCGAATCAAAGATGGCGCCGCTGTAATTGACAAGACAAATCGTGCGACAAACGTCGTTGGGCTACAAATCGTAGTCATAGTTTCTGTCACAGAATGTATATGTACAGAAGGTCGACTTCATGGAAATAGCGATAGGAAGTGCACGCACACACACTCAGTAATGAAGATCTCCAATGGGTGCTGTACAGATAGCTCCTCCGTGGCGTGTGGGTTTAAAAAAAAAACATACATACGTACATCAAAGACTCGAACATTTTGCCTGCTGCGGTCTTCACGTCCGATTATAATTTAGGTGTCTCCAAGGCTAGAGTCAATAGGCTCTTAATAAACTAGCGCGCTTCACCATCAACGATTGCTTCACTGCTTACCATCAGTCGGGATCGCAGTCGAGCACTAGTTTATATTAATTTGAAAAAAAAAGACACTGTTAAATGCGAGAAGAACATTTATTTATTACACTAAATTTTATAAAAGTCAGTATTCGTTAGCTTAGAAGTTTTTTTTCACAGCTTGCTTCAAGGGACCGCAGACCTGAGTATACGGTTCCGGAGGACCCTATGAATTTTGATTCCCTTGAGAGTGACGAATTATACGTGTTTTTTCGATACCTTAGAAGTTTACATTTTTTAACAACTTCAAGGGACCGCAGACCTGAGTATATGGTTTTAACTTCAACTCAATCCCTCCAAGCGTTCCCCAGATAAAGTGTCTTGACAGACAGACCGACAAACGGACGGACGGACAACAAAGCGATTCTATAAGGGTTCCGTTTTCCCTTCTGAGGTACGGAACCCTAAAAATGTAGTATATTAGGAGTATATACCCTGTAGGCGAATTGAATGAATTTATCAGTATTATTTTGTGAAGTTTTGATAAGAAACTTTATTATAATAAAAAGAACTCCCTAGAATTTTCTAAAAGGAGAGCAACACGTGTACAGAATATTTACTTAGCAGCGACTGTAAGAAAATTTTGTTTAACGCTCACTTCAGATTGGTACCAAGATTTTCTTACGGAAAAATTAAATAAAACCATCTCGTTTTAATGAACAAGAACCTTCCCTCGCTTGCGAGATTCACAGTTCTGGGTCGCAAAGGGTAAACGGAAGAACGTAGGTGGGTTTTAGTCAGTAAAAGTCTGACACCCACTCTCGCTGCACCCAGAACTTACTCAATCCAAAAAAGGGACTTCTACAGGATAGCCGCAGAAGTGGAGGTCCATATGCGAGTTCCACATCGAAAACTAACACAGCGAACAGAATCAACTACAACATTAAGAGTTATCACCATTACAGGCAAAAAATTTCCACTGTTGGACATAGGCTTCCACCGAGCGTCACCTAATCAACCAATTCTATGCTTTGACCTGCAGCAGACTCCTGATAAATCAGAAGCCATTGTTTTCCTAGTACGTTAACTTTAAAGATCATAGCGAGAATTCCCAATTAACTACCAATCAACTCGTTTAAATCAATCACCGAATAGTAGACACGACTTTCGATTCGCAATCGCGTTGCGGTCGCGTCATGCGACCTCTTTCATTAGTCGCCTATAGACCAGTCCGACAACAAAGGCTCATATAATTAGATCTTGGCAAAGCACGTTGGCAAAGAACAGTTCAATGTAACAGAGGTGACACTCATGTCAAATCTAACATAGCCTAGATGTTATTCTTTGTGCATAGGTACAAAACAACTGCTCAATTCGTTTTCTACTACCCCTATAGAGGCCCAGGCTAATGTTCTTGTTATTTTTTTTTTTTATCAAAAAAGTTACATTGTGAATTTGTGCCTTATACTACTTTTTAACTTATGTATATGCTGTAATTGCCTATAATTGAGTGTGCATTATAGGATTAGGTTGGGTTAGTGGGTACCAATTTTTATTTCTTTAAGTTTTTATTTTTTAACACTCGTTTGGTGATCCTTAAATAAATAAACCGTGAAATTGCACGAATTTTTGAGTGTTGAGCAATAGCAACGCAGCTGCAGGAAAAAAAACTGGTTGACATAGATGTCAGGATAAGGCTGAGTTCGCGTTTTTTTGGTTCAAAACATTTTAGCATTGGTTCTTATTCTTCGGGAGTAGTCGGCAATTTTCGGGAAAAAAAAGCCACGCATATCGGTTATACGACGTAATTTTGGTGCGCGTTGGTCATATGATTTTAAAATTTTTCTTCAAAACCTCGATAAAAACAATTTTGATCTTGTAAGATTACGTCGCAACGACACATAGTAGTTTTAAAAAGTGGCGATAGTACTTCTTGTATTGTCCACATGTAAACGGGCGGTCATATTTTTACCATTTTAAACTACATATACAACAAGTAGAGGAGAGAGAAAGGGAGCCCAAAGAAAATATGGATGGATTGTGACTGTGAGGAGTGATAAAGAAAAGGGAATTAGTAAGAAAAAACGTGTTGCACCGACCCCAAATAAAACAAAAAAAAGGGCAGGACGATGATGAATCTACATTTACAACAGTTGTTAAACTGATTTTGTATGAGTCGCATCTATACAAATCATTTCATAATCTTTGACACCGCTCACTTTCAATTTATTATCGAACAACTAACTGAATATTTCAGCCATTCTCATTAAAGTTAATGCATTTGATGTTTAGGAAATTCTACGCAATTTGTTTGTCGTCAATATGTGCTTTCGTTTGATTTTAGAATTGTAATTAAATTAAATTAATTGATATTGCGTGTGGGACTGGGTAATGTTTTAAGATGCATTTCAGATGGTTTTGAAATAATAATTATATTATTTGTGATGCTGAATGATAATTGCAATTCATTATCATCATCAACATTTCAGCCGAAAGACGTCCACTGCTGGACGGTCCTGTGCGTCTCGCATCCATCGGACTCCCGCAACCGTTACCAAGTCATCGGTCCACCTTGTAGGAGGCCTTCCAACGCTACGTCTTCCGTTACGTGGTCGCCATTCCAGAACCTTTCGGCCCCAACGGCCATCCGTTCTGCGAGCAATGCAATAATTGCAATTGATTATATTTAATTTTAGTTTGGTATGTCACTGCAATTTTTACACCAACAACTTTACAGTAGTATGAAAAATAATCTAGTAGTTCATACACTGGTTAGTGACTGGCCTGTTTATTCTAGTGGTTAGTGACCCTGACTGCTATGCCGGAGGTCGTGGGTTCGATTCCCACCCAGGACAAATGTTTGTGTGATGAGCATGATCATTTGTTCTGTGTCTGGGTGTAATTTATCTATATATGTATGTATTTAGAAATATATAAGTATGTTTATCAGTTGTCTAGTACCCATAACACAAGCTCTGCTTAGCTTGGGACTAGACGGCGTTGTGTGATAGTTGTGAAATATTATATTATTATATTATATTATTACTACATAATGTTGAATTAGCCTTTTCCTAACTAGCTTTTTTTAGGTGGGAAATCATCTAATGATATCTCAGACTTTTACTGACAGGAACAGGAGTGGGTTTTTAGTCAGTAAAAGTCTGACATTACGGGCGATGTCATAAGATGATTTTCCCACCGAAAAAGAAAAAAAAAACCAGCTGTAATTATTTTCAAAGATCTAAGAATGACAACCGGGACCAACACCTTTACCCACGTGCTTTCTTAGGTATGGGATGTCAGTAATGTCCTAGATAAACTTAGAAAAGTATATATGAACTGAAAAATCCACATTGATACTTGCCCGGTTTTCAACCCACCATCACATGCGTGAGAGGCGGGTACCTTAACCACTGGGCCATCACGACGTTAATCACACTACAGATAATAATTATTTTAACACAATGTCTGTGCCACTGAATACATTATTGATAAACAGCATCAAACACATTAACATTAGCTGGAAAACTCTAACAATTACTATCACTGGCACTATTTAGAACTGCCGCTGAGTGAACGAGAGGGATTTGGGAGTGAGCAAACGTTCAGGTTTCCGTTTATGTTTGGTGATGGTCAGTAGAACAATGGAAACTGTTTCTGACGTGGTTGATGACCACTTTTACTTCCATATTTTGTACTTTTTAGAAACCTGGACTCCGGTGACTGGGGCGTGAAGATATCCACTACCTCACGGTTTCTACCACCTTCTTCGCTCGTACAACTTTGCAGGAGGAGGCGCGTGTATTTCACTTCCTTCTCATTCTTAAACCTGCGTTAAAATTCTCATATACATATCATGCATACAGCATAAGCATATAGTATTGAGGAAGGACGTTGTAAGCGACAATTGGTGTTTTTTACATAACTAAAAAGTTTTTATAAAAATGTGAATAGCAACTATTTTTATCATTGCATCAGTAGTTTGTAAACGGTCGGTAGTATAGTCGTCGACGGTCCCAACGCGCCTCAAAGAAATAACAGCAAAACCGTTGGGCCGAAGCCTACTCGGGTCATGGGTCAACTTCTGAAAGGGAAACCCTTGGTCCTAGAACGCAAGGCAACTGAAGAAACATATAAAAGTGAAGCACAGTGAATAGGTTACTTCTAGGCGAGCGTGCTCCATCGTCGACCACATCATCGCTTACCATCAGATGAGATAGTGGTCAAACTTATCATAAATAAAAAAAAACAGGTGTGATTTTTTTAGTCAGTAAAAGTCTGACACGATAGAGCGAGAGAAGTTATAAGATGATTTCAGACCTCAAAAAAAAAGTAATTTATAAATGAATAATTTGTTTACTGCCAACTTCTTACCATTAAGATGTGTTTAGCATTTTGGTCATCAAAAATTTTATCACCCAATGTATCGGTCATTTCATTCACTCTAAAAGAACCCATTAAAGAAATAGCTGCACCCGCTCTGGGTTGAGTGAGAGAGCTTATAATATTTTTACTGAAAAAAAAACCCGCCTGTGTTCCTTCAGTTGCCATTTGCGTTCTAGGCGTAATAGGTAACTCTTTCTAACTTTCCCATAGCCGACTACAAAAGAACCCCCAAATCAATTAACACCGATCCCTAATCCAAAACCGCAGAGTGTTATCGAACAAGCCCAAAGCTGCCCATTCACAGTGCGACCGCTTATTAATATCCCCAATAGTGAGCATTGTGCCAAAAGGTCGGATTTATCGTAGTTGTTGTTCAGTCGCGAAACACAGTGCAGACCGCACGCCTGGATGAAACAAACGTGGATATGGAATTTTTGGGAAAAGGGTAGGTGAAAGTTTTTGGGTGGCTTTGTCGTCAGAATAATAATATGGGAAGTTCGAGTTGGTGTTGACGCATAAATCATTTTTAGGGGTGACGTTGTTATGGATTTATTTGCAATTCTGTACCGTGTAGGGGTTTATAATATTTGTTGCAGCTTATACTGGAAAGGGTCCCAAGAATAAGCCTTCCTGATATAGATTCTTGGGAATTACGGAGTTATAGATACCTAAGCAAGGAAGAAAGAAAAATAGTTTATTTACGACAAACATGGCACATTACTTAAAAAATATATATAAACGTGGTTATGGAGTAGGTCGCTTTAATTAAAATCCTAAAAAATAACCAACTTCAATATAAAAACACTATAACGTAAAAAATAAAAACTCTAATCTGGAAGTCTCAATATTTAAAATAAAAAAAGAATTTTCTAATTGATTCATAACTAACATTCTTAGGTAATAAGGTTAAAAAAATATAATCCAATGAAGAACCTCCTCATTTTTTTGAGGTGCGTAAAAATTTCAAGGAGCTCTGACTTTTTTACACGATACTTTTCTAAAAATCCGGATTTTTGCGATGCACCATGTGACCTTTTGATAGCGCATGCTAATTGCATACATTTTAGATTTTTGGATAATGCCTAGCGTAGAATATTTACATTCATTTATGTTCATTTATGTATAAAAATATTGCATGTAGCGGAGATGAGAATGTTGAGATGGATGTGTGGTGTGACGAGAATGGATAAAGTGAGAAATGAGTATATTAGAGGAAGTTTGAAAATGGCGCCAGTGTCTGAAAAGTTGAAGGGAAATCGTTTGTCTTGGTATGGTCATGTAAAGAGGAGGGATGAAACCCATATCACTAAAAGAGTTATGAGTATACATGTGGATGAGTGGAGAGGGAGAAGAGGGCCAAAGAAAATATATGAAAGAACTGCCTTAAGTTAGAGATAGCATGACGGGTGACAGACCTCAAATAAGACGCTACAAGGGCAGGAAGATGATGTTAGCGTAGAATATTAATTTGAATAAATCTTAAAATACAAGCAAATTGAAACGATGATACTAAAAAAACGATCACGACAGAAGTGAAAACTTGATCAAGGCGAGGTTAACAATACAAAATCGTAACCGTTCGGGTAAGGTCTGAACTTACCCGAACAAGCGTTACATAGCCGAGCGTGACGGCTCAGACACATCCAGGAGACTTAGATGACGTGTTAAAATGTGAGCGAGAAAAAGGGATGAAGCTAAACACCCTATATAGCTCCATCCCTTTCACAGTTCAGTTTAGGTCTTAAAATGGATCGCGTTTACACCTTGTTGTAGCACTGTAGTACCCACAAAATTAAGTGCTCAGCGCGTCAAAACGTTTTCTTTCATACGACTACATCACCTAACTGGCGATCACTCTTGGACTGCATACAAAATTTAGAGATGCGCAAAGATACAATGCTTGCAAATGTGAAGAAAAGAAAGAAAACATGTTTATTCTACCTGCCCCCTAGCCAAGTTACAATCGTATCGTTCACGCCAAACGCTTCGAGTAGGCCACGCCTCCAATTCCTTTCTTCGTTCTAAATACCACGTGACTGAGCGTTGAGATGACTCCAGAACAAAGGAATCGGAGGCGTGGCCTACTCGAAGCGTTCAGCGCGAACGATACGATTGTAACTTGGCTAGGGGGGCTGAATAGACGCACTATTCGTTACAAATGTACAAAAACCAAGTTCCCTGACAGGCCACACATGGCCTGTCAGGGCATAACTGTGTTACACCACTAGGACCATAGACAACACAGTTGTCTAGGTTATCTGTTGCATTTTGATGCCGGCCTCAACAGAGACAAACATAAACAAAAATTAACCAAAATATAAAAGAAAAAACATAATTTTAACAATAAAAACTACGTATAAAAGCATGAAGCATTTTAGCGAATCACTCACTCACACAGATATCAAAATTAAAACACTTTAATAGTAAAACGTTGTGTTTGTAGAACAATCAGCAAGATTGTCAATATATTAGTCCGGTTTTGAATCGATAAAAGCAATTTTTAGAGGCATCTTCGTGACTTTTCTATCATACTAAATTAACTATGTTATGTTTTGAAAACTATCGATTCATTTATCCTGAAAAATAACAATATATTTTTCTGATTCTCTTTACTGCAGGGGCATGTTTTTGCCAAAATCCTGACAGTTATATCACTTTGCACAAAATAATCTCCGAAACTATGACAAATAGAAAAACGCGATACTAAAAAGTTGAACCAAAAATCGTATTTTTATTTGGATAAGTTCTACGTTTAAATTACAAAAAGGGTACAACTCGACTTAAATCACTCATCACAGTAGGCACAGATATACTTTTGCAAATTATAAAACTCGCAATTAACTCCTGCAGTCCTCTTAAAAAATAAAGCAACAGTCAATCAAATTACAAGCTACACTTTGGAAACAGCAACACCTGCAATTGTTTAATCGTTTACAGCAATCACAATAAAGATGAGTCAATCTACTCTACAATTACATTCACTACGGCCGAGGTTGAATCATTGAGGGAGTGCACGCCATCAACGAAGGTACCTTCTAGGGATGTAACGGAGGTTCATTTAGCGGATGTGGAGATCACTGAGCGGAGGCAGAAGTACAAAGAAAAAAAAAGATCATTAAAAATATTTGTTATGTCAAAAAGACATTTTTTAACGTTAGTTTAGCAATATATCTCATAGAAACTTAAATGCTCACATTTTACGCTTACACCATAGAAAATAGAATAACGACCAGCGTCGCAAACTGCGAAGTGCGAAGGCATACAAAATATGTCATGTACAGAGTGAGGCCCTGAATTTTGTGCTAAGCGGGACTGGAATTATTGTCTTCTCCCTAACATTCAATGAATTTAAAACATAAAACTGAAATTTATTTAAATACAGTAATAATATTGGAATAGAAATGGAAATGGAGGGAAGCCTTTACCCACCAGTGGAACAATAAGGGCTAGCTATAATAAAATAATTATTATTATAATACAAAAACAAAATAAAAAATTGAATATTGAAAATTATTATTAAAAAAAAGGTACAGAATAATTGAAATGACAAAACATACAAACTAAAACAATGTCTTTATTAATATTGTCAATATATATTTAAAGTGAAGATATAATTTCTTGCGGAACTTCCGCAATTGTGGAGCCACAACCTACCAATCAATGACGCAGTATAACTTATATTGATTAAGACATTAAGATGCCGTGCCGTGAACAGGACAACACGCAATGCAGATAATGGCGTGACATAATATTTAAATAATTTTGTATTATAAATGGGTTTGGTTGAGATTTGAGGAGCTTGCGGCAATTTTATTTTTTTTGTGTGTTGCCTCTCGCAGGTCAACCTAGGAGGTTGTCGGCTGCTTAACCGGACTTGCCTGTGGCGGCCTCGATTCAAGAATCAAAGCCTCCAGCCAGGGCTTACTTAACTAAACTTAAAACTAAGCGACTACACGCTAAGGGCACCCCCTGTGGGGTACGGACCTCGGCTTAGGGCGTCGCTGGGAGGAGGGGGGGGGGGGCAGCAAAGGACGGGCTGGATCGAACAAAGATTTTATTATTATTAACGGGGAGCTTGCGGCTAAGTCATAACCAGCCTTTTAATATTCCCATTATTGGGACTCAGGCTTCCTCTTTAAGAGAGGCAATGGACCGTACGCAATCCACAATGCGGGCCTAGTGCGGATTGGTGGATGTCAAGTTATAAGTGAAATAGCATCCTACTAATAAAAAATTGGGCAAGTGAGAGTCGGACTCGCACCCTGAGGGTTCCGTACAAACTTACCTATGTAAAAAGTTCAATTTCCGAATGGAGTTTCGAAGATTTTTCCGAATCGCAAAATTTTATTTTTGTTGTGACGTAACAACAAATTTACAGTTTTCAGATTTATTCCTATACTTGTGCTATGAGAGTGCTTTATGCAAAATTGAACGGGGTCAACGGGAAGTACCCAGGATTCTGGGTCAAATGTTTTTATTTCACATAAGCTTACATGGGCACTTAGAAAACAACATCTTACGACATATCTCGCTCTTGGGCGGAGCGAGATATAGTGTCAGACTTTTTCTGACTAAAAACCCACTCCTGTTCCTTCTTTGCCTTCGTCCCAGGGCCCCGGGTTTTACTTTCACACAACGGGAAGTGCCCTATGAATTTCGATTTTCTCGAGTGTCGAAATATACGTTTTTTGAGACACAAAACAGCCGTTTCTTTTTTTTTCGTTAACTTATAAATTTGTTTTTTTTTCACAGCTCCAAGAGACCGCAAACGTGAGTATATTGTTTTAATTTCAACTCAACACCTCTTTGTGTTGCCGAGATAGAGGGTGTAGATAGATAGACAGACACTAAGTGATCCTATAAGGGTTACAGTTTGAGGGCTAGGTACAGAACTCTAAAAAAGTAGTGACGGTAAGAATCTGGAAAAAATTGGGCTTTTTTTCTTTACTCAAAACCTTACAGAACACTGCACTATTGAAAAGATATCTATCATTACCAACCTTTAATATATCACAAGAAAACACTTAAACGGCGCCAACAAACCACGATAGCCACTCAAAATATTTGGCAATAGAAGCGAAAGTATAATCACTTCATATCTAGCACTCTTGAATCCAAGTGTACCTAAAAACGAAATGGACCACTTATGTACTGCCCACGTAATGCTAAGCCGGGTGCAGACTGTTGTAATGTAACACGAAATGTATCATGCAATGTAACAGAATTACCATAGTGCAAACGCCTTGCGCGCACGTACCGAGCACTTCAACTCGTGCGCACCGCGATCCGCCATTTTTCGGCTTTTTTGCCAATAACAAAGGGGAGCGCAGCATGCGCGGAGCGTCAGTGTGGACGGGTTGTGTGTCTGTCCATTCTATTCGCGTGTTCTTGTCAGACTGAGCTACAGGCGTGTGTAACTCACTGTTCCGAAAGGTTGGAACGTTTCAAATGCATCATTTGTGACTATTGGAACACTGAAACAGTATATTTTAAGTGACTTGCAAACTTTTTAAAACTCAAAATAAAACGTGAATAGTGTAAATTTAATTAATGACCTGAATTAAAAACATCTACTTAAAATTATTCCTAAATCAAAATCCAATTAAATAAAACTGTTAGTGTATATGGCGCGACGTAACAGATCATGATTCATAACAGTCAGTGTCTGTGTTTGAGCCGTTGTTCCAAATGTTCCAAATAAAGCGTCATACCATCTAAAATTTCTCTGTCTCAGTGTGACTATGACGCAACGTATAACAGATCACGATTCATTTGAGCCGATATTCTAAATGTTCCGTTTGTATCTTTTGAGCCGATGTTCCAAATGTTCCGTTTATATCTCTTGTGCCGATGTTCCAAATGTTCCAATCGCAAAGATGACAGACACACTTTGCCCACGCCTACTGAATAAAGCTAATGTTTATTTATTTATCTCATCATTCTATTTCATTCCTTTACACGACATTGGCGTAAGTTGCTCTTTTTCTTGTGTGACGCTACATAGACAAGACTGTCTGAATATCAAGTGTAATAGTTGTAATAGACGCTTTACTGAGCTATGTTCGCGAGCATGGCGGGAACAGATGCGAGTAGGTACATGCTTGGTTCGTGCTACGTCATGTTACGTTACATCAGTCTGTACCCGACTTTACAGAAATAAGGAAAAACAATTACCCAAATAATTTACGGGTTATTGTATAAACATTAATATGAATAATGGCTTCCTTTAGTAAGTTTAGGTGTATTTAATTGTTCAAGGAAACATGTGTCGTGTGATTTGTCGCAATACTTTATTGGTAGTGGAAGTAAAGAAAGTATGTGACATGGGTTGTTAATGGAATCAAGTTAAATGCAGTCCGAAGATTTTGGCAGGAGAACCAAGGTTATCGACGTAATCCGAAGAATTGCTAAACTTAAGTGGCAATGAGCAGGGCACTTTTGCAAAACAAAATGGTCGATAGGGGCGAAAAGTTCTGCCCCTCTAGCCAAGTTACGACCGTTTCGTTTCGATTTTCTTGCGATTCCTTTGTTCTGACATCATCTTAGCGCTCAGTCACGTGGTCACAGAACAAAGGAATCAAAGGCGTGGCTTACTCGAGGCGTGCGATGGAAGAGAATCGAAACAAAACGGTCGTGACTTGGCTAGGGGGGGCTGGAGTAGCAACGGCGTACCACAAGGGTGACCGATGACCTGGTGAGGGACGCGGGAATCTAATGGAAGCATTAGGTTCCCGTCACAGGACCGTTCGTTGTGGTGACGTCGTGGCCAGATCATAGAAATTGATCACTCAGTTACGAGGAAACAGAAAATTTGCTCAAAGACCCGTCCTAAAATGACCTAGTATGATTTGACATCACCCAAAAACTCATCCACATCCACACACACTCATACACCTACACCCACACAAACACCCACACTATCACCTACATATACCCACACACATACACCCACTCCACACACACATTTATGCCCACACAAATCACACACCCTCACCCCCCACAAACACCCCCCACACACACCCTCATATACACATTCACACACCTGACTCTCACAACCTCTTATACTTAATTCTCACTACAGTCACACTTCACCCAGCTTTACCTATTTAAATATTTAAATATCACGTAACTGGAATGATGTACAGCTTACCGTTACCCACTTCCGGAGTCTTCTAATTCTCTTTAATTCTTATTTAATTCTTGCGAATGTTTCAAAGAGTGGGTTTTAGCCAGTAATAGTTTGACACGCCCTCTCGCTCCACACAAAGCAGGAAAGGCTGTTTGATGATTTTTATCTCAAAAAAACCAGGCAAGTGCGAGTCGGACTCTCGCACTGAGGGTTCCGTACAAACTTACTTATGAAAATAGTCCAATTCCCGAATTGAGTTACAAGGGTTTTTCCGAATCGTAAAATGTTTTTTTTTTTGAGACGTAACTACAAATTTACATTTTTCAGATTTTTTCCTGTTGGTTCTAGGTCAACGGGAAGTATTCTATGAATTTTGATTCCTTGGAGAGTGTCCAAATACACGTTTTTTGCGACATAAACGGGCGTAAGTATCTTTTTTTTTTCGTTAACTCAGAACTTTAATTTCTTCACAGCTTCAAGGAACCGCAGACCTGGAGTATATGGTTTTAATTTCAACTAGATACCTCCACGCATTCCCGAGATAAAGGGTCTTGACAGACAGACAGACAAAGACGGATAACAAAGTGATCCTATAAGGGTTCCGTTTTTTCCTCTTGAGGTACGGAACCCTAAAAACAACTTATCTGCTATCAATTTGCCATTTTTGTAATGTTTCCAATATTGCAAATCGCTTAACGGGATTAATAAATTCCTTCATTACTTTATTAAAATATACGGCATGCATATATATAAACACAAATCAGTCAATTTAGGATGAAATTCTAGCATGGCTCGCATCGTAACAAGATAATTTTACCCCAAATTTCGAACCCTAACCTTTGGTAATAAGGGTCATGACATTCTCGAACTGATGAGCTGATTACATACTCCACCCTTCGTCTACAAATTAATTGTGTCTAATGGAACACACGCTTGAATTCACGTTCCCCATCTCATACGTTCAATAATGGGTTATAGTAACTCAAAGATAAGGTTGAAAATTGAATGTGAATTATTGCAGGATGCCCAAATGTTTCGTGATGTGTTTGCGGTAGATTTGTGCTGTGTTTGAATTAGTTTAGTACTTGTACGAGTGAGAGAACTAGT
Source organism: Mythimna pallens (assembly GCA_961205895.1). Classification (NCBI taxonomy): domain Eukaryota; kingdom Metazoa; phylum Arthropoda; class Insecta; order Lepidoptera; family Noctuidae; genus Mythimna; species Mythimna pallens. The sequence goes on from OY540830.1 coordinate 5,229,880, forward strand.
GTCGAGGTGAAAGCTATTAAGATGTGGTCATTAGTGAAGTGTAAACTTAGTTGGGTGCTAAGTTAGCCTGAGGTTTGTATCGGGAAAACAAGGATCAAGTATCTTTGTTTTCTCGATACAATCGAAGATAACTACTACTTTATTTTGAGAAGTTTAAGTCTCTACATGTGCATTTACAGTACAGTACTGTGATATCAAAAGGAGATCGCATGAGTTACGTTTGTTATAGCTAACGAACTGGCTTGCAAATAATAATTTTAAGAATTATGCTGTTCTAGAATAGGTTTGAAATTGAGTTTAATAAAGAAATGTCTAGTTTTTTCAGTTCAGACATAATCATTGTAACACGATGTGCTGTTAGCGAATCTTGAAGAAAAGTATAAGTAAAATTTTATAACGTTATAAGAGTTTCATTCAAGTAGAAGATCAAGTACCGCTGTTTTACCGTCGCAGAGTGCGACAGTACTACGTATAGCCGAAAAGTCCTGGAATGGCAACCACGACCCGGTAAACGCAAACTCAAAATTATTTATTTTACTAAGGCCTCCATGGACACTTATAAAACAACAGTAGCTAGCGCACGGTTCCATTTGGTCGTTTCCTATCGAGAAGAACGGCAAGAAAATTAGTATGAGAATAATAGGTATGAGAGGACAGTAAATAACGGTCAACTTTGTACCCAAAAGCAAAAAGAAACTAACTGTTTTTGCTCTTAAAATCGACAGTGAAGTTTTTGATTTGAACGCAGCATGAGAAAGACAAACTCTAACATAACTTGGGTATAGCAACGACAGTGACGAGGTGATTGTCACAGTGGATGAACAAATGGTTGAATATGTTACGAGACAGGTGCGTACCCCGAGAAAAAAAGAAACCTGGTCGAGTTATTTTGTGTATAAAATCAGTTTCTAATGCGTCAGTGTTTTGTAATGTATTAATCATTCTGCTAAGGCTGCGGATATGTTCGGAATAATATACGTAGCTCTTTTTTTTTCGTGATCTTTTTGCCAAATAAAACCCTTCAATTGCCCTTTCTTGCGAGGGCTGTAGTAATTCCTTCGAACAATCCGCAGCCCTAGCAGACGTCCTTCCTCCTCCTCCTTCTAAGGCATCCTTTTAAGGCATTTTTGAAACAACCCGTCGTCAAGTCACTTGGCTCTTTATGGACGGCCGGGCGGCGAGCTAACCATGGTTCGCAGTCAACACGCGAGTTCTTTTAGCCCTACCTTCCTAGCCAAGTTACAACCATTTCGTTTCGATTTTCTTTTCGTTGATCGCCTCGTGTCGGCCACGCCTACGATTCTTTTATTCTGATGTTATCTTAACGCTCAGTCACGTGGTCAGAATAAAGGAATAGGAGGCGTGGCCGACTCGAGGCGTTCAACGAAGACAGAATCGAGACTAAACGGTTGTTACTTGGCTAGGGGGGCTGTGACGCAAACGGAAACTGAATGAACACGGTCGGGTTTTTAGTCAGTAAAAGTCTGACACTCCCTCTTGCTCTACCCAGAGCGAGAGAAGTTATTCAACGATTACCAAACTAAAAAAAAAATTATAAACCATTCTCAAAGAGAAATATGATTGCCAATTTTGTAAATAATGTTGAATGAGCTGCTACCAGCGGTTTCAAACCTGTATTTGTAGATAGCTGTCCCAAGGTAAAATAGTCCCAGGATAAAATAGTCCCAGGATAAAATAGACCCCAGATAAAATATTCCCAGGATAAAATAGTCCCAGGATAAAATATTCCCAGGATAAAATAGTCCCATGATAAAATAGTCCCAGGATAAAAAGTATTGCTATTCCAGAATATGGACTACTCGTATGTTTTAATTTCATCCGAAGCCGTTCAGCCGTTCGAGCGTGACAAACATACACACTCAAACTAAACTTTTCCCGTTATAATACTGGTGTGATTTCTGTTTGATGTAGTTAAATAGAATTATATTAATGAGCTGATGATATTGAAGACTTATGGCTAGAGAAGAGGTGTAAGAGTTGCCTTGCGGTTGTAAATTATGAAGTAAATTGTTTGGACAATGGAACAGACATAAACAGACCCTTAAATGTTTCACTAAAGCAATATTTCTTACATTGAACACTTCACTTCACTTCATTCACTTCACTTTACTAGACAAAACAGCCAATTTATTGATAGGAAAGGAAGAAGAAAGAAAATAATTTTATTTAGCACACAGCCATACTCAATGAAGAAGAACTACTGATAAAACTTAATTTAAAAAACTGGGCAAGTGCGATTCGGACTCAGGCACTGAGAGTTCCGTGCAAGAGTTCAATTCCCGAATTGAGTTATGAAGATTTTTTAGCATCGCAAAAAAAGTTTTTTTTTTTGTGTCGTAGCAACAAATTTACTGTTCACATTTTTTTTTTCTATACTTATTTATTCATTTATTTTATTATTTATATACAGACAAATATACAGAAGAAGATATCTTATTATTAAAAAAAAACTTAACTACTTACTTGTTCTATGAGGCCTTGCTCTATGCCAAATTTCAGGATTCTGTGTCAAGGGGAAATATCCTATGAATTTTGATTCCTTTGAGAGTATCAAATTATACGTTTTTTTGCGACATAAACGGCAGTATCTTTTTTAATCGTTAATTTTGCAGTTTGATTTTTTCACAGCTCTAAGGGACCGCAGACTTATTATATTACGCGTTCTCAAAATAAAGAGTCTTGACAGACAGACACACGGACAACAAAGTGTTCCTTTGTGGGTTCCGTTTTTTCCTTTTGAGGTACGGAAACCTAAAATAGCAATAACATTATGTATCTCAGAGCTACGTGAAATAGGTCCAGATCAGCATAATAGACAACACACACACGAAAATAACCTAGCAGTTGCCTGACTTTGTTTTCAACTGAACCTTACTTTGAGTGTACGGATCGGTTTTTTTAACTTCGTATTATACCTGTATTATTACCCAAAAACATACCTACACGTACATTGAACCCACCGAGATCTAAAATAGACGCCTTCTTGCCGGTTTCAGGTAGCAATTATAACCTCTCAAACCTCTGAGGCATATGATCCGATGACGACCTAAGTTTAGAATGGGGGTCGCGACAGGCTAAAATAGACCGTCTCGCAAGTTTGTAGATCCCAGAATTGTATATTAAGGCTCTAGTGACCCAGGTTTTAGAGAAAGAGGGTCGCCAAATGTTTGACAAGGTCAGGGAATCATTTAGTAGGTACCCCTCAAAGCCGAAGTTGTGGCAACTAGTAGAAACCTGCATTAATTGTTGATAACGTTGGAAAACCTAAACAGTGCCTAACTTGGTCTCTGTTCATCGAAAATCAATTTAAGACGAAACATAGGCTACCATAGCACACACTTATTCACTGGCCAAACTGATTCCGTTGACAAGACAGAAGTACGAGTATGATTAAAAAATAATCGTGTGTCATTTTCTCAGTGTGCTAAATCGCCAATATCTTCTCTTAGTTTGGGTAGAGCGAAAGGATTTTTTTTTTCTGCCGAAAACGCATCTGTGTTCCGGGGCCAAGGTGACTCTTTCGTATAATCAGAAAGCTGCCCAGACAAAGACGAAACGACGTTTTTCTGTAAGTTAGATTTTCCGTTTACCTCATAATTCGGGTTTTAGAACCATAAAATCAAAGACGTGTCTCATCTCCATCATCCGTGCTGGGCCCACGTGGTGGACTTCATCCCACTACCGAGAGGAGCTTGGGACAGGAGTCTTCTTTGTGAGAACCCTGTGCTCTAGCAGCGGGAAAATTATAAGTTGATTATCATATGTTTAAACCAGGGTTTATCCATAAATTCAAAGATAGTCACAAATGTTGGCTTACAACCGGGCTACAGAAATGTTTGAAAAAGTTACCACAGCCCCAGAATACAAAGGGCAACTGAAAGAACACATGTAGGTTTTAGTCTGTAAAAACCTGACACGCCCTGACGCTCCGGAGCGGGAAAAGTTATTTGATGATTTTCCACAACAAAAAAAATATGGATTGCAACCCATTTCGTCTAAGAGTGGAGAAGCCAGTGTCTCAGGTAGTTCCAACATTCACTTCATCATCATCATCATTTCAGCCGAAAGACGTCCACTGTTGGATATAGACCCAAGTGTCGCCATAATGAACGGTCCTGTGCGTCTCACATTCATCGGATTCCCGCAACCCTTACCAGGCTATCGGTACACTTTGTAGGAGGCCTTCCACCGCTACGTCTTCCGGTACGTAGTCGCCATTCCAGAACTTTCCGACCCCAACGGCCATCCGTCCTGCGAGCAATGTGCCGTGCCCATTACAGAATAATTGCAACACTAACTTAAACATTAATTTAAAGAATAACTAGTTTCTGCAAGCGGGTTTGTCCGTTTTATCCCCTTAGGGGATGCATTTTGGAAAATCCTCTCTTAATGCTCACTTACGTCATATAAGGAAACCTTGTGTAAAATTTCACACTCCTAATCCCAGTAGTTTCGGCTGTGTTGATATTTATGCAGTCACTTTCTCCTTTTACATAAATACATATGGAGCCCAAGGTTCATTGGGTACAAAGTGCATCATGTATGTTATTGAAATCTACTGTTGCGGTATTATTCCTTACTGCCTGGTTTATGTTAATGCAACAGATAATAGAATCCATTATATTGAGTAATGACCAGGTTTAGACTCAATGTAAACTGAAAGCCAGATGCGCTCTAATATGTTCGTGGTAATAATTAATATGCGTTTGTGCAGTTACGTTTTATGCTTACCATTTAGCTATTGAGTATAATTGCTTTCTACTGGAAACTAGCAGTGACCGTACGTCCAGTATCTGGAGCATTGCGTGACTGGAAAAACTTAAGGTTCTACGAGTACTCTAATTTAATAAATATGCCCCTCTAAGCCTGGCGCGCCAAACACCACAATCATGGCGGTAACCTCTTTGAGGAGTGGCTGGAAAGGCGCCACGGTGTCTTCACCTTCCCCATGACATAAGTAATCACCGGACATGGTAAGTCGGTGAGAGGCAATCGGCGGTTGTGACCTCTCGCATCAGGCCACGGTTCAGGCTATAGTCCGGAGCGAAAGGGAATGGGATGCGGTCACGTCCTTCTGCGAAGCAATAATGTTAGTGAAGGATATGGCCGCAACCGTGTAGGAACGTACATCCTTACGCCCGAGCCCCAGCGACCGGAGATGCCCTGAGCATCGAGAATCGTAGGATAATCCCCTGTCACCGCTGGTGCGGGTTTTCAGACGACGAGCAATAGGTAGTTCACCGTCCGGTCGTTGGATAACCGTCCGGACCGAGAGGAAAAACCCCTAAGCTTTGGGTTGCGGTTACGTTTGAAAGAGTGACTATGGCCCTAGAACACAAAGGGCAACTGAAGGGCACAAGTGGGTGGATAGGCAGTGAGCAATGGTTAGCTCGTCGTCTGGCCATCCCATAAACGTCTGAACCGAGCCCAGTCGTCAACAGCGCGTAGTGATCCACGCGCTCCTCAAAGAGATGTCAGCAAACCGTGGGGGCCTAGCAGGGGCGATGCCTGCAAGGACCGCGGGGATTTTATGAAAAGGAAACCCGTAGTCCTCGAACGCAAAGGTCAACTAAAGGGCACGGGTGGGTTTAAGTCAGTACAGCATAAGTTTGACATACCTTCTCGTGCCACCCTAGAGAGGGAGAAGTAATAGGATAACTTTCTCAGCTCAAAAAATCCCCTAACCCTTCTGATAAATCTCATACAGCTTGTATAAAAATAATTGTGTAAATAGGAAACGACATAAGGCAATAAAAATTCAAAGTCAGAAACAAACGAAGCGTACACAGATAACATTAATACTTGAGGGTTGGGCACGCAAAGCGATTCGTAGCTCCGTGTGCGCTGAGCCGAAAGCGAAGTGAGTGTTCACATTTGAAATATGTAGCATCGATTTAACTTGATATACGGCGAATGCGTTTGAAAATCGAGCGGATGACGTCATCAAGTGTGTACGTGTAACAAGACTATTCTGTGAAACCCGGAATCGACTTTTTTATATGGAAAACCAAGTTCTGTTACTGACATTTGACAGCTGTCATCACAAAATTGAGTTTGGTTTTGACATATCAGCGAGTATTTCTGTTTTATTATGGAATTTGGAATATTTTTGCTAAACGTTGAATTTCTTGACGAAGTTTGTTTTTCTTGATTGTTATAATATAACCTGAAGCGCTTGAAATGTGAAGACTTTCGTCGCATCGATTACCGTTAGGTGAGACAGTGGTCACACGGGAGCCTATTAAAAACCTTTTAAAGTGATTTCCGAAACACTATATAAGGTACAGTCAGTTAACGTTCCTATCAGCTAGAAAATAACGATCAATTTTGTTTATTCCAAAGTATTCCTTTCAATTTCGCCCTTTACAAACAGTTATACGGCTGCTGAAAGCTAGATCAATATCAAAGGTCTCATGAAATTCAGCGCTCTTTAACATTTCTGTTGAAACTTACTTCAACGTGACCGAAGGTAAGAAATAAACAAGAAAGTAGGTATCGTGTACCTCAAGTTTAACCTTTTAGAGGTTTCCCTTTGTCTTGAAACTTTAAAGTTTTCCAGTTTCAGATCCAAATCAAATCTACGAAACGGCTTGCGGAAATCGTAAAACCAATTTTAAACAAGGGTCGCCTGAATAAATTAGGGACTTGAAGGATGGATTACATTTTCCTGCGGACACGAGAAAGTGACTACTACAGTGGGGAAACAGAAGTTTAGACAGCAATATGTTTTACTTGAAATTTTTATTCTCGCATTTTTTGTAATCAATGACTTTTCTAGACTGCTTCAGGCTCACGTGTTCGTATTACTCAAAACTGTGGGGCAGGCGATTAAATTGATGGGCTGCGAGAATTTCCTAGAGAGTTACATGGCCCTTTTTTTGAGGTAGAATATAATTTAGAGACTTCTCCCGATCAAGGGTGAAGTGAGAGGGCCACATCCCCCAGTTTTTTCTTTAGTAACAGGGTAAAAAATAGCCTTACGAATAGCCTACCTACTAAATATACGAAAATAAGACCATAAAAATTAAGCACTTTCGGAGGAGATCAGAAATTGATAGCAAACATTATGCCAGGAGATTTTTATATATCAGATTTAATTTACGTGCATTCTCCACAAGCTCACCAAAATAAGACTTTAAAAACCAATCAACGCAGCTCCGTTCAGTTACGAACAAACCGAACACAATCTCATTCGCCCTTAACACACAAAGGCTTACTATCAATCATTCATCGCTGACCAACCGTGGTAGCCTGAATCTATCAATACACACGTCACATCTTCAACGTGGCGTGTACGTGGCGTGTACGTGGCGTGTACGTGGCGTGTACGCGGCATTTACGCAATCTGCACAGAATTGCGAATTAATTGCCGTTTATGTGGCAACTTGTGTGTTTGTATGTTTGGCCTGGCTGTTTGATATTAGGGCTGGGTTTGAGGTGGTCGTTAATGGTACAGATATGAGGTTTAATTAGCGATTTATATGATTAAACGCGATAGAGAAGATAGCGAAAGGAATGACTGACTGAATTTATCGATTTCAATTTAATTATATAAATAAAGACCGGAAGATTCAGTTTTGGTTCGGTTAAAAAAACTGGTTGCTTCGGGCTTGACCGAAACTAGAGTCTTTGAGCTGACGGTTTTTTTTTTAAGATATGAAATCATCCAATGACTTCTCCTACTCTTGAGCGGAGCGGAAGGGCGTGTCAGACTTAACTATCGGAAACGAAGAGCAACTATCGGGCAGTAACCCGGACCAGACATAATATCCGTCTGGTCGAAGGATTCTCCTCCCTTCCCTTTTTAACGGAGGTTTGCGAGTTCCGTATACCACTTAAACATATTGTTTAAATTATTAGTGCACATTATTTGTTGTTTTGTGCTACAGCCAAGACAGAAAGTTATTTAATACATAATTAGTTAAAGGTTGATCAAATTCAGAAGCAGGAGACATTTACTACCATGTCTGTCACACAAAGCGTTCTTCGATGCAACCAATTTCTACCTTTATAACATTTAATAACTATTCATACAAATGAACTGTAAGAGTTATTCAAATGGAATGCTGCTAAAATGGTCGCAAATGGCGTGTACGAGTGGTTAGTCATGTTCAAATGAACATACACTTAATGTAAATTGGAAATAACTTAGCGAGTTCCACATAACTCGTGTATGAATCTGTTTTCGTAAGCATTTAGATAGTGAATCTATATAATATTCTAGCTTTTGCCCGCAGCTTCACCCGCGTTCATAAAATAAAGCCTACTATATGTGAATCAGTAATAAAGCAGCTTTCTATCGGTGAAAAAATTTTAGCAATCGGACCAGTACTTTCAAAGATTACTTCCTACAAACAAAAAAAAAAAAAAACATTTACCTCTTTATAATATTAGTGTAGAAAAGAAGAAACAGTCTGACTGAAATATCAACGCACAGCCAAAACTAGAGGGACTAGGAGCGTTAAATTTTGCACAAGATTTCTTTTCATGACGTAGGCAAGCACTAAGGGAAGATTTCGCGAAATTCACCCCCTAAAGGGATGAAACAGGGGTCCAAAGTTTGTATGAGGAAACCTAGCGAAGCCGCTGATAGTATACCTATAGTAGATGGTTTATTCATACTCGTAATATTTTGATGTACCTAAAAATGGGTTCCTCAAGATGTAAGGTGTCGTTGAGGCTGGCTAAGAAAGAGGTAGCTGTATAATTTGGAGGCTTACTCAGAGGTTCGAGTCAGCGCGTAGAAATAAAATCTAGAAGATCTTGTAAAAGCCTTTGCCTATCAGTCAAAGTCTATATTGAACTTCTTATTAGCAGGTTTTTAGTTTTGTTACTCTGTTGTTTATTTATTATTTTATTTATTATGGGGAAACAAACAGTGACACATTACAATTTATACTATTAATAGTAAAATACAAAACAATATTGTTAAACGTGTAACCAACAACGTTTTCCACGCAATACATAATAACAAAAATGATTGATTGATTGTTGTTGATGAAGATATTTTAAAAATTATTACATGTTTGTATACTAGAACGACAAATTATTAATTTAGTAAATAAAAAACTACATGTATATACTGTTACTTTTTTGTGTTTACAGTACCTTCTATTTCAAAGTTCGAATCCAACTGTTAACTTGAAGGATTCGTGTTTGAGCTACGAATCGTAGATGGCAACACTTTCAATTGAGTTAAAACTTCTGCAAGCTTGACAGATTTGATTTAGAAGTTCAAAGTCAAGGATAGATTTGAAATAATAATGAATATGTAGGCAAGTAGATAAAAAAAGAAATTTAAGACTAAGAAAATAATCATGGAGCAGAAACTTTACAAAAGTTGAAAGAAGACGAATTCGTAAGTATTGTTGTTTAAAAAGAAAATCGTGTTTTCACTAAGTAATAAGTCGTTTTGAGGGGAATTTCCTCTTCTTTTGGATGGTTTTTTTTTTTGAGGTGGGTAATCATTCAATGATTTCTCCTGCTCTAGGGTAGGACGTAGAGGGCGTATATGACTTTTACTGACTAAAACCACAACCTGTGTCCTTCAGTTGCCCTTTGCGTTCTAGAACCATAATTTCCTTTCCAGAGATCCTGTCTTTTGTCGCAAATGAGACAAGGGATACTCATCGAATAACTTTTTCGTTTTATACTTTTACTGACCGGTCCCGAACATCCATCAGATTCTCGCAACACTCACCATGTCATCGGTCCACCTTGTGGGAAGCCTGCCAACCCTGCGTCTGCCAGTATGCGATCAGAACCTTTCAGCCCCATCGAAAATCTGTCGTGCGAGCAATTTGCCCTGCCTGTACCACTGACGTGGCCGTTAATGATTCTTCGGGCTATGTCCAACAGTGGATATCTTTTAGCTGAAATTGTGATGATAATGAAAGATATTTTCTTTGGTAAAAAGTATCAAAATCAAAGAACGAATACACAATTTTGTCTTACAATACACAAACAATGGTAAAGAATAATACTCAAATCTTAAAGTGATAAGATAAAATTAATTACGTCGCCATTTTAATTGAATAAATACCGAGACGGGGTAGATTAGCAATATCCTGGTGTCAGCTAATGTTTTATTATTAATTAATAATGTACTTATCTTTACGGATTAGGAGGGAAGACTCAACAAAGTTTGACAACACTTAATCGTTATGAAGAATTTGTAATTTGTGTACTTGTGTTGGAAGAATTATCATAGCATTGTAACGTTATAAAATTATGAAGACTGATTAGCTTTTTTTTTGTTCGGACTTGAAACTCGACGTACATTTTCACTTTTTTTCATACAACCGCTCTTACACGATTAAGACATTATTATACATTTTTCATTAGATATTTTTGAAACACGGTACCTTTTTTTTAGGTGGGAAAAACATCTTATGACAAATCCCGCTTTTGGGCGGAGCGGGAGATAGTGTCAGACTTTTACTGACTAAAAACCCACTCCTGTTCCTTCGTTGCCTGTCGTACCAGGGCCAGGATATTATTGTAATCTATTGAAATCAATTTATAAATTGGTGTAAAACGAATCCTGTAAACTCTGAAAATCTACTATTTTGCATGAACGTTGACACTTCATAATTTACTCAAAAATTTAAAAAGTCAAAAAAGTATAACAATAGAATCCTTGCAAATATAATAAAGATTCTGATTGACGACAATTTTTTTTTTAAACTTTGAAGGTTTTAAAAAAACACGTAAGTATTTCCTGGAACAAGTTTTTTAAAATATTCGAGTAAATCACGGAATTACCGAATGCTAATAGAGTGTTCAGGCGTTATCTCTCTTTTTTCCGCGTTGCCTTTTCGTCAAACATTGCGTTGGATTGCGTTAGATGAAGTAACAAGCTTTTAAACCATGCTCGATGTTAACGATAGGCGAGTGAAAACAGAACCTTCTTAAAGAAACACTTTATTCATAATCCAGAATTCTATTTTCTCTCTATTTTTTAAGTCTTACTAGGAATTTCTCTTGTATTTTGGGTGCCATCCAGTTCAATACCATTATTTGTAGGTCCTAGAAATATTTTTTCCGTGTGGGAAATTGATTTGTTACGAAAACAAACAAGTTTTATTTCCGAAACGACTTCTTGCATTTTTATGTATTTTCAACTTCTCAAAAGAAGTCAAGAATTAAAACTCACCAATGATAACAATCGTCAAACACGATCTGCAACTAACATTTTGTCCATGTGTTGTGCGAAAGTGTACCCCGGGGTGCCGGACGAAGGCAAAGAAGGAACAGGAGTGGGTTTTAGTCAGTAAAAGTCTGACACGCCCTCTCGCTTCACTCAAGAGCGAGAAAAGTCATTGGATGATTTCACACCTAAACAAAAAACAGCTAACATTTTGTAAAAAATCCAATAGTTGCCTCTCCAACTATTTGAAACAAAACAAAAACACCAAAAACTCCACGACAAAGCAAGACCAATTAATGTACAAGGACACATACATATGTATAGTGTAGCACCCTTGCCATTAATTAAAGTGAATGCATCTCACCGAAGAACGCGGCATGCGTTAGTCATTTCCCGCCGAGATAGAATTTAAATTGTGAGGATTTGAGCTGTGTTTACACACATGTGTGACGTATGCGAGCTAAGGAGTAGAATTAGGGCGAGTAATATCGAAAGGTTTTCAATTCCGGATCTGGGATCCGATATTGGTGACCTAATTTCGGAATTCCGAAACGGGTTCCGGAATTGGTACGTATTCTTTTTTTTTGAATACTTTCTTTTTCTTTCTAATTGTTTCAGTGTACCTTTTAAATCAATCAAAATTTAAAATAATAATTTGTAGTTACAAATTAAATAATTTACTTGTTTAATTTAATGAAGATTGCGATAATTTATTACTTTATGTATTTGGAAACAATAGCATTGTATAATGTAAAATCACTTTTTCAAGTTTTGAGAATGTGAAGTACCATGGAGCAATTGGAGCATTTTTATTGGGTTACAACTTGTTTGAAATAAACGAGCATGGCAGTTGAGAGTTTATCATGCTCACTCAAATGTCTCGCTGAAGGTCGCACGTATTATTGGGTCATTAGAAAAAGTAAAAAATAATAATAAAGTAAACTAGCAATGCAATCGTTGATATTGAGGCGCATTAGATTATTAAGAGCCTATTCACTCTATAAATCAGTTTTTTAATCATTTTGAGTTACAAATTAAACGTAATTTTTCCTTATTACTCTTCTTCTTGTCTAAAATAATATTATTATTACGAAAGGATATCATAATGAAAGGACTGGAAAGAGTTAAGAGACTTATTGACTTAGATTATTTGAAATTAATTACATTACTTTAAATTATATATTTTTTCTTTACACGAACCGCTGTTCTTGATACTTGTTCTCAAGAACAATAAAGCGTCTAACCTCATATCAGGTGGAGAACTTCTTATTCGGTTACAAAAGTGACCAGCACACAAAAATACTCTCTCTCTCTCTCTCTCCACACTCATGGATAGGACGGAAATACACGTGTAAAGTCTCTGTCAGATACATATTTCGGTCTCCTCCGTTATCATACTAGATTTTTCTAATTTGACAAAGCCTGCGAGGTCGAAATTAATTGAGGGATTCTTACGGGTTTTATTACATTTATCTATTTCCTTGTTAGGTGCTCTTATAGAGTATGTTGATTATTTGTATCGTCACTGTCAGAAGGCTGGCTTGACAGAAGGTTTTTTCTGAATAGGGTTGATAAAATACTAAACTACATAAACTCGTACATAGCTTATGAGATTCATATCACTCCAGTTTGGCTTCGCAATAGTCGGGTAAAAAGGGTTTCGATGTCAACTGAATCCAGACGAGCCTTATGATGATATTTGTCGGGTTTACGAATAGTGTGGTATTGTTGTTGGGCACTCTGTATTTCATATCCAAATTCGTCGGTTTTTGTTGTGGTAGCTTGTATTTGCGAAGCATAGTTTTGATTTTTTGTATGGCTCTAGGTAATTTTAAGCAATTGAAACCCTAACTGTTGTGATGATAAACTAATATTAAAATAAAAAACTTTTTACAAAACAAAATACAACCGACTTCAAAGTAAAAAAAAAACACTAAAAGTGCAAAATAACTTTAATTTCGGAAGTCGGTGTTTCTATAATAGTTTTGTCTCTTCGTTATTTAACTAATTACTTTGAAGTCGGTTGTATTTTTTTTTGTAAAAAGTTTTTTATTTTACACTTTTTAGTTATGGTACCACCACTAAAAAGTACCCCTCAGTCAAACTTAAATAATGTATCATATGTTACATAAAATATCTTCGAAGTTCATGATCAGATCATTGCAATATTTCTATGGGACCAACTCGGAAGCATAACTTTCCAAACATAAAAAAATAATTCGAAATGGTTCACAATTGACCGAAAAATCGGTGAAAATACATAAAAAATAAAAATTTACCGACTTCCAACAAAAAGGAGGAGGTTATAAGTTTGGTATAACCTCCTCCTTTTTGTTTGAAGTCGGTTAAAAAATATATTATAATAATAAATTTCTTAATAATTTTTTTTTGTTTGTAGGAGGTAATTTCTGGAGTACTGATCCGATTGCTAAAATTTTTTCACCGATAGAAAGCTGCTTTATTCCTTAATGACATAGGCTATATTTTATGTACGTGGGCGAAGCGCCGGGCAAAAGCTAGTATAATATAATTCTAAAACGGACATATATGGACATAGGTAAAAACATTTTTTGTGTTTCATAAACAACATGTAACATAATAAATGCACATCCTGAAAGTAGTACGTCCAAAGTTGGCTACAAAATCGATTTCAGCTATTTAAATAAATTCTTGATAAATCTTGATTACGTCACAAGTGTGTGCGTAAATACCAAAACCGATGAATAGTGCGGCTTGCAATGGGTAGCTCGCCGTCCGACCGTCCAGTAACCGTCCGGAACGAGCTCAAGTCGTCGACGGCGCGTACTATTCCACGCGCGAGATGTCATCAAACCGCCTACGGTTTCTTCTGAAAGGTAGACTCGGCCCTGGTATGAAAGGCAACGAAGGAACAGGAGTGAGTTTTTAGTCAGTAAAAGTCTGACACACCCTTCCGTTCCACCCAAGAGCTAGAGACGTCATTGGATGATTTTCCTACCAAAACAAAAAAAAAACAAAACCGATGCGCCACCAATGTAGTGCAACGATGCCCATATTATTTAAAACATTATTATTTTACCAGATTACCAGCCCACTGCGAAACTTCGACAAACTAAACTAAAGCTAATCGAAAGCCAAAACACGATACTCCAAAACGGAACACGAATCCCTTACAACCACAGACATCAGTGCATCGCCTAGTTTAATTACAGCGCAACTGACGTCACTTAGACTGACAAACTAATGCCTGCTTTTGTGACTAGCTTTGTTTTGGACGACTTTCAGGAAGGACAATAGTTGTGAGAGTCAAAATGGCGGGTGTACCAAAGCGAATTCAATTATACTAATCTATATATATATAACTAGCTTCTGCCAGCAGCTTCGCCCGCGTGATAGTAGGTTTCTTCATACAAACTTTGGACCCCCGTTTCATCCCTTTAGGGGGTGAATTTTGGTAAATTCTCTCTTAGTGCTCGCCTAAGTCATAAGAGGAAGCCTTGTGCAAAATTTCCCAGTAGTTTTGGCTGTGCGTTGATATGTCAGTCAGTCAGTTTCTTCTTTTATATATATATATATATAGATGAGGAACTGACTGACTGATATATCAACGCAGAGCCGATGTAATAGGACTAGAAGCATGAAATTTTGCACAAGGTTTCGTTTTATGACGTAAGCGAAGACTAAGACCATCTGTCGAAGCTGTCGTTGCGCGGTTGGATCAAGGGCGTGATACAGATGGCAGTACTCCTCGATACGGCTCGCATTGTGAGGAGGTTCCTGTCTCTGGAGCCCTAACCACCGCTTAGCTTGGACCCTGTTCCCGACACCGGCGGACCACTATTTTTTATATTTTTAAATGTTTTTTTTTTATATATTTTTTTAAAGAATTTTTTTAAAATGAAAATTATAAGTATACAAAAATAAATAAATGGAATAAAAATAATAATTTTATTTATTCCTAAAACTTACAGATACAAATTTCTTTCGGACCTTTACTGCATAAAGTTTCTAGTTTAAGTTACTTTCACCCACACTGTCACAATTTCAGTTCAAATAAAACCACGGCACATCTTGTTGATAACTTGAATCTACTTATATTTTAAACCTATTTAACCAGCAATCATTTCAAATTGGATTAAGATTGTAGTTGTGGAACTACAATTTTAATCCAGCAGCCCAGTCCAGAAATCTTATTACATAGCATCTGTGGAGTTTAATTAGTGCACAACTGACGCTGAAAGGCCGAGCAGGGTAGTAGCTACTGTTGTAAGTAGGTGTACGGGGATGATTTTGATTGAATCTTTCCTGGGAGATTACTCACTTTTTTATAATGATTATTTTTATTGTGCTTTTGGGTACAATATTAACTAGTCTACACTGTACTTACATAATATCTATTAATACTGTAATACGGAAATATTGTTACTTCAAACCCTTTTTTAAAAGAGTAACAATGGAATTTCTTGCCGGTTCTTCTCCATAGAAAACGACCGATTTGGAACCGTGCACTAGCTTCTGACGTCCATGTAGGCCTATGTGATATAATTTTTTTATTTTTTTTATTTGCAAAGGTGCAAGTTGGCTAGTTGGAAAGGTCATCAACATTTATATACACCCCTATTTTTTAATTTGTAAAAAAACATGTGCTCTGTCCGTGCCCGTTATTGGTCATATTTGTGTAGTCAAAAATAAAAAAAAGTAAATCCCAAAATTGTCCACGAAAATTTGTCATAATTGGTAAATTCATAATTGAATGAATCGTTCTTAAAAATTGCTAATAAATTTTCATAAATTGAGTGACATTTTGGGATATAAACAAACGCTCATAACTTTACTGTTCATGAATATTATTTATTGAGACTTTACTTAAATAATAACAAGACTTTTTCTAATAAGCCCTTTAATTATTTGTATTAATTAAAAATTAGTGATGTATATACAAAAATTACAGCACGGATGGAGCAGTGGTTGAGCGATTGACTGCTGCGTTGCGTGTCGCGGGTTCGATCCCCGCACGTAACAAGAATTTGTATGACCCTGGTCTGGGTGTCTTGTGTATGTGAGTATATATTTATATGACTGCACTTAAAATATAGGAGTCATTCCTAGTGTGGGGTTTTTTTTTTTTAAGGTGGGAAAATCATCTAATGACAAATCTCGCTCTTGCGTGGAGCGAGAGATAGTGTCAGATTTTTACTGACTAAAAAGCCACTCCTGCTTTTTGAGTTTATCGTGAACAGACAGACAGATGCGATGGATTACTTTGATTCACAATATGTATGTAACGTAAATAATAATATTCCACAACTGTCACACAACGCCGTCTAGTTCCAAGCTAAGCAGAGCGTGTGTGATGGGTACTAGACAACTGATAAACATACTTATATATTTCTAAATACATACTTATATAGATAAATTACACCCAGGCACAGAACAAATGATCATGCTCATCACACAAACATTTATCCTGGGTGAGAATCGAACCCACGACCTCCAGCACAGCAGTCAGGGCCACTAACCACTAGACCAACAGGCTAGCCAAAAAAATGTTAATACAATCAGCCTTTTAATGTTCCCACTGATGGGATTCAATCCTCCTCCTCTCTGAGAAAAAGAACGGACCGTAATCCACTACGCAAGCCCAGTGTGGGTTGGTGGCTGTAACATGTCTTCGAAGTCGGTTTGAAGATATGCCGGTTACTTCACGATATTTCTCTTCGCCATTTTGTGGTGATGAAATAAATTACACAAATTAAATGACCTGCTAGCAGTGCTGTAGCAGTGGTGGCCGAGTGGTAACGGCCCCGATTTATGAGTTGTAGGTCGCGGGTTCAAACCCAGCCAGGTGCATTACTTTGTGTAATTTATTTTCATCACTACTGCTCTCAAAACGGTGAAGGAAAACATCGTGAGGAAAGCGGCATGTCTTAGAACCAAAAATTCGAAGACATGTGACATCCACCATATTTCATATTTCCAGTATCAATATATTACTTTACAAGCTTCTGCCAGCGGTTTTGACCGCGTCAAAGTAGAAAATTATCCATAAAGAACATACTCCAAAATATCCTATGTGCTATGCCAGGACATGGTCTATCCGTGTGCCAAATTTAAATCAAATCTGTTCAGCCATTTGAGCGTGGAGGAGACACACATTCATCTTTATAATTTTCGTGTGATGTACTGTGATCAGCAACCATGATGCGATAGCGTTACCAAATCCATTTTAGGCTTTTTTTTTTTTTTTTTAGGTGGGAAAATCATCTTATGACAAATCCCGCTCTTGGGCGGAGCGAGAGATAGTGTCAGACTTTTACTGACTAAAAACCCACTCCTGTTCCTTCGTTGCCTTCGTCCCAGGGTCCGGGTTTCGTTTTCACACTACCCATGGCCCCGGTAGGCTTCGACCCTGCTGGGCCCCTACAATTGCTGACATCTCCCTGAGGCGCGCGTGGAACAATACGCGCCGTCGACGACTTGGGCTTGGTCCGGACGGTTACCGGACGGTCGGACGGCGGGCCACCCATTGCCCGCCGTCCGCAAGCCCACGCCTACGGTGGCCGGAAATCGGGATCGGAATCCCGGCGGCGGTTGGGGCGTGAGGACCGTTGCCGTTGCCTCACGCGATCGGCCGCCTCCTTTGCTAGCATCACTGCTTCGCAGAAGGAGGCGACCGCCTGCCACTCCTCCTCGCTCCGGACCATGGCCTGTACCAAGGCCCGGCGCGAGAGATCGCCGCCGCCGATCGCCCCCACGAGGACACGGCGTTGCTCTTCCCAAGCGGGGCACACCTCCACCGTGTGCTCCACCGTGTCCTCCGGGCGGTCCACACAGTGGCGACACCCGGGCGTCGTTTCCGCACGAATTCGGTGCAGGAACTTCCCGAACTTCCCGTGTTCGGTGAGAACCTGCGTCGCCATTTTAATTGAATAAATACCGAGACGGGGTAGATTAGCAATATCCTGGTGTCAGCTAATGTTTTATTATTAAATAATAATGTACTTATCTTTACGGATTAGGAGGGAAGGCTCAACAAAGTTTGACAACACTTAATCGTTTTGAAGAATTTGTAAGTTGTGTACTTGTGTTGGAAGAATTATCATAGCATTGTAACGTTATAAAATTATTAAGACTTGAACCTTAAGGGGATGCAACTCGACGTACATTTTCACTTTTTTTCATACAACCGCTCTTACGCGATTATGACGTTATTACACATTTTTCATTAGATATTTTGAAAACACAATATCTTGTGGATATTATCTAGGCTTCTATTGAAATCAATTTATAAATTTGTGTAAAACTAAGCCAGTAAAGATCTCTGAAAATCTGCTATTCTTGCTATTATTTGTTATGAATATCTGCTATGTAAATCACGGAATTACCGAATGCTAATAGTGTTCAGCCGTTATCTCTCTTTCACACCTAAACAAAAAAAAACTTAAAATTTTGTAACAAATCCAATAGTTGCCTCTCCGACTCTTTGAAACAAAACAAAAACACCAAAAACTCCACGACAAAGCAAGACCAATTAATGTACAAGGACACATACATATGTATAGTGTAGCACCCTTGCCATTAATTAAAGTGAATGCATCTCACCGAGGAACGCGGCATGCGTTAGTCATTTCCCGCCGAGATAGAATTTAAATTGTGAGGATTTGAGCTGTGTTTACACACATGTGTGACGTATGCGTACAGCTAAGGAGTAGAATTAGGGCGAGTAATATCGAAAGGTTTTCAATTCCGGATCTGGGATCCGATATTGGTGACCTAATTTCGGAATTCCGAAACGGGTTCCGGAATTGGTACGTATTCTTTTTTTTTGAATACTTTCTTTTTCTTTCTAATTGTTTCAGTGTACCTTTTAAATCAATCAAAATTTAAAATAAATCAGTAATTTCATAATTTGGAGTTATAAATAATTTACTTGTTTAATTTAATGAAGATTGCGATAATTTATTACTTGATGTATTTGGAAACAATAGCATTGTATAATGTAAAATCACTTTTTCAAGTTTTGAGAATGTGAAGTACCATGGAGCATTTGGAGCATTTTTATTAGGTTACAACTTGTTTGAAATAAACGAACAGTTGAGAGTTTATCATGCTCACTCAAATGTCTCGCTGAAGGTCGCACGTATTATTGGGTCATTAGAAAAAATAAAAAAAAATAATAAAGTAAACTAGCAATGCAATCGTTGATGTTGAGGCGCACTAGATTATTAAGCCTATTCACTCTGTAAATCAGATTTTTAATCATTAAACGTAATTTTTCCTTATTACTCTCCTTCTTGTCTAAAATTATATTATTATTACGAAAGGATATCATAATGAAAGGACTGGAAAGAGTTAAGAGACTTATTGACTTAGATTATTTGAAATCAATTACATTACTTTAAATAATATATTTTTTCTTTACAGGAACCGCTGTTCTTGATACTTGTTCTCAAGAACAATTAAACGTCTAACCTCTTATCAGATGGAGAACTTCTTATTCGGTTACAAAAGTGACCAGCATACAAAAATACTCTCTCTCACTCTCTCCACACTCATGGATACGACGGAAATATACGTATAAGCCTCTCTCAGATACACATTTCGGTCTCCTCCGTTATCATACTAGATTTTTCTAATTTGACAAAGCCTGCGAGGTCGAAATTAATTGAGGGATTCTTACGGGTTTTATTACATTTATCTATTTCCTTGTTAAGGTGCTCTTATAGAGTATGTTGATTATTTGTATCGTCACTATCAGAAGGCTCGCTTGACAGAAGGTTTTTTCTGAATAGGGTTGATAAAATACTAAACTACATAAACTCGTACATAGCTTATGAGATTCATATCACTCCAGTTTGGCTTCGCAATAGTCGGGTAAAAAGGGTTTCGATGTCAACTGAATCCAGACGAGCCTTATGATGATATTTGTCGGGTTTACGAATAGTGTGGTATTGTTGTTGGGCACTCTGTATCTCATATCCAAATTCGTCGGTTTTTGTTGTGGTAGCTTGTATTTGCGAAGCATAGTTTTGATTTTTTGTATGGCTCTAGGTAGTGTTAAGCAATTAAAACCCTAACTATTGTGATGATAAACTAATATTAATATAAAAAACTTTTTACAAGAAAAAACACAACCGACTTCAAAGTAAAAAAAACACTGGAAAGTGCAAAATAACTTTAATTTCGGAAGTCGGTGTTTCTATAATAGTTTTGTCTCTTCGTTATTTAACTAATTACTTTGAAGTCGGTTGTATATATCTTAGAATTGATCACTTCATGATATGGCCAACTAAAACTGACCAGATCATTGAAACCTTAACATTTGATGATAGTTCATTCCTCGTTCCAAAGAAAGTAGGCCTAACGAGGATTTACATATCATCAAACTTTAACGTTTGTTTTATTGTTATTTTTTAAGTATTTATTATTGTAACTACTCACATACAATACACTTAGTCATTGTATTTGTGTGTTTGTTTTTTTCTTTTTTCTATATGATTTCTGAATATAACTTAGCAGAATAATTTCAGTGATTGTACCTATGTATGACGTTGAGTCCAGCACCGGACTCCGTTTTGTCCTCATATAGTTTAATAGATATATTGACTATGTTACTCTTGGGAGATATTTGACTTTTTTTATGTTATTATGTTTTCTTTTTTTTTTTTCTTTAACTTAATTTACTGAGTTTGTTATTTATTTATTGTGCTCACCTACCTCAGTGTTGTCTCTTTGAATCCAAAGGTTGACTGGTAGAGAATGCCTTGTTGCATTAAGTCCGCCTATGTACCACTACTGTACATGAAGTTTAAGTAATTAAATAAATATAGATTACCAGCCCACTACGAAACTTCGACAAACTAAACTAAAGCCAAAACACGATACTCCAAAACGGAACACGAATCCTTTTACACTACAACCACAGACATCAGTGCATCGCCTAGTTTAATTACAGCGCAACTGACGTCACTTAGACTGACAAACTAATGCCTGCTTTTGTGACTAGCTTTGTTTTGGACGACTTTCAGGAAGGACAATAGTTGTGAGAGTCAAAATGGCGGGTGTACCAAAGCGAATTCAATTATACTAATCTATATATATATAACTAGCTTCTGCCAGCAGCTTCGCCCGCGTGATAGTAGGTTTCTTCATACAAACTTTGGACCCCCGTTTCATCCCTTTAGGGGGTGAATTTTGGTAAATTCTCTCTTAGTGCTCGCCTAAGTCATAAGAGGAAGCCTTGTGCAAAATTTCCCAGTAGTTTTGGCTGTGCGTTGATATGTCAGTCAGTCAGTTTCTTCTTTTATATATATATATATATATATAGATGAGGAAATGACTGACTGATATATCAACGCAGAGCCGATGTAATGGGACTAGAAGCATGAAATTTTGCACAAGGTTTCGTTTTATGACGTAAGCGAGCACTAAGAGAGGATTTTCCAATATTCAACCCTTAAAGGGATGAAACGGGGGTCCAAAGTTTGTATGAAGAAACCTACTATCACACGGGCGAAGCCGCTGGCAGAAGCTAGTTGCCAAATAAATTTACCTGAGTAACTCAAACTAACACCAAATATTAGCTTGTGAAAGGGAAGAGACGAAATTGCTACTCAATGTCTGGAGGTTCTTTAAGACATAAATAACTATTGATTCGATGGGATCAGATCTTGTGTATTAGGGTCACATTTTCAGTTCAAATAAAACCATGGCATATCTTGTTGATAACTTGAATCTACTTATATTTTAAACCTATTTAACCAGCAATCATTTCAAATTGGATTAAGATTGTAGTTGTGGAACTACAATCTTAATCCAGCAGCCCAGTCCAGAAATCTTATTACATAGCATCTGTGGAGTTTAATTAGTGCACAACTGACGCTGAAAGGCCGAGCAGGGTAGTAGCTACTTTTGTAAGTAGGTGTACTGGGATGATTTTGATTGAATCTTTCCTGGAAGATTACTCACTTTTTTATAATGATTATTTTTATTGTGCTTTTGGGTGCAATATTGACTGGTCTACACTGTGCTTACATAATATCTATTAATACTGTAATACGGAAATATTGTTACTTCAAACCCTTTTTTAAAAGAGTAACCATGGAGTTTCTTGCCGGTTCTTCTCTATAAGAAACAATCAAATTGGAACCGTGCACTGGCTTCTGACGTTTTTTAGGTGCCCATGTAGGCCTATGTGAAATAAAAATATTTTGTTTTTTTTTTTTTGAAGTTTTTAATTAGGTGCATGGGTGCACAGTTGGCTAGTTAGAAAGGTCATCAACATTTATATACAGCCCTATTTTTTAATTAGTACAAAAAAAAATTGGGCTCGGTCCGTACCCGTTACTGATCATATTTGTGTAGTAAAAGTAAAAAAAAACGAAATCACAAAATTATCCACGAAAATTTGTCATAATTAGTAAATTCATAATTGAATCAATTATTCATAACAATTGCTAAAGGAAAATACTACGCGCAGTGTTTTTCCATTATAATTGCCCATTCATTAATTTAAAAAAATAATCAATAAGCCTGTTCAATATTTTCATAAATTGAGTGACATTTTGGGATATAAACAAACGCTCATAACTTTACTCATGAATATTATTTATTGAGATTTTACTTAAATAATAACAACTTTTTTTTCTAATACGCCCTTTAATTATTTGTATCAATTAAAAATTAGTGATGTATACACAAAAATTACAGCACGGATGGCGCAGTGGTTAAGCGATTGACTGCTGCGTTGCGTGTCGCGGGTTCGATCCCCGCACGTAACAAATATTTGTATGACCCTGATAAGTATTCCGGGTCTCGATATCTTGTGTATGTGAGTTTACATTTTTGTGAATGCACCCACAATATAGGAGTCATTCCTAGTGTGGGGTAAGGTTTTTTTAAATCTTAAGTAAATATTAACATTTTTAAAAATACATAACTAATTATAATGCTCTTATAAACAAATAAACAACTTAATCATCATCATCTTCCTGCCCTTGTCCCTTGTTATTTGGGGTCGGCGCAACATGTTTTTTTCTTCCATTCTGCCCTGTCACTCGTCATGCTATCATTAACTTCCTTTTCTTTCATATCACTCTTCACACAATCTATCCATCTTTTCTTTGGTCTCCCTCTCCCTCTCCATCTTTCCACATGCACATCCAAATAAACAACTTAATAGATAATATAATATACAAATTGAAAATAATAATAATATGTACAAACGCGTACCTATAAAAAACATTGGGTATCAAGAAAATTCATTCGCATCGCTGACAATGAGAATAGTGCCTGAATGGCAATACTGATTCGTAGGCCAAAGATAAGCTCGGCTTTCTGATCACGTGAAGAGTCGACTTGCCGTTTGCTGATACCTCGAACAACTCGATAAGCACTTGGACCTCACGGCCTTTTTTTTTTGGTGGGAAAATCATCTTACGACATCCCCCGCTCTTGGGCGGGGCGGGAGATAGTGTCAGACTTTTACTGACTAAAAACCCACTCCTGTTCCTTCGTTGCCTTTCGTACCAGGGCCGAGTCTTCCTTTCAGAATCAGACCTTTGGCCCCACTAGGCTTCGACCCTGCTGGGCCCCCACAGTAGCTGACATCTCCTTGAGGCGCGCGTGGAACAGCATGCGCCGTTGACGACTTGGGCTTGGTCCGGTCCATCCGCAAGCCCGCGCCTACGGTGGCCGGAAATCGGGATCGGAATCCCGGCGGCGGTTGGGGCGTGAGGACCGCTGCCTCACGCGATCGGCCGCCTCCTTTGCAAGCATTACTGCTTCGCAGAAGGAGGCGACGGCCTGCCACTCCTCCTCGCTCCGGACCATGGCCTGTACCAAGGCCCGGCGCGAAAGATCGCCGCCGCCGATTGCCCCCAGCCTCATGGCCTTAGTGTTTCAACCCCAAACGGCCCAAACATAACTCCCGAGGTCATTAATTAATTACATAAATGACTTTAGCATAATAACGCCACCCGCCTCAGTTTCATATGGGTGTTAGAATGCATGTATATTTTATATAAACCCTTCTTCATGAATCATTCTGTCTACTGGTCCACATGAAAATCCTTTCGGTAATTTTTGAGTTTATCGTGAACAGACAGACAGATGCGATGGATTACTTTGATTCACAATATGTATGTAACGTAAATAATAATATAATAATATTCCACAACTGTCACACAACGCCGTCTAGTCCCAAGCTAAGCAGAGCTTGTGTTATGAGTACTAGACAACTGATAAACATACTTATATATTTCTAAATACATACTTATATAGATAAATTACATCCAGGCACAGAACAAATGATCATGCTCATCACACAAACATTTATCCTGGGTAGGAATCGAACCCACGACCTCCAGCACAGCAGTTAGGGCCACTAACCACTAGACCAACAGGCTAGCCAAAAAAATGTTAATAGTACAATCAGCCTTTTAATGTTCCCACTGATGGGATTCAAGCCTCCTCTCTGGGAAAAAGAACGGACCGTAATCCACTACGCAAGCCCAGTGTGGGTTGGTGGGTGTAACATGTCTTCGAAGTCGGTTTGAAGATATGCCGGTTACTTCACGATATTTCTCTTCGCCATTTTGTGGTGATGAAATAAATTACACAAATTAAATGACCTGCTAGCAGTGCTGTAGCAGTGGTGGTCGAGTGGTAACGGCCCCGATTTATGAGTTGTAGGTCGTGGGTTCAAACCCAGCCAGGTGCATTACTTTGTGTAATTTATTTTCATCACTACTGCTCTGAAAACGGTGAAGGAAAACATCGTGAGGAAAGCGGCATGTCTTAGAACCAAAAATTCGAAGACATGTGACATCCCCCATATTTCATATTTCCAGTATCAATATATTACTTTACAAGCTTCTGCCAGCGGTTTTGACCGCGTCAAAGTAGAAAATTATCCATAAAGAACATACTCCAAAATATCCTATGTGCTATGCCAGGACATGGTCTATCCGTGTGCCAAATTTAAACCAAATCTGTTCAGCCTTTTGAGCGTGGAGGAGACACACATTCATCTTTATAATTTTTGTGTGATGTACTGTGATCAGCAACCATGATGCCATAGCGTTACCAAAACCATTTTAGGCTGGATTTAAGGCGGCAACAATTTTTTTTTTTATACTATATTGTTTTTTATCTGACTGTAAACAGCTTCAATCAATTCGGTGGTGTCCGAAACGTTAGTGAAAACACTTACAATATTTTTGTGTCGATTCGGACACTGTGTCCGAATATATTGTATTGTGTGCGAATCGTCAGCAACTCACACAAATATCTTTGCAGTTAAAATGCGCAAAACTTTCAACAATAAAATTAAAAATCCTCCACCAAATCAAGTTTCATTAACAGAGCTGTTCACATTAACGTTTGACTAATTAGAGCCGTGACGTCACAGCCGTACGTGGCCCAAAAACAAGTCAAAGAACGGTGGCACTGCACTGATTACTGTGAGGATATTAAACGTGCTTCGTCACGAACGAATTTGCGTTTTAAAGCTCAGTTGTATGTCTCTAGTTTTCAGGGGTATACATTTTCGTTGTTGAAAAAATTCATGTTGACACCAATCGTCCATGAGTGAATATACTCGTATTAGAGGAAGTTTGAAAGTTCAGTATGGTTGAGAATGCATGGTTGCCTAAAGGGGTGACCAGACGGTTGCAAACCAACGTCCCAACCAAGGTGACCTTGCTAGTTTCAATCCATGTAGACAGCAGTTTTAATCTATGACTTTCAACGCCCTTGGTTGGGAGGCGCGTTTTCCTAACCACCGAACGTGTTAGCGCGTGGTTTACATCCATGTAGCCGCAAAACAAACGAAACACATATACCAAGGTCACCTTGGTTGGAACGCTAGTTTGCAACCGTCTGGTCAATACTCAAGTGACTGGCTGGCTCATGAAGATGGCTGGTACTGGCTGGTCTAGTTGTTTTTTATGTACCCATATATTCCAATATTAAAAGGGCTTATTGAGAAAAATACGAATAAAAACACTTGAAAAATAATTTTAAAACAGGTACTAAGCTTCTGCCAACAGTAGCGTGAAAGTATAAAATGATCGCAAGGGAGCATAATCGCAGGATAAAAATTATATGCTATTTTAACTATTAATTTTATAAAGTTAATTTATTCTAGAAATCCTCGTGACATTTTCACGATTGGCTACTGCATCTTCTGTGAACAATAACTTTTATGATTTCTTAAGAGGGCCCTTGCCAAACCGTCTATTGTCAACGAGAGCATGGTTTATAATACTCGTAAGTTTGTTGTTTCATCCAACGTAATCCGTCGTAAATTTTGATAAAGAGGCAACGCGTAAACAGAGAGATTTTGCCTGAACGTTCTGATGGCATTCGGTAATTCCGTCACTTACTCGAGTATTTCACAAAACCTATTCTAAGAAATACGTGGTTTGGTAAAAAAAACATGAGAAATTTTTGGTAAAAAATTTCGTCATTCAGAATCTGGATTATTTTTTCAGTAGCGGGAAAATTTTCTACAGATTATTTTTCTTTTCTTTTTTAATTTATAAGTTCATTATGAAGGCCCAAAGTTCACGCAAAATAGTAGATTCTTTTATATATTATTGAACAGAAGGTCTTTACTGGATTAGTTTTACACAAAGTGTTTTTATTTCAGTCATCACCATTTCAGCCAATAGACGTCCACTGCTGGACATAGGCCTCCCCCAAATGTCGCCACAACGAACGATCCTGTGCGTCTCGCATCCAACGGATTCCCGCAACCTTCACCAAGTCATCGGTCTACCTTGTAGGGGGCCTTCAACACTGCGTCTTCCGGTATGCGGTCGCCACTCCAGAACCTTTCAGCCCCAACGGCCATCCGTTCTGCGAGCAATGTGCCCTGCCCATTGCCACTTTAGTTTGGCGATTCTTCGTGCTACGTCGGCAACCTTGGTTCTCCTGTGGATATCTTCATTTCTGATTCGATCACGCAAGGAAACTCCGAGCATAGTCCTTTCCATTGCCCTTTGGGTGACTTTGAGCCTTCTGATGAGGCCCATTGATTTCAGTAGTAACCTAGATAATATCCACAAGATATCTGTTTTTCCAAAATATCTAGAGAAAGATGTGTAATAATGTCGTAATCACGTAAGGGGGTATGGAATTGTGTCTCGGGTTGAACGCTCTTAAGTATTTTTCGAGTCTTTCATTACTGCAAGATGAAAGTTTTCTCTCTTAACGGAATCAGTAGTACTTACACTAAACTTGTGCTGTGATTGTCATAAATCTTGCTTACCTAAAGCGCATGTGAATATATGGCAACCCTGGAGTTTGTTACTCAAAAGTTGAGGGTAGTTTGCAATGCTAGTGTTGAGTAGGGGGGGGTAGGTGAGTGTGATATCGTTGGACACTTAGTTATACAATGATTTATTGGATTTTCAATATTACAGACAAAATGAAACATAATGTCGACATGAAGTCTACAGCACTATTTCTTAATAAGTACAAGAAAATGGGGCTCTATCCATACCCGTTAATACCAAATCTGTGTAGTCAAAAGTAAAAAAAAACGAAATCCCAAAATAGTCCATAATGAAAATTTTTCAAAATAATTCATAATTGAATGAATCATTCATAACAATTGCTAGTAGAAAATACTACGCGCAGTGTTTTTCCATTTTGATCGCTATTCATTCATTCATAATCGATAAATTTAGCCTATACAAAATTTCCATAAATTGAGTGAATTTTGGGATATAAACAAACGTTAACTTTGCTGTTTATGTATATTATTTATTGAGGCTTTACTTAAGTAATAACAAGACCTTTTCTAATAAGCCCTTTAAGTATTTGTACTAAATAAAAATTTGTGATGACGATGCACGATAGATGGACAAAATATTCATGCAATATTATAAGAGTTAGAGCTGTTTTTTAGGAAAAATTAAGCGCTAATATGATCACTTTGTTGTCCGTCTATCCATCTGTTAAGTCAAAAAGGTGAACCTGAAAGGTAACCTCCACAGGTACTACGTTGAAATTAATATCAAATTCTTAGATTTTCTTTTCCTTGGTGCAGTTAAAGAAATTAAACTTCTGAGTCAACGCAATCTAAAAATAAGGCCTTTCGTGCTCCGTTCATGTGAATATTTTGAAACTCGCAAAGAAATCAATTACAATAGGGTACTCCCGTTGATCCAACCAATTAAGCAACAAACTAAACCTTACAGCACAAGTACAGAAAAAAGTCTGAAAACAGTTTTGTAGTTACATACTTTTAACGATTTGGAAAAATCTTCGAGACACCTTCGATCCTGCATCACGTGCCCTGTTACCTGTTCATGTAGGGACCTAATGACAGCATCAGCGGACGGCATTGCCGTGGCCGAATACTGGGCCAGGCAAGGAATTTAACTAGTTTTGCGATCGACTCGCTAAGAAGATTACTGGGTAGTGAAGATCATGTAAAATACACTGGTACTCAGCTGCATCTGGTTAGATGGAAGCCAATAACTAACTGGGAAGAGACTAGGCAGATTGTATGTTTCTATCAAACAGATCCCAAATATAAATAAGGAGTACGTCACCCTATACGTACCAATACGAGGTCTGTTATCTGCCGCACTCAATGTCGTTTCACAAGTTTTTGATTTATGTACTCAGCCCCCTACGGCCACAGCGACATGTGTTGGCAAAAGAGGCTCTTCTAAAGTCGGCACCTTAATGGAAAAGTGACTGAAGTTCACGAAGTACCTACCTCTACCTCTGTTGTGTGAAGATAATTCATCATGTCTGACTTTGACTTGGATATTCTAAATGTAGTAGATGTTTGGCTGAAGTTTTCAATAAGTGAGGTTGGCAGAAGGATTTGTGAGATGAAAAGAAAGAAAGATGGACTATGGTAAGAACTAAATATGTATTTGTGAGCGCACATTGCTTGCTGAACAGATGATCGATGAGCCCAAAAGATTTTGTAGTGACCGCGTACCGGAAGTCGCCCGAAGGGATCGATAACCTGGTTGCAGACTCGCTGGCAATCTGATGAATGCGAGGCGCACAGAACCGCTCGTTGTGGCGATACTTGGGAGAGGCTTTTGTCTTGCTTTAGGAGAGTTCTAAGTCTATGTCTATGTCCTGTGAGTAGAAATAGTAATGATGATGAGCTCATCATCATCCAAATCCAAAATCAAATCCATTTTTTTTTAAATAATACAAGCAAGTGTTTGACTGCAATCCCACTTAATGGTGAGCAGTGATGAAATCGTTGATGGTGAGGTGTACTAGTTTATGAGAAGCCTATTCACTCTAGTCTTTAAGAAATTTTAATCCAAATCTCTCAAATTATAATCAGACGGGAAGACCGCAGCAAGTAAATGGTTCCAGTCCTTCGATGTACACGGTATAAACGACGAGGCGAAACGCTTAGTCTGGTCCGTAGAGGTTTCAACAGCTGTAAGGGTGGATACTCGCCGTACGTTGGGTTGTCCGATGGTAAAAAGGAGATGGCAGAATCAAGTCATGCAATTCCCGCGCACACTCTGAAAAATGCATCCTATAAAACACCAAAAGACTGGTTACCTTACACCTGTGCTCCAGGCTTTGTAGAGTGGTCTGACCGATGCATTTAGTTAGAGACTTATTACAGCCAAAATAGCATAACGCTGGAGCTATGGTTAACCAACAAACACACAGGTCAAACTTCGAGATTAAGCAAAATTTGATGAGGTCGGTCCATGGATGGGTGACCAACTAATATATACCGAGTATTCTCCGTGCCTAAGAAAACACGCTAAGCCGTTGGTCCTCTCGCTCTCAAGATGGTGTGCAGCATTTTTCCTGACTCAAAAACCCACCTGTTTCCTTTAGTTACTCTTTGCATTCCAAACAATTCCACAACCCTGGTAGGCATCGGCCCTAGTAGGCTCCTTCGATTTTATAAAAATCTCTTTGGACCGTCGACCTGTGCCTGGTCTTTATCGGACGGTGATCTACCCATTACTCGCCGTCCACAAGCCTGCGCCTACGGTGGCAGTCACCTTGCAACTCTGGACGCCCAGGGCGTATACTGCGGAATGTATTATGCCCTAGCTTATATATTTTTTCCCATTCGCGTTTTGATCCGCCCTTGGGATTATAAAAAGCTACCAGATTTTTTATTTGTACAAGTTTTAATAAGATAAAAAAGCACATTTTGACAGTTGTAACAAAAATGTACGAAAAATCTACGCCATTTTCTTTGACATTACCTTTCATGAACAATATTTTTCACGTAATTTAATTACGGAGAGGTCAACGAGTACTTACAATCATGTTTTATGAAGGTTCTGAAGATTTACCTGAAAATAAAAAGAGAATTATTATTGTGAACAAAAACGTAATGTAAAATATGTACAAAGTAAAATTGTATTAAGGGTGCTATCCCATAATTTTGTTCTTTCGTACATTCGAAGTTTGAAAGGCCGCATAATTTTGGTCTAACCGATTTAACCGACTTCAAAAAAGACGAGGTTATTTGCTGTTATAATAACGATTACATAACGACTAGCTTTGGCCAGTGACTTCGCCTACGTAACAGTAAAAAAATATCGCAAGGGATGATACTCCCAGAAAAAAAAATCCCATGTGCTAATCCAAGACATGGTCTACCCGTGTACCACGTTTCATCGAAATCTGTTCAGCCGTTCAAGCGTGAAGAAGTAACAAGCATACACAAACTCACAAACTGCCGCTACTATGAATATAGCAAGGAAAAAAATAGTTAACACGGAGTGTTTTTATATAGTTTACGGTTTTAAATGTAGTTTTTTCTTCTAGATATTCTAAAAATTCATCACAATTCTTAGGTCTAGTAGGACTATTTAGGAGGGAGGAGATATTACATATTTAATTCAGTTAAATTTATTTTATTACAAATAAATAGCAATCGTTAGCAGTTATTACAATCATCCATAGGTACATGTTGTTTTGGATTCCGTACCTCAAAAGGAAAAAACGGAACCTTTATAGGATCACTTTGTTGTCAGTCTGTCTGATCTCTGATACTCAGATCTGCGGTCCCTTGAAGCAATGAAAAAATCAAACTTCTGAGTTTACGATAAAAAAAAGATATGGTCGTTTATGTCGCAAAAAACGTACAATTCGACACTCTCAAGGGAATTAAAATACACAGGGTACTTCCTGTTGACCTAGAATCCTAAAATTTGGCATGCAGCAGGGTCTCATAGCACACAAGTATAAGAAAAAATCTGCAAATTTGTAGTTACGTTAAAAAAAAAACTTTTTTTGCGATTCGGAAAAATCTTCGTCACTCAATTCGAGAATTAAACTGTTTTCATAGGTAAGTAAGTTTGTACGGAACACTCAGTGGGCGAGTC
Source organism: Mythimna pallens (assembly GCA_961205895.1). Lineage (NCBI taxonomy): Eukaryota > Metazoa > Arthropoda > Insecta > Lepidoptera > Noctuidae > Mythimna > Mythimna pallens. The sequence goes on from OY540830.1 coordinate 5,261,380, forward strand.
CAACTCGCACTAGCTAACTTTCTTTGAGTGCCTCGCTTTTCTCCTTCTATCAAACGCAAAAAACAAGCTATTTTGAACCTATTGTTTACGGTGTTTTGCTCGTATATCAAGCGTTTTCTCTTATGAATCTACTATCTTCTATTAGCGGCTTCGCTCGTGTGAAAGTAGATTTTTCCACACAAACTTTGGACCCTCGTTTCATCCCTTAGGGAGTAAATTTTAGAAAATCCTTCCTTATTCTTTGTTTTACATTATAAAAGGAACCTCTGTGCAGAATTTGAGCGTTCTAGATCCTAAGAATTCAGCTGGGCGTTGAAGAGTCAGAGAGTGAATCCGGGTTTGATTTTTATACATACAGATGCGATATGAAGCGAAAACATCGATTCCACCAGAGTACTTACAAATAAAACTTTGGTCCTACTATAAAGGTAAAATTTTCATAAAATAAAATAGAAAAAGGACCATTAGATACCAAACAGATTCTCATCTGTTTTTTTTTATTAAAGACCCTAAATAAAATTCCTTTTAACATTTTTGCAAGACTTTTTATCAGTATTAGAATAGCGAGATTCAAGCTGTCTTCCATCTGATAAAACCATTGAATTTTCTGTAAAAGTGAGAAATAAAATGTCTCCTCTATAATTGAAATTTACGGCTCCATATAATATAGAAACAAAATGAATTCATAATATAGCTAAAAACCGCATCAAAGAGACTATGCGTATAAAATCTTGCTACTAAACTTAATATTTCTTACTTACTTCAACTTGCAATTTGAAGGTCCATTAAAGGCTCAGAGGGAAGCCAAGACAACCAAGTTTAACTGACCCCTAGAACGTTTGATACTGTAGAGGGAAGAGGTTCTTTCTATTTTGACGAGTTATAACGGAGAAAGCTTGTAGAAGTGGTGGGAAATATTCTCAATGTAAGGGTGATAATGTGGTTAGTCGGAATATTGTTGGTTTTAACTAAGTGTTACCAGATTTTGGATCAACAGGGTGTAATAGAAATGGCTGGTCATACTTTGAAGTTAAACACTGCTTCTGCTCATAGAAATGAACAACTTTATTTCCGGAAAAAAATTGAAATTTATTTATATAGTACATGGAGGACTTACAGCTAATAAAACCAGACAAAAAATGAAACCATAATCATTAGAAAGCCAATTACAAGTCCTCAAGTATAGACATTACAATAAAAATGAATAATGTTATGAGCACAAAAACAATAATACTTCGCTTTTTTTTAAGTAGGAAGTACAGTATAAATCCATCATCTACTAATTTTATTTTGATCAGTTAATGATAGTTTTGAATGAAAAGGCCAATTTTTTTGTTGAAATTAGTTACGATTTGCTTAAAGGAATTTGTCCAAATAAATCGTTCATTTCAAATACTACTACAGGCATTTTTGAATCGTCAAGAAGGCAGATAGAAAAAATATGCCAATTGCATATCCCAAAGCATACATTTTTAAGGAGAAAAATGTGCAAGAAACTCCATGGACACTCTTTTAAATCTACGCTTCTATTATATAATATATGTATATAAGATAATATTCACAAAACGCCGTCTAGTCCCAAGCTAAGCAGAGCTTGTGTTATGAGTACTAGACAACTGATAATGATACATCAAAAAATCATCTATAATATAGATAAATTATACCCAGACACAGAACAAATGATTGTGCTCATCACACAAACTTTTGTCCTGGGTGGTAATCGATCCCACGACCTCCGGCATAGCAGTCAGGGCCACTAACCACTAAACTAACAGACCAGTCAAAAGTATTAAGTATTATGTGAGAATAATGTAAATAAACAATACAAAAAAAAAAAAAACGAAATACAGAAATCAAAATAACCCACTGGCAATCACGAGATAACTAGTTTTAACTGACAACGTCCGTTCACGGACACGATCCATTTTCTATAACAATAATTAGATAACATGGTACCCTTGGCAAGACATAACACTGCAGAACGAACATAAAAAAGATAGTGTTTTCAAAAATGATACAAAAGATACTAAACATAAACTAGAAGCTATCTCCAAAGGACATCACTATAAAGGACCAAACTGTGATCTAAGGACTAGAACGACAATAACCGTCGAAGCAAGAATTGAATCTAGTCACTCACCCGAGAGGCGACGGGACAGACCCATTCCATACAATATTCAGCGTCCATTCCCGCTTATATATAAAAATAACAAGATGTCTACTCGCTTGTGAGGTTGAGATTTGGCGAAAATGACTTTCGATCTACTGGTTCGAAAATTAAAGGAAATATAACGTGATTCAATTTTTCGGTTATGATAATGTCAGTATCCTTGACCGTTTCAATGATAACACTCAATAGATTATCAAAAAAGTAGGTCTTTATTTATGTTTTACTTAACAATTTGATTGGCTAAATTACGTAAAGTAAATGACCAGTTAGCAGTGCTGTAGCAGTGGTGGCCGAGTGGTAACGGCCCCGTCTTACGAGTTGTTGGTCGCGGGTTCAAACCCAGCCAGGCGCATTGCTTTGTGCAATTTATTTCATCACCATTGTTCTCAAAACGGTGAAGAAAAATATCGTGAGGAAACCGGCATGTCCTAGAACCAAAAATTCGAAGACATGTGACATTCACTAACTCGCACTGGGCCCAAGTGGTGGATTAAGGCCCATTTCCTCTCAGAGGAGGCCTGAGTCCTAGCAGTGGGAACATTAAAAGGCTGTATATATGGTGCTAGGATGGGCCAGACTAGTAAAATAGCGCAAAGCGATTTAGTCAAAATTTCAAGAAGTTTATAAAAGTAGCGTAAATTACTCCTTACTTAACATCAACTGAAAGTCTCTTCAATATCCGTTCAGCCGTTTTAGAGATAAGCAGGAATAAATAGACCGACCGACAAAATTGCAATTTTGGGGGTGTAAAAAAAATGATTTAAAAATACAAACAAACACTTTAAATATATTTATATATACGCGTGTACAATAATCTATTTAATGTACACGCGTATAAAAAACAGGCAAATAATGGAAACCGGTAAATGGCGATGCTTATTTTTGAAGATATCTCTTCCAGCATACCTGCAAAAAATAACCTACAATGTAAAGATTTACTAAAACCATTTCCCTCAGTTAATATTTAATTTTCTGATGAGCTCATTTTATTAACAGTCTTACTAGTTTCAAATTATAAGTAGGTAGTAGGTAAGTATATCCGATTTGCTCCGTGATCTGATTTAATATTTATGTATCCATCATAATATATTTTCTCCAACAGAAATATTTTTAGCTCCACATTAATATTTGATTTTCCAAATGTTTTCCTCCATCAATCTAAGTATTTAATAATTCAGAAGCAATATTTCCATCACCATCGAATCCCAAAAGCAAAGGTATAGTTTGTGGTGCCTACAAAAAGCTTTGAACCAATGCACCATGTTTCTCCCCTACAGTGGATTCATGGCCCAAACTATCCATAAGTCGGGTGCCAAATAAATCCGAATTTAGGGAAAAAAAATCGCACCAAATCTCGGCATGTCTCTCTTAAACTGCCGCAGCCGTTGAATAATATAACGGAGCAACAGTAAGGGCGATTTATTTCCATCTTCCTTTACTTGTCGAAGACTTACTTCGTTCTGACTTGAAGTATTGGAAGAACGTGTTATTTCAGTGTAATTCTTTTGTGTTTTGTTTGAACGCGAGCAAACTGTTGCGTCTGCTATTGAGTTTATATTTTATGTATTTATTTAGGAATTCAAAATATTGGTTTAGTCGGTCTTAATACTGATTTGGTAGTTTTACTTTTATTTAGGTGTTTCCTGATCTACAGACATTATTTAAAGTAAATGTTTCGGCATTCATCAGTTATAGAATTCAAACACAACTTGGCAAAATGGGATTTTATAGACCCGTCGGATATTCAATGTGAGTGCGGTGCTCCTTTGGAGGATTTAATGAGTGCTATCGATGCTGCGACTAATGTAGCCACCTATTGGGCCCCAACAGTTTGACGAGTTTACCATCGAATCGAAAAGAAGAAGAGGGAGAAGTTATAGAACAGAATAAACTATATTGTACATCAAAAAAGTAACACAACTTATACATAAACTTAAATCTATGGATACAATGGCGGTCTTATCGCTGACAGCGATATCTCCCACACAACCTTAGGATGGATCGTAAGAACTTTAAATAATTCAGAGGGTAGAATAGAAAAAACTTAATTGTACACCAAAATAGTAACAAAACTTAGGGTAGTCTGCGGTGTAAGGCTAAAAAATTAACTAAACAATAAATATAAGCATAAAATAATTATATGCTTATATAAAACACAATACAAAAGAATAATAAATATTAATAAAAATAAAAAATAAAAATATAATATTAATTAAAATTAATATAGCGATCTTGTTATATGCTATAATTATGCAGTATGAAAATAAAAGCTATATATCCTGTATTTCTTCTCTAACGAGTGTTTTATTCAGATCAAATACACCTTTAACTCGTTTTATGAATTCAAATAAAAGTCAATTCTGAAAATATCACAGGAAAACGAACACTATGTATTGGAAATGGAACCATTACAAAGAAACGTTCACGATCACGATGGATATACAAACTTCTTCTATATTATTTTTATAAGTACTCTATTGTGCAGGTAGTCATAAAGGTTCAATTTTGCGTTGTGTTTTTTCGGATATGATCCAAGCTGATTGTTATTGATATCCCAAGCAAGCTAGGCTAGGCAGAGGCATAGGCGTAGGCTAGCAGACGACGAGCAGTGGGTAGCTTGCCGTCCGACCGTCCGGTAACCGTCCGGACCGAGCCCAAGTCGTCGACGGTGCGAACTGTTCCACTCGCCTCAAGGAGATGTCAGCAACGGCCAACGGTCTGATTCTGAAAGGAAGACTCGGCCCTGGTACGAAAGGCAACGAAGGAACAGAGTGGGTTTTTAGTTAGTAAAAGTCTGACACTATCTCCCGCTCCGCCCAAGGCGGGGGATGTCATAAGATGATTTTTCTACCGGAAAAACTCTCAAGCTGATGTTTGAAGCCTCATAAAGCGTTACAACAAAAAAATTATTCAATAATAAGAAAATGACGGCATTTCTAAACATATACGAGGTATAAATGTCACGTCAACTACTACAATTTATGAAAAGCATTCAACATTTTTACTTCAAAAGATTTTGTTATGAGTTTGTGACGAAATAGAGGAATTTTATTGTCTTTTAATTATTCCTGTCTGGGACGACTTGAAATATTATTGTCCCTTTGGAAGTAGTAAATGGCATTTTTAGTTTGTTTCAAGGGATTTCGACACAAAATTTATGGGTACTTGGAGTTTTAAATATGACAATCACTATTATTCTCATCTGTAGCTGGTTCTCTTTTAGTGTTTCCCGGGCAGAGGACGTCAGGGTAGAAATAAAATGCTGGATAATTTAATACGGAAATAAAGAAGCCATAATAATGTTTGATAGTCTTCTTCTTCTTCTCTTCGTGTGAATGTACTCTAACTATTTTTTTTCTGACCTGTATTTGGCAACATCTACAGATCTGTTTTTGGGTTCGTATAGATCCTGAAAACTGCAGGTGGTTGTGCAGGATAGACAGCATAGCAAATGACGCATGTCCTGTGCAGCAGCTCCACACTGGCACTGTGTTAGAGATGGATCGAAGACACCCCATTTGGCCAAATTGTTTTTAAAGCGGCCAAACTGGGTCCGCAGTCGGTTAAGATATTATTGTTTGATAGTATTGATAAAATGTAGCGCCACTTTCTTTTTAAGGTCATTTAATGATTTCTTCTGCTCTAGCGTGGACGAGAGGGCGTGTCAGACTTTTACTGACTAAAACCACATCTATGTTCCTTCTTTGCCGTTTGCTTTCCAGGACCATGGGTTTTCCTTTCGGAAGAAAGACCCATGGCCCCAATCTGTATTGAAGTGTGCTTTGGTCCTGCTGAGCCCTTACGGTTTTGCTGATAGCTATCTCTTTGAGGTGCGCATGGAACACGAATAGCAACAATCAGGATCAGACTTTCAAGAGTCAATTGGATGCCACGCATCTGAAGGACATTAACAAGATGATGAATCATTAAATAATGTAGGTACAGTCAGGGGTCAAAAGTGCAGTTGCACTCTACCAATGCTAAAGTGTCTAACATTTATTTGTAGCATAGAATCTAAAGTAATCATCATCATTTCAAACGAAAGACACTGTTGGACATAGGCCTCCCCCAAGCGTCGCCACAATGACCGATCCTGTGCGTCTCGCATCCACTGCATTTCCGCGACTCTCACCAGGTCGTCGGTCCACCTTGTGGGAGGCCTTCCAACGCTGCGTTTATCGATGTGCGGTCACCACTCTAGAATGCAGTGTCCATTGCACATTGTGCAAGTAATGAATAAACTAAATGTGGAATGTTGAACTTCTATAACAAAGAAATTTCAGACACTTTAGCAATGGTGCAACTGCATTTTTGACCCCTGACTGTACTACTATACCTCTCGCTCTAGGGTGGAGCAAGAAGTGTTGTCACTTTTACTGACTAAAACCCACCTACGTTCTTTCATTTACCTTTTGCGTTCTAAAGCCACGGTAACTAAAACTTCTCGCATATATATACCTATGTTACAGTTTTACAGTTATTATAATATCGAATATTGGATGCAGAAGCGCTTACAACTTCGACTGGTAATTTAGTTGGAACAATATCGCTGGGCACAGGTGTGATAACTTCAAGGAGATAGGTAATATTCAATAAAGTTTGGAAAAGGGACCTGCATTTGGAAATGCAAGAGTTCCTCCACTTTCTATTCTATATTAAATTGCAGCACGAAGAATGGAAGCATTTTTCTTTCATCATATTAGCAAGTTTTTTTTTTAGTAGGAAATCATCCAATGACATCTCTCGCTTTAGATTGGAGCTGGAGGGTATGACCGACTTCTACAGACTAAAAACCACATCTGTGGCTTTGAATAACTCTTTGCGTTCTAGAACCACGGTTACCTTTTCAGAAATTTTCCGAAGCCCAAGCGAGCACCGACCCAGGGCCCCAACGGTTTTTTACGGAACACTACGCGCCTTCGTCCCGGGCTCGATCCTTACCAGACGGCTAGCTACCCTTGCTCGTCGTCCGCAAGATGCCAAAGCCTACGATGGGCCAATAGTGTGACGATACCACGGACATGAGAAAACATACGAATTAGTTATAACAAGAGAGAACAAAGGTTACCGACATAGCACGAAGAATCGCCAAACTTAAGTGGCAATGCAGGACATTGCTCGCGGAACGGAACGAGCCGTTGGGAACGAAAGGTTCTGGAATGGCGACCACGTACCGGAAAACGTAGCGTTGAAAGGCCTCCTACTAGGTGGACCGATGACCTGGTAAGGGTTGCGGGAATCCGATGGATGCGAGGCGCACAGGACCGTTCATTCTGGCGACAATTGGGGATGCCTATGTCCAACAGTGGACGTCTTTCGGCTGAAATGACGATGATGAGTTATAACAAGTCGGTATTGTAAACACATTTTCAGCGCTGAGAGCCTTGTTTTGTTTTAAAAGCAAGAAAAAAATATAGATTACTTTCACCTTGGCCTTACCCACGCAAGGACTCTACACAACAGCTAAATGCCTACACACACGTATCTAGTAAACAAACACTGCCCCCAGAAACAGAGCAAATATTTATTCGTCGACATTGCATACTAATTACAGTAGGACGCATACAGAGCAAGCGTTGGAATATTTTGGTCAGACCCCGACAAGTTTGGTCAAGAAACGATAGTACTCGTACGTTAGTGTTTATTATGTTTGTGATAAAGTGACTGAGAAAATTCCTAGTGGATTTGCATCAGGGTGTCTATAAGAGAAGAGGTGCCTCTTCTCTCATAGACATGAAACTAAAAATAAAACCCGTCAAGCGCGACTCAGGCTCGCGCACTGAGAGTTCCGTATAAAATTAAGCTTATAATCGCAAAAAAGTTTTTTTTTATTTTGCACATGGCACAAGTTCTTGAAAGTGTGTCCAGACCTGGCGAATGCGCCGGGAAACCGCCGCTTGATAACTGTTATTATTATTTTTTTAGGTGGGTAATCATCTAATGACATCTCCCGCCCTTGGGTGGATCGAGAGGGCGTGTGAGACTTTTACTGATTAAAACCTGTTCCGTCATTGCTTTCGTTCCAGGGCCCCGGGGTTCTCTTTCGCACAACCCATGGCCCCAGTAAGCTTCGACCCTGCTGGGCCCCTACGGTTTTGCTGACCTCTCCTTGAGGCGCGCGTAGAACACTACGCGCCGTCGCTGATTTGGGCTTGATCTGGACGGTTACCGGACGGATGAGCAATGGGTAGCTCGCCGTCCGCAAGTCCGCGCTGACGGTGGCTGGAACACGGGATCGGGATCCCGGCGGCTGGGGCACGGGGGTTGTTCACTCGCGCCTGCGCTCGCCTCCATTGCTAGCATTACTGCTTCGCAGAAGGAGGCGACCGCCTGTCAGTCCTCACTCCGGGCCAAAGCACGGCGCGAGAGATCGCCGCCGTTTGCCTTCACGAAGACACTCCGGTGCTCTGCTCAAGTGGGGCACACCTCTATCATATGCTTCACCGTGTCCTCCGGGTGGTCCACACAATGGTGAGAACCTGCGTCATGCGGAAGGTGAGGACGCCGTGTTGTCTTTCGAGCCACTCTTCAAACCGCCATAATTATGACGTGCCCGAAACAATTTATACTACAAACTGCATCTCGAGTGTTCCTTGTTCCTGCTAAAATTCCGAATTGCCCAAACAGTATCCCTTTATTAATATTTGTCACTACACCATCGGTATTCGTTGTTAGTGAAATTAATTCAAAACGTTTACTTAATGTGGAATACCCTGTTGCCAACACAAAGGGAATGTCATTCGTGTTAAGGGTGGTACAGTTAAAACGACAAATAAAATGACAATGCGACTGCCACTACAAGTAATTGTCTTAATTTGTATTCAAGTCACTTCCTTTGAAAGCGAGTGTAGGTTTATGCTAAGTTAGCAGTCAATTTAAATTCTTAGAGTCTTAGTTTCATCTGCAATCTTGCTTATGAAACACAGGACTTACATGGAAACACAAATATGATAGCAGAAAGCCACGCAGTTCTTGACACTCGTCCCAACAAATTGAAATACTAGACACAAAGAAAAATCATGCTCGGAATATATTCATAAAAAATTTCAACCCATTATACCACAAACATTAATATCCATTTTAGTCATAACGTTGAAAACCGCGAATTCAAAATTAATTGGAGTCCTGTTCTTTATTTGTTCGTCACATACCGTTGCGCAGGGGTCGGTTTGTCACGGTGTTGAAACACCACCTTATTTGGAAGCGTAACACGCAATATTATGTTAAATGTTTATAATTAAGGTTTGTTCCGTTGTCTGAGAACGGGATAATGGCGGGAATATATTGTTATTAACGCTCCGTGTCATTATTGTTCGCATCTTGAGATTTTAGAAAGGGTTTAACTAAGACTTTTGTGCTGTTCTTAAGTTCTTGTGGTGAAATATTGTAGCTGTTATGTGTTCAAAGCTCAAAATTATTTATTGTGGTACACAGGTCAAGATATCATATCTTGATGATAGTTTATAGGTATAGTGAAGTACTTGTATAATAAGTATGTATGACCCGCCTTTTGGAATACAATGATTTATAAGACTGCTGCAACATTGTAGCAGTAATCAATTATTTAGTTTAATAACAATTGATGTACCTAGTAGTCAATAAATTGATAGTACATATTTAATACAGATGTCAATTTTATAGATGTAATTTTTTTATCATATTTGATATAATAGTTAAGTTAATTTAATAATATAAGTATAGAAAGTCAATAATAAAACAATATTTAATACAGATGTCATTTTTATAATGTTATCAAGTTTATTTGGTGATCCCGGAATTAAATGGTAGACAACGAATGGTTATTATTCTGTCAATACTTTACCACTGTTATAACAAGGCCAGTGCTAACGGCCCCGACTCACGAGTTGTAGGTCGCAGGCAAACCCATCTTGGCGCATTACTTTGTGTAATTTATTTCATCACCACTGTTCTCAAAACGGTAAAGGAAAACATGGTGAGGAAACCGGCATGTCCTAGAACCAAAAATTTAGACATGTGACATCCATCAATCCGCACTGGGCCCGCGTGGTGGATAACGGCCAATTCCCTCTTAGAGAAAAGGCTTGATTCCTAGCAGTGGGAACATTAGAAGCAAAAAAATAAATAACAAGAAATAACCTGATTTAACGCTGAAACCAGCGTCAGGCAACTACCACTGACTACCATGTTGTTGTCTGGCATTTTTGCTGAACTGGGGCAGCCGTGAGACACACATTGTGTCAGTGTTTTTTTCTTCTTTTTTTATCTTAAGTTGTCTCTAATTTTGTTTTTATAGTGCGGGCCAAATAAAATATTTTTATTTCTTTCTGATTTTATGAGTCTGTCTTAATTTCAAATTATGAAGCCTCTGGTGTTGCAGATATCTCATAAACAATACTGAATATGCACTAACTCTGGGCGGTGATTTATTTCAGCATTTATTTCAAATAAACTATTTAAAGGCAATTTTAAATAGTCAAGAAGTCAGTCAGACAGAAAAAGGATGCTAAAATTGCACATTTCAAAGCGTAGATCTCTATGAAGAAGAATGTGTAAGAAACTTAACTAAACACTATTATTACTAATACTACGAGCTTTTGTTTAAACCATCTATATTAAAAAGTTACTTTAACCAAAATCGCAAATAGAGATGTGTTTTTTATTAAGTTTAATATTAGGTAAGTTAGAAAATATTTCAAATCTGATGGCAGAGCAAACTATCAAGTGCCGGAATAAGGATGCCCATACTGAAATGTGACGTCATCGCCATCAGGTTACGTGTGAATAAAAGAAATAACGAAATGTTTACACTATGCCCTCGCTTTACGTCATACCGATACGCTGCTTTATTTAATAATCAATTTAGATGTTTTCAGAAAAATAATAAACAAATAACACTAAAGGGAAAATCTCTTTAGTGTTATTTGTTGTTCAGTATTAACATTGTACCAAAATAAACACAGGGTAAGCAAATTCAATTCCCAAATATAGAACGTTTGCATTCTAATGTCAGTCTCATTTTGCCAATATCGAATCTAATTTTCCCAACACTTCTTAGGCATTAATTGTTCGAAATAAACAGGAAGAAAGGATAAAAAAGTTCATTCCTGACTTCATGTCACAGAGGACAAAAAAAAAACAGTTACTAACTAATTAAGATAAAAAAAAAAAACTAAAATAAAATTACAATTTAAAAAATATACAAAGACTCGTGTCAGGCAAAATGGCTCCTATCTCAGCCTATATTAAAAAATAAAATAACGTAGCAAATGAGATCGTGACTTGAATTCAAAGTTTTGTTTAAGCACGAGTTTGGAGGAAATGGGAAAAAGCGTGTAAAGGTCCACAATCCTCAAAATTCAAAATATTTTTATTTCACATACGCCTAGATGGGCACTTATAATCGTGCCTATCTAGGCGTATATATATATTCTTATAATCGTCGTTTCCTATAGAGAAGAACCGGCAAGAAACTCCATGGTTACTCTTTAAAAAAAAGTGGTTGATGTTACAATATTTTCATATTACAGATACATTTGTATTTCCTAGTGTGGGCCAAAGTTTTTAAAAATAAGAAAAGAAAAAAGAACTGTCTGAATCTACTGAACCGTACTTTGTTGTAGAATTTAGCTTCACTTTCTTTGACTGATCGATATTTTGACAAAAGTGCCTGTAATTGGTCTATTTGAAATAAACGTTTCTGACGAAATTCTATCGCATAGAGTACCTAAGGCCATACATCCATAGCAATCGTATCGCATCGTAGTTATCGTTAACATATCATCATCATAATTTCAGCCGAAAGGCGTCCACAGCTGGACATAGGCCTGACCCGAATGTCGCCACAATGATCGGTCCACGAATGGCGACCACGTACCGGAAGACATATCGTTGGAAGGCCTCCTACAAGATGGACCAATGACTTGGTAACGGTTGCGGGAGTCCAATGCGAGACGTTAACATATAGAACAACAAAATATACGACATTTTCAACTATTAAAAACATATTTCACATATTTTTCTAACCAAACTAAAGCTGGACACGAACACAATAGTAATTACAATTGAACGTAAGCTAACGATGCCCGCGGGTGCAATGCAATGTTAGTTACAAAACATTTGTAATTAAACTGATGACGTGTTATTTCAGTAGCCTTTTCATTTGAATAGGTTTAGCTAGAATTGAGGGCAATTCTATTGTTGTACACGAAATATATTTTTGTTATTTTTGTGTATTCAGTGGCAGAAAATTTGTTTGGGACGGAAATATTAGACCAAATTGTAAATAAACTAAACATCCACCGCAGGCGCGGGCTTGCGGACGGTAAGCAATGGGTAGCTCGCCGTCCGACCGTCCGGAAACGGTCCGGACCGAGCCCAAGTCGTCAACGGCGCGTACTATTCCACGCGCGCCTTAAGGAGATGTCAGCAAACCGTAGGGGAAGGGTCGAAACCTACTGGGGCCTGATGTCATTGGATGATTTACCCACCTCCAAAAAAAAGCTGAAAATAAAATGAAGAAAGATATTGTAAGACTAGCTTCTGCCAGCGGCTTTGCCCGCGTGAAAGTAGGTTTCTCTATACAACCTTTACACACCCGTTTCATCCCGTTAAGGGCTGAATTTTGGAAAATCCTTTCTTAGTGCTCGCATACGTCATAAAAGGAAGCGTTATGCAAAATTTCACAATCCTAGTTTCAGTGGTTTTGGCTGTGCGTTGATATGTCAGTCAGTCAGTTTCTCCTTTTATATTATAATAGGTAGATGATACAAAAGCTACCGAAAATATCGAAAGAATTACTGTGGCCCTGGAACGCAAAAAATAAAAGTCTGACACGCCCTCTCGCTACACCTTAGAGCGCAAGAAGACATTATGATGACATTCCAAATAAAAAAAAAATATAAGTATATAATCTTCAGCCTATCCCACAACTCAATGCCATGGTGGAACCCCTTCACCGTGCACCGTCGTCTTTTGCTTGCAGTCCTGCACAACCATCTACTATTCCATTTATACGAGGAAAATGGCTTGTAGCTGCAGAAAACGTTAAGAAGTTAGCCGCGAAAGTAAAATCATGCGTGTGAAGTTAGCTGCGAAAGCAAAATCATACGTGACATTTAGTAGTTATCAGGGTACAGTTGGCCTTCCTCTGCCGTAGGGTTCAGTCGGTGACCATTGTAAACATACCTATATATATTTGTGTCGTAATATACTCGTAGTATTGAGTGAAAGTTATCTTAGTGTTTCCTTTAAATCTCCAAATTGAACACCCTTTCTGATCAGACTATAATGACTCCAGTGACATACAAACAAACATAAACCTTGAACTATAAGAGGGTGATTCTTTGAAACCGAAAGGGTGTCCCATTCGTCTGGACAAGTTTTACACTAAATGTATTAAAGGCACTCATTTGCGCCCAGTGGCTTAATTTTTGATTCTTTGATAGGTACGAAAGCTAGGCTTGATAAATGAGACGTTCTTTTGGTTTCAAAGAATCACCCAAATCCTAAATTGGATAAACTCTAAACAGCTGGACAGGTGGATTTTAGTCAATAATAGTCTGATACTCCCTCGCGTTCTACCCAGAACGGGAGAAGTTATTTGATAACTTTCCACCCACATTACTAATATTTAATTATGAAAGCGAAAGTTTGTTAGTTTTTGTATATGTTTTTCTTCACGCTCGAATGGCATGTGATATTTCAAGCGCGTTAGACCATGTCCTGGAACCGTACACAGGATTATTGCTCTTTTAACATTTAAAAACTGTTTAATAACAATACTGTATTTTTGTAAAAACTATTTTATTTTACACTTTTTAGTTATGGTACCACCACTAAAAAGTACCCCTAAGCCATACCTTATATCCAGAGTGCATCTCATAACAATTCTAATAAACCCATACACGTTTAGATTACATTAATTTATTACAGAGTTCCGGTGCCTAACTTCAAGCTTCATCATCAGATTAGTTTGATATATTCCGCCTCTTCTTTCAGTCAATCATACTTGTTACGACGATTCTGCTGTGATTCTATGAGGAGTTCTGTTCCATATCTTCGAAGATCATGATCAAATCATTAGAATATTTCTATGGGAGCAACTCGGAAGCATAACCAGTCAATCAAAAATAATAATAATTTCCAAATTTGTCCACAATTGACCGAGAAATCGTTGAACATACATCATCATCATCATCTTCCTGCCCTTGTCCCATCTTATTTAGGGTCGGCACAACACGTTTTTTTCTTCCCTTCTATCCTGTCAACCGTCATGCTATCACTTACTTCCTTTTCTTTCATATCACATATACATATAAAGAAAAAAACATACATTCAGCCGAACATAGAACCTCCTCCTTTTTGAAGTCGGTTAAAAAAACACCCAACTATTCAAGCCATACATTTATCCATCCAAAATAACAGCAACATGTACAAACATTTCCCTCCATCAAGATAGCCAAATCACATTCAACCTTCACCAAAAAACATTGATTTACATTTCCAAGGTAGGATACTTCAATTAGCATATTTGGCCGTCGGTGGCACTTCGGTAGCAGATGAGAATTTCCATACTAGAGTATATTCCTGTTCCTATATTTAACCAGTCGGTATTCGTCACGGTGGAGTATCTGAAGTGGGTGGTGGCTTTAAGTTAAGTGTCAAAGTGTGTGTTTGCATGTTTATGTGATTATGTTAGGAGAATGGATGCGTACGAATAGGAGATTTGCAAGGATATGCTGACTGCGAACGGGTGGTACTCAGCCTTAATCAAGTCTGTCGTTTTGAGTATCTATGCTGAAATAGAGCTACCATTACGTTTGTTTACAGAAGACGGATAACGAAGAATATGTTTTGAAATGCGTACAAAAGTAATACACAACCAAAATATAAAATATGTAGTCCAGTCAAATTAGACCAAAAAATAGGGGTAAGGTTACAATAATTCAGACACAGTTACTCACTACACAGAGCTGCTTATTATTTTATAAATCGTTGTTTCTGTTTGTTCTAAAGTTTGATTTTTAGTTTCATTTTATTTGTTACTAAGTCTCAATATTGTTAAGTATCAATTAAGAGAAGGAGCGAAACAATCCCAACACAAGTATTACTAATGACTTACTGGGACTGTTTCATTCTAATTTTTAATTAAAACGTTTGAGACCGAATACACAATTTTTTATTTTTCTTTTGTAATTCGCACCCAGCTGAAAATTTGTAGCACTGTTCAAAACACTATCATAAATTAAATATAAAACGTCCTCATCGATCCGACACCTGGAAAAAAGAAAAACTCGGGGTCAAAGGTCACAAAAACGAGTTACACGCGATTTTCAGCAAAACGGTAAGTTTTCAATCAAATTATCTACCAAAATGTCTAAGTACTATTTTTCTTATGAGATGATTCAAAAAGTTAAAAGAGAACTCTTTTAACTTTTTGAATCATTGTTCTACTTTACGATACGAGTATGTACACGTTTTCACGCCACCTCTGAGGTAGTGTACTTAGCGCGTTTTTAGGGTTCCGTACCTCAAAAGAAAAAAATAAAACCATAGACTCAATTCTGCGGTTCTTTGAATCTGTGAAAAAATCAAACAAAAAACGTATATTTCGACACTCAAGGGAATCAAATTTCCTAGGGTAGGTACTTCCCGTTGACTTAGAATCCTGAAATTTGGCATGAAGCAAGGTTTCACAACATAAGTATAGGAAAAAATCTGAAAACTGTAAATTTGTAGTTACGCCACAAAAAAAAAAAAATTAAGATTCGTAAAAAGTTGAAAGAGTTGTAATCGATTTTTGTAACATAAACGGCCGTATCTTTTTTTCGGAATTCCCTGTCCAGCTTCGGCAAGGAACTCCAATCCTTAGCTGTACGCACAATGAATGTGTTCCCATAGCCTTTTCTGCATATTGGTCCATCATTTACTGGTGACCTCTGGTGGTGGTGGTGGTGGTGGACCTCTGGTGGTCCGATGATGAAACGGCATGAGCCGAATTAAATTATGCAATTACAACACTTACTCTCCGAAATGCAAACGGTAGAAAACCGACAGGCTAGGAATTCGGCGTCGATGCTCAGGGCTTTGAAGCTTGAACTCCGGGGCCTTGGAGCGAAGGCAAAGAAGGAACAGGAGTGGGTTTTAGTCAGTAATAGTCTTACACCGCCATCCCGCCCCGCCCAAGGTCGGGAGATGTCATTCGATGATTTCCCACCTTCAAATGGACTTAGAAGCTTCGGTTCGACGAGTGCAGCATTACCAATGATCCTCTTTGCTCATTTTTCAATTGATTCATCAAGCTGGTAATGCTGCTATCTGGCAAAGTCGTCCGATATTTTTGTTTTCAGCTTCGCCACTGAGTACGTCACTCCAGACCGCTGTCCTTGCCGCTCTGTTTCGTGGCGTCACACTCATTCGCTTCTACTTTTGTTCCCGCCGCTCACCTCACCGCTAGCCGCTATAGCGATTCGCTCTGAGAAAACCGCGCGCTTTTTCGCTATGAGCGGCGACTCGTGGCGTGCTTCAAACATTTTCATACTTTAGATTTTACCGATGGCCGTCCCACGCTTAGCTACCGCTTACAGCGGCAAGGCTATGAACGGGCCGTAAAAGTGAAAGACTTAAAAGTGGTACAAAAGGTACTTTTTTAAGTTTATTCATTAATAAAATAAAAAATAAAAAGCCTTATATTTCTTGCAACTAAGTTAACTTACAATGACAAATCTTGAACTAGGTGTTAGTACTTTTATTATCTACCAGTATGTTAGTGTTTCCTAATTCAAATTTTTATCCTAAGTACCTATTAAAAATACTATATATCTGCAAGAACCCCTCTACAGGTGAAGGCTTCCTCCAAAGATGTCCAGTCTTCCCTAGACTGGGCTGTTTGCATCCAGTTCAGTCCGGCAATCTTTTTGAGGTCGTCTTCCCATCTAGCATAGGGTCCCCCTTTCTTGCGTTTTCCTTGGGGGCCCTGCCATGCCGTTACCTTTTTAGTCCACCTGTGGTCTTGTAGACGCGCAACATGCCCGTCCTATTTCCACTTCAGTTTGAGTGCTTGTTCTAGCCCATCCACTGATTTCGTGTATTATCTAACTTTTGTGTGTCTTATCTTTTGGATTTTCTTTATATTTAGCATGCTTTTCAACTTTATATTTAGTTTATCTATATATATAAAAGGGGAAACTGACTGACTGACATATCAACGCACAGCTGAAACTACTGGGACTAGTGTTGTGAAATTTTGCACAAGGTTTCCTTTTATGACGTAGACGAGCACTAAGAAAGGATTTTCCAAAATTCACTCGCTAAGGGGATGAAGCGGGGGTCCAAAATTTGTATGGAGAAACCTACATTTACGCGAGCGAAGCCGCGGGCAAAAGCTAGTTCATTATAAACTAAAAAAAAATAGTTTTGCCTTTTTATAACATTACTATAGAAAACACACTAGTGTCCCTTCAGTATGCGATGACTATTAGGCAGGATATCATTCCCAACTAAAATTCATATAATCCCTACCTAAAACGAAAGGTCGGAATAACTTAAAGCAACTCAAAGAAGGCTCCCGAAACCCTTCCTCCAGTAATTACCATACTAAACAGTAATTTCTTGCGAATGCCTTCTAAAGACTAATCTTGTACACCCATTGGTATTCCGTCTTTGTCTTTAAACGTAGGGTCAAATACTGAATGCTGTATACTATCTTGATAAATGGCTTCTGTGCCAATGTGATAGATGAGGTACGGGTTTGCTGATAAATTTTCAAAGACAGTTTATACATAATTGAAGGTTGAATATGGATGGGGTAACGCTTTGACTAGGGAAGCAGGACAAATACGTATATAAGTACCTATAGGCGACTTTCCATATCGTGATAAAATGTCAGTCATGCGAGTGAGGAAAGGGATGGAGCTATACAACTTATATAGCTTCATTCCGAAGCCTCGAGCACAGGCGCAGGGTAGACAGCCATTCGGTATTTTACAGGTTGCATTTTGGAGAGTGTGCGCGGGAATTGCATGAGTTGATTCAGCCATCTCCTTTCTACCATCCTATCCACCCTTACGTTGTTGAAACTTCATCGGTCCGGACTAAGCATTTCGCATCGTCGGTTATACCGCGTACATTGAAGGACTGGAACAATTTGCCTGCTGCGGTCTTCCCGTCCAACTATAATTTAGGTGTTTTCAAGGCTAGAGTGAATAGGATCTTAATAAACTAGTGTGCCCGACCATCAATGATTGCATCACTGCTTACCATCAGGTGGAATCGTAGTCTAGCACTGGTTCATATCAATTTAAAAAAAAAAAACAGTTTAGTTTCAGTCGTCAAATGGATGGCGTTAAGAGCTCATGGTAGCAATGAGTTGGTCGCCTCCTTCTGCGAAGCAGTAATGGTAGCAAAGGAGGAGGGCGCACGTGCAAGCGCGAGGCAATGGCCCCCGCGCCCCAGCCGCCGGGATTTCGATCCCGATTTCTGGCCACAGTAGTCGAAGGCTTGCGGACGGCGAACAATGGGTAGCTCACCGTCCGACCGTCCGGTAACTGTCCGGACCGAGCCCAAGTCGTCGACGGCGCGTAGTGTTCCACGCGTGCATCAAGGAGATGTCAGCAACCGTAGGGGCCCAGCTGGGTCGAAGCCTACTAGGGCCAAGGGTCAGATTCTGAAAGGAAGACTTGGCCCTAGTATGAAAGGCAACAAAGGAACAGGAGTGGGTCAGTAAAAGTCTGACACTATCTCTAGCTCCGCCCAAGAGTGGGCACTGAGGGAGTCATATAATCCCTTCCTAAATAACAGCACGGATAGTGCAGTGGTTGAATGATTGCTTGCTGCGCTGTGTGTCGCAGGTTCGATTTCCACACGGATCAAAACCATGTATGGTCTACAGATAGTTGGTTCCGGGTCTGGATATCTTGTGAATGTTAGTTTACGTGTTTTTGTGTACATACCCACAATACAGAAGTCATTCCTAGTCAGGGACAAAAAAAAAAGATAAGTAAGATGCATATACTCTTTATTTTCTATCTGTATTATACAACATACATAAAATTACAGTAGGAGCTTAAAATTAACAGGTTGTCACAATAAATGGATTATGTGAGAAGTGATATGAAAGAAAAGGGAGTTAGTGATAGCGTGACGAGTGACAGGACAGAATGGAAGAAAAAAACGTGTTGCGCCGACCCCAAATAACACGGGACGAGGGCAGGAAGATGATACAATGGGCGGTCTTATCGCTAAAAGCGATTTTTTACAGACAACCTTTGGATGGATTTGACAGAGAAGGAGAAAAAGATACGCAGTTAAGTTCGTGGTGTGTCTACCATTTACATATATACAATATTAATAAAATAAAAGACTTCGAATCTATTGCAACAAATATAATCTTAACCCAGTTGCCACAACAATGATCAAAATTAACAACTTTGCTCAATTTTTGAGTTCGCTGCTGAACTAAAACAGTAGAGCGTGAGTAACTTTTAGCTGAGAACGAAACCCCTACTACGATGGCATCGCAGTTTTCAGTCTTTTACAATCCTATTGTAAAACACTGCGTAATTTCCTTATAATTTGTGCCTGCGTGCGCATATGCGCTACCAATGGAGTGCGTCGAATACTTTATTATTTGCCAACAATTAGGATATCTACTATATTATATTAGGATAATTGTGCGTTTTTACGTAAAATCCCCAAAAAAAAAACCTTTTTCCGGATTTTTTTAGAAAGATCGAAGATATAGAAACCAACATTTTCGGCCGAATAAATTTCGTACACCCGTGTGTTCAAAACGACAATTAAGCGTTTTTCAAGGTCACTCAAGTTGTACAGACGTATGTACAATCGGCGCTCGAGGACACTACCTAAGTGCTTTTTAGTATAATTTCAGTGCTTGAATCATGATTTTAACTTAATTTTCTAATCAAGTAACCAGAAATACAAATACACCCCGTATTTGTAATTTAGGTTGGTCTCCACTACTCCACGCTCTAAAGCGCTTATTTAGCGTACAGGTGGGACAAATGTGTCATTCGATCGACTCCAGCTCCTCAAGGAAGGCCAGCAGCGCCTTGGTGGTGCTGACCATTTTGCAGAGGGTACTTCGGTTCTCAAAGTATCCGCTGGGCAGCTTAGAAGCAGATGAGCTGCTGTCTCGTCCTCCTCTATTTAGGCTTTGCAGAGTGCGCTGTCTGTAACTCCTATGAAAGAGAGGTGCTACAATTGGAGTATAAAAGGGTACGAAATAATTCCAGTTACATACATACAGTTAATACAGACAGGCCTGTTGGTCTAGTGGTGTATAATCATAGTTAATTGTTTGTGTTATTTTTAATATGTATTAGTTTATTTTGTTTATAAGATTTTAATATTATGTATTTTATCTATGGGCCTTAGTTGCCTGACAATAAATAAATAATAATAAAAAAAAAATTGTGGCTCTGACTGCTACGCTGGAGGTCGTGGGTTCGATTCCCACCCAGGACAAATGTTTCTGTGATGAGCATGATTATTTGTTCTGTGGCTGGGTGCAATTTATCTATAATATGTATGCATTTAGAAATATATAAGTATGTTTATCAGTTGTCTAGTACTCATACCACAAGTTCTGCTTAGTTTGAGACTAGATGGCGTTGTGTGATAGTTGTGGAATATTATTATTACTATATTAATAGTAGTAAGCCTGCTAGCAGTAAGCCATTTCAATATTTCCGGTCCTCACAGTACCTTAATTTGATGAAAATCTATTGAACTAGAACTAAGCTATCAGTAGAACGACCTCCCAATGCAAGACCCAAAGCCAAAGTCTGAAACCAATCAAACTAATTAGTTCTTGAATACGGAATCCTTGGAAACGACATCGATTCCCATTCAATACCATTATGGAACCCACAGTAAGGGACCCAAGTCACCACCAAGTTTCTCCTTCGAATGAGTGAAGTTTAATTTCAAGAAGCGAAGCGAATATTTCGAGTGCATCTAGTGTTTTCTATTTTACTCTCTGTAGCATCGATACTGACCTAAAATTTCTGTTTTTTTTTTGCTGTCCGTTAGTGTAGTCAAAAATTGTTATATGGAAGAAAAATGGTCAGTTTTTTGGCCAATGTTCGACTGTGACAAGACATAACTAAATGGTCCTTACCGGACGGTCGGACGTTGAGCTACCCATTGCTCAAAGTCCGTAAGGTCGCGCTTACGGTAGCCGGGAATGACCATGTGAATCCCGACGTCCGGGGACGTCTCCTGCAGCGACAGCTGGAGCGTGAAGACCTCCTTTCACTCATAGTTTCAGCCACCAGTAATTGCTTCGAATAAGGAGGTAATTTTTTAATATTCATTCTCGCCTGAAACATAATCTGAACCAGGGCTGGATGCGGAAGGCCATCTCCGCCTCCAAGAGGAAACGGCGGCACACCGGAAGTAGGGTAGAAGACCGTATGCTCCACCAACACTTTGCCTAACCTGAGAAACGAACCAAGGACCTCCGTAGCGCTAGCGAGAAATAGGTAGACTAGTTACTCAAAATTATCTTAATGATCAGTACTAAAAGTAGAACATTTCGACAAATAGGTTTAGAGTAAAGAAGAAATAAAGAATGCTTGTGTAGAATTTTCTTCAGTAATATTTCTGTGAAAATGAAAATCCACCACAGAGGGTTTTTCATCAAAATGAGACGTCTGGATGTGACTCGGAGAAACGTACTTTCATACTCGTATTTGCAGTTTCGGCAAATTTATTTCAGCTACATATTACTTGTTATTTGCAAAACTGTTTGGACTTTAGTGTTACTAATAGTGAATAGGCATATTTAATCTTTTTTCTTTGGAAATTCCAGCATTAATTCACTAAATAAACTTCTTCAAGAGAACTAAGGTAGCCGGAAGTATCGCCAAACTTAAGTGGCAGTTGGGTAGGCACATTGCTTCAGAACTGATGGTCTGGTCAGGTTTTGGAGTGGCGACGGCGTAAAGGAAGACGCAGCGTTTGAGGACGCCTAGTCACGGAGGTGAAGCCACAGGATTCAGTGGATCTCCTCCATTTCTTTATGATGCATTGAAGGTTATTGAAACCGGATTTTTTAATAGAGTTTCAATCTGCTCGGTATTTCTAGATTGCTAATATTTGCTTCTTTGTGCTACCCTGGCTTTTTCATCATTGATAGGTTCGCAGACACTATCTCACCCGATGGTAAGCCATAGTGTGATCAACAATGGAGCTCACTCGCTTAGAAGTAGATAACCTATTTGGAATCTTTAAGTCAAGAGTGAATAGGTTGCTTCTAGGTAAGCGCGATCTATTGTCAACCGCATCGTCACTTTTCATCAGGTGAGATAGCGGTCAAGCGCGAACTTATCAAGAATTAAAAAGGTTGAAGTTATCATGAAAAGGGTTCTGGCTGAGGATTCCACTCATTAGTTGTAGGGACATCTAGTGGTATGTTGACGAAATTCGTCTTTGTCTAAGTCTTTGAACCGAAATTGCGATGTAATGCGCCACCGCTACATGGCGGACCTCCCACCTGATGTTCACCATGGTCCAGTGGCGCATCACCGTACTTCTTTCTAGTGATACTTTCAGTAACAAGTGTTCAATTTATTAGCCAAAATAACACAAAGGCTATTTGGAAGCCGATATAAAGCAAAACACATACCAGCATTTTAATTACCAAGCTGTACCACTATGTAAACGGCAAGCGCCCATCATTACTCAGCTTTAGAGATGCTGTATGAACGAAGGAAAATTACTCTTAGTCAGAACTTTAGTGAACAGCAACTTTATGAAGAGAATGGACATTAAATAAGACATTATATAAGAATAATAAGAATAATGTGAGATGTGGACTCAGCGATCATTGTGCCGATAGTCATGTCGGGCAATGGCTTAATAACCAAGAGCCTCGACCAACACCTTTGGAGGCGCGCGTTAGGCGGCTGGATCAAGGGCTTGATCCAGAAAGCCGTACTCCTGGACACGGCTCGCATTGTTAGGAGGTTCCTTTCTCTGGAGCCCTGACCGCCGGTAGCTTGGACCCTATTCCCGATACCGGTGGGGTACTATTTTTTATATTTTTAAATGTTTTTTTTTGTATGATTTTGTTTAAAAAAATATTTAAAAATGTAATTTATATGGGTTTACAAGGAATAAAGAGAATAAGAATACTTGTATAAAGTTTGTGATAACTTTAAGTAATTATCCTTGCATTAAAATTGGATATTATTGCACATGTGTATACTCATCCCAATAGAAAAATAAGATACCTTTTCCTGATAGCTAGAACCTAGTGGTATTTAAGTCAAGAGTGAATAGGGAACTTCTATGCAAGCGTGCTCCATCGTCGGCCACATTATCGCTTACCTTACCACATCATTTCAGATAAGATAGTGGTCAACCAATCAATAAAAAAAATGTCTGTTAATAAATTAAAAAATTAGGTGGTTTAAAATGAAATGCAGTCAAATTTGCTACACCCTATTCCACTAAACACTATCCAATTTAGCCTGTTTACACTTAAAGGGATGCAACTCGACATACCTTTTCACTGTTTTTCATAGAACCGCTCTTACGCGATTATGACGTTCTTACACATTTTTCATTAAATATTTTGAAAACACAGTATATCATCTAGGCTTCTATTGAAATCGATTTATAAATTTGTGTAAAACTAGTCCAGTAAAGACCTCTAAAAATCTACTATTTTGCATGAACTTTGACACTTCATAATTTACTCAAAAATTAAAAAAGTCAAAAAAGTATAACAATAGAAGCCTTGCAAATTTAATAAAAAATCAATAGGCCAACGGCTTTAGGTGCTTTTTGAGGCACAGGGTGTCAGTAATATCCCAGATAAACTTATAAAGTACACATGAATTGAAAAATTCAAATTGGTACTTGCCTGGTTTCGAACTCATGAGAGGCGGGTGTCTCAACCATTGGGCATTCACGACACTATACCTATAAAAAAAAACGACCTGTTTAAAACTTTAAAAACGCAAAACCATTCTCCAGACATCCTAATTTAAGATTTACAAGTAATTAAAAGTTACTTCGTTTGAACCCCTTCGGATAAGTCAAAGTCAAGATTTTCGTTTCAGCGGCGGTCCACGGATTTTATGATTGACCAGAAACTGTATTTCACAAGATTCGCAAAAGTTTGTTTTATTCTCAGTTTAATTTTGCATTTTAAAATGAGCTGAGGGTGAATAATTTGAGCTACGGGTTTATTCGAAAGAGTTACCGTCCTAGGCTGGAACGCTAAGGGTGTTTTTAATATCGTGCGGTTTTAAGAACGCATGCGGGATTGCCCCGCAAATGTTCATTTCATACAAGAATACGCACGTGGGACGCGTTTTTTTTTTGCATTTTGGAATTTTCTGAATGAAATCCGCACGATATTAAAAACACCCTATGAGCAGTTAAAGGAATACAGGAGAGTTTTAGTCAGTAAAAGTCTAACACGAGTGACACTCCCTTTCGCGACAAGCACTTTCTGAGTGAAATAATTTGAAGTTTTATCTACATCCTAGACCAGTATTACTTGAAAGGTTCTTAAAGTGAAGTACAGCGAAGCGACCACGTGGGTATTATCAGCCCCTCTAGCCAAGTTACGACCGTTTCGCTTCGATTCTCTTGCGTCAAACGCCTTGAGTAGGCCACGCCTCCGATTCCTTTGTTCTGATCACGTGACTGAGCGTTGAGATGACGTCAGAACAAAGGAATCGGAGTCGTGGCCTACTCAAAGCGTTAGATGAAAAAGAATCGAAACAAAATGGTCGTAACTTGGCTAGGGGGGCAGCGGTCCCGTCAACGACCATCGACGGCCGTGACCAGCTGCCAGGCTCTTCGCGTCGTCGCTGCCGGCTGCTGCCATTCCGGTGTGTTAATTAGAAGAGCTCTTTGTTCGCTCCGGACAACTTCTAGTGGTTTAAATCTCATAGTGAGGCCAGTAGGTGAAGCATGGCGGCTATCTTGCACTCGCACACAGTTCGCATATGTGACGAAACGTGTCAAACTACTTCTTTTTTTAAATGGGAAATCATCCAATGACATCTCAAGCCCTTGGGCGGAGCGCGAGGGCGTGTCAAACTTTTACTGACTAAGTAAAGTGAACGCAGGGCCCTGGAACGAAGGCAAAGAAGGAACAGAAGAAGGTTCTAGTCAGTAAAAGACTGGCACGCCCTCTAGCCCCAAAGCGGGAGAAGTCATTGGATGATTAGCCACCTAAAAAAAAACTGGGCAAGTGCGAGTCGGACTCACGCACTGAGGGTTCCGTACAAACTTACCTATATAAACAGTTTAATTCCCGAATGGAGCCTCTAAGGTTTTACCGAATCACAAAAAAAAAATGTAAGAACAGTTTTCAGATTTATACCTATATCTGTGCTATAAGACCTTGTATTATGCCAAATTTCAGGATTCTGGGTCAACGAGAAGTACCCTGTGAATTATGACTTCCTTGAGAGTGTCGTTTTTGCGACATAAACGGCCGTATCTTTTTTTTCATCAAGATTTAGAAGTTTGATTTTTTCACAACTTCAAGTGACCGCAGACTTGAGTATATGGTTTTAATTTCAACTCGATACCTCGAGATAAAGGGTCTTAACAGACAAACAGACGGACAACAAAGTGATCCAATAAGGGTTAGGATTCCGTTTTTTCCTTTTGAGGTACGGAACCCTAAAAAAAACTGTAACGTTTCTGAATAATTTATGAGTAACGCTTAGTAATTTAATAATAATTTACCAAAATAGATGACCATTTCCAGCTACCTATATCTTGTTACGAAGGCAGTCGACGATGCGTGGCGGGTATCTCGCGTTCGCACTCGGCCTAAATGTGTGACGAAACGTGCCAAACTACACGCTGCACGTATACATTATGTACACTACTTATTAACTGCTGAACTGGACCTATTTTGGCGCAGCCGTGAGGCACACAAATGTATATATATATATATATTTTTTTTTTTGGTTCTCTTTTGTTTGGTTTCGTGTTTACATATCGACAGTTGAAAGGTTAATTGATCTAAGCAACATTTTTTCAAAAAAAATTGAAACCTGACTCAAATGATGGAAAAAATTGGCTGATTCCGAATATGTATATAATTCAATATTGGAAAAAATGTCGTTTAGATCAATTAGCCTTTCAACCGTCGATATATTGTTTGTGTGCCTTGCGTTGTGACAAACAAAATAAATTCATTTTCTTTCTTTCTTTTCTTTGTAACTAATAATAAATCCACAACTATCACACAACGTCGTCTATTCCCAAGCTAAGCAGAGCTTGTGTTTTGTGTACTAGATAACTGATAAACATACTTATATATTTCTGAATACATACATATTATATATAAATTACACCCAGACACAGAACAAATGATCGTGCTCATCACACAAACATTTGTCCTGGTTTGGGTATCGAACCCACGACCTCCGGCATAGCAGTCAGGGCCACTAGCCACTAGACCAACAGGCTAGTCAACTGTTGGCTGTTTGTACTGCAACGTTTCTGAATAATTTATTGTAACGTTTAGTCAGTTAATAATAGTTTACCAAAGTAGACAACCATTTCCAGCTACTTATATCATGTGACGTCACCAGCCGGCGTTGCGTGGCGGCTATCTCGCGCTCGCACTCGGCCTAAATGTGTGACGAAACGAGCCTAGCCATACGGTGCATAAATGTGTGTACAGCAATCATTAATTGGCTAGTTATGCTGTGGTTTGTATGAATAAGATTGAGAGAAGTTCCCACTGCTGGGACTCAGGCCTCTTTTCTAGGAAAGGAATTGGGCCGTAATCCACCACGCGGGCCCAGTGCGGATTGATGGATGTCACATGTCTAAATTTGTGGTTCTAGGACATGCCGGTTTCCTCACGATGGTTTCCTTCACCGTTTTGAGAGCAGTGGTGATGAAATTATATTACAAAAAGTAATGCGCCTGTCTGGGTTTGAATCGGCGACCTACAACTCATAAGTCGAATCCGTTATCACTCAGCCACCACTGCTCATAGAGTAAGTAGTAGAGAAGTTCCTGCTGTTTCTTATTATAAGTGTCATCGTCATTATTTTAGCCGAAAGACGTCCACTAATTGACAAAGGTCTCTCCCAAATGTCGCCACAATAAAAAAAAAACATTTATTTCAGGCAACTAATAGCACCTATACAACAATCACAGAACAGAACACACACACACATAAGGAAATACATATTACTCTATCGGACATAGCTAGCAACATGTCTGAATACAACAATGTCCGATATAAGGGCAATCAAATCTGCCAGCAATCATCGCCAGAACTGTATTGGAGCTGCCCCGTACCCTGCGCACCAAGGACGTGCACCGCTTGCGCATGGTGGTGTGAAAACAACAATGACCGGTCCTGTATGTCTTGCATCCATTGGAATCCTGCGACCCTCACCATGTTATCGATCCGCTTAGTAGGAGGCCCACCAACACTGCGTCTTCCAGTAAACGGTTGCCACTGCAGAGCCTTTCGGCCCTATCGATCATCTATCTGTTCTGCAAGCAATGTGCTCTGCCCACTGCCACTTAAAATTGTCGATTCTTCTTTACATCATCATCGTCATTTCAGCCAAAAGACGTCCACTGTTGGAGACAGGCCGCCCCCAAGTGTCGCCATGACGACCGGATCTGCAGTGGCGACCACGTTACGGAAGGCCTCCCACAAGATGGACCCATGACCTAGTAAGAGTTGCGGCAATCCAATGGATTCTTTTAAGATTTTATTACAAGTGTAGGAGAAACAAAATCTCGAATTGAGTTTTCAGGGTGGTTGGTTGCTGTTAATTTGTGAATATTTGCAACAAAGTGTGATGTGATTGAAAGATGAAGTTCGTGCAGCCATTATTGCGTGTACGTGTTGTAGGTTCCGAAGAGATACCGAACGAAATAATAAAATCCATGGAGGAAACAGACATACTGCACACCATCTATCAACGAATTTCGGTCACTGGAGTCTGGCCGAGTGATTGGTCGCACTCCATATTTATTCCACTCCAAAAAAAAAAAACAAAAACAAAGAAGTGCAGTAACTGTAGACTAATTTGCCTCATATCCCACGCCAGTAAAATCATGCTGCATATTATCAACACGAGGCTCCCAGCTTACCTGTCCCGAGAAGCTATTTCCGAGCATCATTTATTATCCGAGCAAGCTGGTTTTGTTAAGGATCAAGGCACAAGAGAGCAGCTACTCATAATGCGACAAATTGTGGAGAAAGCTAGAGTTCAACATCGACCTCTAAGTATACTTCGTTGACTTCAGGAAAGCTTTCGATACCGTCATGGTACGGCCTGGCTTAGCCTCTACGGTTTTACCAACATCTCTTTGAAGCGCGTGTAACAGTACTCGCCATCGACTACTCGGGCTCAGTCCGAACGGTGAGCTACCCATTGCTCGTCATCCGCAAGCCCACGAGTTTAGTCTCAGATAATGTTTGAAAGTATAATGGAAAATGCTCAAAAATATTAGGAAAATTATTTTCAGTTTTAAAGCAAATTCTTTAGTGGCATCTATCTTCATACTTCACTGAGAAGTAAATCACAGCAATATGCATCGTATGAAGCGTGCACTACAGTTAGTTTAAGAGCTGCGCCATAAATTTGAATTAGGTGCATTGCAACGAGATATCGCCGCGTTAAGGCCCTAGCTCCCGAGCAGAGCCATAAAACTGACTTTTTGAAGCCTACTCCACGGTATGAGCAGGGTTAATAGATTTAAAAAATATATAATTATTTATTTTATAGATTCATACGAGTATATAACATTATCAACATATGATTTTTTCATATGACTAATACTTTTGCTTAAAAAAAAAATTAACAACATGATATTTTTTCGCTTGTTTTCCCCACTCCTTTCAAACGTCTTTTATCATTAGAAATATATTTACACAAAAAATGCTGGTTAAATGTTCTTTAAAATCTACCTAGCATATGTAAATCAATCAATATTTTGGAAAGAAAATGGTTATAAAGGTCAGCGGGGCTCTATGCGGCCAGTACGAGTATGCGTGCATTTAACTCCGGCCAGTTGATCAAGGGTCTATATGCCTTAAGCGAGTAGTGAAGAGACAAACACCACTTGAATGACGTAGTCTTGTTGAAGTAAATTATTCTAATGTTGTTCTATGAGGAGTGAATACAGATGGAAAAGTGGGTTACCGACATTCAAATATATAGTACTTTTTTTAACAAGAATAGTCTCGCGTTTGGCCACTATCTCACCTGATGATAAGCGACGATGTGGCCGACAATGGAGCACGCTTGCCTTGAAGTAACTTTTTAGTTTCACTCTTAACTTAAAGACCCCTAGGTTGTTGCTATCAGGGAACACAGACTCCGGCAGGGAATTCCACTCCTTAGCTGTACGCACAATGAATGTATTCCCAAAACGGTGACGGCGGTGACGCATCGCCGTATGCCTGCAGCTGGTTCGATGAACCCTATAATGTTCCCACTATTGGGACTAAGGCCTCCTCTCTAGGAGAGGGAAAGATGAATAGAATAAGTTTAAACTTGAATAGATGCCGAACCTATGTCGTGATGGGGTTAAGACTTCTCTTGCACAAGGTTGCAGGTACAAAACCGGGTAAGTACCAATGCAAATTTTTCGAATCATATGTACTTTATTAAGTTTACCTAGGACATTACTGTCACCCTGTGCCTCGAAAAACACATAAAGCAATGTTCCGGTTGTCATTCATACATCTTTGCCAGTTGTCACAGTCAGACGTCAGAAATACTGACCATGGAATCTAGTCTCTCAGTCTATACAAGGAGTATTATGTTGTAAAGCTGTGCTATGGCAGACGCACCATTTAACGTTGTACGTAAAAGTGGTATGTCCACCATGTACCGGCGGCGCAATGCCGTACGTCTAGTGGTCCGATGATGGAACGGACTTGGCGGAATTAAATTATACAATTCCAAAGCACACTGCACGGAAACCAGAAAAAGGCGTGTTCTATAATCTTCGTGTTTTGAATGTAGGTTGAAGGATTTATTAAATATTTAAAAAAAAAAACTTGAGAGGTGTCAAGGGACACCCGGATGGAACGAAGTTCTTTTCGATTGATTAGTGAAGGAATTGTAATAAAATTTTATTTCATTGCATTTCATTCCGTTTCATTCCATTTCATTCCATTTCATTCCATGTCATTCCATTTCATTCCATTTCATTCCATTTCATTCCATTTCATTCCATTTCATTCCATTTCATTCCATTTCATTCCATTTCATTTTCATTCCATTCCATTCCATGAGCATGATTTCCATTCCATTCCATGTGCATGCTTTCTATGAGAGAAAGAAAGAGAGGCAGAAAAAAAAGTGTCGTGACAACTTTTCGTAAGAATTTTTTCCGTCTAGCCCCCTTTCACAACGCGCGATAAGGAACTTCGTTCCAATAATCATTTATTTATTAGCTTATCTACAATTGTTACACTTTACAACCAAAAAATACGTGCTATTTTAGAAACCAAGTGTACAATATGATACGATAGATACAGCATGCATAAACAATATTAATACTAAAAGGCTATTTCGATTATTATAGTGCAAATATAACAATTAATACCAACAGTTACGTTATTCCAAATGTAGTGGTTAGTTATTTTTGCTGGACTTGGCTTTTAAATTTTTGAATGGATGTGCAATCTAAATAAAAAACTTAAAAAAAAATACAACCGACCTCAATGAAAAAAAAAAACTGAAAAGTGCAAAATAACTTTAATTTCGGAAGTCGGTGTTACTATATTAGTTTTGTCTCTTCGTTATTTAACACGGACTTCCGAAATTTAAGTTATTTTGCACTTTTCAAAATCACGTTATACGAAATTACCATTCTATGCCACTTCTTTCAATGGAGTGTCAGTGGTTGACCATTGCAAAGTCATAACGACGCCATTATATTAGTAGATTACCAAACTCGTCAAAATCAACAATTCTGATATCAATGACAGACTATTCTGACACTATTGTAATAGCAGACTTGAGGCCCATGTCATCGGTCTACCTTATGGGAAGCCTACCATCGCTGCGTCTTTCAGTACGAGGTCACCATTCCAGAACCTTTCGTCTCTATCGACTATCTGCAATAATCGACTTCAAACAGTCAATACTTACCTCAAAAGTCAAGCGACAGACAAATAATATCGGCACGGAAATCCCTACTCGAGAACCCACACACCACGGGAACCCGGCACGTGACCGCGGGAACTCGAACGCTGAGCCCGGGATTCTTGGAATCCCGCGGAAATGACGTGTCCCGATATTTTGTTACGGCAAGGAAAATGGAAAGGGATTTCAATTGTCTAGTATGATAAATATTCCGTTTAAGTTTTCTAGTGCAGGTATATATATTAGAAAGTTTTATTTATTTGGAGTATTTGTAAAGGATATTGGTTCGGGCTAGTAAATTGTTGTTATTAGTCAAGTATGATTGATTTTCAATTCAGTTTGTTTGAACTGAAAGTTGGTACTAACATTTAAGAGAAACGAAAATCTACGCAAATTATATTCTAAACTTTAGCTAACTTTTACTGCCTAAAGATAAGAGAAACATTAACTCAATAAAACTTGCAACCCAAAATCATGGTTACTATGTGAGAGTCGTACCTACCTACCATTATTGAAACATTTTTAGAGGTATGCGGAACAGAGAGTAAAGTCCCGCAAACCTCCGTTGAAAAGGCATGATCCTCATACCAGACGGGTGTTATGACTGGTGGGCAACTGCCCGATTGATGATTTTGGGCTGTTCTATATGTGCGATACAGGATTAGTTCCCGTCATCACACTTATCCACACACACCATCACACTTTACACAGTTTTTATTTTCATTTTCATTTTCGATTCATTTTCATTTTATTAAAACTTATATTATTTAAGGCTAGACTTGCAAAAAACGTACCAGAACTGTATCCGATGTAACTGCAGAACACTGACTCCTAAGTCACAGGTCTTACCTAGTTTAGGAGGCAGGGTCCTAATATTAGAAGATACCTTTCAAATTTAATGTAAGTAATGTATGTAAGTCTTAACTTTGTTTATAAGGTTTTTAATTGTTTCAATAAAGTTATTATTATTATTATTTTTATGTGTCGCCATAGTTGTCGCTAAACATTTTTGAAAATGAAGACCAACTGGACTCTGAGGGTCGTAAGGTAGGAAACGCGCCACGATGTCAACTTCAAGTCGTTCGTGGTACGAGTTCCAACCCAAGACCTTCCTTAAAGAGGACTTCTGGTCCAAAGGTGTCGTATAAACGTTTCCGTGCCGTACCACGCAGCGCAACACGACGCCGACTACATTACGTGCATAATTATAATTAAACTAGCTTCTGCCCGCGGCTTCACACGCGTGAAAATAGGTTTCTCCATACAAACTTTGAACCCCCGTTTCCTCCACTTAGGGGGTGAATTTTGGGAAATCCTCTCTTAGTGCTCGCCTACTTTATAAAAGGAAACCTTGTGCAAAATTTCACGCTCCTAGTCCCAATAGTTTCGGCTGTGCGTTGATATGTCAGTCAGTCAGTTTCTCCTTTTATATATATAGATAAGTTTTGTATTTATAGTATGTATCAGTTTATTATTGTTTAAGATTATTTTATGTATTTTATATCTCTGGAAAATGTTTATTATTATTGTATTCATGCCTGTGTTCACTAACAGCAGCGCTTTCAGGAGTTTTATTATAATTTTTTTTTTATTTAGTTTCATCCACAGCACATATATACACACACATAAAACAGATCATAGGTACAGTTCTTATATACATGCCAATTACGGATAAACACAACATTTACAGTACACATTCCAGCTAACCGTTTAGTAGCTAACTTAAATTATTTGTACAATTATGACACAAAACGAAAAACAGAGGACACTAGAGGAAACAGGTTATGAGAGAAAAATAAAATAAAATAAAAAAACAGATAAAAATAAAACAAAACAAACAGAGTAAGAATGGACTCGATTACTTGTCCCTGGCGTGTAGGGAGGCCAAAACTCTTGCCTTGCATTTTAGTCGAAAGTCGTCTACTGTTGGACATAGGCCTCCCCAAATGTCGCTAAAGCGAACCGTCCTGTGCGTCTGACATTCATCGCATTCGCGCGATTTTCACCAGGTCCTCAGTTCACCTTGGTCCTGCTTGTAGCCTTTCAACGCTGCGTCTTTCGAAGTTTGTGGCTAAATAAAAATAGCTCTACGTCACGATCCTTAAGGTTAAGCCATTCTTGCTGAATTCTGTCTGTAGATGGGTAACCATCTTAACGTATCCACATTCCCCCGTGCCTCGGAAAGCATGATAAGCCGGGTGTAATTTATATATCTTTGATAGTTATTACGGGTAGCCTGGAGCTAGAAAAATCTAACAAATCTGACACCAGCACAGAAATCTTAATAATAAGGCAATAGAAGTCGCAAAGACGTGTGACCTTGACGCCGCGCATGTGTCTCGTAGAACACAAGTGCGCTAAGTTTGAGTGAGCGCGCGATATCATTCTCTGCTTTTCGCACACGTTTATTATTGGTTACAGGGGCCGCGCCGCGGTGAAAAAAATTTAGCTATCGGACTAGTACTTTCAGAGATGAGATTACTTGAATAAACAAAAAAAAAAAAAACTATTCCCATACTTTTTATTAAAGCGGCACTCACGTACTGGAATCAGATTATGATTTATTTCAGTTAAAACACAGAAACTGCCAAGAGCAATGCAATTAGTACTAATTCCTCTTCTATAAAGACGTTAGCATGTGGCGGGAATCACGAGACTACTGATCAATCTGAATTTTTAAGATATGTCTGAGGTAAGATGCCAGAATACAGATTATAAAGTTTTAGATAATGAATCTAGAGAGCCATTTCGGATGTGTGAGGCCAGCCTAAAAGTTAAGAACTTAGTCAATCCATTAAAAAAAAGCGAATCAAAACATTTATCCAGCTATCGAGCCGAACCAAAATATGCCACGATAACAAATGACATTCGCTTTTAAAACATGATTTCGCAGTTCACAGTCCATTGCGTTTTATTTTGATACAAACAACAGCTGAAGCGTTATCTGGCGAGCGATGCATCATTGTCAATTACTAGGCTACAACAGCCGGTTGATTTAATACAATGTCCCATATTTCATCGTAGCTATAGATCGAAAATTGTTTTAAGCATTTTAGGTCGAATCGAATCTTTAGTGCATGACACACTACTATATTTTTTTTTTGGTTCTTTTTTTCTGTTTTTTGTTACCTAAATATTCTCTTTGTGCCTTATGCTGTACCAAATAAATTCTTTTTCTTTCTTTTTCATGGATAAACTTGGTAATAAAGGAACGTGGAACCGGCTCGCCCTAAAACCAAATATTCGAGCTCTAGGCCTGTGTGGTTTTTTTATGGTGGGAAATCATCCAATGACTTCTCCCACTCTTGGGCGGAGCGCATGGGCGTGTCAGACTTTTACTGACTAAAACCCACTCCTGTTCCTTCTTTGCTTTGGTTCCAGGGCCCTGGGATTCACTTTCACTTAATCCATGGCCTCAGTAGGCTTCGACACTGCTGGAACATTATAAGTACCTAATATTATATAGTTTTAAATAGTATATTTATAGTAACAGTATAAATATAATATTTAAAAAAGAAACTCTTCCCTTTTTGAACTGAGCTCTGATCTATATTTTATTTATATTCACTACTAGCTTTTGCCCGCGGATTTGCCCGCGTACATAAAATATAGACTATG
Organism: Mythimna pallens; assembly: GCA_961205895.1. NCBI lineage: Eukaryota > Metazoa > Arthropoda > Insecta > Lepidoptera > Noctuidae > Mythimna > Mythimna pallens. Next base: position 5,296,285 of record OY540830.1, read on the forward strand.
TAACTTAAAAATAAAGCAGCTTTCTATCGCTGAAAAATGTTACCAATTGGACTAGTAAGTGAGATGTGTCCGAAATCAATCGCTCAGAACACAAATTGGCGCGCACAATGTTAATTTATCAAATCCTGTTTCAGATAAAATAATCCCTATCATTAATATGGTTAAGTTCGCTCTGAAAAACCGACCCAAAACCGAACTGTATTTTTTTAACTGTTTTATTAGTATACCAACAGAGTGACATATTTGCACTAGCGAAAAAACTCTTTAAATAAAGATAAAAAGAGTACAGTAAAAATTATATTACTTTATAATATTAGTGTAGATATTATCAAAACGCCATAGAGTTAACTTGACTTCCTCACTTACTAGCAAAACTAAGTACGAAGTCTAAACGATATCGTCTCAATTTCCGAACGGCCTTCGTTGCTCCCTATCACTAATTGTTTTAGTACCAAGTTAAAGTCAAGAAACGGCTTTCGCAAGGGCCAGAGTACCATTGCCTTAGCAATGAATGGGAATCACTCCATCTTTATTAAGGTAAGACGAATTTTAAGTGTCTCTTGAGATCTTTTGGGTGACAAAGACGGCGAGAATTTACTTTTTTGTTACTTGGAAAAAGATGGGCAATGATTTGCTTGCCGAAACAAGTTTTCAATGAAAATCATTTTTTAACTGACTTCAAAAAGGAGGAGGTTCTATGTTTGGCTGAATGTATTTTTTTTTATGTATGTTCACCGATTTCTCGGTCAATTGTGGATCGATTTTGATTTTTTTGTTTTGACGTGACAACGTCTTATAAATTGGTTTGCCGGGTGACACTTCAAGAAACTGCGTTACGCTCCGCTCACGTTATGCGCTCACAATGAGAGCGAGTGAGAGGCACGCGTCCCTTCCACTCGGGCATGGTTAGCCCGCCTAAGTTGTCACGTAAAACTTTCGCCCGTATACCGACTTTACAGGCAACCAATTTTTTTTGATTTCATGTTTATGCTTCCGAGTTGGTCCCATAGAATTAATATTCTTATGATCTGATCACGAACTTCAAAGATATGGAACAGAACTTCTCATAGGATCACAGCAGAACCGTCATAACAAGTAAAATTGCTTTTTTATACTTGTAATCGATGACTGACTGAAAGAAGAGGGAGAATATATCGAACTATAATAATAATAATATTCCACAACTATCACACAAAGACGGCGTTGTCCCAAGCTAAGCAGAGCTTGTGTTATGGGTACTAGACAACTGATAAACATACTTATATGTTTCTAAATACATACATAATATTATAGATAAATTACACCCAGACACAGAACAAATGATCATGCTCATCACACAAACAATTGTCCTGGGTGGGAATCGAACCCACGACCTTCGGCATAGCAGTCAGAGCCACTTACCACTAGACCAACAGGCCAGAACTGATCTGATGATGAAGCCTGAAGTTAGGCACCGGAACTCTGTAATAAATTAATGTAATTTAACCGTGTTTGGGATTATTAGAATTGTCATGAGATGCACTCTGGCAAGTTTGGCTGAGGGGTACTTTTTCGTGGTGGTACTATTACTAAAGTGTAAAATAAAAACTTTTTACAAAAAAAAAATACAACCGACTTCTGTAGTACTGTCAAGGTTGCTTGGCTTGCCCCCTTTATAGGTATCTGGTACGCCACTGCTTAATTATCATGTGCATTAGTCCTGTTATTATTAAGATTGTTCCTTTTATGTAAAATGTATGTGATGTGGCTTTTTTTATGTGGGAAATCATCTAATGACCAAGGCGAGATTGGCGTGTCAGACTTTTACCGGTCCCGGGGTTCTCTTTCGCATCACCCATAGCCCCAGTAGGCTTCGACCCTGCTGGGCTCCTACGATTGTTTATATCTCCTTGAAGCGTGCGTGGAACACTACGCGCCGTCGACGACTTGGGCTCGGTCCGGACGGTTACCGTCCGAGCCTACGGTGGCGGGAAATCGGGATTGGGATCCGGAGGCTGGGGCGTGAGAGACGTTGCCTCTCGCGTGCGGCCGCCTCCTTTGCTAGCATTACTCCTTTGCAGAAGGAGGCGAACGCCTGCCAGTCCTCCTCACTCCGGACCATGGCCTGTACCAAGGTCCGGCGCGAGAAATTGCTGCCGCCAAGCGCTCCCACGAAGACACGGCGGCAGTGCTCTGCCCAGGCGGGGCATATCTCTACCGTATACTCCATTGTGCCCTATGTGATGTGGCTGTACTAAACTTAAACAAATAACTAAGTACAGATAGAAGAACCAAAAGTTCTGTATATTTCAGTAGAATATTTAGAATATTATTCTTAGCCAATCATCACAGAACAAGAAAACTTATTTTAGAAACGCAGAACCATATTTTCGAACATTATTTAGGAACCTTACGAAAGGAAATTAATATCAAAACAAGTTTGAGAATATTGTTAAAAGAGGAAGTCTTCTATATTTTTTAATCAAAGTTTAAGCAACGGTTTATCTACCAAAGAAAAAAATTGCTCAGGACTTAGGCATTTATTGGGGTAAGAGGATTGTGAAAAGCAATGAACCTTGACTAAAATGTTTAATAGGGCCCCCCCGTGCGAAGTTCCGCTTAAGTAAGTTTGAGATTTCCTAATTAGATTGAAACAATTTGGCGGAATTTATTTAGCTGTTAAGCTTTGGAGCTTATGGGAAGATATTGCTGGAACAAAATGCTTTGCTTATTATGTGTAAGGACGTATTTCTTCCTTTAATTTGCCTTGATTACTTGCTAAAGGGTGCTAAAAGTATATCTATTATCAGAAATCTTTTTCTGAGATATTATCAAATAACTTCTCCCTCTCTGAGATGAGCGAGACTGTCAGACTTTTACTGACTAAAACCCACCTGTGTCCTTCAGTTAACCCTTGTGTTCCAGGGCCATATAACTCTTTGATCCAAGTTGTCAGAAACTTGTCCGTTGGTGCACGATAACTATGGTATAACCCACTAGAAAAAAGCTGTGGAAATAGCCACCATTTCTGTACCAGAGACGCGGTGACTCTTTTGAATCCCGCAGCTTTTTTACCATTCTGCCCTGTTTTGGCTTCGATCTGCCTCGACATTCTTCACTAGATTTTTTTATTGTAATATAACTGAGTTTGATTTGAACAATCTACAAAGCCTGGAGCACAGGAGTAGGGTAGCCAACGTTCCGGTATTTTACAAGATGCATTTTGGAGAGTGTGCGTAGGACACATGTTTTGATTCCGCCATCACCATTCTACCAACGGACGATCCAACGTAGGGTAAGTATCCAACCCTAAGTTGTTGACACCCCTACGGTCCGTAGTGAGCGTTTCGCCTCGTCGTTTATACCGCGTACATAGGACTTTAACAATTTACCTGCTGCGGTCTTCCAGTTCGAGTAAAATTTAGGTGTTTTCAAGGCTGGAGTAAGTAGGCTCTTAATAAACTAGTTTACCGTCAGGTGGGATCGCAGTCAAGCACTAGTTTATATAACTAAAAAAGAAAAATAAAATACACGACTCTTAAAAAAAAAACCAACCAGTCAACAAAGCTATTATAAAGAAAATGAAAAATGCAATCAACCATTTTCAATTCGTCAACGGTTTTTCCTGCCTTTCTCCAACTGTAATTCCCTTCGTGCAATTCAGCATTATCACGGAAAGTATCAAAACAGTACTAACACTGTGAATTATACGGTTTCAGTTCTACTGAAAACGGCTGATAACTTTCCAATCTGTATGCTAATGCCACTTATAAATCGAGGGGCAGACGCGAGGGTGTACCAGAGAAAGGGGAAACAGAGGGGGTAAGAACTAATTAAATGCCACGATAGTTCCTCCGTATTATTGAAAGACGGATTTATGAAAGGGTGTATAGGTGGCTCCCTTCAGAATTTCTATTAAATCATGGCTGAGGAAAAATAATTAATCTATTGTTTTGATGGTTCGGAGAAAACATTAAAAAATTCTTGAGACAAAAGATGAAGTTAACATCTTGATTTTTGCTTAAAGAGGAATAATTGAAAGATGCAAAAGCGAAAAGGTTAATTTAAAAGAGTATAATCCAACAAAACCGTCACTTATAATGCCATAGTTTTATTTCGCTGTCTGATATGATTATCATCATTATGGTGTGTTAAATTCAAAAAGATTATAGTTTTGAATTCTCTAATCTGCTAGTAAATTGTTAATAGTACACAGATAGCAATTTTCTACGCTGATTCCATCTTTACTTGCACTTTTATCGTCTTATAATTAGGACATGCATTAGAAGCCGGTATATTTTTAGTTAAGTCGAGACCACCCAACGACAGACCAACGAGTACTATCCTCAACAATTTTAATTAATCCAAGATAGCACCTACTTATCCATGATCAACCTTACAAATGCAAAAAGTTATAATTGCGTATATCGGTATAAAGAAATCTATATTGGCCAACATCAACTTGCGATGCAGCTAGTCTATGCAACCAGCTTTGCGTGCTACACGCCATTCTAAAAAACACCATGGCTTTTTGATCTGACTCCAAACCTTTTCCCAAAGAAGATTGAACTTTAACTTGATAACACAACGTTTTATTTACCTTGACACGGTGGTGGTGGTTAGAATCTTTTTGTTAAACAATTTTTCTAGTTTTATCAAGTTACTTGTACGATTCTCGAGTCGTGAAGGTGAATTAAAACCTAAACGTGAGTCACCAACTATCGAATATCCATTTCTTTAGTTGTTCTCTAATTTATTTCATGGTATAGACATACCATCGGTTACGTCATTGTAATCTAAAGACCTGGTTTTGTTACTGGATATGGGTTGTGGGAACACGCGAGGTGAAATCGAATTGTGTTGGTAGCACATTTAGTTTGCATACTATCGAATGTGAAACCCGATTGGATATCGCGTGAACAAGTATTTTTATTACGTTGAGCTCCTGTTTAGGCCTTTGTTTTTATTTTTATCGTACTCATATCCTAGTTTAGTTACGCTATTGGTTGGAAATAGTTGTGGAGAAAAATGTACGACTGCCCTAGTATGATCTATGACTCAGGGAATCTAGGATATTAACAGGAGGCATTTTGTTGGCTGTGGGATTATACAAAACAGTTATCTTGGCCCCGGAACACAAACAATAACTGAAGAAACACAGGTAGGTTTTAGCCAGTAAATGTTTGACACTTCCTATCGCTTCTCCCAGAGCAAGAGCAGTTATTCGATAGTTTCCCACTTCGAAACAAAAAACTAAATGTTATGTTAGATAAAGTCACGTCTTTTTCCAATGGGGCTTGCTAGAAACCTAACCCCATTGGTGCGGACTTGCGGACGGCGAGCAACGGGGACCGTCCGGTAACCGTCCGGATCGAGCCCCAAGTCGTCGACGGCGCATACTGTTCCACGCGCGCCTCAAGATGTCAGCAAACCGTAGGGGCCGAGTAGGGTCGAAGCCTACTGGGGCCAAGGGTCTGCTTCTGTAAGGAAGACTCGGCCCTGTTATGAAAGGCAACGAAGGAACAGGAGTGGGTTTTTAGCCAATAAAAGTCTGACACACCCCCCCACTCCGCCCAAGAGTGGGGGATGTCATTGGATGATTTACCCACCGACAAAAATACCCCTTTGGAAGTGTCGAGTGTAAGTATTTAGGCTATGTAAGTACTGACTGATAGTATTAAAAATAACTCAGTCTCATAATAATTCGTTTATTTTGATTAACACAGGATCATAGCACACACACAATAAAATAACAACAAAAACATATACAATTACAAAGACCACATACACAAAACATTCAGACACGTATATGTTTTACAGATTTCGATTGTTCAGTAATTGAACCATACAGAATGGTTCATATTGTCACAATCGAACCTCAGCGCGAATGCCCTCAGGATGCCATTGGAGGTAGCCCGAACCCTACACACCAGGGATGTGCACCGTTTTCGCATAGTAGAATAGAAATAGTCGACTCGCGACTCAGCGAACATCCCTGATGCGCTACAGAATCGGGGCAGCCCCATCGGCACCCTGTATGCATTATTATATTGTACGTGCAGGGCGCTGTACTGTCCGCGCGTGTATGAGACCCACAGGCTGCTTAGATGCATTGTGGGATAAAATGTCCCCAAACATGACGCGCAACGCTCAGTCAACTTGTCGCTACAATGCTGCCCAATGTCCCACAACTTGCCCCCCAAAATTTTACAACGCATTCATGTGACGCGGAATATGTTGTTGAACAAATTGACTAGGTTTCATGTTGGGCAACACTTAGTCCGATGTCCCCTAATGCATCTGAGGCTTTATTATACCGTGAAACCTTTTAGTATTTATAAAATTTTCAACATAAACAAACTCACGGGGCATCCTCCAGCTCTACAACCTTTCAAACGTCAGATAGTGTCAGATAAAAGATTTTTACTGCAGCCGTAAATTCTACTTTTATATTACTTGTAGCTTTCACGTTTCTGGTGCCAACTGTGGCATTTTAATTTAATGACATGGCATGACACGTCAGAATACCCTGTTACAGCCTGTCACGGGTAGACAGGACTTCTATTGTGTAGAATTTCATCTACTAATTGATCTGTTGGCAATCTAATGGAATCATGTTACATGGTATTAAGATGATATTGTATTGAGAATTTGAAACCTTGTCACTTAGATGTTAGTGTAATATTCAGAATTTGTGATCATGTTACTATTAATATTCATGTCTAGACTTTCGTGATCACTATACATGCATAAATTTAATAAACAATTAATTTGATTTCAGTGAGTGTACTACGTATTAACGCTTTAATACTGTCAGTGCCAAGGACACAGCATATAAATACGTATAATAATAATTTAAAAAATTAAAATATATAATTTTTCGATTTGCTGTCAAGTAGGGCCGATACTCGCTAGGGTCACGGAGAATTTCTAAAAACGAAACCCGGGGCCCTAGAAGCCAAAAGGCAACTGAAGAACACAGGTGTGGTTTTAGTCAGTAAAAGTCTGACAAGCCCTCCCCCTCAAGTTTAGAGTGGGAGAAGTCATTAGATGATTTCCTATCTCAAAAAAAAAGATTGACACGCTAGTCGGGTTCTGAGCATGAACACAAGTCAACAATAGTCACATACAACAACGACTCGGAAGGCAGGTTCTGAGTATACAAACGAACTGTTATATGTTCTCGACACCGACAAGTGTTAAAAAACCTCTTTCATTAGTACCTCTGAAGAATCATGGCACAATATAAAAAAATAAAATAAACACAAATTCGAATTTTAAAGGAAATAATATCATCAGAAGAGATTAGGATGGCTGTTAGAGCGATAGATTCTGCTTCTGTAGCGAGCTTTTGAAGCGAGTTATGACACTAATATTATAAAGGCGAAATGGCAGAACAGAGTTGCATGAAATATAGCATATGGATGAACGATGTTTTGGAATAGCACGTAGGAGGAGTATGTAGGGATATTATTTTTTTTACTTTAATTATGACTATAATTTTTATTTGCACGCGGAGCTGTTGGCAGAAGTTAGTTAAATATATTGAGATAAAAAAGTAATCTGATACGAATAAATCCTACAATGCGCATGAACCTTTTTATCATCTCATATTTTCACAGTATCCATACCGACATTGCTTTTTCTACCATTCTTGTTTTACGTGCCATTTATTGATGCGTTATTTTTATCATACCGTAACTTATAATAATGGTCAAGGACTTCCTCCACTTCTTCCTTATTATTAAGAACTCTTAGGCCAGCTATCCTGTGGCTTTAAATAGTCTAAAAAACAGAAAAAAAAACGAAATGCTTACGAATAATATTAACACTTCTACACTATTTTTTAAAGTCGGCTTTCCTCGCGTGGAAATCGAAAATTATCTCACTTAAACGTACCCACTACCTTGATAAAAATTCACATTTATAATATTACTAGAACAGGTACAAGAATAAATTGCTAATTATTATTTCTGCCCACCGAAATCAGATTAACTCTATTTTAATACCAAGAATACGCTTTACCATCTTAGATAGGTATCGTTGGTGGCACGCAACACCTATTCATTACAAAACGCAGATCAAAGGCGTTTGCTGGGCCAATCGCGATAGCTAGCTCCCTTTTGATGGTAATGAACGCGCTGCATCGGCTGTCTTCGGCTATATTCGGTCGTTGGGGGACAAGTGGGGCGCGTTTTGGAAAACAATATCAGGTTGTGGAAGTAATTAGTTCAGTGCAATGCGCTGAATAGAATTTTTTGCAAGGTCGATGATCATCAAAACTTACTCTTTCATAGATTAATTTCTATGTCAACGCTGTTTTTTATTATATTATTGCGTTTTTGGGTACAATATTGACAGGTACACGCTGTTCTCGCATACCTATTAATAGTGATATGGTAATATTTAAAATCAATCTTTTTTTTTAACGAGTAGCCATGGATTTTCTTGCCAGTTCTTCTACACAAGGAAACAACTAGCTTCTGACGTTTTACAAGTGCCCATGCAGGCCTATATGAAATTAACCATTTTGAATTTGAATCTTTCTTGTGCAATTGGAGGCAGTGGAAGGCAGACACTCTTTAGCTTGTCAAACAAACGTAAAGGTAATATGTAAAAGCTATCTTAGAATTTCGCTGCATAATTTAGTATACTCTAGTCAATAGAATAGACTAACACTTGAATCTAGAAACACTAGATTCTACTATCTGCGTAGTGCATACTAGATTAACGTTTTATTTGACCAAACTCTTACTTTTGTTAACAAGAGTTCCTTTTTAAATAACAAAATCGATTTTATTATTCAAATCGTTTTAAATGCCGTAATTATTTCCGACGTACCAACCACATTCCGTACTTTGTTCCATTTCGGTTAAGTACTGAAATACCGATTTCCTCGGGCCATTATATAAATTAGTTTGAGATTAACGGCGTCACCGAATTTATCTGAAGGTTTAATGATGGATCGCAGTCAATGACACGAGTGTTCTTTAAATCGTATTCAACTTTCGTTACCAATACCGTTCAATACCTTTTTCATCATACCTTTTTTCGTAGGTATACATGATTATTCTAATGTTCAACAAGAAAATCTCGTATTTGGTAGGTACCACTGCTGTACATAAAGTTTATAATCTAATCTAATTAGCCTCTCCCTTTTTCGTACACGTCTGTCTTCTACCGTAGGGTTATACATAAAGTGTAGGTAAATAAAAAATAAATGAACCTTGGTATTATTTGTTAGGCTATTTATGTACTAACATAAACGCAATCATACAACTACAACACTTAAAAAAATTAAATAAACTTAACAAGAAAATAAATGGCCCCAGAAATCATAAAACAATACTAAGACATCATCCACATAGACACACGGTTGCGGTCACACATAAACCAGTTTTATGAGCTCTACATACGTTCAAACGCCCCGCAGATAAGCCCGGGACCTTCGGTGGAAACAGTCTACGGAAAAACTTTATGTATCCGGGTTTACATGAACGGCAGAATGAAGAGGAGTAATGGAATGTGATCTGGTAAAAACCTTTGGCGAGCTCGATGCTCGATATTGTTGGTCTTTGATCTTTATTAAGTTTGAAGTAGAGTAATATTTTTATAGGAGATAGAAGTAACGAGCATAAACAGAAGCATAGTATATCTATCTATATATTGTTCTCGGTTTTGGATAATAGGACATTTGATAATATCCCACCTCAAAAAAAGGCTTCCTCACAGAGAGGTTCCAAAATTTTTTAAACATATTGATTTGACGTAATCAATACAAGTTTTCCATCAAATATATTTATAAAAATCTCGTAACACAGTGTTTGTTATTAAATTTCTCCGAAACGGCTTCATCGTTTTTTATTGAAATTTGTATTGATAATTGATAATTTATATGGCAGAATAATGATGACTAGGTTAGTAAGTACCTATTAATATAAAACACTATTCCATTTAAAATTACCAAACTTCATGGAAACTCAAATTACTTTCCACGCTAAACTTTAAAAGTTAGCTTATATGACAGTAAATGAAGTAGTACAAATTCCTTTATTCAGATAAGAGCAATCACGAAGACAAACAAACCAAGAACATAGTTACATGTAATACTTGAAAGTATCTTCAAGTTTTTATGTATACTAATTTTTTTATCTACTTCGCACATCGGTGTTAAAGCACGGAATTTCAAGATTTTGTTACCTAATTTGCGGTGTTTCGAAGTGCTTCACTCTTTTGTTTTCATTCTTAGAGAGCCTTACAGAAATGTTTACTTTTAAATTTTAAACCATCGGTTGTTGAGGCGCCTAAATAAATTTATCATATTTTAAGCACCACAACGTCTTTACATGATTGTATAAGGTTTCTTTTGTTTATCAAGTGTAATCGAACGACTATAAAACAATTTGAAAACTATTCACAAACAGATTTCAAAGCACAAATTAGTTACAATTGTTTTAATCCATTCAGATCGGAACAATTCATTTACAAACTCCTTAATTTTAACAATTTAGTGCTAAATGTATTAAGTTATCAATTATTTTAAGATTCTATAACAACTTAGTTGCTGATTTAAGTCGTTGTTTTCTTAGCTTAGCTAACTTCAAAACTCATTTCTGCTAGCAGTTTCGCCTGCGTAAATTATCCAAAATGAACGTACTCCCAGCATAAAAAGTGTACTACACCTTCTGTAAGATAATTGAAAGACTGAAACAAGTTACAAAAATATTTCTTAAATTGCTCCATTTATGGAAAGATGAAGATTATTGAAATAAAAAACAAAATGAATAAGCCGGACTATCATTTTTTTATTTACTAGCTTCTGCCAGCGGTTTCGCCCGCAAGGAAGTAGATTTCTCCATACAAACTTTGGACTTCCATTTCATCCCCTTAGGGAGAGAATTTTGGAAAATCCTCTCTTAATGCTCGCTTACGTTATAAAAGGAAACTTTGTGCAAAATTTCACGCTCCTAGTTCCAGTTGTTTCGGCTGTGCGTTGATATGTCAGTCAGTCAGTTTCTCCTTTTATACATATAGATTTAAGAAACAACTTTTTATTCCTTTTTTGGCTTGTGGCCAGTTTGATTTTTAAATAAACTTGTTTGATAGCACGTACATTTAATTTTTTTTTGACGTTCCAAATTTAATTCACATTATTCCTTAAGGAACGTCCATACTATATAACATCTCTAGGGATATAATAACTTGCTTTGGGTAAGGGTTGTATTTCTTAAAAAAGGGCATTATCGAGCAGATGGTGTAAAAAGTACGTGGGTGATCTGAAAAGTTTTTGACCTCAATGTGAAGATGGCAGCACTCGTCTATAAAAGCTAGTGAATGAGTTGTGAATCTTTTGACTGTTACTGACCAAAGTTTTAGCCATTTTGGACGCTCAGTTGTTATTTAATAGTCGTTGAGTGAGTCGAAGTGAGATGAAGAAAAAAAATCCTTTTTCATCAAGACAACGCGCTCTCTCACACCTCAGCGGTTTGCCACGGCGAAAATCTGCGAATTACGGTTTGAAGTGCTTGATCATCCGCCTTACTCACTAGATCTAGCCTCAAGCAACTTCTTTTTGTTCTCTCATCTAATAAGTGCGCTCGGAGGATGAATTTGAGGTCAAATGCGGAGGCAAACTGAATAATTACTATTTGAAAGGGTTGGAGGGATAGAGGCATCGCTGGGAGAAGTGTGTAGAGTTACAAGGAAACAACATAAAAAAAGAAAAATAAATTGTAAGAAAAAATGTCTTGTATCTTTGTTAGGTCGGATACTTTTCAGACCACCTATACACAAGCATACACACGTATGCGTGTGTGTGTGTTTCTCGGTATTATTTGTATCTTATTTAACACCGACTTTCGAAATTAAAGTTATTTTGATCCTTTGTTTTTTTTAGTGAAGTCGGTTTTTTTTTGTAAAAAGTGTTGTAGTTGCGATACACTTATAAACAGAGTGCCTATTTTTCATGATAATTCCAATTAACCCAAACACTGCTAGGTTACATTGTTTTATTATGAAGTTACTGTGTACTACCTTTCGGCTCCATCATCATCATCATCATCAGATCACTTTGATGATACCATTTTCAACGTAACAATTCAGAACCATTCATTTATTTGTATTGTCATAGTCGCTTCACTATCTTCATTGTGATATCTATGCGATTATGAAGTTCCATGGAGCATTTCTGGTCTTCTTCATCAGTTCCATTTTATCAAATGTTACTTTTTGACTGTAAATGCTTAAGTTCTCGATGAAAATATCAAAATCACTATATGATTGCCTATAATATTTGAGGAGTTCCCTCAATTTCGCAAAGATTGCATCATCACATCCCGACTTGGTGACTAAGGGACCATTTGGGAAGTATACCCTTTCTAACAAAAAATATTTTTTCAAATCGGTTGGCAAGCGAAGAAGTTACGCGCAAACAAACATAAAAAAAAATACAAACATCCGAATTGAGAATCTCCTCCCTTTTTAGAAGTCGGTTAAAAATTTATTAATGTTGAATTAGTGGTTTAATAATAGCCATTTAATATCCCGTACCAAACACTTAAGATTAGGTTCAGCCACCCCTAGTAAGATGGCGATGGCGTCGACACACTTGGGAAAAGGTGTTCGATGTCTGCCATCCATCATATTTACTAGATTATTGGTACTTTTAGGTATAAACGTTAAAATGTGTCCAAACATGGCTAATGTCACTAAAGGGTGTTTGTTATCAGGGTACTAAGAGGCGATAGATAGTACTTGTGCTGTTTCCGCCTTTTCCTTTTCAAATAGATGAACTGCGAACTGATACGGCTGACTTGATTGTTCTTACAAAGATATATATGTTAGCAACCAAATCTGATTTTAGAATGAACTAGTTTCACCTAGGTCTAACCAGTTCTCCTATTTCTGGGTGGTTATAAAAAAAAGGAACCACGAGAGCTAAGGCGGAAGCTCCGCTCTACTCCACTCCCGACTTAGCCTGCTAACCTTAACCTGTCCGTGTCGGGGTGCCCTAAAATTCTGAGCTCACTTCAGTTGCTCTTGGAATAATAACGCGGGTTTGGCCTAGGCAAAACTGTAGTTCATCCTAAAATCGGGTTTGGCTGGTAACATATACACTGAAACAAAAATGCATCGCAAAATAGTTTGTATTCATAATAAGCTTTCGGAACTCTGTGGCCAGTGTACAAACTGAATGAGTTTTTCAGCGGATAAATTAATGTATCGACACCAAACTTCTCGCCGAAATATTTATAATTTGCATTTTAAATTTCCAATTCGAGTTCTACTTTGTTACGACGAAAATCATGAGAAATACTATGTCAAAGGAATTTAGTTACAAGAACTTAAATTTATAGGATATAAATTGGTAGGATACTCAAAAGATCCATTTTTTTTTATTATTTAAAAGATCAATGATATTTTTCGTTGTCTTTTTTCAGTTCAGTTTTGAGGTAGGCAAGCGATTTGGCAGCTTAACATACTACGGAGGTCTGTTTAACAATATTTATGCGACAAAGTTTAAATATTTCATTGACCACATATTCTGGATGTTATCTGTTACAATTTATTAAGATAAAAAATCCAGAATTTTCGTGCGTTTGAATGCTAATTTATTAATCCTCATTCCGAGGCTGATATTCACAAGTATATTTTTAGAAAGAAAGAAAGAAAAATATTTATTAGGTGACTGTCACCAAATAAATACACACAAATACAAACGTAAAATTAAAAAAAAGGTTGCGTGAGTCTCACGGCTTCGCCAAAAAGGTTCATCTCAGCAATTGTAAACAACTAACACAACTTAAAAATGAGTCATTGATTGATTTACCAACTACTAAAAAAAACTTAAAAATTATGGAGGGATATATCAAACTTATAAGAACTCGCACTAAACTTTAACTAACCTTATCACTCCTTTTAGTATAAAGTTATTATCACTATCAAATTCTACCACATTCTACCCATCCAGCAAAGTGATCAATTTTCCATAAAACCCATCCCCCCAAAAACAATTACCCCAAATAGGTTTGATGATACTCCCCGAAACGTTGATAGCACTAAAACTAACAAACTGGAGCCATTGAAGACGGACAATTGAAATGAATTGACTTAATTGTAGCTTACGCCAGTTGTTATCCAATTTCTGAAATTAACAGCGGACGCAAAAGTTATGAAACTTTAAGTCCATCTTTAAAATGGTTTGGTTAATTGTTTTGTATCAATAGCTGAGCTGTTGTTTTTTGTTTCTACTGCAGTTTTGAAATAATTTGTTGTTTTTTTGTTTCGGGTGGGAAAATCATCTAATGACATCCCTCGCTCTTGGGCGGAACGAGAGCTAGTGTCAGACTTTTACTGATTAAAAACCCACTTCTGTTCCTTCTTTGCCATTGTTCCAGAGCCCCGGGGATCTCTTTCATATCACCCATGGCGAAAGTTAGTTTTTACTTTTGTAAAAAAAGGCGCGAACATTTTCGTCCAACCGCATTGTCAAAAATGATTGTAAACGTACGCGTGTAATACGCCTCGAAGACAGGAGTCAGTACGCTGTGCTGCTCAAGCTGCCTGGCATATTTTGAAGCGTCCATGAAGCTACGCGTCCGAGGACAACAAAGCTAATGATGCATCTTTCTCCCCACACTATGAATTATGTACCTTCCTTTCTGTTAATAAAATTATTATTATTATTAATTAATCCAGTATCGTCGGTTAATTCACAATCACGTAAACTTACATTAATTATTTGACACCCAAATCCAGAACAACTATCTTCAAGCCACAGAAATATTTGTTTCATGTAAGAATCGAACTCGTGCGCAGAAGCTAATCTATAAACTACTGTGCTAATAGAGATATAATAAACTTATTGAATACTACCCGTTACGCGCTAATGAACATATACTTTTGTAATATAGACTAGATTGTGAGGTATGTGAATACTAGTAACTTTATGAGAAACTAAGCATAAGATCTAACACAATTACTAAAGCTACAGCTCCATCTAACCTCGCAGTTGAAAGAAAATCTAGTAAAAGAAAAACTCCGAAGTATCTTGTACGCGATAAAATCTCAGAACTTATTAACATGTAACTCTCTTTATTCATTAGTTACAAGCTGGGAGGGCGGAGTGAAATATACTCCTTGCTGTGGTCAGTTTCTTTAAGGGTTGATACAAAAAATATATTGGTTTATGGATCAGTACTAATATTTTATTAATAATCGGTTTTTCGGATTTGCCTTGATATATAAGTACATGAGAACTTATTTCAGATCATTAATCTTATACTACAGGTCTATATTTATGTTAGTAAGTACATAAGAACTATGTTACAAAAAAAAAATGACACGTCGAGTAAAAATTCCAGTGTCTCACAAACGGATTATCAAGTCTGTCCCCTATTACTTTTAGGATACTGTTGGAGCTTGCCCGTACCTACACGATGCGACATTGAGACCGGGCGTCCTCACTGTCGCTTTGTCGTATTATCTTTCTCATGATGGTATGGAAGCCATCGATCCGAGCTTCCAAATCCAAGCTCGATGCACTGCTGTATCTCGGCAGCCCCACCAGCATCCTAAGAACATTATTACATTGTACACGAAAGTCATAATTGATTGATTATCGCTGACCACGGTCTAACTTTTAACAGCAGAGGTAAATTTTTAGGTTCAACTTCTATAACAATATTTGAAAGAATGACAACGAGGTTTTTTTGTGACTCGCACAGGACAAACAATAAAATAAAATAATATAACAATATAAAAAAAGAATATATTGCGATATTAAAAAAAAAGTGTGATATCACGGAACACAGATAAAAGCAAATAGCATTACATAACATTTTTAGGTACTTATTAAGATCAATTCAAGATACACGTATAGATAAACGTTAAAATATGTATATGTCGTGGCCAGATCTTAGAATTGATCACTTCATGATATGGCCAACTAAAACTGGTCAGATCGTTTAGACGTTAACATTTCATGATACGTCAATCCTCGTTTGGCCATATCATTGATGTAAGATTTCAATGATGATAAAAGGTCTAAAGAAAGTAGGCTAAACGAAGATTTAAATATCATCAAAACTTTAACGTTTAAAACGGTCTGGTCAGTTTTACTTGGCAATAGTGATCAATTTCTAAGATCTGACTACGACTTATACATAAATTAGATTGACTGACCTAAAAAATAAGGTATCATTAGGTCCAGAAAATTTATGCACAAAACATAGAGAATTTTAAAGATTTTAAAATTATTCCGAACAAGAAAAAAGGAAATTAAGAAAACGATCGCTAAAGCTCCGTGGAAATACGAAGTTCGTTTTAAACTCCAATTTTTTTATTTCAGATAAGAATCCAATTACACCAAAATAGATTCTTTAAAACCTGACCTTTTCATAAAATAGGTTTGTATTTCGAACGTTTTTGTCAACTGCCAGTTTCACACGGAGGATCTAATTTTAAGCTGGACAGTATGAAAAATGTTGTAAAGGTTAATTTTTTAGTTCGGTCAATTTAGACATTCGAGGTTATAATAATTCGAACCCAGCTGAAAATAGTAGGATTGTTTAAAACACCATCATCATCATTGTAAATATGAATATTACAACTATTGTAAATAACATAACGGTGAGTCCACATCTTGCGAATGCTTCACGAATGCACTGCTAGCAATCCCCACGTGAGCTGTTCGTGCATTGCACGCGTACAGTTACTAAAATCGTTTGGCGCGCCTCTTTAGCGCAACACAGGCAAGGTTAGCACAGACGTGCGACACGTTATCGTTTGCTTTCATACTGTTTATCTGCGGGCAGGAGGAAATATGTGCAGCGCGCACGTCACTTGCGTCGTACGCTCACGAGAAAGCTGGTGAGAAGCTGGTGCGCAGGAACGACGTGCGAACTTGAAACGCACGCACGAAGCTCGCGAGAGGATCGCAAGTGGTGCATTCGCCAGATGTGGATATTCCCTAATGTGAACACCAGTAACAAAAACATTATACAACATTAGTTTTAGTATATGCGAAACTCGAACCACGTGTCTAGTATTTTTATGTAAAGAATCCATGTAGAAAATTACATAACTGTATCATGAAATATCAAAAAGTTATAAGCTTGTTATGTTACCTGGCTCTCCGCACAAATATACGGTCAGCAGGTCCGACTGAGGGTTTGTTTTGCTCCCACACCCAGTTGTGCGCTGGCACCTACTTCTCACTATGACCTGCCGCAACCTGTGTTATACTTAGTGTCGGTGGTGTCCAACTTGTGACCTTTTTAAATATTTTTGGGAAAAAATATAACATGGCGTAAAAATTATTGGAATCGATTCAGTAACTGATTCTGAACAAACTATATTCAGCTTTCGCTTATACTAAAAATATAGTTGTATACGTAAACAGCTTCGTGGCAACCCTAGAATAGGTGAATGTTCTTAGACGGCTAGACCACTAGTCTACTAGAATCTATACAATCTAATTTCGATGATTCAGTTAATAGCTCATTCATATTAAACGTCATGCAACTTCTAAAGTTCATCGTACGCATTGCATATATAAAATTTTGATGCATAGTCTTAACGATACAAGCAATTTTGTATTTTACTGCTTTCAATGTAAGGTTTGAAGTATGTTGTATGTAGAAGATCAATTTATGGCTTCTTTTCATTTTCTTAGAACACTGTTTCATTTAAGAGTTCTTTTAAAGTTTATAGGAGTAATAAAATCTTGTTTTAAGTTTTAATGGGTATATTGTTGCTTATTGTTGTAATTTATGGCATATTTTGTTAAACTACCTTAGTGGGTCGTTAGCAAAAAAGATATTATAGCTAGTTTCCGTTAAGACCAATTTTAAAAAAGTATAAAGGGGTGACCAGACGGTTGCAAACTACGTCCCAACCAAGGTGACCTTGCTAGTTTCAATCCGTGTAGACAGCAGTTGTAATCCACGACCTTCAATGCCCTTTAGGTAACTAGCTAACACCCAGTTAGGAGGCGCTTTTACCCAACCACCGAACGTGTTGGCGCGTGGTTTACATCCTGTAGCCGAAACACATAAACCAAGGTGACCTTGGTTGGAACGCTAGTTTAAAACTGACTGGTCGACCCTTTACTTGGGTTTACTGTAAACTTCCAAGACGGTGAGCAAAAGGTAGCTCGCCTGTACTGTAGAGCTGTTAACAACGTATGGGCGGATAATCACCGCACGTCGGGTTGTCTGGTGGTAGACAGGGGATGGTGGAATCAAGTCAAGTAATTCCCACGCACACTCTCCAAAATGCATCATATAGAATACCGAAACGCTCCCTACAGCTGTGATCCAGGCTCCCATCGAACTATATTAACAGTTCAGTAACCAACCACCATAGGCGCGGGCTTATGGGCGAGCAATGGGTAGCTCGCCGTCCGACCTTCCAGTAACCGTCCGGACCGAGCCCAAATCGTCAACGGCGCGTAGTTTTCTACGCGCACCTCAAGGAGATGTCAGCAACCGTAGGGGCACAGCAGGGTCGAAACCTACCGGGGCCCAGGAACGAAGACAAAGAAGGAACAGGAGTGGGTTTTAGTCAGTAAAAGTCTGACACGCCCTTTCGCTTCACCCAAGGGCGGGAGATCTCATTGGATGATATACCAGCTTAAAAAAAAAGTTTAGTAACCAAAATCATTTCTTTTACATTCCATTCCGACAAAATCACGTTAAGGTCAAAGGGTTTACTTTTACAATCCCACCTGTTTTCAATTCCACCGAAAATTCTATCCGTACTGATATACCGGGAACAAAATAAACAAGGTAACGGAATGAGTTTTCTAACACTGTCCTCGTTTGTTGATAGTATCGGGCAGGGACCGGAAACTTTAGGTCTTGAGAGGTCAAAGAAAAGGCTTGTTTTTGCGAAACAGTGACCAAAATAAATATTTACTGTTTAACTGCTGTTTTCCATATTTCAATTAACTACGGTTACCAATTCGATGGTGATCGCTGAACTAATTTTAATAGAGAAATTATTTTTATACCAAGGAGGCATCCTCCTGTGAAGCAGTAATGCCAGCAAAGGAGGCGGCCGCACGCGGAAGGCAATGGCCTTCACGCCCCGGCCACCGGGATTCCGATCCCGATTTCCGGCCACCGTAGGCGCGGGCTTGCGGAAGGCGAGCAATGAGCAGTTCGACGTGCTACGTGCCATCGACTCGGGCCTGGTTCTTACCAGGCCCGAGTCGCACGAGTCGCCGAGTGGCACGTTGTATTCCTCGTACACTTTAAAGAAACGTTAACAAAACTGAAGGGACCTAGTAAGGCTGATGCTTACTAGGGTTTCGAGAATGTTTCAAAAAACAATTGAGAATTCGATTAGTGTGTAATCAAAATTTCCAAATCAGTCAAGCCATTTAGGATGAGGCAGGTGACAAACACGTATAGAAGAATTATGTACTAATAAATATAAATAATAACTAATAACACTAATCTTATATAGAATAATCTTTATAAGATTAGACATTAGTGCTCTCTTCAGTTCATACAATGTCATCAATCACATTTAGGCATGTGAATTTAAATGGTCAAAAAAAACAAGTAAACATATTTTTTTATATGATATAAACTAGTGCTCGACTGCGATCCCACCTGATGGTAAGCAGTGATGCAATCGTTGATGGTGAGGCGCACGGGCTTATGAAGAGCACTCTAGCTTTGAAAACACCCAATTTACAATCGGACGGGAAAAACGCAGCAGGAAAATTGTTACATAAATAGATGTAATTATATGATGTTGTTATGATTGTAGCGCTGTGAGCTCATCGCATTATGAGTGAGGCCGCAGCTTTATGTTGAGCGTTCGGCCGTTTTGCGCGGATGTGACGCATATCTTCCCTATCAATTGATTATCTTTGTTAGCTAGTTTTAAGATTGCGTCATTTCGCGTGAATAAACTGTTTTCCTTTCTTTCTTTCCCAACTAGCAAAATAGCCATAAGAATAATCCGTAATAAGAGCTCAGACCTTATAAAAGGTTTATATCTGTCTTGGGAAAGATTGTGTTACTTATAAAGGCACCTTATAAGACGTGTTGTGCTAAAAGACACTTGTAAGTGTATTTGTTCTTACAAAAGCATTATCAAGATTAATGTAAGATGAAAAAGCACTTAATGAAACCATCATACAACTACTATAAGGTCAAATAATCTTTCAGGGTGCGCCCAATTCCATACTTACAGACGTTTAAAAGTGACATTTTGATAAGAGACATTTTGCTAGTTGGGTTCTTTCTATGTTGTAAGCTTCCTTGAAAAGAACATGTAAAAATGTTTCTTACCTCTGCTCCAAGCTAGAGACGACATGTTAGACTATTTTACGACAGTTTTACTGCTAACCGGAAAGGCGGGACATGTTTAAAATCCCGCTCTAAATTCGATGTTAAATATGAGATGGATTTCTGATTGGATGACGCTGTTTGTTCGCGCCAAATTCTTGGACTTGAAACGTAAATAGGATCACAGTAGAGCTTGTGTTTTCATTTGGGATACGTTTGTTTATTTTTCAAGTTGAACTTTATATAAGTACCCTTCTATCTACAAGAAGGCTTACAGTACGTGCAGATTTTTGATTAACTTTGAGGTCATCATGATTCGCATGCGAAATTCATTAAACCCCAAGCGAACGCTGGCGTTCGCTCTCTTTGTCTTTCTATTGTGTCTTTAGTAACGCATTCGAAATGGAATAACTTTTCAGTCAGACAACTGTTTTTTTTCACAAACTCTCCATTTTTATTTTATTTTTCATTATATAAATAGTTGAACAGGAACGGGGGGTTGGTGGAATAGTTGAGTGTTTCAATTAGCATTTTGGATTTAAAAAGATGTTCAATAAAAAACGGTGCAAACTTTTCAATCGTTCAGCAAAAAACACACAACCGAGCAATAAATGAACTTGAATTTGAATTTGGTCCGAACCGAGGAAATGCCTTAGTAATACTTCAAAATCACGTGCAAACGAACCCTCTCAAACCTACAGGTCACTTAGCTACTTCAACATCCTAAAAGCTTCTTTACCTCCCATTAAAATCTAACCTAAACAAAAGGCAGGAGGGTTCGCAATCGCTTGGCACATCTGCAAATACAACAAGTAAATCGATTGGAAATCTGTTTATAATATTTGGGCCGGCAAAGGAGAACAGGTGCATTTTATCGTGACCAAACCGTGGTATAAATTCAGTTTCCCGATACGAACTGTGTTATAATGTTTTTAGTGGACTCTAGTGGAGTTTTGGAAGAATAATGGGTAAAATATGTATGCTAGAAAGTTCCATTTTTAACGATAAAGATATTGTGAAAGAAGTTTTTCGAAGACATGTGACATCTCGTCTCTCTCTTGTGTGTCGTCTTTTTGTCTTTTATATATAATAGCTATATTATATCTATGTGTAGTCTAGTAGTAGTAGTTGGGGCCGAAAGGTTCTGGAGTGGCGACCGCGTACCGGAAAACGCAGTGTTGAAAGGCCCCCTACAAGGTAGACCGATGACCTGGTGAAGGTTGCGGAAATCCGATGGATACGAGACGCTCAGGACCGTTCATTGTGGCGATATTTGGGGAGGCCTATGTCCAGCAGTGGACGTCTATCGGCTGAAATGATGATGAATGATGATAGTCTAATATATAATTTTAAACTAATATTTACTTTATTAATTTGCAGTACACCGCAGACTACCCCCCTTTTTCTATTTCAAGTTCTTACATTGCATCCTAAGGTTGTTTGGTAGATATCGCTGTCAACGATAAGACCGCCTTTGTACCCACAGGTCTACCAATGCGCACTGAGTCAGCGTGGTAGCTTACTTTCCATTCCGATGATTATCAGGATGACATCCAGTTCGTTCTCCATTAAGGTAAAGACACGAGAAGACCTTACTGGAACCGTTCCATCATCAGAGAATTACCGGTACGATACGTTACCGGTGCATTTCCTATCCGTACGCAAAAAATGTTTTGGTCCCAAATTCATTGTGCGTACCAGGCCAGGCGCATAACTTTGTATAATTTATTTCATCACCACTGCTCTCAAAACGGTGTAGGAAAACATCGTGAGGAAATCGGGATGTCCTAGAACCAAAAATTCCAAATTGTGACATCCACCAACCCGCATTGGGCCCGCGTGGTGGATTACGGTCATTCCCTCTCCTAGAGAAGAGGACTGAGTACAGACAACAGTAGGAACATTATAAAGCCGACTATGCTATTCTACTTACATATAAGGAGGAGAATTCCTTGCCGAAGCCTGTGTTTCCTGATAGTTACAACCTGGAGGCCTTTTAGTCAAAAGCGAATACATTCCTTCAAGGCAAGCCTGCTCCACCGTTGACTACATCACCGCTTACTTGCAGGTCAGATAGTGGTCAAGTGCGAGCCTGTCAATAATAAAAAACCGGGCAAGTGCAAGTCAGACTCGTGCTCTGAGGGGTTCCGTACAAACTTACCTATGAAAACAGTTGCAATTCCCGAATTGAGTTACGAAGATTTTTCCAAAACGCAAAAAAAGTTTTTTTTTAGTGACCTAACTATAAATTTACAGTTTTCAGATTTTTTCCTATACTTAAGCCATGAGACCTAGCTTCATGCCAAATTTCAGGATTCTAGGTCAACAGGAAGTACCCTATGAATTATGTTTCCCTTAAGACTGTCGAAATATAAGTTTTCTTGCGACATAAACGGCCAATGATGACTTGATTTTTGTACAGTTTCAAGGGATCGCAGACCTGAGTATATGTTTTTAATTTCAACTTGATACTTCCACGTGTTCCCGAGATAAAGGGTCTTGACGGACAACAAAGTGATGAGGTACGGAACCCTAAACAAAACTTGAGACTTGACGGAAAAATCTTCCATTTTCCGCGTTATAACATAAATTGGAATAGTTTCCGAAAAACAGTATCACTTACATCTCTAATACTTTGCAAATATTCCAGAAGAACTACACGGGAACGAGAAAATAGCGTGAATGGCTCGGTACCGGCATTGTAGTGTCAACTGAAACTAATGGGCAATTTCCTTTAGTAGACTTACTGCTTGAGTAGAATGACAAGCACCTGATTAACCTGCAGTATTTGAAACCTCCTGGTTAGTGAGAGCTAAAAAGTGGGGTCCGATTGTATTGATTTAGACAACTGAAACTGAAAGAGCAGTGGTGGCCGAGTGGTAACGGCCCCGACTTACGAGTTGTAGGTCGCGGGTTCAAACCCAGCCAGGCGCATTACTTTTCGTAATTTATTTCATCACCACTGCTCTCAAAACGGTGAAGGAAAACATCGTGAGGAAATCGGCATGTGACATTCGCCAATCCGCAGTGGATTACAGCCCATTTCCTCTCCTAGAGAGGGGAGGCCTGAGTCCCAACAGTGGGAACATTATATGGCCGACTATGCTATATATTATTCTCAGGGAAAATATATATTTATATAATTTATATAAAATATTTATTAATATTTTTTTCTTAGAGCTGAGATTAATATCTATCAAATAGATAGATTAAAAATTTATTTGTTGCAGCACAGATATCAGACTCATACGAAAGAGCACAAAAAGATCATTAAAAAAAAAATAGGTCTCTCCTTGGAGCAGTGAAAAAATCAAAATCAAAAGATACGGGTCGATTATGGTGCATATGTATTCTGATGCATGTGTACTCACATCCCAAGCGACGAGTCCCGAAAATTTTTCTGAATCGCAAAAAAGTTATTAATGTTATTAATTAACGGTTTTAGAAATTTGAAGTTTTATTTCGCCGAGCGTGAGTCAAACACGCACTTAACCGCCTTTTTATTTTACATACTTATATTTTACTCATAGTAATTTAATATCGGAAAATTTCCTCCTACTACAACTGTTAAATCAGTCATATCGAATGAACCAGCGAACCAAAGAGTGACAGATCTGGGATCATAGTTTCGGGTAGTGAACGGCCATACTGTACATTATTTATTTTGCCTGTCACTCAATCATGTGTTGTCATTGGGATAATGTACTGGGTGTTATGATCAATTACCATTACAGGTCCATCTTCTCTTCTGATGAACCGTTCCGAGATATCCAGTAATTCAGCACTAGATAAATTGATTAAACCTTTTAAGTAAATAAAGAAAGCAAAGTATTTATTAGAGACTCGCAAAGTACAAACTAATACATAATTAAAAAATGTAAAGGTCTACGCTAGAGCGACTTCGAACGAAGCCTCGAACGAGCGTGCTTCGAGCGTTTTGTTCGACTGCTCCCCTAGCCAAGTTACAACCGTTTCGTTTCGATTCTCTTTTTGTGGATCGCCTCGAGTCGGCCGCGCCGCCTATTTCTTTGTTCTGACCACGGGACTGAGCGTTGAGATGACGTCAGAACAAAAGAATCGGAGGCGTGGCCGACTCGAGGCGATCGACGAAAAATGAATCGAAACGAAACGATTGTAACTTGGCTAGGGGGGCTGTGCTCTGCCTATTGTCGGTATTTTTGACGAACACAAAGGGTTGCATCGCGCTCGCAGTACGCTCATAAACGTGTTAAGTGACGTACGTTTCGCTCGAGCATCATGGAAATGGGGACAGAAGATTTTTTTTGCAATAAATTGAATATATATAATATCGAAATAATCCAACAATATTTGACCCAAAATATGAGGATTACTAGCTAATCTATATAAAATAAGTTGAAATAAAAATACAATAATAACAACATTTGAGCAGTGGTTGCCGAGTGGTAACGGCCCCGACTTCGAGTTGTAGGTCGCGGGTTCAAACCCAGCCAGGCGCATTACTTTGTGTAATTTATTTCATCACCACTGCTCTCAAAACGGTGAAGGAAAACATCACGAGGAATCTGGCATGTCCTAGAGCCAAATAATCGAAGACATGTGACATTCACCAACCCGCAATGGGCCCGCGTGGTGGATTACGGCCCATCCCCTATCCTAGAGAGGAGGCCTGAGTCCCAGCAGAAGGAACATTAAAAGGCTGATTATTATGCTAACAACATTTAAAAGAAATATAAGACCTGTGCAGGGCAAAAAAGGCGCTTATGTCAGCATAATGATGCTTTTTATAGTTTATTCGCAAAGCGCACCCGGGGCCTTATAATGTCGTGTTAAAGTGTCCGTTATGCGAGCGAGAAAGAAGGATGGAGCTATACTGCCATAGCTCGTCTATATACCATCCTACATAGCAGATTAGGTCGCCAAGTGGATCGCGTTAAAAGGTCGTGGTAGGGCCTTGAAAAATTGTTTTCGAAATATTCAGTAATTATCACAAGAAAAAGTTATAAAACCTTTTCTACAGTTAACTCGCAAAACACACCTGAACTATAGTACCAGAAGAGTAATACGTGCACGTCTTAGCACACCCACGTACTACGCTCACGGTAGACTCATGTGGGAGCGAGCAGCATTGCAGCTGTCAGAGCAAATCCCTGAAGAAAAATCTTCTCTCTACATCGGAGGAATAAATTGAAGATGGGAGTCCAGATGTTGAGTTATGTTCATTGGGTTTTAGTAATAAAGCTTATAAATGTAGGCTTAGTTGTTTCAGCCTCATCAAGCAATATCTTTCCTAAATAGTATTGATCATTTATTTTTTATTAATATTCCATAACTATCACACAACGCCGTCTAGTCTCAAGCTAAGCAGAACTTGTGTTAGGAGTACTAGACAACTGATAAACATACTTATTTATTTCTAAATACATAAATTACACCCAGACACACAACAAATGATCGTGCTCATCACACAAACATTTGTCCAAGATGGGAATCGAACCCACGACTTCCGGCATAGCAGTCAGGCTCACTAACCATTAGACCAACAGGCCAGTCAATTTGAAATTTGCCATTTTATAATTATTTTGTACCACCTATGAAAAAATACGTAGGCCATTATTTTAAAGAGAACATCTTGCAGTACTAACTTCAATTGCTACATATGCACGTTTGAGTAATAAAATATCTTTTATCATTTATTTCTTAAAATGTTCTTATATTTGCTGCAGTTTTTGTTATGATTGGTTTATGAGCTTAGGAACTAAAATACGTCGAGATTTCGTATTAGGTCGTTGTAATTACAATAACTGCAAATAGTACATATATTTATAAATACAGAAAAAATATTTTTGACCTTTTTTTGAGGTGAGAAATTAGTTAATGGCTATAAATTAGTTGTTGCTTTAGGGTGGACCGATACAGCGTGTTAAACTTTTGTTGAGTTAAACCCATAGGTGGGTTTAACTCAATATGGTCCTTCAGCTGCCTTTTGCGTTCTAGGACCACGATATCCCTTTCTAAAATTCCCTGGGGCCCCAGCGGGTATCGGTCCCGCTGGGCCCCTACGGTTTTGCTGACATCTCTCTATGGCACTAGGCGCTGTCGACGACTCGGCCCGGTGTTCGGCGGACGACCAGACGGCGAGTTACATTGCTTGTCATCCGTAAGCCCGCGCCTACGTTGGCTAGAGATCACCTTGCGACCCTTAACGATTTGCAGTTAGTTTTTAGGGTTCCGTACCTTAAAAGAAAAAAACAGAACCCTTATAGGATCACTTTGTTGTCCGTCTGTCTGTCTGTCAAGACTCTTTATCTCGGGAAGGCGTGGAGGTATCGAGTTGAAATTAAAACCATATACGGTCTGTATCAGGTCTGAGGTCCCTTGAAGCTGTAAAAAATTAAACTTCTGAGTTAACGAAAAAAAAGACACGGCTGTTTATGTCGCAAAAAACGTATATTTCGACACTCTCAAGGAAATCAAAATTCATAGGGTACTTCCCGTTGACCTAGAATCCTGAAATTTGGCATGAAGCAAGGTATCATAGCACAAGTATAGGAAAATATCTGAAAACTGTAATATTGTAGTAACATCACAAAAAAAAAATCTTTTTTGGTGATTCGGAAAAATCTTCGTGACTCAATTCGGGAATTGAACTATTTACATAAGTAAGTTTGTACGGAACCCTCAGTGCACGAGTCCGACTCGAACTTGCCCAGTTTTTTTTTTAGATATATATAACGAACGCCGCGTTCACATTATAAAACTAGATATATTCGCTGCTGTCTTTGATTGCCTAGTTCAAAATGTATGAAAAAAAAACTACTATCCTGCTGGGGCAGTTGGTTACGGTACTGACTAGCATTAGCATTAGCATTATCAGCCTTTTAATGTTTCCACTGCTGGGACTCAGGCCTCCTCTCTCTAGGAGAGGGAATGGGCCGTAATCCACCACCGGGCCCAGTGCGTCTTGGTGAATGTCACATGTCTTCGAATTTTTGGTTCTAGGACATGCCGGTTTCCTCACGATGTTTTCCTTCACCGTTTTGAGAGCAGTGGTGATGAAATAAATTACATAAAGTAATGCGCCTGGCTGGGTTTGAACCCGCGACCTAAAACTCGTAAGTCGGGGCCGTTACCACTCGGCCACCACTGCTCTGGTAGTGACTAGATGAAACTAAAATTCGATGTAAACGAGGCCAGCAGTTTGCATGACAAATTTAGTGCTAACAACAAAGGTCGATGAACTAGAAGGCACCAATTAATCTGGAATTCTGAATGAGGAAACCACAAATCAGAGTGTTGTGATGTAACCTGGAAGCTTGTCAAAGCAATAGACGTTGATAGATCGGCTTGATTGACTGATACTCAAACATTATGGTGAATGGAATACAGAATGTTTACAGTATAGTCAGAGAGTGTAGTCACAGTATAGATATGGAACAGTACGGAAACTACGTACAAATGTTCGAAACGACACACTCACACAAACATACGTATAGACGAGACTCCTAAGCGTTTCTCGCGGTGCCGTCAGTAGCAAGAAATGCTTAGGAGTCTCGTCGATGCGTATGTTTGTGTGGGTGTGCCGTTTCGAACATTTGTGCGTAGTTTCCGTACTGTTCCATATCTATACTGTGACTGTGGTGTAGTGTACCATTAACGTTGCGTAGTAAACAGTTTTGAAAGGAAATGTCCGATTTTTACATTTAGTATGTACTTAGCTTCATTGATTTGTTTATTTTATTGATACTATATGCACTAAGAAATGCTGTATAAAGGCGCACTTAATGCCTTGTGAATTTTCTACTAGTCGACCTTAGGGAGGTGCAGAAATAGAATATGGTAGGTGCAAAGAAATAAACTCACGAAAAAAAAAACTTACTGCGCGCCTAATCAAATGCCAGACGCGGCAGATCAAGATGAAGATGAACGCAGAAGCTTGACTCTTATCGTAAGAACTTGCCCGAAATGGCGAAAGAAAACAAGGAGAAGGCCTGTATTTCAGCAAGATGATGATGAAGGCAAGAAATTAATCTATTCTGCACGTAACAAAAACATTGATCATTAATCTACTAAACATGTTGCAATAGCATATTGTAACATGTTCAATTGTTTACCGTTAATGGCAACTATCATTAGGAAGCATAAATTATAAGCTGTGCTTGGACCGGGGGGTCCTTAGAGTTTGTCTCTAATTAGGGTTGATAGTGAGTTCATGTGTTGTATGTATGCCACGTGAGTCACTGTGGTCTATTTCAGGAAGGGTGTTCAATTTGAAGATTTAAGGTAACACTGAAAAAACTTTCACTCAATACTATATTACGACACAGATAATATATGTTTACAATGTTTCCCGAAGTATGGACTGAACTCTACGACGGAGGACGGACAACTGTAAGCTGACAACTACTAAATGTCTTACGTATGATTTTGCTTTCGTGACTGACTTCGTAACGCATCGTGCCGCTACAGTGGTACCCTTTTTTTTATAATGACAGTTTAAAAAAAAATATAAATCTTGATACTTGCTACAAGTCCTATCAAATATTTTAGTCAGGGTTTATTGCTTTTCCCAATCTTCTTACCCCAATAAAAGCCTAAGTCCTGAGTAATCTTTTTCTTTGGCAGATAAACCGTTGCTTAATTTTGCGATCCTGGTGACCAACAAACGTCTTCTTTTCCAAGAAATTTCTCGCAAACTGATCGACACTGCGTGTCTAGAGGGCTGGTTCGTTCTTTTCCTAAAGAATAAGCATTGTCATGCAACTTGGTTAAGCTGCCAGTCTTCTGGGCACGGTTCCGGGTGACAGCGATGTGGAGGAGTACTTCAACGCTTGAACGTATTTTGCTTTTGTATATTGTGCATATTTAAGTTTAGTATAAATAGTCAGGAACAGTTGTAGCCAGGTGGTAACGACCGCGACTTACGATTTGTAGGTCGCGGGTTCAAACCCAGCCAGGCGCTTTACTTTGTGTAATTTATTTCATCACCAGTGAGAGCACTGGTGATGAAAACATCGTGAGGAAACCGGCATGTCCTAGAACCAAAAATTCGAAGACATGTGACATTCACCAACCCGTACTGGGCCCGCGTTGATTCCTTGCCTCGAGAGGAGGCCTGAGTCCCAACAGTGGGAACATTAAAAGGCTGATGATGACGATACAGACATACACTCACAAAATATCACTTTTAAAATATTAGTGTGATAAGAGTCGATTGAAGCTGTTTTAATCGCCAAATCGCATTTGTTCACAAATTAATTGTATTTAAATCTGAACCATAAATTAACAACAATATTTAATTAGTCTGAATGAACAACTTAAACCAAACAAATAACTCGAAATTCTAACATTACACTAGGGAATTTCCGCCGTAAATTAGTAACCCTTAATAATAATGTTGAACGAATGTTTTTCTAATTGTAACATATAGTTAACACTATATATAATAATTTTTATAGCTATTTTATGTCGGCAGGCTATATATATGAAAATATCGTGCGTAATCTGAATGGATCGTTTCCTTTAGTGGAATTTTTGTGGGTTATTTTTGGAGCGTGTAAATGATTTAGTTAGGGAATTTAAGGGACTTGATTCTGGCAGGGACCGCTTTTTTAACGTAGGAAACTTCGTGAGTAGTGGAGGCCAAGTGGTGATGGCTTCGATTAACGAGTTGCATGTCGTGGGTTCAGATCCAGACAGCACCTTACTTCGTTTTATTTTAAAACGGTGAAGGAAAACATCGCGAGGAAACAAGCATGTCTTAGAACTAGGTGTTCGAGACGTATACGTTTTTTGCTACATAATTGACCCTATAATTTTTTTTCGTTAACTTAGAAGTTTGATTTTTTCACAGCTTTAAGGGACAGCACACCTGAATATATGGTTTTAATTTCAATTCGATACCTCCACGCATTCAAAAAACGCAAAGGTCTTGAAGGACAGACAGACGGAATACAATGTGACTGATCCTATAAGGGTTCCGTTTTTTTCCTTTTGTGGTACTACGGACCCAAAAAAAGCCAAGGTGACTTTTTCAAACTATCCCGTAGGTGGACCTTATGTTGCTCTAAAAACGCTTTTTTGACGAGCGTTTGTCATCACAAAATGCTCCCGTATGTTACTAATACGGATTATAACGAGCACCGACGTAGAGCATTAACAAACATACTGTATTCGCGCAAAATTTATACACCCTGTATCAAAGGGGTGGAAAACTTGGAATATTGAGTTTTATATATTGAGATGTAGGGGTGTTAACGTATGTTAAGAGTTTTGTTGAACATGTTTGTACTAAGTAGGTATTTGAATTGCATTTAAGATGTTCTTCGCATCTGATATTTTTATTCTTGATAGGCTCGCGTTTGACCACTGTCTCACCTGATGGTTAGCGATGATGTGGTCGACGATGGAGCACGCTCACCTAGAAGTAACATATCTACACTTGACTTATAGACCTCGAGGTTGTAGCTATCAGGAAACACAGACAGGCAGAGCATTCGACTCCTTAGCTATACGTACAACAAATGTGTTCCCAATCGTTTTGTGCGTATGGGTGGAAAGTCCATAATGTACTGGTAGCGCAACACCGTACGTCTATTGGTCCGATGATGGAACGAGAACGAAAATGTTTACCTCTATGAAATATATTCTGTTCGATATAGTCCCCCTCTTCTTACAGTCAGTCATCGACTAAACGTATAAATAAAGCAATTTTAATTGTTGCGACAGTTCTGCTGTGATCCTATTAGGAGTTCTGTTCCATATCTTCGAAGTTCATGATCAGATCATAACAATATTTCTATGGGACCAACTTGGAAGCATAAACTTAAAATGAAAAAATTAAAATAAATATCGGTCCACAATTGACTGAGAAATCGGTGAACATACATTTAAAAAAAAAAACACATTCAGCCGAACATAGAACCTCCTCTTTTTGAAGTCAGTTAAACACTATTCACTGCCGATCTAAAACAAAAAAGACACATCAAAACTCAATCAGTAAAACCTCACAGTAATTTTCCCAGAAAACTCTAAGCATCACTATTATTTCTCCTATATTGTGGGGTGACCAGCGATTACTGCCAGTAATTATACCACCAATATAATCGCTTCGTACGACCGACCACCGCTATGAAATATTTTCACTTAGCTGCCGTGTCCTAACTTAGCTACTA
Organism: Mythimna pallens; assembly: GCA_961205895.1. Classification (NCBI taxonomy): domain Eukaryota; kingdom Metazoa; phylum Arthropoda; class Insecta; order Lepidoptera; family Noctuidae; genus Mythimna; species Mythimna pallens. Next base: position 5,327,720 of record OY540830.1, read on the forward strand.
GGGGGAAAAAGTATTCAGATTTTTTTTTTTGAGGTCAGAAATCATCCAATGACTTCTCTCGCTCTAGTGTGGAGTGAAAGGGCGTGTCAGACTTTTACTGACTAAAACCTATCAGTATCTTTCAGTTACCTTTTTTTTTTTTCGGGTGGGAAAATCATGTAATGACATCACACCGGTCTTGGGCGGAACGAGAGATAGTGTCAGACTTTTACTGATTAAAAACCCACTTCCGTTCCTTCTTTGGCCTTGTCCCAGGGCCCCGAGGATCTCTTTCGCATCACCCAAGGCCTCAGTAGGCTTTGACCCTGCTGGGCCCCTACGGTTGCTGAAATCTCGTGGGCGCTCGTGAAACACTACACGCATTCGACGACTTGGGCTCGGTCTGGACGGTTACCGGACGATCGAACGGCGAGCTACCCATTGTTCGCCGTCCCTTTGTGTTCTAGGGCCAAGATCACTCATTCAAACGTTCACGCAGCTCTAGCCGGCATTGGCCCTAACTGGCTTCTTCAGGTTTGCTGACACCTCTTTAAGATGCGCGTGGGACACCTCACGCCATCGACTGGAAACTGGTCCGTACAGGACGGGCGGACGACGAGCTAATCATTGCTCGTTTTCCGCAAGCCCTCGCCTACGGTGGTTGGAAATCGCCCTGTTTCCCAACGTCCGGGGCATATCCTTCGATGGCGTCTGGGGCGTGAGGATGTCTGATCAAACGCATGGAACGAATAACACTACTTGTTTTCTCAAACCGGAATTATGGTGATTTTCAAGCCGTCATGGTAGATAGGCCCTAAGATCTAATATATTATCTATTCATTCACTAACTCAGTGAGTAGGTAATTTATAAAATAATATATTACTTTTAGCCACACCATTCATATAAGTAATCTTTTTTCTTTTGAATAGAAACACTGCAGATGTAAAAACCACATTAAATCCCATTTCTTTCTTCAAAAGTTAAACCTACATTTTTATTTACAAACACAAGAACCAACGAAACGGAAACCAAATTCTATTCTACAGCTCAAAAAAAAAATCTCCGCGAAAAATCTCTTGAACAAAAATCACAAAAGTTGTGCAACCTTCTTGTAAAACAGACACTCAAGCTGAGATAACGCTTTATGCAGAGAAACACTTAAAAAATAATAATAGCTTGCAAAGTTTCTACTTTGCTTCTTCACTTAGGGTTCACACCGAACGCGACGAAACGCGTACTTAGAAAAAAAAATAGCGACACACTTAAAAAAAACTGGGGAAATGCGAGTCGGATTCGCACACTGAGGGTTCCATACAAACTTATGTAAATATAATCGTTCAATTCCCGAATCGAGTCTCGAATAGAAAAGTTTTTTTTTTGTGACGTAACTACAAATTTTCAGTTTTCAGATTTATTCCTATACTTGTGCTATAAGACCTTGCTTCATGCGAAATTTCAGGGTTCTAGGTCAACGGGAAGTATCCTATGAACGGTGGCGTAGAGGGGCATGACGGCATAAGATAGCGTCATACCGTTTGCCGTCACGGCGCACGTATTGGTTGTAACACGTCAAAAGTTGTTTCCAATCAAAATGGGTAAACAATCAATCTTCTTCTTTTCGTGTCATTCAACTCAAATTTCATTTTGTCTGATTAGTAACCTGTACAGCTCTATTAAAGGCCTTTTATAAATCCAGTTAAAGAATTAACGAATTGCTAATAACTCAGTGGAATTTAAAATCTGGATTCTTTCATTGAAATGTGAACCGTTTTTGTATAATACATAAAGGACAATATTGTCTCGCTGTATTATACCTTGCGTGCAGTATCGCGACTCGGTGTGTGCTGACCCTTACATCGCTATTATACTCAAGTGGCACTTGAGTTAATATACGATTACAACTTAACATCGGCAATCTTGGAAGACGATACTAATTAGTTTTAGAGTTGCCCTCCAGGAACAGTTTTTGGTTTCTCTGGAGTGTAGGATTCTGCTTGCCAAGTTTTTCCTGTGATGGAAATTTTTGTTTCCTTTTGATGGGGACTTTTAAGACGAGTTATTTTGTGTAATTTGTTTATTAAAACTTTGTGCACTAATAGTGTAATAAATGTATGTGTGTGTATGTGATGTAATAAATACTAACAACAGTAGAACAGTAAAAATTTACAGTTTTCAGATTTTAGTGCTATGAGACCTTGCTTCGTGCCAAATTTCAGAATTCTAGGTCATCGGGAAGTACCCTATGAATTTTGATTTCCTTGCGAGTATCGAAATACACGTTTTTTGCGACATAAACGGCCGTATCTATTTTTTTTGTTAACTCAAAAGTTTGATTTTTTCTCAGCTTCGAGGGACTACAAACGTAAATATATGGTTTTAATTTCAACTCGTTACCCCCACGCGTTCCCGAGATAATGGGTCTTGATAGACAGACAGAGAGACGAACAACAAAGTTATCCTATATGAGTACCGTTTTTTCCTTTAGAGGTACGGAACCCTAAAAATGAACTATACTATGGATGCGTGCAAAAAAAGTAAATTATACTTGAAAGAATTTCATCCGTCTTTTTTAAATCGAAACGAAGTTAAAACATTAAGCAAAATAAATTAAATTATAGAACTATGTTGTTCTTACTAAAAATTCCTCGTATTACTGCATAAATCGATTTTGTTACTATTTCTTAACAAAGCTCTGTTTCTTTTCAAGCATTTGTTTCTTCAACCTTTCCTTTCTAAATACTTTCAGAACGCAGCATTACACATTACGATTTTTCATAACAAGGCGCAGCTAGAGTACAGTTTCAGTCGTTAGCCACCATTAGCACCGCAAGCCCGGCCACTTGCAGAACCTACCGAGTGACTCGGCATGGTGCAGCACGATAAAAGGATAAACTACTCTACTTTTAATTCTCTCGAAGCCCTACCGCGCGCTCTAAACAAAACTGTTAAAAGAGGGATGGAACTTTATAGGGTGACTGGTAATTAGTGACCGATACTTAAACACGTGATTGTACTCATGATTACAAACAACTTTCCCAAAGAAACTTCTTTTTTATACTAATTAGTTCAATCAAAATAACAAAACAGCTGTTTGAAAGTTTGAATTTCGCGCGCGCCTTCACCGGATCAGCTGTTAGCGGTGCGGCACCCGCGCCCGCATTATCGATGACGTAAGCAATGTACCTACATGTTTCGGTAAAATAATATCCAAAGACTAGTATTTTGGTACTTTACGCGAGCGCGCTACGCTACAATACATTAGTATAAAAAAAAGTTTCTTTGGGAAAGTTGTTTGTAATCATGAGTACAATCACGTGTTTAAGTATCGGTCACTAATTACCAGACACCCTATATATCCTATGTAGCCCCATCCCGCTTTTTCACTGGCACGCTTGCCATTTTAGCAATTCCCTGAGATCCTACCACGAGCTTTTAACGGGAACCATTTGACGACCTAAATTGAACTGAGGAATAACTGAGGGATGAAGCTATGTTTCGGTGGGTAAATCACTTTATGACATCCCCCGTTGTTGGGCGGAGCGGGAGATAGTTTCAGACTTTTACTGACTAAAAACCCACTCCTGTTCCTTCGTTGACTTTCGTACTAGGGCTGAGTCTTCCTTTCAGAATCAGACCCTTGGGCCCCAGTAGGCTTCGACGCTACTGCGCCCCTACAGTTGCTGACATCTCCTTGAGGCGCGCATGGAACAGTACGCGCCGTCGACGACTTGGGTATGTAGGGTGTATAGCTCCATCCATCTTTCTAGCTCGCCTGACATTTTAACACATCATGGTAAGGCCCCTGGTCAGCATACGCGGGTTTTGTGTTATACTGGAATACGCTTGCATAACTTAGCACTGGAAAAATTGATAATGAAAAAGTCGGAGCGAAAATATATGTGTTTGTGGACCATAACGGGTCATTACGGATTATTATTTACTAGCTGCAGCCGCATATTTACCTACATTCTTTCTATACATGGCCAGAACGCAAGGGTATGAAACTAGTCGTGTATAGATTGGAAATCACTTTTTAATCAAGTTCTTTCAATGTACACAAGAGTAGTACGCAAATTCTCGCGTATTCTTCGTAGTGACCTTTTTTTTCTGTGGGAAAATCATCTGATGACATAGAGATAGTGTCAGACTTTTACTGACTAAAAACCCACTCTAGGCTTCGACCCTGATGGGCCCCTACAGTTGCTGTGTGCTCCACCGTGTCCTCCGGGCGGTTTACGCAATGGTGACACCCGGGCGTTTCTTCCGCACGGATCCGGTGCAGGAACCTTCCGAACTTACCATGTCCGGTGAGGACCTGCTTCATGTGGAAAGTATGGATGCCGTGTTGCCTTTTCAGCCACTCCTCAAAGAGGGGAGACTTATCGTAGTGACCTAACTACCTAACCTTATTCCATAATATGAAGTGCCAGTACGAATGTGGATTAATCATGCGTAGATCGCGCCTGCATTAGGTCAGGTTTTTTCATTGGCTCCGTTGATAGTAGAAAAGTATCTCAAGACAATATAGTCCACAGATATACAGTTTCATTAGATCCTATGTGCTACTCCAAGACATGGTCTACTGCGTGCCAAATGTTTCTGGGGCGGATATCTCTATCATTTACCTACTTTTTCTTTTTTGACTGGTTGGTCTAGTGGTTAGTGGCCCTGACTGCTATGCCGGAGGTTGTGGGTTCGATTCCCACCCAAGACAAATGTTTGTGTGATAAGCTCGATCATTTGTTCTGCGTCTGGGTGTATTTAATCTATAATATGTATGTAGAAATATATAAGTATGTTTATCAGTTATCTAGTACTCATAACACAAGTTCTACTTAGTTCGGGACTAGATGGCGTTGTGTGATAGTTGTGAAATTTTTATATTATTATTATTTATATTACAAATTGACCCATTTTTGCACATAAAAAGCGTTTTCGAAGATATTTTCTCCGTTTATTTTGTCTTAACAACAATGTTCAGACAATTACACCCGATAAGTGACTATAAAAGAATCGATAACTATTACGTGGGACTAAATACCGTCATTTAGCTAATGTAATACAATACCATTATTTCAAGTATCTTGTACACTTTCCAGGACAATTCCAGGGTGATTTTCTGCACACAAACTGATTATTTAAACATTTAAATTAGAAAAGGCGACTCAATTCCCTCTTTCAGTTTTATTAGTATGTGCAAGCGAAAGGGCAATAACAATAAGAATAACGCCACAATTTCTAATCCTATTCTCATAGTAGAAATCAGAGATTTTACAGATTTCAATCAGAGATTTACAAAGTTCGGAATGTCTGATTGATTTTGTACCACCGATTCTGATTTCGGTTCCGATGAATTTTGATCGGAATTTATATCGGAGGTACAAACAAGTTCATAATAGGGTATTATACTCATTCTTGAAAAATGTCTCAATTAGATTCTATAGTGCTTATAAAACAACAAAAAAAAACACAAAATTTTTATTCAGTCGCTAAGTACCTACCCTAAAAATGCATTTAAAATTTACATTTTCAAATTTCGCGCGTAATTTGAAGAAAATGCAGAACGCAGTAGACGCCATATTTACTCTGTGGTCATGACGTCAATAGGCTGTGTAAGCAAATGCGCTGATAATCACTCAGTATGGCCGATCAGTTAGTTGACAGTTGCCAACAGTTGCTTTAGTTTACAAAGTTGAATGACGTATTAACATGGTGGCTACTATTTTATGGTGATAAAGAACAGATAAAAAAAAACTTGAAATCTTGAATTGAATTTTTACATTTTTTTTTTTGTTTTATGAACCAAAACTTACCGACTGCTTTTTGCCTGAGCTACCTTAATATTATATTTTTAGATTTTTTCTCACAGGTATAGAGTAAAATACATTGTGGCGTTGGCAACTTCCCTTCCCCCGTTGCTACTATCGATTACTCTTTCACTTGTTATTTTGTGTTTGGTAAGGGCTCCTGAGAGAAGAATCTCTTTATGATACGCGCCGTGTCTTGGAGTACCTACTGCGTACTCAGATTTTGGTCGAAATTCTTCAGAATTAAGCCATTGGCTATCACCATTAAACCCAAGACGTTCAGCAAAGACTAACGAGGTAATTCAAAAGCAATATTGGTACCTACGTAATGAAATATGGAAGATTTTTTTATTTTTGATGAGCTCGCTCTTCACCACTGTCTCACCTGATGAAAAGCGACGATGTGGTCTATGATGGAGCACGGTTACCTCATCATTATCATCATTCCAGCCGAAAGACGTCCATTGTTGGACATAGGCCTCCCCAAGTGTCGCCACAATGAACGGTCCTGTGCGTCTCGCATCCATCGGATTCCCGCGACCCTCACCAGGTCATCGATCCATCTTGTGGGAGGCCTTCCAAAGTTGCGTCTTCGAGTACGTGGTCGCCATTCCAGAACCTTCCGGCCCCAACGACCATCAACATAGCCCGAAGAATCGCCAAACTTAAGTGGCAGTGGGCAGGGCACATTGCTCGCAGAATAGACGGCTTGCTTGCAAAGTTTAAATAAACAAATTACATAATAAACCAGTAACGTAAACATTTACGTTAACCTTACCTAACCTAACCTTGGTTCTGCTGCGGATATCTTAAATCCTGATTCGATCACGCAAGGAATCTCCGAGCATAGCCCTTTCCATGGCCCTTGCACGGTTAACTAGAAGTAACCTATTCACTCTTTACTTAAAGACTCTCAGCTTATAGTTATCCCAGGTTGCAGGAATTCCAATCCTTAGCTATACGCACAATGATGGTATTACAATATGAACGTTGATGGGGCGAGTCCATTAGCGAACGATTGCACCTACTCCCTATATCGAATGTTTAAGTATCGGACCACTTCGCCGAATGGTAGTCGCCGAGACTTTGATAATGTCTCCCCATATTCTTCACTAGTTTCTGCCAGCGAATTCGCTCGTGCGTCAAATCATCGAAAATTAGAAGAGAAGAGAACGTACTCCTGAGGTAAGAAGTATGGTACAGGGTATGTCTACCCGTGTGCCAAAGGAGAAAGGTTATTTATTTATTATTAATATATTATAACTATAATATTGTTAATACATAAATATGTTTATCAGTTGCCTAATACTCATAGCACACGCTCTGCTTAGTTTGGGAATAGATGGTATTGTGTTAAAGTTGTGGAATATTATATTACTTATTATATGTATTCGGTGGTATGTACATGATAAATAATATAGTAAGTTAAAGCAATTATTGTCCAAACAGAAAGTGTTTCGCCTTTTTACAAGCATGTTTGTTTGTCTGTAATCAAATCTTGCAAATAAAATTTGATCCACTTCCCAGTTACCGATTGAGCTGAAATTTTGCATGTATGTGTAAATCAGATGACAATGCGAAATTATTATGACGTGAAGCTGATCTGATGATGGAACCGGAAGGTGGCCATAGGAACTCTAAACCCTATCGTGTTTTAGCTTTTGGAATGGTATTGATGAGTATTAATTATATAGGTATATACCACGCTTTAAAAGCTTGCTATGAAAAAATAATTTTCATTGAAAACTTTTTCCTTTTTGTTTCTGGTAAAACGACAAAAAAAGGCATTTTGTTTTAGTGTGTGATGGGCAAAAAATGCCTCTTATCAACCCTCCTCCTTTAATTAAAAGTTGATTGAGCGTGAAAGTGTAACTAAACATATACACACACATACAGTTTCACCTTCATAATATTGAATCATTAATTTTCTCGGGTCAATGGTGATGCGAATGCGTTGGCATTACATTGTTGATGAATGTTTTGGTGGGAGAAACGCTACTGGAGCAAAGATCGTAGGTGGTGTTTCTAGTATAATATGTTTTTTTTTTAAACAGATAGGCTAATGTTTGACCACTATCTCACTTGTTGGCAAGCAATTATTACTTCGATAAGATAGAAAAAAAAAAACACTTTTGACTTAAAGACTCCAATGTTACAGCACTTGTATCTGGCAGGGAATTTAACTCTTAATCTGTACGCAAAATAAATAAGCACCCTTATTTGTACGTATTTACCACCGGTATCTACTAGCTTCTGCTACTGGCTTCGCCCACGTGAAAGTATGATTTTCCACACAAACTTTGGACTCCTGGTTCATACCACGAACAATGGGTAGCTCGCCGTCCGATCGTCCGGTAACCGTCCAGACCGAGCCCAGGTCGTCGACGGCGCATATTGTTCTACGCGCGCCTCAGGGAGATTTCAGCAAATCGTAGGGGCCCATCAGGGTCGAAGCCTACTGGGGCCACGGGTAAAACGAAACCCGGGGCCCTGGGACGAAGGCAACGGAGGAACAGGAGTGGGTTTTTAGTCAGTAAAAGTCTGACACTATGTCTCGCTCCGCCCAAGAGCGGGATTTGTCATTAGATGATTTTCCCACCTGTAAAAAAAAAAACACTCCTACTAGTCCAAGTAGTTTTGGCTATGCGTTAAAATGCAGCCTGTTTCTCCTTTTATACATATTATAAATACCTAAAAGATAGATAGATACCTAGAAATTTGTATGGTTTTGGAGTTACGATCTTTATAAAGTAATCATACCTCATCAAAAAAAACCTCTTCGTTCATGAATTTCCGATGTTCATGCGTGCGAAGTAGCATTTACAAAAGCCGCTAAAAATTAATTAAAGATAGAATTTATTGTACCGAGAAAAAGACCCCGGAAATAATTAGTTTAAGTCCTCCAATTGAACATGGGCCTCTTAATTAACGCTAATGAGCGATTCTTCCTCTACCTAATTGAAGTAATCGCTTTTGATAGCATCACGCCTGACCCATGTAATAGAATCCTCTATTGCATGGGTCAGGCTCTTGACTTAAACGCGGCATTTATTTATTATATTTATTACTGGGCAGAGAAATTCCACGAAACTGAATAATCCAGCAATTTTGTCATGGTCATTTAAATATCTCACTGATGGTTTTTTTTTTTTCGGTGGGAAAATCATCTTATTACATCCCCCGCTCTGGGCGGAGCGGGAGATAGTGTCAGACTTTTACTGACTAAAAACCCACTCCTGTTCCTTCGTTGGCTTTCGTACCAGGGCCAAGCCTTCCTTTCAGAATTAGACCCTTAGCCCCAGTAGGCTTCGACCCTGATGGGCTCCTAGAGTTGCTGACATCTCCTTGAGGCGCGCGTGAAACAGTACGGGCCGTTGACGACTTGGGCTCGGTCCGGACGGTTACTGGACGGTCGGACGGCGAACTACTCATTGCTCACCGTCCAATGCAAGCCCACGCCTACGGTGGCCGGTAATCGGGATCAGAATCCCGGCGGCGGTTGGGGCGTGAGGATCATTGCCTCACGCGATCGGCCGCCTCCTTTGCTAGCATTTCTGCTTCGCAGAAGGAGGCGACCGCTTGCCACTCCTCCTCGCTCTGGACCATGGCCTGTAACAAGGCCCAGCGCAAGAGATCACCGCCCCCACGAGGACACGATCTCACTGATGGTGGCAGGTGTTTTGGATCATTCAATTCCTTTAAAATGGTTGACCTGAGTGGTACTGATATACGCGTCATGTTCGTGAACGGACACTGTCAGTTGAGACTGGTCATCTCTTACCTGCTGTTTGTGTGTGGGTTATTTTAATTTCTTTACACTGAATTGTTTTTTATTTACTTTATTTATTGTACTCAGATAACAGAAGTAACAAGATATATCTAGCCGAGATACTTGTAATTGTAATATATAACATGACATATAAGGGTGTCCATGGATTTTCTCCACACAGATCTACGCGTTTGAATGTTAAATTAGTATCATTTTTCTGGTTGAATTGATCATTCAAAGTACATATATATGGTTTATCTACACTAATATTGTAAAGAGGTTTTTTTTTCGGGTGGGAAAATCATCTAATGATATCTCTCGCCCTTGGGCGGAGCGGGAGATAGTGTCAGACTGAGTGGCATACCTAGGCTAAATTTAATATACATCGGCGAATCTTCTAAGCTCGCTTCTCAATCGACTCCAGTGCGTCAAGTTGATATTTGGCAGACCTATCCCAAAGATGATATCGGTAATCCGTACACGATCGAACGATTTTGAGGGATATGAGGAAACTAAACCAACAAACTGTATCCACTAGTCACTAAGTATCCCCTTTTTAAATTGATGATCGACAATTTTGATCCATACCATGAATTCTGAGTTTGCTAGGATTACAAATACACACATTCACAAATGACTAAAGGGACATGAAACTTCTACATACCCTTTAAAAATACTTTTTCAATATAAAACTCCCCTCCGCGTGTGATAAACATGGCGACACATGCACCTACCTATACGCGGAGAGCACATAGCGACATTATTAATTTCTGTTATGGCGTCGTTTCACCATGAGTCGACGTGTGCATTAGGATGAGCACACACGTAGCGTTTTTTTTTTGTGTTAGGTTTTGATCCGTATTAATGATGATCTGTTTTTTGTAACCAAGAACATAATTTATTTTGTATTCGATTATTCATTGCAATCGACTAATTGTGCTGGCAACACCGAAACGTATTTGTATTATCTACACTTATATTATAAAGAGGTAAAGTTTATTTTTTGTTTGTAATCACTGAAAGTACTGGTCCGATTGCAAAATTTTTTTTCACCTATAGAAAGCTGCTTTATTCGTGAGTGACATAAGCGATATTTTATGCACGCAGACGAAGCCGCGGGCAAAAGCTAGTCTGTAGTAAAGTTGTTCAATTGGCGATCGTCAGAAACACAATTTATCTCTTGCATTATTGTAGTGACAAGAAATATTTAACCGAGATATTTGTTATAGGTACATAACATGATTTATACATTCTTTTCCACACTTTGGAGTGTGCAATTAGCATCATTTCTCTGACTGATTGTCTTCTTGACAATTCAGAAGTGTGTGTGAATGGTTTATTTGAAATAAAAGCTTTGATTGACTGGTTGAATAATAAATATATTTTATACTAAAATGAGCGGTTTTATTACATAAGCCAGTAGTAAAAAATAATAATAATGGTCTTTAGTTTTAGTTGTAGATTTTTGGTGAAGGACGCGGTAATAGGCTGGTTGTAGAGACGCATACGACCGGTCGAAGTGGCGATGCTTGACGAAGGCTGATGTCTATTAGAAGTCGTCTTTCGTTTGACATGATGATTGTGACGATGGCTGATTTTTGAGATTTTTGGGATGTGTAAGCAATGGATAGCTCGAAGTCCGGCCGTCCGATAACAGTCCGAACAGAATCCAAGTCATCGATGGCGCGTAGTGTTGCACGTACGACTTAAAGAGATGTCAGTAAAACCGTAGGAGCTCAGCAGAGCCGCTACTCGTTAGAGTCTTGGGTTTCTGAAAAGGAAACACGCAGCTCTAGAACGCAACTGAAGGACACAGGTGTGGTTTTAGTCAGTAAAAGTTTGACACGCCCTCCTTCTTCACCCGAGAACACGAGAAGAAATTGGATGATTTCCTACCCCAAAAAAAATCCCAAATATGTTTGAGTTGGCTTCTAGTCTAACTAGAAGCAGCTGTGCGCGAGTATTTTACATGAACTGGCAGAATTAACTAAAATTTCTAAAACCGGAAGGCTTACCGGATAAAACCGCCACGTTTGCGCCCAATCTTAAACCATGTCGCGCATGACACTTAATTAAATTACACTCACTGAGCTCGCGAGTTATAAATCATTGGGGTTTCGTCCTAGAGGAAGAAATCACTATAAAATGTATCTAGTTATAATTTGTGTTAAAATTAATTATTATTAAGAGTGACCTTCCCCACTCGTCTGTCGTCAACGTGAGAATGGTTTAAAAGCTTCTTGTTACATGCAAAGCAATTTTTGATGAAGAGGAAACACGAAAAAAGTTAGATCACGCCGAAAACTCTGTTGGAATTCAGTAGTTCCGCCATATAGTCGAATATTTCACAAAACTTGTTCAAGGAAGTAAGTGTTTTTTTATTAATCTTAAAAGTTTTTTGGAAAAAATATTCTTCATTCAGTATTTCGATTACCTAAATGTGCAAGGTTTCTAGATATATTTTTATAGGATTTTTCAAGAACACTTACTCGAAAACCCGCTCTTATCCCACCGCTTTTAGGCACGCAATAGACTGTTGTCCGCACTAGTGCAGAAAAGTGCGCATGCTCTCCCTCGACACAATTTTATTACATGTACGTATCAGGCTGGGCGCGCGTCGACTCCCACGAGTCGCCGGTCAACACCTATTTATTCATTTCTTCGTAAATGTATTAAGTCGTTTGATACACGTGCAAATTTATCACTGCAGCCCTCGGCTCCATAACACACTCGCCTATGGCTCGTGCGAATTCCATCTCGGTCGCGATAACAAACTTTCTGCACTTATATCAAAATGTATTACTACTTTAGCATAGCATAGTCGGCTTTATAATGTTCCCACTGTTGGGACTCAGGCCTCCTCTCTAGGAGAGGGAATGGGCCGTAATCCACCACGCGGGCCCAGTGCGGGTTGGTGGATGTCACATGTCTTCGAATTTTTGGTTCTACGACATGCCGGTTTCCTCACGATGTTTTCCTTCACCGTTTTGAGAGCAGTGGTGATGAAATAAATTACACAAAGTAATGCGCCTGGCTGGGTTTGGACCCGCGACCTACAACTCCGTAAGTCGGGGCCATTGCCACTCGGCCACCACTGCTCTTATTTTTTTATAATCACTATGCAATAACGTGGCCCCCTGGGATATTTTTCTACTATCACTCAGGTCAAATAAAATGTTTTTCTTTCTTTCTAGATAGGTGTTTCAGACATCAGCTCCCCTAGCCAAGTTACAACCGTTTCGTTTCGATTACTACTTTATATCTTTAGAAAGAAATACAAATAGTATAGTTACCTATTGTTTGACAAAACCCAATCAAGTTTAACAATTCACATAAAACTCAACTTGTTTTCATAAAAATCGTGTGCCATTTTCCTTAAGTTTCCCAAAGTTGTCCAACCGAAGGTTTGCACTCGAAACCTAAAATCAACGGTCTTGACCGAAATTACAAAGTTTATTAACAGATCTCAGAAGTTTGTAAACCGCAGTAGACAGTGAACGTAGAATTGAAAGTAGCTTGGTTTTTGTTGACTTTCAAAACTTAGGACCAAAGATTTCAATCCTTAAATATTCCTAATTCTCCATCATCTTTTCAGTTAGAAGTCGTCCACAGCTGGACATGCATCATTTCAGCCGAAAGACGTCCACTTTTTGACATAGGGCTCCCCCAAGTGTTGCCACAATGACCGGTCCTGTGCGTCTTGCATCCATCGGATTCCCATGACCTTCACCTGGTCATCGGTCCACCTTGTGGGAGGCCTTCCAACGCTGTGTCTTCTGGTACGTGGTCGCCATTCCAGCACCTTCATCTTCATCGAAAAGTTCATTTTATGTAAATTCATTGTACATGAATGTGATTTTCATTTCAATAACTTTCTACGGTACGGGGTCGCCATTCCAGAACCTTTCGTCCCCATCGACCTGCATGCCCTGCCCCCTGCCACTTAAGTTTGGCGATTCTTTGGGCTATGTCTGTAACCTATTTGTTCTCCTGCGGATATCAGCATTTCTGATGTGATCACGCAAGGAAACTCCGAGCGTAGCCCTTTCCATTGCCCTTTGAGTGACTTTAAGCCTTCTAATGAGGCCCATTGTAAGCAACCACGTTTCGGAACCATATATCATCACTGGCAAAACGCACTGGTCATAGACTTTCGTCTTACATACTTAGGCTTCTCCTAAGCATCAACATATACGTTTTTCAGTTTACTATTAGATCATTTCTGATGTGGTCAGTGGCCATTTCACATGATGGTAAGCCACTTCATAACATGGCCAATTCTACGATATGGCTACGAGGTATACTTGTACTTGTAGTGACAGTTTTCACGCGATAGGTATGGTATTTATCGAGTGAAAAATGTCAGTACTGAAAAGAGTGAGCTCACATATTTTGGCATTTCCATAACAGTATGCGTCACTCGATGAGTTTAATATGTATATTAAAACCGTAATATTTGCCTTTAAGCGTCAACAAATGGTGGAGTTTCTGTTCCATTTCGAAACCTCTGGCATATCGCACCCTTAAATGAAAGTGACTTAACTCAAATATGGGAAATTATGAGAAATTAACGCAAAATTCTTCAATATTTGCATAGTACAAGTTAATTTTAATGTAGGAATTGCTCCGGATTTTTTTTTCTTATTTATAATTTGGGTTTTTTTTACCACAGAATAAGATTTTATGATCAATTTATTGGCAGATTCAGATGTTACCGGTATTCGATCGAAGGCGCGTTGTGTTTCACGCGCGCCTGAGAAGGGGTCTTTTATATAGCTTCTTTTTTTTTAAATGTGAATGTGAGAACACTGTGGACTTCGCGAATTCTTAGGTTACTTCCTATTAAAACTCACTTTTCTTTTTTTAATATGATTATTTTTATTGTGCTTTTGGGTACAATATCGACTGGTCTACACTGGTCTTACATAATGTCTATTAATACTGTAATATGAAAATATTGTAAACAATCACTTTTTTAAAAGAGTAACCATGGAGTTTCTTGCCGGTTGTTCTCCATGAAACGACCAATTTGGAACCGTGCACTAGCTTCTGACGTTTTATAAGTGCCCATGTAGGCCTATGCGAAATAAAAACTTATGACTTTGACTACTAGGGCCGATGCCTGCTTGGGCTGCAGGATTGTTTGAAGGACTTACTGTGGCCCTGGAACGCAAAGATCAACACGGCTGAATTTTACTCAGTAACAATCCGAAAAACGTAGCGTTGGAAGGCCTCCCACAAAGGGGACCGATGACCTGGTGAGAGTCGCGGGAATGCTGTGGACGCGAGACGCACAGGACCATTCGTTGTGGCGACACTTGGGGGTGGCCTATGTCCAACAGTGGACGTCCTTCGGCTGAAATAATGATGATAATGATTATAACAAGCTACCAAAGGCGGTGACTGAACTTAGCGAGGGCAAGTTCAAAACCCATATTAAGCATGTCCTAACTAAAAAAGCGTATTACAAGGTTAAAGACTATGTCGAAGACACGCTTGTTTGGCAATGACTGCTTCTGCACATGTGGTCCCCTGGTAACTCATAATATTGTGTACATCTATCTGCTCCACATTTGTTGTAATATATAAATTTTCTTTTTTATTTTCTTCCTACACATTGCTTTTGCAATATTTTTTATATTATTAGACGCCAACCACCATATTGATAATTGTAATTATTTATTTTTCTTGTTTTTTTTTTTTTATATAGCTTCTTTTTTTTTAAAATGTGAATGTGAGAACACTGTGGACTTCGCGAATTCGTAGGTTACTTCCTATTACGACTCACTTTTTTTTTAATAGGTGTGATTATTTTTATTGTGCTTTTGGGTACAATATTGACTGGTCTACACTTTTCTTACACAATGTCTATTAATACTGTAATATGAAAATATTGTAAACAATCACTTTTTTAAAAGAGTAACCATGGAGTTTCTTGCCGGTTCTTCTCCATAGGAAACGACCAATTTAGAACCGTGCACTAGCTTCTGACGTTTTATGAGTGCCAATGTAGGCCTATGTGAAATAAAAACTTTTGACTTTGACTTTGATGATGATGAAAAGTCTAACACGCCCTTTCGCCCCACCTAGAGTGAATGAAGTTTTTTTTTTTCAACCTTATATAGAAAACCGGTATTTTGGAGTTGAGTCACTTTCATTCTAACATTGCTCACTATGATTCACTATGATTTACTTAATGAGCAATCAGAATCTTTAATTATTACGTGTTTAATTCATTTGTTTATATAGTCTTTGTAATTGTATATTATTTTGTTTAATTTTATTGTGTGTGCTATGATTTCTTGATGGTCGAAATAAACGTATCATTATTATTATTATTGCGACATGCCGGGTATTTTTAGACGCTGAAAGGAATACGTTACGATTTCAATCTTTAGTTAGACAAGATCGGCTTGATATGGGAATTAGAATTGGGAATTCTTATATGTTTTCTGTAATGAAACATTATTTGAAATGTGGTCCTTGGAGGCTCTATCTGTAAGTTGAGTCTGTAATTTGAGAAGTATTGGTAAACAAGCCGATATTTATTACTTTAAAAGCACACCCTTATTTAAAATATACGAGGGTTTTTTCAAAACTAGTTTGTGATCTTTCAGTCAGTCATCGACTACACATATAAACAAAGCAATTTCACTTTTTACGACGGTTCTGCTGTGATCCTATGAGGAGTTCTGTTCCATATCTTCGAAGTTCATGATCAGATCATAACAATATTTCTATGGGACCAACTCTGAAGCATAACCATTTAACCAAAACAAAAATTAAAATCGGTCCAAAATTGACCGAGAAATCGGTGAACGAACATAAAAAAAATACATTCAACCGAATATAGAACCTCCTCCTTTTTGAAGTCGGATAGAAACCATTTGGTTACGAAACCGCAACTTATCCTAAAAATCAGCTAATTGTGAGTCGGACACGAAAGGTTTCCGTGCAATGTTACAATTTACACTACTACATACAAACAAGAACCAAAATAACAAAGTAGAAATTCAAAAAACAAGATTAAATTCCATTTAAATATTAAAAAAAAGAATTTCCAAATTTCGGAACCATATGTCATCACTGGCAACACGCACTGGTCATAGATTTTCGTCTTGAGACACTGTGGTATACACGATTCAACATACTTAAAAAAAACTTACTTCCAACTTACTGTTACCCATCTTACCGAACGCAATTTCACCTTGTCTAAGTAATAAGCCATAAAAGTACAGTAGAGTAAATTTTGGAGGCCGACCAAGTTTTATCGACGGTAAACTTGAACTTGGGCAATAAAGTGTCGATAAGGAAATCATATGTTTGTGTGTATGTCTGTTTTCAGGTGAACAGTTTCTAAGACGCACATCTGTTAGGGCTGTAACATTATTTAGAACATTAGATGTATTTTTAGGGTTCCGTACCTCAAAAAGAGAAAACGGAACCCTTATACACTTATCCACTTTGTAGTCCGTTCGTCTGTCTGTCTGTCAAGACCCTTTATTTCGATAACGGGTGAAGTTATCGAGTTGAAATTAAAACATGAAGCAAGGTCTCATAACAAAAGTATAGGAAAAAATCTGAAAACTGTAAATTTGTAGCAACGTCACAAAAAAAAAAATTGCGATTCGGAAAAATCTTCGTAACTCAATTCGGGAATTGAACTGTTTTCATACGTAAGTTTGTACGAAACCTTCAGTGCGCGAGTCCGACTCTCACTTGCCCAGTTTTTTTTAAGTAATGATCCCGAACAGTAGGAGCCGGCGACGCGGTAGACCCAGAAGGAAACGGTGTGACGATTTGGACTCCTGCCTAAAGAATTGGGCAGAAGGAGCTAAAGGCAGAACATAGTGGAAGAATGGAACTAAGGCCCTATATATCGTTTTCATAAACCCTAAGATACATCAGAGGAATATCACGCGCAACGCTCAATCTACGTGACGCTGCAACGTTACGTTGTCCGGTGTTCCGCGACTTGCCCTCCAACATTTTATAACGCATCCACGTGCACGGGTCATGTTGGACAATGTCACAGCTTTGCGTATTATATTGGTGGACATTTTGTCCCCTAGTGTATCTGAAGCTTTAAAGCCTACTAACTGTGTCCCTTCAAAACAAAATTGTATTTAACCTTGTAATTTCTTGTTTATTGAAAGCAAAACGTGAATTGTTTCGAAACTTGATTGTTTCGCAAGTATTTATTAAACAACATGGGGAAATTTGCTCAATCCACGTGATTGAAATTATGCTTAAATTCATTATCAACTTTTGTATAAACCCTTGATTAATGGAATAAACCGAATCATTTTTAAGGTTTCATCGGATTAGGGTAAGAGGGCCACCAAGTAGGGATTGTGAAAAGCAATGCCAAATTATTGCCTCACGGTAGGAACTAATCCTGTATTGTGGGTACGTTCATAAATAAACATGTAAACACACATGTCTATACGAGACTCTCACACCCATTTTTAGGGTTCCGTACCTCAAGAGGATTAAACGGAACACTTATAGGATCACTCTGTTGTTCGTCCGTATGTCTGTCAAGACCCTTTAACTCGGGAACGCGTGGAAGTATTGAGTTGAAATTAAAATCATATACTCTGGTCTGCGGTCCCTTAAAGCTGTGAAAAAATCAAACTTCTGAGTGAACGAAAAAAAATACGGTTTATGTCTCAAAAAACGTATATTTCGATATCTGACTGGGGCTGGACTCAAAATTCATAGGGTACTTCTCGTTGACCTAGAATACTGAAATTTGGCATGAAGCATGATTTCATAGAATGAAAAGAAAAAAAAACTGAAAACTGTAAATTTGTAGTTTTGTCACAAAAAAAAAAAAATCTTTTTTTGCGATTTGGAAAAATCTACGTTAGGTACTCAGTTCGGTTCAGGAATTGAACTGTTTTCATAGGTAAGTTTGTACGGAACCCTCAGTGCGGGAGTCCGACTCGCACTTGCCCGGTTGTTTCATGGATGTCTCGACCCTGGGGTGAGTGGAGGGGTCTGTCAGACTCTAACTGACTAAAACCACCCCACTGTTCCCCATACACTTGTGTGGAGACTGCAGATACAGTTTAGACTTCCGCTACCCCAGACTAGTGTGACCCGGTCCCCGTGGGTCTCGTCCCGTATCATTTATTATTTATTTATTTAAACTTCATGTACAGTAGTGGTACATAGGCGGACTTAATGCACAATAATGTGGTAGGTTTGCACAATAAATAAATAACAGATACTTCAAAATGAACAAATAAAAAAAATAAAAAAACAGGTTATTTATAATAATAAAATACATATATATATGCTAAAATTATAAAATAATAAATACTATGAAAAATATCAAATCATTAAAAAAACTCAATAATAATTCTGACGAAGACCAAACTAGAGACACGACGAGACACTATTAGATAGTGGTTCTCTTATAAGTCACACCCTCAGTTTCTGATTTAAGCATTCGAAGTTGAGAATTACTCAAACTCTACTTTGCCCTAAAAACCTGTCAAAATTTGGCAGTTAAGTATGGTTTGAGACGTTCTTAACTCAAAATACTCAATTCAGAAATCTGCCCTAAGAAAGACGCGCATGTAACACTACGCACCACCATCTCAGGTACAGATTGATGGGCTGACGGATGTCCCCTAATGAACACGATTGCTCGCAGGTTTGCACGATGTACCAATGAGGTAAAAATTACACTCTTTAGAGCCTTCTGTGCATCTATTTACACCAGTAGCCTGTGGGCAATCTATACTCAAAGAGCGTACAGTGCCCTACGGGTACAATATAATAATGCGCTTAGAACGATGTTGCGGCTGCCCCGCCACTGTAGTGCGTCTCGTATGTTTGCGGAGGCGCGCATCGATTGCTTCTACGCTGTTCTGCGCAAGCGATGCGCGTCAATGCTGAGCAGAGTGCGGGCTAGTCGTAACATCGTTTTAAGTATGATAGCCAGTAGAGTGGACTGCCTGTACATGAATCATTGTATTAGTGCTCACATGAGTATTGATACCTCGATTCATGGGTCGGGCAGGGGTCGAGTAGATTAAGGTTGTATTACACAACACTAGTTTTAAGTTTTTTATACTACTAACAATTTGGATCAAAGTTATCTTAAATAAACGATTATTATTATTATTATCGTTTATTTATTTGTTTATATACATATAAATTATATTTTTAAATATTTCAATAAAAAATAAAAATAAAACATTTAAAAATATAAAAAATAGTGTCCCACCGGTATCGGGAACAGGGTCCAAGCTACCGGCGGTCAGGGCTCCAGAGAAAGGAACCTCCTAACAATACGAGCCGTGTCCAGGAGTACCACTTTCTGAATCAAGCCCTTGATCCAGCCGCCTAACGCGAGCCTCCTAAGGTGTTGGTTGAGGCTCTTGGCTATTAAGCCATTGGCTGACACAACTATCGGTACAATGATCGCTTATTATTATTATTATAATCCGACGACCCTGAACCTTTAAGACACCCAACCTCGGCGGCATACCTCGTAGGAATATTTATTCCATCAAAACATCATATTTATTGCAAAATTTCGCCTTTATATTTATTAGTCTGATGGTGCCTTTACTCAACGCAAAACTCTTCAACAAGTAGAAACTAAAGCAAACAATAAATATGCACTCCAAGTAAAACTTTGAACAGCAGTATGAAAAATTAAAAACACAACATAAACTTTAAAGTTTGACCTATTTTCTTTCACAGATTCATTTTATTTCAAAACTATATTTTTCCCTCGGCTATGCTCCCGTAGCTTGATTCCGCTAACCCATATTTATTCAAGAACCGCATATTTTTATGGGATTAAAAGTAATAAAATTGCAACACTCTTCGATGGTTCTTTATGTGAAAAAAAAAAGTGAAATTCTAATGCAGGAATGTTCAAAAGTTCAACATATAGCATTGAAATACAATACCACAGGACAATGGGCACTTTTGTATGGGTTTCGAATCATGTATCAAGTTGTGACATAATTATGTCACTCGAAAGATCATAGTAACAGTTTCAGTTTATCGTACGACACCAGTGCAGTGACACATGTGCAGGTAAATAATAATTACTCTTTTTATTTTAGTAGGATGTAAACTATGTAGAAGAAGACGTTTTCCTGTACAATTCACAAATGACATTATATGTCACAAAATGATACAGCTCTGGGTTCAAAATGGCCATTCTTTTTTCACTTGTTTTGACCACGTTGAATTTTGGTACTGAATGTCAATCCTACGTTTTGGATTTGTGACAATGGTTAATGAAATAAAATATAAGTTTGACTATAATGGGTTTATAGTCAAAATTATATTTTTCATTTGCAGTTGCATTTCGAGAGACAACCTTTCTGCGCCCAAATTAAATGTCCTTACTTAATTTATTTTATAATTTTATTTACACACATATAACAGAAGAAGACAGGTCTTTGTGACTTTGGTATTGTTCATCAAATATTTGAGATTCTTAAAGCTCTAACTTGAGTTGAACGATATCAGATAAATGCGTACACTGCCTGTACAAGTCCACTCAAATCTGTCCTTCGTCCTTTCGTCAAAATACCTACTCAGACATTAACCGCCATTATTCTCATATGATTTGACCATTACTTGATGAACTTGATGGAACTGTATGGACTTAAAAGAGACTTTGTCCTTTGAATTTGTTTCGGAGTTTCTTCTAATGGTAGTTAGCAGTTAGCTAGGAAACACCGGCTACATCTAGTTTTAATTGAATGCATAATAAGAATAAAAATTGTAAATGACACTACTTGTACTATTTCAGGGATTGCCCTGAAATAGTACAAGTAGTGTCATTTACAATTTTTTAAACCAAAAGATAATAATTACTACGCCATTTATGAACAAACCATTTGATTTCTTAGTAGGTAATATTAGTTCTGATTACAAAACAAGCCTACGAAACACGTGCCACGGTTTTTGCTCACTATTGTTTCTTGTTTAAAAGTTTACAGCGAGACAGACTTTTACATAAGTTTTCCACGCCATGGCGTTACTTCCATGGAATTTCCGCCGGCTGAACGAATACAAAAAAGCCTCTTCAGTAATAGTTCAAGTTTCAGCCAAGCGGAAACTTCTGTGATCGGTTTTTTGTGAAGAATTTTAAGTAGATGTTTTTTGATGTGAGAGTAGATTTGTTTTTTTTTTGTTAAGTAGCAACTTATATGTCATGGCGCCCGGTTTTTTCCTGATAGGATCGATAAAGGTGACCTACCTGTATGTCGACAAGATTGTTTAAAAAAGGCTGCCGGATTTTTCGAAAGAGTTAAGCTAGAACTACATTAGACCGACGCACATGTGTAACACGCCTGATTTTTACATAGTACGACGTCGCGTGGCGTCACGTGGCTTGGATCAAGTGTAGCTCTACAAGTCTAGTTTCCATATAAAATGTATGGAGACCGACGTGTGTGCAGTGTAGTTCTACCTGCGGAATAGTAACGCACTGGGCGACTAAAGGAACACAGGTGAGGTTTATTCAGTAAAAGTCTGATACGCTCTCTCGCGTAAATCGGGATCGGGATCCCGGCTGCGTGCGGCCGCCTTCATTGCTAGCATTACTGCTTCGCAGAAGGACGCGACCGCCTGCCACTCCTCCTCGCTTCGGACCATGGCCTGTACCAAGGCCCGGTGCAAGAGATCGTTGCCGCCGATCGCCTTCACGAGGACACGGCGGTGTGGTAGGACCCTTGTACTTACTTCCAGAGATTTCTTCTTTGCAGACATATAACCAGACCATGTAATGTTATTTTTGATAAGTAAGCAGTTATAATAAGTAGTAGTATGCCTCTGACAAACGTCTACATAGCCAGGCAAATGCACAAAGGAGGCAGTTCAGTACATCTGTTTGGTTAATCCACAACGTCCGTTCATGCAGATCTATTGGGATTATGGACCACACCTGTTGTACGAACAGAAGCTTTGTTACTTAATCCATATTGTAAACTACAGTTGAGGAATAAAGTATTACGCTATATAAAACCAAAGATATTATTAAATCACAAAGATATTTAATTCTTCTTCTTTCATCTTTCGAACTATCTTGTAGCATTAGCAATACTACAATGATGTTTCAAAATCGCCATGAACGTGGTGTGGGAAAGGATAGTTCTATACGACCTATATACCTGCTTCTCCCTTTCACATCAGCATTATTAAGGTTTGTAATACCTGATAAAAAAACTACGGTGTAGCTAAGTTTTATATTAGGCAATTTATATATTTAAATAGGCCAATTTCATCCTAGAACGAACTGTATATAGCTCATAAGGGCTTACCACACGCACAAGCTTCACCTCACTTTTGCCTACGTAGGCCGGTTTGTACACAGAACACGGTGTAGGTAAAACTGTACGAGTTTTACCAAATACACGCCCGGTGTTCAAAACTGTGGTGTAGCTTGTGCGTGTGGTAAGCCCTAGACCCATTAGCAACAAGAAGAGAAAAAAAACATTGACAATTAGTCATTATCATCATCATCATTTCAGCCGAAAGACGTCCACTGTTGGACATAGACCTCCCCCAAGTGTCGCCACGATGAACGATCCTGTGCGTCTCGCATCCATCGGATTTTCAAAGTCAAAAGTTTTTATTTCACATAGGCCTACATGGGCACTTATAAAACGTCAGGAGCTAGTGCGATTCCCGAAACCCTTACCAGGTCATCGGACCACCTTGTAGAAGGCCTTCCAACGCTATGTCTTTCAGCCCCAACGGCCATCCGTTCTGCGAGCAATGTGCCCTGCCCATTGCCACTTAAGTTTGGCGATTCTTCGTGCTATGTCGGTAACCTTGGTTACCTTGGTAACGTGACAATTAGTAGCTGTAAGTATATGTACGTGGAAACACGGAAGTTAAAATTAACCGCCTCAATGACAACAAAACTTTGTCCTTTAGTTCCGCTTAAATGCCTTACAAATGGGGTTTCATCGTAAAACTCCTATGTGTTTGAATCCTCATTTGCATAATATTACGACAAGAATCGGCGAACTTTTATGTGGAAAATATAATTTTATGGTGTTTTCGATATAGGTCGTGTGACGGTAATGGCGCGTTTTTTATTTCCGTATGCGACGAGCTACGTCTTTATTTTGTAAACACTAGATTTATTAGACTAATATTTTGTACGAGTGTTTAGGTTATTTTTTAGGTGGGAAAATCATCTAATGACAAATCTCGCTCTTTGGCGGAGCGAGAGATAGTGTCAGACTTTTACTGACTGAAAATACCACTCCTGTTCCTTCGTTGCCTTCATCCCAGGGCCCCGGGTTTCGTTTTCACACTACCCATGGCCCCAGTAGGCTTCGACCCTGCAGGGCCCCTACGATTTGCTGACAGCTCCCTGAGGCGCGCGTGGTACAATACGCGCCGTCGACGACTTGGGCTCGGTCCGGACGGTTACCGGACGGTCGGACGGCTGGCTGGTGTTTAATTGGTACCTATGAAATTGTCGTTTTTCAAAACGGGTTGCTTTGGATTGACTTGGAATTATAAGTTCAAATAAACTTTATAATAAAGGTACGTTATTCTTTTTTCGAAATTAGGTATTTATTGGTTTCTTTGTGTTTTGTATTTTCTGTAATATCGCAGTAATTATAACCATGGAAGCGAATAAAGAAAACGTTTTTTCATACTAAGAGTTCCAACTTAGAAACTATGCATTTCTAAGGGTAAGCAATATCAATAACGTATACCTACGATTTTCTTCTAACAAAAGAACTCTGTAATCTTGGTTTAATTGCTTTCGTTTTGAAAATTTTGTCTTGAAGCCGCCCTGTGAAGAAAAGTTATTCGTGAGATAAAATTTTCCACATGAAAGTGCATTCATTAGCAGTTCTAAGTCCGTATACATCATCAATATTGCATACCGCTTGAGACACATTCTTTCCACGGTAGAACTCATATTACAAAATAATGCGAGTTTTCTTAGATTTCATACAAACATAGTTATAAGTATTGGGATATTACAGAAACCACCTATTCGACCTAATATGTACGAGTGTGTGTGTATGATTGTTTCCCCTTTAAGCTCAAACGGCCGAACAGATTTGGATGATACTGGGCACTAGGGTAGAACATGTCCTTTTTATTGAGATGGGAAATTATCTAATGACTTCATGCGCTCTAGGGTGGGGCGAGAGGACGTGTCAGATTTTTAAAGACAAAAACCCACCTGTGTCATTCAGTTGACTTTTGCTTTTTAGGATTCAAATAACTCTTTCAAAGGTTCTCGCAGTAGACCATGTCTTGGAATAAATGGAATAAGTCATAGGATAATATATCTCAAGAGTATAATGTGTTTCTTTGGGATATTTTTTGACAGGAGTTACATGGAAATCATCATCATTTCAGCCGAAAGACGTCCACTGTTGGACATAGGCCTCCCCCAAGTGTCGCCACAAAGACCGGACCTGTGCGTCTCGCATCCATCGGATTCCCGCGACCCTCGCCAGGTCATCGGTCCACCTTGTGGGTGGCTACGGTGGAGGTGTGCCCTGCTTGGGCAGAGCAACGCCGTGTCCTCGAGGGGGCGATCGGCGGCGGCAATCTCTCGCGCCGGGCCTTGGTACAGGCCATGGTCCGGAGCGAGGAGGAATGGCAGGCGATCGCCTCCTTCTGCGAAGCAGTAATGCTTGCAAAGGAGGCGGCCGATCGCGTGAGGCAGCGGTCCTTACGCCCCAACCGCCACCGGGATTCCGATCCCGATTTCCGGCCACCGTAGGCGCGGGCTTGCGGACGGCGAGCAATGGGTGGCTCGCCGTCCGACCGTCCGGACCGAGCCCAAGTCGTCAACGGCGCGTGCTGTTCCACGCGCTCCTCAAGGAGATATCAGCAACTGTAGGGGCCCAGCAGGGTCGAAGCCTACTGGGGCCAAGGGTCTGATTCAGAAAGGAAGACTCGGCCCTGGTACGAAAGGCAACGAAGGAACAGGAGTGGGTTTTTAGTCAATAAAAGTCTGACACTATCTCCCGCCCCGCCCAAGAGCGGGGGCTGTCATAAGATGAATTTCCCACCGAAAAAAAAAACAGAAAAAAAACCTTGTGGGTGGCCTTCCAACGCAAAGTCATCCGGTACCTACGTTTACCTACTACCATTCCAGAACCTTTCATTCCCGTCGATCATCTGTTCTGCAAGCAATGTGCCCTGCCCACTGCCACTAAGTGCTATTCTCGGAGTTTCCTTGCGTGATCACATCAGAAATGAAGATATCCGCAGGAGAACCAAGGTTACAGACATAGCCCAAATAATCGCCAAACATCGAAATTAAATGTTCAAGTTCTGTCTACCTAATTCCCATATATCTCTCCATAGCTCTGTGTTACCACCTAGTTCATAAAACCATGAAGATAGTGGGACGACAATGTTTTCTTTAGGATTTTTTTATAATACTATTGACAAGCTCACGCATTTTTAGGGTTCCGTACCCCAAAAGGAAAAAACGGGACCCTTATAGGATCACATTGTTATCCGTCTGTCTGTCTGTCTGTCTAAATCTTTTATCTCGGGAACGCGTGGAGGTATCGAGTTGAAATTAAACCCCTATATTAAGGTCTGCGGTCCCTTGAAGCTATGAAAATAATGAAACTTCTAAGTTAACGAAAAAAAGATACAAGCGTTTATGTCGTGAAAAACGTATATTTCGACACTCTCAAGGGAATCCAAATTCAGAAGGTACTTCCCGTTGACCCAAAATCCTGAAATTTAGCATAACGCATACAGCACATGAATAGGAATAAATTTGAAAACAGTAAATTTGTTGTGACGTCACAAAAAAAAACATTTTTTTTGCGATTCGGCAAAATCTTCGAGACTACATTCGGGACCCTTAGTGCGCGAGTCGCATTTGCCCAGTTTTTATTATTATTATTGATAGGCTCGCGTTTGACCACTATCTCATCATGGTATGCGATGAAAAGCTTCTGCCAGCGGCTTCGCCCATGTAAAAGTAGGTTTTTCCATACAAACTTTGGACCCCCGTTTCATCCCTTAGGAGGTAAATTTTGGAAAACCCTCTCTTAGTGCTCGCCTACGTCATAAAAGGAAACCTTGTGCAAAATTTCACGCTCCTAATCCCAGTAGTTTCGGCTGTCCGTTGATGTGTCAGTCAGTCAGTTTCTCCTTTTATATATATAGATGTGGCCGACGGTGGCGCACGCTTGCCTAGAAGTAACCTATCCACACTTGACCTAGAGACTCCTAAGTTAATTGTAGCTATCAGCAAACACATACTCTGTCAGGGAAAAGGAAGTTAGAATGAAGAGAATTATACAGAGGATTTGAGATTAAAAATAAAATATTATTTTTACTCTAATATTGGCGAATTAGTAAGAAGTGGCCTACAGCCGTGAACAATGGAAGGAATGGCGGAAGATTATTACCTAGCAGTGAGGCATTACCGGTTAATTATAATAAATATATTTCTTACAATATGTTATCTGAATAAAAACTTTTTTTTTTACATTCATAGCCTGGCGTACAAGTTCTTACTTACAAGAATAATATCAATTAAAGTACTGGAAAATTTTAGCGTTATGCCAGCAATTTTCGTTTGAAAATATTATCGTAACACACAAAACCTAATTGGTATAAGGCAAAATTATTATAATTCGTCGGGTCAGCTTGTAATCAGCCTGTAAAATATCTAGTCATTTCATTTAGAAAGTAAACAGAACTGTAAATTGGTAAAATTAATAATCTTTTGACCTTTTGGACCCTCGTTACAATGCTTCGAATGTATGCTAAGCTTTTACAACGCTCAAATTAATAATTCAAATTCTTTATTTCAAAACAAAAAAGTAAGTAGTGTATGTAGTGTAGTGAAGTATAAATTAATTTTCTTTTTTCTTTAAATAATAATAAAAAAAAATATATATTTTAAAATATTCCTTTAATTATTTAAAAAAATATGTTTAAAAATCTAAATTATATGTGTATGAAACAAATGAAGAGAAGAATAATAATAAAATTTAAACGAAGATAGAGACAAAAGTAAAAGTACTGTGGCGCAGTTATTAATGCCCAATTCAAAACAAATACACTTATAAAGACATTTTTATTACAGACGTTAAATTATAAATTACGCATGACACTAATAAGACAAATATTATTATACACTATGATATACGTTACTAGGTTATATGTAGAGAGGAGGTGGGGATGAGGGCGAGGTGTGTATTTGTGTGAGTTTCAACCGCGTTTATAATAATATTTATTTATTTGACTATTTTGATATTTATTTACTTTGTTTTTTTTTTAATTTTTATATATTTATTTATTTTGACTGGCCTGTTACTCTAGTGGTTAGTGGCCCTGACTGCTATGCCGGAGGTCGTGGGTTCGATTCCCACCCAGGACAAATGTTTGTGTGATGAGCACGATCATTTGTTCTGTGTCTGGGTGTAATTTATCTATAATATGTATGTATTTAGAAATATATAAGTATGTTTATCAGTTGTCTAGTACTCATAACACAAGCTCTGCTTAGCTTGGGGCTAGACGGCGTTATGTGATAGTTGTGGAAAATTATTATTATTTAAGACAACTTTTGGTCCACATTATGTTAGTACCTACTTATTTTTATATTAGTTCATACATTTATCATTAATTTAATTCTTCCCATAACAAATTAGACAATGATTAAATCCAAATACATTAAATTCAATTACTCACTAAATTAATTAAATATCATAGAGCAAAAATTAAAAATGTCAATAGAATAAAATATCAATAAATTAAATGGCATCGAAACAAAATTTATGACACCATAAGTTGCTCAGTCTCGTCATACGTCAATATCGCCCACGGTTTCACCTGTGTCGTAGGTTACTACTTCACTCCTATTAGTCATAGCGTAATGGTATATGAATTCTTACCTTTCTCGATATATGGGCTAACTACCACAAAAATATTTTTTCGATTCAAATGGAAGGAACCACTCCTGATATATTAGTTGAAATATTGTAATTTTTTTTTTTCATAACCAAGATCTCATTTTTAATAGGTAACCTTTTTTATTTATATTATTAGCTACACATTATATTTTTTCTTTTTTCATCCACAGTTAAAAAAATTCTGTTTTGATGATTTTAACGCCCCAGGCACTGGACTAAAACAATATGGGTCGGGGGTTCGATTCTCGCACGGAACAAATATTTGTACAACCTACAGATAGGTAGTTGTTTCGGGTCTAAATGTCTTACATTTATGCAAAAAAATGTAATAATTATGTATTGTGAGTTGACATATTTGTGACACCCACAATATAGGAATAATTTCTAGTGTAGTTTTATAAATAATAAAACAAAAGAATGTATAGAATACTTACCCATTACTTACACGATGTTTTGGGGATAATAATGACTATAATAAATAATAATGAAAAAGTCAGACTTTTACTGACTAAAAACCCACTCCTGTTCCTTCGTTGCCTTTCATACCAGGGCCGAGTCTTCCTTTCAGAAGCAGACCCTTGGCCCCAGTAGGTCTCGACCCTGCTGGGCCCCTATGGTTTGCAGACATCTCCTTGAGGCGCGTGCCGTTTAGCGGACGATTGGACGGCGTGCTACCCATTTTCCTCGCCATCCGCAAGCCCACGCCTACGGTGGCCAGAAATCGGGATCGGGATCCCGGCGGCTGGGGCATGAGGGCCGCTCAATCGCGCCTGCACGTGCAGCCTGCTCCTTTGCTAACATTACTGTTTCGCAGAAGGAGGCAAGCACCTGCCATTCCTCCCCGCTTCGGACCATGTCCTGTACCAAGGCCCGGCGCGAGAGGTCGTTGTCGCCGATCTCCCCCACAAGGACACGGCGGTGCTCTACCCAAGCGGGGCACATCTCTACCATATGCTCTACCGTGTCCTCCGGCTGGTCCACACAGTGGTGACACTGGGGCGTTACTTCCGCACGAATCCGGTGCAGGAACTTCCCGATCTGACCATGTTCAGTGAGAACCTGCGTCATACGGAAGGTGAGGACGCCGTGAGGTCTTTCCAACCACTCTTCAAAGAGGGGACTTACGCCATAAACACTTGTCATATTGTGGATTCAAGTTACCTAAAAGCTAAAGAGGCCATGAAAAATTGCTTAGTCGTCCAAACTAGATTCTATTGTTCGAAAAATCAGTTCAGAGCAGCGGATAAGCATTAACAGTCAAGGTTAATTGTTGAAGCCCATCAAAGAATCAAAAGACAAGCCCTAACACGAAGCGATGCTTTATCGTCATCTAAATTACTTCCAAATTGCTTCGCCATCGAAATTTGTTGTTATTTTAAGTCATTAAAGAGGGTAGGTTGTAACATAAACTCTTATTATGAAAGTTGGAAGGCCATTAGCCGTTCGGGGGAGGGTTGGGGCCTTTTGAAGCCTCTAAGCCAGTGGCTACCAAAGTGTGGGTCATTGAGCGTATATGTGGTGGGCCCGAAAAATTGGACGACAGATCGACTGATAGACCAACGGTTGGGCGACGACTGACGGTGACAGGCGGTAATCATGCAGAAGCGCGAAGCTATAATAGTTCTTCTTCCTTTCAGTACCTTATTATTCATTTAACTGAATGTTTTATTTTTTGTTTGATCAGTCCTTCATTCATATAGTGGTGGAGCACCCGCCATGTCCTCGTTGGGGCGATCGGAGGCAGAATGAAAGGGGAATGGGAGGCGATCACCTCCTTCTGCAAAGCAAAGTCATGCTAGCGAAGAAGACGGCCGCACGCGTGAAGGAATGGACATCCTCAGGCCCCAACCACCAAGACCCTGACCCCAACTACAAGCCCGTAGGCGCGGGCTTACAGACAACGAGAAATAGGCAGCTCGCCATCCGGACCAAACCATCCACGCGCGCCTCAAACAGAAGTCAGTAAAACTGCAGGGGTCCAGCAGGGCACGCACTAGGGCCACGGGAGGACTTCTAAAAAGGTAACTCGTGGTCCTAAAACACAAAGGGCCATTAATTGTAGTGAAAAAAAAATAGTCAGTGAAAGTCTGACACTTCCTCCCGTTCCGCCTTAGAGCAAGAGAAGTCATACAGATGATTTCCCGCTTCCAAAAAAAAAGAGGTGAGGCCCGAATTCGTTTATTCTTGTTAAGCGAATCGCAGTCCATTCAACTTTGAGAACCATTGCTCTAAGCTGTATATATGGAGTAGCTTCTTTGACAGCCTGTACTAGCCTTTATAACTGTAAGCAGTGCCTGAGGCGGTGTGTACAATGACGAGGGAGATGGGATATTTTCTTTGCAAGGCAGTTTATTATGGAAGGTGTGGGTTTACGCGCGTTTTATGTGTCGTGAGAATTCAAACGTAGTGTGTTATGGAAAAAGGATCAGATATTCTACGAGCAACAACGATAAATATAGGTACAGGATTAATAGGCGGTACAGAATGGTAACTTGGGGGTGGCATATATGTCCAGCACTAGAGAACTTTCAGCTGAAATGATGGTGATGGTGATGATGAAAGAATTAGAATCCTCATTTCCGAAAAGGAAACCTGTGGTCCTAGAACGCAAAGGGCTACTGAAGGACACAGGTATGGTTTTAGTCAGTAAACGTCTGCACACACACACCCTAAAACGGGAGATGTTTTTAATGATTTCCCACCTAAAAAAAAAACTGATGAACTTCGACAAAAGACGTGAAAATTCATATTTAAATTTAAAAATAGAATTGACGTGAACGTCTTTAAAATAAGCTCTCTTCCAAATAATTTATGTAGGTGCGAAATAGTCAAAATCAGTTTAAAACACCTTCAAAAGGTCTCTCATGAGAACCTTAAAAGCTTGTAATGTTAATATTTAAAGAGGTATTTGTTTGAATAAGTAATTAGATTTCATATAGTCGGTGGTAGGGTCTGAGATATTTTTGCCTCTGTGCCTACTGTACTTAGCGTTGCCAGGCGTCCGGATAAAGCCGGACAGGGTCAGGGGTTTTTAGTTGCGTGTCCGGCCGAATCAGGCTTTTTAAATTGGACAATTTTTTTTTAGATTTCTCATGTCTTCTACTTTATCATGTATCGCGGAGCGAATTTAGAATTTGAAAATATATATATATATTATAGTTAAAAATAAAAAATCGAATTTGACTTTTACAAAATTGTCGGCCATTTTACTAAAAAGTCCGGCTAAATTGGGTGGTCTGTCTAGCTTTTCAGTTTGAAGACCTGGCAACCCTAATGCACTGTGTTTTGAAACCTATATAAGAGTCTAATTTAACATTGTACAAATCTCGTATCACAGTTTTTTTTGTTGTCAAACTCCTCCGAAATGGTTTTATAGAATTTTTGGTTTTTTAGGGTTCCTTACCTCAAAAGGAAAAAGCAGAACCCTTATAGGATAACTCTGTTGTCTGTCCGTCTGTCTTTCTGTCTGGTGTCAAGTTGAAATTAAAACAACATACTCAGGTCTGCGGTCCCTTGAAGCGATGAAAAAATCAAACATCTGAGTTAACGAAAAAAAAAGATACGGCCGTTTATGTCGCAAAAAACGTATATTTCCACACTCTCAAGAGAATCAAAATTCATAGGGTTCATTCTGCACAGCACACGCTGGAAGACTGTCCAGCGTGGGCCACTGAGCGACGAGTCCTAGTCGCCAGGATCGGGCAGGACCTGTCTCTACAAGCGGTAGTGAGGGCTATGCTGGCAAAGCCAGAAAACTGGAAGGAAGCTGCTTCCTTTTGTGAGACCGTAATGGTCCAGAAGGAGGCGGCTGAGCGCGACCGTGAGAGGGCTGATCCTGCTCGGAGACGAAGGCGTCGGGGAGGCAACCGCATCGATGCCTAACACGCCGAAACCCCGCTTGCATCATCCAATGCAGACGGGACTTTGGAACCACGGGTGTGCAGAGTGGGGACTCTGCCCGCCCATCAAGTGATTCCAAGGAAGACGGTGGTACAGTGATCACGTGCTGCCGTGCACAAAGAGGCTCAGAGGAGACCGTTGTACAGTCTCCTCAGGGATGTGCCCTAACAGGCGTTGCACAGAGGGGGTTCCGGAGTGGTCTTTTAAGAGGTAACGGCGCCCCTTCTACATGTGCTGATGGTGATCACCGGGGTGGTTTTAGTGAGGTAAAAATCCCACACTCCCCGGACTTATCCCCAAAGTCCGGAAGCCTTTCGAAGGTTTCCCCCCGAAAACAAAAAAAAAAAAAAAAAAAGGGTACTTCCCGTTGACCTAGAATCCTAAAATTTGGCAAGAAGCAAGGCCTCATAGCACAAGTATAGGAAAAAATCTGAAAACTGTAAATTTGTAGTTACGTCACAAAAGAGAAAACTTTTTTGAGATTCGGAAAAATCTTCGTAATTGAAATTCGGGAATTTAACTGTTTTTGTAAGTTTGTACGGAAGCTTCATTGCGCGAGTCCGACTCGCACTTGACCAGTTTTTTATTTGTGTACCAAATAGGTAAATCTGAGAATAGGTCGTAGTTTTCTTTTTCTTTTTCTTCCATTTATTTTTCTTTGATATTTTATATGACAGAAAAACATTTGCCGGGTCAAATAAATATTGTTGAGGTTTCTAGATTGGTCACTGCATTTCACGTCGAGGGGGAAGATGTTCTGATGGGGTGATGTTTGACTGGCCTGTTGGTCTAATGTTTAGTGGCCCTGACTGCTATGCCAAAAGTCGTGGGTTCGATTCCCACCCACAACAAAAGTTTGTGTGATGAGCACGATCATTTGTTCTGTGTCTGGGTGTAATTTATCTATAATATATATGTATATAGAAATATATAAGTACATTTATCAGCTGTATAGTACTCATAGCACAAACTCTGCTTAGTTTGGGACTAGATGGCGCTGTGTGATTGTTGTGGAATAAATATTAAAAAAAAAGTATGGAGGAGTTGGATGTGTCCTCTGCACTGTCTCTCGAAGAGGTCGTAAATCGCACAAGTTTTAGAGAAAGTTATATGTTTTCCCAAAAAGTTACATCAATTGAGTAAAAATCGCAATAAACAAAGACGTAATATATCGTAATATCATAACGTCCTAAATTGTCAATTGCAATCTCTCAAATTCATATTCCAGCAGTCAGTGTTGACAAGCTGACATGTGTAAACGTCTACTCTATTTGATACGTCTCTTTGTCGTTACAAATGTTTGTAGACATGCCATGGATTGTGGGTTAGCTCGTGTACGATTGGGATTTAGACATAACTGGCAAGGCTTTGGAGGCGGTGGGAGAGAAATTGAAGTAAGTTACCTACCTGGAAAATGACAGTATCTATAGTATTTGATTTGAATTTTACTGGGGCCACGGGTACTGTAAAAGTGAA
Source organism: Mythimna pallens (assembly GCA_961205895.1). Taxonomy (NCBI): domain Eukaryota; kingdom Metazoa; phylum Arthropoda; class Insecta; order Lepidoptera; family Noctuidae; genus Mythimna; species Mythimna pallens. Next base: position 5,361,569 of record OY540830.1, read on the forward strand.
ACCCGGGGCCCTGGGACGAACGCAAAGAAGGAACAGGAGTGGGTTTTTAGTCAGTAAAAGTCTGACACTATATCTCGCTCCGCCCAAGAGCGGGATTTGTCATAAGATGATTTTCCCACCTAAAAAAAAAGGATGTATAGAATGAAAATCGCTGCAACAGTATGTATACCTGAACGGCTTTCATAAGCCAAAAAGCGGAAACTCAATAAAACTTTTTTTACCCTCGCCCGTAACGCACGGTAAACCAGCGCTGGGTGTCTGACACCCAGCAAATACTGAGGTGGTCACCCTTTTGGTGCGGGCACACTCGGCACATGTTGTACTTTTGTTCTCTTATACTTTCTGTTTGTAACCGTTGTGCTGTGCCTATCCAGAATAAATGTATTCTATTTTAAAAGTGCCTTTCGAGAAAAAAATGATTTTTGAAAGGGACTAATGAACGCACTGTGCGATTTTGGTATAATATTTTCGTGATGGAAACTTTGATTTGAAGAACGAACCACGTGAAAGACCGCCCACACAGGTGAATAACAATGAATTGAAAGAGATTTCGAATTTCTGATTTGCGTCAAATCAATAAAATAAAAAAATATGAAAAATGGGTGCCTCATGATTTGACTCATCTGTAGAAACGTGTGTTGAAACTTGTGTTGCCTTGTTGAATCAATACAGAAATGAAGGAATATTGGATCGAATTGTGACATGTGATAGAAAGTGGATTCTTAACGATAACCGTAAGCGAAAAATACAATGGCTAACCCCAGGTCAAAAGCCGCTCGCCTCCTTCTGTGTAGCAGTAGTGCTAGCAAAGGAGGCGGCCGATCGCGTGAGGCAACGGTCTTCACGTCCTAACCGCCGCCGGGATTCCGATCCCGATTTCCGGCCACCGTAAACGCGGACTTGCGGACGGCGAGCAATGGGTAGCCCGCCATCCGACAGTCTGGTAACAGTCCGGTCCGAGCCCAGGTCGTCGACGACGCGTATTGTTCCACGCGCGCCTCAGGGAGATGTCAGCAATTCGGGCCCAGCAGGGTCGAAGCCTATTGGGGCCATGGGTAGTGTGAAAACGAAACCCGGGGCCCTGGGACGAAGGCAACGAAGGAACAGGAGTGGGTTTTTAGTCAGTAAAAATCTGACACTATCTACCGCTCCGCCGCAAGAAAATTTTAAACGCCGCAACAGTGTCAGTGTAAAGCAAAGCTTACCAATAATAAGGTAATGGTAATTGTTTAGTGGTCTCAGCATGGTGTTATTCACTATAGCTTTCTCCGATCTGGTCAAACAATAACAGCAGATTCTACTGTGCCGAACGTTGCCGTCATCTTTGTGACGTATACTAAATAAAAGCTTCTGCCCGCGGTTTCACCGGTTTGGTATATAGATAAAAAGTATCGGTCCCTTTCCATGTTCTAGAATGACTTCTAGGACATGAAAAAAGACCTGGACTTGACCCAAGTTAAATTCCATTACGATCAGTTTAGCGGATAAAGTATAAAGACTAGAAAAACCGTTTTAGCCACGACCACCTCTGGATCACCATTTTTATATGTCGCCAAACATAAGTAGGTCTATGTGCTCAATCTGTCAAGTTTCTAATTAAAAACTTCCAACAATAAACTTCATAACTAAACCAAACGTCACTTCCTTTGTCACAAGTTTCGGCATACTCATCAAAATTCTTCCAGCTTAACCCAATTTCACGCTACCATGTCACAAAAGTAATTCTACACTAGAATGCTAAAAGCTAATTGAAAGTCTATAAATAAGACCTGTAAGCAACTACATGATTGACACACGGATGGACGGGTTTCTTTGTTAGCGACACCCCAGCGTTCACGTTGCGTGCTACGGTTGTGACGATCTAAATCGAGATACATATGTGGAATATACGGGTAACCTTTCTGGACGTGTTCGCTGGAAGGACTGCTTTACAACATAGAGTGATTGTCTTCAGTGTAGTAGAAAGTTCTTGAAATGAAAATCACATTGAATTTACATAAAATGAATTTTTCGCACTTGAATGATATTTAATTTAATTAGTAATATAATAGGCAATTCCATGGAAATTGTTGTAATGAAAAACTAAGATAGAAAGAAACTGGATACGGTGGACGTGGATCGCGCTTGGGCGGAGCATTTCCGTCCTTATCCTCGTAGATGCGATCAACGGCGGCGACCTCGTGTCCGGCCCTGGTTCAGGCCTTAGTCCAGAGTGTCAGGAACTGGGAAGCGCCCGCCTCCTGTGAAACAGTAATGCGAGCGAAGGAGATGGCCACAACCGTAAGGAGACAGACATCCTCACGCCCCAGCCACCACCGAAGGAGACGCCTCGGGTATTGGGAGTTGTAGGATGATTTGCGGGCACCGCTGGTTTTTTTTTAAGGTGGGAAATCATCAAAATGACTTGTTGCGCTCTGGGTGGAGCGTGAGAGGTTTCCATTTCAGAAATTCTCCGCAATCCTAGCTAGTGGGCATCGATCCTGCTGGACCCCTTGGCCCTTGGCCTCGCAGACAAGGAGTAATGGGTAGTTCGCAGTTCACCTATCCGGTAAGAACCAAGCCCCAGTCGACGACGTGTAGTGTTTGACAAGCGCCTCAAAGAGATATCAGCAAAACTGAAGGGCCTGGTAGGGCCGATGCCTACTAGGGTTTGAAAGAGTGGCCATTGCCTTGAAACGCATCGGGAAACTGTAGGACACAGGTGGGTTTTTAGTCAGTAAAAGCATGAAATGCCTTCTCGCTCCACCCTAGAGCGAGATAAGTCATTTAATGATTCATCCAACTCAAAAAAGAAAAAGATAAAAAGAATTTGTAAGAATTTGTTTTGTTATTTTGTTTGTGTGTACTTATGTATTAATAAATACTTATATAAAATAATAAAAATAAATAATAAATAATTTTTTATTATTTTTTTATTTTTGATAGGCTCGCGTTTGATCACTATCTCACCTGATGGTAAGCGATAATGTGGTCGACGATGGAGCACGCTTGCCTAGAAGTAACCTATTCACTCTTGACTTAAAGACCCCTAGGTTGTAGCTATCAAAAAATTAATGCAGCATTAGTTCCAATTTTGGCTTGTGGATTGCTTCGTAAATGTATGCAATGTATACAAAGCAGCTCTTTAATTAATCAGTTTTGGAGTAATTAAAGACTAGAATTGCAATGAAGATATTCACAGAAGAACCAAGGTAACCGATATAGTCCGAAGAATCGCCGAACGTAGCAGTGGGCAGGGCACACTGCTCGCAGAACAGATGGTCGATGGGGCCGACAGGTTCTGGAGTGGCGACCACGTACCCAAAAAGGACCTGGTGAGGGTCGCAGGAACCCGATGGATGCGAGACGTACAGGACTGGTCGTTATAGCGACACTTGGCGGAAGTCTATGTCCAACAGTAGACGTCTTTCGGCCGAAATAATGATGATGATGACGATGACAGAGAAGTACTAATAAGCTTAAAGTAACATAAACCGCGTACATCAAGGGACTAGAATAATTTGCCTACTACGGTGTTCCCATCCGATTATAATAAGGTGTCTTCAAGGCTAGAGTGAAAAGGCTCTTAATAAACTAGTGCCACCGATTACTCAACGATTGCATCTCTACTTACCATTAGGTAGGATCGCACTAGATTACGTCAATTTTAAAAAAAAAAAACAACTGAACACAGAAATACACATTGACGACACAGTGTCAGCCTGCTTAAAATATCTTCCCGTATATTTCCACTTGCAAACGGAAACTTCACGTCTATTTTATTAACGCAGACAAAAGTGTAAATAACGAAAAGAATAAAACCTACGTAATAAAATGAGTGTCACACAGAATGACACTTCGTCATGAGATCGGTATTGGGAAATGGATTTTTAATTCGTTTTCTTTCGGGATTTTATTAGTATAGTTGAACTCTATTTGCAAACGGCTTTCCCGACAGTAGAAAAAATTACCCAAGAAAACCATACTCCCAGAATAAAATTAGTCTACCCGTGTACCAAGTTTCATCGAAATCCGTTCAGCCTTTCGAACTTGAAGAAATAAGTAACAATCATACACACACACATACACAAACTTTCGTCTTAAAAATATTAATTTGATGTGGGATAAGTGTGATGTCACATTTTCAGATTACGCTTTTTTTTGGGGGTGGGAAATCATCCAATGTCTTCTCTCACTATAAGGTGGAGCAAGAGGGCATGTCAGATTTTAACCAAACCTGAATCCTTCAGTTGCCCTTTGTGTTCTAGTACCACAGGTTTTCTATTATATTATGCACTAGCCGAAAGGGCTTGTCAGATTTTAACCAAACCTGAATCCTTCAGTTGCCCTTTGTATTCTAGTACCACAGGTTTTCTATTATATTATGCACAAGCTTCTGCCAGCAGTTTCGCCTGCGTGAAAGCAGGTTTTTCCATACAAACTTTAGACCCCCGTTACATCCCCTTAGGGGGTGAATTTAAAGAAATCCTTTCTTAGTGCTCGCCTACGTCATAAAAGGAAACCTTGTGCAAAAATTCAAGTTCCTAGTCACAGTAGTTTCGGCTGTGCGTTGATATGTCAGTCAGTCAGTTTCTCATTTTCTATATATAGATAACCTTAAGACCAGAAATTACAAACTTATTACTAGACAACAATCTCTTAGCTCTAAATTCTGTTCCTCTGTTCCCATATTACAAACAGCTTTAAGTTCCGAACATCCTTTAAAATCGGAAGCATAAAGGATTTACCTCATACACCCTTCAAAAGGTATTCGTCTGTTAAGGGGTCGATCTAATTTTGCTAATGTAGGTACCTCTACAGTAACCTTCACTACATCCACGATCATCTTCACTGTAAATGTGAACATCACATACGAGAGAATTACGCAAGTTTTGGGTGTATCTTTTCTTGTAAAACATGGATTAACTTTGGAGTAAAGCTTTTCTTTGCCATAAGAGGTCATCTCATCTTTTCATCTTAGTGATAGAGGTATTCTTGGGTGCTTGTTAAGGGGATGCAACTCGACATACATTTTCACAGTTTTTCATACAACCGCTCTTACGCGATTGTGACGTTATTACATATTTTTTATAAGATTTTAGGAAACAGTGTCTTCTGGATTTTTAATAAAACTAATCCAGTAAAGACCTCTTGAAAATCTGCTATTTTGCATGAACTCTGACACTGCATAATATACTCAAAAAGTAAAAAAAAAAAACAATAGAAGCTTTTGCTTTAATCAACATTCTGAATGACATTTTTTTTTTTTCTAAAAATCTAAATAAAATACACGTATTTCCTGGAACAAATTTTGTGAAATATTCGAGTAAATCACAGAATTACCGATAGCTAACAGAGTTTCCAGGCGTTCTTCGCGTGCCTTGGCTTCTTCTTGGCTTAGTGATTCAATTAACAAATGATTAAACTAAATAAAACTTAGCTTTTAATAAGCAGCAAATTCATATATCGTAATGTTTACAGTAGTTGTTTAATTTTCAATTATATGTTTATAGGAGAGTATTGGTATGATTTAGTAATCACACGATGGTGAGGCGCATTAGTTTATTAAGAGCCTATTCACTCTAGCCTTGAAGACACCTAAATTATAGTTATTGTTCCAGTCCTTCGATGTACGCGGTTTATAAACGAGGAAGCGAAAAGCTATATATTTCTAATTACATAATTATTATAGAGACACAGAACAAACGATCGTGCTCGTCACACAAACATTTGTTTTTCGTGGAAATCGAATTCACGACCACCGGCATAGCTGTCAGGGCCACTAACTACTACACCAACAGGCCAGTCAACAGAATAATGAAGCCACATAAACGAGAACAAATGCTTCGTTTAACAAAGTTTCACAACAACGTTCTTCCATTTATAGATGAGAAATATTTAAAATATAAAGTAATGATGGCAAAATGCATCCAAAATAACAATGCAATCAGCTTGCCAGTCAATTTGTATCGTTAATTGGACGAGTAATTATATTTTACAGTGATGCCGCGTTGCTTTTTGGAATTACTGTTGTATATATAAAAAAGAAAATGAACGCTGAATTTGTAAAATGTATTTGAGAAAAGTATTATTGGTTTGTAATATTGCTAATTACGTAGCCATTTTAGCGCTGCGTTATATTTACTTTTTAGTATAATATCGCAACATATGCTGAGATAGGAGCCTTTTTGGCCTCGCACTGGTCTTTTATTTAATATTGTTTTCTATTATTATTTTTAAGTTAAGTATTTATAGATAAAAGTAGTTACTTTTTATTTTATTGTTGTTTGTCCTGTGCGAGTCTCAAATAAATGTTTTCTTTCTTTCTTTCATTTTAATTAAAATTAAAATTAAGTTAATGGCTCCATTTGCAGGACTAAAGAATACCTTAGCCACAACAATAGTTAGAAAAAGTTATCGCGGCCTTGAACGTAATAAGCAACTGAAGGAATACAGGTGTTTGTAAATCTTTCACGCTCAAACGGCTGAATGGATTAGGATGAAATTTAGCACATGCGGAAGACCTCGGAAGACATCCTGGAAGGAAATACACATCCAGGATAAAAAATTCAATGTCCTGGATTTTTTTTATCCTGGAAGTATATTTCCTTGACATAATTTTCTACTTTCATAACGGATGAAGTCATTAAGAGAAAGTAATAAAAAATGAAAAAAACATATTGAATTCGAAAATGCACAATAAAACAGCCAAAGCAAACGTTGCTTCATAAAATAACTAGATAAGCGTTAAAATGATGAAGATACAGTTATAAAGTGACATTATTGTGTAAGAACTTGCTTTTGCTTATCATTCAACGGAAATTGTAAAAGTCAGTCAAAGGAAATCGGTTATTGTAGCGGTTATAGGAGATTGACTACTACCTTCAGTATTTATCTATTGGTTTATTTATGTTTTGCAATTCATCGATTTGGTGGGAGAAAATTGGACTCTTTGATATTTCAGAAAGGCTTCAAGCTCTGATTTTTATTAAAATACTCGTAAATTCGAATGACTAATTATAAATCAATTCATTTTTGAGGTTTTAAAGCACACGTGTAACGTATTATTTTTTACTATGGCGTTTAAGTCGAAAACTATTTGGGTACGTTCGCTAGAATTGTGAATGAATCACATAAGACTAAATTGTAAACAAAGCATTGAATCGGCTTTCAATACAATTAAGAAGGAAATACGACTTCGTACAACAACTCTCGAAATACGAAACAGATGTCGGGCCTGCATTCACAACAGAGGCCAACAATTTGAGCAGGATTTGTAAAACATTATGAAATAAATGTTAAAAATGCATATTTTTATATCCAGTCCACGAAAAGAGAGATACGAGACAGATTTTACCGTAAAAGAGTGAGATAACATTTTTAATAGGTTTTTCAGGTATCATTTAAGCAAAAATATTTTATAAATCATAATTTTGAATATTAGTTTTATGTGACTCGATTCACAATTCTAGCGATTTCATAAAGTTATAAAAAGACTTTTATGGCATGTGGCACATCACTTGCAAGAGGATAGACTAGATAATTTTTGAGGGAGTTGGAAGATTCTGTTCGCTTTTGTTTTTTTTTTTTTATAGCCATGTAAATAGCGTTAACATGAACAGCTTTAAATTAAGTCGCCTTATATGTTTTTTAAAATTTGTATTTGAATGAAAAATTTGGGTCTTATTTGCTTATTGTCTTAGAAAACAATAAAAAGTCGATGAAAAAAAATCCACAGGGCATGAGAAGTGTTTAGGGGTCTGAAAGGATAGCAGATAACCCCTCCCGTCGACCATTTCAATTTGGCACACGATGCACCAAACACCCTGTATATTATGCCAATAACAAAAATATACTCTGACGTACACCGCAAAAAAACATTCTGTCAGTTCCGTATTTATAATACTTAATATATTTAAATAAATTTCCATAAAAAAGGACAATTGACAAAAAATATTATCATGGAAAATTCTTCGACAAATATTTTTGTTAAAATCTTTTCAGTTACCGTAAATAGATTCGGCATATTTCTTGTAAATAACACAGAAAGTCTTTCTCAGAATCTTGTGAGTACATCTGCTGTCAATAGCAAAGCTGCTTATGATTGTGAAGTCAATTTATATTGTTTGGTAAATCATAGAGGGAACGTGATTTCTGATTACATTTTATTACCAAAATATCTATACATATAAAAAAAGTCGTGTTCGATACACCATTTACAACTCAAGAACGGTGATCCAGCCGTTCTTGAGTTGTAAATGGTGTACGTATTTTAATGATCTTCTAGATTCGTCTCTACCCCGAAGTATAATAATAATTCTACTACTATCAAATATCGGAAAATATCATGTACAAAAAAATACATTGGTTTCAATCATTCGGTCAATAAATTTAGCTAAAAAGTAATCACTAGATTCATTGACTGTTAGGCGGTACGAATTTCGCCGAGTCAGCAAGTTAAAAATAACATTTAAAAACCTGCGACCCTAATTTTTGGTCTACGCATCGGTAACCATCCTAACATACTGTGATTCCGCTGCGACTCAGAAAACCCCTGGGCAGTCGAAAGCTAGGAAATCTGACAAATGTCTTATCAAGGGGTATCGTTCCCCGATTAGGTACTGGGTTTCGGAAGTCAGCAAGAAGGCAGTCGTCGTTAGTAGATAGATATGAACGTCCATCTTGACACAATTAAACTCCCGCCTGATGATAATCCACGATCTGGTCGACGATGAGCACGCTTGCCTAGAAATAACAACAAAGATGAAAACGTATACTTGTTATACGTTTTCACGTGGATAGGGTTCAGTAACCCTATCCACGAGACACACAACACACACACACACCCACACAGCATACTGATGCTGTGCTGCTCAAGCTGCTTGGCGAATTTTGAAGCGTCTATAAAGCTACGCGTCCGTGAACAGTAGGCCTAAGCTTTATTCTAAACATACTTATGCGATTACTTCTTTTTCAAAAAGTACTTACAGACGAAAACCAAAATTGAGATACATTTGTAAGCTGCTAATATCGGAAATCGGTTACGCCAGAATCGGAACAAGATCTCAAACAGCTTCCAAGTTGCCACTCCAGGGAGCGAAAAAAAAACAATGCATTTTTCCTACAGATAGGAAGGGTACAAAACAGTAGGGGAACTCTTTTACTAACCTACAAACATATTTCATTTTATATTGGTCTGTAATAGCCAAGCGCAGAGAAAGCGTGGTGGATAATACTGGTTCATTCTTTGTAGGGGGTGGACCGTTACTTTTCTGGAGTTGGAAAATCGTCCAATAACTTCTTCTGATCTGGGTGGAGCGTTCCAGGGCCGAGGTAACTCATTCGAACAACAAAACTGTATTTCCAGGTAAAGATGTACGTATCTCACCAGTTATAAAAAAAGTAAGAATCAAAAATGTCGTATGGTTGCCTGAAAACTCTGTTAGCATTCAATAATTCCGTGATTTACTCGAATATTTTACAAAACTTGTTCCAGGAAATACGTGTTATTTTTAAAACCTTAAGAGTTTTTGAAAAAAATGGTCGTCATTTAGAATCTTGATTAAATTTGCAATCCTCCTGTTGTTAAACTTTTTTGACTTTTTTTAATTTTTGAGTAAATTATGAAGTGTCAAAATTCATGCAAAATAGCAGATTTTCAGAGGTCTTTACTGGATTAGTTTTACATAAATTTATAAATTGCTTTCAATCGAATTCTAGATAATATCCACAAGATATTGTGTTTCCAAAATATCTAAAGAAAAATGTGTAATAACGTCATAATCGCGTAAGAGCGGTTGTATGAAAAACAGTGAAAATTTATGTAGAGTTGCATCCCATTAAGGTGATGAAACGGTGGTCCAAAGTTTGCTTAGAGAAACATACTTTCACGTGGACGAAGCCGATGGCAGAAGTTAGTCTATGTATATATTATATATATGTATAATATACTTGTATACTTATGATTTTAATTTAACATTATTAAACCACTAAACTTGTAGTAATAAAGTGTGAAGTAAGTTACCGTTGACTTCTCCGCTTTTATCTCTCAAACTTGGCGGAGAGCCACTTAGAGATAAGCAATGGGATTACAGAGGTGTGTGCCTTCATACGACTTTAGTTCATTTCTGTTTTATTAACTTCAAAAGGCCAATTTTCCTACCTAGATATCCACCTGTTTTTATTTTAATTTTTATTTCGGATAGGCTCGCGTTTGACCACTATCTGATGGTAAGCGGTGATGTGGCCGACGATGAACATTAAAAAAAAACATTAAAATTCAAGTTGCAAATTATCTTAAATCTCAGATACATTAAGGGACAAAATGTCCCCTAGCATGACGCGCAACGCTGGGGAATTATCCAATCACATGTCCTACGTCATGTGAATGCGTTGTTGTTGGGGGACAAGTTGTGGAACGTTGCAGCGTCACGTAGATTGAGAGTTGCGTGTTATGTTGGGGACATTTTGTATCCTAAGGTATCCGAGGCTTTAGTCTCAATCAATATATTTAAATATTATATTGGTGGCCGAGCAGTAACGGCCCCGACTAACGAGTTGTAGCTTGCGGGTTCAAACGCAACCAGGCGCAGTACTTTGTGTAATTTATTTTATCACCACTGCTCTCGAAACGGTGAAGGAAAACATCGTGAGGAAACCGGCATGTCCTAGAACCAAAAACTCGAAAACATGTGACATTTACCAACCCGCACTGGGCCCGCGTGTGGATTACGGCTCATTCCCTCTCCTGGAGAGGAGGCCTGAGTCCCAGCAATGGGAACATTAAAAGGCTGATTGTGCTATTATGCTATAGCTTCAACAGTTTTTAGTAGCATAGCACAGTCGGCCTTATAATGTTCCCACAGTTGTTAGTATTTTTTTTGTAAATTAAAAAAAAAATAAAAGGCAATATTTTTTTTTCATAATATAATCCATACTTAATATCATATTTAAATGTGAAAATAACTCTTATCAATCATATATTCACGGTCGAACTACAGAACCGATTTTTATGAAACTTGGTACAGAGTAAGTCTGAACCCCAAGGAAGGAGTTTGGTTACTTATTAGACCCCAACAACCATAAATTCGTTAGTAATTTACTTTGTTAACGTCTCATTTATTGATAATTGTAATTATTTATTTTTCTTGCTTTTTTATAAGGTGCCAATGTATGCCTATGTGAAATAAAAGCAATTCTTTTTTTTTTTTCAAAATAAGTAACATAATTAATATTATTACTAGCCCATATTGTCCCACAGCTGGGCAAAGGCCATTAATTCTAACGATAAAAAAAGTAATGTTCCAAATTATTTATGCAAAAGAATTAGATAACTAACTATACTACGTAATTATTAATTAATTGTAGAAACTTATTTAATTATTCGGATTGAACTGAATCGATATCCGAATATGCATATTCGTGTTACTTAGGATCTCCATATTTCACTCAAAACCGACCTGACTTCACGAATAGGCCAGAAAGAAAACTAACTGAGTAATATTACGGAAAGCAATTAAAATAAAAAGGCTAACCCCATTACAGCCTCCATAAAAGAGTTAAAAAAATTAAATAAAACATAAACCTACTGCACTTGAAAAATGTACCAACTCCATTAAATTAAACACAGCCAAGTTGCAACCCGTCGACCGCCGTGAAAAATAGCCAAGTGCGTTGTTTTTACACCAAAGGAATGTAAACATAATTAAAATTCTCCCGGGAGCGGATGGAGGGTAGTTTATTTTCTTGGCCGGAGGAATTTTCATAAAAAATGAAAATTTTTCAACTGAAAGTTTTAGAGCTTGCCATTTTTCATGTGAGCCGCGATCTAAGCTGGAGGCTAGTTTGTTTTATTTGACGTTAAGTCGATGAGCTTCGTCGAGGGAAAACATCGTGCATATTATCTACCCTGTTTCATTTTCTCGGTGGTTTCGCTAACGTGGAAGTGGATCGTAGAACTTTACTTTTATATAAAAATACCTGTCCGTTAGTCTCACTAAAATTCGAGAACGACTGGACCGATTTGGCTAATTTTGGTCTTGAAATATTCGTGATAGTCCAGGGAAGGTTTAAACGGTAAGAAAAAAAGGAAAACCACACGATAAAAAAATCCGAATACAACGCCATCTCTTATTAAAATGTCATTATAAAGTGCATTGTGCTGTTCTGGTAATGCCAGTTGATGGCGTTATCCTTACTGTTAGGCGGTACGAAGTTCGCCGGGTCAGCTAGTTTATTATAAAAAAATAACTACTTAAATTATTTAAATTAACGTATCGAGTTCGAAACATTGTACTGCACTCCAACCAGGACAGTTGATGTTGCTTAAAAGGCTACTCGATTGAAATTTGACTGGACAGGACACACCTATCGCATGTCCGACAAAGTGTGGGCCAAAGTACCACAAAGTTAGTGCCCTGGAACAGTGCGATGGGGTCGCGGCAGACCACGAAGGAGATGGAGCGACAAACTAGATATATTTTGCCAGAACTGGAAGAAAGATAGAAGAAGTGGAGGGAGGCCTTTGCGCAGGAGTAGGACAGCCCCCTAGCCAAGTTACGACCGTTTCGTTTCGATTCTCTTGCGTCGCACGCATCGAGTAGGCCACGCCTCCGATTCCTTTGTTCTGACATCACACACACAACGCTCAGTCACGTGACCAGAAAAAAGGAATCGGAGTCGTGGCCTACTGACTGACTTATTAATAGCAATCGACACAACATTTTAGCCTTTTCTGGTAACGGAAAAGCTAAGATGTTGTTCAAAGCCTCGACCTCAGACCCCACACCAACCAGAGCTAATCTTATCTGTATGTTCCGGGATTGTAGAGCTGTTTCAAAGTAGTATTATCGGTTCAGAAACAGGTTACGTAACTTTTTGTTGGTTTTACTTTTCAGAGTAATTGAGCAGCAACGGAGATGTATGAAAAGGGGTAACTACTGAGATAACGGTTTATGTAGAATCGTTTTTTTAGGTGGTAAAATCATCTAATGAAATCTCCTGCTCTTGGGCGGAGCGAGAGAGTGTATCAGACTTTTACTGACTAAAATCCCACTCCTGTTCCTTTGTTGCCTTTCATACCAGGGCCTAGTTTCCCTTTCAGAAAAAAACCCTTGGCCCCAGTAGACTTCGACCCTGCTGGGCCGCCACGGTTGCTGACGCGCGCGCGTGGAACAGTACGCGCCGTCGACGACTTAGGCTGGGTCCGGACGGTTACCAGACGGTCAGACGGCGAGCTACCCATTGCTCGCCGTCTGTAAGCCCAAGGCTACCACTTGATGCCGATTTTCAGATTTTCGATCCAACTTGTAGGAGGACTTCCAACGCTGCGTTTACCGGTGCGCGATCGCCACTCTAGAACCTTTCAGCCCCATCGACCATCCGTTCTACGAGCAACGTGCCCTACCCACTGCCACTTAAATTCGCAGTTTGGTTTGGTTTATTATTCTTAGCCTTTGTTTAATATCTTGAGTCTTAAGTCAGACAGATTAAAAATGAAAAACCATCCAACCAATTTTAACATAATTTCATGCTCAGCCTTCCGTATGATGCTAGTTTTACGATCTTTAAAGCGACCTTCTCGAACGAGGCTTTGAAATACCACGCACTGTTAACGTTGACATTGTTGACACCATTCGACGCTCTTGTCGAGCTCGTAAAATATATTTTGAGGCAAGTGTTGTAAGATTTTAGGTATGAAAATTTAGGTTAGGGTTATTTTGATATGATTTTTTTGGTTCAGTTTCTGTTGTTGAAATGGTATACACCTACTCCTAGTGTAGATGGAAATATTTTTGTGTTATTTTTATTTTGATTAATACATATACAAATATAGTAAAAATAAAAACCAGACAGGTGTGAGTCGGACTGTCGCGCTTAGGGTTGCATACAAACTTAGGTACCTAAAAGTTTGAACTTTTCATTGTTCATTGCTGCTTGGAGGATCTGAGTATTTGATTGATTTCGGCTTCATACCTCTACGCTTTCCTAAGAAAAAGAGTCTTGACAGACAGACAGACAGACGGACAAAAAAGTGATCTTATAAGAGTTCCGTTTTTGCCAACTTAGGTACAAAACTGTTATCATGATCTTACATTTATGTGTCGCATTTTTCTTAACCATGCTAACTGCAGTGTGTGCAGTGGTGGTCCAGTGGCAACGGTCCCGACTTACGAGTTGTAGGTCGCGGGTACAAACCCAGCCAGGCGCATTACTTTGTGTAATTTATTTCATCACCACTACTCTCTAAGTGGTGAAGGGAAACATCGTGACGAAACCGGCATGTCCTTAGAACCAAAAAATTCGAAGACATGCGATATCCACCATCCCGCACTGGGCCTGTGTGGTGGATTACGGCCCATGCTACTAGAGAGGAGGCCTAAGTCCCAGCAGTGGGAACATTATAAAGTTGATTATACTATGCTATGCTAACTGCGCATCACCACAGCATCGGTACATGGTGGACATCCCACCCATACGTACAAAGCGTTTTGGGAATACATTCATAATGCGTACAGCTAAGGAGTGGAATTCCCTGCCGGAGTCTGTGTTCCCTGATAGCTACAACCTAGGGGTCTTTAAGTCAAAAGTGAATAGGTTACTTCTAGACAAGCGTGCTCCATCGTCGGCCACATCATCGCTTACCATCAGGTGAGATAGCGGTGAAACGCGAGCCTATCAATAATAAAAAAAAACAGCATCAGGGCTAAAAGATTATTTTTTATGGTATACAGGCTTTGATTAAATCAAAAGGAAGATAGGTGACTCGCCTCTAGTGCGTGGACCGCTGAAATTAAGCCACTTTGGCTTAATGTGATTCAGTCGCAATCGGCAAGTTACATAATGGGGCGTGTTACGCAAATATATATATTTTTTTGTTTTAAGTGGGACAAAGGTTATCAAAATGCCTTCGTGTGCTTTTATTATTATTAATCATTTTATTTCGAGTTGACACTCATAATATAGGTTAGTAACAATATTCACTTAACCTATGTAAATGTAAAACCTATGTTAGTACCTAGCCATACAATACCAGTTCTATACATTATTATTACATTCAGTTCATTACAATTCAATAACTTTTGTACAAATCGGGCACACCTCTACCGTATTCCCCGCCGAGTCCTCAGGGCGGTAATACGCAATCGTGTGCGGATGTTATATTCATGTCGCAATCATATAAGCACATTAATTTGAACGTGCATCCATTACATTCCTTAATTATTTCCTATATTATGCTATGGTAGTAGGATAATATTAAAATATAGGTACAGATAAACAATTTCACAGTATTTCAGCAACTATGAGTATTTTCTATTAACGAACATTAGTCGTGTTTTTTCCTTAGTCGGGTTTACTTTTAGGGTCCCGTACCTCAGTCGGCAAACAGGCACCCTTATAAGGTCACTGTGTTGTCCACCTGTCCGTCCGTCAAGACTCTTTTTCTTAGAAATGGGTTGAGATATTAAGCTGAAATGATCAAATAGGTACTCAGGTCTCTTACGTTATAATCAAACATCTAAATCCATGTAATTTAAAAATAAAGTTGATTAAGCTTCGTTTACAGCGCATATTTTTACATTCGCGAACATATAAAAATCAATGGGATACCTACTTCCCGTTACCCTACAGGCACGAAACAAGGTCTCTTAGCAGAAGTAAAAAAAGTCTAAATTTTTTAAAATTTATATTTATGTCACAAAATAACTACTTTATACGATACAGAAAAATCCAAATTCAATTCTGAAATCGATCTATTTATCTCTACATAGGTAAGTTTGTACGGAACCCTCGTTGCGCTTGTCCGTTTCGCACTTAACTGGTTTTTTAATTGTATGTTACATCTTCATGTTATGCTGCAAAAAAGAGAACAGAACAAAAAAGGAAGTAAAAAAATATATATCTCATCAACGCCATTTTTTTTCTACCCCAGTGAGAATTGCCGACACCGCACCGTACCAAACACAACCGTATGTGGTTATAATATCCATGTCGGTATCATTTAACTTCATTAAGTTAAACGTACATATATAACTCGTAGGCAGTGCATTTATTTCATTTGTAACATTACACTCCGTAATTATTTCGTGCAAGACATAAACTGATAGCGAGAAAAGAAATTGTACATTTTAGACATTTAAAAAGGTGTTGATATTGTTTGGTTTTTGCTTTGCTGTAAAAAAAATAAAACGTATGAAGCTCAAAACGGGAAAATTAATAAAAACAAAAAAGGATTTAGGTCTGGTTTTTGAATGAAAATGTGCGATGGCTGCCGAGATCGATTGAACTAGCTGTGGAGAGTCAAGCCTGTCACTCGGTTTGTGAATTAGTCCTCCTCCTCGAGTCGTATTCCTCATTACTGAGGGTCGTGAAGTTCTCGCTGGATCAGCTTCTTGTTAATGGTATTTCGCCATCTGTGACGGTTCTTAGCGTCATGAAGTGCAACGTGTAATTGGTTGTCCAGTGTAGAGCGGACCTGATCTGCCCATCTTTTTGAGCTGCGGCCTCTTGGTCGTTTGCCATCAACCATGCCAATTACGATGAGCTGTTCAAGGTTGTGGCCATTTTTCCTGGCAGCGTGGCCAAAGAACTTCAGTACTCTAGCGCATGCAGGTAGTAGACAGTCTGATTTTGATGTTCAGTAAACGTAAGCTAGAGAGGTTTGTATGAAAAGCAGTCCGGGGAATTTGAAGCATTGTGTAGTAACGCGTTAATATTATATTCTCAGAAACCGATGGTTGGAATACTTGGGTATGAAAAGATTCCATTGTAATAAAACAATACTAAAACATTTCGACCAGAAGAATGATTAACGACCACTTTCTGTCAAATTAAATACCTAGCCAAAATAGCAATAAAATACGTACACAGCGTTTTGCTTCGTCGTTTATACCGCGTACATCGAAGAACTGGAACAATTTGCCTACAGCGGTCTTCCCGTCCGATTATAATTTAGGTATCTTCATTGCTAGAGTCAATAGGCTTTTAATAAACTAGTGCGATTCACCATCAACGATTGCATCACTGCTTGTCATCAAGTGGGATCTCAGTCAAGCACAAGTTTATATAATTTAAAACAAAACTAATATATATCAAGTAAGTCATAGAGGATATATAGGTACCTATCTTATACTTCTTTTGACGTTTGAAATTATCAAATGTCTTCACCCCGTTCTAGGGTGGAGCGTGTAATTTTTTTAAAGCTTAAAACCTTCCCATAGATGTGTTTCTTTGCCCTTTGCGTTTTAGGGCCACGGTAATTGTTTTGTTTTATTGACATTTACGCGCCGTCGCGGTCTCAGGCTTGGTTCTTACAGGACGGTCGAACGGCGACCTATCAATTGCTCGTCGTCCGCAAGCCAGCGCCTGTGGTGGTCGAAAAGCTTCCAAACGCTCAACCTAACGATACTTAGAAGTCCACAAGGCATTGAATAAACAGCAAAGCTATCATTCCAGTACGCTTGCTCTCACACTTGGACCACACACCAAAATGAACTACGCTGAAATACAGAGTTTCAGTAATAACCGGCCTCACAAACTCAAATAAAGTGCGTCCATAATGACGTCCGTGTACAGCCAACGTTTCACTCGTTTTCAGCCATTTCAGCCATTTTCATGGTAATTAAATGGCGTCTGGCAGACATCTTTCTTTACAGTTTACGGCCGAAAGAGTTTCGTTTGAGTGAACGAAATTAGTGTTGGACTTTGCTAGGTAAGTGAAATTGGGTAAGGTAGGGATGGATTCGAAAAATATTTTTTAACTACCGTAAAACGTGGTTAAAAAAACAAAAATTTGGTTTGGTTTTTCTGCTTCATGGGTTTTTTCACTTTGATACCATAATATCGGCTTCTAACAAAGCATCGACTTTTTAGAATAACAATTCATTAATAAATTGATATAGTTAAATGCTGAAAAAACATATTCAAATATCGTTAAAATACCCTTTGAAATTTTGTTTCTATTTACCCCCGATTTTCTATTCACCTCATTAGACTGTACTACTTATTTACGTAACTAAAAAACGGGTTTTCGGATAGTTTTTTACTTTACAATAGTGCTACATAGCATTGCTTCTTACCAAATTACATGATTCAAAACGAGAAGTCCCGGTATATATGCCGGGAGTTCTCGTTAGAGGTTTCAGAGAATAAACTAATCTTTAGATAGCATTAACTTAAAAGTTTGATATTTTCTCTGCTCCAAAGGGCAGCCGATCTGAATGTTTGATGTAGATCTCTTTCTTCGTATTTTTTGTGCTCTTAAAGATCATATAAGGTCTAAAATAAAGGTATTTATCATTTCTAATTAATTTCAGCTTGACCTGCACGTGTTCCTGAGAAAAAGGAGTCTCAACAGACAGACAACAAAGTGATCCTAGGAGGGGTCCGTTTTCACCGACTGAAACAATCTCCCCCCCCTCTCCTAAAAGTGTCGTAATCGATTTACTTTTTCTTCTGTCAGTCAATAGTTCGTCCCACAGAATATTAATAGCCATAGATTACACTCTCCGTGAACCGTGCGTTCGCGTACGTCCGTTTGTCTACAGTTTTGACAAATGATTTTGGAGCGCGGCGTCAGGCGTCTGTCTATGGTTCATTATTTATTGTATTTATTGCATTTTATAAATATTTTTCTAACACATGACACATTTTACCACAATTTTACGCTTTTTACCAATTTTATGTATTTATTATTTTTCCAATGTTTGTTTTATCAATGTTTGTGTTTATTGTTTTGTTTCGATACCTTTATAGTTTTATTTAACCTCCGTGAGTGTGACCGTGGTTTCACCGCAGGCCCTAACAGAATACCAGCGCTGCGTTATTTATCGTTTTAAATAACGCAGCATATGCTGAGTTAGGCGCCTTTTTGATAATGTTAGAAACATTGTTTTTAAAACGCTCAAAAAAATATTTAAACATTAAAGGAACTTATGTTGTGGCGCAGCTTTTAATCGGTTTAAATCCGGCAAGGATTTTGGGTCGAGATTTATTTAATTGACTGGTAAAACTTGTAAAGTTATAGAATTATAATAATATAAATATAAGTATAAAATATTCCAAACTTTCACACAACGCCATCTACTCCCAAACTAAGCAGAGCCTGTTATATGAGTACTAGACAACTGATAACAATACTTATATTTTTCTAAATACATACATATTATAGATAAATTACACCCAAACACAGGACAAATGACATTTGCCTTGGTTTTTTTTTAGTTGGGAAATCATCCAATGACTGTCAAAGCTTCGTCTTGTGTTTCAGGGCCCCGGGGTTTACTTTCACTTAACCCATGGCCCCAGTAGGCAAACTTTTGTCGTGGGTGGAAATCGAACCCACGACCTCCGGCATAGCAGTTAGGGCAACTAACCACTAGGCCAACAGGCCAGCCAAAATATCAAAATAGTGTGTTTGATCAAATATATTAAGGGGATGCAACTCGACATACATTTTGACTGTTTTTCATACAACCGCTCTTACGCGATTATGACGTTATTACACATTTTTCATTAAATATTTTGCAAACAGTATCTTGTAGATATGATCTTGGCTTCTATTGAAATCAATATATAAATTTGTTTAAAACTAATCCAGTAAAGACCTCCGAAAATCTACTATTTTGCATGAATACTTCATAACTTACTCAAAAATTAAAAAAGTATAACAATAGAAGCCTTGCAAATTTAATGATAAAAAACAAATTTTCTGAAAAACTTTTAAGGGTTTAAAAAAAAATGAAAAATATTCGAGTAAATCACAGAATTACCGAATACCAACAGAATTTTCAGGTGTTATCTCCCTTTTTCGCTTGCCTTTTCGTCAAACATCGCGTTAGATTGCGTTAGATGAAGTAACACGCTTTTAAACCATGCTCTATGTTGACGATGGGCGAGTGAAAAGGGACCCTCTTAAGGCGACACCATCGTGTTGAAGCACCAAACCTGACCCTACGCTTCCCCTCAGGTATCAATGTCTCACTCACTCTGATTTATACCGTCATATCAAGGTATAAATCCGAGCAGTAAAAGCTAAGGCAAGCACAAAGTCTGGCGCCTGAATCACGCTATGCCACCACAGTTAATGTGCGCGTACCACAGAGCATACCTCGGTACCTTGGCGACCGCTACTATGCACAATATAGTAGATATTTTCCATACAAATCTAGTATGTCAGTTACTGTCATCCTTTACTGACAAAAATTGACAGCTTGTGACAATTTCGACTATAAGGAAGTGACAGTCGAACTCAGCGCGGGCTAGGCGTGTGTAACTCTTTACTGAACGGACTCACTGTTCCGGAACATTTTAGTGTTCCGAAAGATTGGAAGAACAGTATTTTTTTAAATGCATCATTTGGAACACTAAAACACTCTTTACTTTAAGTGACTTGCAGTCTTTTTAAAATTCAAATTAAAACGTAAACATTGTAAATATAATTAAATTGTTCTCAAATTAAAATTCAATTAAATAAAACTGTTAGTATATATGAAATGTTTTTAAATTTATCATGCACACCATGTTTAAACAAATAAATTTTTACTTAAAAAGAAAGAACAAAGAAAAAAAAGAGTTTATTTACGACAATACGACAAACATGGCACATAACTTAAATATACATATATATATATAATATTATAAATTAATTTACTCTTACTTTGCGTTCCAGGACTCCGGGATTCCCTTTTGAACTACTCATGGCCTCAGGTCGAAGCCTGCCCTGCTGGGCCCCGGAAAATCATCTTATGACATCCCCCACCCTTGGGCGGGACGGGAGATAGTGTCAGACTTTTACTGACTAAAAACCCACTCCTGTTCCTTCGTTGCCTTCGTCCCAGGGCCCCGGGTTTCGTTTTCACACTACCCATGGCCCCAGCTGCTGGGCCCCTACGGTTTTGCTGACATCTCTAGGGGCGCGTGGAACACTACGCGATGTCGACGACATTGGAAGTGCAAATGTGTGTACCTATAGTAGTACCTATAGATATAACACTTGCACATGGTACCCACCATCTTTACGTACCTGCTATCTATCCATTTATAGGATACCCATTCACTGCCAAAGATTCCGTACCCTGTGACGTGTACCGTAGCCACAAGGTTATGGTTTTCCCTGATATTATCGCTGAGGGTAGTGAATAGCTTGATAACTTTGGGTGCACTCGGTTGCCATTTCAAATCGTACCAACATAAATTATTTAATTGATTGCTTAAGTCTTCTATGTTCTTGCCACGTAATTTTTTTTTGTTTTTTTTTTTTTTTAAGGTGGGAATATCATCTAATGACAAATCTCGCTCTTGGACGGAGCGGGAGATAGTGTCAGACTTTTACTGACTAAAAAGCCACTCCTGTTCCTTCGTTGCCTTCGTCCCAGGGCCCTGGGTTTCGTTTTCACACTACCCATGGCCCCAGTAGGCTTCGACCCTGCTGGGCCCCTACGATTTGCTGACATCCTGAGGCGCGCGTGGAACAATACGCGCCGTCGACGACTTGGGCTCGGTCCGGACAGTTACCGGACGGTCGGACGGCGAGCCACCCATTTGCCACGTCATTACGATTTTCAAGAATACAACTTTTTTTGGGGGTATGGATATCGTCAAATAACACCTATCTACATACGACCCTTGGTCACGAAGCGAGATTGACTCACTTTTTAGGGTTCGTACCTCAAAAGGAAAAAAACGGAACCCTTATAGGATCACTTTGTTGTCCGTCTGTCTGTCTCTCTGTTTGTCAAGACACTTTATCTCGAGAGCGTGTGGAGGTATCGACTTGAAATTAAAACCATATATTAAAGCTATAAAAAATCAAACATCTGAATTACGAAAAAAAAAGATACAGCCGTTTATGTCGCTAAAACGTGTATTTCGACACTCTCAAGGGAATCAAAATTTATAGGGTAGCTACTTCCCGTTGGCCCAGAATCCTGTAATTTGGCATAAAGCAAGATTTTATAGCACAGGTATATGAATGAATCTGAAAACTACTGTTTTTACCTACAGTTGTTGCCTACGTCACCAAAAAAAAACTTTTTTGCAATTCGGAATTGTAGTTTGTACGGAACCCTCAGTGCGCGAGTCCGACTCGCACTTGTCCAATTTTTTTTCATTTGACCAATAATCAAATAACTTCTTACGCTCCGGATGAAGCGAGACAGAGTGTCAGACTTTTACTGACTACTTCTGAACCTAACCGCGTTCCTTCAGTTGCCCTTTGTGTTTCAGGGTCGGGATTACTCTTTCGAATAATCCCACAGACCCGACAGACATCGGCCCTAGCCCTATTAGTCATGCTGACATTTCTATGAGGTGCGCGAGGGACACAACGCGCCGTCGAGCCATGTCTGGCCTTTGTCAGACGGCGAGCTTTCCATTGCTCATCATCATTTCAGCCGATAGACGTCCACTGCTGGACATAGGCCTTTCCCAAATGTCATCACAATGAACGGTCCTGTGCGTCTCGCATCCATCGGAATCCCGCAACCTTCACCAGGTCATCAGTCCACCTTGTAGGAAGCCTTCCAACACTGCGTCTTCTGGTACGCGGTTGTCACTTCCCCAACCTTTCGGCCCCAACGGCCATCTGTTCTGCGAGCAATGTGCCCTGCCCATTGCTCACCATCCGCAAAACCGAATTGATGACTTCTACAAATTTTATACGAGAGATCAGAAATTGAATGTGATTTCGGCAAGAACAGAATAGACAAATTATTTTTTAATTAATGAAAAGAAAACCTTTTCTTTTTTATTCAGCAGATTACTAAAACAGGGCTGGAGTTAATCAACCGTATTTTTTTCTGAATTATTTGTTTGAACAGTTGGAAATTAAGATTTTTTTTTAACTATTATGCCCTTAACTAGTAAGAAGCTGTAGGTATTGCGGGAGTCTATAAAAAAATCTTGCCAAGAGAAATATGTAAAAAAAAAACTTAACAATATCACCAACTCCGTAGATACACAAATTCAAACCTTAACTTTTGAGCAATAAGAATCATAACAGTATGAAAGGCAAACTCACTCCGTCTCCATGACAATAGAAATCAGGCTTTCAGTCACATACCTGAAACAAAAAAAAAACACATTGAATTTATTGAAAGCTTTTCTGTGTTAGACTACTGAAATGTAATCAATTATGGAGCTGAAAATCTATATGGTAGGTACAAAGTAGAATGCGAAAAAGAAATGGTTGAAAAAACAATTGACAGTCAGCTATTGACTGGTCTGTTGGTCTATTGGTTAATGGCCCTGACTGCTATACCCGAGGTCGTGGGTTCGATTCCCACCCAGGACAAATGTTTGTGAGCACGATCATTTGTTCTGTGTCTGGGTGTCATTTATCTATTTATGTATGTATTTAGAAATATATAAGTATGTTTATCAGTTGTCTAGTACCCATAACACAAGCTCTGCTTAGCTTGGGACTAGACGGCGTTATGTGATAGTTGTGGAATATTATTATTATATTAGAAAAATGGCAGACAGCCCAGAGATGTAGATTAAAAACATCTTCTTCCTGCCCTTGTCCCATGTTACTTGATATTGGCGTCTCATGACATCATTTCTTTCTTCCATTCTATCCTATTAACCAACACGCTATCAACGACTTCCTTTTCTTCTACATCCTCACTCCACCCATTCATCTTGTCTTTGGCCTCCCTCTTGCTCTTTATTCACCTACATGATGTACTGTATGTAAACTGTGTGCGTATTTCTTCAATCCTCCTCACGGCCGCACCCAGACAAATTATTTCCTTTCTTTTTTCATAGGTGTGGTGTCTTCAAGGCTAGAGCGAATAGGCTCTTAATAAACTAGAGCGATTCACCATCAACGATTGCATCACTGCTTACCATCAGGTAGTATAGCAGTCAAGCAGTATCATCAAAAAAATAACAAATATTTTCAACACAAGCAAGGGGTACCTAGTAATAATGATAAACACAGTGTCAGGCGACGGTAGTTTTCAACTGAAACTGCTATCACTATCCTATTAAAGCACAATTTTTCACAGAAACATCATAAAATTCACACAACCCCGATTACCTCGATCGAAAATATTACAAAATTGCATCGGGCCAATTTCAAAAACATTCGTTGCTCGGTCGCTGTAGCAAAATTAAAATTGTAATCAAAGTTTTCCACGTTCGCAAAACACGAACACTAGATAGAGCAATTTAATGTTCGTAGAAAGGCACTGTATCGAACGTTCGGCGAAAAGTTTCGATGAATCGCTACAGAGTTGAAAAATAATCGGATATCGCTCATAAAGTTTGTGGCATGCCGTCAGGGAGACGGCATGCCACACAAACTGTTGGAAATAATGCAGACGCGATGTTTACTTCGATTTCAAGATGAAAATTTACCTTTACGTTAAATCAGACGATAATACCGTCATAAACTTGCAAATGTTCTATTTTCATGGTAAGCGTTTGATTTTGAAGGCTAAAATAATCTTACTTTCAACATTACATACATCTTCTTAGCGTGTTGATGGCGAAAATAGAAAAAATTCTAAATTGAGTTCCTTTTAACTGACGCGGTATGCGACTACGGTAATATTGTCTGCTTATGGTGCCATTAATCTAAGCGAATAGTGTCATTAGTTTAGGCTTCGATCAGTGTATTCTCGATCTAAGAGTTTAGGTCATTCATTTTAGTGTACATCTATCATCTCCGCAAATAAAACATCCAGTAGTTTCAAGCATCAAAAATTCATACCCACCGCATGCCAAAAACACAGCACAATTTTCACCGTAATAAGCCAATGAAAAACAAACACAAACTCGAAATAAAATACACATTTGGATAATATTCAACGTCTCTAAATATTTTTTCATTACGTAAAGACAAAGTAATATCACGTTAAGGCCAGAAATCATAGTTATTTGGCAGTCTGGTATTGCTCGTATATTTTTGGGCCGCTAAAATGTTATGAATTATAAGCATTGTTTTAGCGACACATATTATATCTAGAAGGGTGAAAATGAAATAAAAATGTATGGACCTTTTATTTAGGTGGGTAATCTAATGACATCTCGCGCCCTTGCGCGGAGCGAGAGGGCGTGTCAGACTTTTACTGACTAAAACCCACTCGTTTGTATGAACAAACGAGTGATCACGGGGCCCTGGAACGCAAGGCAAAGATCCTTCTTTGCCTTGCGTTAGAGGGCCCCTGGGTTCATTTTCACTTAACCCATGGCCCCACGTAGGCTTGGACCCTGCTGGGTCCCTGCGATTTGCTGACATCTCCTTGAGGCGTGCGTGGAACACTACGCGCCGTCGACGACTTGGGTTCGACAACCGGACGGCGTGCTACCCATTGCTCGCCGTTCGCAAGCCCCCGACTACGGTGACTGGAAATCGGGTTTGGGATCCCGGCGGCTGGGGCATGAGGGCCATTCCCTCGCACGTGCGGCCGCCTTTACTAACATTACTGCTTCGCAGAAAAAGGCGCCTGCCTGCCACTCCCCCTCGCTCCGGACCATGACCTGTATCAAGGCCCGGCGCGAGAGGTCGTTGCCGCCGATCGCTCCCACGTGTAATACTGAGTCGTTTTATTGATTTGCGTTATTTATAATCCTGTGACTTGTTTATAGTATCAAAAGTTACAAAAAAGTTTTATAGAATGGTGCGGCAATAGGTAGGTATATAGTTTAATTGAAAACTAGCATCTGACAGCGGCTTCACCCGCGTGAAAATAGGTTTCTCCGTATAAATTTTGGACTCCTGTTTCAATCCCCTTAGGGGGTGAATTTTGAAAAATCCACTATTAGTGCTCGCCTACGTCGTAAAAGAAAGCCTTGTGCAAAATTACACGCTTCTAGTTCCAGTAGTTTCGGCTGTGCGTTGATATAACAGTCATTCAGTTTCTCCTTTTATATAATATATATGATTGAAACAATATGGATTTTGTATTCATCGATATCTTTTTATGTTTTTTTACACCAGAAGGAAACGCCCTGGGCGGCTTACGGACGGCAAGCAATAGGTAGCTCTCCGTCCGATAAGAACCAGGCCTAAGTCAACAGAGAGTCGTATTCTAAGTGCGTCTCAAACACATCGATGCCAGAGCAGCGACATCCTTTAAAAGAGTTACTACGGCAATGCAATGCAAACGGAAACTTAAGAGAAACAGGTGGATTTTAGCCAGTAACAGTCTGACTTTCACTTAAAGCCAGAGTTAGTATGCACTCGGTGTTGTATGGATATCATCAAATAACATCTTATTCGATGATTTCCATAAAAAGCACTCGGTGTTGAGTGCTTTTTACCCGACTGCAAGAAGGGTTATGTTTTTTCGTATATTGTTAAGAGACATTAATTAAACATGAATATGAATATCTTTTACCACGCTAAAATGCAAGAGCTACTGTAACTATAAATTAATGCAGTTTTAAAATATTGGTCTGTCTGGCCTATTTTCTTATCTCCTGGCTAAGTGGTAACAACCGCACTGGTCAATCTCTCAGGTTAAGCAATGCTTGCCAAGGTCAGTCTATGAGCAGGTATCTTAACAGATTGAGATTTCTCCGTGCCTCGAAAAGTATGTTAAGCCGTTAGTCGAGTTCGATCGCAGGAGAACCTCGATCTTCATTCCTGATGCGATCACGCAAGGAAAATCCGAGCATAGCCCTTTCCATTGCCGTTTGGGTGACTTTAAGCCTTCTGATAAGCCCCATTATGAGCGACCACGTTTCTGAGCCATATGTAACATTGATAGCAGAAAAAAAGAAAGAAAAACAGTTTATTTACGCGAAATGACGGAATCTTAAATCGCAATCTAGATAAGGAAGATATGCGTCACATCCGCGCGAAACGGCCAAACGCTCAGCATAAAGCTGTGGTCTCACGCAGCGGAACATGACGCCGATGTTACGTGTATAATCATAGTTAATTGTTTGTGTTATTTTTAATATGTATTAGTTTATTTTGTTTATAAGATTGTAATATTATGTAATTTATCTATGGGCCTTAGTTGCCTGACAATAAATAAATAATAATAAATAATAATAATAATAATACGATGCATTGGTAACACGCACTGATCGTAGACTTTCGTTTTGGGATACTATGGTACGTTGGAAGAAAAAATACCGCGCAGATTCCCGAACGCTAGCCGAGTCGGATAGGTATTGACTGACTAATTTAATTGACTATCCTATCTCTTTATATTTTATTTGATATATATTTATGTGGCTCAAAAAGCAATACACTCGGCACCACTGAAGTGGTTCCGTGACAAAACATTATAAAACTGTTGTAGAAACTAATTTCAAATGCGGGCTTCGCAGACAAACGTGCAAACGCTGAACTTTGACTAATGACGCTATGTTATAAAACTTTTATATAGTAATGTTGCACACTAGCGTTAGACAGCGGTTTCTCCCGTGTGGATATTATTATTATTCGTAAATTCATCTTCTTTACATATTTTTAAAACACAGATAAAAACATCGATGGCTACTATATACTAACTTTTATTAATTGAGGGGTTTGGCGGTGATAGCCGAAATACAGGCTTTTGTCTAGTTCGGCTACAGATGTCTCATTCTTTTGTTCTACAATAATATAGCCTACAAATCTGTTGCAAAATTGTAAATTTATTTGAATAAATCATTATTATTAATGTCATTATTATTATTAACAGATAAAAAAAATATATTATTAACAGATAAAAAAAAAATATATACTTATTTAGTTACAATATTAAATCCTTATATAAATTCTCGATAAAAGAATATATTTAAAAATATAAAAAATAGCGGTCTGTCGGTGTCGGAAGCTATGTCCAAGCTACTGATGGTTGGGGTTTCAGAAAAAGGAACGATGATAATAATAATACCTAATTGTGAGGACACAATTATTATCATTATTATGCCAAAGGAACTAGCTACCGCGATGTCTTATTATCCTATCCAAGTTAAAGTCAAGCAAAAAATAGGATTGATATCCCGTCTGAAAATGGGTAAATAACTTACATTTAAACATTGTACATTTTACAGTCTGACATAAAGATAAATCATTTATTTGGCGCAAAAAAAAGCTATCTAAATCTATGGAACACGATAATGTTTTTTTAAAAAAAATATTTTACTTGTGTCATATATTGCCATTCCTTAATCATAATCATCATCATTTCAGGCGATAGACGTCCACTGTTGGACATAGGCCCCCCAAAGTATCGCCATAATGAATGGTCCGGTGCGTCTCGCATCCATCGGATTCCCGAAACCTTTACCTTTTAAGAGACCTTCCAACGCTGCGTCTTCCGGTACGCGGTCGCCACCCCAGAACCTTTTGGCCCTAACAGCCATCTGTTCTGCGAGCAATACGCCCTGCCCATTGCCACTTAAGTTTGGCGATTCTTCGGGCTATGTCGGCAACCTTGGTTCTCCTGCGGATAGGTATGTTCATTTCTAATCAATCACAGCTAAATAACCGATGCTGATTTATATAAAACGTGAAGAGCATACCAAAATTAACTTTATAATGTTTCCACTTCTAGGACTCAGGCCTCCTCTCTGGTAAGAAGAATGAGCCTTAATCCAACACGCGGGCCTTGTTCAGATTGGTGGATCTCATGTCTTCGATTTTTTGGTTCTAGAACATGCCTGTTTCCTCACGATATTATCCTTTAAGTCACCCAAAGGGCAATTGAAAGGGCTATGCTCGGAGTTTATCGAATCAGAAATGAAGATATTCGCAGGAGAACCAAGGTTGCCGACATAGCACGAAGAATCGCCAAACTTAAGTGGCAATGGGCAGGGCACATTGCTCGCAGAACAGTTGGCCATTGGGGCCGAAAGGTTCTGGAGTGGCGACCACGTACCGGAAGACGCAGTGTTGAAAGGCCCCCTACAAGGTGGACCGATGACCTGGTGAAGGTTGAGGGAATCCGATGGATGTGAGACGCACAGGACCTATGGGGGAGGCCTATGTCCAGCAGTGGATGTGTATCGGCTGAAATAATGATGATGATGATGATGATGATGATGTTATCCTTCACCGTTTTCAAAACAGGCACCTAGCTACAAATCGCAAGTCAGGGTCGTTATCACTGGGCCGACACGACTAAACGTGAAGCCGCTGGCAAAATTTGACAAATGTTTCAATGTTCTTTGACACGATAACAGTTTGTAAGATATCGAAGGAAACTTGTGCAGTCGTAAATATTTCAATGTCAAATGAATGAATTATGGAAAATCACTTAAAATTTTGGTTGCAAACAAATAGTATCTTGTGAGAAACCTTCGGGCAAGGTAAAGAATCGGTTTTGCAAAGCTATTGTTACATGAATGATGATAATAAATTGGAGCGGTTTATGGTAAGTTCTAATTACAAGTTTTTATTTACGAGTAGTTTCACCTGTTTGTTTGTCATATTATTTAAGTATATAGATATTTACATTTAAAAATACTAACTATAATTACAATGAGCATTGGGTGGCTCGCCGTCCGACCGTCCGGTAACTGTCCGGACCGAGCCCAAGTCGTCGACGGCGCGTATTGTTCCACGCGCGCCTCAGGGTGACGTCAGCAAATCGTAGGGGCCCAGCGGGGTCGAAGCCTACTGGGATGGCCCCATGGTGATGGTGATGGTAGTGTGAAAACGAAACCCGGGGCCCTGGGACGAAGGCAACGAAGAAACAGCAGTGGGTTTTTAGTCAGTAAAAGTCTGACACTATCTCCCGCTCCGCCCAAGAACGGGATTTGTCATTAGATGATTTTCCCACCTTAAAAAAAAAACTATAATTACAATAAAATAAAATAATAATTAAAAAAAACCCTACACATTTAGTGTAGGGTTTTTTACTACAACTAACTAAAATCAAACTAAAATATGGCGTCAAAAAACAAAAAATAATTACAGACAAATTGTTTCTTTGTCTGTAGTCAAATCTTGCAAATTAAATTTTATCCACTTCCCGGTTACCGATTGAGCTGAAATTTTGCATGCATGTGTAAATCAGATGAAAATGCAAAATTATTATGACTTAGAGGTGATCTGATGATGGAACTGGAAGGTGGCCATAGGACCTCAGATAACTCTATCGTGTTTGAGCTTTTGGAATGGTCTTGATGAGTATTAATAATTATGTTACTGCGTTATAAAAGCTTGCTATGAAAAAATGATTTTTATTTAAAACTTTTTTTTTGTTCTAGGTCATGTCAGCTTCCTCACAACGTTTTCCTTCACCGTTTTGAAAGCAGTGGTGATCAAATAAACTACACAAAGCGCTTAAACCGTCAACCTGGATTCAAACCCGTGCCATCATATTTCGTTATCGTGTTTGAAACATTCAAATTTTACAAGTCTTATATCTTTTAACATATATTTGTCGGATTGTTGAGAACGTGCCTGAGCGCGAAACTCAGCGTAAAAACCTTCAATGATCGTTATATTTTCCTTTCATAATAATCAGGCGACATTTGTGAATAAAAGTGTATGTTTTCACTCTCTTTTAGTATAAGGAGGGCGTCGAAAATATGAATAAGTAGATACGTTGAGATAAAAATGTACAACTGGGTTAAGAGGAATGAATATTTTAAAAGGAAAAATCTGTTCTTATTTCTCGTATACGTTTTAAAAACCTGTACAAAATCAGCTTTCGAGATCTAAGGGATGGCTGGTCATTGATGAGACACTTGTAACTATACTATGTGCCTATCCTATACCTGGACGGGATTTTTTCAAATCACCTTATGACATCCCGCGCTTTTGGGCGGAGCAGGAAATAGTGTCAGACTTTTACTAACTAAAAACCGACCGTGTCTTCCTTTCAGAATCAGACCCTTGGCCCCAGTAGGCTTCTACCCTGCTGGGCCCCTACAGTTGCTGACATCTCCTTGAGGCGCGCGTGGAACACTACGCGCCGTCGACGACTTGGGCTCGGTCCGGACGGTTACCGAACATACCTAGTCGGGTCATAAATTCTGTTATAAAACTTGTAGTGTAAAATGATAAACTTTTTGATAACTATCTAAAAATTATATTTGAAACTACCTTTTTCCAACGGCTTCACCCGCATCATAGTAGATTTTTCCATTCAAACTTTAGACCCCCGCTTCATCCCTTTAAAGTTTGAATTTTGAGAAATCCTCTTTCAGGATGTTTTTAATATCGTGCGGATTTCATCACGCATGCGGGATTGCTCCGCACGCGTAGGCCCCGCAAATGTCTTTTTCATAAAAGTATTTATTGTAATGCGTTGAATACGCACGCGGGATGAGGGGCGTGATATTGGGCAGCAGCATTAAATCGGCACGATATCAAAAACCATCTTAGTGCTCGTTACGTCATAAAAGGAAACCTTGTGCAAAATTTCACGCTCCTAGGCCCAGCAGTTTCGGCTGTGCGTTGATATGTCAGTCAGTCACTTTTTTCTTTAATATATTTAGATGACAGGTAACCAAATGTACAATATAATCGTGAGGGAGCGGACCTCCTCATACCACAAACGCCGCCGAAGCAGACACCAAAAAAGACTCCTCGGGTGTCGGAAACTCGGAAGTCACAGACGATTTTCAGCCAACGTACGAGCAATGGGTTAAACTCATCGTTTGCCTGTCCGGTAAGGACTGCGGACGAAGTGCCAACAAAACGGAATGGGCCCAGTAGTCACGCAAAGGGCAACTGAAAGACAGAGGTGGGTTTTAGTCAGTAAAAGTCTGACACGCCCTCTCGACCCATCCTAGAGGGAGAAGTCATTGGATGATTTCTTACCACAAAAGACATTGGGGTTGAGCGGATCTTATCGCATCGAATCGTGTTGCCGAACGCCTCTTCTATTGCGCCGCGTGCAGTCGCATTACCACTCTCTTTCTCACTCTGGTAAATGATGGTTCTAAGTGACAGAAAAGGATAGAAGCATTGGAAAGTGCGATTCGGTGCGGACAGATGTAGCTCGACCTTATATCATTCTTCCATAAACATAAGCATAATAAGAATAAAAAATGTGGAGGGAAATTCAAAATTCGAACAATGGTTTTTTTAATTTTAAATAACCAAAGTTTTCAAAATAATTACAACTGGCCAGTGCCTTATACATAAAAACTTTCTGAGTGACCTGGTATCAATTAACCAGGCAACTACCCTCGATTTCTGATTTAAGCATTTGTTGTATTTTTCAAATTCTACTATATCCTAAAAACCTAAATCAAAAGACCCAATACAGAAACCCACCCTTATATTATTCAACTCACGAAACCTGATTGAATTAGTAACTATCCGCTTTCAATCCAAAAGTTAGACCCAATTAGACAGCTGAATCTAAATTGAGACAAGTTAAGACCCTTAAAACCACAAACAGATCATACCCTGCACTCAACGACCTGCAGCAACCATTGGTTGAAAACATTTTAGGAGCAAGTCAGACAGAAGCTCAAACGCATAACTGTGAACGATTCGATGATCGCTTGTCACGATGCCGGAGAGCTCCGAACGGATGAACGAGCAATACTTGATGGGAATACCTTATGAAACTACTCCGAAGTTCTACTGGCATTCTCGACAATGTTCTGATGAATTTAGTCTAGGATAATGGGAGAAATATTTAAGATAATAATACACACTTTATGCTTTTAATATAAAGGTGAAAGTTTGAGTGTATGTATGTTTTTTTTTTTTCGGTTGGGAAAATCATCTAATGACATGCACGGAGCTCTTGGACGGAGCGGGAAATAGTGTCAGGCTTTTACTGACTAAAACCCACTCCTGTTCCTTTTTTGCTATTGTTCTAGGGCCCCTACGGTTGCTGACATCTCCTTGAGGCGCGCGTGGAACACTACGCGCCGTCGACAACTTGGGCTCGCCGTCCGCAAGCCCGCGCTTGCGGTGGGAGTGTATGTATGTGATGCCATAGGTACTGAAGTTAAAGTTCCATTTTGATGTGTTTTCATTTTTTAATGCCACGGTAATCAGCTAAAAATTTTCTGTCGATGTGACTAAGTAGGTTTTTGTTATATTAATAGATTTAAGATAAAAAAAAGAAAGAAAAGACCTTACCATGATTCAAATTTATCGAACATGGCAGGAATCAAAGCTATACTTTTTAGGCTTTTTATTCCAACTACAGAGCTTTGATCGCCTTTTCTTTTTCGTAATCCTTAAGGATTAGACCTTTATCAGAATCGAGCCTTTTCAAATTCCCCTTTGTAACTAAACCCAACGTTTTTACTTAAAGTACTAACCACAGACTAGACCCGCATTAACGGCACAAAAAAGGCAGAGAAACATTTGTTACTTCGCACTGGTAACATCACACTACACGTTAATATTAGGGGTTAAAGTATGAAATTTATATATTTGGATTGACTTGGAATTATGAGTTTAAATAAACTTTATATTAAAATACACGTTATTGCTTTTTCAAAATTAGGTATTTATTGATTTCTTTGTGTTTTGTATTATCGCAGTACTTGTAGCAGCCCTTCGTATTGCAGGGCCACGGTAATACTTACGGACATTCCAGCCCTAGTAAACATCATCCTCCTCTTCCTATTATCTTATCCTGCCCTTGTCTCGTGTTATTTGGGGTCGGCACAACACTTTTTTTTTCTTGCATTCTGTCCTGTCACCCGTCATGCTATCACTTACTTCCTTTTCTTTCATATCACTATTCACATAATCCATCCATTTGGTTTTTTCCTTTCCACCCATCTACATGTATGCTCATAACTCTTTTCGTAACATGCGTTTCATCCCTCCTCTGTGGATGTACTAAACGTATGACTTAAATAATTTTCACGTCCAAAATCCGATATTTAGACACACCACTAAAATGTCAAGTTTCCATCACAATTCCCTCATGATGTTAACAAGTATTCTGGCAGCCGGTCACCGGTAATACAACGCTGCAACGAATAATTCAATTGGCGTTTGTACACCAAACCACTTATATTAACAAGCGCCTCTAACAAATTGAATTCCCGAAACGAATGCTGATGTCCCTTTACTAGTTTGCGGTATTTACCGCTTCGTTTTAGTTCGTTGTGTTCCCTGTTTTTCTGCCCCACACCACCCATTATTAATATTAATTTAAGTTCCTACTGTATATTTTATGTGTAGAGTAAAGTAGCATAGAACAGTATAGAATATCATAGGATAGAATAATAAAACAATTGATTATGAACAAAAAGTTTTAATGGACCCAGCAAGAAGCATGCAAACAAGGATGTTTGCTTTAAGCATGCAGTATGCAAGCAGGCATGTAGCATGCAAGCAGATATGCAGCATGCAAGCAGACATGCCGTATGCAAGCAGACATGCAGCACGGCAACATGCAGCAAGCATTGTTTCTGTCACGGCTCCGGCGCTGCGGGGTGTGGGTGCGGGCCCACGCGAATTTATCGTCGGCCGGCATTGCCGACCAGCGTCAACCGCGGTGGTAGGCCTTTAAACCATCGGCTCCTCAGCTCGCGGGCGTACCTACTCCTCCGCGCCTACGCGGACTTGAATCACACTCTAGGGGTAGGGCAGACCAGACTGTGTGAAGTCGGGATTACAAAATGCAGTGACAGAAACGAATCACGTTTCTGTCACTACATTTTGTAACACAACATATTGACTATTTATGACACTATTTTAATTTAATATTGGAAATGCTACCAAGTAACCATACATGTATATTTTTGTGACCAAAATTCCGTAAAATATTGTTTTGGTGTTTTTTTTTTTTAGGTGGGAAAATCATCTGATGACAAATCTCGCTCTTGGGCGGAGCGAGAGATAGTGTCAGACTTTTACTGACTAAAAACCCACTCCTGTTCCTTCTTTGCCTTCGTCCCAGGGCCCCGGGTTTCGCTTTCACACTACCCATGGCCCCAGTAGGCTTCGACCCCCCTGCTGGGCCCGTACGATTTGCTGACATCTCCCTGATGGTTACCGGACGATCGGACGGCGAGCCACCCATTGCTCGCCGTCCGCAAGCCCGCGTCTACGGTGGCCGGAAATCGGGATCGGAATCCCGGCGGCGGTTGAGGCGTGAGGACCCTTGCCTCACGCGATCGGCCGCCTCCTTTCGCATTACTGCTTCGCAGAAGGAGGCGACCGCCTGCCACTCCTCCTCGCTCCGAACCATGGCCTGTACCAAGGCCCGGCGCGAGCCTTGGTACAGGCCGCTACGTCTTTCACATTGCTCTTTGCGTTCCAGGACCATGACTTTCCTTTGAGGAATTTCCTGTGACTCAAGCGGGCATCGGCCCAAGCAGACCTCCTATGGTTTTGTTAACATGTAGGCGTGTCCCACGCCTAATGACGACTCGGGTTTGGTCATTACCAGACGGCCGGACGGCGAGCTACTCATTGCTCATCGTGCCTTGCGAATGCCGACGCCCGGGGCGTATCCTGTGGCGGCGGCTGAGGCGTGAGGAACCGTGTCAACCGTACCGTGCGAATAATAGAAGTAACTTATAAAGTTCGGAGTTCATTTGTCAGGTAGCAATTTTAACTTTAATTACAAGTAAAGTTAAAATTGCTACCTGACAATAATTTTATTGCACACCGTTTTCTTACTGTCATAGCTGTAGTTCCAAAGTTATTACTTTAGTGTCTATAAAATGGTAATTACTGTCGTTTATTAACAAGTTTTACAAATTATTAGGTAAGTTTAACAATTTATTTTGTGTTGTGGAGTATTATTTCTATTCATTTTCAAAGGTTAACTATCTCTGCTTTACTGTACTAATGTCTTAATCGCTTTTACGTTCCGTGTTTTCGTATCGACAGCAATTTTTTTTTTTTTTATGTAGATACCTTCGATAGGCTCTTTGACCTTTGGGGTGAAGACAAGGAAGTATGGATTTTTAGGGTTCCGTAGCCAAATGGCAAAAAACGGAACCCTTACAGATTCGTCATGTGTCTGTCTATCCGTCCGTATGTCACAGCCACTTTTTTTCGAAACTATAAAAGCAACTGACTGAACTGTTGAAACTTGGTAAGTAGATGTATTCTGTGAACCGCATTAAGATTTTCACAAAAAATAGAATAAAAAAAAACATTTTGGGGGTTCCCCATACTTAGAACTGAAACTCAAAAATTTTTTTTTCATCAAACCCATACGTGTGGGGTATCGATGGATAGGTCTTTTATTAAAAACTAGCGGTCCCGGCAGACGTTGTTCTGCCCAAAAGCGGGATTTAGTAAAAAAAAAATTACCCTACTCTACCCTACTCTACCCTACTCTACCCTACTCTACCCTACTCTACCCTACTCTACCCTACTCTACCCTACTCTACCCTACTCGTTAAAAAGTACCCTGTGTCCGTCTCCTGGTTCTAAGCTACCTCCCCACCAATTTTCAGCCAAATCGGTTCAGCCGGTCTTGAGTTATAAACAGTGTAACTAACACGACTTTCTTTTATATATATAGATTTTAAAAAATGATATTGAGGTTTCTAATATCAGTTTTTTTTATATACTGAATAATTTGCGCGAGAAAAATAAAAATAAAATAATGTACATTACTTACCTTATAAACTTCCACCGAAAATTGGTTTGAACGAGATCTAGTAAGTAGTTTTTTTTTTTAATACGTCATAAATCGTAAACCGCAATTTAACTTTTAAGTTTGTACGGAACCCTCAGTGCGCGAGTCCGACTCGCACTTGCCCAGTTTTTTTTTAATTTTTACGCTATTAAAACGATACCAGTAAGCATATGGAAGGGGTCCAGTGACCTCTTACAATACCACCCCGATATCCCATCTGTGCAACGTCTGTTAAAGCTCATTCCTGGAGATACTGCAAAGAAGGGAGGGCTTTCCTGATTGTCAGTAAATAAAACAATAATATTATAACATTGACCGCGTACTGAAAGACGCAGCGTTAGTAAAGAAAAAAAAAAATTATTTGGCACATGTACACAGATACACACAATATAGAGACAACGTGTAAACACTTTAGATAAAAAAAAAACCAACATTGTGTGTCTTGCACCTGCACCAAATAGGTCCAGTTAAGCAAAAATGCCAGACAACTTCGTGGTTGTTGCCTGACGCTGGTTTCCAACTGAACCTTATTAAGAGTGTACGGTGGAAAAGTTAGTGTTTGGTTATTTAACTTACGCACATATATACATGTTTAATAAGTGGTATATAATAAATAAATAAATAGATAGTAGAGAGCAGTGGTGGCCGAGTGGTAGCGGCCCCGACTTACGAGTTGTAGGTCGCCGGTTCAAACCCCGCCAGGCGCATTACTTTGTGTAATTTATTTCATCACCACTGCTCTCAAAACGGTGAAGGAAAACATCGTGAGGAAACCGGCATGTCCTAGAACCAAAAATTCAAAGACATGTGACATCCACCAACCCGCACTGGGCCCGCGTGGTGGATTACGGCCCATTCCCTCTCCCAGAGAGGAGGCCTGAGTCCCAACAGTGGGAACATTAAAAGGCCGACTATGCTATGCTATGCTAAATAGATAGTTGTTCAGTTTACGAAATACATAAAACTTTAAGAAATAAAAATAATAACGTAAATCTAATCGTGCATCATTCCATGCGCACAAGAAAAAACCGATTTTGAAGCGACTCAACACACCGCCATCAGCACGCGCAACGCAACGATAGAAGTAGTAGGCCCACAAGCTGGACCAAAAAAACCAATTATATAGCTGTGATAAAAACTAACAAACTACACAAAATAGATAGAGATACAATTAATAAAAAAGATAAATGAGTTGTGGAGAGATCAAAAACACTTGGACGCAGCGGTAACGATAACAGATATCAATTTAATAGTGAATGACAACTCCATATTTTGCTATGCTCCCGATGATAAATCTTTTAAGCACAAACCATATGATGGACATAATGAGTTTTGGATACACTAATGTGTATCCATAACTCATTTTGTTCATCGTTATGTCGATATAATCTCGACAAGTTCTTTTTAGGGTTACGTACCTCAAAAGGAAAAACGAAACCCTTATTGAATCACTTTGTTGTCCGTCCGTCTATCTGCTACTATATCAGGTCTGCGGTCCCTTAAAACTGTGAAAAAAACCAAACTTCTAAATTAACGAATAAAAAAGATTCGGCCGTTTATGTCGCAAAAAACGTATATTTTGATACTCAAAAGAATCAAAATTCATAGGGTATTTCCCTTTGACCCAGAATCCTGAAATTTGGTATGAAACAAGGTCTTATAGCACAAGTTCAGGAATAAATCCGAAAACAGTAAATTTGTTGTTACCTATGTCACAAAAAAATAATATTTTTTGCAATTCGGAAACATCTTCGAAACTATATTCGAGAAATGTAGTTTGTACGTAATCCTGAAAGCGCGAGTCCGACTCGCATTTGCTCACTTTTTATATCATCTTCTCGATAATGCCCGTTTATATGTCCGTCACCTAAAGCAAGTCATTATGTCCCTATGGATCTAGTGTAGTATAGGCGTTCCCTAGGGGCTATTGTGATTTGAATTTGGAATGTCAAAACTTCCAAATTCAAATCACATTATTCCTTAGGGCAGCTTGAATTCCTCACTTAACTCAGGTTTCTATAATAACTCCCTCGCGGGCCATGGTAACTCTTTCAAATTTACCCGCAGCCCGAGCAGTTTCGGTACTGCTAAAACGATACCCGGCCACCGTTAGGCTTGTGGACGACGAGGAAAGGCTAGTTCGCTGTCCGCCCGTTCAGTGAAAACCGAGCTCGAATCATCGACGGCACGTAGTTTTCCAGCGCGCCTCAAATAAATATCAACAAACCTGTTAGGGCCCAGCAGGTCAGATACCCGCTAGGGCCACGGGGAATATCTGAAAACGAGTCCTAAAACGCAAAAGACAAAAAAAGACACATGTGCGGTTTTAGTCAGTAAAAGTCTGACACGCCCTCCTGCACAACCCAAGAGCTCGAGAAGTCATTGGATAATATTTCACATAAAAAAAAACCTGTAGACGTTAAAACTAATTAGCTCTACCAGTAATCGATATTACGGGTATTTATTATTCAAGACTAATTTACAACTACTGAAAGTTCTTCAAAAGTAGCGACTATTGGACTTGCTAAAGTTCCTTTGGGCTTTTCAAAGCACTTAATATCGGAAAAGTTGCAAATTGATTTACTAGTCATAAAGAAATCTAGCTACGTTGTAATATTTAAAACTTTTAGGAGCTTTAGGGCAAAAAAAGAATTGTTAATTCTAGTTGTTAATCAGATTACCTTCTGAGAACTTCGTAGCGAGGTAATAACAGTCGCAAGGCTTGATTATTAAGATTAAGCAGCATTTGACGAGGTCAGCCCGTGGATGGATGACCATCTACCATATCAAAACTCGTGATTTGAAAATAGTGAATGAAAACATCGTGAGGAAACCTGCATGACGTCGTAGAATAGAAATCTTCGAAGACATGTGACCATTAGGTACACACTGGGTCCGCGTGATGGATTACGGTTCAATCCCTCTCCTGAAGAGGAGGCTTAAGTCCCAGCAGTGAGAACATTGAAAGGTACAAACAATGCCGCAGTACTAGCAGGCATCGAACCTACTGGACCCCGTGAATTTATCTACTACAAGCTGCTTCCAAGGGCTTCACCTGCGACAGCAGAAAATTATCCAAGAAAACATACTCTTAAGATAAAAAGCTATGTGCTATTCCAGGACATGGTTTACCCGTGTTTCATCAAAATCTGTTTAGCTGTTCGAGTGTGAAGAAGTAACAAACATACATACACTCACTAACTTTTGAAATTTACGTGTGATAAGAGCCTAAAATCATGTCATCATATAACACGGTTTCTTATAGCCTATCTAAAATCAGACCACGTACCATCAATCCATAACAATAAATGACAAAATCCATCGACACAACTTTCATTGAAAAATAAATCTACCCTCAAAATAGACGCGGATCGTGACATCATGAAACGTACGGTTTATTACACGATCGAGACTTGTCACAAATTTGGGACGAAGCCAGAACATGGAAAAAGTATGTAAATAAGTATTTGCATAAAGGAGACGCGTTTAAAACTTGTGCTGTTGGACTTTATAGTGTTGTAAAGGCTGGAAGATTGTGCTATGATGGGTTCCGCATTGGTGAGAAGTGTTTTACTTTTAGGTTGAGTGGTGGCAGGTTGTTGTTGGGTGTACTTCGCTTTGATATAATGTTTTCTTTTTCTGTAGCTTCATCTAGTATCCAGTGTTTTATGTGCAAGGTGATTGACCATATTTACAGCTTCTTCTTTTCGTGTCGCTGTATTCAAGCTAATTTTTTCCTGACCTGTATTTGGCAACCTGTAAAGCTCTGTTATTGGCCTCGTATACATCCTGAAAAGTACAGGTGGTTGTGCAGAATGGGCAGCATAGCAGGTGACGCACATCCTGTACAGCGGCTCCACACTGGCACTGTGTTAGAGATGGGTCGAGGAAGCCCCATTTGACCAGATTGTTTTACAGCGACCCATCTGGATTGCAGTCGGCTAAGAGATTTCCAGATTTGCCACTTCTTCATGTCCATCTCGTCCACGAGGTCGTAAATCGCATAAAACTTTTACGGCTTTTTAGACATGATTAGTTGATGTTTATGCTGGGAGTGACGGCCGTCCCGTTCCTGATTACTCTTCTCGATGCGGCTGGCTATCTCGCGGCTAACTTCTGGAGGAGTTATACCTGCTAGAGGGTACCTATAATATCAAAAGGGGTAAGTTTTAAGCATTTCGTTACGATGCGACAGGTATCATTCAGCGCTTACCTATCCAGATTCTTTAGAGTAGGCGGAACGATGCCACACTGGGCATGCAAACTTGGCCGATCAAATAAAACACGCCTGAATTGTGAAGAATTTACCAAAACCATTTCGGTCGGTGTTGTGGCTGGCCGGTTATAATTTTTACTTTGAGTTGTGTTATGTTATGTTTTTTACATACAATTTTTCTATTTATCTTCCGAAAATTAAAACCTTGCATTCAATTTTCGGAAGTCTTATATTGCAAAATTCTTGAACACAAATCCACTATTGTGGAAATGGAATTTGTGTGGAAAAACGATATCTCCGAAAGGAAGTCATCGTATCAATACATGCGACTGTTAGTTTCCATTACGCTATTTTAGTTTCAAACTAATGGAAACATTACATTTACGTATTTCGTGATGGCATACACCGAAGGGCAATTTCCTACACATTTCTTGGCATCAACAATAATCACGAGAAAACACTGGTAAAATCTAGATTACAGACATCAAATGCATTGTTAAAAAAAAACCGAATTGTGCTGTTACGTCACAGGAATTCCCGACTACGTCTACCTTAAACCACTCCCGACTATTTAAACGCACGATCATCGAGAGAATTGGCAACGTCCGAAATACGTAGACGACGACGTCACGAGGAGATCTGGCAACAGCGTGACATTTCCAATTGAATTATTATGCGATTGTTTAGCGCATCCGTTGTTTAGTACAAGTGTCGGGGACGATTAGTCGTAAATCGGTTGAAATTTGGGAGTAGATGTTGCGACTTTTTGTCGCATAGGTTTTATTTGATTCTAGCTTCTGCCACAACTTCGCCTACATGATAGTTGAAAATTGTTACAAGGAAAGATACTCCGGGTTAAAAAAAGTATCCAAGTTATATTCTGCCCGTCTGCCAATTTTCATCTAAATCCGTACAGCCCTTTAAGCATGAAGGAGTAACACACATAAACCGGAAAGGATGGATCTAGTGGCGACCGCGCACCGAAAAACGCAGCGTTGGAAGGTGGACCGACGACCTGTTGAGAGTCGCGGGAATGCGGTGGATACAGGACGCACAGGATCGGTCGTTGTGGCCCTTTATTCCCATTTGCCCCCTCTAGGCTTGCCACCGGGGTGGTGGATGCCACTAATTAGGTGGCGTTTACCACCCCGGTGGTCGATGGCACTAAATAGGTGGTGTTCACCACCCCGGTGGTCGATGGCACTTAATTAGTTTCATCTGCCCCCTTCACAGTTATTAGTACGGAGGTTTATTCTCATATTGTATAGGACATTACCAATAAATAAAAAATAATAAATTAAACAATATATTTTAGTTTCTCTGTTTCTTTATTGGATAAAATCACAGTTTTATTACACTAACATAAGTGATGGACGTAAGATATTTTCACAAAATTGAATCAGTAAAAAATATTTTAATATCATTTTCAATAGCTATAGTCACAAGTTTTAATCACGGAATAATTTACTATTTTGACACCGTTTTTAAAATATTTTGTTTCGTATTAAAATTTCTTTAACATTGACTAACGAAGCGTCTTCTTCAATTTTATTAAAAAAATGCATAATATTTGGATTTTTTTCCCATAGATTTGTTTAGCTTGTTGTGCCAACCTTCCAAAAAATTGTTGGTACGGTGGCGTTGGCCGTACACTGGAACTTCGACCTCTTCAGATTCATAACAGGATATTTTTGTCAACTTTGCTGTCTTATTTCGATGACTATATAATAAAGATTTGATGTTATTGAATTGTTATCTAATTACTAATCTAGTTCAGAAATACAATAAACGTTGTTATAATGACTCGCAATTATTAATTATTTTGCATAGGCTTAGGTACTTCTTTTATAAACAGTTGGTAAGACATAACACCAATGTAGAAAGAAAAATAAGTTTAAGTCTATAACAAAATTTTGTTAAAAATTGATGTACAAAATCATAATAAATATTTTTGTTTTGTCATGCGCTCTACTTTTATCGTCAAGAGCGTAATACCGAAGTACCTATTTTGTGCATTGCAGTATTTTTCCATAGTTTTCGCTCACATTTACAACAGAAGACGATATGAAGACACAGGAACAATGCAATGTTGTACGACTCCACCCCTATGTGCGAGTGAGACCCCCTTTGTACGAGGGAGAACGCAGTATAGTTACACATTACATTTCTTGTCACTCCGTTCGCCTGTTTGTGTTTAATTTTAATGTGTGCGTTTATTTGTTTACCTTCCGGGTTCCTTACTTGTACAATTTGCAATAGATAATCCGAAACTGCTTGGTGCAAATTCAAACATTATTTATACACTAATATGGCAGAACCACAAGCTAGTGGAAGTTCCCCAGAGCTTAATACGATTTTTTATATTAATAAAAATAATGGTAAAGTGCTGTTACGTGCGGGACATCAATATATTATTAAAAAACAATACAAAACCACTGGTCTCGTGATATGGGAGTGCTCAGGCAGAAGAAAAAATAAGTGTCGCGGTGTTTTAAGAATTAAGGTAAGTAGTTTTTTAGTACACTTACTGTCTGTGTCACCACATCCGAATAAGTTCCCATATAATTATTTAGCAGATAATTTCAAACAAATTCTGTTTCATTTTTAAATTTATTCAACAGTTAGTAACTGTTCAGATGTTGTGAAACAGGCTCTTAATAAGTTTGTTAATCTAGTTTTAGTGCCAGGGGCCGTAGGCAAAGTAACATTATCGTTGCCGAAGTTAGATACGATAACTAAGTTCAATAAGAATAAGTTTTTTATAAAAAGTTTTTTATATAGCTAGATTTTATTGCATTGTCACGACATATACATATGCCTGCAAAATTTCCAATAAAAGCTTGTAAATAAATGTAAAGGATTGACATGTCAATCTACCACCACATTGTATATTGTACCACTCTAAAGATAGACGTATAATATAATTTAAAATCAACCTGACAAAACATGAGAAAACAATATTATTTTGTTAGGTTCAAGCTTAAATTCACTTTATTTTAATAATTTTAAAGTTGACTTTTGAGTGCCTTAAAAAGCTGCGCGAGGATTAATGCAGTCTGTCTGCGGTGATCCTAAGGCAACCGTGTATCGTTGGTGAAACGAACACAATAATACGTAATACCTAATAAATAATGTGTAGAAAGTTAGTGTACTAAAGAATATTCACATATGTGTTTTTCTTTTTATAGGGAGAAAATATTGTCGGTGAGAAGCACCACGACTGTACACCAGATTTCGCAAAAAATGAAAGTGCAATATTAATGCAAAGAATAAAAGAGAAGATAACAGAACCAACCTTTCCCGCCGTGCCATCTACTTACAACAAGGCAATAGCAAAGATGAGTAATTCCGACGTGAGTAATATTATGAAATTTCCTCAATTCAATAACATCAAATCATCATTATATAGGTATCGAAATAAGACAGCAAAATTGACAAAAATATCCTGTTATGAAGCTAAAGATGTCGAAGTCCCAGATAGATACGAAGAATTCTTGTTGGCCGACTACAAACATGAAGGTGTCCGTATAATTATATTCTGCTCCAAAAAATCCAGAGAGTTAATTAAAAAGGTCAAGGATTTCTTTAGTGATGGTACATTTAAAAGTTGCCCATCATGTTTTAAACAGTTGTATGTAATTCATGGAGATTTGGGGAGCGATAGAGACGCTACTAACATCGTGCCGTTGATGTATTGTCTCATGAATAAAATGACATATAAAGCCTACGTCACTCTATTTGAATTAATAAAAACGCAGATTCCTGAGTGGGAACCAATAAACTTCAAAACAGACTTTGAAAATGCTGCGATTAAAGCAATAAAAAAATTATTTCCAAATACAACAATTGCCGGCTGTTATTACCATTATAATAAAAGTATTTGGAAAAAAGCAAAAGAGCTTGGACTGACACAATGCGAAAAAATAAAAAGACGTGAAATAGAACTGAGCGCAGTACTACCATTATTGCCTCGCAAT
Source organism: Mythimna pallens (assembly GCA_961205895.1). Taxonomy (NCBI): domain Eukaryota; kingdom Metazoa; phylum Arthropoda; class Insecta; order Lepidoptera; family Noctuidae; genus Mythimna; species Mythimna pallens. The sequence continues at coordinate 5,406,223 of OY540830.1, forward strand.
GAACTATTAAATGGATGGAAATATATAACGCGTCACGATATTGAGGACCCTCAGTTACTGAAATTCAGGTCTTATATGGAAAAACAGTGGACCAAATCTGATTCGTTAGAAATTTTGTCAGTGTATGGCCAACGTCACCGTACCAACAATTTTTTGGAAGGTTGGCACAACAAGCTAAACAAAGCTATGGGAAAAAAGAATCCAAATATTATGCATTTTTTAAATATAATTGAAGAAGATGCTTCGTTAGTCAATGTTAAAGAAATTTTAATACGAAACAAAATATTTAAAAAACGGTGTCAAAATTCTATATCCAATGACGAATTCATTCAGGACGCTCAATTAGCGTTATTAGATGGACAATTAACAGTAGGCCACTTTTTGGAAATGGTGCGTACATAAATAAATATAACTTTTCTTGAATTTGTTCTTAGATTAACTTACAACTGTGACATATTATTATTTCTAATTGGGTAGATTATTCTAATTTTAATTATATTGTGATTAAAACTGTGATCTTAGTAGATAATTGAAAACCACTTTTTAAAAATCTTGGTTAGATTTGCAGTGTTACGTTATTACGAAAACACTTACTTATAATTTTTTACGTATAAAAGCTAGTTGATTATTGTAAATGATTCTGTGATTAATTATATTGCAATTAAAACTGTGATCTTAGTAGATAATTGAAAACCACTTTTTAAAAATCTTGGTTAGGTTTTCAGTGTTACGTTATTATGAAAACACTTACTTATAATGTTTTACGTATAAAAACTAGTCGATTATTGTAATTGATTCTGTGATTAAAAAGTGTGACTATTGAAAATGATATTAAAATATTTTTTACTGATTCAATTTTGTGAAAATATCTTACGTCCATCACTTATGTTAGTGTAATAAAACTGTGATTTTATCCAATAAAGAAACAGAGAAACTAAAATATATTGTTTAATTTATTATTTTTTATTTATTGGTAATGTCCTATACAATATGAGAATAAACCTCCGTACTAATAACTGTGAAGGGGGCAGATGAAACTAATTAAGTGCCATCGACCACCGGGGTGGTGAACACCACCTATTTAGTGCCATCGACCACCGGGGTGGTAAACGCCACCTAATTAGTGGCATCCACCACCCCGGTGGCAAGCCTAGAGGGGGCAAATGGGAATAAAGGGTTGTGGCGCCGCTTGGGAGAGGACTATGTCTAACAGTATCACATCATCTTTCGATGATGATGATACAGAAAAATACAAAAAATAATGATCTCCATAATATTATAAAGGTGAATGTTTGTACGTACGTTTGTGAGTATGTAAATTACTTTTTTACACTCGAATAGCTGAAAGGACTTGAGCGTTTAGTGCACCGGTAAACCACAACACAAACACGAATGTGACATAAACCCAAGATCAAAAAGTATCCTTTTGATCTTAGGTGTATGTGCCCTTGGGATAATTTTCTACTTTAACGTGAAAAGCCGCTGATTATTATTATTATTAGCTCCTATAGATTTTGACGAATTCTCTTTCAAATACTAGTCATGGCTTTGAGAATTAAAAGACAAGTACTTACTGGAAAATTAATGAGACTAGGTTGACTTCCAAAGCTGACAACAGCTTCGTTAGCCAAAATAACAAGCTTGAAGCACGTGGTTTACGTACAAATTGTGGAGTCAGCATTTGTTGTGTTAGTGCAAGCGTTTCTAGATGAGGACATAGTTTTGAAGCTTACTCATCAACCTTTTCAGATGATCTTTCTAAAGTTTTCCGAGTTCTTATTGTACCGAGAAATTTTATCTTCTTCGTTACATAGAATAGAATAGAATCCGATGATGGAATGCGCTTGGCGTAATTAAATACGGTAGGTTAGAATACACGTAATATGTTAAAACTTTTTCTACACACGTATACTTCACACTAATATTACAAAAGTGAAAATTTGTGTCTGTTTGTTACTTATTTACGCTCGAACAACCGAACAGATTTGGATGAAATTTGGCACATAGATAGACCATGGGTTGGACTAGTATACTACTTTTTATCCTAGATGTAAGTTCTTTTGGGACAACTTTCTACTTTCACACGGGCGAAGCCGCTGACTGCAACTAGTAAAACATGATTTTTAAGTAACAATAAAAAATTAGTTTAAAATTCACTAATGTACAAATCGCGTATTGAATGGCCCCCTTTACCTGGGCGCTTGGATGATGGCCAATGAGTACGCTTTGAAATATTGCTTACAATATTCAATACCACATCCGTCGACACTTAGTATAATAAAATTAGAGTTAACTTTACTGCTCGTACTTTGAGAGAGATGTGACAATAATATATCTATTATCTTTACATATATAATTTTTCTGTACGAGTGTTTGTCACTTTACTACAAATTCAGGTTAAATTCAAAGCATTTCATTTCAAATAAACCATTTACAGGCACTTTTGAAATGTCAAGAAGTCAGAAAAAATGATGCTAATTTCACATTCCACAGCGCAGATCTCTATGGGGAAGAATGTGCAAGAAACTCCATGGACACTCTTTTCAATCATGTTATGTATTACGTATATCTCGGTTACATGTTTCTTGTCGCTACTATCATGTGAGAACAATGAAATAAAGTAAAAATAAAAACTAAATATATATATTAAAATAGCAACTGGCAGCCAAGAGAAGACCAGTCTCAACTGACAATATCCGTTCACGGACATGACGCGAATATTAGCACCACTCAGCTCAACCATTTTGAAGGGAACCGAATGGTCCAACACACGCACCACCATCAGTAAGACATTTGAGTGAGCATAACAAATTTTCAACTGCCATGTTCATATATATGTGATTCTGATTCTGATTCTGATAAGTCAAACAAGTCCAATAGTAACCTCAAAACTATAAATGGCTCCATGGATTCACATTTAAAAAACTGTAAAAAAAAATTGTACATTATACAATAGGTACTGTAATATTTTCAAATTTCGAAAAACATAAAAAATAAAGTAATACACGTAATTTCCGAACTAATCAATTTGTACACCCTAGTGGTAGTGGGGCTGGACCAGCGTCCTAAACGGTTTGACCGATTCGGATGAAACTTAGTGTGTATATTTGAGTGGGTAACTGGATGGTTTAAAAATAGTGAAATAGCAAGAAAAAAAAAACACAATTGAAACCGGTAGGAGGACAACGTCTGCCGGGAATACTAGTCTAATAATTATATAAAAGAAGAAACTGATGGACTGATATTAAACGCACAGCCGAAACTATTGGGACAATGATCGTGAAAATCTGTACAAGGTTTCCTATTATGATGGCTGTGAAAAAAATGTGTGACGAAAACCAAAAAATTAAACCCTCGTGATAAACATTGCAAGTTATGTGAACGTAATTGTTGTGGGATACGAGCCAGTTTTCAACGAATTATGTTTAAAAAAAATACCATTTTCAGACGTTATGAGATGACCCTCTTTAATATCAATTAACAATTTACCTTTATAAAAGTAACTGCATGGCTAAAATTTTGTCCAATACCCCAATTTTTTAAACTAATTATTCCGCGTCACTATGTGTGCAGATTCTTTTGGGTTACCTTGTTACTAACAGCAATTGGATACACTTTCCGAAGCACAGATGCCAATCACTCAATTGTAACGCCAATCGCACTGACAGACAACTACATTTCAGACGCCATATTAACTATCAATACTTCAATAGCATAAAGCTTTGTATGCACTACAAGACTATTTGGTAAAAGGCATAAAATATGTTTATATATTCACTAATTCTGCCATCACCGTTCTACCATCGGTTAACCCGACTTTGTTTACACTTCTACGATCCGGACCAAGCGTTTCACCTCGTCTTTTATACCGCGTACATCGGAGGACTGAAAAAAATTGCCTGCTGCGGTCTTCCCATCCGATTATAATTTAGGTATCTTTAAGGCTAGAGTGAATAGGCTCTGAATAATCTAATTCGATTTACCATCATCGATTGCATCACTGCTTACCATCAGGTGAGATAGTGGTCAATCGTGAGCCCATCCATAAAAAAAAAATAAAAAAGTTGGGCACTAGTATAATCAATTAAAAAAAAAAAATACGACTATAAAAGAATTCGTCGATATCTTACAAACTTTTAACGTGTGAAAGAACATTTAACATTTCTCAACCTTTTTCTGCGGCTTCAGGTTTACCAGTAGTGGCCAAGTGGTAACGACCCCAACTCACGAGTTACGGACTACGGACCGTCGGGGGTTCAAATCTAGCTAGGTGCATTACTTTGTCTAATTTATTTTGTCACCACTGCTCGCATCGTTTTATGAAGAAAAACATATTAAAACCGGCATGTCCTAGAATAAAAAATTCGAAGATATGTGACATCCACCAATCCGTACTGGGCTTGCGAGGTGGATTACTTACTCTTAGAGAGAAGGTCTGAGTCCCGGCAGTAGCGCTTCATAAATCGGAATCTTTACTACTAGGTCATCACAGCAATTTTGCCTAATTTTTCAACCAAAGTATAGGTAATACAACAAAAACATCATCACAATAAACAACATTTTAACAATTTCTTGTGTGCAGGCGCATACAAAAAACACAACACGAACATTTGTATCGAGTTATCTTTTATGTGGATTACGGTCCATCCCTTTTCTTATCAAGAGGAGGCCTGAGTCCCAGCAGTGGGAACATTATAAGGCTGATTATGCGTTATGAGCGAAACAGAAAGCCTCGGGATGATCTTTGTGATCCACAAAGGTTATCCCGAGACTTTTTGGCACAAGCAAATTATACTCTATACTCCATTCGCAATAAAATTATACATTTAAACAATTCTTTTTCACTGTCCGTTCAACCGATTATGATTTCTATTCCGTATACATAAAGACGGCATTAAAAGCAAAAAAGTGGTTACAATACCAACTATTTACTGCACCCGCCCTTTGTCATGATACCAATGCAATAAAAGTTAAAATCGGTTGAACGAACAGTAAAAAAGATAGATATATTCTTTATTGTACACCAAAAATAAAAATTACAATAGAAATTGCCTGCTGCGGTATTCCCAACCGATTATAATTTAGGAGTCTTCAAGACTAGAGTGAATAGGCCCTTAATAAACTAGTGCGCCTTACCATCAACGATTGCATCACTACTTACCATCAGGTGAGATCGCAGTGAAGCACTAGTTTATAACAATAAAAAAAGGAACTTAAAATTAATAGGGTGTCACAATAGGTGGTCTTATCGCTAAAAGAGATGTTTTGCAGACAACCTTTGGATGTTTTTGACAGATAAGGAGAAAAGATACGCAGGTAGTTCGTGGTGAAAAAGGTTTGTTTATATGAGATGCAAATGTAGTATAAACAATACTTTAATAGTAATGTTTATTTTAAACTCCAGTCGCTAAGTCTCGAACGTCAGTGCGGAAGAGCTTTCCATTCTATTTTAATCAAAAATAAGACTGTCGCATTCATTTTTGGAATTTCCAAATTCACATCGTCGTCCGAAACTGCTTCAGTTCAAAATAGACGAACCATCTGTTTTAACAGACAACTGTCCTAGAAACTAAAATATACTGACGCTCCTTTACAATAAGTCGGTAGTGTACTATTACAGATTTCTTGCTGTTGACATTTTTTATGATCCACAACGCCGTCTAATCCCAGTAGAGTGTAACTCATAATATGATTTAAGAGTTCCCATGGAGTTTCTTGCTTGCTTGCTTCTTCTCCATAGAGATCTACGCTTTGGAACGTGCAATTTAGCTTCGCTTGTTTTTTTTTTTGACTGACCGACATTTTGACAATTCAAAAGTGCCTGTAATTAGTCTATTTGAAATAAACGTTTCTGATTTCTGATTTCCCAAACTGAGCAGGGCTTGTGGTATGAGTATTACACAACCGATAAACATACTTATATGTTTCGAAATACATACATGTTATAGATAAATTACACCCAGACAGAACAAATGATCCTGCTCTTCACACAAACATGTGTCTTAGGTGGGAATCCAACACACGACCTCCGGCATAACAGTCAGAGCCACTAACCACTAGACCAACAGACCAGTCGAATTTCGGGAGCTATTCAAATTTTACTATTATGATGTTTACGAAGATGACGATTTTCGTCAGTTTTATTTTATTTTGCTTAGTTGTGTTTATTGGATTTTGACTTCATAGTTACATTTCATAAATAGCTTCTTCGTTCTCCGAAAAGTCTCTCCAGCTTTTCCCAACTAGCATCCTGTTAGACTGGAAACCGAACCTAAGTCTGCTTCCAGCCTAACCGGATGCGGTTAAATACCTGTGTTTTATATAGAGCCACTGCCTGTCAGACCTCGGCAACTCATTTGCTGGGCAACACGATAATCTTTGGATAAACTGATTCTCTGAAAAAATATTCAACAAAAACAGTACTTATAATTTTTCGATTACCGACTTATTGCTTGGGAGCATCGATTTAGAAATATTCTCTCACATCGGCGCGTGAGTTTGTCGCTTTTGTTCATTTATCTTCAAACTTTGTGGCTTACAGGTTGGGCAGCGCTCCAAGTGTCAATTGTGAACGTATGAGAATCGTTTGTAGCTATTAGTAACAAGAAACATGTCATTATTTCTTGTAAATTAATTTAAGGTTTATTTATTTTATTGTTTTCTTTATCGTCGAGAATTAGAAAGGTTGACAGTATAATGTATGGCACCTAAAAATAGAGCAGGCAAAAAAAATTATTATGGTTGTTAGGGCTTTACCAAACATGCTACTTTTATAACCAGCTCAGCGAACAGCGATTTCACAATAGGGGGCCATACCGTGACGTCTAATAATCATGGTGCTAGGGCCCAGGGGGTCATGTTTAGAAAATTCGCTGCGTTTTAGTACGATACTAAAAGTGTAAATAGGGTCGCCGCACACGCCGCCACGAGAAGCTAGAAGCGGCCATAAAGGTAGCTGAAGTGCGCATCAGCCACTTTTGGCCGGTGGTGCTACGTTATTTAACCAATGGTCGCAGTTTCATAATGGACTCTGACCAAGGAGATTTAAATTCGCGAATGTCATGTGGCAGTGCAGGCGACAAGAAGCAAGGAGCGGCGATTTGTAGCGTGTGGCGGGCACCGGCGCCAACCGTGTGAGGCGAGTACATATAAAATGTGAGAAAACTACAGGAAATATGCCGCCGGTGGCAGCGTTTTGTGGTTCTGGCCGGTGGTTCGTGTGCAGAGACCCTTACTGGTCCCTGTAACCTGTACAAAAATAACTAAATACGTTTTTCAAGATAAATGCCAGCTCTTTGTATAGAATAACTGGAAATTATTTATAATACAAACAGTGGGTAGCTTTTTAATTACATTAAAATTTATTCTTTACAAATATCATTTAGAGTTCTAACTCTAAGTTTAAGTCCACGATTATCTCAAAGGTCTACTACAAGATTCAGCCGTTTGAGCGTAAAAAAGTAACAAACATAGACATATATACAAAATTTCGCCTTTATAATAAATATTAGTGTACAAAACATTCAAAAATAAGTTATTAAAGCTGTTGTATCCCTTTGTACACTAGCTAAATATAAATCAACATCGGCTCACTAGTTCACGCACTACGTCTTCGCTCCCTGACAGCTGTCCATCGAATCGACCAGAGCTCAATCAGTAAAGCCTCAAAGAATACGTAACTAGAGACCATAAGACATAGCGCGCACTGGTGACTTTAATTGTCACCGTGACTTTTTGTTTACTGTCAGCGTGCTTATTGAACCCAAAGTGTAGTGCGCGCACTTGAACACGTGACAGTTGGGTAAAAAATTACAACAAAATCAAAACTTTTTTTTATTGGCTTTCATGATTATAAGTACCTACTGCGATATTACAGAAAATACAAAACACAAAGAAACCAATAAATACCTAATTTCGAAAAAAGAATAACGTACCTTTAATATAAAGTTTATTTGATCTTATAATTCTAAGTCAATCCAAAGATTAAACACTTCAAAACAACCCGTTTTAAAAAACGGCAATTTCATAGGTAAAAACCTATTAGTGGCCCTTACTGCTATGCCGGAGGTCGTGGGTTAGATTCCCACCCAAAACAAATGTTTGTCTGATGAGCACGATCATTTGTTCTGTGCTGGGTGTAATTTATCTATAATATGTATGTATTTAAAAAATATTTAAGTATGTTTATCAGTTGTCTAATACTCATATCACAAGCTCTGCTTAATTTGAGACCAGATAACGTTGTGTGACAGTTGTGGAATATTATTAATAAAAACATATTTTATTATTCATTTGTTGAGTTTCTGGTTGCAGACATACACTACAAAAGTACATTAATTTAAATCTTGAACAAAAGGATGAACGTTTACCACACACCACTGCTTTACACTCTGTGAGAGGATTAACTACCATTTTACCTCATATTTTAAATTTTTACTCCTCATAATTCATTCCCTACATATTTCGTAGACAACAGAAAATATCCAGTAGTGTGCTGAATGGGAAAGTTGGTTTGTATGTGGCTCATAATATTTTATTGTTATTTATAAAATATGTAAGATGCACAAACATATCAACATAGTTTAAGATATATATATATATAAAAACGAAATACCACTCACTGATTAATCACGAAATCTCAGAAAATATAACACCTACAAACTTAAAATTTGGCAGGCAGGTTCCTTAAAGTTCAGAGATGTCAGCAAACCGTAGGGGTCCAGCAGGGCCAATGCTTGCTAGCTAGGACCGCGGAGAATTTCTGAAAGGGAAACCCGTATTTCTAGAACGCAAAGGGTAATTGAAGGATTTTTTTCTGACACGCCTTCCCGCTCCACACAGAGCGCGAGAAGTCATTTGGATGATTTTCCACCTTAAAAAAAAGGTGTAAACATCCGCTAAGAAAGGATTTTCCGAAATTCACCCCCTAAGGGGATGAAACGGGGTACAAAGTTTGTTTGAAGAAACCGACTTTCACGCGGGCTTAACCGCTGCGAGAAGCTAGTATTTTATATAGCTTAAACTCACCCAAAGGGCAATGGAAAGGGCTATGTTCAGTCTTTCTTTTCGTGATGGCATCAGGAATGAAGATATCCGCAGAAGAACCCGGGTTACCGACAAAGCTCGAAGACTCGCAAAATTTAAGTGGCAGTATTCAGAGTACATTGCTTACACAACAGATGGTCGATGGGGCCGAAAGGTTTTGGAGTAGCGACCGCATACCGGGAGCCACAGCGTTGGAAGGCGTCCCACAAGGTGGACCGATGACCTGGTGAGAGTCGCGGGAATGCGATATATGCGAGACGCACAGGACCATCCGTTGTGACGACTATTGGGGGAAGCCTATATCCTACAGTGGATGTATTTCGGCTAAAATGATGAATATTTATAGTTTAGCAATTAAGCAAACAAAATCACGGGAAAAGCTTAGTATAATGTAATGTAGAAAAACAACACTTTTCCAAATTGTGGTCTACGAATAGGAGAAAAACAAGTGTCGTGTTAATCCCGCTGAAATTTTTTGACAAGTTAGAGAAAATCTCGCTTTGAAAAGTGCGAAATTAAAACTTTCTCTTATTTCAGAGGACTTGATTAAACGTTTTGACGTCGTCAACCAGTGAATGCTTGATGGAAAATAATTGCTGAGCTTTTCCCTGTTAAATCTACAAGGTGCACTCTATCTATACCTGCAACTACTTGTAAATAAAATATCTGTTTATAATATAAAAATTAAAATAAATGCGTACATTATGAAAGTATTTAGTATTCCTTCCTTCTGTGTCTGTAACACAGTTTATACTAGCACAGACACAGACGTTTACTCTGTCTCAATTAATGCATAGCGTTGTATTGTACTGAATTGTTTATATATTCGATTGAGATGGACAAATAATAATAAATAATAATCCACAACTATCACACAACGCCGCCTAGTCCCAAGCTAAGCAGAGCTTGTGTTATGAGTACTAGACAACTGATAAACATACTTATATATTTCTAAATACATACATATTATAGATAAATTACAAATAGTATTTCGCTTTGTGAAAATAAACGATTATTATTATTATTCCAAACCTATCATAAAAATGAAATTTATAAAATTTTGTCTGTCAGTGTTTGTTCAGGCTAATTACCGAAACGGCTGGATTGACTTTCACTGATAGATAGTGGAAATTGTGTCCAAACGGGCACCAGCTAGTTTCAAATAAAATTACGAATTAATATCCAATATCACACTATCTCGCGCTCCACCCAAGAGCGGGGGATGTCATGAGATGATTTTCCCACCCGAAAAAAAAAATGTATAGAAAATATCACATACATTCGTTAGCAACCATATAATGTTCCCACAGGTGGGACGCAGGCACTTTAGGAGAGGGAATGGGCCGTTATCTTTTTCGCAGACTCAATGCGAATTGGTGGATGTCACATGTCTTTAAACTTTGATTCTAGGACATACCGATTTCCTTACGATATTTTCCTTCACCGTTTCAAGAGAATTAGTCATGAAATAATTTAGAAAAGAAATGTAAGAAAGAAAAAGAGTTTATTTACGTCAAACCTGGCGCATACCTTAAAAATAAAGATAATAACAACAACGACTTAGATTATAAGTGGTAGGATATGCGTTACATCCGCTCAGCAAAATGCTGGAGCTCGTGTAAGACAGGGCCTCAGCGCTGATTTTTAACACCAGCCATCGTCGACGGTGAGACGTTGATCGGCCAGCAAGGATTACATATTATATACTTAAAATCACTGAATAAACAAACCAAAAACATAAATAACAATAAACCATCATAATTATATAAGTAAAGGGGTACAAAAAAACTTTGGCTGGGTTTGAACTCGCGATCTACAACTCGTAAGTCAGGGCCGTCACCACTGGACCACGACTGCATACATTCATTAGTTCTAATTTAGTGTATCACTACCAATATATGTCGTGGGACCTGCAGCGAACGTAGGGGTATGTAACACCCCGACGCCGCCCCCTGCCACCCAGCACGATCGATCACAATTTGAGTATGTATTGTGGCATGGGTACTACCATGATTGATTATAATCAATCAATGACCCATGGGAATAATTAGCACGCGAGCGCTGGTTCTTCTGTGAAACCCGAAACAATATTGTATGGAACAGTCAAACTAGTTATTATCGTCAAAATACGGCAGAAAGAATAACGCAGATCTGATATTACGGTAGATCTGTGTTTCTACATAAAAATGAATCAATATTGGTCACATCATCACGCGTGAACGGCTGGATCAATTTCACTAACTCTTTTTTTTTCTGTTCGTCATATTTCGTGACACTTGAAATTCCAAACCACACCTTTGATTTCTAATATCTTGTTTAACTAAGATACCTCCATTAACTGTGAATGGTTATTAACTTATTTTTAATTTTTACGGTTCCGTATCTCAGAAGGAAAAAACGGAACCCTTAACATCACTTTGTTGTCCCCCTGTCTGTCTGTGTCAAGACCCTTTATCTTGGGAACGCATGGAGGTATCGCGTTGAAATTAAAACCATTTACTCAAATCTGCGGTCCCGTGAAGCTCTGAAAAAAATCAAACTTCTAAGTCAACGAAAAAAAAAGATACGGCTGTTTATGTCGCAAAAAACGTGTATTTCGACACTCAAGGGAATCAAAATTCATAGGGTACTTCCCGTTGACCCAGAATCCTGGAATCTGGCTTAGAGCACAGGTATAGAAATAAATCTGAAAACAGAAAATTTGTTTTCACGTAACCAAAAACAACATGCTTTTAAGCGATTCGGAAAAAATCATCGAAACTCCATTCGGGTATTGAACTATTTAAATAAACAAGGTTGTACGGAACCCTTAGTGAGCGAAGCCGACTCGGACTTGCCCAGTTTTTTTTTTTAATGTTGTACTTGCAAAGCTGAATTTTAATAATGATATAACTGGTAGTCGAAACCCTTCCGTAACTTAAAATTACGGCAATTGTCGTATCAAAAAATAACACTGAGTCAAACAAAAATGTTGTAAGACACGAATTCCAAAATTGTTCGAAAGAGTTACGGCCCTAGCGCACTAAGGGCAACTAAAGGAACACAGGTGAGTTTTAATATATAAAAGTTTAACACTCGTTTCGCCCAGAGCGGGATAAGTTATTTGGAAAATTTCCACCTCAAAAAAAGGATTGTACGCGAGTAAAAACGGATTGTTCTAATAACAAAAACGTCTAAACATTTAATTTTAATTAAGGAATGTTTAAAAAGAGTTGGAGAAATATCGTTCGCAAAGCCCAGAATAAACATTTCTTTAGGTTATTCAAAGTCTAAAACTAAATCAAAATAAGAGGGAATTAAACCTTTGATCAAAGGTTGTTTTTAGAGTAACTTCATAAATATTGATGAAAATGTTATGCCAATTTTGATAACTAGGTATGTTTTTGCCAGCTGGTACGCCTAAAGCGCGTAAAGGTAGGTTTCTCTCTACAAACTTTGGACCCCCATTTAATTCTTTAGGGGGTCTACTTCTTTTCTTGTCGATGTACTCTAACTAAATTTTATCTGACCAGTATTTGGCAACCTCTACGGCTCTGTTATTGGCCTCGTATAGATCCTGAAAACTGCAGGGAATTCCTTTAGGGCGTAAATTTTGGAAAATCCGTTCTTAGTGCCCTCCTACGTTATAAAAGGATGAAAATGAAAATAGGAAACGAGGAGGACGTTAGGAAATGATTAAATGATGTTGATGATGCTTATGCAAAAATTCACGTTCCTAGTTCCAGCAGATTCGGCTGTGCGTTGATATTACAATCAGTCAGTTAGTTTCTCGTTTTATATATATATAAAATTAGTTTTAGTATATGCGAAACCCGAAACCCGTGTCTAGTATTTTTATGTAAAGAATCTATGTACAAAATTCTTTCTGGCGCGCACCGACGATGTATCCTGCATCCTTACTGAGCGGCCCCATGGCAAGTTCCTCATTGCTCATCGTCTGAAAGTCCACGCCTACGGTGGCCAGGGATAGCCCTGCGACTCCCGACGCCCGGGGCACGGCTCGAGACTATGGGCCGGATAGGGTCACACAGGATATTATTTAATCCCGGTAGTAAACCAGTCCGCCCTCCCGTCCGGTATGTCTGCTTTTGTACAGATTTTTTTTACTAGTGCATAAAGTTATAATCTATACCTATATATATATATATATATATATATAAATGAATTGCTGTTCGTTAGTCTCGCTAAAACTCAAAAACGGCTGGACCGATTTGGCTAATTTTGGTCTTGAAATATTTGAGATAGTCCAGAGAAGGTTTAAACGGTGAGAAAAAGTGAAAATAATCACGAAAAAAAAAAACCGATTACAACACCATCTCTAATTAAAATGTCATTATAAAATGAATTATGCTGTTTTGGTAATGCCAGTAGATGGCGTTATCCTTACTATTAGGCGGTACGAAGTTCAACGGTACAGCTAGTAAATAAATAATTTTCACCTATCACATGAGCAAAACCGTTGGTAAAATCAGCACACCCACTATCATCATAGTTTAGCCAGTCTACCTCAACTACAAATAAGCACAGGTGCAAAATCAACTCAAGCGCATACAGCCTAAGAATACATTCTAAGAGGCTCCCAGTTAATCCTGTTAACTGTAGAGGATTAGCATATTTACGTGTCGGAATACGTCTCCAGCGCAGTCGGTTAGAAACGCTACACGACTAAATTCTTTAGTAATCTTTTGCTCGTGTCTGTACTTATTTTTATTTTAGCCCAAAAATGTTTCTGGGGAATGTGGGCGGAAGAATAGGGAGATCGAGTTTGAGCTCAATAAACAGAATAAAAATTCAATTAATTAGGAGTCCGCTGACGTCTATCAGTATCTAATAATTATAGAACAAAAATAAACATTTGAAAGTTTTTATTTAAGTGATATCGTATCATAGGCAGTTTGTCGAAATCAATATACTTACATAAAAAACAAAAATATTAAATAGACCTTGCTCACTATGTGAGTTAGACTGAGGGGTACGACAATTAAATAGTGCAATATAACTTTAATTTCGGATGTCGGTCATATATTATAACGAAAGACAGAACTTTTATAGAAACATACTTTTTAGTATTTTTTGATATTGAAATCGGTTGAATTTTTTATATATGTTACAGGCCAAACCCGATTTCAGGATGAACTAGTTTCGCCTGGGCCAAAACCGCGATTAGTCCAAGAGCGAGCGAAGCGTGCTCGAAATTTTAGGGCACCCTGACACGGACAGGTTAGGTTAGAAGGCTAAGGCGAAAGCGGAGTGGAGCGAAGCAGCTACTTTAGCCTTTTTGCTTATTTTTTTCTTATAACCACACAGAAATAAGAGCTCCGCGAGGCGTGTAGGGCGAACTGGTTTGGCCTAGGCGAAACTAATTCATCCGAAAATCTGGTTTGGCCGAAAACATATAAAACATTAGTTTTAGTATATGCGAAACCCGAAACATGTGTCTAGTATTTTTATGTAAAGAAATCTATATACAAAATTTCATAACTGTATCATGAAAAATCACAAAGATATAAGCTTGTTATGTTACCTGGTTGTCCGCATCAATACATGGTCACCGGGCCATCAGGGCGACTGAGGGATTGTTTTGCTCCCGCACCAAGCTGTGCGCTGGTGCCTAATACCCGCTATAACCTACCGTGACCTGTGATGTACTTAGTGTTGTTTCCTACTTGTAACCTTTTTTATGTATTTTTGGGAAAAAATATGATGTAAAAATTATTGGAATCGACTCAGTTACTGATTCTGAACAAACTATAACTATTTAGGTTTCGCATATACTAAAAATAATGTTGTATACAGATTGTCTTTTACCTGTCAGCTTCATTACCCGGGGAGTATAGTCCCTTGGGATAATTTCCTACTTTAACGCGGACAAAACCGCAAGCAAAAGCTAGTATATGTTTAATAACATAGACTAACCTATCTATTACAATTTAATATATAACGAAACAACATAATCCAATACCTGCAAGCAACAAGCTTACAATATTAATCAAATCCGACGACCCACGCAAACCTACCCCATCTAATATAGAACTGTGACGTCATAAGGTAGAAATGCCATCCATTACGGATCTATTAGGACCTGTTAATAGATAATAGTTGACGCAACGTGAACCCACGTCAGGAAGACGGTGACAACGTACGTACATGACATGTTTGAAATTACTTTCTGCATTAATTAGAGTTGGCTCAACTTGACGTGATTAACTTCGAAGTTTGACTTGTGAATGTGGATAGTTTTAATGTCAGTTCATATTGTAACCGCTTTTATTTCAAGAATTATATAATGGGCATGGAGACGCTTGGGGGAGGCCTATGTCCAACAGTGGACGTTTTTCGGCTTTTCGGTTTCGGTTGGGAAATCATCTAATGACATCCCCCGCTCATGATCGGAGCGAGAGATAGTGTTAGACTTTTAATGACTAAAAACCTACTCCTGTTCTTTCGTTTCCTTTCGTACCAGGGCCGAGTCTTCCTTTCAGAATCAGATCCTTGGCCAAAATAGGCTTTGACCCTGCTGGGCCCCTACAGTTGCAGACATCTCCTTGAGGCGCGCGTGGAACAGTACGCGCCGTCAACGACTTGGGCTCGGTCCGGACGGTTACCGGACGGTCGGACTGCAAGCTACCCATTGTTCGCCGTCCGCAAGTCCGCGCCTATGGTGGCCGAAAATCGGGATCGGAATTCCGGCGGGGACGTCTTTCGGCTGAAATTATAATGGTGATGACATTAACGGGCATAATAAACGTATGCAAAAAAGCTGTAGAGGAACAGTGGTGGCCCAGTGGTACTGGCCCTGACTTACGAGTTGTAGGTCGCGGGTTCAAACCCAGCCAGGTGCATTACTTTATGTAATTTATTTTGTCACTGCTTTCGAATCGGTGAAGGAAAACATCGTAAGGAAACCAGCATGTCCTAGAATCAATAATTCAAAGTCATGTAACATCTATCAATCCGCACTGGGCCCGCAGTGTGGACTACGGTCCATTATCTCTTCTAGAGAGGAGGCCAGCAGTGAATATTATAATATTATAAGGCCGGTTATGCTTATTAAGCTTCCAGGCTCAAGTGAGATTAGGTTGGTCACGTCAGCCGCATCACAGAGATCGCTGGGCAAGTGTCGCCATGTAACATACGGGTTCTACCACTGATGCGATGACCATAATGTCGTCTTCCCCTCTAGCTGCCAGAGGACCAAAATTTACCTTGTCATCCTTGAACGTCAGTCGGTTACCGACCTATTCCACCTACCATCGCTGCGTCTGGTCACTACATCATTTCAAATCCTGCTAAGTATTCCACTCGTCAAATGCTTATAAGGTCATGACTAACTCATAAACTACCCTGTAATACAGTGGTTCTCAAAGTTTTTTTTACTGAGGACCACTTTGGTTTCTTTATTGTTAACAGGGACCTGAAGTTTGCGGGAACGTTTGAAAGAGTTACCTTGGTCCTAGAACGCAAAAGGCAAATGAAGGAACAAAGGTGGGTTTTATTCAGTAAAAGTTCGATACGCAAGTTAGCGTATCGACCCTAGAGCGAGAAAAGTGAAAAGTGTGGTGAGTGTGATTTTTCAACCCAGAGACAAGAGGTTCAGAAGAAAGCTTATGAATGTTTAAAAAAAAACTTAAATTATAAATTAAAAACTTGTACTTAGTATAAAACCCCCAAATAAACAAAGAAAGAAAAAAAAATTGTAGCAGAAAAAAAATAATACTAGCACTGTCATAAAAACATAACAATTCTGGAATAAAATCTGTGACTTTACAGATAGAAAAAATTTTTTTTTTTACCACGGACCATATTTTAACACTTGGTTACCACAAGTGGTTGACCACAGTTTGAGATTCACTGCTCCAATATTTTTCTCCGTGACCTAAACTCGCCACTCGCTAGTGCGTAGTAAAACTAAATGGTTCACTCCACTTTACTCATGTCAGCTACTAATTGTTATGTCTCGGTTCACATTTGTGACTACTTGGGACTACGTTTATTCGTCATTGTTTATTGTGATACAACATTTTAGGATTACTTTCACAATCCATTTAATTACATTGCGAGAGAAAAACTAAAATAGAACCACTGGTGTTACAGTGTTTCAACAACAAACAATAAAATCTAGCTTTTTTAGTTTTTCTTTTTTGACATGGCGATTTGCTTATTAAGATAACTTTGATGATGATGTTTATTGACTTGACTTGCTTCAGCCATTTCCTTTTTATTATAGAACCATCCGACGTTGTAAAAACCTCTACGGTCTGCGTACACCGAAGGACTTGAACAATTTGCCTGCTGCGGTCTTCCCGTCCGATTATAATTTAGGTGTCTTCAAGGCTAGAGTGAACAGGTTCCTAATAAACTAGTGCGCATCACCATTAACGATTGCCATCACTGCTTACTATCAGGTGGCATCGCAGTCAAGCACTAGTATATATACTAAAAAATAATGTATATAGCCCTATACAATCACAAAGTAATTATGTATAATATTTATTTATGTATAATAACTCAATATAATTAATGTATGCAATTGTAAGAATACGTTGCTGTGCCCTAGCAGGGTTCAAAAATAAATGATTGTGAAAGACTTTGTCTAATATTTAGATAAATAATTAAAATTGTACGTGCAGTTGTGTTCTGAAAATCAAACACTATAAAAAGTAATTATTATTTCCAATGAATTTTTACAACCGTATGCGTATTTCAAATCCCAATGGCACTTCAAAATTTGAAACATGCAACTAACAAATTAAATTCCAAAACATGCCTAACACAAAAACATAGATGTGAATGACTAAAACCACACAATCATCGATCAAAATTTTACATGGAAACGTCCCTTGGCTAATTCGACTGGACATGTCGCCACCCAGTGGAACACCACTCCATAACGTAGTTATCGACCTCTGCCCAAAACCAGACACGGGAGTTCCACCCTTCACGACTCTCATATAAGTGTGATATTGCTTCGTACATTTTCAACAGTCGAGGAAGTAATTTTGTGGAAGACTGTACAGTACGGGTAGATGTGTTTCTCTAATGCATCAACTAGTAAATATGCCAATGGGATATGTTGGCAATGGATTGATAATATTATGTGTATATTCGCGCTGTTTCCGTGAATTTTGGCCGTACATTTGATGAATGGTGTCAGGCTTAATTGCAAATTTACACGAATCAGCTTATTGATACGTATTGGTCTGTTGGTAACATTGAAAATTTAAATAATTATTTGTGTGGTGAACATACAAATAACGGACGAGTGAATTTGTAATGTATTACTGCAGTAGTTTTATTGTGGAAATGTGTTCATCAGTGCGTTAATTAATATCATTGTAACCATTTCAAAAAGAAGGAGGTTCTATGTTCGGCTGAATGTAGTTTTTTTTTTTTGTATATGTTCACCGATACCTCGGTCAATTATGGAACTTTACATTGAACATTGAAGTCGGTTCGTTGCCTTCGTCCCAGGACCCCGGGTTTCGCTTTCACACTACCCATGGCCCCAGTAGGCTTCGACCCTGCTGGGCCCCTACGATTTGCTGACATCTCCCTGAGGCGCGCGTGGATCAATACGCGCCGTCGACGACTTGGACGCCGGACGGTTACCGGACGGTCGGACGGCAGGCTACCCATTGCTCGCCGTCCGCAAGCCCGCGCCTACGGTGGCCGGAAATCGGGATCGGAATCCCGGCGGCGATTTGGGCGTGAGGACCGTTGCCTCACGCGATCGGCCGTCTCCTTTGCTAGCATTACTGCTTCGCAGAAGGAAGCGACCGCCTGCCACTCCTCCTCGCTACGGACCATGGCCTCTACCAAGGCCCGACGCGAGAGATCGCCGCCGCCGATCGCCCCCACGAGAACACGGCGTTACTCTGCCCAAGCGGGGCACACCTCCACCGTATGCTCCACCGTGTCCTCCGGGCGGTCCACACAGTGGCGACACCCGGGCGTCGCTTCCGCACGAATCCGGTGCAGGAACTTCCCGAACTTACCGTGTTCGGTGAGAACCTGCGTCATACGGTAGGTGAGGACGCCGTGAGGTTTTTCCAACAACGCCTCAAAGAGGGGACTTACCGCCATAATTGTGGCGAGCCCAGGCTTTTTTCGGGTTGAGTTTTCTCCAAGCAAAACATTGAATCCTAGAGAGAAATCACAATGGAGGGTAGGAATTAGTGTATAACCAACAACAACCACATAAGTAGACATTATACGAATAAAATATTCTATTCTATTCTACACATCAACATATATTATTATTATATTTATATGTCTACAATAAATCATTATGAAAGAAAATGCTCATTAATTTTCCTCTTGAAAACATTCAAAGACGCACAGTAGTAACAGAGAAGAAACCATCATAGCGACATAGTATTTATATTATATCTGTTACAAAACCTCATATCATAAGCTCCAAAGACGCTAAAAATTACACTGTTGCTACGAGCGTAGCTGATGACGTCACAACTACGCAAGCGTAGCTCGTAGCAAGTGACCGTAGCGGCGTAATGGCATTACTCCCTTGGAACATGCTACTGCATTAATCGGGTTTTTTGATGAAGGTTATTAGAATTTTAAGTAATTTTTATGTACAGAAAGGGTGTTTTTTGGAAAGTTTTGAGAGTAACATTATCAGAATTTGGCTGACTAAAAGATACTACTCTGGACGCATTTAACGTGCACATTGTTCTATATAATTGTCAAATATAAATAGCTTTCTCCAACTTCTGTCTCATCAGGGTGAATTTTGGCAAACTCTTTCTTATTATTTATATATATCACAAAATGAAGCTCTGTACAAGTTGTTTGATGAGATCCCAAACCAAAAAAAAACTGGGTAGATTCCCAGGACGCATCAAATGTAACTAAAATGTAATTAGGTAACAATTTCAGGTAAAGACTCATAAAAGTAAACGATAATTATGGTCAACCAGGCATACATGCGGCATACTCAGTCGGTAACGTGTCCCACTTGCAAAACTAAGTGCTCGCCCAGACTGGCAGCACGGGTGCAGGAACGCGCCCGATTTACTTGGCCAGACTGACAGCGCAGTGAGGGAAGCGGCGCGGGTGCGAGAACGCACGCAATTTGCTTGACCTAACTAGCAGCGCGGTGCGGGGAGCGGCGCGGGTGTAAGGATTCGCGTAATAGTGCCCCACACTGTGGCCACTTATATAAACTAGCTATGGCGTGAGTTGCCCGCGCGCGTCCCGCGTTGAGCAACGCGTAATGGCATGCCCATTATGGCCACTCAAATGAAGTGCTTATGTTTGTGATAGCCGCGACGCGACCACCCCGCACCAGCGTTTCTAGTCTGGCCAAACACTTAGACACGCATTTCAAAATTTAGTGCTTATTTGAGTCGATCTGATTAGTTTATAAGTATGACGGCGATGTAAACTATACAACGCAAATTTAACTTGCGTTGTATAGTTAATGTAATTTTAAATGCGTGTCTTAGTTTTGCTTTTAAGCACATTACAGACTGCGGGGTTTACCCTAACAGTTCTTTAAGCGAAGTAAGAACTATACTAGACCGACGCACACATGGACCACGCCTGATTTATACGTAGCGACGCGTTCCGTGGCGTCGCGTGGCGTGGATCTAATGTAACTCTGCAAGTCTAGTTGCCATATAAAATGTACGGAAACCGACGCGCCCTGATTGGCGAATGTGATCCACGTGTGCGCAGTGTAGTTCTACTTTGATTGTTACAATGGGGCAGTAATTTTGACGTCACGGTTTGCGCAGTAGTTCAGTTGTTGGCTACTGCAATGTTTGATTCCAGCACGGATCAAATATTTGTAAAGCCTACAGATACAGATAGTTGTTCTGGGTTTGGGGTCTTGTTTAGATATATGTTTACACGTTCGTGAATGCACCCTTGATACAAGAGTAATATTACTAGAAGGAAGCAATGTTTTTTTACAAGCTTTTTTTTAGTTTCATCTGTCTCGAAGTTTCTTTTTCTGTAATAAAATCTTGCAAATTAAATTTGATCCACTTCCCGGTTACCGATTGAGCTGAAATTATACATACATATGCAAATCAGACATAGACAATGCAAAATAATTATGACATGGAGCTGATTTGATAATGAAACCGGAAGGTGGCCATAGGAACTCGGCTAACCCTATCGTGTTTCAGCTTTTTGGAATGGCCTTGATGAGTATTAATTATATAGAATCCGATAGATGCGAGACGCACAGGACCGATCATTGTGGCGACATTTGGGGGAGGTATATGTCCAACTGTGAACATCTTTCGGCTGAAATGATGATGATGATGATATCGCGCTATAAAAGCTCGCTATGAAGAATGATTTTCATTGAAAACTTCTTTTTAAACAAAATATAAATAGTATGAATGCCAAACATATTCCTAGCCGGTAACAACATTGTGTTTTACGATGGTACCTAGATGAGGCTAGAGTTTATCGTTACAGTACAAAGTTATGGCTACGTTGTGTGTGGCTCAACGAGGAGAGAACCATATACTACAAGTAAGCACAAAGGGTATTGTAGTTTACCAAATAGTTCAGGAATATTGCGGGAAGATATTCATGTATGTACCTTATATGTATAGATATAATTTCTTGCCGGAATCTGTTTCCTGATGGCTACAACCCGGGAATCTTTAAGACAAAAGTGAATAGGTTACTTCTAGGTAAACGCGCTCCATAGTCGACCGCATCGTCGCTTTCCATCAGGTGAGATAGTAGTCAAGCGAGAACCTATAAAGAATAAAAAAAAGAAAAAAAAAAGGAAATGATTGGAAACAAGAAACCTTAAGAAACATTCCATTTACTGCATTCAAAACCCAGCTTAGCCTTTATTTAATAGCCAACCAGACTTCTCTCGCTCTAGGGCGGAGCGGTGAGGTGTGTCAGTCTTTTACTAAATAAAACCCGCTCCTATGTTCCTACTTTGCTTTGCGTTCCAGGACCCCAGGCCCCAGTAGGCTTTGGCCCTGCTAGGCCCCTACGGTTTTACTGACATCGCTTTGAAGCGCGGGTGGAACACTACGCGCACTCGACGACTCGGGCTCGATCCACACGGTTACCGGACGGCTGGACGGCGAGCTACCGATTACTCGCCAGCCGCAAGTCCACACACTGCTTACCTTTAAGTGGGATCGCAGTCAAGCACTAGTAAATAATTTAAAAAAAAACAACTGTCAGTGAGGGAGTAAATAAAACAAAATAAAATCTATCTACAGACTATAAAAAAAGCTTGTAATTACACTCATTTGAAATAAGCAGTACCTTTGTGCTCTTCTATCTGCTTTTGTTTTTTCATTTTTAAGTGATTCATACAATCACTTACTACATAAATAAAATAAAAATCCCAGCAAACCATGATCTCTTCTGCCACAAACACGTCTGAACCAAACAGACTAGACGTTTACGTCTCCCACTTAAACTGTCATGTTTTTATTATTTTCAAACTACAGTCGAGAATTATTAAACTGCCGCACAGCATTCTTCATAAAGAGAATGAAAAGTAGAATTATTCTATGCCGAACTTTGTCTGCGGAGATTTTTTCAGTCGCTGCAAACTGAGAAATGCGATGATTAAATTCTTTCCGGAAATTGGCGGGATCGCAATTAAAATGAAAGCCAGGGATAACGTGAGTCCTGGCGGATAGCTCTGGTTTGTATCCGATCACCTGGATTAAGAGGTAGGCTGTTTTATTGTTATGGATACGGTTTGACCACTAGCTCTTCGAAAATTAAGAAACCACTTTAGAAGGTAGCTATCAAGATTCAGACCCCTGTCTTTAAGTCAAGAGTGAACAGGTTACTTCTAGGCAGGCGAGCTCCATCGTTGACCATATGATCGCATTCCATCAGGTGAGATAGTGGTCAAACGCGAGCCTACCCATAAAAAAAAAAACATCATAATGAAAACCATGAAAACCTCAATCATATATACCAGTTTATACTGTACTTTTAATGTAATAACTCTTCAGGAGACAAATTGGGTTTAGCATAAGCATAAGCATAATTATAAGCCTTTTAGGTTGACAGCTGCTTTTAGGTTGACAGCTGCTGTCACACGCAAAATATCAGCTCCGTGTTTTCTATTCTCAAAATAATATTTATAGCCGTATTAAACGTAAATAAGTAGTGAAGTGTGAAGTCAATAACATAATAACCAAGTACAAGTGTTATGTAAGTGCTATATGTAAGTTTAGAACAAAAATTCTATTTTTAAATATAGTGCAATATCGCAGCCTACCTAAGTACAAACATCAAGTTAGTGTTTAAAAACAAAAACATCCCTTAAAACTCTTAGTGAAAATGGAATATCATTTAACATCAGATCAATAAACAATATATAATCAAAACAAAGTTGCTAATTGTGTGTTGTGATGAAAACATATTTATTAATTGACGGTGGCAGTAAAATATTTTTTTAAATACAAATGCACAATATAACGAACAATTTTCAAAGGGACAGTCATCGTAGATTGTGGTTGCTTGTTTCGGTTCATGATTCCAACAGCAACTTAGCTTAGTAATCTGGTCAACGTACTTGAGCGGTCGGTGGCTCGAGTTCGATCCTGGCTAACACAAAACACTTTTTGTGATATAAAAATATTAAAACATTATTTTCTGCACAAGAGTATCACTAACTTTACTATGGATAATAATAACCAGAATGTAACGTTTCGACGTATAAGGCGTTCGATATCATTTCATGAATTATCGAATACAACAATGTTTGACTCCACAATGCTGAGCTTACCGGACGCCTCGATTGACATGAACAAATCATGTTGCGAAGACTTGCGTTCTAAAGTTGACAGTTTAACAAAAAATCTCGAAATAGCGACCAACGAAATAGATAATCTACACGACGAAATAAGCAGTTTAAAAAAGGAATTGGCTAAAAGTATGAAAGTTATAGAAGTATATAAAAAAATGGAATCCTCTGATTTGTCAAACACTCTATCAAATAGGAAGAAAAAAAGACTATCCATACATGACAAGAATCGAACATCGCTAATATGTTCTTCCCCGACACAAGTAGAAGTAGTTCCATCACCCACCAAAAGTTATTCGAACACTCCTGTTAATATGTCTCCTGTAGAAAATAACTCAACAGAAATATTTTCGCATAAATCAAAATCTACTTGCTCTACAACTTGCCATTTGAACCAATCTTCACAAAAAACTAACCGTACAGAGATTATGAAACAACAGGGACAAACCCAGTGCCCCATACCCTCCAGTAAAAATAAGATGTGTGTACTGAGCGCGAATAACAAAAATCAAGTCTTGTCGATTGCACAAGATTTATTTGCTGACAAGTACAATATATGTCACTATATTACACCTAACGGAACAGTGCAGCAACTTCTTAGTGGAATTGAAACAAAACTATGTGACTTTACTATGAATGACTTTTGTATATTATTGATTGGAGAAGAGGACTTTAAAAATACTAACAATTATTGCAACACTATTGTATACATTCGGGATATTCTAAAACAAATTACCTACACTAATGTTATAATCTGTGTTCCTAACTTTAAACTTGGAGTCTACAGCAATATGCACAATTGGAGAATTGAAACATTTAATAATCTATTACATTTGGACTTATTAACTCATGAACATGCATATTCTTTTGATTCTAATTATAGTTTGGCATATGATCACACAATGTTTAACTTATCGACAGGCCGTATTAATAACTATGGCTTGCGTAATATGTTTGAAAGTTTGCGCTATTTTATTAATGATATTGATATAAGTACCACGACTACCTCTACAGAACACATTGTAAATACCACAGAAGAAACATCTTCATTGTTTTTTCGACGTTAAATATCTCAATGTTTTGCATCAAAACATTGCGGGACTACTTAACAAATCTGACCCACTTTTAGTAAATATTGAAATCCTTAAAGACCGAAAAATAGACATTGATGAGATATGTATCACTGAACATTTTATGTCGGCAGGCTATGAACAACATCTGAGCATACCTAATTACAAATTAGCGGCCTGTTTTAGTCGCACCTGTAATAAACGAGGAGGAGCCTGTATCCTAGTAAATAAAGCAGTTAATTACAAAGAACTTTCTCAAATCAGTAAATTGTCTATAAGTAATGCAATAGAATGTTGTGCAGTGGAGTTAACTGATTTCAAAATCATAATAGTTTGTATATACCGTGTACCAGGACAAAGCAATCTCAATTTGTTTTTCGATAGGCTTACCAAAATTTTGAGTTGTATTTCTAAAAATAATAATTATAATACTGTTGTAGCTGGTGATTTCAACATAGATGTCATGAAGTGCAATAGTCCCACATTAGACTTCGAATGTTTATTGTTGAATTTTAATCTTACATTGGCACTAAACCAGCCCACAAGACTATCGAGTAAGACTTGTATAGACAACTTTGCACACGACTTTAAAAAAAAGTGTAAGACTGAGGTGTTAGAATTGGGCTTATCGGACCATACTGCCCAAATAATTAAACTCCCAGTGAAAAAAATATTCAAATTAAAGTATTGGCATAAAATGAAGCGTGACTTTAGTCCAGAAAATATATATAAATTTAAAAATTATATAAAAAACCTCTCTTTTTGTGAAATATATGACACTAGTGATCCAACAGCCGCATATCGTTATTTTATAGAAACATTTAAATTATTTTATAATTTGTGTTTTCCGCTGACTAAAACAACTGTTCAAGTTAATACCAAGCTAAGATGGATATCACGTGGAATAAAGGTTTGTTGTAAACATAAAAGAGAGTTACTTTGGAATTTTAGACTGAAACCAACATCAAATAACAAACAAAAATACTCAACTTATTCTAAACTTCTAAAAAGAATAATAAATCTCACTAAACGTGCTCAAAACAATTACAAAATAAAAATGGCGGCTAATAAAAGTAAAGTGGCATGGCAAGTTATAAATAAAAATAAATTAAATATTCCAAAAGAATCAATTACCAAACTACAAATTAATGATAAATTAACAACAGATCCTACAGAAATTGCCAATGCATTTAATAATTATTTTATTGACAAAATTAATCCTATTCCAGGTGCGGGTAAAGAATCCACACCCTTAATAAATGCACAACCGAACTCAATGTTCTTATCACCTTGTTTGCCTTGTGACATACAGAGAATCATTAGAAATCTTAAAAATACTGACAGT
Organism: Mythimna pallens; assembly: GCA_961205895.1. Classification (NCBI taxonomy): domain Eukaryota; kingdom Metazoa; phylum Arthropoda; class Insecta; order Lepidoptera; family Noctuidae; genus Mythimna; species Mythimna pallens. The sequence continues at coordinate 5,432,456 of OY540830.1, forward strand.
GTGGGGTATGACGGTATTTCGACTAAAGTTGTCAAAGCTGTGAATGAAGACATCTCTCATCACCTGTGTCATATCTTGAATCTTTGTATAGAAACTGGGATATTTCCAAAAGACCTTAAATTGACAATTATTAAACCAATATTTAAAAAGGATAATAAGCTCTTAAAGGAGAACTATAGACCTATAGCACTTATTCCAGTATTCTCAAAAATATTCGAGAAATATATTTACGGTGAATTATACAGTTACCTAGATCATAATAAAATCTTATGTGATGAGCAAAAGGGCTTTAGGAAAAATAGAAACATCAACATGGCGGTTTATGACTTTTTATACGTAGTTTCTTCACAAGTTGACAAATCATTACCTGTTTGTTCTATTTATTGTGATATGTCGCAGGCATTCGACTATGTTGATCACAATATTCTCCTACATAAACTGGATGCTTATGGCATAAGAGGGAATGTCTTGGAATTGATAAAATCGTATCTTTCTGACCGCCAGCAAATAACACAAATAACAAAATTTAACATAAAAACTAAAAGAGAAAAGATTTTCTCATCTGATAGGCGTTACATCACATTTGGTGTTCCCCAGGGAAGTATATTGGGCCCTCCTTTGTTCCTTGTATACGTCAATGATCTACCTAATGCAACTAAGGAGCACATGTCATTATTCGCTGACGATAGTACCGTTACAATAGCACCTCAAAATATTTTAAACTACCACTCTGATTCTAATGAGGCATTGAACTGTATAATAAACTGGCTTAATACTAATAATTTAAAAATTAATCTCAGTAAGACAAACATTATGCATTTTAAACAGCGAGATAATTTACGCAATGCATTAAAATCTGATGTACTATACAAAGATATTGTAATACAAGAAGCTGAAACGGCCAGATTTCTAGGATTAATCATTGACAAGCAATTAAACTGGAAAACCCACATTACTGAACTTTGTAAAAAAGTTAGCGCTTCATCTTATGCTCTTTATAAGTTGGCACCAACTGTCAACATAGATACTCTGCTTACAGCATATTACGGACTTGCTGAATCAATATTAAGATTTGGAATAATTTTCTGGGGCAATTCTACTCTGAGGGACGATGCGTTCAAGGCACAAAAGCGTTGTATACGGTCTATGTTTGGGTTGCAAACTACTGACAGTTGCAAACCAATGTATAAAAAGCACAGAATTCTAACACTTCCGTCACTTTACATATTAGAAATATCGCTATTTGTAAAATCTAATCCGCATTTGTTTCCCCTCTTAAATAATAATAGACATAGGCGTGAGAAGTACAGATTTTGGGTGCAAACAATCCCCGCCAAAACAGCATTTCTAAGAAAGAGTGTAATATGCATGGCTCCAGCAATTTATAATAAAATTCCTAATTCCATTAAGATAATGAATATGAATTTATTTAAGAATGAACTAAAAAAATTGCTGCTTAGTAAGGCTTATTATAATGTTGCGGAGTTTTTAAACGAAAACTTTTGAATGATGACTATTTAATTGAATTTTATTATTCTATTTCTATTTATTTTCTTTATTGACTGTAATTGAATTGATTGAATTTTGACTATATTATGTATTGACTATTATTGAATTTTTGACTAAGTATATTATTTATTGACTATTATTGAATTGGTGGAATTTTTGACTATATTATGTGTTGACTATTATTGAATTGATTGAATTTTTGACTATGTAATGTATTGACTATAATTGAATTGACAGAATTTTTAATATTTTCAAATTAAATGATTTTTAATTACTTTTGTACGCCGGTTACGGCAAAACATGTTGAACTATATTGACTGTATCACCATCTTAACATACACATGTTTATACAAATAAATGATCTTATCTTATCTTATCTTATCTTATCTTATCTTTAATGTTCCCACTGCTGAGACTCAGGCCTCTTCTCTAGGAGAGGTAATGCCGTAATCCACCAAGCGGGCCTAGTGCAGGTCACATATCTTCGAATTTTTGGTTTTAGGACATGCCGGTTTCCTCACGATGTTTTCCTTCACCGTTTTGAGAGCAGTGGTGATGAAATAAATTGGGGTTTAGTCAACAAACATCTTACACTCCTTCGCGCTCCAAAAAAAGAAGCCTGTCTTCTGCATCCAGTCCTTTTTTCGGGTTCTGTACCCAAAGGGTAAAACGGGACCCTATTACTAAGACTCCGCTGTCCGTCTGTCTGTATGTCAGTCTCCAGGATGTATTTCGTGAACTAGTTAGACTACGCTATAACAACAAATACTAAAAAACAAAATAAAATAAATATTTAAGGGGGCTCCGATACAACAAAAGGTGATTTTTTTTTTTGCTCGTTTTTGCTCGGTATTGATAACAGCAACAGTTAGAAGCTTGAAATATTAGCAGAATAATAATTTATGTATTAATTTTTTTAAATAAATAATTAAATAAAATTAATACTTAAGCCGTTTTTATACATAATCGTAGGTACAGAACCCTTAATGCGAGTCCGACTCGCACTTGGCCGGTTTTTTATTATTGAGTTTAATAATAAAAAGGTAATAAATACTCAAAAGTAATATAGTAACTTACAGCGAAATACTCGTAACAAAAACCAGCTAAACATTTCACACGTTTTCAATTGCAAGCGCCCAATTCTGAAAACAAATAATCCTAATCCGAAATCTTGTTTGCGAACGTGTAGAATTATAAATAGAGATTTTATTTTTCCATCGACCAGCTAAATTAACAGAGCGCACGTAAGCTCCTTTTTGGTGAATTAATACTTCAATACGATTAACTTTGTTATTGTCTAATATAATGTGTGAGCTATGTTATCTTTCTGAAGGGTCTAGTAGGCTCGATGCCTTCTAGAGGTGCAATATTTTTCGAAAGAGTTACAAAGGGCAACTGATAAATAAATAAAATTCGTCTACTGACGTGAACATGGCAGGGTAGGGACTTGGTGGAGCATACGTTGAAGTTTGCCCCGCTTGGGCGGAGCACAGCCTTGTCTTTGTGGGGGCGACCGGCGGCGGTAACCCACTCGCGCCGGGTCCTGGTACAGGCCAGTCTGGAGGTTTCATTATCAAAGTTCGCCTTCAAAGCCGTAATGCTAGCGAAGAAGGCGGCTGCACGAATGATGGAACGGACATCTTCACGCCCCAGCCGCTGGGTACCTGACCCAGATTTCCTGCCACCGTAGGCGTGGGTTTGCGGACGACGAGCAATTGGTAGCTCACCGTTCCGCCGTCCAGTAAGTAACCGTCTGGACCGAGCCCAGGCGGGCAAAGAGATGTCAGAAAAACCATAGGGCAGTAAGCTAAGTACGCAGTAAGGCTGAAGCCTACTGGGCCTGTGATCCTAGAACGCAATGGGCAACTAAAAGAACGTCGTATTTATCAAAGATGTGGTTTTAGTCGGTAAAAGTCTGACACGTTCTCCCGCCTCACCCTAAAGTGAGTCATTAGATTATTTATATTTCGCACTAGCTGACCCAGCATACTTCGTACCGCCTAATAGTCAATGATTGTAGACTTTTTAGCTAAACTGTCAAAGGAGCGCCATCTACAGGCATTACCAGAATCAGCATATTTCATTTTAAAATGACATTTCAATTAGAGATGGCGTTGTATTCGGTTTTTTTTTTTTGTGAATTGTCCATATTTTCTCACCGTTTAAACCTTTTCTAGACTATTACAAATATTTCAAGACCCAAATTAGCCAAATCGGTCCAGCCGTTCTCGAGTTTTAACTCGGCTGGACTGATTTGCGAGACTATCGAACACTTATTCATTTTTATATAAAAAATGAAACATTGTCCAATCTTCCGAAATTCAATTCAAATCAGCAATTAGGATCGGTAAAAGGCAACATTGACATTCTCTCTCTAAACACTAAACCAATCACTCTTCCGAAAACGGATCAGCGAAAATCACAGTTGCAAATTAACGTCATCAATTTAAACTACAAAGACTCAATGGACACTGTCAAATTAGAAAACCACACAGAGAGGGTAGTTTAATCACGCGAGTTTGACTGACGCATGACGTGGCAATTTCCGATCGCACACGACTTGATGACGTCAGTTGGCAAGGCTTTGCCGACCTGACTGAGTGTTAAATGTCTATGTATTTGAATGACAGTATGGATTAAATTATAGTTATCGCACCCTTCGAACAAAAATGGCCCTACATTCGTGCTTAACCACTATCTCACCTGATGCTAAGCGATGATGTGGTCGACGTTGGAGCACGCATGCATAGAAGTAACCTATTCACTCTTGATTTAAAGACTTTACCACCATAGATATAGATAGATAGATAGACCATAGTTTATAGATACAAACAAAAACAGAGTCCGGCTGGGAATTCCACTCCTTAGCTGTACGTACGCACGATGAATGATAATGTTAGACAAGGTTATAATCAATCTCAATCCATTCCAGGTTGCCTGGAAGAAATCGCCGAGTGCGATAAGGCCGCCGATTGTATGTTTTTAGGGTTCCGTACTTGAAAAGGAAAAAACGGAACCCTTCTAGGATCACTTTGTTGTCCGTCATTCTGTCTGTCTGTCAAGACCCTTTATCTCGGGAACGCGTGGACTTATCGAGTTGAAATTCTAGTTATATTTAGTTATTCGAATAAAACCATATACTTAGGTCTGCGGTCCCTTGAAGATGTAAAAAAAAAAAATCAAACTTGTTGATGTCGCAAAAACATATATTTCGACACTCAAGGGAACCAAAATTCTAGAGTATGTACCTATTTCCGTTGACGCAGAATCCTGAAATTTTGCATAAAGCAAGGTTTTATAATACAAGTATAGGAATAAATCTAAAAACACAAAATTTGTTGTTACGACACAAAAAAAAAAACTATTTTTGCGATTCGGAAAAATCTTCGTAACTCCATTCGGGAATTGAACTGTTTTTATAGGTAAGTTTGTATGGTACCCACAGTAAGCGAGACTCGAACTTGCCCATTTTTTTTTTGTTAGCATGTATTATAAAGTGTTACAATTGTAGACAGGCCAGTAAATAAATTACTAAAAGCCATAGCCAGTTTAGTTTATAAAACTTGTCCGATACTAACAACTAAAAGGCTTATAATCACAGACCGTAACTGCGTACTATTACAGGCTTTTAGACGATATACCTAATCACAAAGCGCTAGGGAATAGTAAAGCATAATACAACATATAACCTTGCCTTCTAAAAACCTTTCATAAACTAGCTACAGCCAGCGGTTTCGCCCGCGTTTAAAATGAACACCAATAAAATAAAAATTCCGTCACTGGGTGGTCCAGAATCTTGTACTGAATCCATTTTAATACTTGATTCTGGACCCCCCAGTGGTTATTAATAAATTATTAATAACCACTGCGGGGTTTATTAAAAATAAAAATATTTCCTTTTTTTTTAATTTAAACTGTTTATAATCGTTATTCTAACATTTTTAGTGAAAAAATGAATGAATTACTTTTAAAACATTCCCACAGCTCTAGCAGGCATCGACCCTAATGGACCCCGTCAGTTTCGCTGTAAAAGCCTCAAAGAGATCTCCGAAGCGCGCGTGAAACACAACGTGCCATCAACTCAGGCAGACGGCGAGCTACCAATTGCTTATCGTCCGGAAACTATCACTTACTATATCCGGGAATCACACTCGACGTCCGGGGTATCTCTCTTTCGATAGGGACGTGAGAATGTTGTCTCTCCTTCGCTAGCATTAATGGCACCTTTGCATCCACTCCTCAAAGAGGTGACTATCCGCCGCCATTGTGGCGTGCCCAATTCAACACTCCCCTACGGCCCTATTTAATCTGACTAATATGTTATCACATTGCCACCTGTCGCCTGCCAGATTTATTTCTATTTGTAAAACTATTTGTTATATCTTACAGCGACAACTATGAAGCCACATAGAAACTAAAATTCAAAATCCTACACCGCGCTATTACAGTTCTCCTCGCGGTAAGAACATATAATAAAATCGGAATCAGGTGGATGCCCAGACTAGACAAAACACCCGTCTGGTCAAAGGATCTTCCTTTTTCAACGGTCAAAGTCTTGCAAACCTTGCAAGACTTTGCACTCTATTTTGCATAACTCTAAAATTGTAATAAACCTCTGGATATCCGAATAACTGTCAATGAAGATAAAATTGTAGGTATTGAAAATTGGAAGTGGCAACAGTGACTGAAAAGTTGAATAAGGATCTATAGTCTTGGTACTGTCATGTGAAGAGGAAGAATGAAACACATGTGACTAAAAGAGTTAGTAGTAGTATGAATGGAGAGGGTAAGGGATTCCAAAGAAAACATAGATGGATTGTGATATGAAAGAATGGGACTCCCTTTTCTTTCGTTTAGCGTGACAATTGACAGAATAGAATAGAAGAAACAAATAAATGTTTTGTACCGACCAGAAATATCTAACATTAGACAGAGACACGAAGATGATAATGGGGTATTAGAGAGATAGTAGTAGCGTGGGCAGCAAACAGAAGACCACTCCCACCCCCCTAGCCAAGTTACAACCGTTTCGTTTCGATTCTCTTTTCATCGATTGCCTCGAGTCGGCCACGCTTCCTATTCCTTTGTTCTGACCACGTGACTGAGCGTTGAGATCACTTCAGAACAAAGAAAACGGAGGCGTGGCCGACTCGAGGCGATTGACGAAAAGAGAATCGAAACGAAACGGTTGTAACTTGGCTAAAATAAAATGCTCCACCTCTGTTCCTCCACACTACTCTGTACTCCATACGATACATCTCATACCTAACCAAGGTGTAGCGACATCTATGGCGTCACATAAGAACTAATCCTGCATCGCGCAATCGAAGTTCTCCGCGCGTTTAGAACATATAGAACAGCCCGAAATCATCTATCGGGCAGTAGTAGCCCACCAGACATAACACCCGTCTGGTCGGAGGATCCTCCCTTTTCAACGGAGGTTTGCGGGACTTTACTCTCTGTTCCGTCTACCTCCAAACTGGTGATCCTCGACAAAGAACGTCAGCGCAGCCTTCGTGCAGTCACTACTTCGTGACGTCATCATCACTTCCTCAAGCTTTAGAGCAGCGAGCCATACAGCCAGCACCCACGGCTATAAAGGGTATCCTGACCACCAGCATGCCTACCTGGTCATACCTGGTCATCACCCTCAGCCTCATCAGCGACCTTGGCTAATCACACCGCACCTTCGGCCAGTCACATGAAGAACTATGAAGAACCTCTCCTGGTGATGTAGCGACATCTATGGCGTCACATAAGAACTAATCCTGCATCGCGCAATCGAAGTTCTCCACGCGTTTAGAACATATAGAACAGCCCGAAATCATCTACCAGACATAACACCCGTCTGGTCCGAGGATCCTCCCTTTTCAACGGAGGTTTGCGGAACTTTACTCTCTGTTCCGTCTACCTCCAAAAAGGTCTAGTTTAATTAAATCGTTGACGTGTAAGCAGCCCGCACCCGTTTCGCATACATATCCAGGCGAGTAGGAACGCGGGTGAACTTAATGTTACGTGTTCAAACCAAACGAGTAATGGATTTTAATTTTTTTGCGGGTTTGAATTTACGTTTTTGGTAACTCTTTACTAATAGGGTAGGAATTAAGGTCATTTTAAAGTTTTTCAGTCGGGTGCCGAAAAGTTCTGGAGTGAGGACCGCGCACCGGAAGACGCAACGTTGGAAAGCCTCCCACAAGGTAGGCACAAGGTCGCGGGGATCCGATGGATGCACAGGACCGTTCACATATTGTAGTAGAACAAAGTGGAGAATTTCAAAGATTTCTAACACCCGTCCGAAGACCGACCTGACACGCCTTGACTGGCACGTTGGTCTAGTTGTTAGTGGCCCCGACTGCTATGCCGGAGGTCGTGGATTCGATTCTCACCTAGAACCAATGTTTGTGTGATGAGCACGATCATTTGTTCTGTGTCTGGGTGTAATTTACCTATAATATGTATGTATTTAGCTCAGCTCAGCTCTTAGTGTTCAAAGCACCTTAACAACAGCCTCGCCGTGTGCCTCCAGTATATCTTAACGGCGTGGTACTCAATGTGGTTGATAGTTTTAAGTACCTGGGTCATGTTGTCACTAGTGACCTACGTGATGATGGCGACATAGAGCGCGAGCGCAGGGCGTTGTCAGTGCGGGGTAATATGCTCGCTCGTAGGTTCGCTCGCTGCACGGCAGACGTCAAAATTAGTTTATTTAAGGTGTTCTGTCAGTCTTTCTACTCGAGCGGCCTGTGGGTGTCATATACAAACCGGGCTTACAACGTCCTGCGCGTACAATATAACAACGCTTACAGGATGCTGTTGCGGTTGCCGCGGCGTTGTAGTGCGTCGGGAATGTTTGCCGCGGCTCACACGGATGGCTTTCACGCCATCATGCGTAAGAAAGCGGCTTCCTTGCTGCAACGCTAGCGCAACACTCGTAACAGCATCCTGAAAATGATTGCTGACAGGCCGGATTGCCCCATCCAGAGACACTGGGTGGGATTAGCTATAGGTTACTAATAACACTAATATAGTATTTAAGCACTTTCTGTTATTAACACACTAACAATTTATGGACTATTTATGGGTCTGAATTAAAGAAATTTTAATTTAATTTTAATTTAGAAATACATAAGTATGTTTATCAGTTGTCTAGTACTCATAACACGAGCTCTGCTTAGCTTGGGACTAGACGCAATTGAAAGTTGAAAAAAAAAAGCTGGGTCGGGTCGCTTAGTACCTACACGTAATCAAAATATACAGCCTCCCTAAGCTCATATTCATTGCTCCATACGTACAAAAGAGTAATTTCTCTAGCACGCCTAATAACACTTTCTTTTACGCGTTATTACACTTTCGGCAGTTACAAAAGGTGCTAGTTTCTCATTTTCTGAGATAAGTTTTGCTACTATATCTTAGGTTGCTTACTATGCTTAGGTTGATATGTGATTACCAAAGGTCGGAATTAGCCAAAGTCGTCGACGGCGCGTATTGTTACACGCGCGCCTCAAGATGTCAGCAAACCGTAGGGGCCCAGCAGGGTCGAAGCCTACTGGAGCCACGGGTGGTTAGAAAGTGAAACCCGGGGCCTTGGGACGAAGGTAAGAAAGGAACAGGAATGGGTATTTAGACAGTAAAAGTCTGACACGCCCTCTCGTTCCACCTAAGTCCGTGGGACGTGATTGGATGATTTTCCCACCAAAAAAAAGAATTTTTAAACCCCGAGATTAATTTTAAAGAGCGGTTTTTTTATGACAATATCAGAAATATAGCAGAAAAAAATTCTTCCTGCATTAATGACGAGGAGGAGGAAGTGTATGAATTTGTTAACCTCACCTAAGTTGACGTAGGGAGATCTTATTCAATGAAAAATACTGACATCCACCAATCCGTTTTGGCCCCGCGTGGTGGAATACGGTCCATGTCCTTTCCAAGTGAGGTCTGAGTCCCAGCAGTAAGAAATCAGAAATCAGAAACGTTTATTTCAAATAGACCAATTACAGGCACTTTTGAATGGTCAAAAACACATTTACAAAAGAACATTATTAGGCTGATTATGCTATATTAAAAATAGGGCTTTAAAAGTAACTTAAATACCAAATTCTTCACCAACTAACAAAGCAATGAACAACCCTTCTAATATAAACTACAGCTAACAAGTCTAAGCAAAATCGCTACTCCCTCACAATTAGTTTTCACCACTTAAGGAAACTCCGAACTCCTATGATTAGTCACTTCGCTAACTATGTAATCCTTTAGTAAGCCACTTTGGACCCGCTTTTCCTATGTATCTACATAGTTTTGATTTAAATGAAGGCGTACTAATGACTCGAGAGACTTAAGTAAACGTTCAAATGTTCGTAGTATTTGCTTTTGTGATTTACACATATCTATATATATATCGTTTTATACCTAGGCAGCTTCTCTCCATTCTTCTCTGAGTAGTTTGGATTTTGTTCCTGGTTTTGAGATCAAAGGTCCAGGTTTGGCAACCATAGGTAAGGCACGGTAGCAGTCCTGTATCCATGACTATTTTCTTGATCGGTAGGATAAGGTAAAGAAAGTTGACATTAGAAAGAAGACCAAAGTAAGCGATGCCTTAACTTTTGCAATGAAGGCTAAATGCAAGTGGGCTGGTCACGTTGCCCGTTACAGGGACGACAGATGGACTTTTCGTTCAGTAAAGTGGTCTGGGCCAAAAGGCACCAGATCAAGAGGTCGACCAAGGGCCAGATGGGCAGACGAAATTGTAGCGTGCGCAGGAGAAAGTTGGCTTGAAAGAGCTAACGACAGAGAGAGATGGCATTCCTTGTGGGAGGCTTTTACCCGAACGGGGTCCATGCATTAAAACTAATATCAATTTATGAAAAATATGTAATTACAGAAATAGAATTTATAATTGAAATCAAATTTATTTAAGATATTAAATTGTAATTGAATATTGTGATAATTGTTATCGTATATTATTTATTATGCATGGAATAAATAAAGCTTTATTATTATTATTATTTATTATATATATATCGTGGCCAGATCATAGAAATTAATCACTTCATGAAATGGCCATGTAAAACTGGCCAGATCGTTTTAAACGTTAAAGTTTGATGATATTCGGCCACATCATTGCTTACCATCAGGTGAGATAGTGGTCAAACGCGAGCCTATCAATAATAATAAATAAAAATAAAAAAAATTCAATCCTTGTTTGGCCTACTTTCTTTAGACCTTTTTTTGTCATAGAAATCCTACATGATACAATGATATGGCCAAACGAGGATTGACATAATCATCAAATGTTAACGTTTATACGATCTGGCCAGTTTTAGTTGCCCATATCATGAAGTGATCAATTTCTATGATCTGGCCACGACATATATATAAAAGGAGACACTGACTGACTGACATATCATCGCACAGCCGAAACTACTGGGACTAGGAACGTGAAGTCTTGTATACGACGTGACGTGTTGTCTTGTTGTTGTGTTGTTGTCTTGTTGCGGGTCTTGTCGTGTTGTCTTGTCTTAAACGAGGCGAGCGCTAAGATAGAGTTTTTGGAAAATCAACCTATGTATAAGGAGGTGAAGAGGGGGAATTTCGTTTGTATGTGGGCGTGTTCATAAACATCAAACTCACATACATAAAACAACAAAACAAGACCCGCGGTACGCAGCGAGGCAGATAATCGCTCACCCACTGCACTGTGTCTGTCTCAATGACAATCAATTACCTCCGTTTGCATTATCACTACATAGTATAAGACAAAATCGCTTCCCACTGTGTGTCCCTATCTATGCATAGATCTCTTTTTTAATAGATAGAGTAATTCGAAAGGAAGTTTTACATGTATATAAATAGAGAAACACTGATAATTATAGAGGTTTAGTATGTAATAATGTAATATCGTAAATAAACAATTTTAGGCGGGCGCTGTCAGTTGAGACTGGTCATCTCTTAGCTGCCAGTTGCTATTTTAATATCTATATTTAGTTTTTATTTTTACTGTATTTACATTGTTCTCACATGATAACGACAAGAAACATGTAACAGAGATATTTGTAATTACAAAACATAATTGAAAAGAGTGTCCATGGAGTTTCTTGCACATTCTTCTCCATAGACATCTACGCTTTGGAATGTGCAATTAGCATCATTTTTTTTTTCTGTCTAACTGACTTCTTGACATTTCAAAAGTGCCTGTAAATGGTTTATTTGAAATAAATGCATTTGAATCTTTGAATCTTTGTTGCGCTTATATTACGAACGCTAGCTGAACCCTAAGAGATAAATCAAAATAATATACTACAGTATTGTGCACCTTGAAAAGGTCTACAAAAAAGTCTGCGATGGTATTTATGTCTATCTATTAGGAATAACCCACAATTACCATTTTTTATCCTTTACTTTTTAAGAGAAATAATGACGTATTTACGAAACAATTGTAAGTAATACAGCATTAATCGTACTTTAAATACATTGTGCATTTAATATAGATCAAAATGGCCCTTTACAGCATGTAAATTATATGAATATTTTCGAAGATATTACAGATTTAAAATGCAGGGACGTAGCGGTTTTTTTTTTTCGGGTGGGAAAATCATCTGACGACAACCCCCGCTCTTGGGCGGAGCGGGAGATAGTGTCAGACTTTTACTGACTAAAAACCCACTCCTGTTCCTTCTTTGCCATTTTTTTTTCCAGGGCCCCGTGGGTCACTTTCGCATCACCCATGGCCCCAGTAGGCCGGCCTGCTGGGCCCCTACGGTTGCTGACATCTCCTTGAGGCGCGCGTGGAACACTACACGCCGTCGACAATTTGGGCTCGGTCCGGACAGTTACGGACGATCGGACGGCGAACCGCCCATCGTTCGCCGTCCGCAAGCCCGCGCCTACGGTACGGAGGTAGCGGTTGCGGTAGTATCAGCATTACACCCGTGCGAAGCCGGGGAAAGTCGCTAGTAGGTAATAAACATCAGGATGCCGATTACAGTGGAAATCCTTTCCAGAGACACTACTTTGCGGGCGATGAGTGAGTAACGAGCAATAAACAGACTATTCCAAATTACGCTAATTATTTATTATGATGTAAGGTTTAGGTATGCACTCCACAATGAGCCTTGAGACAGTTTCTAGAGCAATGTTGCCCACGCGGCTGCTGACAGAGAAAGAAAGGGGCCACGCTGTGCGGTTGCCACTTGCTCGGCTCGCGCGAACTCAGTCCAGACTATGTCAAGCGGTGTGACGTATCCGCCTACGTCCTGTTGTCGCTTCCGTACTATTGATATCGCCGACACTTCCATACTAATGACTTCACCATATCTACTATATAAAAATAAGTCAGGTTTTCCTTCCTGACGCTATAACTCCATAACGCACGAACCGATTTCCACGGTTTTGCATTCGTTGGAAAGGTCTCGGGCTCCGTGTGGTTTATAGCAAAGAAAAGAGTAGGGTAGAGTAGGGTAGAGTAGGGTAGAGTAGGGTAGAGTAGGGTAGAGTAGGGTAGAGTAGGGTAGAGTAGGGTAGAGTAGGGTAGAGTAGGGTAGAGTAGGGTAGAGTACGGTAATTTTTTTTTTTACTAAATCCCGCTTTTGGGCAGAACAACGTCTGCCGGGACCGCTAGTTCTCTTATAAATTACTACAATTTTTTTATTTTATTACATTGAATTTATCTGATTTTGACTTTACTTTGGAATTTGTTGATCTTTTTAAATATATTATTCAATATGAATTTTTGAGAATTATTAGGAATTTGTTGCATGATTTTTTTTCTTTGACTATCACTGGTAGGTACTTAATTGTTATTTTTTAATGTTTATTTTTATATTTTTTATTATTTTTTACACAATGTTCCACTGTTAATGAATGAATGATTTATGACACCGACAAACATTATATATTATGGAACTTGTCAACAATACACACATTGATCCTCACACACATGAAAGCCTTCGGTGGAAAAATCCACGCGTGCAATTTGCAATAAAATTCCTATAACTCGCTTTTACGATCAGTCAGCCATCTTAATACTGTACGGAGCTAGGAGCAGAATATCTGCGAACATTTTAAGTGATAGCCAGGAGGTAAAGGCGACCGCTTTTTGAGCTCCTAGGAAAAACGCGGTCTTCTAAAAACTGGTTTTAACTTTAACATTACCACAATTCTGCTATGATCCTATGAAGAATTCCGTTCTATAAACTTCTATATCTTCGAAGTTCATTATTAGATCATGACAATATTTCTATCGGACTAAGTCTGGTGTATAATCAATAAAATATTAAAATCGGTCTTCAATTGACCAAGAAATTGATAAACATGCTTACATAAAAAAAAACCGGCCAAGTGCGAGTCGGACGCGCACACGAAGGGTTCCGTGCCCTTCGTAGCAATAAACGGCAAAACAATCACGTTTGTTGTATGAGAGCCCCACTTAAATATTTATTTTATTCTGTTTTTAGTATTGGTTGTAATAGCGGCAACAGAAATACATCATCTGTGAAAATTTTAACTGTCTAGCTATCACGGTTCATGAGATACAGCCTGGTGACAGACGGACAGACAGACAGACGGACGGACGGAAAGCGGAGTCTTAGTGAGCGGAGTCTTAGCAAGCGGAGTCTAGTAAGCGGAGTCTTACCCTTTGGGTACGCGACCCTAAAAAATACATACAACCTCCACCTTTTTGAAGTAAGAAAATTCTATATCACTACCGAAACAAAAAAAAAATTAACAACAATTACCTTAAAACCTCACACAACATTTTTATTGCCACTAAAGCTTCCATCCGCCTGTTGATCACTCTATCAACTGTATAATGTGCTGAAGACTCCAACATAAGTACAGCGAATACAAAGACTCAACAGGGATGTTATAGCGGTTAACCGAAACTATCGGAAATTCGAAATAAAAAACCGATATAAAAGTTCTGGATAAATTCGATTGAAAAGGCGGAAAGAAAGGCAGAGTCTGAAGGACAAGTTACGAAAAATTTTTGTTTTTGCCCGGCCAAAAAAATGAGGATTTTTTTTAAATTGAGGTTTTCTATTTACTTATATATATTTTTTTTTATTCCACAACTATCACACAACGCCGTCTAGTCCCGAGCTAAGCACTGCTGGTGTTATGAGTACTAGACAACTGATAAACATACTTTTGAAGAGCCTGTTGGTCTAGTAGTCAGTGACCCTGACTGCTATGCCAGAGGTCGTGGGTTCGATTCCCACCCAGGACAAATGTTTGTGTGATGAGCGCGACCATTTGTTCTGTGTCTGGGTGTAGTTATTTATCTATAATATGTATGTATTTAGAAATATATAAGTATATTTATCAGTTATCTAGTACCCATACCACAAGCTCTACTTAGTTTGAGACTAGATGGCGTTGTGTGAAAGTTATGGAATATATATATATAATAAATTTATATATTGATAAATTTTTGTGCTCAAATAAAAGTCGAATCTTGCTATTTGTATCGTTATAAAACTGCTCACTTCAGTATAAAATAATATATTTATTAGTTAGTCATTCCTTTAAATTGTCAAGAAGTCAGTCAGTCAGTCAGAAAAGTGATGCTTTTACTACAGATAATCACAAATACGTTTCGGCGTTGCCAGTACAGTTAATCGATTGTAATGAATAATCGAATACAAAATAAATAACATTTTTAGTTACAAAAATATAGTAGCCAAATAATATGATTATAATTATGTATCAAAACCTAACAGTATTTTACTTTTAAAATTTTAATACTCGTAACGGGAGTTATCTGAAATAATTTCAAATCCGATATCGCATCCGAAACCGGTATAACATTATTCTTATATCCGTGTCTCGATTCGAAATGTCAGGGCCTTAACATCCCTTGTATAATGGTAACATCGAACGGTTGCCAAGTCACGACAAGGATATCGCCGTACGCTGTGAAAGTTTTGAGCGAAGTTTGAAAGCACGTGTTGTATAAAATGTGTTGTAATGTATGTGTTTAAAAGGACTTTAAGTAGGGTTTTAAATAAAAGGGTTTAGATGCGAGGTGTTTGTTGATATATTTTGTAATTGCAAGGCTTATTACTTTACCTTTGTCGGCGTGAGGGATTAAAATAGCAGCTTAAGCTAAAATGACGATGGATTATGCTAGAATGAGATTTCGCTAAATGTGACAAGCAACTCAACTGAGCATCGATGCCGAGTTGCAAGCGTGTCGGTTACATTTCAGGGAATGTGCGTTGGATTTGTGCAGTTTAATTTCGCCAAACTAGTTCCATCATCGGCCCCTAGACACGTTAGACACGCTACTGGTATGTGGTAGACATCTCACCCATACATACAAAACGGTTTAGGATAACATTCATTGTGCGTAGATACCGGCACGGATCTTGAGCGCTGACTTCAACAGTTCTACTTGCGCAGAAGCACGCAGAAGTGAAATATCGGGTCTCTCTAGTGGTATGAAGAGAGATTCGGGGGCGGAGAGTGAAATCCTTGTACAGTGATTGGCTCGCCGATATTGTACGATGCGCAAAGCGATCCCCGCTCTTTCGCCGAGCGCTCAAAAAGAAGTAATCCCTGCCGTAGTCTGTATTACATTACATGTTAACGATATGATGATTATAACCGTCCACTACATCATCTTTTACCATTAAATGAGATGGTAGTCTCTTGTCAGTGTTGGTCGAAGGTCTCAGTAATAAAAAAAATGTCAAAATCTTTACTTCATTTAAACCATTTACTGGTACTTTTGAACTTTCAAGAAGTCAGTCAGTCAGAAAAATGACTTATAATAATACTATTGTCACTATGGAGAAGAACATGCAAGAAACTCCAAGGACAATCTCCAACTGTTGGATCAGTTGTTGTGGTGAAGCTTAGGAGATGCCTATGTCCAGTAGTGGGCATCTTTTTATATTTTGATTTTATTGAAACACTAGTTTCTGTCAATAGCTTTGTCTCCGTATTAGTATAAAATTATCCCAAAATATTCTGAAGTATTACAGGATGTTTTTGTGTGCACCAAATACGTCCAAATCCATACGGTCGTTCCTAAAAAAAAATGTAAAAAACGATGATTGCTTAAGAATACACGACAGAAGTTAAAACTTCAAGGCGAGGTTAATAATTCGAAATCGTAATTGTTCGGGTAAAGTCGGCCAAATCGAAGCGATCTTATCCGAACAAGCCTTTCTTAGGCGAGCGTGACGGCTCAGTTTCAGTAAATACCTACAAAATAAAGAAATGTTTTAAGGGATAACGCCACGGGAGCAAACTCACGTGCAAGTCAGCGCTAAACCATTTTGTCAAAAACCAAAGCCTCCTTCATCTCATCACAAACTCCTTCAAACGCGAAATCTGTCCATCCGGGAAGCTTTAATAAAACTTCGTTCATACGTCCATATTTCAATGCTTCCTCCTCCCTCCCCGTTCCTCTTTGCTGTCAAAATTCTGCAACGTCGTCGGCTTATTAAAGAGTGTCGCCGCTTCGTTAATAAGGCAAGCGGGGACTTATATGAAACGTGTGAAATTTTGGTGTGTTTCCTATATGATTTATGTGTAGTTAGAGAAATTATAAAGATGGGATTTTGAATAATGTTGTTGCATTGGTGAAACAGTCGTTCAGATAATGTTCCACACATCTAGATCAATCCTGACTGGGTATAGATATCTATAGTAATATGACAAAGAGAAAAAAAAACTATTTATTTATTTATTAAACGTTTTATGCACAAAAAAGTGCAGAGGCGGACTTAATGCCTTAGGCATTTTCTACCAGTCAACCTTTGGGTGATGCAGAGAAAAATAGTGGTAGACGCAATAAACGAGAGAGAGAAGACGAATACGAGAATAGATATAAGTATTAATAAACCTTAAATATAATATAATTATACAATTAATACCCAAATTAATAAACTACATACCTAAATAACAGTCAAACAGTCTAAATCGACAATTGGAGAACATTTACGCTGTGATGATACTACTGCCAACTTCTTACGAATTAGCTCTCGAACTTTAGTTTTGAATGTTAATCAGCTTGTTGCCATCCTGATCTTATGGGGGGCGCCCACAGATAAATAGCTTGAACAAAGAATGAATAATGTATGTTTGTAATGTCAATGAAAAACTACTACACCGATTTATGGGCCCTTCCCAATTCGTCTATCGTCAACCCGAGCATGGTTTAAAAACTTAATCCAAGGCAATGTTTAATAAAAAGAGCAATGCGAAAACAGAGAGATATAGAATACCAGAAAGCTCTGCTGGCACTCGCTAATACCGTCATTCACGCGAATATTTCACAAAACTTGTTCCAGAAATCCGTGTTTTTTTTTTTAAACTGTAAGAGTTTTTGGAAAAAAAATTCGTCATTTTGTTTTTATTCTTGATAGGTTTGCGCTTGTCCGCTATCTCACCTGATGGAAAGCGCCATGCGGTCATTAAGAATCTTGATTAAAGTAAGGATTCTATTGTTACGAGTATATGTTTTTGACCTTTATAATTTTTGAGTCATCATCATCGTCATTTCAGCCGATAGACGTCCACTGCTGGACATAGGCCTCCCCCAAATGTCGCCACATCGAACGATCCTGTGTGTCTCGCATCCATCGGATTCCCGCAACCTTCACCAGGTCATCGGTCCACCTTGTAGGGGGCCTTCCAACACTGCGTCTTCCGGTACGAAAACCGGAACTGGTTCCGGAATATTTGGGTAAATTAAGAAATGTCAAAGTTAATGTAAAATAGCAGAATTTAAGAGGTCTTTACTGGATTAGTTTTACACAAATTTAGAAATTGACTTCAATAGAAGCCTAGATAATATCCACAAGATATCTGTGTTTCCAAAATATTTAATGAAAAATGTGTAATAACGTCATAATTGCATAAGAGCGATTGTATGACAAACAGTGAAAATGTATCGACCGATAATCAAGTTGGATGCTTTTAAGCAGTACAATCACAGGTACAATGCTATAACTTTATCACTAAGTGGCATTGGCATATATTTTTCGCTTTAACGCAGACGAAGCCGCCGGCAGAAACTATTTCGATAAATCGGTTCAATAATCTATTTGGGCCCAGGAGCTAAGCTTATCATTAACTGAACCGATCTGAATTAAGTGGTCATCGAAGGACTGGAACAATTTGCCTGCTGCGGTCTTCCCGTCCAACTATAATTTAGGTGCCTTCAAGGCTAAAGTGAATAGGCTCTTAATAAACTAGTGCGCCTCACCATCAATGATTGCATCACTGCTTACCATCAGGTGGGATCGCAGTCAAGCACTGGTTTATATAAAATAAAATAAAAAAACAAAAACACGATTATAGTTTCCTACATAATAAGTATTACCCTGCTAAAGCATATAAAAACCCAACTGTCCTCCGCAATGTCAACCGCGTCCTTGGTTACTGCTCCACTTCCGTGAGTCATATCGTGATGTTTATTTATTTTATTTATTTATATATACTTTATTGTACACCAAGATAATAAATGTTACATATAAGCCTTATATCAAAAAACATACAATTGGCGGCCTTATCGCATTCCGCGATCTCTTCCAGGCAACCTGGTATGGAAAGAGATTGTCTGGACATTACATGGGGTTGCACTTGGTGCATTACAAAAAAAGATAAAAAAAAAAATTGGAGAGAAATAAAGTACAAACTTAACACTAAAATACATACTTAAATACATATATACTAAATAATTATATAGGCGAGGAAACAAGTGACAACTACAATGAATACAGCTAAAAACGAAACAAAATTACAAGGACAAGTAATATTCCTTCACAAGTATTTTAAATATATGTAGTGACTGCGCGCGTTTTATTGACACTGGCAGTGCATTCCACAGACGAGTGGCCTGGACAGTAAAGGACTTATCCAGAAACGTAGTGGAATGCATCGGCATTTTGAGTGATGGCCTTTACCCTTCCTCGATAAATAGATTAACAAACACGAAAAGAATTTTTCAATACTACTCTATATTTCCGTTTTCTTTTTAAACAAGCAAATAAATTCTTCAGTAGAAAGACTTCAGTAGTAGTACTCGTAGTATATTAGTAGATCCGTAGGGGCCCAGCAGGGTCGAAGCCTACTGGGGCCAAGGGTCTGATTCTGAAAGAAAGACTCGGCCCTGGTATGAAAGGCAACGAAGGAACAGGAGTGGGGTTTAGTCAGTAAAAGTCTGACACTATCTCCCGCTCCGCCCAAGAGCGAGGGATGTCATAAGATGATTTTCCCACCGAAAAAAAAAGTATATTAGTAGATTACTGTGAGGTATATAAGCATTGGTACAAGTAACATGATTATTGTACTGAAACTGACATCACGGTCATCACCACTACGCCGCAAGACATCCATTCCTGGACACAGACCTCCTCCAAGTATCACCACAACCACTGGTCCTGTGCGTCTCGCATCCATTGGATTCCCGCGACCGTCACCACGTCATCTATCCACATTGTGTGATTTTCCACGCTGCGTCTTGCGCGACGCTGACACAGTCTTGCGTGAAACGCTGAGTCTTGAATGAGACTGACAATATTCTCTCAAATTATTTCTGTACCACTATATAATTGTATCAAGTTAGCATAGCATAGTCGGCCTTATAATGTTCCCACTGTTGGGACTCCAGCCTCCTCTATAGGCGAGAGAATGGGTCGTAATCCACCACGCGGGCCCAGTGCGGGTTGGTGGATGTTACATATCTTCGAATTTTTGGTTCTAGGACATGCCGGTTTTCTCAGGTACATAACAAGTTAGGTAGGTACGTAACTTCTAACCAACAAAACGGAATTACAAACTAAGACGAAGAACATAAAGATAACAACCAACTTACTCAATGTAACAACATAGCGTCAAAATATTAATCAAAAATTTCACTTGAATCACTCCAAAATCAATTTGCAGAGGAAAATACACTCGAAACTTGAAGGCATCATTGAGTTAACTTCAGTAATAATTTATTTTGATGTTGAAATATTGTTCGGGGAATTTCGCGAGGCAACCTATAGAAATTCGTAGGTAACTAGTCAAAGGGAAAGTTGTCGAGTCACAAGAAGGAGGGTGCGTTCAACTTCTGAATAAGATAAAATTATAGGCTCGTTAACTCAACATTTAACCTCCTATGGAATACAGTAATCTTGTTTTTAGGCCCGCTATACGTTGATGAATTTATTTTGGCGTTTACTACTTTACCAACTTTGTTGATGACATTTGTATTTTTATTTTATTCGAGTTTTATATCAAACTTGATTCCGCCATCATATTTCTACCATCGGACGTGCCGACGTGGGGCGAGTGTCCAACCCTGAGTTGTTGACACGTTTACGGTCCGGACTAAGCGTTTCGTTTCGTCGTTATAATACCACGTAATGTATAAATAATAATAATATATAACACCACGTTTGATGTACGTGTCAAAGGACTGGAAAAATTTGTCTGCTGCGGTCTTCCTGTCCGATTATAATTTAGTTTTCTTCAAGGCTAGAGTGAATAGGTTCTTCATAAACTAGTGTGCTTCACCATCAACAATTGCATTAGGTAATGTTTACCATCAGATATGATCGCAGATTTTATTATTGATAGGCTCGCGTTTGACCATTACTTCACCAGATAGTAAGCAATGATGTTGATAACGATGGAGTACGCTTGCCTAGAAGCAACCTATTCACTCTTGACTTAGAGACACCTAGGTTATAGCTTTTAGGACACAAAGACTCGGACAAGGAATTCCACTCCTTAGCTGTACGTACAATAAATGTATTCCCAAAACCATTTTGTACATATGGGTGGAATTCACCATGTACCGGCAGCGTAACGCCGGCGCCGAGCCGTACGCCTAGTGGTCCCATGTACCGGCAGCGCAACGCCGGCGCCGAGCCGTACGCCTAGTGGTCCCATGTACCGACAGCGCAACGCCGGCGCCGAGCCGTACGCCTAGTGGTCCCATGTACCGACAGCGCAACGCCGGCGCCGAGCCGTACGCCTAGTGGTCCCATGTACCGGCAGCGCAACGCCGGCGCCGAGCCGTACGCCTAGTGGTCCCATGTACCGACAGCGCAACGCCGGCGCCGAGCCGTACGCCTAGTGGTCCCATGTACCGACAGCGCAACGCTGGCGCCGAGCCGTACGCCTAGTGGTCCGATGATGGAACGGACTTGTCTGAATGAAAGATTTGTTTATTTATTTATTTATAGTTAATTAAAACGGTACATTAATTAACATAGAATTTAAAAAAAAATGATAAAAAAAGCAAAAAATTATACATAATGTTAATAACAAAATTAATTGAATTAATAATTTAAGATTAAATACAATACTACACATTAACATGAAACAGTGGACAACCTTGCATACTGTCTCTCACAGAACACCAGATAAACACTTCTTATTTTATTCCATTCGTCCGCAAACACATCACATTCAGGGTCAGCATTCAGGAGGGCGTTAAGCATTTTTTTTTAAAGTTGTTAAACTGTTTCTGCAAAAAGTATCTTTAAAAAGAAAATAATCTATCTCAAACTAGTCGCCATGTTTGCAGAAAGCTTTATGAAGAACAGCACATATCTGAGTATTCTTAAGGGGATGCAACTCGACATTCAATTTCACTGTTTTTCATACAACCACTCTTACGTGATTATAACGTTATTACACATTTTTCATTAGATATTTTGGAAACAAAGTATCTTGTGGATATTATCTAGGGTTCTATTGAAATCAATTTATAACTTTGTGTAAAACTAATCCTGTAAAGACCTCTGAAAATCTGATATTTTCCATGAAATTTGACACTTCATAATTTACTCAAAAATTTAAAAAGTCAAAAATGTATAACAATATAAGCATTGCAAATTTAATCAAGATTCTAAATGACATTTTTTTTAAACTTTTAAGGGTTTAAAAAAACACGTATTTCCTGGAACAAGTTTTGCAAAATATTCGAGTAAATCACGGAATTACCGAATGCTAACAGAGTTTTCAGGCGTTATAATCTCTCTTTTTTCGTGTTGCCTTTTCATCAAACATTGCGTTGAGTTGCGTTAGACGAAATAACAAGCTTTTAAACCATGCTCCATGTTGACGATAAGCGAGTGTAAAAGAACCCTCTTAAGTTCATAACTTTGATATCGTAATGAAAATAGATCACCGCTAACGACTTTGAAATGACTGAATAATTTCTCGTCTAAATGGATCTGAATAAGTAAAAAGAATTATTAATGAACCTACAAGAATTCTTCCGCTTTATGCTGTTTTATATAGCACTAGCATCTGCTAGCGGCTTCGCCTGCGTGAAAGTAGGTTTCTCCATACAAACTTTGGACCCACATTTCATTTTCTTTTTTTGTTAGGTGGAAAAATCATCCAATGACATCTCTCGCTCTTGGGCGGACGACGTTTACTGACTAAAAACCTACTCCTGTTCCTTCATTGCCTTTCACCAGAGCCGAATTTTTATTTCAGAAACAAACCCTTGGCCCCAGTAGGCTTTGACCCTGCTGGGCCCCTACGCTGGGCCATTGCTGACATCTCCTTGAGGCACGCGTGAAACACTACGCGCCGTCAAAGATTTGGGCTCGGTCCAGACGGTTACCTACGGGACGATCGGACGGCGAGCTACCCATTGCTGAATTATACAGATTGCTGGTAACATATATACCTATATACATATTTTATCTGACATCAATGTAATTATTGCTATTGTTAGGAGCTTTTGGTGGGATTTCTTCGAGTGAAGTTCAGTGGCTGTTTTAATTATTCGCAAATTGATTCCTAGTGAATATTGTGATGTAAAATTGGTGTAATTTTGTCGTCCGCAAGCCCGCACCTATTTCGTACCCTTAGGAGAAGAATTTTGGAAAAACCAATCTAAGTGCTCGCCTACGACATAAAAGGAAACCTTGTGCAAAATTCATCCTCCCCGTACCAGTAGTTTCTGCTGTTCGTTGATATCAGTCAGTCAGTTTCTCCTTTCCTTTGTGTAGGTATATACATTTAACTTTGTGATGTTGTTTTAAAACTTATCCCCAAAATAACCGCAGTAGACTTCGACTGGCCTGTTGGTCAAGTGATTACCAGCCCTGACTGCTATGTCGTGGGTTCAATTCCCACCCAGGACAATAGTTTGTGTGATGAGCACGAACACTTGTTCTGTGTCTGGGTGTAATAATAATAATATAATATTCACACAACTGTCACACAACGCCGTCTAGTCCCAAGCTAAGCAGAGCTTGTGCTATGGGTACTAGACAACTGATAAACATACTTAAATATTTCTAAATACATACATATTATAGATAAATTACACCCAGACACAGAACAAATGATTGTGCTCATTACTCAAACATTTGTCCTGGGTGGTAATTGAACCCACGACCTTCCGGCATAGCAGTCAGAGCCACTAACCACTAGACCAACGGGCCAATGTAATTTATACATTATGTATTTAGAAATATATAAGTATCTTTATCAGTTCTCTAGTACTCATAACACAAGCTCTGCTTGGCTTGGGATTATATATTATATATATGGATAGTATATATTATATTAATAGTACATTATCTGAAATACCACCTGCAGCAAATCGAATGAAAATAACCAAGACTTGTCCAACTGCAATGGGATATAAACAATAAAGATTTACTGCTTTTTCATGGGTTATAAAATTATCATATTCACGACACGATCATTGACTGAATAAACTGCTGTAAGGAAGTCGTGTAATTCTATTATATCATCTGTTGTTTTCAGTCAGTTTCATTTTATTTAAGTAACAACAGATTCTAGAATAAGTGTTTCATTGCTAGTTAGACATTAGATCTTTTTCAGAGTTCCGCACCTCAAAAGGAAAAACGGAACCTGTGTTTCTGTCTGTCTGTCTGGACCCTTTATCTTGGGAAAGCGTGGAGGTATCAAGTTGAAATTAAAACCATATGCTTAAGTTTGCGGTCCCTTGAAGCTGTGAAAAAACTAAGCTTTTAAGTTAACGAATAAAAAAGATAGGGCCGTTAATGTCGCAAAAAACTTACATTTCGATATTCTCAATGGAATCAAAATTTATGGGGAATACTTCCCGTTGACCCAGAATCCTGAAATTTGGCATAAAGCAAGATCTTATAGCACAGGTATAGGAATAGATCTGAAAACAGTAAATTTGTTGTTACCTACGTGACAAAAAAAAAAAACTTTTTGCAATTCGGAATAATCTTCCGAGACTCGGGAATTGTAGTTTTTACGGAACCCTCAGGGCGCGAGTCGGACTCACACTTGCCCAGTTTTTTTTATTTTTTATTATCGTTACTAACACACGCTTAGTACAACCCGTGTGCACTAATATGGCGCCTTTCCCGAAAATAGTGGCATTGTCACGTCTAAAGCATCGAAAAGTAACTAGTATGTTATAAGACTACTTAGCGCAAAATAAATGTAAAAAAAATAAAAATGATATTCAATTTTTTTTTACGCTTACTAATTAAAACGTCCTTAATTCGAGCCAGGTGCCAAGTTAATGCGCACAAGCTGTGGAAGTGGAATCTTAAAGTTTTTTTTTCACATCTTACCAAGATTGAGTGCTACGAAAAACATCACAATTTTCTGATGACTTCGCAATACCTAGACTGATTTTCCTCCATCTTCCTAAAACACCCTTACGCTGAAAATTAATCCAAAATACATACAAGTACTTCCAAGAAAGTCCTAACTCGCTTCGACAATTAAACAAGAAAATAGCTTGAGGCAAGGAAATCACAGTTCAGGGCAAGATATTAATTTCAAACGCAAAATTTAAACTGTTCATTCAACGCTGAATCCAACTTAATTTTATCTGGTAAGGGTGCGTTCAGACAAACCGTAATGCTATTAAAACGCGAAGCGAGAATCTAGGATAATTATTTACGTACGTCGTGTGATATGGGGAGGGAATGTGATTATGTATGTTAATCGTGGGGGTGTTGTGTCGAATGTCTGTGTGAAGCTTTAGGTTCTTGTGTAATATGTATGTCGGGATTGTCTAATTTTCAAGGTCGATTACTGTTAAAGACATTTGTAGTTTGATAGGATTAAGGGTGACGATACACTATCACAGTATTATTAGAGACTATAGTTTGTTTGTTCATTTATTTATTAATAACCAAAACAAAAGAACCAAACCTTCATAGTAATATTGTTGCTGCACACACACAAAACATACACAACACACACACACACACAAACACACACACACTACATGGACAAATGTGTTTGGTTATTTGAACCAGATTTACACTCTACTCCGTACTAGTATTCACTATATCACGGTAGGTATAGTCTACCTCAACTCTCGCAACACAACACTTTTTGGATGTCATTGTATATGTTTGTTACTTCTTCACGCTCGAACGGCTGAACGGATTTCGATGAAACTTGGTACACAGGCAGACCATGTCCTGGAATGACACATAGTATACTTTTTTATTGCGGTAGTATGTTCTCTTGGAATAATTTTCTATATCCACGCGGGCGAAGCCACTGTGTAAACATATACATATTTTTTTAGGGTTCCGTACTTCAAAAGGAAAAAATTATAGAATCGAATCGCTTTGTTGTCTGCCTGTCTGTCTGATTGTCAAGACCCTTTATCTTAGGAACGCGTGGAGGTATCGAGTTGAAATTAAAATCATATACTCAGCTCTGCGGTCCTTTGAAGCTGTGAAAAAATCAAACTTCTCAGTTAACGAAAAAAAAGATACGCCGTTTATGTTTGCAAAAAAACGTATATTTCAACACACTCAAGGGAATCAAAATTAATAGGGTGCTTCCCGTTGACCTAAAATCCTGAAATTTGGCATGAAACCAGTTCTCATAACACAAGTAAGTATAAGAAAAAATCTGAAAACTGTTAATTCGTTATTCATCATCTTCCTGCCCTTGTCCCGTGTTATTTGGGGTCGGCGCAACATGTTTTTTTCTTCCATTCTGCCCTGTCATTCGTCATGCTATCACTAACTTCCTTTTCTTTCATATCACTCTTCACACAATCTGTTAATTCGTTATTAAATCACAAAAAAAACTTTTTTTCTTCGCAACCCAATTCGGGAATTGAACTTTTTTGTAGTTATGTTTGTTTATACGGAACCCTCAGTGCGATTCCGACTCGCACTTGCCCGGTTTTTTTTAAATATGGATATGCTCGCGTTTGACCACCTCACCTGATGGTAAGCGATGATTTGGCCGACGATGGAACACGCTTGCCTAGAAGCAACCTATTCACTCTTGACTTAAAGACCCCTAGGTTATAGCTATCAGGAAACAGAATCCGAGTTTTAGTACTTACGGACAGACAGACAAACAGACGTCCGTCCGTCTATCAGCAGAGGCTTTAATAGGGTCCCGTTGGCAGCCTTCGTGTACGGAATCCTATAAAAGCGTATTGGAAAACCATTGGTGATCACAGTGTAAACTTCTTCGGTAGCGACCATAAACAAAAATTAAAAAGCATTCGCACTCATTGTACGCGCCCCCTAACTCATCTCCGTAAAACTCTAAAGAGATTGAGCATGGCAGCTTTTTAATCAAAAATATAAACTGGTGTATATCACGTCATTTTGTGAATGAAACGTTTAACAAACGAGTAGGGCGCGTTCTCTGGTTTTCATGTCAAACGCAGTGGGTAACGTTTGAAAGAAAAAAAAATTGGAATAGCAAGATAAGGTAGAAGAATTTAGAAATAAAACATGTACTAGTACACCGCTAACAGCGTTTTGTTTGTGGAATTTGGGTGTTTTTTTTTTTTATATAATAAAAATAATATAAGCATATCTTTAAAATGTAAAACTTACAAGTTCACTTACTATTTAACCTATTTATAATTTAGTTTATCCGAACTCGCTAGCCGTATATAAGCCAGTAAAGGCTTTTGTGGGTTTTAGTATCAAAATGAAAAGTATACTGCGCTTATGAACATAAATAAAATATATATATATATATATAAATAATTGTCGGTAAGGTTCATAGTGGAAGAATTTTGGAATAAAACACGTACTCTTACACAGCTAAAAGCGCTGTTTGCGGAATTTGGGTATTTTTTCATAATAATAATAATTGTCGTGACTGCGAACGGCCTGATGGCTAAAAACCTCGACGACCATCTATTCAAGCTGTTGTTGCGCGGTAAGATCAAGGGCCTGATACACAAGGCAGTGCTCCTCGATACGGCTCGCATCATGAGGAGGTTCCTGTCACACAACAATATCAGACCCGGATCAACCATCTGTAGGTTAAACAAATATTTGTTCCGTGCGAGAATCAAACCCGCGATATGCAGCGTAACAGCCACTCGCTCAATCACTGCGCCAACAGTGACGTCAAAAAAAAATCGTCTATTTATTATTACCCTACTTTACAACATCTATTCTTATTGCAACTCCTTTGTTTTCATTATACTTTCATGTGGGTGTCTATAGACATGATATACATGAAACATCTTCACAAAGGACGTCACTGTCTAGACCAGGGGTGGCGAACCTATGGCACGCGGCAAAATAATTCGAGCACGCTTTTAATGAAACTCTAATGAATTGATGTTGTGCTAGAACTTAATTTAATTTATTAATCAATCTATTTTTAATTTTATCTGTTATGTTGTAATATAATTTTATTTATTAATCTTCCATTTTTTAACTTGTTGTAAATAGTAATTGTTACCTATTCTGTATTGTTTTTAGCATAATATTAATTACATCATTCTGTAAAACCGAATATAGTGCAAGTGGTGTCAGCCTATTATTAATTGCTACACTAATGGATGTCAGTTTCGTTTTAGTATAATATAAATGTATTGTGTAAGCAGTTGTTGGCTGACCAAATAAATAAATAATAAATAAATAAATAATGTTTATCATCAAGGCAATTTCAAACAGCAGTAATCACAATACGATTCTCTTTTATTTCATTAAATAAAGTCAAGAGTGATTAGGTTACTTCTAGGCAAGCGTGCTCCATCATCGGTCACATCATCGCTTACGATCAGGTGAAACAGAACGAACTATACAAAATTAAAAAAAAAAAACTGTAAACCTTACAACATATGAATTTCCGGTTGCAAATTAAGAATATAAGCATAAGCAGCCTTTTAATGTTCCCACTGCTGGGACTCAGGCCTCCTCTATAGGAGAGGGCCCAGTGCGGATTGGTGAATGTCACATGTCTTCAAATTTTTAGTTTTAGGACATGCCGGTTTCTTCACGATGTTTTCCTTCACCGATTTGTGAGCAGTGGTGATGAAATAAATTACACAAAGTAATGCGCCTGGCTGGGTTTGAAACCGCGACCTACAACTCGTAATTCGGGGCAGTTACCACTCGGCCATCACTGCTCTCAATTAAGAATAGCGTCTAGTTTTATTTTTATCCATTAATTCACTAAGTCGGCTATGGCGGCACTTCATGATCCTTTCAAATATATTTTTAGTGGCACTTTCTTCAATAAAAGTTTACCAACCCTGGTCTAGACAAACGATCAACCCGTAAACGTCTATTGTTGACGTCAACTCTCTAATCCGATCTCTCTATTCTAGGAAACAGTTTACTGATCTCAATGCGATTGTATAGGAAACTGGCAAATACCCGGCTGTGTTACGTTACTACGCTGAAAAAAGAAATACATGATATTGTTTATTTGTTGGAAAAACTGTTTTTTTTTTGGGTTTAACACCAACTTTGCATTATTGACTTACTTTCTGTTAAAACCGGTTTGGGGCACAACGTTTGGATGATTTCAGTCTATAACGGACATAGGTAGAAATAAAAGCGGTTTCACCCAAATAGTAGAAAATTATTTTAATAATAATAATAATAATAATAATAAATTTTTATTTTGGACAATTAAGAGTCCATAAAACATTGCACATACAAAAACAAATTACACACACAGAAACAAATTACACACACAGAAACAAACTACACACACAGAAAACAAATTACGAATACAGAAATAAAATGCAATTACACACAACGTATTACATTTACACAAGCATAATATACTACACATACACAAACAAAATAAATATACAAAAAACGCCAAAATTACTTTCTGTACTTAAATGACGCACAATGAGTCGTCATCCAGTGCCACATTATCGGGCTGTCCATCCTGTCGGCCACAATAGCTACCAGGGTGTTGGAACTTTCGCGCACCCGCCGCATCAGGGATGCTATTCGTGTTCGCATGACAGCGTAAAAATCAGGCACCCCTGCTTCCGCGAACATCCCCGACGCACTGCAAAAGCGCGGCAGTCCCAACATAACCCTAAAAGCGTTATTATATTGGACTCGCAGAGCACTATACGAGCTCCCCGTATAGCCGACCCATAGGGCGCACGTGTACAAGGATTGGCAGTACGCCCTGAAGAGTGTGATTTTAACCTCTTTTGTACAACGTGCAAACCTACGGGCCAGCATGTTGCAACGAACTGCCAGTGCTCTGCGCTCCCTCTCTATGTCCACATCGTCGGACAGACTATCGGTGACCCAATGCCCCAGGTACTTGAACTGCGTCACTCTGGAAAGCGGAGCGCCCCCCAAGGTGACCGGTGGGACTGTGTCGTAACATTTGTTACCCGCCTTAAAAACTAAAAGTTCCCTTTTGGTTGCATTATACCTGAGGCCATGGGCCACCGCATAGTTCTCACAAATGCGAAGAAGCTTCCTCAGTGCGCTGATCGATGGGCTCAGCAATACCATATCATCCGCATAGCTGATATTATTAAAGCAGTGCCCATCAATGGAGCACCCGATATTGGCATTGCTGAGCTCACAGATCAGCTGGTTTACATACAGGTTGAAAAGCTTGGGTGAGCTGAGTCCCCCCTGCCTCACCCCGCATTCCAACCCGTATGCATCCGACAGGACACCTAAGAGTAAGAGTACCTGCACCCGGGGTAAAAAGTATCCTATATGATTTTCCAGGATATGGTCTACCAGTGTACCAAGTTGCATCGAAATTGCAATGAAATTGAATGATTGAATGAATTGCAATTGAATTGCGTTGAATTTGTATTGCCTGCATTGAATAAATTCTATTCTATTCTATTCTATTCTATTCTATTCTATTCTATTCTATTCTATTCTATTCTATTCTATTCTATTCTATTCTATTCTATTCTATTCTATTCTATTCTATTCTATTCTATTCTATTCTATTCTATTCTATTCTATTCTATTCACATACACTCAATAACTTTCGCTTTTATAATAATATGGTAAAAATTAACGCTTCACTAACCACTCCGGATTGAGTGGAAAAATGAATGGAGGCCGAAGCCTACTGCGCGGCATGGGTTTACTTTCGAAAGGGAAACCCGTGTTCCTGGAACGGAAAGGGCAAATAAGGAACATAGGTGTGGTTTTAGTCAGTAAAAGTCTGACACGCTCTCCCTAGAGCGCCCTAGATCAGGAAAAGTCATTAGATGATTACCACCTTAAAAAAAAATATAGCGTGATGGTAGACAAGAACAAGTAACATAGGACAAGAGCAGAAAAATGATCAAAAAACTCTCCACTCAACAAAAATACTGCTAAAGAAGTTTCAAGTAACGTCCCCAAAGCAGCACGATCGCGTAGCCCATTCGTATTCAGAATGCGTTTGCAAAATGTAAGCACAAAATTCATCGACCAAATTATTTCGAAACAAACTGTACCCGAACTCAAATCTACGAGTATATCCATAAATATTATGAAACAAAGTCCACCCCCGCTTCTGTTTGTCTGTTTGAATGCGATAAACTCAAAACCTACTAAACGAATTTTTATGTGGTTATCACCAATGTAATACTGTATCTGTATGCATGTTTACGTGTGAATTTGGTGTCAAAAAAAATCAAAGTTTAGGCTAAACCCTTGGACTTAAACAGCTGAAATTTTGCGCAGACGTTCCTTTTAAGATGTATGCACAGATTTAGAAAGGTTTTCTAAAATTGACCCCCCGAATTAGACCGACGCTGCGTTACGCGGGCGCCCGCGCGGTCCCATACAAGTGCTCCGTCACGGCTCGCACCCATCGCGGTTAGCCGCGCCCTGCGCCCGTTTTGCTACGAAATAATACATAAAAGTTCTCCATCGACACACCTACATGCACACCGTTAAAGTTGAACTAGCGACACTGCGCAGGCGCCCGCGCAGGCTCCCGCTTAACGCAGACCCTTAGGAGATGAAACGAAATCCAAAGTTTGTATGGAGAAACCTACTTTCACGCGGGCGAAGCCGCTGGAAAAAGCTTGTATGGAATGAAAACAACTTACAAATGTTAAGAAATGGAACGATTCCAAATACCATAAAAGAAAATATAGGGTTTCATAAGATTCGGCTCACGTGACCCCAGCCAATATTAATTTCACGGAAATGCACAAGGAATGGCGAAAACCGTATATTAGGTGAGAACCGGTACGTGCCGAAAATTGTCGTACCTTACGATTACGGTTAATGAAATAAAAATGAAAGATTAAATGGAACAAATTATGGTTTAATAATGTTTTGGGAGAGAGCTGATTTGTTATGGGTAGAAAAATTCATTGTAATTGTAAGTACCTTATCTTGTTGTGGGGCTGGCCCTAGGACAGAGGACTTCGACCCTTCTGGATCGTTGTAAGTACCTACACTGTTACTAGTAACTCGAAGTGTTCCTGGCAGGAGGTCATAGTGTGACTTATTTGCAACAATTCATTACCAGAAGTAGCATTTGCGGAAACCCATGAGTTTCAGAATGATGAAGTCAGGATTATATAATACCACAACTATCACACAGCGCCGTCTAGTCCCAAGCTAAGCAGAGCTTGTGTTATGGGTACTAGACAACTGATAAACATACTTAAATATTTCTAGAGCTCAAACTTATGGATTAGTAATTTATACATGTTCAGCAGATGATGAAGCCGTGGCGCCTCTCCAACCACTTCTCAAAGTAAAGAAAGAAAATCATTTTGTTTGCGGGCAATGACGCAACCTTAGGACGAACTTACAAATTATAAACGTTATAAAATAATATGAAAAATATCGGCCACTTCTGTGCAAAACGGCCGTACGCTCAGCATAATGCCGTAACCACACGCAAAATGTGACGAGTTCACAGCGCTGGTTCTCAGCGTGACTAAAATATGCTTAAATAAACACACAACACGTCGTCGTCGTCGTCGTCGATGACGGCTGGCACTGAAAATCAGCGCTGTAGCTATGTTCAGTACATGAGCCCCAGCATTTTGCTGAGCTCTGACCGATTTGCGCAGATGTGTATACATATATATTTTAAGTTATGTGCCATGTTTGTCGTAAATAAACCCTTTTTCTTTCTTTCTTTTCCTTGTTTTCAACTATTCAACTTAATACATAGTAGATGAGGTGACGGTAGATAAATCAGTCGGATACAATACACTTCCATTAGGAAGGCTAGTCGCTATAATTGCTTTCGGCCAGTGAATATCGATAACAACTCCTGAAATAACCTGAATCCTAAATAATAATCCTGAATAATAGAATTTTGTTTAAGAGGGTCCTTTTTCACTCGCCTATCGTCATCGACTTATATTCTAGAGATAGACAAGCACGTTCATGGAAAATATTTGTCGAAATACTGAAAAGTTAAAACAAAAGTTCGCTGCGGCGTTACATTGGCATTACGCCGTATAATAGAACTACTAAAACATACAGTGCTAAGATAGCTTTTAGAGGATACTTTTTTCGCGACAAAAATGTCTTAAGTGCCATGAATTTCGCGGCACTTACGCGTTTCGTTTAACATAGTGTAATGTTCAAGGTGTATGGATTACACTACACCTAAGTCGATTGAAGTGAGTGTTCGGCACGCGTAATCTAGTGCGTAGTACATGTCGATGCCTATTGTCAACATCGAGCAAGGTTGTTACTTCATCTAACGCAATCCAACGCGATGTTTGACGAAAAGGCAACGCAAAATAAGAGAGCTAAAGCCTAAAAACTCTGTTAGCATCATCGGTAATTCCGTGATTTACTCGAATATTTTACTAAACTTGTTCCAGGAAATAAGTGTTTTTTATAAACCCTTAAAAGTTTTTGAAAAAAATTTTCGTCATTCAGAACCTTGATTATATTTGCAAGGCTTTTATTGTTATACTTTTTTGACTTTTTTAAATTTTTGATTAAATTATGAAGTGTCAAAGTTTACGCCAAATAGCAAATTTTCAGAAGTCTTTACTGGATTAGTTTTACACAAATTTATAAATTGATTTCAAAAGAACCCTAGATAATATCCACAAAACACGAAACAAAAACACACAAAGGTGATATTATCATCCTAAAATGTGTGAAAATTTCAGCTGTCTAGCTATCACGGTTTGTGAGATACAACCTGGTGACAGGCAGACGGAAACTGAAATCTTAGTAATAAAGTCCCGTTTTTACCTATTGGATACGGAACCCTAAAAAGCTCTATGAGTCAACTAATATCCGCTCCTGATATTTCTCCCAATACGACAAATAAATTAAATACCGTACCGATTGTTGGACATATTCAATAGAGTCTCTATGCCTCTATACGTCACAGATAATAAAAACACTGTGGATTATATTGAGTCCGATACTATTGTAACATTGTCATCGCACATTCGAGATGGATCCAATGATATTTATATTGGACCACTGACTGGAATATATTCAGCTTTGTTCGATTTTCGGACCAATAAAGCTATACATGTTACCGGCAATCTGTATAATTCGGTATTCTATACAATACCTAGGCAATGTATAGAATACCTTAAATATGTAGGTAATTTATGAAATATTACTTATTTTATGGTTTGCCTAGGTATTTATACTATACAATACCGGAAAGCAGAGAAGGTTGTCGAAATTTTAGTTCACTCCGACACGGTTTTTTTTTTTATAACCACTCGAAAATAAAAAGAAGCCTTCCTTTAAACCCCGTAGACAGTAATAGGACCTGAGTATTGGTAAGCAAATTTCATTAAGTTGCTTACAGCCAGAAGAATTTTTGATTTCACATTAATTTTATTATTTTACTTAAGTCCTACTCAGATCGGGGTGCCCCAAAATTACTTCCCTGCTCTCGATTTTTACACACATTGATTTAAAGTAAGTAATAAAACATGGTTCATTTTCCTGTCATTTTATGGGTAGGTTAACCGTAGGTCGTTGTCATTGATATAGAACAAAATCTGTTTATTTTACACTTTGCCGGAAGACAAGAAGGTACTCATCCCTAGGAATTGTATGCATTACCTAGGTAAAGTAATGTAATAATATTCATAACATTTCATAAATTGCTTGGACGCCCGATTATTGTATACATTGCCTAGGTATTGTATAGAATACCTAAATTATACAGATTGCCGGTAACATATTTTATCTGTCATCAGTATTTGCCTTTGTTAAGAGCTTTTGGCGGGATTTCCTCGAGTGAAGTTCAGTGGCTGTTCTAATTATTTGCAAATTGTTTCATATTGGATATTATGATGTAAAATTGGTGTAATTTTGTTTACCAAATGTCTGCACAACTGGACAATATGTAAAATTATGATGATAATGATTAAATATCATTGTAGTGATATCTATGGAGAGCAGTGGTGGAGTGGTGGTGCAAAAGCAGCACCGAATGGTATCGGCCCCGACTTACAAGTCAGCCAGGCAGGCGCAGTACTTTGTGTAATTTATTTCATCACCACTGCTCTCAAAACGGTGAAGGAAAATATCGTGAGGAAACCAGCATGTCCTAGAACCAAAAAAAAAAACCGAAGACATGTGACATCCACCAACCCGCACTGGGCCCACGTGTTAGATTACGGCACATTCCTTCTCCTAGAAAGAAGACCTGAGTCCCAGAAATGGGAACATTGAAAGGCTGATTAAGCTATGTTACTGGAACAAAACATAATTTGTACCCGAATAAAATTCAAACACCACACTGATTTGATAGTATCTGTTAAGCAAAACGATACACCTATACTCCATCTGTTTAGGTAATTAACTAAATGTAAACAATCTTGACATGTCTTTTATCTAAAAGTTGGCTAAATTTTTTATCAAAAAATGTTTACCATTTGCTACCTATACCGATGTTTGGTAATTAACTAAATTTTAATCATTTTTCCTTCACCGTTTTGAGAGCAGTGGTGATGAAATAAATTACACAAAGTAATCCAATCCTGGTTGGGTTTGAACCCGTGACCTACAACTCGTAAGTCGGGGCCGAACGTGAGGAAACCGGCATGTCCTAGAACCAAAAATTCGAAGATATGTGACATTCACCAATCCGCACTTGGCCCGCGTGGTGGATTACGGCCCATTCCCTCTCCTAGAGAGGAGGCCTGAGTCCCAGCAGTGGGAACATTAAAAGGCTGATTATGCTTATGCTTATGCTTAAATAATCTTTGTATGTCATTTATACAATTTTTTTTTGTAAAAAGACATATCAAGATTGTTTACGTTTAGTTAACTATCTAAACAGATGGAGTATAGAATAGACATAGTAACAGCAAAACATAAAATTAATATTCAATGTGCGAAAGCCCCACGTATAAACACGTTTACGAGTCTATCATTTCTAATTTATGCCGGGGGCGGTCAGCAAACGATTTGCAGCTACACTATGGAGGTTTTATGTCTCTTTATTTTTACTCAATTTCGTTTGCTTGCTGTTAACTAATGGTCTTCTGTTTATAGTTATTTCTTTTATGGAGATTTTTGATAAGGATCCTAAGTGAACGCAACGTTTACGGTTCGTTTCATAAGCTATCAAAGAATCATTCTTGAAAATCGTAAATGCTGAGATTTTAGGAAAAGTGGTTTTTTTTCGAGGTGGGTTTTTTTTTTTATTCGATATAAACGAGTGCTTGACTGCGATCCCACCTGATGCTAAGCAGTGATGCAATCATTAGTGGTGAGGCGCACTAGTTTATTAAGAGCCTATTCACTCTAGCCTTGAAGGCACCTAAATTATAGTTGGACGGGAAGACCGCAGCAGGCAAATTGTTCCAGTCCCTCGATGTACGTGGTATAAACGACGAAGCAAATCGCTTAGTTCGGACCGTTGAAGTTTCAACAACGTAAGGCTGGATACTCGCCGTACGTCTGGTTGTCCGATGGTAGAAAGGAGATGGCGGAATCAAGTCATGCAATGCCCGCGCACACTCTCCAAAATGCAACCTGTAAAATACCGATAGGCTGGCTACCCTGCGCCTGTGCTCGAGGCTTTGTAGATTGGACTTAACCTAATCTGGATCCCCAATTACCCTATTAGATTATTAGCAATTAGAGGGTTATCGTCTAATGACTCTTCACGCTCTAGGGTGGAGCTAGAGGGCGTGTCCGACTTTTACTGACTTAACCCACACTTATGTTCCTTCAGTTGACACACAATATTGATGTATTTTTAAGTTTAAGTATTTAATATTTTTAAGTTACTTAGTACTTAAGTTTCTTTATAATTGTTATCTCATTGTGTGTACCTGTGTGCCAAATAATCGTGTTTTTATTCTTTCTTTTAGTTGCCTTTTACGTTCTAGGACCACAAGTATCCTTTGCAGAAGTTTTTCCATAGCCCTAGGAGGCATTGGCCCTGCTGGGAGGATTATAGGACGAGCGGAGAGGGAGCTAACCGTTGCTCTTCGCCCGCACGGGTGAGAGCATCTACTTTTGAAATGTCTAATCCATTTACTTAACAAGGTGGTAATTAACCTATACAAACACTAACAGTGTTATACGTATGTACCCTACGTTTGCTGTAATCAAGCCAATCAGCAGCCATATTTGGGATGAAACCATCCTTTGATTAGAGCTAAAATTACATTTGAATTATAAGTAATTATAAATGATACTAATTTTGCAAATAGGTTTTAAAAATACTTGTTAGCGACGCGCTCAATTATTTGTAAAACTATGTGTTATAGAATTAGTAAGTAGCATCACTATTTAAGCTGAGAGGTGGGACACGCTGACATAATGGTCACACTGTGGGCCCCCCTCCAGTCTGCCATCAATCGCAAATCAATGCGCACGCCCGATCAATCCTTTTCGTAAAGGGCCTATAACACTACGCGATATTCAGCACACGATATTCAGACAGAGAGTCTTATTTTTTGTTCCGAGTAAGACCGGTCTAACCCTTATTTCACTACGCGACATCGACTAAGACTGTCTGAATATCGAATAGTGTAATAGGCCCTTTAAAAACAGCCATATTGTTTTTCTGTAAAAACGCAATAAACTTGCTATCAACACTCGCCAGTTGTTTTCGTTGCACCAAACCGGAGCCCCTGCACCATCACCCTTAACAATACTTTTACACGTCAGTTTAAACTAGTTGACTACCTTGAGGAGAAACACCGAAACAAACTCAGTGGTCTAAGTCTCTTTTAAAGTCTATATAGCAAACATGTAATGGTCAAATCATATGAGAACCATAAAGCGTGTCTTTTGAGGAAACAACCACACAGATTTGAGCGGACCTGTGCTTTCAGTGCAAGCATTTGCCAGTATTCGTATAGCTCAACTTAGGACTACTAAGGAGCTCAACGACTTGACGAACAATACCGGAAAGGATATTTGGGTAGGCCGCAGAAAATACTCAAATTGTCAGACCGATGTCAAAAATACTGAAAAGAAGAAGTAAAAAACTGGGCAAGGGCGATTCGGACTCGCGCGCTGAGGCGTTCCGTACAAACTTGAAAGGTAAATTGCGGTTTTCGATATATGACGTATTAAAAAAAAACTATTCACTAGATCTCGTTTAAACCAATTTTCGGTGGAAATTTGCATGGTAATTGTACATCGTATATTTTTTTTAGTTTTATCATTCTCTTATTTTAGAAGTTACATGGGGGACATACACACATTTGGAAGTGTCTCTCGCGCAAACTATTCAGTTTAGAAAAAAATGATATTAAAAACCTCAATATCATTTTTGAAGATCTATCCATAGATACTCCACACGTACGGGTTTGAAATAAAGTGTATGGCTTGTAATGTTTTCTCCTAGGAACAACTTCTCTACTTAACATAATATTCATATGAATTAAAATGAAACTCTTATACGTCCGCCACCTTAA
This sequence comes from Mythimna pallens, assembly GCA_961205895.1. Taxonomy (NCBI): domain Eukaryota; kingdom Metazoa; phylum Arthropoda; class Insecta; order Lepidoptera; family Noctuidae; genus Mythimna; species Mythimna pallens. The sequence goes on from OY540830.1 coordinate 5,471,013, forward strand.
TTTGTAAAGGCTTTGTTCCTATAATTAGAAAAGGGACGAAAAGAAACGTCTGCGGAGAACTCTCATTAGCACGGTATGTCTGAATGCTGAGCGTATATAAATAGTCACTTAGGTGAAATTTAGTAGGCTTTGTGCGTGAGAGTATGTCTGGAATATGTTTTGTTTGAAGACAGATAGGATAATGAAAGGAATGAAGTAGGTAACGTAAAAAGTAAAGAAGAGTGGTTAGATATAAAAAAACTGAGCAAGTGCAAGTCGGACTCGCGCACTTAGGTTTCCGTATAAACTTACCTATGTAAATAATTAAGTTCCCGAATGGAGTCTCGAAGATTATTACATAACACAAAATAAAAAATTGTGACGTAACAATAAATTACGGATAATAACGGATTAAATTACGGTACGGTTTACGGTTTTAATTACGGATGGCCGATGGGGCCGAAAGGTTCTAGAGTGGCGATCGCGCACCGGAAGACGCAGCGTTGGAAGGCCTCCCACAAGGTGGACCGACGACCTGGTGAGGGTCGCGGGAGTGCGGTGGATGCGAGAAGCACAGGATCGGTCATTGTGGCGACGCTTGGGGGAGGCCTATGTCCAACAGTGGACGTCTTTCGGCTGAAATGATGATGATGATGATGATGAACAATAAATTTACTGTTTTCAGATTTATTTCTATACTCGTGCTATAAGACCTTGCTTTATGCCAAATTTCAGGATTCTGGGTCAACGGGAACCCTATGAATTTTGATGCCCTTGAGAGTGTCGAAATATACATTTTTTTACGACAAAAACGGCCGCAAACCTGAGTATATGGTTTTAATTTTAACTCGATACCTTAACGCGTTCCCGCGATAAAGAGTCTTGCTAGACAAATGGACAACGAAGTCATCCTATAAGGGTTCCGATTTTTTCCTTTTGAGGTACGGATCCCTAAAAAAGAAACAGAGTCCTGATAACTACAACCTAGCGGTCTAGGCAAGCGTGCTCCATCGTTAACTACATTTACGCTTATCATCAGGTGAGATAGTGGTCAAATGCGAGTACTTATACCAACATACTAATTTGTGCTAAAATCAAGTACTTTCGGATGACGAACACTAATTAACTACCGAAAATGAAAAAACAAATCTCGAAAACTATTTCTTTTAACACTAAAAAAGAACGTGTGGCATCACACATGATCTCGCTTATACATACATATTCTTCTCATCTATTTTTACGATACTCTATCTCTGTAAATATCTATCTACCTTTCGAAATATTGAAATTTTAAAACTTACCTACGGATTTTGCGAGCTTGGTTTTGATACTAACCGCGTTTTACATAGATTCTATCTTATGCCATAAGAAATCTTAGTGTATTCAAAAACAGTACACGAGCCCTATAATTCCCAATCATAATTTTTTTTACATTTTCTTCCAAATTCAGTTACTTAAGTCCAATCTACAAAGCCTCAAGCACAGGCGCAGGGTAGCCAGCCTTTCGGTATTTTACAGGTTGCATTTTGATTCATGACTTGATTTCGCCATCTCCTTTCTACCATCGGACAACCCGACGTACGGCGGGTATCCACACATACGGTGTTGAAACTTCAACGGTCCGGACTAAGCGTTTCGCTTCGTCGTTTACACTGCGTACATCGAAGGACTGGAACCATTTGCCTGCTGCGGTCTTCCCGTCCAACTATAATTTAGGCATCTTCAAGGCTAGAGTGAATAGAGTCATAACAAACTAGTGCGCCTCACCATCAATGATTGCATCACTGCTTACCACCAGGTGGGGTCGCAGTCAAGCACTACAATCAATTAAAAAAAAAAATTAAGGCCTATTCATATACCTACTTATCGATTTAAAAAAAAAAATTAAGTGCAAAATAAATTGTCCAGGCACAAATAAAACGCATGATGATGAACACTTTAAAAGACGACAACACTACATAATTATGCGTCATCACAAAGCGCTTTAGCGACAGCAAAATCTAAAGCAATAAACAAAGTAAGTACGCCAAAGGACATGCCAAAACCGTTTTATTTCAAGATGTTCGTCGTCGGACCATAAAAACGTCCATCAATCGTGCCGGACGATCGACAAGAGGGGAACACGAAAATTTTCATGTCCCAAGAAGAATATGATAAACAGTTTTCACTTGAGGCTGGCGTGGATTGATCGACGGTGGCCTTCTTCATTGCATATTTATTGGACGCTTAACTTAAAACATTCTACGCCATATATATGGTGTTCGGGATTGTCGATATTCAATATTGGAAGATTTTAGTACTGGGTTGTTTTTGGTAACAAAACTGTTAATAGTAATAATAAAATCCGCAGGGCAGTTTTGTGGCGAACTGTTGGGCATTAGCGACCACACGGACCCCATCTCCCGGGAGAATTCTTGTTCTTCATCTCCGACTTGCCTTTATTGGCCGGCCGTAGTGAACACTGACGAGGAACAGAGCTCCCACCTCTCTCTTGCCTTTATTGGCTGACTTGAGTGGAGATTCGCAAGGGCAAACGTGCTCGGAAGAAAGAAAGATGTATAATCCAGTAAGGTGCTGGTAGGGATCTTGATCGTACTTCCGGGATTGTCCTGATAGCGGTGGTATACCTCTCCACTTCTCAAGCACCTCAGGATATATTGCCCTCTTATTGCTGTGTCACTTCGTGCTAGCGACCGTGTTTGGGGGCCCATTTATTGAGTGTGCAAGTCACCCCCTGCCCTTTTATCGATGAAAATTAATAACATTTTTCAGGCAGGGGCCATAGTCTTAACATAGTTCCTGGTAACCAGTCCACTTAAGACTCCAAAAACCATAGCCTTATATCTTTGTTTTCCATATGGCGCAATAGTTTCCCACCAACCGGGGGTTGTCCTTGGATGCCCTAGCATAGTACGTACAGAGATAATCACCGGTTCGTACCACTTTCTATTAAAAGCGTCTGAAAAGGCCTCTGCGAGTTGGTTTCAGCTCCTCGTACGCCTTCCAACGTTTCAGGACATCAGGGTCATGAGATAAATGAATGTATAGATATAATAATAATAATAAGACGACGAGAACCTCGTGAAACCTGAGAAAGAGAAACAAACTAAATATCTGGACTTGGCTCGCGAGGTTGTCGACATGTGGGAAGTGGATAGAGCAATCATTGTGCCGATAGTCGTAAAGGCCAATGACTTAATAGCAAAGAGCCTCGAACAACATCTAAGGAGGCTCTCGTTAGGCAGCTGGATCAAGGGCCTGACCCAGAAAGCAGGCCTGATCTAGAAGAAAGGCCTCCCACAAGGTGGACTGCAGTAGATGCGAGACGCATAGGATCAGTCGTAATGGAGACGCTTGGGGGAGGTCTATGTCCAACAGTGGACATCTTTCGGCTGAAATAATGATAATGATGATGAACAATATGGTCCACTTTGTTAGAAAAATATCTTACAATTAGTGTTAGTAGTACATAAACAAAGAAATCAAAATAACAACATACAGTGAAGTGCATGAGGTAAGATGTGCAGAGAACGATATGGCAGGGTACGTAAACTATCTGACCATTCTCTCCACATAGTACCTCAGAATAGGGGAGTAAGGACTCTCCTACATGGAGAATCTATAGAAAAAGTAATAAAAGGACCATTATGCTAAAATTTATTGATTATTCTTAGAAAACGTTGATGTAAACTTTCAGTTATAAAAGGAGCTTGTAACAGGAATTCAATTTGAAAAGGCTTTTGTGTTCCAAAAATTTTGCTCTTGTTAGTAAAATTATTTACATCGTCATCTTGAACAAAAAACTTTTAAAATTCCTTAATAACGAACTCATCTTAAAACTCTTTAGAGTCTCAACAAATTCTCAAATCATTCTAGCAAAGTTTGCGTGAAAAACGTGGAAGATTCTCTTTAATCATTCGCTAACCTAAAATATAATTGTCGCCAGAACTTCAACAATTTGGAGCATCTGTCCGTTCTTAGGGTTCGCGTACAAGGTCGTGTCTTGGTTGAGCCGTTTTGTTTGTATCTATTTCAGTTAGTATGACTAATTTAGCTATACTATCTGCAGTATTTTAGGTTAGTTTAGTTTAAATCATTTTATCAAGATTTTATGTTAATACTAGCTTTTGCCAGTTTTCGCCCGTGTGAAAGTAGAAAATTATCCCAAAGAATGTTCCTTTGAGATAATTTTCCAAAAATCTAATTTTCTTCAATAACGCATATGATACTTTAAACCCCGGGAGTATGTACTCCTTGGATAAAAAGACCGGGTTGTTTTAAGACATGGCCTATGCGTGTAAAATTTCATCGAAATATGTTTGAACATAAAGGAGACAGAAACTTTTATAATATTAGTGTGATTGAATTTTAATGTTGGCTTGATTTAAATTTTATTTTATTTTAATATAAATTTAATATCATTTTAATATAATGTTAATATAATTTTAATGTCGAATTTTATGTGTATTGATCACACTTTTTACTGTAATGGTATTAAGTTGTTGGTTGTGCATTCATCTCATATATTGAATTGTATAACTTACTGTAAAATTGTAATGTATCACCATTTGTTTTCCCAAATAAAAAAAATAAAAAAGAAGTTAAATTTATAAGGGTTTGCCACATCACTGTTTAACATCAGGTGGGAACGTAGTCAAGCACTGGTTTATATCAAATAAAAAAAAAAAACAAATTGTGCAATCAGAATGCTTATATCTCATTTCGATGTTTGTCTCTTTATCCGCAAATATAACCTTTATATAGAGAACCATTTCAATTTTACGATATATATTCGTGTAATAAGGTGCGGGTACGACAGTTTTATTGACTTATGTAAAATAATCAATTGTGTGCGAGTCTTTATTGCAGTAGCTGGACTGGAGCATTAATGCATTCTTTCGGTTGATTGATGGCAAGTGAGGGACCGCTCGCCATTTTTTTTCATTTATCTCTGTCTGACGGAAGAAGAGACGATGTTTAGTGAGTGTTTGTATTTCTCTCTGTATAGTTTTTTTTGGTAACGTATACTTTTCAGTTTATATTTTTTCAGTGCAGGGGCCCTTTCTTTGCAAACATCATTTAGAAATGTCATCGGAAAATTGCAGACTCCGTGCGATTGTAGTAAATCTTTATTAGATTAGCACGGCAGTGGTGCCAAGGCGAGCAAAAAAGTGGCACGGCCTTATACCATCCTTTTCTCGAAACAGTTCAGGCCATTTTCGATCTCCTATATCTTCGTTGTTTATAAAACTAGAAGCCTGAATTTTAGTAACCAAGTAGGAATTGTATAAACACGGTAAAGGGAAATGCCAATTTTAGGCCTTGAATTGCACAAGAGATTGGTTTCACTAAAACAATATGTTGATATTTTTCTCATGTCTTCCACGTATTCATTAGTCTGTGCAAGTTGTTTAGTATTTTTTTTAATATTAAAACGACTAAACTAAGTAAGTAATGAAACTTGTATAAAGATAATTTCAAAATGTTGCCTTTACAAAAAAAATAATTAATAAACTTGAAATAAAACGTCTAAGGCCGCTATCCCACTGGCGTTTTTCTGGCGTTTGCGTTTACCGAACGTTTGACCAGCGACAACCTTACGTGCACGCGACGTTGATGACTCGTTTTGTAACATGAACAATCACTCTATTCGAGTCTGCCCGCTTTATAACTAGTTAACATATTTTTAATAGCCTGCGGATATGCAACGTTAACGTCGCGTCTATGTAGCGCCGACGCTGTGCAGACGTTGCCTTAACGCCAACGCTCATAAAACGCTAGTAGGATAGCGGCCTAAAAGAGCAGCTTTTTCTCCACAAATAGGTAAGTTCTAGTAAACGGGATTTTTCTCACCTAAAATATCTTTTTAAACACAGAGAACCCTCGCAAATTTCTTAAAAAAATGTATACACAAGTTCGGTAAAGGACAATTTGCTTATAAATTTACTTTGGCGCGGGACCTTATTCGGCGGGCCAAAAACCTCTCTGGGAATTTTAATTATTTATAATGTAAGTACGAAGCTGGAGGGTATCTATCACTGTCTTCATTGATGGCTTCGAGCCTGTCGCGGTTTTAATGGCACCGACGATTTAGGTTATTGATTTATTTTATCCTCGATTTAGGGTACGTTGTCCTCAATAGGGCCGCGAGAAGTTTTAAAAGAGTTACCGTGGTCCTGGAACGCAAAAGGCAATTGAAGGACACAAGTGGATTTTCGTTAGCAAAAGTCTGACAATCTATGTCGCTCCACCTTAGAGCGGAGGAAGATGTTTAATTATTTTCCACCTCAAAGAAAAAGGATACGTAGTCCTCGATAATTGGTGTGTCCAATTTTTATTTCTTTTAAAATATTGTCCTACATTATTGTTTTTTTTTTTTTTGTTTTATTGTGTAATTGCGACCACGTACCGGAAAACGCAGCGTTGGGAGGCCTCCTACAAGGTGGACCGAGCGATGACCTGGTAAGGGTTACGGGAATTGTGGCGACACTTGGAGGAGGCCTATGTCCAACAGTGCCAGTCCTTCGGCTGAAATGATGATGATGATGACCGTCACGCACTACGCATTCTTAAAACAAGATCTAATCGAATTTCATACTTTGTTTGCAAAAACATTGCTCCAAACTGTGAATTATTACTGTATCGTGGGTACGTTAATAAAACCAAACCCACCTTTTTTTAAGGTTGAAAATCATCCAATGACTTCTTCCCACTCTAGGGAAGCGCTCGGGCATGTCAGACTAAAACCCACTCCTTTATTCCTTCAGTTCCTTGCATTCTTTCTGGAACACCCCCATAGTAGGCCCCTACGGTTTTGCTGACATGTGTCCTTCATTTGCCCTTTTTTATCTAGGGCCAGGGTAACTTTGAAACGTTACCGTAGCCCTAGCGAGATTTTCTACAAACAAAACACTTAAATAACCGACGATAAGTATTCTACAAACAAAAACAATAATTCAGGTCAAATACTTATCTAAACAAAGCTAAATAAACCTGTCGAGTAGTTAATAATTCAATTCCGAACAACAAAAGGCACCTCCTTTGAGGACAATTCCAGAAATTAATTCACAGAAAACCTAATTATAATCCCAGGAAACGTTTAAAGGAAATTAAACTTCTCGTCGTTAATTATGTTACTCTAGATTTCATTTCAATATTAGCTTAATTACTTTGTACAGATGACCTAAAATAAAAAAATACATTTTTTTTTTTACAACGGCAGAAATGTGCATTCAGAAGAGGCGAAAAAACCGAGTCAATATATATGAAGATAAATCTTCTACGCACGCGTGAGCGAACGGACTTCCTCACGCCCCAGCCGCCGTGATCTCGACCCCGATTTCCAGCCACCATAGGCGTACGACGGACAACGAGCAATGGGTTGCTCGCCGTCCGGTCCGAGTCCGAGTCAGCAAAAGCGTAGGGGCCCAGCAGGGCAGAAGCTTACCGGGTCCATGGGTTGACTTCTGAAAGAAAACCCGTGGTCCGGAACGTAAGGACAAAGAAGAAACATAGGTGTGGTTTTAGTCAGTAAAAGTATGACACGTCCCCCGCTCGGCCTTAGAGCAGGAGAAGTCAATATGTGATCTACCACCAATAACGTATTAGCGTCTATGCAAATTGCCACAGACTACAAAAACGAGTTGCTTAAATTGTGCTACGGGCGCGTCGTGGTGTTGTCACTTTATATAAATGTATTTGTCACCTTATTTTTTTTATTTATAATTCGTATGTATTTTTATTTCCTTTATAAATCTTCTTTATGTCGACACCGCCACCGGGCCACGTGGAACCAGCGCTGTGAGCTCATCGCATTATGCGTTAGACCGCAACTTTATGCTGAGCGTTCGGCCGTTTTGCGCGAATGTGACGCATATCTTCCTTCTTAATATTGCGTCATTTCGCGTAATAAACTGTTTTTCTTTCTTTCTCACCTTAAAAAAATAGCACGACTGGTCTTTGTGGCAACACTTGGGGGTAACCTATATCCAGCAGTGGACGTCTTCGTCGACGTCGGCTAAAACGATAATCATGATGATAGAGCTGTAGGTACAAGTTGCGACATACACGGAATCTGACACCCTAAGATTTCCATAAAACTAACCTAATCAAAGCAACACCTATCTCCATACCACACTAGCCGCGAATCATAATCGCATTTAGCCACATATCCACCTAATCCCCTGAGGATCAACGCCAGAACTCAGAAGCGAACATCATTAATATTTATATGCAACTTAGTAGATTATGTAATTTCGGTTCAGTGTATTGTCTAACATGTCTCTAGAGACTGCCTTCAATGTGGATGTGGATCAAGACACGATCATTTCAGATTGAATTCCGGTTTAAACAGTTGTATTATATGAACAGTTTGAACACAAATGATGTTTATACTAGAGACAATGAGGGTGAACTGAACAGCATAGCAACGATGAGACGTAAAGTATACCACTGACTGAACAGGTCCACTCAAATCTGTCTAGTTCTTTATTCAAAAGACCATCTGTGACACTAATCTCCATGATTCTCATATGATTTGACCATTACAAGTTTACTGTATGGACTTTAAAAGAGACTTTGACTTCTGAGTTTGTTTCAGTGTTACTTCTCAAGGTAGCCAGCTAGGAAATACCGGCCTCATCTAGTTTGAATTGGCAAAGATCAAATTGAAGAAGAAATAACGGAAATCTAGACATCTTTTCTTATGAAGGCCAAACATAATTTTCAGATAGATACAACGTGAGTCTTCAAAAGTGAATAGGTTACTTCTAAGCAAGTGGGCTCCATAGACTACCACATCATCGCTTTCCGTCTGATAAGATAGTGATAAAGAGCAAGCCTATCAATAATAAAAAGTAAACTCTGAAGAAGACAACTTCCTCGGGCAGGTGAGGAAGTCGTAGGGCAATTGCGAACGGACAAGCAATGGTTAGCTTACCTTCTGGTCAAGACCAAGTCCGGGTGGGCGTCGGCACGAAACAGACGGGGCCCGCTAGCTAGGGCCGATGCCTACCGATGCATACCTGCGAGATTGCCACGTGTTGTGATGGTCCAATGCTTAAACCATCCGCCTTTCATGCTACGGGTTCAAAAGCGAGCACTTACCAATGTGAATTATTCTATTTAAAATGTAAGTAAGTACTCTTCTAGACTTATCTAGGACATTTCTTGACATCAGTGCCTCGGAAAGCACGTGAAGTCCTTGGTCTCGATTATCATTCGTAGATCTTTGACAGTCGTTATAGGTAGTCAGACGCCAGTAAGTCTGACCAGTCTATTTAAGGAGTTTCGTGTTGGTCAGTAACCAGCTTGTGGAGGTTTGAATAGGTATAGAGGTAATAGAGGTATGCGGTCGCTCCATGTAAAACCTCTGGGTATTGAGCCGCATCCGATTAGACTGAAGGCTGACTCCAAACTAGTTGGGAAAAAGCTATGGAGATGATGATGTGTTTGATTAAAAAAGATCCAAAAGTACAGGTCTTTCACATCACACTAATATTATAAAGACAAAAGTTTATATGTATGGTATAACCACTTCCAAACGCACTCAAAAGCAATAAAGCCTCAAAGAATTCGTAATTACAACACAATCAATCAATTGACACCCACTTCCCAATCGATCAATCCACGCGAACACAACTGTCGCAAAAACAAAACACTGTCAGAACCAATTCACAAAACAAAAGAAGGAAAAACAAAACGGAAGAAACGAAACCCTTGCATTAACATGACACGATATTGGCACGAATTCGGCAGCCAATGCCAGTTACTGGCGAGCGCGCCAAGATTGGTGGCAGCTGACAGCGATTGGCACGATGATTGATGCCAAGACTGGCAGGGGAATCTATCGCGTATTCATCGGGGCATTTTGGAATATGGAGTCGGCTGAAATTGATATGAAGTGTAGACCCGTTGAGTTGGTGTTATTTTAATTTTTTGTGTTTTGTTTTGAAGTATAGGATGTTTGGTGCATCGTTTGCAAATTTGAATTGACGGAAAGGAGAAGCATAGCCACGACATAGCCCGAAGTACCAAACTTAAGTGATAGTGGATAGGGCAATTTGTTAGCAGAACAGGTGGTCAATGGGGTGTAAAGGTTCTAGAGTGGAGACTGTGTACCAGAAGCTTTGCTATAGAACCTTACTTTATGCAAAATTTTAGGATTCTGGGTCAATGGGAAATACCCTATGAATTTTGATTTCCTCAAGATTGTAGAAATATACGTTTTTTGAGACATGAACGGCCGTATCTTTCTTTTTCGTTAACTTAGAAATTTGATTTTTCACAGCTTTAAGACACCGCAAACTGAAGTACCTATATGGTTTCAAATTCAACTCAATACCTCCACGACTTCCCGAGACACACAGACAGAAAGACAAACAACAAAGTGATCCTATTAGGGTTCAGTTTTTTCGTTTTGAGGTACGGAACCCTAAAAATGACTTAATGGGCTAGTAAATGAGCTATCATATTGGCCAATTCAATTAGGCAAACGATACATCAAACTCCCTGCATCGTAGGCAAGAGCAAAAGAAAGAAAATGAAAAACATTCTACCATATTTTTAAGTTTAACAAGAGGTATAAATCTGAAGATCCTTATGAACTACAACAATTAATATAAAAAGCCTTCGACTTCGGTTCTGTGTTGTAAGAATTAAAAAATAATATAATGCATAAAAACCCTTCCATCTAAGATCTATGGTACTACGATTTTCTTTGAAATAGAAAAAAAAAACTATTTATTACGCGTTCGCGTGGGATACTTCAGCACCTCCACCAATTTATTTGAAGTGCTATTTATATCCACGATATTATTCCCCAACAAAAAAATCTTTCAGTCGATTGAATTTCTAAAATAGATGTCCATAAGTATTGTAGTTCTAAAAGTAGACTATCATAAATAAAGTACAATATTTCACTTTGACAGTTTCTTATTTTTCCAATGTCAACGACTCAACTAAATGATGTAATGCTTTAGGTATAATTTTCCAGTTATAATAAATTGGATGTAGTACAGAAATATAAACGATAAAATACATAAATTCAAAGAAAATTAGAGCATTTGAGTACGCAGATACTTTTAAAAACCATCTTGAAATAGTTATTAAGAGTTATGGGCCTATGTTTGACAGTTTGATATTTAATCGAATAGTGTTACTAATCTTGGAAATCATCAGCTCCTCTATAATCATCACCATCATCATTTCAGCTGCAAGAAGGCCACTGTTGGACATAGGCCTCTCCCAATTGTCGCTACAACCACCGATCTTGAGCGTCTCGCAGCCACCGGATTCCGGCGGCCCTCACCAGATCATCAGTACTTGGTCCTTGAAGGGGGCCCTCCAACGCTGCGTCTTCCAGTACCTTGTCGCCACTCCATAACCTTTCGGCCCCATCGACTGTGTGTTCTGCGAGCAAAATGTCCTGACCACTGCCACTGGTTCTATAATTTACATGTATTATAACTTCAACCTTACTCATGAATCACTGTGTCTATTGTTGAAAACCTTATTAAAACCTGTTCAGTAGATTTTGAGTTTATCATGAACAGACATTCAGACGCGTTAGAGGACTTTTCTCCGACCGCTCGGTAACCGTCCGGACCAAGCCCAAATCGTCGACAGCGCGTACTGTTCCACGCGCGCTTTAAGGAGATGTCAGCAACTGTAGGGTCCCAGCAGAATCGAAGCCTACTGGGGCTAAGGGTCTGATTCTGAAAGGAAGACTCGGCCCTGGTACGAAAGGCAACGAAGGAACAGGAGTGGGTTTTTAGTCAGTAAAAGTCTGACACTATCTCGCGGTCCGCCCAAGAGCGGGGGGTGTCATAAGATGACTTTCCCATCGATAAAAAAAAACTTCGTTTCATTAACAAGTAAGAACTAATGTACTACCAAAAAATCATTTTTTTTTTTCAATTATTCCACTTCACAAATAAATTACAACATAAATAATAACTGTCAAAGAAACTTGTAAGATGTCAAAAAAAAATATTAAGCGAATGTCTTAATCAAATAAAAAGCTCTTTACAAAAATTTTATTTAAAATAGAAATGGAAATCCAATTAGATTCCAAACTAAACTTCTCACTTGTCAAGACATTATACTTTCCCGAAATTCGGCGCTATTTTAGGAAAAGTATTTTAGTCTTATACTTGTTAGAGTCCCCGAACAGTAGCTAGCTGAAAAATACTTTCAGCATAAAAATATCAAACTAAATTGCTAAGTGAAAACCAGGTAGACACTTTAGCTGTATTGAATTGGACCAGAATATTTGCGAACCAAATTGGAGTGGTAATTTAAACATGGGGTTTGGTCCCGTTTTGAATATAGCTAGCAATATTTCGCCTTTTTAAGGTTCCGTACCTGAAAAGGAAAAACGGAATCCTTAGATGATCGCTTTGTTATTCTTCTGTCAAGACCCTTTACCTATCTCGGGAACGCGTAGAGGTATCGAGTAAAAATTAAAAACCTTATAATCAAGTCTCAAACTTCTAAGTTAACGAAAAAAAAGATACGTCCGTTTATGTCGCAAAAAACATATATTTTGACACTCCCTAGGGAATCAAAATTAATAGGATACTTACCGTTGACCCAGAATTGGCATTAGGCAAGATCTTATAGAACAGGTATATTTATATTGTATTATATCGCGATTCGGAAAAATCTTCGAGACTCCCAATGGAACTATTTGCATTTGGTAAGTTCATTCGGAACCCTCAGTGTGCGAACCCGACTTGCACTTGCCCAGTTTTTTATAGATAAAATAAGATTCAAATATGCTATAGTAATACTTTGTAGCTTTTTAGTGAAGCTGAAGGGACATATACATAGGTAAATACATATTATATAAACTCTCACCTTTTTTCGGCATTATATTATTAAGGTTGATAAGCAATGCGAAAAAAATTGTAACTAAACTGTAGATTAATTTGTTGTTTTCACTATACCTGGTGTCCACGAAATTTAGAATTGTCGTATACTTTATATAAGTAAAACCTTGTTATTGACTGTCAGTCTAACTGACTGTTCCATATCTGACTTTTTAGCTGTAAGTCCTCGTAATATTTAAATAAATACCGACCGAACACTCATCATAAACCCTAAAGAATGTTTATAATTTGTAAGCTAGTCCTAAGATTGCGTTATTTCCCGCAAATATATTGTTTTCCTTTATTTTTTTCCTTTATAATGAAATTGTGATGTATGTCTGGGTTCAAAGATACGACCCACGACACAAAAGCCAAGATCGTTTCCACTGAGCCACTACTATATAAAATGAAGTGTAACAAAAAATTGTTTCCGGATGACCACTCGTCACTCATTCCACTTTTCCAATCAATACTGTTTTATCTTCTACTTATATCATTAAAGTACTTTTGGTCAATGTAATTTGGGTTATCAGCAAACATTGAAACCCTAATCCCGGCTTAAGGGTGGTTTTCCACTAAAAAATGTGCTATGCAGCTATGCTGCGAGTTCAGGCGAAAGGAACGCCCAGAGGACACGGTCGAAAATACTGTGGTGTGCCACGCTCGGGCGGAGCACCATCGTGTATACGTGGAGGCAATTCGCGGCAGCGAACTCTCGCGCTAGTGAAGGAGGAAGCCACACGTTGAGGGAACGAAAATCCTCACGCCGCCGGCGACGAGATTCCCACCCCGACTACCAGTCACGGTAGATGCGGGCATGCGGTGGTCGAGCGATAGGTAGCTCGCCGTCCGGACGCGAGCGAGAGAAGTCATTGGATGATTTGCCACCCTAAAAAAAAAGCTAAGCTGCGAGGATGTGAAAGCTAAGCTACAAAACTTTGTGACTGTTTCCACTGATACTAAGCTATGTAGCGGGGCGAGTAAGATGTAACATGAATTCAATTCATCTTCCTCCATGAGTTCGTTTTCGCACATTGCGAGTTGTAAAATAACTTTTTGCTTCCACGAAGGTATATTGTCTACTTTCAGTGACAAGCGTACCTACTGTAGGTACTCCGCTCAGCACATAGTTGCATCACTCGCGACTGTCCATGGCGCGCATCAATCCACATAAATAAAACACATAGTTTAGTTGAACCAGTTTCCACCAGGGCTAAGCATACCTCGCCGTTTGGCCGCCCGGTAACCGTCCGGACCGAGCCCGGGTCGTCGACGGAGCGTAGAGTTCGCGCGCCTCAAAGAGATGTCAGCAAAACCGCGGGGCCAAAGCCTGCTAACTTTACTGCTGTTGACATTCTAAAGGGAAAGTCCCAGAATGCTAGGCAAAGAAGGAACACAGTGTGGTTAGTTGAGTTTAGTCAGTAAAGTCTGACACGCCCTACCGCTCCGCCCTACCGCGGGAGATGTCATTGGGTGATTTCCCGCTTTAAAAAAACAATCGTAGCATAGCATATCTTCGGTGGAAAAGCACCCTAAAGATCCCCAATTTACGTCCATAAACGAAAAGAGGAAGTTAAAATATTGTGATTCGTCGTATTAATGTTATATGCCCACATAATATCGGCGACCCTTTTTTGTATTAAGTATAAAATCTTTTATATCGATACGAAAGAAGCTTTAGAAGTATTGATGATATTAATATTTCCTCCAATTGGACACTGGAAAGGTTACTTGGGGTTGTGGGGCTCTCATGGTTCTTGTAAAGGTCAAGAAGTGACATCTGACATTTAAGGTACAATTAGATCATAATCTATGGGGTTGATAGATGGTAAAAGCTACACAGAAATATGTTAAAACTTCATCATTATCATCATTTCAGCCGAAAGACGTCCACTGTTGGACATACGCCTTCCCCAAGTGTCGCCACAATGAATGTTCCTGTGCGTCTCGCATCCATCGGATTGCCGCAACCCTTACCAGGTCATCGGTCCACCTTGTTGGAGGCTTGAGGATGTTAAAACCTATTATAATCTATCTTTCTTTGGGTAGGAAATCATCAAACAACAGCTCCAGATCTGGATGGTTGAACGTACATCCTCAAGCCACAGCCGCCACGACAGAAGACGCCCCGGGCGTCGGCAATTGCATAGCGATCTCCGACCACCGTAGGCGCGGGCTTGCAGACGACGAATAATGGGTAGCTCACCGACCGCTCGTCTTATAAAGACCGAGGCCAAGCCGTCGAAGGCGCGTAGTGTCCCAGGTGCGCCTCAAAGAGATGTCAGCTACCGTAGGAGCTCAGTAGAGCCGACGCTTGCTAGGGCCATGAGGAAAAATTAGAAAGGGATACATCGTAGTCCTGGACGGAAAGGGTAACTGAAGGACACAGGTGCGATTTTAGTCGGTCAAAGTCTGACACGCCCTGTCGCTCCATCCTAGAGGTTGAGAAATAAATGGATTATTTTACTATATTTACTTACTTTTTTTTATAGACTGACCTGTTGGTCTAGTGGTTAGTGGCTCTGACTGCTATACCGGAGGTCGTGAGTTCGATTCCCACCCAGCACAAATGTTTGTGTGATGAGCACAATCGTTTGTTCTTTGTCTGGGTGTAATTTATCTATAATATGTATGTATTTAGATATATTTAATTATATTTATCAGTTATCTAGAACTCATAACAGCTAAGCAGAGCTTTTGCTTAGCTTGGGACTAGACGGCGTTGTGTGATAGTTGTGGTATTATATAATCCTGACCTCATCATTCTGAAACTCATGGGTTTCCGCAAATGCTACTTTTGGTAATGAATTGTTGCACATAAGTCATACTATGACGTCTTGCTTGGAACTAGACGGCGTTGTGTGAATATATTATATATTTTCTAGCTCAAAAAAAAGTTAAAACAGCTTATATAAACCCATCTTCAAGATCTACCTTATGTTTCAAGACTGTACGCAACTTAGAACATTGTTGCTTTACGAAGAACGTAGAAAACTTTTAAGTGACATTCTAACAACCGCAGAAGATTTAGTACCAGTAAAAGCGAAATACCTCCACAAGGTCACCACACCAGGGTTTTAAAACCCTATCAATTGTTATGAGAAAGACGTAAAATGTCAGGCCACAACTTGGATTACCACAAGAATTAACATAAAAAACTTTGTGCAAATGACATAGCTGGATAATTTCGTTTCTCCACACATTAAAATGTAATAGCATAGCATAGCATAGTCAGCCTTATGGGGCTTCCTCGACCCATCTCTAACACAGTGCCAGTGTGGAGCCTCTGCACAGGACATGCGTCATTTGCTATGCTGTCCATCCTGCACAACCACCTGCAGTTTTCAGGATCTATACGAGGCCAATAACAGAGCCGTAGAGGTTGCCAAATACTGGTCAGATAAAATTTAGTTACAGTACATCGACACGAAAAGGAGAAGAAGAAGAAGAAGTCAGCCTAATAATGATCCCACTATTGGGACTCAGGCCTCCTCTCTTGGAGAGGGTATGGGCCGTAATCCACCACGTGGGCCCAATGTGGGTTGGTGGATGTCACATGTCTTCGAATTTTTTGTTAGAGGACATGCCGGTTTCCTCACGATGTTTTCCTTCACTGTTTCGAGAGCAGTGGTGATGAAATAAATTACACAAAGTAATGCGCCTGGCTGGGTTTGAACCCGCAACCTACATCTCGTAAAGGGCCTATTACAATACTCGATATTCAGACAGTCTTAGTCGATGTTGCGTAGTATATATAATAAGGGTTAGGCCGG
Source organism: Mythimna pallens (assembly GCA_961205895.1). Taxonomy (NCBI): domain Eukaryota; kingdom Metazoa; phylum Arthropoda; class Insecta; order Lepidoptera; family Noctuidae; genus Mythimna; species Mythimna pallens. The sequence continues at coordinate 5,487,634 of OY540830.1, forward strand.
TCTTACTCGGAACAAAAAATAAGAGTCTGAATATCGTGTGCTGAATATCGCGTAGTGTAATAGGCCCATAGCTCGGGGCCATTACCACTCGGCCACCACTGCTCAATACCAAGCAATGCGCTCAAACTAAAATGTAATCATCATCATTTTCCTGCCCTTATCCCGTGTTATTTTGGGTCGGCGCAACACGTTTTTTTCTTCCGTTCTGCCTTGTCACTCGTCATGCTATCACTAACTTCCTTTTCTTTCATATCACTTTTCACATAATCCATCCCTTTGGCCTCCCTCTCCCACTCCATCCTTCCACATGTATGCTAAACTAAAATGTAATAGCAAATGGAACTCGAATGTTACATTTTTATTTATTTTATCTTTTTGGTATTCTATTTTGTTAACAATAATATAATTAATGATGCAGAGAATAATTGCAATAAATAAAATGATAATTGGAAGTGAGATAACACCATTACAGACGACACTCACAACGTCACAACATGCGCAGATCCTTACGAAACACAAAGTTGTTTAAAAGAATTTACATCGTCGAGTTTCGCGGGAATGCTCGCAATTTTGTACCGGGACGGAGGCGCAGGAATTCGCCTTTGTCATAACATTTTCGTTGACAACGCGTTTTTAAATACGCCTTTGTTGGAGAAGTTATTATTTTTTTAGTTTTGTAATCTGTTCTGGAGACTTGTCAGAGAAATGTGAGCGGAGGTAAAGAAGAAATATTTTTTTATATATGTGCTAGAAAGCTTGACCGAAGTGAGAAAGAATTTTGCGTGATTTTATTGCAGGAAAAAGGATTAAGACAGGACTGTATAGATCTAATTTAGTTATAATTAATTATATTGATTCGCTACGTATTTTGCGAACCTTGAAAGGCTCATCGTGATCGGTAAAGTGGATGGGAAAAGGCCTCGTGGACGCAGCCGAATACGTTGGTCTGACCAGATCCGCACCGCTATTGACTCTACGCTATACAATACCCTTCACACCTCTCAGAGACAGAAACAGATGGAGGAATATCGTTCGAATGGAAGTGCTCAAGCAAGGAGGTCACGACCCTCAGCGTTGACGAGTACGACTCAAGGAGGAGGACATATGTTATCTGTAGGCCATTTACATATTTTTCCTGTGCAGGAATCGAGCCCGCAACTCGCAGCGCAACAGCCAATTGCTCAATTACAGTGCTAACCGTGCCGTCAAATTACATTTTTGCGTCAATTGGAATATATAATTGTATATATTATAAAACTACAGCAGGGCCAATGCCCGCTAGGGCCACGGGGATTTTCTGAAAAGGAAACCCGTGGACCTGTGTCCTTCTGTGGTTTTAGTCAGTAAAAGTCTGACACGCTCTCACGCTGCACCCTAGAGCGGGAGAAGTTATTGAATGATTCTTTTTCTTCCTGCCCTTATTCCATATTACTTGGGGTCGGCGCAACACGTTTTTTTCTTCCATTCTGTTCTGTCACCCGTCACACTTCCACTAACTCCCTTTTCTTTCTTATCACTCCTTACACAATCCCTTTATTTTCTTTAGCCTCCCTCTGCCTCTCCATCCATCTACATGTATACTCAGAACTGTTTTAGTAACATGCGATTCATCCTTCCTCTTCAACTGACCATACCAAGACAAACGATTGCCTTTCTACTTTTCAGTCACTTTCAAACTTCCTCTAATATACTAATTTCTCACTTTATCCATTCAAAATTCTCATCTCCGCTATATGCAATCTTTTTTCATTCATCTTTTTCATAGCCCAACATTCTGATCGATACAGTATGAAGGGTCTTATTACGGACTTGTAAATTTTACCCTTCAACTTGAGGGGCATCCGTGGGTCACAAGTTGTTACCATAACCTGTGGCCAATTCATCCATCTTGCGTTGATCCGATGCTGTGTTACATCACGGTCTACCTCACCATCCCCTTGGACGAACGACCCGAGGTACTGAAAGTCGGAGCAGATCGGTATGGGCGTTCCGGCGAGAGCTTAAGGCACTGGATTGTAGAGACCGCAGAAATTGCAGAACAATTACTCCGTTTTGCTTCTACTCAATTTCAGGCCAACACTCTCCAGTCGATGCCACTGCACTTCCAATCTGTTCTGGACCTCTAGGCCACTGTCGGCAACGCAATGTCATCGGCAAACAGCATACACCAGGGAGCCTCTTCCTAAATGCTAGTGATTTAACCAACACAAAAAAAAACCTTACCTATTTCTCTTTAACCGAATAATCCACTGCGCTTCCCGGAAAACTCAACATTTCATTGCATAAAATCCTTTGCTACTAACCAACAGTAAAATATGGTCAGGCACAAACATTGCCAATTTAAGGCTGTTTTACATGTAATAACTTCCAACACCACAGGGTTCTGTCTCCATATCTTTGGCACGCATACAAAATGCATATTAATTGCACATATGGCTGGTAAACATCTGGGTGTACAAAATTGCACATCACATGTCTCCTCTAGGGTTGCCTTGCGTCCGGAATTTCAGTGTTGTGAGCAGAAAATTCAATGAGAACGAAGGAGTATGGCCGGAAATTAAGGGATGGGTAAATTAGAGACATAAGAATACAAATTACTAGCTGCTGCCATCAAAGTCAAAGTCAAAGTCAAAAATTTTTTATTTCACATAGGCCTACATGGGCACTTATAAAACGTCAGAAGCTAGTGCACGGTTCCAAATTGGTCGTTTCCTATGGAGAAGAAGCGGCAAGAAACTCCATAGAACCGGCAAGAAACTCCATCGGCTTCGCCTGCGTGATAGTCGAAAATTATACCAAGGGGACATACTCCCGGAATAGTAAAGTAACAAACACACTCACACTCAAAAACTTTCGCCTTTATATTAGAATAGAATAGAATAGAATAGAATAGAATAGAATAGAATAGAATAGAATAGAATAGAATAGAATAGAATAGAATAGAATAGAATAGAATAGAATAGAATAGAATAGAATAGAATAGAATAGAATAGAATAGAATAGAATAGAATAGAATAGAATAGAATAGAATAGAATAGAATAGAATAGAATAGAATAGAATACACTTTAGAGGACCTTAAAAGCGCCACTAAACTTGGCCACCTACTGGGCCCAAATACTTTGAGGGAAATAAAACCATCGATCCGGAAAGAAGATGAGAATCTTGGAAGCAAATATTGATGCAAGTTAGCGAAAAGCATGTGATTAAAACAATATTGTTATTATTATTTTATTTTAACGCATGGGGCAGTTCTCATAATCTCAACCTTCGAGCATCCAAAAACATACTTCTTCATATTCCTCGTCTTTAACATAAAACTCTGGAATGTGCTTCCCTTTGACATCAAAAAAGCTGAAAGTATAAGCTCCTTCAAGCATAAAATTTAGAACTACTACTTGAAGTCCTCTCAACCTTAGTTCGGTCTTCGTTATAATTGTTATATTTTAAGTCCTCTTAATAATAATGATTTGATATTAATCAAAGTATTTATTACTTTATAACATTAGCTATAGTATTTTATTATTATGAGTAACTTAATTTAATGAAACTACATGTCATTCTATTCCAAATATCTGTTATTTATTTATTGTGCATACCTACCACAGTGTTGTCTTTTTTAACCCAAAGGTTGACTGGTAGAGAATGCCTTGTTGCATTAAGTCCGCCTATGTACTTTATTATATCTATAATATTATTATTAAATCTATTATATCTATATACTGTATGTAGATTACTGTATAAGAAGTTTAAACAAAATAAAGACAAAGCCAGGATTGTAGCAGATAAGTCACGCTAGTTTAAAAAAAAGGGGTTTTATTCCTGTATACCTCTAGGAATTAAAAATTCGGTTTTGTCTGTACGTGCAAAATGTGATTAATGAAGTCTATCCTATATGCTTTAGATAATGAGAGATGTGAAGTTTGGTTGCAGATCAGATCTAGACCCAAAGTTTTCCGATTCGATTTTAGCCTTAGTCTCTACAAAATATCAGCATATTTTTCGCCAGATCGTTTATAAACTGACAACCCTGTACCAGAACTGCATAATGCAACAGGAACGTATACCAAACTGATTAGTGTACCGAATACAACTTAGTAACCGAAATCGTGGTATATTTAGCGCTGGAGTGTATCAATAAGTTAAGAGTTTGTAAGTGTGATTACATTCTGTAATATGCAAGAGTACTGATAGACTAGGTAGATAGTTAAGGACCAACAGGTTCTGGAGTGGCGACCACGTATCAGAAGACGCAGCGTTGCGGCCTCACCAAGTCATCGGTCCGGACCGATGACTTGGTGAGGTCGTGGAAATCCGATGGATGCGAGACTCACAGAACCGATCGTGGTGGCGACACTTAGGGGAAGCCTATGTCCAACAGTGGACGTCTTTCGGCTGAACTGGATACAAAGTTGGTTACAACTGACGTACTTGAACTCAAGCATCTCAGGTGTAGGTATTCTCCAACACCATTGAGTTGTACAAGAAAGTTTTAGGAAGTGGGACAGCAATTCCATCGTGCGTTCTCAGGAGCGTAAACGATTACGCGCGTGACTGATGAGAGTGACGAGCACTGAACGCGCGCTCTTTCTCGTCCCCTTTCAACATTTTCACGAGCGTGCTCTTTTGCGCACGATTACTGTTTCATACCCGAAAGAGTGACTGTGTAAAGCCCGAATGAAGAAGATGAATGATGGAGGAAGTAGATTTGCAAGACACTCTGGACTCTGCTGTATTATATTTGAAAGAAAGAAAGACTTCCGATCTTGCTACTGCACGAATAACTGAATACCTAAATGAGTATGACGGCATGTTGATGCAGAGATATACGTTTTTTTCCGCTCAAGTTGGAACAAGAAGGAGTATTAGACTTTTACTGACTGAAATCCACACGTGTCCCTTCAGTTGCATCTATGCGTTCGAGGGCCGTGGTGACTCTCTTTTGAGCCCAACAAATGGACAGTATAGACATACTGTTCTGACCGTTCTGACGTAAATGCGTGCTTAAAATATCCAAAGAAAGCAGCAGAAGACATTTCAATATCTTCTAAATGGCCTGTTGGTCTAGTGGTTAGTGGCCCTGACTGCTATGAGAGGTCGTGGGTTCGATTCCCACCCAGGACAAATGTTTGTGTGATGAGCATAATCATGTGTTCTGTGTCTGGGTGTAATTTATCTATATATGTGTGTATTTAGAAATATATAAGTATGTTTATCAGTTGTTTACTACCCATAACACAAGCTCTGCTTAGCTTGGGACTAGACGGCGTTGTGTGATAGTTGTGGAATATTAAAAAAAAAAAAAAAAAAAAAAACCAAACCATTAAATTCTCCATCTTTACCACAAAGCAGAGCCTCGGTTTACACACATAACGACATCACATATTAAGATTAAACATAAGATTTGCCAGTTTGTATAGTTAATGGACGCCATTTGTGAGTCCACGGCTGCCTCATTTAGCTAAGGTCGCTCCTCATTAATATCACGGGGGAAATCTGGAGAGGTTTCTTTAATAACGAGGTTCTTTAAAATAAATATGGGTGAGAAATACTGCTTCCTTTAAACATAAGAATTCTTTATAATCTCCGCCGAGGGGCAGGCTGGCAGAATCCATTAGTTTCTTGTACCAAACATACTTTATTCTTTATTTCTCTTTCTCTCTCTTCCTTCTATGAAATTGAGTCACATAATAAAAGAAAAAAAACTGGGCAAGTGCGAGTCGGACTCGCGCACTGAGGGTTCCGTTCAAACTTACCTATGAAAACAGTTTCAAAGATTTTTCCATATTTCAAAAAAAGTTTTTTTGTGACGTAACTACAAATTTACAGTTTTTAGATTTTACCCTATACTTGTGCTATGAGACCTTGCTTCATGCCAAATTTCAGGATTGTAGAACAACGCGAAGTTCCCTATGAATTTTGATTCTCTCGAGTGTCGAAATACACGTTTTTTGCAACATAAACGGCCGTATCCTTATTTTCGTTAACTTTTTGATTTTTTCACAGCTTCAAGGGACCGCAGACCTAAGTATATGGTTTTAATATTAACTCAATACCTCCATGCGTTCCCGAGATAAAGGGTCTTGACAGACAGACAGACAGACAGACGGACGGACAACAAAGTGATCCTTTAAGGGTTCCTTTTTCTCCTTTTGAGGTACGGAACCCTAAAAAAGAAGAAAAAAGTTATGTATTGCATTTTATAAATAGGTAGGTGGACTATAGTCATTTTCTAAGACCTTTTTTTTTATTCGAAGACATGTGACACCCACCAAACCGAACTGAGTCCGCATGGTAGATTAAGGCCCATTCTCTCTCTTAGAGAGAAGGCCTGAATCCCAGCAGTGGGAACATTAGCAGCTTTTTTTGGTAAGGATTGTGGGGAATCATCAAATGACTTCTCGCGCCCTAGGGTGGAGCAAAAGAGCGTGTCAGAGTTTTACTGACTAAAACCTAGCTGCGACTTTCAGTCGCCTTTTGCTTTCCAAGACAACAGTACACTTAAACTAGAACTACATTAGACCAACGCACACGTGTAACACGCCAGCACCCCTAGCCAAGTTACAACCGTTTCGTTTCGATTCTCTTTTCGTCGATCGCCTCGTGTCGGCCACGCCTCCGATTCCTTTGTTCTGACGTCGTCATCTCAACGCTCAGTCACGTGATCAGAACAAAGGAATAGGAGGCATGGCCGACTCGAAGCGATCAACGAAAAGAGAATCGAAACGAAACGGTTGTAACTTGGCTAGGAGGGCTGATTTGTACGTAGAACGACGTCGCGTGGCGTGGATTAAGTGTAGCTAGCTCTACAAGTCTAGTTTCCATATAAAATGTAAGGAGATCGAAGCGCCCAGACCGACTTGTGTGGCACACATGTGCGCAGTGTAAACATACAGTTCCCGTGCTCATGTCATTCAGTGTTAACTACTGCTGGTGAAACATTTTTTTTTAAATTTATCTTGTGGCCATTGAGTTAATTTGTTAAGTACGAAAAAAAAACTTAAACAAAAAAATGACCCGGCGAACTTCGTACCGCCTAATAGTTAGGAAAACGCCATCTACTGGCATTACCAGAAAAGCATAATTCATTTTATAATGACATTTCAATTAGAGACGTTGTATACGGATTTTTTTTTCGTGATATTTTTTTCCATTTTTTCTCACCGTTTAAACCTTCCCTGGACTATCAAAAATATTTCAAGACCAAAATTAGCCAAATCGGTGCAGCCGTTCTCGAGTTTTAGCGAGACTAACGAACAGCTATTCATTTTTATATACGAAGTATAGATATACCTAGTATGGACACATAGATATTGGTAGTTAAAGTTATTGATTGACTACCATACCACATCTACATACCTACTCATACTTATCAAAACTCTTCCTGACTCTAACGACGGGCTATCAATATGAAAAGGTCATGTCATCAAAGGTCGCAGGTTAATGACTTTAAGACCCCAGCTTTTAGTATTTAATTACGTTGAGAATGTGGGGACCTACCTACCTACTTGCCTACGTATCTATAACACTTTCTCAATACTATAACAATATTTCAAGCTAACAGTCGTCATTGGCGTTCCTGCTTTGGGTGTCACAAAAGGTCACTGTCATAAATATTTATGAACTGAATAAGTCGAAATAATCACAATCATTACTAATAATAGGTTGGTTTATTGGTTAGTTCGGTAACCAGTGGAATAGGAAAGGTTCTATCAAGCTTAATAACATTTTTAAATAAGTGTTGGAAAGGAATAGAGAAGTTCTAATGGCTTCATTATTTGTTATTAATACCCTAGATTGTGATTCAACCCTAGAAATACAATACCATATAGGTAATTAGGAAGCAGACCGTGATTTTTTAGATTGCTAAACAAATATAACCATTGGTCAATACTAGCCAAATTCCATTTAATACCCAGTGGTATACCCGTAGGGAAAATACTGCGTACTGAGTGTGCACAGCAGGCTTTTAGTTCCTCCGTGAAAATAAACAACAGAAAAGTTCCTTATTTTTGCTTCAAAAGCTTAACTGAAATTTGCGCCATCTAGCGGTAACTTAATAAACTCGTTTCGTTCGGATTCAGAATTTGAAAACACGCCATCTATGTACCTGAAAGGAAAACTAATAGCTCAACAGAAACCTTGGGTTGATTACAGTTTAATGGACATCTATGAGATGGCGCTAGTAAGTTCACAATTTATGAATAAATTCTTATAAACACAATTATTTTGTCTTTGATGCTCTTAACTACTTTCAATTATTATTGATAGAATAAAAAACGCAACTTACACTAAGAAAAACATAAGTTAAAATATTAATAAAATCTCATCATACCTGTTCATCATCGCTGGCAGGAAAAGTCGCTTCCCAGAAATCTTGAATGTTCTCCGGATAGTCAGCCTCATTAGTAGGATCAGGACTCAGGCATGCCTGCCTAGTCTTGAAAACGAAGATGAGCCCCCCATATTCCTCTTCAGGTCTCCAAGCCCCACACATAGTAGCCACAGTTCTTGTAGCCACAATCTGTTCATCACTTTCAAGCTTCATTTTTTTTATCGGCTCGTGATCCATTTTCAAATCACTCTCATTTTTAAGACCCTGACGAGCCATAGCCAATTTTTTTATTAAATTGAAACGCGAAGGTAATTTAATTTTTAAGCTAATCGCTCTACTAACTACCGCTTTAAGAAAAATAAGCATTAAATGAGAATCGAAACTATATCTAATTAGAAGGTTTTTATAAAGAAAACTAAGAGATAAACACAAAACAATAAACAAAGTTTTATTTACACTGCGTTAAAAATAACTTTGACACGAAACGCGCACACGCGGGTCATAAGACCCAGTAATTGGGTCTTATATGCAAGTTTAAAGTAATTGACACCTGTTGCACTCGAAATAAATAGTATTTTCACTCAAAAATTCAAAGATACGCGAGATTTTAACCTCAAAGCCGACGGTTTTAGGTTATGCTGCTGCACCAAGCAACAAAACGTCAAACAGTGACAGACAAACAATCAGCTGTTTTTGGCAATCTGTCAGTTAAGCATGTCAAGCATATTAACCACAGAATATGAATACCTCGACGTCAACTGTCAATTATTTTTATTCAGAACCAGCTTTTGTTTTGAAAAACTAAATTTTATTTCTCAAAGCTTATTTTATTAGCGTGTTTGAGAGCTTGATTTGTTTTTTTTTATTTTCATTTCATTTGAATCTCAATAGTTAATACTATGTCCTACAGATGGCAGGGTCATCGCAAAATGAACGTTGGTGTGTGAGCGGTCGTATTCTGCCTTTCCTTTGATTTAAATATCTACCTACTTTAGTCATCAACTTACTCGCTAGATGGCTGAACGGTTACTGTTGACTTTTGTTTTAAAAAATTAAATACCTAATCCTAGGTGTGAATGGTAAGTATCGCACTCATCCCGCATAGGTAACACAGTCCTCGTACATCTTTGTGGAAGTCCTGGAAATACACCCTTGATTATGTTGGTAAGTAGGTACTCTCTATGGGAAGTAGCTGTAGAGGTACCATGTCGTCCTTACCATCCGCCGTACGGAGGTCCCCACTGGACATTGGCAGGTTTGGAAGGTTCCTGTTTCGGATTCAGGCTGAACAAATCACCCGTGTGTCACTATTATGCAGACCACCTGGAGAACATAGTGGAGCATAAAAGAACCCTTGATTTAGTTAGGCATATTATACCTACTTATTGAAAAAAACCGCAGGAGAACCAAAATTGCCGACATAGTCCAAAAACCATCAAACTTAAGTGGTGGTGGGCAGGGCACATTGCTCGCAGAACAGATGGACGATGAGGACAAAAGGTTCTGGAGTGGCGACCACGTACCTACCGTAAGACGCAGCATTGGAAGGCCTCTCACAAGGCGGGGCGATATCCTGATAAGGGTATCGGAAAGCCTATGGATGCGAGACGCATAGGACCGGTCGTTACGGCCACACTTGGGGGAAACATGTCCAACAGTGGACTTCTTTCGGGCAAAATGATGAGACGATGATTCCTAATTAAATTGTATATGAACCCTTCTGTTTCTTCACGTATAAAATAATCTAACTCTCATTTACTAACTTTCCTAAACGAAGAATTGAAATAAGTACTTACCTAACTAAGTATTCCCCTTATTTTCATTTATTTCATCTCAGCCAGATGATTTAAAAACACAATCAACGAAAAGTAAAAGGTTTGGGGCAAAGTAAACATTATTCGCGTGGCTCGTGGCTGCCATGTTTTCTATACAAACAGTCACCGCGAACGGTGTGTGACAACCCTATCGGTTGACACTTATTTACATCTAAAAAGGGGTTAGAAAAAGTAAAGGTTGAGGGTAGAATGTTTCTGTTTTACTTTTGTTCTGACAAAAAATAAATAGTACAACACAGAATAATTGTACTGTTGTAGCAAACATTTTAAAGCCTCAGATAGAATAGGGGACAAAATGTTAGGTTCAAGCATCATGCTAGCATTTGAACTTGCATTTGCATAGCTTAATTCCACCAAGCCTGTTCCATCATCGGACCACCAGGCGTACGGCGATGCGGCACCGGTACATGGTGGACATCCCAGCCATACGTACAAAGCGTTTTGGGAACACATTCAATAAGCGTACAGCTAAGGAGTGGAATTCCGTGCCAGAGTCTGTGTTTCCTGATAGCTATAACCTGGGGATATTTAAGTCAAGAGTGAATAGGTTATTTCTAGACAAGCGTGCGACCACTTCATCGCTTACCATCAGGAGAGGAGAGATGTTGGTCAAACGCAAGCCTAACAATAATAATTTAGAAATAGAAATGACACAGAAGATTGATTCCTTCAATACTCAACCATTTTCTTTCGATCCTGTATCCCCAAACCAATTCTCAATGGTAAATAAAGCTGTCCAGCGCCGTCACAGCAGCTGACGGTTCCCACCAAAGATTCTGCCTGATTTATGACTCGTTTCGACGTTGATTGCTTATTGTTTCTCGGCCTAAAGGTCCTTGCGTTAGTCAGCTTAATTATATATCGTGGTACGAATCTCGTTATGGCGTGAGACATTTTATGGGATTCGCGGCTACAATGAAGTTCTTAATATTCATCGACACTGTTCTGGAATTTTAAATTCCAGACTTTTCAGGATGTTAACGTAATTATGTATAAATTAAGGTGGGGTTCTAGACGCCTTCTGCTGGAGGCTCTACGCGGGTATCGTTCGGTCCATGGCCGCCGGTATGGGCGCCGTCGCTGCGAAAGCGACTGGCGGCGAAGCTAAACGCATGGAGGTTCATGACCATCCAGATGGTGCGAGGATACCGCATGGTTTACCGCGATGCGGCGAGCCTCCTTGCTGACCTGCCACCATAGGATCTGGAGGCAACTGTCCCATGTTTGCGCGTGGAGATGTATCGCCGGGGCGAAACTCCGCTTTTAAGTTCTGGCGGGATCTCATAGTGGAATGGCGACAGCGACAGTCGCAACCCAGTGGCACGCCATAATTATGGCGGTAAGTCCCCTCTTTGAAGAGTGGCTGGAAAGACAACACGGCATCCTCAGCTTCCGCATGACGAAGGTTCCTGCACCGGATTCATGCGGAAGAAACAATTGAGTGGACCGCCTGGAGGACACGGTGTGGAAGTGTGCCCCGCTTGAGCAGAGCACCGCCGTGTCCTCGTGGGGGCCATAAGCGGCAACGACCTCTCACGCTGGACCCTGGTACAGGCCATGGTTCGGAGCGAGGAAGAATGGCAGGGGGTTGTGTCCTTATGCGAAGCATTAATGCTAGCAAAGTAATCGGTGGCGGCAGCACGCGCGATGGAACGGCCCGCCCAGTCGCCGGGATCCCGATCCCGATTTCCAGCCAAAGTAGGCGTAGGATTGCGGACGGCGAGCAATGGGTACCACGCCGTCTGGTCGTCCGGCAACCGTTTTAGTCAGTTAAAGTCTGACATGCCCTCTCGCTACGCCCAAGAGCGTGAGAAGTAAATGGATGATTACTCACCTTAAAAAAAATATTATAGGTAGTTATTTTTTTTTTTGCCTACTTCTAATATTTTTCCAGAGATAAAGGCCTCTCCAATTTTATTTAGTAATTTTATTCTTGAGCCTCGTCTTGGACCTGATTACTGGCAATACAGTTTAGTTGCTTTCAAACTGCAACAGCGAAAATCACAAAAAACTGCAGAACAAAACGTATGTGGATGTTTACTTATAGACAGAGTCATGAGGAAGGTTTAGATGTAAGTATAATAAAGTACCTACCTAAAGCTGAGAGTTTTAAAGATTGGTAACACCCGTGCAAAACTGGGGCTGAAGTCGATGATTAATATCTATTTTCCATGCTTACAACACTCATTTCCACGACTGCCAATTCCCACTATTACTTGGTGATATTTTCCTGGTCCACTCACTCGATTGGTCCACGAAAGTGGTTCATAATCGCACTAGCGACATCTGTTGGGCGTCACCTAAACGATGCGATGACGGGTGACAAATGAATAAACCTTAATAGCTGCCTACGTTAGGTGTTTAGTGAGGCTACGAAGTTAGCGGGGGAAAAATAATGCGGTCAGCATGAAAGCCCAAGTGCTCACGTACACCGGTCACATAAAATGTTGAAACCAGGGACCCAAGTCTGTTATTTTTATAAATTCGTCATTCCAACACGATCTGATTGTCATTTTGCAAAAAGTTCATAGTCTGCTAAATTCAAAATGGTCGATCATTGGTCTCGTAATAGAATTGTGGTAGAATGACAATATCGAGCTGTCTCCTAAAAAATTAAAATCAATGACTGCACAACGACGTTCTAATTTTAGGACACCGATCAAAGTAACTGTCAAAATTTTAGCAGATTACCGTATTTTATTACGACAAACATTAAATTGTCATTATGTAGAAGATTACCATTCTATGCCATTTCTTTCAATGGAGTGTCATTGGTTGACCATTTTAAAGTTATAATGACGCCATTATATGAGTAGATTACCAAACTTGCAAAAATCAACAATTATGAAGCCTATGATAGACCATCATCCTGAACCCTATCGATTAGTATAATAAAATAGCGACTGTTTATTTTTTATTTGACTTGGTTCGAGTCGGACGAGGCAAGCGAATTTAAAAAAACTTTGAATGCAGTTTTGTTTCTTTTTAAAAATAAAGGAATGTCTCATCTAAGTAAAATAAGCCAACTTGAGGATTTAAAGGTAGTTTCCCTCCAAGGCCCGACTTATTTTTCCACACTGTATATAGGTTTTTGGTAAAGAAGTACCTACCAATTTAATTATTCTTCATTTGCCTAAGCCTAGTCGTCATTCTCTTTAGCTATTATATTTCCGATGCATTCTTTGACTTCCAACTTTAATCATATATCTACCTAGTGTATACTAGCCAGAAATAATTAATAATAAAAATAATAATGTCACTGTGTTCCAGAGCGCTTAATCATCTCATGTCCAGGGCCCCGAGTCTGCTATTACAGTAGTGTCAGAATGATCTATCATTGATCTTATAGTTGTCGATTTTGATAAGTTTGGTAATCTACTAATATAATGGCGTCATTATGACTTTCCAATGGTAAACCACTGACAATCTATTGAAAGAAGTGGCATAGAATGGTAATCTCGTACATATTGATAAATGAATGTCTGACGTATGAGGTAATCTGCTAAAGTTTTGACAGTTCCTTTGATCAGTGACCAACCATTAGAACGTCATTGTGCAGTCATTGCTTTAAATAAGCTCGATATTGTCATTCTACCTCAACTCTATTATGAGACCATTGATCGATCATTATGAATTAGCAGGTTACGAACTAAAAGTTGGAACTCATGGTGGAATGGCGACGACGATTGTCGCAACCCAGTGCTGGGCACGCTACAATTATGGCGGTAAGTCCCCTCTTTGAGGAGTGGCTGGAGCGGCAACAAGGCGTCCTCAACTTCCGCATGACGCAGGTCCTCACCGAGCATGGCAAGTTCAGGAGGTTCCTGCATCGGATTCAGGCGGAAGCAACGCCCGGGTGTCATCATTGTACGGACCACCGAGAGGACACGGTGGAGCATACGGTGGAGGTGTGACCCGCTTGGGCGGAGAACCGACCTTTCGCGTCGGGCCCTGGTTCAGGCTATGGTCCGGAGCGAGGAGGAATGGCAGGCGGTCGCCTCCTTCTGCGAAGCAGTAATGTTAGCGAAGGAGGAGGCTGCACGCGTGAGGGAACGAAGGTCTTCACGCCCTAGCCGCCGTAATTCCGACCCCGACTACCAGCCACGGTAGACGCGGGCTTGCGGACGTCGAGCACTGGGTAGCTCGCCGTCTGGCTGTTCGGTAACTAACCGGACCGAGCCCAGTCGTCGATAGCGAGTAGTGATCCTCGCGCTCCTCAAAGAGATGTCAGCAAACCGTAGGGGCCCAACAGGGCCGATGCCAGCTAGCTAGGACCGCGGAGAATTTCTAAAAGGGAAACCCGTAGTCCTAGAACGCAAAGGGTAATTGAAGGATACAGGTGTGGTTTTAGTCAGTAAAAGTCTGACACGCCCTCTCGCTCCACCCAGAGCGCGAGAAGTCATTTTGATGATTTCTAAACATAAAAAAAAAAATTTGAGATCATTGACCGATCAATGATCGATCATTATGGATTAGCAGATTACGAAATTGTGGCAAAATGACAATGGGATCGTGTTGGAATTTATAAAAATAGCAGACTTGCTTTCCTGTCCCGAATCGCTTCCACTCCAACTTCATGGCCCAACCAATTCACAAGAAACTCACAAACCGCGAATAGTGTAACATCGCAGGCTGGATTCACACGATTATTTGTCATAGTCAATCCTCGTCGCGAGAGAGTGTGCAGGCCGCCTTATACCGTCGTTCCAGGATTAATGTTGAGCTTTTTGTGGTCATCTGTTACTTTGATATAGATGATGGAGCTGTTATAGTTGGGTTTGTTGCTGAATGGAGATGAGGTTTTGTTTGTTATATAAACTTGTAAACATCTTGTATAATGATTGGTTAATTTTTATATAACTAACTTCTTTTTTATACATCGTGAGGAAACAGGCATGACATAGTACCAAATGTTCGAAGACATTGTGACATCCACCAACACGTACTTTTTTTTAAGGGTTGAAATCATCCAATGACTTCTCGCGCTTTGGGTGGAGCCGGAGGGCGTGTCAGATTTTTACTGACTAAAACGACACATGTGTCCTTCAATTACACTTTGCGTTCTAGGACTACGGGTTTCCTTTTCAGAAATTCGCCGCGGTCCTAACTAGCGGGCCCTGCTAGGCCCCTACGTTTTGCTGACATCTCTTTGAGGAGCGCGTGGATCACTACGCGCTGTTGGCGACTGGGTTCGGTCCGGTCAATAACCGGACGGCTCGACGTCCGCAATACCGCGTCTATCGTGGCTGGTAGCGGGTCGGAATTACGGCAGCTGGGGCTTGAAGACCTTCGTTCTCGCACGCGTGCGGCCTCCTCCTTCACTAGCATTACTGCTTCGCAAGAAGCGACCGCCTGCCATACCTCCTCGCTCCGGACCATAGCACTAAGCAGGGCCCGACGCGAAAAGTCGCTGCCACCGATTGCCTTCACAAGAACATGGCGGTGCTCCGCTCAAGCGGGGCACACCTCTACCGTATGCTCCACTGTGTCCTCCGGGCGGTCCACACAATGGCGATACCCGGGCACGAACACGCTCTGGGCCTACGTATAAATTAAAGTTATTTTGCACCTTTCAATTTTTTTATTTTTTTTTGAGAATACCTTGTTGCATTAAGTCCGCCAATGTAACACTACTGTATATAAAGTTTAAATAAATTACGGCCCATTCCCTCTCCTAGAGAGGAGGTCTGAGTCCTAGGAGTGGGAATATTATAAGTGATGCTTATGTTTTTTTTTTTAAATGTGTATACTGAATAAGAGAACACCGGAGTCTCCGCAGATTCATAGATTTCTTTCCATATCGATCCAATTTTTTATTATTATTCCATTTATTTTCTATCTAAACATATTATTTACATTTTTAAATATATTTTTATTATAAAAAACAGTAGCCCACCGGCATCGGGAACAGAGTCCAAGCTACCGGTGGTCAGGGCTCCTGAGAGAGGAATCCGCGCGAGGAGGCCGCGCCTTCGTTAACTCGGGCTCAATTCTTACCGGACCGGTAGACAGCGAGCTATCCATTGCTCGGCGTCCGCAAGCCCGCGTCAATTGTGGAAATCACCTAATTCACTATACATAATAGGCCACCAAAATCGCCACCAAAATCATCACCTAAAACCCTGCAAAGCAATACATATGTAAATCGATTCAAACGCTCCTAATTAAATGTTCAACCCTGCGATGGCACGGTAACAAACTCCGTGTCTATCTGAATTAGCGCCCGCCATAACTATCGGGCCGGGAGCCCACCTCGACCATAAATTAGATGCTGCTTGCCCAGTACACGGGTTGAGAATGTTTCCATTGTCGCACGGGATTTTTTTTCGTGTGTTTGTCTAATGGTTTTGTTGAGAATGTTTAGCGATAAAGGTTTTTATTAAAAATATGTTTTAACTAGCTACTGCAAGAAGGCTTCGCCCACGTTATAGTACACAATTGTCCTAAAGGAACAAATTACCAGAATAAAAAGTTATAAGTATGTACTATTCCAGGCCAACCTGACCCATGACCCGTGATCTACCCGACCAACCAACCCGACCAAGACCCGTGTACCAAGTTTCATCGAAATCCGTCGAACCGTTCGAACGTGAAGAAGTAACAAAAAACACACATACACTGACAAACTTGATTTGATTTTGAAACCTTTCAGAAATTCACATTAATCTTCGGATTAATGTGAATTTTAAAATAATATTAATAATAATATTTTTAATTCACATAGGCCTACATGGGCATTTATAAAACCTCAGAAGCTAGTGCAAAAGTGTGTTTGATAAAGCACACTAATATACCTAATAGAAAGACGAAAGTTTGTATATATGTGTGTGTGTGAATGTGTGTTTGATTGTTACTCTTACACTCAAACGGATTTGGACGATATTTGGTTTTTAGGGTTCCATACCCAAAGGGTAAAACGGGACCCTATTACCAAGACTCTGTTGTTTACTAAGTGCGAATAACAAATTCTTTCTTTCTCTCTAATTCAGTTTGCAACCACAGATGCCGTTCGCCCATCGAGTGACTTCAGGAAAAACGGTAGCACAGTGATGACGTGCTGCTGGCGTTGTAAAGAGGAGGTTCAAGAGGGCCCTCTCTAGGTGAGCACTGGGATGTTTTTAGTGAGGTAAAAATCCGAAACTCCCCATACTTATCCCTAAAACCCAGGCGCCTTTTGAAGGTTTCCCCTAGAAAGCAAGAAAAAAAAAGATAAGTAGGTAATTCGTAGTAGTAAGATAAGTAAGTAGCAGGTAGGTACTTTTACAAGGTTCCCATCACATTTAAACAATAGCTATTAGCTCCAAAGACGCAGATAGGATAGACCTACATAAATATCCGTTCACAAAAACACATTGAAACAATGGAAACACTCTATAAAGCATGGACCATAGACTTTTAATCAATCTGCACGAGCGGTACGGTGCGCAAAAATGGCCGTCCTACCGGCGGACTCGGCTTAATTAAAGCCATAAGGAAAATACGTTCAGTTCCTCTATGAGTTTGTTTTTTTGCCATCGGTACATTGTTGGCTTGATTGTTATTGTTATAGTGTGGACAGAAGTTTTTTTTTGTTAACTGTTGGTGCCTATGAAAATGCTAGCAGTTGCGCGAAAGAAGGAGTGGTTTTCCCTGCCGGAGTTTGTGTTTCCTGATAGCTGCAACTTAAGTTGGGTTTGGGTTTTTAAGTCAAGAGTGAATAGGTTACTTCTAGGCAAGCGTGCCCCATCGTCGGCCACATCATCGCTTACCATCAGGTGAAATCGTGGTTAACCGCGAGCCTATTCATAATAAAAACAAGTAGAAAGTTTTGCAATTATGTTTGTTTTTTATTATCTTTGATTTGTTCATATATTTTCAGAATACTTAGTGTTTGGGGTGAGATTAAGATAAACCAAGATTAAAGATTATAAAGATAGCTATATTTCAAAAATACCGATTAAACTAATACAAATGGAAAAACTATTAAAACTAATGACGTGAATGAGATGAGATTGAGTCGCGCCCGATATGCTATCCGAATGCGTACTAACTGTATTTACTTAGGTAATACATAAAATAATAAAGGCATAGAGCGCGGTGTCGCAATTACGCTGACAGGTTAATTATTGTTAGGTGATTGACCCGAACACTTAGAAAGTTTTGAGAAACTAAAAAACTAACTTCTATGAATAAAATATTTATTTTTTGTATCTTTTTCAAAGTACTCTCCACCAGCCTCTATACAAAGTTTCATGCGTCTGAACTAATTTTCGAAACATTTTTTTCCAGTCCGCTGCAGACACCTCTTCCACGGCCTTCTCGAACGCTGCTAGCACGTCTTCCGGCGATGAAAACTGTATCCCTTTCAGCAGATTTTTTTTATTTTAGGGAATAAAAAGAAGTCACACGGTGCCAGATCAGGACTCCCTCCACCTTCCCATGGCCCCGACCATCTAACATATGTTATACGGGCCGAATCGTAGAGAGACGTAGCAGCCAGATCAGGACTATAAGGAGGGTGCCACAAGACTCTGACCGGTGTGGTGTCCAGGAAGTCCCTCGTCTTAACCACTGAGTGCGCGAGCACTCAGCGGTCAAAACAAGGACACACCCCGCGGAGCCCGGTGTTTGGTCGCTTGTTGCTCATTGCAGACAAAACTTTTGCCAGGTATTTTGTAGTATACCATTCGGCGTTGATGTTGCTTTGATCTCGTTATGGAATTGAAATCAGATACCCCATCAATATGAAGAAATTAGCGATCAAAATTTTTCCTGTGCTTCTCGATCGCTTACCTTTCGTAGGCGTTGTGACGCTTACTTTACTGACGTTTCTAGATCGTATTGGTAAATCCAGGATTTGTCATCTATCACAAATTCACAATATCGTAAACGCGCCGAGACGAGCCTGCTTCAAATTATTGAATCATATCACGGCACCACACCACACGGGCCTGCTTCTGAGCTTCGGTGAGGTTGTGCGGCACCCAGCGGCAAACTATCCTCCTCATGCGAAGGTGCTCGTGTAGAATCTTGTGAACGCTTCCCGAACCGATCTGTATGCATCATCATGAGTCGGCCACGCTTCCTATTCCTTTGTTCTGACCACGTGACTGAGCGTTAAGATGACGTCAGAATAAAAGAATCGAAGGCGTGACTAAAAGAGAATCGAAATGAAACGGTTGTAACTTGGCTAGGGGGGCAGGCATCGACTTCTAGTCTAGCCGGATGCCCTTAGTAAGACTGGTATCAGATTTTCTGGCTTCTGACTATCCATAACGACAGTCAAATATTTACAAATGACAGCTGATACCAACAGCTTAACATGCTATCCGAGGCACGGAGGAATCTTGGTATGTTAAAATGGTCACCCATCCTCAAACTGACCTCGGCAACCGCTGCTTAACCTGCTGTTATTATTTTAGCCACAAGCTATAAGAAGGCATAACCTTTGATGAACCTACTTTCTCCTCCTCCTCGAATCGTATTCCTCATTACTGAGGGTCATGCAGTTCCCGTTGGTTTAGCTTCTTGCTATACTTACATAATTATTATAATAAGTCCACAATCTAATAATATTATAATAATCCACAAAAATATGAACTAGGTTTTGGTTTACTCACCTAATCGCCATTATCACAGAAAAGTATTGTATTCCACCACGAAACCTTTCATTTTCTGGCCAGACATTGAAAAATTGAGACTCCCCTTCCCGAAGGAATAACACAAGATACACCAACGAAAAAGACTCTAAAAAAAAACAATAACAATAAATAAAACAAAATATACCTAACCTGTATGATAATCCCCGGTTTAATCTTGGCAACAAATCGCAATGCCAAATGTACGTTCTAGCAAAATGGATTTTATGGTAATATTATTCCCATGAAGAAAGTAATCCTCCACTGTACTGTTATATAAGAAAATGTATGAGATTACCTGTTATATTTCGTATTAAACATTAATGGCGATTTGAAAGTGAAAGAAGAAGGAATAAGTAATAATTTAAGCGAGTAAGCGCTTTTGATAATTTAATATTTTTAGACTTTGTGTATGCAAGAGGCTGTGGTGGGCAAAAAAAATTCTATGACCATAAACAATGGGGGTTCTGATTAAAACCCACTTGTGTTCAGTTCAACTGCCTTTCAAACTGGTGGGGGATCTCAAGCGGCTCCTGCCCAATCTAAAGGAGATTGAGTCGCTTAAAAACATAAATATAAACACAAAGAATAGTTAATACACAAAGTGAGCTTAACCCAGGATTGGTTTAGGGTCGAGTCGACGATATAAAGTACCTGGGACTAGTCCTCGACGGCTAGTGGAATTTCGAAGAGCACTTCCGACTTCTGGCTGCCAAACTGAATCGAACTAGGGCTGCCCTCAAGAGACTCCTGCCCAATGTATGTGTCCAGCCCCCCTAACCAAGTTATAACCGTTTCGTTTCGATTCTCTTTTCATCGATCGCCTCGAGTTAGGCAACACCTCCGATTCCGTTATTCTGACGTCATCTCAACGCTCAGTCACGTGGTCAGAACAAGAGAATAGGAGGCGTGGTCAACTCGAGGCGATCAACGAAAGGAGAATCGAAACGATTGTAACTTGGCTAGGGGGGCTGATCCAGACGCCTCCTGCCGGAGGATCTGCGCGGGGATCGTGCGGTCCAGGGTCCTTTACGGGACGCTGGTGTGGGTGCTGTCGCTGTGAAAGCAACCGGCGTTCAAGTGGAACACGTAACTCTTTTTTTTAAATTGATATAAACCAGTGCTTGACTGCGATCCCACCTGGTGGTAAGCAGTGATGCAATCATTGATGGTGAGGCGCACTAGTTTATTAATAGCCTATTCACTCTAGCCTTGAAGACACCTAAATTATAGTTGGACGGGAAGACCGTAGCAGGCAAATTGTTCCAGTCCTTCGATGTACGCGGTATAAACGACGAAGCGAAACGCTTAGTCCGGACCATTGGAGTTTCAACAACGTAAGGGTCTTTTAAACAATCCCATTGCCCATGAGACCTAAATTAGGTAGGTACTTAGAGATGTAAACCAGGAGAAGAAATAGTTTATTTTTTATTTTTGTTAATTAATAAATTCAAAAACTATAGAACCGATTTAAAAAAATCTTTCACCAGTTGAATGATACTTTATTACTGAGTGAGTATATATTTTTTACTATCACGCGGTTGATTACTGCTCCGCTCCTATTAATTTTAGCGTGATAGTATATAGCTTATAGCCGTCCCTGATAAATGGACTATCCATAACTAAAAGACTTTTCCAATTCGAACAAACAGTTCCTGAGATTAGCGTGTTCAACCAAACAAATAGACAAACTCTTCAGCATTATAACTTTTCCTTGACACTACTTTCTGGGTCGACATCGGCCCTAACTAAACCAAATTCGACATTTACAAAAAAAAAGGATGTATAATGTACCCTTTTTGTGGTGTTCAAGTGTTTAAAAAATGAAAAGCAAACCAAAGGCAGGAGTACACCGACGCTCGTTAGTTTGTGTAGTTGTGTCTTGTGAACTATGCATTATAAATGGCGACTACGCATGGAGTACGCCGATTGCGTGAGCGCTGGAATGTAGAAATGTGGATGAGAAATAACTTTTAACAGATTTCGACAGATGATCTACAGATAAGCGGATGTTCTGAGACTGCGTATCTTGTGTAGGTAGGCATGTGAGTTTATATGTTTTTGAACGCACTCACGACACAGGCTTTATTCCTAGTGTATACTTAGTCATCGACGACGACTTAGAAGTCGTCGACGGCGCGTAGTGTTCCACGCGCGCCTCAAGGTGATGTCAGCAACCGTAGGGGCCCAACAGGGTCGAAGCCTACTGGGGCCATGGGTGATGCGAAAGAGATCCCCGGGGCCCTGGAAAACGAATGGCAAAGAAGGAACAGGTGTGGGTTTTTAGTCAGTAAAAGTCTGACACTATCTCGCGCTCCGCCCAAGAGCGGGGGATGTCATGAGATGATTTTCCCACCCGAAAAAAAAAAAAGTGTATACTTAGTTCAGTTTTTTTTTATGCGTTTTTATGGGAAAGTAACGATCACAATCCGATTATAATTTGGGTGTCTTCAAGGCTAGAGTGAATAGGCTCTTAATAAACTAATGCGCCTTACCATCAACGATTGCATCACTGCTTACCATCAAGTGAGATCGCAGTCAAGCACTAGTTTATATATAAAAATGAACTATTATAAAAAAGTACTGTGTTAAGTGCATAAATAAGGTGAGAGTGGTCAAACGCTAGCCTATTAATAATAAATAAAAAAGAGAACATACAAGTTACAGATACTCTTATTCTATATTCTTGGAATCTCTATTGGAGTTGGCGTGTATTGTGAAATCCTGGTGGAAATTAAATACGTTACGCTTTTCCTGAAACAATGATATTATTGAATGCCTACCCTCGGTATCAAACGGCGTCACGTGGTACTGCAAAAACAAGATCAGGGCAGAAACTCATTGCACTTCATACAGAGCTAAATGACCATTATATCCAATCCAGCACACTTACCAATCCAGAGTACTGCCGTATTCAAAACAATCCACCGGCAAATAACCGATTCTCAGCCCCTCGGGTGTCGTTCTGTGTCCGCTTTACTTTTTCACATTATTCCGACTGCGGCGAGCCGACGGGGCGACAGCGGGAAGGCGGCGGGGCGACAGCGGGAAGGCGGCGGGGCGACAACGTTAACCCGCGTGCGATACCCATTACCTAAGTGTTTATTTTTATGAAATGTACACAGTATATACCTCGCTTTATAATACACGTGAGATTTTTCCAACGATTTTTTCAAAATGAAGGTTTTTAGCTTTGTTTTGGAACTTGTTTTATTACTTTTCCCTGGGGATGCATACGTGATAAGGGTTTGAGGGTAAGGTATGATAATTGTCCGGCTGTTTGATTGTGGTAGATAGTATTGCGTGACTGAGATGAGCAATGTAGATAATAAAATCAATGCTGGTATTCTAGCCATTCCAGAATCTTACACGTACGTTTTCTTTCCACGTAAGGGAAGACGTAGCGTTGGAAGGCCTCCACAAGACGGACCGATGACTTGGTAACGGTTGCGGTAGTCCGATGCGATGCGATGCGAGACGCACAGGACCGTTCATTGTGGCGAAACTTGGGGAGGCCTATGTCCAGCAGTGGACGTCTTTCAGCTGAAATGATAATGATGATGATGATGATGTTCTAGTTCAGCAATTGGTTAGTCATATCAGCAGGCTTTTCTTCAAAATGCATAACAATTCATCATTTCAGCCGAAAGACGTCCACTGCTGCACATAGACGGCAACCAGACCGGCCACTACAGCGACGCTTGGGGGAGCCCAAGCGTCGCTTTAGTAGCCGGTCTTGTTCTTCTCGCATCCATAGTATTCCCGCAACAGCCACGTCATCAGTCCACTTTGTTGGACTGATGACGTGGTTGTTTGCGTGGTTGTGGTGTTGCCTTCTAATGGGGCTTCTTTTCAGCCCCATCGACCCTCTGTTCTGCGAGCATATGTCCTGCCCACTGCTACTTATGTTTAGCGATTCTTCGAGCTGTTGTCCTTTGGATGTCCTCATTTCTGATTAGCTCACGAAACTTCGAGCAAAGCCCTTCCCATTGCCTTTGGGTAACTCCAAATCTTCTGATAAGGCCCATTGTGAGCGACCACATTTCAGAGCAACATAAACCAATACAATTGATATCAGGTAACTGTAAAGATGCATCATCATCTCATCATCTTCCTGTCCTTGTCTCTTTTTATTTGGGGTCGGCACAACACGTTTTTTTCTTCCATTCTGTCCTGTCACTCGGCATACTATCACTAACTCCCTTTTCTTTCATATCACTTCTCTTACAATCCATCCATCTTTTCTTATCTTTACATACATTATTGAAAATTCAGGCTTCTAGTTATATACACGACGAAGTTATATGGGGTCGAAAATGCCCTGAAGTGTTTCGAGAAAAGGATGGTACGGCCGCGCTGCTTTTTTGCTCGCCTTGGCGGGGATACTGCCGTGCCTCCTAATATCATCATCTTGAAGTGAATACCTCGGGATGCAGGAATGTGTGAATGAGCTACCGTGGCCCTGGAACGCAAAGGGTAACTGAAGTAACGTAGGTGGGTTTTAATCAGTAAAAGTCCTATATTTCCTCTCCCTCCACCTAAAGTGAGAGGTGTTTTTTGATGATTTCTCATCTCAAAAAAAAAAACTTTACAGCGAGGAAAGAATTTCGCCCTAAAAATCTTCTAATCCAGGACATGATCTATCCGTGCACCATATTTCATTAATACACCACTAATTTTTAATTAGTACAAATACTTAAAGGGCTTATTAGAATCCTCGTGGGAGCGATCGGCGGCGGCAATCTCTCGCTCCGGGCCTTGGTACAGGCCATGGTCCTGAGCGAGGAGAAGTGGCAGGCGTTCGCCTCCTTCTACGAAACAGTAATGCTAGCAAAGGAGGCAGCCGATCGAGTGAGGCAATGGTCCTCACGCTCCAACCGCCGCCGGGATTCCGATCCCGATTTCCGGCCACCGTGAGCGCGGGCTTGCGGACAGCGAGCAATGGGTAGCTCGCCATCCGACTGTCCGGTAAGCGTCCGGACCGAGCCCAAGTCGTCGATAGCGCGTACTGTTCCACGCGCGCCTCAGTGAGATGTCAGCAAACCGTAGGGTCCCAGCAGGGTCGAAGCCTACTGGGGTCAAGGGTCTGATTCTGGAAGGAAGACTCGGCCCTGGCACGAAAGGCAACGAAGGAACAGGAGTGGGCTTAAAAAGTCTGACACTATCTCGCGCTCCGCCCAAAAGCGGGATTTGTCATTGGATGATTTTCCCACCTAAAAAAGGGCCTATTAGAAAGTAAAGTCACAATAAATAATATACATAAACAGCAAAGTTATTCATGAGCGTTTGTTGCAAAATGACACTCAATTTATGGAAATATTCTACAGGTTATTGATTATTAGTATTTTCTAATAGCAATTGTTATGAATGATTGATTCTATTATGAATTTACCAATTATGACAATTTTCGTGGTCAATTTGGGATTTCGTTTTTTTTTACTTTTCATTACTTGTTGCGCCGACCCCAAATAACACGGGACAAGGGCAGGAAGATGATGATGATTACATAAAATGGTCAGTACTTATCTGCATAACATTTCATTTTAGCTTTAAACTTGATTGCAAGATATTTTAAAGCAGACACTGTAGGCATTACTATATCTCTTGCCACTTCTTACCACACAGCCTCTCTTTGAAATCCTTCCGTCTGGCGCTCTAACAACGTTTGTGGCGATTTGAATCTCAAAGATTTCGAATTTAAGTTACGCTACGCTCCCGGCTTTTGGGTATGACGTAATTTATAAGCGTAGAGCGATTAAGAATTTAATTATTATCTGTTCTTTTGGCTACATTACTAGTCCACGGTGTTTTTTGACGCCATGTTTAAGATTGATAATAGATAGTTATAATTAGTTAGGGGTTTTTATTATTTCTTTGTTTTTTTGTATGTATAGGTATTTACAGTTATTAGTGCATAGGTACTTCGACTTCGTACAACAACGGTCGAAATACGAATCAGATGTTGGGCCTGCAATTACAACAGAGGCCAACAATTTGGGCAGGATTTGTTAAAATTATGAAATAAATGTTAAAAATGTAATTTCATTTTTTTTTACTTGTACTAAAACCCACGCAAAAAGAAATACGAGACAGATTTTACCTTATAAGAGTGAGATAACTTTTTAATAGGGTTTTCAGGTATAATTTAAGCAAAAATATTTTTTAAATCATAATTTTGAATATTAGTTTTATGTGACTCGATTCACAATTCTAGCGAATTCACAAAGTTATAAAAAGATTTATATGGAATGTGGCACATCACTAGCAAGAGGATAAACTAGAAACTTTTTGAGGAAGTTGGAAGTCATAGGTCGCTTTTTTTTTATAGCCATGTAAATAGATGTAACATGAACAGCTTTCATTTAAGTGCAACACTTTGCAAGTAAATTAAAAAAAAAACTGGATAGCTAATGTCACTAATTTTAATTTTAAAAGTACTGTAATACAATACACATCTAAATAAAATTAAAATTCAGTGTCTACGCCTTATACATTTTTTAAATTTGTATTTGAATGAAAAATTTGGGCCTTATTTTCATAAAACAATAAAATGTCGATGAAAAAATATCCACAGGACATGAGAAGTTTTTAGGGGTCTGAAATGATAGCAGATGACCCCTCCCGTCGACCATCTTAATTTGGCACACGATGCATTAAACGTGTATTATTATATTTATATTATTATGCTTACTAATGAATTCAGTAATACCCTCCGAAATCTCATAGCTTGGACCACCCGTCATCTTTTCGTGCGCAATATTCAATTCTGATATTCTTTGAAGCATCATCTTTATGTATTAACTAGTCAATCTGCTTGGTGTATCCTCATCTTAGTATAACACTAGTTTAAAACCATTTATATAATAGTCTAGATGGCTTTTTTAGGGTTCCGTAACCTCAGTCGGCTAAAATGGAACCCTTATAGGATCACTTTGTTATCCGTCTGTCCATCCGTCAAGACCCTTTTCTTCAGGAACGCTTAGAGGCATCAAGCTGAAATTAATATCCAAAACTAAGGTCTGCTACCCCTTAGAGCCTAGAGTTTATGCTCCGATTATGCGCATATTTTGGGTCTCGCATGGAATTTAAAAAAAACGTTGACCTAGAATCCTGAAAGGCAAGAAGGTAGGTCCCATAGTACACCCACCTGTGTTCCTTGAGTTGCCCTTCGCGTTACAGGATTGCACTGACTCTTTCGAATAATCCTGCAGCCCAAAATTGGGTAAGTAGGTTTTAGTCACTAAAGGTCTGACACGCCCTCCCACTCCGCCCAAGGGCGGGAGATGTCATTAGATGATTTCCCTGCTAAAAAATAAAAAGGCCTAGATTTCTATGTATCTTCGAACTATCTCTACTTTTTTTTTATTTTAAAAAAGAATATCATAAAATTATATCACCATAAATTCTTTTTTGAGCTCAGAATTCTAAGTCAAACTAAAGTTATCACAATTTAAAATGTAAGCACAGTTTCATAAAACAGCAAAATTACATAGATCCAATACCTGTTTTTATTCAAGCTAAAAAAACATTCCAGACCACCTAATCACGATACGAAAAAAATACACCCACGCCACAATCTCACTTCCTCGCACATAACAATTAGTGCGCGGGCGCAGCTCAGTGACGTCACGCGCGCTAATGAGGAAGGAACGAACCTCGACCGGGATGCGAACAATTAGCGGGATCATAACAAATCCCCGGGAAGTGGATGTAATCGGGACGCGAGGACATTACCAATTGACCAAGTGATCGTATCGGGAAGATGGTTTTCATGAGCCTGAAATTATACATTTTGATACAAATGGAAAGTTCTTCACTGCGACCAAGGCTAAATTCACCCGAGCCGCAGGCAAGGGTGAATATGTATGGAGCCGAGTGCTGCAGTGACTACACATGTATCAAACGGCGTTTTCCAATACATTTACGAAGAAATAAATAAACGTGGGTTGTCTGGCAATTCGTAGATATCGCTTAGCGCCCAGCCTGATACGTTAAATACAAAAATTTTTGGTAGGGCAAGCTTGCGCACTTTTCCACACTAGTGCGGAAAACAGTAATTTGCGCGCCTAAAAGCGGCAGACGTGAGAGCGGGATTTCGAGTAAGTGTATTAAAAAAGTATTTACTCTTTCAGGCTCATCAATAATTATTTTTCGACAACTGAACTTAAACTTTAGATACGATCAATCAAGAAATTTATTGTTTGAAATGAAAGATCTTTACATTCATACTTTTAGATCTGAGACCCAATGTGAATAACGAGTTTCGTCCCCCTTTTCACCCCTCAAAAATTGAATTCTTAAAAAAACCCTTCCTTAGTTCTCGCCTACATCATAAAAGGTAACCTTGTGTAAAACTTTACATTCCTAAAGCAGATTCACCTTTTGGTAAGCCCTACAACTACGTCGCCATTCCAAAACCTGTTAAGCCTGTCAATTTAATCAAAACAAGACAAGATTGGCCAGTGCTTGGAACGCTGTCGCCAGCACAACAAATTAGAAATTAAAACTAAAATTCATCATCATCATTTCAGCCGAAAGACGTCCACTGATGGACGTAGGCCTGATCCAAATGTCGCCACAATGACCGGTCCTGTACGTCTCACATCCATCGGATACCCGCGACCCTCACCAGGTCATCGGCCCACCTTGTGGGAGGCCTTTCAACGTGGCCATTCTAGAACCTTTCGTCCCCATCGACCATCTGTTCTGCGAGCAATGTGCCCTGCCCACTGTCACTTAAGTTTAGCGATTCTTCGGGCTATGTCTGTAACCTTGGTTCTCCTGCAGATATCTTCATTTCTGACGCGATCATGCAAGGAATCTCATTCCCCTCTGGAAATTAAAATTAAATAAATTAAAATGAAATAAACTTAAAATAAACAAAACCATCACCAATTTTCTCAAAAGAATACATAACTTAATAGCCTTTTATGCACCTACCATATTGTCTCGTCACTACCCTAGATCGTCTGGTAGAGATTACCTAACGCATTAAGTCTGCCTCTGTACTTTGTGTTACATGAAGATTAAATAAATAAATAACCTCTCAAAAAAATCACACTGTAATCAAATCAGCAAGGGAAACAGTAAGCCTTCTTAGTGAATTAGACGAACCCTTAGAACGCATGTGTGTTGAAAGAGAGCTAAGAAATTGCTTCCTGTTTCGTTCACTTTGCCCAATCCATTGATTAACGAAAATCACGAGTTAACAACCCGCCGCACCTGGGCACCCAATTCTGTTAAAAATGTCATAGGGCTGCGCTCTGTACAAAAATATTTGTATAAGTACTTTCTGAATTTTTTGGTTTACCGAAAAGCTACTGATAACGGAGTACAGATCACAATCATAAAACAAGAAGTAGTAATTACGTGTACGCGAATCTTTTTTTTATTACATCTATCTATAGTCTAATATATAATTTTAATCTAATATTTACGTTATTAATTTGCAGTACACTACAGACAGCTGCAGACTACCCCCCTTTAAATTTCAAGTTCTTACATTCCATCCTAAGGTTGTCTGGTAGATATCGCTGCCAGCGATAAGACCGCCGTTGTACCCATAGACTTAAGTTAGTGTAATAGTTTTGTTACTATTTTGGTGTACAATAAAGTTTATTTTATTCTATTCTATTCTTTAAACTATGTACTTAGAACGTAATCGCCCAAGTAGGTAAGGCTCAACTCACACTGGCTAAGAGGCGTGATTTTACGATGCGTCGTTTTTCGCCTTTATTCATCTCATTAAGGTACAAAATTTTACGCAAAAAATTTATCGCGCGTTGATCGGCTTAGCGTGGTGCGTTACTTACGCGCATTAACGCGTATGCTGATGAGCACTAGCGTCATTAACGAATGTTAACATTTTGAGCTATTCCAGCACTGTGATCTTGGAGCGCAGCGGGAGCAGCGCTGCAGCCGCGCTGAAACGTTGAAGGCGCCCATAAACGGCCGTATCTTTTTTTTTCGTTAACTTAGAAGTTTTATTTTTTCACAGCTTCAAGGGACCACAGACTTGAGTATATTGTTTTAATTTCAACACGTTACCTCCACGCGTTCCCGAGATAAAGGGTCTTGACAGACAGAGACAGACGGACAGCAAAGTGAACCTATAAGGGTTCTGTTTTTTCCTTTTGAAGTACGAAACCTTAAAAATTAATGGCTAAAGGTGTCGCTAAGTGCAAAACACAAAAATAACTTAATCAAATGAGCTGAAGAAGTTATTGATGATTTTCCACCTCAAAAAAAGGCAATGTGAAACAAAAATCAGCCAAAAACATAAAATACTTACATCGACACAACCCTACAAATCTAAAACCTAACGCATTTGTCGATGCTAGCGTACCCTCGTATGTTACGATTTTCGAATGCTGTGTCACTCACATACATATATAACTTCCTAGTAGCTTCTATACATAAATGGTAGGCGGGTCTGTAGACTGAAGGACATTATTTCAGTAAGGATTATTTCAGTAACTAGATTACGTACCATATATTGCAATAAATAAATTTATTTATTTTATTTTACTTACGCAAATTATTTTTGCAAATAAATTATAAAATATAATTTAACTAGCTGACCCGGCGAACTTCGTACCGCCTAATAGTAAGGATAACGCCAACTACTGGTATTACCAGAACAGCATAATTCATTTTGTAATGACATTTTAATTAGAGATTCGGATTTTTTTGAGGATTCTCTTGAGTGACTACTCTCAAGTAATCAAGATAATATTCTGCAAGTTGATTAAGTAGAGCCTATATTATTGTATAAACTAGCGACCCGCCCAGCTTCGCACAGATGTTAAAATTTTTGAAATTATAATAATATACATTATAAAATTAATATACATTTAAACCTTCCCCATTAATCACTCTACCTGTTAGTGAAAACGATATGAAAATCTATTCAGTTTTTTTTTTTTTTGAGTATGTCAAACGTACAGACAGACAGACGCGGTGAAAAACTTTGTTCTTTAGATGTAAGGATAATTATTATTAGATACAAGTTAATGATTTAAATGAAAAGTATACATAAAGATACGTTTTCAGTTCCGTGATGTTAATCAACCAAGACATGGTTTAAGATTGTACGCGTAGAGATGGATCAATCTTGAAGAGTGAATTTGATACGCTTATGAACGTGACATCAATTCCTTACGAATTTGTTCGTGGGAGGTCTTGAGTTAAAAATAGATCCGATTAGTCTATTCTTGTCATATGATTCATTCTTTGGGTGTTTCTCTGTTGACTACGAAGCCTATAACTAAGGTTATTTTTTTAGTACACACAGGGAAGCAGCAGGTATAAGAAGTGTTTATTGGCAGAGCACCGCTTTATCCTCGTGGGGGCGATGATCTCTCGCGCCGGGCCTTGGTATAGGCCATGGTCCGGAGCGAGGAGGAGTAGCAGGCGATCGCCTCCTTCTGCGAAGCAGTAATGCTAGCAAAGGAAGCGGTCGCACGCGCGAGGGAACGGTCCTCACGTGACCGGACGGTTACTGGATAACCGTCCGGACCGAACCCCAAGTAGTCGACGGCGCGTAGTGCCACGCGCACCTCAAGGATATGTCAGCAAGACTGTAGGAGCCCAGCAGGATCGAAGCTTACTGGGGCCATGGGTGATGCGAAAGATAACCCTGAGGCCCTGGAACGAAGGCAAAGAAAGAACAGGAGAGGATTTTTGTCAGTTAAAGTCTGACACGAGGGCGGGAGATGCCATTAGATGATTTAACGCTTAAAAAAAAGATCTGCAAAAGGAGGAATTTCATTCAATTTTCGCATTATAACCGCGTGTCGTACACCGCATTGATAATTTTGATACTTTGCCAACGTCGGCCGGCACTGGAGCGCAGACGCAATTCGCGTCTATTATATAGTAATTCTAAATAATTCATTGTAAATTAAAGAAATAAGTTATTAAAAAAATGATTATGCCGTATCTTAGAACGTAAATGTGTTCAATTACTAGGCCTAAAAATAGACAAAAATGCCCTATATTTTATCCTAAACTAACATGTTTAATATCTCGAAAAATGGCTAAAAATGACAGTTTTGAGTTTACTTTTCTTGAATGAAAACTTACAGCAATCGTGTTTTCTTTTAGCCATGCATTAGTCAATGTTGTATTTTTTTAAATTAAAATTGTTGTAAGTTTATCATACACAGTGTTACTACTATCTCGTAACTGCATAGATCATCGACCGCTAGATTTAAAAACGGCTTGGATAAGAACTGTTCTAATGGGAAAACTATACGACTATTTTTAAACCACACACTAGATTATAAAATTCCCAATAATATGTCATCAATATCTTATCTAGAAATCAAACACATTATTGTTATATTGTCCATCGGAAATCATTGATTTTGACTTCTGCGTGTTTTTAACGGATGAATGCTCTTAACAAGAGAAGCATACTAATTATTACAATAATTTAAAATTGTAACGTTCGTTTAGTATATACCTAATTATCATTTAGCAAAAGTGTTCGCTTCACCCAGAGTGGGAGAAGTTACTTGATGATTTCTATATCTAAGATGCGCTATTAGAACAGAATGCAGCGGTGTATTTACTTTAGTAAGGGGTCACTTAGACCTCATACTGCACTTAGTAAAAAAAGATTTTAGTTTCTTAAAAATTTCGGGGTCTAATAAGCCCCTTCCCGCTGTAATGACAGTTTTCGAACGAGGTCTTAAAAGCCCCGTACCGCAGTTATGGAAATAATACAAAAATGAGTGCCACCGTCAACGTATTAAAGGAGACGAAACCTGTATTCTTCGAAACTTCATTTATGTTTCAGAAGAAATAATAGGTAGTACTAGTTTAAATTCTCAATGTTTTCCGTACACGTTTAAACGCATTCCCCTCAAAAATTCCAATTAAGTAGATTATACTTTGAAGCAGGGTTAACTAGACCCGAAATGAGACAGAACAGAGTTCTGTTACAACAAATAACCGCTTTACCCCCAAATTGAATTACGTTCCGTGCTGTAGAAACTTACGGGGCAGGACTTGGTGATTAATCGCTGCTATAGAATGAATGAATGGCGACTACCAAAAGGTAACAGGGCCTAAACGGTAAAGTCATAGCTTCCTCGGCTGCCTTGCCGTCATTCATATTGCACTAGAAATATGGGTCAATTATCGACGAGAACGCTCAACTAATCTTCCAAGACAACTCATCTTTTTTTTTTGAGGACATCATCCAATGACATACCGCGCTCGTGGGCGGAGCGAGAGGGCGTGTCAGACTTTTACTGACTAAAAACCTACTCCTACACAACACAAGCCCTTGGCCCCAGTAGGCTTCGACCTTGCTGGGCCTCTAAGGTTTGTAGACATCATCTGAACAGTACGCGCCGTCGACGACTTGGGCTCGGTACGGACGGTTACGGTGACCGGAAATCGGGATCGGGATCCCGGTGGCTGGGGCATGAGGGTCGCTTCCTCAAGCGTGCTCGTATGGCCTACTCCTTTGCTAGCATTACTGCTTCCTAGAAGAAGGCGACCGCCTGCCACTCCTCAAGACAATTTATTTATTTATTTAATTATATATACTTTATTGTACACCAAGATAATAAATTATACATATGAGCCTTATATCAAAAAACATACAATTGGCGGCCTTATCGCATTCCGCCATCTCTTCCAGGCAACCTGGTATGGAAAGAGATTGTCTGGACATTAAATGGGGTTGCACAAATCATCGAGGCCCGACAGTTTTTATCCAACTACCATCAGCTATTTCTGATAAGTATTGAGAAGGTATTTTATCGCAACATTTGAAACAGTACCCCATGAAAGAAGACGATACTTTAGCCAGTCTGATAAAATAGGAACCACTAGCATATTTAAGTAGGTTTTGTTTTGGTCTCCTCAGTCCTGCTTTTATTTTATTATTTATATATCATCCGTTTCTGTGTTCCGTGAGTGTGTCCGTGGCAGCACCAGGCCCTATCAGAATACCATCGCTGCGTTATTTTACTTTTTTGGTAGATATCGCAGCACATGCTGGCCTTTTTGGCCTCGCACAGGTCTATTTTTATATTTAAATAGTCTTTTTTTTTAAGCTAAGTATTTACTTTTAATTGTATTGTTGTTTGTCCTGTACGAGTCTCAAATAAATGTTTTCTTTTTTCTTTCTTTCTCAGCATCGGAGGGGCGTGTATGGCTTGGGTTGGATTGGAAAAATATTGACTTACTTCATGTTTATAATTCCTCGGTTACGTTGCACCTCAGATTCTGCAAT
Organism: Mythimna pallens; assembly: GCA_961205895.1. Classification (NCBI taxonomy): domain Eukaryota; kingdom Metazoa; phylum Arthropoda; class Insecta; order Lepidoptera; family Noctuidae; genus Mythimna; species Mythimna pallens. Next base: position 5,521,670 of record OY540830.1, read on the forward strand.
ATTTCTGGCTACTACCAGCGGCTTTGCCCGGGTGCGAGTAGACAATAAGTAGTCAGAGTCACTCAGTGACAAAAAAACAATCTACTGATAAAGGTCATAAAATTGGTTCAGTAGTTTTTGAGTATATTCATCAAAAACAAAAATACGAACCTTTCCTCTCAATTATATTAGTACAGAGTATAGATAAAATAAAATAACGATAAATAAAAAGAATAATAATAATATGAAATAGATAAATAATAAGGTAAGTAAAATAAAGTGGTCAATTTCCGAGTATTCGTAGCAGGCCCGCCTCAAAAATAATTACCCGTACAACTCGTCTCCAAGGCACGCGAAACAAAAACAGTGTGTGGCCAGTTTTAAAATTAAGTTCAATTTAGTAGAAACTGCGACGTGCATTGTGCAAGATGAGCTGTTCAGTGCACAATGAGTTTTTGCACAAAAAGGAAATACATCACTTTTGTGTGTGTTTTACCTTGTGGTATTGGTTAAAAACAGCAGAATGAGAAGTGATAATAAATTGGAGGTACATCTTACCACAGAACACTAAAGTAAGATGTCAATATACATACAAAGCGCGCTCGAGTAACGCACACATAGACTCCGTTCACAGACACGATATCTCGGAGCGATCGGACCAGTGCGAGCGCGAGTGCATCCGCTTGAGACACGCATCTGTAAACTTGTTTGTGCATTTTTTGAGCAAAAAAAAAAGTTATTTTATTGAAGGAACAGGAGTGGGTTTTTAGTCAGTAAAAGTCTGTCACTATCTCTCGCTCCGCCCTAGAGCGTTAGATGTCATAGGATGATTTTCCCACCCATAAAAAAAAACCTAAGAAGTAGGTAATTTGCTTGTATTTCGAAGCTAGGTGAACACTAATTTGCGATTCGGAAAAATCTTCATAACTCAATTTGGGAAATGAACTGTTTTCACAGGTAAGTTTGTACGGAACCCTCAGTGTACGAGTCTGACTCACACTTGCCTGGTTTTTGTTATTGTTTGTTGCAAATAGTAAAAAGAAATTTTCATGATCAGAAACTTTTCAAATCTGGTGGAAGGGGAAACTGTCAAATAACAATAAGAGGATGCACAAACTGAAATGTGACGTCACCGCCAGTATTATATAATATTGGACAAAAACAAGCACAGGCTACCGACCCAATTGCGCGGAAAACTCTATGGGTATATTTCACCGGGACAACATGGCGGCGCGACCAGTCGCTACTACCAACAAAATGTATACAGCTCTATAGAGAGTTACTCATCTGGTGTCCGTTTGCTTGCGCAACTAATTTGGTGGCGCGACCAGCTTGGACGCCAGTCCAGCCGCCAGCGACGCCCCCACCAAAGGGTATGTAAGTTCTATATTTCATCGGAGACACCATGGCGGCGCGACTAACAAAATGTATCAAGCCCATTTTTCAAAAATAACCAGAGTAGCATCGAGTTGCAACCCAGAGTCGTTCTTTTATAACTCGAGTAACTACCCTAGAGTTAACCCAACTAACTCTAACTCCGAGCAGGGTAGGTTGGTGTAATGACAGTTGCTTGGCATTGACAGTTGAACTCTACGGTCGCGTTCAAATATGCGAGCTTAGAGTATCTACCCGATGACGTCATTAGAGTTAACTATAATCTCATTTTTGAACGCAGGGCAGGTGTCCGTTTGGTTGCGCAAAGAATTTGGCGGCATGACCAACTTGGACGCGTGTACTTAAGGTCCATTTTGATACTACTTCAGTGTGGTGGTTTGTATGGTGTCTAGTTTGGTAGCCTACGAACTCCATGGCGGCGCGACCAGTTGCGCCGCCATGGTGTTCCGGTGAAATATAACCCTAATACCGCGATTCAGGGTTTCGAATTTTAGTTCCTATGATGCTTCATAGATGTCGCTATACAATATAAAAAAATCTAGATCACCAAACCATGAGCCGCACCTGCCAAAAAATCCCATATTGCGCGATAATAACCCATAACCCATCATTAAGCCTATAACAACATTATAAACACTAATCATAGCTTCACATTGCCGCCATCAGGAAATTTAATAACACGTCCTTGTCAGTCTTTGAACCCCCTTTTTACGAACAACCCTACCAACTTGACTTTTACGCCTCCCAAAATCAACCCTCAACCTTAAATCTTAGTGTATAGAATCTAAATTCTAATGTTTATGGGTTTGACAGTTCAGGGCTGTTGTAAGTTTTCCATAATGACGTCATTGAAGGATGTCCCAAGGCACTTTGGGTATTAAAATGACAAACGTAGGCCGTTATCGAGTATGGAAATCTTCCAATTTATTATACGATGGGTAGTTATTCTATTAGGTAAACAGCTTCAGGTTTAATAGAGTCATCGGCTTTATTAACATGGGTTGGGTAAACTATTTTGTATAAAGTTTATTTGTTTTTTTTTTATAGTTGGTCTATCTGAGCCAATTTTCGCTCGTAAGGAATTATGACGGGTTTGAGTGGTCATCAGTTACGCTTCGGTTTGTGTTTTTGGAGTTAATAATAAATAATAATAATATTTTTTTATTTATCTTCCACAAATTACGATAACAGTAAGTAACTAAAACTTAGAATATCGATGTGATATCATCATCATCATCATTTCAGCCGATAGACGTCCACTGTTGGACATAGGCCTCCCCCAAATGTCGCCACAACGAACGATCCTGTGCGTCTCGCATCCATCGGATTCCCGCAACCTTCACCAGGTCATCGGTTCTCCTTGTAGGGTGCCTTCCAACACTGCGTCTTCAGGTACGCGGTCGCCACTCCAGAACCTTTCGGCCCCAACGGCCGAGCAATGTGCTCTGCCCACTGCCACTTTAGTTTGGCGATTCTTCGGGCTATGTCGGCGACCTTGGTTCTCCTGCGGATATCTTCATTCTTTACGCGATCATGCAAGGAAACTCCGAGCATAGCCCTTTTCGTTGCCCTTTGGTTGACTGTAAGCCTTCTGATGAAGCCCATTGTAAGCGTCTATGTTTCAGTGCCATATTTTTTAGAGCAGCGTTCTGGAAGCTGCGCGGATTTGACGATTGACCTCTTTCTCAAAGTTAGACCTACTCAACTGGATTGTCTGTCCTAGGTAAACGAAATCGTCTACAAGTAGCAAATTAGTACAGATAATATATATGAATTCACGCTCAAATCTTTTTGTGAACACATTCATTGTGCGTGCAACTATAAGGAGTGGAATTCCCTGTCGGAGTCGGAATTTTCTGATACAGCTGCTACCTCCCCCAGGTTGCAGCTGTAGGTATCTGAAAACACAGTTTAAGTCAAGAGTGAAATAGGTTACGTCTAGGAAATCGGGCTCCATCGTCGATCACATCATTATTTACCAGTTCGTACTGTCATTTTGGGTAATGTTCGAGAAGCTTCGCGGTATCTTCTCGTCCAATATACCACAGTGTCTCAAGACGAAAGTCTATGACCAGTGCATGTTGCCAGTGATGACATATGGCTCCGAAACGTGGTCGCTTACAATGGGACTCATCAGAAGACTCAAAGTCAGCCAAAGGGCAATGGAAAGGGCTATACTCGGAGTTTCCTTGCGTGATCGAATCAGGAATGAGGATATCCACAGAAGAACCAAGGTCACCAAAATAGCACGAAGAATCGCCAAACTTAAGTGGCAATTGGCAGGGCACATTGCTCGCAAAACGGATGGCGGTTGGGGCCGAAAGGTTCTGGAATGGCGACCACGTACCGGAAGACGTAGAATTGGAAGACCTCCTACAAGGTGGACCGATAATTTGGTAACGGTTGTGGGAGTCCGATGGATGCAAGACGCACTTGGAGGGCTATGTGCAGCAATGAAGATAAGAATGAAAGAAATGATGATTATGACTGTCATTTTATTTATGGAGTACAATAAAGAGTATGTCTATCTATCTACCATCAGGTGAGAAAGTATTCAAACGCGAGCTTATATTAATAATACTAAAAAAAGTTATATTTTAATAGCCCATATTACAAAATTGATAGGATAACATATCAATTCAAAATCATCAAAAACGTTCAATTATTTAATTGTTTTAAGCAAATATCCGTCCAATCGTGGGCACACGGTGTGGCCATAAAACCGGCGTGTGCCGACTATACAAACATCGTTTGTTTTATTATTTAATATCTACGGAAACAAAGAGGACGTAATGGTCGCCATGAAAAATTTAAACACTGGGGCTACCATTGTTTCAACTCGATAACTAGTCACTTAATTGTTAAATCAGACATTTTTTTTTTCAGAAAGATATGGCGTGACGATTTGGACTCCTAACTAAAGGATTGGCCAGAATTGGCTAAGGAGAGAGAAAAGTGTAAGAATGGAAGGGCCTTTGCCCTGCAGTGGGCCACAACAGGCTCGCAATAATAATTTTTTATCGTTTGTACAATTGTTGGTTGACTAATAAAATATATAAATTACAGCGAGACTGAAGATTTAATAATGCCATTATTTGTAGGTTTGGTATTTTCCATTCGGGACTTGTAAAAATCCCTCATCTTTATTTTTTATGAATATACATAAAAACAACTATAGAAAATAGAAATGAATACTAATAAATCAAACCTTATGGCTTAAAAAAACATTGTAATTAATCAAGTTATGCTTTTTTTGGGGTAAGAAAATGTCAAATAACTTCTCCCATTTTAGGTGGAGTGAGATACAGTGTCAGACTTTTACTGACTAAAATTCACCCGTGTTCCTTCAGTTGACGTTTTCGTCCAGGGCCGAAGTGACTGTTTCGAATAATTCCGTAGCCCTATCAAGTTACTCTTTATTTAAGAAATATATAAGTATGTTTATCAGTTGTCTAGTACTCAATAACACAAGCTCTGCTTAGCTTGGGACTAGACGGCGTTGTGTGACAGTTGTGGAATATTATTATATTATATTATTATTATATTATTATTATTTTATACTTTAATAACCTCTCACGAAAAATACTACCTTTTGCGAGGCTCAAACTTTTTTAACAACCTGAATACCCGGAGATGAAATTTGCATTGCTTCTTCTTTAATACATTGTTATGATCAAAAACCACTGTCGCATTACTGCCTTTCTAATAATAATAATAAAGCTTATTGACACAAAAAATATATAGGTAACAAACTTTTTGAAGCCCTGGCTCCTGAGCTAGGTAGCAACCTGTGTTACAGGAGCCAGTGTCTTCACCCAGTTGAATATGTTAAATTTGAAAAATTCTAATGAAACGTTTTAGAGCACATCGGCTGAATGGTTTCAAAGCCTATAACGGACATAGGTAGAGAACAACTATTGTGATATATATATTCAAACTTTGAAACTCGAACACAAATCGCTTAACCAACCAAATCGAGAACAAATAGTACCCACCTAACTTCGCTGTATCGTACTTAAACGGCTTTTCCTTACAAAGTAAACATATTTAAGTCCGATTTTTTACTGTAAAACGTCACTGGTCACTCCCGCGGCTGTTATTAGGGGCAATATATCAAAATATTGTAAAAATGAGGGTAATTTCACCCTTGTTTGCTGTGTCGCGGATACATTTTTATTTACCCACCCTTACGTGGAGTTTTTATGGTAATAGTGTCATGCGCTACAATACTCACTCATCGAAGCTTTTTGTCAATAATGAAATTTTTAATTGGTCACCCTTTGATTGTCTGGTTTTGAGGATGAATCACTCGATTTCCGTGTTTACGGACGGTTTTAGTTAGAAAACAGTACTGTTTGCAATTTTTTCAGGACATGGTCCCAAGGTCTGATGATGGTCTTGTGAAAAACGTGGGTGCTTTTTAAATTTTGGTAATTTTTAAATTTAGTTAAACTGATAGCTTACCAACTACATTAGACCGACGCACACGTGTAACACGCCTGATTTGTACGAAGAACTACGTCGCGTGGCGTGGATAAAGTGTAGCTCTACAAGTCTAGTTGCCATATAAAATGTATGGAGATCGACGCGCCCAGATCGGCTTGTGTGGCATACGTGTGCGCAGTGTAATTCTTGCTTAAAACTTGCATGTAACTATTTAGGTTTAACTGAGCAGTGCCTCAACTAAAAAGTGTAAAATTAAAAAAAAAACTTATTCCAAAAAAACATAGCAGACTTAAAAAAAAATAACTTAAATTTTTGAAGTCTTTGTTAGATCAGAAAAAATCAAAAGTTGGTTGTATTTTTGTGTAAAAATAAAGTGTTTTTGGGCTCAATTAACTTCTCAGGGTGAAGTGAGCGGTTAAATATGGTTAGGTTCGCGTTTGACCACTATCTCACCTGATGGTAAGCGATTATGTGGCCGAAGATGGAGCACGCTTGCCTAGAAGTAACCTATTCACTGTTGACTTAAAGTCCCCTAGGTTGTAGCCTCCGGAAACAGAGTCTGGCAGGGAATACCACTACTTGGCCTGCTGTACGCACAATAAATGTGTTTTTGGGAACACGCTTTGTACGTATGGGAACACATTGGTACGTATAAAAGAATATAAACAAAAAAATCATATTCCCCAAATTAATCTAAAGTTATTAAAAGATTACACCCAATCCGTGTACCTTAGTATAAAATAAAACACGCAAAATTGACATCAGGGAGGGACATGCCTAATCTATTCTAATGACGAGTGAATTGTCGTGATATTGTGATTACTGCTGTATAACTGAGTAATTAATTAAATTATACGAGTAACGTCTGTTAGTAAAATGTCAAGTTTTGTTGTTTTTTTTAATGGGAGATAGTGATCAACACAATCTCTTATCAAAAACTAATATGTCTGGTAGTTAGGTACCTACAATTGCAATTTTTTTGACTGTACTTAGTGTTTTATTTTTGTTTTTGTTATGACTGGATCAAGTTCAGAAAGTATTTAGTTTTTGATATGAAACATATAGTTTTCTGATCTAACGACGCTTCGTTTTTAATTAAAATGGGGATATAATAATGACATTCCCAACTTAAAAAAAAAAAAAAAAATACTATTGCAGTATTTGGCTCCAAATGAGCGCGTTTGTCTCCTGAACACCACTGTGCATGCGGTAGACACAAGCGTAGATAATTTTATCCAGGCCTTTGTCCACCAAAGCCGGCGTTGAGAACCTGAAGTCCGAAAATAAGTCCTCTCATCCGCTTATTATATCCTTCTTACGCTGTGCCCGACTGGGTCCATGATTGTTTCTTTTGGCAAATATTTACCACCTAAGTCTACATTGTGGAATGCAATAAAGAATTGAGTATTGAGGTCCTGAGGAGACGCTGATAGCAGATGTCATCCCGGGCATGGTTTGAAGTATATTCATACATCCGCGGATGGTTGGAAGTTATGCTCCAAGGTAAACCCTGGGTAAGAGAGGTACAACACGTCGGTCGGACTTCTGATCTCCGTCTCCGAAAGGAATCAGATATCTGGTGTCTCAGTCTCCAGGTGGTGGTGGACTGCGACGAGATTAGAGTGCCTATCTTGTATGTTACTGAGGTGCACTTTGTGAGAGAGGTAGTGCAGCCGCTGTTTAACTTTTCTCTTTATGTTTCTTTTAATTTTTTAGAGTGAAGGGAGAATTTATTATATATAATTTTTGCGTCAATTGGTTGTAATTATGAGGATATATAAATCTCTGCTAGTGATTATGAGGGTGGGCGCTGATACCTATATATACAAGATATTAAGTTATCTTAGCTTAGATATCAGCTATAACACTTTAATATCTTAAATCTTAAATAACCTTTCGACCTAATTTATTATAATTTGGAAAACTTGTTATCTTGAAGGTGCAAATAAATAAATAAATAAATATTAAAAAAAATATTTATTTATTACGGCACTCCAACGAACAGTTTGCAAAAACATTTTCAAAAGAATAATCTTATCAATAAACAATTATTACAGCGAATTCTTCACTTAAAGGTGTGCACAGCAGTTACAGAATTCAGTATTATTTATATTTTGAATAAAGTGTTCATTCACATTTAATAAATGACCAGAGAAAAAAGAATTGAAATGGGCTACTAACTTTTAAATACGCACTGACAGGATGGCATCATTGTGGGACTAGTCTGTAGGCTACGGGAACACCCGAGATAGGGCCCGACCCGAGAGAAGGCCCGACCCGAGAGAGGGCCCTGAGAATGTCTATCGGGCCCTCTTGTCTGGTTGCCAACCAGCACGATGGTGCATTCCGGGATTCTTCGACAGTTGGCGGGGCAGCCTCTCATATGTGGCTGACACATTACTTGGGCTTCCTGCAACTACCTGCGGCCGGTCAACGGTGCACCGTACCTCGGATCCCGCTACCCTTCGCGACTAATTTCCCGATACGCCTATATCAGCATGAGCCAGGTTCATCTGCCTGCGTTAGAGTGGATTGACTAATGATGAGAATTGACTGAACATGTCGACGGGCTTGTGGATTTTATCAGATCCAGATCTGGTTAAGTCTAATCTACAAAGCCTTGAGCTCAAGCGTAGGTGTAGCCAGCCATTCGGTGTTTTACAGGATGCATTTTGGAGAGTGTGCGCGGGAATTGCATGACTTGATTCCGCCATCTCATTTCTACCATCGGACAACCCGACGAACGGCGAGTATGCACCTTTACATTGTTGAAAACTCTACGGTCTTTTTTTTTTTTTTAGGTGGGTAAATCATCTTATGACAAATCTCGCTCTTGGGCGGAGCGAGAGATAGTGTCAGACTTTCACTGACTAAAAACCCACTCCTGTTCCTTCGTTGCCTTCGTCCCAGGGTCCGGGTTTCGTTTTCACACTACCCGTGGGCCCAGTAGGCTTCGACCCTGCTGGGCCCCTACAATTGCTGACATCTCCCTGAGGCGCGCGTGGAACAATACGCGCCGTCGACGACTCGGGCTTGGTCCGGACGGTTACCGGACGGTCGGACGGCGGGCCACCCATTGCCCGCCGTCCGCAAGCCCGCGCCTACGGTGGCCGGAAATCGGGATCGGAATCCCGGCGGCGGTTGGGGCGTGAGGACCGTTGCCGTTGCCTCACGCGATCGGCCGCCTCCTTTGCTAGCATCACTGCTTCGCAGAAGGAGGCGACCGCCTGCCACTACTCCTCGCTCCGGACCATGGCCTGTACTAAGGCCCGGCGCCACGAGGACACGGCGTTGCTCTTCCCAAGCGGGGCACACCTCCACCGTGTGCTCCACCGTGTCCTCCGAAACTCTACAGTCTGGACCAAGCGTTTCGCCTCGTCGTTTTTACCGCGTACATCAAAGGACTGGAATAATTTGCCTGCTGCGGTCTTCCCGTCCGATTATAATCTAGGTGTCTATGTCTTAAAGGCTAGCCTTACTACGCCTAGCTTTAGGCACACTAGTTTAGAGCCTCTCTAGGGTGAATCTCTAGAGTAAATAGGCTCTTAATAAACTAGTGCGCCTCACCATCACCGATTGCATCACTACTTACCATGAGGTGGGATCGCAGTCAAGCACTAGTTTATACCAATTAAAAAAAAAAACAGTAATGTATCTACACCTTCTAATCTGTAGGTATTTTTAATGAAGTTGAACTATGATCTAAAGGCAGCTAACCTATATGTCTAACGACCCAACACTGACACGATTGATGAAAAATGGCGAGGAGAGCTGAGTCCAAATAATAATAATATATTTTATTTTAAATGTTTTTTAAAAAAATATTTAAAAATGTATAAAATATGTATATAAAATACATAAAGGATAATAATAATAATATTTTTCTTCGGACAATCAGAGTCCATAAAACATTGCACCTACAGAAACAACTTACACATACAGAAACAAATTAAACACACAGAAACAAATTACCTACATATACAGAAACAAAATTACACAATGAAATAAATAAAATAAAATAATGAGATAAAACTTCGCATAACGAGAGAAGTAATTAATTTGAACTTGTAGCAGTAATTTAACTGTTATATCACAAATCATTGCATATAATGAATGAGAATGATACTGAATTCCCAGATCAAAATCTGTTAATTTTAAACACACACTATCATCCTTTTTAACATAAATAAAGTCAAAACGATCATCACTAATCTCTGAAATTCACACCAAAAACAAAAATTGAATTACAAAAAAAACCGACCAGACTTAAAAAACAAACAACAAAAAACGCCCACACGAAGATTATTACCACAAATCGTCTAAAAACTGACACAACACAAAGCCAAAAAACGACGATTTTATTCATCAGCCATCGTTGCTTGTCAGTCAACAAAAAACACCATTCATTAGCCGGTTCTAATGGGAATTGAACGCGACTGAACTAAAAAACAATGGCGTTTTAATACGCTCCGTTTTCCGCTTGAGTGATGGCCCCAAGAGCTTAAACGACATATTAATTTTATCGTGAAATATTGCCTCTAATGTCGTAGGTACACGTTTCTAGCTTCTAGAAGGCTAACTAACAGAAGTTAGCCTTTAGCCTTGAATGGCTAAAAGATAGACTGGTGGGCTAAAGTTAGAATGTGGATCCGTTTTTGAATTATTGAATTATGACTGTATTTGCACCATGTGATGGTTGAAAACTTGCCGTGGCGCTAGGCTGCAGGATTGTTCTCAAGACTCACCGCAAACTCAAAGCGCAGAGGACATCTGAAGGAACACGGGTGGGGTTTAGTTAGTAAAATCCTCTAGTCCTACCCTCGAATATGTTCTCTCTCTGTAACTCAAAAGTTTGCTGGGAGAAAACTCATTGTTGAGTTTTCTCGCCTTTGTACATAAACTGTATGTATCACCGTATACTATGTATGTTTTTGTATACAATAAAGAATAAAGAATTAAAAGTCTAACAACCTCTCTCGTTCCACCTCGAGTGGGCGAAGGTATTTGATATTTCACCCAAAATAAAGATAAAATTTAGTGCAAGAAATTAAGTGTGATCAAATGTAAAATTTGTAAGCGTTCTTAAGAACGTTGCAATATTCTAATTAAGAGCAAAAACTGTTTGCGAACTGTTGCTGTAGCAATACGAGCTGATATAGAACTGTTGCTGTGTTGGTGTATCAGTTCCCAACAAAATTGTTGAATTAAATGGTGCTGATCCAATCGTCATGTTCGTGAACAGGCGTTGTCAGTTGGGACTGGTCATCTCTTAACTTTGCTTTTAAAATCAGGACTATTAAATTGAGTTTTTTTCCTAAAACCAATATTTTCAGTAGTACACCCACAAAAAAAATGTATCTAGGATTATAGAATAGAATAGAATAGAATAGAATAGAATAGAATAGAATAGAATAGAATAGAATAGAATAGAATAGAATAGAATAGAATAGAATAGAATAGAATAGAATAGAATAGAATAGAATAGAATAGAATAGAATAGAATAGAATAGAATAGAATAGAATAGAATAGAATAGAATAGAATAGAATAGAATAGAATAGAATAGAATAGAATAGAATAGAATAGAATAGAATAGAATAGAATAGAATAGAATAGAATAGAATAGAATAGAATAGAATAGAATAGAATAGAATAGAATAGAATAGAATAGAATAGAATAGAATAAAACTTTAATGTACACCAAAATATTAAAATAACTTAATCTATGGGTACAGAGCCGGTCTTATCGTTAACAGCTATATTTACTAGACAACTATATCTTTGTTTTACAAAGGTAAAAACCTAGCTTAATTTTTCTGACTATGGGATTACAATTCAAATGCCTGTAATAGTTAAGTTTGAATAAAAATCAATCTAAATAAATAATGATAGTGCCCAGAAACTCCTCCGCATCGTTGTCGACTGGTATGTCCAAAAGACTGGCGGTGTCGCAAAAAAGTTTTTTTTTGTGACGTAACTACTAATTTACAGTTTTCAGATTTTATCCTATACTTGTGCTATGATACCTTACTTCATGATAAATTTCAGTATTCTAGAAAACAGGACAACCTATGAATTGTGATTCATTTGAGTGTCGAAAAACAATTTTTTTGCAACATAAACGGCTGAATCTGTTTCTTTCGTTAACTTACAAGTTTGACTTTTTCACAACTTCAAGGGACAGCAGACATGAGAATATGGTTTTAATTTTAAGTTGATACCTATACGCGTTGCCGAGATAACTGGTCTTAACAGACAGACAGACGAACGGACAACAAAGTAATCCTATAAGGGTTCCGTTTTTACCTTTTAAGGTATGGAACCCTAAAAATAACTACTTTTAATAAATTCTTGATAAATCTTGTATTTAGTGTGTGGTACCAATACTGATGCACTACCAACGTAATGCGTCGATTATTGTATTATTTTACCTACAATTAGGATAATTGATGTCTTAAAAAAAACACTGCCTAAGTGCATATAAGTAAAATTTCAGTTTTTGAATGTAACTTCATTTTCTAATTAGGGTTTATAAGGTGCATTATTCCAGTAACATGTTATGTACACCACTAGTTTTTAATTAGTACAAATACTTAAAGGGCTAATTAGAAAAGGTTTGTTATTAATTAACTAAAGTCTCAACAAATAATATTCATAAACAGCAAAGTTATTAGCGTTTGTTAATATACTAAAATTTCACTTAATTTATGGAAATATTGTACAGGCTATTTGAATGTATAAATGACGATCTAATTGGAAAAACACTGCGCGTAGTATTTTCTAGTGGCAATTGTTATGAATGATTATGAATTTACCAATTATGACAAATTTTTGTGGATAATTTTGGGATTACGTTTTTTTTACTTTTGACTACAAAAATATGATCAGTAACTCGTACGGATATAGCCCCTTTTTTGTACTAATTAAAAACTAGGGGTGTATAAATATAGTGAATTAAGTGTGTTTTAAATCTGTAAATGGTTTAAAGCATTTGTTAAATGCTTTAATTGTAAGTTGATAGTTTGAGTTTCTTCCATCTGTATGTCCCACTTTTGAAGTAGTCTTAAAATAAGCATTTAAACAAAGCACTCACGAATTGATTGTCTCATCAAGGGCTCTTAATAAGCAATCTGACACGTCACTATAATTAACTCTGTAATCAGTTTTAAGTGATAATAACGACATGCGGGTACTGTATCATTGTTTGTTTTTTTTGTAAACCGTACATTCACCCTTTTGTCTTTGAACTGATGATAATTGAGCAATGAATGAAGGTCTTCATTATTAAAATAATTTACTTGATTTGAATGGGGTAAGGACATGTTATCAATTGGTATGCAAATAGACCACTAGATGTACGACGATGCGCTACCCGGTACATGGTGGTGGAGCATACGGTGGAGGTGTGCCCCGCTTGGGCAGAACAACGCCGTGTCCTCGTAGGGGTAATCGGCGGCGGCGATTTCTCGCGCCGGGCCTTGGTACAGGCCATGGTCCGAAGCGAGGAGGAGTGGCAGGCGGTCGCCTCCTTCAGCGAAGCAGTAATGCTTGCAAAGGAGGCGGCCGATCGCGTGAGGCAGCGGTCCTAACGCCCCAACCGCCGCCGGGATTCCGATCCCGATTTCCGGCCACCGTAGGTGCGGGCTTGCGGACGGCGAGCAATGGGTGGCTTGCCGTCCGACCGTCCGGTAACCGTCAAGACCAAGCCCAAGTCGTCAACGGCGCGTGCTGTTCCACGCGCGCCTCAAGGAGATGTCAGCAACTGTAGGGGCCCAGCAGGGTCGAAGCCTACTAGGGCCAAGGGTCTGATTCTGAAAGGAAGACTCGGCCCTGGTACGAAAGGCAGCGAAGGAACAGGAGTGGGTTTTTAGTCATTAAAAGTCTGACACTATCTCCCGCCCCGCCCAAGAGCGGGGGATGTCATAAGATGATTTTCCCAACGAAAAAAAAAAAAAAAAAACCCGGTACATGGTGGTGATCCCACCTATACGGTTAAAACGTTTTGGATATTACATTCATTGTGCGTACAGCGAAGTAGGCGTGGGAAAAGTGTGTCATCTTTGCGATTGGAACATTTGCATCTGAATCACTGCAATGTTCCGAAACAGTGAAATGTTTCTTTGGAACATTTGGAACATCGGCTCAAAAGATACAAACGGAACATTTGAAACATCGGCTCACAAGATACAAACGGAACATTTGAAACAACGGCTCACAAGATACAAACGGAACATTTGAAACATCGGCTCACAAGATACAAACGGAACATTTGAAACATCGGCTCACAAGATACAAACGGAACATTTGAAACATCGGCACACAAGATACAAACGGAACATTTGAAACATCGACTCACAAGATACAAACGGAACATTTGAAACATCGACTCACAAGATACAAACGGAACATTTGAAACATCGACTCACAAGATACAAACGGAACATTTGAAACATCGACTCACAAGATACAAACGGAACATTTTTAACAATGGCTCAAAAAAACATACAGTCACTGACTGTTATGAATCGTGATCTGTTACGTTGCGTCTTAAACACTAAATGTTTTATTTAATTGAATTTTGATTTGATAATAATTTAAAGCAGATGTTTTTAGTTCAGGTCATTAATTATATTTTCGTTATAATTTGAATTTAAAAAAGACTGCTGGTCACTGAAAGTAAAGAGTGTTTCAGAGTTCCAATTGTTCCAAATGATGATGCATTTAAAACATTACTGCTGTTCCAATCTTTCGGAACACAAATGTTTCGAAACAGTGAGTCGGTTCAGTAAAAAGTTACACACGCTTACAGCGAAGGTGTGGAATTTCTTGCCGTAGACTGTTTCCTGATAGCTACAACCTAGGGGTCTTTAATTCAAGACTGAGTAGATTGCTTCTAGATAGGCGTGCTCAAACGTCGAACATATCATCACTTATCATCAGGTCAGATACTGGTCAAACAAGAGCTTATCAGTAATAAAAAAAAACCGGTTCCGAACAAACTTACCAATGAAAACAGTTCGATTTACGAATTGAGGTACGAAGATTTTTCCAAATCGCAAAAAAATCTTTTTTTTGAGGCAAAACTACAAATTAACAGTTTTCAGATATTTTCCTATACTTGTGCTATGAGACTATGCTTTATGCCAAATTCCAGGATTTTAGGTTTGTGATAGAAACGGCCGTATCTTTTTTTTTGTTAACCCAGAAGTTTGATTTTTTCACAAATTCAAGTTACCGCAGACTTAATCATAAGATTTTAATTTCTACTTGGTACCTCCACGCGTTCCCGAGATATTATATTGTTAATTTTTTTTTCTGCATATATTTAATGTTTAATTTTAGTATGCAAATCAATTACTTGTTGATTCATAAATCATGGTGTGCCAAATAAACATATTTTCTTTCTTTCTTTCTTTAGATAAAGGGTCTTGATAGACAGACAGACAGACGGACAACAAAGTGATCCTATATGGGTTCCGTTTTTTCCTTTTGAAGTACAGAACCCTAAAAAATTATACTAGTTCGAATCGCTCAACAGAGTCGAATACATTTGATTCTTGTAAGTTGTCTAAATTATCGACCTATATTAATACTTATTACAAATCTTCGTTGATATATCTCAAAAGTCTATCCCGCTCTAAATAGAGGCAGAGAGACAGATTACAGATTAACACAAATCCCAAACTGCATACCATAACAGAATCACTTTTGACTAGTTTAGAACGTATAATAATTTACGACCCACGAAACTAATAATAATTATCCACATCCCCAACCCTTAATATAATCGATTTAGACAACAATAACACCATTTATGATACCACTAGCAACTACCAACAAACATCAATTTATTCGCAATAAAAAACGATAGTAACAAAGAAAATAAAAACTCAACCGAGTTTACCAACGATTTTAGTAGATTTTAAGATAGTTAAGCTTAATAAAGGAGTTGTAAAACTAATTAACACTGAAACGATTGTAGAGAAAAGGGAGAAAAATTCTTCTCCATCGTATATGCCCGTAGGTTTAGTTTGAAAACAATAAAAATCGTGGACAGCCAATGGGTCGTTGATTGAGAAAGATGACTGCTGCTGTGAGAACGATGCTTCGTCAGATTATAAGGGCGTGAAGCGTTTACGATTGTCGTTAAAGTTATTAATTGGATTTTTAATTTTGTAATGGCGTGGTGTTAACCTGGTGTTATACTGGGATTTTGTGTGTAATTCATTTGTTACTGTTTGTTCTTGGCACGCCGCGATTGCGGTGCTAAGTCTCCTTTTCGAGGAGTGGCTGGAGAGACGCCGAGGTGTCCTCACCGTTCAGGATTCAGGTGGAAGAATCGCCCTGGTGTCACCATTTCGAGGAGAACACGGTGGAGCATACGATAGAGGTGTGCCCCGCTTGGGTGGAGGCCAAGGTCCTGGTTCTGGCCTCGGTCCGGAGCGAGAAGAATTGGGATATGGTTACGTCCTTCTGCGAATCTGTAATTCTAGTGAGGGAGGAGGTCGCAAAAGAAAGGGAACGTACAATGCCCCAACTGCCGCGACAGGAGACTCACCGGACGCCGGAATTCTCAGAGTAATCTTCGGCCACCGTAGATGCGGGCTTGCTAAATGGATAGCTCGCCGTCTGCAAAGTCAATAATGGCACGTACTGTACTACGCGCGCTGCAAAGAGATGTCAAGAAACCGGAAAAAGCAAAAGGGTTCTAGCAGGGCCGATACCTGCCAGGGCCATGGGAAAACTTCTGAAAAGGAAACTCGTGGTCCTAGAACGCTAAGTGCACTTGAAGGAACATAGGTGTGGTTTTAGTCAGGAAAAGTCTAACAAGAGTCATAAGATAATTTTTAACCTAAAAAAAATCTTCGATGCTTTGTGGGTCTCGTGGCTAAACATTATTAGCCACATTGGTCGATCCCTAGAGACCACCTAACTAAATACCCTTGGATCTACCGTAAGACGCTCTGGTTATCATTATCAAAGCACCTCTCAATCTGATTGAATACAATCCCGGAAACCTACACCTGAAGTGTACCATAGTCCCTACAATACTCAACTCATGTATTTAATTCAGGTACTTTTCTCCGATCGTATTCTTCTTATCCATCTTAGGCCCTACCACGAGCTCTTAACGCGATCCATTTTACGACCTAAACTGTTAAAGGGATGAAGCTATACAGTCTACATAGGTACTATAGAGTGTATAAGCTCCTTCTTTCTCACTCGCATGACTCACATTTTAACACGTCATAGCAAGGGCCCCTAAGGATACCAATACCACAAGCTCTTAACACAATCCATTTGGCGACCTAAACTGAACTGTTAAAAAGGTTGAGCTGCACAACATTAGTTTTAATATTTGCGAAACCCAAAACACGTGTCTAGTATTTTTATGTAAAGAATCTATGTACAAAATTTCATAACAGTATCATGAAAAATCACAAAGTTATAAGCTTGTTATGTGACCTGGCTGTCCTCACAAATACATGGTCACCGGGCCGTACCTGCGACTGAGGGGTTGTTTTGTTCCCACACCCAGCTGAGCGCTGGCATGACCTGTGTTATACTTAGTATCGGTGGTGTCCAACTTGTGACCTTTTTTAAATATTTTGGGAAAAAAATATAACATGGTGCAAAAATTATTGGAATCGATTCAGTTTCACTTTCACTGATTCTGAACAAATTATATTCAGGTTTCGCATAATAATATATGTATATAATGTTGTATAAGGTGTATATATAGTTTCATCCTTTTTTGTCGCTCACACGACTAAGATTTTAGTACGTCATGGCGTTTGTCAGGTGTGACTAAATATTTCCAAAATCGTATCCATATCGTGCCCTCTAAAGGTTGTCCTGAACCGATAGTTACATGAGTCACTCATTAGTCGCAAGCTGTGCTTTAATCAGTGAGAATAACGCGTAATTAGTTGATGTGGAGCAAGAGAGCGCTCTCACGGCGGCCGGCTTTGTCTGGTTGACTTCTTGGTCTGATTGGCATTTGATGATTGTACGTATTGGTAGTATATAAATACGTTATGTAATCAATTTTGTCAATATTACACGCGCACTCGTACAAACTTTCATCTTTATTAGTGTGTATAATATTAGTGTGACGTGTGATGATAAAAGTTGCGTGAACTTCCGCTATTGCGGAAGCAGAAACAATAGTACATTTTGATACAAGTGCAGAAAGTTTGTCATTGCGACCGAGGCGGAATTCACACGAGCCGCAGGCGAGTGTGTTATGGAGCCGAGGGCTCCAGTGACAAATTTGCACGTGTCTCAAACGTCTTTTTTCAATACACTTGCGAAGAAATAAATAAACGGTTGACCGGCGACTTGCGGGGGTCGACGCGCGCCCAGTCTGATTTGATAAATGTAATAACATTGTCGTGGGGAAGAGCACGCGCTATTTCTGCACTAGTGCGGAAAGCAGTCTATTGCGTGCCTAAAAGCGATAAGGGATAAGAGCGGGTTTTTGAGTAAGTGTATTGAAAAGGTATTTTGCATCACAAGAAATCATCAAAACAAACAAAAAGTGAGTGAGTCGGACTCGCGCACTGAGGTTTCCGAACAAATTTGTCTATGTAAATAATTCAATTCCCGAATGGAGTCTCGAAGATTTTTCCAAATTGCAAAAAAGTAATTTTTTTTTGACGTAAAACAAATTTACAGTTTTCAGTTTTATTCCTGTACCTGTGCTATAAGACCTTGCTTTATGCAAAATTTCAGGATTCTGAGTCAACGAAAAGTACCCTATGAATTTTGATTCCCTTGAGAGTGTCGAAATATACGTTTTTTGCGACATAAACGGCCGTATCTTTAATTTCAACTCGATACCTACACTTGTTCCCAAGGCAAAGGGTCTTGACCGACAGACATCCGGTGGGCATAATGCCTTAAGGCATTAAGTCCACCTGTGTACTTTTATGTGCATAAAGAATTAAATAATCGAGACAAAAAATAATCCTGTAAGCGTTCCGTTTTTTCCATTTGAGGTACGGTAACCTAAAAGGAAGAACAAGGCATACTGATCGGAACTGATCATCCAGCTCCCTAGTACTACAAAGTTAATAAACCATTCCACTCGCATGGTTCCCGTTTACGAACAACATCGCCCTTTCGCGCCCCATGGGGGTCGTAGGTGGTGACTAAGGGATTGCACCGGGGGGACAAGTGGCTGTCAAATAATGTCTGTTCCGATCTGAGATGGAAGGATACCTAAAGGGCAGTTTGAGAAAGGCCTAAATGTGAAGAAGGACATAAATTTAGCGTGTTACACGTGTGCGTCGGTCTAATGCAGTTCTAGCTTTATACTTGTTGTACTATACTTAAGATGTACCAACATCATCTCAAAATGAGTTTTTTTTTTTAATTGATATAAACTTGACCGCGATCCCACCTGATGGTAAGTTGTAGTAATGCAATGGTTGATGGTGAGATGCACTAATTTATTGAGAGCATATTCACTCTAGCCTTGAAAATAAATAAATAAATAAATAAATAAGCCTTTTATTTAATTCCCTTAATAATAATACATTCCAATTAGCAATAAATTATAATTGATTATACCTAGTTGATAATATATATGAATTCTATTAATTAATTATTTATTATTTTATTGAAACATGCACTTGTAATTTTAATTAAATAAAAATGATACATGTAATTGACTTTGATTATCTTGTATATGTATAGCATTCACTCTAGCCTTGAAGACACTTAAATTATAATTCGACGGGAAGACCGCAGCAGGCAAATTGTTCCAGTCCCTCGATGTACGCGGTATAAACGACGAGACGAAACGCTTGATCCGGACCGTAGAGGTTTCAACAACGTAAGTGTGGATACTCGCCGTTCGTCGGGTTGTCCGATGGTAGAATCAAGTCAAGCAATTCCTGTGCACTATCTGGCTTCTTTTCGGTTCTTCCAGAATAACAGTCTCAATATGGTAAACATACATGCCCCAGTCGGTAATATGCACTTGCAAAACTAAGACACACATTTAAAATTTTATCCGGTTAGTTTATATCTAAGTATGACGTCGATGTAAACTATACAATGGAAGTTTAAATTGCGTGGTATAGTTTATGTCATTTTAAATATGTATTACCGACTTGGGCACGTACGTTGTTTACCCTATGTACTTGTTTTCCATTTCATTATATTTAGTTCTATTTTTCCTGATAGCTATAACATAAGGGTTACAGACTAAAGTCCAGACTAAAGTGCAGATTGGCTCCGACCGTGGTCGCTTACGATGGGCCACATTAGAAGACTAAAGTCACCCAAAGGGCGATGGAAAGGGGTATGCTCGGAGTTTCCTTGCGTGATTGAATCAGCAATGAGGATAACCGCAGGAGAACCAAGGTTACCGACATAGCACGAAGAATCGCTAAACTTAAGTGGCAATGTGCAGGACACATTGCTCGCAGAACGGATGGCCGTTGGGGCCGAAAGGTTCTGGAATGGCGACCACACGTACCGGAAGACGTAGCGTTGGAAGGCCTCCTCCTCCGAAGGGTTGGTAGTCAACAGTCAATAGGTTACTTGAAAGGAAGCATGTTTCAACGTCGTCCGCATCATTGCTTACCATCAGGTGAGATAGTGATCAAATGCAAAATTATCAGTAATTATAAAAAAAAAATTATTGTATTACGGAACAGCTCTTATCTTTTCTCCATAACGCCCTATTGTTATTGACTTTAAATATCTAGAAATAAATCATAAAGCCACCTTTACAGATACATGCGCTTGCGCCACCATGAAACAATACACATCAATGTTAACGATTTATTAATTACGATGCGACAGCCACAGAGGGTGGAAGGCAAAGACTACACTATGAAACAGAAAGGACATAACGTTTGGACATTTCGAAAGGCGGGACACTTCAAAAGGCGGGACATGGTTCGGAAAGTAGCACTGCAATCGCACGATGTATCACATGAATGATGCAACGTCGCGATTAGTATGGCCACCGAGCCCAAGTCATTTAGGACTTACATAGGTATATTTGAATTTAATGCCGTTATCGGTTCGTAACGAAAAAGATATCAGTTGCTTATAGCAAGTTACTAACAAATTATTACTTACCCCTTTTTTTCGACAGCGTACTATTAGAATTTTCGTAATCATCAGAAATCATTCATTGGTCCTTCGAGCCGGATTAAATTTTGATGGCGCTACCTATTAGATTGTTTTCTAATTTTATCTTGCATACGTAACTACATAATGACTACTCATTTGTTAAATTATTCTTCTGACAGTTTTTAAGAAGTGACAAATAATTTGAAACCTGTCCCTTTAGTATTTGCTGTCAAAAACTAATAATTTGCCAGCTTTTTATAAATGTACTTAAAGCAGTACACTATGTTTTGCTAGAACGCCGGAACTACTAATGAGAATGGAATGATTTATAATATCAGTATGGAAAAATGGATTACTCATACTACCAGTGCCTCGTTGTTTAGACCATATTCCCATACAAACCCCTTTAAAGGCCCAAAGGCACATATTCCTTTTAAACTTTAAGCACAGGCATAGGCCCTGACTGCTATGCCGGAGGTCGTAGGTCCGTTTCCAACCCAGGACAAATGTTTATGTGATTAGCATGATCATTTGTTCTGTGTCTGGGTGTTATTTATCCATAATAAATGTATTTTTTTTAGTAATATATAAGTATATATATATCAGTTATCTAGTACTCATAACACAAGCTCTGCTTTGCTTGGGTCTAGACGGCGTTGTGTGATAGTTGTGAAATATTATTATTATTATTTATCGAGAAAGCGTAACAGACAGACACACTTAAAATATTTTTATTGATTATTATTCATACTAATAGTGCGTCGTTGTGGAGACCATATTCCCATACAAAACCCTTTAAAGGCCCACAGACACATATTCCAAGACAACCCATCTCCGCACTGCTCTATGCCACCGTTGCGTGCGCGCACATGCGGGCCCCAGCAGTTATCAGTCCATCTCCTGCTTCCACCAATTGGTAAAAAAGGCCCCGACACTAAATTTCACAGCAAATTGCTAAAACAGTTGAATTTGATTCGTCCGATGCGTTTACGATTTCGTACGAAGATTAAAAGAGATTGCTCATTTCAGTGAATGCGGGTTATTGGTTTTTTTTTTGTGTTGTTTAACGTATTTTTGATTAAGCTTATAGGTAGGTATAGTGGTAATGTTTAAACAATGATTGTTTATAGGTTTCCCTGTGGCGTTGTCTCGTGAGGGTTTATTAGCAGATGTATCATTTATTTATTTTTTATTTTTTTATCCTCACATCGGGACGCCTTGCAGCTATTACACCAATGGAGCACAATTAGTCCAGAATCTGCTACTTTCCAACATCGTGTGTGCAGTGGAATGGTAGTCATCAAAGGAGCGGCGCGGCGGAGGGTCACGTCACTCGCTTACGCAGCATCAGGCCATCGCTCCTCTAGGATTCCACATGCATCATCCCATATTGAACACATTTTGAAATATCAAAGCTCTTTCGATGAGTTCTTACAAAGAAAATTGATTTAAATTGAAAAATACGGAAAATTTGATATGTCATCTTGACGGTTGACCATAGACATGTATCAATTCCACATAACAGAACAGGAATAGTTTTAAACTGTAAACACATTTGTGTGCTGCGGGCCCAGCAGGGTCAAAGCCTACTGCGGCCAAGGGTCTGATTTTGAAAGGAAGACTCGACCCTGGTATGAAAGGTAACGAAGGAACGTGGAGTTTTTAGTCAGTAAAAGTCTGACACTATCTCTCGCTTTGCCCAAGAGCGGAGGATGTCATTTGATGATTTTCTCACCGAAAAAAAAGCCTGGAGCTTTAACTTTTTTTAAATTTAGTAATCATTATTAAGTAAACTCCGCTGTCCGTCCGTCTGTCTGTCTATCTGTCCGTCTCTCAGCGGGCTGTATCTCACAAACCGTAAGAGGTAGAATTGAAATTTTCAACGAATGTGTTTTTTTATTGCCGTAACAAAAACAAATAATAAAATTAAAATAAAGATAAAAAATAGTAGGGGTCTCCATACAAGAGACGTGTTTTTTTTTTTGCGAATTTTGCTCGATTTTAAATACTGTAGTACGGAACCCTTCGTGTAGTGACTCGCATTTTTAGGGTTCCGTAATTGAAAAGTAAAAAACGGAACCCTTATACCACTTTGTTGTCCGTCCGTCTGTCTGTCTGTCTGTGGAAGAATCGAGTTGAAATTAAAACCATATATACTCAGGTCTGCGTTCCCTTCAAGCTGTGAAAAAATAAAACTTTTAAGTAAACAAAAAAAAAAATTATGACTACAAAAAACGTGCATTCTGACACTCTCAAAGGAATCAAAATTCATAGAGTAGTAGTAGTTATTTAATAGTTTTTTAATTTAAAAAACTCGCCTTAAGTAATAATTGACTTTTTTGTGTACTTGCTTCTTTATTTGAGTCTCAAAACTTAAAGGCGAGGTTTTAACTATTTCATACTTCTAATAAAAATATCGCCATGTGTACAAATCGATCACAGACAGACTTCGAATTATATTTATTTGATATAAGTATAATAAAAAAAAATTGCAAAATTTAATTAAAACATCATCAATATACAATATCAATTCAATCTAACCCTTCGAATGCGACCGTACAAATTAGAGGCCCCGAAAAAAAATTCAATAACCCTCCAGTGGGCACCGATCGGCAATATCAATGACGTTTAACCCTAAACATAATCGAGTCTGAATCGAAACTACCTCAGGGACATCGGGTCTGTTGTGCCCGTAAAATTGCCGAGTATTTTTTGCAATAAAATGGCCCCCTAGCTTTAAAGGGGGTTGTTCACGCCCCGGGCGGTTAAGGGTTACAGAACTGTGTTGACGTATTCCGAATGATTTCGCGTAAGTAGGGATAATATTGTTGGTAACAGGTAAGCTATGTAAATGCGAAGCTTTTCTGCGTTATTGATATTTTCTTAGCCGATGTTTTCTTTAGATTTTCATATGTTAATGTAGGTATCAAACTTTTGGTGCTCAATGTAGTTGAAAAACGAAATGCGGTTGGATAAAATGGATTTATAATATGTAGGCAAAGTAAATATAGATATTAATCTCACTGTAACTCTAATATTATGTGTATAGTGAGTGTGTGTCTTTCACGCTCAAAGGACAGAACATATTTTGATGAAACTTGGCACACGGGTAGGCCATGTCCTGACACATAAGATAATACACCACTAATTAGTAATTAGTACAAATACTTATAGGACTTATTAGAAAAAGTCTCGTTATTATTTAAGTAAAGTCTCAATTAAAAATATTCATAAACAGCAAAGTTATTAGAGTTTGTTTATATCCGAAAATGTCACTCAATTTATGGAAATATTGTACAGGCAGGATTGTCTTCGTATCGTGGACAATTTTGGGATTTAGTTTTTTTTACTTTTGACTACACAAATATGATCAGTAACGGGTACGGATAGAACCTAATTTTTTTGTACCGATTAAAAAATAGGGTTGTATAAACCTAATTTGTCATGCGTCTACAAAAGTGAATTATTTTTGAGACACCCAGTATAATTATAAAGTTATCCCAGTTCATGAAAAACAATTTACGATACAAAAATACTTTAAATAAATACAAAAAGAGAAATATATTCAAAACTAACAAAATCTTCAAAGCACAATACCACATCAAAACGGTTAACCCTTACAATGCGAGAGCATATTTTCCGCGGGGAGAACCCGCGTGTCGCCTAAACGACCCCATAATTGATAAGTAAAGGAAAAGAAGAGTACCGCCTTATACATATTTATGAGATCCTAAAATTGCTACGGGACCATGCGAACGGGAGCACTTGCGCCCATCGCCGTCTCATTATGTTTTTAGGGTTCCTTTGTTATCGCCACTTTGATGTCTGTTACAGAAATCAGCAGAATGATTTCCTTTAGTTTGCATGATTTCGAAGTTTGGGGATTAAATTGTGAGTGAAAAATTGTGTGTACGAGTTCTGCTTTTTGGGGTATTTTGTTTTGAAAGTATGTTTTTGTGCGCTGTGTGAGAGTCAAATAGAACGAATGTTTTTTTTTTTTGGATTGTTTTGTACAGATTGGGATCGACTTTTCTTAAAATATAATTGTAAATATGGTATATTATTTGAAAATGGTAACGTGTTAGAAAATATATTTAAAAAAAAACACAGGCTTACATGGGCACTTATAAAACATCAGAAGCTAGTGCACAGTTCCAAATTGGTCGTTTCCTATGGAGAAGAACAGACAAGAATATGTTTTAGGTCTTTCAAACGTTGTACTTTTTTCATCACACTAACATTATTTTTTAGCGTCTAGTGGTGAAAAATGGACAAAAATATATTCCTGGACAATTTGGTTTTACACATCAAAGTTGTACTACAGCTACAATATCGTTCTCACATACATATATCGACACCTCTGGGCTCAAAGGTCGTAAAGGACATTTTGGCGAAAATGACTTTTTGATGCAGTTTTACTGAGTTTTTAATTCTCTATCGATCTGTATATTCCGTTTTACGAAATTCGCAAAAAAAATGCCTTTACGACCCACATAATTTGAGACGTTAAACGAAATGTACCGTTAAAATATGGAAGTAAATAACACTCAGTTACCAGAGCGAACTCATTTTGGTAGTAAAGTAAAATAAAAAACAACTTTTGGGGTTAAAATACATTATAAATGTCAATTGTCCTTTACCTCCTTAGGTGGTTAATATAAGTCATTTTAAAAATTTGGATGTAAGGGATATCGTCTTTGCAAATTGTCCTTTACACCCTTGCAAGTTAAAATAAAGGAACATAAGTGTCCTTTACTACCTAGTTTCTTTTCAATTATGTGCTTCCACTAAGGGCGTATTATAAACTTAAGTGAGAAATTGTCCCATAAATCCTAGAATATTCACTAGTGTATACTACTATATTTTCTTTATTAATCATGAAATAACATAATCATACAAACAAAACATACATTTTCGTAATCAAATTGAGATCGTTTATTATTTTCTATAAGTGAACACAAAGCTTTTATAATAAGTATCTTTGAAATAATAATGATAGATTAAGATTGTAGTAATTACGTTAGTTACGTTTTCCTTACAAGTCCTTTTCTCCACTCCCACCTTTGCTCTTTTGATTTGTTTTTCTTTATTAATCAACTTTATTTGTATAATCTCAATAAGTTTGATTAGAAGATGAGAAATAATGAGTAAATAAGTCATCATCATTCTGATGATTTATTTACTCATCTTCAATATCATTTTCATCATCATCTTCGTCCGTTTCGTTTAAAGTCTCACGTAGCTCGGAATTGCATGGAAGTTCCCTGTATTCTTTGTGAAACCTTTTAGGTATAGTCCCATTTTCACAGAGGTTCGTGAGATCTTTATACTTAGCAGCGGCTATTGGTAATCTACTGTTATATAGCTGTTTTACTGCATCCATAGCAATCACTGGTTCATTGTTAATCCGGCTTTTATACCCTTTGTACTTTCCCTTCCCCTTTCCTTTATCTGAGGATTTCTCAAATAATGTTATAGAATGAGTCTCTGCTTTATTTTCCATAGAGTATTTGACGAACATTTTGTCGTTATGCTTTTTTTTTAATGTGGCGACTCTGATGTTTTTAAATTTGATATTTTTTAATGTCTTTGGCGTGAATGTATTTAGAGCTAATTGATCAAAATTTAAAAAGTCGCACTTCCCTTTCTATAATTGCATGAACTTTATTGACGGGTATGTATGTATGGCCCGGGAGTAAATAGTTAATTTGAGTGACCTCCAAATTAATTGCTGATTTCAAGAATTGATTCATGGCAGCCAATACAGTTTTATTTTTGTTTTGACCACAACACGAATCACAGTATATCAACAGATGTCTTACGCTCATTTTATCCTTTTCCTCAAGATATTTCTTTAAGCAAGTTGCAATTTCATTATTCCCTCTTTTGCCATCACGTAGGTCAAAGCTGCTTTCACGTACCTAAGAAAGATAAATGTCTAACTTGCGTCAAAGCAGAGAATAATAAAGACGAAATGAACGACAAGGACAAAGAGCTGCTGAACTCCAATCTTAAAGAAAAGACACCTACTTATAAGAGATTTAAAATTCACCAAACCCTTAATTCACCCAACAATGAAACGATCACCTGCAGCTTTGACCTAAAAAAAGTGTTGAACACGCCACATGGACAAAGTATGATATTATACTATTCCAGAAAATATTCGGTGTTTAATTCCACCATTTATGAAAGTCGCACACAGGATGTTAATTGTTATACATGGGGGGAATGTGATGGCAAAAGAGGGAGTAATGAAATTGCAACTTGCTTAACGAAATATCTTGAGGAAAAGGATAAAATGGGCGTAAAACATCTGTTGATGTGCTGTGATTCGTGTTGTGGTCAAAACAAAAATAAAACTGTATTGGCTGCCATGAATCAATTCTTGAAATCAGCAATTAATTTGGAGGTCATTCAAATTAACTATTTACTAACATGACCGACGATACAGTTCATGCAATTATAGAAAGGGAAGTGCGAAAACTTATTGAATGGAGTCCCTCACAGTGGCCCACATATTTTGAATCGGCCCCACAAAAGACCAAGACCTTACAAAGTCAATGTCATGGAATATACTGACTTTTTAAATTTTGATCAATTAGCTCTAAATACATTCACGCCAAAGACATTAAAAAATATCAAATTTAAAAACATCAGAGTCGCCACATTCAAAAAAAAGCATAACAACAAAATGTTCGTCAAATACTCTATGGAAAATAAAGCAGAGACTCATTCTATAACATTATTTGAGAAATCCTCAGATAAAGGAAAGGGGAAGGGAAAGTACAAAGGGTATAAAAGCCAGATTAACAATGAACCAGTGATTGCTATGGATGCAGTAAAACAGCTATATAACAGTAGATTACCAATAGCCGCTGCTAAGTATAAAGATCTCACGAACCTCTGTGAAAATGGGACTATACCTGAAAGGTTTCACAAAGAATACAGGGAACTTCCATGTAATTCCGAGCTACGTGAGACTTTAAACGAAACGGACGAAGATGATGATGAAAATGATATTGAAGATGAGTAAATAAATCATCAGAATGATGATGACTTATTTACTCATTATTTCTCATCTTCTAATCAAACTGATTGAGATTATACGAATAAAGTTGATTAAAGAAGAAAAACAAATTAAAAGAGCAAAGATGGGAGTGGAGAAAAGGACTCGTAAGGAAAACGTAAATTACGTAATTACTACAATCTTAATCTATCATTATTATTTCAAAGATACTTATTATAAAAGCTTTGTGTTCACTTATAGAAAACTAATAAACGATCTCAATTTGATTACGAAAATGTACGTTTTGTTTGTATGATTATGTTATTTCATGATTAATAAAGAAAATATAGTAGTATACACATAAATATATTTAAAAATTACGTGAGCCATTTAATAATTAAGTTTAATTATCAATTAATCCTTTTAGAATACCTTAGTGGGTGATCCTTTAGAACCTAAAAAATATTGCACTTGTCTATTATTTCCTTACTTTGATTAATTTTGCACAGTAAAGTAGATTTACGCCCTAAGCTAAAATCATAAGATGAAAATTTTAAGGGGGTAAAGGACATTTATTTTTATATTTGTGGTCGTAAAGGAAATCTATCTCGATAAATAAAGCATTAGGGTAAAATTGTAATACTGCCCAAGAGAGTACTATGAATTCTAAGCACTTTTCCAAAGTTTCATTTAAATAGCTCAAGAAACAAAAAAGTTAGAGTAAAAATACGATTTTTTTTTTCGTTTTTTGCTTCTCCTGAAAAGTTGTATTTTGTCCTTTACGACCTTTGAGCCCAGAGGTGTCGATATATATGTATAATTCTACATTAAACATGTAACCGCAATATTAAAACTATATATAACTTTAAAAGAGTGTCCGTGGAGTTCCTTGTACGTTCTTCTCCATAAACATCTAAGCTTAACGTGCAAATTGCTTGACCTTTTTTTGATTGACCGACTTTGACCTCTGAGAAATACACATATATGAATAGACTTGTAAATGGTTTAATTGTTGAAATAAATGCTTCTATTTATTTATTTTTTCAATGTTTCAGGGTTGTGCTGAAGCTGTGCGATCGTTTGAAACAGTTACTGAGGCCTGGGAACGCAAAGCCTGACATTCCCTCTCGCTCCACTCAAAGCGGGAAGAGTCATTTGACGATTTCTTACCAAGAAAAAAAATGGTTTATGCTGAAAAAGCACCAACAAAAAACCACACAGCATCTTAACAGTCCCTACTCCCACCATCCTCATACATAAAACGAGTTTATAAACGCTGTATCCAACGATGCGTTCAAAAACCACAATAAACGGCAACTTTATAGGTAAACAAGCACGCGACACTCAACTTGCCTCTCTTTACGACAATAATCCATTGTTGAACGTTTTCTTTGCCCGCTTTATAATCCACACTCGTTTTTGAACGCGCTAAATGAAACGTTTAGCGACGTTCTTATTTTGAATTGTTGGGACGATATACGATAATGTGGTTTAGAGTTTTGGCATGTCGCAGTGGAGGGTTATTTTATTTATTTTTTTAATGTTGGTATAAATAGTAGAATATAGATACAACTTTTAAAAATAGATTTTATTGACATTGTATTGTTGTTACAACAATAACAGACCCATTTTTCCAGGTTGCCTAGAAGAGACCGCGGAATGCGATAAGGCTGCCCATTGTATATACATGTGTTTTTTAATAGTTATATACAAACTATCTATTTACTGTTATCAATTATAGGTATCACTGCGATAATACAGTAAGGAGGTAGTTGTTTTACAAATAAATTCGCAAAATCAATCGCATTGTTTCACATTTAATTTTATCAATACAGTATTTATTGCGCTTTTAGGATTCCATACCTAAAATGTCCAAGTATCGCCTTATTGCTTACGGTCATTAGTCCATCAGTTCCTATTTCACCAGGGTCTAACTGCACTATTTATGTAGCATAATTATGCTAACATCTTCTTCTGAAGTTAACTTTAAGTGGAAACGTAGTGAATTTTACGTTACCTATTTTAAGATGTAATTAGCCCTAAGACATAACATACAATTGTTTGTTTCCCAAATAAAACAAAAATGCTAACTCAAAACCAAGTACCAAAAATTTATTAGATTTTTTTGTAAATAAATAAAGTCCTACCCCAGATTATGTGTTATAATTTTTTGGAGCGATATAAGCATTGATATAAGAATTTTTATTTTCTATGGATACAAGTAAGGCGTATTTAGTCCCTTGAACATCTGGCTGAAGTTAAATGCACACATACTCGTGCGCCCTTATAGAGTCCCGCTGATCTTTAAAACCATTTTCTTTGCGAAATATTAATTGATTTACATTATGCTATGTACATTCTGAAGAACACTTAACCAGTATTTTTTTCGATTAGACATATTTCTAAACATTAAAGTCTTTTGAAAGCAGTTTGGGAAACAAGCGAAAAATATCATGTTGTTAATTTTTTTTTTTTTTGGCGAAAGTATTAGTCATACGAAAAAATCCTAT
This sequence comes from Mythimna pallens, assembly GCA_961205895.1. Lineage (NCBI taxonomy): Eukaryota > Metazoa > Arthropoda > Insecta > Lepidoptera > Noctuidae > Mythimna > Mythimna pallens. The sequence goes on from OY540830.1 coordinate 5,552,098, forward strand.
GTTGATAATGATATATAAGAATCTATAATTTTTTTTTTCACTTTTATTAACCCAGCCAGTTACTGAGGAGTTAGGTTCAGAAAGTCACTATTTTGTTGCCCTGTTCGGCAGGCGGCCAACTCGAGGTACATTTCCATACAACAGCTTTTACGTGATTATGATGATATTACACTTCTTTCTCTAGATATTTTGGATACACAGTTATCTTATGGATATTATCTAGTCTTTTATAGAAATCAAAACATAAATTGTGTAAAACTAATCTAGTAAAGACCTCTGAACATCTGCTATTTTACGTGAACTTTGGCCCTCCTTAATGTACTCATATGTTAAAAATATAAAAAAGTACATCTACAGAAGCCTTGCACATTTAATCGAGATTCTGAACGACGACAATTTTTCTGAAAAACTTTTAAGAGTTTAGAAAAAGACACGTATTTCCTGGAACAAGTTTTATAAAATATTTGAGTAAATCACGGAATTATCGAATGCCAACAGAGTTTTCAGGCGTTATCTCTCTTTTTTCGCATTGCCTCTTCATCAAACATCGCGTTAGATTGCGTTAGATGAAGTAACAAGCTTTTAAACCATGTTCGACGTTGACGATAGGTGAGTGGAAAATGGCCCTCTTGAGGCTGTTAATTTTTAATTTAGTGATTATATTTTTAGTTCACAGCAGAACCTTAAAAAAAAAAAAATAATTAAGCAGATTATATGTTTGGGCCTCATCAGGAGGCTCAAAGTCACCCAAAGGGCAATGGAAAGGGCTATGCTGGGATTTTCCTTGCGTGATCGAATCAGAAATGAAGATATCCGCAGGAGAACCAAGGTTGCCGACATAGCACAAAGAATCGCCAAACTTAAGTGGCAATGGTCAGGGCACATTGCTCGCAGAACAGCCGCTGTCGTTGGGGCCGAAGTGGCAACCGTTGGGGCGGAAGACTCAATGTTGGAAGGCCCCCTACAAGGTGGACCGATGATCTGGTAAAGGTTGCGGGAATCTCATAGACGCGACACGCACAGGCCGTCATTGTGGCGACATTTGGGGGAAGCCTATGTCTAGCAGTGGACGTCTGTCGGCTGAAATGATGATGATGATGTATGATAAAATACCCAGAAAGAACATATGGATCCTAGTAGATTATAAAATTGATACATAACTACAATTAAACCCAGAACAACCAGAAAACACGTAGACTGAGACTGAAACAGAGTACAAAACAGTTTCATTCAAGCTTTTAATTCGCTGTACTATAAATACCATTCAACGACAAGGCAAATGTGACCAACTCACTGTACAAACTGAAATATTAAGGTCATGACGACTTAAAACGCGGTACCTATTGGACGGAATTTATGCATTTTAATAGTTTAGTTTAGCTTTTTTAGCTAAGGAGTGGAAGTCCTTGCCGGAATCTATGTTTCCTGATAGCTACAACCCGGGAGTCTTTAAGTCAAGAGTGAATAGATTACTTCTAGGTTAGCGCACTCCATCGTCGACCGCATCGTCGCTTTCCATCAGGGAGATAGCGGTCAAGCGCGAACCTATCAACAATAGAAAAAATACTTTACTGGACTGGGCTGATTTTTTAAATAATGTAGTTTTAGGTTCAGCCACTAACGTAATTTGGACATTCAAAGTAAAAAATTATAGCAATGATGCGTGTAGTCAACCTTATAATTCATTTACACAACATACATACTCTTTGCAGACACATATCAAAAACAAGTCCGCTCATCAGCTGTCCGAGAAAAAATTAGAAATGTCAAGTCAGGATATAACTCGACGCGGAGCACACGCTTGTTACCTCAATCAGTTCTTCAGATCTTCCACTTTCATATTCTCGTGCTTGTACTACTACGCTCCCCTATTGTGCCTTCTTCTTCTATTTATGTAAGGACTTGCGGACCTTCAAACGTGAGTTTGTTGTTGATTTATACCGCACACCAATCACATAACTAAACTGGTGACCCCGTGAAGAACAATGGAAGGGGATATGTTTAAAGACGCACGAGGTGCGGCAACGTCACCGCCACCTAGCACTAGTGATGGGGGGATGTCGATAGACCCCAGCAATGTTTTCAAAGTCGGCGTACAAGTGCCCCCGTTTTGGGCTGAAGAGCCAGAGATTTGGTTTGCTCAGGTCGAAGGTCAATTTAGCATAGCTGGGATAAGTAGTGATGTCACTAAATTTAATTATGTCATCGGACATCTGGACAATCAATACTCTAGAGAAATTAAAGACATAATTATTAGCCCGCCTCTGACTAACAAGTACGAAAAACTAAAGACCGAGCTAATTAAACGACTCACCGCGTCTAAGGAGAAGAAAATCAAACAATTACTGATGCACGAGGAGCTTGGCGACCGCAAGCCATCACAATTTCTACGCCATTTGAAAAGCCTGGCAGGCTCAAACGTACCTAATGACTTCCTGAGGACGATACGGGTTAGTCGCCTACCGCATGGCATCCAGACGGTGCTCGCAGGTCAACCAGGCACAGCTTCTCTCGAGGATCTAGCTGACTTAGCCGACAGAGTAAACGACTTGGCTAAGACAACTCCGAAGGTCGCCGTTGTGAGCGACGCTGTCTCTAGTTTGGGTCTGAGCGAACTAATCAGGGAGATAGCTGAGCTTCGAGCACAGTTCCAGCAGATGTCAACTGGGAACAGCCGTTCACGCTCCCGTTCCACTAGAAACACTCGCAGCAGTTCGAGGCAGCGCTCTCTATCGAACTACAAAAGGTTCCCCAATTGTTGGTACCACAACAAGTTCGGAGAAAAAGCCAACAAGTGTATCCGCCCCTGCGACTACAAGGCGGAAAACTCCAAGGGCGGTCGGTAATGGCGACCGACGATTGCCCTTTGCCTACTTCTGGTCGCCTGTTTGTTACTGACCGATCTTCGAAGACGCAGTTCCTAGTCGATACAGGAAGCGACCTCTGCGTGTTCCCACGGTCAGCGCTTCATGATCGTCGTGCTCGTACGGACTATAGATTGTGTGCAGCAAATGGTTCCAGCATAGCTACATATGGCTGTATCAATTTAGATTTAGATTTAGGTTTACGCAGAACCTATCGATGGCGTTTCATTGTAGCCGATGTAACGAAGCCTATAATAGGTGTAGATTTTTTAAACTTCTATAATCTTATAGTTGATTGTCGTAACAAACGCCTAATTGATAATTTAACCTCTATTTCTACTATTGCTGCTGTAGCTAATTGTAATAACATTTCTTCTGTTAAGGTCCTGACTGGTGAGACTCATTATCATAAAATTCTCAGCGAGTTTCCGGAAATTTCTCGACCAGCTGGTAAGCCACACTGTACACTACACGAAACAGTACATCACATACGCACGACACCAGGCCCTCCAGTTTGCTCTTCACCACGTCGTTTGGCACCGGACAAGCTTAAGATCGCCCAAAAAGAGTTCCAGTCTATGCTGGCCCTTGGTACAGCTAGACCTTCCGAGAGCCCGTGGGCGTCACCTCTACATCTAGCGCCAAAGAAAAACAACGGCTGGCGTCCTTGCGGCGATTACCGTAAATTGAATGCTCGTACCGTGCCTGACAGGTATCCAATTAAGCATATCCATGACTTTACCCATAGTATAGCTGGATGTAAAGTCTTCAGCACGCTCGATTTAGAGAAAGCATATAATCAGATACCTGTCAGCCCGGAGGATATTCCTAAGACCGCCATCACAACACCATTTGGATTATTTGAATTTCCTTTCATGACATTCGGTCTTAGGAACGCGGGCCAAACCTTCCAGCGGTTCGTGGACGAAATGACGAGAGGACTAGACTTCGTATACTGTTATTTAGACGATTTTCTCGTGTTTTCTAGAAGTCCAGAGGAGCACAAGGATCACCTACGTCAGGTCTTCAACAGGCTGAAGGAATATGGCATGTTGCTGAACATTTCGAAATGCGTTTTCGGTATGGAGGAGGTAACGTTTCTAGGCTACCGGATTACCGAGAACGGTACTAAGCCACTTGATGCCAAAGTTCAGGCGATCAAGGATTTTCCTCCACCAACCAATGTTCGCCAGCTAAGAGGTTTCCTAGGCATGGTTAATTTTTATAGGAGATTTCTTCCTCACGCAGCCGAAATTCAAGCCCCACTTCACGCCTTACTAACAGGTTCCGTCAAAGGTTCGCAACCAATTACCTTGACAGGCGACACACTAGCTGCTTTCGAGTCTTGCAAAGAAAGCCTGACCAACGCTGCTCTACTGGCTCATCCGGACTGCACCGCAAAACTTGCAGTTGTTACAGACGCCTCCGACAAGGCTATCGGTGCGGTCCTGCAGCAATTTAAAGATGATGCATGGCAGCCCTTAGCTTTTTTCTCTAGAAAATTGAGCCCTTCACAGGTGAAATATTCACCATATGATAGGGAGCTTCTAGCAATTTATGAGGCCATAAAATATTTTAGGCATATGCTAGAAGCTCGCCATTTCGTAATCTATACTGACCATAAACCTATAAGTTTTGCCTTCAACGAAAGGAAGAACAACTGTTCGCCTAGGAAGTATAGACACTTAGATTTTATTTCTCAATTCACGACAGATATCCGCCACATTTCCGGTAAGGATAATGTGGTCGCAGATACCTTGTCGCGAATTGAAGAGCTAGCAGACCCCGTAGACCTCGAGAAACTAGCTCAAGCTCAGGCTTCTGACCCAGAACTCTGCAAACTTTTGAGCGAGGGGTCTTCTCTGCAGTTTAAAAAATTCAATGTCCCTGGAAGTCGAATTCCCCTGTACTGCGACGTCAGTACTTCGGTTTCCAGGCCATATGTACCAGAACCACTTCGCAAGCAAATCTTTAATAGCTTGCATTCTTTAAGTCACCCCGGTGCCAATGCGTCGGCCAAGCTGATCACCGAGCGGTTTGTATGGCCGGGCGTGAGAAAAGACTGCAGGGACTGGGCGCGTGCTTGTATACCGTGTCAGAGGACGAAAGTCAACCGTCACGTGACTTCTCCTCTCGGCACTTACAACTTACCACGCGCTCGTTTTAAGCAGATCCATATCGATTTGGTGGGTCCTCTCCCACTTTCCCAAGGTTATAGGTACTGCTTAACGGCCGTGGATAGATTTACACGATGGCCAGAGGCAGTACCGATACAAGATATTACAGCGGAAACGGTGGCCAAGGCTTTGCTGTCCACTTGGATATCTCGATTCGGTTGCCCGACAGACATTGTAACCGACCGTGGTCGTCAATTCGAATCGGCTTTGTTTCATTGTCTGTCGAAAATAGCCGGATTCGAACATAAGCGGACGACGGCCTACCATCCGGCATGCAACGGCTTGGTTGAACGTTTTCACCGTCAGCTGAAGGCCGCAATCGTCTGCCATGCAAACGATAGGTGGACGGAATCTTTGCCATGGGTCTTATTAGGCGTAAGATCCGCCTTTAAGGAAGACCTCCAAGCCTCTTCTGCAGAACTGGTGTACGGGGAGCCGTTAAGGTTGCCCGGGGAATTTTTTGAGCCAACGGTCAATGGTACAGTGGACACAGCTGAGTTTACTGCAAGGCTCAGAAGCTTCGCCGAGAAACTGCGACCGGTACCAGCTTCCCGCCACTGCAAACCCAAAGTGTTTGTTCATAAAGAGCTAGAAACTTGCGATCACGTTTTCCTACGCGAGGACGCATTGCGGGGTGCTCTCCAGCCTGCTTATTCCGGGCCATATAAAGTCATCTCACGAGGGGACAAGATATTTAAAATAATTGTTAAAAACAAAGAAGTGACAGTATCCATTGACCGACTGAAGCCTGCCTTCATTCTATTAGACCAGGTGGAAGAACCCCCACTGGTAGGGCCGCTAAATTACACAACACGTTCTGGGAGGCGAGTTAAATTTACAGACTTCCATCGCCCTTGATGGTCTCTGGAGGGGGGTGGTGTAGTCAACCTTACAATTCATTTACACAACATACATACTCTTTGCAGACACATATCAAAAACAAGTCCGCTCATCAGCTGTCCGAGAAAAAATTAGAAATGTCAAGTCAGGATATAACTCGACGCGGAGCACACGCTTGTTACCTCAATCAGTTCTTCAGATCTTCCACTTTCATATTCTCGTGCTTGTACTACTACGCTCCCCTATTGTGCCTTCTTCTTCTATTTATGTAAGGACTTGCGGACCTTCAAACGTGAGTTTGTTGTTGATTTATACCGCACACCAATCACATAACTAAATGCGTTCCGGAAAAAAAAAAACCAAGCTTTCAGCAATGTGTTCTTCGTCATAGTACTTTTTTTTTGCTATCCTTTACTGTTTCAAAACCTTATAGTACTATAGATTTAAAAATTAATTCTAATTGAATTAATTTCAAAACGTATCTATTGTGAACTGGCAACCGATCCAATCTAATTTTGTTGAAGATTTCACTTTTAATACCATTTTATACTATTTAATACTTCGCAACGTTGCTAAAAATCCCATCTCAAATACATTTAAATATTTTGCAATATATTTAGCCAAAAATACAAGCTATTATTGTAGTATTTGCCTCATGTCTCCGCCTTAACAACAACGGCAGTTATAAGCAGTAGATACTTAATGAATGAACTCATATCAATTCGTATGAGACGACTTGGCACCACATGTCAATGGCTGGCTTCCGTTCATTTGTTTTGCTTTTATTACGTCATATCCTATTGACGATGATTTGTTGGTTTTGGTAAATAAATAAAATACAAGTCGTTAGCAAGGCCTTGAGAGATCAGTTGAAAAAAATTATCGAAGCCCATAATGTTCGGACACTTTAGTCGAATTGGCATATTTAAATCTTTTTTCTAAACTTCTATACTAACCATCTTCAATAAATTTGGTGGTGTCCGAATCGTCAGCAACTCATAAATCGTAAAGATACAGCAGTTGTGTTTTTTTTGGTGGGAATATCATCTAATGACATCCCCCGCTCTTGGGCGGGGCGCGAGATAGTTTCAGACTTTTACTGACTAAAAACCCACTCCTGTTCCTTCGTTGCCTTTCGTAACAGGGCCGAGTCTTCCTTTCAGAATCAGACTCTAAGGACCCAGTAGGCTTTGTAGGGGCCTAGCAGGGTCGAAGCAGATTGTCAGACGCCAGAAAGTCTAACCATCAGTCTATCCAAGGAGTGGACTGTATTTCTATAAGCACTTGGTATATAGTTTTTGTAATAAACATTCGGATAAATAATAATTAACTAAGTAGATTTAAAAGGTAAGAGCAGTGGTGGCCGGGTGGTAACGGCCCAAACTTATGAGTTGTAGGTTGCTGGTTCAAACCCAGCCAGGCGCATTACTTTTTGTAATTTATTGCATCACCACTGGTCTCAAAACAGTGAAGAAAAATATCGTGAGGAAACCGGCATGTGCTAGAACAAAAAATTCGAAGATATGTAACATTCACCAATCCGCACTAGGCCCGCGTGGTGGATTACGGCCCATTCCCTCTCCTAGAGAGGAGGCCTGAGTCCCACCAGTGGAAACATTATAAGGCCGACCATGCTATGCTATTCGAAAGGTATCGTCCGTAATGGCGGTGTCCGTGGAAGCGAGTGTCCGCGGTGCGACGAAAAAGCCGCCCGCTTCTCCATTCACTGCTGGCGGTGATGGAAGTACACGCGCCGCCTACGCATACAGACCCTGTCATCGACGTGTTGAGTTCGATTGTTGCCTAGTAACTAGATTGTGGAGGTCTGATAGGCAGTCGTTCCGTGTAAATCGAGGTTATTTAGCCGCATCCAGTAAGATTGGAAGCCGACCCTAAGTTAGTTGGGAAAAAGATGATTTTCTATATTTCATGCCATATTTAAACAAAGTATTCTTCAGTTACATAATGAGTGATTCGCGCCGTCTGTCTGTCTGTACCGATAAGTCGACACATGTTCGCGACGCTAATGATCTGGAACTGCTACAAGTGTTTCACACTATTGAGCATAGAGTTAAGAATGGATAAAAGAGACATAAATCGTGATCAAAAAAAAAAAGTTATTAAATTTTTGCCAAGACCTTAGTATTTTTCTCCCACTCTAAGATGGAGTGACAAGGCGTATCAGACTTTTACTGACTAAAACCCTATGTGGGTGTTATTTTATTTGCCTTTTGTGGACTAGGGCCACCGTAGGCCGTGGCCCTAGCAGAAATGTATTTTACCCTGTAGTGACAAAGAGCCTGAATTATGAGTAAGAAAGAAATACGAACGTGATACATTAAAATTTACTCATATTAACACGATTTACATAATTTTAATACTTTTGAATACTCTTGAAATGAGTATTTCATTTCTCATAACTGAGTTTTTTGAGTTAGATCGAGAGAGAGGACATATTGCACCCACAAAGGGTGCAATATGTCCTCTATAAATATCATGGTCAGTTTATTAATATTTTCTTGTGAATTTCAAACTGTTCAAATTTAATTTAATCTTTTCTTCTTCTGAAGTTACAGCAAATAATACATATCACCGTTATACATTGTACTGAATATTTTTATCAATACTCGATTTTCTATAGTTAAATTCTGCTAGCAATGATTTTTGAAAATTAACATACCTAACAGAATATGATTTCTATAATTTATTAATTTATATTTTGGAGTCAACAGGTATGTTATTGTTACATACGAAGTGAAGAAGACTCAACTGTTTGTGGTTAATCATACATTCTTGACATTTCGATAATCGTTATCGCTAAGGAAATTTCACTTCGTCTAAGTCTCCGTTTTGTCTAAACATTCATAAGACTATACACTTGTTTCATTAAAAAGAAGTTCATGAATGGACGGCTCAACAGATATAAAACATATTCCTTGGAACACGTACTGCGTGCACGCTATGAACCATTTATATGAATTACTCAGTAACTACTGCTTATTGTTAGTTGGCTTTGAGTACAATTAGTTGATATTATTGTTCCTTTGATTAAATAAATCAACGTCAATGATAGCGAAAAACTTGAAAGGTAAAAGTTAAACCATATTACATTTTTGTAACGCTGTTTGTGACATTATTTTTTTTATTGACTGGCTCGCGTTTCTCACCTGATGGTAAGCGATGATGTGGCCGACGATGGATCACGCTTGCTAGAAGTAACCTATTCACTTAAAGACCCCTAGGTTGTAGCTATCAGGAAATACAGATTCCGGCAGGGATTTCCACTCCTTAGCTGTACGCATAATTAATGTGTTCCCGAAACGCTTTGTACGTATGGGTGGTGGTGGTATTATTGACTCTTCGATACCTAATCGTTAGCGCTAAGAAAATGTCACTTCATCTCAGTTTTTGCTCTGTCTAATCATTCATAAGACTATACACTTGTTTTATTAAAAAGAAGCTCATGAATGGACGGCTCAACAGAAATAAAACATATTCCTTGAAACACGTACTGCGTGCACGCTATGAACCATTTATATGAATTACTCAGTAACTACTGCTTATTGTTAGTTGGCTTAGAGAAGATAGCAGATATTATTATTCCTTTTATTGTAGAAAAACTTGAAATGTAAAAGTTTAACCTCGTGACATTTCGGTAGCGTTGTTTGTAACATTTTTACAGTCGACTCTCGTTGATTCGAAACTCGACTTTTAAAATAGGTATTCTGAATTATCGAGTGTTTAAAATATCAAATGATTCGATACGAGAGTAGAAGTAACTAAAACTTAACTAAACAAACCAATTCGTGCGGAAGTGTGTGTCAAACTATAATCATTATAAAAACAAAGGCTCGTGTATGACGATACAAGTTTGAATTTGTCTCAAAATGTATTTCATACCTCTGCAGGTTCTGCAATCTTTCTCTCTCTTTCTCAAAAATTTGCAACCCTGGCCTTCCTCAGTCTGACATTGATATTATTTGAAAGTCTGCGGTTCTGTGAGAAGATAGAGTGAAAAGATTAACGTATTTTAGTGTTAATGGCTATTTTGCTGTACTAAATAAATAAATAAATAATAATGTATAAACAATTTTAATAATTATATTGTGTCCGAATTGTAAAATAGCCTAATTTATTTTGTGACAAACCAATCCAGTAAATACCTCTGAAAATGTGCTACTTTACTTCTAAAGAAAATATAGAAACCTTGCAAAAATCCAGATTATAAAGAAATAAAATATTTTTCAAAAATTTTTTTTAGGTTTTTAAATACGTACTTCCTGGAACACTTGTTGTGAAATATTGAGTGAGTGACGAAACCATCGAATGCCAACAGAGTTTTCAGGCATTATCTCTCTTTTTTTGCGATGCGGTCCAACGCAATGATAAAGAGTTATCAAACATTGCGTTTTCGCAAGCTTTTAAACCATACTCACATTGGCGATGACTGATCAGAAAGTTTCCTCTTAAGATAGACATGACAAAATAAGTTTCTTTAAAACGTTCAGTGCCAAAGACCTAGCTTATGGACTGTAATTATTTAACCAGCAATAACTACGCCTATAAGAAACGACTCGGAAGGCAGATTGTGGACATCGTGTGTCGAATTATTGTCGCAGGGATATTGTGAAAAAGAAATCCGTAGTCCTAAAACGTAGCAGGAAATCGTAGGGACCCAGCAGGGTCGAAGTCTACTGGAGCCACGGGTAGTATGAAAGTGAAACCCGGGGACCTGGGACGAAGGCAACGAAGGAACAGGAATGGGTTTTTAGTCAGTAAAAGTCTGACACTATCTCCTGCTCCGCCCGAGAGCGGGATTTATCATTAGATTATTTTCCACCTAAAAAAAAGAAAAAAGTCCTAAAACGCAAAGGGCAGCTTAAAAGCTGAATGACATTGGTGTGGTTTTAGTCAGCAAAAGTCTGATACGCTCTCCCGCTCCACCCAGACCGGGAGAAGAAATTGATTGATTTCCCACCTCAAAAAAAAACAAACGAATTATTGTATGTTCATAACACCGAAAGTATTAAAATAGACACACAAATCTAACATTAATCAAACCAAATCATCACTCTATAACCCCCACAGAGCATCTAATTAACTAAAATTAATCTATCAACGTTTATAAATATTTACCAAAACTAACAAAAAAAAAAATCACATAATAAAAATTGTGAAAAAAAAAACCTGGCCAAGTGCGAGTCGGATTAGCACATGAAGGGTTTCGTAATACAATATTAGAATCGAGAAAAAAAAAATCGCTGACAAAATAATCTTTTTAGTAGGTATGGGAACCTCCTCCATTATTAGATTATGAGTAAGTATCTGGATGACAAATTTTTATAAGTCTTATTACGTTTTAAACTGTTATTATAATTTTTTTTTATATATTTTTTTTCTATTGACATTCTGCATTTTTATTTTATTTTATTTTGTTGTGACCTTTTTCCTATTTATGACAATTTTATTTTGCTTATTAATATGATGACAAACAGTTTTGTTTTTTGACATTTGTTTAAATTATCATATACTTTAAACACAGTTCATTCTGTACTTGACCAGATTTTGTATGCCTGTCGGCAGGACATGGACTGGACAGTCAACATATTAGGTATGTATATTGAAAACACCTGTAATCATCTGTGTTCAAAAATAAATCATTTGAATTAGAATTTGAGTAATAGGGCCCGTTGGCACCCTTCGAGTACGGATCCACAAGTTGTGAAGAAATAAAAAAAAAACTTAAACTTACAAGAAGCGACACATGTTCAAGACTTAACCCTGTAAAGGCAACATGTCGTACAGAGATTAATTCCATTAAAAGCAATAGAATTATTCGCACATGTAAATAATAACGCACAGGAAGTCTGGGGGACATGTGGTGGGGTGTCGATGACCCCGCTAGAACATCTAGACTTGTGTAATTGCTTTTATTTTTGAGATTATATAGCTTTAAGTTGAGCCGTTGAGCTTTAGTGTTTTCATTCGGTTTTTTTTTTTACTTTTACATCAACGAAAACTTGAACTAAGATTGGAATAGAATTCAGAATGGTTTTTTCTGGTAATATTAGTTTTCTAAATCTGAATTTGAATAGAATTAAACCAACAAAACTTATATCTAAAGTAAAAAAAAAATCATAAGTAACATAATGCAATGAAAAGAGATTATCTGGAAATTATTTTTTTTGACACACACTGAAAAGACACAATCAGTGACAAAAAAAAAAAAAATATATAGAAAATGTTTTCTAATCAATGAACAGAAAAAATATTTTCTTAAAATAATTCTTAAAATATTTTTTATTTATGATTGTCATTATTTTTCATAGTACAGTCTTCTTTGTTTAGTTAAATCGGGTTTAGTAGACTTACAGAATTTTTAGGTTCCAATGTTTTTATAGCACGAATAAAGTTTTATATATCAATATAAAAGTATTCAAAGACATTAAACGTTACTTTTACTATTTTGAATTTCTACAAAATTGTTTATAATAGGTACAGAATTATTTAAGACAGCACCTTTGTCATCATTAGGAACATGTTGGGTACCACTGCATGATAAAAGCCTTTTCTCTTTTCCTTAGCCACGTCTGGCAAAAAAAAAACAGTAATGAAAAAAAAGTAATATTATTTTTATAATTTTTTGTTTTTTTTTTAGTAAAGTTAATTAATAACAATTACTATGGTTGTAATTGTTATTAATTAAATTATTTTCTATTTTTTTCCTTTTGGCCGAACCCCAACTCGTCACGCCATCTCCTTCGGGCCTATCGCGTCGCCGGTTCCTATTATTTGGGACCCAGTCAGCGGTTACCTTCGCCCAATTTTGTTGCGACATAATACACACCAGATTTGTTATTGATACACATTTTTTATTTTTATTCAAAGCTTTGTTTTGATTAGGTCTAAGTACCAGCCTACATTTTAAATTCCTAAACGACACACTTTTATAACATAGTAAATTAATATAACAATGTTAACAATAACCCTAAAACAGCGCAGCGGCCCAAAAATAACCCTACAAATTCTACCGGACAAATTCGTCTCTAATTTGTTCACCTACCCGCTGCAAAAAGATAAAATTGTTCCTACTAATGTCACATCTAGATGCAAATTGTTTCGGCCCGGGGGTATTTATTTTAATTCTAATTTCCCGCGGTAAATACCGCAAGGGAAACCGCTCAGCCGCTTCTCCGCTTGATCGTCGAAACTTTTCCTTTTTACACTTTTATTAAAGTCCTGTTAAAGTGACGTTCCGAGTACGCTTTTTAGTTAAATTGCTTGTAAATGTCGTTGGGAAAAGATATTGACGGTATTATTAGGACTATCTTTTAAGTTTATGTTTGAAAAAAATGAGAGGCTGGTTTTTTACTCCTTTTGAACTCCGAAAGTTATTTAGTTACTACTTAACACACTTAGCTAGTGCCAGTGATGACATATGGCACTGAAACATGGACGCTTACAATGGGCCTCATCAAAAGGCTTACAGTCACCCAAAGGGCAATGGAAAACGCTATTCTCGGAGTTTCCTTGCGATCACATAAAGAATGAAGATATCCGGAAGTTGGAAGTTGAGAAGTTGGAAAGAAGAAGTTGGAAGGCCTCCCACAAGGTGGACTGACAACCTGGTGAGAGTCGCGGGAACGCGGTGGATGCGAGACGCACAGGATCGGTCGTTGTGGGGACGCTTGGGGGAGGTTTATCTCCAACAGCGAACATCTTCCGACTGAAATGATGATGATGATGACACTTAGCTAGACCTGTCTCTTCATTTTAGACGTATTTTTTTGACGTTGACAGGAGGGTATGAATGAAAAAAACGCGATGTACCAGGCTCAATGATTATTGACTATAGGCAAGAAGAAACTCCTCTTCTGTACGAATTAAAGTATTTATCGACATTATGTTATCTTTGCAAAAGACAAAACAAGATTTACAAGGACATAAATATTGAGGTAAAGAAAAACCATGTTGCTGCTAAAAGACAGCAGCCATTCCGTCACTGCATCGCTCTAATTCCAAGTTGTTAATGTCTTAGAAAGAAGTTAGTTGCGACAAAAGTTACCCCTTTACTTTCAACGCTGCAGGAAAAACTACTGCTTTGAGGACAGTTAATTGTTGCTGAAGTTAAGAGAATAGGTATTTTTAAGATATTTTAGGTTATTTTTAATTTAATCATTTATTCAGAACATTTCTTGAAAAGACTCGAAGAAGGTTTTTACGAAGAAGAGGGATGGTATTCTTGGCCAAAGAAACAAAAATTGCAAAAAAATCATGAGTGAACATAATTTTTGTTATTTTTTTATTGAAAATATCCTTCCATTTCTATGCTCTAGCGTACCTCTAGGCACAACAATAAAAAAATATACAAAATTTATTTGTGTACTTCAAATCATAATTGGCATAGTATTTCCTTCGCAAAGATTTTTTTCGATTTTTTTACCTTGAAGCGCTTCAATTTACTAAAAGCGCTAAATTTACAAACGCCAGTTGAAATAAAATTTTGACTGTGAATTAAAAGTAAACATTAGAACGGGTTATTCTGTAAAACGCCTCTCGTAGGCGAAGTCCAAATGATTTTTGAGAGAACTACCTGCTTGTAGTTAAGCTTTTGGGGTAATTGTGGGGCCATGATGAAAGCGATTCAGGTGAAGAATTAAAAAGAATAATAATATTATTAATTTGACTTGTATAATAGTATGAAAAAGAACATTTAAAGTTTCATCATAATTATCACCAGATTTTTTCCTTCCCAGTTCGGTCCTGTGGTGTGTAGTGTGGTCCATTCAAAGTTTGATACGAGAAAAAGCAATTTTTGAGAAACCATGCCACATGAACTGTTTTATTCCTATTGTTGCCCCAGCCGTTGCTCCCGGTTCTCATTCGTAAATCTTTGACAGTTGTTACAGGTAGTCAGTTGCCAGAAAGTTTGACCATCAGTCTATCCAAGGAGTACCTATCGTTTTGCTCAGTAACAGGATTATAGGGGTCTGATAGGCAGTCGCTCCATGTACAACACAGGTATTCAGCCACACTCTAGTAGACTGGCAGTCGACCCCAAGCTGGTTGGGAAAAGGCTAGGAGATGATGATATTGACTGTAGTCCCAAAAAGTTTAGTGGTTGAATTATATACCACCTACCACCTAAACAAATAAAAAGCTTTTCTTTCTTTCTAAATATAGGTAAGTAACTTTACTGATAACAGTAAAATTACTTATATCAAAGAAAAGATTAATAGACCGTGTGAGGAGTGATACGGAAGAGTCAGTGTTAGCATAACAGGTGACAAAATACAAATAATTTATTTTAATTTCTCAAAATGTGTACTAAGTACATCTAGTAGCTAAAGTTTTAGACAAAATTGCATGTGTTAGGGCACTTCGCTCGTCCGAAACTTAAAATTACGTATGTACCTAATAACAATTTATTTGAAATGGTTTATTTTTTTGTAAAATACTTAAAGTTTTTAACAAAAAGAGAAAAAGATTAACGAACGTGAGGTGACAAGACAGAATGGAATAAAAAATGAACATGGTGACGACTATTTATATGTGTTGAAAATATATCAGTTACAAAAAAAAAAACATTTTTTTTTATCAGGGTCTGTCTTTCGCTCCACTGTTTTTAGAGCCTCAGTCGTAATGTTTCGTATTAATTAACTCAGTATAATTAAAGTGGTATGCGCAACACTGCCCCGGTCGCTTCTCCAACGTTTTTTGATCCGGACACCGTGCACGGTTCGTACACGGTTTTACATAGGTAAGGTAGAGGGGGTAAGTTCGTGAAGTTCTGCCGTAATTAGGCTGAAGTACGAAAGTTAGTGTTCAGTTTAATGCGATTAGTAGATAATTTTAGTGTAGGCTCGCTTTTGTAGGGTTAAGTTGCATTCGTTTACAAGGTGGTCATAATTATCTTTGGCAATTATTGTAATTATAATACTTTTTAGAATAGAGTTTTGATTATAATTTTTTTTTTTGCTAAAATAATTTACGTGCAAAATGTTACTGTACAAAAAAAAACAAAGAACTAGTTGATGCAAGTATTCAGCCGCATTCAGTTAGACTGGAAGCCGACCCCAAGCTAGTTGGCAAAAAGCTAGAGAGGAATCATCATCATCATCATTTCAGCCGAATGCTGGACATAGGTCTCCCCCAAGCGTCGCCATGACGACCGGTCGTTATGGCGACGCTTGGGGGAGACCTATGTCCTTTTTTTTTTTCATTCATCGGATTAACGCTGCGTCTTCCGGTACGCAGTCGAAACTCCAGAACCTTTCTGCCCCAACGGCCATCAGTTCTACGTGCAATGTACCCTGCCCGTTACCACATAAGTTTGGCGATTCTTCGTGCTATGTCGGCAACCTTGGTTCTCCTGCGGATATCTTCTTTTCTGATTCGATCACACAAGAAAACTCCGAGCATAGCTCTTTCTATTGCCCTCTGGGTAGAAAAAGGAGGGATGTGAAAAACAAAAATCAAAAACCTTTTTAGTTTAAATAAACTAAATATGCAATGCAAAATAATAATGTAGTTAGAGTGTAAAAACGAAAACCAGTAAAATTTGTGAATAAAAAAACATTATTTATTTAAACATTTTGTTCAATAGTGGTACATAGGTGAAATAATGCAACAAGGCATTCTCAATCATTCAACCTTTTGGTTAAATAAAAAGACTAAATGACGGCAAGAGTACAACAACAAATAAATTAATATTATAAATCGAAATTGATTTCATTAACATTCATACTGCTTAAAATACAAATACACGAAAGAAAACACACAGCGCACACAGTGTCCAGTTGGAAAACGCACCGGGTACCCTTCAAAACGGTAGGGTTAATAAGCTTTTCGTCTTTATAACCCCGTACAAAATTGCTCAGAGTTTCTGACACTCGCTTTTGAGTGGCCATTTAAGTAAATGACCCTCAGATATTTTGAATTTTAAACAGTATTAAAATGAGCAAAGGATTGCGAGACCAGGTTGATGGTTCGCGCTAAATTTTATTATCAAACTGCGGTTGTTAAGGGTTGGTCGTTAAAATCTTAAGTTGGGTAATTAAAAAATAATGAAAATATGTTTTTGTGTATTTTTTTTTTGTCATATTGTTGTTTTTCGTTTTTTAGAAGCGAGCATTAAAATTAAATGACTGTTGTGTAATGTTTTAAAATAAGTAAGTACCTACCTACTAACCTAAAAAACCCTAAAAAAATATATAATTATTTAGTTTATTTGTTTAAAAAAAAAAACACTTAGAATTTTTTGTTTTAATGTTCTAAAACCATCTTCGCATTATTACCTTTTTAATGAAACCAGTTTGGGGCATATCGATTCAATGGTTTCAAAGTCTATAACGGACCTTATTAGTATTTATGAGGCCATTGTGTCCCACTGCAGGGCAAAGGCTCCCTTCCGTTATTCCAATCTTTAGTGTCCTTAGCTACTTCTGGCCAATCCTCAAGGTAGGAGTCCAAATCGTCACGTATCGTCGTCTGGGCCTATCGCGTCGCCGGCTCCTGCTGTTCGGAATCCAGTCAGTGGTTGCCTTCGCCCAATTTAATAATATCTAATAATAATGGACCTACGTACCGGAAGACGTAGCGTTGGAAGGCCTTCTACAAGGTGGTCCGATGACTTGGTAACGGTTGCGGGAGACGCACAGGACCGTTTATTGTGGCGACACCTGGGGGAGGCCTATGTCCAGCAGTGGACGTCTTTTGGCTGAAATGATGATGATGAATGGACATACGAAACGTTTTTGTGATTTGTGCATTTACCTATATATAGATTCTTCGGTTATAAAATTTTAACAAAAATCACAAGAAAACAAAGATCTAAAAAAAAGAGCAATCTTATAAAACCTTCCGTCCTAATAAATTCTGATTTCTGACCGCGCCATCTTTTATGACTAAATCCCGAAAATCAAACGTCCGAAGACCGAATTACGAATATTACGATTACGATTTTCATATTCCACGTTTTTTCCCGAGCTCCCCGACTACAATCGAGGGGATGATCAGAATAATGGGATTTAGCTGCGAGATTATGCCAGGATTATTTTGCAGTGAGTACGTAGTAAAAATTTTTCCGTAAAAAGGATCGCCGACATTGTAAAACTAACCCTGTTGCTGCTGACGTAAGATTGGAATTTGAATCGGACGTACGGTCGGGAATTTCATTTTGTCCTGAATAAAAATATCCCATACGACGGCTTTGCTTTATCATTGCGAAGTGGAGGTGTAATTAGTTTTCGCAAAGCAAGCTCTGCTTCCTTATTCTGGGATTTACGGTGCCCTTTGTCCCGCATTGTTACATTTTTTTTTAAGGAAATAATTTATTTATAAAGTAGGCAGTTTAGGTAAATATGGAGATTTACAATGGTTTTTCAGGCCGATTCTAATGATTTCAATGGTAACTAACTACAGGAAACCTTTAATTGGTTATTATATTTATGTATGTACCTATCTACATCGTGATAAAACTTTATTTATTTTTTAATGTTTAATTTTTACATAACAAACACCTTAAAGGAAATATGAATTTAAATAAACGTACATATCACTAATAAAAATGTTTAAAGAAAACACAAACACATTTATTAATATAGCTCTTTAAAAATATCAATTACATAATCACTCTAATATACTCGTAATAAAGGCGAATGTTTGTATGCAACTACATATGTGTATGTATGTTTGTCAAGATAAATTTGTTATTACACACAGGTGAACCTGCTGGCGTTCATAAAGCTATTCCAAAAGCAAAACTACTTTTGGAATAGCTTTTAGTATTAATTTATTTTATATAAAAAAAATATCGCCTCCAATCAGAATAGGTGCGTAGGCGCGTCAGGATTAGCGTTCCGTATTCGGGGCCATTCGCTGTGAAAAATTGAACCTTTCATTGTTTTAAATGTCGGATCGTGACGGCGAGCTTACTGCGTCTGTCCACGGATAATTGTATCATCTTTTGACGAATTCGCGAATTCGCTGCGTTATTAAAACGGATACGGACGATTCGTATTTTCGTTTTCGGTGTTGCTGATTTTTAGCACTGGCATTATAGGGTTAGATGAAAAATTTCGAATCGAAGAATTTATGAAAATATTTACTTTTTTTATTTGAGTTTACGAAAGTAAATACTGTGAATCTTTAAGAAAATAATTTAGGAATTGTAATGATTTTCATAAAAATTAGAACTTAAAATATCCATAAAATTAAGAAAACTTTTTTTTTAAGTAATTCTACCACAAAAAATTGAATTTAACAGCTAGTACTTTAATAAGTATTAAATTATTGTTTTACAAGTTCATCATCATCATCATTTCAGCCGAAAGTCGTCCACTGTTGGACATAAGCCTACCAAGTCTCGCCACAATGCCATTCATTGTGCGTCTCATATCCATCGGATCCATCTATTTACAATTTCATCAAATTCAAATTCTCAATTCAAGAAAGGATTCAACTATTCATCTATCACGAAAAAAAAATATTCTAATTTAAATATAATTAATACAGTGAAAAAATTGTCAAAATTCAACTGTTTTTTAAAAAGCAGTACTAAAAAAAAATTCTACTATTGTGAAGTCATTGTCGACCGCCCGATGTTAATTAGCAAGAGGACAAAAGATCGATTCAGAACGACTTTATTCCATCCAAATCTCCATCCATTCCAAGTCTTAAAGGGCTATATTCCATCCATAATTATTTTCAATTGTAAAATATTAAATTAATGTAGTAATGACATTTTTGAAAATTACAGAATATATAAATTATTTACATATTTAAATAATTACGTATACCTAAATAAATAAAATTAATTATTAAAAAAAAAGTTAACAAAAAAATAACAAAGTAATTAATCAGTTTTTTTTTTTATAATTAATAAAAACATCAAGTAAAATTTTATTTTGTAAGTATATAAAAATACCACAAAAGTGTTTATGAAAAGAAAGTTGCAGTAGATTCTTTTTCCAATTTAGAAATTAATTTGCTTTATTCATACACTATATAACAATACCGCAAATAAAAATAGATTCTGATACACCTCTCCATTCATATCAATATCCACATACTTATACGCGCGAATGCGAAATTTTTTTCCAGCGAAAAATTGCTCGCGTATAAATGCATCGGTAGAACAATAAAATCCATCACGAATCATATTATTGTGTTACCTATACAAAGTGATTGTCACTCGGGGCACATGGCGGCCTGCGACGCCCGAGGCGGGGCTTACCACACCACGCCCACAGAAAAACGGCTCAAGCGATAAGGTCGAAATCACTATGGAGATTCTAGAGATTTTCGGCTTTACAGAACAGAAAGCCGCGAGAGCGCGCCGCGAGTGTGTGTCTGCCTTAAAACATAGTCGCCACCCGCGCCGGGCGCACGCTCGCCATTCCAAATCCGAACTCGAATTTTTAAATTCGGTATTCCAATTTCTGGTCTTTTGAGCCAAAGACGGCCGGTTAGATTTTAAAAATATTTACGTTTTATCGGTTTTTTGAGTGTTATGCGTCGGAGGCCATAATTTTTTTTTGACAATGGAAGTAAGTGCGATGCCTCCGATGCCCCTGGACTTCTCTATGGTGAGGAATGGAAGTGGTACACCTGGTTCTCTACGGGAGGGATCCCCAAGACCTGTCTCCAACAGCGCGTTCAGAGTTGTCACCCCGAAAGGTAGGAAAAACTATTTTTTAGGCGAGAAATTTTGTTTTGTTTTTGTTTTGATTTTTTGGTTAGGATTGTGTGATGTGATTGCTAGTGAAAATTAACTGGTAGTTTCTCTAAAGCCTTCTTGATTTGCAATTTGATTTTTGATTTGATGCTGTCAAAATTGTACGGCTAATATTAAAAGCGTTGTTCCGAAAATCTGTTTACTTTTGCTGTTGTCTTCTTTGCCGTATTGTTTTATTAGTAAACTAACATAATGTTACTTAAAAGATCAAGCAAATAGGAATAGTTTTATTTAATGTTAGCATACTTCATTATTTGTTGATATTTGTCATATTTATGCATAGATAATTCTGTTGCAACTTAATAGTGGCTACTAAGTTTCAAAACATAGGTTGTTATAACTTAAATTCTGGAAATTATTTAATTCAAGCTTTAAATTCCAATTTTCTTTAAGGAAAATAAGAGATTTTCTCATAAAAAGAGGCTTTGTATAAGTTGTATAAGCTTTCAAGAAAAATACTTATGTCCATTCTGATCAGATTCTAATTACTTTTTCTATGAATAAAAATAATGTCCAAATAGAACTACTGAATAATCCGGGTATCTATTTGAAGTAAGTTACCTACTATTATATTTTTTATAACGTAATAAAATTTAAGGTAGGCAATAAAAAAAATAATAAAAATAGATAAGTGAGTATTTAGTTATTTTTTTTTAATTCACTGCATATTTAATCAAAATGAAGAAAATGTAAGAATGACACAATATTTTTTTTATTGCTAATATTATGCATAAATCCACTCCACCAAGTCAACCAATAGGTACCTATACGTAAATCTATTCGTTAATCCTAGTCCAATAAACAACATTTTCATTTTTAACCTATAGTGAATACCTATTAATGATTCCAGTAAATATTTCAAAAGTATTCATAACTTTATCAAATATTTTATAATACTTAAGTATGAAATAGAAACAAGACAGTGACTTTTGCATTTATGTTATACATTTATTTTTTATTTTAATTTATTGATGCTTCTTATTTGGTGCAAAAGAATTTATGGTATTTTTTATTTTTGAAATTCTGTCCTGACTTGATTAGCCGGCTTATTAGATCTATTGTATTATTTCCAGCAAACAATTTTATGGGTAAAAGGACCAATTTCAAATTGGCGTTCTATTAAAATTGATCCAATTTCTCTATGATCACATAATCAATACAACTGTCAAAGGGAACTTAACTGTCACCCCTCGACATCTGACAAATGACACCCGACCACTATTATTATGAAATTATTGGGTGCAGCTATACTTTTAATTAAGTTATAACTTGACCTATTGGGAATTCAGACAAGTAACTAACTATATGTATTTAGTTTTAAGTCTGGGAAGTTTCTTTGCCTGTATTTGTAGCATGCATTATTTTTTTATACTTAATATTATAACAGTAATAATATTTTATTATTTTATTGAGCTAATAACTTCGAATTCTGCACAAGAGTTAAACAAGCTATAAATTATCGGATCAAAATCTTGTGAGTACCTACAAGATTGTTGTGGTATCTTAATCAATGGGCAGGTAATTAATAAATAGTTAGTTGAGACCTTAGAATCCCAAACTAGGCAAAAAATGCCTGCAATTTGGGTGACTTTTGACTACTTTTAGAAAACAATGTCTTACTTACAGATATTATAAAAATGTATCATATTCTTTACTTTTATTTTTTGACTTTTTTATCAGTAAAATAAGCTAAACACCTTTTTTTCGAATTGAGAATTCAGTTCCCAAATTCAATTTCTCAATACAGAAACTAAGGATATGTCATTTGAAATGATATTATTTTATTGGATGAATTTGTTAAAACCACTTTATTTGAGAAGTAACAGAAAAAAGGCCATTAGATTAATTTAAATGCCAATGGGTTACAATCGGGTTAAAGGTTTCTTTAAACTAGATTTAAAAAAAAGAAATATATAAAATCAGGATAAAACAGTTTTAAATTCAGGTGTTACTAGCTTACTAGCCACTGCCACCGGCTTTGCCCTCGTGAAAATAGAAATTTATCCTAATGAAACATAGGTACTCCCTGATAAAAATATCTCATATCTTTTTCAAAGACATGGTCTCCTTCTCCTCCTTGCATCGTATTCCTCAACTACTGCTTCATCACTTTAACTTTTATAATATTCCCCCATCTGCTCCTGTCTCTGGCGGTGAAAGGTGAAAGTCATTGTTAAACGTAGAGTGAAGAGCAGTGCGGATCTGGTAGCACCAACATATTGGGCTGCGATCTCCAGGACTATTCCCATCCACTTTACCGGTCACAATGAGCCTTTCGAGGTTGCCGCCGTCTTTCCTTGCAATGTGACCGAAGTATTGCAGAACCTTTCGAAGGCACTCGGACGACAGTCGTGAGGAGATTTTAAGTTCTTGCAAAATGGATACGTTGGTCCGAAATGATGTCCGAGTGATACGGAGCATCCTTCTCAAGCACATCTCAAATGCGTTTGCAGTCTGCAGCTTTTAGCGATCAAGTCTCAGCGCCATACGAAAAGATCGAGAAGACTAGTGTCCGTGCCAGTTTGTGTAAGATATGGTCTACCCGTAGGTATTGTGGCGACCATGGAGGTCACATTATTATTACAAACTTGCAAACTAGCAAGATATACTTTTAAGGTTTATGTTTTAAGAAGTTTAGGATTGATAGATGTTCTAACGAAAGATAGGGAAATGTCAATAAAAGTCTAAACGTAATTTTTTATACATATAATGAATTAGAAAGTGCTTCATTCAATTAGTATAATTCAACCAGAAACCTGTCATTTGCATCTTCTATATCTTAGTATCTAAGCAGAATTTCATCCTAATCCGTTCTGCCGTTTGAGCGTAAAGGAAGAACCAACATTTATGTACATACACACTTTCGCCGGTGTTTAAAATTTTATTTAATTGGTTTGCGGTTATCAAATTTTTAAAATTTCAGCAATATCCAAATTTTTATCCGACTAATGTTAAATATAAATAAACCTTTGTCTACCTCAGGTATTTAATCATTCCTTGTCTCAAATGGTGCATAAATATTATAATTTCGAATATTTATGCTCAACACGGTGCATATTATGTTAAAATGGATAATTTAAGCATAAATGTACACTCTGCATGAAAAACTTTTGCTCTACATCAGATATAACATTGCTTGAAAATATATAAATTCTAATCGCTTTGCTGAATACAATGCATTTTATGTTAAAATGGGTAATTTTAGCATATGTTTTTTGGTTTAGTCAGGTACTGTAAAGTAATGTACACCAAAAAAATCATTCTACTGAGCTTAGTATCATAAAGAAACCCCTACCAGGTAGACCGATGACCTGGTGAGGGTCACGGACTTCAGACTGAAAAAATGATGATGATGATAAAAATCCTCATAGTTCTTGTAAAATTTAAAAATAAAGATATACAGTTATCGGTCACACAATCATTCAAAAATTAACCACACTATGGAGTTCTTAATATCGCCGTAAATTTGCAACATTTCCCTGTACAAGCTTCACAGACGGACCCTCTAATTCTGATTGGTCAAAGGAAATTAAAGTTCTCACACGATACCTGGATACCAGAACACAAAGGAAACGATACCGGATACCGATACCGATACTCTATGCAATCCAAATATTAATTCCGAATTCAAATTCTCCGTATTGAAGATGGGAATTTTTTTACTGTTGAATTTCATATTTGAGTTTATGGCATATTAATTGTGTCGAGTTGGAATTAAAATAATAAATAATTAGTTGGGATATAATATATATTTTTCCTATTATGGCTTGCGTTTGACCATCATCTCACCTGATGATAAGCGATGATGTGTCCGACGATGGAGCACGCATAATACTACAATATACTTACAAATAACTGAACTTAAAAATAACTGAATATGTATTTATACAAAACGAAATATTAATATGTAATGAGTTCTTTTTATAGGTAAAACACGTTTACAAGAACTCATTGGGCATAAAAAAACTATATCGTTATCAATGGGATAATTTCCTAGAACGCGGTCAGCATTGCCACGTTGAATAGCAATGCTGATTCGTCGGGCAAAGAAAAACCCAGTTCAACCAGAGAAACTATTATTTAATAAAAAATACAATTGAATACTGAAACATTTAACAATAATCATATTAATTTAAGTATCCTGGTGATCCTTAAGTCAACAGTGAATAAGCTACTTCTAGGTAAACTTGTTCTGTCGTCGACCACATCGTCGTTTTCCATCAGGTGATATAAAGGTCAAACGACAGTAAACACACCGGGCAAGTGCGAGTCGGACTCGCGCACTGAGGGTTCCGTACAAATTTACCCATGAAAACAGTTTAATTCCCGAATTGAGTTACGAAGTTTTTGCCGAATCGCAAAATTTTTTTTTTTTTTGTGATGTAACTACTAATTTACAGTTTTCAGATCTTTTCCTATACTTGTGCAATGAAACCTTTCTTCATGCTAAATTTCAGGATTCTAGGTCAACGGAAAGTACCCTATGAATTTTGATTTCCTTGAGAATGTCGAAATATAGGTATTTTTGCGACATAAATATCTAAAAGAAGTATCTTTTTTTTTCGTTAACTTAGAAGTTTAATTTTTTCACGGCTTTAAGGGACCGCAGACCTTATTATATGGTTTTAATTTCAACTCGATAACTTCACGCATTTCTGAGATAAAGGGTCTTAACAGACAGACCGACAGACAGACGGACAACAAAGTGTTCCAGTAAGGGTTCCGTTTTTTCCTTTCGAGGTACGGAACCCTAAAAAAGACTCCGAGGTCCGACGAGTTTTCGTGTCCTATTCACCAGGATTGTGTGTTTGCGACTCCATCTTGTTTAGCTATTCAATCCCCATAGGCGACAGAAGAACTGGCGAGGTGGATTATTTGGTCGGAGATATGCGATCTTGCCAGAATAAACGCGTTTGTGAGTGTTTGTCGGATGTATTCGACATAGGCGGTTAAAAATAATATCGAAGGATTCTTCCAAAACATTTATTTTAACAGTATAAATATGGTTTAATCACATTAATTTGGTTGATAAAGAGTTAATTAACTTTTAGATAACTTGACCATGCATAAACATAATTTGTGAAATATTATTTTGAACTGTTTTAAAATGCGTAATAATGATTAAGCACCAATATTATTAATACTTCTAAAGATATGTCCCTACTATTATAATATATTGTTAATGATAACCGTAGACGTATTATTATTTTATAATTTTAATAGGTATGTTTAAGGAAAATAACAATAGAATAAGAATAATTAACAAATCTGGACAATAGCTAGCGCTATGTATCGTCGTATATTTAACATTGGTTTAGTGGTAAATCAAAAACATAATTTAAATATTAATTGTTTCAGTAAATAATTATAAAATTGAATAAAACAGGAAAACAATTCATTTCATGCATTGCGCGTTATTTCAAGTATTTACTTTCTTATGTATCAGTACATCTTGGAATCCTGAGATTCCGGACCTTTGGAAGGAGTACGAGGAGCCGAAACCAACTCGCAGAGGCCCTTTAGACACTTTTAATGGAATGTGATACCAACCGACGATTATCCCTGTACGCGCTATGCTAGTGCGCCCAAGGATAACCTCCGGTTGGTGAAAAACGATTGCGATATATGGAAAACAAAGACTGTAAATCTATGGTTTTTGGAATATTAAGTGGACTGGTTACCAGGAACTATGTTAAGTCTATGGCCCCTGCCTGAACAATGTTATTACGAGTAATATCCGTCGATAAAAAGGCAGGGAGTGACTTGCTCACTTAATAAATGGGCCCCCAAAATCGGCCGCTAGCACTACTTTTTTATTATTATATTCTCTTTATTCCTTGTAAACACATATAAATAACATTTTTAAATATTTTTTTTAAACAAAATCATACAAAAAAAAAACATTTAAAAATATAAAAAATAGTACCCCACCGGTATCGGGAACAGGGTCCAAGCTACCGGCGGTCAGGGCTCCAGAGAAAGGAACCTCCTAACAATGCGAGCCGTGTCCAGGAGTACCGCTTTCTGAATCAAGCCCTTGATTGATTATTATTCTCTTTATTCCTTGTAAACACATATAAATTACATTTTTAAATATTTTTTTAAACAAAATCATTATTATTATTATTATTATAAAATTAATAATACCTTTATACGCATAAGATGTTGATAGACTCACACCTTCGTGCATGACCGCTTGCTTATATTACCTGCTGGCGAGCGATCATATGGTCAGCAATAGAAAACGCCTGCCTAGTAACCTATCCACTCTTGACTTAAATAACCCCAGGTTGAAATGTTAACTCCAATATAAAACTAAATAAACCAAACAAAATATTTATAAAAGAAATAAAACACAATCGACAATCTAACCCTTCTTCGTTCGCACTGGCACAAAAATAATGCAAAAATTAAAAAAAAAGAACCCTCAAATATCACTCCAATCAACCCATGCACCGGCCACGAAAGGGCAAAAAGTACCCGCAGTACAATAGCACGGTTACTGTAATCCGGCGGGTCCCTAAGACTCGGCACGCGACCAACCCTAAGCATTATAAGTGTTAGCCCGTTTGTTAAATTACGACTATTTTTAGAGGATTACGAAATTGTAATTGTTTTATGCGTATTTAAACTTTTGATAAGTGAGAAATTAGTACAATTTTTTTTAACAGTATAGAAAGAATTTTGGCTCGGGAGAGTTTTTTAAAAAGGTTTAAAACATTTATCCGGTTTTTAAAGCTCGTGCAGGACATTTTCAGAACAAGTCATATTTACAGGATATCTTTCTCTAGCTGATATTTAATTTATAATCAAAGATGAACATTTTTATCAAAGCACAATTTTTATTTTTCGTCACTTTATCCACACCTGAAAAAAATTCAGACATCAATTTTATTCCACAAAAAATTATAGCTCACGTTAGTTAGCCTTACAAACTTCTCATTTGTACTTTTTTCTGTACATTATAAATTTACTGTACAAAAAAACTTTACTATTAAATCATAGTCATCTTCATGATTGAGGTCGGGGCAACATGTCTATGTAATGCATACTTCTCTCACTATCATCATTTATCTGATAGGCATCAAATACTAGACATAGACCTCTCCAAGTGTCGCCACAACGAGCAATCCTCTCTGTCTCGCATCCAACGGATTCCCGCTACCTTCACCATGTTATCAGTTCACCTTGCGAGAGGCCTTCCAACGATGCATCTTCCGGTACGCGCCACTTCAGAGCCCCATAGATTATCTGTTCTGTTAGCAATATGCCCCGCCCACTGCCACTAAGGTTAGGTCATTCTTCGGGCTATGTCGGTAACCATGGTTCTCCTACGTATGTATTTATTTTTGATCCGATCATTCAATGGAACTCCGAGCCTCTCGATTGTATGATTCTAAGTCTTCCGACGAAATCCATTGTGAGTGATAACGTTTTAGAGCCATATTTCATCATTGGAGACATATTATACTATTAGTGAACATTGCCACTCACTCACTTTTTCTATTGCCCTCTGGGTGACTTTAAGTCTTCTTATGAGGCCCATTGTAAGCGCCCATCTTTTGGAGCTATATGTCATCACTGGGAACATGCACTCGTCATAGACTTTCATCTTGAGACACTGTGAGAAGACACCGCGGAGCTTCCCGAACGCTGCCCAGCCGAGTTGGATTCGACGATTGACCCCTTTCTCGAAGTTAGACCTACCCAACTGGACCGTCTGTCCCAGGTAAACGTAGTCGTCCACGACTTCGAGTGTAGAGTCTCCGATCTTGATAGAAGTGGGTGCTGCATGGATGTTAACCATGACTTTGGTTTTTTCCATGTTCATTTTAAGAAACACAAATTTAGATAAAATTGTATTATTTGCCATCTATATTTGTGTTATAAAAAAAAAAAACAAAACTATGTTTGATTGAATCGTTCCAAGTATTGATGTAGCTACCTATAAACTGAATTATAATCCAATAAGTATAGAGAAAACCACGCAATCTCATTAAAATCAATGTCTAGTTGCGTGTCGTACAGAAATAATGGTAAACCCAATAACGACCGGTGTTCGATCAGACAAATCCGATTATGTCTGGGATCAGATGTCTCGGCAACCAACGTGGATATTATACACAATCCGGATAATATTCTCTTAGATATTAATTGTTTTCTGTAATCTGTTCGCTAGATTTTGTTGATTGTTTTTAGGATAGATATTGGTGTTAATGTTAGTTAGTAAGTAATGATTATAAACGAGATAGTAAGGATAGGACTCATAAGATGCCAAATGTCTAAAATTGCTTTATACAACTAGAAAAACTAAATTATGATGTCTAAACCACACGGGTTTAGACATCCCAATTTAGAAAATTAAGTTAAAATCATAATGTAAGCATTGAAATTTCAGCACTACTCGGTCTTAAATCAGGAGATGGAAAAATTTAAGACTTACAGGATAAGTAGGTAACTATAGTTTGGTATTTATGGAAATACTTATTATAAACTGATAAGAACTGAATCTTCCTTAACATAAAATTGGCAATTAAAAAAATAATTGGCAAAGCCTTTTTTAGAAAATAACCTATTAGAATAATACTATACTTTATTACACATTCATTTTTTAAATTTCTATTTTCATTTATATCTGGTCTATTTCTTTGCGTCGCTCCGTTCATCTACCAGCTGATGACGAGTTCTTCTCTTCATGCAGCATTTACAAATATCTTTATTAATATTTTATATTTATAACATATGTTTAGCCCACAATTTTATCCATTTCTTCATTTAAATGTTTAAAAAGTACAGCTTTTTTATTCATAACAAAGCTACTGGAACCAGCAATACCTACCGTACACAGATAGTATGGAGACCTGATTTCTGTACGCGGATGTGCACACCGCACGGCCGATCCATCATTCTGGATGGAAATCTAATTTGTTACATTCGGCACTACTAGCAGGCCCCCTAAATGAATTACCGTCGACACGAAGCGCTACTGAGCTGTGCGATTTATTTTTACCAATGTCATATGTGATGTTACGCATCTGTGCGGAAAAGAAATGTTTATGAGTTGTATGTAGTTAGGTAATGTTTTTGAAGATAAAAATGAGATGGGAATAGATATTGACGCAACGAGTCAATAAATATAAGGTAGGTAAGTAGGTAAAGTTCATATCGAATGCGTTTGCAAAAGGAATTATTGTAAGGCCAAAAGCGGGCTTAAGGATAAAAAAATGTTTTAGGAAAAAACAAGTAAAGGAACGGTTTGCCAAAAAAAATGCATAGATTTCTGTAACTAACCTACATCATTGCTTAGTATTGCAAAAATGGTTTTCCTTGTTCTCATTACATTTAGGGAAGAACCTACTACTACCAATAATTGGCTAGGTTAATAAAACGCCAGAAAAAGTTAAGTCAACTTAGCTGATGACATGGAAGAATAGACATGGCGTCGCCCCAAAATAAATTGTAATTAGAGCAAAAGGATGACGATGACAGTCAAAATAAAGTATTTCATTCACAAAATGTTAATTAACAAGCTTCCCATCTAAAATAAACAGCGCAATCATCCGAGCGTCTATTACACCATTGACAAAAACAAAAAACAAGCGAGCATCAATTGCGAGGCAGATGAACATGTGGTAGCCGCGAGTCGCGACAAAACGACGACGTTAAAATCGCACGTCCTTGGCAACATCCTACATCCGCTTCTCACAGTTAATGCTGCACGCATTAAATCATTGCGTTACGGTCATAAAAATTATAACCATGTACGGTTTGACAATGAAGAAGATAGAATTGTAAAGGGTTTGGGATATTGTGTTAATCATGCTCCTGTCAAAGATAGACACGATACAAAAATAACGGAACTTAGCAATAAAGTTCGCAAGGAAAACCAAATAAATAGTGAAAAGACTGAGTGCAAAATGATATAGCTAGAAAGGGAAGACTACTGAGATTACGATTAATTGAAAATTTTGAAGGAGAAGAAATAATCCAGAACATTTTAAAGCAAAAAAATATGTTGAATAGAAACTTTATTTTAAATGACATTAGTTTTAATATAGCGCCATATTCAAAAACTTCATATACTAGCTCAACTTCATCGACTTTCTCAAAATTACCAAACAATTAATAATAACATTTCAATGTTAGATCAAATCAAAAATTTGATCCCATATTTCAACAGGACATCTCAGGATGAGATAAACGATAAAGATTCCAGGGTCGCCATTACGCTAATGGGGCACACGTGGCCTCATCGGCAAATCCCTTCCTCGTGTGAAGGCGATTTAGTACCCAAATTAATTATTAATAGACCCTTTGATGCGGTTGGCCCAACAAGCAGATGATTAGTTGATTGCGAGAGATTTTTAAAAGCTGTCACACATTTTGCAGAGGATTTATAACACATATTTTCAACTATAGCATCAAGCATTATAACAACCTCGTCGACAGTTATATTTTCGAGCCGTTTAGGGTTGAAACTCTTGGGCCGTGAGGTCCGAGTGCTTTTTAAAGAATTATCCAAACGCCTAGTTGATACTTCGCATGACCCAAGATTTGGCTTTACCTGGGTCAGAGATTAATCATTGCCATACAACGTGGCAATGCCGCCAGTCTTTTGTGTACATTTACAGTCGACAGCGATGCGAAGGTTTTTTTGATAATGATGGTAACTATATTAGTTCTTAAAATAATCAGGAAAATATAGGCATCTTTACGTAAGTAGTAAAAAACTAATTTGCTTTCCGCGTCTGTCTATTTCTCCTCTAACTCTTCTTAAACCACGCTACATATTTTGATGCGGCTTTGATTAATAAAAATAACTAAATGAGGAACAATTCACTTCGGTTTATATTCGGACACTATTTAATTTAATTTTTTGCTGAATATACGTAAAATGCAGAAGTCGAAATCGATCATCAATTAGATTTCAATCTAACCCAAAAACCAAGTATTCTACATCTTAATTACTATCAGTCATTTGATTCAATACTTCCAACTAGTCCAAACTCCATTCCTCATTGACCCTAAAGCTTTAAATCTTAACCTTATTAGAATCTTCCTGTGTCCAATTGTTGCGAAACGGGCGGCTGACATCAAAGGCGCAACTGACCAATGAGCGCAATGAATCATAGGCTATGGAATTGATTGAAACTGTTTTTATTATGCCGACTACTGGCGGTTTAGTCAAATTGGTCGAGTCTGTAGATAGGTTTAGATTGGATGAAACATTTTTAGTGAACGGCCGGCTAGTTAGAAAATTTTGATTAATAAAATTTTTGGTTCGAATTTTTATTGCGTATTGTATTTTGATTGGAACTTTTTTTAATCAGGAATAATCAATGAATTCGATATTTTTTTAACATTGACTAGCATCAAATTTAAAAAAAATAAACGTGTATTTACTATGTGCACATTTCGTTTTTGTGGCCCTAAAAATGTTTTTTGCTATTTCGCCTTCCAAGGACCAACTTTCGCTATGAGCTATGTTTGCGTTACGGTAAGTATATACATAACACAAAAATTGTATGTATAATTTGTACCATAACGATAACATTGACACAAATAACACACCAAACTATCAGCCACACGACCAAACGCACTGTACACCCGAGGTGGCATTGAGAGAGAGCGTTACTGGAGTTTAGCTACCGACTGCTCACATGGAGCTGGTGTTCTTCGTGAAGGCCTTAGTGTCTTCACTGGTGAGCTTAGGCAGCAGGAGTCTGACGGACGTACGCATCTCCTTGGAAATGATATTCGAGTTCTAGATATAGTGAGTGATGGGAAGCTTCGGCGGAGATACAGTTGAATTGTTTACGAACGATTTCTTGAAACCGATATCAAGCCTCAAGATGCACCTGTAAATCCTGAGATCTTCTCAAAGCTGATGTTATTTGCTCAAATAATCGCTCGTGCCACTCATTAACATTACTACTATTTTTAAATATCTAATTAGAACTCATCCTCATCATACTAAATTGTTTTATTCTTAATATATACATTTAATAATATTAACACTTTTGCGATGATTCTAAGTTAGTTCAAATGAAATTGAAACATGTTTCATGAAGTGTTAACGCTGTCTTAAGTTTCAAAGGTCTGAAGCATAAGAATTGCAAAGTGTAACACTATCCGAATGGCGACTTTGACCCCAATTCAGATGGGACCAGTCTCACGAGTATGTCTTTCAGGCGGGATTTAGGTTCATCTATTTATATTGTAGAACTAATAAATACGTGGTCCTTTTGAAAAAAGCCAAAATAAAAAATAATAATAAAAGATATTATTCAGATTTAGATTTTATCCACAAACAACATGTAAAACTTTAAATCCAGACCAAAATTTCAAAAACCAAATGTTCTTCCTAATCAAACTTCGATTCCCGAAAACAAACAAAATCAACATAAAAATAGAAAATAAGCCTTTTCTCTTCTACAAAAAAGTAGCATCAGACGAAGTAACAATTGCGTCCAATTGAAATTCTGCCCTGAGAAAACATTCAATCTCGCACAATTAACACCTCTTAACCCATTCCGGCGTTCGCACGCCAATCACCAGCCAGAAGATTGTACAATTTAATCGCTGCCACACTGTTCTTGTGCCAGATACAAACATCGATGGTTTGGATATTAAAAATTTGGGTATTCTTAAAGATTCTGAAATAGAGGGACTGGAGAGAACTGGTAGTGAAAGTTATAATAGAATATACAGATGCGGCAACGATGAGGAAGTAAACAAACTTTAGCTGCCATTTAATGTAAATAGTACTTCACAAATAGATCAAACAATACCACAAGGATGAACCATAAATCAAAATCTTAAGTGACAAATCATCACCAATCACATTAACCTACTTCCCAATAACCAATAAACGCATCTGCATCCATTCATAGTCCAGCCAAGGCAAGCCAAGGCCATTTCTATCGCGAATACGTCTTAATAAAAAAAATATTCACACACTCGACCATTACGAGCCACGATTTAATTTACGACTAGATCTCTTTGGATCAATTAAAGTGGCAGATGACAAACAGTGGACATGACTATGACTAAGAACACGCGTAGGTGGCGTGGCTCCGTGGGAAACGACCAATGACTTGATTTTGACAGACGTGTGCATAGAATTTTATAAGTAGAATTTAAATTAATTAAAGAACCAAGTATATGCGTTTTTTAGCGTTTAAATATTTCAATTTATATTTTTTACAAAAATGAGGAAGGGAGGAAGGAAGCATTATGAACCCGACTATAATTGATAACAACTGATTTAATTCACAATAATTTTGAATTCCCAAATATTCTACTCATTTAAAGCTTTAGAGAAGTTTTATACTATTCAGAAGTGATATTAAAAAAAAAACATCAAAAATTTGTTTATTTCAAAGCAGCATCAAATATAAAATTCACTGATCTACTGAAATCTCAATGAAAACTACTGTAATGCCAATCTTGACCTTCCTAAAGTAAGGAAACCAGTTGATTGGATATCACGGACGTTGCATCTGAAAACGGAGGCTGTGGGCGGAGTGAACGTGGGAACTCTTAGTGGACTAGTCAACAATGAGTCAGGAGTGAGTAATGTAGAGCAGGCGCCATGCCACTGCGGTAAAATGTGATGAATAAGAATGGTTAGACAAAAACTGCCATCTGCGAAAGGTGAGTTTACTGAAGCCAGACAGCTATGCAATTCTTATTACCAAAATAAAAATAGAACAAGTTATATTTGGTTAATAAGTTGGTCGGAACGGAATCGATACTGAAGTAGCAGAATCAATTTTTGGGCGCAACTTGAGGAGGAGTCTGTCTAAAACTAAACTACTAGCGAGTAGCGGCTCGGTTGTTTTAAAAGGTACGCAAATCGGCTACAAACCATATTGGGGAAAGCCAACCATTTTTTTTAAGATTCTGATGAAATAAAAATAACTCTTTCATATTAACGGCTAAAGTTAATTAGATTTGAAAAAACAGTTACCTTTATATATCTTTCCTCTTCTAAAAATCATTACTCCCTATTTACCAGTAATGATCACGGTTGTTATTCCTGTTTGACCTAATTCAGAATTTAGCGAGCAACTAACATATAACAATCAGTATAAAAATACTTATGTACGAGTGTTCCTAATCAACGACTTCCTCCATTCGTTTTGGAGCTTTATATTAATTAGCAACTTTGTTATCGTTAACAAAAAATATTTTTCTGTTGCTAATCAGTGAGGAAGCCGGGACCTCGTTGACCTAAGCACCAGCGTGTTTTGCAATGAAAAATGAAAGATTCTTTATAACGTACAAAAGCTTAGTGTTACAGATATCTGGGTCTTGTAGACCGCCTGTCTCCAGATAAGAATGTCATTCGTTTCTGTTTATCTTGTTTTATTTTTTATGTATTCTTTATAATGAACAGAGTATTCTGATGAATTTCTTTGTATTTAATAATTGGTTAGTTGCTAGAATTATTTGTTTGAATCGGATTTTTATCTTGAATTATTTTGTTGCATTTATCTTGAAATTCATTTGAAAAATGTTCAGTATCTGTCTCTCTCTTCAATTTTATTGCATCAGTCACTTAACTATTGTGCAATCGATAAGAGTAAGTTATCTAACCATCTCCTACTAGCCAAGTACCTACCTTTTTGACCTTTATTTTAGAAATACACTCTTAAACACTTTTTCCTCTAATGATCATCGTTGTCTATAATATTGGATAATAATTAGTGCCTTTATATTTATTTTGGTCCGATTTATGTTTTGAAAATCATATTAAACCTACTTCTGTCAGAGCATTGTTTTTTTTTTTCAACAAAACTGCATCACCACTTCACCGCGTGATCGAGATTTTCAAAGATTCTACATCAGCCTCACATGAAGGGCTATCAACAGTAAATGACCAACAAACAAGTGTTATTAATATAATCATGACATAACATCGATCAGTTTCCGTTGAGAATTCTCTAGATTGTAGATAGTACAGCGTTGTTCTTGCCAATTATAATAATGTACTGTACGCGGCCACCCAAGACGGTAACACTACACCCGGATTAGAACTCGGTGTCTTTGGAGTTACTGCACTTGGGTTTGATGCAGTTTTAGAGACCTTATCTGTTTTTTAGTAAGATGTAGAGATTCGGCGATTAGTAATGTCTCGTGTACCCAAATTGAAGTATGGTAATAAAGTAAAATAAAAATTGTAGCAATAAATATTTTATTGCTATAATTTTTATATCCTTACAGACTAGTCCAAATCGACATTGAGGTTTCTTATTTCTAACTTACAAACTAGATTCTATAACAAATTTTAAAAAGCGCATCTTAGTGAATTCACTCAGAGCACAATAAAATATATCCACGTCGTCAGCTATGAGGTTGTATAAAAATGCAATAACTGACTTCATTAAAAAAAACACTAAAAGGATCAAAATAACTTTAATTTTGGAAGTCGATGTTTCTTGGTATTGTTTGTTTTTTTATTTAACATCAACTTCCAAAATTAAAGTTATTTTGATCCTTTTAGTGTTTTTTTAGTGAAGTCGGTTATTGCATTTTTAAACAACCTTCCGGCTCCATCACCTGATCATTTCGATAGTACCTTATAGCCAAAGTGCATGACAATTCTAGTAAGCTCAAACATGGCTAGAATATATTGATTAATTACAGAGTTCCGATGCCTATCTTCAGGCTCCATCATCATCTTCAGGTCACTTCGATGATACCATTTTCAACATAACTGTTCAGAACCATTTCATCATCATCATTTCAGCCGAAAGACGTCCACTGTTGGACATAGACGACGCTTGGGGGAGCCCAAGCGTCGCCACAACGACCGATCCTGTGCGAGATGCGCATCCACCACATTCTCGCGACTCTCACCAGTTTGTCGGTCAACCTTGTGCGAGGCCTTCCAATGCTGCGTTTTCCGGTGCACGATGGATTCAGAACCATTTATTTATTTGTATTGTCATAGTCGATTAAATCTTCATTGTGATAATGTATCAATGTGAGTATGTTCCGTTGGCCATTTCTGATCTTTTTCATAAGTTCCACTTTATCAAATGTTACTTGTTGACTGGGAATCTTGGTATTTTCACCGAGAACTAAAGCATTTATGCTTAAGTTTTCGGTGAAAATACCAAAATCACTACATAGTTGCCTATAATATTTGAGAAGTTCCCTTGATTGCTCATGGATCCCATAATCGAATCTGGATTTTGAAAAAAAAACGGGACCAATCTGGAAGCATAAGGTAAAGTAGGTTATTAAGTGGGTTTGTAGGAAGGTTAAGTAGGTTTTTCCTTTAGGAACTACTATAGATGGAATTACTATAGATATTTTGTATATTTGGTTGAGATAAACAGTAAAACACAACAGCCTAAAATCATAAATAATGATAAAGCCATAAAGGTAACCTAGCTTACTAGAACATTTGAAAATAGCAATGCTAAAAAAAACTTTACTACGATCAAAACTGCATGAAAAAACTTTCACAACACACAATCGACTCTATTCATCTCTATAACCTATCGAACGATTGAGCCACATTACTATCTAATAATACGCGAATGAATGGCCCCGTCCATTGAGTGAAGTATTGTTCGACGGACACTAATTGATGCTGAGCGGCTGCCTTTTGTGATAACACGAGCATCTACGAGTAGCGATGCATCTGGTTTTAGTAACTATAGAGTTTGATATTATGGTGATTTTTTTGAGTTTGATGATGAAACAGTGATAAAAGTTAATGTTAATGATAATAATGATCTTGTAACTGATTTAAGATATACTTATTTGCATTTATATTGCGACAGTGTTGATGTTCAAAATCAAGATATGCCAACAAATGGAAAAACGAAATCTAAATCTCTAAATATTGATCAAATGAAACAAGCAATGATCACTTCATAATTAGTGATAGCAGTACAGAAAAAAAAAGAACAATAAAATATCAACTGTTAATCTACACGTGTTAATCTGAGACACATGCAATATCAAGGACCAATCATGATATATTGGAAAAAGAATAAAACAATGAGCATACATCATAAAATACATTGTGCAATGCTACATCAAATATCACAAGTTCATAATGCCTCAAAGTTAAAGCTTTTTCTAAACATTATTCGAAATTCGAAGGCGAGACATAACACGAAAAATTATTCAATAAAACACAATCTGACACTCGATCCGCAGTAGCCGGACGCGTGTCATTTGAGGCGCCGAACCCCAGGCGCCTGCCCGCCGCCATGATTTGATGCGAAATTATATCTAGCTTTCTTATTTGAGGTGCTAATGTGTGGTCCGGATAGCTGATATGATTGATACATTAATGAGTGTTCGTCGTTGTTTAATAGGAGCAGATATTTGGGGCGGCGTAGCTTTATTCGATGCCGCGATGCTTGGATCCGAGTATGATATTCATACGTAGATGTTTCGGTATCTCCCGTATTATGTGAATATGGAAAAGGAGAAAAATAACTCTGCATTGAGTTCATTTCCAAATTACTTAAAGAAAAGAAGTTACGAAAATATCATAGGATATATAGATATCCAAAGTCTGACAAATAAGGACATACTAGGGACCAAATTTTATTTATGAAGTAATTATTGAGTAACTTTAAATTACAAAACATTTCTACGATCAAAAAACCTTTACCGTAATATAGAATAGAATCCTAGCAAAAACACAGAATATATTGCATGAAAAAAACAAAGACATAGAGTAAATACCACTTTGAATTGCGGCTAACAAATCATTGGAGCATTGCAGACAGTATCAATTGCAAATTGCAACAGCATAAGTGATATAAAGCTAACAAACACTTAATGTATGATCCGAGCCGTATTAAAGTAATGTCTGAGATAAATCCCTGTTATATTTCGACATGGAAGAATCAGCACGCGACACTTTGAAAGCTTATGTTGGAGGCGATAGCGTTTACTCTTTTCTTCGTTTAATACAGGCTTACTTAAAACTTTCACAATAATAATTATGGCTTCTGTGTCTTTTTCAGTCTGTTCTATAGTGTAAAATATTTCAACGGCCATTTTAAATCCATTCTAATTTTCATACGCTCTAGCACTTTTTTCTTTTCTTCCAAAATTTCGTAAGTATTGTTTTGATTTTTTTAATTATCAAAATAATCAAAACCATTCTGAACTACCCTTGCGTAATCTTTTTACCATTTGAATGCTACATATCACTTAATTCTTCACATTATTACCCCAACATTTAGTCTAACTCTTGCAATCTTTTGTTGTAGTCTGATTTTCCAATAACTCATAAAAATATGGTCCTTCTATCCCGCTATTATCCTGTATCTTGTCCCAGCGCTCATCACAGGAAGCGATGTCACAATTGGCGTGGCGAGCGTCAATTTAATGATCTGCTTCGCCCGGACGACGGTCATTGATTCTCGTAACATTGGCGCCGTTCGGCGACTCTTTTGTTTCAACTTTGTACTCAAGCTTGGGTTTTTTAACAATCTCGGTTTCTGATTTTGATTGGAATTTGAAAGTGTGTAAACGTTTATGTTTACTTGGTATGTGTTGAAGAAGGTTTTGTAAAAGCCAATGTTGTAGCCAATAGATATGACATGACCGTGTGGGGCTGTTTGAGCATACAATTATAGCGTTGCATAATTTGTGAATGTGAAGTACCATGGAGATTTTTTTTTAAGTTACAACTTGTTTGACATTACGAGCATAGCAGTTGAAAGTTTGTCATGCTCACTCAAAAGTCTCGCTGATGGTGGCACATGTTATTGGGTAATTCAATTCCCTTTAAAATGGTTGAGCTGAGTGGGGCTGATGCATGCGTCATGCTCGTGAACGGGTCCCGTCAGTTGAGACTGGTCATCTCTTAGCTGCCAGTGGTTTAATGCAATTTATATTTTTAATTAGTTTTTGTTTATCATTGTTATTACTTATCTACTTTGTGCTCACATAATAGAAGCGACAAGAAACATGTAACGAAGATTTAAGTAAATGATAATATGATTTAAAAGAGTGTCCATGGAGTTTCTTGCACGTTTTTTTCCATAGAGATCTACGCTTTAGAACGTGCAATTTAGCTTCACTTTTATTGACTGACCGACTTTTTTTGACAATTCAAAATTGCCTGTAATTGGTCTATTTGAAATAAATATTTCTGGTTTCTGATACACAATTGGTGCTTGTCTAAAGTACTGGTATCAAACAACCCTTCATTATGGTTTATTTGTCAAAAACATGTTGTGCTCGCTTAAATAGTGTTATTTAAGTGAGCGGTAAAAAAAAAACGGCCACCATTTTTTTCACCTAAAGTATTGTCTTGACTGTCTGTCTGTCTGTCTTAACTGTCTAAGCCTATACACATGCATGTCACTGTTGTCATTACCGACCATTAAATTCCCACACACAGATTCTTTAAAAAATATATAATTATTTCGTATTTAAATGCGAATTTACACAAGTACATTCTAGTTTCACACCATGATTCATTGCAACAATGACAGTCAACCATTTAAAAATAGATATCCCTGTTCACACAGCGGCGATCTATTTCTATTTATAGTAATTGATGTACTCCAAATTTTACCAATTTCGTCGGTCGGTCGGCGGCATTGAGTTTATGTGGTCTTAATTTTTTTTTATTGTTTTAGTAGTTGTTAGAACTAGGAAAGAACTGATAACAAAGTTTTGTGAATGAACGCTATGGTTTTATCTCATCCTCTGTTGGTTTTTCTATGTAACTTCACTTACGTAGCCTATTTTAATTTTTAAGGTTCCGTACCTCAAAAGGAAAAACACGGTAACCTTACAGGATCACTTTGTTGTCCGTCCGTCTGTCTGTTTGTCTGTCAAGATCCTTTATCTCGAGAACGCGTGGTGGTATCGAGTTAAAATCAAAACCATATACACAGATCTGTGGTCTGTTAAAGCTGTTAAAAAATCAAACTTCTAGATTATCGAAAAAAAAAGATACGGCCATTAATGTAGAAAAAAACATATATTTCGACACTCTCAAGGGAATCAAAATTCATAGAATTCTTCCCGTTGACTTAGAATACTGAAATTTGGCATAAAGCAAGGTCTTATAGCACAGATACAGGAATACATCTGAAAATAGTACCTAAATGTTACGTCACAAAAAAAAAAATATGATTCAGAAAAATCTTCGAGACTCCATTCGGGAATTGAACTATTTATGTAAATAGTTCGATTCGTACAAACTTTCCTACATAGGAAAGAAGGAAACCTCAGTGCACGAGTCCGACTCGCGCTTGTCCAGTTTTTATGAGAAAAAAAGCAGCCCATAGTATTCAGCAGTAGTGCAAATTTCTGTTAGCGAATGGACAAATAAACACAATTCTAGCTCATTATAACTTTAATTCAGATATATGAATAAAGTTACCTTGCTCATTATAAGTTTTTAGAGGAGTTTTACATCTAAAGTAAAACTTTACTAATGATTTGATAAACATAAGATTAAATTATCTATTGAAGCCGCTGAACGATTAATACATAATTATATTAATTCATATTTAATGAATTTCTGACAATCTGAACTTTTATCATAGTACGAAACAATTTAACTTTGATCGAATTTCAAATACCTACTACCAGCCACGGTAGACGCGGGCTTGTGGACGTCTAGCAATGGGTAGCTCGCAGTCCGGCCGTTCGGTAATTAACCGGATCGAGCCCCGTCGCTAACAGCGCGTAGTGATCCACGCGCTCCTCAAAGAGATGTCAGCAAACCGTAAGGGCCCAGCAGGGCCGATGCCCGCTAGCTAGGACCGCTGGGAATTTCTGAAAAGGAAACCCGTAGTCCTAGAACGCAAAGGGTAATTGAAGGACACAGGTGTGGTTTTAGTCAGTAAAAGTCTGACACGCCATCCCGCTCCACCCAGAGCGCGAGAAGACATTGGATGATTTCCCACCTTAAAAAAAGGGGAACTTCTGAAAAGGACAACCGTGTGCAAAAGGGCAACTAAAGAAACACAGGTGTGGTTTTAGTCAGTAGAATTCTTCACGAAGAGAGTTCTTAGCTCACTTTTAGTTTCAAAGCAGACCTTACGACCAAGCAACAATTCATTGAATGATTTCTATAAGCAAATATTGCCATCTGGTTACTGCTATGGTAATATTTACGTCCTGTCTGAATTTTGGTTTGCCTCAATTCTTACTTACGAATGTTCTCTCCAAAGACAAACTCTAAATTATAGACGAACATTACCATAGCAGCAAACTATTTTTTTTAAGGACCGGAGAAAATGAAAGGCTTATGTGCATCGGGAAGACGCAGCGTTGGAAGGTCTCCCACAAGGTGGACCGATGACCTGGTGAGGGTCGCGGGAATCCTCATGGAGAGGAGGCCTGAGTCCCAGCAGTGGGAACATTAAAAGGCCGATTATGCTTAAGTATGCTTATATGCCAGTTCTAAACTCTACAGAAGTCCTGATAAAAAAGTATCTACAACATGTACTTACTAGGCGACCGGTACCGGTGGCATGTGATTTTCCCGACAGCCGACCTTAACACTAGCTGGCGCCACCGAATCGTCCTCTTCCTTTACACTGATTGTCCTTGCCGGTCTTGTTCCTATCCTGTTTTACGCTCGTACGTAGGAAAGAGAAACGGTTACCGTGTGTTTTAGATATTAATTTTGTAACTCAAACTAACTTTTGGATCGCAGATACTACTCTAATGTTATGGAAGCGAAAGTTTACATAATTTGAATTATTTTAAGAAGAACATCGCAAGTGAAAGGGGGTTTTTCTTCCCTAATTTAAAACTTTCATAGTTTTCCATACTGTAACTAAATACTGATCTATTAGAATAGTTCCTATTAAAAGTCTATCGTTATAAATACTTTTTAACTAGGAAAAGACAGATCCATTTCTGCAAAAAACGCAAATTATCACTTCCTGGAATGGTTCGATATCATGTATGAGTGTGTGTAATTTGGTTTAATAACTAATTCTTTTACGCTTAAACGCCTGGCAATAACATAATATACAACATTATTTTTACCCGACTGCAAGAACGGTTATGTTTTTCTCGCGTATCTAGTTAGTTTGACTGACCTGTTGGTCTAGTGGTTAGTGGCCCTGACTGCTATTCCGGAGGTCGTGGGTTCGATTCCCACCCAGGACAAATGTTTATGTGATGAGAACGATCACTTGTTCTGTGTCTGGGTGTAATTTATCTGTATATGTATGTATTTAGAAATATATAAGTATGTTTATCAGTTGTCTAGTACCCATAACACCAGCTCTGCTTAGCTTGGGACTAGACGGCATTGTGTGATAGTTGTGGAATATTATCTTATATTATATTATTAGTTTAAGCGAAAGCTGAATATAGTTTGTTCAGAATCAGTAACCGAATGAATTCTAATAGTTTTTACACCATGTTACATTTTTTCCCAAAAATATTTAAAAAGATCACAAGTTGGACACCACCGACACTAAGTACAACTCAGGTCACGGCAGGTCATAGCGGGTATTAGACGGCAGGTCATAGCGGGTATTAGGCGCCAGCAAACAGCTGGGTTCAAATGCTTAACAACCCCTCAGTCGCCTGGATGGCCCGGTGACTATGTATTTTTGCTGACATAAAAAGCTTATAACTTTGTGATTTTTCATGAGACAGTTATGAAATTTTGTACATGGATTCTTTACATAAAAATACTAGACACGTGTTTCGGGTTTCGCATATACTAAAACTAATGTTGTAAATGGATAATACTATCTTTTCTCGGGAGTTTGATCTCTTGGAATGATTTCCTACTCACACACACACGCAGGCGTAACGCGCTGGCAAGAACTATGTATTTAGTTAATATTGGCAATTTCAGTCTAAAGTAACTTCAAATTGTGTACCAGACAGTAGAATAGTCAACGTAGCTTTTACACTTCTCAAACATATAAAAAACGAACGGTAGGAACGGTTCGTTGGTCTGGTGGTCAGTGACCCTGACTGTTATGCCGAAGGTCGTCTTCGACTCTTTCGAACAATTTCCCTTTTCCGTAAAGTTCTTTGAATCTTCTATGTGTCAGTTCAACAAATGGTCAACCGTCATAGTTTGGATCCACTATAATAATATAATATAATATTCCACAACTATCACACAACGCCGTCTAGTCCCAAGCTAAGCAGAGCTTGTGTTATGGGTACTAGACAACTGATAAACATACTTATATATTTCTAAATACATACATATTATAGATTAATTACACCCAAACACAGAACAAATGATCGTGCTCATCACACAAACATTTGTCCTGGGTGGGAATCGAACCCACGACCTCCGGCATAGCAGTCAGGGCCACTAACCACTAGACCAACAGGTCAGTCAACTATAGTCTTGCCTAAACAGTCGCTGGCGCCACCGAATAGTTTGCTTCCTCTGCACTGATTATCCTAGCCACTTACTTGGTTATAGTTCTTATCCGGCCCTGTCGGCCCTAATTCATTTGGAAGAACTTTTGTATTAAGCCCAGTTTTACGTTTGTTTCTCGTGACACAATGTGGAGAAGAATTGGTTAATGGAGTATTTTTTTTATTTTTGTATTTATTCAGAATCGAAAATAGATAGATTTTTTCAAATCCGCTCAAAATTAAGACGTAGGAGACCTTTCCAATTTATTGAAAGGGGTAACTGTAAAGTAACAAAAAAAGGATGCACAAATACAATGTGACGTCACCGCCATAATGTTACGCGCGTAAAAAAGAGATAGCGTAATGTTTTCCACCACGAGCTCACTCTTCCTCATACAAATATTTGAAATGCTAATTACTGCTTAATTTTATAAATAATACTGATGCGGCTTACAGAAAAAAAAAACTAGTATAATTATTATATATATTATAATATTTATAATTAGTTGCTTATAATTTAGTTGTTTATATGGTGTGTGTCTTCAAGGCTAGAGTGAATAGGCTCTTAATAAACTAGTGCGCCTCACCATCAACGACTGCACTTCCGACGTCTGGCTCCCAAACTGGATCGGACTGGGGCTGCCCTTAAGCGGCTTCTGCCTAACCTAGGGGGTCCAGACGCCTCCTGCCGGAGGCTCTACGCAGGAATCGTTAGGTCCATGGCCCTTTATGGGGCGCCGGTATGGGCGCCGTCGCTGCGAAAACGACCGGTGGCCAAGCTGAACGCATGCCAGAGGGTCATGGCCATCCGAATGGTGCGGGGATATCGCACGGTTTCCTGCGAAGCGGCGAGCCTCC
The DNA here is from genome assembly GCA_961205895.1 of Mythimna pallens. Taxonomy (NCBI): domain Eukaryota; kingdom Metazoa; phylum Arthropoda; class Insecta; order Lepidoptera; family Noctuidae; genus Mythimna; species Mythimna pallens. The sequence goes on from OY540830.1 coordinate 5,596,929, forward strand.
TTGCTGGCCAGCCACCATGGTATCTGGAGCAACAGTCCTTGCACGCATGTACGATCTGCGCGTGGAGATGCAACGCCGGGGCGAAACTCCGCTGCCGCGCCAAGTTGCGGCATGGCGGGAAGAACTCCGGCGGGATATCATGGTGGAATGGCGACAGCGACTATCGCAACCCAGTGCTGGGCACGCCACAACTATGGCGGTGAGTGCCCTCTTTGAGGAATGGCTGGAGAGACCACATGGCGTCCTTACCTACCGCATGACGCAGGTCCTCACCGGACATGGTAAGTTCGGGAGGTTCCTGCACCGAATTCGTGCGGAAGACACGCCCGGGTGTCGCCACTGTGTGGAACGCCCAGAGGACACGGTGGAGCATACGGTGGAGGTGTGCCCCGCTTGGGCAGAGCAACGCCGTGTCCTCGTGGGGGCGATCGGCGGCAGTGATCTCTCGCGCCGGGCATTGGTACAGGCCATGGTCCGGAGTGAGGAGGAGTGGCAGGCGGTCGCCTCCTTCTGCGAAGCAGTAATGCTAGCAAAGGAGGCGGCCGATCACGTGAGGCAACAGCAACGGTCCTCACGCCCCAACCGCCGCCGGGATTCCGATCCCGATTTCCGGCCACCGTAGGCGCAGGCTTGCGGACGGCGAGCAATGGGTGGCTCGCCGTCCGACCGTCCGGTGACTGTCCGGACCGAGCCCAAGTCGTCGACGGCGCGTATTGTTCCACGCGCGCCTCAGGGTGATGTCAGCAAATCGTAGGGGCCCAGCAGGGTCGAAGCCTACTGGGGCCACGGGTAGTGTGAAAGCGAAGCCCGGGGCCCCGGGATGAAGGCAAAGAGGGAACAGGAGTGGGTTTTTAGTCAGTAAAAGTCTGACACTATCTCTCGCTCCACCCAAGAGCGGGATTTGTCATTGGATGATTTTCCCACCTTAAAAAAAAAAAAAAAAAAAAAAAAACCATCAACGACTGCATCACTGCTTACCATCAGGCGGGATCGCAGTCAAGCACCTTTTTTATATCAATAAAATAAAAATAGAAAATACTGATTATCAAATAATTAATAATTTAATAATTACTTAAAGTGAACTGCCGGGGTTTGGACCTTCAAGTCAGGGCGGTCACAAACTGCACACTCGTAACTCAAAACTTGTGAGTGGAAACCTACTAGATACTCCAGAAATAATTAGACGAAATATGGATTTTTGTTCTGATTTCAATATAATACTATACTTCACTTACTTTACTTAACCCATTAGCTATTTCAAGCGTGATTTTCCCCACATATCAGTGTTATCTAATAAGATTTATTGTTCCATCTTCCCGTCAGTTTGTTTGTCCGTTAATGCAGATGGATGGCCGCGCAGTAACCACGTGATGATTACGTACGGATGGTTGTAAGTGAGACAATCAGTGCTCGAAAGGAAGAGGACGATCCAATGGCGCCAGTCGGCCCTAGTTAAAATTGCGAGAGTGATTTACTACGGCCTGATCTTTAAAAGTATTCATACTTTGTTCTTTGATTCTATTATTTTCGTTAGTAAATGTAGGTTTACTCAGGCCTCCTCTCTAGGACAGGGAATGAGCAGTAATCCACCACGCAAGCCCAAGTGCGGGTTGGTGAATGTCACATGTCGTCAAAATTTTTGGTTCTAGGACATGCCGGTTTCCTCACGATGTTTTCTTTCACCGTTTTGAGAGCAGTGGTGATGAAATAAATTACACAAAGTAATGCGCCTGGCTGGGTTTGAACCCGCGACCTACAACTCGTAAATCGGGTCGTTACCACTTGGCCACCACTGCTGTAGTCGGGGCCGGTACCATTCGGCCACCACTGCTGTAGTCGGGGCCGGTACCATTCGGCCACCACTGCTCTAGTCGGGGCCGGTACCATTCGGCCACCACTACTCGTGTCGGGGCCGGTACCATTAGGCCACCATTACTCTAGTCGGGGCCGTTAGACCACCATGTAGGTTTAGGTTTAACGAATTTATTACTCATTAAGTTTGGAAACGATTGAAAAGCCTCGTATACACCCTCTAGAGTAAAACCAGAATATATGTCCAGGGATAGAGGAGTCTCGCTTGTAATTATTGAATTAATTACTTACATGCTATTTTAATTTTATCAAAAAACTTTCCAACTACCCTGGGACGCAATTTTAGTTATAGTTTGTAAAAATCTGATAAAAATCACTCTCTCTCGCTCTACCCAGAGCGGAAGGAGTTTTTTGATGATATCGCAACTAAAAAAAGGCAAGATGCTATCATAATTTTAGCTAACCTGGTTTTTGGCGAGTTGATTTAAATAATCATATACAAATTAATTGGATTAGGCAACTACATAAGGGATAGATGTCTCAAAATGTAGATGTCCGCAAAATCGCTAATTTACGAAAAATATTAAGGTCAACGTTTTTGCTTTTCTTAAGTATATTTGCCGATAATTAAGCCTTTATTATATTTACACGATTATTTTGAAAACACTTAACTAATTAAAACTAAAGGCTACTCCTAACTGAAATATATGGCGTCATAAAACTCCTCCGCATCGCTGTCGACTGGAAGTGTGCCCAAAAGGCTGGCGGTATAGCCACGTTGTATGGCAATGCTTAATCTCTGACCGAGGTAAAAGCCAGCCCTTGGGTTACATGGAGGATGATGAGATGAAGGATTAAAAACTGAAACCACCAGTTTTCCAAAAGAAACTGGTGCTTTTTTTTTTTTCAAGTTTTTACCCTTTGTTAATTCAATTTCCAAGAATATTGCTAAAATTGAAATTGAAATTCTGTGTCGGAGTTTGTTTATTCATTTTCTATTCAACTTTTAGTGGGTCCAGATTTACAAGTTTTTCCCTTTATGGCTTTAGGGTAAAATATTGAGCAAATCTATACTAATATTATAAAGAGGTAAAGTTTGATTTTTTTGTTTGTAGGAGGTAATCTCTGAAAGCACTGGTCCAATTGCTAAAATATTTTCACCGATAGAAAGCTGCTTTTTTCCTGAGTGACATAAGCTTGTAGCGACATCTATGGCATCACATAAGAGCTAATACTGCATCACGCAATTAAAGTTCTCCGCGCGATCGGAACTTATAGACAAGCCCGAAATCATATATCGGGCAGCTGCCCACCAGACAACACCCGTCTGGCCGGAGGATCGTCCCTTTTCAACGGAGGTTTGCGGGACTTTACTCTCTGTTCCGCAAACCTCCAAAAGGCGAATATTATTTATGAATGCGGGCGAAGCCGCGGGCAAAAGCTGGTTTATTATAAAGAACGGAAATCAATCCCTTCCTTATTATAACCTCAATAAATGACCTTCTACGCACGTAAATAAATACGTCCTTAGTCCATATTTACAATAACAATAAAAAAATATTTGTTTATTACTTACCGATAATTCGTTACATAAAATATCAAAGCTACGAATGCTTGATCAAGGTCATACTTGATATCAAGAAATTCCCAGAAACTTAAACCAGGGTTGCAACAACACGCATGGGTTTTATTAATGATCAGGTAGGTGAGATTACTCTTTTTTTAGGGTTCCGTACCTAAAAAGAAAAAACGGAACCCTTATAGGATCACTTATTTGTCCGTCCGTCTGTCTGTCTGTCTGCCCTTTACCTCGGGAAAGCGTGGAGGTGTCGAGTTGAAATTAAAATCATATACTCAGGTCTGCGGTCCCTTGAAGCTGTGAAAAAATCAAATTTCTGAGTTAATGAAAAAAAAGATACGGCCGTTTATATCTCAAAAAACGTATATTTCGACAATTTCAAGGAAATCAAAATTCATAGGATACTTTCTGTTGCCCTAGAATCCCGATATTTGGCATGCAGTAAGGTCTCATAATTCAAAAAATAATAATAAAAAAAAAAATAGGGAACAATCTGAAAACTGAAAATTTGTTGTTACGTAATTTTTTTGTGATTTAGAAAAGTCTTCGTAACTCAATTCGGGAATTTAACTGTTTTCATAGGTAAGTTTGTGCGGAACCCTCAGTGCGCGAGTCCGACTCGCACTTGCCCGGTTTTTTTTTAACCTACGATTGCTGCATAAGAATTAAACTGTTACGGAGTGATACTTTACCCCCTATCACGGTTGTGCACTCTTTGAGAAGTGGCTGGAAAGGCAACACGGCGTCCTTACCTTCCACATGACCTAGGTTCTCATCGGACTTGGTAAGTTCGGGAGGTTCCTGCACCGAATTCGTGGGGAAGAAACGCCCGGGTGTCACCATTGTATGGATCGCCAGGAGGACACGGTGGAGCACGGTAGAGGTGAACCCCGCCTGGGCAGAGCACCGCCGTGTCCTCGTAGGGGCGATCGGTGGCAGCGATCTGTCGCCTGGCCTGTGTTGGCCTTGGTACAGGCCATGGTCCGGAGCGCGAAGGAGTGGCAGGCGGTCGCCTCCTTCTGCGAAGCAGTAATGCTAGCAAAGGAGGAGGCCGCACGTGCATGCGCGAGGCAATGGCCCTCGCGCCTCAGCCGGCGGGATTTCGATCCCGATTTCTGGCCACCGTAGGCGCAGGCTTGCGGATAGCGAGCAACGGTATATTACTCATGGGAGTGGAGCAGTAGCCAAAGATGAAGGACAGTTAGTAAGAGGACAAAAAAAATAAACTTAATAACAAGTAGCATGCAATTTTTAAATCGTAAAAAAAACATACAGAAAAAAAAACAATTATTTACTTAATCAGACTTCCTATCAGAATTACATGGAATAAATGTAATCGATAATTTTAATATCTTGTAACAACGGCAGTGATTACCTAAATTCATGTTCAGATAATTCTTATCGATAATCCAGTTGGAATTGTCCACGATATAATCGATGTAGAATCATCCATTTTTACTTATTAGTTTTATTAAATACTATTATGTAAGAAATACTGGTTTTTAACTCATTCTGTTTTTTTTGGACTGGCCCGTTGTTCTGGTTAGTGGCCCTGACTGCTACGCCAGAGGTCGTTGGTTCGATTCCCGCCCAAGACAATTTTTTGTGTGATGAGTCTGGTCATTTGTTCTGTGTCTGGGTGTAATCTATCTATAATATGTCTTTGTTTAGAAATATATAAATATGGTTAAGTGTTTTGTCTAGTACTCATAGTACAAGCTATGCTTTGAGACTAGATGGCGTTGTGTGATAGTTGTGAAAAAACAGTTCTATTACAACTTTTTTAGCCGACCCAGATATAGTCGGGAAATAAATACGTAGGCTAATTGATTCTTGTGACCTGAACATAATACTAATATGTAGAAGGCAAATTCCTGACTCACTCACTAACTCATGAGCGCCCAGCTCAAATCCTTGGATCTAGAACGATGACATTTTGACAAAGAGGTGCCTTTTATGATGTCCACAAAAAAAAAGAAAAGATTTTCCTAAAATCACCCCCTTAGGGGATGAAACGGAAGTCCAAAGTTTTTGACTGACCTGTTGGTCTGGTGGTTAGTGGCCCTGACTGCTATGCCGGAAGTCGTGGGTTCGATTCCCACCCAGGACAAATGTTTGTGTGATTAGCACGATCATTTGTTCTGTGTCTGGGTGTAATTTATATATAATATGTATTTATTTAGAAATATATAAGTATGTTTATCAGTTATCTAGTACGCAAAACACAAGCTCTGCTTAGCTTGGGAATAGACGACGTTGTGTGATAGTTGAAACCAAAAAAAAAGTTTGTATGGAGATTCCTTCCTTCACGTGGGTGAAGCCACTGGAAGACTAGTACCAAATAAAATAAGAAAATACCAAGAGAATGGCAACAATCAAGGGTTAAAAAGAGCTAAGTCTATGGAAGCATAACACTAACTCCAACTAAAATCTCATAACTTTTCATTCTCCTTCCAAGAACTTAATGACTAACTGACTCCAGGAATTAATATCACGATTGAAGAAAGTGTTCGGATGCAATAGAGTTGTTAAGCTAAATATCTCGTGACTGACCAACGTGGTACTGAGGGCATGAGCCAAATCATGACTGACCATTTCATTGATAAGACAAACATTCAATTGTTTGATGTTAAGTGGGCCGCTAAAATGGAGTGGTCTGGAGAAAGGGCTCGCATGTAAAATTATAACTACAAAAAAACTGCAAAAATAATAATAATTGGAGTAAATTTTTTTTTATAATGTTACTCCAGACCACATTGGGGTCACCAGTTTAGAGGTATTCGGAAAATGGTTTAAAATCACACATACTTCCGTTGAAAAGGTAACATCCTCCGACCAGACTAGTGTAGTGTCTGTTCTGGGCTGTTGCCCGACCAGACACAACACCTGTTTCGTCAATTAGCCATCGGGCGGTTATTCTATAGTTGATTGCTTACTGTTTTATATATTCTAATTGCGCGGAGAACTCTGTTACACTACTTCAGGATAGTTCATAGGCGGCGATATAGATGTCGCTACAGATAATGTTCAAATTAGAAGAAATGCTGTAGTTCAAAGATAAGGATCCATATATACAGTAAAAAAAACGAAAAAAGTGCTCTCTAAAGCTTTGAGCTTCAGAAAAACTATATTTTCCTTGGTAGGAAAACATCAAAACACCAATCTGTACTGTAATACTGTAAAATACAGCAGCTTTTATTATCGCTAATGTGTATTATGTTTAAACTTGTCAAGAGGATATGAGAAGCATTACCCTATCTTTTTCTATTTTATTGATGATAGGCTTACCACTATCTCACCTGATGGTTAGCAAAGATGTGATCGTCGATAGAGAACAGTTGCCTAAAAGTAATCTACTCACTCTTGACGTAAAGATCCCTAGGCTGTAGCTATCAGGAAACACAGACTCGGACATTTAACTTACCTCCAAGAAGCAAAAATGTTAAGATCAAGAAAGACAGAAAGAAAGAAAGAAAGACAGAAAGAAAGAAAGAAAGAAAGAAAGAAAGAAAGAAAGAAAATGTCTAATATAACCCCCCACGCAACAGAAACTAAGCGCCATATTAGCGCCACACTAACAACTTTGACTCCTACTGGATCAACACTTTGTTTATAAGCTTCGCGCGATGTTTGCTCTTCCTCTATATTTAGAACCTTTAATTAAGATTGATTGAAGTGTTATTTCTTAGATAAGTGTAAGTTCTACAAAGTCAACGATACTAGTTTCTGACAGCGGCGTCGCCCGCGTGAATGTAGATTATTAATTTTTCTGGAACATATTCCCGGGACAAAAAGACGTATCATTTATGTCCTTTTCCAGTGTTTTTTTGGCGCAGCCGTGAGGCACAGAATTGAATATACATTTTTTTTTCTGTGGTTCTCTTTTGGTTGGTTTAGTTTCGTGTTTACATATATTGATTGTGTGCCTTGCGTTGTGACAAAATAAATTCATTTTCTTTCTTTCTTTCAGTACATGGTCAGAAGACTTGAGTAACAAAATTTCATCCAAATCCGATCCACTATTATTTTAAGCGTTAGAAGTAGTAACATACAAACATACTAACTTAATTTTAAGGGAATACCTACGTCAGTGTGAAAGCCGTATCTTCCATGGGTAGTGTGAAAGTGAAACCCGGGGCACTGGAACGAAGGCAAAGAAGGAACACGAGTGGGTTTTTAGTCAGTAAAAGTCTGACACTATTTCGCGCTCCGCCCAAGAGCGCGATCTGTCATAAGATGATTTTCCCACCTAAAAAAAAATCATCGAAGTTTGTAGTAGGTTGTAGCTATCAGGAAACACAGACTCCGGCAGGGAATTCCACTCCTTAGCTGTACGCATTATGAATGTGTTCCCAAAACGCTTTGTACCTATGGGTGGGATGTCCACCATGTACCGATGGCGCAAAGCTATACACGGTCTAGTGGTCCGATGATGGAACGGACTTGGTGGAATTAAATTTACTGACTACCTACTTAATATTTCCTGTATCAGCTGTAATATTATTTTATTTATATATTAACGTAAAACCAACAGCTTCTGTGTACGGCATTTTTCAGGTATAGATAGGTAACAATTGGCCTAAATTTAACAAATTCGCCAATGTCAACCAGCATTCACAGAATTACTCAAAAAACCAAGCCTACAAATAAAATACTAGACTGTTGCTGTGAGAGGACACAGTGTAGTTACCTTAACAAAGAAGCCGATATTAAGCATCTGTCGCTTGGGGCAGCGCGGCTAGTCCAAGCTTTAGTTTAAATTTAAAAAAGTTGAATTATAATATAAAATAAAATTAATACACAAACAAAATCAAAAACTGCATTCGAAAAAAAGAACAAAGAATTTTTTATTATTATTTCTGTTATTTTAATTATTTTGTTATAATTAAAATAACAGAAATTATTTTTGATTATTTCTGTTATTTTAATTGTAACAAAATGATGATTGTGAAATGATGATTGACAAAATGATGAGATGGATGGATTGTGTGAGAAGTGATATGAAAGAAAAGGGAGTTAGTGATAGCGTGACGAGTGACAGGACAGAATGGAAGAAAAAAACGTGTTGCGCCGACCCCAAATAAAACGGGACAAGGGCAGGAAGATGATGATGGTGATGAAATATATTTTGATTATTTCTGTTAAAGTAACAATAACAATTATGGTAATTCTAAAATTAAAATAGAAATTTAATTCAGAATTATAAAAATTATATATATATATATATAATCAAAATAACCCCAATAATTTTTATGAATCAAACTATCGCAAAAACAGAAGAATTCCTAAGCAATGCACTAAATGAAATCAATTTCCACATAGACTAGGCAGATGCGCGTGACTCACATAGCTCGTCGTGTAATTACGGTGAGACCGTAATGAGGAAGTGCCTTACTGATGAATATTGACTGGTTTACCCTGACTTACTGTTTGGTCGAAGATTTTCAATGAATTTTTGCGATTTTTCCAAAGATTATTTGAAGAGATAAAAGATGCTGCCTTCCGCATTAAGGTTGTATTTTTGTCATAAAGAGACTCGAAGGTGAATCGATGACCTAGTGAGGACACCATAGGACTGGTCAATATGACTATAATTAATAATAATATTCCATAACTATCACACAACGCCGTCTAGTCCCAAGCTAAGCAGAGCTTTTGTTATGAGTACTAGACAACTGATAAATATACTTATGTATTTCTAAATACATACATATATACAGATAAATTACACTCAGGCACAGAGCAAATGATCATGCTCATCACACAAAGATTTGTCCTAGGTGGGAATCGAACCCACGACCTCCGGCATTGCAGTCAGGGTCACTAACCACTAGACCAACTGGCCAGTCAAGACTACTACTTTGGAGATGCTTACGACTAACTCCAATAATGAATGTCCTTCGTCTGCAGTGATAAGGGAGACAATAATTCGTGTCTCAAAAGCATTTTAATCGCACTAATGCCGATCCGAATAAGAGTTCTATCAGAATTTAAAATGTCCTGAACACGCATCGAATGCAGTTCGGAACCCCTCTCATTGTTTCTGTTTGGAGTAGAAAACATATAAAATTAGTCGTATCTCAACATCATTTTCATCATTTCAGCCGAAAGATCTCCACTGTTGGACATAGGCCTCCCATTCCAGTTTCGCCACAATGAACGGTCCTGTGCGTCTCGCATCCATCGGAATCCCGCAACCCTTACCAGGTCATCGGTCCACCTTGTAGGAGGCCTTCCAACGCTACGTCTTCCCGTACGTGGTCGCCATTCCAGAACCTTTCGGCCCCAACGGCCATCTGTTCTGCGAGCAATGTGTCCTGCCCATTGCCACTTAAGTTTGGTTCTCCTGTGGATATACTCATTCCTGATTCGATCACGCTAGGAAACTCCGTATTTATGTTCTTTAAAATTACCGACCTACATTACTTCTACAAAAAAATTTCAATTATATCATTATTACTTTTCTTTTTTCTCAGGAGTATCAGCAAGCGAAGCATTACGGAATGGACTGTGTCAGTCACTCTGGGGAGCCTCTGCCAGTCGGTCAGAACCCAGGATCGCGTCTCCACCCCCACACAGCCATGAGACTCCGTATCCTGTGAGAGGTAAGTGATGTGAGGGGATCGTCTTCTCGGCTTTTGGGCACTCAACATGGATTCTTTGCTGGCTACCCATGTTAATAGCCAGTCTATAGACTAGACATTTTTAAGGTTCCATACCTCAAAAGGAAAAACGAAACCCATATACAATCACTTTGTTGTCCGTCTGTCTGTCAAGACCCTTTATTTCAGGAACGCGTACATATATCGAGTTGAAATTAAAACCATGTACTCAAGTCTACGATTCCTTGAAGTTCTGGAAAAATTAAACTTCTAAGTTAACTAAAAAAAAGATACGGCCGTTTATGTTGCAAAAAATGTATATTTCGATAGTCTCAAGGGAATCCAAATTCATAGGGTATACTTTCTGTTAACCTAGAATCCTAAAATTTAGCATAAAGCACGGTCTTATAGCACAGGTATAGAAATTAATCTAAAAACAGTAAATTTGTTGTTACGCCACAAAAAAAATTGTTTTTGCAATTCAAAAAAATCTTCGAAACTCCATTCGGGAATAGAACTATTTACATAGGTAAGTTTATACAGAACCCTCAGTGCGCGAGTCCGACTCGCACTTGCCCAGTTTTTTTTTTATTTATAAGGTAGGAAATCATCAAATACCTTCTTCCAATTTGGCAAGAGTGTCTTAAAAGCTATAACCCACCCGTATTCCTTTAGTTGCCCTTTACGTTCCAGAGACAGGAGCTCTTTCGATCGATACTGCAGCTTACAACAACACTTCTTGGAAAACTAAGCAAAATCACAGTAATATTATTAAGGCATAGCTGTCCCCGGCACGAAAGAGGAATGTGAGGGTTTAACAGAAATTGCCTTGCCTAAATCTTCACACCTGTTGGAAGCAGACTTACATCGTTAGCAGACACTTACCTGCTAATGATGAAAGTCCACAAACGCTACTAACAATACAACAGTCATCTTTAATTCACATTTTAGAACAGTTGCGGTACCAACTTCGTGTGGAAAAGGTACTTTAGTCATCGATTGCCTCTAATGTAACATTCTAAATTTAAAGAACTAGCCTCTTCCAGCGACTTTGACCACTAAACTCATGATATGAAAATAATTTATAACTTAAAGCACTTAGAGCCATTTGTAAAAATACAACAACAGAAAAATACAGACAAGTGACACTAGTGACAGCGGCTAAACGCGATTATGCGAGCCAAACGTTAAAATGCGATTAGTTTTATTGGTGAATTCCGCCCTTAGAAACAATGTAGCTAGCTAAGTACATATTTGTGAAAGATTTTACATAATCGGTTCAGTAGTTTAAGAGATTACCCCCTATATACAAGGGAGGAGGGTTTATAAGAGGCAATTTTCGCCCATTACACACTAAAAAATAAGTTTGTGTATATAATACTCGTATATTATTTTATTCAGTGACATTTACGTGATAAACAATATATTACTATATTGCCAAAGCAATTATTGCCCAAAAAGAGAGTTAAGGTTTTTTTTGAGCGTGTGGGCTAAATATGCCTCTTATCAACCTTCCGCCTTTATAAATTCCTCTTTGTATGGTATAGAAAAGGAAACTACATAAATCTTTTGTCTGCAAGCTGTCAAAGCATCACAAAACGTCATATAAGCCAGTAATCCTATTACGAAATCACCTCTCTCACGCTCCTTTGAGTTCGCCGCCAAATTATCTCGATGTGAAGTGTTCCGCCAATCAGACTGATGTTCTGGTATCTTCACAAGGCTGATAAAATTGGCATGCAACTGAGAGCACCCAAACAGATTACTAGATCCCAAACAGATTGTCTAGATCTCAGGAAGATGACAGAGATGTCAGCTGGACTGACAGGGCCCTCTAGGGTCGATGCCTGGCAAAGCTACAGGATTGTTCGAATGTGTCATCGCGGACCTGGAACGTAAGGGTGTGTGAATTAACCAATCACAATGCTCAAAATCTCCACTCTGCATCAGTGGAAACAGTGTTAGTGCAGCGGAGTAGAACTGAATGGACTTTCAAATAAAACAAATGAGCGCACGGCCCAGAGCTGGACAGAACGGAGTCGGGTACTGAGTGGAGAGAACGAAGTAGAGGGTAGCTCAACTCCACTCCGCCCCGCTTTGCTTTAATGGAAATACTTTACTTTTCACTGCTCTTCTTCGCTCCACTCCACCCAACTCTGTACACAGGTGATCAACTGAAATAATACGTTTGGGATTTATTCAGTAAAATACTCCCCTGCATGTCGCTCCACTCCGAATGTGAAAATTTATTTGTTTTTTTTTTTTTTTTTTCAACCCTAAAAAAACAGACGATGGCAGTTGATCCTAGTCAGCCAAAATCAAGCTATAAGCTACGAATTCGTTTACAAACCTTTCAATATTCTTTCGTGCGTCTTTATGCTTTATGCATTTCTTAGACCGGTTCCGAGGTTAAATTTTCTTATGTTTCTAAATGCATCTAAAAAATCTTTGCGACATCTATCATAGTTCTTTTTCAATCGATTACTAATCAGATTGTGTACATTACGCTTCATTCTATCAGTAACAGAAGCTCCTATCCTGGGCCCTACTATGATATCTAAAAATCAGCATACAATCGGTGCGAGAGTGAGATGGAGCTGTAGAGGACGATTAGCGTTAAACCAAATTCATAATGGATTTAGATGTCGTGGTAGGGGGGCTGGTTCCTTTAGAAAAAATCGCAGTAGCAGCCTAGAGCCTGATTTCGACAATAAGCTCGATTATTATTTATAATATAGATACTTAAATTTAGATGTTTAACACATTTTCGCTTACCCCTTTAGAAGTACACGGGTTTGACGTCACTGTGCAAATAAAATCGCCATCAAGCTCATTCGAAACACGGTCCACAATCTATATTACAGTGCAGGCCACATAAAACGACCTAAAACTAATACCCAACATTTAATAACCAGTAGAACTTCAATAACATTTGGTGTCTAAATCCCACGGCTTCAGATTTAGGGCTGACAATATCTTATCGATACGTCAACTCATATCACTGGCAAAATTACGTTGTTTTATGACTTTGATTTTGGCGGTACGACAAAGGTGAGATAAGAGTATCGATATCGTCTATCGACAGTTTAAACGTGCTTGTTATGATGCTTGTAATTTTTGTGTCGAACAAATTTCGATGTAGATAAGGTAGGGATAGAGAATTAGAGTGGTGTTATGAGTTTATTTACAGCTTTATGGGTGGTAGCCATTTTGGTTGATAGGCTTATTGCTATGCAGTTTGGACACGTAATTTCGTTTGCAAAAATATGATATAATTAATAATTTAATAATAATAATAATAATTTATTTATATCCAAAACTTCAAAATACATCAATGTGGTCTCAACCCCTGAACTAGGACGACAACCTGTAAGACAGGGGTTGAGGTAACTCCAATTACAATGATCCGATATGTGTAAACTGTGCGCCAAAAGAATTAAATTAAAGAAAAAAATAATAAGAATAAAAAACAAAGGTAATTGCCAAAAGCTCACTGAAAAAAAAATTGCAACAAAGTTATTAAGGAATAGCGGTAATGTGTGTGTGTGTGTCTGTATGTGCGTGTGTGTCTGTATGTGTGTGTGTGCGTGTGTCTGTATGTGTGTGTGTGTGTGTGTGTGGTGAGATTGAGAGAGATCATTATTAAGTTTTGGATCTTCACTGACTAAACAATGATAATAGCGTGGAAAAGATTCTCATCCCACCTATACGCATAAAACGATTTGGGAACACATTCATTGTGCGTACAGCTAAGGAGTGGAATTCTCTGCCCGAGACTGTGTTCCTTGATAGCTACAACCTTAAAGTTAAGGGTGAATAGGTTACTTCTAGGCAAGTGCGCTCCATCGTCGAACACATCGTTGCTTTCCATCAGGTGAGATAGTGGAAAAAAGTTATCAACTTAGTAAATTAACTTGATTGGAGAAAACAACAACATCACGTTCGTTCCATATTCAAAATTGTGCTAAGTCACATTTCTTTATTTAAAAAATCTCCCTCAAGAAATAAAAACGTTTCCCTGCTGACTGTCCATACGGTTGTCTCGGCGTTGTAAATCCGATTTGGACATGTGTACCATGGTAAGCAAACATTAGTCGGCCAGATAACGGCTGGTTGTGTTTAAAATGGACGATTTGTGTGGCGTTGTGGGGCCAGTTCCAATAAAACATCTTGCGGTGACACGGCTTTTCGATTTCGGATTTCATTTTATGGAATCTTGACTCTTTGGTATTTTATTTCTAATTTTTACTTATTTTTGATTATTATTTAAATAGAAATATTCTTCTACCAGCACTGATATTATAAATTGATTTTAGTTGTTTATTTATATAATATAATAATAGGTCGCTGTCTATTTCTAGTAAAATGTAACTAATTTTATAGTCAAGCAGATTAATCTAATTTTTAACGTTTAACTTATTTTATAAATCTAATGTATAACTTATTATAATCCTAAACATATTATATAATATTTGCACACCATGACAATATGATAAATATGTTAGCACAACTCCATTGATTGTAACACCTTGCATGTTTTGTTTTCTATAATAATTGTATGTACACTCATGTTTGAACAAATAAATGAAATCTGAATCTGAATTTGAAAGGGCCTGCCTGCTAGATATGGTATAGCAGAAGAATATATTATGAAAGAGAAAATAATATATTAAGATTTGTATTTATGTTTGCAGTTAATAAAATTCAAAACTATTGACTCTATTTTAAAAATTCTATCACCAGTATATTACTAATTTATTACTATGTGATATAGGCCGAAACTAGTCTCAGGTAAATTGGGGTAAGGAACAGAGAAAATTTTGATCGTGATTCTTTAGATGGTCAGAATTAAATCATCATTGGTAGTTTAGTGTGGGACGCTACCTGTGTCGACACGCTTGCGCCATCCCATCTCTTGCTCTTCGTGCTGTGCTGGTGCTACTCGATACTTCCCGAGATCCAGGTCTTGACAGACAGACAGACAGACGGACAACAAAATTATCCAATAAATAAGTGTTTCTTTTTTTTCCTTTTGAAGTAAGGAACCCTAAAAACAAGCTTACTTTACATAGAAATACAATTTGAAATAACCAAGGGTACACAACTTAATCCATTTCCTTCTTTCGATCCTATTCTTCTTGGTTCAATACTGTCCATAATTTCATTTCCAAGTAAAATCAAGTGACAGTGACCCCTCAAACGTGACATGCGATTTTAAATAACAAAATAGCCAAGTTTTAACCACAAAGCTCGATCAATCAAAGGGTAAAATTCGTGCCAGGTAAAAATGTCAATATTTGCCAAGCGGTCACGACACCGCTTGGCTGTTTACCCTATTATTCACGACAGTGTTTGTCAAGTCCGGCCAAGTCGCGCCAAGTCTTGATAACCTTTGTTAGCGTGACTTTTGCTTGTGGCAATTGTTTGATGTTTGTCTCTTTGGACATTATGCTGTTTTGTTATTTGTTTGCCAAGCTTGGTGGGGTGACTAATCTCAAAAATCTACTGCCTACCGTGTTTGTTTAGTGTGGCTTTTGTGTTGGTGAACGAAAAGTGGCTAGACTTATAATCGTTAGACATATCGTTATGCCACTTACATTGTAGGTCGGTAGTTTTAAAGAACATATATACGAAGTTACCTAGCGTAATCGAATCAGGAATGAGGATATCCACAAGAGAACCAAGGATACCGACATAGCACGAAGAATCGCCAAACTTAAGTGGCAATGAACAGGGCACATTTCTCGCAGAACGGATGGCCGTTGGGGCCGAATCGTTCTGGAATGGCGACCACGTACCGGAAGACGTAGCGTTGGAAGGCCTCCTAAAAGGTGTACCGATGACCTGGTAAGGGTTACGGAAATCCGAGACGCACAGGACCGTTCATTGTGGCGACACTTGGGGGAAGCCTATGTCCAACAGTGGACGTCTTTCGGCTAAAACGATGGTGATGATGAACTCTGTCTGCCTGACGCTTTCATGGTTAAACTACTGAAGCGATTTTAATGAAATTTGGTACAGAGTAAGCTTGAACCTCAAGGATAACCCATAGGCTATTTTTATTTGGCTTCGAGTTCGACCTGACATTCACTATAACCTACATTCACACCGACGGAAAAGCTACTCTACTTTTATCTATATATGTATGTATTTAGAAATATATAAGTATGTTTATCAGTTGTCTAGTACTCATAACACAAGCTCTGCTTAGCTTGAGACTAGACGGCTTTGTCTGATAGTTGTGGAATATTATATTATATTATTATATAGGCTATTTTTATTTGGCTTTGAGTTCGACCTGACATCCACTATAACCGACATTCACACCGACGGAAAAGCTACTCTACTATAATATGCATATATTTTACACCTACACTTTCCTCATGAATTACTCTGTCCATTACTTAAAAGCACATGAAAATCTGTTCCGTAATTTTTGAGTTTATCGCGAACAGACACGGTGAGGGACTTTGTTTTATAATATGTAATGACTAGCATCTGCCCGCGGCTTCGCACGCATGATAGTCGGTTTCTCTATACAAACTTTAAATAATAATAATAATATAATATTCCACAACTATCGCACAACGCCGTCTAGTCCCAAGCTAAGCAGAGCTTGTGTTATGAGTACTAGACAACTGGTAAACATACTTTATATTTCTAAATACATACATATATAGATAAATTACACCCAGACACAGAACCAATGATCGTGCTCCTCACACAAACATTTGTCCTGAGTGGGAATCGAACCCACGACCTTCGGCATATCAGTCAGGGCCACTAACCACTAGACCAACAGGCCAGTCGACCATGATTCCAGCACAGTCTCAGTAGTTTCGGCTGTGCGTTGATAAGTCAGTCAGTCAGTTTCTCCTTTTATACATATAGATAGATAAGGATTAGGAAACTTAGAAACAACACCAACTAACATCACGTGATAAGGCCAAGGCTAAAAAAAAACACAGTCAAATTAGCATTTTTTTTTTCAAACAAGCCATGTTTTATTAGCAAGCATTAAGTTTGTGAAATTAACCTAAATCACACACGAGGGACCATTAAAGAATAAACCTTGTAAACTGGCCATAATCACAAATCTTGCCGGTTTGTTGACTGGCAATTATCAAACGAGAGTTTAATCTCAAAGACACCGCGGTTTCGTCAACGTTTACAGACAAACAAACACTCAAACGGCATTTGAATCAAGAACCTATTTTGCATTTTCAACCTTAACGATAGAACGTAGAGTTGGTTTTTGAAAATTGTGTAGCGAACTGCACTTTTAAGTTGGTATGCATCACAAATATGAAGCGTGCTATTGTTTCAGCAAATAATTCTTAGAAACATTGGGAAGAGAAATCGGGGCACGCATACAAAGGCGCCGCCCGAGATAGCGCAGGGTCACCCTAGAGTTGATAACCTTACTTAGGTAGAGGTTAATGAAGAAAGAACTTCGGAGAAGTGAACGTACGTTACGTATTCTATTGTCTTTTGTTATTTCTAATGACTTCTCTCACTCTAAGGTGAAGCGAGAGGACGTATCAGACTTTTACTGACGAAAACTCACCGGTGTTCCTTCATTCACCTTTGCGTTCTAGGGCCACAGCAACTCTTTCAAATGTTCCCGCAGCCCTAGCAGTTTCGGTCCTGCTAGGGCGATACCCGGCCACCGTAGGCGTAAGCTTATGGATGACGAGCAAAGGCTAGCTCGCTGTCCACCCGTACGGTGAGAACCGAGCTCCAAGCGCGCCTCAAAGAGATGTCAGTAAAACCATAGGAATCCAGCAGGGCCAATGCCCGCTAGAGCCACGGGAAATTTCTGGAAAAAAAAAACCTGTAGTCCCAGAACGTTAAGAGCAACTGAAGGACACAGGTGTGGTTTTTGACAGTAAAAATCTAACACGGTCTCCCGTCCACCCAAAGCGGGAGAAGTCATTGGATGATTTCCTACCTTAAAAAAAGTCGATCAAACGACGGAGGTAGTCGGGCACCTGGTGATACCGGAGTGCCCTCCTAATGCTACTCCAGGGCAGGGAGTTGAAGGCGTTGGTGATGTCCAAGGACACCAGCACTACGACCTTGCCCCGGGACACTGGATCCCCCGTCGTGAGGGCTCGCACGCGCATGATGGCGTCCACCGTGGAGCGCCCCCTGCGGAAGCTAAACTGGCTGTCCGAAAGATCCGGCCCCACCCGCGCTAAATGCACGACGAGGCGGTGTGGTTTTAGTCGGTAAAAGTCTGACACGCCCTCACGCTCCACCCAGAGCGCGAGAAATCATTTGGATGATTTCCCACATTAAAAAAAAAAAAAATACCTTAAAAAAAGTCTCTTCTAAAAAGATCTTATTGTTTTCAAGCTTACTATATGATTACGACTATAATAAGCAACTATGCGTGCTCCACCATTTTTTTGATCTGTCCATTTTAGGTGATCCAAAAAACGATTAGACTAATCAATCAAATAAAAGCCATGTTACAAGTTTAAATGCTTAAGCACTATGGCATTATCTCAAGATTTTAATTTTATTTAGTACCTAACGCATTTATTGATAAGTTCAGTACAAAACGGTTTGACCGCACATCAAATCGGTAGAGACAATAATTATTTTTTATCAGCATTTATGTAATAAATAGGAATTGTTGAATAAATTTTTCGTGTTATCAGCATTATAAACTTATTTTATTCAAAACAAAATGTTACTCAATAAACGCACATCCTCAAGGTATTGTTCAAATTTGGTTACCGAATCGTTTTCTAATATTTTTAAAATTGCTTTAAAATAATTGTTCATTATTTTAGGGTGATTCTTTGAAACCGAGAGAATATCTCATTCATCTGGCTTACTTTTCGTACCTATCTATTTAGTGTCGTAAGCCACTGGGCGCAAATTATATTTTATTTTATTTTATTTATTTGGTAAAAAAAACAGTTACATGTCCTTAACGTGTAACTGTTTTTTGTACATTGATACAAAAGAATTATTAGATAAATAGGTAAACCCACACTATTATCCATGGATTAATCGAATATATGAAAAAAGGAAACGAAGAAAAATGAATGCCTGTAATGATCGGGGAAAACTAATATGTAAATAAAAATATCAAATTGTAATGAAAAAACTAGGCCAGATGAATGAGACATTCTCTCGGTTTCAATGAATCACCCTTTAGGATTAAAGTTTACCTATTTTGATAAATTCTTAATAAAACTTGATTCACATCACTAGATTGTTTGTGCGGGCGTGCTTAGATACCAATAGCGATGCACTACCAAAGTAAGTACGTCAATTCCCATAGTATTAGCCTGCAATTAGGACACTTAATTTATTTAAAAATGCATTACATATGTGCATTTACGTAAAATTTCAGTTTTTTTATTATGATTGTAACTTAATATTCTGATTGGAGTATGCATTATACCAATTCTTCTTATTGGTCGTTCTACTCTTGCCAGAATGGTTGTGTTTATCATGAAGATAGCTCTCTGGAAGCTGTTAGGGTACGTCGCACGACCTCCCACTTCTTTTGCCTAGTGGTAGTCATCTGGACGCGCTTTTTCAATGGACCGCCATCAGCCGCTTTGATCTGGTCTGTCCATCGCATCACTAATCTGGCACACAGTCTCGTTCCTTATAATAAGGCTTTCGATTTCACTTCTACGTCGACAAAAATGGCCAAAGCATTTAAGAATACGAATGCGCACCAGCATAGCCAAGCGCTCCTTGACGCCCAGTTACTCGAGATTTGAAGCGTTTGTTCCGGTTACATATTATGTAAATATTACACACAAAAACCTTTCTTTTCGTATAGGAAATCGGGAAATTTCTCCAATATCTTTTATCATGACATAGCGTGATATCTCCCCTCTAGGTGCGACCACCGTAATCCCCATTGATATCACGTTTCTTAGATCGTACCGAAAGACCAGATTTGTCATATTTATCGTGGAAGTACAAACGTGACATTGTTAATACCATTGATAGTGACGTAGTGAAATTTAAATCAGTCCTTAGTTGACGTTCATATTCAAACTGTCAAGCCATCAAGCCGGCTTTCATTCATCAGCATTTTTTTTCTGAGGTGGCAAATCTTCATATCGTAACCTTATTGCAAATCATACTATCTGCATTTTGTTACCCAAATGAAATTAAATATAGCTATCGATTTAAATCAAGACGAATCTACAGGTAAAGCTGGTTATTAGCTACGATACTTGGCTATAAAGATAGTTTCGTGGTAGTAAATGACCTATAGATTTGATCGAATATAATGCGATCTACCCATTGCTCGCAGCGAAAAAAAAAATTTGCATTGCTCGCAGTCCGTAAGCCCACCCCTTTAACAGTTCAGTTTTGGTCATCAAATGGATCGCGTTAAGAGTTCGTGGTAAGGCCTCTGTACCCATCTGTGAACCTTCAGTTGCCTTTGTTATTCCAGAGCCACGGTTACTCTTTCGAACAACCCTGAAGTTCATTTATATGATGCCGATACTGAGAATAACTTTGATAGCTCAACTATGTATTGAAAAGGAAAAAGAAGGTCCTAGAATGCAAAGGGCAACTGAAGAACAGCCATAGAAATCAGTCTTCAGCTTAGATGAGCCATCAAGCCGGCTTCAATTCATCAACGCATGATTGGAGTAACGCTGTATCTTAACTACGTGATTCACACATGGACAATCAATTACCAAGCTTCGATTATTAACATTAATGAAATAAGCAGCACTTTTGAAGGTTGAAATATATTTCTTTATAAAAACAGAGCCGTAAAGATATGAATTGATAACGGAATCAATAGGTAACGCTATGAATATGTTGATTATCGATTTAACAGTGGCACATGTTAAATTGAAGTGATTTTAAGTAAGCGTAAGCGCCTAATTTTCTTATTTTTTCACGTGTAATGTTACCTTTTAATTGTGGTAATATAAGTACTTACTAACCTATGTTCTTAACTACTTTCAAATTGCAAATCTAGCAATATGCCATCCTCAAATTCTCAACATTTCGAGTTATACCACCCACCTAATTATTACTCTTTAAACTAGGCTAGATTGTAATAAAAATTAGGATCCACCTTTTGGATGTACCTATTAGAGAAAATACCTTATTTTTGGGTCACCAAATGAGTTATTTTGCTCTAGGGCGGAGCGAGAGGGCGTGTCATATTTTTACCGACTAAAATCCATATGTGCCTTTCAGTTACCCTTAGCGTTCAAAAATTTCCTTAGATAAGATTGGAACAATTTGCCTGTAGCGGTCTTCCCGTCCGATTATAATTTAGATGTCTTCTAAAATCTCTACAGTTATACCACCCTTAGATTCGAAAAAAATCGGGTTATGCCACTTTACCTTAGACAGATAGGTATTGGAATAACTCGCTGTAATCAATTGTAGACCTTCGCGTAATAACTTTGATTAGTAATCCACACCGAATGGATTACATCAGCAAATCCTAGGAGATTACACCCGAGGTTTAGCGATAACTATAATGATTTTTAAAATAAAGCTTTCGTTTGGTGTAGTACCTACGCTGTTGGCCGGTTCTCGTATGTCGATAGCGGTCCTTTTTCTTTGGGGGGTTATTATGTATAAATTTAAGATATATAATTAACAAGTTAAATAAATATTCTAAAGGACATTCCTTTAGAATATTTTTATACTTTCAAGAAAGCGGAACCATGGACACAGGTGAGTTTAAATTTAAATTTTGCCATACAACGTGGCAATGCCGCCAGTCTTTTGGGCACAGTTCCAGTCGACAGCGATGCGAAGGAATTTTTTGACGCCATTTTTTAGGTAGGAGTTAATGTGTATGTTTAATTTTAATTAGTTAAGTGTTTTTATTTTTCTTATTCTATCTATGTTCAAAATAAAATCATTTAAATATTATATTATTTCAAAACAAAATTAAATAGAAATGTACAAAAACAAATTAACAAGAACCCTCAAAATCATTAACCTTTTTCATCGTACTAAATCAAATCATCAAGTTTTTGCGTTTCAGTTCATGAAAATTCTTCGCTCATTTTCAAATCAGGTAAATTGACTTTTAACTAGATTATTCTGAAATTACGCAGTTCCTTCTTACTTGCTTGTACCTCTTATTACTTACGAAAGACTTACGTCATTTTGTAAATGTACAGAATCATCATCATCATCATTTCAGGCGAAAGACATCCACTGCTAGACATAAATCTCCCCCAAGTGTCGCCACATTGACCGGTATTATGTGTCTCGCATCTATCGAATACAGCGTCTTCCGATACGCGAGCGCCACTCCAGCCTTTCAGTCACTCAGCATTCCTTTATTCTATAGTCATCTCATCGCTCAGTCACGTAATCAGAACAAAGGAATAGGAGGCGGTTCCGACTCGAGGCGATCAACGAAAAGAATATCGAAACGAAACGGTTGTAACTTAGCTAGGGGGGGCTGAACCTTTTAGGCCCATCGAGCGTTAGTTCTACGAGCAATGTGCCCTGCCCACTGCCACTTAAGTTTGGCGATTCTTCGGGCTATGTCATTAACTTAACCAAGATTAAGTTGTCGCCACCCCAATACCTTTCGGCTCCATCGACCATCTGTTCTGCGAGCATATACCGCCTGCCTACTGCCACTTAAGTTTGGCGATTCTTCCGGCTATGTCGGTAACCTTGGATCCGTACAAACTTACTTATGAAAACAGGAGTTAAGTTTTTTCTTAGAACTTTTCCGAATCGCAAAAAGATTTTTTTTTTGTGAGGTAACTACAAATTTATTGTTTTCAGATTTTTTTCCTATACTTGTGCTATGAGACCTTGTTTCATTCAAAATTTCATGATTCTAAGTCAACGGGAAGTACCTATGAATTTTGATTATCTTGAGAGTGTCGCAATACGCGTTTTTTGCGACTATAACGGCCGTATCTTTTTTTCCGTTCACTCAGAAGTTTGATTTATTCACAGCTTCAAGGGACCGCAGACTTTAATTTAAAATCGATACCTCCACGCGTTTTCAAGATAAAGGGCAGACAGACGGACAACTAACTGATTCTATAAGGATTCCGTATTTTATTTTCTTCTGAGGGACGGAACCCTAAAAAAGATTACGTCTAACTGTTTGATGTTTCATGATTCATGTTTTGTACCCAATGATTCATGTTATGTTCGCCAATCAGTCTGCGTTCTGCAGTACTTTAATTCTTGATGGTCATTAGAAACAACGACCATTGTAAGAGCCATTTAGCGAATATCAATGATTAAGTAGGTATGTACTGCTCTCAACAAACACAATTGAACCTACACTACGAGCGGTAACGAAAGCGACATTTAATTTGAGATCAACGCCATCTATCAAATTCGAGGGTTACTAATTGCCCAATATTGTATTAGTATTGATCGCTACGATTCCGTTCACTATTACTTAACCTAAACAAGTATGTAAGTACTTTTTCGTCACAAGCCGGGGTGAAGCAATTCTATTACCTACTAGCTGACCCGGTGATCTTCGTACCGCCTAATAGTAAGGATAACGCCATCTACTGGCATTACCAGAAAAGCATAATTCATTTTATAATGACATTTTAATTAGAGATGGTGTTGCATTTGGATTTTTTTTTCGAGATTTTTTAAATTTTTTCACTCCGTTTAAACCTTCCCTGGACTATTTCGAGTATTTCAGACCAAAGTTAGCCAAATCGATCCAGTCATTCTCGAGTTTTGCGAGACTAACGAACAGCTATTCATGTTTATTTAGATAGATAGAATTCAAATACAGTACAAGATTTCAAGTACTTTCCTAATTTTATAAAAGTTAAATATTGATATAAAGATATTTTGTAGATATGAGGATGCTGACCAGGATTTTGATGGCACGGTTGGGCTAGAGGTTGAGCGAGTGGCTGCTGCACTACGTGTCGCAAATTCGATTCCTGCACGGAACAAATATTCGTATAATAATAATATTCCACAACTATCACACAACACCGTCTAGTCGCAAGCTAAGCAAAGCTTGTGTTCTGAGTACTATACAACTGATAAACATACTTATATATTTCGAAACACTTATATTGATAAATTTCACCCAGACACAGAACAAATAATCATGCTCATCACACAAACATTTGTCCTGGGTGGAAATCGAACCCACGACCTCCGGTTTAGCAGTCAGGGCCACTAACCACTAGACCAACAGACCAGTCAGTATGGCCTAAAGATAGCTGTGCCGAGACTGGGTGTGTTATCCTCCGAACAGACGGGTCTCAATCCATTTCGTTATCATTTTGCCCTTATCCGAGATTATTACTTATGGTCGGTGCACACGTTTTTTTCTTCCAATCTTTCCTACCAACCTTCGCGATATCACTTTTCAATCCATTTATGATTTTTAATTTATTATTTATGCTTTAAGCCGCCTCAACAGAAATGAAATAAGTGACATAAAGATAATAAAATATAAATGTTTGCCGATCAGAATATTATAAGGTCTTTATTAATTTACTAGCTACCGTTTGTGGCTTCGCTTGCATGATATGTTAATAAATAAGTTTTCAGTAAAAAAAATATTTCTTTTATTTTTCTTTTTTTTTATTGTTATTTTTTTTATTTGTTTATTTATTTATTTAGTCTTCATGCAACATAAATTACAAAGGCGGACTTAATGCCTGAGGCATTCTCTACCAGTCAACCTAGGGTGGTGAAGAGACAATATGGTAGGTGCATAAAAAGAAAATGTTGTACGAAAAACAAGAGAAGAAAGATAAAAAAGTATACATATAATTAAAATACACATACATATATATTTAATATAATATATATACATATATATTAATATAAAGTAACGAAAGAAGTTTTGAGACGATTCTGCTATTCTTCTTCTTTTCTTCTTTGTTTCTTTTTTTTCTTTTCTTTCATGTCAAGCTTTTATCGCGCGGTATATACGACTTGACTGAAAAGTTGAAAGGGATGATCGTTTGTATTGGTAAGGCCATATGGAGAGAAGGGATGAAACGCATGTTACAAAAAGAGTTATGAGTATACATGTGGATGAATGGAGAGGGAAATGGAAGCCTAAGAAAAGATGGATAGATTGTGTGAGACACTTCTCATATAATCCATTCACCTTTTTATCACTATGTGAAAGAAAATGGAGTTAGTGATAGCGTGGCGGGTGACAGGACAGACCCCTAATAAAACGGGACTAAGGCAGGAAGGTCATGATGATGGTAATAAATAAATAAATAAAATGATGTCTACTCATCAAGATCTTTTCAAACAGCTCCCATACTGTGGGGTTATTTATTTGTCACTATCTGACTCTATTATCGGGCCAGGGACCCAAGTCTGCTATTTTTATAAATTCGTCATTCCAACACGATCCCATTGTCATTTTGCTAAAAGTTAGCAGATTACGTC
Source organism: Mythimna pallens (assembly GCA_961205895.1). Classification (NCBI taxonomy): domain Eukaryota; kingdom Metazoa; phylum Arthropoda; class Insecta; order Lepidoptera; family Noctuidae; genus Mythimna; species Mythimna pallens. Next base: position 5,622,315 of record OY540830.1, read on the forward strand.
TACTAATTCATAATGATCGATCATTGATCGGTCAATGGTCTCGTAATAGAGTTGTGATAGAATGACAATATCGAGCTTATTAAAAGCAACGACTTCACAATGACGTTCTAATTGTAGGTCACTGATCAAAGGAACTGTCAAAATTTTAGCAGATTACCGCATACGTCAGATATTCACTTGTCAATACTTACGAGATTACCATTCTATGCCTCTTCTTTCAATGGAATGTCAGTGGTTGACCATTGGGAAGTCATAATGACGCCATTTTATTTTAAATCATTATACTATGAGATGTAAAGCCAACTTAAAAAAATCCCTCTCCATCCTCCATCGTGAGATACAACAATGTTAACACAATAATAAAAAATACTGCAGTGTAAGTGCGTCAAAAAATAAAAGAAATCGTCAAGACAGTGGTAGGTTATTTAAAATCGTTTATTTTGCTAATCTTAAGCGATAAGGGGTATTAAAATCATATTATAACGATAGATAAAAGGTATTACAAGCGAATGATAACATTTGATTTATACATGTGTATTTACCTACTTGTGATTGTGACAGATTTAATTCGTGTAGTCACGTAGAACGGAGGCTTTAGTTTATCTTGGGATGATGGAATCGTGATGTCTACGATTGAGTGATCATTGATCAAGACATGCCTATCACCACGTTTCTTAGATAAAAGATGGCAGCTAATAATGAGTAGATCGCCGTCCAGTCGTCCTGTAACCGTCCGGATCGAGACTGAGTCGTCGTCGGAGCATACCTAGTGTTTCACGCGCGCCTCAAATTAAGGTCAGCAAAACCGTAGGGGCCCACAGGGCCGAATCCTACTGGGGCCATGAGTTGACTTCAGAAAGGGAAATCCTGGAACGATCCTGTTTAGACAGTAATAGTCGCTCTGCCCTAGAGCGAGTCATTGGATAATTTCCCACCTTAAAAAAGGTGTTTTGATGGAGGTCAAAATTAACGCAAATAACTTTTTTGGGGGCAATTTTGTGTCTTGTTATATGCCTAAGACTCAAAGCATTTAACTATTTTAAAGTCGAAGGGCGAAGTCACTGCTTGTCAGCGTCTTACCACCACTAAAAAGTACCCCTCAGCCAAACATAAATACAATGACAATTCTAATAATCCCAAACAAGGTTAGATTACATTAATTTATTACAGAGTTCCGGTGCCTAACTTCAGTCTTCATCATCAGACCAGTTCGATATATTCGCCCTCTTCTTTCAGTCAGTCATCGACTGCACGTATCTATACACAAAGCAATTTTACTTGTTACAACGGTTCTGCTGTGATTCTATGCGGAGTCCTGTTGCATATCTACGAAATTCATGTCCAGATCATAACAATATTTCTATGGGACCAACTCGGAAGCATTATAACCTTTCAAGCACAAAAAAATGTCAATATCGGTCCACCATTGACCGAGAAATCGGTGAACATACATAAAAAATAAAATGTTAAAAAATTAACAAAAACACATTCAGCGGAACATAGAACCACCTTCTTTTTGAAGTCACAGAATAACAATAAACAAATACTATCTACATTCAAACGATAAATCACAAGAAGGTCCAAAGTGCATAACTATTTTTCATTTACTCGTTGATAAACTGACATCTTTGTCTATCAGTAGGTATAGTTGTAAATAATATTATCCTAGCATTGATCACAGCGCCGCACCGTTATCAAATATGTTTTAAAGATAAATTACTCAACTTATACAAGGTATTAATCTGTTTTTTGACTAATTTTGATAACCATTGTTAAGTAGATACCTAGGCGTAGTAGTGAGTCACCGCGGCCCTGGATTTAGAGGGCAATTGGAAGAACATAATATTATGCTACATTTGTTTAGGTAGTTAACTAAACGTAAACAATATTGATATGTCTTTTTATTTAAAAAAATCGTATAAAAGACATACGAAGATTAATAAATATTTATAATTTCTCCTCCTTGCATTGCGCCGTATTCCTCAATGCGTATTCCTGAGGGTCGCGACGTCCCTGCTTCAACATTTTCATTTTTATGATTTTCCTCCATCAATCTATCTATATTTATAATATTTTTAATTAAGTACTATAAATTAATATTTTTTAGTTACAATACATTAAATTCATTATTAAAGAAAAGTATGGCTCAAAGTTTACTTCATCTAAGTAAAAACATTGCTCTCAGAACGGATGGCCGTTGGGGCCGAAAGGTTCTAGAATGGCGACCACGTACCGGAAGACGTAGCGTTGGAAGGCCTCAAGGTAAATCGATGACTTGGTAACGGTTGCGGGAGTCTGATGGATGCGAGACGCACAGGACAGTTTATTGTGGCGACACTTGGGGGAGGTCTATGTCCAGCAGTGGACGTCTTCCGGCTGAAATGATGATGAAGTAAAAACATTGCACTATGCTTTCATGAAAGTTTTCAAAATTGGGAATTCTCAATAACCAGGCAAGATCTTCTAACTTAATAATTATGTAGTTTAATGATGCTAGAAATTCCATTTTATTCCATAACAAATTATTGGATCTACTTTATTTTATCTGACTTCGGCAAAGCCAAAAAGAAGAGTAATGATTTTTAATTCACACATTTTGAATTGATGTGATGTGATTTGTTTGTCTTGGTTTGACCATCTTACCAAGACAAACAAATCACAACGTGGCCTTTTGGGCACGCTTTCAGTCGACAGCGATGTGGAGGAGTTTTATGACGCCATAGTTTAGTTATATAGTTTTAATTAGTTAAGTGTTTTTGTATATAATTTTGTATATAAACAAATCACATCACACTAATATTATGAAGGCGATTTTTTTTTGTATGTATGTTTGTGACCCCTTCACACTCAAAGAGCTGAACAGATTGAAATTAAATTTTGCACAAGGGTAGAGCATATACTAGAATAACACATAGGACACTTTTTTATCCCAGGAGTAAAAGCCACTGGTGGAAGATAATTTTTAAATATTTGCTTTTTCCCAATAATTCCCAATTGTCTAACCAAAAGCAAGACAATTCATAAATAAAAGTGACTGCACATAAACCAGTTGCGATTCGCATTGGGGTCAAAAGGACCCGAGGTGTATTAAAATTTCTAATATCCGACACGGTCCCCGTATGATTTGGTTTCATTTGGTACAAATCTTGATTAACGATTCGGACGTGACTTAGCATTTTATTTTATAAACCCATAATAAATATAATATGACGGGATGAATTTATAGATATTTAATTTACTTTTTTAAGACGTAATTATGCAATGATAAATGATAAATGATATTTATTGTGCATATAGGTTTTAAAAAACACTTTTACTCGTCAATTTTCATTTTTTTTTTTTTAATCTATTGTATACTTTATTGATATAAAAGGAAACTAAAACACATATATACAATGGGCGACTTTATCGCATTCCGCGATCTCTTCCAGGCAACCTGAGCAAACAATTTTCTCGTCAGTTTAAACTAGATGAGACCGGGGTTTTTTTTTCCTGTGCTTGACTGGGTTCCCACCTGATGGTAAGCAGTGATGCAATCATTGATGATGAGGCGCACTAGTTTATTATGAGCCTATTCACTCTAGCCTTGAAGACACCTAAATTATAGTTGGACGGGAAGACCGCAGGCAAATTGCTCCAGCCCTTCGATGTACGCGTTAAACGAAACGTTTAGTCCGGACCGTTGAAGTTTCAACAACGTTTCCGGTGTCTTCTCAGGGTAATCTGCTGACTACCCTGAGAAGAAACACTGAAAAAAATTCAAAGTCTCTTTTAAAATACATACAGCAAATATGTAATGGTCAAATCACATGAGAAACATGCAGATTAGAGTGGACCTGTCTAGTCAGTGCAAGCACTTGCTTTGTTTATTGATATAATATTTAATTTTGTGCTACCTGAATTGCTGGCCTACCCAAAACGGTAAAAGTGATCTCGTTTACCGTTTTTGGTGAAAAAAAATATTTTTTTTTGGGCATACCTTACGATATTTTAAGACGCAATCAAAAACCAATCTTGTTGCTATGAAGATAAGATCCAGTTTGATAAAAAACGAATGTGGAAAACACGCCTTCAGAAAGAGATAATTAATTTGTTTTGTTTTTGTTAAAAGTCGATCAATGCTGAGGTTTATTTATTATTTTGGTTGATATAATTAATATCATTATCATTTATCACTAAATAGATACTGCATACATTCATTATAATCGTCTTTCGACATGAGGATTATGTTCATCAAATAAAATGTTTAAAATATTTGTTCCGTTTACTGATTTAAAAGATAAAAGATATTTTATTTGTTATATTTATATCCTATAATGGACGTGGGTTAAAATGCTGCCAAGCTCAAATGGGATTGAGCGGGTCACGTAAGCCGTATGTATAGTGACCGCTAGGCAAGTGTCACCACGCAATAGGTTTCAGCAGAGCGAATGCGCCGTCGAGGCCGGCCTAAAAAGAAGTGGCGAGATGATACTAGACGCGTACCACGAGGACTGGTTCGATACGACGTGGGAGATGAATGTCTGGAAGAAATTGTGTGGAGGCCTTTGCCCAGCATTGGGACAGTAATAGCCAACGAAGAAAAAAATTATTCGTAGTAGTTTTTTTTTTGTGAATCTCGAAGTTCAGACTGACCTTAAAAACAAAAGCGTGACCTAAGTTTTCATATCCTTCCTGCTAGCTACACTATAAGCTGCATGTGCATGCATTATAATAAAATACATTAGAGCACTAATCCCCTTTTCATACCACTATCCATTTTTCACATGCTAAGCGACATATCCACGATCACGCATTACCATTTTACATAAAATAAAAACGTTAACAATAAATCGTCCGCACACATACGCAATACATATTTTTAATTTGTTAAAAGCTCTCAGAAAAATAACAATCTGAATGCATCGCTCGCAATTTGCGGCGAGCCTCGCCTTTTATAATTAAAATTGCATTAAGCCTGCAAATAGTCAGACATTAATGACGCTAATGTTCTCTTTGCATAGAAAAAAATGCAGACAGACAGCTTGTAATCCAATTTGCGGCTAAAAATGCCTTAATTCGATTGCAGTTGATAGTGTTTCTCTGTTTATCTTACGTCTGGCAGCTTGACGCCAAAATAAGGTTAATATGAGACTTTGTTGGGCGTTTAAGTACAACGTTTTTATGGTGTTCTATGTTTGACTTATAGTATTATGTTGAGTGTAGAAGCTTAGAAAGCGTTTTTAATTCGTCCCGGATACATTTTGGCGTTGCTGGATTATAGGGTTAAGGTTTATTCTCAGCACTTAGACCTAAAATATAATAATAATAAAATAAGCCATCTTGTCCCAAACTAAGCAGAGCTTGTGATATGAGTACTAGACAACTGATAAACATACTTAAGTATATATTTCTATAAATACATACATATTATAGATAAATTACACCCAGACCCAGAACAAGTGATCGTGATCAACACACAAACATTTGTCCTGGGTGGGAATCGAACCCCCGACCTCCGGCATAGCAGTCAGGGGTACTAACCACTAGGCCAAGAGGCCCATATTAACTTGTGTGACAGAATGAACGAAATACGCCTGCGTCACACTTTATTATAGATACAGATGATGATAATGGTGATCGGATGTCGACAATTCAAAATTATACAAAGTATTTTATTTCACGTGCCAATTTGTCTACACGAGTACTTATAAAATGTCAGAAGCTAGTACACGGTTCTAATTGTTTATTTCTTATGGAGAAGAACTGGCAAGAAACTTCACGTTAAGATACCATATAGCATATAATCAGCCTTATAATGTTCTCACTGCTGGGACTTAGGCCTCCTATCTATGTGAGAGAATCGTATATTGACTTAATGGGTCAAATCGGTGTCAATGATCCATATTACAAAAACACATTGCCAAAATTATAAATCAAAGCCTAAAATTATATCACATAATTACGATCTAACAATAGACCGCCTTTCTCATTCATTGAGGGTTCCATTCAATATTTGGCACTGCCATAAATTCGAGCATACTGTCGAGGCGTAACAATGAATCTAAATAACCATTAATATGTAATAAATACTATAGGGTGATAAAGCCGTGTCGGTAGGGAACAAACAAACAAGTGTACGCAGCAACCCTTAAACGCTGGGCATTGTTAAAAGAGGCCCGAGCGTGAAATATTCGTAGGGGAATATCGCCCGGACGGTCGTTGACGAAGTCACTGCCGAATTCTACCGAAGTCCCCCGATGTCCTCCGATTGGTTCCGCTCCAAATGCCGACAGCTGCTGCGTTTCAGATGGGGGTCGCTCTTCATTAGTGGAGCTTGTCTCGACTCGAGATGGATGTTTGTTTTTGGACAGCATAGAGGTGTTGATGGTTACTTGATGATGTATGAAGTTTATTCTGTGGGACATTGTGTGTAATCTTGTTTTAGATTTTCCAACACGTGTAGCTAGTTTGTTATGTGTTTTGTATTGATTGTCAAGTACGTAATTCATGGGAGATAAGTTGTAATATAATAATAACACCTTGTCTAAATAATTCGGAAGAAACTTCGAATAAAATATGAATTAATTCATAGTTCTTACTGAAAACTTATAAAGAACCTATGTTTTATTAATAGCAGGCACATACCGCAGCATTTACAGAGCAAATACAAAATTGACTAAATTAATTTTTGCTACATATAAATAAAAAATATGTCGCAAATGTGCCAATTGGTCAAAAAAATAAAGCTATAAGCCCAATCTTTTCTGTACCAGCTTAAACACCATCAAATGATATAATTTCTATTCACACTCCAATCCTTAATCAAACATCGAACAATACGAATAAAGCTAAACAAAACTGAACAGCAATAGTTACGTTTAGTCGCGCCCGCGGATTAGTGAATTGTAAAAAAAGATTGGGGGTCGAAACGACCCGACGTGTTAATTACGGGGGTTGGGCTTTGAGGGTTGAACAGATGAAAGTCAATTTGCTCCAGCGACATGATACGGCCCATTTCGTCCGGAGCGACAAGTGTGGCACCTGCGCAGTGGGGTCTTTATGACCCAAACAATTGTAGGGTTAGATGCATTATTTGCATCAGTATCGATGATGACCGCTTTTGTGTGGGACAAAGGCCGAATGATTACAATGGAAATAGCTTCATTTTAAATCAAGCAAACAAAACTCTTTATCCTAATGTTATTTTTAATATTTTTTAAAGAGTTTTTCGCTATTGCAAATATGCCACTTTATTGGTATACAAATATAATATGAAATTAAACAATAAAATAAAGATAAAATACGGTTAGGTTTTGGGTCGGTTTTTCAGAAAAGAAAATTGAGTTCTATCGCAACTAAATATTTGTTTTTTTTTTTTGCAGAAGAAATCAAATTTGGCATCAACCGCTTAGTCAGCGAGAGAATGGACAGGACAGAAGATGAAGAAGAAGAACACCACCACAATGAAACCCGACCTGAAGCCATATCACCAGCCTCACGCTGCGGCAGCCCCTGCTGGGCGCCATCACCCCAATCCCCCCGATCAGTCCGCTCCAGTTCCCCTGAACTCGAAGTTGACTCCCCTCCATCTTCCCCAAGAAGACCTCCAGACACGTCCCCTCCACCGAAAAGATCGGAAGCCTTCTCCGTCAGTGCGTTGCTACGACCTGACGCTCCAAGAGTTCAGCCTCAAAGACCTTTCCTTTATCCTCCACTTCCTTTTGCGGAATTCCTCAGAGATGCAGGAAGTCTTGGCCTTCCTGGTTGGGGTGGTTACAGCAATCTATATCTTCACGCTGTTCAAGCTGCTGGTCCAGAATTACTACGACTCCGAGCAGCGGTTCTTGGAGCTCCTGGTCCCTTATCCAGGCCTTTACCGTTAGGAGATGTGTACTCTTGCGTCAAATGCGAGAAGATGTTCAGTACCCCTCATGGTTTGGAGGTGCATGCTAGACGGTCTCATAATGGGAAGAGGCCGTTTGCTTGTGAGCTCTGCAGCAAGACATTTGGACATGAGATCAGTTTGAGTCAACATAGGTGAGTATCTAAAATGTATGTCGAAAAGTTGAAATCGGTTTTGAATAATTAAAATATTTTTTCATTTTTGCTGTCTATTCAAGTAACTTACCATTGGCGTCAATTCACATTATAAAAAAAATACATTAAGTCTATTACCTGCCTGAAGCTGTTCTGCTGCAAGGCATAGGCCTGTCGGCCCTCTGCATTTACTTATAGCATTAGCCACCATACTTGTTCAAGGCAGCCAATCTTACATCGCATAAATAAGTAATATTCTGCTATTGGCAGTACGTCAACTAATCCAACTTCATCACCTACATCGTTTATCAAAGCAAAAACTCCAATATTTTTTTTTATTTGCATCCAGTCCAGCCAGTCTTCCAAATGTAATTTTTTTCCCCTTTTCACCAGGGCTGTCCACAGCGTGGAAAAGGTCTTCGAATGCAAGCAATGTGGAAAGACTTTTAAGCGGTCCAGCACGCTATCCACCCATCTGCTGATACACTCAGACACCAGGCCCTACCCTTGCCAGTACTGCGGAAAACGGTTCCACCAGAAGTCGGATATGAAGAAGCATACTTATATTCATACTGGTGAGTGTTTGACTATAAGATTTTCTTTAATATTTATTTATTTATTTGCAAGCACTTATACAACGTTACAGAGGATGTCCAAGGCATTTTACAATGGAAACTTACAAACTAAAAATACATTTAATAAAACAATAATAACATATCCAAACACATTAAAGAAATATGTAAATAATGAAAATTTATTGACATCGTCTGTGTAAAGATATAAGTATAAAACAAAAAGTAGTGAATGATAGCATCACGGTTTACAAGAAAAGAAGAAAAACACGTGTTATATCAACACCAAGAAACATAATGGTCATGTTTCCGAGTGAAAGGAATAAGATGATAATAATGAATCTCAATTTAGAAGAGCAAGTGTGTTACTAGTATCAACCAATCAATCAAACTCCCTAGACTTTTCCCAATTAGCTTGGAGTCGACTTCCAGTCTAACTGAATGCGGCTGAATACCCGTGTTTTACATATTTTATATTACTTGATAATCTGCCTAGACCTAAAGAATTGGATAGTTAAGGTAGTTGTATAATGATAAATTCATTGAAAAGATAGTTCCATGGTAGTGGTAAGCACAGACAAATTACGAGTAGGTATATATTATAAGATTAGCATCTAGCAAGCACTTAACTTTTAGTCTCATTTCACCTTGTCTAAAGACAAAGGACCAAAAAGGCTTCAGACACAACCTTTCCCTACCACACTTTTAATATTTAATACGGGTCCGGAATACTATTGTTAACACACAATCAAGTCTGTTGTGGAAGTGTGAACGGTCAAATGAAATCGCAATGGCACTTAGGTACCACAAAGTCCCAGCGAATCTTATCCGTGGAGTTAACTGTTAGCGAGACGTTCTCGTATAGCTGTAGACCGCAACATCTTACATTCATGAAGGGGTTCAGAAATAGGAGCACGGAGTTGAGCCAGCAAATCGATAAATGATCTGAGTACTGTAAAATTTAGAATAGAATATGTATGTATAGAATATTAATTTATAAGAATTTAGTAACATACTTTTAAATTTATTTTTTAATACATTTACAATTCAGAATGTTAAGTTAAAATATTTACCTTGGGCATATTTTAGGCACAGCATATTTTAATCAATTCTATAGATTAAAAAAGCAATTCGTTGAAGGTCATTGGCTACTTATAAGACAAACGCAGTGCGTTGGCTCATCCGATTCTGTTCCATCTTAACTAATTATAGCCATGTCATCATTATATAAAACCTTAATGACTTACATATCACCCTCATTTATGAAACCATCAATTCGCGCCCCATCCTTTTCAGCCCTATGTAGCTGTAACCCAATCGCTTCATAATGTAACCGCGACATTCTGCGATTATTATAAAACAACAGAAACTCATCTTACATTAATTATGTTGGGGGTTGGTTAAGATGTTTTGACAGCATAACTCCCTGAATTATGTCGGATAAGTAAATGGACTCGGGAAGTGCCGCGGTGAATTATTGTCTTGTAATTTTCGCTTTAAGTTCTCACTTGAGACGTTTGAAATTTTGGATAACTGGAAAACTTAGAAAGATGAATAAACTTTTAAATTTACAAAAAAAAAGTATACATATTGACGTGTCTACTGATTTGATATTCTCATCATCATCGTCAACATCTTTTAAGGTGAGCAACAAACAGCCAAGTGTGAGCATTATGTTGATCGAGTTGCCATTTTCCTCTTTATGTAACCTACGTATACCGGACTCAATTTAGTTTAAATTGATGAAAAAAATGATGTGTAAAACGGTTTTTTAAACCTATTTTCAAAAAAATATCATTTATATTGAATCAACTTCTTACTCCTACAACTTTGACTCTTGGTCTATGCTATCAAGTCATCTGAATTTGGCTGTATTTAACTTTTCAATCCATCTGGTTATCACGCAAACGTTTGGATAACCAAACTATTCGATATTCTACTTGTACATTTATTAGGTGTTAAGTAATAAATAACGTCAATAAGCAAAGTACTTGAACAGTTATCGGAAATGATGATCAGTTTGCCCTCATTGTCTATCACTACAGCTGATCTATTATAAAGCAATTTGTCTAACAGCGGGGTACACTCAGCTCTGGGTAATTCATGCTATTTAATCTAATATCTTTTTACTGTGCTTATTGCTCGACTGTTTTCTTAAGTAAGCTATGTTTTTCCACTACTAGAATAATCTGGTAGTGAGAAAACATAGCTTACTTAAGAAAACAGTCGAGATCTGTAGCTTTATTTGTTTTATTTGGTTCTCTATTATATGTGGTTATTTCATTTTCAGCAATTATTTAGTTCAATGCTGTTTCACTAACAACATCTGTGCCTACATTTTACTCTGTATACCCCACATAAACTACACATACTAATACTCTCACATACACACTTACATGGTGAAAAACATCCCTTACAGTTAAAAGACGTTCCTTCCTTCACCAGTACCTACTGTTCTCTCCAGTTCATTTAAGATAAGGGTGGGGGTGCGATATTCCGTGATTCAGACGCATAGATTCGCCGTTTTCATTGCTTTGACAATGGGTGCGAGTGAAACAGAAATACATTTTACAATACGAGGGAAAAGGATGTAACAGAAGGGTTGGGTTAGTTATTGGGCACATGTTTCTGCTATAGGGTGGTCTGCAGATAGTTATGAATAAATTTTCATATGAATTTTCCTGGAGAAAAATTTAAAATGATGTCGTTGGTTTTAGTTTCATTCTAGGTGCAACAAACTTATAACAGAATTTCTTTTGTTCTTCTTGACTTATTTGATAAAAACTATATCCATAATAATAAGTGTCTTGAACTTAATTAACTAAAGCATCAACAAGTTCCCTGAACTTATATCACACGAAAAACTACAACCAAAAATTCCACGTCCTTCCATTTACAATGCTAAAAGCTACAATCCGTCCTATATCCAACGAAACGGTCCTAGCCTCGGCACCAAATAAATTAAACCACGCATCACACCTGATCTCACCCTAAAACCTACCCTCAACGAGTAAATTATTAACGATATCAACTTAGCAAATAGTTGGACGAACGGTATTTTAATCAGTGTCCCAACTTCTTGATTAATGTACCCTAGCAAAATTTATCGTTGAAATTTTATTTATAATTACGCTAGCTAAATTAAACGGGTGATTAGTCAACGTCGAGGACGGCTTCGCGATTTGTCACCTCAAGAACTGAATTTGAGTGTAATTGGGCCCAGAAGTTTGGCTCTACCTGCAGTTGGCTCTAATTTTGAAGTTACTAGTTTCGAGTTAGTTGGGGCTATTAATTGAGAAGTTAAATTATTCATTGAGAGTAACTGTTGTACTGTTGTATTCAGGATTCCTTATATAAATGCAGTAATTGTGTTATTTATGTAAGTAGTTGCAATACATTTACAATCAAGAAAAAGATACATACGAGTATGTATATGATTTGCAAAAACACTAGGGCTAATAGCACTTCCCTGCTGCACTCCAAGTTTTAAAACACTTATCAAAACTTTTCTCATCATAAAATTGGCCAACCATTAACAGAGATTAAGAAAATAAAAATTAAAAAAGAGAAAACGTAACACGATTACACCGACATCTCTCACTCCATCTCATGAATGTTTGATTCACTCAAAGGCTGAGGTGAAGTATTTTTTTTAAAACTCTTCCTTCTCTTAATTAGCCGGCGAATAAACAAGTGGCACATTAGCTCTCGAAATAATTACACAGTGGCTGTATTCCGGCCTCTTTTGTTTTTTGCTTTTATTTCTTTTTTATCCAACATTACTTCCCCAGCCTCGGTTTGCGGTGAAGAATTTAAAAAGCATTTGGAAAATTAGTTTGGTTTGAGATAGCATTTAAAATGCAATTAAAACGTAAAGCTGGAAGCTAAATGTAAGGGTTGTATATTTTTAACGGTTAGCTAAAAGTAGACTAAATAATTTGTATTATTAACAGTACAGTATTCTATATTCTACTGAGTAAAGGAGGACACAAATATCATCCTTAAAACTGATATATTTTATTTTGTTAATAATAACATACAAATTGAAAAAAACAATTCCTAGAATACGTATAAAAAGATAGCAGTTATAAAACGAGAAAGATTCTCAAAAAAAGATTTCAAAGAACAAAATGAGAAACCATAAAACTCTTTATTATTGTCTAAGCCGAGCCAAATGTTCTTAACTTTCTGTTCACAGCCCCTTTGATTACTTTTTAAAGCCTTTTCACACTCAAAAATAGCAAAGAGACATCTTCAGAGTCCAAAGAGGCTTATCTTGTAATTGGATTCGTAAGGAGCAATTCCAAGTTGAAATTGTACAAAAATGCAAATGAGAAAAACGCCCTTGATTTTTTTTTGTAAAGACTTTATAATTGTTCCAATTATTTTTGTTCGGATACGATTTTAATATAGACTGCGTTAAAAACTGGAAAGACATTGAAAACACAAACTTTGTCAATGTTTAATTTCAACTATTCGGTGTGTATCATGGAGCTAGCATTCGCTCTGTACTTACTCGAGGAATGTTTCATTTGCACTGATTACGGAGCAGCCAGAAGGAATTGCCATAGAATTTCGGTTGTTATTAGTGATGCTACTACAGTTGGTAAAATTATATAAATAAAAATTACGTGGGTACTTTTTACCGTTGGATAGACTACATATCTCTAAGTTATTTAAAAAACACACATCGGCTAACAGCTGCTAGTGTATCTTAAGAAAATCAATAAATAATATATGTTTTTTATGAACACCAGCATGAATAAGGAATTTAGGTATACAGATATCTTAAATGCTTTCAACATTCTATATTAGCATAAATGCAGCTTCGAACTTAGTTAAGAACTCAGATAAACTGCACGTTTTTCCAAAATATCAGTTTTAATGCTTCCAGTCTATTCATTATTTCTGTATTTTATCTGCTATATTTATTTTGATCGATAACTTTAGATACATGTATAAATGTGTTCATACCACTGGCTTTCTCAGATTTCATAGCCGTGATAGGATTCTAGAAATTATAAAAGCAGACATCCGTTATTTTATCGTAATTTTTAGCGGTACTATAAATAGCTGGACCATTCTAACAAAACAAAAACTATATAAAACTAACCGTCCAATCTCTCGAAACCAATTCTTCGTACAAGATTCAGGACTTCAAGTATTCCATCCACACAAGCTGGGGGAGGAAATCTAAGCGGTCCATAAGGAAAGGGGGGAATCCAGGGAGGGGGTAGGTGTCGCTGCCCGGGGGGACTGAATCAAGGAGTGCTACGTGCTTTGAGTTTAATTAAGGATCTGGATCTTAGAATGCTTCGATTTTAGTGGCGTTTTCTTTTAATACCTTAAAACGTTTTATTAAATGAGTGAAATTTTGTGAGAGAGTGGTTGATGCGATGGTAATATTAATTGCGGTACATCAATGTTTGGGATCAGTCATAATTGAAAATTCAATTCGATACATTTGTTCTTTAACTTAGGTACCTAGTAGTCTTCTATGATCAGCGGTGCTGCCGTTCTAAACGCGATCCATTTGACGACCTAAACTGAACTGTTAAAGGGATGGAGTTATATAGGTGTACAGCTCTATTCCTCTTTGTTGCTCGCACGGCTGATATTTTAACACGACATGGTAAGACCCCAGAATCCCTAAATTTTTTACGATGGCAAAAAGATTTGTAACATCTAGCAAGCTCACATTAGTATTTTACGTTTCTCACGTTTGCTTTACTATACCAAAACGTAGTGAGCACCGTTTGAATATTAGACTTCTCTCTAAAGTTCAGCTCGACAAATCTTATTATTTTTAATACATCTTATTTTTTTTAATAAATCTAATTTTTTATGTTATTAATAAAAAAATAATATGTTTATGTTATTAATAAATAATAATAAATATAATAAATCTTATTTTTTTTATGTTCCTATTTTGGTACTCTTTTTTTCAATGGCAAAAAGATTTGTTAAATCTAGCAAGCTCACATTAGTAGAACCCACATTTGCTTTACTATACCAAAACTTAGTAAGCACCGTTTGAATACTAGACTTCTCTATAAAGTTCGGCTCGACAACTCTTATTATGTTACTATCCAACCTCTGTCTCCACGTCAATTCCCTAAAAAGCAACATCACAAATCCAGATTTGTATTATATATTTTTCCACACGCAACCTGATCTCACTGGGGATGCCAACAGAAAAAAATCAGTTTTGCGAGATTTTTTTCTCACGCGAAAAAATGACAGTTGAATTTGTATGCCGGGAGGTCGCCTCACTCCCATATAATATTAGACGCTCCCAAGAGAGGAGGATAATTAAATTAATGTCCTCAGCCCTCTTTTGCCCCACGTTTCGTTGCCAGTAATCCGACACCTGCATTGTTTTCACTCAGTATCGTTGTAGTTTTATTTTCTTATGTTTTGTTTTGGAGAACAGAATGGTCTTTCAAACCGTGAGGATGGATGTGCTTCTAAAAATTTTAAAAACTCCTAGTTGATAAAAGTAAGTTTAACCGAATATTTACCGCATTCCATGTTTTTATTTATGAATGAAGAAGGAAGTTACTATATAAAAATCTCATTAATAAAACCCTGACTGTTTAGGAATTCTCAAAATGATAGTAATTCCTAATTATAGCAAGGCCATGAAACCACAGTAAGATATGATGGCCTATGAATAGCATTGCTATCGCTTTTTAGCTATATAGTAGGTACGTGTACACTCTGTCGAACTGCTTTAGGCATTTGTTTCACACTTCTTTTACCACCTCTCAAATCTCAACAAAAAAAAATCTAATCCATTGCTAAACCTCAAACAAGTGCCCTCTAAATTCAAAAAACGAGAAAATCAAACCGCACCTTCAATCTATCACTCATAAAGAGTAACCACTTAACTGATCTAGCATGTGCAGGAGTCGACGCGTGGCATCGCACGCGCCGCGCCGGTAATTCAATAAACACATTATCGCGATTAGGTCCCGCGCCCCTGCTGTGCACGAAACGACCCGAGTACCCCCGAGTGCCCCCGAACGCCCCCGAGCGCCCCCGAAGTACTCCCGAAGGGACGACAGATTTCGTCGGCTGATTTCGGCCATATTAATGATTAGTTCTTTATTCTAATTTGTAGGGTTGAGTCCGACTACTGTTGGGCTGTGATGGTCAATGGGATTTTTGAATAATTTTGACATTAATAGGTCAGGTTTTTTTTGACCGGTTATATAACATTGAGTACAAGTAGAATAAGGGAGATATTATATTAATACCAGGCCTTGCTATATGCACAAAGTCATCTGATCTCTGTCTCCGTTGGTTACAAACCATTTTTGTCTTCCATTAAGTTGCATCTACCTACCACTTTATGTTTTCTGCATCACAATAAAATCTTCTGGTAGAAAATGCCTAAGGCATTAAGTTCGTTCCTCTATACTGTTTTTATTATTGTTATTGTTGTTGGCTAAAGTGAAAAGACTCTTAATAAACTAGTGCGCCTTACTATTATCGATTGCATCACTACTAAAAAAATTGAATGAATTAATATATTTTTCTGGGCTAGCAAACCGAATGGTGGTTTTTCAGATTTGATTTTTCAAATGCAGAATAAGTTTTTTTATTTCATAAAAAGTAACAACATATCTATAACAAAAACTGACTCATTATTTTAAAGCAGAGAGGCTATTATGTGTTCATTGTTATTACTCCGGTCCGTATAAAAAGTAGCCGTTATCGCCCGCACCATACTTCCTGCCGTAAATCCATTACAAGTACAACTTATTAACAACCATAGTGATTAGTATAATTGTTGCTAACACAGTTGTATAATGTTGAAACACAAGGAAATTTTTGATTGGTCAATACCAAGTCCAATGTTTTTGGAGTTCAGTTTCAAAAAAGTGATAGTTTACCAAAGTAATACATTTTCTTTTCAGTTTTGGTCCCTCAGACTAAAACTTAACAAACACCCAACGTGGGAATCAAACTTAGTTACCCAATAATTACTACTACTAACCCTCTATGGATTCTGATGTAGAACACATCCATCGAAAATAATGCCCTCGAAATAAAACTCGTCAAATTAACCTGACCTATCATTTGCAACATGTTGAACTAAAGTTCAGCTCAAGTTAGACTGGTGTAATGCACACGCCTGTAACCCACGCATCAACAGGATATCATTGTTTAAACAATAAATTAAATTTGAAATAAGTTCCCATCCCTATCATTTTATAATACGTAAACTAAACTAGAGTGGGTGTTTATAAAAAATATTGATATAGGTATTTTTTTACTTTTGTTTGGACGGCACTTGATACAATTTAATGAATTATATGATGGGAATAACCATATAAAATTTGATAATGCTAAAAAATATGTTCAGGCCAGTTAAACCTGCTACAAGGTGGACAAATAAGTTAGTGATAGCCGCGGGAGTTCGCTGGATACGAAACACACAGGACCGGTCGAAGTGACGACGCTTGGGGAGGCGTATGTACAGTGCTGCACATCTTTCAACTATAATAATGACTATAATTTCTTTGAGTAGCGCTAAAAAGTTTTTTTTTTTGTTATTGTTGGACTCGCGTTTGACCACTATCTCACCAGACGGTAGGCATAATGTGTTCGTCGATAGAGCACGTTTGCCTAGAAGTAACCTATTCACTCTTGACTTAAACACCCCCAGATTGTATGATAGCTAGGACAGGAAAGACTGCGGCAGGAAATTCCACTCCTTAGCTGTACACACAATGGATGTGTTCCTAAAACTAAGTAAGGTGATAGGATTTTTTTAGGGCGAAAAGACCAATCGCCCTGAAAGCTCTGCCCAGCCCCCCTAGCCAAGTTACAACCGTTTTGTGTCGAATTCAGTTCTCCACGCGCCTGAGTCGGCCGCTCGTTCTGCAATAACAAAGGATGTAGCGTTGAACATTGTAGAATTGATAACAATTCATTCTATCATTTTGAACGATGTGAACTTGGCTACGAATTTTAACGTGATGCCATTCTCATATATTTGATTGGTTTTCGACTAGTGTTAACGATTGCAGATTATCAACTTGGCTTGAGGTGCGGTTCGAACCTAATCAAACAAATAATTCATGAAAGCAGAAATTACGAGTACCTTCTAAGTGCACTGTAGTTGTACAATACCAATATAATAAAAGTGCACCAGTTACGTTCGCGTGAACATTAATTGATGCAATCCTCTGATTGGCATTCATTGGCGGGGTGTGGCTGCGCGTGACGGTCGCGTGGCTATGTCGTTTTTTTTAGCATTTTTTAGCTTTTGCTGCAATTTTGATAATTTTCAGATTATGGGATTAGTTGCATTTTAATGTAATTACGAGACTTATTGTCAAATGATTAGGTTCTTGGATAAAAGTTGTGATTTCATAAAACTAGGCAAGATTCCTCGGTCGTCGAACACATAATTGTTTACCACTATTGGGCAAAGGTCGCCTCTTACTCCTTCCAAACCTACCAAATCCAGGGAGATATGCCTATCCTGGTAATAATATAGCTATCATTTTTTTTTCATAGGTACATGAAGACCACACAAAAAAGATGCCTTCATTAAAAACATACAAATATTTAAACCAAAAATTAAACACACGTTCCATTCGATTTTCAAAACAGCCCGCGTATAAAATCAAATTACTTCTATTTTGATTGGCCAGTGCTCCGCTTCGCGCGCTTTCCGAGTGTTTTGATTTGACGGTGCGACAATGGCGGCAGTTGTCCAAGTGTTTTAGCAAACCGGCGCTTGCCAAGAAAACAATGGACTGCTACTGATTTTGAACCCTATGTTGATGGAGCTGGGGTTGGTATTCCAATGGACCCCATTCGAATTTGATCTGTAATAGCTTTGTGCAGAGCGGGTGCAATTTGAGTGTAAAAATAATACGGACAAATGTGATGCATTTGTTGGAATAACACCAAATCGTGTTAGGTCGAAATGATTGTTGATTTTCTAAAAAATGGATGATTTTAGGTTTACTGATATCACCGAATACAATTGCGATTTTTATTGATCTTTCCATGAAAGTTCTTTTATTCATTTAGTCATACCTAGTTAGCTATTACTTACTTACCTGTTGCTGATTTTTGACTATCACGACAAAAACTGCAACTGGAACACACCCTCTCGCACCACCCTAGGACGTCATTCACCTGATGATTTTTCTGATTTCAAACCAACCTTTGCCTTAGGCGTCTATTTAAATCTTACATATTTTTTATTTGTTCAACACAACTTACAAACTATACTTCAATTCTCACAAAAATAATAACGCATTTCTAGTTATTACATTTTAATCTCCTCTCATCGCACATGGCGTCAGATATCAACAGAAATTATGCAAAGCCACCAGTCGAGCCACTCACCACGATCCCTATAACTGTCATATTAGATTTATAGTTGTAATAGTCGAGCGATTAACCCTTTACACGGGATGCGGTGACGATGCGGTTGTGAAAGATATTTTGTGATTGTGAATATTAATTTAGGTGTTTTTTTTTTGTTTTAAAGCGTTCATACGTTCGTACTGGTCACATTTATTAAAACCGAAAATAGTATTTTTCATATGTTTTCACAAATTATTTTAACTGAAGCTAATAAAGAAGTTTAATATTTTTTATCTTAAAATCAGTTTTTATTACATTGATATTTCGTGTAAAACTACACGAAATATTACATGCAAGTGGACTTATCCTTAAGGTTACCAACAATAATAAAACAACAACAACAAACAATGGTATCAGTTAATTTCTTAAATTGTTCACAACGCAGTTAATGTTAGACTGACACCTAACTAAACCCAATGTCCATGATTTTTACAACACCAAACAAAAATGTAGAACCATAGCTATGTCACCATGACCTACATGAAATACTATGAGATAAAAAGTACAACTATCAAAAACAAATTGAAGCCGTTCCAATCAACAATCGCAATATATCGTGGCCAGTAAAAGCATCGCTTATTACGAGATAATCCGGCTGAACGATGCCCAACCCTTGCCTTGCTACTCGTATTGTCTATTACATTTGAGTACCAATTTATTTATGTCATATTCTTCTATTGGATTTTATAGACTTGGATTATGATGGGGATGGATGTCAGTGATGATATTTTATGATGGAGAATATTAATAGCTGGTATCATGTGGCTTTTTTTATCTTATTTCCAAATCACTACTGTTTTGCTTAGTTACTTACATTATGAAAATGATGTCAACATTCTAACATTTTGTACCACACCTTTTTGACAGTGTTTTAAATATTCTTAATTCTTTTTATGTGTATATTTATTGTATTAAGTGACATAAACTAAATGTTTATTACACCAATGTATACATAACATTTTTAACCCTAAACTGCATCAGTGAACAACACTTAACAATTAGATCACTTATTGTCAACACGGTCCACTTAATTCGAGTGTACTCCAAATCACTTGGAAACCCTCTTCACATTATGTCAGCCACTTATTAAATAAATATTTATTGTTCACATTTGGACCTGTTTGTGAAAACCTGCTACTACGTTGTATGTATTCGTGAATAATTAAGTATTTTTTTAAGATAACTTGATTTTAAATATTGCAACTGTTTCCAATAAATGCGATCACATAGTTTTTTTTAAAGTTAAGTCTAAGTATATGAAATTCCAGAGAATAGAAAAGTACGTCGATTTTAAGATTAAGTAACTAAAATTGACAAGACCGGTCCTTGTGGTGACAGTTCGAGGAAGCCTATGTCCAGCTGTGGACGTCTTCCAGCTAAAGTGATAATGATGATGAACTTAAATTTAATATAATAATAATAACAAAGATAAACAACTTACTCCAAAACTTTAATATACTCTGAATCCTGAGACTGATAGTAAGGATAGTCTGTAGGACAGCTACGCCTTCAGATTGTGAATGACCCCCCGAAAACAAAGGCAGGGTGGGCCCCGGGCCCAAAACTACAAACATCAATTGTCACCGAGCAATAAGCGCGGTGACTCTCGCATTCTTGAAGGTCCTGTTCCGAAGTACTTCGCTAGAACTGCGAAAAGATTGGAGTCTGTTTTTGTAGAGATTTTAAGATTTAGATTAAGATGAAAAGTGTGAAGTTAAAGGTGATGTTTAAGATACTGTTTCTTTTCATAGCAGAAATATAGGTAGACAGCTAAATTATCTAAAACGTCAAGTATCTTTGCAAACTGACAATGATGTCATAAATACTCAGTCCACTTTTGCCCAGCAAAGGTTCAAAATCCGAAATCCGGAAATCTACAATCTATCTGTTAATTACATGTCTATTAGTAATTATTTATTTGATTGGCTTAATCCATACCTGCAAATCATAAGGCTCCTAATATACTACTTTGAAAAGCTACAAGAGAAATGACTCCACACTATCTCTTAATCCTCTATCCAGAACAAAAGAACTGTCCTCCATAAATGAGAACACTCTCTCAAACCGCCAATCTTTAGGGGTGTCCCCTAAAAATCCAGCATTCCTTCGTCTAACACGGCGCAATAAACGTAGTGACAGTGGCATTCCGGCCGATTCCGGCAATCCAGCCGGACGGCAATCTGCCGCATTCCGTACCAACTGACCGACATTGTGGAAGAATAGTGCTCTGTTTACTTATGAGACCTTGGGCTTTTGTTTACTGGGCCTTTACTTTCTAAAAGGAATTTATATAACCGAAAAAAATGTTTATTACCTACGAGTCAATATAAAACTAAGCCTTTTTGATGTTTGACTCGGTTGAAATAATCGCCAAATATTGTGACAAATGCACTTTAGCCGCGGCTGCTGTGATTGGTCAAATTGATTTTCACTTGTCTTTAATTTTGCGACACATTGACAATCCCATTTATAAACCGAAGGTTAGTTTTCTTAGATTAAAAACTTACTTATATTCAAGTTTATCGTAGACTAGCAAAAGATATTTAATCACAGAGAAATTGCACTCTTCTAATGTCACGATGGAAATAGGTCAGACATTTACTGTTTTCCCTGATGAATAAAATAGCAAGAACTATCTTATTCGCTCACGATTTCTTACTGGGATTCTTTGGAATACGTGCTAGAAAACCTCAGCTTTTTTAAGACCAGTGCTGCTTGGTGGCAGAGATAATTTTGGCATTTTGGATGATTTTTCCTCCACACAGTATACCAAAAATAGGGCCTTTTGTCACCAGGACCGCGGTCCCGGATACCACCTAAAAAGCAACAATTATTTTTAGTAGTGTTTTTGAGGACCACAAGAAAAACAAGTTAAGGTACAGTTAATAAAAATGCTAATATAATATTTTGGACAACAATTGCATGAATTATTAGTACCAAAAAATAAATAAATAATAAGTAAATAATATTACTTACCTTTTGGTGAAATACAATTTATTTTTTAACTCAGAAATCTTATTTAAAAATACTTGTTAGTTAAGTATTTTTTTATAATTACAATAGAAAAAAACCCTACGCTAATTACAAATAACTAAAATAAAACTAAAATATGGCGTCAAAAACTCTTCCACATCGCTGTCGACTGATAATGTGCCCTTTTAGTAGGTTATTAATATCATTTTTATTGCTTATTTTAAGTTTTATTTTTATTACTTCAATTTTTATTTTTTTTTTGTTAACAGTACTATCCCAAGATATAACTTTATTTATTTATTTGTGGTCCCAAAATACACTGAAAATAATTATTGTATATAAATGTGTAATCTGGGACCGCAGACCTGGTCCAGCGAGCCCCACGACTCGAAAAATGTTACTTTCTTGAGCAAAACATTCGATATTTTCCCATAAGTCCCCACCCTCGAAAGGTCGAGGGGTGGAATTAACGAATTTGTCAACTGTCAACGAAAGACCTTATGAGTTTTTCTAAGGGGTCACGTTGGTTTTCACCGTGGCATGTCAATTATGTTGGCGCATCTTATTTTATTGGAGGTGATTAAAACGGGTCATTTGTCTTTCGGAAATTGGAGAGACGAATTGCGTGCTGCAGTTTAGGGTTATGATTAGATTTAGAATTTGAACTCGGAACACAAAAGAAGCTATATATTGACGTGATGACCAGTAGTTAAAGCCTCTCATGTGATTTTTTTTATTCATATTATGTGAGTTCTGTTATAAGTTTGTCTAGGATATTACAGACACCTCGAGCCTTAGACAGCACGTAGCATCTTTGACAATCGTTATAGGTGACTATACTTTTATACCGTACCTACACTAGGGTGTTTCATGTTTTTTTTTATTCTCGATTTTCATTTGACTTTGCTCGAATTCTTGATACCACTCATGCACAGTGTTCATATACCAAAAATCACCCTATTCGGTTTATATTTAGAGGTTGCACAACGCCAATAAGGACGTCATCAGTGAAGATTATATTTTTAATATTATAATTTTTTACAGAGGAGGTAAGCAAGTTTTACTAGACACAACAACACATTTAGTAACACTGCTGCCCTCCAGTGTAAAAAATAATTTAAAAAATTTACCTACACTGATGACGTACTAGCTGTATGAGAAAACTTTATTGGCGTTGAGCAATCTAGTAACTGATTATGGTGATTTTTGTATAAGAACAATGTGCATGAATGGTATCAAGAATTCGAGCAAAATTAAAATAAACATGAAACACCCTAACCTACAGGATATTCCTCGGATAGTCAGATGGTCAGACTTTCTGTCGTCTGAATAGACGCCAGAAAGTCTGACCTTCAGTCTGTCCAAGGAGTCTCGTGTTGCCCAATAAATGGGTTGTGGAGGTCTAATAGGCAGTCGCTCCATGTAAAACACGGGTATTCAGCCGCATCCGATTAGACTGGAAACCGACCCCAAACTTGTTGGAAAAAGGCTAAGGAGGTGATGATATTAAGTCAAAGAAGTCATAATTTTATGCGACAAAAATTATAGATTACTCGCAGCCTTTTACAAGCTTCTAAGGCCCCTCGCCAACAGCGACTTTTTGTAGCGATACTGTAGCGCGTTCGCATCAAAACAGTCGCAATGCTGTAGCGTGTTAGTAGCGCGTTGGCATCTTTTCTATAGCGCTTGCAAATGCGACTAACGCGCGTTAGTAGCGATGCTATCGCGCGCTTACGAAACGCGCGACAGCTTCGCTACAAAAAGTCGCCGTGGACGAAGGGCCTTATCTCCTATGTTATGAGTCAGCAAGACGATTCAGACACAGTGTCCAAATCGACACACCTTATTTTAAATATATTTTCACAGACTATTTGGACACCACCAAATTTATTGAAGGTGCTTAGTACTGTCAGATAAAAAAGTTTTTAAGTATAATATAAAGAAATTTATTACCCGAAGTAGCTACTAGCTACCTACCTTAAATCCACTCTAAGGGTAACGCTTTTTTCTCCCATATATATGTGAAAACTATTTATCTGACTGTACTAAACAGTGTTTCCGAAACATCAGTGAAAAAAAAATTGAAATAAAAATGTTACGATTCGGACACTATTTCCGAATTTATTGTGCCCGAATCGTCAGCAATTATTATTTTACAGGCGTAACAGGAAACTATTATTTATATTACTTACATAACTTTGCGTCATTTCTAATAAAATATTTATACGAAAGGCCCACAAGGAAATATGCCATACCTATTTCCATAAAAGTCGGTCAAAACCGTAACCACAAACTTTCCTATCACAATTTAAAAATATTGCATATAAAAACTGGCCACGTTTTCAGTGTAAAAAACTTGCTCATGTAGGCAAAGAGCTTCGGTAGCCACTACAATAAATCTTTCGTCTAAGTGGCATTTACACAACACATATATTTCGCGTAAGAGGCAAATCGTAAACGTCTGGTACGTGAAGAGCTTAGACCCGTTATGTGACCCGCCCAACTTTAAGTTCTGTTTGTATGGAATATAAAAGGAATGGTAATGTTGTGTTTTATGGACTTTGAATAAGAATTTTAAATGTTTTTTACGACAATCTCATAATTAGCGGCTTTAAAACTAAGATACAATATTAGACAATCGATTTTTTTTTTAATTTAGTAATTCGAAACGTACAGACATTGAGAATCACTAGGTACTAACACAGAGTTTAAAATAAAATAAAAAATTGCCAAATACAAGTCGGAGTCACATACGACGGGTTCCGAGAATGGTTCCGTACTGCTATATTAAAATCAAGCAAAAACGCAAAATAAAATACATGCCTAGTTTGGAGAACCTCTTTAATTTTTAATTTTATTATGCTATGAAAATTACAACTCTACCTCTTAAGGTTCATGAGATACAGCCCGCTGACAGACCGACGAACAGACGCAACTCTCTACCTCTTGCGGTTTATGAAGGACAGACAAACGAATAGACGGACAGCGTAGGGTTAATAACTTAGTAATTCAGCCTTCGGGTACCTACAGAACCCTGAAAAACGTTGGAAAAAATCGATTCCCAAATTTTTTTCATCTTTGATTTTGTCGACCAAAATAGACAAAGACAAATAGACGAAACCATTTCCCCGACCCATAGTAACAATTTGATTTTTTTCTCCTCCCTCGGCGTTGAAACAACATTTTTTCATCTCTCAATTTATTATCCCACAATTACAAAGCAGTTTTCCTTAACGAAAACCGTTGAGAATTTAGTTTTGTTTTTCGAACAAAGATGGCGTCTGTTTGCGTAGATCTTGAAGCAAGATTGTGCCGTATTTTCCATTAGAGTCGAGAATCTAGTGTTGGTATAGAATGTAGAGAGATTGAATCGTTGTTACTATGTTTTTGCAAGCTAGAGGTTTGTTTGCTCAATCAAAATTCAGGAGATTGCTATTGGGATGGATTTTCTGAGTGGCTAGGTAAATTTAAGTTTGATGGGCTTCTGTTTTTGTAATAGTATCGGTTTTCGGAATCTTTAGAAACGGTTTCTGCTTCAGACACTCCTTTTTTTTTAATTTTATAAACCAGTGCTTGACTGCGCTAGCACCTGATGGTAAGCAGTGATGCAATCGTTGATGGTGAGTTACACTAGTTCATTATAAGCCTATTCACTCTAACCTTGAAGACACTTATAATCGAACTGGAAGACTGCTGCAAACGAACTGTTCCAATTCCAACAGTACTCAAGTGTATTATAAATTCTTACTATGATTTTAGTCCAATGCTCATTGAATACAGTTTATTTTTACAACTCAAAGCAAAAACAAAAGCTAAAATTCGACCATCAACATCAAAAAACCTACACTCGCAAAAATCATCCAACACAAAATCAGAAACAACATCCATCTTTAACAAAATAAAGGCCGATAAAAACATTATCTCCATCAATTCCGTCCGTTAAAACATCTAGCATATACGTATACGGTCATTCCTCCTCGGAGGGTGTAGGGGGTTTTGGTCGTAAACTGGGATTCTCCCGGAGAAAATCCGCACTTCACTACCGACCTCGGTAATCACGCCGGGATCTCAACCCGTGTGGATTTGTTGAGATATACCGCTATATGCTACTCTATATGTAGTAAAGGTTGTATCAGCAAGAACCGTGTTTCGGCAGTATTTTCTGAAGTCACGTTGTCTTGTGATTGTTACTGAGAATTGTAGAAATTGGGGCCTTCTTTATAAATCCTGTCTGAGTTTGTAAGTAATGAATTTACGTCATGAAACGTCATCGTTTTCTTGTTTGTTTTCTCTTGTATCTTCTTTAGCAACTGCGCTGTTCAATTTCGTAATGTAATAATTTGTTCGTTCACTATTTATTCAAACATACTGCCTCCTAAGATATATTATCTTCCTAGTTTAGAAGTCAGGGTTCAAATTTTGAATTTGATTATTGTGTGACAGTTTTGTGTACTTTACATGTGTCAATTTTTTATTTTTGCTAATGAAATATTATTATTATTATAATATTTACTTTTGTTTCAAGAATTGTTTGTATTAAGTTGTACTTCAATAAGAATATTGATTTTAAGAGGACTTACGTTACTTTTAGTAGCTCCTTCGTTTTTCATGTTGATCTGCAGTTTCTTCGTTATGTTTAGAATGATTTTGAAGTACATAGTTATAATTATAGCTGTTGAGGGATCGTTTGACAGAGTAACCACGGTTTGGGAACGCCAAGAGCAACAAATTCAAATTCAAATTCAAAGCATTTATTTCAAATAAACCATTTACAGGCACTTTTGAAATGTCAAGAAGTCAGTCAGTCAGAAAAAATGATGCTAATTGCACATTCCAAAGCGTAGATCTCTATGGAGAAGAATGTGCAAGAAACTCCATGGACACTCTTTTCAATCGTGTTTTGCAATTACAAATATGTCTGTTACATGTTTCTTGTCGCTATCATGTGAGAACAATGTCAATAAAGTAAAAATAAAAACTAAATATAGATATTAAAATAGCAACTGGCAGCTAAGAGATGACCAGTCTCAACTGACAGCGCCCGTTCACGGACCTGACGCGAATATTAGCACCACTCAGCTCAACCATTTTAAAGGGAACCGAATGATCCAACACACGCGCCACCATCAGTGAGACATTTGAGTGAGCATGACAAACTCTCAACTGCCATGCTCATTTATGTCAAACAGGACCAATAATAACCTAAAAATCATAAAATAACTCCATGGTACTCACATTTACAAACTTTGAAAAAAAAAATGCTTCTACATTATACAATACTAAATACAATAATAATTAACAACAATAATATTTTACAAATTATAGTTTCAACACTAATCAATTTGTACACCCCGGTGGTAGTGGAGCTGGACCAGCATTGAGCCAAGCATTTTTATCTTGAATATAATCCTCCAACTTATAATATGCTTGCCTGCATAGTGTGCGTTTAATACAAGATTTAAATTTCGTTTCATTGAGTTCTAATATTTGTGGAGGTATTTTGTTATAACATTTCAAGCAGTACCCCATGAAAGAAGAGGCCACTTTAGCCAGTCTAAAACCTGGTTGAACTAATTGGTCTCTATTTCTTGTAAGATAATTATGTCTATCGCCTCTTTTGCTAAAAAGATGAAGATTTTTTCTAACGTACATGATGTTTTCATAGATATATTGGCAAGGCACCGTCAATATGTTAATATCCTTAAACAGTTCCCTTAGAGAATCGCACCGGCGGAGATTATAAATAGCTCTGATAGCTCTTTTCTGTAGAATAAAAATTGAGTCGATGTCTGCAGCCCGTCCCCATAGTAGGATACCGTATGACATGATACTATGAAAATAACTAAAATATCTAGCGGTATCAACATCCGTAAGTTGGCGGATTTTTCTAACAGCATATGCAGCTGAGCTAAGCCGTCCCGCAAGAGATGTTAAATGAGGACCCCATTGTAGCCTTGAGTCAAGCGTAATCCCTAAGAAAACCGTTTTATCGACAAATTCTAGTTTCTCATTGTTCAATATTATGTCACAATTACTACTCTTAACATTCGGTAAGGAAAATCTAATGCATTTCGTTTTTTTCCCATTTAAAACTAGATTATTAGCAGTGAACCACTTTTGGACCTGCAGTAGGGCGTTATTTTCGTCGTCAAGATTAATAGTCTTTCTATTTATTTTGAAAAACAAGGAAGTATCGTCGGCAAACAATACCATATTAAGTTTGTTTTGCAACAAATAGGGTAAATCATTAATGTAAACTAAAAATAAAAAAGGACCTAAAATTGAACCTTGGGGTACCCCCATTTCCACATTTAATCTAGACGAATTGACACCGTTTATCTGAACTAGTTGCTGTCTGTCATTCAAATAAGATTTTAATAAGCTTAACGCTGTTTTGCCTAGTCCGTAATGCTCCAGTTTCAGGAGTAATGTTTCATGAACCACAAAATCAAACGCCTTAGACAGGTCGCAGAAGATGCCTATAGCATCTTGTGCCTCTTCCCACGCATTAAAAATGTGTTTTAGTAAGGAGACACCAGCGTCAGTTGTACAACGTCCTTTGGTAAAACCATACTGTTTATCGTGCAAGATGTTATTCGTTTTAAAATGATGAAGCATTTGATTTAACATTACCTTTTCAAATATCTTGCTAAAAACCGGCAACACGGAGACTGGCCTATAATTATTAGTGTCTTTACTATCCCCGGATTTAAAAAGTGGTATCACTTTACTGTATTTCATTAGATCTGGAAAGACTCCTTGATCTATACACAAATTAAATATTAAGGCTAAGTACGGCGCTATAGTCTCAATAATTGAGGTACAAACTTTGATAGACATACCCCATAGATCTTCAGTCAATTTAACCTTGATTTGTTTAAATGCTTTTATTACTGTTATGGGGTTTATATGTTTAAAATTAAATTCAGTTGAGCAGGCTGCAACGTTCGCCTGTAATAAACCAAAAGCATGCGATGGCGCCGAATTTAGGGCTTCAGTAGTTTTAATTGGTATACTAGCAAAGAAATTAACAAATTCTTCTGCAACTAGTTTATTATCGCTAATAACACCATGATGAGTCTTCAATGTGTAATCATTGTTATGTATTTTGTTCCTGTTGGTTTCATTATTTATGATTTTCCAAACAGTTTTTATTTTATTATCTGCTGATTTAACTTTGTTGCTAATGTATAAGGCCTTAGCTGCCTTACAAGTATTTTTAAACATTTTTGAATATTTAGCAACATACTTATTAAAAGTTGCAGTGTTAATAATAGGCTTAAGGCCATATAGCTCAAAAAGTCTTTCCCTACTTATTCTAATTCCTTTAGTTGCCCAGTCACTAAATCTAAACTTAGGGCAGATACTTTTTGTACTTTTCTCAAAAGTCTTATTAAACTCGGTTTGAACTATTGAAAAAAAATCGTTATATAAAATATTACCATTGTCCACTGCAAGGTTCCAATCTCCTAACTTGCTAATTAAAGTGCTGTTAAATTTATTTAGTTTACCGGATGTTATTGGTCTAGATTGTATCTGCACTTGTTGTATTGGTATGTTAGATTCAAAAGTTACCAATAGACCGCTATGATCAGAGGGCAGATAATTTACAATGGCTTTTTCTAAATAGTTGCAGCAACAAAAAACATTATCGATACATGTAGCAGTAGTAGTTGTAGTTCGAGTTGGTTCTATAAACACATTTGATAAATTAAATGATTAACAACTAAAGGAACACGTGTTTTTTTTTTTTGAGGTGAGAAATCATCTAATGACTTTTCCTGCTTTAGGGTGGGGCGCGACTGGCCAGACTTTTACTGACTAAAATCACACCTATGTTTCTTCAGTTGCCTTTTGCGTTCAGACCACGGGTATCCTTTTCATATGTTTTCCCATGGCCCTGGCAAGTATCGGCCGTGCTAAGCCTATACGGTTTGCTGACATCTCTTTGAGGCGCAAGTTGTTCCACGTGCTGTCTACGACTTGGGCTCGGGCCTTATAGGACGAACGGACGGCGAGCTATCCATTGCTCATCATCAACAATCCCGCGCTTACGATAAAAAACCCAGGGCGGGTTTTCGTCAGTAAAAGTCTTACACTCTCTCTCGCTCCACCTAGACCGGGAGAAGTTATTTAAAGATTGCCCAACCACAAAAAATATAGGTAACTCTTTAATTTATCTAGTTTCTACTATCCCTCTAACCTGAAAGAGCATGGCAACACACACATAAAGGCTGAATTTATCTCCATGTCAGAGAACACTCGCTCTTGGCTAGTTTCCTTAAAGCCTCTACTTTTAATCCTACACCTGGTTTCAGTAAGTGCAGCTTGCGCTCAACGGTTAACGCAAACCGACAACGCTGTGTTTTCCAGCTGGGAACACTGTGTTAGGTCTTGGTCAATTTTGGTGTAGTGTGTCTTATAGATTGTCATGATTTTTAGAGTCGTGATCGGTTTCTTTGCTTTGTGTGTCGGTTTTATATTAATAATAATAATAAGGAGGTTCCTTTCTCTGGAGCCCTGATCGCCGGTAGCTTGGAACCTGTTCCCGATACCAAAGGGATACTATTTTTTTTTTAAGAAATTAAAAAAAAATATTTAATAAGTTTTAAGGACAATAAAGAGACTAATAATAATTTTCCATAACTTTCACACAACGCCATCTAGTCCCAAACCAAGCAGAGCTTATGCTATGAGTACTAGACAACTGATAAACATACTTATATATTTCTAAATACATACATATTATAGATATATTACACCCAGACACAGAAAAATTCATCATGCTCATCACACAAACATTAGTCCTGGATGGGAATCGAACCCACGACCTCCGGCATAGCAATCAGGGCCACTAACCACTAGGCCAACAGGCCAGTCAATAATTATAATTATTTCTTTATTAGCTTTTGCCAATGGCTTCGCCTGCCTGAAAGTAGGACATTATCCCAAAGGAACATTCAATTGGTACTCCGGGGAAAAAAGTCGTATTCCAGGACATGGAGTACCCAACAAACACACAAACGTATAATATTTCACCTTTATAATACTACTGTAATCTCTCCTTATGTCTAGTGAGGCTCTTACGAAGGTTTCAGCTTCCGAAAAAAATCATCACAATACACCAAATCAATTTCCCAATTTCCTAATCCTTCCACGTTGACGTTTTCCAACAGCGTCAATATTAAACACAGAGCTCAACATAATTTATTTGTACTTCGACACTGTGTCCCGTGTGTCTCCACAGGAAGGCGCGGTGAATAATCAATGAGAATGTAAATGCAAGGTGAATTCACGAGCTCCCCCCTCCCCCCCAATTTGCTTCGTTTTTTATAAGTCGTTGAATTATTAAGATAGAACAAGTAGTCGCTTAGGCTACTGTTATGGTTATCTTGGCTTATCTATTTAAGCGAGGAAACACTAACTTTTCATTTTTAGTCTTTGATTTTGCTAATAAACATCAAAAACGTTAAAAAAAAACGAAACGTCATTTATTATCTTGGTGTACAATAAAGTATATATAAATAAATAAATTGACCAAAAAAAAAACTAATTTATATAATTACCATTGATATTGTACCAGTACCCAGTAAGTGATAGCTTGATGGAGTTGAGAGATATTATTGATGATTTAAAAGAGTGTCCATCGAGTTTCTTGCACATTCACCATCAACGACTGCATCACTGCTTACCATCAGGTGGGATCGCAGTCAAGCATTAGTTTATATCAATTAAAAAGAAAAAAAAAACAATCTTCTCTATAGAGACTAGATAAAGCTTTGGAATATGCAATCAAAATATTTTTTCTGACTGACTGACTTCTTCACAATTCAAAAGTGCCTGTAAATAGTTTATTTGAAATAAATGCTTTGATTTTTGATTCTAATTCAATATCTTGGAACATATGCCGCTCGCTGGCAGCAGCTATTATTTAATAGATTAAAAGTTAACTTGTGTCGTAGGCTTATCGTAGGGGTACCAAAAACTAAAGTAAGCCAGTCTTGTCCACCCACCCACCCTAAAAATCCAAACACCGAAAAATTCTCCCAACCTCACACACCACGCAATATTTCGTAAAATCTCACTCAAGGAAGCACTTTAAGTTTGTACCATCGTATATTTAATTCACGACCATCTAAAGTACGTTCCCATAAAAATCCAGGCGGATACTGTGCAGATGAGTCTTGCCAGGGCCGTATTCGCAATCATTTTAATTGTATTGTCCTGTTTTACTGCGAATCTCGTTATATGGTTATGGCTTTGTGATTTCCTGAGATCTGGTGTAATTTTATCGATTGGTTCTTTATTTAATTATGACGCTGGGGTGGCGTTTGATTTGGTGGTAAAGAAATGTTTTTTTTTTAGGCATGCGTTTGATAAAGACGCGTAATAACACTACTATTTTTTATATTTTTAAATGTGTTTTTTTTTAAGAAACATTTAAAACTGTAATGAGTATGTACATAAAAAAGTAATTAAATAATAATAATTTAATTCAGAACATAATTCCATATAAATTTGTAATTGAAATTGAAAAAGAAATAGAAGATAAAGATAATAGAAGAAATAAGAGATTTCAATTGTTGTAATTGTATTTATGTGTGCATAGTTTTCTTGAAAGATCTTAGAAAAATCTGTTTAAAGTTTTTGAAGCTATGTTATTTATTTTATAATTTATGTACACACAAATATACAGAAGAAGATAGGTATCTTAATATAAAAATTTGTACAAAGGTTCTGCTTATTTCATAAAGAAATTTCTTCCAGCAGACCTGCGAAAGGAGAGATTAGAAGAGATGTAGGCTATATAGTGTGTAGAAAAAATACTACATAAATACATAATATATATATATATATATACATATAGGAAAGATAGTGCTCTTTTACTTGAGTCTTAAAGAGTGAGATAGTTTTCAAATCACGAATGCTTCAATCAAATTGAATCACGAATGGTTATAGATTATGCGAAAAAATCTCACCAAGATATCAACGAAACTCTATGAAAGGAACGGATATTTGTATGGCCAACAGATAGGTATTTCAAGACTGGGTGTCTTTTTTCTTTTTAATTTTATGTCATTATTATAGTTTGTTAAAAAGAAAATGAGTGTCCTTTGAAGAAGACTTTTCTTTTGCTCAAACATGATTCTGTTTTTTTTTTTTATTTACTTTTATTTCTTTCACAATATTTTCGTACAAAGGCTCAACCATCCTAACTCATAACTTTTCAGGTTACCCAGATACATCCCTGTATTCCGGTTCAAGATCCGTATACCCAGGATTTACGGTTATCGCTACCCGGGTTGCGTTCAATCACAACCTGGGAACTTAATACTTAACGCGTCTATTGCAAGCTCATACGTTTTTAGTACTCAATTATTTATGTATTTTATTTTTATTGATCACGCCGAACGTGATTTGAAAGAAATGTGGCAAAGCAGGGTTAAGTTTATGAAACTTTTTATTTAATTTTGTCGCTGTTCCTTTTTTTTTGTATAATGTATAACAGACTAATAGTTACTCCTGAATCGTGGAGATAAATATGTAAACTTATATACACAAGACACCCAGGCCCGAAACAATTATCTGTTAAATCAAAACTCATTGTTAGTTTTATAACTATTTTGCACTTGAAAAAAAAATATATACACTTCGAAGAACATCTCAAGCTAGCTCGAGAAAATAATACCTGGAAAAAGTTTGACCAGCAGTGGGAAAGTACCTATTGTCTAAGTTAAAAAAAAAATACACTGACCTTCAAAACTTAGTAGCATACTTATAAAACTAAAATCTCGATTAAAAAATGGGGTAGAAGGTTAAAAATAAATTACGACCTATTCTCATACCCTCCTAATATACAAAAGAAAATTTATTAAAATCGGTCGAGCCGTTACGGAGGAGTGCGACCACAAACACCTTGACACGAGTTATTTATATATTAGGCTAGTTTCTGCCAGTGGCTTCATCCGCGTGATACTAGGTTTCTCCATACAAACTTAGGACCCCTATTTCATCCCGTTTGGTGGTGAATTTTGTTATTCTCATATTCTATTAAAAATATTTTCTTATTTTTATGATTTCTGATCGCTGAAAAGTCAATGAGTGACTCAGAACTTTGCCTTTATGTCGGCTCAGGATGCCGATCACCATCGAAGTTCTGACATCGAAGTCTGTTTTTGGTTGACGACTGGGTAACGAGCAATAAACAAACTATTGCAGATAAACAACAGATTTTTTATGATGCAAGCTTAAGGTATTCACTTCACACAACGAGCCGTGAGACAGTCCCCGAGACTAGACGTTGTTCTTATGGCTGCCGACAGAGGAAAAAGCACCGCACTTCTGCGGTCGGCACTTTTATCTGCTCGGTACGTGAATTCTGTCAAAGTGACATGTGTCACTTTTCACCTAGCTCGTTCATTCGTTCTAAAGCTTCCATACTATTGACTTCACCGACATAATTATATAAAAAGTAAAGTTCTGACTCATATATGTACAGATTTTCGCTACCCCACACAACCTTTTAAGCAAAGGTCACGCAAAAAAAGTCTGCAATCAAAAACATAACGACAGCTATAAAAATCTGTGAACATCTCTTCAGATCGTTACACTTTACCTATTACTAGTTTATCATCCATAACGTCTGGAAGCGCCACACAAAAGTAAAATGTTCTATAAAGAGCTTCAGATGAAAGTTTTTATTGTGTACTGAAAGAATTTTGTAGTTTGACAGCGTTTTTTAAGATTTTATGGTAGGCGAAGTCATCAGTCATCAGACTAGTATATTAAACACTGGTACGCACTATAATAATATATAATAATAATATTCCACAACTATCACACAACGCCGTCTAGTCTTAAGCAGAGCTTGTGTTATGGGTACTAGACAGCTGATAAACATACTTATATATTTCTAAATACATACATATATAGATAAATTACACCCAGATAAAGAACAAATTATCGTCCTGGGTGGGAATCGAACCCACGACCTCCGGCATAGCAGTCAGGACCACTAACCACTAGACCAACAGGCCAGTCAAACTCGTCAGACCCCTTCCATGTGCTGGTGGTGAACACCAGGGTGGTTGTAGGAAGGTAAGAATCCCCACACTCCCTGGTCTTACGCCAAAAGTCCAGGCGCCTCTTGAAGGTTTCCCACCGAAACCAAAAATAAGGCTTGTAAAATTGCTGAGCATGAAAGTCCGATTCGTTTCGGACAAAGCTCCGTAATAAAATTTTCAGCTGAAGCTTAGAAATCAGAAAAACGATGCCAATTTATTGGACATCCAGTCACCCACCCCTTATTACACGGACCAAATGTTGAAAACACAATAAGTATAAGAATTAAAAATTCAACACAGTATTGTACGTACACAGCTACCATCAAACCTGAAGTTCTACCCACCCCCCGAAACCACCAACCTTTCAGCATCTCACCAACAAATCAATCTAACTTCAGCGCCGAATCAATAATTCATAGTCTATAATATCTTGAATTCATTCTCCCCTCGAGATGCCCTCGGAAACAATTAAGGCCCACTTCTCACCCTTACCGCCATATTGCGCGTAATTACGCACTAACTCCGGCGAAGATTTTACGCACTGAGAAAGGACTTACGTGTTCTAAGCGGTTATAACACAGAGCAAGGAATCGAACGTGTTGGCAGCTAGTAGAGATGCCACTAGATAAAAAGAAAAAAGTGAAATTTGAAACATTATGGGAATGGGCTAACTAGACAACTAGTCAGCGAACAAAAGGATTGTTTTATGAACCAACAATCGCCGACTATTAATGTGGCCGGACTAGTCGGTCCATCTTCAATATTCTAAAGAGTTAAAATTGTTTGTTTGTAAAACATAATCTCTGAAAATACTACTCAGATTATGACAACTCTTCTAATTACAGTAAGCTACGCTATCCATTCAAAACGTTTTAGTAACACATTGATTGTGCGTACAACTAAGGTGTGGAATACGCTGCCGGAGGTTGTGTTTCTTGGTAGCTAGAAACTAAAAGTCTTTAAGTCAAAAGTAAATAGGTTACTTTAGACAAGCGTCGATTACCATCAAGAGAGAAAGTGGTCAAGCGCGAGTCAAAAAACGATAAAAAAAACTATTGCTGAGTGTTATAGTCTACTCTTATCCTGGAAAAGAGCACGGCTTCAGTGCTGTTCGAATAAATATCATGACATTGTGCTAAATACAAATTTCGTCTGTCAGAACCTTAGAATAGGAGACTGAAGAGTATACTGGCTATCTGCTTAACGTTTGTGGACTGCGAGGAAGCCTTAGGCTGTATTACATTCCTTCCAATGGAGCCAGATGGACAATCGGTACCGGGTACATCGATGTGCTCAAGTGTTTGTACGAAAACGTGGCGTTTTCGTTTCCTTGACAGTTTGCTTTTAGAACCAGATCTCGAAGTCTATCTTCCAGCAATGCTTGAGCTTCTTCTGCTCATTTATCATGGGTTTTGGGCATTTATCACACATTGCCTAATTGACATAAAAACCGCCTCTAGCATTGACCGCTAAAGCGCGTCCTTACTCTGTGGTTACGACTTACGGCAGTACGGTTGTAATAAGTTCTTGTAATGCGTAATGTTTTGGCTGCTGGTATGTTGTGGGGTACTTTTTAAGTGAGAATTGTGTTTTAAAGGCGTTGATGGGGAGAAAGCTTATGATAGAGAATAGTCGTGTAAATTGAGAAACTGAGATAGTACCTACCTAGTTTATTTTTTTTCGGGGTGGAAAATCATCTAAAGACATCCCCCGCTCTTGGGCGGAGCGAGAGATAGTGTCAGACTTTTACTGACTAAAAACCCACTCCTGTTCCTTCTTTGCCTTCAACCCGGGGCCCCCGGTTTCGCTTTGACACTACCCGTGGCCCGTAACGCGTAGCGCGGTCGTGGCGTGGATAGTATCTAGTAGATTCTTATAGGAATCCAATGAATGAACCTGTGACACTACGAGTAACTAATGAGTCACCCCAGTTTCGTACGGATGTTAGAAATCTTTGAAGAAAGGTTTCTTCGTAAAAACTTTAGACAACCGTTTCATCTTCTTAGGGGCTGAATTTTGGAAAATACTTTCTTAGTGCTCGCTTATGTCATAAAATTAAAAATGTAAAATTTCACGCTCCTAGTACTAACTTTGGTTGTGCGTTGATATGGGAGTCAGTTTCCCCTTTTATAGACGATGTAGCAAAAAGTATAAAGAGTGTCCTAATTATGATATCACAATGATGTATGTGATTCGTTTTCAGCGAACACTGCCTGATTCTAAAACCACTTTGTAGTTACTGCAGTAAATACAAAATACCTACACGAAAATTTGATAACGACTACATCACACAATCAGGAACGAAACGCAGGACTTAATGCCGAACAATTTATGCCCCCACAAATTTATTCACGCTGCGTATAGGTAGTCGGGAAAGGGGCAGAACAGAATCCCAAAACATCACAATTTGCGAGCGGCACAAAGGGAACATCTTCCACGGTAAAAATCTGTAGAGTATCGCGAAGATGGAGAGACTAACGAGCTGGCCTCGCTACTCTGATTTCCAATTCAAAGGAAAATTGCGATGGGAAGGGTCGGTGGGGGGGTGTTGGGAGGAGTGGGGGCCCCCCTCTCGTTGCTACGCGACGCGGGGTGGAGCCGCCGCAATCACGGCCCAATGGCACGGCGGTTATAAATTGCTCTGACGTCGCGACATAGCGGTCGGAGCGAGACGGCCTAGCCTCCCTCTCGCACTAATGAAGTCGCTTCTCCATAACACCCTTGATTGACGGACTGGCCCTTTTTCGGTCCTACTATTAGGCATCGATGCCGTGCCGTGATTTGCTAGCAATAAAGGTGTGGTTACATTTTCCTGTTGTACACTACACGTGCTAATGTAATGCGATATCGCGTAAGGTATGTTTATGTGCAAGCCAATTTATTCGTACACCCACTTAAGATGATTCAGACTTTATGTACCAATTAGATGCTTCAGAAATAATGTTCCGTTACAATATTCTTTGCAGAAACACCCACAAGTTGAATCATGCTTAGAAATATAAAACGGTTCATTGGTTCTGTCGTTTCTAAGAATATTATCATACAGACATGCCTACACAGAAGTAGGTAGTCAGGCATGTGACGTCATCGTAACTTGAAGAGCGTACGATCGCGATTCCTAGAGATCTAAATATACATTATTTAGATCTCTAGGAATCTTCAAATGATACGATATTTTAATATGATAATTAGCGTACCTAAACACTAGGTAGGTACCTAGGTACTGTAAATATAATAATAATATAATATTTCTCAAACTAAGCAGGGCTTGTGCTATGAGTAGGTACTAGACAACTGATAAACATACTTATATACAACATTATTTTTAGTATATTCGAAACCTGAATATATTTTGTCCAGAATCAGTAACTGAATCGATTCCAATGTTTTTTACATCACGTTACTTATTTTTATCATATTTTTATCATAATAAAGAAATAATAATATAATAGATAAATTACATCCAGACACAGAACAAATGATTGTGCTCATAACACAAACATTTATCTTGGGTGGGAATCGAACCCAGGACCTCCAGCATAGCAGTCAGGGCCACTAATCATCAGGCCAGCATAGACATTAAAATCACAATAAATATCTACAATCGTCTGAAAAATTTTTTTATACTTACTTACCTTTACTTCTAAACAATCCCTGAGACGACATTTTTCCTAACAATAGCTGAGAACAACAAAGGCGATATTAAATTCTTGTCTCCTAGGAATCAGGACAGTAGAAATAGATTGAACGGGTCTTTCAAACTATCTAAAAATAAAAAAAGCAATAATCACGCAATCAGTGGCAATGTCTACCATTTTGATCTTTAAACAACATTCATTACATAATATGATTCTTTATAAGGGACTGTCAAATAACAATAGGCTACTCATCATCATCATCAGTTCAACCGAAAGACGTCCACTGTTGGACATACGCGTCCCCCAAATGTCGCCATAATTACCGGTCTTGTGCGTCTCGCATCCATCGGGTTCCCGCGACCCTCACCAGGTCATCGGTGCACCTTGTAGAAGGCCTTCCAACGCTGCGTCTTCCGGTACGTGGTCGCCATTCCAGAACCTTTCGACCCCATCGACCATCTGTTCTGCGAGCAATGTGACCTGCCCACTGCCACTTAAGTTTGGCGATTCTTCGGGCTATGTCTGTAACCTTGGTTCTCCTGCGGATATCTTCATTCCTGTCCGATCACGGAAGGGAACTCCGTGGAAGTTTTAGTTAGGTTATATTTTTAGCACTGAAGCTTGTAAATCAAGATTAAGAGGATATACCTGCCATAATTTTCCTGTCCTGTGATACTCACAAAATCAAAATAGGACGACGATAATGCCTAGAAATCATATAAAACACTTATAAAGATACAACAGTTTTCTATGGCAGATAAAAGAAATAAAGTCCAAAGTGAAGTATGAGAAGAATGCGTAATAAGGAGCGGACTGCGCACAGATTACGCGGACGTGTGGATGTTATACATAGAAAATATAGTTATATATGTGTTTAGGGTGTTTCATGTTATTTAAATCTTCGAATTTTGACTTTGCTCGAATTCTTGATATCACTCATGCACAGCGTTCTTATACCTAAAATCACCATATAATTGGTTAATATATATTTAGAGGTTGCACAACGCCACCTGATTGACTGACATATCAAAGCACAGCTGAAACTACAGGGCGTAGGAGCGTGAAATGTTGCACAATGTTTCCTTTATGAAGTAGGCGAGCATTATACGAGGATTTTTTAAAATTCACACCTTAAACGGCGAAATGAGGGCACAAAGTTTGCATGGAGAAATCTACTTTCACGCAGGTGACGCCACTGGCAGAGGCTAGTCATAACATATATGTGATATGATTCAATTTTCAAATACCATATTTTCGAGTTGATCCTCTTTATGAATCAAAAATATAGGTACATCTCTATTCTTGTCATCTTGTCGTCAACTCAATAACAGAGATCCAAACCAGCTTAACTTTTTTTGTAGCATTACAGTTATTATCAACGAAAAATATGGAAAGGCGCAGTAATTATAATAAACTAGAAAAGTCTCAATTTATGCCTATCGGAGCTTAGTATCAGAATTAAAATAAACTTTTGATATAACTCAATGTTACAGTAATATAATAACCAACCAGATTACACGTTTACACCAATTTGTGGTACCTAATAAGGACGCAAAGTTTTCCGCAAAGATAAGAAAAATATATCAAAAAAACAACGTTATTATAATTGAATACAATTCATAGATTTTATTATTACCTTTGATTCTCGATTCTACATCGTATTAAATAAAGTTATTTGAAGAGATTCAATCCGCGTTTGCG
Source organism: Mythimna pallens (assembly GCA_961205895.1). Classification (NCBI taxonomy): domain Eukaryota; kingdom Metazoa; phylum Arthropoda; class Insecta; order Lepidoptera; family Noctuidae; genus Mythimna; species Mythimna pallens. The sequence continues at coordinate 5,662,677 of OY540830.1, forward strand.
ATATTGCGAATATTGCTTTAAGACGGCTCCGGACGCTTCCGGACGACAAACAATGGTTAGCTCGCCGTCCGGCCCGAGTCTGAGACGTCGACGCGCATAATGTTCAACGCACGCCTCAAAAAGATGTTAGCAAAACCGTAGAGGCCTGCAGGGGCCATGGGTTGACTTCTGAAAGCCGATACCGTTATAGAACCTCGACTTCTATCACGTATCTACTATTGGGTTTCTTTGTCCACCGCCACCACATCTCGGTGCATCACCACGTCGAAATCTAAGAAGTAATCTCTGAGACTTACATACGCATACCTTACAGTTGTGCAGGGTCTCAGCATTTAAGAAGCCATGACCCCTACACTTCCACAGAATATGCACTATACAGCCTCTCCAGAATTTGAGACACATACTTACTGTGCTGAAATTTCTTACCCCCAGTCGTCTTGTATGAACAAACCCAAAACATATATTCGCCATTCGAAAATCAGACCCAAGATTACCACGCAAATCAAACTATTCGCATCTTCGATGTACTGCAAATCAATTCCACATGTGTTTACTCCCACATTATCTCAAAAGAGTACATAAGCACACTACCCACCATATATATCTCTCACATACGTTCATACAAACTATTTACAATTCCATAAAAGCACAGCGAACACCCAGATTCTCCGGATTTCTCGAACAGACGATATTGTGATGCTCTGTCTATATAAAGAGGTCTAACCCACACATACTCACAAAGTGGGTAGCTATAGTCTAGGGCTGGCTCTCTATAAATCGTATATGTAATACAGAGCAGAGAGAAAACTGCGAACAGATTCCGCAAAGGTTTATTAACACGGTATAGTTAGGGTTGGCAGGCACGTGTTTTCTGAGAATATTTTTTCTTTAGAACGATGTCCTGTTGTTGTTTTATTTGGAAGTTGCTACAATGCGACCACTTTTCTGGCGTTTTTCTTATACAATAGTTATAATATTTTTTTTACTAGTTCATGAAAACAGAAACTTTTATAACAAAATCTCGGTTAGATAGCGATCAACTTAATGTTTTATGTTCAATGGTAGAATTTAAAGAAGTAGTTTAAAACATTTTCAAAATTGACAACTTTTAAAACTTTCAGCTTACATCTCTACAGTCCCACAAATTGTTCCTCTTACTTTATACACAATTATCTTTATTCCCATAGCCGTAACGGTTGCTTTAAGAGGTAAAATACTACGAACGGACTATACCTAGTCTTCAACGTAGTCTTAAAATACTCTACCAGTAAACATACGAGAGCCAACTGATTTGTTCGCAATCGACAACCCTATCGGTATTGCAGGGTCGCGCGTCACAGCCGATCGATATCATGGATGTGGCGCGGATTACCATCGGAAATACTCCACGATTACCGGGATCAAGTATATTTTTTTGCATTGGTAACACAGACAGAAGTTTTATGAAGATATTTTTGGGGAAAACCACGATGTTTTAAGGAAACGCTTTAATTGGAAAGAATAGAATAGAATAAACTATATTACACACCGAAATAGTAACCATTTTGGCAGACAGCCTCAGGATTACTTAAACTAAAACGTAAGAACTTAAACTAAAAAAAGAGGGTAGTCTGCTGTATACTGCTAGCAAATATTAATTAATTAATGAAACCAAAATTAAACATTAAATATATACGATACATAGAAAAGATATATAGCTAGGTATACAAAAGATAATACTTACATAGGCTTACAAATATATGTTGGTACATAAATTCATATAAGTAGTAGTCTAAGGTTTAGAACTACACTAGACCGACACACACGTGGACCACGCCTGATTTTAACGAAGCGGCGCGTGGCGTGGCGTGGATCTAATGTAGCTCTGCAAGTCTAGTTGCCATATAAAATATATGGAGACCGACGCGCCCAGATTGGCGTAAGTGGCCCAAGTATCCGCAATGTAGTTCTACCTTTATGGTTAGATAGTGTGACTTTCTGGACCCAAATACCAGTTTTGTTTAGCAACCTTCTGATATTAGTATTTCAATGTGGTCTACACTTGAAACTAAAAATAAATGTTTATTGATCTCCACCCGAGCAACGGTTTTCCGCTATGCCTACCTATAGCCCAAGTTTTGATGTACTAGTCTATAAATTGGGCTTTTTTTTTAATTAATGATATGCTCGCGTTTGACCACCATCTCACCTGATGGTAAGCGATGATGTGGTCGACGATGGAGCACGCTTGCCTAGTAGCCTATTCACTCTTGACTTAAAGACCCCCTAAATTGTAGCTATCTGGAAACACAGACTCCGGCAAGGAATTCCACTGCTTGGCTTATGATTATTATTTTGTTATTTTTAATTATATAAACCAGTGCTTGACTGCGATCCCACCTGATGGTATGATGCAATCGTTGGTGATGAATCGCACTAGTTTATTAAGAGTCGATTCGAAGAAGATCTTTAACTTCAGTCAACTTATCTTACCAATACTAAAAGCCGTTTTCTATTGTCCACAGGCGAGAAACCCCATAAATGCCAGGTCTGCGGTAAAGCCTTCAGCCAAAGCTCAAACCTGATCACACACTCTCGCAAGCACACCGGTTTCAAGCCCTTTGCTTGCGAGCTCTGCGGCAGAGCCTTCCAGCGGAAGGTGGACTTGAGGAGACATAAGGAGACCCAGCATGCCGACCTGAGGCCTCCGCAGCCGCCGCATATGCAGCCTCATACAGATGTGCATGGCATGCATCCCACTGATATGCATGCGGTGGCTGAGCAGCATCGGATAGGTGAGAATTTCCTTCAACATAACTGGGCTATGAAATTATCCTAAACCCTGCCTAAATAGTCAAAACTCTAAATTACACAGTTAGTATGTTTCCATAAGGAATAACTTAGTAAATTATTAGAAAACTAAATGTTGTGATAAAGTCTTTAGGGGCATCCAACTCGACATACATTTTCACTGTTTTTCATACAACCGTTCTTACGCGAGCCTTAGAGCAGTGGTGGCCGAGTGGTAACGGCCCCGACTAACGAGTTTTAGTTCGCGGGTTCAAACCCAGCCAGGCCCATTACTTTGTGTAATTTATTTCATCACCACTGGTCACAAAACGGTGAAAGAAAACATCGTGGGGAAACCGGCATGTCCTAGAACCAATAATTCACAGACATGTGACATCCACCAACCCGCATTGGGCCAGCGTGGTGGATTACAGCCCATTCCCTCTCCTAGAGAGGAGGCCTGAGTCCCAACAGTGGAAACATTATAAGACCGACTATACTATAAATAGTATTATAGTATAGTCGGTCCTACTACCTACAATTAGAATAATTAATTTAAAAGACAACATTACCCAAGTGCATTTAAGTAAAATTTTAGTGCTTGAATTAAGTAACTTAAATTTCTAATTGAGGTGTGTAGTACCTACAATCAAAACAATAAGAAAACGCCTGCTGATAGTGATTAGCAATGCATGAGGAAACGTGAATCAATGCGAAGAACTTACATCAAGGAGTTATTCATTCAAACGGAGCCTATTAGCCTTAAATGAACCCTCATTGCCAAGAATAAGTCCAGAAGAAAGACTTTAGTGACAAATAATTAACAGTACGTTTTCTTTGTCCACCAGATCTCCGTCCCCCTCACCCTGACTTGCGCCAGCACCCAGACTTCAGGGCCCACATGAGCACCGCAGTGCCACCCCTACAGCCTCTACCCTCCTGAACGTCAACCGCCTTCGCGCCCCCCGGCTGGCGTTAAGGCTTGACGATGGAGAGAATCCAAAGACAGTGGAGCGATGTGGAAGTGAAAAATTTTTGGTGATTTTTTTTTGTTGTGATCTTAACTTTTTGTGCAGCCAGGTAGTTTTTTGTTAAAATTAACTATTAATAATTGTGGACTACAAAACTGATATGTAGTAGTCATTTGTCAAACTACGTACTGTCATTTGTCAAACTGCGGATACAGGGCCGAACTCGATAGCGAGTTTTGACTAAATAAATATCGCTGCTATAATAATAGGAAAAGGACATTGTGGCTGCTGTTATGAAGAAGTTTGAGTTGAAATTTTGAACGATTTTTTGAGCCACGTTTTTTTTTATTTTTGTTTAAAAACTGTGAAAATTTTATTAAGTATTTTTTGTAAAATACTCAAGAGGAAACTGCTAAGTATGAATATTGAATATAGCAGCTAAATTGATGCTGTAATCTCATACAAACTAATGGTAAGCTGTACAGGTGGGTAAAAATTGTAAAAATCGACACCCGCAACGAACAAGGTTGTAACATTAATACAGTAATTTTTCAAAATGAACCTTAAAGTGATAGTGCCATGTTTGAATTTTATTTGTACTGTAATCCGAGATACTGCCTTGTTCGATGCGGGTGTTGAAATATAGGATGACTGTAACCAACAGACCCAGAAAATAAGAGGAATTATCCACATCGCTTCACAGAATAGTATATATTATGATTATATTTTAGACAAAACACATAGTATACAAACACCTAAGACATACTAATGTTACCGCAGCCGATGTAGTTAAGAATTAAACTATTGTAATTAAAATATAAACGCTTTGTAATTGTGAGTTTTTGATCTCAAAGTAAACTACAGAATAAAGTGTAATTCTTGTAAAAATTGTTTGTGTTACGTAAAATCTAAAAATCAAAAATATGACATAAAATGATCCGAGATTATTTTATGAATTATAATAAAAATTATATTATTCAGTTTTCTGAATATTATATTTTTAGTGTTAACAGAAGGAAACACTTATTTATAAAAATACTCAATAATTTTAATAAATGAATAATAAATAATTTATTATGCAACACAAGCAATGTATCAGCTGGAATAATCCAAAGAGCACAAAATAATTATTTAAAATCATTGTAAGTTTAGGCACCTAAATATAAAGTCACAAAGTATATTTTTAATGGACTGATGGAATCATTCCGAATGTTTTTCCAATAATTATTTAGACATGAACGAAGTAATTTTAAGATATGACTTTATTTAGAACTTATATGTTTTATTCCAATTTTTTAATTTGTTGATTTTTAACATCATTCCTTGATGTTGTTTAAAAAAATATTAAATATTTACCACCAGACTTAGCAACTACACATTTTCCAATTAAATATTGGAACAATTTAGTAACATTATGGCAACTGTAATAGATTTAAATTCTTAATAAAAATACATCATAATAATACCAAAGTACCATTCCCAAGAGTTATATAACCAATATAATAATAATGTGTCATATAAAGTCGTAATTAAATCATTAGATAATAATAATAGTAGACAAATACTCGCATATCAATATCATATTCATATAATTTTAATTATATCAAAATGAAATCGAATTATGTAAAATATTTAGCAGATATAGTTTAAGAATTAGTATAAAATGTACAAAAATGTTGTCTATTTTTATGGCTGTAATCTTATGTAAAAGCACATACATGTAATCCACTGTATTTCAAAAATATGTTAAATTGAAGCGATAGCTACTCTTTTTTTTAAAACTGAAACAGTAAGTAAGTTCTAACAATCTTCACATTATTGTACATATCCTTTTGAAATTAAATACTTAAAGTTACTCATAAATTAAATTAAAATGATATGTGAAAACCATTATGGCAAAATCATATAAGAAAATAGATCATACAATTTATTAGAAACACTACATTATTCCTTAAAAATAACCGTTCACATTCCGTAGATTTTGTGTGCCCATAAAAGACAAAATAATAGATTTTAAAATAATAATAACATTACTATTATAGTATCGCATTCCATTTCGAAATAATAAATTTTCTTAGGAAACTGGTTTTCATATAATGAGCAATCTATTAAAATATAATTGTTATTTTTATTATATGTTTTTTTTTACATTATGACTACCTATATTAATGTCGGTTTATATCTGTCTTTCAATTGATACCAATCAAATACCTACATTTAAATTAATTATGTTTAGCTAATTTTCAATCATGCAACTGAATCAATTGTTTCCAAGAAAAACATTAACACTAATCAAATATTATTGTTTTCAACCATTGTAAATAAATATTTCAATTGTATTTTAACAATTTCTCGTCGAAATTTTTAAATAAATAAATTGTATGTTATTATAAATTATGTAAACTCATTGTAAATATTGTATAAAACTTTTAAAACTAGTTATTTTAACGATCCCAAAGAAAAACGTGCAATCCTAAAGGTCGTAATTTACGAGTTATATAATTATTATAAGTAACTGTCACTTCAATAAATATGATGGTGTATAAAATGTTGTCTTTTTTTACTGAAGAAAAGAACCTTCTACCTAAAAACTACAAAAAAAGCTTATCTTTTCTACTTTTATTAATCAGCAACATGAAGTCCAGTGATGGTTCATTACCATTGAACTGTAATGGCTTTTACACACACTAACTCAATTAACCTACTTAGCCTTTTCTCTGTGTTCAACTACATCAACTCTAACCCTATGCAGCTATATAACAGTATTTCACATGGAGCAACCGCCTACCTGGGCCTCAAGTCGGCTATTACAAATATCGTCAGAATGGTCTATCATTGATTTCTGAAACTGACTGACTGACATATCAACGCACAGCCGAAACTACTGGGACTAGAAACATGAAATTTTGCACAAGGTTTTCTTTTACGAAGTAGGTAAGCACTAAGAGAGGATTTTCCAAAATTCCCCCCCTAAGGGAATGAAACGGGGGTCCAAAGTTTGTATGGAGAAACCTATTTTTACGCGGGCGAAGCCGCTGACAGAAGCTAGTCTACTAATATAATGGCGTCATTATGACTTTCCAATGCTCAAACACTGACACTCCATTGAAAGAAATGGCATAGAATGGTAATCTAGTACATAATGACAAATGAATATCTGACGTATGCGGTAATCTGCTAAAATTTTGACAGTTCCTTTGATCAGTGACTTATTAGAACGTCATTGTGCAGTCATTGCTTTTAATAAGCTCGACATTGTCATTTTACCACAACTCTATTACGAGACCACCGACCGATCAATGACCGATCATTATGAATTAGCCGATTACGTAAATGTTTTAGCAAAATGACAATAGGATCGAGATCGAGAGTGAATAGGTACTTCCAGTTAAGCGCGCTCTATCGTCGACAACATCGTCGCGTTCCATCAGGTGAGACAGTGGTTAATAGCAAAAATAATAAAAAATAAAAAAATTAGTTTATTTTACCGAAAACATAAAGCCTAGGAAAAATAGAAGTCAAATAACTCAACCAAAGTTGTCCCGTTGAGCTATTCTACTGAACATAATATTCAGAAGCCTAGTAGTTAAAATAGACCGGGATATTACAAAGTCTTTGTAAAATAATCACCCCACTAACTGTAAGTATTATAGGCCACGTTTACACGTTCTGATCAAAACGAAGACAAAGCACCATCTTAAAATACACAACAGGCCAGAAATAAAAGCCTATCTGAATAATTATGTAAATATACCCTGAGATGTAAGGCTGATCTTAATTCTATTTCGCCATTACCTCGAGGCGAGGGAATAGGATTTAATATCGGAGAGACGCTTCTAAAGTTACAGTGGAGACATCGTAATATTTTGAATAAATTAGTATAGAAGAGAATAGTAAGTATTTATTGGACACAGACACAGCACAACGGTAGCAAACACAAAGTGAAACTAAAGAAAAAGGAAACTACAGAAAAATAATGTGAAATTACGTCAAGCGTACAAAAATGAGAAGAGATGCTATTAGGATCTTGTGATTTGTGGTGAAATTAATTCTGAACTGAATTGTAGAGTATAAAGGTAAGTCTACCTTAACAAATGACGATGGCTACCTCGAAAATAGTTGTGGCAGGTACAGGTATCGGCACGGATCTTGAGCGCTCGGCGAAAGAGTGGGGATCGCTTTGCGTACGCGTTTTTTTATTAATGTACACCTATTTTGTTTTATTTTTTCTTTTACCTACTGGGTACAGGGTAAAAGAAAAAATGAAATAGGTTTACATTTTTTTTTAATAAAACGCGCACGCAAAGCGATCCCCACTTTTACGCCGAGCGCTCAAGATCCGTGCCGATACCTGCAGGAGGTAATTAAAGGTAAGACATATCGAAATGTTGAGAAGTAAGAATGACATATCAAGAAAAGGTGACAAACAGGAATTCGAAGAAGTTATCACTAGGGTACTAAGTCTACAAGCGAAAGCTTTATAAATCCATCATCATCATCATCCACCATCTTCGCTCACTGCTGAGCAAATCCCCAAATTGCTGTGCAACAATCAAGTGTAGCCTCAACGACCGGTCTTGTGCGTATCGTTTCCACCGGATTCCCGCTACCCACACCATGTCGTCGGTTTACCTTACGGGAGGCCTTTCAACGCTGCGTCACAAAATAGATAGGTACAAAAGTCAATCTCATGTAAGTTCTTCACTTTTCATCACTAGGCGATCGTGCTATGGTCAGCGCGTGGCGCCGAACTGTCCGAGTGCGACCAGGCGCGGTGATAAATGCCTACCTAATCTGAATTGTAAATATATTACAGGGCAACAAAATCATCTTCTCTTTCTCGGCGCGGGGCCTGTTCTGTGTTACGTTAAATCAAACCATCAAAATACAAGCAAATATCTACTTACCTCTCTGAAACAACTGGTAGCCTAAAAAACATCAATTCACTGTATAATGTTGAATTTAAACAACCGTCCATTGAACAGTTAGAATAAGGTTTTTTATTGGTCCATTTTTCCACAAAAAAGTTCACAGACGCGTGTCTCAAGCGGATAGCACTCGAGCTTGCATTGAGCTGAATTGAGCCGAGAAATCGTGTTCGTGAGCGGTATCTATGTATGCGTTACTCGAGCGCGCTTTGTATGTAGATTGACTTCTGTACCTATCTATTTTGTGGCTGCGTCTTCCGGTATGCGTTCGCCACTATAGAACCTTTCATTTAATTTTCTGGTTATATACATGTAACATAATAAACATTCATCCTGCAAGTAGTATGTTCAGAATCATCTACTGAATCAATTTCAGCTTTATTAGAAAAAAGTATTCTTTTGACAAATTCTTGATAAATATTGATTGAGTCATCAGAGTGCTTGTGTGTGCGTGCGTAGATACCAATACCAGTGTGCTACCTGAGTAGTTCGCTTTCTTCCCTATTATTTGCCTAGAACACTACCTAAGTGCATTTAAGTGAAACAGCAACTTGAATTATGATTGTAGCTTAATTCTTTAATTGGGGTGTGCATTATTCCAGTTACTTATTGTAGAGCACAAACAATAAAACTTTTACAAAAATATTTTTTTGGCACTCCGATTTCACCGTTGAACCCTAAATTAATCCAATTAACCGGCACCCGATTCCGTACCAACAGTATGTTTGTCTATAACCGTCAATGTTTGCGGCGCTATGATCGATTGATCATTAACCTAATGGCTGACGTATCGAGCGTTTTTGTTATTACTGCTTTAGGTCTACCTACATGGCATTTTTAGATTATCACCCTTGATAAGGCCCAGTCCTTGATATATCGTTAGACCGCGGCGTTCAACGTTGTCCTCGTATCTCTTCAACAAAATTTATACAAAAAATGACATTTCCACTCACGCAATTTTCACCGTATCCACCAGCACAAAAGCTGTAATTCCATTCTGTATTTGATAAGGTTACACAAAAAACCTAGTTAGATTTGTAGTAAAGCGGCAAGAAGCCGGTCCCCGGGGTGCAGACGAACGCTAAACGCCTGTTAGCACGCACTGTGGGACGAACGGAGAGTTGGACCGTTGTTATAGAACAGGGATGGATTTCGAACATAAAAAATGAAATTAAAGCCCAAAAGATTAATAATATTCAGTAGTAAATATTTATTTAAATTTCATTTACAGTATAGAATAGAATAGAATAGAATAGAATAGAATAGAATAGAATAGAATAGAATAGAATAGAATAGAATAGAATAGAATAGAATAGAATAGAATAGAATAGAATAGAATAGAATAGAATAGAATAGAATAGAATAGAATAGAATAGAATAGAATAGAATAGAATAGAATAGAATAGAATAGAATAGAATAGAATAGAATAGAATAGAATAGAATAGAATAGAATAGAATAGAATAGAATAGAATAGAATAGAATAGAATAGAATAGAATAGAATAGAATAGAATAGAATAGTATTTATTCGATGCAGGCAATACAATACAATGCAATAGGCAACAACAACACAAAAAAAAGTACAGATTTACAATATAGTTGCGCTGAGCGTGCCCGAACCGAAAGGGTCGCCAACTCAGCAATTGCTGGGCGTCAGACACCCAACGCTGATTTTCAGCTGGCACCCCGCAGTGACGCACGGATGATGGTAAATAAATATAACATTATAAATGAACCTATATAAAAATAATTCTTACTTAAACTAAAAAATTGATACAAGTGTATTGTGTGATAATTTTGCTTTTATAAATATTATAATATATGCCACGGTAGTTACAAACTATTTTGCAGTAATGTAAATAATAAACCAATCATTATCTACCAGGCAAACTTTGGGCTAAGAAAGGCTACACTGTGTTATGTCAGCACAATAAATAAACAATAGATATTTCAAATATAAAAAAGTTTAATTAAAATTAGGAGATTATAACAATAAAAAATAAAATTGTAATTAAAAAAAAAACCGACATAAAAAACTCGGTTCGATTCCCACCCAGGACAAATGTTTGTGTGATGAGCACGATCATTGGTTCTGTGTCTGGGTGTAATTTATCTATAACATGTATGTATTTAGAAATATGTAAGTATGTTAATCAGTTGTCTAGTACCCATAACACAAGCTCTGCTTAGCTTAAGACTAGACGGCGTTGTGTGATAGTTGTGGAATATTATTATATTATATTATTATTAGCTGTCTTTCAATTTCAGCATCAGGTCCGTGTCACCAGAAGAACTGAACAGAACCAATTAAGATGAATCTAACGAGCCCAAACTCGATGGGTTTACTAGTTAGCATTCCAGGGTTCCATCAGCCACCACTTATTTCTAGCATCAGGTCCTCGTCATCATGAGAAATGAATAGAACTGGTTAAGATGAACCCCTAAACTAGACCTAAACCTAAACTAGATGGGTATACAAGTAGGCATCCAAAGGTTCCATTAGCTCCACCCAGATCCAGCATCAGGTCCTCGTCATCATGAGAAATGCATTTTTTTTTATGAATCTAACGAGCCCAAACTCGATGGGTTTACTAGTTAGCATTCCAGGGTTCCATCAGCCACCAATTATTTCTAGCATCAGGTCCTCGTCATCATGAGAAATGAATAGAACTGGTTAAGATGAACCCCTAAACTAGACCTAAACCTAAACTAGATGGGTATACAAGGAGGCATCCCAGGGTTCCATCAGCTCCACTCAGTTTCAGCATCAGGTCTTCTTCATCATGATAAACGTATAGAACTAGTTAAAACAATTCTAATGAGCCCAAACTCGATGGGGTTACTAATAGGTATTCCAGAATTCCACCAGCCATCTCCCATTTCTTTTGACTGGCCTGTTGGTCTAGTGGTTAGTGAGCCTGACTGCTATGCTGGAGGTCGTGGGTTCGATTCCCACCCAGGACAAATGTTTGTGTGATGAGTACGATCATTTTTTCTGTGTCTGGGTGTAATTTATCTATAATATGTATGTATTTAGAAATATGTAAGTATGTTTATCAGTTGTCTAGTACCCATAACACAAACTCTGCTTAGCTTAAGACTAGACGGCGTTGTGTGATAGTTATGGAATAGGTACTATATTATATTATATTATTATATTTCTAGCATCAGGTCCTCGTCATCATGAGAAATGTATAGAACTGATTAAGACAAATCTAATGAATCCAAACTCGATGGGTTTACTAGTAGGCATTCCAGGGTTCCAATAGCAACCTCCCAGTTCTAGCATCAGGTCCTCTTCATCATAAGAAATGTATTGAGACGAACCCAAACTCGTTGCATTTATTAGTAGGCACGGTTCCATTAATCACCTCCCAGTTCAAGCATCAGCTCCTCGTCATCAGGTTCTCGTCATTAAGAAAAATAAACAGAACATAGTTAAGACGAATCTAAATGAGCAAAAACTGGATGGGTTTGCTAATAGGCCATCCAAGGTTACGTCTCTTACCATCGAGCTCCATCATCAGACCAGCTCAATGGCGCTAGCATATTCGTGAGTATTTTAATTTAAATATTAAGATACACATAATATGTTTGAAAGTAAAGTAAATACCTATTAAGTGTTAAAAATCCCTACCGTAGCTAACAAACGAGCTAATGACCTTGAACACCTGGATAGATCTGTATAAATTATACCTGAGAACCATCTCGATTATGTCACCTTTCAAACAAAAAAACCGCATCAAAATCGACCCCTTTGTTTAAGAGCTACGATGCCACGGACAGACACACACAGACACGTCAAACTTATAACACGAAGTGAGTCGGAGTACATAATTATAACAATTTTTGTGTGTTTAATTTAATGGTTTTCAGTGAGCTTTTAACTTTTTCAAGGATATCTAAATACTCGTTATTTTTTAAATCGCTTTCTCCAATGAAGATCAAGCAATAGTCTTGCATTGTGAAGTATTTTAAGTTGTTCTCGAATATGCTTAATAATTCTTCTGTAGTAGCGTTTTGTGGAAGATAATGACAGTATTCAAATTGATTATACAAGATTCTTCGATTATAGGCAGTCTTCCTTTGGTTAACCGACTACTCATGAAAGCGAGTCTATTTTTTTGTTTCGGTTGAGATACGCCTACTGGTTTTTTTTGAGCAACATTACCCAAGTTTGAAGATGGTGTCAGGTTGTTGTTTTGCATCAATTTGTCATAATAAGTCATCTCTGAAGTCTGACTTTCTTTGTTAAGAGTGTCGACTTTTATTTCTTTGCAGTAATTAATCGAAGTGTTGGAGTCATTATTTGAAGTAATTGGTCGAATATTGTAATGCTTTGATTTTTGTTTGTTCGATAATGATGGTGTATTACTTTTCTGCTAGGTGTCAAGCAGAACTTTTTACATGTTTAGACTTGCAACATAACGGCCGAATCTTTTTATTCCGTTAACTTACAAGTTTGATTTTTTCTCAACTTCAAGGGACTCCAGACTTGAGTACATGTTTTTAATTTCAACTCGATACTTCTACGAGATAAAGAGTCTTGACAGACAGACAAACAGTCAGACGTACAGACAGCAAAGTGATCCTATAAAGGTTCCGATTTTTTCTTTTGAGGTACGGAACCCTAAAATTACGTAAGATAAGTAGTAGTTCTAAATGATTAGAATTAGGTTGGATAAAAATCTAAATTACATATACATACCTACATAGTCCTACTTACTTGTGTTGACCTTGTATTACACTAGTTAAATGTATTGCAACAGTTATTATATGTCTTTACGGTAATTACAAAAAAAGTCCATTAGTCAAACAATAATTAGTAAAATGTACATAATTGCTATTTACAATGGCCATACAAGTTTAAACACTTAAATCAGTCGGTTCCATGGTGTAATGGTTAGCACTCTGGACTTTGAATCCAGCGATCCGAGTTCAAATCTCGGTGGAACCTTGTATGAAACAATTTTTATGACTTTTACTGATTTAAGTAGGTATTTTACTATACCTACATAAATTACAGTACCCAAGACCTACACAACCTCTTATCGAAATAAGTATTTTAGTATTTGAAATTGACGTGTAAAAATCTTATTCATATTCAATTTCGTCCGTTAGCTTACAACACCGCTCAAGTTGCCGCCGGGATTCCGATCCCGATTTCCGGCCACCGTAGGCGCGGGCTTGTGGACGGCGAGCAATGTGTGGCTCGCCGTCCGATCGTCCGGTAACCGTCCGGACCGAGCCCAAGTCGTCGACGGCGTGTATTGTTCCACGCGCGCCTCAGGGAGATGTCAGCAAATCGTAGGGGCCCAGCAGGGTCGAAGCCTACTGGGGCCGTGGGTAGTGTGAAAACGAAACCCAGGGCCCTGGGACGAAGGCAACGAAGGAACAGAAGTGGGTTTTTAGTCAGTAAAAGTTTGACACTATCTCCCGCCCCACCCAAGAGCGAGATTTGTCATAAGATGATTGTCCCACCTAAAAAAAACCACTCAAGTCGAAAATTGGCGGTTTTCACATTTGTATGCCTTTATATGGAGCTGCTAACGCGTCTAACCATTGGTCACAAGGTATAGATTTCAGCCAATCAGAAGCCATAATTCGAAAAGTAGTAATAGCGTGCAAGTCGGCTGGCTTCTCAGCACCGCACAGTTTTTTTCGTTTCCTGTACAGTTGGTAAAAATGACGGTGTTGTTAGCTAAGGGACGATTTGTAAAATAAATGTCATTCATTTATAAATGAAAAAATGTAATAAAACTTAAACTTCTTTTTCTTACAAGCAAAAACTAAAGAACCTTCTATATTTTTGCGATTTTTATTTAGATACTGTTTTTGCTTTGTTAACATTCACATAACACAAACCACAAACTGATTTTATTACTGTTCTTTTCTGAAGTCAACTAATCAATAAAGTCACTATCTTCTAAACCGCTTCCACCCACATTTGCCTTTAAAATATATTTTCTTAATCGACATTAATTCATCATCATCATTTCAGGCGAAAGACGCACACAGTTGGACATAGGCCTCCCCCAAGTGACGCCATAACGACTGATCCTGTGCGTCTCGAATCCATCGGATTCCCGCTACCCTCATCAGGTCATCGGTCCTCCATGTGGGAGGCCTTACAACTCTGCATCTTCCAGTGTGTGGTCTCTCTCCTCTCGAGAACCTTTCCATCTACTAATTCTCTCACAATAACCAAACCAACTCTATTTATTCATTTAAATTTTTGTCAAAAAAGAAAAACAAACCCCAAATCCGGTCCCTGACGGGTCAGCGTCATATATAATTCATTGGTATCCACATGCGTCTCGGACGCAATCAGTATTGTGAATAATTGATGGCAGCCCGATGATTGTGCGCCCCGCGAGATTGAGAAGATTTGCGCGTCTGAGTCCAGCCCTGGTGGATTTACGTCATTATTATTTGAAGTGAAAAGGTAAAACGGATTTTGTTTAAGAATAAAAGAACAAATGAATTTGTAAAAACAATTGAGTAATTTTTGCCTGGAGAGATACGTTAGGATTACAGATCCAACTCAGAATCGCTTTGATAATTATGTAGGATTGTAGGATGTTTGAACCATTTATTTTAATATCGTATTATATTTTCATTGTTATCATAACTAAAAGAAGGACACGGGTACACTCAGTACAAATTTTACATAAATAAGTTTATGCTGTCGGTACAATACTGTCATCCTAAAACGCAAGGGCAATTAAAGGACGCAGGTGATTTTAGTCAGTAAAAGTCTAACACGCCCTCTTGCACCGCCCTAGAGCGGGAGAAGTTATTTGATGATTTCCCACTTTCTAAAAACAAAAACAATAAGCTAAATAATAATATTTTATTTATATTTATTTTATTTTATTAATAAGGCACACCAAAAATTTGTTCACAAAATACGATTCTAGATTGAGTGTTCAGAGTATGGTTCCGTGTAAGCAAATCAATTCACAGTAGTTGATTAAAATTACAAAATCACATATATTACATACTTCTAAATACATACATATTAATAATAATAATAAATTTTAATAATAATAAATTTATTTCAAAAAAAAAGCTTAGTACTAGGATAACAGGTACAGTTTAGCAAGATAATTTTAACGTATTGGATGTAGCTTCTGTAACCGAGCTAGGCAATGCCTGTATTACGGTTATCAGTGCCATTTCCCTTAATGTTATACAATAATATGTGCCAACAGATTGAATTTCATATTATAGATAAATTACACCTGGACACAGAACAAATGATCGTGTTCATCACACAAACATTTGTCTTGGGTGGGAATCGAACCCACGACTTCTGGGATAGTAGTCAGGGTAGTGACCCTAACTCTTACACACAACACACACAACAACAACAACAAAAAACAACAGGCCAACAGCCAGCAACAACAACAGGCCAGTCAAATAAAGAAAATTGCTTTTTAAATCACCAATTTTATTCCAGACATGTTCTTGGATACTGGAAAACGCAAAACTTACCACAAATAAAGAGCTTCGTCATCGTCATCACTAAATTATATACATACTTACCTAAATTAATTATAAACACTTGTAAGTACCTATTTGTTATCAACACGACCCAAGATTAGGAATGTCAAGGCGTTACTGATAATGGTTTTACATATTATTTACATATATATATATATACATACCTGCCTGTGTTAGGTTAATCAATGTCATTTTTTACAAATTTGTTAACACACATATTGTTTACACACATTAACAATAAATATAATATGTATTATATACTTAGGTACCTACCTATAGGTTCAAAACTTATTTGTTTTTTTTTTGTTCTTCAAATTACTCATAACTAAAATAATTAAAAGGTTTTTTTTAGTTAGGGGAACTAAAGATAATGATCAATGATCAAAGTAAAAACACTAGGTACTAGGTATTTTTAATTAGTACACATACTTAAAGGGCTTATTAGAAAAGGTCTTGTTATTATTTAAGTAAAGTCTCAATAAATAATACATTCATAAACAGTAAAGTTATTATTAGTGTTTGTTTATATCCCAAAATGTCACTCAATTTATGGAAATATTGTACAGGCTTTTGATTATGAATAAATAAATGACGATGAAAATGTAAAATCACTGCGCGTAGTATTTTCTAAGTAGTAGCATTTTTTATGAATGATTGATTCTGTAATGAATTTTCCAATTATGACAAATTTTCGTGGACAATTTTGGGATTTCGTTTTTTTTTTTACTTTTGACTACAAAAATATGATCAGTGACGGGAACGGATAGAGCCCTATTTTTTTTGTACAAATTAAAAAATAGGGGTGTATAATATCTACCTTTTTAAAAGTAGGTCATCATCGTCAATCTTCCTAATAAAACAAAAACTAATTAGCACATAAAAACAAAGTACCTACAATTCACAAACATTATATAAAGACGCCGTAAGATTTTAATAAATCTTGCAATATTTGGAATTCTTATTATTTTCCGAATTAAATACAAAAATAAAAACTCAACAAAATGTGATTTACCAAGAAAAAAAGATTTTACAATTTTACGAGATTTATTGTAATCTAACAAATTTTGCTGTTAACCCGGCGACAAACAAAACCAAATACCAATTCGAAAAATCAAAACGTTTAAAGGAAACAAAAGAACTTCCAAGGTTCCACCGAGATTTGAACTCGGATCGCTGGATTCAAAGTCCAGAGTGCTAACCATTACACCATGGAACCGGTTGACGTGGGTTGCGAAATAGTCAGCTCCGTTCACCGATGCGTAAGCGCTGGCATCATCAACCTATGTTCTATATAATTGATTCATGCCAATATCAACTTTATTTCTTGAGAAATAATAATCTTATTAGCGTGTTTGTGAAACGAGAATATTTTTTTTTTGAAGTCGTGAGGTGATTAACTCGGGTACACTTATGTGAAAAATGTGATAATAAATACTTTGATAGCTTGTTTAGATTAAAGAATTTTATTAATTACTTTCAATATTAAAAAACGTTATATATAATTTAAGAACATTAGCTGGATAAAGATACAATGATTTCTCTCCATTTCAACACTGTAACTATTTTGTCGACTGTATGTGTTAATATAATGTATGTACGTATACAGTCATGTACAGTCACGAGCAATGAGATATATACATTGTCACATTTTCTATCTATCTTATCTTCTGCTATTCATACGACAATTGGTTTTAAATTACCTTTTTGATGGTTAGGTAATTAAGAAAAAAATGTATTACTATTGCTTGAATGGCAGAAGTTAAAAGACATAGAAAATGTGACAATGTACAGATCTTTTTGCTCGTGACTGTACAGTCTAGTACTTTATAACTTTGTCAGTTTTTAAATACTAAAATTCCCTTATCCAAATAGGATACATTATATGTTTTGAATTTAAATGGTATCTACTGAGAATACTACTGCACGCCAAAGTATATAATTTCAAACCGACTTCAAAAAAAAGAGGAAGGAAATTCTCAATTCGGTTGTGTTTTATAAATGTTTATAAAACTTTAAAACAAATGTCAAATTAGCGTAAACCTCTCTCTAATATCTACCTAGTTTAGGTACATAAAATTAAAACCTTTCTATAGTCCCAGTGTTTTCAAGAAATCAAATAATATTTAAAAAAAAAATAGTAAGTATGAAATTAATACAAACAAATATAATATATTTGAAAGTAACTCTGTCTGTCTGTTACGCTTTCACAGTAAAAGTACTGAACCGATTTCGATAAAATTTTGTACAAAGAAAACTTGAAAGAATATAGGCTGCTTTTTATCTAGTTTCAGCATCGACTCACGTCCGCTACTATAACAAACATCCACGCGAACGAATTTATGGGCAAAACCTAAATAAGTATACATCAAATCTGTTTTATTGTCGTGTCACCTTTTTATCTAAATTTAGTATAATTCTGTGACAGTCAAGTCAAAGTCAAAGTCAAAAGTTATTTTTTTCACATAAGCCTACATGGGCACATAAAAAACGTCAGAAGCTAGTGCACGGTTTCAAATTGGTCGTTTCCTATGGAGAAGAACCGGCAAGAAACTCCATGGTTACCTACACTTTTAAAAAAAAATTTTTGTTCTTACAACAATAATATTACAGTATAAGTAGATATTATGTAAGGACAGTGTAGACCGGTCAATATTTTACTAAAAAGATAATAAAATAATCATAATAAAAAGTGAGTCGTAATAGGAAGTAACCTAAGAATTCGCGGAGTCTACAGTGTTCTCACATTTAGATTATAAAAAAAGAGGCTATATAAAAAAAAAGTGTGAGAATTGTACTACAATAAATACAATTATTAGTAAAGAAAATTCAAGTCTGGACCCAGCAAAAATAGTTCATAAAGTGACGAACCGATTTTTGCTGTGACTGTTCGTATGTAGAGTTTGAACAAAAATATTCACCGTGCCATATCAACCGGCCAAAAAATAATTTTCAAAAACCTATCCATACGTTCCAATCGTAATCACATAAAGGCTCCCAGCACTCATAAAATAAAGCCAATTCCGAAGCCTTGATAATCCGCAATGGAAGCCAATTTCATCACGACAGATATCACTTTCCAATATCATTCCACCCTTTCACAATGGTTGGTAGAGACCATCAAATATATTCAAATTGTACCTTGTCGCGACCGCAGCAGTGTCGCACCTGCTTTATATTCACTGCAAGCGAAAATACGTCTTAAACTACAAAGTTAGAGCTGAAAATCGAATGGTGAATGGTCTTCCAATTTTGAACATTGCAATTTATAGATAGATATTCTTATTCCACTCAAAATAACATACGTTTCTTCTTAGCAGAGGTTCGATGGTTCCTTCGAATTGTTAGCACGGGAATTTCGACGGTATTTCTAGTATTATATGGTAGGTTTTTGATTGTTTGGAGGATGGTGTACGTAATAAATGTAGTAGAGGAAAGCGTCTGCAGTCTTTTGTATTGACGCGCTTAAAGTCAAATACGTGATCGGTTGACATATTTGATAGGTACCTATGTGTGCGAGGTGACTAGTCTAGGTTCGGTTCCCAGTTCTGGCTGGTAATTCAGGGCTGCGGGTTGGTTCCACTTACTGTGGCCCTGGTTAGTTAGTTAGGCCCTTAGACAGTAAAATTCTGACACGTCTTCTCGCTCCACCCAGAGCAGGAGAAGTTATTTGATGTTTCCCGACCCTAAAAAAGGGGAATTAAACATTCTGATACAGTCAATACCAATGCGCTATCAATTTAGTGCGTCGGAAACACTACCTAAGTGCATTTAAGAGGGCTCGTCCCAGCCTATCGTGAACGTGAGCATAGTTTAAAAGCTTGTTGGGTCTTCTAATGTCATCATCGTCATCATCATTCCAGCCGAAGGACGTCCAATGTTGGACATAGGCCTCCTCCAAGTGTCGCCACAACGAATGGTTCTGTGCGTCTCGCATTAACCGCATTAAAAACATAACTTGTAAAAAAGCCAAGGCTCGCAACTGAGTTCTTTTACCGTAAAATTTTGTGAGATACATATATACCAAGTCGGTTAATTTATTTATTCCTACTTAAGGGACCTTTTGCAACATCTTACAGTGACCATATCAATATTACAAATCTTTTATGTTTTAAATAAATAGATTGATCTTGGCAGTTGCATGAAAACAAAATGTATCTCACAAGTAATACATATTATAGTAAACTAGATTGTTTAGTCCGATGGCCAAGTCAATATATTTCTACGAAATTGTATTTTTTTTTTAATATGTTAGATTTATATACTAAACACTAAGTGTATGCTAAATTTGAAGCTTCTATCTCTGCTAGAAGTGCCTTAGAGTTTTGATGATCGGTCACTGAATGACAAAATTAAGAAATTTTGACCAGTTATAATTCTTAAACTACTAGTTTAAATTGAATGAAATTTTAAATATACCGTGTTTATACAATGCCTGCTTGGTTACTGAAAATTCAGGCTTCTAGTTATAGGAACAACGAAGTTATAGGGTGTCGAAAATTGCCTGAACTGTTTCGAGAAAAGGATAGTACGGCCGTGCCACTTATTTGCTCGCCTTGGCGGGAGCAATACCGTCCCTCTATTAACATCAAAATCACGTAAGAGCAGCTGTATGAAAATGTATCTTTGCTTGGACGCTCTTAAGTAAAATAGTACTTAAAATTAATTTTCTAACTGTGATGTGTAAGGATGTGTATTCTTGCAGTTCCATGTTGTATAAAGCAAAACCACCCTTTTTCCCATTGAAACAAAAACAGAAAAGTAACTGTTTTAAATCAACTAACTTAAAGACGCCTTACCTCTCTCAAGGTACACAATACGAATGGTAGATAGTCGCAAAGTAAAGTTGGCACAATTTACATAAAGATGTCGAGTTTCAGCATCAGAATCGAGTTAGGAGGATACTTTAAAACTGTCGCTTAGCACAGACGTCGAATCCGTTTAGAGTTTTCGGGAGTTCCAAGATGGTTAGGGATGGAAGGTGTTGAGTTAAGATATCGATGTTTTGATTGTCGACTTTTGAAAAATCTTTTGTTTTCTATTGTATGCAATGTAGAGTTTTTTTTTGCGGTAGTCGTGTTAATAATAATTGCCATTAATGGTCACTAGAAGCCACACAGTGTAAGAATTTAGTTTTGACCCTGGTGTAAAACAGTAAAGAAAAATGGAATTCGCTTAGTACTAAATTAACACTTGTCGAACCTTTTTGGATTCGGGTTTTAGTATGAAATTTATTTTAATAAATATTCGAACAAATTGATTATAGTTTTAGTTAGCACCTATATACTTTATAATCACGAATCCTTTAGAATAAAGTGACATAACTCAAAATTCTTTTAATTTCTAATTTTGCTATAAACTTACCTTTAAAATTTTACTCTAAAACCCTGTGGTATAAAAGAGCCCGAATTATAATCATAAAAGAAACAGGTTTGAGATACATTTGTATTTACCTATCATATCCTTACTATAATGAATTTTGAAGACTTTGTTGCTGATTTCGCACAAATTAGCAGTTTTTAGTTGGACTTTAATTCTAAGGATGCGATGTGATGCATTTATATCGCTCGAAGCACAATCGCGAAGCGTCAATTTCAACTCCCAAATTTTATATCGATATCTCCTGTCCCATCCCTACCTGCCACTAGGGGCGTCCAAGTTGCGTATTGAGTTACGCGCCCTTACACCGGTCCAATCGCATCAGTTCGCCTCGGAGGCCATTATAATATCCTGTTGCGAGACGATCGTAATCTTCGTATTTACATAATAGTACTCCCGCTGCCTATCCTCGTTTGTGTGACGGGGAAGGCCGTGACGATAGGTAAATAGGTTAGCCTGAGTTTTTGATGCTTTATCAAGAGTTGCCTGATATAGGTACAGTGGTCATTGAGTAACAATATAGAAAAAGAGTATCGAATGTTGTTGACTAAAAAATTTTGAGTTCTTTATTTGTTATATACAGCTTTTAATATGTAAATTGGAAGAACTATCAGTCTCATGAAACACAGGCATCTAACCTAGCTCAGGAGTTACGGTTTCACATATTTGTAACCCTTATTTATTATTTATTTTTAGCTGACAGATTAACAAATTGTCTTCAGAATTGCTGTTTTTAACATTGTTACTGATTGAGTGTGTTGGGTTAGAAGTTATAGACAAGTTATAGACAAGGGAAGCCAAAGTAAGGATTGTGTGAGAAGTGATACGAAGAAATACGTAGTCGGTTATAGCGTGACCGTTGACAAGAAAGAAGGACAGATAAAAAAGTGTTGACAAAATAAGGACAGGAAAATGATGATAATTTTACTGTTTTAATATTAAGTTTCAAGTGTTGAGGAACATATCACATGTCATCATGAATAATATCAAGAATAAGGAAAACTTCTATAGGTAAATCTTCGATTAGATTTACAGGTACTATCTGACAAAATTATCTTTGCCAAACATTAAGTAACCAGAAAATGATGTACAAAAAGACTGCCCCTCCCTAATACTTCACCAAAAATAAAGACCTCTTCACCCTACTGCGGAAACAGACTACCTACACAGTCCCCCAAACCGAACGATTTGTTTTCCCCTCTCACGTACAATACGTCTCCGCGACTCACTTATATCAATTTAATCGTTCAAATTGAAATTCAAAGAGCAGACTACGAATCAATTACAGATGGGAGATCGGCAGCATTCAAATATCTTCCCCGCTTCTGATAGAAATATCCTTACTGCTAAAGAATGTGCGTGTGGAGAAATGTGAGCCAATATGCAAAGACGTGTTGTGCTAGGTAATGTGGGGGGTGACGGGAATCTATTACGTCTCTGAGACGAATGGTGATGTGGTTAAGGCTTTATTTCTTTCTAGTAATTATTATGTAAGTTGTTTTTTTTATGATAGTCAATGTGGGGGACGGAATGGTTTTTTTTTTCGTTGGGAAAATCAAAAACCCACTCCTGTTCCTTCGTTGCCTTTCGTACCAGGGCCGAGTCTTCCTTTCAGAATCAGACCTGGAATGGGAATGGCTTGGAGATATACCAAAGTATTGTGAAATATTGGACTTTTTTGCTAAAAATCACATAGATGCTGGATAACAATCACACTAATCACAAGTTTGTAATTGTGTATAAATATTTGTTACTCTTTCACGGTTAAACGTCTGGACGGTTTCAGGTGACAATTGGCACATGGGTAAACCATATTGTGGAATAATACATTGATTTCTATTTTCATGTGGGCGACACCGCAGTCAGAAGCTAGGATGTTTTAAATTAAGTCTAGTTATTCGAAGATTTTTTTTTGTCATTCTTCTTTATTCTTTATTCTTTATTGTACACATAAATATAAACAATAAAAATAAAAAAAATGACAGTTGATGTACATTGGCGAGCTTAACCCACAACTGGGTTTTCTTCAGCAGAATAAAGGGTTATACTCTATTACTTTTCATGTTACATATAAGTTTTGACCAAACTTCATAAAAGTTATCTCTGCGATTGTGCGATGCCGTAATATGGAATATGATTGATTGTTTTTTTTAAACGTCTTCCTAGAGGACTGGTAGCTATCAGTGTAGGTATGAAAATATAATACAAAAATTATACATTTTTCATTTATACCGTAACCAAAAACACAGTCACATAAAACCCGCTGTACAAGTGCCTAATATGAAAAGTGATTACTACAGTAAAGCAGCCTTCATACTTTACGTCTCAATAAATATGACAAAGTAAACCTTGGTATAATTTACGACAGCAATACGACACTAAGTGATAGAGAGATAAAAATTTATTCTCGTCTCCGCCGTCACCCGATATTATTACGACATAAAAACGGGAATCAAACGGTATAGGATGATTATTGAGTTATGAGTACTTTAGGAGCGATGGCTGAATTGGTAGAAAAGGGTTGGGTGCGTCGTTTAATGGTGATTTGAGAGGATTATTGTATATTTAGATACAGAAAATATTATGATCTGAACCAATAAATAAAACTGACTAAAAAAAAATAAAAACGCCTGTCACAATTGTGAATACAATAGTTTAGAGATTTGCGGAACAGATTGTAAAGTCCCACGAACCTCCGCTGAAGATCCTCCGACCAGAAGGGTGTTGTGTCTGGTCTTTTCTGGGCAACTGCCCGATAGTTGATTTCGGACTGTTGAATCATTATCATCTTCATCATCATTTCAGCCGAAAGACGTCTGCTGTTGGAATAGACCTCCCCGAAGTGTTACCATAACGACCGGTCCTGTACGACTTGCATCCATTGGATTTCCGTGACCCTGACCAGGTCATCGGTTCACCTTTTGGGAAGCCTTCCAATGCTACGTCTTCTGGAACGCGGTCGCCACTCCAAGAACCTTGACTGTTGAATATGTTGTATAAACGATTATCTCAAAGATAACCAGACAGTGCCAAGGCTGCGGAATTATTCAAAGGAGTTACCGCTGGCTTGGAACACAAAGGGCATCTGAAGGAACACAGGTGGGTTTAGTCAGTAAAAGTCTGACACTCCCTCTCGCTTCAATAGGAGCCCAAGAAGTCATTTGATAATATTATTATTATTATATCTAGCCTATAGGTACTGTCCCACTGCTGGTCAAAGTCCTCCTTCTATTCCTTCCATTGTTCCCAGTTCTGAGCCACTTCTTGCCAATTCCCAAGGAAGCCACCTAAGCCGTCCCGCCATCTACTTCTTGATCTGCCGCGAGCCCGTCGTGCGATTTCAGGACACCAACTTTGTGTTTTCCTGGCCCACCTCTCGATCGGCATGCGACAAACATGTCTAGCCCACGTCAATGATCTGCGTAATAACCCACTAAAAAAATAAATGCTATCCAGAAGTTGCAGAGTTCAGGTATCAGAGGTGTCGAGAATAAAACGACTTGTTTCTTTCTTTAGTAATATATTCTTGAAAGGTCAGCAATGTCCTCACAATTATTATTTTTAAACAATCTTAAGATAATAAAGTTGTCATTGCGAGCAAGCAGAGAGATACTTCAAGTCCATTTTTTCTGGAAACTGAGCTGTCAAAAATCGTTTCATCCACAGACTCTCGGCGCGTCCGGTTGTCAGTGGTGTTGTCCGTAAACTTAATAATTGTTAGTGTTGCGAACATCAGATACAGATACATACACTCACACGATCACATCACCACCACACACACACACATAAACGCTTCTTCAATTTTTCCTTTTTTTTTATTTTTTAAAGTAGCTAACTTTTTTTTCTTTTGTTTATTTTTTAACTTTTAAATTCAAAGAATAATAATAGCAAAATATACACAAAACCTGCATTTATTAATTTATTTGTAAATTTACGGAAGGGACTGGACCTCACGACACAGGGTATCCTAGTGTGGGGGCCAGAGATATATTGTTTATTTTAGTTTATAAGTCAACTGATGTACCTAATTTTGTGTATCTTGTATTAACGTTTTAAACAAATAAAGATTTATTATTACTTATTGAACACTAGATTTTGACCGCGACTTCGCCCGCGTACTTAAAATATAGCCTAGGTCACTCAGGAATAAAGCAGCTTTCTACCGGTGAAAAAATTTTGGGAATCGGACCAGTACTTTCAGAGCTTATCTCCTACAATCAAAAAACAAACTTTACCTCTGTATTTAGTGTAGATTATATTCGTAATTAATCACAAGGTATTATTACTTAGTACCCACAAATACTGCTAAGTTCTTAGATAATTTTTGTATCGTAATGTAATCGCAGTGGTTGAGTAATTGGCTGCTGCGCTGCGCGTCACAGGCTCAATTCCTGCACAAAAAAAAAGTTGGTATATGACCTGCAGATAGTTGGTCCGTGTCTGGGTGTCTTTTGCAAGTAAATTTACATGTTTATCAACGCATTTACAATACAGGAGAAATTCCAAGTGTATAAAAAATGTTTCAGCAACATCCCTCAATTTCCCTACACCAATCTCCATCATCATCATCATTTTAGCCGAAAGACGTCCACTGCTGGACATTGGCCTCCCCCAAGTGTCGAAACAATGAACGGTCCTGTGCGTCTCGCATCCATCGGACTCCCGCAACCGTTACTAGGTCATCGGTCCACCTTGTAGGCGGCTTTACAACGCAACGTCTTCCGGTACGTGGTTGCCATTCCAGAACCTTTCGGCCCCAACGGCCATCCGTTCTGGGAGCAATGTGCCCTGTCAATCTCCATGCAAAAACATAAAACCCGGTACATAAAACTATAAATAAAAATACACCTCGTACACATAAAAAAAACCTTAGGACACACTCAGAGAATCAAGATGCTGCGATCCAGAAAATTATGCAAAGAGCCTTGCTTGGTCATCGGAGAATGTTTGAAAAAGGGAATATTTTTTATGACGGAGACGCATCAATATTTTATGCGACATCACGTCAGAGCTATATAGAATCAATCATTCCGATCGCAGGAGGTACTTTCTATTCAAATAACGTATTTTTATCGTATTTTTGCCTGACTGTACCTACTTGAATTACCTACCTGGCAGTTCAATGTTAAATTTTTTGGGTTTGGTTCTTTGAATAAGATATGTTGTGGCCAGATCTTAGAATTGATCACTTCATGATATGTCCGCCCATTTCATGAAATGGTCGTATTTCATTATAAAATCACCTTTAACTGGGCTTTAGTTATTTTACAGGATGCATTTTGGAGTGTGTGCGCGGGAATTTCATCCGCAGACGTGAGTACATGGTTTTAATTTCCGAGATAAAGGGCCTTGACAGACAGACAGACAGACGGACGGATAATAAAGTGATCCTATAAGGCTTCCGTTTTTTCCTTTTGAGGTTCGGAACCCTAAAAATATCTCATTCATTGCTTTCCATCAAGCGCGATTGAAGTTAAGTTCATTTTAATTATGCAATAAATATAACACTAAATTCTCCTTACAAAGACGATATGGAAGCTCAATACCATATACATAGCATAGCATAGTCGGCCTTATAATTTTCCCACTGCTGGGACTCAGGCCTCCTCTCTAAGAGAGGGAATGGGCCGTAATCCACCACGCAGGGTCAGTGCGGGTTGATGGATATCACATGTCTTCGAATTTTTGGTTTGGTTTCCTCAAGATGTTTTCCTTCTTAAAATAAATTACACAAAGTAATGCGCCTGGCTGGGTTTGAATCCGCAACCTACAACTAGTAAGTCGGGGCCGTTACCACTCGGCCACCACTGTTCTCACCATACCAATACCATATACAATTTTCTAGAAGATTTTGTTGGCTATTCATTTAATAATTCTACTCCTATTACTCCTCCAAACTAACAATACTTTTTCTCTATTCCTAATTCGACAAGCCACTGACAAACAGACGTACTAAACGACTTGAAACCTCTGAAACTTTAATATCATTGGGCCAATTATCTGGTGCAAATTGTGACGGATGGCAGTGAGTGGCCCATTCACGTCCAACTGAACAGTTATCACGAATAATTGATCCTAGGAAACTCTCGCGGGACTGACGTATTGCATTTTAACATGCGATTGTTTGGTAGATTTTTAGTAAATTTTTAGCTTATCTGAAGTTTGGAAAAAAAAAGGTTTTCTTAAAACTGCAGTAAAAGACTTTTGTTATTAGGTTTTTGTGTTAGAAATGGATAAAATGAAGCATGCAAATACACCCCTATTTTTCAATTAGTACAAAAAAATGGGGCTCTATCCATAACCGTTACTGATCATATTTGTGTAAAAAGTAAAAAAAACAATGTCATAATTGGTAACATAATTGAATCAATCATTCATAACAATTGCTACTAGAAAATACTACGCGCAGCGTTTTTCCATTTTAATCGCCATTTATTCATTCATTCATAAATAAATAGCCTGTACAATATTTCCATAAATTAAGTGACATTTTGGGATGTATACAAGCGCTAATAACTTTGCTGTTTATGAATATTATTTACTTAAATATTAACGAGACCTTTTCTAATTAGCCTTTTAAATATTTGTAATAATTAAAAAATTGTGTTGTTTAGGCACCACGCAATCATCACAAATTTTTTCAACCATTTTTTCAATCGTTTGGCCACCATCACCGATTTATCTATTTTAATATTATACGAGTATAGAGAAGTAAGTAAATTAGTATGTAGGGAGTAATCTCTAAAACTATATTGGATCGATTTTAAAAAAAAACCTTCCGCCTGTAGAATGTTACTTTTTCATTGAGGATTTTTTTTATTGTTTTTTTTTTTTATAGGGTGTACGTTCTCTACTTTCACACAGGTAAAGCCACTGGCAAAAGCTAGTAAAAACTATAAAAAGTTAATTACCCATTCACCCTTGATCGTGTTTTGTCACGACTAACAATCGCATTTAAGATTGTTGCTATTAAAAAAATCACAGGCTCCAAAACTAATCAACACAATTTCATTTCCCCAAATCAATACTTCTTTAAAAAACCATATTTTATGTTATTATTTACTTTTTTTTCATTTAAAACAAGAAATATTATTTGGATTTTTGTTAATTTCAGTGCCTAACTAACGCTAGACAAGATCGCGTGCGTCTCGCCATCTAGCGGCCACTAACGAAGATTTAGTGTCAGTGGGAGATTTTGCTTGCCCACCACAATTTGCCAACATTGATTTGTGGCCGGCAGATGCTGGTTTTATAGCCAATTTAAATGCCATTATGTTGAAAAAATAATTGTTGTTTATGCTTTTTTCGGAAGTGATTAACGTAAGTTTTTATTTGAATAGATTCTTTGTAGGTATAAGCTTCTCGATTAATTTCTGAAGTAGGTTTTGTACTAGATATAACGCAGTAATTACAATTAAAATCGTAAACCTTAATCTAACCACCTGTTTCTAGAAAAACAAAACCAACATTTATTATGTGTTATCGTTTGCCTTAAGTAGAACGAGGGCATTATTTTTTCAATACTTATTGCAAAAAAATATGACGTAAGTATACCAAAATGCTTTAGGTACATTTGTTTTTTTTTACTAACTTGCCATCGATCCTGTGGTAGAACAAGCCACATAATTTTGTCAAATATTGCAAAAATGACATAAAAATTCAAAATGAGTTAACTTATATTTTTTTTAACTAGACTAAAATATCTACCTATCGCGTGGATACCTTATTTCGTTAAAAAGAGGATATAGAACAATAAGTTTATGTAATGCTGAGCAAGACCATTCAAAGATCTTAAAAATGGCTCTCCTATACGTTTGCAATAATTTTAATTGTGCGCTTGTTATATACCATATAAACACAAAGGATACAATTCGATGCCTCCTACGAAAAATGCATGCATTTTTTCAAGAATTCCTTTTTTGTCATTTAATCTAATCTGTCAATAAATCTAAAAACTACATGTAAGTACCTATACACCGCTAGTTTTTAATTAGTACAAATACTAAAAGGGCTTATTAGAAAAGGTCATGCTAATGTTTAAGTAAATTCTCAATAAAAAATATTCACGAACAGCAAAGTAACTAGCGTTAGTTTATATCCCAAAATGTCGCTCAATTTATGGAAATATTGTACAGGCTTTATTGTTTAAGAATGAAAAACAATGGAAAAACACTGCGCGTAGTATTTCTAGTAGCAATTGATAAGAATGTTTGATTCAATTATGAATTTACCAATTATGATAAATATTTATGGTCAATTTTGGGATTTCGTTTTTTTTACTTTTGACTACATAAATATGATCATTAACTGGTACAGATAAAGCACAATTTTTTTTATACTAATTAAAAAATAGGGGTGTTTAATTAATTTATTACTATTTTATGATATGAGTAGGTACTTTAAACCGATGTTTTTCATTATGTAATCTATTTATATAAAACGCTGTATTCGTGCCTGTGTTCACTATAAGCGCTGCTGTTAGTGAACACAGGCACGAATACAATAATAATAAACATTTTCCAGAGATATAAAATACATAAAATAATCTTAAACAATAATAAACTGATACATCCTATAAATACAAAACTTATCTATATATATAAAAGGAGAAACTGACTGACTGACATATCAACGCACAGCCGAAACTATTGGGATTAGGAGCGTGAAATTTTGCACAAGGTTTCCTTTTATGACGTAGGCAAGCACTAAGAAAGGATTTTCCAAAATTCACTCCCTAAGGCTATGACGTGGGGGTCCAAAGTTTGTATGGAGAAACCTACATTCACGCGAGTGACGCCGCGGGCAGAAGCTTGTCAATAATATAATCAGTTTAAGATTACGGTACCCGATGCTGCATGTATTAAAAAATAATAGTATTTATTTTATTTTTTATAATACAAGTTTACTCCAGGCATCGAATTTCTATTGAAAAGTTATTCGAGTAATGTGATTACTGGAATAAATAGTAGTTAACACGCGTTTTAGCATTTATCGAACTCGTTTCGTGACACTTCGTTCTAGATCGACATTAGTAAGCAGAACAATCTTCATCTAATTGTAATGGAACAAAACTGATGAATAATGAATCTTTTTTTTTGTTGGGAAAATCATCCAATTACATTCCCGCTCTTGGGCGGGGCGAGAGGGTGTGTCAGACTTTTACTGACTAAAAACCCACTTCTGTTCTTTCGTTGCCTTTCAAACCAGGGCCGAGTCTTCCTTTCAGAAACAGAACCTTGGCCCCAGTAGGCTTCAACCCCTGCTGGGCCCCTACAGTTTACTGACATCTCCTTGAGGCGCGCGTGGAACAGTACGCGCCGTCGACAACTTGGGTTCATTCCGGCCCAATTGATCTAATACTGTAAAAGAAAAAAATGTTGATTTTGCACACAATGGACAAACAAGTAGATATTAAAAAATTAAATTAAACATTTAAAAAAAAACAACAACGTTGTGTGTCTCACGGCTGCGCCAAATAGGTCCAGTTCAACTGGCATAATGCCAGACAACTACATAACAGCCTGACGCTGGTTTTCAACTGAACCTTTGAGTGTAGGTACGTAAAAGCCTACACATAATTTCATAGCAATGTGACGATATCTATGGCAATCCACGTCAATAATGCTAAGCCTTCTCGAAGGGCTGCATGAATGTTTGAAGGAATTACCGCGGTCCTGGAACGCACAGGGCAACAGAAGGAACACGTGTGAACTTTTATAGTCAGTCAAATTTGACACGCCGCCGTCTTGCTCCACCCTTGAGCGCGAGATAGTCATTTGATGATTTGCCAACTCAAAAAAATGCCTTTCGAAGTAGATACTGTTCCCGCCGGCATTTCTGAAGATGAACTCTAATTGATTATTTAAAAAAAAACTGGGCATGTGCGAGTCGGTCTCGCGCACTGAGGGTTCCGTACAAACCTATGAAAACAGTTCAATACCCGAATTGAGTTACGAAGATTTTTTCCAAATCGCAAATATTTTTTTGGTGACGTAACAACAAATTTACAGTTTTCAGACTTTTTCCTATACTTGTGTTATGAGACCTCGCTTCATGCCAAATTTCAGGATTCTAGGTCAACGGGAAGTACCCTTTGAATTTTGATTCCCTAGAGAGTGTCGAAATACACGTTTTTTGCGACATAAACGGCCGTTTTATTTTTTTTTCGTCAACTCATAATTTTGATTTTTTTCTCATAACTTTGGTTTTAATTTCAACTCGATACCTCTAAGCGTTTTCGAGATAAAGGGTCTTGACAGACAGACAGACAGACGGACGGACAACAAAATGATCCTATGAGGGTTCCGCTTTTTACTTTTGAAATACGTTTTGAGACAACATTAAAGGCTGCAAAGGCTAATTTCACAGAGTATTCAAGCGCTGATACGCTTATCATTAACGGACTTCATTCCCGGTGCAGCATATCTGGTTCTCAATATTTCTGGCAGGTTTCACCACTCTGCTCACCCTCTTATCAAACACGTCTACAACGTTTGAACATTATGACGTAATGTATCTCAATATATGCACTCGGATGCAGCTACCAGCCAGCCGAATGACCGAAGTATGCATACAACATTAAATGTTATAGGCTATAAGGAGTTCCACCTTTACGACAAAGGCCTATGACTTCTGCAGGTGCTTTTCTTACTGGCGACCTGAAGCTTTACCGACTGTTGTTTGAAGCGTCACGTATTGCTTATGGGACGGTCTTATTTTTTTATAATTATCGCTTGTCCCCTCAAAAAATAATGCGTTACAATTTACGCTTGAATTTTTTTTCAAATTTCTCAACTTTTTTTTTAATTTAAGCGATAAAGAAAAAAAATTCGTAAATTATCGTAAAGTGCGATATAAACCATACTACTAAAGTATCTAAAATATCGTAAATTTTTAGGAAGAACATCAACAGTTATTTTCAGGAATGGGTTCTAGCTTTCTTATTTAAAATTAAATAAATATGTTTTATTTTATTATTATTATTGATACGCTCGCGTTTGACCACTATCTCACCTGAACACCTCACCTGATGATATTGATAGGTATGTTATCTATCAAACATCTCTGGTATATCTATCATTCATAACATTCAGCTGTCTATAGGTCAAATTCTCCTTCAAATTATTAAATTATACTTAAGCAACTAAGGCCTTAGAAATAACTACCTATATCGTGTCGTACCCGTCCCGTCACCTACAAACACACCCCATCAACACTAACCGTTCGATAATTATCGGCAATACGACATTTTGACGACGCTCAAGGGTGTCGTACGACAAGACTACGATACGACACAACACGAACACTTCGATACGATGTAAATTTATTTTTATTTTCTCTGAAACCGTCGGCGACCATTAAGAGAATTGCTTTCGATTTACTTACCAATTTTATGTTAAATAAATTGAAGTGGATCTTCTATTCGAGAATATCAAGTTATCTTTTGATCTTATAGCTGGGTAATGGTGGCTTGAATTTGTATGTTATGTTATTTTGCGGCTTGTTTCTATTATAATCTTTTCATCAGTAAATGTTAACGTAAAAATAGTACTATGTAACCAGTATAATTGATAGATTCTAACTTAGTCTAACTTGCAGACAGGGGCGCTGACTCCGTGGGTGCTCGGGGGCTCGAGCATCCATGAGAAATTAACAGTGGGTGCCGAGCACCCCTGAGAATAGACATCAAGAAACAGATCAGTAATCGCTTTTTAGGTTACGTATAAATTAGAATATTTCTTGGTTTCATTTTATATTTTTATCAGACATTAGTAATTAAGTACTCAGTATGTAAGTAGGACATTTATTTATTTGTCGGTTGATCAGTGTGCATTTCTCTTCTCACACTTCGCTACTTGTTCGAGTCCATCAAATGAGCATGAGCACCCATGAGGTTTTCTAAAAGCCGGCGCCCCTGCTTGCATATTTATGCACATTTGAAAGAATTATCGTGGCCTTATAACGCAAAGGGCTAGTGATTCCTTCATATGTGGGTTTTAGGCAGCGCAAAAGTCCGACGCCCTCTCGCCCCACTCCAGAGCGGGAGAAGTTATTTGATGATTTTCCTCCCCTGAAAAAAGCGTAGGGATGCAACACGTTTTAAAGACCCCGAAAATCCACATTACAAGCGCCTATCATGTTTGAAGACAGTTTAAAAATTAAAAAACCATCTAAGGGAGAATTTTGTACGAGCTACGAAATTGCTACGCTCTCCTGCGTAGCACCTTCATTGCTACGTAGCAGAGCGTAGCCGTTGAAAACTGCATATGAATTCGCACGTAGAATAAAACGTTTCAGCCAAAAGTCAATGACCATCTTGGCAATCTCGCATCCATCAAAATTCCGCGACCCTCACCAGGTCATAGGTCCACCTTGTGGGAGGCCTTCCAACACTGCGTCTTCCAGTACGTAGTCGCCACTCCAGAACCTCATCTGTTCTGTGAGCCATGTGCCCTGCCCACTGACACTTAAGTTTGGGGATTCTTAGAATTACCACTATATTAATAACCTTCAGTATTTTTGATATAAGTCTAAGATTTAATCATACTCATTTATTATCGCAATAATAAGGTTGGTAGGTTAATTAATTAATTAGCCTGCCAACCATTCACAGGTTTAAAGATACAAACTTAATTAACTAGTAGATAGAGCTACCAAAAGCGCAAACAAAACGGACCCTAATGCAAAATATGAACACATTTCACCGTTCATTTGGCAAACACTGCCAATGTTTGAACAAACCTCCCCAAAAGGGTCATACGAATAATAATCTCATTAATAACTACGCACAATACACGATTACAAATAAATGGTACTGAAAAGAACTAGCCAAATAACTTCCAAACGATACAAATATTACTAAAAAAATATTTGAAATTCAACTTTATCTTCGATTACATAAAGTTAGAAATTAAATGTAAAGAAAACCAAGAACTTCAAAAAAAGAATTCACTATTGCACCATCACCGCAATCTAATTCATCAACCAATGAAAATTAGACTTTATCACTCTGTACTCCAAGATTCAATTTCGCTTATACCAAAACATCGTTGTATTTACAACAAGGGTGCTCCATAAGCCGTAGGCCTATTTGTGTCGGTTTCACACTTACAACAATAGTGTCATGATTCGTGATCCCGGGATTATCCGGGAACAATCCCGGGATTAGGTCGCGTTGCGGCAAACAAATGGAGTCGCCTAACGAGTGGAGGAACAAGTGTTACGTACTAATGGGGTGTTCGTATTTCTAATTGTATTTATTTTTTGCGGTTTTGCATGACTGAGGCGGCTGAGGCTGAGGCCATTTTGCCCGACTGTCATTATACTTGAGCAGACCTAAGTAGGACTGGAAACTTAACACTTTACATTTTTATTTACTTTGTGTGGGGTGTGTGGAGCTGTACTGGAGATGCGTCACCTGATATGCTGCCATTCCTACACAAGTACAGGTTGTCAAATCAGAAACAAGAAAAAAAAAATTGAGTCCATCGACACGAAAAGTGGAAGAAGAATTTACATTGTTTTCACATAATAGAAGCGATAAAAAAGATATAACCGAGATGTTTGTGATGATGATGATGATGATGATGATGGCTAACTTCTTGACAGTTCAAAAATGCCTGCAAATGGTTAATATATATATGAAACTTGTTCCAAGAAATACGTGTTTTTTTTAAACCCTTAAAAGTTTTTGAAAAAAATGATCGTCATTCAGAATCTTGATTAAATTTGCAAGGCTTCTGTTGTTATACTTTTTTAACTCTTTTAATTTTTGAGTAAATAATGAAGTGTCAAAGTTCATGCAGAATAGCAAATTTTCAGAGGTCTTTACTGTCCAGTAGTTTTACACTTTATAAATTGATTTCAATAGAAGCCTAGATAATACCCACAAGATACTGTGTTTCCAAAATATTTAGTGAAAAATGTGTAATAACATCATAATCGCGTAAGAGCGGTTGTACCTATGAAAAACAGTGAAAATTAATGTCGAGTTGCGTCTCCTTAAGCCATATAGCAAATTTTGTAGACAATGAGGCACAGTTTGAACTTATTTTATTCAGAACTATCCGACCCGACGGACTTTGTTCTGTCAAAAGCTAAGTACTTCATAGTTAGGTTTGGCAGCTAACTCTAATTGCAGTGGCGTAACTATGTCATCTGAGGACCCGTGGCAAAATAATTGGATAGGGTCACTAGAAAAATCGTCACGTAATAAATTAATTTGGAAAAATCTTTGAAGCACAGACATAAAATGATTCTTTATATTAATAAATCAGCGAGTTCTCTAATACACGAAAACGTTTCTATTTCATCGTGGGGTAAGCCCACTTTCAAAGCCGAATTAGAAAAGTGTCGAATAGAAAAGTCATGACAAAATGCCACGCGAAATTGATCCTTTTCTTATGTATGCGATTAATAAATCTCAACAATTTATTTGAATTTGTACTCATAGGTCTTTAGTTGTGGTTGTGTCTAACTTTATTTGATTTTAAGTACTTCTTCTGAGTTCGCAGTTTTATGGATTGGGGGCTTCCTCGGGCCAGGGGACGTTGCATTTTACCAGCCTCGACATCTACAGTTACGCCACTGCTTAATAGTGACAGCTAGGAATAGCTTGAAGGAAATAACTATACCGACAAACGTTGTCCTATCCGAAAGCTGGATTAACGTCAGAAAAAAAACCCGATTGCAGCGCCACCTACCAGGTTTAATTTATATTTTCAAACCTTTCAGGGGCTACTCAAATATTATCACACAAAAGTACTACTACGTTATATAAAAAAGTAATAATAAAGAAAATGTGTTTTATACAATTGTCCCTGTATTTTTTTCAAATAGCTCAAAAACTCAGTTCGTTCAAATTGTTCTAGTCATTCTCGAGTTTTGCGCTTAGAAACACACTTGAGCGTAAGCTTTTATTTAGAAAGATAACGTTTTTAATTTATAGTAGTTATAGCTAACCTATTACTGGACCTATTTTGGTGCAGCCGTGAGGCACACAATTACATTTTGCTTGTTTTTGTTTTGTTTTTGTTTCATGTTTCCTAAATATTATGTTTGTGCCTTGTGCTGTACCAAATAAATTCCTATTCTTTGTTTCTTTAGTATACTAAGCACTAAAAATAGAGACATGAACTGTCAGCCTTAGGTGGATTTTGAGGCAATCATTTAACTAAGTTTCAATAAAGTAGAATGTCTGATTCACAAATACCATTTCCTTGACTTATTATGCCTTAAACTTAAAATATTGAGTTCAGCGCCATCTAGCAAGAACATGGTAACACTCACTTTCACTATAATTTTCTTTATAAAACATCGGCGCCCGACAATATTTTAATATCAACGCACTTGAGAAACAGATTGCTAATCGATCTAAAGAAGGTTTTCTGCTTTTAGTCAACAAATCTCAGCTAAGGAGTGGAATTCCCTGCCGGAGTCTGTGATTCCTGATAGCTAAAACCTAGGGGTCTTTAAGTCAAGAATGAATAGGCCACTTCTAGGCAAGCGTGCTCCATCGTCGGCCACATCATCGCTTACCATCAGGTGAGATAGTGGTCAAACGCGAGCCTATCAATAATAAAAATAAAAGAAATCATTCCTTATTCACCTTTTCAGTCACAGCATCAGCACCATTTTAACCGATTGATGTTTACTGCCAACAGACATATGTCTAAACATTTGCCCCCCCCCCCCCCAAGTGTCGCTAGAACGACTGGTTTTATGCGTCTCGCATCCATCGGATTCTCGCGACCCTCACCGGGTCATCGGTCCTCCTTGTGGGTGGCCTTCCACCGCTGCATGTCCAGGTACGCGGTCGCCACTGTAGAACCTTTCGGCCCTATCAACCATTTAATTTCAGTCATTATTATATTTACAAATTTTTTTCGTCATTTCTAACAGATAAAATATTTATTTATAGCAACATTAATCACCTAACCAGCCCACTATCCCACAAACACTTGCGCTCACACAAACCAAATACAATATCTTTTAATCCTATTGTCATGACATGTCATAGTGTATTTAGTCTAATTAATTACATGACAACACCGCATACAAAACCAACATTACTTGAACCCCCACCCCTCGCTAACCTCATACATTTGAAGACGATTCAGGTGAGATTGGGAACTGATGAAGAGGTTTTTTTATTTTGGTGGAGGCACACAGGTTGCTGGCAAGGTGAATAGGACAATTAAGTTCGCTAATGAAACTACACTTGAAGACAGTTTGGTAATGATTAAGTGTGTTGTTAAATCGTTGAGTCGTTAGTTAATAATAGCATTAAGTAGGTTTAAAGACCTTCGTGTGTGAACACTGTCCTTTAGAATTGGTACCGTGATGTTTTGTAGTTGTAAAAGTAATTTTTGCCGGGCCCTGGTTCGGGCTATGGTCAGGTGTGAAAAGGAATTGCAGGCGTTTGCCTCCTTCTGCGACGTAGTAATGCTAGCGAAGGGGAGACCGTATGCGTGAGGGCACGAATGTCCTCACGCCCCAGGCGCCGAGATTCCGACCCCGACTACCAGCCACGGTAGACGCAGGCTTGCGGATGTGAAGCAATGTGTAGCTCGCCATCCGGCCGTCCGAACCGAGCCCAGTCGGCAACAGCACGTAGTGATCCACGCGCTCCTCAAACAGATATCAGCACAACCATAGGGGCCCAGCAGGGCCGATGCCCGTTAGCTAGGACCGCGGGGAATTTCTGAAAAGAAAACCCGTAGTCCTGGAACGAAAAGGGCAACTGAAGGACACAAGTGTGGTTTTAGTCAGTAAAAGGTTGCCGTGCCCTCCTGCTCCGCCCAGAGCGGGAGAAGTAATTGGTTGATTTCCACCGTTAAAAAAAAGTAGAAGTAATTTTTAGCATTTTATGGGTAATTGGATGGGTACATTTCTGCTAGTATTTTTTGAGGAGGAAATTCATCAAATAACTAGTCCCTTTCTGAATGGAGCGAGAGAAAGTATCTGACTTTTACAGACTAAAACTCCATCTGTGTTTCTTCAGTTGCCCGCTGCGTTTCAAGGCTGCGGCAACTCTTTCGAACCATCGTGCACCATGCTGTGTTCATTTGAAAGGTAAGATAATAAATCAACCCTCATCAGGCACACATTCATAAACGAACACAGTTTTTCAGTAAATTTACGAAACCACAGTTAATGTGTCGTTTTTATTCGTATGTTGAATACAAATGTTTTAGGTAAAAACTTTTTACAAAAAAATACAACCGACTTCAATGTGAAAAAAACACTAAAGAGTGCAAAATAACTTTAATTTTGGAAGTCGGTGTTTCTATAATAGTTTTGTCTCTTCGTTATTTAACCTTCATAAGGTCTTTAATATTACCGACGTTACCGTACTTGGGGTCAAATTTGACCCGTATAAGAATATTACTGAAAAATTACTCTAAAACAAAGAAAGCATTTCTAATGAATTTAATTTTCATTATTTTTTCTGTGTTTTTATTTATTTGTAGGTATATTCAGAGAAATCGGTGAACATACATAAAAAAAAACACAGCCGAACATATAACCTCCATCTTTTAGAAGTCGGTTAAAAATGAGAATGTTATAGAGTAGACAATGTGTTGTTTATGTAAAATATTTTCGTAAACCACGACCAAAAACGCAATCAAAGACATCAATAGATTTGATTACCAACCTTACAAACAAAACGAAAAACAATCTTTACCACGGTAACAAAAAAGAAAAAATCTTAAAGTCCACACACAAATCCCTTTATTTACTCCACAGAAAAGATCCTGGAAAATAAATTCACATCCGATTTTCCATTACGGTCTGTCTACTGAAACCGCTAACGATTCGAGCGTCCGATTCTCTATACTCTTCTAACTTATATATTTTTCTATAATTCTATCCCTTTTGCACTCTAGTGTGAAATCAGTCCGACAAATTAAATCCCGCCTCAGATTATTACATAGCTCAGTGAATGTTCATAAATAACCCGTAGGGAGGAACGCGGGAAATGTACTGAACGCACCCGTTACAATGGCGGGTTTATTTGAATTTGGAATTTTCTTTTTTTTTAATAGGCAACTGTGTTTTGAGCTGCAATCGATGCCAGCTTTAAATCGACCCGCGCAATCTTTCGATCTGATTGTCAGTTATATAACGAGATATCGAAGGGAAGGTGTTGCTATTTATTTAATTGTATTTTTTTTTCTTGTGGCTTCGCACTGTTGGTGCATTCAGCCAGTGTAATTTTTTTTATACGGTATATAGCCTCTTTGTTTTCCATTAAAATGGGGTTGTAACACATTCTAATGTTTTTGCAGTATTTGGCAGAAAATTTATCAAGTCAGCCTTCTCAGGAAGCTTCCCTGAGATCCATGTTGCTGAAATCGCATCTGTT
The DNA here is from genome assembly GCA_961205895.1 of Mythimna pallens. NCBI lineage: Eukaryota > Metazoa > Arthropoda > Insecta > Lepidoptera > Noctuidae > Mythimna > Mythimna pallens. Next base: position 5,702,594 of record OY540830.1, read on the forward strand.
CCAATAATTTCACATATTTTATCCAGCTGTGTAGACACGTGTAATACAATACTACATCACTATATTCACTAGGAATCAATTTGCGAATAATTAATACTGACACTTTGCCTTTTTTGAAAGCCTTGAGCATCGACGCCGAGTTGCTGGCCTGTCGGTTTTCTATCGATTACATTTCGGGGAGGGTGCGTTGGAATTGCACAATTTAATCCCACCAAGTCTGTTCCATCATCGGACTACTAGACGTACATGGTGGACATCCCACCCATACGTACAAAGCGTTTTGGGAACACATTCATAATGCGCACAGCTAAGGAGTGGAATTCCCTGCTGGAGTCTGTGTTTCCTGATAGCTACAACCTAGGTGTCTTTAAGTCAAGAGTGAATAGGTTACTTCTAGGCAAGCGTGCTCCATCGTCGGCCACATCATCGCTTACCATCAGGTGAGATAGTGGTCAAACGCGAGCCTATCAATAATAAAAAAGACACTGAACTTCATTTGAAAAGAATCCCGTTAAAAATTCCTCTATTCATTGTTGCAGTCAAGCTTGATATAGAAAAGTTACTAAGATCCGTTAGTAACATTTATAAACCTATTACTAAAATTAACGAACAATCAAAGCCAAATAAACCATATTGTTTTTTGAAAATACCTAAAAACTGGCCACCAACCAACCAAATACAATAATTTTCTATACTTTCAACTTTCAAATGCGATAGGCAATCCAAATATACTCGTACATTTCTACCCACCTACTTGTCTGAATTTTCTCACTCTCCTTTCGGTTAATTTCAATATAATTATCCTCTATTAAGTAATATTTCATCTCTTCAATCTATCCCATAATGAAACTGCATCAATCAAAAATATTCAATAAAAATTAATAAAGTCAATTGGCACTATTGAAGTAATCCACGATTAAGCTCAATCGTTAGTCAAGCTATATTTTATAGAGTTCTATATTTGAAATATAGGCGGCAACCGGTTCAATTAACGGAGTACCGTTATTAATGGGACGTTCCCGGGCGTCCGATTATACTCAATCTCCGGTAATCCGCGGTGGTGAAGCCGGTTACACCGTGGGTCGTTAAACTTTATTTTAAATATTATTTTGAAGAGGTTTAACAAAAAATATATAAAATATTGTTTTTTTTTTTCACATAAATCAAAGATATGATATACATTTTAAATAGCATTGCCATAACCGGTTAATTCAAACTCAGCCTTGTCATCATCATTCTTACTTTTTATGAGATTCAGTAGAAACTATGAATTTATGAATGTAGCTAGACTAGACTAAGCTAATTATGTAAGTAAATTTTCAATTTTGACCCTACAAGATAATGCTATGCAAGTTTTGGAAAGGGCAACTTTCAGTTATGTTCAGGCTACAACAATAAAGTTAAATAAATAAAAGATACCAGCCTCCAAAAACAGGGTAATGTTAATTTTCAAAAAGCACGCACATAACCTACAACCACGGGTATGAAAGTGAAACCCGGGGCCCTGGGACGAAGGCACAGGAGTGGGTTTTTAGTCAGTAAAAGTCTGACACCTAAAAAAAAAACATGGCCTACCACAAACTGTGTAAAGTCAGCTTTTTTTTGTTTTACTATGTTTGTACCCTTTTAAATGCAATTTATTTTGGAATTCAGACTATCAACCTAAACTGATTTCAGTGAACAAAAATCCAGTTGTTGACAGTCCGCTTTAGAAGTCCCAACCATCAGCAACTACAGTTAACTCTAATCTCCAGTTAACATGATGCAACCGGCCGCTAGCCCTCGTTGAAGGCACGCACTAATTACCGACGAGAATTCGATGCTATAAATCACGGACATAATATAGCAGAGCGTCGCGTCGTGTTGGAATGCACGCCCCAAATCCAATGCTGTGCCCCTATTTGAATTTGGTGTATGTACAACCCTATTGGGTACAGTAACCCTTTATTGTGTTTGACCAGGAGTTTGGGTACCTATTATATTGAAAGATGAGGAACTTCTGCTGGATGTGAGTTTAACTCTGGTTTTGAATTATCGCCAGAGTTGCGCAACTGGACCGATGGCTACCAAGGCTGCGGGATTGTTCGAAAGACTTACCGTAGCCCTCGTATAGGGCAACTGAAGGAACACTGGGTTTTATTCAGTAAAATTCTGACAATATTGCTCGTTCTACTATGACCGGGAGAATTCATTTGACGATATTCCAGATAGAAAAATAAAGTAAGTAAAAAAGAATCGTGTATCTAGTTTCGTCTTTCTAACTGATCGACTCCTTGACAAAACAAAGTGAAGTGAGTGGGGGGAAGACTTTCAAAGGTAGCTGCTAGAAAACTAGGTGTTCTTGCAAAGGTCCGGCGGTACTTCACACCGGGACAGCTTCTAATGTTATACAAAGCACAGGTCCGATCGTGTGTGGAGTACTGCAGTCACATATGGGCTGGTGCTGCAAAATGCCATCTAGTAGCTTTGGACTCAGTGGAAAAGCGTGCAAAGAGGCTAATTGTGCATCCAGATTTGGTTAAGTCCAATCTACAAAGCCTCAAGCACAGGCGCAGGATAGCCAGCCTATCGGTTGTTAGTTGTTACAGGTTGCATTTTGGAGAGTGTGCGCGGGAATTGCATGACTTGATTCCGCCATCTCCTTTCTACCATCGGACAAACCGAAGTATGGCGAGTATACATCCTTACGTTGCTGAAACTCCAACGGTCCGGACTAAGCAATTCGCTTCGTAGTTTATACCGCGTACATTGCGGGACTGGAACAATTTGCCTGCTGCGGTCTTCCCGTCCAACTATCATTTAGGTGCCTTCAAGGCTAGAGTGAATAGGCTCTTAATAAACTAGTGCGCCTCACCATCAATGATTGCATCACTGCTTACCATCTGGTGGGATCGCAGTCAAGCACTGGGTTATATCAGGTAAAAAAAAAGACGAAAAACGGGGTAACAAGAAAAACCATCCTTATCGACAGATTTCGTGCAGTTTTTACAGTGATGGCAACACTGGGAGAACCCGGCACGAACAGAATCTATATCGTTCTTACACCATCACCCTTTCATCTTCCCCCTGTTTCATTCTAGTGATTAAAACATCTTTTTTAATATTTTTCTCTGCCTTGGAACAGATTTAACAGAATGTTATCAATATGATTAGAAAATATACTCTTTACTCCTTAGCATAGCATAGCACACAACAGATGGCCGTAGGGGCCGAAAGGTTCTGGAATGGCGGCCACGTACCGGAAGACGTAGCGTTGGAAGGCCTCCTACAAGTTGGACCGATGACTTGGTAACGGTTGCGGGAGTCCGATGGATGCGAGACGCACAGGACCGTTCATTGTGGCGACACTTGGGGGAAGCCTATGTCCAGCAGTGGACGTTTTTCGGCTAAAACGATGATGATGATGATGATAGCATAGCATAGTCGGCCTTATAAGGCCTTCCCTGACATAATTTTATTGTAATTGAAAAACATACTGCTTATGATGTAAGTACCGAAAAGTGAGTCTATTTTTACTTGAAGTTACACTTGAGACTAACATTATAAAGGCGAAAGTTTATGAGTATGCTTGTTTTTTGATGAAATTTGGCACGTGGGGAGACCATATCTTGGAATAGCACATAGAAAACTTTTTCTCGGGAGTATGTTCCCTTGGGACAATTTTCTAATTTCAGGCGGGCCAAGCCGCAAGCAGTAGCTAGTAAATGAATTTGAACTGAACTTGAATTGAAAGATTAAAAAATCACTTACGTGCCAGTAACAATAGAAATAAGAAGAGGATCCGACATATGTAGCTGCTATTTTAACCCAAATCCCACACCCCAAAATAAAAAGTACATAAGAAGCTTACTAAAATCCCATTTCACTTCCACTCAACAAGCTGCGTAGGTAGGTACCTCCAAAATTGAGTAGGTACCTACAAAGTGGTTTCACACAAAAAATACACTTCAGAACTTGCCGAGCTAATAATTATGATTAAAAAACCCAAGTACCTACAAGACAGATAGTAAAAAATCCTCGAACTTTGGTAAAATTCGATTATAGTTAATATTGAGGCTAAAAAAGCGAGGTATATATAAAAAATCTTGTGTGTACGAGAGCTAATGTGATTGCGCTCAGGTGTGTGCGCGTTGAGTATATTGCTGACTGGACGGGAGCGCTAAAATGCTGCTGCTTGCGAATCAGAAGAGATTTTTGGCAGTGAAACATGGTAAACGATTCATTTGCTGCTATGAAATTAATATTACGATTGCAGATTTCTGTTTTACTAAACGAGCGCAGTACCTTGTGTAATTACTACGCGCCTTTGTCTATTAAACAGAAGAGAATATGAGTAGTATAAGATAAAATAATCAGTTGATCATTCTGAAGGAACCTAGCATAAGCATAATCAGCCTTCTTTATTCTTTATTGTACACATAATTTTAAACAGACAATAAAAATAGGACAGTCGATGAACATAGGCGAGCTTAACCAACAACTGGGTGGCCTTCCTAGCAGTGAGAACAATATAAGGCTGTTTCTGGCCTTGATTGGCTCAGGCCTTGTCTCAAGGAGACGGAATCGGCCATAAACCACCACGTGGACCCAGTGATGGTTGGTAGACATCACATGGACAGGAGTTTTTCATGATGTTTTCGTTCACCATTTTGAGAGTGATGAAATAAATTATACAAAGTAAAGCGTCTGCCTACGTTTTAATCCACGGAATACAACCAGTAAGGCACCGTAAGGCCGTTACCACTGAGCCACCACTACTTTACGAAGGAATATATACACAAGTAACTAAAAAATAGCAAGTGTTGATATCACAGAAGTGGCAAAGTATCAAAATTATTTAACACAGGCATAAAAAAATACTCACTTATCGACAACTAGAATAATAAAAATTGGTAACGGCAGCCTTTAACTTAACTTGTCGTATCTTTTAATATTAATTACCATGCTATGTCAGATATGGTGAGACGTGGAGATGGCAGCCGGACTAAGGTATTAATTAAATTTCGGCCATGGTTGGGCCATATAAAGCAGCGTCGCCCAGAGGACACGGTAGAGGAGTACCCCACTTGAGCAGAGCACCGCCGTGTCCTCGTGGGGGAGATCGTTGCCGACAATGGTCCGAAGCGAGGAGGAGTGACAGGCGGTCGCCTCCTTCTGCGAAGCTGTAATGCTAACAAAGGAGGAGGCTGCACGTGCACGCGTGAGGGAGTAGCCATCACGCCCCAGCCGCCAGGATCCCGATCCCAATTTCGGCAACCGTAGGTGCGGGCTTGCGAAAAGCGAGCAATGGATAGTTTGCCGTCCGACCGTCCGATAAACGGCCGGACCGAGCCTAAGTCGTCGACGGCGCGTACTGTTCCACGTGCGCCTTAAGAAGATGTCAGCAAACCATAGGGGCCCAGCAGGGTCGAAGCCTACTGGGGCCAAGGGTCTGCTTTTGAAAAGAAGACTCGGCCCTGGTATGAAAGCCAACGAAGGAACAGGAGTGCGACTTTTAGTCAGTAAAAGTCTGACACGCCCTCTCACTCCGCCCAAGGGCGGAGGATATCATTGGATAAAAAAAATAATTACAATTATATATAAAGCAGCGTCCGTTGTGTGTCAATATCACCAAAGTCGTAGGAAAAACCGGGATACGTAACGCACCGAACAAGGAAGCGTAACAGAAAGAGAAAAAAACCTATACCCAGCAGTAGTATATTTCACGCTGATATGATTTATTTATTTATTTTTATTCCCAACAATATCCTTACAGACTAGTCCAAATCGATATTGAGGTTTCTTATTTCTAACTTACAAACTAGGTTCAATAACAAATTTCAAAAAGCGCTATCTTAGTGAATTCACTCAGAGCACAATAAAATATATCCACGTCGTCAGCTATGAGGTTGAGCGTGCGCAACGCGCGCGTGAGAGGCGCTTCGCTCAATAACTTAGTGCGCGCGCGCGGCACCGCCAGCAGACGCGGCCGTCGCCGACGCGTCGCGTACCCTTGCCAAAATATACGCATTATGTATGATGACGCTAGCTGACTGTATTGACCCGAATACGGAATTTCTCAATCATTCAACACATCGCAGTCCTCTACTAAACACAGGACAAATAAAAATAAAATAGAAAGTAACTACTAAACCTATAAATACTCGAACTCAAAAAAAAAAACTAAACATTGACTTACTTACTTTTTTTTTAATAAATAAATAATTATTATAATATAAACATAGTCCTACTACTACTCAGAATCTTTTTTTTTTTGAGGCGATAAATCATCAGTCAATGACTTCTCATTCTTCCGATCTAGGGTGGAGCAAGAGGAGATGCCAGGCTTTTATTGACTAAAACCCACCTGATTTCTTAAATTGCCCATCGTGTTCAAGGACGAAAGTAAACTTTTTCGACCATTCCCGCCGCCCTAACAATTCACCATCTTGAAATAGTACATTTTGATACAAGTGCAGAAAGTTTGTCATTGCGACTGAGGCGGAATTCGCACGAGCCGTAGTCGAGTGTGTTATGAAACCGAGAGCTGCAGTGATAAATTTGCACGTGTATCAAACGACATTTTTCAATACACTTACAAAGAATTGAATAAACGGGGGTTGACCGGCGACTCGTGGGGGACGACGCGCGACCAACCTGATACGATACATGTAATAAAATTGTGGTAGGGGAGAGCACGCGCACTTTTCTGCACTAATGTGGAAAACAGTCTATTGCGTGCTTAAAAGCGGTGGGATAAGAGAGGGTTTTCGAGTAAGTGTATTGAAAAACCAATTTGCTTAACAGCAGCATCTTAGGCCTCCGATCACGTTACCGCTTCCCTATATAAATCATTCTGCTGTCGCTAGCTATTGGATTAAGATTTCCTTCGATGTATTGGTACTCATCTCGGAGAGTGACGTCATATCAGCCTTGATGTATGAATTTCCCTTGAGATGCCTTACAGTGGGTAGTGAAATGTATTGGTATGTAAAAGGGGTAGGTTGAGGATTTTAAATTTGTTTTTGTTTTGTGAATGTCTGGGACAGTGTAGTTTTGGTATTGGCGAAAGAATTTCCTGTAGATACTCCATTCGAATAGACATTTAAACAAACCCTTTTCACTGTTAATTCAACCTAGGCGTGAGCTTGCAGACGGCGAGCAATGGGCAGCTCGCCGTCCGGCCGTCCGGTAACCGTCTGGACCCAGCTCGAGTCGTCTACGCGCGCCTCAAAGAGATGTCAGCAAAACGTAGGGGCCCAGCAGGGTCGAAGCCTACTGGGGCCATGGGTTGTGCGAAAAAACTCGGGGCCCTGAAACGATGGCAAAGAAGGAACAGGAGTGGGTTTTAGTCAGTAAAAGCATAATTAGTTAGGTACAGACAATCTCATGGATGTACTTCACTTCTCATATCTACGCTCGGCAGTCGCGCTAGGGTTGCTGTACTGTCGCGAGATTCAAGCGCACCCGGGAACGGCGGGCGCGGCGTGCAAGCGGATGAACTTGCACTCGCACTCTTTTTCGGGAATCTTTAAGTCAAGAGTGAATAGGTTGCTTCTAGGTAAGCACGCTCCATTGTCGACCGCATCGTCGTTTTCCATCAGGTGAGATAGCGGTTAAGCGCTATAACCTGTCAAGAATAAAAAAAAACGTTCGTAACTTGACTGTAGCGTCAACACGTGTAGGAAGTCATCAAATAACTTTTCTCACTCTAAGTGGTGCGAGAGGTGCCAGACTTTTACTAAAACCCACCCCTGTTCTTTTAGTTGCCCTTAGCATTCTAGGGCCATGGTCACTAAGCTGTTTCGAACGTTCCCGCACTCCTAGCAGGCACCAATGGCTGCCATGACCAACTCAACTAGGTTCCTTTAGTTTGCTGACATCTTTTTGAGGCGCACGTGGAACACTACGTGCCTTTGACTCAGACCTGGTCCTTACATGACAGGAAGACGACACGCAACTCATTGCTCGCCGTCCATAAGCCCGTAATAGTAGAATATCTGAATAAGGAAAAAAGTTAAATCTAATGATAATTTAAGGAAAATAGACTTAAAAAAACAATACATTTGAAATATTTTTCTGTCCTTATCATGATGAATCGAATTATCAATAAATAACTAGATTGAGCCAATTTGATTGATTGATTTAGTTTCGTGATGATGACACAGATGTCAGGAGCTTATCTCTACGAGATTCTATGAATAGCTCATCTAATCTAAAAACACAAAAAGAAACGCAGTAGGATAAATAGAGGTGAAGTCCAAAGTATTAAATGGAAAAACTCGCGAGACTGAAGCACAGAGAGAAATCGAAAAAGTTACACAACTTCCAAGTGTGTACGAAGGAACTGATATCAAGATCATTGTGGCTATGTAATCCGTTTTGTTAGGGATGGGACTTACCTAAGTAAAACTGAATACATACCAAGAAAACTTAAAAAAAAACAAATTGTAGTACCTAGGTACTTTTTTTTTCGGGTGGGATAATCATCTCATGACATCCCCCGCTCTTGGGCGGAGCGGTCACTTTCGCATCACCCATGGCCCCCAGTAGGCCTCGATCCTGCTGGGCCCCTACGGTTGCTGACATCTCCTTGAGGCACGCGTGGAACACTACACGCCGTCGACGACTTGGGCTCGGTCCGGACAGTTACTGGACGATCGGACGGCGAGCCACACATTGCTCGCCGTCCGCAAGCCCGCGCCTATGGTGGCCGGAAATCGGGATCGGAATCTCGGCGGCGGTTGGGGCGTGAGGACCGTTGCCTCACGCGATCGGCCGCCTCCTTTGCTAGCATTACTGCTTCGCAGAAGGAGGCAACCGCCTGCCACTCCTCCTCGCTCCGGACCATGGCCTGTACCAAGGCCCGGCGCGAGAGATCGCTGCCGCCGATCGCCCCCACAAGGAAGTACCTAGGTACTACGATTTGTTTATGTGCTTAGAATTATTTTATAATCACAATGTCGAGTAGCATTTTATATAATGTTCCTGTTGCTGGGACCCATTACCATACCATACCACGCTGGACCTGTGCAGGTTGGTAGATGTCACATGTCTTCAAATTTTTGTTCAAGGACATGCCAGTTTCCTAACGATGCTTCCGTGATGACGGAGTAAATTGTACAAAGCAAGGCGTCTGAACACACGTTGCTCATAGAACCGATGATCGATGGGCCCGAAAGGTTCTGGAATGGCGACCACTTACCGGAAGACGCAGCCTTCCAAGGTGGACCGACTACCTGGTGAGGGTCGCGAGAATCTGATAGATGCGAGGCGCATAGGACCGCCGGTCGTTATCACGATGCTAGGGACAGGCCTTTTTTCAACAGTGGATGTCTTTCGGTTTAAATGATGAAAGCGTCTGAGGCGGTTACTGGGCACCAGTACTTTGTCTTAATACGCTAGAGAAAATCAATCAAAGGTTTCATCATCATCATCATCATTTCAACCGAAAGATGACTACTGCTGGACATAAGTCTCCCCCAAGTAGCATTACAGTGGTTTAGCAATTTGACTGACTCATCAAGTTCATCAAGTTTGTCTTACCCTTTCCAGACCTCGAGCTCACCTGCCCCCCTAGCCAAGTTACAATCGTATCGTTCACGCCAAACGCTTCGAGTAGGCCACGCCTCCAATTCCTTTGTTCGGACCAGGTGACTGAGCGTTGAGATGACGTCAGAACAAAGGAATCGGAGGCGTGGCCTACTCGAAGCGTTTGGCTACGTGGGCGATGGATACGACGGATCTTGCAAGTCTAGAAGATGCTTGATCACTTCTACTTTGAAGGCTGGACGGGTATGTTTCTTTTCATATCAAAAGGGTTCTTCGTTTGAATGTATATTTTTCCTCTTTTCTGTTTCTTCTTGCATCTTCATAACTTTACGTTCTTCATATCAATCCTAATCTCTTTTCTTTTTCTTTTATATTATTGATACGTTCGCGTTGGACCACTATCTCATTTGATGGTAAGCGATGATGTGGTCGACGATGCAGCACGCTTACCTCGAAGTAAGTAACCTATTTACTCTTGACTTAAAGACCACTATCTCTTTTCCTAATCCATCCTTTAAAATGTCCAAATTATATTAATATCGTTCTATAAATCGCATAGCTACCATCAGAGCATTCTGACTTTTTTAATGTGATTAAGTATCCTACTGCGGGTTTTAAGGTGAAAAACATCAGATGGGAGTGTCAAATGTATACTGACTAAAGCCTTTTCATTTCAGGGCTCTTTCAGTTCAGGGTAGAATATTTCGAATAACCCTGCAGCCTTTTGAATCGAGTCATCTGTCTATTCTGACTTAATTATAACGACGTTGCCTACATCCATATGATTCAAATCTGTGACAACTCCAGGAAAACAAGAAACACTGGAGACGCCTCGGGCGTCGGAAGTCGCAGGGTTATTCTCTACCACAATAGTCGTGGGCTTACAGTAAGGACCAATGGGGTTACCATGACGTTCAAAGTAAGATTATTTCATTCTTATTTCAGTGTGGGTAAGAGACAGAGCTATACAGGTTGTCTAGCGCCATCTCTTACCCACACTGGAAATAAGAATAAAACAATCTTACTTTAAACGTCATGGTACAGGTCCAAGCCCGGATCTCGAAGAGACGTGGGTAACATTAAAGGGACACTTTAGAGCCGATGCCTACCAGGGCTGTGGAAGTATTCGAAAGAGTTACTGTGTGTGGGCAACTGAAGGAACAACGTGGGTTTTAGTCAGTAAAAGTCTGAAACTCCTTCTCGCTCCACCCAGAACCGCAGAAGTCATTTTACATAAATAGAAGGAAGTTAAGAAAATGCAACAATCGAAGTAAAACCGCAAACAAAACACGCTCCAACCAAAAAGTCGCTCGCAATAAACTCAAAGTCGATTTACAAAATGTAACCCGCTCATCCCTATTCTCAGTAAATATTTTATTAAAAGGGCGACGCCGCGGTGCATCATCAGTCTTGTCGCGCAATATCGCGCGAGACGGCGGACAAATCGTTCTGTGCGGTTGTCGCCTTAGCTGTTGTGTTTTGGAAGAAAGGGTGGTAAGTAGGAGTTCGATTCTGAAAGAAATTGGAGCCTGGATAATGAGAAAATTTTTAAAACTTGCATTCTAGAAATTATTCTAGCCTTCCTTGGATGAAATGGTGGTAAGTAGGAGTTCGATTCTGAAAGAAATTGGATCCTAGATAATGAGGAACTTATTAAAACTTGCATTCTATAAATTACTCTAGCCTTCCTTGGAAGAAATGGTGGTAAGTAAAAGTTCGACTCTGAAAGAAATTGAAGCCTGGATAATGAGGAATTTTTTAAAACTTGCATTCTAGAAATTACTCTAGCCTTCCTTGGAAGAAAGAGTGGTAAATAGGAGTTCGATTCTGAAAAAAATTGCCTGGATAACGAAATTTTTTTTAAATGTGGAAATTCATATAATGCCTTCTCGCGCTCTGGGGTGGAGCAATTCACATTACACAATCAATCAAGACGTCTCCAATGCCTTCAATATAAAGTCCTGGAATTGCATTAGGGAGGCACTCCGGTGACACCAGGTATCGAACTACCTCCGTCGTGTAATCGAAGCCTGTCTGTCGAACAGATTCGTCATCTGCCCTGGTTACCAGGGTGAGTGGAAACGATGAGAGAAGGATATATTTAAAACTTACCTTCTAGAAATTCGCTCTAGCTTTAATTGCTAGTTATTAGAGTTCTTCTATTGTATTGGCCCAGAAAATATTAACGGGTCAATTAAAATAATAAAAAACTGGTGTCGCAAAAAACGTATATATTTCGACACTCTTATCAAATAAATAGGAAATCAAAATTCATAGGGTACTTTCCGTTGAAAGGGAATCGTTTGTCTTGGTATGGTCATGTGAAGAGGAGGGATGAAGCGCATGTTACTAAAAGACTTATGAGTTTACATGTGGATGAATGGAGAGGGAGAAGGAGACCAAGGAAAAGATGGATGGATTGTGTGAAGAGTGATATGAAAGAAAAGGAAGTTAATGATAGCATGACGAGTGACAGGGCAGAATGGAAGAAAAAAACATGTTGCGCCGACCCCAGATAACACGGGCCAAGGGCAGGAAGATGATGATGACTTCCCGTTGACCTAGAATCTTGAAATTTTGTAAGAAGTAAGGTCTCATGGCACAAGTATAAGAAAAAAATTGAAAACTGTAAATTTGTAGTTATGTTACAACAAAAAAAAACTTTTGTTTGCGGTTCGAAAAACTCTTCGTAATTCAATTCGGGAATTGAACTGTTTTTGTAAGTTTCTAAGGAACCCTCAGTGCGCGAGTCCGACTCGCACTTGCTCGAATTTTTTGGTGTGGAAACATCTTACAACGTCTTTTCCCACTCTGGGTGGAACGATAGGGAAAGTCAAACTTTTACTGAATAAAACCCACCGGTGTCCCTTCAGTTGACCTTTGCATCCCAGTGTGAATTTATCCGTAGTGTTTGCATCATGGCATCATTATGACTTTTACTGAAGCGTACAATACTCATTTAGGAACCACGTCTGTCTGTCTATTTCTGTTCATGATAAATTAAAAAAGTTTTCTCCCTATTATTAGCAATAGACATAGTGATACATGAAGAAGGTTTAAGCTTTCGTATGCCGTAATTAAAGAAACAATTAAAAAATCATTGTGTCTTGGTGGATCTGCGTTCTGGCATCCAACGAGTTAGGTGACACTATAATGAAATATATATGAGCAATGGTGGCCGAGTGGTAACGGCCCCGACTTACGAATTGTAGGTCGCGGGTTCAAACCCAGCTAGGCGCATTACTTTATGTAATTTATTTCATCACCACTGCTCTCAAAACGGTGAAGGAAAACATCGTGACGAAACTGGCATGTCCTAGAACCAAAAATTCGAAGACATGTGATATCCACCAACCCGCACTGGGCCCGCGTGATGGATTACGGCCCATTCCCTCTTCTAGAGAGAGGTGGCCTGAGTCCCAGCAGTGGGAACATTATAAGGCTGAATATGTTATGTTAGTATGTTATAATAAACTCACGAATTATTATGCATGTTATAGTAGACTATAATATACATATTATAGTTGGCTACAATTTATAATTTTTAAGATTTCTAACTCTAGATGGGTGTTAGAAATCTTTAAAATTTAAAGTTGGAGCGGGTCGCTATTATTTAAGGAAAATAAATTATCTACGTTACCGTTCCATTTTTAAACCAATTACAACGCTATTCAAATAATAGTCACACTGCACTGTCTACTACTGCTTCCTATATAAATTAAAAAAAAAAAACAAAATAAAAAGAATGAAGCTACGGAAAAAAAAATATGAACGGGACAAACGAGGTGGAAACGTAGTCAGGTCCGAACCTCATTTGTCGTTCGTCGTTTAGATTACATTTCAAATGAAAAGTGGGTAGTTTGCAAAGTTTTTTTTTGCACTCCTTGGTCGTAAATACTTGTCAGAGTGACAACCGTTTCGAGGTGTCAAGCCCGTGACTGATTTGTTAGAAAAATACCCTTCTTTTCGGGGACCATCTTGGAAATTAGCGAGCTATTGCTAGGATAAATTGTTTTATTTTTTATTAGGTTTTTCTGGGTTTGTTTGGCGACCAAGAAATTAAGAAGGAAAGGAATTTTATTTAATTATTATAAGAGTTTTATAATGATAGCAGTGGACTGTCGACTGTTACGGGATCTTAAAACTTGTTCACACTGTAACTAAATTCTGAGATAAATGTTAGCTGAAATCGGTTTGAATGACACTTTTTTTTAAACATACCTCCACTCTAAGAATTATTCCTAAACCGTGACGCGTTGACAAACACCTAAACTCACATACACAAGACACCTAGACCTGGGCATAAAAATATTTGTACCGTACGGCAAATATTTGTACCGTGCGGGAAATATTTGTACCATGCGGAGAATATTTGTACCGTGCGGGAAATATTTGTACCGTGCGGGAAATATTTGTACCGTGCGGAGAATATTTGTACCGTGCGGAAAACTAATATTTGACTATGAGTTTTCAACCGTTATCCTTTGAATCTGATATAATTAACTACTTACCAATACTTACGCATTTATATTTTTTAAATTCTTCAATGAAATGTATGACAGCCGATTAATAACTGCAACTTAACCAAGTAAGAAATGCACAATCTGCGGGATTATTCAGAACACTTACCGTAGCCCTGGAATGTAAAGTTCAACTGAAGGAACACAGGTTTTTTTCGACCTGGCTTCTGTTCTATGACTTCTCACGCTCTAGAGGGCGCTAAACTGGCGTGTCAGACGTTTACTGACTAAAACCTAACTGTATCTCTCAGTTCAACCAGGGTAACTCTTTCAAAAATTCCCGTGACTCTAACAGGCAGCGGCCTGCTAAGCCTTTACGGTTTTGCTGACATCTCGTGGGGTTTAGTCAGTCACTACTAAATTCGGCGCCATCGCATGCTTTTGGTTTATTACAGGCGAACGTTGCAGCCTGCTCAACTGAATTTAATTTTAAACATATAAACCCCATAACAGTAATAAAAGCTTTTAAACAAATCAAGGTTAAATTGACTGAAGATCTATGGGGTATGTCTATCAAAGTTTGTACCTCAATTATTGAGACTATAGCGCCGTACTTAGCCTTAATATTTAATTTGTGTATAGATCAAGGAGTCTTTCCAGATCTAATGAAATACAGTAAAGTGATACCACTTTTTAAATCCGGGGATAGTAAAGACACTAATAATTATAGGCCAGTTTCCGTGTTGCCGGTTTTTAGCAAGATATTTGAAAAGGTAATGTTAAATCAAATGCTTAATCATTTTAACACGAATAACATCTTGCACGATAAACAGTATGGTTTTACCAAAGGACGTTGTACAACGGACGCTGGTGTCTCCTTACTAAAACACATTTTTAATGCATGGGAGGAGGCACAAGATGCTATTGGCATCTTTTGCGACCTGTCTAAGGCGTTTGATTGTGTGGTTCATGAAACATTACTCCTGAAACTGGAGCATTACGGACTAGGCAAAACAGCGTTAAGCTTATTAAAATCTTACTTGAATGACAGACAGCAACTAGTTCAGATAAACGGTGTCAATTCGTCTAGATTAAATGTGAAAATGGGGGTACCCCAAGGTTCAATTTTAGGTCCTTTTTTATTTTTAGTTTACATTAATGATTTACCCTATTTGTTGCAAAACAAACTTAATATGGTGTTGTTTGCCGACGATACTTCCTTGATTTTCGAGATAAATAGAAAGACTAATAATCTTGACGACGAAAATAACGCCCTACTGCAGGTCCAAAAGTGGTTCACTGCTAATAATCTAGTTTTAAATGGGAAAAAAATGAAATGCATAAGATTTTCCTTACCGAATGTTAAGAGTAGTAATTGTGACATAATATTGAACAATGAGGAACTAGAATTTGTCGATAAAACGGTTTTCTTAGGGATTACGCTTGACTCAAGGCTACAATGGGGTCCTCATTTAACATCTCTTGCGGGACGGCTTAGCTCAGCTGCATATGCTGTTAGAAAAATCCGCCAATTTACGGGTGTTGATACCGCTAGACTAGTATATTTTAGTTATTTTCATAGTATCATGTCTTACGGTATCCTACTATGGGGACGGGCTGCAGATATGGACTCAATTTTTATTCTACAGAAAAGAGCTATCAGAGCTATTTACAATCTCCGACGGTGCGATTCTCTAAGGGAACTGTTTAAGGAAATTAACATACTGACGGTGCCTTGTCAATATATCTATGAAAACATCATGTACGTTAGAAAAAATCTTCATCTTTTTAGCAAAAGAGGCGATAGACATAATTATGTTACAAGAAATAGGGACCAATTAGTTCAACCAGGTTTCAGACTGGCTAAAGTGGCCTCTTCTTTCATGGGGTACTGTTTGAAATGTTATAACAAAATACCTCCACAAATATTAGAACTCAATGAAACGAAATTTAAATCTTGTATTAAACGCACACTATGCAGGCAAGCATATTATAAGTTGGAGGATTATATTCAAGATAAAAATGCTTGGCTCAATGCTGGTCCAGCTCCACTACCACCGGGGTGTACAAATTGATTAGTTTTGAAACTATTATTATTATTATTGTATTTAGTATTGTATAATGTAGAAGCATTTGTTTTCAAAGTTTGTAAATGTGAGTACCATGGAGCTATTTTATGGTTTTTAGGTTATTATTGGACTTGTTTGACATAAATGAGCATGGCAGTTGAGAGTTTGTCATGCTCACTCAAATGTCTCACTGATGGTGGCGCGTGTGTTGGATCATTCGGTTCCCTTTATAATGGTTGAGCTGAGTGGTGCTAATATTCGCGTCAGGTCCGTGAACGGACGCTGTCAGTTGAGACTGGTCATCTCTTAGCTGCCAGTTGCTATTTTAATATCTATATTTAGTTTTTATTTTTAATTTATTGACATTGTTCTCACATGATAGCGACAAGAAACATGTAACAGAGATATTTGTAATTGCAAAACACGATTGAAAAGAGTGTCCATGGAGTTTCTTGCACATTCTTCTCCATAGAGATCTACGCTTTGGAATGTGCAATTAGCATCATTTTTTTTTTCTGACAGACTGACTTCTTGACATTTCAAAAGTGCCTGTAAATGGTTTATTTGAAATAAATGCTTTGAATTTGAATTTTGAATTTGAATTTGACTCTCCCTCTCGCTCCACTCATAGCGGGTGAGATTTGATGATTTCCCTACTCAAAAAAAAGGATGTAAGTACACAATATTGTCATTCACTGACACTCTTCAATGCAACTCACCAGCTGAATGGAAAATTCTGTTACCACTGTCGTAGAAATGAGCAAATTATTAATGTTTTTTATTACAATTTCATTAAAACTTATTATTTTCCAACTAGACGTGTCGAATCAACAGAAGCCAATTGACTGTAGCTACACTAGATTTTTTTTAATTCCATTGTTAATCAAGTTTTCCGAAGAAAAATATTTTTGCGAACTTATGGAGCAATGGACGTCAAAGTATGACACTTGAGTAAATAGTTGTCAATCGGTTCGTGACGTCATAATTTCATTGTTATGGTTACAATTAAGTACATCGTTTTTCTGTGTGGTGTTTTGAAGAAAAAAAATATAAAATTTGTAAAAAAACATTAAATGTTGCGTTTACAATTCAACTTTGGATTTACAATTCAATTTCAGATTATAATTCATTTCTGATTAGAATTCGAATTTTGTATTTACAATTCTATTTTTGAGTAGTAAATCCATTTAATTTAACAACAAAAAAAAATATTTACCAGTTGAAACTCTGGAAAGCAGTAAAAGGTTAACCCATCTTTAAGTTCTGTCTTTTTTATGGCTACGTGTATTACATACCTAATAATACAGAAATCATTTTTATTGGGCCTGATATTATCTCTTCTTTTATCTATGGCTACGAGTAAACAATTGCGAATTTTTCTAAACAAATAAAGATCTTATAATTCTACAAATACCTAACCCACATCTGAGTTGTGAAACTCCTAAACTGATACATGCCACATCCTGATCAGCGTCCAAGTCTTAGAAATGGGTTAGTATGAAATATTCAGATCCGTCAATCAATATATGAGCTCCTCGGCTACGGTTGTATGGAACACGTTTTCATATTTCATATTGCCACCTATAGGTACTCGAATGTAGCTTAGGAGGTAGTATCCTTTTTTTTTTAGTGAAATATCATCAAATGAGTCCTAACACTCTAGGACAAACGGACGGTGGTGGACGGAGTGTCAGGTAAGTACTAAACACTTAGAGCGGAATTCACCAGTAAAACTAATCGCGTTTTAACGTTTGGCTCGCATAATCGCGTTTAGCCGCTGTCACTAGTGTCACTTGTCTGTATTTTTCTTTTGTTGTATTTTTATAAGTGACACTAGTGACAGCGGCTAAACGCGATTATGCGAGCCAAACGTTAAAACGTAATTAGTTTTATTGGTGAATTCCACCCTTAGATAGGTAAATAAAATGTTTTTTTTTTTTAATAAATATAACTTTATGTTAAACAAATTTTCATTTTTTTAATGGCGTATTATCAAGTTTCCTCTTTACAAAGCATATGAATTGTACACAATACAAGGCAACAAGATAATTAATTAACAATCATACAAATAGAAATAACGAAATTTA
This sequence comes from Mythimna pallens, assembly GCA_961205895.1. Classification (NCBI taxonomy): domain Eukaryota; kingdom Metazoa; phylum Arthropoda; class Insecta; order Lepidoptera; family Noctuidae; genus Mythimna; species Mythimna pallens. Next base: position 5,720,741 of record OY540830.1, read on the forward strand.
TATAGTATAACGAAAAATGTTGCAGGGTTTTTAACATAGACACTAGTAGTATAAATAAGAACTAAATAATTTACTCAATTAAAAGCCTCATAAATTCAGAAGATGGACAGTTCAAATGAATTCATTTAAGTACAACAGTCGTTATACAAAAAAAAAACACAATAAATATAGCATCAATCTTAACTGGTAATAAAGCACAATATACATATAAATTGTACTTTTATTACAAACTGTATCCTTAAACAACCTTTTTAACTTCTGTCTAATGCTATCCCGAATAGAGTATAGTCTCACAATGATATTCGTCTCATGATTCTCTGAAAAACGGTGAATTTTTTTTTTTAATTTATTTATTATTTAAAAAAAAATATGTTATAATTTATATTCACGCATATATACAGAAGAAAATACATCATTATAAAATTTGTACAAAGGTACTGCTTATTTCAAGACAAAATTTCATCCAGCAAATCTACGAAAGGAGTGATTAAAAGAAATATAGACCATAATATGTAGAAATAAGAAAAGAAGAGTTTGAGTTTGTTTGTGGAATGTTAGCTATCTATTTTTTTATTATTGTTAGCTTATAAATCAGCTAGCAATAATCTAAACTATTTATTTATTTATCCATTGCTTGCTATACTTACAGTATGCACCAAAGCAACAATCTATGAACTAAAAAAATTTTTCAAACATTTATCACTTCTTTTCTTCTATAAAAAAAATATGACGAATTTAGGAAAAAAAAAATCTTTTTTTTTTTTGTCTAATGTAACCTAACAATATAATAAAGCATATTGTTAGGTTACATTAGTTTAAAGTCAGCTGGAAATTGTAGGGATGGCCTTTGTCCTGATATAGCCCAGTTACCTGTAACGCCTATCCTAATAGCCCACTTAACCAAGTCTACCAAAACTAAAAAAATATATCATAATTCTGGACCCTCTGGCTCCTGGCCTACTCAGTTTATAGATGTAGTCCCGGTCGGAATATTGGTAAAAAACAATATTTTATAGCGGTCGCTAAGCGACTCCGCAAATGTATGCACGTGGACGTCGCTCTACAGATCTCACGTGGGATTAGGGTCGCGGGATTAGTCTTAAGATAAATCTTTATTTTAATTTTTCACATTTTTCCAGATGTTTCATTTTCTTGTAGGAGATCTTTGGTATCTTCTCATCTCACATGCCACAGTGTCTCAAGACGAAAGTCTATGCACAGTGCGTGTTGCCAGTGACGACGTGATTATGACACTAAAACATGGTCGCTTACAACGGACCACATCGGATAGCTTAAACCTACCCATAGAGCCATGGAGAGGGGTATGCTTAAGATCTATAAGAAAATATAAAATGGACGACAAGATGTACTCGTGAATGCAAATTTATTATTGTGAATGAATTCATACCATACAAAACTCGAAAATTCTTAAGATGACTAACCCTATCCCAACTTCACCCTTCCTTGCACGTTTACCTGCTCACATCACATTAACTATTGACAAAATAAAAATGTAAAATGGCGGACGACTCGCCCGTTACAACCGTCGGTTACTCCAAGGAGCCATTCCATTTTCGAATGTTGCCCGCCAATAAATATGTTATAGACTATAGAGTTACAATGAGGGATAAACGCTGTGGGCCGCTTCGCCACTTCCATGTTACTTTATATTTGACATATCTGTGTCTTTTTGAATTCAGAAAGGATGTCCGTTTTTTTTGGGGTTAGGTTGGTAACGGTTTTTTAGGTAATTGAATTTGAATAACTTTTTGAGTTCTATATTTAACCGGGTTTTTTTTTTAGGTGGGTAATCATCCAATGACTTCTCTCGCTCTTGAGTGGAGTGGGAGGAGGTGTCAGATTTTCTGGCTAAAACCTGGGTTTTATAAAACCTGTTCCTTCTTACATACAACCTATGGCCCCAATTGTCGCTGTTATGCGATAAAATGAGGAGGTATACGACAATGTGAGAATTTGTGAAAACCTTTCGAGAAAAATTTTACGTGTCAACTTATTATATCTTTTGATTTTTGCGTTAACCCCGACCGCAATTGAAGTAGGTATTTCCACAATAATTAAATTCCCTAAGTATACTAATTATACCTACAATCTATAGCTACCTTCTATTGGGGAAACACAAAAATCAAGTAGGTTATAAGTAATAAATTGGTCAAGATAATTCTAATCATTTGATTTGGTGGCAATTTTTATTATGATATGTTTTTGAGTTTCAATCTCTGTTTGACGATACTTAGTTATAATTTAACTAAAATTAAATAATAAAAGAAGTACACACTAACAATGGACTATACTTTAAAGTAATTTATAAGTGTAGTCCATTCACTCATGTAAACATCATCATCATCATCATTTCAGCCGAAAGACGTCCACTATTGGACAAAACAAAAAACGTCGACGAAATAAAACAACATAGGTCCAATACAGTTCTGGCGATAATTGCCGGCAGATTTAATTGCTCTTATATCGGACATTGCTGTAGCAGACAAGTTGCTGGCTATGTCCGATAGTGTAATGCATCCTTATGTGTGTGTGTTCTGTTTTATAATTGCTCTATGGGTGCTATTGGTTGCCTGAAATAAATGCTTTTTATTTTTATTTATTTTCTAGGTACCAAAAAACCGACCAAGTGCGAGTCGGCCTCGCGCACGAAGGATTATGGACCATTACCTATAAAAACGGCAAAAAAAAATCACGTTTGTTGTCTGGGAGCCCCCTCAAATGTTTATTTTATTCTATTCTTTAGTGTTTGTTGTTATAGCGCCAACAGAAATACATCATCTGTGAAAATTTCAGCTGTCTAGCTATTACAGTTCATAAGATACAGCCAGGACCTCAAGTCTGCTATTACAATAGTGTCAGAATTTTCGAAGATATTTTTATTAGAAATATATTTATTTTAATGTTATTTACAGTTTAGTATAAAATCATCATCATCATCATTTCAGCTAAAAAATGTCCAGTGCTGGACATAGGAATTCCCCAAGTGTCACTACAACAAACAGTCCTGTGACTATCGCATCGGTCGACCTTTCGCACTGAAGAAGGTATTCCTTCCAACTGCGTTTTCCGGTGCGCGTTCGCCACTCTAGAACCTTTCGGTCCCATCGACTATCTGGGCCTCAAGTCTACTATTACAATAGTGTCAGAATGGTCTATCATTGATATCATAATTGTTGATTTTGATATTTTGGTAATCTACTAATATAATGGCGTCATTATGACTTTCCAATGGTCAACCACTGACACTCTATTGAAATAAGTGGCATAGAATGGTAATCTCGTACGTAGTGAAAAATTAATATTTGACGTATGCAATAATCGGCTAAAATTTGACAGTTCCTTTGATTACCTACCATTCGAACGTCATTGTGCAGTCATTGTTTTTAATAAGCTCGATATTGTCATTCTACCAAAACTTTAGTACGAGACCATTGATCGATCAATGTTCTATCATTATGAATTAGCAGATTACGAACTTGACGTGACAGACGGAGGGACAGCGGAGTCTTAGTAATAGGGCTCTATCTTACCGTTTGGGTACGGAACCAAAAAATGCCACTTTTTTATTAATTGCCTAGCAGTAACCCATTCAGTCAAGACTTAAATAGCTACAATTTAAGAGTATCACGAAACACAGACTTCGGCAGGGAATTACAGTCCTTAGCTGTATGCCCAATTAATGTCTGGCCTGTTCGTCTAGTGGTTAGTGGCCCTGACTGCTAAGTCGTGTGTTCGATTCCCACCCAGGGCAAATGTTTGTGTGATGAGCACGATCATTTGTTCTGTGACTGGGTGTAAATTATCTATAATATGTATGTATTTAGAAATATATAAGTATGTTTATCAGTTGCCTAGTACTCATAACACAAGCTCTGCTTAGCTTGGGACTAGACGGCGTTGTGTGATAGTTGTGAAATATTATTATAATTATAATGTATTCCCAAAACGCTTTGTGCGTGTGGGTTCCCCCATCATGCACCGGTTGCGCATCGCCGTACGACCAAATTATGATAAAATAAAACTACCCACATTGATATCTATGATATTTTTTCATGACATGACATAAGTTTGACAGCTGCATGTCAAAAAGATCCATAGAGATTCAATAGTTGGTTCCAAACCTCAAAGTTTAAAAGTTATCCGCTATGAATTTAAAAGTTTTCCTTCTCAACCTTTCAATATTTCTGTTATCTGAAATGCTACAAACACACCTATCTCGTGAATAAAATAACAAACATAGATGAAGTCTGTGCCAAATAGTTTTAGCAAGATGTCATATTTAGATATTTGACTCATAAATAATTCTTTCTATCTTCTGTTTTTCTTGTCATATAAGTATGTTAGACACGTTATTATTATTTATTTATCTTTTTCACATATATAATTTAGATTTTTAAATGGTATTTTTAAAAAAATAATAATAAAATACATCTAAAAATACAAAAAAATTGTCGATAGTCCGCCGGTGTCGGGAGCAAGGTTCAAGCTACCGGTGGTTAGGGCTCCAAAGACAGGAACTTCCTCACAATGCGAGCCGTATCGTGGAGTGCTGCCTTCTGTATCCCTCTGCCCTTGATCCAACCGCGCAACGACAGCTTAGACAAGTGATCTTCGCTTTTAGCCATTAGGCCGTTGGCGGCCACGGCAATCGAGTCCACATTCCACATGTCGACAACCTCGTGTGCTAAGTCGAGATATTTGATTTGTTTCTCTTTCTCAGCTTTCACGAGATTCTCGTCATGTGGGATGGTGACATCAACTATCATTGCGCGTCGCGCTAATCGGTCAACCACCACTATATCCGGCTTATTAGCTACAATAGTTCGGTCAGTGATGATAGACCGATGAACGTGGCATGGTTATTTTCGAGAACTGGGTCGGGCACATACCTGTAATACGGTACCTCAATGGCATGCCCAACACACGTCAACTGTTCCGTCCTTCATTATATGTCTCCGGTAGTTGTTCGTCAAGATAACTTCATAGTCCATAATCGCACAGACAAAACCTTCAGTTTCTCTGAAGAGGTTGCTGAAACGTAACCAGGCCACGGACGCCAAGAAATCTACATCAGGCTCATGGAGAGCCCGATAAAAATGCCTGTGGAGCTCCTTGCCTTTCCATACTTCCTTGCAGACATCAGTAGAAAGTTTTTGCGCCACAGGTTTGCGCCAGTTCTCTTTAGCCATGGACAAGGGTGAGTCCCTTGTGCACTGCCACCACGTCGGCTTTGAGAAAGTATTCTCTGAGACTGCAGAACTCGCGATTGTGTAGAGTCTTTGCGTTTAAAAAGCCGCGACCTCCACACTTCCGCGGGATGTACAATCTCAACACCAATGATCGTGGGTGATGCATCCGGTCTGCGGTTAGTATTGTAAGGACCCGCCTATCCGGAGCGTCAAGCTCGTTCTGAGTCCATTTGAGTACGCCGAACGAGTACATCAAAACCGGCATGACCCAACCGTTGAAGGCGCGCACCTTATTTCCGCCGGATAGAAGGCCAATAATTTAATACCTTCATCAGGCGGCTAAAGAAGCGTTCCATGGCGGCGCGACCAATCGCCGCTACTAATAAAATGTGTATAACTCTATAGAGAGTTATTCACCTGGTGTCCGTTGGGTTACGCAACCAATCTGGTGGTGCGACTAGCTCGGACGCCAGTCCGACCGCCAGTGATGCCCCCACCAAAGAGTATGTAAGATGAAAATCTATCTTATGAAGAGGCTATATTTCACGAAGGTGCGGGCGGCGCAACTGGTCGCGCCGCCATGGTGTCCCGGTGAAATATAACACTTAGGGATGGAGTTTCGTAAAATTCGTTCTCAGCAGATATCTACACCCTATAAAGAACCTACCTGCCAAATTTTATGTTTGTAGGTGTTATAGTTTCTGAGATTTCGTGTTTAATCAGTGAGTGGTATTTCGCTTATATATAATATATATATATATATTAAATTGGTCCCAGGGAATAAAATCAGGTGAGATAGTGGTCAAACGCGAGCCAATAAACAATAAAAAAAAAAAATTGCAGACTTATGAATTCCCCCTTTTCACCAACTTAAAAGTTTCTTTTTTTTAATCCTTCTTAGTGCTCGCCTACATCATTAGAGGAAGCCTTGTGCAAAATTTCACGCTCCTAGTCCCAGTAGTTTCGGCTGTGCGTTGATATGTCAGTCAGTCAGTTTCTCTTTTATATATATAGATAGATAGGTAATATAATGTAATCTAATGTAAGTAATGTTGTGAAAATTACACTACCAAGTAGCATGTTTCACACATATAAATTTTCTACGAGCTCAGTACAAAGTGTTATCAAATTAAACGATATTTAAGTACCTAGTTTGTACTTGCGTCACAATTATTTATTATTGTTCAACTGATAACAACTAAATGATACATATAATATATTATAATGATTTAATTTATCATTCTGATTATCATTTGTATTCACAAATAACAACGTGCAAAGCTCACTCAATAAAAAAAAACATACGTTTAGTCTTTGATCGTTAATTGATTTTCTAATCTACGAACGCCGCCTTTCGAAGCATGAATACTTATTTAAAAATAGTTTTCAAATCATCATCATCTTCCTGCCCTTGTCCCGTGTTATTTGGGGTCGGCGCAACATGTTTTTTTCTTCCATTCTGCCCTGTCATTCGTCATGCTATCACTAACTTCCTTTTCTTTCATATCACTCTTCACACAATCCATCCGTCTTTTCTTTGGTCTCCCTCTCCCTTTCCATCCATCCACATGTAAACTCATAACTCTTTTAGTAACATGCGCTTCATCCCTCCTCTTCACATGACCAAACCAAGACAAACGATTCCCTTTAAATTTTTCAGTCACTGGCGCCACTTTCAAACTACTCATTTCTCACTTTATCCATTCTCGTCACACCACATTTTTCATTTCATCCGTCTTTTTCACAGCCCAACATTCTGATCCATACAGTATGACAGGTCTTATCACGGACTTGTAGATTTTACCCTTCAACTTGAGGGGCATCCGTGGGTCACAAGTTGTTCCCGTGACCTGTCGCCATTTCATCAAGCGAGTCTAGTGTTCGTACATTAGATTAGAGAAACCACAGATAATACAACACTGGCACAGAAAACATGACTATGTATTAAAGTAATAAAATAAAAGCTAAAATGTTCATTTTTAATTACTTTGGTTTCTCTAATGAACGGGTTTCTCTCATGCACGAACACTAGACTCGCTTGATATAATTATGCGTAGTATGTATACAGTTATATTCTCTTCCAAAAATAAACGTTCACACATTCTTTTTAACCAGTTTCTGGGTCAGGGGCAATGGTCTTACGAAATTAGTTGTATGTGAAAGTAGCGTTCGGATAGCAGTACAAAAATTCGACATCTATGTCATCGGTTCCATGGTGTAACGGTTAGCACTCAGGACTCTGAATCCTGCGATCCGAGTTCAAATCTCGGTGGAACCTGATCTTTTGGACTTTTTGAAAAGTTTATGTGTACCCTTTCGCATAATTTAATGTTTCTAAATTGATGTAATGTTCAACCGCGATCTTACAATGATTGTACATATTTTTAATAACATCTTGAAAATTAAAAAATAAATATTTTGTTTATGTAGAAAGTGATATTTTGTTTGATTTGCTCTCTATTTCAAATTCAGATCATATCGGTTCCATGGTGTAACGGTTAGCACTCAGGACTCTGAATCCTGCGATCCGAGTTCAAATCTCGGTGGAACCTGAACTTTTGGATTTTTACAGAAGTTTCTTTCATTTTGTAGATTGTTTATTTTTGTTTTTTTTTTTTTATTATGTTTGTTTTTCCGATCAGACGGGTGTCATCATCCCGACTCACTGGGACATCATCACCCCGACTCACTGGGGCATCATCCCGACTCACTGGGACATCATCACCCCGACTCACTGGGGCATCATCCCAACTTACTGGGACAGCAACACCCCGACTCACTGGGGCATCATCCCGACTCACTAGGACAGCAACACCCCGACTCACTGGGGCATCACCGCAGACAGTTCCGACTCACCGAGAACTATGCGGCATTCGGTTCCGATCCACTGGAACCAACCTACCACTGGCCTGGCACGCATCAAGAACCATCAAGAACCATCGATCTCAGATCTCCGGAGGGGAGTGATGTAGCGACATCTATGGCGTCACATAAGAACTAATCCTGCATCGCGCAATCAAAGTTCTCCGCGCGTTTAGAACATAAAGAACAGCCCGAAATCATCTATCGGGCAGTAGTAGCCCACCAGACATAACACCCGTCTGGTCGGAGGATCCCCCTTTTCAACGGAGGTTTGCGGGACTTTACTCTCTGTTCCACATACCTCTAAAGATTAGATTATATTTATGTAGATTTGTTTGGAAATTGTACGTGACTTTAGACCTTATTATTTTATAAACATAGGTACTAGCCGTCCCGTCAGACAGCAGTTATCTTGACCGAAAGCTTGTATTCTGTCAGAAAAAAATACATATGACGATTGCAGCGCCACCTACCGGGTATTATTGTATTTTCAATCCCACTCAAATACACTACTTTACAAATACAAAATTACGTTCAAATCGGTCAAGCCATTTAGGAGGAGTTAAGAGACAAACACGTACAGAAGAATTATATATATAAAGATTTAGTTCCTTCTCGAACATAAAACGAACAAAAATGCGTGAAGTAGTAGATTAGCTATATTTAACTTGACCCCTATTTCTTTTATCGCTGTTTTTTTTTTGGTCCTCTTTATTCGTTTGGCGTTAATTATTTAGATGATAAAATGAAGATAATTTTTATTTTATGTAAATATGTTTAAAAAAAATAGGGCAAGTGCGAGTCGGACTCGCGCACTGAGGGTTCCGTACAAACTTACCTATGAAAACAGTTAAATTCCGGAATTGAGTTACGAAGATTTTTCTGAATCGCATTTTTTTTTTGTGACGTAACTACAAATTTACAGTTTTCAGATTTTTTCCTAAACTTGAGCTATGAGACCTTATTTCATGCCAAATTTCAGGATTCTAGATCAACGGGAAGTACCCTATGAATTTTGATTCCCTGGACAGTGTCGAAATACTATACACGTTTTTTACGACATAAACGGCCGTATCTTTAATTTCGTTAACTCAGAATTTTGATTTTTTTACAGCTTCAAGGGACTGCAGACTTGGGTACTTATACGATTTTAATTTCAACTCAATACCTCGACGCGTTCCCGAGATAAAGGGTCTTCTTGACAGACAGACAGACGGAAGACAACTAAGCGATTCTATAAGGATTCCGTTTTTTCCTTTTGAGGTACGGAACCCTAACAACGACAAGCTAACTATCGCTACATACATGAACTAAGGAAACAAGAAAGCAAATAAAATTACAATACACCAACAAAAAATATATTATTTTTGGTTTTTGTCTTACAAAGAATTTAAGATAATGGACTCCTTAAATCCTTTAATCTAGAGCTTCAAAATATGGATGATAGGCAAAATAAAACTATCATGACTGAATAATAATATTAATTTATTAAATGCTTTATGCACACAAAAGTACAGAGGCGGTAATGCCTTAGGCATTTTCTACCAGTCAACCTTTGGGTGATGCAGAGAAAAATAGTGGTAGGTGCAATAAACAAGAGGGAGAAGACGAATACGAGAATAGATATAAGTACTAATAAACCATATATATACCTTATACAATTATACAATACATACTCAAATTAATAAACTATATACCTAAATAATATAGTCAAAAAATTAGTCCAAATCGACAATTGGAAAACATTAACGCTGTGATGATACTACTGCCAACTTCTTACGAATTAGCTCGCGAACTTTAGTTTTAAATATTATCTAATCGAAATATTCTATGAATTTTAATATTAATTAATTATTTCTTAAAATAAATCCCAGGTCTACAAACATCAGAAAATTGACCAGTAAAACGGAGGAAGGGCTTTATTCGAACTAAGGTTTTTTTAATTAATATAATCAATTATTTACCACTTTTGGCGTCTGTATTTATTTAATGTTTAACAATATAATTAACGAGCATTTTCCCGTGACTTTGTTCGCGTATAAATATAGCCTTTGTCACTCAGGAATAAAACAGCTTTCGATCGGTGAATAAAATTTAGCAATCGGACCAGTACTTCCAGAGATTACCTCCTACAAACAAAAAAACAAACTTGACCTTTTTATAATATTCGTGTAGATTATCAATGAATTAATGAATATTATGAATATTAATGGATAATAAATGGCAAGTAAAAACTTCATAAATAAATTATCTATTTAAGTATGGTAGGTACCTACTATCTGTCTGGTTGTTCTTAGATTTAACAGTTATTAGTGACCCGCCCAACTTCGCATGTGTATTAAGCATAGCTTAAGCATTAACAGCCTTATAATGTTCCCATTGTTAGGACTCAGGCCTCCTTTTTAAGGAAGCGAATGGGCCGTAATCCACCACGCGGGTCCAGTGCGGATTGGTGGGTGTCACATGTTGTTCGAATTTTTGGTTCTAAGACATGCCGGTTTCCTCACGATATTTTCCTTCACTGTTTTGTGAACAGTGGTGATGAAAATAAGTCGGCGCCGTTACCACTCGGCCACCACTTGTCGGGGTGTTAAAAATCTTTGAAATTCTCGGATTATCACTACTATAATATTCATGTATTATACACCTAGACCTACCTCATGAATCACTGTCTATTGGCTTAAACCGCATAAAAATCCGTATAGACGTTTTTGAGTTTATCACGAACATAGTAGAAACAGAAAGATGCGGTAGCGGACATTGTTTTATAGTATGTAAGGATTGTCTTTGGTACCGAAAGTGTTAATCTTATTTGTTACCATGCAGACAATTCCCATGTACTTAGGTATAATCAAATCACTTATCTTCTGTTATATCCTTCATTAAAATATAACTGTTTACTCATTATTCTGTAAAAAAAAAAGCTTGTCATTTTAATTACGATAATAAATAAAACCGCACCTGTAATCCCCTTGTTATCAATCATTCATTTCAATATAATCAATGAGGATTCTTATCGCCATTCATTTTAAGAATTCATTTACGCCACCCCTTTATCTGCTATAGTTAATATCTAAATCCCCGCTGGCTAGATAGTCTGCTTCTGCCAAAATGCTTAGTAACTTCGGAGTTTATTGTACTAGATAATGAAGTTTTACAAGTGCCCATGCGTGCAAGATTGAAGGAATCCGCAGGAGAACCAAGGTTACCGACATAGCCCGAAGAATCGCCAAACTTAAGTTGCTGTGGGCAGGGCACATTGCTCGCAGAAGAGATGGTCGATGGGGCTGAAAGGTACTGTAGTGGCAAGGGTCGCGGGAACCTGATGGTTGTAAGAAGCACAGGACCGGTCCTTGTGACGACATTTGAGGGGGGCCTATATCCAACAGTGGACATCTTTCGGCTGAAATGATGATGAAGGCCTATAAGCTTAATAAGCATAACAATCTGCCTTATTCTTTTTTTTTTACCCACTGCTAAGACTCACGCCTCCTCTCTATAAGAGAGAATGGGCCGCACATATCTTTGAATTTTTGATTCTAAGTCATGGCCAGTTTCCTCACGATATTTTCCTTCATCGTTTTGAGAGCATTGATGATGAATTAAATTACAGAAATTAAACCTCCTGCCTAGGTCTGAATCCGTGACGTATCTACGTATCGTAAGTCAGGGCTTTTGCCATAGGCTATGTAGGCCCATGAGTGAATAAAATGTAATGAATCTTCCTGATACAAATATTAAATTACAGACAGATATCGTACAGCCTATAGTGCTATACTCCATCTGTTTAGGTAATTAACTAAATGTAAACAATCTTGATTCTCGATAATCTGACCAGAACAAAGCGGCAGTAAGTGGCTCATCATCATTGCACGAATGCACGAGGAAGGTGGCCATCAGAGAGGAGTGGCGGCGCGTTGTGAAGCTTGCCACCAACACCTAAAGTGATGACCACGACCACTCTGTCAAGAGTGAGACCGACAAGGAAGAAGAAGAAACAATCTTGACAAGTCTTTTATTTTATCAAAAAGTTGTCTAAAAATTGTATCTAAAAATGTTTATAATTTGTTATTTACCTTTACCGATGTTTGGTAATTAACTAAATTTAAATAATCTTTGTATGTCTTTTACACGATTTTTTTAAAATAAAAAGACATCAATCTCATCAAGCTGTTACCAGACATCTTGCGAGGTCGCCGCTCCACCTAACCATTTGTTTGTAACTAGCTTTTGCCAGCGTTTTCACCTGTGTCAAAGTAGGTTTCTACATACAAACTTTGGAAACTGTTTCATCCCCATAAGGCGTGAATTTTGGAAAATCCTTTATTATTCTTTGTATACTACATCATAAAAGGAAAGTTCAAATTCAAATTCAAAATTGTTTACTGTGGTACACAGGTAAAGATACGATGTAATCTATATATATAAAAGAAAGTCGTGTTAGTTACACTGTTTATAACTCAAGAACGGCTGAACCGATTTGGCTGAAAATTGGTGGGGAGGTAGCTTACGAGAGCGCTTAGAGTTTACATACTTTTTAACGAGTAGGGTAGAGTAGGGTAGAGTAGGGTAGAGTAGGGTAGAGTAGGGTAGAGTAGGGTAGAGTAGGGTAGAGTAGGGTAGAGTAGGGTAGAGTAGGGTAATTTTTTTTTTTACTAAATCCCGCTTTTGGACAGAACAACGTCTGCCGGGACCGCTAGTAGTTTATAAGTCCAACAGTAATCAATGAGGATATACATGTTAACTCTGTGAGTCGTTTAACTGCCTACGGAGTCCATATGGAACTAGATTACTTTTTTCCTTTTTCTTGATTAGTACCCTCTCTTTCTTATTTTAATAAATTATATTAGCTCTTGGGCGGAGCGAGAGGACGTGTCAGACTTTTACTGACTAAAATCCCACTCCTGTTCCTTCTTTGCCATTGTTCCAGGGCCCCAGGGATCTCTTTCGCATCACCCATGGCCCCAGTAGGCTTCGACCCTGCTGGGCCCCTACGGTTGCTGACATCTTCTGCCTCAGCAGCTACTGTTAGATGCGACAATATACTTAGCCAACGTTTTTTTATTCAAACGAAACGGTTTCTCGCACTACGAAACTTAGAGGACTTAACTACCTAAACAAATGGAGTATAGGAACCACTATCGATAACTTATTAGGTACTAAGGATTTATAAAAGTTCATCGCCTAAACAGTTTAAGGGGGGGGGGGGGTGGGGGGGTGGAATAAGTTATATTGGAAGTTAAATTCAAACATGTGGCTTAGAATAAAATAAAATGCTATTTATTCCTTCCCTCCACTCTTTCCATCTCTTCGAGCTCGCGCTTCCTTTTTCCAGTCAGTTCCTTTATGTACAACTTTAATAAATACAATTTCAGGAACAATTTTATTAGGTGACACAAATGGACGGTCTTACCTTACTTCGTATCGGTACTTCGTACGGTCTAATCGTACTTTTAAAAACAACTTTTGAATGGATTCAAAAGGCAGAATAAGCAGAATAAGTCGCCTGAAACAACGCTTAAGTTGTTAACTTAAAATTATTGCAATATAATATATCTAAATGTGACACCTTCCGTGTTCGGAAGGCGAGCAATGGATGGCTCGCTGTCCGATCGTTCGGTAACCGTCCGGACCGAGCCCAAGTCGTCGACGGCGCGTAGTGTTCCACGCGCGCCTCAAGGAGATGTCAGCAACCGTAGGGGCCCAGCAGGGTCGAAGCCTACTGGGGCCATGGGTGATGCGAAAGAGATCCCCGGGGCTCTGGAACAATGGCAAAGAAGGAACAGGAGTGGGTTTTTAGTCAGTAAAAGTCTGACACTATCTCCCGCTCCGCCCAAGAGCGCGGAAGTCATTAAATGATTTTCCCACCCGAAAAAAAAAACACCTTCCGTGTTGACTTTGATTTAAGAATCTTTATCTACATCAAAATCAGGCCCGAATCCCTCATAAAACCAAAATCAAAAAATGGGTGGAGTTTCCAATTTATCAGGTAAAGTTAAACCCCTGATAAACTGCGATATGGTAAACCCTTGCTAATTAGCATATGTTCAAGCATTCGTACGAAGTCTGGCCGCGCCCTAACGAATTTACTGATTACTTTAATTAAAAAAAAACGAACTCTTTCGTTGCTGGCGCCTTGGGAGTTCGAACGTATGTGGATTAAAAATCTACGGTTTGGTGGCACTGTGAGTGGACGAGTTTGCGTTAACTAGAGTTTTGTTTGACAACAGATTAAAAAATACTGCTGGGTTTTGTAGCCTTTAGGTACACTATGTACACTATGCTTTAGGTGCACTATGTATGTGGTGATGGCTTATACCAGGCCCTATCAGAATACCAGCGCTGCGTTATTTTACTTTTTTTTAAATATCGCAGCATATGCGAAGATAGAAGCCTTTTCGGCCTCACACAGGTCTTTTATTTTTATCTTTTAACATTGTTTTCTTTTATTTTAAGTTAAGTATATAGAGATTAAGTAATTACTTTTTTGTTTTATTGTTGTTTGTCCTGTGAAAGTCTTAAATAAATGTTTTTCTTTCTTTCTTTATGCACATCTAAAAACTAGTATTAAATAGAAAGATTTCCAACATTTATTTTCTTTTAAGAATCAACTTCAAATATATAGTCATAGTATTTTATTGGTGAGGGTTCCTACTTCCTTATAAGTCACATGCATTAGTAAAAAAAACACAAAATACGTTACATCATTAGACAATGTGAAATCAATAAAAACAAAAGTTGTAGAACCTATTACAAATAAATAGAAGTTTTAAAATTACTTTTTTTTTTAATTTTGTTTCATAAGTAATTTATAATTTTTAATTCATATCAAATGGTTTTTTTTTTAAACGGTCCTAGCACTTTAATTTAAAATAAACTTTTTATTACATTATAAATTATTCAATTAACTTTACCTTAACTAAGAACCGTGTAACCCGCCGCAAAATTAGGGTTGTCACATCAATTGTGTTAGTAAAGGCCTTGATAATAGGTACTATAATCTAATATATTATTGTCTAATAGCCTATAATTAATTACTGGAGTAATACTTGATATTTAATAGGGAGCTCACCCTCTGACATAGGCACTTGTCAGAGACCAAACTGGAGAGAGAATCACTGAGCCTAAAGTTAACCTATTAAACGGGAGGCCCGCTACAGCAGTCTAATGGTGGACATAGGCAGCTCTAATAGCAGGTCAGTCAACTCGCAATAAGCTCGCGTTTGACCAACATCTCACCTGATGGTAAGCAACGATGGAACGCGCTTGCCTAGATGTTAAGTAAGCCGACTTCCGATGATGCGAGAAAATTGTTCAACTTTATGGCGCTGATCCATTGATCTCTTGTAATAATTGTCTTAGGGTACGATGGGACTGACATACGCTGTGCGTTATAAAAGTCCCTAATTATTAAAAGATATAAAAAAAAATAAAAAATAAAGTAACCTATTCACTCTTGACTTAAAAATCCTCAGGTTCTAGCTATCAAAAAACTTTGATTCCGGCTGGGAATTCCACTCCTTAGCTGTGCGCAAAATGAATGTGTTCCCAAGCCCAAAACGTATTGTGCGTTTAGGTGGGACGTCAACCATATGCCAGTGGCGTACCGCCTCCATCATCGCCACATACGCCTGGTGGTTCGATGATGGAACGGGCTTGGCGGAATTAGGCTATGCAATTCCGACCCACGCTCATCGAAATGCAACCGGTAGAAAACCAACTGGCTAGCAACTCGGCGTCAATGCTCAAGACTTCAAAGCCTTGACTCAATGAGTGCATAATTGCCAATGATCTTCTTCTCTTCCCTAAATACTTCTACGCAGTATAAATAGTCCTTCTGCCTGTTTATTCGCTTACTCCTCTTAAACTATATAACGTATTTTGATGCGGTTTTCATTAATAAAAAGACCGATTAACGAGAAAGGTTTATGTGCCTATAATATTTACACCTGTGCGAAAACGGGGCTGCTTTCTAGTCTTTCATAATGTCTGTAGATTTCCTACTTCAATTCATCATCACTGATCTCACTTCTTCTTCTTTAAGTTGGTGGTAATGTTTTAGATATTTTGGACCCAGTAGATGGAGAGTAGTGGTGGCCGAGTGGTAATGGCCCCGACTTACGGAGTTATAGGTCGCGGGTTCAAACCCAGCCAGGCGCATTACTTTGTGTAATTTATTTCATTTATATCACCACTGCTCTCAAAACGGTGAAGGAAAACATCGTGAGGAAACCGGCATGTCCTAGAATCAAAAATTCGAAGACATGTGACATCCACCAACCCGCACTGGGCCCGCGTGGTGGATTACGGCCCATTCCCTCTCCTAGAGAGGAGGCCTGAGTCCCAACAGTGGGAACATTATAAGGCCGACTATGCTATGCTATAGGTAGCCATATTATCTGTAGCATCATCAGGTCTTTAAAAGTGTAGTTAAATATAAATAAATTAATAATATAACATCCGTGCCAACCCTAACACTTAACCCTTCCGATTACGAGCGATGTTTATCGTATAGAACTCACGCGCTGCCCACATTACTAGTGAATTATTATTTCTGATTAATAAATTGTGCGTCCCTGGAGACGTCTAGCTCGACACTGTCACGCCTTGTCACAGTGGTGTTGCCAGGAAAAAAAGAAATGGTAGGAAAATTACAATTGACTGATACACAGACAAGATGCTGGAGTGGTATTATTCCCTGCCGAAGTCAATGTTTTCTGTTATTTACAAGAAGTTTCGCCATTTACAGCCTTTTGGTATTTTACAGGATACATTTTGGAGAGTGTGCGCGGGAATTGCATGCCTTGATTCCGCTATCTTATTTCTACCATAGGACGCGACGTACAGCGAGTATCCACCCTTACGTTGATGATACCTGTGCGGTCCGGAATAACTCACCTCGTCGTTTATACCGCGTACATCAACAGACTGGAACAATTTGCCTGCTGCGGTCTTCCCGTCCGATTATACTTTAGATGTCTTCAAGGCTAGAGTGAATAGGCTCTTAATAAACTAGTGCACGTCACCATCAACGATTGCATCACTGCTTACCATCAGGTAGGATCGCAGTCAAGCACTAGTTTATATCAATTTAAAAAAAAATTGTTTATATCAAAAATAATGAGGTTATTCCAAAGCAAAAATACACATTATCGCTTACCAACTAATGACAGGACCAGTGTCATCAGTTGGTAACTGGTGAGAAGAGGTCAAAAGCAAGTCTATTAATATCTCTTAATTATTTTAAAAATATGTCTTAATTAACAGATAGAGAAGTAAATACTTAAAATATATTTATTGTAGGATTATATATCATGCCGGCTTCATCTAGTTTAAACTGACAAAAAAAAATTGACGTGTAAAAGTGTTTTTAAAAAACCTACTTGCAAAATAAATATCATTTCATCATCATCATCATCATTTCAGCCGAAAGACGTCCACTGTTGGACATAGGCCTCCCCCAAGCGTCGCCACAATGACCGATCCTGTGCTTCTCGCATCCACCGCACTCCCGCGACCCTCACCAGGTCGTCGGTCCACCTTGTGGGAGGCCTTCCAACGCTGCGTCTTCCGGTGCGCGGTCGCCACTCTAGAACCTTTCGGCCCCATCGGCCATCCGTTCTACGAGCAATGTGCCCTGCCCACTGCCACTTAAGTTTGGCGATTCTTCGGGCTATGTCGGCGACCTTGGTTCTCCTGCGGATATCTTCATTCTTTATGCGATCACGCAAGGAAACTCCGAGCATAGCCCTTTCCATTGCTCTTTGGGTGACTGTAAGCCTTCTGATGAGGCCCATTGTAAGCGACCATGTTTCAGAGCCATATGTCATCACTGGCAACACGCACTGGTCATAGACTTTCGTCTTGAGACACTGTGGTATGTTGGACGAGAAGATACCGCGCAGCTTCCCGAACGCTGCCCAGCCGAGTCGGATTCGACGATTGACCTCTTTCTCAAAGTTAGACCTACCCAACTGGATTGTCTGTCCCAGGTAAACGTAATCGTCTACAACTTCGAGTGCAGAGTCTCCGATCTTGATCGGAGTGGGTGCTACATGGTTATTTACCATGACTTTGGTTTTATCCATGTTCATTTTAAGACCCACTCTTTTGGAAGCTCTACTAAGGTCATCGAGCATTGTACTGAGCTCCTCCGTAGTTTCAGCCATGACTACTATATCATCGGCAAACCGAAGGTGAGTGATGTACTCGCCATTGACATTAATGCCTAGTCCACTCCAGTCCAGAACCTTGAAGACATCCTCCATTGCAGCCGTGAACAGTTTCGGAGAGATGACATCTCCCTGCCTCACGCCCCGCTGCAGAAGGATAGGTTTCGAGGTCTGGTCCTGAAGTCGGACTGACATTGTGGCGTTTTCGTACAAACACTTCAGCACTTCGATGTACCGATAGTCAATCTGGCACCGTTGGAGAGACTGCAGTACAGCCCAAGTCTCGATCGAATCAAAAGCTTTTTCGTAGTCCACGAACGCTAAGCATAGAGGCAAGTTATACTCCTCTGTCTTCTGTATAACCTGCCGAAGCGTATGTATGTGGTCTACGGTGCTGAAACCTTTTCGGAAACCAGCTTGTTCGGGAGGCTGGAAGTCGTCAAACCTGCGCGCGAGACGATTCGTGATGACTCTGGAAAACAGCTTGTAGACATGGCTCAGAAGTGAGATGGGCCTGTAATTCTTAAGCAAGGCATTGTCGCCCTTCTTAAAGAAAAGTACCACCACACCTCTGCTCCATGTCTGTGGCGTCTTTCCCTCAAGTATGACGGAATCGAACAACCTCTGAAGGGCCCTTAGGACCGGTTTTCCACCCGCCTTCAGGAGTTCGGCTGTAATTCCGTCGTCACCCGACGCCTTGTTGTTTTTAAGCTGCTTCAGAGCCACCCTAATCTCGTACAGGCTGACGTCCGGGATATCTTCGGTATAGTGCCGGGTTAATCTAGCTCTTGGGTCGTTTGCTAGATTCGTTGTGGGTTTTGTGATAGATGTGTACAGCTGTCCATAGAATGCTTCGATCTCTCCCAGAAGCTCCGATTTGGCGGATATGACTCTGCCATCGTCGGTCTTCAGTTTCGTGAGCTGGCTCTGCCCTATAGACAGATCCCTTGCAAAAACCTTGGAGCCCTTATTCCGCTCAATCGCATCTTTAATCCTTTCGGTATTAAAGAGGCGGAGATCGCGTTTTAAGGACTTTGAGATCCGTCTATTGAGCTGCCGGTAGATGCACGCATCGTCTGAAGACTGCAGAATCATCTCACGCCTCTCTTTCATGAGTTCGAGAGTTTGATCAGAGAGCCTTTTCTTCCTTGTACGACGAGTCTTAAAAAACTTAGACCCGACCGTATGGACAGTTTCCACGAACCCATCGTTGTATTCGTCCACAGAGCCACCTAGGCACTCGAAACGATTGTGAAGTTCGAGCTGAAAGCTCTCGGAGTTTTGAATCTGGATCTGTGCTGGACGGAGCGTAGACTTCATCAGTCGAGATCTTTCAAGCTTGATATTGATATTCAATGTGCCTCTTACCATGCGGTGATCACTTCCAGTTTTCACCGCGTTGATCACAGAGACATCATTGAATATTTGCTTCTTCGTCGACATGATGAAGTCAATCTCATTTCTGGTCGCACCATCAGGACTTTGCCAGGTCCACTTCCTACGCTCACGTTTTTTGAAGAAGGAGTTCATCATATAGAGGCCCTCCTTCTCCATAAAACTAGCCAATAGGTGTCCCCGGCGGTTCCGATGTCCAAATCCAAATTGCCCCACTCGCAGCTCATCACCGTCTCGTTTACCCAGTTTCGCGTTAAAGTCCCCCATGACCACGGTGAAGTGAGTCTTAGAACCATGCATGGCTCTGGATATATCCTCATACATGGACTCTACTTCGTCGTCGGGGTGTGTCGAGGTCGGGGCGTAAACCTGTATGACCTTCAGCGAATATCTTGATGATATTCTGAGTATAAGATACGCTACCCTGGTCGACACACTCTCGATCCTCACCACATTGTTCACAAGGGACTTGTGGACGATAAACCCGACACCACCCTGGGACTGCTGGTTACCCTCCCGGAAATAAAGCAGGTTACCGGACTTGAGAATTATCGTGTCCTCCCCCTGTCTTCGGACTTCAGATAATCCCACAATACTCCATCGTAACCTGCTCAATTCTTCCTCAAGTTCGGTGATCTTCTCGTCGGACCGGAGTGTACGCGTGTTATATGTTGCCAGGTCCAGTCGTCGTTGTCTAAAGGGGTAGCCGGATCCCATCCGGAGATTCTCCGCACCCCTTGCCTCGCCGTAACCTTGACCGCTACCGGAGTCAAGGGTAGACGGGCTGCCGGGCACTAGAGGCCGTTTTTTGGTTGTGCTTATCATTGGGGGGATTTGCCATAATCGCCACGCTTGGCATGCGGGTTGGCGATCGCAGTTTGGTTGTTGGAATTCACAAAGAATGCTGCTGCCCATTCTCTGGTATGTCCCTTAGTCGCCTCTTACGACACCCACGGGAAGAAATGGGATGGTGTTATTCTTTACGTCCGAACACCATACGGTACACTAATACACTACACTACGGTACACTAATATCATTTATCATGCACCAAAATTGTAACACTGTATAAAATCTTTATTAAATTGAAAGAAAAATCATGAAAACCATTATACTAGCTTTATGAGAAACGGGTGTTTGATCTGTAGGCCTTTATTCTACGGGGTTCTTTCCTATCGCTTTTTACTTTTAAGTAGTTCGTAGTTCCCGGGGTTATCAGTACAACGAAGGTCTTTCAATTAAAGAAAAAAAAAACAAATGCTTGATTGTTTTTTCCGATTAAATTGATATCTTTTATTTACGTCAATGTTGTGGAAAATCCCACTGGGCTTAAGTAGGTACAATACGATAAAGCTTAATTATATCTTTAGCAAAACAAATATAACAATGACCTAAAAAATTTTGCATAGCATAGCATAGTCGGCCTTATAACGTTCCCACTGCTGGGACTCAGGCCTCCTCTCTAGGAGAGGGAATGGGCCGTAATCTACCACGCGGGTCCAGTGAGGGTTGGTGAATGTCACATGTCTTCGAATTTTTGGTTCTAGGACATGCCGGTTTCCTCACGATGTTTTCCTTCACCGTAAAAACAATAATTCATAATGATTATACTTAAGCCAATCTACGTAAAATGTATGAATAATATTACACCATAATTAAAACTTAAGTTGTAAAGTTATTTTACAACTAAACTAATATTTAGGTCCTTAGTCGGGCTGCAGAATTTTTCGAAAGAATTGTAGCAACCCTGGAACGAAAAGGGCCACAGAAGGAACACTGATGGGTTTTAGGGTCATGGTAACTCTTTCGAACAATCCTGGATTCCTGGTAGTTTCTTATTTATATTTCAAACGTGTTGACTAAAATACCCTTAATTTATTAAACCAAAAACGAACGCCGTTCGCTCTCTCATTGTCTTTCTATTGTGTCTATAATTACGGTATTCGACATTAGTGGAATTGACACTACAATTTTATCAAAATAGCACGTGCGAACTATTAATAGACCATCAAACGCTTGGAGGATGTTTAACGGGTATTGCCGAACAATAATTAGAAAAAACATTAAAGTTATAAATAGAAGAATTTCTTCGAAGACTAGACGCAGACTGACATTATGATGACTACATAACAGAAACTCGTAAGAGTGAATCAAAGAGAAAAGAAAAAACACCCGGTTCAAACAGAACTAAAATACCCTGCTTTTCCTACCATACTACTTTTCCTACCTTTTTTTTACCTGGCAACCCATTCCCAACGTGTCACTCCGTCACACCGTCAATTACGTTATTTGATGCTTTTTCATTAAAGTAGGTAATACGATGCCCAAGAGGCTTCTGGGCGGGACTGGGTTAGTTGGGTGTGATCGACGGCCAAATAATCTGGGGACGTATTTAGAACGAATTATGGGCACTTAGTGGCGTTGTTTTGGCAAAACTTGGCTTGTCAGGCGATTTTTTTATAGTTTAAACCTTGGCTATTAGTAATGAAATTATATTTTGTGAATTAATTTTCTTTTTTTTATGTAAATAGGTTTTTAGGGCGATAATGTTTGAATAGGTTTTTGTAATTATTATGTCTATCAGTCTATGTAGATAGTCGTGGTTAAAATAATATCAGTGTGCCTGATTCGTTTGATCTCTTGGATTAAGCATCGCTTCCCGAGGTCGGTCTGTGAATGGGTTACCAAGATTCCCCCATGCCTGGTAAAGGAACAAAGAAAGAAAAAGAAAGAAAGAAAGACTGGCCTATTGTGGTCTAGTGGTTAGTGGCCCTGACTGCTAAGCCGGAGGTCGTGGATTCGAATCCCACCAAAGACGAATGTTTGTGTGATGAGCACGATCGTTTTTTCTGTGTCTGAATGTGAGTTATCTATAGTACCTATGTATTTATTTAGAAATATATTATAAGTATGTTTATCATATGTTTATAATAGGGGTACTTTTTATTGGTGGTATCATAACTAAAAAGTGTAAAATAAAAAACATTTTACAAAAAAATACAACCGACTTCTATTTAAAAAAAAACACTGAAAAGTGCAAAATAACTTTAATTTCGGAAGTCGGTGTTAAATAACGAAGAGACTAAACTATTATAGAAACACTTTTTTTGTAAAAAGTTTTTTTTTTTTCTCCATACTTACCAACTTTGTATAGCGCGTGCTATCACAGTAATTTGGTTCTCTTTATACCCCACTCCATTTTAATATCACAAAAATTTTTAACACCGACTGGCGCAAAAATAAACAAACACAACGAATAATATAATAATGACAGAATCCAAATGCAAATGTTACGTGTTTTTTTTTTAATGGTATCAGTTTTTTTTTTTTGTTGATGTTTTTACTTGAATACTAAGTCCTTTAAGCCATGTCTTCGTATGAATAGATCATTAGTTTACCATTAGAATAAAGATGTACACATTCTAATGTCTTTGTAAGTTTGTAATATTTGGCAGCAAATGTATCAAGTCAACCTTCTCGGCCATTTCTCGGCAAATTTCGTTGAGGTAGGCGAAACTACAATAAAATTCTCAGCACCATTTTACCGAGACCGCTCGTGTTTCAACGGTTCCACATATTGTCCAGTTACGCAGACACTTGAGACACATAACTACACCAATTTTACATCACAATATCCACTATTTGCGAATAATTAAAACAGCTACTGAACTTCAATCCCTAATTGTAACAGTATTTATGGCAAGACTAAGTTAGATACATCTATACTCGTCACGTCTCCGGAATTTCCCTAGCTAATTTAATCAGACCCCGTAACCTACAATTATGTAGCTGATATAATGAATTACACATAATTGACCAGTCATCAATATTAGGTGATCAATTGACTGATTTACTGATTGTTGTAATGTCACCCAATTTATGTATTACACGTAATGTACCTGTATGTTACCGGCAATCTGTATAATTTAGGTATTCAATACAATACCTATGCAATGTATAGAATACCTAGGGCGTCCAGGCAATGTACGAAATATTATGAATATTATTGTCCATTACATACTTTACCTAGTTAATGTATACAATTCCTAGGGGTTGTATAGAGTACCTGCTGGTCCACCGGCAATGTGTAAGTTATATAGATTTTGGTCTATATTAATCAATGTTATGCATCTTACCTGGAAAATTAAACATGTTCTATTACTTAAAATCATAATTTTAGGGCACCCCCGGACCCTGGGACGAAGGCAACGAAGGAACAGGAGTGGGTTTTTAGTCAGTAAAAGTCTGACACTATCTCTCGCTCCGCCCAAGAGCGGGATTTGTCATAAGATGACTTCTAATCTAACCTGTTCGTATCGGGGTGCGCTAAAATTACGTCACCTCCTTCCCTGTTCTCGTCTTTTATACACATTACCCGCTGCACATTCGGTATTGTATGGAATACCTAGGCAAAGTATAAAATAAATAATATTTCATACATTACCTACGCGTTTTATGTATTACATATATTGCCTAAGTATTGTATATAATTACGGATTATACAGATTGCCGATAACATATACAGTTAATACATGTTTTTTTTGGTGTCGGAAATCATCAAATAAGTTTTACGCACTAGGTGGAGCGAGAGGGAGTGTCAGACTTTTACTGACTAAAACCCACCTGTGTTCCTTCATTAGTACTTTGTGTTCCACGGCCGCGGTAATTCTTTCGAAAAATCTCGCTGGAACAGTTTATACAATGGAAATAAAAAAAAACAGCTCTTTTATGATATCTATAGTTTATGCATAGGTACGCTTTTTTATTTATTGATAATTTATGAAAGGGGACACGTAAAGATGAAACCACTTCGTAGCTAATCTCTGGAAGATTAAATCTAACAGATTTTTTTTAATCAGTCTGATTCAAACATGTTTTCATTTTTAAGGATAAGTAAATAGATAGATTGATAAAACATATATTTGTTGCAACATCAAACATTCACCGTAGTAGAATCAAATAAAAAGCAAAGCACTTACACATAAACAAACATAATAATAAAATAAACAAAAAAAAAAATACATAATTATGAATCTGTTTCCTACCTAAAAAAATATGTAAGAAGACTAATAATGTTTTTATCACATATCTACTTAAATAAAAATTTCAATCAAATAAACAATTAACTTAAACAAATTGATTAAACAATATTAGAAACGCCAAAAAGTGAGCCAAGGTTCCACCGAGATTTGAACTCGGATCGCTGGATTCAAAGTCCAGAGTGCTAACCATTACACCATGGAACCGAATGCGATGGAACAATTCAATCGAAATAACGAACCACTATCTACAATATAACATTGTAATCAATTTAGTGATATGCTTATGAATGTTAATCATAATTAAATTACAATGAACCTTAAGAAATATGCAGTAGATTCAATATTCTAAAGCAAATTAATTGTTTACTTTACGCGAGTTTCTTTAATGATGTCAATAACCTAAAAATAGCAAGTCACGTTTCTCTACGAATCACGAATGTTTTTTTTTTTTAATTTAACTGTCCATTGATAAAAATATTGACTGCGTTAAACAATAATAAATGACGTGGCAAATTATTTCAGGAAATGCGGTTAAGGAATTTAATTTGTTCATCATCTTTAGGCTGAAGTACTCGTATGTAATTTCACGTCATAAAATGACAAGTTTCAACCATAGTGACCGCAAAATTGCGCAGATAGGGATTTGGTATTTTCTTGTTTTATTTTTGTACATTATTTTATACTACACACACTAAAAATAAATATTTTTTCTGATAAAAACGACAAAATTGGTTATTAATGAAGCAGTATTACAAATATTGGAACGGAGAATAGTGGGGACGAGGTTTTTTTTTAGGTGGGAAAATCATCTAATGACAAATCACGCTCTTGGGCGGAGCGAGAGGTAGTGTCAGACTTTTACTGACTCAAAACCCATTCCTGTTCCTTCTTTGCCTTTGTCCCAGAGCCCCGGGTTTCACTTTCACACTACCCGTGGCCCCAGTAGGCTTCGACTCGCGCCGTCGCGTCGACGACTTGGGCTTGGTCCGGACGGTTACCGGACGGTCGGACGGCGAGTCACCCATTGCTCGCCGTCTGCAAGCCCGCGCCTACGGTGGGTGGGGGCAAGGTGGGAATATCTCGCCATCTCTTTTGTGCGCACATAAACCAATGGCAGCGACGTAATTCTTAAGTTTTTGCATCCTTTAATGATACTTGACAGTTTCTCTTTTCACCAGATTTGAAAGTATTCAAACTTACTTAATATTGATAAAAAAAATATATACATATTTATGATTTCAATTTTTTTTTACATTTGTTAAAAATGAATAAAATTAGGATTAAGTAGATACAGTAGCTTACACAATACGATTAAGAAATAAAAGTAAACCTATCAAACATATGGCGAAGTTTATAATTGGGATAAATATAAATTACCATAAGATCCTAATAGATTTTGAAAGAACACTGTTAAAAACTGATATTATTATGTATACAGCCTTATTTCTATCAGCCTATAAATCCTCACAGCTGGACATAGTTCTCTCTCTCTTTCTTTCCAATCACAATATTATGTCACTAGATCACTATCTCTCCTCTTAAACGTCAAAACCATCCAAAGGTTGTCTGTAAAAAATCACTTTTAGCGAAAAGACCGCCCATTGTGGCACCCTATTAATTTTTAAGTTCATATTGTAATTTAATTATTGGTGTACAATAAAGAATATATCTATCTAGCTATCTATCAATCTAATGTCAATCTTCAGCAAACCTCATCCTCTGCTACGAGCCTTCTTGTGAAGGTCGCCGCTCCACCTAACCATTTGTTTGCAACTAGCTTTTGCCAGCGACTTCACTTGCGTCAAAGTAGGTTTCTCCTCTATCAAACCAACCACATTCCAATTTTTCTTTTCGGGTGGGAAAATCATCTCATGACATCCCCCGCTCTTGGGCGGAGCGCGAGATAGTGTCAGACTTTTACTGACTAAAAACCCACTCCTGTTCCTTCTTTGCCATTTGTTTTCCAGGGCCCCGGGGATCTCTTTCGCATCACCCATGGCCCCAGTAGGCTTCGACCCTGTTGGGCCCCTACGGTTGCTGACATCTCCTTGAGGCGCGCGTGGAACACTACGCGCCGTCGACGACTTGGGCTCGGTCCGGACGGTTACCGGACGATCGGATGGCGAGCCACCCATTGCTCGCCGTCTGCAAGCCCGCGCCTACGGTGGCCGGAAATCGGGATCGGAATGCCGGCGGCGGTTGGGGCGTGAGGACCGTTGCCGTTGCCTCACGTGATCGGCCGCCTCCTTTGCTAGCATTACTGCTTCGCAGAAGGAGGCGACCGCCTGCCACTCCTCCTCGTTACATTCCCTTAGGGCGTGAATTTTGGAAAATTCTTTCTTATTCTTTTTTTACATAATAAAAGGAAAGTTCAAATTCAAATTCAATATTGTTTATTGTGGTACATAGGTAAAAATATGATGTAATAGTTTTTATAGTGAAGTACATCTATGTCCCGCCTTTTGGCATACAATGTTTATAAGACTGCTGCAACATTATAGCTGTAATCAATTTGATAGTACATATGTAATACAGATGTCAAAATTTTTAATAAAATCATATTTGACATCATATTTAAGTAATATACCATAGCATAGTCGGCCTTATAATGTTCCCACTGTTGGGACTCAGGCCTCCTCTCTAGGAGAGGGTATGGGCCATTGATCCACCATGCAGGCCCAGTGCGGGTTAGTGGATGTCACATGTCTTCGAATTTTTGGTTCTAGGACATGCCGGTTTCCTCACGATGTTTTCCTTCACCGTTTTGAGAGCAGTGGTGATGAAATAAATTACACAAAGTAATGCACCTGACTGGGTTTGAAACCGCAACCTACTCGTAAGTCGGAGCCGTTACCACTCGGCCACCACTGCTCTTATTTAAGTAATAATTTAATAATATTTAGAAAAATAGTCAAAAATTTAATATAATTTAAAATAGTAATCAATAATTTAAGTATATTTAATAATACAGATGTCAGTTTCAGTTGATGCGTCAGCAACTGAGTCAGAACTTTACCTTTTATGTATAGGTACAGATAACAATCACATATATAACTAGACATAAGATATCTAAAATCAGCCATATAATATTTTCTCTGCTGGTGCTCAAGGCTTCCTCTCTAGAGACGATCTACGAGGTGCATTACGGATCATTCCCTCTTCCTAGAGTCTCCAGGAGAGGAAATGGGCCATAATCTACCTCGTAGCCCCAGCACAAGCTGGAAACATGACACCCACCAATATTTAATGAAATACCCAGGTACATAATATAATAGCTCGCCGTCTGACCGTCCGGTAACCGTCCAGACCGAGCCCATGTCGTCGACAGCGCGTACTGTTCCACACGCGCCTCAAGGAGATGTCAGCAAACCTTAGGGGCCCAGCAGGGTCGAAGCCTACTGGGGCCAAGAGTCTGATTCTGAAAGAAAGACTCGGCGCTGGTACGAAATACAACGAAGGAACAGGTGTGACACTATCTCCCGCTCCGCCCAAGAGCGAGTGAATTACCCACCGAAAAAAAAGGTACATAATATATTATACATATAAAGATTAAAATAATAAATTCAAGGAATGTACTCCACTAAACGTCAATATGTTTCTAGTGACGTCACTATACTTCTTACTGATTGGTGACAAGTGAAACAGCTGTACAAATACATAAACAATAGAATAATAAGTATATAATGTATGTAACATATTTACATAAACCTAATAGGCACGTGTTATCGCCAGATGAATGTAAGTAAATAATTATCTAGACGAATATTGTTTTTCACGCAGTTACTAACTTCAGCAAAGTTGAATATTTTTTTCAGTATTTTGAAAAGAATGTTTACTTGAGTATTTATCAAACTACGTGCAATACAAAATTATTAAGGTGGACTGAAAGCCTTTGGGTTTCTGCACCAGTCACTGAAACAAATAAATATAATACAGTATTTATTGTTATACCCACATACATCATCATCATCATCATTTCAGCCGAAAGACGTCCACTGCTGGACATAGGCCTCCCCCAAGTGTCGCCACAATGAACGGTCCTGTGCATCTCGCATCCATCGGACTCCCGCAACCGTTACCAAGTCATCGGTCCACCTTGTAGGAGGCCTTCCAACGCTACGTCTTCCGGTACGTGGCCGCCATTCCAGAACCTTTCGGCCCCAACGGCCATCTGTTCTGCGAGCAATGTGCCCTGCCCATTGCCACTTTAGTTTGGCGATTCTTCGTGCTACGTCGGTAACCTTGGTTCTCACATACATATAAATATGTAAAAAAATTGATATGAGTTTGAGAGACGACTCTTTTTTAAATTTAATTATTATTAATATTAATAATTTCGCAAGTTGCACTTAAATGCATACTGACTGGTGGCCATCCAGATATCGAGATTAAGCGCATTCCACAGTAGGATGGATAGGCTGTATATATAAACTGTTAAATGATAGAAGATTTTACAGAATCAAAAGTATGAGAAGGACAAACAAGTTGGAGACTGTGGTGTAAAGAACGCAGATTTCTACCGTATGAAGGACATAGATATTAAATGTGAGATAATATTAGGTACGAAGAATAAGGCGGGAGAGTTGAATAGAGAGAAAAATGTGGTCAAAACGTGCAAACTTATTTTCTAACGTCATCTAGGTAGCTCGAAGAATGGTCATATTTCCTCAAGTTAAGTATAAACCGGATCTAGTTGTTGAGGAGCCTATCATGCTTATCTAACAAGGCCACGTCCAAGTCAAAGTAGCACACGTGACTGTAGTCGATGATACGAAAAGAAAAAATAATACAAACAGTCTTCGCCATTACAGGCAAAAAGTTCAGACGATACTGACATCGGAAGGTCCTATCAACTCTTTGACTAATACTAGAAACCCGACTTTGCCAGCTAAGCATAGAGTCAAGATGCAGACCGAGATTTTTACGCTAGGGCTGATGGGGATGACGGCACCATTGAAAATAATAGGAGGAAAAGAGTTAACCACCACTGTACCCGCAATGCGTGATCTTCCAACAATAATGGGCTGACATTTTAAGGGGACGCCCCAAATCTATCAGACCAGTAATTGATAGCATCCAAATCCCGATTTACACCTTCTATAACATCTGATAAAATTTCTACTCACGCAGCAGTATATTTGAATTGAAGATTATTGACTTAGAAATGATACGGACACCGAAGACCGTGAGTTCTAAAATTTATGAAGATGGAAAAGAATATCGAAGAATTTGGTCTTGCATCGAAGAAAGAATTTGATCTAACATTTTAACCAGCATCTAGGTCACACCAATTCGATGTATTCTCTCGTAACATCACATGCTCTTTGCATTCTCATCTTAGCTGCATGCAATTGTCCCATCGTTGTTTTATAAATCTCCAGCTTTATGGCTTCATTCAACACATTTTTTTTTTTTTGTTGGTTTGCACTTGACCACTATTTCACGTAAAGCGAAGACGTGGTCGACGATGGAGCACGCTTGCCTAGAAGTAACCTATTCACTCTTGACTTTAAGATCCCCCGGTTAAAGCAATCAAGAAACACGGACTCCGGCATAGAATTCCGGGAATTCCACTCCTTATCTGTACACACAGTGAATGTGTTCCCAAAACGTTTTATGCTTATAGGTGATATTCCACCAATTAAAAAGTTCCAGCTTTTGTTGCCATTTCTGCAATAGCTCTGGATCTTAGGTCCATTCACCTACAAGAACAGTGTCAATGCAAATCTGCACATCCATCTTCAGAGTGCCAATACCTATTCAACATGAGAAATAGAAGTAAGAACCCTTACCCATTTCTGCAATAGCCCTGGATCTCAGGTCTATTTACCAAGAAGAATTATGTCATCAAACCTGTAGGTCCGTCGTCAGAGCGTCAACATAAAGAGGTAAAAACCGTCATTTCCTCAAACGTGGATCTCTTAAAGGTAAATAAAATACCAAACCAATTTTCTTTTTAAGTGTCATAGTGGTAGAAAACAGTGGTTGAGAGTCCTTACTCCCCTATTCTGAGGTACTATGTGGAAAGAATGGTCAGATAGTTAGTATAGTGCCATATCGTTCTCTGCACATCTTGCCTCAGATACACACTTCACTGTATACCGCGGAGAATTTCTGAAAGGGAAACCCGTAGTCCTAGTACGCAAAGGGTAATTGAAGGATACAGGTGTGGTTTTAGTCAGTAAAAGTCTGACACGCCCTCGAGCTCCACCAAGAGCGCGAGAAGTCATTTGGATGATTTCCCACCTAAAAAAAAAACACTTCACTGTATGTTTTTATGTTTATTTCTTTGTTTTATTTTTTTGTGCCCTAACACTATTTTTAAGATATTTTACTAACAAAGTGGACCATATTGTTGTCATATCTTGAATTAAATAAATAAAAAATTGTAAAAAGTTAACAAAGAATGAATCCTCCTCACCTCCTTACCTCTAGGAACTTGAAATTTCCCCATTGCCGTGGGTAGTTCTCAAAACTTACAAGTCCTTAGTAGGTACCTAAAACAGGATGCGCGACGTCAGAGAACTTGCGAGTTAGTGCGGTCAGAAGGCATGGTCACTTGCGGTAAAGTGACGTCATAAGGTCATGACTTGCTTAATGGGTGAGCTTGATGACTTAAAATGGATTTGGTTCCTATTGTTATTAATAGTGACTTATTTATAGTCCTGTTTTTAAGAACATTGAATACTACCTAAGCTAAAAATGGTTCTATTGGCAATTTGAATATTTTCTGCGGACTACCCAAATGTCCTTTCTTTGGTATTGTTCGTCAAGTCGTTGAGCTCCTTAGTAATCCTGAGTTGAGCTCTACGATTACTGACAAATGCTTGCACTGACTGGACAGGTCCACTCAAATTTGTATGGTTTTTTCTTCAAAAGACCATTTCAGACAAATCTGCATGATTCTCATGTGATTTGACCATTACATATTTACTGTATGGACTTTAAAAGAGACTTTGACCTCTGAGTTTGTTTCGGTGTTTCTTCTCAGGGTAGTCAGCTAGGAAACACCGACCTCATCAAGTTTAAAAATGAAGAAAAAAAAAAAATGGCGTGTAAAAGTGTTTTTTTAAACCTATTTACAAAATAAATATCATTTATCATTTATTCACGCTTTAATTTCGAATTTGCCCGATCTTATGAGAAAACAGAACAAATACTGAGATTGTTATTATTGAATTGATCTCTAGATACAAAAATGGATAGGTAAGTACGTTGTAGACGAAGATATTTTAATAATTCTTTCACATTTGTTTATTAAAGCTAAAAATTATTTAATTTAGCATATAAAAAAATACATAAGTATATACTTATTCCCTATTGTTAATTAATAATGATGTGTGATTTGTATCTACTAACTATTCCTACTGCCGGGACTCAGGCCTCCTCTCTAAGAGAGGGAATGGGCCGTAATCCACCACGCGGGCCCAGTGCGTGTTGGTGGATGTCACATAATATGTCTTCGAAGTTTTGGTTCTAGGACATGTCGGTTTCTTCATGATGTAATAAAGGGTAATATTTTAAAATTTACTCGTCGTTATTTAATTATTTTGTTTCGTATTAAATTTGTAATAATCATTATCATCACCATCATCATTTCAGCTGAAAGACGTCCACTGTTGGACATAGGAGTCTCATCCCACAAGGGGGACCGATGATCCAATGGATGTGGGTATCTATCAATATTTAAAAAAAGATTAAATAAAAAAAAATATTTAAAAAATCCAAGGGACCGCTGACTACAATCCCGCAGGCTGGAGGTATCGTGATTTTGATGCAGTATTGGATTCCCTAGTCAGAAAAATTAATATCTTTTGAAAACTCAAACTCCTTTGAACACAATCAAATCAAAAGTATTTTTATTTCACATAGGCCTATATGGGCACTTATAAAACGTCAGAAGCTAGTGCACGGTTCCAAATTGGCCGTTTCATATGGAGAAGAACCGGCTAGAAACTTCATGGTTACTCTTTTAAAAAAAGTGGTTGATTACAATATTTTAATTTTTCTTCCTGCCCTTGTCCCATCTTATTTGGGGTCGGCGCAACACGTTTTTTTCTTCCATTCTATCCTGTCAGCCGTCATGCTATCACTAACTTCCTTTTCTTTCATATCACTGTTCACACAATCTATCCATCGTTACAATATTGTCATATTACAGTATTAATAGATATTATGTAAGAACAGTGTAGACCTGTCAATATTGTACCCAAAAGCACAATAAAAATAATCATATTAAAAAAAGTGAGTCGTAATAGGAAGTAGTCTAAGAATTCGTGGAGTCTACAGTGTTCTCACATTCACATTATAAAAAGAGGCTATATAAAAAAAAGCATATCTACATACTACATACAAACTATCAATAAATGAGATGTTAACAAAATAAATTACTAACGAATTTAAGGTAATGGGTACTTAATATAACTTTCACCAATGTCTAGTTGACATAGAACTAAAATAATTTTACTAACCGAGGCCATTTTTATGAAAATATGAATCAAATGTGTTTTTTATAAAATTTCCAGTGTCACATTTCAATTAAAAACTGTGTGTAATTGTATGACGTAGACACAAAGACAATATACTGACTGAGGTGAGGCGTAGTCGGTAAAGCAAAACTGTTCGTGAACGGAGCAAGCAAAACTCAACCTTAAGGCGACGAACCGATTTTTACCGTTACCTTACATAGCAACTACAGTGGACATTAAATGCATGACCGTCGCGTAAAGTATTGTAAACATAATTACTTATGTGATGATATAATTTCAATAGCTATAAATATTTTTACCTAGAAAGATATGGCTAATTTCGACAACGTAGTCATCGGTTCCATGGTGTAACGGTTAGCACTCAGGACTCTGAATCCTGCGATCCGAGTTCAAATCTCGGTGGAACCTGAACTTTTTGTATTTTTTTTTTATATTTCTTAACTTTTTGTAGCATTTCATTGAAAAAAATATTTAAATTTATGGACATTTATGTTTATTATTGATAAATAAAGATTATGTTTTGTAAGTTACTACGATTTTTTTTGTTTTCTATTGTTTATTCTTCTGTCATTTTTTTGATTAAATAACATTAAATAAATAAACATTGTATAAAACATGTTTTATTATTGTAATTTTGTTTTTTTTTTTTTAAATTTAACATTAACAAATACATACTACTTAACCTACTATTATACAGGATTTTAAATAACAAACCATAAACTTCTTCAATACAAAGGTACTCGTACCCTAAAAATATCAATATAAAAATGGATTACAAAGTGGGCGCCAATTAACAAAAGTCATCCAAAGCTATTGAATCGTCCCGTTATCAGTTACACGCAGTTGATAAAACTGTGTTCATGTAGCAAATGGACGGTCAGATATCGATCAAGGTAAAAGTACAGTTAGCGTAAAAAGTTTGAAATCGAGTTAGGAGTATTTTTAAATAAATAAATTGTACATTTTGATACAAGTGCAGAAAGTTTGTCATTGCGACCGAGGCGGAATTCGCACGAGCCTTAGGCGAGTGAGTGGTTATGAAGCCGAGTGCTGCAGTGATAAATTTGCACGTGTATCAAACGACCTTTTTCAATACACTTACAAAGAATTGAATAAATGGGGTTTGACCGGCGACTCATGGGGGACGACGCGCGCCTAGCCTGATACGATACATGTAATAATATTGTTGCGGGGGAGAGCACGCGCACTTTTCTGCACTAGTGCGGAAAACAGCCTATTGCGTGCCTAAAAGTGGTGGGATATGAGCGGGTTTTCGAGTAAGTGTATTGAAAAATATTTTGCTTTGAACATAGTCTTTGACGCTTTGCAGATGATGTCTATCATCGACCGCCACATCATTGTCATGTAATTTTTGAGCTACGATTGATAAAACAAGGTAAAGTACAGTTAGCGTGGAAAGATTAAAATCGAGTTATTAGTATTTAGAAATATTTTACTTTAAACATGGCCTTTGACGCTCTTACTGCTAAGACTGATGTCAATCGATACTTCATTTGACGAAATTCAGCCAGTAGTTTTTGAGCTACAATCGAAAAAAAATTAATACATTACCTGACCCGACAGATGTCGTTCTATCAAAGCAATTCTAATTGACAGTTTTAATATAATAAAGAAAAACGTGTTTTGACGGATTTCTGTCCAATTTTTTCCAATTTTCTCTTCTTAAGAACTTTCTTAAAATTTCAACAAATAGTTTTAAAATAAGTTCATTAAAATTGGTCCAGATATTTTTGACCCAGCCAGTGAGGCACACAGTCAATTTTTTTTTCATTTATTGATTTTTACCATTAATCTTATTTCTATTGTGTGAATCTATCGCCTATTAAATATATTTTTTTCTTTTTTTGTGGAGCAAAATTATTGAAATTACTTCATTTTAAAGACGAATGACGACAATAATAATTAATTAAGTATATTTTCTTTGTTTTTAATGTTTTTTTTTTAATCTATTTTGTACAAGAAGTATTTAAAAATGTAAAACAAATGTCAATCAAATGAATAAACTGAATGTTAATAATAAAATTTTAGTAGATGTTTTTTTTTTATATTATTTTCTATTATATATATTTATACATATAAATGTGTGTGTATTCAATTCAATAAACGAATATCTGCATGACCTAATTTAAGATTCACACGTGAGTCGGTGCCAACTTTTCAGATGTCGCGTGTGTGGGTTTTTTATGTCGAGATAAACAGTTGCGAGAAACTACGCAATAAATAAAATTACATATCGGTTCTTCCAGCAATAGTTGGTGATCCCAGAAATATTCAAATAAAAACTTTCCCGTACATATATCACCATCCAATTATTTTCCGAACATAATTATACACCCATAAATGCGTATTAAACAGACAAGAAGTAACAAAGAAATTAGAATAAAGGTGATGCTTGTTTAAAAAAAATCTCTTTTAGCATAACTGAGAAAAAAGAGTTAATAAAAATGATTTTACACACATAACTATGTAGAAGACTGTGTAGATTTAATGTTGTATACTGTGTAGACATAAAAAATCTTCAATTTTACATACATAAATAGGTAAAACAAAGTTGCTCTCTACTTCTGAACTCCTCCTCAACTACGCAATGTATTTCTATCAAACTTCTATGCAGTTTTCACTAATTGAAAAAACGATAAACAAGAAAGATTTATGTCATACTAACTGTTGCCCGTGACTTTGTCCGCGTCGAACTCATAAATCATAATACAGCACAATGCCATTTAGTCATAATTTCAAGGTATTGTTTTTTTACACGGAATCCTGTCTTTCTTAAATAAAAGTAGCTTAAGCTTCTCCTTATAACACCTATCTACCAATGAAAGCCTTCGTCAAAATCAGCCCAGCCGTTTCAGAGATTAACCGGAACAAACAGACAGACAAAAAGAAAAAAAAAATTGTTATGAGTATCGAATATACTTTCATAATATGCATTTAGTGAAAACAAAATATTTTAATATTACAAACAGATACTTAAATTTTATGTGTGTGTTTGTTTGTTTTTTATGTGAGTTTCTTGCCGGTTCTTCTCTATAGGAAACGACCAATTTGGAACCGTGCACTAACTTCTGACGTTTTATGAGTGCACATGTAGGCCTATGATTTTTCGTTTTAAATATCGCAGCATATGCTGAGTTAGGCGCCTTTTTGACCTTGCACAGATCAGACAATAATTTTTATTTTATTTTTTTATTTTACTCCCAATGTATTCTACTGTTTTTTAATTTTACTGTATGTGTGAGGTACGAATAAACGTTTTTTCTTTCTTTCTTTCTTTTCTTTCTATGAGAAATATTTTTTTTTTTTTATGTATCGATGTTTCGATATTTATACCCGTGTAAAGCCGGGGCGAATCGGTAGTTAAATACAAAAACTTAGTTTGTCGAAGTAGGTAAAAAATAAATTTGTTTGACTGTACCAGTGGTTATGGTATGTTATGGGTAATCGTGTGCATACGAGTGGTTGTACCCATTTACCTAATAGCTGTTGTAACAAGTGGTGGTGTAAGCTGACCATCATTTTTGTTGGACATTTTTCCATTTTAGAAACTGAATAAAGTTCATTTACCTCGAAGACCTTGCTTCATGCCAAATTTCAAGATTCGTCAACGGGAAGTACTCTATGATTTTTTTATTGTTTTTTGCGACATAAACGGCCGTATCTTTTTTTTTTCGTTAACTCACAAGTTTGATTTTTTCTCTGCTCCAAGGGGGGCAGTCCGACGATAATATGGTTTTAATTTCAACTCGATACCTCTACACGTACCCGAGACAAAAGGGTCTTGACATGTCTGTCAAGAGAACAAAGTAATTCCTATAAGGGTTCTGTTTTAGCTTTAGAGGTACGGAACCCTTAAAAACGACATAGATCTCGGTTCAGGCAATAGACGGCCCAAGTCTGTTACCTACAGGTCTTAATATGGTCTAACATTGCAGTGCAATACACATTTCCCTATGCTGATTCATCAAACATGCACGTTGCAATTCAAGCACGTTTTAATGCATTTTTTTAACTGGAAATAAAGTGAATAACCATATTAAGTAATCTGATATTCGAACAATAAGTAACAGAGATGATTTCATAAAAATCGTACGTTAAAATTCCCTAGGTCTGACTCAATTTTTTACGTAAACATACTTGGTTGAATGAAACTGCATTACTTAAACGGAAGTCGTAATCCTTATCAATTTAACAGTTTATTTCAAAGTCAATGTCAAATTTTCATTTATCAACCACTAAGGTAACTATGCCATTTACACTGATAAGAATAATGAGGAAAAATTTTATTACCGTTCATGCATCGCTCGCTCAAACTCTATCGAGAGCCACCTAACACCTGATTAGCAAGAAATGTATATCGTCTTCAGCGAAATATTGGATTCTATAGTGAATTGACTGATGAAATGGTTATGTTGATTTTCTCAGAATATTTTTGTTTAATTTATTATTCATAGGTATACAAGTAACTACGAATAGCGTAATGTTTAAACAATGTGTAATGTGAAGTATGGGGCTACAATTTCTATCGTTACAGAAATTATATCATCCAGTTAGTATTACAATGAAGAATCATATTTTTTTTTTTAAACTGGAAATCATCCAATGACTTCTCCCACCCTAGGGCGGAACAGGAGGTCGTGTCAGACTAAAACCACACCTATGTGCCTTCTTTGCCGTTCCAGAACCACGAGTTTCCCTTTCGGAAGTAAACCCATGGTCCCAGTAGGCTTCGGCCCTACTGGACCCTTACGATTTGCTGACCTCTCTTTGAGGCGCTCGTGGAACACTATGCGCTGTCGACGACTCGGGCTTTGTCCGGACAGTTACCACACGGCCGGACAGCGAGCTACCCATTGCTCATCGTCCGCAAAATGAGGAACCATGGTGAAATCCACTTAATCAATTTGTAGGATTTGATGGAAACAAGACAGGTTTATTAAAACACGGTTCTATTAATGTAATAGTACCCAAAGAGTTGACAAGTTAGTTACTAATCCGAGTGCGCATCGGAAGAAACTGAAAGATGCGATAATTTGGAAAATGCTAGGCTTATGATTTAATTCAGTTCAAAATTAGCACTTATGAAACTGTTAGAAGCTACTGCATGGTTCCAAATGGTCGTTTGCTATGGAGAAGAACCAGCAAAAAAGTCCACAGTTTTTTATGAGTTTTTTTTTAATATTTACAATACTCGTATTTCCAAATTACAAAATTATTAGGTATGACAGAACAGTGTAGATCAGTTAATATACCAAATAAGAACAATGAAAAAAGAGTGGAGCGAAATAGAAAGTCTAATAAAAAATAAATAAAGAATAATAAGAAAGAAGAAGAAGAATAGATAGTCTTTAGTTTGGTCTTCGTCAGAATTATTATTGAGTTTTCTTAATGATTTGATATTTTTCATAGTATTTATTAGTTTATTATTTTAGCATATATAATATGTATTTTATTATTATAAATAACTTATTTTTTATTTTATTTGTTCTTTTTAAAATATCTGTTATTTATTTATTGTGCAAACCTACCACATTATTTTCTTTTTAACCCAAAGGTTGACTGGTAGAGAATGTACATGAAGTTTAAATAAATAAATAAATAAGAAAGTATACCTAATCTATGAATCTAAGATTTACATACTTTAAATGTACTAGACTTCTAATAAAATAATGTACGTAATAAAATCATTATTTCTCCTCATAAATGAAATAAAAGAAGCAAGTTTGCAGTAATTTTTAAAAACAAGACTCAATTTAACGAATCAACTGCAGTCGTTTAGGATAAAGTATCTAGTTCTCAGAACTGAAACACAACAGATTCCCCAGACGTCTGTCCAGTTAAGGCCAACTACCATCCGGCTGAATCAACTTCCATCTTTAAATTGGTCATATCGAACATCCGGATTTAAGCCAAGGTACGCCAGACGAGACCGGGGAAAAACCAAGGGTCTTGCATAAGGAGGATATTGGTACAGACTCAAATAACGTTACGCAAGACATGGTCAAAGTCATTGGTAAAAAGGTTTTTTAACTCATGTCGAACGCTGCTAGGGAATCACCGGGTGTGAAAGGTGTGAAGGTGAAAGCTGAAATTTGGGACAAGGCTTGTTAGGTACCGAAATTACCGATACTTGGGTAGCGATTAGTGGTCCTACGTGCAAAAATTTGGAGTTGGAGATTGTTGTAAGAAATCATGTAAGTACTCGAGTTGAGTTACATGATTTCAAATTAGATGATGTTTATGAGAATGTCAGTCTAGAAAACTTAAGTGGCCGACCCTAATATAGATAAACTTTAATCATTTTCTAAAGCAGTCATAGTTACGATACTTAAAGTAAAATTTCGACATCATCCAAGAACTCACTGTAGACATTGCATTCCTCATCAATTTAGCCTTTGAACCCGGCTAAATATTTCCAACGTTACAACACTGCTCATACAGTATAATTAGCCTTATAATGTTCCCACTGTTAGGCCTCAGGCCTTCTCTCTAGGAGAGGGTATGGGTCGTAAACCAACACGTGGGCCCAGTACGGATTGGTGGATGTCACGAGTCTTAAAATTTTCGGTTCTAGGACAAGCCGTTTTACTCATGACGTTTCCGTTTTGAGAGCAGGTGTGAAATAAATTACACAAACTAATGCGATCTACTAATCATAAGTCTAGGCTGTTTTTCACTGGGCCACCATTGCTCATAATTATTTCAATTTCTCAATCTTTCCCGCCTTACTTTATAGGTCAACTACAATAGAAGTACCGCTTTCAAACGTGACCACAGAATTCCTCACTTATCTCAGTGGTCATGATCGTGACCTATCATCATTTGTGGGATTTACCGTGTCCACGTGTCAATTCTCTATGTTTGCTTACTAAGCATCATCTATTCTACCGCCTACACTATACAATATGTACATGTTTATTGCAATAGTATGATTTGTGTTTGCTACGCAATTGATTATTATCCTGTGTTTAATTTTGTACAATACCTTATACTAAACAACAAATAACACTAAAAAAAAACTTTTTCTAAAAACAGCATTAAAACTGGTTATAATTTAAATGAAGTAGCAATTACCTACTATTTCTAATATTGGTATGAGGAAAAGTGGGGGCGTGGTGGGAACGTCTCGCAATCTGTTTTGTACACACGTAACCTAATGGCGATGACGTTAGATTTCAGTATACAGTGCATCTTTATTTTTGCGATCAAGTTACGTTTTGATACAAATAATAATTTTAAGTCAAATACGCACTTGTGCAGATAAATAAATGGCAGAGCGGATTTGGGTAAATTTCGACATACTCGTATTTACATTTATTTATTAATAAATTACCTGTTAAACTAAAATTACGCACCAAAGCGTATAGCAAGCCAACAATCTACAAACTAAAAAATAATAATATAAATTGACTGATTGATGGATTGGTTTTTGTTTTGGTTTTTTTATTTTTGATTGATTGTTTTAGTTTTTTTTTTATTGTTTGATTGTTTTTTTAAGTAGATAGACTTTAATCTTACATAGACAACTTTGTTCTGTGTGAACATGAAGAAATTACCCTGGACTTCATTTGAAACTGTGAGCAACAGCTATTTAGATTTGTCCTTAATCACATAGCCGGACACGCAGCTGTAGAATGATTCACATGCTATGCAATGGAATATCATACGTACAAGTCTGTCAATGTTCACTACTGATTGTCGCACTAGTAATGTATTTAATTGAAAACATTCATCTGGCTAGTGGATTGATGTTAGAAAAATTCTGCTAGCTGAATTTATTATTTTATTGAATTTGTTTAAAAAAGAGAAGAAAACTATCAACTACTCGTATAACTATAAATATCGGACTAGGTTTTAGTTATGTCTTAAATGCCCACGCCTGTGTATCGGAATTTGAAAGTCCATTTAAAAGTAGCTAGCTCATTGTGGGCCTGCAATGATTGATCGTGCGTGATATCTGAATGCAGTAACTGCCACAATTTGCCAAGATTTCATTAACATCCGATCTTTTTCGGAAAAAAACTCATTATCTTTCGCTATCTTTTCTCACGACAGCTAATAAAGAGTGGGTATCAAGTATCTTACTTTCGCTCGCGAGAATGCCTGACTTATGGAATGTGGACTCAGTGATCATTGTAACTATAGCCACATCAGCTAATGGTAAGGCTCAATTGAAAACCAGCGTCAGGCAACTGTTATCTAGTTGACTGGTATTTTACTGAACTGGACCTTTTTGGTGCAGCCGTGAGACACACAATTTTGTTGTCAAATTTTATATCAGTTTCTACATACTTGTTTCTTCTTTGTGCTTTGTGCTTAATAAACGTGTTTTCTTTCTTTTCTTTCATCTTAACATTGAAAGGCTGCTTATGCTATGCTTATGCTATCTTAACATCTTGAGATTCGGAAAGCACGTCAAGCCGTTGGTACCGGTTGTCATTTGTAGATCTTTGACAGTCGTTACGGATCATATGTTCTGCAAGCTATTTGCCCTGTCCATTGCCAATTAAGTTTGGGGCTGAGCCATAGTAACAATAAGAACAATAATAAGAAAGTTCATGCAGATAGAGGAAAATGAAATTTCTCCTTATAACATCCTCTCTAAACCCACACACGCTACATTAACTTGGCTTGGCCCGTTAATGTAGCTAAAAACTAGTCAAAGAGCTAAGAAACAATCTACGTTTTTCCAAAATAATAATAATAATAAGTTTATTGTTTCTAAAAATATATAAAACATAAAATTATTGTAGACCTTGTTGACATTGTACTTAAGATTATTGTGTTAGTGAGGAACACCTGTGTGACATCAAAACTCTTCCCTAGATCTATGCACCACTTCGTCATCATCATCATCATTTCAGCCGATAGATGTCCACTGCTGGACATAGGCCTCCCTCAAATGTCGCCACAACGAATGGTCCTGTGCGTCTCACATCCATCGGATACCCGCAACCTTCACCAGGTCATCGGTCCACCTTCGAACACTGCGTCTTCCGGTACGCGGTCGCCACTCCAGAACCTTTCGGCCCCAACGGCCATCTGTTCTGCGAGCAATGTGCCCTGCCCATTGC
The DNA here is from genome assembly GCA_961205895.1 of Mythimna pallens. Taxonomy (NCBI): domain Eukaryota; kingdom Metazoa; phylum Arthropoda; class Insecta; order Lepidoptera; family Noctuidae; genus Mythimna; species Mythimna pallens. The sequence goes on from OY540830.1 coordinate 5,763,004, forward strand.
CACCACTTAAATATAGGTATTAATAACAATAGATTACAAGTTAAGATTATAGATCCCTACCGATTTAAGACAATTCAAAAAAATAGCATTTCAAAATTAAATCAATTACATGCATTAGAAATTAAAATTACAATATAAATATTAAATGCAATAAGAAATTAAATTAAATTATGAAAGTTAATGATAAAATTAAATTGATATTGATATTTCATCACTGGCAACACACACTGGTCCATAGACTGCACAATAGACAGTCAATGGTCAAAGTTTTAAACTACAATTTTGGAACAGTCTCACTTTTACCTTTACACAAGGACACCCCGAACACTGTCACAGCACTAACTTTACAGTAATTATTGTAAATGTGTTAACTATGGTCGTTAAATTGACGCTAGTCACGTGATGGCTTCATTCTACAGACGGACAGACCTATATTTTTGTATGATTGATGTATTGTCATAGTCTTTTTGAATAAGTGATTGGAATGCAGGCAATAGGGTCGAATTGGGTTGGGTTGGTAAAGTTTTTTGTTAAATTAACAAAACTATTGCTGGATTGGAATTTTACGTTTTGCCCCAAATTGTACCTAATAAGTATTCTGATAGTTATCCTATTTCCTCTTTATCTATATCTTCTTTCAGTGTAGTGCTTGACTGCCATCCCACCTGATAGTAAGCAGTAATGCAATCGTTGATGACAAAGCGCACTAGTTTATTAAGAGCCTATTCAACTGTATTCAACTGTTTTCACGGTATTTGTGCTTCTAGTCTAGACTAGAAACCGATCCAAAAAAAAAAGAAAAAAATATATGTTTCAGGAAACCAACAGCAGCCATACAGTAATCACAAAACAGAACACACACACACACAATGAATAGTACATTTTGATACACGTGCAAAAAGTTTGTCATTGCTACCGAAGCGGAATTCGCTCGCGCCGCAGGCGAGTATGGAGCCGAGAGCTGCAGTGATAAATTTCCACGTGTATCAAACAACTTTTTTCAATAACAAAGAAGTGAATAAACGGGGATTGACCGGCGACTCGTGGGGATCGACGCGCGCCCAGCCAGATACGATAAATGTAATAACATTGTGGTCGGGGAGAGCACGCGCACTTTTCTGCACTAGTGCAGAAACAGTCTATTACGTGCCTAAAAGCGGTGGGATAAGAGCGGGTTTTCGAGTAAGTGTAATAAAAATACATAATACTATCGGACATAGCCAGCAACATGTTTGCTATAGCAATGTTTGATATAAGGGCAATCCAATCTCTCTGCAATCACCGTCAGAACTGAATTGACGTTGTTAGAACTCTTTTTTTTTTTTGGGAATTGTAAAATATTATAAGTATTGTATAATGTAGAAGCATTTATTTTCAAAGTTTGTAAATGTGAGTACCATGGAGCTATTTTATGGTTTTTTATGTTACTATTGGACTTGTTTGACATAAATGAGCACGGCAGTTGAGAGTTTGTCATGCTCACTTAAATGTCTCACTGATGGTGGCGCATGTGTTGGATCATTCGGTTCCCTTCAAAATGGTTGAGCTGAGTGGTGCTAATATTAGCGTCATGTTCGTGAACGGGCGCTGTCAGTTGAGACTGGTCATCTCTTAGCTGCCAGTTGCTATTTTAATATCTATATTTAGTTTTTATTTTTACTGTATTTACATTGTTCTCACATGATAACGACAAGAAACATGTAACAGTGATATTTGTAATTACAAAACATGATTGAAAAGAGTGTCCATGGAGTTTCTTGCACATTCTTCTCCATAGAGATCTACGCTTTGGAATGTGCAATTAGCATCATATTTTTTTTTCTGACTAACTGACTTCTTGACATTTCAAAAGTGCCTGTAATGGTTTATTTGAAATAAATGCTTTTGAATCTTTGAATCTTTGAATCTTTAGAAAAATGCTAAACCGATGATAAAGTGCCACGGTTCCTTTTCCGTCTTTGTCTTCTTGTAGTGTGTTTATCATAAACACTTTATATTGCTCTTAATAGTCCTTCAGAGAAAGGCTTGATGGCTTACAGAAGAGTTTATCTTAGTATTGATGAACGTTCTAAAGTGTCTACGTCAATAGCCACATGCCAAGGTTACTTTCAAGTATATACTTGTTGATGCTACTCGTGATTAAGTGGATCTTATCATCGTACGTAATATTGTGATAAGAATTAATTACTCATTCATAATCTGATGTAATTCATGAATTGAGAACTTTGGTCTTGTTAGTGCGTCATGCTTGTGAGCAAGTGGGACAGTTTATTTTTTCATTGAAAAAAATGAAAAAATAAACTGTCCATTATCTATATATATAAAAGAGGAAACTGACTGACTGACATATCAACGCACAGCCAAAACTACTGGGATTAGAAGCGTGAAATTTTGCACAAGGTTTCCTTTTATGACGTAGGCGAGCACTAGAAACGATTTTCCAAAATTCACTCCCTAAGGGGATGAAGCGGGGGTCCAAAGTTTGTATGGAGAAACCTACATTCACGCGAGTGAAGCCGCGGGCAGAAGCTAATGCATTCATATATGCATAACCAGCCTTATAATGTTCCCACTGCTGGGACTCAGACCGTCTCTAGTAGAGGGAATGAGCTGTACAATCCGCCTAGCCTAGTGCGGTTTGGTGCGTGTCTTTAGTGTTTCCTTTAAAAAAAGGATTATGTATGCAGACCATAATTATGACTATCTATTGTTGATTGCTGGAAAAAGTTACCGTGGTCTACGCAAAGGGTATTTGAAAGAACACAGGTGTATTTTAGTTAGTAAAAGTCTGTCACGCCCATACACAGCGACATCTGATAATTTCCCACACAAAAAAGATTATACATGACGCGACTATGTATCATTAATCTCGTCACGTCATTTCTATATTTCTCCAAAAATCATCGTGTCCGTTATAGTGACCAGTAACCGCCAATAACCTGTTTGCTGAGAGGGCGTGTCCGCAGATGATGTAATTAATCTACGGACTTTAAGACTAAAATTGCCTGATCGGCAAATCAGGCAATTTTAAAACGAGTATTTGAAGACGTAATCCGTTTTCAATAATAAAGAAAGATAAAGCCTGAACGCTCTGTTGGCATCCGGTAATTCCATCACTCACTCGCAATATTTCACAAAATTTGTTACAGGAATTACACCTACGTGTTTTTTTTTAACCTTAAAAGTTTTTGGAATATTTTTTCGTCACTCAGAATCCAGATTAAATGAGCAAGGTTTCTACAATATAGTTTTGTTTACTTTTTTAATTTATGATTTGGTACACTTTTTTTTTAAATTGATATAAACCAGTGCTTGACTGCGATCCCACCTGATGGTAAGCAGAGTTACAATCATTGATGGTGAGACACACTAGTTTATTAAGAGCCTATTCACTCTAGCCTTGAAGACACCTAAATTATAGTTGGACCGCCAACATTATGAACATCACATTATGAAGGGCCAAAGTATACCCAAAATAGCAGATTTTCAGAGGATTTTTTTATTGGATTAGTTTTACACAAATGAATTCAATAGAAACCTAAATAATATCCACAAGATATTTGTGTTTCGAAAATGTCTACAGAAAGATGTTTAATAACGTCATAATCAAGTAAGAGCAGTTGTATAGAAATTTATCTTCGGTTGGATGCTCATAAGCATAAGCATAATCAGTGTTACAATATTCCCACAGCTGGGACTCAGACTTTCACTCTAGAAGAGGGAATATGTCGTACGTAATCCACCACAGCAGGGCCAGGCCACCGTAGGCGCGGGCTTGCGGACGCCGAGTAATGGGTGGCTCGCCGTCCGACTGTCCGGTATCCGTCCGGTCCGAGCCCAAGTCGTCGACGGCGCGTACTACCTATTCCACGCGTGCCTCAGGGAGATGCAAAGCCAGCAAATCGTAGGGGCCCAGTAGGGTCGAAGCCTACTAGGGCCACGAGTAGCGTGAAAGCGAAACCCCCCCGGGATGAAGCCAAAGAAGGATCAGGATTGGGTTTGACAATATCTCCCGCTCCGCCCAAGAGCACGATTTGTCATTAAATGATTTTCCCATCTAAAAAAAAAAAACCACACGGGCCCAGTGTGGATTGGTAGCAGAGTATTATGTGTTAAATTTTTCAAGACTGCCTAAGTAATTTATCTCATTGATTCCTTTCTGAAAACTAGAACAGGGCTGGTTACACGACTTTGTAATAACATCTGCTAGCAAAGCCAAGTGGGGCATAGACCGCGATAACACGGTTATCACCAACGGCATATTTTTGTCCATCAATTGGTTTACTTTAAGAATTTACCCAAAAGATCCTCTGTGTGATAGTTATACTGATGATTCGGAGTTATCTATAAAATGTTCTCGTACAAGTGGTTTGACTATATCTGTAGCATTGTGTAGGTAGCCTTAAATGATGATGTTTTTAAATTAGTGTACTTAATTCCCAAATCTGTATTTCAAAAATCAATTTCATGAAATAAGTATTATCTTCTCAAAAACTGCAACAGATTTCATAATTTTGATGTGTGTTATATATATATATGTGAGACTGACTGACTGACTGAGACTTAATTTAAAACCATACTTATCGACATTTTTATGTTCGGTTGGTACAAAGAAAGAGTTGGTGCTTAGAAAAAACAACGATACTGTTACCTATTGAGATGATGCTGTCATCCGTCTCTTTCATATCCAAGCGTTAGAAAGGGACAAAACAAATCCATTGTAACGAGCAAAGCCCAGGGGAATAACATCGAACCAATTGGAATTCAAATGAGAAGAAAAACTGTTAAGGTAATTTTCAAAGCATTTATTGAGCACAGCACAGGACATAGAATAATTCCTTTATACTCTATGGCGGAAATCTCGTTTACCTCCGTACTTAGGACGAATGACGATTCTTTTATAAAGAATCTGCAGGAGAACTGACACAAGAAGCTAATCACAGCACTTAGGTCCAAAATTCACTGTTGTATCATCACCGCATCACGAATGTGAAGATAGATTCGATCACATCATCCAAGTCCTTGCTGAAGGGTGAAAGTTGTGCTTCGTAGTTCCCGGTACTCTTCTCCTTGCCCGCTACCATGAGATGGCAGCTGGTCCCGAGGAGCGATACTCTGTCACCTTTGCATCGCTTGCTGATGATCACCATGCCATTGCTTCCCACTAAATTGATCAATCCATGGTTGTCGGTAACTTCGATGCGGCAGTCGTTACCAATGACTTCAATCTCTCCTTGGTTGACTGCTACCCTGACGATGCAGCTGTTGCCCACTATCTTCAGTTGAGTAGGATTAACCTCCATGGTAACTTTCTTCTTGTTTCCAACGATCGAGTACTTCTTCATGTTGATGTTTGTTTTTTTTTATTTCTTTCTTCAAATTTGTAATTGTTGAGAGAATTCTACTTCAGAATTCTATGTTGTGATTAAAATAATTTATTTGGAATTTAATTTACAAAATTCCGATATATTTATTTGGTAGTTGTGTTACTCGCGACTGTTGCTGGCTGTAAGCGGTGTGCGAATGAATGAATTTGTACGGCGCTCGCTCTTTTATAAGCGCCTGCGCATAGCCGAGTCGCTTTGATAGGGAGTCCCCTATGCGTCATTCTCATTCAGTGTAGCGTGAATCGACCGGTGTCTTCGTCCACCTGACCTACCGTTATTATTAGTTATTCCTGTTTGGGGGAATAACAAAAGCTAGATGCTTTTGTTATTCCCCCAAACAGGAATCTGGTTAAATACTTTTGTTCATGTATTTAATTCGGTTTTCAAAATTGTTTTCTCTCCTCTTTGAAGAAATCATTGCCATATACTAGGCATCACTCCTATATTATGGGTGCGTTCTCACAAACCGTGCCTTACCGTATTTGAGTCGAGTCGAATTAATGTGAAAGTGCTTGTCTTGGTTTTGGACTGGCATACTATTTACCAGATTTCTGCTTTTTATCTGTAATAAAAAGTTCTTTATTTCTTCTACAAATTTTGCCTGTATAAGTCAATTGCCGTATTGTTGACGTTTGGTTCAATACTATAATTCTAACAATAATTTCCTGAATGTTTTTCTAGTATAATTTTCTGTAACAACTGTTAGATATAAATCAGTTATTATGTGAAATACTTTCTTTGTTTACTTAGAAGTTCATAAATATCTTACAATAATTACAACATTTTTAGTAATATTTCATAAATACGTGTAAGTACACGTGTCCGAATATTTTAAAACCATGAATTATAATTCAGTATGATAAAATTATCTTTTGGATAAGTAGGCGACGCAAATATCATTAACATATTAGAAGATTATCATGGATTAAATATTAAGCTTCCTGTTTTCACTATAATACACACATAAATGTGTTTATTATATTATTATATGCACACCTAAATCTACACTAATATTTTAAAGAGATAAAGTTTGTTTTTTTTGTTTTTTTTTGTTTGCAGGAGGTAATCTCTGAAAGTACTGGTCCGAATGCTAAATTTTTTTCAGAGATAGAAAGCTGCTTTATTCCTGAGTGACATAGGCTATATTTTATGCGCGGGAGAAGCTGCGGGCAAAAGCTAGTGTATTAATAAAATACTAGCTTCTGCCAACGACTTCGCCCGTGTGAAAGTAGGTTTCGCTATAGAAACATTATTTATTTATTAAAACTTCATTCAACACAAAGGTACAAAGGCGGACTTAATGCCTTAGGCATTGTCTACCAATAAACCAAGGGTGGTGAAAAGAAAACATGACAGGTGCATAAAAAAATGAAAATATTGATAAGAAAACAAGGGAACTAATGTATATATATAAAATAAACATACATATATATTTAATATAATATAAACCTACATATATATAAACCCCTTACCCCTTTAGAACCCCGTCTTATCCCCTAGGGGCTCAATTTTGAAAAATCCTATCTTCCCGAAAAGAAACCTTGTGCAAAATTTCACGCTCCTAGTCCCAGTAGTTTCGACTGTGCATTGATATGTCAGTCAGTCAGATTCTCATTTTATTTATATAGATAATAGTTAGGTAAATACGTTACCTGCTTATTTACATAACTATTGTGTAATTTAAATTGTATACATAATCTAAATAATTTCCTGAATTCAAATGATTAGGGGGACACCCGCAACTATCTAATAATTATTTATAATACAAATAGTTCTACACAGTGTGAATAAAATTAATTAAGATAATCTATTTATATATTACCTGTTTGGTCTTCAATGTATAAGTACCAATCATTTGTCTTGATTTTTATATCAATTAATAATGACTTGGGTCTTGGGGACCTATTATAAAATATTGACTTACAGACGATTCGAATACTTACTGTTTAGTACAGTCAGATAAAAGTTTTAAAATGTTATATTGTAGGAGGAAAAAAGCGCTTTCAAAACCATTTTAGGCTTGATTTAAGGCGGCAACTTCGGGAATTAAATTTCTTTTTATTAAGACTTTCTTTTATCTGACTGTACTATTAGCTTCAATAAATTTGGTAATTTTCGACTCGTCAGTGAAAAATATTGAAAATAAAATGTATCGATTCGGATACTGTGTCCGAATATAATGTGTCCGAATCGTCTGTAACTCAAAATATTTAGGATATAATAGTGATACGAGGTTGCGTTGATAGTTTCTAATAATTGAGATAAATGGCGTGACTAAGATAAGATTAGAATCTGTCTTCTAGTCTAGGTCGAGTAAGATACATAACCATGCTAACTCAAATATCGACTTTAATTCTATGTATTTAGAGTAGATTTTCAAATGTAGTATGCAAATAAAAAATTGTGTAAAAAAAAAATTAAGGGCCATAAATATGGGTTGCCCTATAGGGTTCATACTTACTTACTTATGTTAGTCAGTCATGACATTCCCATGCCATGTAAGGCATTGACCTTTCTGTTTTAATACCAACATAACACGTAAACTTGTATTATTATCTACTTATTCTGTGACGTAAGATACACTTTAGATACATCTGGTGGTATCCGGTACTAGCCAAAAAGAATCCGACTCCTAGATACAATGACCTCGCTATTCTAAGTCCAAAGTTCGCCAATCAGTTGTCTGTTGTTTTGCTCAGTCCAAATGATTTTCAGATCACCTCGGGACTGAACCGGCTAAATTATCTGATTTAAGCAAATGATATTATAATGACGTTGTCGGAAGTTCAGTGATTCTGTTTGTAAATATTTATACGTTGGTGTCTGGGCAAGGCATATTGCTCATAGCAACAGATGATCGATGGGGACGAAAGGTTCTGAGTGACGACCACGTACCGGAAGACGCAGCGTTGGAAGGTCCACCTTGTGGGAGGTGGACCGATGACCTGGTAAGGGTCCCGGGAATCCGATGGATGCGAGACGTACAGGACCGGTCATTATGGCGACACTTGTGGGGTATGAAATGTGTGTGTGTTAATAGAGGGTTGATGATGTACCGATAACTAAATGGATAATTCGGGCGCCAGGTACATCCTCAAAAAAAAAAACTCAGATTCACTACAATTCGGAGAGTATTGGGCCTACAATCTTCTAGCGGGAGGCCATATGAGGAAAATAAAAGATTAAAAATATAAGTCAAGCTTTAGTCTTTAATTTCTTCCGGCCCGCAGTTCATGATCAGGCATAAATACCCATGAGATACTTATCAAATGAAATTGTTTAGAGTATTGGCCTATGTCCAACAGTGGACGTCTTTCGGCTGCAATGATGATGATGATGGTATCTGTCATAGAACATGGAAACGTCGCGGAATAGGAATGGCTAAATCATCAAATAACTTCTCTCGCTCTGGGTGGTGTGAGAGGGAGTGTCAGACTTATACTGACTAAAATCCACCTGTGTTCCTCCAATTGCTCTTTACGTTACAGGCTTATAGGGCCGCAGCCCGAGCAGACATCGGCCCTACTGGACCCCATCTAGACCTGGTTTGTTTCATTTTTAGAGTTCCGTACCCAAGGGGTTTTTTTTTTAAGGTGGGAAAATCATATAATGACAAATCACGCTTTTGGATGGAGCGAGAGATAGTGTCAGACTTTTACTGACTAAAAACCCACTCCTGTTCCCTCTTTGCCTTCATACCGGGGCCCCGGGCTTCGCTTTCACACTGCCCGTGGGTACCCAAGGGGTAAAACGGGACAGACAGCGGAGTCTTAGTAATTAAACTCCGCTGTCTGTCCGTTTTGGCACCAGACTATATTTTATCAACCGTGGTAGCTAGACAGTTAAAATTTTCACAGATTATGTATTTCTGTTACGGCTATAATAACAGATACTAAAAACAGAATAAAATAAATATTTGAGTGGGGCCCCTATACAACAAACGTGATTTTTTTTACAACGGACGGTACGGAAACCTTCGTGCACGAGTCCGACTCGCACTTGGCCAGTTTTTTATAAAAAGGTCGTTTGGGTCTAGCTACGCCACTGGCTTTGACACTGTCATCCTAGCAGTGATCGCCGAGTAAGTAGTTTCAGAGCTCTATAGAATGTACTAGTATATTTGCATATTAATATGTTTTATATATTGAAGATAATAATCATGCATCATTATTATCAAGCTTAGCAATAAAAAAGGTAACTTCCCGATGGTATGATAAAAGAAAATTGAATCGTTATGTATATTAGATGTTGATAATGAACAAGTTATGTAACATAGTGAGTAGCAGCCAGTATCAGCTGATGTTTACGCTGAGTTCATATCTATTGATCGGCAGATAACTGTCTGGTATGACGGAGGTTAATTATTTATTATTAACCGACTTCAAAAAAAGGAGGTGTTACCTCAGAACTCCGTCGTTTGTGGACCGAACAAACAAACAATACCGAGAAATACCGTCTTCCGAAATTCAAGTTATTTTGATCTTTTAGTGAAGTCGGTTATTTTTTTTTTGCTAAAAGTTTTTTTTATTTTCAACACACTTGCTCGAAAACTGAATCTATTTAGGTACACTGCTTTGAGATTCACAATGCAGTAGGTGTATTGCACACACGTTGTTTTGATTTTCATATCTACACTAGTGCTATGTGGCAACAGATTATTACTATTAGTCCAATATGGGGTCTAGGATTCCAATTCGTACTCTAATATCTAATTAGGGTATTTTACTAATATATTTTGTCTTCTCGATCATAAATTGTAAAGTAGCGGTAAAAGCAAAACCGTTGGGTAGCTTCATTAAAACTGTTAAAATAACATTTATTATAAATTAGAGGAAGGTAACATTTCTTTACAAGAATGTACTCTCAGATACTTGTACACTATTTTAAAAAAAACCAGATGGCAGCCCTAGTCAGGTCTTATGTAAATCTATGACTGTGGTACTTGTACTATCACTTATTCTGTGGCTGTGGTCAGAATTGAGTGGTTTTTTTTTTTCTAAATAAGAGACGGTTATTTTGGAAGCTAATGAATTTGGATGTGATTTATCGTAGGTATACAAAAGAAATTATTATCAAATAAAAATTTATTATTTACTAGTTCACCCGGTGAACTTCGTACCGCCTTATAGTAAGGATAACGCCATCTACTGGCATTACCAGAACAGCATAATTCATTTTATAATGACATTTTAATTAGAGATGGCGTTGTATTCGCATTTTTTTTCGAGATTTTTTTCCATTTTTTCTCACCGTTTAAACTTTCCCTGGACTAATACCAAAGTTAATCAAATCGGTCCAGCCGTTCTCGAGTTTTAGCGAGACTAACGAACAACTATTTATTTTTATATATTAGATAGATACAGAGACTGCAATTTTCCGGTGACAAAAATATTTAAAGTGTTTATAAACTGGACATTATAAAAGACTACGAATAATGAATGACTGTTGACGCATAGCATTCATAAAATAAGTTTAGGTACGAGTATATTAAATACTATAAAGTAGTATAAAGGCATATGAAATCACAGGCCAGGGAATCCTAGCATGTTATGTTTATGTATGTATTTAATTTATTTGAAACAAGAAGTCATTACAAATAACAGGATATTAGCTGCTCGGACATATTTCCTTTTATTTTATTTGTTTATATTATTCTTTAATAGCCTTCATTGTGGAGTAATAGTGGCCTTGCTCGTGTAGAAGGTAAATTACCTACATGATCATACGCAGTAAGTATTTAGCACGTGATCAGCTACGAGTAACGACATGATAATATGATTTTAAAATAAACAACAAGTCCCTCTTAATAGAACATGGAGGTGTGCCCGCTTGAGCGGAGCACCGCCGTGTTTTTGTGGAGGCGATAGGCGGCGGCGACCTCTCGGGCCGTGCTCTGGGTAGGTCATGATCCGAAGCGAATGAGATGCGGTTATCTACTTTTGAGAATCAATGATACTAGCGAAGTAGACGACCGCAATCGTGACTGAACGGACAGCCTTACGCCCCAGCCGCCGCGACAGGAGACGCGGTACTGTAAGGAAGCTAGCTCAGCTTAGCTTAGCTTAGCTTGGCATATATCAATATGCCAATACAAAACATACAGTTTCACAGTGTGATACCTTATTGTACATCAGTACAATAAGCTATCACACTGTGAAACTGTATGTTTTGTTACTCCTTTACGCACAAACGGCTAAACGGATTTAGTTGAAAGGCATACGAGTGGACCATCCTGGAATAGTAAATAGGATATATAAGTTTTTGTCCCGAGAGTATGTTCTCTGGGGATAATATTCTACTATCACGCAGGTAAAGCCGCTGGCAGGAGCTAGTATTCTAAAAATATAAAGGTGTATCTTCTGTAAACAGTAAAGTATGGCCTACCTATGTCCAGAGGCGGATCGTGAAACTGTTGGGCTCTGGGCTAACACTACTTGGGGGCCCACCTAAGTAATCAAATCAATTGGCATTTTGTTAAAAATAAGTTTATATTTCTGTGTGTACTCTCAAATGTCGTCCTAATGGAACTAGAAACCTTCAACTGATCATGAGTTACTATAGCTAACTTGAAAGTCTTTAAATATACTTCGTCTTGAGGTTTTCTGTAAGATATTGCCCTAAGCGATAAGACCGCCGATTGTACACTTAGTTTATGTATGTTAGTTTGTGTATGTTTATCCTGTCCACATTATGAGGATTACAATAAATAAATATTTTTTTTGATCACAGGTCGAACGTGAACACCAACGTTGAGCGCTTGTAAACCATTGACCCGCCATATTAATAGCGATATCAATGACTGCTTCCATAATTAAACAGTAGTACTCTATATGTTTAAAAAAAAAAGTTTTGTCAAATAGATTAACCCGCACTGTAGATTGTTTTTAATGAGGACTGGGGGCCCCTTATATCCCCGGGGCCTTGGGCTGCAGCCCATTTAGCCATTAAGTAGATCCGGCCATGCCTATGTCTACTTTGACCAATTATAGGTAGGTAGCAATCGGCAATCGGCATCCATTCCTGGGCAGCGGGCACATATCCAATTTTGGTGATGAAATTAAATAATAAAAAACCGAGCAAGTGCGAGTCGGACTTACCGTACAAATTTAGATATGAAAACAGTTTAATTCCCGAATTGACCTATTTTCCTATACTTGTGCTATGAGACCTTGCTTCGTGCCAAATTTCAGGATTCTAGGTCATTGGAAAATACCCTTTGAATTTTGATTAACTTAAGAGTATCGAAATATAGTTTACAGTTTTTTGCGACATAAACAGCCATCCTTTTTTCGTTTACTCAGAAGTTTGATTTTTTCACAACGTCAAGGGACCGCAGACTTGAGTATATGGTTTTAATTTCAACTTGATACCTCCGCGCGTTCCCGAGATAAAGGGTCTTGACAGACTGATAAACAGACAGACAGAGTGATCCTATAATAGAATCACTTTGTTGTGGGTTCCGTTTTTCCGTACTTTCTTCCTTTTTCCTACTTACATACGAAACCCTAAAAAGTAGATAAATAGTTGAAAATATTTTTGATTGTCAATCAATTACTGTTATTTTTTGATATATTGATACTAATTTAATTAGCGTGTTTAGTAGATAAAATTGATGTCATTGACCTGCTTTTTCTGCTTAGGTATATTATTAGGTAGGTATTGTAAATACCAACTTAGGCCGGTTCCGCCCCTAGGTACGGGTTTTCTTCACTATCCGTAGTTAAAATGTGGTGTGTTGTTTTAAGTACCGATAAACAATGTATAACATTTTCGAATCAATCATTTTGTTTTGATTCTTGATAAGCCATAAATAATAAACTGCCAACCAAAGAAGAGGTAGGAATCTACCTTTTTAGTTAACATTATACAAAATTTGGAATCAGGAAATCAAGCCGCATATAGTATGTTTTTAATATATTTTCAAATTTCTGAGCTAACCATGCTCAAGTACCTACACGAGTTTTTTTTTAAATAATTGTTTAATTTGTCAGGCTTTTTTTTTAGTTTTCCGAAACGTTCATTTTAATTATGGCAGCATTAGTGTCTTTATTTAGGTGTTTTTTTTTTAGGTCCCATGTGACATCCACCAACCCGCACTGGGCCCGCGTGGTGGATTACGCCCCATTCCCTCTCCTAGAGAGGAGGCCTGAGTCCCAACAGTGGGAACATTATAAGGCCGACTATGCTATGCTAGTGTCTTTATTAAGTCACATTACTTTGTGTAATTTAATTCATCACCACTGCTTTGAAAACAGTGAAGGAAAACATCGTGAGGAAACCGGCATGCCCCAAAACCAAAAATTTGAAGACATGTAACATCCACCAATCCGCACTGGGTCCGCGTGGTGAATTAGGAGAGGGAATGGGCCCAGTGCGGGTTGGTGAATGTCACATGTCCTCGAATTGTTGGTTCTAGGACATGCCGGATTCCTCACGATGTTTTCCTTCACTGTTTTCAAAGCAGTGGTGATGAAATAAATTACACAAAGTAATGCGCCTGGCTGGGTTTGACCCCGCTACCTTCAACTCGTAAGTCGAAGCCGTAACCACTCGGCCACCACTGCTCTCTCGGCGACCACTGCTCTCTCGGCGACCACTGCTCCACCTCACCTTCCTCATGAACTGCGTCCTCTCTCTGTCTACTGATGAAAAACGCAGTGGGGGATTTTGCTTTGTAATATATATGTAAGGATATAGTAAAATATATAGTATTTACTATACTACGACACACACGCACATACAATAATACATTACACACGCTATTTTACTAAACTATATATAGTAGGTAAAACAGTGGACACATCATATTCTAGTAGGCAAAGTGACAAATTAAAATAACATTATGGCAACATGTCGTTTTAATCACTTCACTTGTCATTCATAATTAGTGATTGATGACAAGGAAAACCATCCTCACTTGCTGACTTCGTTTAGGTCGCATGTAAAGAGGTAAAATTATATCTTTGTTTATATTCGTAAAGGAATATGGTACACAAGGCGGAACCTGGTGAGGGTTGCGGGAATCCGATGGATGCGAGACGCACAGGATCGGTCGTTTTGGCACACAGGGGAGACCTATGTGCAGCAGTGGACATCTTTCAGCTGAAATGATGATAAGCTACTTTTAATTCCGAAATAATACACACGAAATCAGAAATCAGAAATCAGAAATCAGAAACGTTTGTTTCAAATAGACCAATTACAGGCACTTTTGAATTGTCAGAATGTCGGTCAGTCAAAAAAAAATACAAGTGAAGCTAAATTGCACGTTCCAAAGCCTAGATCTCTATGGAGAAGAACGTGCAAGAAACTCCATGGACACTCTTTTAAATCATATTATGAGTTACATGAATCTTGGTTACATATTTCTTGTCGCTTCTAATATGTGAGCACAATGTAGATAAGTAATAATAATTAAAAAAAAAAAACTAATTTAAAAAAATAGAATTTGAAATTAAGTCACTGGCAGCAAAGAAATTACCAGTCTCAACTGACGGCACCCGTTCACGAGCATGACGCGTGCATCAGCCCCACTCAGCTCAACCATTTTGAAGGGAACTGAATGACCCAATAACACGTGCCACCATCAACGAGACATTTGGGTGACGGTTGCTGTAGAACTGAATAAATCACAGAAGCAAAGTCATGGGCAAACTTGTAGGTGGCAGAGGATCTCAATGGTCCCCCTTTGGCGCCTCCACCATTTTTATAGTACAATGATCATTGCATATGGTAATGTAGGAGGAAAATTTTGATGAATGAAATTTGACAAACAATATCCAGTGTCAATTGAATTACAACTGGGAAATGATTAATAGCAGTACCAAGACTTTTTTATTGATTTTCCTTCCCCATTTCCTGACTTCCTTTCAGTCATACACATTTCTTTTCACAGATTACATTCTCCGTAATGAAATATACAATCATGGCAGATTCGTACGTTTTGATTGAATCATAAACTATTACAAAAGTTGCTCATTGCTCATTTTCACTAAAAATTATATTTGTATAGCTATCTCTGTCAGATTGGTGATAAAGAGAGAGAGGGGAATAAAACTCAGGCGCAGGTGAATCATTTATGTTGTGGAGTTGGACTCTTATTGAATTAATGTAAGGCAAAGTCAAGAGTGACTCATTCATAGTATGTACCCTGAGACTGGATATTATGCCGCCAGTCGGTCTCAGAATATAGATAAAAAAATTATGCAGATAAGACTGTGAAAGTTTATAAAGTAATATTTAGCAGGTTATTTTATGCATAAAACTTCAAATGATGACTCATGCATGGTAACACTTTGCATTTATAAAATTGTGTAATCAGAAAATCGGGGACACGTTTTTACATTTATCTATTCAATCTTTGGACTTTCAACAGGTGATTTAATAATCTAAAATTCTTGCTTTTAATTTCATAAGATTTTACTTATTTGAGGCGGAAATGTCTCAGCTTCAGACGTGATCCATGGGTGATGCAAAAGTGATCCCCGGGGCCCTGGAAAAATGGCAAAGAAGGAACAGGAGTGGGTTTTTAGTCAGTAAAAGTCTGACACTATCTCTTCGCTCCGCCCAAGAACGGGGGATGTCATTAGATGATTTTCCCACCCGGAAAAAAAAATTCAGACATGACACGTAATAATTTATAAGCGATAATATTGGCGAGTCTTAAGTGCCAGTGGGCTGGGCTTATTGCTCGCAGAACAGTTGGTCGATGGGGCCGAAAGATTCTAGAATGGCGAATGCGAACTAGAAGACGCAGTATTGGAAGGTTTTCCACAAGGTGAACCGTTGACCCTTATGATCGTGGGAAGGCATAAAGTCATCTAAAAGGCAATGGGCAATACTATGCTTGGAATTTCCATGCATGATAAGATAAGAAATGACGATATCGGCAGGAGAATTAAAGTCGAAGAATAGAGAGACATAGGTGGCGGTGTGCAGGACACATTACTCTCAGAACGGATGGCCGATGGGGCCAAAAGGTTCTGTAATGACGACCACGTACCAGGAGACGCAGCGTTGGAAGGCCTCATACCAACAAAGGGGATCGATGATCAGTTGAGGGTCGCGGGAATCCGATGGATGCGAGACGCACAGGACCCATCTTTGTGGTGGCACTTGGAAGAGACCTATGTTCAACAGTGGACATTTTTCAGCTGAAATGACGATATTAATAACATTGACATTCGTTTTGACCGCTGGTGTGACGGTAGTTTAGTCAAAGAGCGATGACTGATAAAATAGAGGACATTGAAGCTAGAAAAGTCGATAAAAGTTTAATACCACGGGCCTTCCCTCCGCGGCACGTTGATTTTATCATTTGGAAAAAAAAGACAGTCTTGACAGAGAGGACACTTCAACCAAAACCTGAACACCAGGGAGGTACCAGACTTGCATAGAAGTTGAAGTGCAGGGCAAGGCAAGATGTTAGCAATTGCACCACACTGTTCTGAAGTCTAAACGAAACGCACGCCATCTTTAGCGGACTACAAAACAGTAGTCGGAAGGAATCTTTTTTACGTATGTTATCCGATAACTCAAAGAAACCTGGAACGGTTTAAAAAGCTACACTATATACTTTCCAGATCGTCTTATGGTCATGAAGTCAGGATATGATGATCCATCATCAATTCTTGACACTGGGTGGGATACTGTTTTCATATATATTTTTTTTTTTATTGAAATTTAAAAATAAAATAATAATAATAGGTTGGTACCTACTAGGTACCCACCGTACCTAGTTAACCTGTATCTCAAGAAACAGTTCCCTTCCTAATTACTTATTATAACTTGTTCACATGACATACACATACACTACTTCGCCGATTGTGTTGTCATACATAGCATAGTCGGCCTTATAATGTTCCCACTGTTGGGACTCAGGCCTCCTCTCTAGGAGGGGGACTGTAGGGAGGCATTGTATTGTCGCTTCTGTTCTATTTTCTTGTCAAGACGACAATACCGCATCGAATGTCAGGAAAGTTGCGACGATGCCAGACACGCCGGGTACACGCCCCCGCGGCCCGTGAGAACTCGTCGCTATGAGGTATGAATCATGCGCATACGCATAGCACGCGCCAGTTAGCAGAAATTTCAAAAGAAACGGATTTATTTAAAATTCTACGTATGTTTTTCTTCGTAAAATGACGATTGGCGACTTTTGAATCTAGATCTGTTTTTATTTTATTTTAGATTTATTAGTCGGATTGTTTCATAGAAATTACTTACGTTTCTTTTTCCTTGTAAATATTATGAGTTTTACTGTGTTTTGACTGGTGATCGGTTTCTAAATTGAGAATTTAAAGTAGCGAGTTATCAAATTGAAAACTATTTTTTTTTATCAATGTTTTTTTATTTTATTTCTTGCTAAATTAGCTTTTGTCATCGGATTAAAGACTTGATAAATATGACATTTATCGTTTAATGTATAAAGTGCGAGAGCAAGACGAATTAGTGAACATTGGACATTGCCCAAGCGAGCCCCACAGACTACGCTATGAATCATAGCCATCGCACGCGCCAAATTGAATGTATACTATGAATGTCAAGTAGATAGGAAAAGAATCTACATATTGATATTCTACTACATCTACCTAGTAGACAATGTTTTTCTTAAAAAATAAGTGGGTAAACTTGTTAAAAAATAAAAGGCCCGTTTTGACATTTGAGAAAAACCCTAGAATGTAACTTGGAACGAAACTGAAAGAAATAATAAAAAAATAATAATTATGGGTCCGGAGTAGTAGTAGCTTTTTAGCAATTTTAGTAAGAAGGTTGACTTCATACATTTGCTGCCAAATACTACAAAAACACTAGAATGTGTACATAATAAAGAAAGAAAGAAACTGATAATAATAATAATTCCGACTGAAGGACTTTGTATCTATGCTCAAGAAATAAAAAATCATCTACTATTAGTATTATCAAAAGGTTAATGTTCGAACAAGGTAAATCAACACGGTTTATGTTTTTTTTTTCTATATCCTGTGACATTGACCGACATTTAAATACTAGTTTCGTTGAATACAACTCTATTCTGTTGCCTTGTGAAGGGGGACGTCCCATTCGTCACGTCCCATTAGGTTCAGAGATTTACGTGATAATATACCTACATAATTCTTCCTTGGTTCGGAAGAAGATATTGGCTCCACGGCTCAAGGTAATAAAAAAAATTAATGCTAATGAGCCTTCATTAGTATGATAATGCCATCGGTACATGGTAGACATCCCACCCATACGCACAAAACGTTTTGAGAACGCATTTATTATGCGTACAGCCAAGGAGTGGAATTCCTTGCCGGAGTCTGTGTTTCCTGATAGCTACAACTTAGGGGTCTTTAAGGCAAGAGTGAATAGGCTACTTCTAGGCAAGCGTGCCCCATCGTCATCGTCGACCACATCATCGCTTACCGTCAGGTGAAATGGTGGTCAAACGCTAGCTTATCATTAATAAATTAATAAAAGATAAAACTGCAGTATCTATTGAAACTGATTGAAGAAAAAACTCTTATAGTGGTTACGGCCCCGAATTAAGAGGTCGTGAGTTCAAACCCAGCCAGACGCACTACTTTATGTAATTTCTTTCATCACCACTGCTCTCAAAACGGTAAAGGAAACCTAGAATTCACCTAAAGACATGTGATAGCCCATTCTCTCTCCTTGACAGGAAACCTGAGTCCCAGCAGTGGGAGCGTTATAAGACTGATTATGCTGTGAAGAAAAACACTCGACAACGTAAAAGCACTTTGGATGCGAAAAACTCAAGATAATTTTAAACTTATGAAGGTTCGAAGCAGTAATGTTAGCGCACGCGTGAGGAAACGGACTTCCTCACGCCGTGTGACCATTGGGTTGCTCGCTGTCCGGCCATCCGGTAACCGTCCGAACCGAGCCTGAATCGTCGATCGTTCCACGCGCGCCTTAAATAGATGTCAGCAAAACCGTAGGGGCCCAGCAGAGTCGAGCCTACCAGGGTAATGGGTTGTGCGAAAGAGAACCCCTGGATCCTGAAACGAAGGCAAAGAAGGAACATAGAGGAGTGGGTTTTAGCCAGTAAGTCTGACAGCCCTCTCGTTCTGCCCTAGGCGAGAAAAGTCATTGGATAATTTCCACCTAAAAAAATACACTCATGAAGGTTTCTTTATATTTTTTTTAAAAATATCTATTGAAACTGTTTGAAGAAAACCATTTGATAGTTGATACCAATGGTTTTCCTTGAAAGTTTCAGGCTACGTGCCCCAAGTCATGTACTCATAAGTGACATCGACGTTGTTACGTTACATTTTGGTCAGACACCTATTATTTTGAGGCTTAAATGTACGTAGACCTGCCTAACAGGGAAAATATTAATGATTATTATAATTACTTACCTATATAGTACGTAACGCCTCATCAGCCCATACGCATTGTTCAATTCTACAGGCCTTTCCTTAAATCGTCACAGCGAACGATGCTGGGCGAGCCCAAGGGCCTTACTATGAATGACGTGTTAAAGAGACAAGCTCGTGAGCGCGAAAGAAGAATGTTGCTATACTCTCTACATAGCTCCATGCCCTTTAACAGTCCAGTTGAGATCGTCAAATGGATCGCGTCAAGAGCTTGTGGTAGGGCCCCAGGCTCAAAGTCGGCCATAGTTGACACTGGTGGTAAGAGGTAGACAAAATAGTGACAGTGTTTTGTTTTGGCCTCCAATTAATAAATTAACTAACTAGTAAATATACTAAGAGAATGGATCTACGAATTAAAAGGATCAAAGGCCTTTTTTTTTAATTGACGTAAACCAGTGCTTAACTGCGATCCCACCTGATGGTAAGCAGTGATACAATGATTGTTGGTGAGGCGCACTAGTTTATTAAGAGCCTATTTACTCTAGCCTTGAAGGCACCTAAATTATAGTTGGAGGGGAAGACCGCAGCAGG
The DNA here is from genome assembly GCA_961205895.1 of Mythimna pallens. Taxonomy (NCBI): domain Eukaryota; kingdom Metazoa; phylum Arthropoda; class Insecta; order Lepidoptera; family Noctuidae; genus Mythimna; species Mythimna pallens. Next base: position 5,783,306 of record OY540830.1, read on the forward strand.
CAAATTGTTTCAGTTCTTTGATGTACGCGGTATAAACAATGAAGCGAAACGCTTAGTCCGGACCGTTGAAGTTTCAACAACGTAAGGGTGGATACTCGCCGTACGTCGGGTTGTCCGATGGTAGAGAGGAGATGGCGGAATCAAGCCATGCAATTCCCACGCACACTCACAAAAATGGAGCCTGTAATACCGAAAGGCTGGCTACCTTGCGCCTGTGCTCGAGGTTTGTAGACTGGACTTAACCACATCTGGATCCCCAATTAGCCTCTTCGCACATCTTCTATCAGCCTACCAGTTTGTCTAAATAAAATGGTCTGGGCAAGGTTTTCTTCTGAGAAGACTAGATGCACTCAGAAGAGAAATCTTCAAAAGCATTTAGGCTTAACTACATTTTGCAAATGGCATAAAAATTTGGTAAACTTTCCAACACACTTTGTTTCAAAAAGTAAGTATCCAAAATTGCAAATAGAAAGAATTTTCCAAATCCGTTCAAATTTAGGTAAGTTTACCAAATTACATTTCAAATCTGGTAGAAGGCGAAACTGTCAAGTTACAAAAAAAGGATGCACCAACTAAAATATGACGTCACCGCCATTAGGTTACGTGCGTACGAAAGAGCGTGATGTTCCCACCACGCCCCAACACTTCCTCATGTTAATCTTTGAAATGCTAATTGCTGCTCCATTTAATGACCAATTTCGAAGATGTTTTTAGAAAATGATTTATTTTAGTATTATTTACAGTTTAGTATAAAATCATCATCATCATTTCGGCCGAAAGATGTCCACTGCTGCACATAGGCCTCCCCCAAGTGTTGCTACAACGAACGGTCCTGTGCGTATCGCATCCATCGCATTCCCGCGACTCTAACCAGGGGCCCAAGTCTGCTATATATATAAAATCGTCATTCCAACACGATCCCATTGTCATTTTGCCAAAAGTTTGTAATCTGCTAATTCATAATGATCGATCTTTGATCGGTCAATGGTCTCTTACTAGTGTTGTGGTAGAATGACAATATCGAGCTTATTATAAACAATGATTGCAAAATGACGTTCTAATGGTAGGTCACTGATCAAAGGAACTGTCAAAATTTTAGCAGATTACCGCATACGTCAGACATTCATTTGTCAATATGTACGAGATTACCATTCTATGCCACTTCTTTCAATGGAGTGTCAGTGGTTGACCTTTGGAAAGTCATAATGACGCCATTATATTAGTAGATTACCAAACTTGTCAAAATCAACAATTATGATATCAATGATACACCATTCTGACACTATTGTAATAGCAGACTTGAGACCCAGGACTTTGGTCCACCTTGTGGGAGGCCTTCCAATCCGGTGCGCGGTCTCCACTCTAGAAGCTTTTGGTCCGACCAACCATTTGTTCGTCTCGGCTGGGCAGCGTTCGAGAAGCTGCGCGGTATCTTCTCGTCCAACATACCACCGTGTCTCAAGATGAAAGTCACCAGCCAATGCGTGTTGCCAGTGATGACATATGGTTACGAAACGTGGTCGCTCCCAATGGGCCTCATCAGAAGGCTTAAAGTCACCCAAAGGGCAATAGAAAGGGCTATGCTCGAGTTTCCTTGCGTGATCGAATCAGAAATGAAAATATACGCAGGAGAACTAAGGTTGTCGACATAGCACGAAGAATCGCCACGCAGAACTGATGGCCTTTGGGGCCGAAAAGTTCTGGAGCGGCGACCGCGTACCGGAAGACACAGCGTTGGAAGGCCTCCTACAAGGTGGACCGATGACCTGATAAAGGTTGCGGGATGCACAGGACCGTTCTTTGCGGCGACGCTTGGGGGAGGTCTATGTCCAACAGTGGACGTCTATCAGCTGAAAAGATGAAGATGATGATGACCATCTGTTCTACGAGCAATGTGTTTTCTAATATCTTGTGGATAACTTCAGTAGTATAAAATATTTTACAAAAATAAACTCAGAAAATACCCAACGTTCTAAACTGTACCTAACTCAATCAAACCAGCTATACAAACGACTAATTAAGTCCGATAAACAAAACGTCAGTGGATATAAAGACGGTGCTACAAAAACTGCAAAGACTACATAAAAATAAAAATAAAAACCCTAATCTAAATCCATCCGTGTTTGTATTTAATTATTATTTTATTGTAGATAGGTATCTATCTAATTAAATAAAAGTACCTTCAATGAGATTATAACTGTACTTTACCTAGGTAATAGAAAAATGTCATACACTATCGACCCATTTCAAAATGTCCCCGTTTTATCAATAATAATTGATCACTTTCAATATCGGAAAACTTGACAAATCGAGTGCTACGGGACTTTTTACGAGTATTGACGTAAATGTTTCAAGAGTCGGTTGTAAGTAGGTAGGGTTGCTGCCGGAACTTTATTATAAAGTAGAGTACCGTTATTACCGCTTGTTTGTACTCTAGCATAGCAAAGCATGTTCCCACTGTTGGGACTCAGGCCTCCTCTCTAGGAGAGGGATTAGGCCATAATCCACCACGCCCAGTGCGAGTTGGTGAATGTCACATGTATTCGAATTTTGGTTCTAGGAGATGCCGGTTTCCTCACGATGTTTTCCTTCACCGTTTTGAAAGCAGTGGTGATGAAATAATTACACAAAGTAATGCGCCTGGCTGGGTTTGAACCCGCGACCTACAACTCGTAAATCGGGGCCGTTACCAATCGGCCACCACTGCTCCCAACTCTATGAGTACAATAAAAAAGCGCGGAAATACCTTATTTAGCTATATATTTCTCTGGAATTTATTTCACTTATAACAGAAAAAAAAATTGGTTGTAAAAATTTTCATCTAAAGCAGACGGACTTACTGGGGCCGATGACATTATCGATTGCTGTGATCCGAATAAGTTCAATAAATTAACGAATACCAATCGTCAAAAGTTGCTAAATGTAATGAAAACATATGTTTTTAAACAAAATGATAGAGTAAAATAAATCGTATTTTATTTTGACACAATATGCTTATAACAAATGTACTTTATTTAGCTAAGCCCGTTCCATCATCGGACCACCAGGCGTACGGCAATGCGCCACCGGTACATGGTAGACATCCCACTATAAGCACGAAACGTTTTGAGAACACATTCATTGTGCGTACAGCTAAGGAGTGGAATTCCTTGCCGGAATCTGTGTTGCCTGATGGCTACAACCCGGGAATCTTTAAGTCAAGAGTGAATAGGTTACTTCTAGGTAAGCGCGCTCCATCGTCGACCGCATCATAGCTTTCCATCAGGTGAGATAACGGTCAAGTGCGGAACTATCAAGAATAAAAAAAAAAAAATTGCACATAAATGTGGCAACCCTAGTTATAGGTGAAGTGGGTCCTTTATGTAATAGTTAGTTGTTAGATAATGTTATTTTCAAATTGTGAATGTTCCGGAAAGATGTATCTAGGTAATAAACCGGCAATTAGCCTCTGACGTCAATTGGGTTAGATTACTTAGTTTAAAGCTACAAGTTGGCAAATAGTAAATGCCGTTACAGGTTTCAAATCAATATATATAGAAACCAGCAGTATTAGCCCAGTGTTAACGGCCCCAACTGATTTATGATTCCTCTTAAAAATAAAAAAAAATAAACTTTCGTATGCCGTAATTAGAGACACAATTAAAAAGCGATTGTGTCTCGCGTGGAGTTAAAGGTCGGCTCCTTCTGCGAAGCAATAATGTTAGCAATGGAGGAGGCAGCACGTGTACGCGCGAGGGCGCGGCCCTCATGCCCCAGCCGCCGGAATCCCAATCCCGATTTCCGACCACCGTAGGCGCGGGCTTGCGGACAGCGAGCAATGGGTAGCTCTCAGTGCGATTGTCTGGTAACCGTCCGGACCGAGCCCAAGTCGTCGGCGGCGCGTACTCTGTTCCACGCGCGCCTCTAAGAGATGTCAGCAAACCGTAAGGGCCCAGCAAGGTCGAAGCCTATTGGGGTCAAGGGCCTGCTTCTGAAAGGAAGACTCGGCCCTGATATGAAAGGCAACGAAAGAACAGGAGTGGGGTTTTAGCCAGTTAAAGTCTGACACACCATCCCCCGGGATGTCATTGGATGATTTTCCCACCGAAAAAAAAAGCAGACGATTAAATTATAGTGCTTGTTATGTCATGTTAATGGTATGAAGTAAAATCAAATCAAAATTCTTGACGACTTTTCATCCATAGCAGTACTAGAAACTAAACACATAGGCATACCTACGATCAAATTACCAAAGGAGCCAATTAAAACCACTACCTAAGGATTTTTTGAATTCAGAAGTCAGGACAGTTAGTGTAGTTGAATAAGTATTCAAATCCCGGTTGCTGACGAACGAAAGAATTCAGCCAGGACATATCAATGCAAAAACAGCGAAGAGTGACGAAACGTTACTGTTCCTATTCCACACCCACCCACAATTCAAAACTGAACTGATATTTAAACTGTTCCATGACTCATGGGACCATTATTTCCATGGCTTCTTATGGCGTTACAAAAAACTGCATAGCAACATCAACGGATACGGTATGTGCATGAGTCACCCAAGAAAGGCAACAACCAAGTATTCGAAAAAGGAAAAGTTCAAATAGGTTTTATTATAACGGTGACGTCAGTGTGTTATGGTGAATGGTCACTGCTAGGTTGAGTGAGCTAGCCTGCAGCGTTATTTAGCCTTTATGGTGATGTAAAGATATTGCAATATCATGCTTTGAATAAGCACTAATTAGGTAAGCATTTATGGTAAGCAAAAGCCGTTCGACCACCTCCCTGCCCCCAGCCTAGTATACGACAAAAGAATATTGGATGGATGGTGCGAATAATCCGTACCACAAAATATAGTTATGCTCCCATAATCATAATCAGCCTTATAAGGCAGTGGCCACTGGCCATGGCCACTATAATGTGCAATGTTCATTCTGGACTCACCACGCGAACGCAGTGCGGAATGTCACATGCCTTCGATGTTGCAAGACTTACCAGTATCCTCACTATGTTTTACTTCGGCGTTTTGAGGGTAGTTGTGATGAAATAAATTACAAATAATTAGACATAGACAGACCTACGTACTCGTAAGTCGGGGCCGTTACCACTAGGTCATCGCTGCATATCTTTATAAATATGCGTAAAAATATTTTTGCCTCTGCTTGGGCCCCTCGCCTACGGCGACTTCTTTAGCGATGCTGTAGCGCGTTAGTAGCGCGTTGGTATCTTTTCTATTGCGAAGTTTGCGCTTGCAAATGCAACTAACGCGCGTTAGCAGTGATGCTGTCGCGCGCTTACGAAACGCGGAACAGCATCGCTAGAAAAAGTCGCCGTGGACGAGGGGCCTTAATCCAGAGTTGACGCATCTGTTAATTCGAAAGTTCAATGTTTTTGGTTTTTATTATTACTATTAATAGGCTCGCATGTGCACTATCTAATCTGGTAAGCGATGATGTGGTGGACCATGAAGCAAGCTTGTCTAGAAGTAACCTAGGACCAAGACCCCTAGATTGCAGCTGTCAGAAAACACAAACTCCAGCAGGGAATTCCACCCCTTAGCTCTACGCACAATGTTCTAGTAATCTGACGAAGAATGATGAGACTTCCTCCACAAATAATGAGATAAGGCTAGGTAAAGAAAAAGAGTTGTGAACATTGAATGAAACTATAAACAACTAACAACTATATATATTATAACTAGCTCTTGCCAGCGACTTCGCCCGCGTGAAAGAAGGAGCTTTGGACCCCCGTTTCATCCCCTTAAGGTGTGAATTTTGAAAAATCCTCTCTTAGTGCTCGCCTACGTCATAAAAGGAAGCTTTGTGCAAAATTTCATGCTCGTAGTCCCAGTAGTTTAGGCTGTGCGTTGATATGTCAGTCAGTCAGTTTCTCTTCTATATATATAAAAGGGGAAACTGACTGACTGACATATCAACGCACAGCCGAAACTACTAGGACTAGGATAGTGAAATTTTGCACAAAGCTTCCTTTCATGACGTAGGCGAGCACTAAGAGAGTATTTTCCAAAATTCACCCTCATATGGGAAGAAACGGGGGTCCAAAGTTTGTATGGAGAAATCTTCTTATCCGCGGGCGAAGCCGCTGGCAGAAGCTAGTTTTATATAAATAGATATATTGTTCGTATCAAGTGTATTTTATTAGTTATGTATTGTATATATATATAAATAGTACACCACGCATTACCTGAGCATCTTTTTCTCCTTCTCTGACAAATCCATCCAAAGGTTGTCTGTAAAAAATCGCTTTTAGCGATAAGAACGCCCATTGCGACACGACACCCTATTAATTTTAAGCTCCTAATGTAATTTTAATATTGATATTTTTATTGTCATCATTCCAAAAACAGCCACCAATACAAATACTCGTATAACAGCCCCCCTAGCCAAGTTACAACCGTTTTGTTTAGATTCTCTTTTCGTCGATCGCCTCGAGTAGGCCACGCCTTCGATTCCTTTATTCTGACGTCATCTCAGCGCTCAGTCACGAGGTCAGAACAAAGGAATAGGAGGCGTGGCCGACTCGAGGCAATCAACGAAAAGAGAATCGAAACGAAACGGTTGTAACTTGGCTATGGGGCAAATCATGCAAATTAAGTAAGTAGATACACCTAACCTAAGATAAAATCATAGATTTTAGGCGCATAAAATAAATATTAATTTAAGTGGTTATTAGTTACCTATGTTTATTTTTACCAGTCCGGTTTTCCAAAAAAATCACTTCAATGATAATTAAATGCTAATCCAGTCAAAATATGCAATGTTTAGTCGATTAGGTACTTAATAAAAAAGGCAAGGGGGTTTCCTGGGCGGATAAGATTAGGTAAACACTTCCAAAACAAAAACAGTTTTTAACTCATAAATATTTTTATCTCTTCTAGAGGACATTGACGGCATCAAACAAACTGGTTTGTAGCCATACAGAACTTGGACATTGTCCAAACAAGATGTTTTTAGTTAAGATTGGAATGGGCCTCATCAGAAGGCTTAATAAGGATAAGCATAATCAGCCCAATGGCCCCACTGCTGAGAATCAGGCATCCTCTCTAAAAGAAGGAATGGGCTGTAATCCACCACGCGAACCCCGTGCGGGTTGGTGGATGTCACACGTCATCAAATTTTTGGTTTTAGGACTAGGACATGCCGGTATCCTCACGATGTTTTCGTTTACCGTTTTTAGAGTAGTGGTGATGAAATAAGTTGCTCAAAATAATGCGCCTGGTTGGGTTTGAACCCACGACCTCATAACTCATAAGTCAGGGCCATATCAGGGCCCATACCACTTTGCCACCACTGCTCTCAGGAGCTGCAACCAGAAGGCTTAAAGTCGCCTAAAAGGCAAGAGACATGACTAAGGTCGGAATTCCATTACGTGATCGCATCAGAAATGATGCAGGAGAACCATGGTCGGAGAATCGACAGACGTAATTGGCAGTGTGCAGGGCACATTGCTCGCAGAACTGATGGTCGGATGGGACCAAAAGATTCTTTATGCGACCACGTACCGCCTTCCAACGCTGTCTCTTACACAGCGTTGGAAGGCCCACAAGGGGGACTGGTGAGCTGGTGAGGGTCGAATCCAATGGATAACACCTAGGATTTGCCCCGTAAGGCTGAAGGATTCTTTGTAATGAGATACAGCTGGAATAGGTTAGTTAGTAAAAATCTGACAGTCCCTGTCGTTCCACCCAAAGCAGTAGTTATTTGATGATTACTTACCTAAAAAAGAAAGAAAGTTCTAATTTTTATTCACGTAAACATTCATAATTGTAATTGATCGTTTCGGGGATCCTAACTCCCGAGCAGTGACACAAAACAGTGATTTTCTGAAGCCTACTCTTCGATAATGGCTAAGTCAATAGGTTTGAAAAAAAGATAATTATAGATTATCAACACATGATTTTTTCGTATGACTAATACTTTAGCCAAAAAAAAAATTTACAACATAAAATTTTTTCGCTTGTTTTCCCTACTCCTTTCAAACGGCTTGAATACACATACTTATATAATTCTAAATACATTATACATATTATAAATAAATTACACCCAGACACAGAACAAATGATCGTGCACATCACACAAACATTTGTCCTGGGTGGGAATCGAACCCACGACCTCCGGCATAGCAGTCAGGGCCACTAACCACTAGATCAACAAGCCAGTCAAAAATGTCAGTCGTGCGAGCGAAAAAGATGGCTGGAGCTGTACACTCTGTATAGCTATATCAGTTCAGTTTGGGTCGTGAAATGGATCGCGTTTAAAACTTGTGGTAAGCTCTCAGAACCTGTACCATGACGTTTAAAGTAAGATTGTTTCATTCTTATTTCCATTGGAGGTAAGAGATGGCGCTAGACAACCTGTATAGCTCTGTCTCTTACCCACACTGAAATAAGAATGTAATAATCTTACTTTGGACGTCATGGTAACCCCCCTGACCAGACGAAACTAAACATCGCGAGTCATATTCAAATTACAAAGACGAATCATAGAACACAGCACGCAAAAACACGATAAGTCAAAGTCCTGATAAAGGTAGGCGCTTGTCAGGAATAACCAAAAGATAACAGGTTACGGAACTAGATAAAAGATTATTTAAATATACTATGATGACTAATACATACCTCTTAGAATATTGAGTAATGTCTGATAAGAGAAATAAACGTGATGGGGTACACGCTTCTAACCTTATATGGTCAGGTAAACGATGTATACGTAGATACTCCAACGTTATCATTTCCTGAGGAAGTAGTATATGACGTCTGTAGACAGTAAAATTTCAAGAGAATTACTGATAGTATGCACTCTAATCCTATTATTAGATAAGTGTTATTTCTATCACATCACATTCAACAACATTTTGAATATTGTCTTGTTACATAACATAATCAGCCTTTTTAATGTTCCCACTACTGGGACTCAGGCCTTCTCTCTAGGAGAGGGAATGGACCGTAATCTACCACGCGGGCCCAGTGCGGGTTGGTGAATGACACATGTCTTCGAATCTTTGATTTAAGGACATGGTACACCAAGCTTATGATGACGCACGCTCAAATGCACGGCCCTTACGCCCCAGCCGTCGGGATCCCGATCACGATTTCCAACCACCGTAGGCGCGGGCTTGCGGACGGCGAGCAATGGGTAGCTCGCCGCCCGCAACCGAGCCGAGCCGTTCGATCGTCCGGTAACCGTCCGCGCCTCAAGGAGATGTCAGCAAACCGTAGGGGCCCAGCAGGGTCGAAGCCTACTGGGGCCAAGGGTCTGCTTCTGAAAGGAAGACTCAGCCCTGGTATGAAAGGCAACGAAGGAACAGGAGTGGGTTTTAGTCAGTAAAAGTCTGACACACCCTCTCGCTCCGGCCAAGAGCGCGGGATATCATTGGATGATTTATCCAACCAAAAAATAAACGGCGTATGATGACGAATACGCTTCTATGAAGCTACGCGTCCATGGACAGTAGGCTTAAGGAAGTGACCGAGTGGCGTCTAAGGACTGGTAGAAGGAATGTTGCTGGTCCGACAGCAAGATAGGCAGACGATATTGTTCCCATCGCGGGTAGAACTTGGATGAGGGAGGCACAGGAACGTGAGGAATGATACAACAAAAGAGAGACCTAGCAGCAGTGGATGAAGTCGGGCTGTGGATGCTAATGAGGTATATTGATGACCTGCAAGTCTCTACTGTAGGATTTTGTAAAATAAGAATAAAACAACATCATCGTACATACATACAGATGCATATCCCTCTTACATTAAAATAGTCTAACTACCTTAGAAAACGGAGTAACCACATGATAACGCTATCGCTATCCGTACCTCAGTCTTGCATTGCAGCATAGGTAGTCTTTTCACACCAATTATGTCACAAGACTTTCAAGTGTTAAGATTTGAAACCGGAATCTCTTTGATAATCTTACAAATTGATAATTTAATTACCTGTTCAGATACTACCTATAATAATGATGAGATCATCAGTCTAATGATGTGAAAGATACATCAAGATAAATTATTTTATCGTGACAAAAATCTACATAGCTGCCGTCATTTTTTAGGGTTCCGTATCTGAGTAGGCAAAAACGAAACCTTTATATTTATTGTAGGATCACTTTATTGTCAGTCTGTGAAGACCATTTTTCTCAGGAACGCGTGGAGGTATGAAGCTGAAATTAATATCTAATACTCAAGTCTGCTACCCCAAGCAGCAGTGAAAAAATCAAACTTCTAAGTCAATGTAATCTCAAGATATTAGGGGCGATTATGCTCCATTTAAGCGCACATATTTTGACACTCACTGGGAAATCAAAATATATATAAGAGTTAGGGTAGGAGGTAGGGTTATAGTGGAGGGGAAGCGGTCATCTACACGTTGGACAGACCTCATCAGAGCTGCAACACAAACCTCCATAGTCCAGAGTTCAAGGCTTCGCCCACGTAAAAGTAGGTTTCCCCATACAAACTTCCAACCCCCGTTTTACCCCTTTAGAGGCGGAGTTTCGTAAAATCCGTTCTTAGCGGATGTCTACACCCTATAAGGAACCTACCTGCCAAATTTTTATTTCGTAGGTGTTATAGATTCTGAGATTTCGTGACTAATCATTGAGTTATATTTCGCTTTTATCTAAATAGATTTCCCGTTGACCAAGAATCCTGAAATTTTAAATTTTTCAATAGGCAAGGTCTCTTAGCACAAGATTAGAACAAAGTCTGAAAACCGTAAAGTAGTTAGGTACCTACCTACATCATACTACTTTCAGCGAATCGAAAAAAATTTCGGGACTCGATTTGGGAATTACTTAAGCTATTTGCATAAATAAGTTTGTATACGGGACCCTTGGTGCACGCGTCCTACTTGCAACTGAACGTTTTTTTATCTAGTAGATATTTTAATACCTAACACCTACCTAAATATCTACATTTATTAATTCATTAAATAACTAACTATTATGATGTTGAATGACTCAAAGAATGTGTATTACATTTCTAGAATAGAATAAGTACTCAGATTTCAGTGCAAGAAATCTAAAACAACAAAAAAGAAAATAATTGGTTTAAGACTAGGTTAATAGTGGTACTTAACGTTTTTACCTGCTAAGATTGTGTTTGCATTAAAAATTAACTTTTCAACCGCATTTAATCAATTCCACTTCCCAAGCTTTTTAGGGTCCTCTACCTGAGTGACAAAAACGAAACCCTCATTATTATGTTTTTGTAGAGGAATCAAAAAGGCAGGTATTTAATGTTGCAACAAAAAGTGAGAATTTCCCAGTGGGCTACAAGGCCAGTTTAGGCCCGGTTTTAAAACTTTAAATAAGTAGGTAGAAATTGGTAGAGCAAGTGTTTTTATTTTAATTGAAGACTTGTTGATTTGAAAAATGCAATACCTAAACGTGATGGCGAAACCAAATGAACTGAGGTTCTGTAAGTCAAGAGTAAATAGGTTATTCCTTGGCAAACGTACTATTACATCGTCGATCACATCACCGCTTACCGGTGAGATAGAAGCCAAGCGCGAGCAACAAAGTTAAAAACTAAAACCCAAATAGGAAAAAAAACACGATCTAGGTATATCGAGAACTACTGATTCAGCTCTATTTCATCATCATTATCATCATCATTTCAGCCGAAAGACGTCCACTGCTGTACATAGGCCTCCCCCAGATGTCGCCACAATGAACGATCCTGTGCGTCTCGCATCCATCGAACGCCCGCAACCGTTACCAAGTCATCGGTCCACCTTGTAGGAGGCCTTCCAACGCTACGTCTTCCGGTACGTGGTCGCCATTCCAGAACCCTATTAGACTACTACGAATGAATCTAAATAAGGGTGATTTAGATTCATTCATATACGTATAAATATAGCGTGTGTCACAATTAACGCAAGATTTGAATCAAATAGAAAACACAGTTTTTAGTCTTCAGATTGTTTTTTTTTTATTGAATCATAAACTAAAGGGTGTCCCATAATTAACGCAAGATTTGCCGCTATTTGCGCAGTATAGTGTTGGCAACCCCAAAAAAAAACTGCGTTTTCTATTTAAATCTTGCGTTATTTTTGGGACACCTGTGTCAAATGCAAGAGCTTGCGATATTCTTCGAAAAAGTTACCGTGGCCGTGGTCTTTTTTTTCGGTGGAAAAATCATCTTATGACATCCCTCGCTCTTGGGCGGAGCGAGAGATAGTGACTAAAAACCCACTCCTGTTCCTTCTTTGCCTTTGTTGCAGGGGCCCTGGATCTTTTTTCGCATCACCCATGGTCCCAGTAGGCTTCGACCCTGCTCATAGAAATATCTATGACCCTGCTAGACCGTGGCCTTGGAGCGCAAAGGGTAACTGAAGGGTCACAAAAGTCTGACACTCTCTCTCGCTCCACTCAGTGCAGGAATCATTTGATAATTTCTCACGTAAAAAATAATATAAATACTGTAAAATTGATTTTATTTTAGTAGTTTCTTCAATTTTAAATTAGAACAAATACAAATATGTTTATTGTTCCAAAAGGTATTTACACAAAATTTTACAGATCTCTGAACTCCACACTAGGATTTTCTGTGTCGTGGAGACCAGTCTCTTTCATCTTATCAAATAAAATAATACTACAACAGAGAAAACTGCGATTAAAACAAAAACCATTTTTAAAAAAAGGAAAAATAAAAAGAATTAGTTATACATGTCATGGTTTTGTGTATGTGAGTGTGAGAGTGGGGAGTGTGTGTGCGTGTGAGAGTGGGGAAAGTGTGTGAGTGAGCGGGAGGAGTGTGAGCGTGTAATTGTGTGTATTTGTTTCATATGTTGTAAGTATATAAAACATTTGTATGTAAGTACTACGAATTTTTTAATATTTTTTCCGTGTTATCATAATCTAAACCTTTATGGTAAGTTTTTATTTGTGTTTTGCAAGTGTATCTCGTCATTGGTAAATTAGTCAACACATTATTCAACTTCCGATATATGGACCCCATGTAATTAAAACATCTTTTACCAAAATTTTGTCTTTATTTACGTTCGTGCCATCTGGGTTTCCTGCAAGAGTGCACTCACACAACAATCAAAAAGTAAGTTCTCAGCACGATCTTTTTCACAATTAATAAATTTCGATCACTTACGTCACAGTCATAAGCAATCTGTGGTTTTACGCATGCAAACATTAAAAAAATCGCTTCGTCACCATTTCCAGACCTATGACGAATTGTATGATTGGTCTCTGCTAATAATAACTTTCTGAATGACGGGTTACTTATTAAAATAAGATACCTACTAAATATAGAAGTCTAAATTAAGGAATCCGATTGAGGAAAACTAAAAATAAAACAACAAATGCGTTAAAAAAGTTATTATTATTCACGTCAAACGACTAATAAAACTATAGAATTATGATTTTTGAACTGTTTCAGTTATTAGTTAAACAAAAAATATATAAAAAGGCCTATAAATGTCGCAGGATTTTATAGGGTTTTCTAAAGACATCGAATCATTAAAGCTTTTTTCCTGGTGGTCCCAAAATCTTAAAAAAATAAAAATATCGGTGAAAGTTGGGAGCGACCCGTCAATAATAATTAGGCTGCGACACAAACAGGCAGTTTATAACCGATTACACTTTTGACACACACTTTACAAAATGATGACAATTTATATGACATTGTTAATAAATTAAACACGAGGCATATATTATATTTATATACATTATCATATTATTTGAGATTATTTCATAAACAATGCGATCTCATAATTAAATTGTTATGAAAATGCATTGATAAAATTACACATATTGATAAAAAATTACGAAATAATTTACCCTTTCTGAGCTGGACGGCTTTCAGAATGCGACGGGGCCAGACAGTATTTCGCACGCTCAATCAAAAAGTGTCGTAACTCAAAAAAGAGGGTATTTCAAAATTTTACCTTAATTTTTAATCATACAGCCTGTTTTAAAATTCAAATACCCTCCTTTTGAGTTAGTGCTCTTTATAATTAAACATGCGACTTATAAATACTAATATTATAAATGCGAATGTTAAGGCCTCAACGTAGTCCTAGAACGCAAAGGGTAATTGAAGGATACAGGTGTAGTTGTTTAATCAGTAAAAGTCTGACACGCCCTCCCTCCCCACTCCACTCCGAAGTCATTTGGATGATTTCCCACCTTAAGAAGTTAGTATCTTATATAAAAAATAAGCTTATAATGTTACAATTGATACACTATATTCTAATACAGATTTTCGTTGAGGTTCGAATACATTTGTGACACATTAATACACATTGCAATAGAATCATTTTACAATGAGAATTTTCTAAAATTACTTTGTGAAGATTTTGTGAATTCATTTCATCACCACTGCTCTCAAAACGGTGAAGGAAAACATCGTGAGGAAACGGGCATGTCCTAGAATTATAAATTCGAAGATATGTGACATCCACCAACCCGCAGTCGGCTCGCGTGGTGGATTACGGCCCGTTCCCAACAGTGGGGACATTAAAAAAGCTGATTATGCTTATGTTTACTAAAATTATGTTCACTAGGTGGCAGCACTGAGTCGTCAGGTTCAGGTAAATTAGTTAAATTGAAGTCAACGTCACGTATACGTTTTCAAAAGTAGACCTCTACGCTAAGTGGCGCCAACTGGTGGTATGATTTTTTCTGAAAATTCTCCTTGCTTTCATACAAAAATATATAGGATTAAAAATATTAAATGTAACTTAGCAAGCCTCATCTTAAAAACTAAATGTGTATCGTAAAAATATCACACGCAGTTTGCACTAATTGAATTATTAAAATCTAAAATGGTTTCCGATCTACGTAAATCTAAATTACATTGTGGTCAAGACTATTATTTCTAGTGCATGTGAACTAAGGTTTGTGAAATATCTAAAAACGGTGTTAAGTATTCCTTTAGGTATTTTGCTTTAGATACAACAGTCTGTGGTCAATCCTGTTTTTTCAAAAACTTTTTTTACTCGCTCATGATAACATTTTCAGTGCCAAGAACATATAATCATTCGTTCTTGTGCTTCCAAAACCCGCCTCCTGATCATAAACGCATTTTTTGAGCAGGCCAGGGAGTTAAGAACGGTTCAAACCCTGCATAAATTCCAAAATTAAATGTTAATATAAAGTATTGGAAGTTGAGTATTTCTCAAACTCTAGCTGAAATTCTATAAAAATTTGGCATATTTGTAGGGTTTGACATATTCTATCTCAAAATACTCAATTGTCCCATGAATGGCAGTGCCGTAACTTAGTGCCAGCGGTGCCCAGGCACAGGGCGCAGTCCCTAGAGGGGCGCAAACATTTTAGATCTAATCCTTTTTCAGTTTGTATTGTACTTTTTCCTAGGGACGCAGTTATTATTATAACTGCGAGTTACTACTCGCACCGGGCGTATAAAAGGACAGTTACGGCACTGATGAATGGATAAGGATAGATGGGCGTATAATGCAGCATTGACAATATTATGAGTCGCTCTTTACATACAAAAGTATGAGACTTTCAAGGAACAAAAAATCTTCCAATATTAAACTAGTATACATGCACAGTTAGGGGTCAAAAGTGCAGTTGCACTCTACCAACACTAAAGTGTCTAAAATGTCTTTGTAGTAGAAGTTTCATAGTCCAAAACTAGTTTAATCAATACTATAGGTTCTATGCTACAAATCAAATCAGGCATGAACCATTGACCCTCTTCTAGAAAGACATTTAAGACACTTTAACACTTTTGACCCCTGACTGTATCTACCGTCTTGGTTAAGATCTATTACCTAACGAAGCTTTTGGCATATACAGGAACATTTCGATATATACTCTTAAAGTGATATTACCTACATATATTGAGCTTACACAGTATAGAACACAGTTTCCAATTACATTTTTACTTAATTATACCGACATTAAAAAAAAACACTACCTACGAAATTAGAGATACAATATTTTGAGAAAGCTTGTTCAATTCCATTTGTATTGCTACAAAAAATAAAATAAAATAATTTATATAAATGTAAAACTTTACTACTTAGAAAATATGTTTTCTATAATTATAGATCACTTTTTTTGTCGTTAACCAATATTTTAAATCCTTTTGGCCTCATTTTAATTCGTAGTGAAATTATCTTAATTTGAAACGTTTTTCATCAGTTCTACATATAGTATTTGGAGAATTCCATCGACGCATCATAGTGATCAAACATACATAGTCTAATATGAACCTTATTGTAAAGAGATAAAATATATTTTTGCTTATTAAAAAGACCGAACAAAACACTGCAAATAATGAAGGGAGAGTTTTGCTCAGATAAAATAAAGGAATAATATGCAGTCGATGAAACCTCTATTTCACATTGACCTGTACTATGCTGACTTTCTACTATGGTAGGTGCCAAATAAATTTGCAATAACGGTTATTGACCCTCCTTGAATATATTCTAGTAATGAAAAACAGTTCATTGTATATTTTTCGGATACCTACGCAACCTAGAAATGCTCATCGTAACTGGCATGGTTGATGACAAACGACCAAGAGGCCGCAGTCTAAAAAGATGGGCAGATCAGGTACGCTCCACACTGGACGCCATTCCACGTCGCGCTTTATAACGCCAAGAACCGTCATAAATGGCGAAACACTATCAGTAAGAAGCCAATCGAACTAGAACTTCAAGACCCTCGGTAATGAGGAATATGACGCAACGAGAAAAGCGGGCAGAAATATGAGGAAAAGGTTAATGTACTTTATTGTAGATTTATCTGGCGCCTACCATAAGGCCTACTATATACGGACGCGTAGCTTCAAAGACGCGTATTCGGTATTGTACGTTTGATGTGCGCCTGCTCACAGTTTATATACAAAACTATGTAACGTCGCGCCATCGTGTCGTATATGTAAGCTGTGAACAGGCGTAAGTACATCAAGTGTACAATGACAATGTGCTTCCCCTTGACATCAAAAATGCTGAAAGTAAATTTTCCTTCAATCGTAAAATTCTGAACTACTACTTGAAGTCCTCTCAACCTTAGTTCGGTCTTCGTCAGAATTGTTATTAAGTTCTCTTAATGATTTGATATTTTTTATTTGTAGTTTATAATTTTAACATAATATAAGTATATATATGTATTTTATTATTATAAATAACTTTTTTTTTCTGTTAGAACTACTGTTATTTGTTTATTGTGCACACCTACCACAGTGTTGTCCTTTTTAACCCAAAGGTTGACTGGTAGAGAATGCCTTGTTGCATTAAGTCCGCCTATGTACCACTACTGTACATGAAGTTTAAATAAATAAATAAATGATAAATACGCGTTTATGAAGCTATGCATCCAGAGAAAGTGGACCTAAGAGATATTTTCTTCTTCTATATTTTTATGTTTTCTCACTTTTCCGTACGTCTAATCCAAGAACGGTAATAAACAATCATCAACTATACTAATATTCATGTGCCAGCTGAAGTGGTTCACTCCTGGCACTGTCACTATGTGCAAGCGACCGCTCTCATCGAGGGTCCGGAGCCCGATCTTATCTTCCATGTAAATGTCCTGTTCTTTCATATCGATGATCGTCTCGTTGGCGTCGTAGTAGCCGAATTGACTGGAATGAGAAAGCATACTTAGTTGAGTAAGTACAATTTTTTATTAAATTTACAACGTAATAAAGAAAAAAGAAAGAAAAAAAAAGTGTCGTGACAACTTTTCGTAAGAAAGTGTCGTGACAACTTTTCGTAAGATTTTTTCCGACTAGCCCCCTTTCACAACGCGCGATAAGGAACTTCGTTCCAATAAATGTTTATTTGGCACACCATGATTCATTAATCAACAAATTGTTTTAAAAACTAAAACAAACATTAAAAAAAAACAAGGAGAAATAAAATTAACAATAAAATAGCATAACGATGAGCATCGCCATACAGCGAGGCCGCTAGTCTTTTGGGTACATTACCAGTCGACAGCGATGCGGAGGAGTTTTTCAACGCCATACTTTAGATTACTTTTAGTTAGTTCTCTATGGCTTTTATTTTTATTTAGTGTATATAATATAATACGTGTTTTTTTTTCAATTCGGAATGTGCAAGTTACCTACACACATTAAAAATTCAAATATCTGCCTTTGTCCCGTTTAGTTGGGGTTGGTGTAGCACGTTTTTTTTTTCTTCCATTCTGTCCTATCAATCGTCACCATATCACTAACTATCCCTTTTATTTCATATCACGCCTTACACTCATTATTTATTTGGCCTCCCTCTCCCTCTTCTACCATTTACTTTTAATGCTTATACTAAAATAAAAATGTTGAGATCAGCGCCATCTAGCGACAACATGGCGACACCTGAACCCATAGGTGGTTGAAAACATTCTTTTCAATTATCTAATGTAAAAAGAAAGTTTTGCTCAAATAAGTGTTAACAATTACCTGCTCTGCCAAGGTGTGATGACGTTGTCATCGGGACCACCAATCAGCACTAATCTCTTGAGCCTCAGCAAATTATTCTTGAAGTCAGTTGATTTTGCTGAACTGAAAAAAAAAATATTAATTAGAAAAAAAAATTGTTATTTTTTTTTTGTACTTATTTTTCCAATTCCTTTAACACAACGTGTCTATATTTCTTTTTTCCAACTCTTGTTATCTCCTTATCTTCAGTTATGCTGAAAGAGATTTCTTTAGAAATAAGCATCACCTTTGTACCTATTTTTCTGTTTCCATTTATGTCTTGTACATAAATTGAAGACATAAATAAATAAATAAAGAATTTTACTAGTTTCATTTTTGCAACGTTCTACAGGCAGGTATAGGTCACTAGTCATAATTTTTCTTTGATACTAATCCAAATTAAAACTTAAATACAAGTTTAGAAATAGTCTACAAGTGTAATACTAAAACACCGTCTTGAAATACTACTTCTTGCAAAGAAATGTATACAATAATATGATGAAAATGCAAATTAAAACCAATTAGGTAGGATGCATTCGCCAAAGTACCTACTTTGGCAGATTTTAATTTAGGTGTCTTCAAGCCCAGAGTGAATAGGCTCTTAATAAACTAGTGCGCCTCACCATCAATGATTGCATCACTAGTTACCACCATGTGGGATCGCAGTCAAACACTAGTTTATAAAAAAAAAACAAATCTTCAACAAAAACTCTCCTACACGAAATGGATTCATTGAACAGGTATAATTACATTAATTACTACATCGTCATCATTCGTCAGCGAAAAAACACGAAAGACATCAAAGGCATTTTTTTTTCAATACTTAATTGTTCTTGTCTTCCATGTTTAATAAGTGCAGATTTTTTTAATACAGAAAATAGAGATATTAAAATAAATGCGCATGACGTTGTAACGTTATTAGAAATACACATTCAGTGAAAATATCAACTACCTATTAAGGTGCATGATTACGTTGCCCACTGACAGTGGGACGAACGGACGGACGGACAGCGGTTTCTTAGTAATCTTTATATATGTAATTCGTCTGTACGTGTGTTTGCCACCTAACTCCTAAACAGTTTTTTTTTTCATGTGGTGAAATCATCTCATGACATCCCCCGCTCTTGGGCGGAGCGCGAGATAGTGTCAGACTTTTACTGACTAAAAACCCACTCCTGTTCCTTCTTTATCATTTTTTCCCGGACCCCAGAGATCTCTTTCGCATCACCTATGGCCCCAGTAGGTTTCGACCCTGCCCCTACGGTGGCTGACATCTCCTTGAGGCGCGCGTGGAACACCACGCGCCTTTGACGATTTGGGCTCGGACGGTTACCGGGCGATCGGACGGCGAGCCACCCGTTGCTCGCCGTCCGCAAGCCCGCGCCTACGGTGGCTGGAAATCGGGATCGGAATCCCGGCGGCGGTTGGGGCGTGAGGACCGTTGCCTCACGCGATCGGCCGCCTCCTTTACTAGCATTACTGCTTAGCAGAAAAATGATAAACACATAGGAAATAATAATATTAGACTTAATAATATCTAATAAATACCCTTTAAAACCTTTTTTTTTTCGCCTGCCACTCCTCTGTAATTATTGTACGTGTGTTTGCCACCTAACTCCTCCTAAACAGTAGCGTTACAATCGGGTACTTAATTTTTTTTCTGACAAAATGCCAATGACAACATCAGAATGTGCCGGGACTGCTAGTAGTTTTATATATCAGAAGTAAATAAAATATAATTATTGCCAACAAACCACAAACGATCTTAATGAAGATTGCCCTATAGTCACAAATAGACTCATTACCAAATTTTTTTTTTTTACTAACTTATATTGTCCCACGGCTGGGCAAAGACCTCTCTCCATTTCTTCCAATGATCACGATTCCTCGATTACTCTTTCCAATTCCAAAGGAAGACATCTAGACAACTTTTTTCTACTTTCTTAAAATAAATAATAATTAAAATATAATTAACTAATATTTTATTAATTAATTAAATAATTATAATTATTATATATAATTTACAATTAATTTTAATTTTTTTGTTTAATTTAAATAATATTAATTAAATAATACTTTGTCAAAATATTCACATTATTTGGACAATTCAAAATATAATCTATATCCTATGAATTAAAGCTTATTTTAGAATATCAAACCTAAGCAGATTTTCACAAAAATGAATCACGTTTGTGAAACTTCTCTGTGGTTTTTATTTACAAGTTTGACATGAAATTCAATAATTATTTTATTTCTATCCCTATTTAATAGGGTCAGCAAAGAATTCTTATTAACAATGCGAAATTCATAGTTATTATGGCGCGTCCGACCGCATTTAGAAGGATGACGTCAACGGCTATTTTTAGTTACTACGCCGTATTTAAATATTTTTGCTTACGAGTCGCTACACCCATACAATACACACATTTAATGAATTGTTGCAAAAAAACTTTTTTTTTAATAATCATCACAAATATTTTTTATCACTAAGTTCATTAGTAATTTATTTATTTATATAATTATAATATAATCGTGCCATTTTTTTATTATTTTTTAATAAATCAAAAATTTATAACTAAAAAATAATGGCTCAATTTTGTTGATGTACAATTACATATTATAAAGTTTTAAAAGCTTGAATTGAGAAAACCAATTGTTGGTTTCAAAGAAAATATAAAAAAAAACTATAAATAAATAAAAAACCCACAAAAATATATAAAAAATCAAATATTATTTAGCTTTGGGTATTTATATAAAAACACAAAAAGTTCAGGTTCCACCGAGATTTGAACTCGGATCGCAGGATTCAGAGTCCTGAGTGCTAACCGTTACACCATGGAACCGATGAACGTGCTGACCAAATTCACGTTCCGTATCGGAGATATAGTTGAAAGTTAAGTGACAATTGCGTCATTTTTTATTTACATTTTTCATTTTTAGTTTTGCGTACAGATTTTTTACATAAAAAAGCAGTTATTTTGTTATTTTTAGTTCTTATATACGAAAAATTATTTTTTTACTTATTTTTTTAATACACAAAACAGCATTTTGTTAACAAAATTTCATCATATTATTAAAAGTATATATCCTTGGACTAGTTTACAACATCATACGAGGAAAATTATTATTAAAACAATAACAAGCGATAATATTGTCGTGTTCTTGAACGATAAGTCGGCCACTATCAATATTAACAATTTAACACAAAGTCGCGATCTTTAACCTTGCGTTTACTTTCTATTGCTATACCGCGTGGCTTGGATTGGTGCCAACATCCTATACACTTTTATACGGAAGCAGTTTTGTTCTCGTTCTGTCGCTCCGCCCTAGAGCGAAAGAAGTCATTAGATGAGATTTCCTACATTAAAAAAGATAATATACATGATAGCAAATCTCAAATTCAAATAATAAGGTAGCAGTAATAGGATTAAATATTTATTATAACAAATCGTTAAGCACGCTAATGCACGTTATGATTTGTTATATCTATAAACATAAAAGGAGAAACTGACTGACTGACATAACAACGCAGTGCCAAAACTACTGGGACTAGGAGCATGAGATTTTGCAAAAAGCTTCTTTTTATGACGTAAGCGAGCAATAAGAGAGGACTTCCCAAAATTTACCCCCTAAGTGGATGAAACGAGGGTCTGGTTTCTATGGAGAAACCTACTTTGACACGGGCGAAGCCGCTGACATAAGCTAGTTTGATATAAACTGGTATAATATTTACAAAACAAGACGCTTATAATATGTATGTACCTATAACATCGACGCAATGCATCTTCCGTCGTTTTAAATTTGAAGTGAGGTCTGTATCACACCCTCCAGTCCGTTGTAAGAATAATATTATGTCTTGTATAGACACCGTATTCCATACAAATTGTTCAACGGTTAATACAACCCATACAGTCCCTTCGCGCCTGTCAGCCTTGACATCGCAACTTGACCGAAAAGAGATAAGCACATAAACTGGTTAAATATTAAAGTATAATTTAGCTGACCCATACTAAACTTCGTATCGCCTAACAGTCAAAAAATGTAGTGATTAATTTTTAGCTAAACTTATTGACCGGTTGATAAAGACCAATATATTTGACAGTTCCTGTAATTTTTCAGTGTATTTGGATATTTTTCTAATTTACGTGAATTTTTAATAATTATTCTGCTATTCGGGGCGGAGACGAATCTAATAAAGCAAAGATCATTAAAATCGGTCCAGCCGTTCTTGAGCTATAAATGGTATATTTCACAGGACTTTGTTTTATGTATGAACGAGTAGATTTAAAATGGTACTCACGTAATATGATTATTAATGTACGGCAGGTAGACACTATAAGACTCGTAGAGGGTCTGGTGGTAAGGGTCGTTCCAGTAGTTCCCGACAGACGTGTGCTGACCTACTCGAGAGTAGAACAACTCGTAGACTGTGTCTTTGACCAGACCTGGGAATACTAGGTGAAGAAAACCGGCTGGAAAGAAAAAAAAAAGAGTCATTTTAAATATCGAATGAAATAATAATATTAGAATTCGGAATTTGAGATTATTATGATGGGACAATAAACCCAATTTCAATCAAATTTTAAATATCGAATTATGGTATAATGTTTTGAATTCAGAATTTGAGATTATTGTGAAATTTTGGAACAATAAACCCAATGACAATCAAAACAAAGTTCAAATTCTTTTGCAAATCATACTTATTTGGGATTTCAAACACAAATTGTACTAAAAAAGACACACGCTATCATCTTTCGGAATCACATTTTAATTTATCTTAATTTAAATTCCCCAATTAAAACTGTTTTTCTCTACTGGTAACATAAATACCTGACCAATATACAAGCCAACTCATACAACTCTCAGCCTACTCATTGGTATTTTGCGTAACAAGCATATATGTATACGAATGACACATCACTATTTGCGCTTAACTCATAACTGCATTGATTAGTTTTCGCTGATCTTTTTCTTATTTCTTTGTCTCCATTTCAAATATAACTTATTTATTAGTAAAAAAAAATACTGACCTCCATATTGTCCAGCTTGTGGTGAGCTCAGAGATATGAATGTGCTGACTGACACGTTCGGAAAAGTCTCAACTATGCCGCGCGCGATCAAACCTCCTTGGGAATATCCTGGAACGTAAATACAAATCTATTGTTAATTTGTATCTTCATAGTCATTAAAAAATTAGTAACAATAAGCTATTCAGGATATCTAAATACAGACGTGTTATTCTCTAAGAAAACAGCTTTGAACGCAGCGCTGTCCGCAGCGACTAAATCCAAATAGGTGTATAGTAGTACCAGTAAAGATGTATAGGTCCATTGAATTGTTAATCCTATGTGTACGTATTTGGATTTCGTCGCTGCGGACAGCGCTGCGCTCAACGCTGTTTTCTTAGAGAATATCACTGCTGATCTTAGGCCCCACCACGAGCTCTTAACGTGATCAATTTTACGACCTTAACTGAACTGTTAAAGGCATGGTGCTCCATCCCTCGTTCCCGCTCGCACGGCTGACAATTTAACACGTCATGGTTAGGCCTCTGTGCAATATTTTCTATAAAATAACATTACAGCAAAATACTCCTCAGGTCTCATATCTTTAATATGCTTACCAATAAGATTAATTCCTTCAGGATGCTTAGCAGAAATGTTGGCAATGTCCATGCCAATCTCCAACACTTGATGCCACATGCTCTCCAGACTGGACCAGCTCTCGAATCTGTTCACATTGTATACTATTGTGCCTGGGTGTTGCTGGAAATTGAGATGATAATAAATGTTAATAGGAGACACAAAGTACGTACCTGCACACTATGATGATATGGCAGATACACCTCCAACTTTTTCAAATTGACCAACTCCATGATTACAAAAAGTACCTTTAGTAATGCTAAAGATAGAGTAAAGATCAACCGAAATACGAAACTGAAGTCACTATTGTGCTGACCGCCCGAAAGACACGGT
The DNA here is from genome assembly GCA_961205895.1 of Mythimna pallens. NCBI lineage: Eukaryota > Metazoa > Arthropoda > Insecta > Lepidoptera > Noctuidae > Mythimna > Mythimna pallens. Next base: position 5,807,684 of record OY540830.1, read on the forward strand.
GTGCCCTACTTGGGCGGAGCACCGCCGTGTCCTCGTAGGGGCGATCGGTGGTAGAGACCTCTCGCGCCGAGTCATGGTCTGGAGCGAGGAGGAATAGGCGGCGCGTGGCGATAGCTTCCTTCTGCGAAGCAGTAATGCTACGCTAGCGAAGGAGGCGTCCGCACGCGTAAGTGAACGGCGTCCTCTTGCCCCAGCCACCGGGACCCCCAGCCCGATTTCAAGCCACCGTAAGCGTGGGCTTGCGAACTACTTCGCCGTCTGGCCATCCGCTAACCATTCGGACCCAGCCGTCGAAAGCGCATAGTGTTCCACGCGCGCCTCAAAGAGATGTCAGCAAAACCGTAGGGGGGCCAGCAGGGCCGAAGCCTATTGGGGTTGATTTCTGAAAGAGAAACCTGTGAAATGCAAAGGCAACTGAAGGAACATATGTGTGGGCTTAGTCAGCAAAAATCTGACATGCCCTTGCGCTCCGGCCTAGAGAGTCATGACATAAATTCCTATCTAAGAAAAAAAACCTTTTCTTTATATAAATTTGTTTGAGTATCTGTCTTCTAATACATAGAAAATAATATCTTTTTATTAATATATGCTTACAATAATAACAGCATAGATAAGAAATAAAGTTAAATAAATACTGTACAGACATACAGATGTAATACTTATTAAATAAAAGCAGCCTTTTATAGCTGGCAGGAAATAAAAACAGCAGTCCATTGTTTAATGATTGTTAACGTTGTTCATTATTTATCAGGGATTTATAACAGAAAGAAAAAAAAAGAAAAAATAAAAAGATGTACCTATAAATATATTGCTCACCTAGCAATATATTGGCACATCTACATTTTCATATTTTACAGCTACAAGAGCCGAAGATTGTACAAATAATATAATTAAAAAAAATAGTTTTAAATTCATTTTTCATTTTATATCAGAAATTGTAATGTTGGCTACTAGTATAGACCATAATAGATATTGAAGGATATAAATTATCTACTTTTAAACACTTAGGCCGTTAAAATAATTCAATTTTGCATTTATTGTAGATATAATGCCAATATTTTACTAGGTGAGCTATATGGATAAAGTAGAGTAAGTACTCTACCTAATAACTTTTTTATATTAAATAGTAGTGACCAGTCTCACATGCATAAAGATTTTATCAATCAAATCTAAAAGTTCCAGAGATAAATGAATTCAAACAAACAAAAATAATTCTTCTGCCATAATCTTAGTATAGATTTATTGACTTATATCTTTAATGTTGTATACCCCAACACATTTTAGTCTTTTTAGACTCTATGGGAGACTATAACAGAATGTCTTGTTGCATTAAGCCCACCTTTGTTCCACTACTGTACATAAAGTATAAATAAATACATACATAAAAAATAACAGGTCCCAAGGAACAAGCCTAGGTTTGTCAAGGTATAAAACCATGCATTACAGAAGTTTTTCGTTAGTCAAGCTATAAATAATATTTATCATAGTTTGAAGTAAGAGCATGTAGTTATAAAACTGTGGATTTTCCCTCTAAAAATTTGAAATGTATGGGTCATTACAGCAATAGCCATTAAACAAATGGGCGCTGGGTGAATGAACTTGACCTCAGCTTAACCCGAGTAGTACAGCAAAAAAAAACAACATTGAAAAATTAAATTGCAACAAAGGTCTCACCTCTTCAATCCTGAGTTTTATCATTTCCATGCTAGCACTCCCAGTCATTACTCCATGGATCAATACCACAGGTTTATAAGTTAAAATAGGAACAATGAATAATAGAACACCGCAAAATACGATTTTCATTGCCATTATATACGAGAACAAAGAACTTTACTCTTATATTAATCAACGATTACTGATTACACAAATAAACCCGTATTTAAAATTAAAGTGAGCATACGTCATAGCCTACACATTATTAATTTAGTAACAATTAATTGATAAAACTCATTAACACTATTTACGTAAATTCTACGCAGATATTTGTATTTTTGTAAACAAAATCATCTGACGACTGACTTTGTCAAATAAATTGTCATCTGGCGAATGGACGAATCTGCAAAAGTCAAACAGTCAAGTGTAACTCTTTACTGAACCACTGTTCCGAAATATTTTAGTGTTCTGAAAGATTGGAACAGTAGTATTCTTTTAAATGCATCATTTGGAACGATTGGAACACTCTTTACTTCAAGTGATCTGCAGTCTTTTTAAAATTTAAATTAGAACGTAAATAGTGTAAATTTTATTGAACTGAACTAAAAACAACTGCTCTAAATTATTCTCAAATCAAAATTCAATTTAATAATATTATTGGTGTATTTTATGGCGCAACGTAACAGATCACGATTCATAACAGTCAGTGTCTGTGTTTGTATCTTTTGAGCCATTGTTCCAAATATTCCGTTTGTATCTTGTGAGCCGATTTTCCAAATGTTCCAAATGAAACATATCACTGTTTCGGTACATTTCGGTGATTCAGATGCAAATCTTCCATCACATCTCGACCGTTTTGTACCACTCAAAAGCACGTGTTTTTGATAAAGTCGATTCACCGTAAGCCTTCTGTAACATTTTCAGTGACTCCGAACACGAAATTCCATTGGTGATGCAAAATTTAAGACAAAATCTTTATTCGATGTTTTTGTCCATTATGAAATTCGCAATACACACTAGATATGATATAATTAAAAACAGCACTGTATAAATAACAGATGCAAATTTTTTGCCTCGCTCTGGTAGGCCATCAACGTCTTTAACTGAAGTTAACATCGCAAAAGTGAAGAAAATAGTAACTGAAATTTCTCATTCAACTTTGAGAGAGATAGCCGCCGAACTTTCTGTATCTCACGAGTCGATCCGTATCATTTTAACTAATCATATGGGTATGAAACATGTTACCGCTCGGCTAGTTCGGTCAGTGGTACGAAACGGGGCACTGTGGAAAAAAAACTTAGAAAAATTTCATCCAAAAAAACGCCTAATCAAGCCTTCGGGATCCGGTGGAATGTGGGAGTAAAATGGTGGGTGGATATCGGAGGACACCGCATGTGACCTCGACCTCAATGTTAATGACCTTAACCTCCAGGTCAAATGTATTAAACGTCGGGAAACGTTTAGGACAACCAAGGTGAATGATCTTTAATACTCAATACTCAATTCTTGACCGACCAAATCTTGACCTCAAGGTCATGAACATGATCTCAAGGTCATACCCAAAATCCAAAGGTCAAATGTATAAAACGTCGGAAAATGCCCGGGACAACCAAGGAGAATGATCTTGACCTCAAGGTCATGAATATAATCTCAAGGTTATGATCATAATCTCAAGGTCAAGTACAGTTTAGTCCCGTGTCAAGTCCAAGTCGACGGAGGCCCCCTGGGGGCTCCTTTTTTCTATTTGTGGGACACCAGTAACCTAACACGAAGGGGTTAACGGAGCTTTATTCGCTCGCTTTGCTCGCTCACTTCAGCCCCGTCATCCCGTTCGAACCTAACCTGTCCGTGTCGGGGTGCCATAAGCTTCCGAGCTCGCTTCGCTCGCTCTTTGACAGTTTTTAGGTGTAAGAATATTTTTTGGAGTTTTTCTACATAGATTGTAGAAAAACTCCCGTCCCGTGTCAAGTCCAAGTCGACGGAGGCCCCCTTTTTGTGGTGTGGTGATCAAATAAATTTGGATGAATAACAAACATTTTGTGTATTATTCATCTTTTCCCGATACTTTTTGACAGATTAGTATTATCATTTAAAAACATTCCTCTTCATATTATTTTTCCCAGTTTTGCTAAGTGTTAAATGCATGGCAGGCACAGTGCACGGAGTACCCCAGTGTTTATCCCAGTCAAACACTGGTTTATATCAAATAAAAAAAAAAGCTGAAGATGAAGTGCATAAAATGTGAACAATCATGAATGCAAGACGAATATGATCATTTTGACTATAATATCTCAGAATCAGTGGTGGAACTGGGTGGCAAAGCTGACAAAATGTAACGGGCTTCCGACCCAACATGGCATCAAGTCCACGAGGTCGTGAGATCAAAAGATTTTTTTTAGATCATATTTAATAAAAACTATAAATTTTATTTATAAATTATAATCAATTAAATTTAGACACGACCTTGAAATTGACATAAATTATTGTTTATTAAACGTAGGTAGGTACCTACTCATATAACTCATAGGATAAGGATAAATTTTAGGACGCATCCATTGGTTGCTTCATTTTTTGTTACGATATTTCGAGTTATTAACAATATATCCGATTTTACAAGAACTGTTGAGTAAATAATAAAGTGTGTAAGAAAATTTACTCTTTCATAAATGAGATTGTATATTATTTAATTGAAAAATTATTCAGCTTTCTGAATGTTATGAATAGTTTCTACCCTGCGTTCCGAATTGCGTCAAAAGCGATAATATCGCGAATCCGACCAACGTGCAACGTTACAATTATTACTCAATAGCCCTTTTATTTTGTGACTTTTATTTAATTTGGTCGAACTCGCGATTATAATCGGTTTTGACGCAATGAGGGTGTTCGGGAAAATTTACACCACCAGTTGGCGCCACTTAGCCGTCAGGTCTTTTCCTTTGAAAATGACATGACGTTGACATCTAACATTTGACGTTGATGTCTATAATGTCAATAACATAAGCGTTTTGACAAATGCCTGGACTTGACGCCTCAGTGCTGCCACCTGGTGCACGTCATTTTAGAACACCCTCATTCGGAACACGGGGTCAATTACCCAGCGTTCCGAATTGCGTCAAAAGCGATAATATCGCAAATCCGACCAACGCGCAACGTCGAAATTATTACTCAATAGCCGATAGATTTTGTGCTATTAAATTTGGTCGGATTCGCGATATAATCACTTTTAGCGCAATTCGGAACACGGGGTTTCTCTGAACTAAACGTTCAACTTCAACTTCAACTCTTCATTATGGCATTTGCGGAAAAGACACCACAATTTTGCCAATAACACATGCAAACTGTTAATAGACTATCAAACGCTGGAGAGTATTTAGCGCGAATGAACAGTAAAATAAATATATATCTGAACTAAACGTTTTTACTAATCGCAAACTGTCAATGTCAATTAAGTTTGACATGACAGTGACAACAGACATGCCATTAGTGATGGTAGAGTGGTAGAGTGAAGTTGGAACTTTGGAAGTTGGAGTTGTAAACATTGTGGTGCTTTAGATTTCCACGTGCTCGATTTTATTTTAGTTAAAAGCGAACAAACAAATATAAGATAAATGTGATACGTTTTTCTACAGTCACCACTCAATAAATTAAACATTGGTACGTATTTACTATCTACTAAATAACATAACCCTTTTTTGTGTCCCGGCGTGTTATTTATTCTATTTTATGTTCGTTTCCAGATAATTAAAAGCCATGGCTGCTACATCTTTAGCAGAGCAGTTGAAAAAGCTAACAGTACCTCAAACAACAGTCTTTAAAGATGACAGCAAAACTGTTTCTTTATTATTCGATCCAAAAGAAGCTGCAAACAAGGATCGCGACACGTTTTACGAAATCGGTATCAGTGGGTTGAAAGAACTAATTGCTTTGTACGAAGGATTCCGTGTGTTTGAAGATTCGCTATTCAGCCTGTCGTCCAAGGACTTCGAGAGAGCAGTCCAGTCCAAGGAGGTTAATCAAAATCTTGACCAGACCATAGAGAAGTTTCTACTGCAGTTATCACCTTACCTCCTTTTACAATCATCGCACAAAGCTCTAGAATGGTTGATCAACAGGTACCATATTCATGAGTACAATCAAGATGCCATTTTTGCACTCATTTTACCTTATCATGGTACAAAGATATTTGTCCGTTTTGTTCAACTGATGGACATAAAAGCTGTCAATAATAGATGGAACTGGCTTATGCCTATTCACAAACACGGTATTCCGTTAGCTAATCAGGTTCTTTTTAACCAATGTGCATCAAATTCAGGCACATTACAATTTATTGCGAAGACTACTTTGAAATATGTAAAAGAGTTTGGTGAAAGGGCGACACAGCTGAACACTGTATTTGCATTTTACTGCCAGACAGCAATTGGTGTTATTGACACCAGCAAGAAAGTTACTGAAGGAATTGTCAATGCTTTGTTACCAACAGTGATTAACGCAATAGAGTCAACAATACCGGATTTCAGAGCCGCAGCGTACATTGTACTTGGATATTTGTTCACGAAAACAAGTTTGAAAGAGGATACCTTGAATGAAATAGTTTTGAAATTGTTAACAACAGAATTTGATATTTCGTTTGACGTTGCGCTTCTCATTACCATGATGTATGAGAACCAAGACCATGTGACAAGGATGTCTGAAGATATTCTCAATGATATGTCTGTTGACATAATGAATACATTGTGTGGTCATATTAAGAAGTTAGCGGAAAGGGGTAATAGCATTAGGGCCTTTTTGAAAGCTTTTTTGTCAAGTGTACTGCCATTAATACAGGGTGAAGACTTTTGGAGATACTGCAAGCTGCCAGAAATATTAATTGGGGAGGTGGATTTAAAGCAGCAGAAGCCCGAATTAATTATCAAGTAAGTTTAATAATTATTTTCTATACATAGGTCTTAGAACTCATATGCTATATTTTCTAATATGTTGTCAATGGGTTGGAATTTTATTCTTTAAGGGGCTAATATGCAGTTATTAGCCCTTTAAAGAAGTTTAATTTAATTCATGCTCAGTCTTACTAATCCAAACTATTGAATATTTTTACCCAGACTTGGAGTTACCCTTATTATGATATTGGTTTTGGTCATAGTTAGATTACATCTTTGTAGGATTCCGTAGAAAACTAAGAGTTTAGTTACGTCTATCTATACATATATATTATGTTCCTATTGTGTGGAGTATTTTATGAGGAGGGATGAAACGCATGTTACTAAAAGAGTTATGAGGTTACATGTGGATGGATGGAGAGGGAGAGGGAGACCAAAGAAAAGATGCATTGATTGTGTGAAGAGTGATACGAAAGAAAAGGAAGTTAGTGATAGTATGACGAGTGACAGGGCAGAATGAAAGAAAAAAACGTGTTGCGCCGACCCCAAGTAACACGGGACAAGGGTAGGTAGATGATGTGTGGAGTATTTTAGGTGATCCTATGTGGCGAAGATGGAGAGAAAAGATCGCAAAGGGCTCTAAACTTAATCAAAACCCAAGAAGACCATCGAAAACTTCCATTTTTTTTTTACTATTGCAATAATCTTCATGACATTTTCGTCATGAAGATTATACCGAGTTCGAAATGAAACTTGAATATGGCCAAAGAATATTCGTTCTTTATTGTACTCATTTTTGGGTTGAGTAACTATGGAACCCTACAGGAAGGTTCCTGGATTCTTTAAAATAATAAAAAGTTGGCTAGGGAAATTTAATAAACAGGTCAGGGAAAATTTTCGAGCATTTACAGTGAACACTTTGATAATACTAACTTAAAACCTCTAATTTTCAGGTGTGTTTTAGACTCGTACCAGCCTGAAAGCTCAAACACAATGAATGATGGTGACAATGGCAATGAGAGTGATGTAGAAATAATTGACGAAGATGATATTTCAAGTAAAACCCTTAACTGGTATGCGTTATTCTTAAAGAATCTTGAGCGACAGTACCCTGACGCCTTTGACAAAGTTGTCAAAGAAGAAATGAGTTCTACCAGCAAGAACTCAACTAAAAGACGGAGTCATCTATCAAAACTGTTAGGTTTCAAACCTGCAATCGCTCATAAGGTTGGTGGCACATATCTTTTCGAAAACCTTAACCATGTCAATGCAAAATTGCGAGTAGAAGGCATCAAGTATATCGCTAAAGAATTTGAAGCATTGAAAACTGAGAACATTGATTTTGTTAAAGACTCTATTGTAAGCAGGCTGAATGATGATACCCCTGAAGTTGTTAATGCAGCATTGGATATCCCAGCAGAGTATCTAAAAGAGGTTCTAAATGAAATTGATGCTAGCAACACTTTTGTTGCCATTGTAGGGAAGGGTGCTAAGAAATGGAGGCAGGTCGTCAAAAAAGCAATCACAAAGTTTTGTTCTATAAAAATCCTGCCTATTAACCAAGAAACGGTATTAGCTTTAGTACCATACCTCTTCCCAAATGATGAGGAATCTTCTAAACTAACTTGGCAAATACTGACCTCAGATTGGGGCAAGAAATTCGGACTTGCTAATAAAACTAAAGATATTAAAGGATCAATGAAAGAAGATCATGTAAAACTATGTGATGTAATTTTCAAAGCTCTATTTGTAAATAGGACAATAAACTTGGATGCGATACTAGATGAACAACAGTTGAATAAAGCCAATACATTGGATGTGTGTTTCTACATGCTTCTTAAAATCAGTTCAGTCAAAAACGCCACGGTTGAAGAAGCCTCAGCTATATTAAATCTACTCCTAGAATCTGTTGAGAATCGATCCATAGTCCACAGCTCTGAGGGACAAGTATTTTCGAGTGTAATAATGCCTGAATTCATAAAGCTTTGTCGCCAGAACAATATGCTCTTCCAAATCATTGAGTATATTTTCTCGAGAGTAATTGAAGACATGAATGTTAGCGACATTCCTAAACCATGGTGCGATGTTTGTAAAACTCCAGAAACCGTCCTAATTAGAAGGCTTTATGAGATTTGTGTGATTGGATGTGCTATCCCAGGTTACGGAGAGAATTACGTTGCTTTACTCCAAAAGCTTCTCGAAAAGTTCTTTGATAATCCTAGACAGAAATTTGAGTTCATTGCCAATTTCGCTTGTGGACATATCTTGTATGCTACCGATCCTAAAGACGTTATTGGGCCAGAATTGCAGTTGAGAAGCCTTAAACTACTGTCAAATTTCCTAGCAGTACAAGAAACTGAAAAATGGTTGTATGATTCTGACGTAGTTGTGTTAACTGTTCTATTTTGTCTTAATAATCCAATCACAGCTATTCGCGAGTGTGCTATAGAAATAATGAAAAAAATACTAAGAGAAGAACCAGACAAGAAACTTATTTACGTCCAATTGTTTGAAGAATTTATGGCACATAAGCAAGAATTGTTACTAGACCATAATCAAGTGAAACAGGTGTTGCACACGATATTGACTTTAAAAGATCAGAAAAAGCTCTTCAGCCGTAACTGCCTTTTAAAACTTGTTGGTATATTAAATTCTGACGCTCCATCGCATATAAAATCAAGCTTTTTGAAGATTCTATGTGAAGTTAATAATGCTACCGCATTCCCGCATTTTGTACAGTCTTTGAAAACATTAGAAGACACTTTAAAGCAAAATGAATTGAACACAAGGTTCACATTTGATATTTACGAGTCCAATATGTTTAAAACAGTATACAGTCACATAAATGAATCGACAATATCGACATTTTCAAAGGAATTAGTTTGGAATTCGATAGCTTCAGGTCTGAAGGAGTACAAGGAGTGTATCTTACAAGAGGACCAGTCATACGTTAGTCCAGCAGTTTTGATCATGAAGCAGATAGATGAGAATGTTTTTAACAAAGTCCCAGAAGAAAAATCAAAGGATCTGGTGTACATGATTGCGTGTGCTGGAGCTGTGAGCAATAATCCAACAATTTCAAGTGTCGCATCAAGAATTATGAAGAAGATCCATCTTAAATTCAGTCACTTCAAGCCTATTCTAGAGAAAATGTTAAATGTCGTTGATCCTGCTGAAAACTTGCCCAAGAAAAAGAAGTCCACAGTCTCCATGTTGTCTTACCAAGTGACAGAAACTGATGACTGGAGATTAGGAGTTGCTTTCCTTGAATTCGTTCAGAGTAAAAAGAAGATGAAATTAGACAACTCTTTTGTCTCTCTTTTGTTCCAAATTCTAAAGAAATGCTTGAGATTCGAGGAACAGTCGTATGTAGAATACACAAAACAGCTGATACTGTCATCTCTCTGGTATTATTGCAAGAAATTCGTAGATGAAAAGGACAAAGACCAAATGAAGTCTCTCAAATCCGTTTTCGATGTGGAATTGGCTGTTCAATGTATCAGGGGTACCCAAAATCCTCAAACTCATCATCATGCTCTGATACTGTTATCCCATGCCGCGTTCATGTTACCAGAACAGGTGCTTCATCATACAATGGAAATCTTTACTTTCATGGGTACTTCTGTCCTGAGACACGATGACGCTTACAGCTTCCAAATAATCATAAAGATTATAGAGACCTTGATTCCCATTTTGGTGAAGCTTGACAAGAATATTGAAGATTATACTGAAAAGGAACTTCTACAGCTGCAAAATCGTGTAGTGCCAGTTTTACGTATCTTCGCGGACTGTGTATTGCATGTTCCGGAACATAGGAGGCTTCCACTATTCAAAAAGCTGATAGAAACTCTTGGACCCAGTCAATTCCTTTGGGTATTCCTGGCTTTGCTACTCGAGACTCACGTCGCACATTTCAGTGATGACAAGAAAATAGACAAGCGGCATTCTAGAACCTTAGCGGACCAGGAAGCACCTATCAATCGTATTGATTTTGGCCAGAGCATTGTTCTGGAGTTCCCACCAGAAGTCGCACTAGAAAACTTTATCAAACTGATCATGTACATTAAATCCCTGCCCTTACAGAAAGATGAGAACACAATGGATGCTGATGTCGATCCCAGTGACATATTTAGCGTAGCAGGACATACTCCATTACAGCTAAGGCACTATAAATACATGATCATCACGTTTATGAATACCTGTTTAGCGTCATCCAGGTTTATACAGCACAGCAGTCAAGCAACTAATGACAAAGCCATGGAAACTAACTACAAGACCTTTATCATCAATATACTGACTTTCATTCAGACTATTTCTAAGGTGTCTGATGACAAGACTGCTAAATATTGGCGTGTCATGTTACATCACAGTTACGACTTACTTGATCATACAAATAACTTGCTATCGGCTCCTATGTTCTTGTCGGTAGTCAGAGGTCTGCTAAAACATACTTTGCAGACAGTCAGAAGGAAGTCTATGGAACTGCTCAACTCCAAAATACAGTTCAGCCCAGAACTCTTTGAAGGTGTGGATCAGGAGTTACTGTTCTCTTTATTACCTGCTTTACTGGATATTGTTAAAACAATTGAAGTTCGAAATGAGAGTTTAAGCGATATCGCTGCTCAAGAATTGGAATTGAATCAGCAGACTGCTCTTCTGTCCTTGAAATTGTTGACAAGAATGCTCGCTTCGCAGAATCCTGAGCCTTTCAAGAACGTTCTTGAAACTATTACGGATTATATTTGCGATTCAAACATCGCGGGCAATGTGATGGCCTCGGTTGTCTTATGTTTAGCTGAGTTATGCAGCAACTTAAAGGTACATGTTCTAGCTAGCCTGAGAAAGTTTATGCCGGCGCTTATCAAGGTGCTGAAAAGGCAGCGTAAGGCTGAAACCCAAGAACTGGTGTTGCTCAGCACTGTGACAGCAATCGCGAAGATAGTCGAAAGCGTGCCTTTATTCTTAAGTCCTTATTTACAGAAGATTCTTTATGAATACTCGATTTTGCTCGCCAAATGGCAGAGTCAAGACCAGGAGTGCAGCAAAGTATCGGCAATAGTCTCAAAACTATTGACTATCAAGAAGAAGATTGCTGGGTCAATACCACCTAGAGTACTTATTCCAGTAGTCAGCCAAACTCACCAAATGCTGTTGGAGAAAGAGGAGTTTGATGCTGTTGGTCCTGTGATGTCAGTCCTAGCTGATAGCTTCGCAAATGTGACCACTGCCGATTTTACAGCACTCCAACAGGATCTAACATCGTTCTTCTTAACTGCCTTACAACTGAGAAGTGATGCTGTCGACCAAGAAGTGGATGCTGGCGTTATAGACAGGGCTGAAGATGAAGTTGTCAATGCTCTGGTCTGCCTGGTGTTGAAACTTTCGGAAACCAGCTTTAGGCCGTTCTATTTCAAGATCTATGACTGGGCGATAAGAACTAATCTTGAAGGACATAAAGACCGGACTATTACTTTTTACAGGTATGAATATTATTGCTTTATATTTTGGGGGTAGTTTGATAAAGTTACCGTGGCCATGGAACGTAAAGGGCAACTGAAAGAACACAGATGGGTGGCGCCAGTAAAAGTCTGACACTCTCACGCTACACCTAGAGTATAACTTCTCCTCTCTCGTCTGTCTGTCAAGACCCTTTATCTCGGGAACGCGTGGAGGTATCGAATTAAAATTAAAAGCATATAATGAAGTCTGCGGACTCTTGAAACTGTAAAAAAAATTAGCTTGTAAGTTAACGAGAAAAAATGATACTTTGGTTTTTGTGGCAAAAAACGTACATTTCGACACTCTCGAGGAAATCAAAATTCATAGGGTACTTCTCGTTGACCCAGAATCCTGAAATTTGGCATAAAGCAAGGTCTTATAGCACTAGTATAGCAATAAATCTGAAAACTGTAAATTTGTTGATAAGACACAATTATTATTTTTTTGCGATTCGGAAAATCTTCCGCGTCTCCATTCCGGAATTGAACTATAATTTACATAGGTAAGTTTGTACGGTCGCGAGTCCGACTCGCACTTGCCCATTTTTTTTATATGTACAGTCTAGTTTTTTTGAGTTAGCGTAACATTTAAGTAGAGGCCAGCTTATACTGTCATCATCACTGACTTGTGGTCTACTATACTTATTTAATTAGAAAACGCAAAAATGTAAAAAAAAAACCGAAGTATAATAAATACTTTTTTTTTTCAGATTAAGCTGCGCCATCGCTGACAAACTTAAAGGCCTATTCGTTCTCTTTGCTGGTCACTTCATCAAGAACGCCGCAGATCTTCTAGACTCATGCAACAATAGCAAAACTGAAGAACTATACTTCGACTCTGAAGATAAATGCTTGATGCTGATCAAGTACATCATCAGAACACTTCATACAGTGTTCTTATATGACAGTCAGAGTTTCCTAAACAAAGATAGGTTCGAAACTCTAATGCAACCTGTTGTGGACCAGCTCGAGAACACATTGGGAGGCATTCAGTGCCTTAAAGCTAGGGCTACAGAGTACATTATTCCGTGTGTGTCGCAGTTTGCCGTTGCTATTGCGGATGATTCCTTGTGGAAGCTGTTGAACTATCAGATTTTGTTGAAGACGAGACATAACGATGCTGAAATCAGGTTAGTGTTATTTGTGTGTTTGTTGCAGGGACTGCATACCGAAAAAAATTCGGTTATAAGGGTTAACGGTATGACGTCATACCTTTTTATTTCAATACCTCAAAATAACGGTACCGTTATTTTTCGCTACCGAAAAGTTACGATACCTAAATTTATCTCTACCGAAAAAGAACGGTACCGTTATTTTTTACGCTACCAAAACCTGTAACATTAAGGTATTCGTTGAAACCCTCACTCCCTCTACCGAAATAATTCCGGTACCGAAATTATTTCGGTAGAGTAAAGGTTAAATAAAGGTACAGCGGTACCTAAAAAAATAGCGCTATCGTTATTTTATACCGGTAGCGTAACCGCAAATCTTAACCGGTTTCGGTGTACCTTTAAAATAAAGTGGTACCGGTTTTTAATACCGGTAGCGTAACCTTATACCTTAACCGAAAACGGTCCCTGGTTTGTTGTTTCATGACTCTAGAAGTATTTTAGTATAGTCCTATACTAATATACAGGGTGTCTTTGACATCGACGCACAAACGAATACCACGGATGCAGTAAATGATTCTGGACCACCCAGTGGTGGAATTTTTCGTCAGCTTTTTACTAATTAAAAAAAAAAACTGTACTTTTTTAATTTTTTTTTAGTTTTTTTTTTTTAATTAAGTAGTTATTGGGGTAGATAAAATCGTTATTCTATGTTTGAGACATCCCGATGACATTTTTAATTTTAAAAGTCATTCATTCACTTTTTTCATTAATAAATGTTAGAATATCGATTTTATACAGTTTAAAATAAAAAAAAAACGTAGGATTTTTTTTTTTAATTAGGAAAAAACCGACGAAAAATTCCACCACTGGAGGTTCCAGAATCATGTACTTACTGGATCCATGGATGTCAAAGACACCCTGTATTATAGTTACAGATTATAATTAGACTGAATTTAGTAAAGCGGAATGATTTTGACGATTACCATTTCCTTGACTTAATAATGCTCACATACACTAAAAACAAAATAAACTAAAAATATTAAGTAAGCGCCATCTAGCGAGTACATGGTCACGTTCAGGACCGTGGCTTTCTCATTAATTTTGCAAATAATCTGTTAACAGCTTCATCAACGTGGACGTTGAAAAATACTCATATTTGTACTCCTGGGAATAAAAAAATAGCTACAAACATTGAAAAACTCAATATTCATAAATAAAATCGTTTGGACGAACAAACATAATAATATTCATATTTTATTCATTCCAGATTGACAGCTCTAGACTGCCTCGTCGCCATGGCTACGCAGTTGGGCAGCAGCTGGTTGCCACTCCTGGCTGAAAGTGTTCCATTCCTCGCTGAACTGCTTGAAGACGGCGACTCCAGGATAGAAACATCGACTAAAGATGCAATTAGAAAGCTTGAACAAATATTGGGAGAACCGCTTGAAAAGTATTTCTAAGTTAATTTTGTGATTGTGAATCTAGTTACGTTTTTTCTTTCTGTAAATAAACTGAATCAAGTATACGTTTTTTTTTTTTTTTTTTGTCATTTTATCCGTTTATAAATAACTCGTCTTGCAGTAATTTTAAAAAGCGCCATCTATCAGTGTCATTATAAACTACAACGACTATGAAAGTGCATCCGACATCCAGTGGCAGTGTGATGGCAGTACTAGTTAATTTAGAGCAGATTTAACAGATGGCTCTGTCGACCTATAACCAGATAATTATTCCTTTTCGTTCCCGCCTTTTCAAACTACAAACAATTTCGGCGTTTTGTAATGCTAGGTAGTATTTACATTACTTATTGTTATTTATAAATATTATTAGACAGGTTGAAACGCATACTCCTATTTATAGAGGTTGACAGATACATAATAAATTTTATTTATTTATTTATTATTAAATATACACAATATCTTTACTGGGTGAACCTAATACAATAGTTGTTTCTACATCCACAAAAAAAAAAAAAAATTGAAAAAAGTCATAATCTTACACTAACATTAAATGCTTACGTAGACATCCATACTGAAAATCCATTCCGAAATTCAACAAAATCAGCAATATAAATAAATTCGAATTTGTCCTCTCAACCTTAGGTGACTCTCAAGAAGTCCTCCCAAACTTTATTTGATGAGATGTTATCTTTCATCACATAATGAAACTTTTCCATTTCGTAAGTAAATAAGGCTAAGTAAATATCATACATAAATATTTGGCGAGATACGCTATTTCACGAGTTGATAGGCACTTTCATTTTCGCTGATGTGTTTCGAAAAATTTTCTTTCGTTTTTTTTTTTGATTGATGATGATGTTGGGAATTTTGACTTGGCTTTTACACATCTGGGGATTTCCTTCGCTGGCGAAAAAAGTTTTTAAGCAGGGTATTTATTAGTAGATATTATAAAGTCAAATATTATTATTTCCTATGTTTATCTTTTTTCTGTGAAGCAGTAATGCTAGTAAAGGAGGCGGCCGATCGCGTGACGCAACGATCCTCACGCCCCAACCACCGCCGGGATTCCGATCCCGATTTCCGGCCACCGTAGGCGCGGGCTTGCGGACGACGAGCAATGGGTGGTTCACCGTCCGTCCGTCCGGTAATTTTCCGGACCGAGCCCAAGTTGTCGACGGCGCGTAGTGTTCCACGCGCGCCTCAAGGAGATGTCAGCAAATCATAGGGGTCCAGCAGGGTCGAAGCCTACTGGGGCCACGGGTAGTGTGAAAGTGAAACCCGGGGACGAAGAAAAAGAAGGAACAGGAATAGTCAGTAAAAGTCTGACACTATCTTTCGCTCCGCCCAAGAGCGCGATTTGTCATTAGTAGATTTTCCAAACTAAAAAATAAAAAAAATAGAAAACATAAGTATACCTACCTACTCATCGGGATCAGGCCGCTGGTCAGGGCTCTATAGAAAAGATTCTCCTAACAATACGCGCCGTGTCCAGGTACCTGCATACTGGTTTCTGCAACAGCCACTATATTCAACAAGAGTTTTGTTACGTGTCCCTCGAGGTTATAAAGCAGCAGACTAACTAAGCTATAAGCTGTTTCCACCTCCCAAATAACGACAACCTCGTGAGCCAAAATTTGCTTATATTTCTCAGCTTTCACGAGGTTACCATCGTGAGAAACGGCTTTATCAACAATGTGAAAAAATCTATACATCTTTGCAGGGGCGCCGGCTTTTAGTAAACCACATGGGTGCTCATGCTCATTTGATGACTCGGAAAAGTGGCGAAGTGTGAGAAGAGAAATGCACACTGATCGACCGACAAATAAATAAATGTCCTACTTACATACTGCAAAACAACGAAGGTATCACAAACACCCAGACCCAACACAAATATCTGTTCCATCAACAAACATTTGTGTTGGTGCGGGAATCGAACCCGCGGCCCTTGCGTCTCAACCGGCGCTATAAACCACTGCGCTAAACGGGTCGTCGGGTAATGAAAAAACGTCTATCCCTAAAAGGCGATTACTGATTTGTTTCTTGATGTCTATTCTCAGGGGTGCTCTGCACCCACTGTTTATTTCTCATGGGTGCTCGAGCCCCCGAGCACCCACGGAGTCGGCGCCATTGCATCTTTGCATTATGTACATGGTCTTCACATTTTTTTTTCAAATGCGTATCGCTTATAACACGCAGAAGCATAGATATGAAGCGCACCGAGTGTTTTTTACGTTTCCTGTAAAATTCAATTTTTGAAGGAACTTAGATAGATTTCTTTTCACTAGGGCCTAAATAAAGCTTTTCTCGACAAATGGGCTATCCAATACTTAATGTATTTTTCAATTCGAACCAGTTGTTCCGAAGGTTAGCGCGTCCAAACAATCAAACAACAGAAACTCTTCAGTTGTATAATATTAATTTCCCCCACCGCGTCTGTCTGTACAAACGCGATCGGTAATATTGAGCAACGGGTGGCTCACCGTCCGGCCGTCCTGCAAATCCGGACCGAGCTTCACTTACCCTTTGCGTTCTAGGACCACAGGTAACCTTTTCAGAAATCGACTCTTATGATGGCCCCTGTAGACTTCGGCCCTTTTGGGCCCCTACGATTTTGCTGACATCTCCTGGAGGCGCGCGTGGAACACTACGCGCCATCGACGACTTGGGCTTGGTCCAGACGGTTACCGGACGGTCGGACGGCGAGCTACACATTGCTCGCCGTCTGCAAGCCCGTGCAGGCAACATAGGTGTGGTTTTAGTCAGTAAAAGGCGGACACGCCGTCTCCCGCGTAGTGCAATAAGTTATTAGATTAAATCCTACCTAAAAAAAAAAAACACCTCTGGTCCACCAGTACTTACGTACCTACGTACGTATATTTAGGTACAGTGCCTACCTACATACTTGGATAAGTACCTTTTTTTAAATCTCATCCGAAAGCAACGTTCTTAAAGTTGCTTGCATTCAAGAAAAACACATAAAAATAGTAGCTATGAATAAGAAACGATTCACAGAATTTTCCTCAGACGTAGAACTTCCGTCTATCTGAAGCTGAAGCATACTTACGTTTTTTTTTACGAAAAACCGGCAGACGTCCGGTGTTACGATACGGCGAATGTGAAAGTATGAAAAGACATGAACGGAAATAAAATATCAACTTAGGTACGTTCAAATATAAACCTGATTTATTTCAAGAACGGAAATACGATTGAGTTGAACATTCAGGTGATTTTCTGACATATTTGTACATTTTCTTGTCGGATACGAAATTTAAAAATAGAAACGCCTTTCTTCAAGTGAAGTTCAGTGTCTGTTTTAATGATTCGCAAATAGATTCCTGGTGGATATTGTGATGTAAAATTGATGTAGTTTTGTATCTCAAGTGTCTGCGCAACTGGAAATCATTGAAACTGACGCGATCTTGGTAAAATGGAGCTGAGAATTTTATTGTAGTGTTGTTAACCTCAGCGAAGTTTGCCGAGCATGTTGACTTCATACATTCGCTGCCAAATACTATATAAACATAGCACAGTGACTCAAGATGAAAGTCTATGACCAGAGCATGTTGCCAGTGATGATAAATTGCTCCGAAACGTGGTCGTTCACAATGGGCCTCATCAGAAGGCTTAAAGTCACCCAAAGGGCAATGGAAAGGGCTATACTCGGAGTTTCCTTGCGTGATCGAATCAGGAATGAGAATATTGGTGATCCTCAGGAAAACCAAGGTTACCGACATAGCACGAAGAATCGCCAAACTTAAGTCGCAGTGGGCAGGGAACATTGCTTGCAGTACAGATGGCCGATGGTCGACCGATGACCTGGTGAGGGTTGCGGGAATCCGGCGGATGCGAGGCGCACAGGACCGTTTGTCATTAGAATGTGTGCCCATATTGTAATGGGATACAAATGAACTATTCATTATGAAGACATGGCTTAAAGGACTCAGTATCCAAGCCAAAAACATTAAGAACATGAGTATGATAAGGACGTCCATTGAATGTATCTATGCACGTGTATTATTTTGTTGAGTTTTTAATGATATGCGGAACAGATTGTGAAGTCCCACAAACCTTAGTAGGGATCCTCCGGTCGGACGAGTGTTGTATCTGGTTCGGGCAACCTGCCAACCAAGCCTGATAGTTGATTTCTGGCTATTGTATATAAGTGAAGTAACGAATGATAGATGTTGTTTGTTGTTCGTTGGAGGACTGCCCGGCCTGGGCGGAACCCCGCCGTGTTCTCGTGGAGGCTCTGGTCTAAAACCAGAGGAAATGGGAAGCGGTTACCTTCTTCTGCGAAGCAGTAATTCGAGAGAAAGAGATGATCACGCAATCGTGAGGGACAACGATATCCTCACGCCCCAGCCGCCGCCGAATGAGACGCCTCGAGCGTCGAGAGTAGCAGGGCGATTTCCAGCCACTGTAGGCGCGGGCTTGGGAACGACGAGCAATGGGTAAGGGACCATGGCCCTGGAACGCAAAGGGACAGCTGGGTTTTAGTCAGTAAAATTCTGACAAACCCTCTCACTCCACCCTAGAGCATGAGAGTTAACTGTTAGGTGCCCATCTCAAAGTCTGCCTTGCAGTGTTCTTTTGATCACGAAAAATGTATACCTCTATCAAAGGTTTGGCAGTATAGTGGACCATGACACGGGCAAAATTTTTAAGTAGATACAGCGCTATACTTAAGAATTTTTTCGTTGACCTACACTTTCTGAAACCACAATCTTCATAACTCCACCAACAAACATGACACACTTTCTAAGTTGCACTTTGAAACATACCCTTTACAAGTCATTTAAAAGTCTGAACAAGAAACATAAAAGAACAAAGAAGTCGAATAGATAATCCATTACAATTTTTTACGATAAGTGTCATCGCATACGGGCAACCGGCCACAACCACAAAACGCTGCCACCGGCATATTTCCTATAGTTTTCGAACATTTTATATGGATTCGCCGCACACGGTTGACGCCGGCGGCTGCCACTCGCTACAAATCGCCGCTGCTCGCTTCTTGTGGCCTGCATCGGCCACTAAACGCCGATACAAAACGCTGGCAGTCGCCAGTCACACATGTAAACCTTCGTCGTCAGAGTCCATTTGCGCATTTGGGTTAAAAAAAGCAGCAGCTACCAGCCACAAGTGGCTGTCGCGCGCTTCAGCCGCCTTTGTGGCCACTTCTAGCTCGTCGTGGCAGCGTTTGTGGCTGTGGCATGTGGCCCGTGTGCGGCGACCTTAACTGCCATGTTTTCACAAGCACCATTTAGCGAAAGCACTTAGCACCTGAGAATCTTTATTCAGAAACGAAATTAATGTGCTATCCGAGGAAAGAGGTTTTGTTCTGTTTTTCGAGACGCGTAGTCTTCTATTATTCCCTTTCATTGGCTTGCATTTGAAATGGGTTTAAAGGAATTGCTAATTTCTATTCCTGTAAGTATCTTGAAGAAAAACAGCATATGCAATGAGTTTGAAAGCTCCAATAGCTTACCGGAGCTTTCAAAGTGATTGCACTATTTTCTTTTCAAAAAATCATCAAAGAAGTTCTCCCGCCCTGAGTGGAGCGAGGGAACTGTCCGACTTTTACTGTCCTTATGTTGCCCTTTACGTTCCAGGGCCGGGGTGATTCTTTCGAAAAATTCCATAGCTCACAAATTGTGCCACTTTTGCAAAGGGTTCAAAAAGGTATTTTGAACCCTTTGCAAAAGTGTGGGGATATAATGATGACAGTTGCTGTATGGATTGATCGTAAGTTGGCCGTTGTTTGCTGTTTGAACTTTGAGTTTAGCACCATCTAGGGAGACTGGCCACGCTAGGGTACGTAACATTAACCAGCTAGGTACTAAATAATGTAGTGAATTTACACGTTACTCAAGGAGATGTCCTTGAAGAAAGTTATGTTTGCAGCAGCATTATCATAATAGCTTTTAAAGCAGAGGCCTCAGGCCTCCTGACTGCCCCTCCCCTTTTCTTTCAGTCAGTCATCGATTACACGTATAAACTACTAATTTACAGTTTTCAGATTTTTTCCTGTATTTGTGCTATAAGACCTTGCTTCATGCCAAATTCTAGATTAACGAAAGATTCTAGGTCAACGGGAAGTACCCTATGAATTTTGATTCCCTTAAGAGTGTCGAAATATACGTTTTCACCACAGCAGCTCAAACAAGCAGGTTTTGCTGCTTGAAAACAGTAAGCAAAACTCGATTTTGCTCACTGCGTGAGACAAAGTAACTTTTTAATTTTAATTTTTTTTTTAGCCATGCAATTCGAAATATTCGAACTGCACTGTACTCTTGTCTCTTTCTCGCCCTTATAAAAAAGCAAATGAGAAACATGCCATTTCGAAGATCATTCCGATTTTGAAATTCCACTACAAAGAAAACGCGTTCGGAAATGCGTAATAAATAGAAAATATTTGTAAAATATAAAATTGTTTTTTTTTTTTTTTATAAATAAATGATTGAATTTTAAATTTATTATTCTATTTGAACAAAAATAAGAGTACCTGAGTACTTATGGCAGCTGATAAAACTGGCATTTAACCTTTAAATAATTATTTCGTGTTTTAACATTGACTGTTTTAGAACGTGCTTTAAAAAAACAGCGGAAATAAAATAGTGGCAAATAAGATTAAGGATATTAAAATAATTGTAAAATATGAGCAAAACTAGTGACAGAGATAGTATTTATTTTATTTGAAATCATTATTAAATCTATTACTGTTAATTATTTTATTTCCCAAGTAATATGTGTTCTCGCTGCTGAAGTGAAAAATTATGTGTGTAACACGAGAGCAAAACTTTTTGCATCTCGTGCCTTTGAATCCCTCCTCTCGCTCAGGATTCTACTCCAGAAATTCAATCAAAGAATCCTTCGCTTGCTCGGGACTCAAAATTAGCACTCGCAGCAAAAAACAACTTTGCTCTCTTGTTGCACAAATAACTATTTCAACACACTTACTCAGAAAGTGACTCTTATTGCACTGCACTTAGGTATATAATGGCACTCGTTACCAAACTGTGACATTTTGATTACCATTACGCACTAGTGCTATAATGTAGTTAAAACCTTTTTGTTCAACCTCTTTGTTCGCAAAACAAATTTTGAATTCGAATGAAATTCCCATTAAGTTATTGCGTTCAATAGTACGAGTATATAAATTAGTATCTTACTTACTTATTTCATACAATTTACAAGTTAGAATGGACAAATTTAACTTGTACAAACGATTTATTTAATGGAATAGTACATTTATTTACACGGCGTTTTTCAATACACTTACGAAGAAAAATAATACGAAAGTATTTTTAATATTAAAATATTTAATTATTGAAAAAGTACTGAATTATTGAAGGTGCAGTTATGAAAATGATAAACAGAAGATTTTGTTGGCATTTTCACGGTTTGTGAAATGTTATTGTTAACAATTTCATTAATTTCTCTGTTTTGTGTATTAGTGAATGTTGGAGATAATGAAATGGTGGAATGTTCAATTTGCTCTTCAGTAGCTATAGGAGATACCAAATCGTTATTGGCATATGAAGTAGAAGGTTGCGGTTCAAGGCAAAACTTCTTAGGAGATGGCTCCAAATTAAATAAATCAATTAATTAAATTATCTATCTTGGTACTATAACTGGTACTTGGTATCTATATACGTTATCTTGGTACTAATATTTGTCTTGTTATGTATCGAGTCTTCAATATAAGATTCAGCTACTGTGTTAGACCTCCATCCGCCATGACGTTTTAGAGTCAATATGTCGGCTCCAGCATCAGCCAGCAATGTAGCTAAAGTTCTTCTGAAGTTATGCCCGGTGTATAAATCAGCATCTGGTAAACCTAAAAACCTAGCGATTTCCTTTGGCACAGCACCAAATTTGTTCACACCAATAGGTTGAGCCGTGCATTTACCCTTTTGGTAGTTTTGAAAAAAAAAAACGATCATTTGTTGCTTTTGTGGAACGCAGAGCTTGGTATTTTTTTACTATATCATAAAATGTACCGTGAATTTTGAATGATCGAGGAATATTGTTTTTTGTGTTGGTGATTTTAAGTAATAGTAAATTGCCATGATTTTTTACATCTTTTTTTTGTTATTTGACTTAGCTCTTGACGTCTACATGCACCATTTACCCCGAATATTAACGCGACCTGGAAATAAATAAAACAGTCTTCAAACTTTTTCCTATGCTTGTGCTATGAGACCTTGCTTGTTTCCTTGCAGGATACTAGGTAAAACGGAAGTACCCAACAGGTCTTTATTTCCTAATGATTGCCAAAATATGCGCCTAAGCGGAGCATAAACGGTCTTATCTTTAGAGTGTGTTGACTTAGAAATTTCATTTTTTCACTGCTATTTGGTGTAGCAAATTACAGTATTCGATAGGTAATCATTTCAGCTTCGTACCTCCACGCGTTCCTGGGAAAAAGGTTCTTGACTGACGGACAGACAAACAACAAAGTGATCCTAAAAGAGTTCCGTTTTTGCGGACTTAAGTACGGAATTCTAAAAAAGGCTATATAAAATCCTAATAATAAATGTCTGAAACCTAATATTTAATAATTAACAAGAAAATACAAATTAAGTTAGTCAGTAGTCCAAATAATGTACAAACACTGCAAAAATATGGTGAGAGGCGCGGGAGTGCGGTGGATGCGAGACGCACAGAATCGGTCGCTGTGGAGACGCTTGGGGGAGATGTCCAACAGTGGACGTCTTTCAGCTGAAATGATGATGATGATGATGATGACTGCAAAACAAAGTCATGAATAAACATTAAATACACAATTAAATTAAAACAGAGATTTAATAGACGTTAAAATGATAATACAGTTAATGAATAACCAGGTACAACCTGTGCAAAATTAGTCATTGCCAAACAAGCGTGTCTTCAACGTAGTCTTGACTTACATTTAGCATGCTTATTAATTAAAATACATATGCTTCCACATAATACTATTAAAACCAAAATGCATAAACCATAAGCCGCGTGGGTGCACAACTACGGATCATTTTTAATTAAATTGAAACAGCGGGTCTCTACTCGTGGTAGATATTATAGTTTAGAGATCCTTAGTGTTGGAACGCGATCCGTATTTATAACAAGGCTAAACTTGGGTTTAAAGGTAGATAGAAGAGGGTATTGAAAACTAATTAGATTGCTACAGCTAAGAAGCTGGTGTGGGTCCTTTGGAAGACCATAGCATTGAAATTACTTTCTTGAGCAGATAATTGAAAACGATGTCCAAAAACTAATGTTGTTTCTTTTAATTTGAGATATGGAACTTCTAGATTTGGATAGTATTTTTTCTTAGCAGTCCTTTCTGTCACTACGGTGGCCGGTAGTCGTTCTGTGTCTGTGCAGCATACGATGTGACTAGATGCCCTACCACGAATTTTTAACGTGATCCATTTTACGACCTAAACTGAACTGTTAAAGGGATGGAGCTATATAGGGGGTATAGCTCCATCCCTCTTTCTCGCTCGTATGCCTGATATTTTTAAAACGTCATGGTAAGACCCCAATTTAATGTAGCTCGTATCACAGTGCAACCATTAACTTTGTTTTCTATCTTATCTATACATGCCAAATAAACGATTTAAAACCATTTCAAATTTCCCTACGTCACGTACTCTAACGATTCGATATTGTACGTCCCAGCCCCCCTAGCCAAGTTACAACCGTTTCGTTTCGATTTTCTTTTTGTTGATCGCTTCGAGGCGGCTACGCCTCCTATTCCTTTGTTCTGACCACGTGACTGAGCGTTGAGACGTCAGAATAAATAAATCGAAGGCGTGGCCTACTAGAGGCGATCGACGAAAAGAGAATCGAAACGAAACGGTTGTAACTTGACTAGGGGGGCCGGCGCTCAATCTGCTGAACGCCCTGATTGCTCAGGAACCTAAATTCGACATATTTTTTTATAGCAGTAAAGAAATGATAAATGTTTGTATAATTTTTTTTAGTTCATAGATTGTTGGTTAGTTGGCTTGCTGTACGCTTTGGTGCATACTGTAAATATAGCAAGTAATTTATAAATGAATAAATAAAACGTTGCCATTTTAAACTACAAATAAATAGTTTTAAACGGTTGAAAACGCGCCTTCAAAAATAAAATAACTGTGCTTTACTGTGTTTTGCTGGGAACGTTGCGTCGAATCACGAGTGACGACGTCAATGAGAGTGTGATTTTAGTTTTAAACCGATTCAAATTGTTTATTTATATAGTTTCAAAACAAAAAAACATTTTTTATTTACCAACAAAGTTTTAAACTTATCAATAGAGTTTTTATAACTTAGGTAGGTAACAACTACGCTTGGTCCGACGAACCAAATAGAACTAAACTCGGTAAGTATATCAACATCAAACAGTATATCACAGATTTAAAATATCTTTGCAGTTTGTAGATACTCAGTTATATCCCTACCTTGGTAAAATCAAGAAAATGTATTTATATTAAGAAAAACGTCATCAAAACCAACCGTTTTAAATAGAAGAAATGGTTTATTTCGGTTTTAAGCGTTTTTTTTTCCATTTTAAACGGATTGGTTTTAAACCGGCCTTACATCTATAGTCGTCTCCTATTTATAATTATGCTATGCTCAGTATATAAATACTCGTAGATTGAAGCAATTGTTACACCTTATAAGTTAGTTGGCTCTTGAGAAACGTTCTGAACGCAACGGAAATTAAGGTAAGTAACCCGTGAACTCAAAATAATACTCGTGCCGTGTTAATATCCTGAATGTGGTGACAGGAATTACCACTTCTCACACAGTGGGTAAACTATCGTAAATATGAAGTTAAAGGTTTTATATCTATATACATCTATACGTATAAATTAAATTCAAGTACCTGTTTGTTGTCTGTCCCAGGTAAACGTAATCGTCTAAAACCGATCGGATACAGATCGGATATCAGAGTCTCTACACTCGAAAGTGTAGAGCGTCCGATCTTGATCGGAGTGGGTGCTACATGGTTATTTACCATGACTTTGGTTTATCCATGCTCATTTTAAGACCCATTCCTTCGGAATCTCTACTAAGGTCATCGAGCATTGTACTGAGCTCCTCTGTAGTCTCAGCCATGACTACTATATCATTGGCAAACCGAAGGTGAGTGATGGAGTACATCACTATATATATGCTATTGACATTAATGCCTAGTCCACTCCAAACCAGAACCTTGAAGACATCCTCCATTGCAGCTGTAAACAGTTTCGGGGAAATTACGTCTCCTTGCCTCACACCCCGCTGCAGAAGGATAGGTTTCGAGGTCCAGTCTTGAAGTCGGACTGACATTATGGCGTTCTCGTACAAACACATTTCAGCATTTCGATATACCGATAGTCAGTCTGGCACCGTTGGAGAGATCAAGTCAACAGTTTGTAGGCATGGCTCGGAATCGAGATGGGCCTGTAATTCTTAAGCAGAGCATTGTCGCCCTTCTTAAAGAAAAGTACCACCACACCTCTGCTCCATGTTTGTGGCGTCTTACCCTCAATTATGATTTTCCGGGTTTCCACCCGCCTTCAGGACAGGCCGTAATTCCGTCGTCACCCCACAGAGTCATTCTAATCTCGTACAGGCTGACGTCCGAGATATCTTCGGTATAGTGTCTAGTAGGGTCTAACTTTGAGAAAGAGGTCAATCGTCGAATTAGACTCGGCTGGGAAGCGTTCGGGAAGCTGCGCGGTATCTTCTCGTCCAAAATACCACAGTGTCTCAACATGAATGTCTATGACCAGTGCGTGTTGCCAGTGATGACATATGGCACTGAAACATGGTCGCTTATAACATGTCTTATCAGAAGGTTTACAGTCACCAAAAGGGCAATGGATAGGGCAATGCTCGGAGTTTCCTTGCGTGATCGCATCAGCAATGAAAATATCCGCAGGATAACCAAGGTCGCCGACATAGCCCGAAGAGTCGCCAAACTAAAGTGGCAGTGGGCACATTGCTCGTAGAACGGATGGTCGATGGGGCCGAAAGGTTCTAGAGTGGCGACCGCGCTCCGGAAAATGCAGCGTTGGAAGGCCTTCCACAAGGTGGACTGATAACCAGTCGCGGAAATGCGGTGGATGCGAGACGCCTATGTCCAACAGTGGACGTCCTTCGGCTGAAATGATGATGACCTGATTGTAATATTAAAATAACACTATCTTACTAAATGCATAAGAATGCCGATACCTATAAACAAAAATCAATATTTAAAATTGATAGATATCTCTTTATTTTTTTTGAAATTGGATTGGAATTTTCACTGGTAGATAGCTAATTTTATAAGGAGTACCTTAGGTTACTTTTATCTACCCCACTGCTGGGTGCTAAATCATTTTTATTTCGATCAAAAATTTTTTTTAATATCTCTCAAAAACAGTTAAATTTACCTTTTCTATTTTCAGGATTTACTAAATTTTCAATATTTATTTTTATTTTTCTCGAAATTAAGGATAGATTTGCAAATATCTCGTAGTAAAACTGTTGGCACATCTATTTTGGTTTTTCATTTTTTTTTTGCTTAATTCAGTGCGGTGTATTTTCAGAAATTTTGAAAACTGTAACTGCCTTTTTGGAATCTCCTCTTAAGAAAAAAAGGGTTCCACGCAAAATAAAAGAAAAACTTGAAATTGTGCTGTTTTAAGACTCGCGGTTGAAGTCGCGGGCAACAGCTAGTCAATAATATAACTGAAGGTGTATGATGGCTTCCGTTTTCAATTTATTCAATGCGGCAACCTTGTTGATTTTATTCGAATTTCGGGGTATGCTGACTATTGATACAATTGATTGGGGGATGCAGATGGAAAGTATTGTTCTGTTCCTTTTTTTTTCGTCTTGTGTGATCGAAGACGAGTCATATTATAGAAGGTGAGGACACCGGAACACCTCTCCAGCCACTCCTAGAAGAGGTAAAGTATGTGTTTCCTAATAGTTATAAAACAGGAAATGCACACACATTTGCGTTACTTGAAAATTATAGTACCTACATCAAAAATATTAAAAAACTCAGTACCAATTACGTAAAGTCATCTCTGGCTTTACCATTTTCATATCCCCGAGGCGCGTAGAGAGAAATCCAATTGAACTAATGCATATGTCGACAGGTATTACCGAAAGTAGTGTAAAGATTAAATTCATTTTATGTACGGAACTTGGTTTATCATCGCATTAAATGCGGGCAACCTTATTTGTTCCAGTTTTTAGACAGATGAAGATGGAATGTAATTTTTTAAAATATTTACTAGCTAAAATTATTCCGAGGCAATAAACTTCTGAGATAAAAAGTATTCTATGTGCTATTCTAGGAACATTGGTAGACGATGTCAAGTTTCGTCGAAATCTGTTCAGCCGTTCGAGTGTGAAGAAGTAATAAACATACATACACACTTACAAACTTTCGCCTTTATGATATTAATTTGGATTAGTATGAATGTAACCTCGCGCGTCGCCTAGTGCGACTCCCCCTGCGCCAAGACTAGTGTGTCGTCAGCGTGGTAGACTACGTTGACCCCGCTGGGGAGGTCACCGCACAGCACGTAGTCTTACCGGATGTTCCACAAGAGTAACCCTAGTAACGATACTTACCGAACACAGCACGACAAATAATAAATATAATAAAAAAAAATAATAATAATAATATATAATGAGTCAATATATTTTTTTTCAATTTTTGACAATTTTTGAAAAATTTATGAAAGGGTTTCGTCTCTTCAGTTTCTTCTCCTCGGTTTTCGCGAGAATTAGGGTCCTGAGTCCCTAATTTTAACGAAAACCGAAGAAAAAGTTTCGCCACCAAAATTGAAAATTTTGAAAATTGTTTGTACTATATGTATTACTCTGATAGATGTTATGTATGAGTATGGTTTCTGCACTTAGTTCTATGGGGACCATTGTGGTGGCTAAAACTTTTGGTAGGCTTTTTCCAACCAGCCCACCTCTCTCCAAAAACTGATTAGGCCTCTCAGGTCTTTCAGGGCTTCTGTGAGGGAATTCGGTGGTCCAAAGGTTTGTGTACGTCTATCAGTGACACCTGTGCAGACAATGCTCTGACTAGGGGCTGTCTGTGATGTCTATGGTGTGGAGGTGCTTGTTCAGTGTGCACTGTCCAGTGATGGTCCCCGCCACCAGGCGCAGGCTGCCTCTGTCCATAAATAGATTTACACCCGTACAAAGTCGGGACGAGTCACAAAAGTAGTACATAAAAATACAATTACTTCGGTACGCAATTAATTTCTTTGTTGACATTTCTACAACTGCCGTACGAGGGAGAACGAGGGTTTTTCATTAATTCTAGACCTCGATTCAATTAGCCTGTGATACTATAAATTCACTTGAACAAGGCCTATTGTTGAACGAAACAAAGACTTAATCTACTTTTAAAATCTGGAAGCATCTAAAGTCCCGAATTAAACCACCCACTACATTTCGTTTTAGTGGTTCTCACATACTGCGGGTAAAAATGGCAAGTAATGGAATTCATGAACTTCACTTTAGAAAAAAATTAAAACGATATTAAATACTTTTTTTTTTAGGTTCCGTACCTCAAAAGGAAAAAACGGAATCCTTATAAGATCACTTTGTTGTCCGTCTGACTGTCTGTCTGTCTGTCTGTCTGTCAAGACCCTTTATCTCGGGAACGGGTGGAGGTATCGAGTTGAAATTAAAACCATATACACAAGTCTGCAGTCGCTTGAGACTTTGAACTTCTGAGTTTATGTCGCAAAAAATGTGTATTTCGACATTCTCAAGGTAATTAAAATTCATAGGGTACTTCCCGCTGACCTAGAATCCTAAAATTCGGCATGAAGCAAGGTCTTATAGCACAAATACAGAAAAAAATCTGAAAACTGTAAATTTGTAGTTACGTCACAAAAAAAAATTGTGATTTCAAAAAATTTTCGTAACTCGATTCAGGAATTAAACTGTGTTCATAGGTAAGTTAAATGTTTGAAAATTTCAACTGTCTTGCTATAACGGTTCATGTGATACAGTAGTAGCAGTCTTAGCAATAGGGACCCGTTTTTACCCTTTGGATTCTGAACCCTAAAAACTGATAAAAACAGTAGACAATGATTATCCATATTATAAACTAGTGACGTCACTAGATATCGCAGGTCGATTAGATACAAAAATTAAATTGAGGTGAAATACATTTGCGTATCAATATAGTTTATCATTTTTGTTTATTAGTTTAAACAGCAGTGTTGTAAATGTGAATAAAATCTGTTTGGGTACAGTTCTTTTCACTGTACCAGTATCGGTGATTAGCTTAGCTTTTAGCTTTTTCTATCGTGAATCTGTGTAGTGATTAGTGATGTACGTTCGACTAAAGTGGCTAGTGTTGTGGTCGCTCTGGGCCGCGAGATTCGTCCGGCAGCCCACGCCAATACGACGACTTGACGATGGATCGTTAGTGTCCGGACAATTCTCGACAGATGGCTCTTATCAGCGGTACACTGGCATTCCTTATGCCAGCTCGGAATATAAATACAGATTCCAGGTTATAGCACGCTACTAAATCGTTTGAAGGCTACTTTTATTTTTTTTATTATATAATTTATTGTACATAATAAATATTGTGTGAAGAATATTTATCAAAACAAGTGTACAATGCGTGGTTTCATTGCACGGGGCAATCTCTTACAGACAACCTTTAGATGGACTAAACGAATGGAGATAGATTTGGAGACGCTGTCGGTTTATAAAAACCATAAATAATATTGATTAGATATAATGACATAAAATACATATAGACAAAACCATTTAACGTAATAATAAATATCAAATATAAAATTCTTTTAATTCATTAGCAATCTTTCAGGTGGTAAAAGTATTTATGAATACGAAAAAGTTTAAATATGGGTTAATATTTTTCAATATGAAAAAAAAACATCGGTATAGTACCTACATTTTATAAAAAAAAGTCTCATAGTAACCAAAAATCATCATGTTTTTTAGAAAAAAAAACGAACCCTTATAAGATCACTTCGTTGTCCGACTGTCTGGCAAGACCCTTTATCTCGGGAACGCGTGGAGGTATCGAGTTGAAATTAAAACTATATACTAAGTCTACAGACCCTTGCAGCTGTGAAAAAATCAAACTTCTTAGTTAACGAAAAAAAACATACGACCGTTTATGTCGCAAAAAAACGTATATTTCGACACTCAAGGGAATCAAAATTCATAGGGTACTTTCGGTTGACCTCGAATCTTGAAATTTAGCATGAAGCAAGATCTTATAGCACAAGTATAGGGAAAAATCTAAAAACTGTAAATTTGTAGTTACGTCACAAAAAAATCTTCGCAACTCAATTCGGGAATTGAACTGTTTTCATAGGTAAGTTTATACGGAACCCCGAGTGCGCGAATCCGACTCGCACTTGCCCGATTCTTTATGATGCCCAGACTATTTATGTCATCATCATCATTTAAGCCGAAAGACGTCCACTGCTGAATATAGGCCTTCACAAGTTGGGCCACACCTTGTCCGGGCCTTCGTGGTCGCCACTCTAGAACCTTTCGGCCCCATTGACCATCTATTCTGCGAGAGATGTGCGTCTGATGTGATGTGCCCTGCAGCTCAAAGGTGATCCTACTGGGGCCAAGGGTCTGATTCTGTAAGGAAGACTCGGCCCTGGTACGAAAGGCAACGAAGGAACAGGAGTGGGTTTTTAGTCAGTAAAAGTCTGACACTATCTCCCGCCCCGTCCAAGGGCGGGGGATGTCATAAGATGATTTTCCCACCGAAAAAAAAAAAAAAAGCTCAAAGGTGATTCTTCAGGCTATGTCCGAAAGCTTGGTTATCCTGTGAATATCTTCACGCATACTGATCCGATCACGCTCGGATACTCCGACCATAGCTTTATCCGTAGACCTTTGGGTGACTTTAAGTCTTATGATGAGGCCCCTTATCGACAACTACGTTTCAGAGCCGTATGTCATCACTGGCAACTCGCAATAGATGTCGAATGTGGTATGCCAATTATGTAGATGTCAGGTAAATTATAACTTCTGTTACAGGCACCCGGTCCTGCTCCAAAGTGGGACGGCGTTTTCGAAGCTGTCAGTGAGCACATACGATGTCCGCAACTGTATCCAATGTCACACGTTGCGGGGTCGGAAGATTGCCTCACCTTGAACGTGTACAGCCCCAACCATGCATGGGATGGCACTCCCCTGCCAGTTATGGTGTTTATTCATGGTGGAGGGTTTAGGGAAGGTTCCGGATCAGCCTTACTCTATGGACCTGATTATCTAGTGACCCAAGGCGTCGTCCTTGTCACATTGAACTACAGATTGAACGTCCACGGTTTTCTCTGTCTAGGCATAAAGGAAGCTCCTGGTAACGCTGGAATGAAAGACCAGGTCGCTGCCCTCAGGTGGGTTCAACGAAATATCCGAGCGTTTGGTGGAGACCCTGATAACGTTACATTATTTGGAGAGAGTGCTGGTGGGGCGTCAGTTTCTTACCATCTCCTGTCTCCGATGTCCAAAGGACTGTTTCATAGAGCGATTGCTCAGAGTGGTTCCTCTATCGCATCGTGGGCTCGACAGAGGAATCCAATGGCAAATGCTGTCGCTTTAGCAAAAGAATTGGGACATAATGTTGAAGACCCTCACGAACTTCATAGCGTTCTTATGAACACATCACTAACTGAATTAGTTGGTACACAGCTACCCACGAAGAAGGGACAATTGATGTTCATGAATTTGCCATTTGTACCGTGCACTGAGCATTCAATAGATGGTGTTGAACCTTTCCTTACCGAAACACCTTTTAATATCCTCACTCGTGGAGAATACAACAAAGTGCCAGTCATAATAGGATCTAATGACGAAGAAGGATATTATTTCGCTAGTCAAGAAACTGATGAATCTTTGAGGAATATTGACTTCGAAGCAATATTAGAAGTATATGATTTAGAGTTCCCTTCAGATAAGGATCGGAAAGTAGCTGGTCAGACACTTGGAAAACTTTACATGGGTGATGATGAAATCTCTTGGGCAACGATTTTGAAGCTTTCAAGATTACATGGGGAACCATATTTTAATTTGCCTGGATATATTGAAACTGAGCTCATTTTGAAGACTACGAATAAGCCTGTGTATAACTATGAGTTTCAATACGGTGGTCGGAGAAACATGCCGAAGTTCGTAGCTGGTTGGCCATTTTGGAATGCACCAGGTGCTTCCCATGCAGACGAATTGTTCTACTTATTCAGTTTGTTTCCAATACCGTCCATGTTCGAGACCAAAATGATTAAAGCAATGACGACTTTGTGGACCAATTTCGCAAAATACGGGTTAGTACATTATCATGTATGTGTTAATGTGATATCGTCCGGTAACTGTCCGGACCGAGCCCAAGACGTCGACGGCGTGTAGTGTTCCACGTGCGCTTCAAGGAGATGTCAGCAACCGCCCAGCAGAGTCCAGGCCTACTGGGGCCATGGGTGATGCGAAAGTGACTCCCGGGGCCCTGGAAAAAAAAAAGGCAAAGAAGGGACAGGAGTGGGTTTTTAGTCAGTAAAAGTCTGACACTATGTCCCGCTCCGCCCAAGAGCGCGGGTTGTCATTAGATGATTTTCCCACCCAAAAAAAAAAAAAAATGTGATATCATCTCCCTTTTCTCTCTGTATTGATTTTAAAAGAGACCTTTGAATTCATTGCGGTGTTTCTTCTCTGGGTCAGTTAGCAAACGCCAGTCTCATCTAGTTTAAAACGACGTGTAAAAGTGTTATTTAAAACCAACTAATTTTTGCCCACGACTTTGTTCGAGTGAATGTCGGTTATTGCAGACGCCAAGTTAAAGTCGAAGCCAGATAAAAAGTAGCTTAAGTATAGATACCGGCACGGATCTTGAGCGCTGACTTCTACAGTTCTACTTGCGCAGAAGCACGCAGCGGTAAAATATCGGGTCTCTATAGTGGTATGAAGAGAGATGCGGGGGCAGGGAGTGAAATCCTTGTACAGTGATTGACTCGCCGATATTGTGCGATGCGCAAAACGATCCCCGCTCTTTCGCCGAGCGCTCAAGATTCGTGCCTCTATCTACAAGGACATAGGCTACTTTTCATCTGAAACCCCAAGAAAGGTCTTGGGGTTCTTCCTGAGCAAATTTTATCTTTAGTTCAAATTTTAGTAGTTCAATCGAGAAACAGTAACTGACCGATAAAGTTACTATATATCACATTAATTTACAAATACACTAATAGTTTTTAATTAGTACAAATATTTAAAAGGCGTATTAGAAAAGGTCTTGTTATGATTTAAGTAACGTCTCAATATACAATATTCATAAACAGCAAAGTTATTAGCGTTTGTTTATATCCCAAAATATCACTCAGTTTATGGAAATATTGTACAGGTTTTTCATTTATAATCTAGTTATAAATGAAAAACCATGGAAAAACACTGAGCGTAGTATTTTCTAGTAGCAATTGTTATGAATAATTTATTAAATTATGAATTTACCAATAATTTTCGTGGACAATTTTGGGATTTCGTTTTTTTATTATTTTTGAATAAATGTTACTATAGATTAATAAATAAATATGATCAGTAACGGGTACAGAAAGATTATTACTTATTATATTATATTAATATCTAATAAGGAACGTAGAGCTTTCCAAAACTCATCCTGTGTTTTTTAATTGATATAAATTAGTGCTTGACTGCGATCCCACCTGATGGTAAGCAGTGATGCAATCACGAGGCGCAATTGATTCTGTTGATTTACTATTTATACATAAGTAGCAGAATCTAATACATCTCACGATGGTCACAGTATCATCAAACCACCGTCAAAGTTACTTCAATAGGTTAGCATGTTATAAGACTAGCTTCTGTCAGCGGTTTCACCAGCGTAAAAGTAGGTTACTCCATACAAACTTTAGACCCCCGTTTAGGGGACCCATACCATACCCTTAGGTTAGATATTTTAAAAATCCTTTCTGAGTGCTTGACTACGTTATAAAAGGAAACCTTGTGCAAAATTTCACGCTCCTAGTTCCAGTAATTTTGGCTGTGCGTTGATATGTCAGTCAGACAATTTCTTCTTTTATACAGGATGTCTCAAAAGAAAGTTTATATTTGATAAGGCAACAGAGAAAAGAAAATAAGTCGATAAATTTGAAGGGACCGGTTCAACCCATGAAAAAGCAAAATCTAGGCGTTCAAGATCATTAAGAATGGCAGAAAACGTAGACAGTGTAAACCAGTCCGTTCGTAAGGAGCCGAATCTTTCAATTTGGAAGCGTGCAAGTGCTTAAGGTGCATAGATCATTATTACACCTTTTACATGTGGATGGATGGAGAGGGAGAGGGAGACCAAAGAAAAGATGGATGGATTGTGTGAAGAGTGATATGAAAGAAAAGGAAGTTAGTGATAGTATGACGAGTGACAGGGCAGAATGGAAGAAGAAAACGTGTTGCGCCGACCCCAAATAACACGGGACAAGGGCAGGAAGATGATGATTTTGTGCGGCAGGAGGGCGCAACCTCTTACTTATCAATACGTCTCTGTTACGAATAAGCGAACTTTTCCCTGGCAAGTTGATCTTGAGGAGTGGCGACATAAACTGGCCTTCACGCAGTCCTGGTTTAACCCCCATGAACTTTTTTCTGTGAAGTTGTGGGGTTTTTAGGTTTAAAAACTTCTTTGGCGCATCTGAATTGAACCATATTTTAATTTGCCTGGATATATTGAAACTGAGCTAATTTTGAAAACTACGAATAAGCCTGTGTATAACTATGAGTTTCAATACGGTGGTCGGAGAAACATGCCGAAGTTCGTAGCTGGTTGGCCATTTTGGAATGCACCAGGGGCTTCCCATGCAGACGAATTGTTCTACTTATTCAGTTTGTTTCCAATACCGTCCATGTTCGAGACCAAAATGATTAAAGCGATGACGACTTTGTGGACCAATTTTGCAAAATACGGGTTAGTACATTATCATGTATGTGTTATTGTGATATCATCCCCGCTTGGGCAGAGCACCGCCGTGTCCTCGTGGGGGCGATCGGTGGCAGTGATCTCTCGCGCCGGGCCTTGGCCTTGGACCATGGCCTGTATGGTCCGGAGCGAGGAGGAATGGCAGGCGGTTGTCTCCTTCTGCGAAGCTGTAATGCTAGCAAAGGAGGCGGCCGATCGCGTGAGGCAACAGTCCTCACGCCCCAACCGCCGCCGGGATTCCGATCACCGATTTCCGGCCACCGTAGGCGCGGGCTTGCGGCCGGCGAACGATGGCTGGCTCGCCGTCCGATCGTCCGGTAACTGTCCGGACCGAGCCCAAGTCGTCGACGGCGTGTAGTGTTCCACGTGCGCCTCAAGGAGATGTCAGCAACCGTAGGGGCCCAGCAGGGTCCAGGCCTACTGGGGCCATGGGTGATGCGAAAGTGACCCCCGGGGCCCTGGAAAAAAAAATGGCAAAGAAGGTACAGGAGTGGGTTTTTAGTCAGTAAAAGTCTGACACTATGTCCCGCTCCGCCCAAGAGCAGGGGTTGTCATTAGATGATTTTCCCACCCAAAAAAAAAAAATGTGATATCATCTCCCTTTTCTCTCTGTATTGATTTTAAAAGAGACCTCTGAATTCATTTCGGTGTTTCTTCTCTGGGTAGTCAGTTAGGAAACGCCAGTCTCATCTAGTTTAAAACGACGTGTAAAAGTGTTATTTAAAACCAACAAATTTTTGCCCACGACTTTGTTCGAGTGAATATCGGTTATTGCAGACGCGAAGTCAAAGTCGATAAAAAGTAGCATAAGTATAGATACCAGCACGGATCAGCGCTCAACGCTGACTTCTATAGTTCTACTTGCGCAGAAGCACGCAGCGGTGAAATATCGGGTCTCTAAAGTGGTATGAAGAGAGATGCGGGGGCGGGGAGTGAAATCCTTGTACAGTGATTGACTCGCCGATATTGTGCGATGCGCAAAACGATCCCCGCTCTTTCGCCGAGCGCTCAAGATTCGTGCCTCTATCTACAAGGACATAGGCTACTTTTCATCTGAAACCCCAAGAAAGGTCTTGGGGTTCTTCCTGAGCAAATTTTATCTTTAGTTCAAATTTTAGTAGTTCAATCGAGAAACAGTAACTGACCGACAAAGTTACTATATATCACATTAATTTACAAATACACCAATAGTTTTTAATTAGTACAAATATTTAAAGGGCTTATTAGAAAAGGTTTTGTTATGATTTAAGTAACGTCTCAATATACAATATTCATAAATAGCAAAGTTATTAGCGTTTGTTTATATCCCAAAATATCACTCAGTTTATGGAAATATTGTACAGGTTTTTCATTTATAATCTAGTTATAAATGAAAAACCATGGAAAAACACTGAGCGTAGTATTTTCTAGTAGCAATTGTTATGAATAATTTATTAAATTATGAATTTACCAATAATTTTCGTGGACAATTTTGGGATTTCGTTTTTTTATTATTTTTGAATAAATGTTACTATAGATTAATAAATAAATATGATCAGTAACGGGTACAGAAAAATTATTACTTATTATATTATATTAATATCTAATAAGGAACGTAGAGCTTTCCAAAACTCATCCTGTTTTTTATTTAATTGATATAAATTAGTGCTTGACTGCGATCCCACCTGATGGTAAGCAGTGATGCGATCACGAGGCGCAATTGATTCTGTTGATTTACTATTTATACATAAGTACATCAGCAGAATCTAATACATCTCACGATGGTTACTAGCTTCTGTCAGCGGTTTCTCCCGTGTAAAAGTAGGTTACTCCATACAAACTTTAGACCCCCGTTGAGGGGACCCATACCATACCCTTAGGGGATGATATTTTAAACATCCTTTCTTAGTGCTTGACTACGTTATAAAAGGAAACCTTGTGCAAAATTTCACGCTCCAAGTCTCAGTAGTTTTGGCTGTGCGTTGATATTTCAGTCAAACAATTTCTTTTTTTATACAGGATGTCTCAAAAGAAAGTTTGTATTTACTAAGCCAACAGAGAAAAGAAAATGAGTCGATAAATTTGATTTTCAACCCTTGAAAAAGCAAAATCTAGGCGGTCAAGATCATTAAGAATGGCAGAAAAAGTGGACAGTGTAAACCAGTCTGTTCGTAAGGATCCGAATCTTTCAATTTGGAAGCGTGCAAGTCCTTAAGGTGCATAGATCATTATTACAACGCATTTTGTGCGGCAGGAGGGTGCAACCTCTTACTTATCAATACGTCTCTGTTACGAATAAGCGAACTTATCCCTGGCAAGTTGATCTTGAGGAGTGATGACATAAACTGGCCTTCACGCAGTCCTGGTTTAACCCCCATGGACTTTTTTCTGTGAAGTTGTGCGGTTTTTTAGGTTTAAAAACTTCTTTGGCGCAATTAAAAGAAAATGTGTTCGCTACGAAATCGCAAACATCGCAGAGTCGACCTGTCGATCCGTCATTGGTAATTTTGTGTTTCGAGTAAATCAGCGCCATGAACGCGAAGGCTTACATCAGGATGATGTTATTTAAAAAAAATAATTCCCAAAGAGTAGGTACTATATAAATTAATAAACATATTTTTATAGTCATATTATTTTTTACTTTATTGACTCGCAATATATAAAATATCTTTTGAGACACCCTGTATAGATAGATGCAGCTATATCGACATTTCGGAACATACATTGATACAATGTGTTTGTATTTTACAAGCCAGGTCCAAACAGATTCACAAGAGTTCCAATTTTCATCAAAGCTTTATTTTTACAGAGTTCCAACTCCTGAAGGAAGCAAGGTGCAGTGGCCTCCAACATCTGTGTCCTCACCCAAAAGGTTGGATCTGAATGAGACCCTTACAATCGCACTGGCCATTAACCCTGCGCCTACGCTACAATACTGGAGACATCTTTATGATAAATATAGAGCAAAATAACGTACGGGTTGTAGATGGATATGAGCAAAACCAGCGTGTTTTAATTTTTAAATGAGTACTTCATACCTTTATATCATCATCATCATCTTCCTGCCCTTGTCCCGTGTTATCTGGGGTCGGCGCAACATGTTTTTTTCTTCCATTCTGTCCTGTCACTCGTCATGCTATCACTAACTTCCTTTTCTTTCATATCACTCTTCACACAATCCATCTATCTTTTCTTTGGTCTCCCTCTCCCTACCTTCTTTCTACCTTTATAAATAAATAATAATAATATTCCATAATTTTCACACAACGCCATCTAGTATCAAACTAAGCAGAGCTTGTGCTATGAGTACTAGACAATTGATAAACATTATTTATATATGTGTTGCTAAATACATACATACTATAAATAAATTACGCAGCATTATAGATCAACTAGCTTCTGCCAGCGGCTTTGCCCGCGTGAAAGCAGATTTCACCATACAAACTTTGGACCTCCGTTTCATACCCTTAGGGGGTGAATTTTGTGAATTCCTCTCTTAGTGCTCGCCTACGTCATAAAAGGAAGCCTTGTGCAAAATTTCACAGTCCTAGTCCCAGTAGTTTCGGCTGTGCGTTGATATGTCAGTCAGTTTCACCTTTTATACAGATTACAGGGCCACTAACCAGTGTTGATCTACTGATTAGTAGCCCTGTAATCTGTAGCCAGCCAGCAAATAATAGCTTTTGTATAAATCTAGGATGTAAGCTATTCTGGAACCTTTTATTCAAAAACTTCCGACGTTTCAGCGTGAAAACCACCACATCTTTCAATACACCGGTATTCGGTGTTTCGGTTTCTTTTTCTTTTGCCTCTTTTTGAAAGTCAATTGTTGGTGAGTCAAATAAATAAATAAACTTTTTACAAAAAAATATGACCGACTTCAATGTAAAAAAAAAAACACAAAAAAGAATAAAATAACTTTAATTTCGGAAGTCGGTGTTAAATAACGAAGAGACAATACATTATAGAAACACTATACACATTTTAGTTGTGGTAGCACAAGTATAAAGTACTCCTCAGCTAATCACCATCAGATTATCTTGATGGTCCCATATAGCCAGAGTGCATCTCATAACAGTTGTAATAATCCCAAACACGGTTAGGTTACATTGATTTATTACAGAGTTCCAGTCTCTACATTCCAGCTTCATAATCAGATCAGTTCGATATATTCCCTCGCCCCGTGCTTTCAGTCAGTCATCGACTACACGTATAAACAAATCCATTTTACTTGTTACGACATTTCTGCTACGATCCTATGAGGAGTTCCTTTACAAATCTTCGAAGATCCTCATCAGATCATAACAATATTTCTATGTGACCAATTTGGAAGCATACACTACATACATATCACTAAAAAAATATTTCAAAATCGGTTCATCATTGACCGAGAAATCGTTAAACATACATAAAAAAAAATACGTTCAGCCGAACATAAAACCTCCTTCTTTTTGAATTCGGTTAAAAAAGCTTGTGTTTCTATGTATTTAACAAATATAGACCTAGACAAACGGGTATTTCAGAAAAGGGTACCGTGGTCCTGGTAAGTAGCAGCTGGGCAGCTGAAGGACACAGGGTGGTTTTAGTCAGTAAAAGTCTAACACTTCATGCTCCACCATAGAGCTGGAGACGTCATGGATGATTTCCCATCTGTATTGTTCTGCTTATTAGCCTGACATGCATGTATTCGCATCACGCAACCGCTTAGAATAACCGCCGGGATATCTACTGACAGGTGTCAAATGATAATAATAATAATATTCCACAACTATCACACAACGCCGTTTAGTCCCAAGCTAAGCAGTAAAATGGATGCTGATAACCAATAGTGTGTCAACCCACAAAAAACCAAAGGAAATATTGATGAATTCTGATATTGTATCACGTACTGAACATTATTCAATACACTATCAAGTAACATGATGTATATTAAATATAACATCATCATGATACATACACATGATGTTTATTTCATACTAGCGGTCCCGGCAGACGTTGTTCTGCCCAAAAGCGGGATTTAGTAAAAAAAAAAAATTACCCTACTCTACCCTACTCTACCCTACTCTACCCTACTCTACCCTACTCTACCCTACTCTACCCTACTCTACCCTACTCTACCCTACTCGTTAAAAAGTACCCTATGTCCGTCTCCTGGTTCTAAGCTACCTCCCCACCAATTTTCAGCCAAATCGGTTCAGCCGTTCTTGAGTTATAAACAGTGTAACCAACACGACTTTCTTTTATATATATAGATAAATTGAACATAAATTAAAAAAAAATACATTCAGCCGAACATAGAACCTCCGGCTTTTTGAAGTCGGTTTAACAAATATACATATAGACAAACTTTCGCAATAAGGCTACTGCATCATGTCACTACCACTGGAGTCTACCAATACCTACTTCAGTCAATACACTACACCACCTAAAAAAAACTCCCCAACTTACCGTATAATCAAACCAGTAGTGTGTCAGATATTTAAAACGAATTCTCTCATGCACCGTCAGGCACAAGCTCTCGGCAGCATTGGAGTCAGGCCAACCGCAAACTGATAAAACTACTACGGCAGATTGTGATACGACGGCCATGTTGAGATGTAACACTTGATCGTTTTTCGTGTTTCGTCGTTCTTTTCAATTTTTTTTTTATATAGTTATACATACCATCATCGGACCACTAGACGTACGGCGTTGCGCCACCGGTACATGGTGGACATCCCACTCATACGTCCAAAGCGTTTTGTGAATAAATTCATCATGCGTACAGCCAAGGAGTGCAATTCTTTACCGAAGTCTGAGATTCCTGAGAGCTACAACGTAGGGATCTTTAAGTCAAGAGTGAATAGATTACTTCTAGGCAAGCGTGCTCCCTAGCAACGATGTGGCCGACATCGTCGCTTACCATCAGGTGAGATAGTGGTCAAACGTGAGCCTATTCATAATTAAAAAAAAAACTTTATTGTATAGAGAGAGAGTAGTTGTGTCTACTACTGCTCTTAAAACGGTGAAGGAAAACATCACACATGTGACATCCACCAATTCGCACTGGTCCAGCGTTGATGAATGTTTTTGAATTGAGTGGGAACATATAATAACGCTGATTATGCTTATACTTTATTTTACACCAAGATTACAATTTACAAAAAGAAACTTTATAATAAAAAACTGGGCAAGTGCGAATCGAACTCGCGAATTGAGTGTTCCGTACAAACTTACCTACATATTATTATGTAAATAGTTTAATTCCCAAATGGAGTCTCGAAGATTTTTCGCAAAATATATTTTTTTTGTGACGTAAAACAAATTTTCAGATTTATTCCTATATCTGTACTATAAGATCTTGCATCTTATAGTACAGATATACTATAAGATCTTGCATCTTATAGTACAGATATAGGAATAAATCTGAAAATTTATGCCAAATATCAGGATTCAGGGTCAACAGAGTGAAACCCTTCAGAGTGTCGAAATATACGTTTTTTGAGACATAAACGGCCGTATCTTTTTTTTTCGTTAAAATAGAAGTTTGATTTTTCACAGCTTCAAGGGACCGCAGATTTGAGTATATGATTTTAATTTCAACTCGATACATTCAGGCTTTTCCGAGATAAAGGGTCTTGACAGACAGACAGACAGACGGACAGCAAAGTGATTCTATATGGGTTCCGTTTTTTCTTTTTGAGATACGGAACCCTAAAAACTTACATCGTCGGCTTTATCGCATTCGGCGATTTCTTCCTTTTTAATTATAATTTTTTTTCACTCCTGTATTATGGTTTTGTATGGCAACCTCCGGATTTTTGGTGAGATTTGGTGACATAACGACAATATAAGAAACATACACACACAGACTTTCGCTTTTTCGCGTTGCTTCTTTATCAAACATAGCGTTGGATGAAACAACAAGCTTTTATACCACGCTCACATTAATAATAATAATAATAATAAAACTTAAATACACACCTAACCTTTTCCGTTTAATTAACCTATTTAACGAAAATATATTAAAGCAGTTTTTATCTGATGATACACAACTGATTGATATACACACCCTCATTTATTGCACAGCGGTAGTTATTGCTGAAGAATTTAACTTTAAAATCACTGATCACGCCAGAACCACAAATTTCAGAGAGAACGTCAAACCACCTTGGCAGCTCAGACTTGAAAAAGACATCGAAAAGTTAAGAGCAGATTGTGGCAGACTCACACAATATATCAACGGCTGCAGATCACGAAAAGTAATAAAAAAAGTGGAAGCAATATTTAATAATAATTCTATTCACACTCGACACGAAAATAACAATAAAAGGCCTGAAGAGTACTTAGACACATTAAAGCAGAAATTAGCGCTTAAAGTCCATAGGCTAAGGAGATATACAAAGGCACAGCAGCGTA
The DNA here is from genome assembly GCA_961205895.1 of Mythimna pallens. Lineage (NCBI taxonomy): Eukaryota > Metazoa > Arthropoda > Insecta > Lepidoptera > Noctuidae > Mythimna > Mythimna pallens. Next base: position 5,850,617 of record OY540830.1, read on the forward strand.
AAAATGATAACGGTTTATTTGCTACTAATGAAAAAGTATTTTATAGGAACCTACACAAACCACATAATGATTCAACAATAGGGACACACCACATAGACACACCTTCAAAAGAACTCTTAGAAACATTCTGGTCTAGCATATGGGAAGAGCAGGTACATCACAACGATAAAGCAAATTGGATTACAAAAGAAGAAACAAAATGGAGAGAAATAGATGAAATGGAATTTCAAGATATAACAGAGTCTGATATTGCAAATAGAACAGCTAGATTACATAATTGGAAGTCACCGGGTATAGATAACATCCAAAATTTTTGGTTCAAAAAGTTAACGATTCTCCACAAGTACATAGCTAAAAATTTTACAGATATAGTATTAGGAAAACAAAACATACCTGACTTCATTGCGACAGGAGTAACGTACATGCTACCTAAATCTAAACACACATCAGAGCCTTCCCAATACAGACCAATCACGTGTCTACCCACAATTTACAAAATACTAACATCTGTTCTATCAAATAAAATCAACTCACATATTGAATATCATAAAATAATAGCAGAGGAACAGAAAGGATGCAGACGGGGACACATGGGTTGCAAAGAGCAATTAGTTATAGATTCGACTATCCATAAACATGCCACTACAAAAAATAGACACTTACATTGTACTTACATAGATTATCAAAAAGCGTTCGATAGCATCCCACACTCTTGGTTAATACACATTTTAGAAATATACAAAATAAATCCTAAAATAATAGAGTTTTTGCGCAATGTAATGACACGATGGAAAACTACACTACAGCTAAAAAACCATCTCAGCACTCTTGTCACTCGACAGATACTTATTAGGAAAGGTATTTTTCAGGGTGATTCACTGAGCCCCCTGTGGTTCTGTCTCGCCCTGAACCCTTTATCTCACTTACTCAATCGGTGTAAAGCCGGATATAATTTTAAACATAATTCCGAAGAAATCACTGTCTCACATCTCATATACATGGATGACATTAAATTATATTCCAAAAATGAAAAAGAAATGAAAAGTCTTATAGAAGCAACAACAACATTTAGTCACGATATTAATATGCAATTTGGATTAGATAAATGTAGGACATTACATATTATAAGAGGCAAAGTAAAACCCGGAAATTATATAATAAATGACACCGACACAATAGCAGCTATGGAACCAACAGATCTCTACAAGTATTTAGGATACAAGCAACTTAAAGGACTCGACCACATATCAATCAAACAAACACTTAATACTGAATATCGGAGACGAATGAACGTAATTTGTAAAACACAGTTATCGGGAAAGCACCTTATAAAAGCCTTGAATACTTTTGCCATACCAATACTGACCTATTCATTCGGAGTTATAAAGTGGTCAAAAACTGACATCGAACGGTTAGAAAGAGTCACCCGCACTACACTAACAAAATATAATAATCTACACCCTAAATCTGCTATCGAACGGCTCACCATTAAAAGACAAAATGGAGGGAGAGGCCTAATCGACATTCAGCACCTGTGGCAAAAACAAATTTCTAGGCTTAAAACATTTTTCTACTCAAAATCTCGCACAAGTGACATACATAAAGCTATCATTTGTAATGATTTTAATTACACACCGTTAAATTTAAGTGATCAAAGCTGGCCAAATACAACCGACACTAACCCACAAAGTGAAAAAATTGAAAACTGGAAGAAAAAAGTACTCCATGGTAGGCACCCTCATGATTTAGAACAATCGCATATTAATATCACAGCATCTAATAAGTGGCTAAAAATAGGAAATCTGTTTCCAGAAACCGAAGGTTTCATAATAGCCATACAAGACCAAATTATTAACACAAAAAACTACAGGAAATATATTATTAAAGACTCTACCATCACAAATGACAAATGTCGTAGGTGTCATATACAATCAGAAACCATACAACACATAACCGGAGCATGCACCACCCTTACACAAACGGACTACACTCACCGACACAATCAAGTTACTAACATCATCCATCAAAAGCTAGCAATCAAGCATAGTCTTATACAAAACTCCGGCACCCCTTACTACAAATATAAACCTGAAACTATCCTAGAGAATGACGCATACAAACTTTACTACGACCGCGCCATACTTACAGATAGGACCATCCACTATAACAGACCAGACATAACACTTCAGGATAAAATTAGAAAAATTACTTACCTCATAGACATTGCAGTTCCTAATACACACAACCTACAAAAAACGATATCCGAAAAAATCAGCAAATACGCTGAACTTAAAGACGAAATTACCAGATTGTGGAGGCAAGAAAAAGTTTACGTTATACCTATAGTCCTCTCCACAACAGGGGTAATCCCCAACCATCTACTCAGTAGTCTAAAATTAATAGATTTAGACGAATCCGTTTACATAAACCTACAGAAAGCTGCCATATTAAACACATGTAGAATAGTTAGAAAATTCATGCAGTTGGAAGATGAAAATATACTCCCATAATGAAAACATTATACACACTGCATTTACTTGGTTTTGGCCCGTAAATGTTGTTGACACCAGCAATAAGCTGAGAAAAAGAACACTCTCGATAATAATAATAATAAATTTATTTATTTTCTCGCCACAACATTACAAAATACAGAGCAATAAATAGCAAATACTTAATATACTTTTATTATTTAATATTGTGGGAGACTGGTGCCTAAGCTAGGCTCAAGGTCTGTATTTCAGGACACCAGGATCTCCAACATTTACATTTGCTTATAAACTTACTATAATGTACTCGTACACTGATCACATAAATTACAATACTAGGGTAGCAAGAATAGTTTGCATGCATTCACAGACTCGCTAAGATCAGTTGTCGAGTCAGTGATTTTAAATTGTACTAAGTTCTGTGTGTTATGTGCATGGGAAGTGTGTGATGTAGTGAGGTAGGGGTGTGTTTGTGTGAGTGGTATGTATCTGGTTATGCGTTTATGAGGATAGTTTAGTGAGTGTTGTGAGTTGTTGCTATGGATTAAGAAAATTGAATGGAGTACGCGAGTGTGTATATAAGAATATTATTACACCATGGTGGTAAGTAATTTTTCCGTACTCTCATAACTTAGCTCCTGGAGGAATGCATTCACTTTCTTTTTGCACATGATTCTAGGTAGGTTAACTATAGGTGATATACGATTTATTTTATTATATAGAAATGCACCTAAGTAGCGAAAAAACCGCTTCGAAAATTGAGTGGAATGAAGTATGTGACGACAGTTTACAGGATTGTACCGTCTTTTACCAAGCGAGGCCGAAGGATGATAGGTAATTAACGAGTGCTGTTTTAATATGATGCTTGAGATAAAAAGCTGGCGTACTGTCAAAACTTTAGCCTCCCTGTATAGTAGCTCTGTGGGATAGCGGTAGGGTAGAAATAAGGACACTTTTAGTATAGCTCGCTGAGTTCTCTCTAATTCGATTATCGTGCATTTTGGAGCACCTCCCCAGACAGAGATGCAGTATGTTAGGAGCGATTGAGCGAGGGCAAAATAGACTGATTTCTTTAATTTGTCATCAGCTACTTGTCTCAGGGTTTTAAAGATGTATATTAGTTTGCGTAGCCTAATTTTAAGTGTATTTATGTGTTCATGGAATCTTAGTGTATTGTCTATGATGACTCCTAAGTACTTAACGTATTTAGTATTGCGAATGTGGGTGCAGTTACATAGGTTGTTATGTGGGTTTTCGCAGGTGTGTGATACTATCGTGTGAGAGGGATTCATTGAGGTATTTGATATGTTACTATTAGCTTTTATAGAAAAGGTCATATAATTGGTTTTATCTGTGTTAAGCGTTAGAATATTATTTCGTAACCAGTAGGAAACAGCGTTGAAACCCATCTGAGCGTGTGAAAAAACCTCATCCCACGTATCAGCACTAAAGAGAACTGCTGTGTCATCTGCAAATGTTATGATCCTACCATTGGAGAGTTTAAGCAGACCCAGGTCGTTAATATATATCAGGAATAATGTGGGACCTAACACGCTTCCTTGGGGCGCGCCATAAGAGACAGTTCTTTCGTCACTAATGTATCCGTCCATCTTAACGCACTGGGTACGTTCGCTCAAGTAGTCCTCAAGTAGTTGAAGCGGGAGTCCTCTTATTCCCAAAGTCTCCATTTTCCGTGAGAGAATTGGAACAGAAACCGTATCAAAGGCCTTAGCAAGATCTAGAAATATTCCTAGCACTTTTTTACCCTTATCCAAATTAGTAACAATATAATCAGTTAAATCGTGTACTGCATCCGACGTAGATTTTCCAGACCGAAAACCGTATTGTGTAGGAGATAACAGACTATACTTTTCGAGGTAATCAACAAGCCTATTATTTATTAACCTCTCCAGAACTTTTGACAGGGCAGGTAGAACGGCTATAGGCCTATAATTAGTGACACGGTTTCTGTCCCCATTTTTATAGATTGGATGTATGATTGATCTTTTAAAGACTTTAGGGAATATGCCTGTTGAGAGAGCTAAGTTACAGATGTGTGTGAGTGGAGGTACAATGAAAGCTTTGTTTATTTTGAGAATGCTACCAGATATCCCATCCCATCCCAGTGAGCAGTCACTTCGAAGAGACATAAGTAGATGCTCAACTTCATCTTCGTCGGTTGGTAGTAGAACCATTGAACGAGAGGTGTTGTTGACTTGAGCTTTGTTAGGTTCTGATGGCCTATCTATTTTTTCCGCCAGCTGTTTTCCAACTTGAGCAAAATAGTCATTAATTGAGTTTACCGATTCTTTTGGAGAAGTGGATATTGTTAAAAGGTGAGATGTAGCTTCTTTCTTTTTAGTCCTGCTTGTTATGTTATTTATCGCAGTCCATAAATTCTTGGGATTAGTTCCAGCCTTAATTAATAAATTTTTCTCATATTCAGTTTTTATTTTATTTAACAATTTATTACAAAAGTTCCTATAACGGGTAAATATTATTTTAAGTTCTTCATTATCGGGCGTTTCTTTAGACTTCTTGTGTAAGTTGTCTCTGTGACGGACACAACGAAGAAGTCCCGGAGTCATCCATGCTTTCATTATTTTCTTGCGGTTTGGTACTTTGAGAGTTTGTGAGTTTATGTCTATTACTTGCTTTATTTGACTAACCATGGTCTCAGCAGCTAGGTTAGGGTCTTGCGTGATATAGACCTCACTAAAGTCTATTTTTTTAATATCTTTATCTAACTGCTCATGATTGACTCGAGTTATCGCTTTCCTCGCAGTAACTTTAGTAGGCTTCTTCGAGAGAAACAGCAACACCGTATCATGATCAGTCAAAGCAGAATGGGCAACAAGTGTAGATGCAGGCCTCTGTAACATTGACGGTATAAAGACCGGGAAGGGCCTTCTTTTTTTTTAGGTGGGAAATTATCCAATGAGATCTCCCGCCCTTGGGCGGAGCGCGAGGCCCCGGGGTTCTCTTTCGCACAACCCGACAATAATGCTTCAACCCTGCTGGGCCCCTACGGTTTTACTGACATCTCCTTGAGGCGCTCGTGGAACACTACGCGCCGTCGACGACTTGGGTTTGGTGGGGACGGCTACGATAGCTCGCCGTCCATAAGCCTGCGCCTACAAGGGCTCGGGATCGGGATCCCGGCGGCTGGGGCGTGAGGGCCGTTACCTCGCGCGTGCGGCCGCCTCCTTTGCTATCATTACTGCTGCGCAGAAGGAGGCAACCGCCTGCCACTCCTCCTCGCTCCGGACCATGGCTTCATCCAAGGCCCGGCGCGAGAGATCGCTGCCGCCGATTGCCCCCACGAGGATACGGCGGTGTTCTGCCCAGGCGGGGCACACTTCTACCGTATGCTCCACCGTGTCCTCCGGGCGGTCCACACAATGGTGACACCCTAGCGTTTCTTCCGTACGAATCCGGTGCAAGAACGTTCCGAACTTACCATGTCCGGCGATGATCAGCGTCATGCGAAAGGTAAGGACGCCGTGTTGTCTTTCCAGCCACTCCTCAAAGAGGGGACTTACCGCCAGCGGGTAAGCGGCTGGCTCGAAGGGCCCTCTTATGCAAATACGGGAAAATAAAAGTGTTTCCTTACTGTGCTTTTCACTTAACTTTAATTATCTGGTAATTTAAGATACTCTTTTTTAATTAAGACATGAAACTCCGAGTAAATCACGTTAAAAAATAAGGCATTTTATTTTTAAAACCAGCATCCTGTTGTCAGCAATTAAGGTGAAAATAACTTCAATATTATGGGTTCAACCTCATTCCCCGAGGCGAGCTCACTCCTAAATGTTTTTGGAAGGAATTAATTTGATCCCATACAAGGTTGGGCCGCGTCGCCGCCTGTCCAAATTGATGGCTCGTCTAAATTGCTTGGGATTTACAAGTCATATTTATAGAAGTTTAATTGAATCTTTATTTTGTGAAAAGCTGTCATTGGTTTATTTCTTTTATTCTTTCAGTGGCTTTGTTAAAAACGTAGGTTTTTTTGCTTCATACGGGTTGTGCATTCAGCCAGTGTTAAAAAGACAGTATTTAGTTTTTGACAAAGAATTCAGTCAGTTTGTTTTCCATTACAATGCGGAAGTAACATATTAATAATTATAATAATATTCCTCAACTATCACACAACGCTGTCTAGTCCTAAGCTAAGCAGAGCTTGTGTTATGAGTACTAGACAACTGATAAACATACTTATATATTTCAAAATTTCATAAAAAAAATCCATTCCAAATTACACCCAGACAGAGAACAAATGATTGTGCTAATCACACAAACATTTGTCCTGGATGGGAATCGAACCCACGACCTCCGGTATAGCAGTCAACCACTAGACCAACAGGCTAGTCAAGTCAGTCATTCTAATGTTTTTGCAGTATTTGACAGCAAATATATCAAGCTAGCTTCAAAATTCTCAACTCCATTTCACCGAGAATGCAATGTTTCACTGATGCCACATATCGTCCAGTTGTGGCGATTTATATCACAATATCTAAGTAGTAGGAATCAATTTGCGAATAATTAAAACTGCCACTGAACTTCACTCGTAAAAAAACTTCGAAACGCATGTTACTAAAATATTTATAATGTGGGTGGATATATAGAAAAGATGAATGTATTTTGGGAGGGTGAGGGAGGTGATGAAAGAAAACTGAGTTAGTGGTAGCATGACGGGTGACAGGACAGAATGGAAGAGAAAAACTTGTTGCACCGTCCCCGGGACGAGGGCAGGAAGAAGATAATGATGTTAGGGGGTCAAAGTGTCACTCATGTGAATTCATTTGCTTAAGATATTTTATCTACTGAAAGACAGGCGTTAAAAGACAATATCCTGAGTTCCTTTTACAACATTATACTGATGTGGCGCATATTTTCCATAAATGTTTATAATTTGTAAGCTAGGCAAAATATTGTGTAATTTCCGGCTAATAAAATGTTTTTCTTTCTTTTTCTCTTTTTTTAAGTGAGAAATTATTTGATTCATTGATGATATTATCTTACTATTTATCAAAAAACTTATTGTAACAAAAAGTGAGAACAGAAAAAATGCATATCTTAACAACATCAAGATGAGTCCTCTTTATAAGGTTACGTACTTACCTGCTTACCTCAGTCAGCAAAAAACGGAACCCCTTATCTTTCTTCTTCCTTGTCGATATCACTCTTGACAGAGTGGTCGTGGTCATAACTTAAGGTGTTGGTGGCAAGCTTCACAACGCGCCGCCACTCCTCTCTGATGGCCGCCTTCCTCGTGCATTCGTGCAGTGATGATGAGCCACTCACTGCCGCTTTAGTCTGGTCAGTCCACCTCAAAGGCGACCTTCCTCGTGGCCTGGTATCTTAGGATCATTTTATTTTCCATCTGTTCGTCTCTCTTTTTTTAATTGATATAAACTAGTGCTTCTCAGGAAGACCTCTTTTCTCAGGAACACATGAAAGTTTTAAGCTGAAATTAATACTGAACCCTGAGTATTCAACTACCCCAGAGCAGTAAAACAATCAAAATTTTAAGTCAACGTAATTTAAAGATAAGTTCGTTTATAATCATATTGGCACTAGCAAGGAAATCCAAACGTATAGAGTCCTTCTGGTTTTTCATAGATCTGTGACCGTCGTTACAGGTAAACGGTAGTCAGACGCTTTAGTCAGACGGAAGTCTATCCAAGGAGTAGGTATTATGTTGCCCAGTAACTGGGTTGTAGAGATCTGATTGGCAGTTTCTCCATGTAGAACACAGGTATTCAGTCGCATCCGATTAGACTTGAAGTTGACTCCAAACTACATAGTTGAGACAAGATTAGGGAAATGAGGATTAGAGTACTTCTTGTTGACCTAGAATTCTGAAAGGCAAAAAGCAAGGTCTCGTGGCACTAGTAAAAGAATTTATTTTGCAGTTACGTCACAAAATAATTACTTTTAGTGTCGCTGCACATGAACCACATGCCACAGCCACAAACGTCGCCACGAGAAGCTAGAATAGCCACAAAGGAAGCTGAAGCGCGACAGCCACTTGTGACTGGTGGCTGCTACTTTTTTTTAACCCATAATTAGTATTATAATGGAGTCTGACGAAGAAGGTTTAAATGTGCGAGTGGCGTGTGACGGCGTTTTGTATCGTCGTTTAGTGGCCAATACGGGCCAGAAGCGAGCAGCGATTTGTAACGTGAGGCAGCCACCGACGTCAACCGTGTGCGGCGAATCCATATAAAATGTATGCAGGAAATATACTAGTGGCGGCGTTTTGTGGTTGTGGCCGGTAACCCGTGTGTGGCGACCCTTAATTGCGATATGACAAAAGCTTCGAAACTCGATCCAATCAAACTATTAACATAGGTAAGTTTGTATGATACCCTCGGTGCGCTTGTTTATAATAACACGTTCAAAAAAAACCATAAGAGCAAGTCATCTCGTAAAGCTGCGAGAGTAAATAGCTGAGCGAGTAAATTAGGTATAACGGACCTCAATTTACTCTTACGACTACAGCTCGGGTGTTTTTTGGGAAATAAACCACCCCACAACCCTACTGCAATTTGTCTTGAGAACCTTAAATCTAAGTATGTCGGCAGTAAAGGTGATGAAGCTCACACTTACCAATTTTTTGTCGAGAGTTTTTGAAAACAAGTGTTACGAATTTGTGAATATTTTTCTGTAAGCCTGAATGAGTTTTGGGAGGGCGAACTGTCTTAATACATGCAGTTCTTAATATATCAAATACTTAATAGGTGCCATTCTTGCTTAAAAAGGACACTTCAGATACTAGATGGTAAAGAGGTTTGAAATAAAATATTTTATTTGTGTTGGGTGTCTCTGAAAAAACTTACTTTTGTAGATGCATACAAAATTTAAAAAATGATATATTTATGGTCTTAGAACGCTAAAGGCAACTAAAAGACACCCTCTCACTCTACCCTAAAGCGAGAGAAGACAGAAGATGATTTCCCACCTTAAAAAAATAATCTGATTTGAATTAAAACAAAAGCCCTAGAACACAAACTGTTAACTGAATAAACATAGAAGGGTTTTAGTTTTTAAAAATCATACTATCCCGCCCCCTCTCACTTCCTCCAGAGGTGAGCAATTGTTTGAAGATTTCCAAACTAAAAAACCATGTCAAATAAAGAAGACATATGAAACAATCAATTAACTGTGGGATAGTTTTATTAATTTGCTCTCATTTTTAGGGTTCCGTACCTCAAAAGGAAAAAAAACGGAACCCATATAGGATCACTTTGTTGTCCGTCTGTCTGTCAAGACCCTTTATGTTGAGAACTCGTGGAGGTATCGAGTTGAAATTAAAACAATATATCCAGGTTTGTGGTCCCTTGAAGCTGAGCAAAAATCAAACTTCTGGGTTAAAGAAAAAACAAGATACGGACGTTTATGTCGCTAAAAACGTATATTTCGACACTCTCAAAGGAATCAAAATTCATAGGGTACTTTCGGTTGACCTAGAATCCTGAAATTTGGCATGAACCAAGGTCTATCAAGGTCTATCAAGGTCTATCAAGGTCTATCAAGGTCTATCAAAGTCTATCAAAGTCTATCAAGGTCTATCAAGGTCTATCAAGGTCTATCAGCAAGGTCCATAGCACAAGTATAGGGAAAAATCTGAAAACTGTAAATTTCTTAGTTACGTCACAAAAAAAGCTTTTTTTGCGATGCGAAATCTGCGTAACTCAATTCGGGAATTGAACTGTTTTAATAAGCAAGTTTGTATGGAACCCTCAGCGCGCGAGTCCAACTCGCACCTGCCCAGTTTTTTAATTATGTTACATTCAAAACTTCAGTATACGAACGGTACGGTTCGTTCGGTTCGTTTGGTGGTTCGTTCGTGTTCGGTACGTTTTTTCTTTCTTTCTTTTCTTTAGTATCAAACTGGAAACTCGACGTACAGCTTCTTACACCATAATGCTACCGACTAGTATTGTTTTAACTAAAGACACACGCATGATATGAAAACACGAGTTCGAGACTCAAATCAAAACTTCTGCCATTAAAAACTAATTAGCAAAGTGTTCGCTTCGCGCATCTGTGGCTTTCATTAATCAATTGATCAGTTGTTACTCTGCACTGGCTTATTATTATATTGGATATAATTAAAGTTATTGTTTCAAGTGAATAAAGCTTAATCTTCGAATGAAAGTTTTAAAGTGAGTTGCGTTGAAAAGTAAGGATGCGCGTAGCACTAAGAGAAATGCGTAGCCAATTGTAGTCTCATTTAAAGCTGACAAAAATGCGTAGTCATATGTAGCTTCGCGTAGCGCTGGGAGAAATGCGTAGCCAAGTGCAGTCTTTGTCGCGCTATGGAAATCGTATTCATCTGTTGTAATACGTAGCGCTACGAAAAAAATTGTAGCGAAGTGTAGCCTTTCGGAGCATTTTGATAAAAAGCGTAGCCATGAGCTGTGTTGCACACGTAACATTGCATAATGCAGTTTAGTACAGCCAATATTAGTTCTCTATCAATAAACAAAAACATTAAATAAAAACCGGCCAAGTGCGAGTCGGACTGCACGAAGGGTTCCGTACCGTCTGTAGCAAAAAAACGGCAAAAAAACCACGTTTGTTGTATGGGAGCCCCGGTTAGAATTTATTTTATTCTGTTTTTAGTATTTGTTGGTATAGCGGCAAGAGAAATACATCATTTGTGAACATTTCAATTGTCTAACCATCACGGTTTATGAGATACAGCCTAGTGATAGACAGACGAACAGCGGAGTTTTAGCAATAGGTTCCTTCTTTATCTTTTGTGTTTTTTTTTTCGGTGGGAAAATCATCCAAACATTCGTGCTCTTGGGCGGAGCGTGAGGGTGTGTCAGACTTTTACTAACTAAAAAACCACTCCTGTTCCTTCGTTGCCTTTCATACCAGGGCCGAGTCTTCCTTTCAGAAGCAGACCCTTGGCCCCAGTAGGCTTCGACCCTGCTGGGCCCCTACGGTTTGTTGACATCTCCTTGAGGCGCGTGTGGAACTGTACGCGCCGTCGACTGGGCTCGGTCCGGACGGTTACCGGACGATCGGACGGCGAGCTACCCATTGCTCGCCGTCCGCAAGCCCGCCCCTACAGTGGCCAGAAATCGGTACCGGGATCCCGTCGTTTGGGGCGTGAGTGCCGTGCCCTCGCACGTGCACGTGCGGCCTCCTCCTTTGCTAACATTACTGCTTCGCAAAAGGAGGCTACCGGCTGCCACTCCTCCTCGCTTCGGTTCATGGCCTGTACCAAGGCCGAGCGAGAGATCATTACCGGGTATGGAACCATAAAAACCGATTTTTAACACTCATAAAAGAATAAATACTAGTGTACTCAACCAAACAATTTAAAAATCGTCTCTCACGCTGCAACTACTAAACCAAGGAAGTCCTTGGCTGTTATCTATCTATATATATAAAAATAAATAGCTGTTCGTTAGTCTCGCTAAAACTCGAGAACGGCTGGACCAATTTGGCTAATTTTGGTCTTGAAATATTCGTGATAGTCCAGGGAAGGTTTAAACGGTGAGAAAAATGGAAAAAAAAAAACGAAAAAAAAAAACCGAATACAACGCCATCTCTAATTAAAATATCATTATAAAATGAATTATGCTGTTCTCATAATGCCAGTAGATGGCGTTATCCTAACTATGAGGCGGTACGAAGTTCGCTGGGTTAGCTAGTTGATAATAAAATTCATTCCTCTTTAAAAATGGTATATTAAATTTTAAAAAATGATTCTCGAACTTTAACTACTTAAAGCTAAGTGTATGGAACCGTAGAATTCCATGCTTAAGTTTGTCATCACTGATAGCTAGATCTCTGGATCTCTGGATATCACTTTGACTTAAATACCTCTGGGTCTTTAAGTCAGAGTGAATAGGTTACTTCTTGGCAAGCGTACTCCACCGAAGAAAGATATGGACAAGCGTGAGACTATCATTAGAAGTAACGGCTGGAGGCCGCATACACGTAGCAACTTTTTTACCCGACTACGGCAAAGCCAAAGGAGGGTTATGATTTTGACAGGCTATGTATGTATGTACGAGTATGTATGTATGTTCATCTATTCCCATTCCCGAGCCCGAGTCGTCGACGGCACGTAATCGTAGTTTTAGTCAGTAAAAAACCTGACAAAGCCCTTTCGCTCCGCCCTAGGGCGAGAGAAGTCATTAATAATAATACTAATAATAAAAACGTTAATTTATCTCCAACAAATTACAACACAGTTTTAGTTGACAAGTAGTTCGACAAGAGAAAGAAGGTAATTTGAGGGAGATCTGGAATCTAAGCGAAGGCCTGTATTTTAGAGCTCCAGCCCCCCCCCCCCCCCATTACATCACAAATTGCAATAGTCAACGTGCGTGTGTGTTGCATGAGTGTATATGCATGCATGAGTGTGTGTACATGTAAATATAATGTGTAAATAGATAGGTTATATTATATATATATATATTTGTGTATATATATATTAATGATTTTTATCATTAAATTATTCCTAAATTTAAAAAGCCAGTAAAAGTTTGATACTCCCACTTAATTTCATCTATACAGATAGATTTTGGCTATAATAAGCACTGTTAGCAGATATCCTAAATGTTAAACTTTATTACATAGTTTATACTCCATTTGTTTAGGTAATTAGCTTAAAGTAAACAATCTTGACATGGCTTTTATCTAAAAGTTGTCTAAAAATGTTTACAATTTATTATTTACCTATACCGATGTTTGGTAATGAACTAAATTAAAATAATCTTAGTACGTTTTTTATACGATTTTTTTTTAATAACGTAAACACCGTAGACATAATCTACGGTGTTTACGTTTAGTTAACTACCTAAACAAGTGTAGTATAGATACATCCACGCATGTGACCTAGGTAGGTACCTAGTATAACCACGGCATACAATCATGTTTCACGCTAATGCACTAAGCTGGTACGAGGTACTTATCGGCTGTTATGGCGCTTGTACATAGTGGTAATGGGCTCAAGATGCTAGCTGACGTACTGCCATCGACCTTAAGGGTGCGTTTCCACAGACACGCTGGGCGGAGAGGACAGGAGCGGACTGTGAATCGACCAATCACAATGCTCGAAATCTCCAATCTTTTGGTAATTAGACGGACTTATTTTGTTGTACTCGGGGTGAATTTACAAGGAATTCCTTATTTGTAATTAGTTATAGATAAGTTAGTATTAATAAGTTAGGATATGCAAATTTATCGCATCGGGAATTAAAAATACTTCCAGAGATATAATTTGTGTAAGATGAAAAATAAATAAATTAAGATCAAAAATGAACACGCGGTCCCGAGCTGGACGGAACAGAGTAGAGTGGAGAGCACAAAGCAGTAAGTAGCTCAACTCGTCTTCACCCCGCTTCGCTTAAGGCCCTAACTCCCGAGCAGTGCTATAATACAGTGACTTTCTGAAGCCTACTCCTCGGTAACAGCTAGGTCAATAGGTTTGAAAAAAATATATGTTTATTATAGATTCATGTACAACATTATCAACATATTATGATTTGTTCGTAAAACTAATATTTTCGCCATAAAAAAAATTAATGACATGATATTTTTTCGCTTGTTTTCCTTATTCCTTTCAAACAGCTTTGATCTTTAGAAATATGTTTACACAAAAAAAACGTATATGTTGCTTGTTAACTGTTCTTCAGAATGTACATAGCATATGTAAATCAATCAATATTTCGCAAAGAAAATGGTTTAAAAGGTCAGCAAGGCTCTCATGTGACATCCACCAAGCCCATTCCTTCTCCTAGAGAGGAGGCCTGAGTCCCAACAGTGGGAACATTATAAGGCCGATCATGCTATGCTATGAGGCTCTATCCAAGCACAGCTGGCCGGAATTAAATGCATATATTTTATTCCGGCCAGATGTCCAAAGGACTATACGCCTTAAATGGAAACAATTGCAACTTTTCACAGCTCTTCTCCGCTCCACTCCGCCTAGCTCCGCTTCATTGAAAACGCAGTCTAATAATTGTCTCTGTTAAGTTATTGGTTTGATAATTTGTGATGCACGTGTTTATTGGAGGATAGTGGTTGCTCTCGTGTTTATTTTGAAGCTGAAGGACGTGATTTACTAGAGGTTTTAGTTCTCGGTTAGTTTTTTTTTATACAATGCCTTGATTGGTTGGACCTTTGGTGAAACGAAGAAATGTCAGATAGATGGATTGTGTGAAAATTGCTATGTAAAGTATCCATCGATATACATATATGTACTAGAATTATCAATACTATCTTTACATATTATAAAACAAAGTCCTTCAGCGCGTCTGTCTATCTGTATGTTTGAGATAAACTAAAAAACTACAGCCCCCTAGCCAAGTTACGATCGTTTCGTTTGCGTCGAACTCCTCGAGTAGGCCATGCCTCCGATTCCTTTGTTCTGACGTCATCTCAATGCTTAGTCACGTGGTCAGAACAAAGGAATTGGAGGCGTGGCCTCAACGAGGCGTTCGACGCAAAAGAAACGATCGTAACTTGGCTAGGGGGGCTGAACGGATTTACATGCAGGTTTTACCAACACAGAGTGATTGAGGCACAGAGTGAGTGTTGAGGGCCCTGCAGAACCGTCTATTGTCAACGTGAGAAACTGGAAAACGTGAGAAACGTGGTTTGAAAGCTTTTTGTTTTATCCAACGCAATGTTTGATAAAGAGGTAATGAGAAAAAAGAAAGATAATGTGTTAAACCTCTCTTAGCATTCGGTAATTCCGTCATTCACTCGAATATTTCACAAAGCTTGTTCCAGGAAATACGTGTTTTTTTAAAAACCTTAAAAGTTTTTCGATAAAATTATCTTCATTCAGAATCTTAATTGAATACATACGTTTGGCTATATGTCATTGCTATAGGATTTCTATGATAATAAAAGGTCGAAAGAAAGTAGGCTAAACGAGGATTGATATATCGTCAAACTTTGACGTTTAAAACGATCTGGCCAGGGTTACTTGGCCATATCATAAAGTGATCAATTTCTAAGATCTGGCCACGACATATGCATATGTACTCGTGCGGAGCTTGGGCGGATCACTGTATAACGGTCGGTTACGATGTTCTTCCTGATAATGCTCTATATATTAGGTACATAGTTGTTCCTGTCTGTCTGTCTACGTAAATTAGGCAACAATACTGGCGTGAAATTCAAAGATCCTTAGATATTAAGTTCCACTAACAAAAATAGTTTATTTGACAAAGTCTATTACGAACCATCTACATATTCCATAGGGGCCCAGCAGGGCCGAAGCCTACTGTGGCCATTCGCTTCCGAAAGGGAGCACCCGGAGTCCTGGAACGCAACGCAAAGAAAAAACATAGGAATGGGTTTTAGTCAGTAAAAGTCTGACTCACCCTCCTGCTCCGCCCTAGCGCGTAAAAAGTCATTGGTTAATCTCACACATAAAAAAATCACTGAGTGACATGCACGATATATATTTTCTACTTTCACGCGAGCGAAGCCGCTGGCAGAAGCTAGTATAATTATATATACCTACACAAAAAAAACCTAGTAACGAATTAAACTAATCTTAAATATGGCGTCGAAAAACCTAGTAACGAATTAAATTAATCTAAATTATGGCGTCGAAAAACCTAGTTCCGAAATAAACTAATTTTAAACATGGCGTCGAAAAACCTAGTAACGAATTAAACTAATTTTAAATATGGCGTCGAAAAACCTAGTAATGAATTAAACTAATTTTAAATATGGCGTCGAAAAACCTAGTAACGAATTAAATCAATCTTAAATATGGCGTCGAAAAACTCCTCCACACCGCTGTCATATTGCATTGCCACACTATAGGACAATACAAAAATCCTTTGTCGAAGGCAAAAGTCAGTCAACAAACTCCAATAAAAAGCTTAGTAAGTAGTTTTGCTAAGTCCGCCCAGAAACTAGAGAATACAGCAAGCCTTTCGGTATTTTACAGGATGCATTTTGGAGATAGTGCGCGGGAATTACATGATTTGATTCTGCTAACACCTTTCTACCATCGGACAACCCGACATACGGCGAGTGTCTACCCTTGCATTTCTTTACGGTTACGGAACAATTTGCCTGCTGCGGTCTTCCCGTCCGATTCAAGTCAAGTCAAGTCAAAAAAATTTTATTTCACATACCTACCGGCCTACATGGGCACTTATAAAACTAATTATAATTTAGGTGTCTCAAAGGCTAGAGTAAATAGGCTCTTAATAAACTAGTGCGCTTCACTATCAACGAATGCATCACTGCTTACCATCAAGTGGAATCGCAGTCAAGCACTGGTTTAAAAAAAAAAAACCGGGCAAGTGCGAGTCGGACTCGCGCACTGAGGGTTCCGTACAAACTTACCTATGAAAACAGTACAATTCCCGAATTGAGTTATGAAGATTTTATCGAATCGCATTTTTTTTTTATTGTGATGTAACTACAAATTTACAGGTTTCAGATTTTTTCTTATACTTGTGCTATAAGACCTTGCTTTATGCCAAATTTCAGGATTCCTTGAGAGTGTGAGAGTGTTGAAATACACGTTTTTTGCGTCATAAACGGCCGTATCTTTTTTTCATTAACTTAGATGTTCGATTTTTTCACAGCTTGAAGGGACCGCAGACTTGAGTATATGGTTTTTATTTCAACTCGATACCTCCACGCGTTCCAGAGATAAAGGGTCTTGACAGACAGACGGACGGACGGACAACAAAGTGATCCTCTAAGGATTCCATTTTTTCCTTTTGAGGTACGGAACCATAAAAAACACGTGGTATACCTTCCATCCATTAAACGTACGTACGTTGAAATACGTGGTTTTGAAAATTATCTCAAAACAACACGAAAACTTGAGAGCAAGAAAGGTCTAAGTTAAATGGTCTTATCGCTAACAGATCATTATAAGTTTAAGGGCTGTTATTTGAAAAGTTATTCCATAGGCGGGTAGATTTCGTAATTAAGGCCCAATAGACGGTAGAAATGTACTGAAAATTGTTTATATTTCATGTTTTACGCGGGATGTTGTAACTTTTGTGTTTTAGAGAGATTGTAACTACTCGATAGACCGATATCTTAATAGTAAATTTCGATTTTTACCCATTACAAATCATCGATATATCAATTTTTTTCTAAATGATTTTTTATCATCGATGTCTTTGGAAAAACTGATTGGTAAATAATAATAATTTTTAAATTTAATTTATTTTTTTAGCTTTGTAATTGTGATGGCGCTGGTACATTACCGCGTTACTACTCGTAAATCTGTCTCGGAGAAGGTTTGTATAATTATGATGTAACTTCACGGTAAGTTCGTTTAATCATATCATTATTATTATGTTCAATAGACTAATAACGCCGAGGGAGTGTAGTGTTCGACGCGCGTCTCAAGGAGATGTCAGCAACCGTAGGGGCCCAGCAGGGTCGAAGTCTACTGGGGCCATGAGTGATGCGAAAGAGATCCCCAGGGCCCTGAAATAATGGTAAAGAAGGAACAGGAGTGGGTTTTAGTCAGTAAAAGTCTGACACGCCCTCTTGCTCCGCCCAAGAGCTGGAGATGTCATTAGATGATTTTCCCACGCAAAAAAAGCCTTACGTAAAATACAGGCGATTTGGTACGTCACTACCGTATTTTGTAGACTTGGAACGGAAAACTTTCCTAATCTGTCGGTGATAGCGAAAAAACAAATCAACGATCGCAATCGCACATCAGTTTCTTCACATCGACAGTATCTAGGTACTTCATCCATCAACCTTTACATCAAAAGACAGCTACGTGGGAGTTGATAGCGAAGTAATAAGCACTCGTCACGAAGTATGACATGTTATGAAAAAACTTTATTGTTCCCTTGTGTTGTAGTTACGTGACACGTGGGTGGAAGTAGTGGTGGGTCTGTTGTAGTGTGTTGGAATTAAGGTGAGAATTATTAGTTGTTTTTGTTGTTTGACAGTAATTAAATTAGGCGTTGATTTGTTATTACTCTTGTGTTTCCTTTTGTGTCAGTACGAGTTATACTACATGACGGTTTAAATGTATTTGGAAGTGGTAGTAGCATGTTTGTGGCACTTGTGCCAGTGTAAAGTACACTGGAAGAAGTGAAAATGTCTTAAAAATTGAATCTTTAGCAATACGTTTAGCTGTCGCAGGGTGATCTGCGGCCACCGTAAGCGCGGTATCACTGACGATGAGCAATAAATAGCTCGCCGTCCGATCGTCCGGTAAGGATAGAGACCACGTGCTCCTCAAAGAGCTGTCAGTAAAACCGTAGAAGCCTAGTAAGGATGAAGTCCGCTAAGGCCACGGGAATTTCGAAAGAGTTATGAAACGTAAAAGGCATCTGAAGGACACAGTCGGGTTTTAGTCAGTAAAAGTCTGGCACTCCCTTTCGCTCTAATCCAGAGCGAGAGAAGTCATTGGATGATTTTCCATCTCAAAAAAGGGCTACGCTTAGCTGACGACTTTTCCATGTCAATAAGATAAATCAGAGTTCTGCGTGATATAAGTTTTATATAATGCACTTGTAAGGAGCCACCTAGAAACCAGTTCCATTATTTGGAATCCTCATGAGAAAAAGTACAGCCTCATGTTGGAAAAGATCCAAAATAAATTTACGAGATTTTTGTACTTGAAACAATATGGAGTTTACCCCCTTTTATCCGCTCATGTACCCGAGTCTTTTCGTCCTGGGCATCCAGTCTAGTATACATACTAGACTGGAGGTAAGAAGGGATGTCGCACTGGTCAAGTACGTAGCTAGTGCACTGATAGGGTTGTTGCACCACCCAGACGTGCTGGAAGCGCTGCGGCTGCGCACGCCAGACGGGTGTGTGGGCGCGCCGCCGCCCCGCTCTCTTAGAGGTGCCGTCTGCTAGGACTAACCTCCTAAAGTTTGCCCCTTTGTTACGAACTATACGAATTATCAATAATATAGCACAATCGGAGGATATATTTGGCCAAACACGGCAGTGTTTGGCCAATTTGGAATTTTTAGAAGCAGCTCAAATAATTATTGAGAGAGGTCTGGACATTAGTTCCTAATTAATTTAAGAATATCATAACCATGTACATATATTAAGTGTTAGTTATAATATCGCCTTGGACTTATCTGTAAAGGTGTTATAATGTAATAAATAAATAAATAAAATTTATGAATTAAGTTGGTCTAATACTATAGGTAATCCTTCCGACCGAATTTCGATCAGGGTGGCCAATCTCAACAGAGATTAGCCAAGTACGCAGTAGAGTGAGCCAAGACATTATAGTGCACAAGTGTGTGCGAAAACACAGGGGCATTCTTTGAGGTATCTTGTGTTCACTCACGTGAGTTTACAGGTTTGTAAACGTATCCTCGATACAAGAGTCATTCGTAGTGTGCAGCTAGGTAAAAAGAAACTGGGCAAGTTTTTTTCGTTAACTCAGAAGTTTGAATTTTTCACAGCTTCAAGGGACCGCAGACCTGTACATAGTTTTAATTTCAACTCGACACCTCCACCCGTTCCCGAGATAAAGGGTCTTGACAGACAGGCAGTCAGATGGACAACAAAGTGATCCTATAAGGTTTCCATGTTTTGCTTTTGAGGTACGGAACCCTATTATTATCACCGGTTTTCAGAACAGCAATTTTACAATACACCGAATATTCAAACCGTCCAATTCTATTACTTTTGCTACAGCTATAATTATCTCGACTCGCCATACCTCTAGGCGTTTCCCGGGTTTCCGTGAAAATCATTGTTCGCTCTGCTACATTGTACTGTGGTTGTTAGGTTGTCAAATTAACAAAATTCACCATTGTTCGGCCATAGCATTGTTGACTGCGCCACAATATTTGGCGGTTTTTGCTATATCCGGTATATAGCAAAAACCGCCAAATATTGTGGTGGTTAATGGATAATTGTGTGGTTAGGTTAGGTTAGGTTATAAATTTAAGTAATTTTATTATTTAATTTATGTTTTTTTTTTTAATATTTATATACCGGCTGGGGTTAATGGATAATTGTGTGGTTAGAAGTATAAAAGTGAACATGGAGTAAAGTTCCGCAACCGTAATTAAACCTCCTATTTTTTAACAATGATTTTATTATTTTTGTTTTGATTTGTACTTATGTTCTATTTTTTTTGATATTTATATGGCGGAATGTTTTTTCGGTCAGCTAATATACACAGCGTTTGACATCGACGCACAAACGAATACCACGGATCCGGTACATGATTGACCCCCAGTGGTGGAATTTTTCGTCGGCTTTTTCCTAATAAAAAAAAATATCTGTACTTTTTAAAATTAAAGTATGTAAAATCGTTATTCTAACCAACACCGATTACATTTTTAGAAAAAAAGCAAAGAAATAAATTTAAAATTAATTAATTAAAAAGTCATCGAGCTAGACAAAATCGTTATTCTAATTAACCCCGATGACATTTTTAATTTATAAAATAATTATTTTTTTTCACTAAAAATGTTAGATACATGCATACAAATTAACAATGTAATTATGAAAAACGAATCGGACAAATCAACGCTGTGATGATTACACCAACTTCCTGCGAATGTGTTCACGTGTCTTCACCTTAAAAGTGAACCGACCGGACGCCATCCTGATGTTCAGCGGGAGCGCATTCCGAAGAGAGATCGCCTGGACAAAGAAGGAGGACTGGATAAACCCAGAGCGGTGTGTGGGACATCGTAGAAAACGATTATTGATAGATCAGAGTTTAAGAGGTTTCTAATATTGTGATGTTGTAAATAAACACATTTTGTTTTGCGTTTACATTAGAAACTTATCCTTTACTTTTTACGAGAAATAATGGCTTATTTACGAAGCGATTTTAAGCAATACAACATTAATTCTTATCCAAGTAAATACCTTAAATACATTGTGCATTTTATATAAATCAATATGGCCCTTTACAGCATATAAATTAAATGAATGTTTTTCAAGAAATTACAGATTTAATATGCAGGACATAGCGGTTGCGGTGGTATCAGCATTGCTTCTGTGCGAAGCTGGGGCGGGTCGCAAGTTGTCTATGACGACTGGGTACTGCCTTTACTTTCCTGCCATTTAAATCGAAAACTTCAGGTATTACTGGCAAAAGTTCCTTTTATATCTTACATCGTTAGTTTCTATACTTACTTTTCTCTATAAAAAGGCTTTAGTGTAACTAGAAAACTTGTAAGCCTTAAGAAATGTTTTACGAAGTTGCCTCGTCCTTTGTTAATCCGGACTTTGGTTTACTTCGATATTTATAGGCAGGATTACTCTTAAGGGTGCACAAGTCGGCTCGAACTCGTTGATGTGTGAGGTAAAAATGTAAAATGTAACTTTCGTAAATTATTTTTTGATGAGACAGCTCGCATCCAAAAATAATTGGCGTAAGTTAATATAATATGAGCAATAAGGAGCTAGTGCATATATAAATACACACTTTCATCATGAGAGCTAGATTTATTGTGTAGGAATTTGAGCGTATGGATATTATGAAAAAACTGGTGTATAAAATATATTTTTCATGCTTAAAGATGCATAATCCAGTGTCAAAGTAAGGAAGTTTCCTCATGACTTTATATATTTTTGATAGTTTTGTTTCCCTAAAGGGCTAGATAATGAAGGAAAAAATACACATCATTATTGTTTTGAAATTTCACCGTCAAACAGTGAAGTGATCGCCATATTGCGTTTGTAAGGAAGAATGACCGACTATATCACCCTTAAAACATTCTTTTGCAGTGCAGGGAAAAAAGGTTTTATTTATAGAGGTCTTTTAAGCTGATTGTTTTGTTTTAAAAGTTACGATGGGTATTGCATTGAGCGAGATTTCATTTGAATTTTATAAGGTTACTAGTACTTATCAAGTCATTAGATATTATTGATAGTGTTTTATTGTAAAAGAGGAGGGTTGATAAGAGGCTTCTTTCGCCTATCACACACTAAAAAAACAAAGTATCTGCATCCCACTATTTTTAAATGTATTTGTGTAGTTGACGATAACTTTGAAGCAATTTCTACCTAACTGAGTTGTAACGGCATGGAACAGGCTCTCGAAAAGTGTTGTGAAAGCATTAAACTGCTTTAAAAATCGGTTGCACAGACTAAACATCTCCAAACTATATGAAACACACGCATCAGCTAAAGAGCTGCTAGTGTGTCTTACCAAATAATAATAATAATAATTATATACTTTTTTATACAGTGAAATTTACGTGATCAACATGGTAAGTCAAAGCAATTATTGCCCAAACAGAAAGTGTTTCGCCTTCTTTCTTTGTATTTTTTTTTTATATTTAAGTTTTTGTTTCTGAAACAAGAGCTCCATGAGCCATGTTCATTTTGAGTCTCAATTATACTCATCATTATCATTACAGCCGATAGACGTCCACTGCTGGACATAGGCCTCCCCCAAATGTCGCCACAATGAATGACCTGTACGTCTCGGAATGTGCCCTGCCCATTGCCACTTAAGTTTGGCGATTCTTCGTGCTATGTCGGGAACCTTGGTTCTCCTGCGGATATCTTCATTTCAAATTGATCACGCAAGGAAACTCCGAGCATAGCCCTTTCCATTCCCCTTTGGGTGACTTTGAGCCTTCTGATGAGGCCCATTGGCCAATTATACTACTCTAAATAAACTTTTATGCGAGTACTAATTTATTTTGCTTCACTGTGCGCGTCTATGCTATACGAAAAATATACTCTGCGCGTATTGTCGCATGCATCGCGTTCGTGAAAGTGTATATTTTTCTTTGTGATGGGAAAAATGCCTCTTATCAATCTTCTTCCTTTGTTCTGATGACGCGATGTATTCCACAGGGGCCCTCAAACAGATGTCACCACGATTAAAGGGGCCCTTCAAAGCGGATGCCTGCCAGGGCTGCATTTGCACAGGGCTGATTATTTAAGAGAGCCACCGTTGCCCTGGGGCACAAATGACAACTGTAGAAAGACCGTAGGGTGTAAGTCTGTATATGTTTGATACTCTCCTCTCGCTCTATCAGAGCGGGAGAGGTTAATTGATAATTTTCCACGTTAAAAAAATAGAATCGTAGCAGGTGTGTAAAGTGATGGCCCCGACTTATGAGTTGTAGGTTCAAACCCAGCTAGGCGCAATGCTTTGTGTAATTTATTTCATCACGACTGCTCTCAAGATAGTGAAGGAAAACATGAGGAAACCGGCATGACCTAGAACAAAAGTTTGAAGACATGTGAGATCCATTAATCCGCTCTGGGCCCGCGTGGTGGATTACGGGCCATTCCATCACCAGAAAGGACGCCTGATTCCCAGCAGTGGGAACATTGTAAGTCTGAATATTGGTTATGTTATGCTGTGCTATGCTAGGTACTGTTGTTTCTGCCAACGCTCATGGAAAAGAGGCGTGAGTTTGTGTATGGAACTATAGACCTTATTCACATAAGTACTCACAAAGGGTCTTTAGATTTAGAGAGAGCATTGTAACTTCAATTAACTTGAGAGAAATGTATAGCTTCGATTATATTTTGCAAATTTTCTAGTAGGATCAAAAGCCAGTATCACAACCATTTAGGTATTTCGTCAAAGGAATTTGTAGAAAAATAAGAACTGGCATCCACGAGTCGCCGGTCAACCCCCGTTTATTCATTTCGTAAGTGTATTGAAAAAAGTCGTTTGATACACGTGCAGATTTGTCACTGCAGCCCTCGGCTCCTTATCACACTCGCCTACGGCTCGTGCGAATTCCGCCTCGGTCTCAATGACAAACTTTCTGCACTTGTATCAAAATGTACAATATTTGCTTGGAGTACACAGGTGTTATTATTATTATTAAATGCTTTCTGCATACAAAAGTTAGGCATTTTCTACCGGTCAACTTTTGGGTGATGCAGAGAAAAATAGTGGTAGGTGCCATAAAAATAAAAAATCATTTAGGTATTTCGTCAAAGGAATTTGTAGAAAAATAAAAACTGGCATAAATTTTTTTCTCACAATACACGTTTCTATGCGGGAATTTCAGATGGTATTTAAACAAAAGAATAACGCAGAGGTTCGAAATTCAATTGACATACACAGAAACCTTTGACATGGTGGAAATACCACTCCGTGAAATTTTCACATCCATAACCTGTTTTTTAGAGGGTGGAAATCATAATTTTTCTCGCAGTGGGTGGTGCCAGAGGGTGGGTCAGACTTTTACTGAATAAAACCCACTAGGGTCCTTCAGTCGCCCTTTGCGTTCCTGGATCGTGATATTTATTTTAATAAATCCCATCGCCTTAGTGGGCACCGGCCCTTGGTCCCTACGGTGTTGAAGACATCTTTATGAGGTACGCGTGGAAAACTGCGTGCCATCGACGCTTGGGCTTGGTCTTTACCGGACGGCCGGACGGCGAGCTACCTATTGCTTATCGTCTGCAAACCCGCATCTACGGTGGCCGGGGATTGCTCTGCGACTCCTGATGCGGCGACTGGGGCGTATGGATGTCACTTCGCCATCTCCTTCGCTCGCATTACTGCTCCGTAGGAGGCGACTGCTTCGCAATCCCTTTCGGCTGGCACTAGGGCTTGGTGCAAAATTGAATCCAAACCATTTGATCGTGAAGGAGTAAAAACATACACAAACACACCACATACAAACTATAGCCTTTATTAGGGCGATTTTAGAAAGAGGAGCCCATGTACCAACTGTGGGTTCGGCTCGCCTGGCTGAAGCCGACTAGGGCCATGGGTCGAGTTCTGAAAGGGATACCCGTAGTAGCATCTACCATAGGTGTAGTTTTATTCAGTAAAAGTTTGAAACGTCCTCCCGATCCACTCTAGAGCGGGAGAAGTCATAAGATGATTTTTATCCCAAAAAAAAACACCATGATGTAAAATAAGGTTAAAAAAAAGAGCAGTAATAGTTTTCTATCCCTTTATCCCTTACAATCAGAATAAGATTGTACCTAAGGCATTCAATTATGTTTAAGATTCTAAATTGCAAAAACCTAAAGGGATTTACTTGATAAAAGATGAAAGTGAAATTATCTCCGAAAGATGATTATATTTTCGCGGTTCCATCAAATTTTCTGAAAGGATTGGAATAGACGAACTGCACAGTAGGGTAACCAAAAATACAATGAAGATCTTTTAATAAAAAATAACAAATTATTTTTCAATACACTTACTTTAAAACCCGCTCTTATCCCACCGCTTATAGGCACGCAATAGACTGTTTTCTGCACTAGTGCAGAAAAGAGCGTGTGCTCTTCCCAGAAACAATTTTATTATATTTATCGTATCAGGCTGGGCGCGCGTCGCCAGTCAACCCCCGTTTATTCATTTCGTAAGTGTATTGA
Source organism: Mythimna pallens (assembly GCA_961205895.1). NCBI lineage: Eukaryota > Metazoa > Arthropoda > Insecta > Lepidoptera > Noctuidae > Mythimna > Mythimna pallens. The sequence continues at coordinate 5,876,392 of OY540830.1, forward strand.
AAAAAGTCGTTTGATACACGTGCAGATTTGTCACTGCAGCCCTCGGCTCCATAACATACTCGCCTACGGCTCGGGCGAATTACGCCTCGGTCACAATAACCAACTTTCTGCTCTTGTATCAAAATGTAGGTTTACATTTGCTTGGAGTACACAGGTGTTATTATTATTATTAAATGCTTTCTGCATACAAAAGTACAGAAACAGACTTAATGCCTTAGTCATTTTCTAATGGTCAGTTTTTGGTGATGCAGAGAAAAATAGTGGTAGGTGCCATAAAAGAGAGAGAATAAGTCGAACACAAGAATATAGTTATTTGTGCAACAAGAGAGCAAAGTTGTTTTTTGCTGCGAGTGCTAATTTTGAGTCCCGAGCAAGCGAAGGATTCTTTGATTGAATCACGAGCGACTGCGAGTGATTCTAAAGTAGAATACTGAGCGAGGGGAGGGATTCAAAGGCACGAGATGCAAAAAGTTTTGCTCTCGTGTTACACACATAATTTTTCACTTCAGCAGCGAGAACACATATTACTTGGGAAATAAAATAATTAATAGTACTTAATAGATTTAATAATTATTTCAATTAAAATAAATACTATCTACGTCACTAGTTTTGCTCATATTTTACAATTATTTTAACATTCTTATCTTATTTGCCACTATTTTATTTCCGCTGTTTTTTTAAAGCACGTTCTAAAACAGTCAATGTTGAAACTCGAAATAATTATTTAAAGGTTAAATGCCAGTTTTATCTGCTGCTATAAGTACTCAGTTACTCTTATTTTTGTTCAAATACAATAATAAATTTAAAATTCAATAATTTATTAAAAAAAAAAACAATTTTATACTTTACAAATATTTTCTATTTATTACGCATTTCCGAACGCGTTTTTCTTTGTGGTGGAATTTCAAAATCGGAATTAACTTCGAAATGGCATGTTTCTCACTCGTTTTTTTATAAGGGTGTAACAGTGCAGTTCGAATATTTCGAATTGAATGGCTAAAAAAGATAATATAATTAAAAAGTTACTTGGTCTCACGCAGTGAGCAAAATCGAGTTTTGCTCACTGTTTTCAAGCAGCAAAACCTACTTGTTTGAGCTGCTGTGGTGAGAAATATATTATATACTGAACTGTTATATTGTAAGACATATGATTTAGTACTTTAATACTTATATAAACTGCCCCCCTAGCCAAGATACAACCGTTTCGTTTCGATTCTCTTTTCGTGGATCGCCTCGAGTAAGCTACGCCTCCGATTCCTTTATTCTGACGTCATCTCAACGCTCAGACACGTGGACAGAACAAAGGAATAGGAGGTGTGACCGACTCGAGGCGATCGATGAATAGAAAACCGAAACGAAACGGTTGTAACTTGGCTGTAGTCATAAAGACAGAAAACTAAGAATGAAACAAAATTACGGTAAACCCAAATAACGTGGGTCGAGGACAGGAAAATGATTAAGTGCTGATTTATCTTTTTAAAAAGCTTTGGTTGGTGGTTGTGGATTCGGGGCATGCAGAAAATGCCGTTCTTCAAGTGGGCAGTTTTGCTATTCGGACAATAATGAATGAGCTGCTTGCAGCCACTACCAGAAAATTATCCCATTTATGCAAACAGTAGATGTATACTCCGTTTTAGATTTTTATTATTATTGATAAACATACGTTTGACCTATCTCACCTGATGGTACCTACGCTATAGTTTTTTATTTAGTTGGTACCCACCACACAATAGGGTGGAGCGCGAGGGCGTGTCAGACTTTTACTGACTAAAACCCCTTCTTTGCCTTGCATTCCAGGACCCGTGCTGTACTATGGCCCATTCCTTCTCATAGAGACAACGTCTGAGTCCCAGCAGCGCAGAAAATTATAAGGCTGATTATGCTTATGCTAACAAATCTCTAAGAGTGCTATTTAAAAAAATTCTAATAATAACATCATTATATTTTCAAGACAACGTAATCAAATTCACGGAGGGTTCGGGGCCGCTGCAGTAGGGTGGCAAAAAAGTTGGTGCAAATTGTTCGGACAAATTAGAGGGCAAGGGTAACCATCGTTCTTGTTTAGCCCTTGAGAGGTGAATTTGTTTGGAAAATAGAAATGTCCCTTACCACGACTACACGATTTTTTGTGGTTGTGTCAACTAAATTTGTTGTTAACATTTTTCACGTCTTCATATTTTTCCGTTTACCCGTAGTTTAATTCAAGAGGTCTATTTCACAGAAATCGAGCATTTACGAAAAATAAAAAAAGTCTGTGGTATTAAAAGTGTAGCTTTCATTATGATATGCTCAAAATGGCACCACTCTTGCCATTAGCTGTGAATTGTCATCCTACCGAGGAACGACGTGAGATACACTGTCATCTGTCTCCTTCTGACAGTGAGCTTAACTGCATGTTATGTTGGAGGTACCATCATGATGTGCGCGAAATGGTACAAGTCCTGCCACCAGCTGTGGGCTATTCTCTTACCGAGGATCGAGGTGAGATACACTGTCATCTGTCTCCTTCTTACAGTGAGCTTAACTACATACCATGTTGGAGGTACCGTCATGATGTGCGCCAAATGATACTGGTATAATTTGGGACTAGGAGCGTAAAATTATGCATAAGGCTTTTCTTTTATAACGTAGGTGACCACTAAGATAGGATTTTTCAAAATTCATCCCCTAAGGGGATGAAACGGAAGTCTAAAGTTTATATTCAGAAACCTATTTTAATGCGGACGAATTCGATTGCACAGACTAGTGTAAAAATAAGGAGAGATATAAGTATATAACTCGCTAAATAAGAAGAGATAAAACTCGCTAAATAAGGAGAGATAAAACTCGCTAAATAAGGAGAGATAAAACTCGCTATATAAGGAGGGATAACACTCGCTAAAATTCATGTATTTCCAAGTATGATAGGACCGTATTCATGGATCTGCGCTCGAACAACCTCCCCTCATGCAAACTCCCTAAAACAAATACTACAGAGGCCGCACAAAGATCAACAGCACAGCCTTACAGGCCGGTGGAGCTGTGTCAATGAAACCACTCACGTTTTGTGATTTTAAGCGAAACTCGTTATTACTGTTACTGTTCTGACTAAAACAAAAAAACTGGTTCTGCTGATCAGTGGCCGGATCAAGCTGGCGCGGGATCTGTAGCAAATTCTACCAAAGAGGCACCCTAAATCTTTATAATTGATAACGAATTAAAACTTCTTTCATCATCATCATCATCTTCCTGCCCTTGTCCCGTGTTATTTGGGGTCGGCGCAACACTTTTTTTCTTCCATTCTTCCCTGTCTCGTAATGCTATCACTAAAACTTCTTTAATTATAATAATAATATTCCGCAACTATGACACAACGCCATCTAGTCCCAAACTAAGCAGAGCTTGTACTATGAGTACTAGACAACTGACAAACATACTTATATATTTCTAAATACATATACATTATAAATGAATTACACCCAGACACGGAACAAATGATTGTGCTCATCACACAAACATTTGTCCTGGGTGGGAATCGAACCCACGACCTCGGCATAGCAGTCAGGGTCACAAACCACTAGACCAACAGGCCAGTCAATTTATTTTTCAAAGAGTACATGGAACTTAGGTAGCGATGAGTGCATAAGCAGTTACCTATATTGTCTTTATAGAAAATTCAGATAAATTCGTATAATATATGTAGGTATCTTGGCTTATTTTTGTACATCCATGCGGGGCCCATGTCATAACGTGGGGCCCGTAGCATTTACTACTCTTGCTAAGTGCTTAATCCGGCAGCAGCTGCTGAACAACAATTAAAAACGAATACGTTTCCTTGTGATACCTTTCTACTTTCGCACTGAGGAAACCATTGACCGAAGCTGAAATTAAATATGGTTGGAAGTATCGTTTTCGCTAGTGAAAACAGGTTTTTTATTCTCGCCTGTGTGATGCCAATATGATGCCACGTAAATATATGTGTGTGTCGTGTTTTAAGCGCTTTGTTAATAAATAATAATCCTCTCGACCAAATTTCGATCACGGCAGCCAATCTCAATAGAGATTAGCCGAGTATGCAAGAGAATAATGCACAAATGTGTGCGCATAACACAGTTGTACATACTCTCTGTTCTTTTACTCATATAGTCTGATGGAACGGCAATCAATGACGAAAGATTCTGGAATGGTGACCACTTACCGGAAGATGTAGCGTTGGAAAGCCTCCCACAAGGTAGACCAATGACCTGGTGAGGGTCGCGGGAATCCGATGGATGCGAGACGCACAGGACCGGTCATTATGGCGACATTTGGGGGAGGCCTATGTCCAACAGTGGACGTCTTTCGGCTGAAATGACGAACGACAAACCGATAGTCCAAAGACACGCCGACACGGCAATGTGACACGACCGGAAGAAATCAGACGCAGGTTTTATACCAACCAACTTTTAAACTCCGGGCTGCCACAGATTTTAGAATTCTTGATAGAAAAACCCAATACTACTTTTTCTTCGACCTGGGAATCGAACTCACGACCCCACAATCTATAGCCGCCCTTGCAACTACGAGACTAAAGAGGTAAGCTAGCTACAGTTAATAAGCGCTAAGCGTTTGGAGAGCAAACCCAACATTGCTCGGGCATCGATCGATGCAATCTGCAATATGGCTAATGTGCTGGTGAATAGGGTAGCTGCGGTTTTGGGATGTTAGAGAATTAGCTTTGTATTGAAACTTAGTAATTTGTTTGCTGAAATTAGGTTGTGAACTTCTACATTAGGGAATGCTCTAAAGAGTTACTGTGGCACTGAAATGCAAAGGGTAACTAAAAGAACACAGGTGGGTTTTGTCAATTAAAGTCAGACACTACCTCTTGCTCCACCCAGAGCGGGAGAAGTTATTTAGTATTTCACACCTCAATAAAAAAGGCATCTAATGTTATTATTATAATTTATTTTATCATCATCATCATCTTTCGGTTCCGTACCTCAAATGGAAAAAACGGAACCCTTACAGGATCACTTTGTTGTCCGTCTGCCTGTTTGTCAAGACACTTTATCTCGGGAACGCATGGAGGTATCGAGTTGAAATAAAAACCATATACTAAAGTCTGCGGCCGCTTGAAACTATGAAAAAATCAAACCTCTGAGTTAGCGAAAAAAAAAGTTACAGTCGTTTATGTCGAAAAAATATATTTTGGGAATTAAACTAAATTACTTCTCATTGATTTAGAATCCTGAAATTTGCACGAAGCAAGGTCTCATAACACAAGTATAGGGAAAAATTTGTAGTAACGTCACAAAAAAAAAACAATTCGGAAAAATCTTCGTAATTCAATTCGGAAATTGAAATGTTTTTTTATAGGTAAGTTTGTACGGAACCCTCAGTGCGCGAGTCCGACTCGCACTTGCCCGGTTTTTTTGTTTTGAGTGTGCGATACCATCTAGGTAGTAACTTCTCTGGGTGAAGCGAGAGGGATTGTCAGACTTTTATTGAATAAAACCCACCTTTGGTCCCTTCAGTTGTCTTTTGCGTTTCAAACTTCGGGATGGTTCAAAAGATTCACCACATCGTGACTCTTTTGAACCATCCCGAAGTTTTAGCAGGCATCGGCCCTAATGGGCGCCGGACATTTCTATGAAGCGCGCGTGGGATACGATGCGCCATCGATCTGGGTCTGGTCCTTATCAGATTGCGAGTTATCCATTACTTGCCTTTTGCATGCTCTCGCATGATATTTAACCTTGTTTTGTCGGTCATATTTCAGCTCTTGCTGCCCGTCTTACACAATCAGCACCTTGTCAGGACACTTGCCTCACATAAATCCTAGAAAGTACCTGCAACTTCTAGAATTTATGAGAGGACAATGACTATTGATCGCCTCGAGTAGGCCTCGTCTCCGATTCCTTTGTTCACGTGGTCAGAACAAAGGAATAGGAGGGGTGGCCGACTCGAGGCGATCAAAGAAAAGAGAATCGAAAAAAAACGGTTGTAACTTGGCTAGGGGGGCAGTGGCGTGGCCTACTCGAGGCGTTCGACGCAAGAGAATCGAAACGAAACGGTTGTAACTTGGCTAGGGGGACAGGTTTTCAAATGCTGGTCAGAGAAATAATCTGCTAGCTGTAAAACAATAATTCGTTGCGTACAAAAATGTCCTCACATAATGACGTCACCGCAACGATTCAGTGTGTGACTAGTACCTACAGTTGAGAGAGCAAACATACGCAGTCATGTTGGACAGCACAATGGCCGATGGTACCATGCTGTGTAGCCTGAAAGTCAGTAATTAGTGGTAAACAAATCGGGAGGTACTGTAGAATTATTGCGGGAACGTTGAAAAGAGTGACTCTGTGGCTTTAGGGCGCAAGCTTACGGACAGCGAGCAATGGGTAGCTCACTGTCCGACCGTCTAGTAACCCTCCGGACCGAACCCAAGTCGTCGACGGCGCGTATTGTTCCACGCACGCTTCAAGATGTCAGCAAGTCGTAGGGGCCCAGCAGGGTCGAAGCCTACTGTGGCCACGGGTAGTATGAAAGGGAAACCCGGGGCCCTGGAACGAAGGCAAAGAAGGAACAGGAGTAGGTTTTCAGTCAAAAAAGTCTGACACTATCTCGCGCTCCGCCTGAGAGCGGGATTTGTCATTAGATGATTTTCCCACCCAAAAAAAAAACTGAAGGAGGAAGGTTTTAGTCAGTAAAATACTGACACTCCCTCTCGTTACACCCTAGGCGAGAGAGGACATTGGGAGATTATCACTACAAAAAAAAAAAATCTGTAGACCCTCTTTCATCAGTGCATGTTTAGAGGGCTTAGAACAGACACGTTATAAATAAAAGAGTCATATTATAAGCATAATCAATCAGCCTTTTAATGTTTTCACTGCTGGGACTCAGGCCTCCTCTCCAGGAGAGGGAATAGGCCGTAATCCACCACGCGAGGCCAGTGCGGGTTGGCAATGTCACATGTTTTCGATTTTTTGCTTCTAGGACATGCCGGTTTCCTCACGATGTTTTCTTTCACCGTTTTGAGAGCAGTGGTGATGAAATAAATTACACAAAGTAATGCGCCTTGCTGGGTTTAAGCCTGCGACCTATAACTCGTAAGTCGGTCGTTACTACTCGGCTACCACTGCTCTAGGGATCTAAAAAAAAAGAGTTAATCACTAATTCAAGTTGAGAAGAAATAGTATTGCCGGATGATTGCGCCTCAAAGAGATGTCCATAGCAAAACATAAAGGCCCAGTAGGGTTGATGCCTCCTAGGGCTATGGCATTGGTTCCGAAAAGGATGTACTCATGGTCCTGGAACGTAAAAGGCAACTAATGGAACGTATTTGTGATTTTAGTCAGTAAAAGCCTGATACGCCCTCTCGCTCCACCTTTGACCGCGAGAAGTCATAAGATGATTTGAAAAAAAAGATGAGATAAAGACGGCTGTTAGGTCGGTTGACGCGAGTAATTTCATTATAATGTTTATAATTACTATACTCCATATGTTTAGGTAGTTAACTAAAAGTAAACAATCTTAATAAGTCTTTTTATAAAATAAAAAATCGCATAAAAGACATACAACCGTATACCAAATACCAAACATCGGTATAGGTAAATAACAAATTGTAAACATTTTTAGACAACTTTTAGATAAAAGACATGTAAAGATTGTTTACACTTAGTTAATTATCTAAACAGATGGAGTATAACGGCCTAGATGAAAAACGATTTCGTCAGTATAGTTGTACAAAAAATACATACTTAATATGCCAACCAATTCCTAATATAAAATAACTGTAATCTCATTATATTTATTTCACTCATAAAAAACAGACAGATCTATTATTTTACAACATACTTCCACTTTATGGAGCAGTTACAAGCTGTTCCTCGGCTCCATCATTATTTCCAGTGATTATTGTTAAAATTCCCCCCTAACCCCCCTACGAAATGTTGTCGTAAACCGCTTTTACGCTCGATATAAAGACCGTTTTGTACGACAAAGTATGAAACATTGTGCGTTTGGACAGGGCTGGATTTGACGGTGAAAAAAGTTGCCCTTTTAGAGGTATAGTCCCAAAAGGGTTTAAAGTCCCACAGACCTGTTGGTCCAGTTGTCAGTGGCCCTGACTGCTATGCCGGAGGTTGTGGGTCCGATTCCCACCCAGGACAAATGTTTGTGTGATGAACACGATCATTTGTTCTGTGTCTGGGTGTAATTTATCTATATATGTATGTATTTAGAAATATATAAGTATGTTTATCAGTGGTCTAATACTCATATCACAAGCTCTGCTTAGTTTGGGACTAGATGGCGTTGTGTGAAAGTTGTGGAATATTATATTATATATTGTATTATATACCTCCGATGAGAAAGGAGGATCCTCCGACTAGACGAGCGTTGTCGGGTAACTGCTCGATAGTTGATTGGTACTCAGTTGCATTTTGAAAATTCTCATGGATGTCTTCTGCCCTAGGGAGGGTGGAGGGGTCTATCAGACTTCTGCTGACTAAAACCACCCCGGTGTTCCCTCGCACGCCAGCATCCCTTAACGCAACCGTCAAGGGATGCTGGCAGATGTGATTTCTGCTGGACTGGTGCTGGTCTCGGCCATCCGCGGGTCTCGTCTCATGAATGTGCATTATTTCAGTTACATATTAAAGATGTAAAAAAGTAACTTGATTGGCGTAAATCCTACAGTTTATTGCGCATAATCCTTTTTAGGGTTCCGTACCTTAAGTGTGAAAACGGGAGCTTATTACTAAGACTCCACTGTCCGTTTGTCGGTCTGTCACCAAGCTGTATCTCATGAACCGTGATAGCTTGACAGTTAATATTTTTACAGATAACAGAAGCCGCTTTGAAAAATAAACAAATACTAAAAACAGAATAAAATAAATTGTATAAAAAAATTGTATAGATACTTGTACGGAACTCTTTGTTCGCGAGTCCGACTTGCACTTGACTTTGGTCGGTATTTTTATTATCTCCGGTCCTGACAGTACCAAGTCTGTCTCTCTATTTTTTCACGTACACAGGTTTAATGTCAAATTGTTATAAAATGTTTAATATCTTCCATGTAATATACCATTTACATTTGTAGGTACTTTTTGAACTGATTATTTGAAAATTAATTTTTGTAATGTAATTTTGTATTTTAATTATAATGTAATTTTAAATTTGTAAATTTAATGTTCTCCAGTTTTTTAAATTTTAGAGTCTTTTTAAATATGTTTTCTTTGATTCGAATGAAATTTTTATTTGAGATTATTTGTGCATTTTTATAAGGATGTTTTAAAGTATCTCTATGCCGCAGTTTTCAATCTCCTTTCTCCCCCATACATCCGGTTATATATCCGTCAAAACTCGAGTTCGCAGTCTATAGATCTATTCTTCCATTAGTATAAAAATCCGAGATTTATAATGAAACTATAAACAGATACAGCTAATTTTTTCGTAATTCTGTTTATATTCACAACTCAACGTCATATTCCTGCCCTGGTCCCATGTTACTTGGTGTCGGTACAACGCGTTTTTTCTTCCATTCTGACTCCCTTTTCTTTCATATCACTTCTCACACAATCAATTCATCTTTTCCCTCCCACTCTCCATCGATCCATATGTATTTTCGTAACTCTTTTAGTAACATGCGTATCATCCCTCCTCTTCTTATGATTGCTATGGTGTACGTAATTTAATTCTATAAGATTTAAGTAATAAATGATTTTCTCACGTTTTCCTGCCCTGTTTTTATAGCAGTGGTGACGAAAGTAGTTGTAGTCATAGTATATTGGTAAGGGATTCCTGTCATATACAGATTACATTAAAGTCAACAAGTTATGAAAAATACGTTATATTATTAAAGAATGTCAAACAATAAAAAAACACTGGGCAAGTGCGAGTCGGACTTGCGCACTGAGAGTTCCGTACCAAAAAATTCTAGCAGATACGCTGCACATACACATAGTCGACAGTCTAGTTATGTCAAAGTTTAAATCATCATTAAATTCATCAAAGGAATAAAAAGCTAACTCGATAAGCCATTCAGCATAAAATTACGTCTGCCTGGGATTGAACCCACGACCACGGCTGTAATCACTTACTGTGGCTCTGGAACGCAAAGGGTAGTTGAAGGAAATAAACGTTGTCGAGAAATAAATTCCACAAACAGCATAAAAAAAAAAATTAAAAAAAAAACAAGAATTTAGATGAAAGTTAATAGCAATGTATTTACATAACCAACTTAAATATACAAAAATAAATTAAGTACTAATTTTGAATGATATATTGTACACATCCTGAAACAGCAAAGCCACTCATATTTTTACTGTTTTATGATGTCATAGAAGTGATTGTAGAACGAGCGTTTTCCGCCATCAAACTATAAAGTTTGGTAGGCTAAAAATATATTAAACAAATGTTAAAAATGTATGAGAGAAATAAATAAATAAATAATAATAATAGGAAGAAGGATGGATTTTACTCAGTAAAAGTCTGACACGCCCTTTCGCTCCAACCAGAGCGAGAGACGTTATTTGCTGATTAAAAAGATTACCTTAAAAAGGGGGCCGTTGCCATGGCCACTTCTGTTCCACGAATCGACAAATTGAAATCTTCAATATTGACTTAATACTAAAGTAGGTAAATTAAGGAAAGACGTAATTAATTCATCTCGTCTGTCAAATGCTGCTAATTATAATCTGTTTAATAACTTATAAGGCTCTTAATTTGGTAATTATATCATTAACATCAGTTTTTTTATATTCCATTCACAGGTACCAAATTCTCTCTTAAAGTAATGGTGATTATTATCAGTCACGCAGTTATCAGACGCAGCGTTGGAAGGCTTCCTACAATGTGGACCGATGACCTGGTTAAGGTTGCGGGAATCCGATGGATGTGAGACGCACAGAACCATTCATTGTGGCGACACTTGGGGGAGGCCTATGTCCAACAGTGAACGTCTTTCGGCTGAAATGATGATGATGGTGATGAATGATGATCAGTTACTAGCTGCTGCCAGTGGCTTCACCTGCGTAAAAGTAGACGACTGTCATAAAAAGTATCCTGTGTGGTTCCAGGATACAGTCTACACTTGTGTCAATTTTTTTTTTTTCAGCCTTTCCGTTGTCCGTCTGACAAAAAAATCAAACCTCGGAGTTAATAAAAAAAAAATACGGCCGTTTATGTCGCAAAAAACGTTTATTTCGACACTCTCAAGGGAATCATAATTCATTCAAGAGTACTTCCCGTTGACCTAGAATCCTGAAATTAGCCATGAAGCAAGCACAAGTATAGGAAAAAAACTGAAAACTGTAAATGTGTAGCTCCATTTAAAGGCATTCAAATGTGAAAACAGCCAATTTTCGACTTGAGCGGTGTTGTAAGCTAAGGGAGGTTATGTTTATCTATTTATTTATTGTAATGCGTGGAATTCGCACGCGGGATGCAGGGCGTGATATCGGGCAGCAGCCCTGCATGCAGAACAATTCCGCATGCATGATGAAATCCACACGATATTAAAAACACCCTTACTTTGTCTAATTTATTTCAACACTGCTCTCAAAACGTTGAAGGAAAACATCATCAGAAAACGTCCTAGAACCTAAGATTTGAAGACATGAGACATCCACCAACCCGCACAGGGCCTGTGCGGTGGATTACCACTCAATCCTTTCATAAGAGGAGGCCTGATTTCTGGGAAGTAGAGGGAACAATATGAAGTTGATTATGCTTTATATAAAGGGTGAGTTCTTCATAAAAGGTTACACTAACAACAGTTGAAATTATAAAGTAAAGGCAAGGTGAGTTCAGTCTGTAAAAGTCTAAGACTCCCTCCCCTATACACTAAGAGCGAAAGAACTCATTTGATGAATCCTCACGTAAAGAAAATGTCACCCAATTCTTTCAAAACACAATAAACGTTTTTTGTAACATCATTTCCCTCAAACTCCACAATTAACAAGATACAATAACCTGTACCTAATCAAATATTAAATAATTCCTACCCCAATTCAAAACACAGAGATTACAAAATCAGGAGACATTAAATATAACACGGCGCACGGTTCGGGGCTGGCCACAAAAACTCGTAATCCTAATACAATATGTATGACCACAGACCATAACCTTTTACTCTGGAATGGCTATGAATAATAAACCTGTTTAATTTTTCAAGGCGACGTGTGTTAGGGTGGATTTAGAAAACCGACTAGTGTATGTCACAAGTAATATGGTCATCTTTTTCTGCTAACAGAGGTCCATTGCCGTACCATACACGCTTGCACTTGGTATGACGGATTTGGTCCGTCCGTACCAAAATCGAGCGTGACTTGTTTTTTTTTAATTGTTACAAACTAGTGCTTGACTGCGATCCCACCTGGGCCTCACGTCTGCTATTACAATATTGTCAGAATGGTCTATCATTGATTTCATAATTGTTGATTTTGAAAAGTTTGGTAATCTACCAATATAATGGCGTCATTATGACTTTCCAATGGTCAACCACTGACACTCCATTGAAATAAGTGGCATAGAAAGGTAATCTCGTACATATTAACAAAAGAATATCTGACGTATGCTGTAATTTGCTAAAATTTTGACAGTTTCTTTGATCAGTGTCTACTACTACTAATCTACCATTAGAACGTCACGCGTCATTGTGTAGTCATTGCTTTTAATCAGCTCAATATTGTCATTCTATCAAAACTCTAGTATGATACCATTGACCGATCGATGATCGATCATTATGAACTAGCAGATTACGAACTTTTGGCAAAATGATAATAGGAGCGTGTTGGAATGACGAATTTATAAAAAAAGCAGACTTGGACCCCTGATGGTAAGTAGTGATGACTTATCAACATTATTATCAGTTCAGCCGAAAGACGTCCACTATTGGACATATACCTCATGACATATACCCCAAGCGTTGCTCTAACGACCGTTCCTATGAGTCTCGCATCCATCGGATTCCCGCGACCCTTACCAGGTCATCGGTCCACCTTGTGGGAGGCCTTCTAACGCTGCGTCTTCCAGTATGTGGTCGCCACTCCAGAACCTTTCGGCCCTGTCGACAATCTGTTCTGCGAGCGATGTGGCCTGCCTACTGCTACTTAAGTTGTTGGGGTTATATTGTAATCTTGGTTTTCCTGCGGATATCTTTAGTTTTGATGCGATCATGCAAGGAAATTCCGAGCTTAGCCCTTTCCATTGCCCTTTGAGTGACTTTGGGGAGCGTGACTCAGCATTAGAGCGTATGTTAACATTATAAATCTCAAAATACACCATGTATTATGTCCCCGTTTTGGATTAGGTAGGGTAAGGTTTCATTTGGCGTTTAGGAGTGGAATTCTCCGCTTAAGTCTGTGTTTCCTACTAGCTTCAACCTGGAGGTCTGTTAGTCAAGACAACTTCTAGTAAGTGTGCTTCGTTGTCGACCATACAAGCGCTTACCATCAGGTGAGATAAAAATAAAGGGTAAAACAAATATTGAAGTCTGATACGCCCTCCTGCTGGGGAAGTCAATAAATGATTTCCCTCATTAAAAACAAATACAGTTTAGATTTTTTGACAATCTCAGCTGGGCTCAGATCCGGCGGATTTTCATTACAACCATTAATAAGCCGCTTTTCCACCTTCTGTGGGCTCTACTCATGAAGCTCCTTCCAGTACGTTGTGCTCTGAAGAACACGTTGATCCCATAGCCCATTATCAAGCATTATGAGAATTTAATACCTTTCGTACCTGCATATTAAACAGCCATAAAAGAATATTGCCGGAACAGAGACTTATTTATAAATTCGTTGTGAACATATTTGCAAAAATTTGCCAACTTTTTTCCCCGGTTTGTATACAACCTAACGTATCTTATGGACATAAACAGGCGTTTAATATTTTATCTAAACGCAGGATAACACCTAATATGATATATTCTCGGATATAATTTTATATTCAGAGCTATAATATACGCAATTTATATCCCGCATTATTTGCTGTTGCTCTTTATTGCCTTATGAAGATTATGGAGATAGATTTAAATCTGTAGTCAAAATGTAGGAATAATTTTTGTGAGGGTAAATGCTCTTTATTTTTATTAAAGTATGCTCAGCAAACGATTATATCGTTAACATTATGTATGTGTGTTAGTATGTAATTAAGTGTGAAAAAAATAAGTGAAGTAATGTATTAAAATACCAGTTTCTGCCAGCGGTTTCATCCGCGTAAAAGTATGTTTCTCCATACAAACTTCCAACACCTCGTTTTACCCCCTTGGGGTAGAGTTTCGTAAAATCCGTTCTTAGCGGATGTCTACATCCTATAAGGAACCTACTTGCCAAATTTTAAGTTTGTAGATGTTATAGTTTTTGAGATTTCGTTATTAATCAGTGAGTGGTATTTCGCTCTTACATATATTTATATATATATAGATTTCAGCGTTTAGTCTATTGTAGAGGAGACACAAAAAAAACCCACGTAACATTTCGGTAATGCATGGCAATCGCATCAGTTTGGAATTTTTGAGAGCCCAGGGTCTGGGCTGTGATGTGCTCAATCCAGTGGATTTTCATTACAATCAATAATAAACCTTATTTCTACCTTACTCATGAGGTTCTTTCGAGTACGTAGTACCTGATAAAATAAGTTCTCAATAAATAAATCCATAAATTGGACCGATCACCTGGTGAGGGTCGCGGGAATCCGATGGACGCAAGACGCATAGGACCACCGGACCGTTCGTTGTGGCGACACTTGGGGAAGGCTTATGCCCGATATTGGTCGTCTTAATGATGAATAAATAAAATACCAATTCATTGTCATGTGATTATTATTAGGGTTCCGTATCTAAAAAAGAAAAAACGGAACCCTTATAGGATCACTTTGTTGTCCGCCTGTCTTTCTGTCTGTCAAGACCTTTATCTCGGGATCGCAAGGAGGTAACGAGTTGAAATTACAACCATATATTCAGGTCCTAAAGTGGTAACTAGTTCTTTTAAAAATAGAGCTGTTAGTCTCCTTTGAATAGACCACAAAATGACAAATTACAGGTACTTATTGCTAGCATACCCAGACTTTCAACCGCTTATTTTGAACGTAACAAATGGAGCCATCCATTCCGGAGTCGGAACAACTATAATATTTCAAAACATATTTTCTATTGTGACTTGGGTGAAGTTGAAATACAAAAGCTAGAATTCCTTGTTTCTGTTTTTGTTCCTTGAACAAAAGTGTTTTAGTGTGTTTTAAACCGACCTCAAAAAAGGAGGAGGTTATCAATTCAGTAGTATGTTTTTTTTATTTTTTATATGTGTTACCTCAGAACTCAAAAATAAAATAGATTAAATTGGTTATTACTATTATATTTTTTTTATTCTCGCAGTTTTTCATCACCAAAACTAGTAAAAAAAAAGTGATAAACGAATCGATTAGATACACGTTAGGGTTGTGATAGTGATTGACATTATTTAATGCGTACTCACCATAAAAATCGAAACTAGAACTATATTAAACTATGGAAAACTTAAAATATCAGACATAGTGTATTTTTTTTTAAGAATAACGCCTGATAACCAACTATCGCAATTTACTAAATAGTCTCTAACTTCGTTTGGTTACGGTTGATATACATAATTCTTTTTGCTATTGATTTACCATAATTATAGTCCTTTAAGATATGGCCTAGGTTTCACTTTTGGCGAAAAGAAAAAAATTACATGCCAGCAATGTATGGGAAATGTTTAATTTCCCTTTAAATTAGTATGTTATGTTATTATAAAATTGGTTTATCTCAAACTATTGTATTTAAATGCTTACTATTGACCATATAACATTTTTTAAACAAACTATCTACCTTTTAAAACAAGATCAAAACCAACAATAGCTAGACTAAAACTCAACCTTGAAAATAACTAAATTAAACATTTAACAGCAATAACTAGGTTAAAAAAATTCTAAGACATGAAAAGTTTCACAAATTATTTGAAAAAAAACACAGCCATGAAATAGCGACTGGCCCACCTTTCGATAAAACTGTGTTCTCGTAAAGAATCGATTAATAACGTCGTCGGGTCGTGGTGAGGGATGAAACGTCAACTCGATTACAATAGAGTATTATTTAACAAGCCTTCGATGATGGGGACATACGGTAGGGTATTGTGAGCGTGACTGTTAGGGTAAGTATGGCCTTAGATGGCTGTAAGTAGGTCGGTGACATAAACTTACAAAAGCACTATAAGTAACTTATAATTTACAATCGCAATGGAGTATGCTAAAAGGGTTGTTCCCAAAGGTCCATGATTCTATTGTTCTTCTTTTCTCAACGAGTCTATGAAGTAATTTTAATAGTGTTTCAAATGTTCATATATCAATTCAGTAAAAACAGGTAAACAGGTATGCTGGACGATATATCTGCAGAAGAAAACAAAACTAAATAAAAAACAGACAAGCAGTGCCTTTAAATAGTTATTTTAAAAACCAGTAGCTTTTCTCGGCTTTTTCTGTTCGACATGTCATTTCTTTGTCTTACCTTACCTGGAAAGAGACCACTTGATCCAAGTAGATTAGGATATTCTTAGACATATTACCTATATATTCTCTCGGCCCACATAGATATAGGTTCCTTGTAGTCGTGTGTGTCCTGTTGGTCATGATCTTGATCTTCGTCTTTTATCTCATTCGCGTTAACTCCCTCGCAATGCTCGGGAGTTAATTATGTAAATCCCTTTCTAACATTCGGGATTATAAGCAACCTTTGTTTAGTTCGGAATTCAACATGCACGTTCGGAATGCAACTAGTCACATAATCTACTATTAAATATACCCTGATATTACACAGCTCATTCTATAAAGTGGTTTATCATATACATAATAATATGTGTGTGGGAACCACATAGCAATTCGGTAACGCTTGCGAATCCTGTAATATTAGATTCATGTTTGATATTGTTATTACTGAAAAAATATTACTTTAGTAGAGTTTCTAGATATACATTTATAAAGCTGCAGTTCTGGTTAAAGCTTGCTACCAAATGTTTTCAAATCTCAAGTTCTCCGGTGTGGTGTTCTTGAGATTTTACGATGCCATTCAGCACTTTCTCAACTCAATTATTCTTTGTCTGATATTCTTTGATGCAACTGATTTTATTAAGACTTTAAATTGTCTTTCTTTTAGACATTAGAACCTTTGAGTTTTCGTAACAATGTGATACCTAATTGAAGCTTCCTTCATAATAATTGGGTTGGTAGATTTTGCAACGTCTATTTATTTTACAGCTACAATGAGGCACGCTAAAAGTCTATTTTTTTTTTGTTATGGGAAACCATCAAATATCTTCTCTCGCTCTAGGATGGAGCGCGAGGACGTGTCATTCTTTTACTGACTAAATTCACTTCAGTTGCCTTGCGTTCTAGGACCACAGGTTGCCCTTTCAGCAGTCAACCTAAGAATATTTTGTTATTATTATAGATAGGCTCACGTTTGACCGCCGTCTTACCTGCTGAACTTATTAGGTTTGAATATTTTTTTTTATTATAATCTTTTATTTAACATGCAATATTTGTATGAATCTAAGTTTGTTTACGTCACACCATGTACAGTCAGGGGTCAAAAGTGCAGTTCCACCTTACCAATGCTAAAATGTCTAAAATTTATTTGTAGAAGAGGGTCAATGGTTCATGACTGATTTAATTGGTAGCATAGAATCTTAAGTATTGAATAAACTAGTTGTGGACTATTCAACTTTTACAACAAAGAAATTATAGACACTTTAGCATTGGCAGAGTGCAACTGCACTTTTGAACACTGACTGTACATGAATTACCCCTAACCAATTGAACTAGAATTTTACAGACATGGTCACTTTGGATTTGCCCTCTGGCGCAGACTAACAAGGAGAACCGACCCCAGCTAAACGGGGAAAAGAGTTGGACAAAGAAGAGGAAGAAGAAGAAGGTCAGTTTGGATGACAATGATGGTATAGTAAAGTGGTATCATTCTAAATTCTTGTACAAGACAATGGCAAGAGACCGGACGGCGTGTCGTTATTTTCATGAAAAATGGATAGGCCTTTAGTGTAGAACGCTACTTGTGTTAATAGTCTTGCAATATCCCAAGGAAGATTCTTTGCTCGTCGTGTTGTGTGGGTGATGCTGCTGTGGCTGCGAAAAATCTCAAGCGGTGGGAATATAATGACCTCGTTGGAAGTTATATTTTCGAACCCTTTGGGGTCGAAACTCTTGAATCGTGGGTTTCAAGTACTCACAATTTGTATAAAGATCTGTCTAGAAACGTCTTGTTGACACTTCGTGTGACTCAAAGGCTAACTTTTATCTTGGACGAAGGATAAGCATTAAATTAGCATACAGGGTGGCAATGCCATCAGCCTTTTGGACACATTAGGCGACAGTGATGTGGAGGAGTGTTTAGACACCATATTTTAGTTTTTATTTCGTTAGATTCAATTAGTTTAAGGTTTTAATGATTATATTTTGGTTTTACTGTAATTAAAGTTAAGTAGATATATATGATATACATCATCATCATCGTCATCTTCCTGCCCTTGTCCCGTGTTATTTGGGGTCGGCGCAACACGATTTTTTCTTCCATTCTGCCCTGTCATTCGTCATGCTATCACTAACGTCCTTTTCTTTCATATCACTCTTCACACAATCCATCCATCTTTTCTTTGGTCTCACCCTCCCTCTCCATCCATACACATGTAAACTCATAACTCTTTTAGTAGCATGCGTTTCATCCCTACTCTTCACATGACCATACCAAGACAAACGATTCCCTTTCAACTTTTCAGTCACTGGCGCCACTTTCAAACTTCCCCTAATATACTCATCTCTCAGTTTATCCATTCTCGTCACACCACACATCCATCTTAACATTCTCATCTCCGCTACATGCAATCTTTTTTCATCCGTCTTTTTCACAGCCCAACATACAAAACAAAGAGAGTAAACAGTACAAAACCATAATATTTTCTGATCAAAATGTTAAGTATTAATTTTATTTCATAAGATACAAAGATACAACAGGCGGCCACTATAAAGCATCACGAGTGTAACAGCACACGACGTGACGTGATATATTTGATATACATACATTGGAAGTTAAATCTATTACAAAAAAGCTTCAATAGATTTCAATAAGAACGATAAACAATAAAAAAAAAAAATAGTTCTAAATTCAATTTCACCAGACCCGCACAAAAAAGAATACTATTCTCAAATCTTGCTTATCATTGATCTCGCTCGACATATATCTGTCACGCTTAACGAGTATCCATCCAATAATGCGGGGATTACGTCAAACTTAGATATCTGTTATTACGGATTTTTTTGCCTTAACATGTGATATGAGAGTTCAATTCGAGCTTTTGAAGATATCGAGTGCCTAGGGAATTATTTCGAGATGGGATTTGTTGTAATATACTTTCATGTTTGTTGAGCGTGATGTTATTACTTTTGAGAACGTATATTTTGTTGTTTTTTCTTCTCGTTATATTAACTTATTGATCGAATTTTTCAATGAGACTCTTAGTAACAGACTGATTGCTATACTAGCTTTGTGTGTCGTTTTATTAAAGTGGAAAATCACCTAATAACTTCTCGCGCTCTGGGTGAAGCGTGTCAGAATTTTATTGACTTAAACCCACCAATGGTTCTTGAGTTGTCCTTTGCGTTCTTCGGTTTCCTTTTCGAAAAGTAAACACCTTTTTTGTTGTTGATTACTATTAAAACGTTGGTTTATTTATTTATTAATAAATATAATTTTATCTACACTAATATTATAAAAGAGGTAAAGTTTTATTTTTTACTATCACACAACGTCGTCTAGTCCCAAGCTAAGCAGAGCTCGTGTTATTGGTCCTAGACAACTGATAATCATACTTATATATCTCTAAATACATATATATATATATATTATAGATAAATTACACCCAGACACAGAACAAATGATCATGCTCATCACATAAACATTTGTCCTGGGTGGGAATCGAACCCACGACCTCCGGTATAGCAATCAGGGTCACTAACCACTAGACCAACAGGTCTGTCGAAAATAATTTGATAATTCTAACTGGAAAACAAAGCTTAGTATTTGAAACAATATACACATGGAAACAATAACGTTTATAATAATAGTTTATTTTAGGAATATTATGTGTATATTTCATACATTTTGCCTGTTAATAGCAAAAATACAAAAACAATTTCTTTGGTACTTGTACTAATGAAAAACATTATATCACAGCCACCACCATCTTTCATAATAAATAATGAATAAGTAAAAACAGTACAAAAGTGATTTAGACAACGACATGATGATAAACTGTAAATAACCTGTCGAAATCATAACCCTCATTTGGCTTTGTCATAGTCGGGTAAAAAGAGTGGATACCAAATCTTAGCAATTGTAACAAGTGACAGTAAAAAGGATTTATAATACTTATTTCTAAAGATTTTTTTCTAGCAGACCTGCAAATAATATTACTAAACTGGCTTCTGCCAGTTGCTTCGCCCGCAAAAACTTTGGACCTCCGTTTCATCACCTTAGGAGGTGAATTTCGGTAAATCCATTCTTAGCGGATGTCTAAACCCTATAATAAATCTACCTGCCAAATTTTAAGTTATAGTTTCTAAAATTTCGTGATTAATCTGTGAGTGGTATTTCGCTTTTATACATATAGATTTATTTATTTGTTAAAACTGTGGATAGATGGAGAGGGAGAGGGAGGCCAAAGAAAAGATGGATGGATTGTGTGGGAAGTGATATGAAAGAAAAGGGAGTTAGTGATAGCGTGACGAGTGACAGGACAGAATGGAAGAAAAAAACGTGTTGCGTCGACCCCAAATAAAACGGGACAAGGGCAGAAAGATGATGATGATGATGATTTATTTGTTAAAAATTCATGCAACACAAAGGTACAAAGGCGGACTTAATGCCTTAGGCATTCTCTACCAGTCAACCAAGGGTGATGAAGAGAAAACATAGCAGGTTCATAAAAAACAAAAACAAAATAGATTATTAAGAAAAACAAGGGTACAAATGTATATTTAATCTATATATATAAAAATGAATAGCTGTTCGTTAGTCTCGCTAAGACTCAAAAACGACTGGACCGATTTGCCTAATTTTGATCTTGAAATATTCGAGATAGTCCAGGGAAGGTTTAAACGGTGAGAAAAAATGGAATAAAATACGACGCCATTTCTATATGTTTAGAATGTCACCCTCCGCAAACACTCCCAACTTAATTATAATCCCACAGTTTTTGAAAGCAAGCGACGTAAGTATGCAGTGTGTCCGCCTATAAAAACACACACAAAATTCGCGCGTCATCACTACACGTTTCTGAGCTCTTTATACTAAAATAAACAAGGTATTGTCAATATACCCCCTTTCCAAACAATCATGTAAGGCAAAACTATCAAAGTGGCTGCAAAATCTGGACTATGATAGTACCGAACAGCTGTTTTTAGTCTTGTCATAGCCCTAAACCTATTTAACTGTTTAATTATTCACATCAACTACGAGGAATCTGGTAATCAAACGAGTACACCACTACACACCACCACTACACACTAACACGCTCACAAGCGCAACCTACACGCATAAAAACACTTATCAACTCTTTTATTCTTCCTTCATGTTTTTAATGTAAATCATGTTTCCCATCGATCTGTTGTTGTATATTCTCGTATTTTTTTTTTTTTTTTTTAGGGTGAGGGCCTGGAGATCCGTAACACAGGGTCTCCCTAGTACGGACTCCAGTCTCTCGCAAAGGAGCTTCTTACTCACTTGTACGAGTATATGTATAATAGATTACTTAGTTAAGGAAACCTTTGTGAAGAGAGAACAATAAAATTTTATTATTATTATTATTATTTCTAATTAAAATATCATCATAAAATGAATTATGCTGTTCTGGTAATGCCAGTAGATGGCGTTATCCTTACTATTAGGCGGTACGAAGTTCGCCAGGTCAACTAGTACACTATAAAAAGTTTATAATTCACTTCGTGTTATATTGTTTAGAATTACAATAACAACAAGGTAGTCACACCATTAGTTGGTACTATATCGACCTCAAAAGGGTTGAACCACAAATGGCACATAAAAATGTCGTTTACTTGTCAACAGTAACTTTGGCTTTAATTAAAACCGCACGCCCGTATTCTGGCACAAATCTCGATTCTTTCACAGATTTCGTGGTAAAATATAATCTGATTTAGATTGAAATCTAGATGAATAATTAATTTTATATAAATCTCGTGTCGCAGGGTTTGCGTTTATTATCGAACTTCTTAGAAACGGCTTGACTGATTTTAATAATTTTATTTTGGGTATATTTTGTAGTTCTGAGAATAGGTGTTAGGCTATTTTTTACACTCCTACCCCCAACCCCCGTTTTTTCTTTGATAATTTATATATTAGAACAACGTTTGTCGGGTTAGCTGACCCGACAAACGTTGTTAGATATTTTACTAGGTTAATTATACGTTGGTGAAGTCAATAGTACGAAAGCCAGTTTGACAACGAGATGTAGCGTTGTGTGACAAATTATGCTTTGACAGAATTTCTCCGGCTATAAAAGAAATGATCAAGACACCAAAAGCTCAAGCCATGGCTAGAGGCTTTGATTTTCGAATTGAGGCCGCCACAGGCAAGTCTGGTTAAGCAGCCGACAACCTCCAAGGTAAATAGTAAAAAAATAAGATATAGCTCAATTCAAGGCTGTAGAAATGTTCAAAATAGTTACCATGGCCCTGGAATGTAAAACGTAATTGAATAAACACAGGTGACTTTAAATCAGTAAAAATCTGACAAGCCATTTCGTATCACCCAAAGCGGAAAAATTATTTGATGATTTCCCACCTCAGAATTTCACGTTTTTCTGAGGTGGGAAATCATCAAACAATTACAACATCCAAATAAAAATTTCTAAGGCTTTTTTAATTTACCGGAACGAAAAGTACCCAACGCAATAATCAAGACTTTATTCAAACTTTATATTGTCTTAACAAAAACTAATTACTTACTAAGAAAAATAATTACTGCCTTTGTCTATCCTGGAGTGACCATGGGATTGTATTCTGTACACAGTCGTAAAATTTCCATCGTTTAAATTCTCATGGTGTCATAAATTTTCACTGCAGGAAGATCGGCCCATAAAAAGGTAATATCGAGCGATCGTAATAGAATGTTCCCATAAATGGGACAATAAAGGTAAAAGGGAGATGCAATTCGCAGTATGGTGTTAGTGTTATTAGCACACGAAATTGGTACTGCTGATCGAGTTTGGTCATGGTTGCCAATTCGATTTTTTTATTGGCTTACAGGTAAGTTGAGGGTTTAGATTGAATCACAAATAAATTCACTGTAAAAATGTTAAGATAGGTACTTATTTCTTTATCCACTATTTTTTTTCCGGTGGGAAAATCATCCAATGACATCCCCCGCTCTTGGGCGGAGCGTGAGATGGTGTCAGACTTTTACCGACTAAAAACCCACTCCTGTTCTTTCTTTGCCTTCGTTCCAGGGCCAGGGTTCTCTTTCGCATCACCCATGGCCCCAGTAGGCTTCGAATCTGCTGGGCCCATACGGTTTTGCTGACATCTCCTTGAGAAGCGCATGGAACACTACGCGCCGTCGACAACTGGGCTCGATCCGGACGGCTACCGGACGGTCGGACGGCGAGCTACCCATTGCTCGCCGTCCTATATCCACTTGATGGCATATTTGGTTTATTTTTTCATCTAATTTGAATTGTTTTTTATTCCACGTGTTTTTATATTTATATTTATGCACATATATATACATTATATTCAAGCAGCGTTCGCAGGGTTGGAAGGCTGCCCATAAGGTGGATCGATTACCTGGTGAGAGTTGCGGGAGTCCAATGGATGCGAAACGCATAAGACCGGTCGTTTTGGCGACACTTGTAGGAGGCCTATGGTTGGAAAAGAGTTTCTAATACATAAGAAAATATTTATAATTTTGAGTTATGAAGTTGTCATCTATTATGTATCATACATTGGTTGTCATTGCTTAGTCATTACATAACTGTTTATTTGTTCGTGTAAAAAAACCTAGACTGATTTTATTTTCTTTTTAGAACTCTTTATTTATTTACCTGAATTAACAACTAATATTCTTCACCATTGTGTTTTCTCTGCTACCAACAAACACTATCACCTATGTCCAACAGTGGACGTCTTTCGGTTGAAATGATTACGATGATGATGATGATGATGATGTACTTTTGTACTATTGTCTATTTTGTATGGTCTTTTTCTGTTTTTTGTGTAAATAGTTAAATAAATAAATAAATGATTTTTTATGCTTCTTTTATAGTCGTAAATTGACATAAATAATGAATTTAATAATAACGGTTAGAGATCTGTAATAAAAACTTAATAGTTATGTATTTTATGTTACAATTGTAAAAGATTTGATACGATATTTAAAATTTGTAATCTGTAATGTTATCACATAAATAAATAAAATAATTCTACAGCAATTTATCATTTTAGGCACATAATATTCAGATAATCTTTAGGTAAAATTAATTTCTTTTGCGTGTTATTAAAGTAACGAGCGATTTAGAAAATAGCGTACCTTTAAAAGCTTCCGTATAATAAAATTTTTTTTCACGGTCACTCAACACGGGGATTATTAATCAAATTTCTATGCGATGACGGAGATTAAAGAAATTTTTAAGGTTACAAAGGAAATTTCACCTTTTTATAATGTCTGGTACTTGTTTGATTAACGTTTTTAACGGTAGGCAGAAGTAATTAAAATCTTTTACATTTTTTTGGGTGGCATTAACGTAGATTTTTATTGTCGTTGATGATGGAAATTGATATTTTTGTGTTTTTTGGTCCAGGATGAAAAAATAACGTAGTTTTTCATCCTGGACCCAAAAACACCGACCGTCCAGTAACCGTCCGGACCGAGCCCAAGTCGTCGACGGTGCGTACTGTTGAGATGTCAGTAAATCGTAGGGGCCCAGCAGGGTCGAAGCCTACTGGGGCCACGGGTAGTGTGAAAGTGAAATCCGGGGCCCTGGGACGAAGGCAAAGAAGGAACAGGAGTGGGTTTTTAGTCAGTAAAAGTCTGACACTATCTCCCGCTTCGCCTAAGAGTGGGATTTGTCATAAGATGATTTTCTAACCTAAAAAAAACCTTATTTTTTACAAGATACTTTTTTTTGTTTGATTTCAATGGCATCAACGATGTTACTCAAACTTAAAAATATTTTATTTCATCTTATCTATTAAATATTATATTATTGTTTTTATTTCACTTAAGGGCATGGGCACTTATAAAACATCAGAAGTACTCAGAAGCAACCGCATGGTTCCAATAGGTCGTTTTCTACAGAGAAGAACCGGCAAGAAACTCCATCTTTTTTTTAAAAAAAAACCGTGTAGTGCGAGTCGTACTCGCGCACTGAGGGTTCCGTACAAACTTACCTATGAAAACAGTTCAATTCCCGAAATGAGTTACGAAGATTTTTACGAATCGCATAAAAAGTTTTCCTGTGACGTAACTACTGTAATATAAAAATATGTACAATGTATTATAGTGATGAGGTGTTAATGATCCACCGAATAAAACAAAAAAAAAAATGAGAAAAGGTTAATGATTTCGGGCGCCAGATAGATCACTTATAAGCTAACCGGAAATACCCAAGTGGAAGAGATAGGACTTCTAATCTGCCGGCTTATGGAGGAAAAATAAAACTATGAATAAACTTTTGTTTCTTATTTATGGTTCTAGAACATACCGGTTTCCCCACGATGTTTTCCTTCACCGTTTTGAGAGCAGTGGTCATGAAATAAATTACGAAAAGTAATGCGTCTGGCTGGGTTTGAACTCGCGACCACCACTCGTAAGTCGGGGTCGTTACCCATGGGCCACCACTGTTCCCTAATATTTCCATAATTACAATATTAACAATAAAATAGATATGAGAAGACGATATTGGCCGATCAACTTTGTTCCCAAAAAGTACAATAAAAATAATAATAATAATCAATAATAGATATATATTTTTATAATTTAGTTCATGTATTGTGTCTATTTATGTGTTTTATATATTTTTATTGATATATATAATTATGTATATGATTTAATTTAGATAATATAGTATATTTTTAGTTTTTTAACTTATGTGTATACACTGTGTCTACATCTCTCATCCAACTCTCCTTTCGCAGGTCTGCTGGAAGAAATTTCATTTGAAATAAGCAGTACCTTTGTGCTCTTTTATCTGCTTTTATTCTTTTCATTTTTAAGTGTTTGTGTGTACATAAATAAATAAATAAATAAAAATAGTAATCTATGAATCCACGGAAATCTAATGAATCATCAGAACAAAAGTCAAACTGAAAGCCATTTGAAGAAATTCTAATTAAAAAAAAATCCTCATTCTCAAAGCATCTCGAACACAAGAACCTACAAAGACAAAGGCCCACATGACAATACAAGCCCATCGAAGTATGAAGCAAGGTGTCTTTGTTCTACACCTTTGTACGACTAACAACACCTTTCCTGTCTGCTAATGACAGACGTCTTGATAACTCTGCTTGGAACTAGCTGCGATGCTTTGTGACATTGATGAGACTGGCAACATCGAAAAATGAATGGGTGATGAGAAAATGTTTGTAACGAGAACGTTCTCAATGCGTGATCTATTTTTAATATACTTCAAAAAAAATCCGGGCAAGTGTAAGTCGGACTCGCGCACTGAGGGTTCCGTATAAACTTATCTATGAAAACAGTTCGATTCTCGAATTGAGTTACGAAGATTTTTCCGAATCACAAAAAAAGTTATTTTTTTGTAACATAACTACAAATTTACAGTTTTCAGATTTTTTTCCCATACTTGTGTTATGAGCCTTGCTTCTTGGAAAATTTCAGGATTGTAGGTCAACAGGAAACATACGTTTTTTGCGACATAAAGGGCCGTATCTTTTTTTTCAGTAAACTAAGAAATCTGATTATTTTGCAGCTTCAAAAAACCGCAGACTTGAGTATATGGTTTTAATTTCAACTCGATACCTCCACGCGTTCCCGAGATAAAGGATCTTGACCGACAGACAGACAGACGGACGGACAACAAAGTGATCCTATAAGGGTTCTGTTTTTCCCTTTTGAGGTACGGAACCTTAAAAAGGAGGAAGTTCTCAATTTCCCTGGTCCCTTTTTTATCAGTATACAGTTATGATGATTTCATCCATGAGGAATTGAGGTAACTCTTCAAATATCATACACAAATATACACCACTAATTTTTAATTAGTACAAATACTTACAGGGCTTATTAGAAAAGGTCTTGTTATTTTTTAAGGTCTTAATAAATAATATTCATAAACAGCAAAGTCATTTTGCAGCGTTTGTTTGTCCTAAAATGTCACTAAATTTATGGAAATATTGTACGGTGCAGTACAGTGATTATGAATGAAAAACAGTGAAAAAACACTGCGCGTAGTATTTTCTAGGAGCAATTGTTATGAATGATTGATTCAATTATGAATTTACCAATTATGACTAATTTTTGTGGACAATTTTAGGATTTAGTTTTATTTTCTTTTGACTACACAAGCTAATTGTATTGATATTCGTTTCATGATTCCTACTATTTAAGTACTTTCGTAGTAAATTTCATAAATTCAGCTGGTTTTCATAAATTCAGCTGGCTTAACTTAGAAAAAATAAATTAATCAACTTCAAATAAAAAAAATGGACGATGTCAGAAAATCCAACAGCAAAATCAACTGAAAAGTTTGAAACTAGTCATTTTAAGTCTGATGCAGACACAACCTTGTAGCTAAGATCAGCAACATCATCAGTGACAGGACTATTGTAGCCAAAAAACCTGATATAGTGGTGATGAACCGAGTCGAGAAGCGTGCAATGATTGTTGAAATAACCATCCCGCATGACAAGAGCCTCGTTAACGCCGAGAAAGATAAGCAAATCAAGTATCTTGACTTGTTGACATGTGGGATGTGCACTCAGCGATCATTGTACCGATAGTCGTGTCAGCCAGTGGTTTAACAACCACGAGCCTTGAACAACATCTTAGGAGGCTCTCGTAAGGCTGAATCAAGGGCTTGATTCAGAAAGCAGTACTTCTGGACACTACGGACACTACTGAACTGTACGAGCCGTATGAATATTAATACGGCTCGTACAGTTCGGAGGTTCCTTACTCAAGAGCCCTGACTGCCGTAAGCTTGGACCCTGTTCCCGATACCAGTAGGATACTATTTTTAAACCATTTTTTTAAGAAATATTTAAAAATGTTTTTGATAAATAACAATGACTAAATGAGATAATAATATATTTATTTGCTAAAAACACTAGCAGGAGGTAAAAATAATAATAATATAATAATATTCCACAACTATCACACAACGCCGTCCTGTCTCAAGTTAAGCAGAGCTTGTGTTATGAGTACTAGACAACTGATACATACTTATATATTTCTAAATACATACATATTATAGACCAATTACATAACAGAGTTTCCTTGCGTGCTCGAATCAGGAATGAGGACATCCGCAGGAAAACCAAGGTTACCGACATAGCACGAAGAATCGCCAAACTTAAGTGACGACGGGTGTTACAAAATAATAAATATTACAAAAATGAATATATATTTACACAACTATCACACAACGCCGTCTTTGGGACTAGACGACTAAGCAGACCTTGTGTTATGAGTACTAGACAACTGATAATAAATGAGATCATAATATATTTATATTCTAAAAACAGTGGTTTACTAGGAGGTAAAAGGAAACAAACAGGAACAAATATAACTACGCTACCGTTATATTTCAAAAAGCCCGTCTTATTACTCGTACAAACGCAGACTAATGAGCTAAACATAGCAAAACATAATTTAGATCTGACAGTCACAAACAACAAATTGGCTTGCTGTTTCTCTGACATAAACTTAGAGTATGAACTAGAATACAGAGCGCAACTATATATATTTTTTTTTAATGAAATGGTAATAATTCAAACGTTGATGAAATCGTTTGTTTGTCTTGGAATGGTAACGTGAAGAGGAGGGATGAAACGTATGTTACTAAAAGAGTTATGAGCATGTGGATTAATGGAGAAGATGTCAAAGAAAAGATGGAAGATTGTATGACGAGTGATATGAATGAAAAGGAGGCCAGTGATAGCGTGACGGATGACAGGACATAATGGGAGAAAAAAACGTGTTGCACCGACCCCAAATAACACAGGTCAAAGGCAGGAAGGTGATAATGAAATGGTTAATGGCAATCATTGATTATTCGCTTAAATACCGCATAATAGGCGATGGATTTCTTCCCACAGATCTTCCTATAAATCCAATTTTACGAGTATATCACTGATGACTGAAAAAATACGTTAACACGAGGTATCTAGAAGCTGTATTTCATGATTCCATGTATGGCCATTAATTCATAATAAATTAAAAAGGCTTTGTATGTGTGTGTGTGTATGTTACTCTATCATACTCAAACTGCTGAACAATTTTCTGTAAAATTTCGCACACGGTAGACCGTGTCCTATAGTAAAATATACGTTAATTTTATCCCGGTATTATGTTGCTTTGGTATAATTTTTCACTTTCACGCGAACAAATTCCCTGACAGAAGCTTGTAAAATATATAATGGCCAAAATAAGTTTTGCGTCATTTGTAAATGAAAACAGCTAGCTGATATCAGAAACTTTTAATTTCTGTAATTTCAATAATTATAATTATGATTTATTTATACTTTTTAATTGCCCAACGTGTGTTGTGAATCGTTATGTAAAGTTCATTTCTGCGTAATGAAATTAAATAGGTACTGGGTTCTTTTGGGGGTTGTGTTAATTAATATTTTTTCCGGGTAGTCGACGACGGTGATGTTTTTGGTTTTATTATATTGTAAAAGTGCTAAATGAGAAAAAATTTGGTCCTTATTACAAGGGAGTTAAATATTTCTGACTACAAGTGGGTGTAGGTTTATACACCCACATGTCGGTGTGTGGTGCGTTATCTCCGTTTAACCTTTTGCCAAATATAGGCCTAAGTTTATGCTATATGTAAATATTTTAATACAAAACGCTTATCCTAGCGTTACTATGTTATATAATCATGTCGTTTATTGGTAAGTTTTTTCTTACATAGCTTATAAGGATAAGCTTAACGAAGGAAAAACAAAGTTCTCCATTGCGTCAGTCTGCCCTTACAGATAGACGCAATGGAGGAATTTGTTTTATAATATAAACAAAGTCCCTCATCGCGTCTGTCTGTCTGTATGACCACAATAAACTCAAAAACTACTGTACGGATTTTTATATGGTTCTCACTAATAGACAGAGTAATTTTTGAGAGAGGTTTAGTTGTAAGATAAATGCATGTTATAGTAGAGAAAAACCGAGAATTCTAAAGATTTGTAAGATCGGTGTGAAGCTGGGACTGATAGTAACTAGTTGTCTATAAAATGGATGTGAAAACATCGTTGCTTCTGCTGATTTCTATGTATTCAAAAATTTTTTAAACTTTTGTATTTTAAAAATTTTGATAGCTTTGCGCTCTACTCATCATTTATACTCTAAAGACACAAATGACAGAGTTCCAGTTCCAATCTTGTCACCGTATTTGCATCTCAAGGGCCATAGGATCGATTCCCGGTTGAATACAAAGTGGTTTCTGCATTCGGATGCATTGCCTTTGCTATTGCAAAAGCCTTTTCTGCATCTGCCTCTGGCTTTATTTGTGGGTCCTACAGGGAATCTTTTGTTCTATGCAAGCTTTAAGTCTGGAGTCTGTATTGATTGGTTTCTTAGACTTGAGTAGCGTCTGATTTGTCGAAAAGATTCTACAAAGGACTGTATGTTATGGCGTGTATTTCTGTGTCTATTATTGACGACATTGCGTTGCTTTTTTTCGATTTTCTTTATGATAATGTGATAATGGATTTCCATCTAGTTGCTACTTAAAGACGGTTTTGTGATAACTCGTCTTACTAATTAAGAAATATACTGCTTGTCTAAAAATGAAAAATTACATAACCTGTAATATAATAAACGCACAAATATTGTAAGTAGTTTGTTCAGAATCACCATTTTAGGGATATTTTTTATTTTAATAATTATGATGGAAACTAAATAATTTATATAATAAATAATAACGTCTTTATTGCGTAATGCACTACCATTATCACATTAATGCGCTACCAATGTAATATCCACATTATAATAATAATAGTATAAAAAACTAAAAAAACACGCTTTTAGCACGCACTAAAAATTACAAAATCATTTGATACCCATATCATGAGGGTGCATTTCAAATAGCCTGTCCGCCATCTTGGACGTCCGCCATATTGGATTTAAGTCACGTGACTATTTTTTTCGTTTTCCTGACAGCAAACCCTTTCATTTGATACCCATATCATGATTGATATTGATTTCAAACAGCCAGTCCGCCATCTTGGGGAGGCCGCCATATTGGATTTGTAATGACATTTCTTAGCTAGTCATGTATTTGTCATCAGAACTCAGAGCGAGTGCAAAATTTCATCCTAATCGAAGACTGGGAAGTGGCTCAAATTAAGATTCCAAGATTTTCTTGTTTAAACCTATAGTTAGTTGCAAGTGAAGCTAATAAAAGCGTGTTAATAAGGCAAGTAAGAATAACCAAGTAAAATTTTAGAGCTCATATTATGATTATAACTTAATTTTCTAATTGGGGTGTATAAGCATGTACATTATTCCAATAATATATTGTATAAGTAGGCAAAAATTTGATTTCTTATAGGTATGTGTCAGCTGGATCTTGAAATGAGAGTGGTTCTTGGTGTTAGGTCGGTTTTAATCACATAAAATACTTAATCTTTTGAGTTTTGACCACACATATTTATTAAGTAAAAAAATACTCGACTATAAATAAAGCTAAGAGCAAGATAACATTATGAGTAAATAAATAAATAACTACAAGTTATAGTTACTCGTATCTTGTTTGCTGGCAATATTTATTTGTTCATATAAATTTTGTTTACAGCGAGAATGACAAGAAAATACGGAAGGCTAGTCGATACTTCATTTTAGAAATATACGGGTGCATTTTGTGTACGCCCCCTATTTGTTTTTTGCTAGCCTGCTCTGTTCCAATCTTTGGCAGAGGCCTCTTTCCACTCCTTCCAACTTTCGCGGTTCCACACTTCCTCCTTCCAGTTTCGGCGAAATCGGTCCAGTTCGTCCTTCTTCGTCCTCCATCTCCTTCGTGGTCTATCGCGACACTATTTAGACAACTGCTTTTATATATATATAATTTCATTTATTCAAGTAACTAAGGACTCATAATTACACATAACACAGAACATAACACAAAACATAACACCTACAAACAAACAACATTTACATATTTCACACACAGTTATCGATAACTGCAGGTAACATGCAAGTCACTGCAGCGCCTTATAAAAGGACAGTCGAGCCGGTCGGCTATCATCATCAGCACACTGTCTGTTTATTACAAGGTTTCTTACAACAAGTTGACAGGAGTCAACTTGTTATAATCTAACTCCTCAATACACAATTCTTCTAAAGACTTTACTCGACTTAGGGCCACGTATGCTGGCCCTTCCTCAAACAATTTTGACCACACAGTCCTCGACACGATACGAAATCTTGATTTGGATTGGAGAGACCTGAATCCCGATTCTAAGTTAACGTAGTTCGCCGTTTTCTACTGGAGGCCATATTGGATTTGCATTTTTTTTCATAGTGTACTGCATTCTACTAGTCAAGCATTTCATTTGATACCCATATTGTGGGGGTTGTGAAAAAAAATTTAATCCGCTATTTTGTTGGCGGCCATATTGAATTTGAAATTTTTTCATAGTATACTGCATTTTATTATTTACCCTTTCATTTGATACCCACATTGAGGGGGCTGTGTAAAAACATCTAGTCTGCCATTTCGTAGCGGCGGCCATTTTAGATATACAATTATACTGAATTAAAAAAAAAAAAACAAAATATACAACCGATTTCGATGTAAAAAAAACACTGAAAAGTGCAAAATAACTTTAGCAGCAGCATACAGATGAATTGATAACCTCCTTTTTTTGGATTCGATTAAAAACCGTTTAAAAAAAGGTAGTAGTATCAATAGAATCAGGAAACGACCAATTTGGAACCGTGCACTAGCTTCTGACGTTTTATAAGTGCCCATGTAGGCCTATGTGAAATAAAAAAAATTTTGACTTTGACTTTGAATGTTAAGTTTATTGCCGGCTGCTCATCAAATCTTACTCCCTATGTTTTCTAAACACCAGTATATCCAACGATTTTGTATTTATTCGGCAGATTTGAGAGGTGGGCTAGGGAGAATTTATCGTACAACTTATTAGGTCACACGTGGTATTTTATCGTGTGCGTATGTTGGGGAACAGGTCAAGTGTGATTTATGGGCTGTTGTTGAGCTACTTGGTATACTGGCACAAAGGTTTGCGCTGTGGTAACTTTATTTGCGCACTTTGTTACTTTTTGGCTATGGCACTTTGGAATATTTGTGGTATGTTATGTTGAGACTTAAGCTTCTTTGAGGTTAAGCAAAGTTTATTTATTTCTTTGCGCACATAAAAGTACAGAGGTGGAATTTTCTACCAGTCAATCTTTGGGTGATGCATACATAAATTGTGGTTGGTGCAATATTAAGCATTAAACACACTTACACACTTTATTTTATACAAATATGTTATAAACTATAAACACAATATATATAATAAATAAATACTCAATTATTTATTGCATTCCACAATGTACACGCTCAACCTGATAGCTAATGAGACGGACTTATTTTGTTGTACTCTGGGTGAATTCACAAGAAATGCATTGTTTATAATTAGTTATAGGTGTTAGTAGTAATAAGTTAGGATAAGCACATTTATCGCATTGGGGAAAAAAAACCTGTAAAGATAGATGTAAGACGAAGTAAATAAATAAATAAATAAATAAATAAATAAATAAATAAATGTACTTACACTTAGGTGGTAGGTGAAATATTTATAAAACACAATCGTGGATCCTGTTGGGCACAGCAAAGACAATAAAAAGGGTGGAAAGTATTTGCAATCTAACTTATTCTGAGTACAATTTTATTTTATTGAACATTCATTACGTCGAAGTCGGTCCAAGGCTGGGAGTCCGTTTGTAACATTGCAGAACCCCTCCGTACTCCGAAAAGGAACTGGTAATCATTTGTCATGGGCTTTTTATCTGTGACTAGCTCACCTGGCGAACTTCTTACCGCTTAACAGTCAATGAAAGTCTATCTTTCGATATAGTCAACCGATTGCGACGAAACAAAGCCTAGTAATATATCAAGTTACACACAATTTTATATATAAAAGTTATCTACATCGATTTCGTATGTTTTATGTGATGCGCGCACAACTAAAAACTTCTATAGATTTATTATATATGTATAGATAAAGTGGTAAGTTTTTTTTTTTAATCGAAAAAAAAGTAACTTATCCCTCTCTGGAAGGAGGGAGTGTTAGATTTTACTTACTAAATTCCAACTGTGATCCTTCGGTTACTTTTTGCATTTCAGGGCCATGGTAACTTTTTCGAACATTTCTACAGCCCTGGATGAAGCACCTACTCTTGAGCTCACGTCTTTTTCAGAAGGAATAAATTATTATAAATATATGTCGGTACAGGAGTGGGTATATCCTTCAGTTGCCCTTTGCGTTCAACCACATTCATTCTTTCGAATAGATGTTGTCGATTGCTACTAGGGCTATAAGAATCCCGCACCCGCACTACCGCACTGGGCCCGCGTGGTGGATTACGGCCCATTCCCTCTCCTAGAGAGGAGGCCTGAGTCCCAACAGTGGGAACAGTAAAAAGGCCGACTATGCTATGCTATGCTATAAGAATCCGCGGCCCTATCAGGCATCGGCCCTTTAGTTTTGCTATGAGGCGCGTTGAACACAACGAATTGTTTTATCTTTCTTCTTAGTTGCGCCAAGGCACAACTAGTTTCACCACCAGGGCCTCAAGTCTGCTTTTACAATAGTGTCAGAATGTTCTATCATTGATTTCATAATTGTTGATTTCGACAAGTTTGGTTGGTAATCTACTAATATAATGGCGTCAGTATGACTTTCCAATGGTCAACCACTGAAACTCCATAGAATGCATAGAATGGTAATCTCGTAAATATGACAAATGAATACCTATCTGACGTATTGATGTGGTAATCTGCAAAACACTTCCTTTGATAGTTCCTTTGATTAGTGTTGTACCGTTAGAACGTTATTGTGCAGTCATTACTTTTAATTTGTAACGAGACAGCTCGATATTGTCATTCTAACGCAACTCTATTACGAGACCATTGGCCGATCAATGATCGATCATTATGAATTAGCAGATTACGAACTTTTAGCAAAATGACAATGGGATCGTATTGGAATGACGAATTTATAAAAATAGCAGACTTAGGCCCCAGAACACCTGTACTGGTGGTGTTACCCAGCACTTTGGTGATGAAGTCAGATAAGTATTCGATCTATGTAAAATTCCACTTCATCAATTAGTAAAATTGGGTTTTCGGTAAATATTGATTTTATTCCGTAGCTGGACGGTTTATCTGCCATCTAAATTATCCTAGTTAATTAGCTCTAAAATTAATTAGTTTTTGCTTAACAGTTTGGTTACTTGATTATAATATTTAATTAATTTCAAGTATCAGCTCGTAATTAAAGTTTGTCTGGACGAAATCAGTTTCAGCTAAATGATACTTTGTATAGTACTTGCTTTAATTACCAAAATATTGGGCACGCCATAATTATGGCAGTAAGTGCCCTTTTTTAAGGAGTGGCTGGCAAGACCTCACGGCGTCCTTCCGCATGACGCAGGTCTCTCACCAGACATGGTAAGTTCGGAAGGTTCCTGCAGCGGATTCGTGCGGAAGAAACGCCCGGGTGCCCCTATTGTGTGGACCGCCCGGAGGCCACGGTGCATACGGTAGAGGTGTGCCCCGCTTGGGTAGAGCTCTGCCGTGTTCTCGTGGCAGCGATCTCTCGTGCCGGGCCTTGATACAGGCCATGGTTCGGAGCTAAGAGGAGGGGCAGGCGGTCGCCTCCTTTTGCGAAGCAGTAATGCTAGCAAAGGAGGAGGCCGCACGTGCCCGCGCGAGGCTGGCCACCGTAGGCGCGGGCTTGCGGACGACGAACAATGGGTAGCTCGCCGTCCGATCGTCCGGACCGAGGCCAAGTCGTCGATGGCGCATAATGTTCCATGCGCTCCTCAAGGAGATGTTAGCAACCGTAGGGGCCCAGCAGGGTCGAAGCCTACTGGGGCCATGGGTGATGCGAAAGAGATCTCCGAGGCCCTGGAAAAATGGCAAAGAAGGAACAGGAGTGGGTTTTTAGTCAGTAAAAGTCTGACACTATCTCCCGCTCCGCCCAAGAGCGGGGGATGTCATTAGATGATTTTCCCACCCGAAAAAAAAGCTACATAAATATGTTGAAATTTTTTAACTATTTTTATTCTCTAAGTAGTCACCGCATTAGTATTAGAAACGGCATTTGTGATTAGATAACGTAACTTGAAAACAAAGATAATTATATATTCTGTTTAAATCTTTTTAAGATTCAACATTTTCTGAGAATCGATTGAGACCTTTTTTCAGCATTATGTAAACAAATTCTACACAATCCTTGAACATCTATATCAGAGCGTATAGTAGAGTATTCTATAATTTTAAAAACGATTCTGCACTCTTAAGAAAAACATGTAAGTCCCTTTAGACTGCTGAGTAACTTCATTAAACCCCGAGTGAACGCCGGCGTTCGCTCGGTCATTGTCTTTCTATTGTGTCTCTAATTATGCTACTCAACAGGTTAAATTCAATAGCCAGTTATATTACAAAAAGGCGTTTTCCTTTCTGACCCCTCATTATAATTATCATCTTCCTGCTGTTATCCCTTGTTACTTGAGATTTGCACAACGCCTTTTTTTCTTCCATTCAGTCCTATCACCCGTCATGCCATTACAAATTCTCATTTCTTTCATATCACTCCTCACACAATTCATCAATATTTTCTTTGGCCTCCCTCTACCTCTTCATACAACTAAACGTTTAGTCATCTCTGGGATAAATGTATGAAATGAATAAAAATGTTTATTTTCTTTTTAAATACCTATGACGGTTTTTTTTTTAAATTTATTTAAGGAATTTTTGTGCATGGTAGTATATGCCAATTCCATCGTACCGTAACATGAATAACAATAAAAAAAAAACAACTAGACTTAAGTTAACAGTGGTGGGGAACTTATATTAATTATTATGGGGCTAAAACACATAAAATGATTTTGGCCTATGACGTTTACAACTCCAAATTTGCGAAGTCAAAGTCAAAAAAGTCAAAGTTTGACTTTTTTGACTTTGACTTTGAAGATTGGACTTGTTTTACGAGTGTTTGGGATCTCAAAAAAGTCAAAGTTTGACTTTGACTTTTTTGAGATCCCAAACACTCGTAAAACAAGTCCAATCTTAGCTTGAGTATCAGGGGCGCATAACTCTGTGTTAACGTACAACATACCATATTAAATTTATGTTTAAGGCGTATAGTCCCTTGAACGTCTGACCGGAGTTAAAAGCATACAAATTCGTATTGCTGCGTGCGCCCGCATAGAGCCCCGCTGACCTTTGTAAATCAATCAATATTTACCATTATTTGTAAATCAATCAATATTTCCTAAAGAACACTTAACCAGCATTTTTTTTTGTGTAAACACATTTCTAAAGATCAAAGCCGTTTGAAAGGAATAGGGAAAACAAGCGAAAAAATATTGTTTTTTTAAAACAAAAGTGTTAATCGCTCGAAAAAATCACATGTAGATAATGTTATACATGAATCTATAATAAACATATATTCTTTACCCAGCCGTTACCGAGTATAGGCTTCAGAAAGTCACTGTTTTATGCCACTGCTCGGGCGCTAGAGCCTTAAGTCATAGTCAGCCTCGCGGCACATCATTGGAAACAGTCACATAATTTCATAGCTTAACTTTTAGCCGTTGGCCCCGGTTGTCATGCGTAGAATCTTTGAGAATCGTTATTAGAAAGTCCATTCCAAAAACTGTTTATTTAATGAGTATTGTGTTGCCCAGTAACTGGGTTGTGGAGGTCTGATAAGCGGTTGTTCCATGTAAAAAATTGGTATTCAGCCGCATTTGGTTGCACTGGAAGCCGACCCCAAGCTAGTTGGGAAAAGGCTAAGAGTTGATGATGATGATGAGTCAAAGTACGAAACGACTTTATTTACTGTAAAATTGGAAAGTTGGAAATAAACATTATTATTATTATTATAGCAGTGATAGCAGTGGTGGCCGAGCGGTAACGGCCCCGACTTACGAGTTGTAGGTCGCGGATTCAAACCCAGCCAGGCTACTACTACTAAAGGTACTACTTTATTAAATTTACTTCATCTCCACTGCTCTCAAAACGGTGAAGGAAAACATCGTGAGGAAACTATATATTCTAGAACCAAAAATTTCGAAGACATGTGACATTCGCCAACCCGCACTGGGCCCACGTGGTCGATTACGGCCCATTCCCTCTCCTAGAGAGGAGGCCTGAGTCCCAGCAGTGGGAACATTAAAAGGCTGTTATGCTATATATGCTAAAATTGGAAAGCAGAAAAAAAACATTGTTATTATTGTTATTAAATATAATACACAAAAACCACTTCTAACTTTGATCATTTTTGATTTGACTAAATAGTGTCATAGTATCATCAACGAAAAGTTAACTATTGCAACTAAACATTCGATCAATTACCGCGAATAGATGTGAAAATAACTACCAAATTGGATGCACCCTCCATCCGGCATGATAGATGTGTTTCCCAATATCGGCGGCCTCAACAGCCTGGCCTAACGTCCGGGCGATACGTCAAATTGTACAATAATGTCTAGTTTTTGTAAGAAACACCCGGTTAGGTGCAAGAAATTCTTATAGGTTTTGTTAGATGATTGGAACGTATTTAGGACAACAGACAAAGTTGTTGCGCGGACTTGCACATAGCAATAGATTATTTTTTTGGCTGGTTGTTGCATTTCCTAAACTCACCGCTTATCATCACCATCATCATCATTTCAGCCGAAAGACGTCAACTATTGGACTAGGCCTCCCCTAAATGTCGCCATAATGACCGGTCGTGTGCGTCTCGCATCCATTGGGTTCCTGCGACCCTCACCAGGTCATCGGTCCACCTTGTGGGATGCCTTCCAACGCTGCGTCTTCCGGTACATGGTCGCCATTCCAGAACTTTTGTCCCCATCGACCATATGTACTGCGAGCAATGTGCCCTGCCCACTGCCACTTAAGTTTGGCGATTCTTCGGGCTATGTCTGTAACCATGGTTCTCCTGCGGATACCTTATTTTCTGACGCGATTACGCAAGGAAACTTTGAGCATAGCCCTTTCCATTGCTCTTTGAGTGACTTTCACCGCTTATCGTGTCCGCGTAAACATTCGAATTAATAACATCTCGATGACACCACGTAAATTCAATGGCGTCGGTATGACTGACCTGTTTGTGTCGCGACCGATCAACAAAATGCAAGAATAGTCTGAAATTTGGTATTTTTGTGTCCCGATAACTGTACCATCGTGTGCAACGTGTTTTGTTGTTTTTATTTTTATACCCCTTTACGTATATGTAATGGTTTTTTTTATGGAGCAGTGGTGGCCGAGTGGCAACGGCCCCGACTTACGAGGTCGCGGGTTCAAACCCAGTCAGGCGCATTACTTTGTGTAATTTATTTTATCACCACTGCTCTCAAAACGGTGAAGGAAAACATCGTGAGGAAACCGGCATGTCCTAGAATCAAAATTTCGAAGACATGTGACATCCACCAACCCTCACTGGGCCCGCGTGGTGGAATACGGCCCATTCACTCTCCTAGAGAGGAGGCCTGAATCCCAACAGTGGGAACATTATAAGGCCGACTATGCTATGCTATGCTATGCTAATGGTTTATTGTTATATATGATTTTGGCTTGTTTATTCAGTGATTTTAAGTATATCCTTGCTGGCCGATCGACGTCTCACCGTCAACGACGGCTGGTGCTGAAAATCAGCTGAGGCTCTGTCTTAAATGAGCCCCAGCATTTTGTTGAGCGCTGGCCGTTTCGCGCGGATGTGACGCATATCCTACCAATTATTATAAGTCGATATTGATGATAATGACGATGATTCCAGGTAAAAGAGAGAAGGTCCTTCCTGGACTTTGTAAAGTCACTTATTTTCCAGAGATGTGCTAATTGGTACGCTAGAAAAAAAAACTGGTCTAATGCGACTAGGCCTCGCGCGGCGTTCCGTTCTAGGAAACGTCTACTTTAAGTCATCATTATTTCTCTAGACTTTTCTAGTCCAGTTCCAGTCTAATCGGACACGGTTGAGTACATGTATTTTACATGAAGCGACAGCCCAGATACTGGGTTGTGGAGGTTACCAGACCTCCACAACCCAGTATCTGGACAACATGGTACTCCTTGGATAGACTGATGGTAACATTGTTTTGCTTCTGAATACTTTTAAGGATGGTCAAAGACCTATGAATGACAAACGGGATCAACGGCTAGATCAAAGCCTAGATAAACTTAGATAAACTTACATATGAATTTAAAAAATCATATTGGTGCTTGCCTGGTTTCGAACATGTTATGAATAAAGTTATTAATGTGATGGCGTAGAAGTAAAGATGCCCGAATCTCACGCAGGATGTTGCAGCCCCCCTAGCCAAATTACAACCGTTTCATTTCGATTCTCTTTTCGTTGATCGCCTCGAGTCGGCCACGCCTCCTATTCTGACCACGTGACTGAGCGTTGAGATGACGTCAGAATAAATGAATCGGAGGCGTGGCCTACTCGAGGCGATCGATGAAAAGAGAATCGAAACGAAACGATTGTAACTTTGCTAGAGGGGCTGCAACATCCTGCGTGAGATTCGGGCATCTTTACTTCTACGCCATCACATTAATAACTTTATTCATAACATACATTGTAGGTACACAGTAACAGGTTCCCTGGCTTTCGAACTAGACATATTGTTTGTGATTTGGGAGTCAATTCCTCCAGAAACACGTATTCACATATAATGCCCACTTTAAAAACTATCTTTAAAAACTATCTCCTTATATTGCATTTTAAAACGCGCTTTTTTAAAAAAACTTCGTTGAAAACTTTATTAAATGATCCCAAAACCAACATTAAATTTTCAATTCTTTCATCCGCAATTTAATTTCAGACATTTCGACTTTAATGATACTAACTTGAAAATATATTCACCATTTCAGATTATTCTAATGTCTTTCACTAGATATTTAAATCTTTGAAAATCTTTATTCAAAATAGGTTCCCAGGGAGTGTTTTAATAGTACTAATGTTGACATTAGCTCAATTTGTTTAACAAAATTATTCTGATGGCTTAACTTGGTGAGGGTAAAATAAATGGCCTATTATAAAGGAATCTTATAAAGTACCTCTGGAGACCTTATCAAGTACACGTTTCTAACACTTGTGTTGGTTTTAGCAGAGCCTGCTTTTAAGCGGTTTGTTTGGTTTTTAGCAGTGATGCAATGAAGTACGCGGTATAAATGACGAGTAGGCGTGGGCAAAGTGTGTCCTTTTTGCGATTGGAACATTTGCATCTGAATCACTGAAATGTTCCGAAACAGTAATTATGTATCATTTGGAACATTTGAAACATCGGCTCACAAGATACAAACGGAACATTTGGAACTTCGGCTCAAAAGATACAAACGGAACATTTGAAGCATCGGCTCACAAGACACAAACGGAACATTTGGAACAACGGCTCAAAAGATACAAACACATACACTGACTGTTACAAATCGTGATCTGTTACGTTGCACCATATACATCAACAGTTTCATTTAATTGAATTTTGATTTGAGAATAATCTAAAGCGGATGTTTTTAGTTCATTTCATTAAAATTTACACTATTTACGTTTTAATTTGAATTTCAAAAAGACTCAAAGTCACTTAAAGTAAAGAGTGTTTCAGTGTTCCAATTGTTCCAAATGATGCATTCAACACATTACTGCTGTTCCAATCTTTCGGAACACTAAAATGTTTCGGAAAAGTGAGTTGGTTCAGTATAGAAATACACACGAGGCGAAACGCTTAGTACGAACCAAAATGTAAAGGTGGACACTCGCCGTAAGTTTTTTTTTTAGTTTATTGTTCAATACATTTATAATTTACACTTGTTACAACAAAACACATGTCTGAAACCTTAAAATGGTTTATGGGACAAAGTGGAGATAGCAAGCTCGCTCACAGCATGTTACATTTAAATAAAATAAGCGTACACTATGTTCTTAAGATGTGATATCACCAGTAATAAGTTTTAACAGGGTAAATTTTCATTTTTTATATGTACTCGTATCAATTTGATTAATATTAAATTTTTAACGTTGGGTTGTCCGATGGTAGAAAGGCGATAGCGGAATCAAGCCATGTACTCGTGATTCCCGTGCACACTCTCTAAAATGCATCCTGTAAAGGCTGGTTACACTGCGCCTGTGCTCCAGGCTTTGTAGATTGGTCTTAACCAATCTGGAACACCAATAAATGATAAATGATATTTATTCTGCAAATAGGTTTATAAAAAACTTTCACACGTCATTTTTTTTTTGTTTTTGTAAACTAAATGAGGCCGGTGTTTCCTAGCTGACTACCCTGAGAAGAAACACCGAAACAAACTAAGGGGTCAAAGTCTCTTTTAAAGTCCATACAGTAAATATGTAATGGTCAAATAAATTAGTCTCTTTGCACGCTTCTCCACTGAATCCAAAGCCGCTAGATGACATTTTGCAGCACCAGCCCATATGTGGCTATAGTACTGTAGTACTCCACGCACGATTGTACCAGTGCTTCGTATAACACTAGAAGTTGTCCTAGTCTGAAGTACCGACAAACCTTTGCAAGAACGCTGAATTGTGGTACCAACAGTTATGAGTGGAATTCCCTGCCGGAGTCAAGTTCTTGATAGCTACAACCTAAGGGTCTGTTACGTCTAGACAAGCGTGCTCCACCGTCGACCACATCATCACTTACCATCAGGTGAGACAGTGATCAAGCGCAAGCCTATCAATAATAAAAAAACCGGGCAAGTGCGAGTCGGACTCGCGCACCTAGGGTTCCGTGGAAACTTACCAAATGGAAACAGTTCAATTCCTAAATTGAGTTAGGAAGATTTTTCCGAATCGCAAAACAAGTTTTTTTTTTCTGGCGCATAAACTACAAATTTGCAGTTTTCAGATTTTTTCTTATACTTGTGTTATGAGACCTTGTTTCATGCCAAATTTCAGGATTCTAGGTCAACGGCAAGTCAAGTTTCTACCCTATGAATTTTGAATTCTTTGAGAGTGTTGAAATGTACGTTTTTTGCGACATAAATGATCGTATCTTTTTTCCGTTACGTTAGAAGTTTGATTTTTTCACAACTTCAAGGGACCGCAGACTTGAGTATGCGGTTTTAATTTCAACTCGATACCTCCACGCGTTTCTGAGA
This sequence comes from Mythimna pallens, assembly GCA_961205895.1. Classification (NCBI taxonomy): domain Eukaryota; kingdom Metazoa; phylum Arthropoda; class Insecta; order Lepidoptera; family Noctuidae; genus Mythimna; species Mythimna pallens. The sequence continues at coordinate 5,919,993 of OY540830.1, forward strand.
TAAAGGGTCTTGACAGATAGACAAACAGACAGACGGACGGAAAAAAAAAGATCCTATAAAAGTTCCGTCTTTTTTCCTTTTGAGGTACGGAAAATGAAAAAAGATACGAGTTTTTTTTTTTAAATTACTTGGCGCTTTTTGGCTTGGTGGGTAAAATAGAAAAAGAAATATCAGAATTTCTTCATTCCTCTATAACAAGCAGGAGACAGACAAGCGCTCGACAATATGTAATCACAGGCTGTTGTTATTTCGAACCCTGGCTTGTATTTCTATAGATAATTAAACGCAGGCTCTACGTGGGTATTGCGCACCTAATGAAGATCATTCGCCTAGGTCACGCACACGTCTGAATCTCATCTAAATTCGGCAGCGGTCTGAATTATTAATTAGCTGAGGGTGTTGATTCAGAGATTCGTTTTCGAATTGTAATTGTTTTATGATTGAAATAGTATAATTCTTCTTTTTTAGGTAAATTAATTTTCATGATTATGTTTAATTTTTCTTTCGTTTTAAATACCTTCATTAATTTGCTTATAGTGTGATGTATATTTCAAGAGATATAGGTTGCTTATTATAATGCAGTAAGTATATCAAAAACCTTTCGCCCCGACGTTTATAACTCGTACTTCGAAGGACTGGAACCATTGCCTGCTGCGGTCTTCCCGTCCGATAATAATTTAGGTGTCTTCAAGGCTAGAGTAATAAGCTCTTAACGCCTCACCATCAACGATTGCATCATTACTTGCCATCAGGTAAGATCGCACTAGCTTATTTATTTATTTAAACCTCATCTTTTTTTTCATTTATTTATCATTAATACAAAAGAATACAGGATTATCTAAGTTAAATAACAACCAAAAACCACTAAGGTTTAAACTTGTGCTGTCATGAATCTGTCTTAATATCGCAACTATACAAAATTTGTTTTTTATACGTGTATGTTATTGTCGTTAACAATTTATAGAATCTTTAAGTTTGTTTCCTGATAGTTACAACCTAAGGGTCTGTAGGTTACTTCTAGACAAGCGTGCTGGAGCACGTGATGATATGACTGTATTTTTGTGTGTTATATTTTTTTTTATTTCTGGGGGTAGACTATTAATAAGTCTCGGTACAATATACCCGCAAGTACGCTCGGCATACGTATTGTTGGCGCGCTGTGTACGAAGCCTATTCTCAGGAATTGCCCGAGTGCATACAGGATGTTCGATTTTGTTTATTAGACGCTTATTGAAAAATTGTTCTTTTAGTAACAAAACATTTATTTGAGTATGAACTGGTAAGACATTACAGTAGTGGTATAGAAGTGGATTTAATGCCACAAGGCATTCTATAATCAATAAAAAAAACCTTAGTTAGGAATTTAGTTTGTAATGTAATCGACTGTGGCTCGGAAGATTTTATAAGCTACAATAGGATATTATATTTAACAATTATCGGTACACGGTGGGTAGACTGATTTTATTATATTCTTGTAACAGCTCGAGTATTTGAGTACATATCTGATTCGAAATTAAAAAAATATAAAAACCTTTTAATGTTCTAAAGTAAGTTGTCCGTTGATATGTCAGCATATTGTAATATCGAGTCAGGTACCACAACGCTATATATATAAAAGGGGAAACTGACTGACTGACATATCAACGCACAGCCGAAACTACAGGGACTAGGAGCGTGCACAAAGCTTCCTTTCATAACGTAGGTGAGCACTAAGAGAGGATTTCCCAAAATTCACCCCCCAAGGGGATGAAACAGGGGTTCTTTGACGCTAGCGAAGCCGCTGGCAGAAGCTACTCTGGCATATAATATCTTCAACCCCTACTCTACAAAATGACTCTCATACATAGAAAGAAAGAAAGAAAGAAAAACTGTTTATTCGCGCGAAATGACGCAATCTTAAAACTAGCAAACAAACATGAAGTTGATTACATCGCTGACATGACAAACACTTCAGCGCTAATTTGATGAAGCTGCAATGTTCTGTAAATAGTTCTACCTTAGGTTACGTTAGTTAGGTTCTAGTTACAGGTGTTAGGTATAGTTAGTGTATGCTAAGTTGTTAGCTCATGTGAATCAAGGTACTGACTGAGATTATACTTTAGTTTGATTGGATATTTGTAAGGAGGTTTTGAAATTAGAATTTTGTCTGGTTTTAATGACGGTAGGATATTTACTGGCTGATATTTTAATAATATATTAGGTTACCTGCATAGAAACAATCAGCCAAGTGCGAGACGAATTTGAAAGAATTTTTTTAGTCATAGACTTGTTATAGATTTTCCTTTCATCTATACCTAAGTCAACTTCAATATTTTGTGTGCAGTTTCAGGGATTATAATGTAGAGTTTCATTTATTTTCTTAAATAATTTTAAAACCAATCATTTTAAATTTATGGAATTGACAATTTAAGACCTTCTTGTCTGTTTTTTCCTTAAATTGTGTACATTAATATTAATAAATTAATGATGAATAATAAGTAAGAATGAAACAACGGGTGAAATACATTTTTTAACTCAAATCAACACTATAAAACTTTGAAGACTTTCTTGCTTATTTTTCACCAATCGCAACATCTAAATTACATAACTTTCATTTTTAAGGTGCCATATTATATATTACTTACCGAAAAACTCTATCAACTTTTTATTTATAGCATAGCATAGTATAGCTTAGTGAGGAACACTATAAGGCCTCCTCTCTAGGAGAGGGAATGGGCCGTAATTCACCACGCGGGCCCAGTGCAGATTGCTATTTCTCCTTATTGTTTATTGAACACAAAACCTAAAAAGAAATTAAGGATTTTCTACAGTAAACCTTAGTGATATAGACATTATTAGTTTCTCTATTTACTCAAATAAATTCGCTCCGAGTCTAGCATTTTTAATATTGTAGGTATATAACGCTTTGTAAACATTAAACAATAAATATTATATTTTTACTAGGCAGGGCCTTTTTTTTTGTAATGTGCCCCAAACGTCTATTTCTAACAAATAAATTGAATTGTATCGTGTGTGTACGTTATCAAATAAAATATAGTGTGAATGTCAAAGTGTGCGATCTTCAGTGTCGAGACAGGAGTATGCATTTTACATGAGAGTTTGTTAGAAGACATGAAATAAACTGAATATAAACTAAAGCGTAGAAAGGAATATCTCAAGGACAGTCATTCATTCATGGTAATATAATATAAAGTCTAGCCCCAAGCTAAGCAGAGCTTGTATTATGAGTACTAGACAACTGATAAACATACTTATATATTTCTAAATACATACATATTATAGATAAATTACACCCAGACACAGAACAAATGATCATGCTCATCACACAAACATTTGTCCTGAGTGGGAATCGAACCCACGACCTCCGGCATAGCAGTCAGGGCCACTAACCACTTGAGCAAAAGGCCAGTCAGTCATTGTATTCATGGTTTAGGGTCTCATACATAATTATTAGACATCAGATTATATAATTATGCACTATCGAAATATGCATTCAAGTATGCACCAAAAAGGGATACAATATGCAAAAATATGCACAATGAAAATACTATTTATTATTTGAATTCACGTCATTCTGTTTGTCAGATTATTTTACAAACTAAGTTTTACCGATATAGTGTTTTAATTTTATAATAAATATGGTTTATAATAAATCGCTAAAATATCACATTTGCAAGCATTGTCTCTTGGCGCATCTCTCTCTTTTGTGTGCAGTCTGAAAGTGATGGTACTTTAGGTGCTGTAGTCCTCTAAATCATGAGCAAAATCCGTCATCATCATCATCATCATCATCATCATCATTTCAGCCGAAGGACGTCCACTGTTGGACATAGGCCTCCCCAAAGTGTCCACAGCAAACGGTCCTGTGCGTCGCATCCACCGCATTCCCGCGACTCTTACAAGGTCATCGGTCCACCTTGTGGGAGGCCTTCCAACGCTGAGTCATCCTGTACGTAGTCGCCACTCCAGAACCTTTCGTCCCCATCGACCATCTGTTCTGCGAGCAATGCCTTGCCCACTGCTACTTAAGTTTGGCGATTCTTTGAGCTATGTCGGTAACCTTGGTTTCCTTGCGACTGTAGTCCTCTAAACGAAAAAATCCAGGTTTATGTAGAGGCTTAGCAGTCTTATTTCTGACTATTTGTTCAATGATATAGTCACAACTTGTATTTGAAAGTAAATTATAACACTTATAACCCAACTTAAGCAGTCTGCTGCAGTCAGATTTGTTTCGACCTTTTTAGTTGTTTTTACGGTTAAGTTTTTGATATTATAAACTTCTTTGTTCCCTACATTTAAGTGAGTGTTAGTTTTAATATCATCTCCTCAAGACCTTTATATTGATACCCAACGTGATTATGTTACAGCATATAAAAACATATAATTTGACGCCATTTTTTATAATCTTATGTACCCAGTTTCGCTCTCACAACGAAGACGAATCTAAGGACAACTCTTAAGCCAAAATGCTACAAGCTGTTTAAGCTCTAGGGTGCGCGAAAAAATATATATCTATATAAAAGCCAAATACCACTCACTGATTAATCACGAAATCTCAGATACTATAACATCTACAAAATTTGGCAGATAGGTTCCTTATAAGGTAGACACACGTCATCTCAACGCTCAGTCACATGGTCAGAACAAAGGAATCGGAGGCATGGCCAACTCGAGGCGTTCGACTCAAACGAAACGATCGTAACTTGGCTAGGAGGGCTGGGAACCATTGAATCGGATATGGGTATAAAAAAACATACACTCGAAAAACATAACCCTCCTTTTGTCGCAGTCGGGTAATAATGTGAAATCGCTCTGTTCTTAGCTTTTCCCAGTGCTCACGTCCTCCATTTGTTGGAACATGTCACGCTTAAGCAATAAGATGAAAAATTGATTCTCTTTGTTCTTTCTATAATGCGATACAAAAACGTGTCGTGTACTGTATCACATTATTAAGAAGAAATAACGTTTTTCTCTTTGGTGTGTTCCTAGGTAGACCAAGCTGTAATATTTTGCTTAATGATTTATCTGTATTTTATTCTTCTTCTTTCAAGGACTTCGTTTATATACCGCGTACGTCGAAGGACTGGAACAATTTGACTGCTGCGGTCTTTTTTTATGTGGGAAAATCATCCAACGATATATCTCGCACTTGGGCGGGGCGAGAGGGCGTGTCAATCGTTTACTGACCAAAAACCCACTCTTGTTCCTTGCTTGCCTTCGTTTCAGGGCCCCGGGTTTCACTTTCACACCACCCGTGGCCCCAGTAGGCTTTGACCATTCTGGGGCACTACGGTTTGCTGACATCTCCTTGAGGTGCGCGTGGAACTATACGCACCGTCAAATAGTTTGGTCCGGACGGTTACCGGATGGTCGGACGTTGAGCTACCTATTGCTCATCGTCCGCAAGCCCGCGCCTATGGTGGATGAAATCGGGATCGGGATCCCGGCGGCTGGGGCGCGAGGGCCGCTCCCTCGCGCGTGCACAGGCAACCTCCTCCTTTGCTAGCATTACTGCTTTGCAGAAGGACGTGACCGCCTGCTACTCCTCTTTGCTTCGCATCATGTCCTATACCAAGGCCCGGCGCGAGAGATCGTTGCCACCGATCACCCCCACGAGGACAAGGCGGTTCTCTGCCTAAGCGGGCACACCTCTACTGTATGCTCCACCATGTCCTCCGGGCGGTCCACACAGTCAGTGGTGACTCCCAAGCGTTACTTCCGCTCGAATCCGGTGCAGGGACTTCCCGAACTGACCATGTTCGGTGAGAACCTGCGTCATGCGGAAAGTGAGGACGCCGTGAGGCCTTTTGAGCCACTCCTCAAAGAGGGGATTTCCCGTTCGATTATAATTTAGGTATCTTCGAGGATTGAGTGAGTATGCTATTAGTAAACTAGTGCGCTTCACGATTGCATTACTGCTTACCATCAGGTGGGATCGCAGTCAAGCACTAGTTTACATCATTAAAAAAAAACTTCAAAAGGAGGGTTTTGTGTTCGGGTGTATGTATAATATATATTGTTTTGTTAAAAAGTCAATACTGAAAGATATATTGATGAATTGTGTTTTGGAAAGTTTTCATTTAAATCATAACACCATTATTCAACTTCAAGTCGATCGTGATACGAGTTCCAACCCACCATCTACTGACCTTTTTGAGAGAGGACTTTTGGCCAAAAGGTGTCGTGTATCGACGTTTCCGAGGTTTACGCGACACCACGCAGCGGAACACGCCGATGTTACGTGTTTACCTAATTATAGTTTATTGTTTGTGATATTTTTTAATATGTATTAGTTTATAATATATTTTATGAGATTGTACAAGTAATATTATGAATTTCATCTATGGACCTCAGTTGTCTGACAATAAAGAATTAATAATAATAATGGTCATCTATTATGTCTGATGACCTGATAAGATCTGCAAGTTTGTTGGATGCACCTAAACAGCCTAGGATTAATTAGTGTAGCGATGCTTGGGGGAGGCCTATGTCTAGGCGCGGGGACGTCTTTCGGCTGTGACCTGTCTCATGATCATCAACTTGGCTCCTGAACTTAGGTCTCTCCAAGTTTCAAAACAAGGGTCAGTCCTTGCGTCTCGCATCCATCGGATTTTCGCAACCCTCATCAGGTCGTGGGGCCATCTTGTGACAGACCTTCTAATGCTGCATCTCGTGGTAAGCCGTATTCACTCCTGAACCTTTCAGCCCCATCGACCATCGGTTTTGCGAGCAATATGCCACATAAGTTTAGCGATTCATCGCGCTATGTCGGTAATCTTAATTCTCCTACGCAATTGTAAACTTGTTATCTGCCTGCCTCGCCTATTTCTAGGTCCCAGTCTAAGTCGATTACACATAAAAGTTTAACCTTCCAAATAATCAAATGATTGAGTTGCATTAACACCACACATTTCATCCACAATCAAAATAACATTCCCTTTCCTTTCTCAAGCACCGACAGCAAAAACAAACATAAAAACCTGATGATACATGGGCCAATGATAGCACGGATCACCACAGATAAAATAACAAAGGAAAGTTGTACTTAACGGATACAATAACAATGAAACGCGCTGTTATCATGATAATGGTTTGAAGATTATATACGTATAGTTAACCGCTTGGTGCAGTCTATGCTTAAGCGATATGCGTCTTGCGATAGCGATTGTGGAGAATAGAAATGGTAGAAGTTATTTGGGCTGCGGGAATGTTTGAGTGAGCGCGGTCCAGGAACGCAAAGGGTAACTGAAAGAACTCGGGTGGGCTTAGTCAATAAAAGTCTCGCTGCGCCCAGAGTGGGAAGAAGTTATTTGATAACTTCTCCTGGCAGGCTTCGGCTCCAGCGAGTCTGCGACAGCTCTTTGAGGCTTGGAACACATAACGTCCACTTGGTTTTTATCGGATTGCGAGCTACCCATAGCTTACCGTTCGCAAGCTGTCTACAATGGCCGGGAATCGTCTTGCGACTTAATAACTATAATGGTTACACCAGAGTGTTTCTTTCCGGCGAATCCGAAATAGGAAGCTCCCGAAACAACCATGTGCTCACAAGGCATGATAATTTTGAGAGGACCTACGTCAGCTAAACCGCGGAACCCATTGTTATGAAATTTTACGTGTAAAGATACTCACAGATTGAATGTTATGGATAGTTTTTATGTTAGAAGTAGATATATTCGCTTAGGATAATTTTCGACTTTCACGAAGGCGAAGCCGCTGGTAGAAGCTAATTTAATTTAACTAACTACGTGACATTTTTTTATTAAAAAGTTACAGGTTATCTGTCTGTTAATGGAGCTTTTTAATATAACAGAAAATGAATGAAAGGAACTAGCAAAATATTGGGATTGTCAGACTGACAGCTGTTGCCTGTCATTTATGCCAAATAAGACTTAGAGCGGATGCAACAAACTTGAGGGGTCGCAAGTAGTACGCGAATAGCACGACGCGATTCGCGGGACGAATGTCGGCGACGCGACTCGTGTACGAACTTCAATGGATTTGTATGGCGGCAGTCGCTTGAAGACTGGACAGAGGCAGCCTGCGTCTGGTGGCAGGATCAATCACCGAACACTGCTCCCTGAACAAACACTTTTTCACAATGAATATCACAGATAGCCCTCTGTGCAGAGGATGCATTGAGTCAGAAGAAACTGTCGCGTATGTGCTCCTCGAGTGCACAGCCGTCAGCGAGATAAGAACTCGGACCTTGGGAGCACCGAATTCACTGATGGACGCCCTGAGTAAACTAAAGAGACTCGTCTGTTTCTGGAATGAGGTGGGCTGGTTGGAGTAAAGGCCGCCATGGCCCACGCACAATGGTCCGATAAGGACTAAGTGTGGAAACCAGACCACAAAGATAAGATAAGTCGCTTGAAGACTAAAATCGTCGAGTATCTAAGATTGGAGTTGCCTTGTGTACAAAAAGGCTAACAAGTCGCTGTCGCCAGTGAAAAGTTGCGTACGCTTGTCACTTGACGGCCAAGGTCAAGAACGGGGCGTTAAGAATGTATAGTGGATTGGCGTGCTTGAGGAGTGAAGATTTTATTGCGAGTTTTTCGGTTAAGTGTTTTTAAGAAGTGTGTGTGTTTACTATTCTTGTGTTTATTGCCGCTGTTCCTTACCTAACGGGTGTAAAAAGACGCTTAACGCAGCCGAGATTTATTTCTGCTGCCGATCTTTGTGATCATTTTTCTGTACTGGAACTTTCTGAGACGGAGATATGAAAAGTGAATATTCTAACGACGCGCACCATAGTGAATTATTATAAAAGAAGATACTGACTGACTGACATAATAATATCAACGTACAGCCAAAACTACTGAGAGTAGGAGCGTGGAATTTTGCACAATGTTTCCTTTTGTGTTTTCCTTTTTCTTTTAATGTTTTGGTATTTAAGTTTCTTTATTATACTTGTTATCTCAATGTGTGTACCTGTGCGCCAAATAAACGTGTTTTCTTTCTTTATCTTTCTTTCTTTTTGACGTAAGCTTGTACTAAGAGAGGAATTGCGTTTGAACGCTTACGAATATGCACATTTACATGCTTAATGCCGGTCATCATGAGTTTTCCGAAAGTTTTCGTTATCAATGTTTTTTTTCGGGATCATTTTAATATTTTTTTTGGAATTTTATTATAGCTATCTAGAGACAAGTTAAAAGTTTCATTAAATATAAAAATAAACACGTTTTAACAATAAATGGATTTGACTGAAGCCAAAATTACTTTTGATCTGTTTTATTGGGCAATAGTACTTTCGACTGTTATTTTATTCAATAGTACTATTGTTGAAAGCCTGCGGTCAAAAGTACTTTTGCTTGATTTAGCTAATTAAAAATACTTTTGTAAGTTAAGAATTGGCAATAATATCTACATATTGCGAAAATTTGAAGACATGTGACATTAACCAACCCGCACTGGGCCCGTGTGGTGAATTACGGCCCAATCCCTCTCCTAGAGAGGAGGCCTGAGTCCTAGCAGTGGAAACATTAAAAAGGCTGATTATGCTATGCTATTGCGACATCAATAACCCCACATAGGAACTAAAATTTAAAATCCTGCACCGCGGTATTAGAGTTCTCCGCGCGATTAGAACATATATCGATACCCGCAAAGAACAAGGTTGTAACATTAATTCAGTCTGGGGGTGATCGACGGCGGCGATCTCTCGCACTGGGCCTTGTTACAGGCCATGGTCTGGACCGAGGAGGAGTGGCAAGCGGTCGCCTCCTTCTGCGAAGCAGTAATGCTAGCAAAGGAGGCGGCCGATCGCGTGAGGCAACGGTCCTCACGCTCCAACCGCCGCCGGGTTTCCGATCCCGATTTCCGGCCACGAGAGGTCAGCAACTGTAGGGGCCCCTGTCGAAGCCTACTGGGGGCACTGGGGCCACGGGTCTGATTCTGTGAGGAAGACTCGGCCCTGGTATGAAAGTCAACGAAGGAACAGTAAAAGTTTTTAGTCAGTAAAAGTCTAACACTATCTCTCGCTCCGCACAAGAGCGGGGATGTCATAAGATGATTTTCCCACCGAAAAAAAAAACATTAATTCAGTAATTTTTTTAAATGAACCAAAAGCGTCATGTTTGAATTTTGTTGGATTGTAATCAGAGATACTGTCTTGCTCGATGCGGGTGACAATAAAACAGTATGAAATCAACTATCGGACAATTGTCGGAAGATACTCCTTTATCAAACAGAGGTTTGCGGGCCCTGTTCCGCGTACCTACCTCTAAACACAAAAAAAAAAATTCAGCAAGGGTAGATTGGCCCTTTTTATGCAAAAAATACTCGCAAAATAATCAGACAATCATAACATGAGTTTAATCTCACGTAAACGGAAAGTGTCGTTGTAATAAAAATGCAAAATAGGCATCATTTGTGCCGTGCGTACCGGTTAATTTAATATTTATAGGTACATTCCTTAGGTGAAAGCTTCGTTACATCGGATAAATACTTCCCTAAAATTGCTGATACTCATTAAAATGTAAAGCGAAATGTTCGCACACACGGTTAGATGCGAATATTTAGAAAAGCTCTTAGAGCAAACCAAATAAATGAGCTTTGAATGTGAAATGCGTACAATTTTTATTTATAAATTTTATAAAATGAATGATTTTATTTGTCATCGTCACTCCGACACTGACCTGTTGTTCTAGTGGGTTCGATTCCCGTCCAGGACAAATGTTTGTGTGATGAGCTTTCTGTGTCTGGGTGTATGCTTTTAGAAATATATCAGTATGTTTATCAGTTGTCTAGTACTCATAACACAAGCTCTGCTTAGCTTGACTAGACGACGTTGTTGAATATTATTATTCCCTTTATTTTATTTTTTTAAATATTTATTTAAAAAACTTATAAAAACACATTTAAAACTATAAAGAATAGATGTCCGCCGGTGTCGGGAACAGGGTTCAAGCTACCGGTGGTTAGGGCTCCAGAGACAGGAACCTCCTCACACTGCGAGCCGTATCGAGGAGTACTGCCTTCTGTATCAGGCCCTTGATCCAACCGCGCAACGACAGCTTTGACAGATGGTCGTCGAAGCTTTTAGCTATAAGGCCATTGGCGGTCACGATAATCGGCACAATGATAGCCGAGTCCATATTCCACATGTCGACAATCTCGTGTACTTAGTCGAGATATTTGATTTGTTCCTCTTTTTCAGCTTTCACGAGATGCTTTTCATGTGGAATGGTGACTGCTGCAGATTGGCCCAAGGAGTTACCGCTGGAGGCTTTTGCGTGGCCCACGCAAAAAGCGACAGACGTTGTCCTGTCCGAATCATGGCATATCGTCCGAAAAAAATTGAGAACCTGATTACAGCGCCACTTATCGGATCTTATTTCATTTTAAAACCGTCCAGGGATCCACTCAAATATACACACAAAATTTCACTTTATTTGGTCCAGCCGTTTAGGAGGAGGTAGGTGACAAACAAACGTACGGAAGAATTATATATATATTAACATGATGTATATTTTGTTTATGCATAGAACCAAGGAGTTCCTCGCCCATTCTTCTTCACAGGCCTCTGAGTTTTACGATGCGAAAATAACTTTCTAACTTATTTCGTGACGACTTGTAAACTTTTTGACAAATCAAAAGACCTTGTAAATTGTGTAATTGAAATGAATGCTTGTCGAGTTTGTTTGTTTGTACATTAAATTTTGTAACATTTAATTGGTTTTGTTTCTTTGATATCCGCAGAGTATGGTAGTGACTAGACACGAAGTTACTAATATTATTATATTCGTCTCCACGCAAATTGCTCTAAACGCAAATTTCAGCTATATCAGGCACATACACACCAGTAGTGGACTAAAATCAAGTAGAATAAAATCTAACTTCTAAGTTAACGAAAAAAAAAGATACGGCCGTTTATGTCGCAAAAAATGTGTATTTCGACACTCGCAAGGGAATCAAAATTTATAGGGTACTCAGAATCCTGAAATTTGGCTTAAAGTAAGGTCTTATAACCCAGGTATAGGAATGAATCTGAAAAGAGTAAATTTGCTGTAACGTCACAAATAGTGTAGTGTTTTTTGCGATTCGGAAAATTCTTCGAGACTTCGAGAATTGAACTACATATTTAAATAGGTAAGTTTGTACTGAACCCTCAGTGCGCGATTCAGACTCACACATGCCCAGTTTTTTTTTTAATTTCACGCAGCCGGTTGCCTAAGGTAGTATGTAATATTCGCCTTTCAAATTATGGATATTTAACCTCCCGTTAAGCCGAATGTAATCATGCGAACTTACCTAACGCGTGTTTAATCTGACGTAAAAGAAAAGTGTCGTTGTAATAAAAATGTAAAGTAGCCATCATTTGTGGCGCGCCTTATACCGACTAATTCCATTCTCATGTATATTTCATAGCTTAACTGAATAACGTACGACAATTTCAGGTCACGAGTCTTTTGTAAACATGTTTTGTTTATTGGAAAGCTGATTTTAATAATTGATTTTTAATTGGTTTGTTGTTTTAAATGGAATAATTGAATTGGTTTCGGTTGCAAATTAAGGATAGCTTTTCAGTAAGATAATTACTTGAACAGTGTTCAAGGAAGATTCGGCCCTGGTATGAAAGGCAACGAAGGAACAGGAGTGGGTTTTTAGTCAGTTAAAGTCTGACACTATCTCCCGCTCCGCCTAAGAGCGGGATTAGTAATTAGATGATTTCTCATTCTAAAAAAAAACAGTGTTCAACTTTTGCTCATTTAAGTCAGATTGTATGGTTTTCATAACAATTACGGTTTTTATTTTTTTGCGTGACTCCATCTGAAGGCCAGCGAAATTTGGAATAAAGTATATTGACACTCCTGCCTTTATTTTCATTTTTAATTTAAAAAATAGAACGGAAATATATATACATAAAATGAAGTCGGGTTAGTTACAAACGTACTATAAACAAAATACTTCAAAAAACAACCGCAACTGTCAAATGCATTGGTCTCACTCAATCATTCCATCATTCGGTCAATCATTCCAGAATTGACAACACAGAATGAATGACAAATCTCGGATCATTCCAATATCGTTGCCAGTATATTTTCTTTAAAAACAGGCACCAGCGATCCACAACCAAAAATTGTTAGCAATGGATCTTATTGTAAGATTGCCTGTATTTTTTTGGCTTGTAGTGAGAAATAAACGTTATTATTATTATTCTCTTTATTCCTTGCAGCGCCACCTCATCATCATTTCAGCCGAAAGACGTCTACTGCTGGACATAGGCCTCCCCAAGTGTCGCCACAATGAACGGTCTTGTGCGTCTCGCATCCATCGGACTCCCGCAACCGTTACCAAGTCATTGGTCCACCTTGTGGGTACCCTCCAACGTTACGTCTTCCGGTACGTGGTCGCCATTCCAGAACCTTTAGCTCCAAATTCCACTTATTATTATTTATAATTCTTCTATACATGTATTCGTCACCTAACTCCTTTTAAACGGTGTGACGGATTTGGATGAAATTTCCTGTGTATATTTAAGTGGGTCCTTGCATGGTTTGAAAATACAATTGAACTCGGTAGGTGGGCAATGGAAAGGGCTATGCTCGGAGTTTGCGTGAACGAATCAGGAATGAGGATATCCGCAGGAGAACCAAGGTCAGCGACATAGCGCGAAGAATCGCCAAACTTAAGTGGCAATAGGCAGGGCACATTGCTCGCAGAACTGATGGCCGTTGGGGCTAAAGGTTCTGGAATGGCGACCACGTACCGGAAGACGTAGCGTTGGAAGGCCACCCACAAGGTGGACCGATGACTTGGTAACGGTTGCGGGAGTCCGATGGATGCGAGACGCACAAGACCGTTCATTGTGACGACACTTGGGGAGGCCTATGTCCAGCAGTAGACGTCTTTCGGCTGAAATAATGATGAGGTGGCGCTGCAATTGGGTATTAATATTTATTTCTGACGTAAAGCCAACTTTCGGACAAGACAACGTCAGCCGGGCACGCAAGTAAAGACAAAGCTGTCTTGGATCCTTTGCATTTTCTTGTAGGTTATGAAAAACAGTTTATTGTTGGTTTTTCAGCTTCCCAGAGATTTAGGAAAAGATTAATGTATTTTATTCCGAATTTATTTGGCGTTGGCTCCAGTAAGATACCTGCATCTACACAAGCTGCTACTGTTAAGCGAATTAGGTAATAATTTATCGTTGCTATCAATATTTTCTTGTTAAACTGCAAAAATTAAAATTTTCATTTATCCCATCTACGTTAATCACTCCTCGGACAGACCATTTAATTTAAACCCCAATAATAATTCATAATTGTGCGAGTTAACCCTCAAATGTCCGCGTGCTACGACGCACGTGTTTGTACCGTCACGACGCGTCATCGTGGTTTAATTGGGGTCAGTAGTCGTTTGTTTGTGGGGCTCGATGGTTTTTGTTGTGGTCTAAGATGTAAGAAGAATGCTGTTACCCGTTCTGCCCCTGATGTGCTTGTTTGGTGAGAGTCCGCGACTATAGCTTCGGTGTGCCATCAAATTAAATAGATACTCATGTACCAATCTTTTCATAGCAGTGTTGGCAAATAGTTAATCAGATTAACGATTAAAAATTTAATTATATTGACAATTAAGATTAATGATTTAATGGATTATCTATATATATAAAAGGAGAAACTGACTGACTGACATATCAACGCTCAGCCACAACTACCGGGTCTAGAAACTTGAATTTTTGCTCAAGACTTCCTTTTATGATGTAGGCGAGCACTAAGAGAGGATATTTCAAAATTCACCTCCTAAGGGGATGAAACGGGGGTCCAAAGTTTTTATGGAGAAATCGACTTTCACGCGGGCTAAGCCGCTGGCTGAAGCTAGTTTTATATATATATATATATATAATAACTTTCTAATTAACACGTATTGTATAATTGACACGATTGTGAGGGTTATCACATTGTAGACTAACCGGGTCGAATATTTTGTGAAATGTGCTTACTGTACTATCCCTTACTTTCAGTTCTACTGTCCACAGAGCTTGGTGTACACACCTGCTCACAGTATACAAAACCATGAAAATCTTTCGATGAAGCGGCAACGTCATCCCGTCGTGTGGTTGCAGCTTTGTCGACAAAGTTCGAGTTTTTCAGTTGGTCTTTGCGTTCCAAAACTGCGGTGACTGTTTGGCCGTACATGAAATCTAATGCTGTACTAAGTTCTCCAGCTTTCAGTGTTATACATCATAAGCATAGCATAATCAGCCTTTTTAATGTTCCCACTGCTGGGACTCAGGCCTTCTCTCTCTAGGAGAGGGAATGGGCCGTAATCCACCAGTGCGGATTGGTGAATGTCACATGTCTTCGAATTTTTGGTTCTAGGACATGCCGGTTTCGTCACGATGTTTTCCTTCACCGTTTTGAGAGCAGTGGTGATGAAATAAATTACACAAAGTAATGCGCCTAGCTGGATTTGAAGTAGCGACCTATACAACTCGTAAGTCGAAGTCGTTACCTATCCCTGCTTTCAGTGCGTTTCAATTTTAATAAGTAAAACGTGAATCAACATTAGGTAACGAAACGCTTGTCTCATAACTTGGGCCAAGCTGTCAAATATGACGGGGAACGACATTAATTTCGGCAGGAGGTAGACGCCATGTTGTTACAGCAACTAATAGGAATAAGGCAAACGTCCTGATAACGTTGTCGTGTTTCTGTCCACACGATATTTGTGTCCACGCTGTATTTGTGTTCACAACTCTACGCTGTATTTACGTGTTATTACATGTATTTGAGAGCATAGACGTTGGAAGGGTTGAAGGCAATTTATTGAAATAACTGAGACACTTTTGTTTTTTAATGTGTGCTTGTCAGCAGAGATCGGAATAGTTAGAGTATATATTTAATAATAATAATAATATTCCACAACTATCGCACGCATCACATATACATCATCTAGTCCCAAGCTAAGCAGAGCTTGTGTTTTGAGTAGTAGACAACTGATAAACATACTTATATATTTCTAAATACATACATATTATAGATAATTTACACCCAGACACAGAACAGATGATTGTGCTCATCACACAAACATTTGTCCTGGGTGGGAATCGAACGCACGACCTCCGGCATAGCAGTCAGGGCCACTAAGCACTAGACCAACAGGCCAGTCAACTTACTACAAACTACTCAATTACTTAAATTGTAGTATTTTTAAACATGGCGATTAAATCCAGGGATTTCTGAAAATACTAAGTGAGCTTTGCATATATTAATTATTAAGGGGATGCAACTCGACATACTTTTTCGCTGTTTTTCATACAACCGCTCTTACGTGATTATGACGTTATTACATATTTTTCATTAGACATTTTGGAAACACAGTATTTTGTTGATAATATTATCTAGGGTTCTACTGAAATCAATGTATAAATTTATGTAAAACGGATTTAGTAAAGACCTCTGAAAATCCCCTATTTTGCATGAAATTTGACATTTCATAAAATAATCAAAAATTTAAAAAAAGTCAAAAAGTAAAACAATAGAAGCCTTGCAAATTTAATCGAGATTCTAAATAACGACGATTTTTTTCAAGGGTTTAAAAAAAACACGTATTTTCTGGAACAAGTTTTGTAAAATATTAGAGTTAATCACGGAATTACCGAATGCTAATAGATTATAATTTTCAGGCGTTATTACTCTTTTTTCGCGTTGCCTTTTCGTCAAACATCGCGTTGGGTTGCGTTAGATGAAGTAATAAGCTGTTAAACCATGCTCGATGTTGACGATAGGCGAGTGAAAAAGGACCCTCTTAAATTGAAAAATCTTCTATATACTCGTACATATATATAAATGAATAGCTGTTCGTTAGTCTCGCTAAAACTCAAAAACGGTTGGACCAATTTGGCAAATTTTGGTCTTGAAATATTCGAGATAGCCCAGGAAAGCTTTAAACGGTAAGAAGAAATAAAAAAAAAACACGAAAACACATCCGAATACAATGCCATCTTTTATTAAAATGTCATTATAAAAAGAATTATTCTGTTCTGGCCAGTTGATGGCGTTATCCTTAGTATTAGGCGGTACGAAGTTCGCTGGGGCAGCTAGTCTTATTTTTGGTCTAAATTACATACCGCACCAGGAACAGGATACTTCGTTTACAAATTGTAGACGCAAGTAAGCCGCCAAACCAAAATGGAATTGGACAGGCCTCATTTGCCGCATGTCGCAACAGAATTGAGCGAAGGTAGCCACTGACTGGATCCCGAACAGCAGAAACTGGCGACGTGGCAGGCCTAGAAGGATAGCGTGACAAGTTGGTCTCCTGCTTCTAGAATTGGCCAGAAGTAGTTAAAGAAAGAAGAATAGAATAACCGAAGGAAGGAAGGAAGAATGGAATAGGGAGAGGAAGGAAGAATGAGACACAAATGTGAATAATATTATGTTTTTTGAGTATATAAGCCCCGTGATTAAATCGTAATAATCGTAAATAAAAAATAGTTAGGAGTAGATAAATATATTGCGTGTTGTTTATTTTTATAATTTGTGTAAATAAAACTACAATTTAAGTAGGATCACACAAGATTTCAATCAGTCAAAATAGTAATTTTATAAAAAAAAACAGAAAAAAAATAATTTATCATGTTACACCAATTTATTTATTTTCTGAGAAAAAGTTATACAATATTTGTATTACGGTAACTACATCAATTACATTTCAATTTAAGTGCCTTTTAAAAGGTTTTGCCGAGGTCGGAAAACGGTCCCTTTTTCATTAGAAAATACTGACGAAAACAACAGCAATTTCTAAATAAAACAACGATGTTAGATCGGACCGATAATTAAAACCGGGATCCTACTTACAAAGAACATTGTTTTTTCTATAAATTATCACAAACATGCGACATTATTCCTAAAAAAAAAACTTGAGACCGTCAAAAAACTACTTCTTCTTCTTGCCCGTGTCTGTTTTACATCCATCTTTTTCACAGCTCAACATTCTGATCCATACTGTATGACAGGTCTTATCACGGACTTGTAAATTTTATCCTTCATCTTGCTGATTTCCGGCCACCGTAGGCGCGAGCTTGCGGACGGCGAGAAATGGGTAGCCTGCCGTACGACCGTCCGGTAACCGTCTGGACCGAGCCCAAGTTGTCGACGACGCGTATTGTTCCACGCGCGCCTCAGGGAGATGTCTAGAGAGAAGGAGTAGAAGCCTACTGGGCCACGGGTAGTGTGAAAGTGAAACCCAGGGCCCTGGGACGAAGGCAAAGAAAGAACAGGAGTGGGTTGTTAGTCAGTAAAAGTCTGACACTATCTCTCGCTCCGTCCAAGAGCGCGATTTGTCATATTAGATGATTTTCCCAACTAAAAAAAATCCTTCAACTTGAGGGGCATCCGTGGGGCACAGTCGCAGTCTAATCGCGGTTTTATTTAAATTGTACAATAAGTTATGGCATTTAAAAATTGTTAAAATACACATAAATACACTCAAAAAGAAAAGCATAACCCTCTTTTTGGTACAGTTGGGTAAAAAAATACTATAATAAAAATGTGCCAAAATAAAAAAAATACCATTCCCACTGAATTAATAAAACACCAAACGATAATAAAATTGCAAATATATTAATGTATTCCTTAATTAGGGGTAAATATTACCCCGGGTTTATTTGAAAGCTTCATACGGTGAGCGGTCAAAGGGTTGAGGAAGCAAAGGCAGACGGAGCCCGACCAATTACAGTTTTAATAATTAATAATAATTTGCAGCGGGGTTCTTTTTTTACCCCTGCGCGTTTTGCAGTGTTGAAATGAAAGAAAATTAGAATTTCTACGTGAAAACCTTTGATGTGACGGTGCTTAGAAATCTTCGTTTTTTATTAAAAACTGAATAATTATACTGGTTTAAAGTTCTTTGTAGGTACCTAAATGTTTTTTCGTATTCAATCGTATTCCATATTATAAGTTTTCTACGAATTGAAATGATTTAGGAAAAGGGAGGCCTGTTTTTAACCAACTTCAAAAAGGAGGGGGTTATACGTTCAGCTGTATGTACTTTTTAGGGTACCGTACCTCAAAAGGAAAAAATGGAACACTTATAGGATCACTTTGTTGTCCGTCCATCGGTCTATCTGTCTGTCAAGACCCTTTATCTCGGAAACGCGTGGAGGAATCGAGTTGAAATTAAAAACATATACTTTAGTCTTCGGTCCCAGGAAGCTGTAAAAAAAATCAAACTTTTGACTTAACGAAAAAAAAAAGATACGGTTGTTTATGTCGCAAAAAGCGTGTAAGTATTTCGACGCTCTCTAGGAAATCTGTTGACCCAGAATCCTGAAATTTGGCACAAAGGCAAGGTCATATAGTATAGTAGATATAGGAATAAGTCTGAAAACTGTATTGCGTAACAAAAAAACTTTTACAATTCAGATTTTTTTTGTAACTCAATTCGGGAATCGAACTGTTTTCATAGTTAAGTTTGTGCGGAACCCTCAGTGCGCGAGTCCGACTCGCACTTGAGCTGTTTTTTTTTATGTATATTCACCGATTTCTCGGTTAATGGCGGGCTGATTTTGTTTTGATTGAAAGTCTATTCCCGAATTGGTCCCATAGAAATATTGTTATGATCTGATGATGAACTTCGAAGATATGTAACGGAACTCCTCATTGGTTTATAGCAGATTGTCGTAACAAGTAAAACTGCTTTTTTATACGTGTACGCTACCCCTACTTACGAATTGTACTACTAATTGTACTTGTGTAATTTATTTCACCAACACTGCTTTCAAAACGGCAAAAGAAAACATCGTAAGGAAATTGGCATATCCTAAAAACAAAAATTCAAAGACATGTGATTTCTACCAACCTGCCATGGGCTATTTCGGCCCATTCTGGTATGTCTTAAAACCAAAAATTGTGACACCCGCCAACACCGGGCTCGCGTGGTGGAATACGGCCCGTTCCCTGTCTCAGTCCCAGCAGTGGGAACATTATAACATTGATTATATTACGTTTACCTGTAAACAGTGATCGGCTTAGTTGATTAAAGTGCTTAACATGTTAATTCATTATACATACCTAAATATAATCCGCTTTAATATCACAGAAGTTATGTACATTATCAATTAATTCACACACTGGTGTATTCCGGGTTAAATGGTTGGCAACTTGATTAATAGAGCGGTGTTTTACTGGTAAGTTTTCTACGTGTTGAAAATTACAAATAAAAAAACCTATACACGGGGTGAAATAGAATGGGTTGCGGGTATGTATTTTTATTTTTTATTTGATATAAACTAGTGCTTGACTGCGATCCCCCCTGATGGTAAGCAGTGATGCAGTCGTTGATGGTGAGGCACCCAAATTATGTGGCGGCGATCTCTCGCGCCGGGTCTTGGTACAGGCCATGATCTGGAGCGAGGAGGAGTGGCAGGCGGTCGCCTCCTTCTGCGAAGCAGTGATGCTAGCAAAGAAGGCGGCCGATCGCGTGAGGCAACGGTCCTCACGTCCTAGTCGCCGCCGGGATTCTGATCTCGATTTCCGGCCACCGTAGGCGCAGGCTTGTGGACGGCGAGCAATGGGTGGCTCGCCGTCCGACCGTCCGGTAACTGTCCGGACCGAGCCCAAGTCGTCGACGGTGCGTATTGTTCCATGCGCACCTCAGGGTGACGTCAGCAAATCGTAGGGGTAGGCCCCTACGATTTGCTGACGTCACCCAGGCAGGCAGGGTCGAAGCCTACTGGGGCCATGGGTAGTGTGAAAACGAAACCCGGGGCCCTGGGACGAAGGCAACGAAGGAACAGGAGTGGGTTTTTAGTCAGTAAATGTCTGACACTATCTCCCGCTCCGCCCAAGTGCGGGATTTGTCATTAGATGATTTTCACACCTTAAAAAAAAACCCAAATTATGTGAATGTTCGAAAGACTTACCGTGGTCCTGCTGCGCAAAGGTCAACTAAAGGGACAAATGGGTTTTAGTCAGTTAACGTCTGTAATTAACTTTGAAATAACATTTACATTCCTGCTTCGTCACTACTGTACTACCACACTACATCAACCCTCTCAATCAGTGCCGTAACAATGGCAGTTTCAGCAGTGCTTAGGCACAGGGCTTAGACCCTGGAGGGGCGCAGAAATTATCAAACCAGTGTCAAGTTTTGATGATTCAAAGCTTGATAGTATACCCCGGACAGTCTTTGCGCTTAATGCTCTCCTAGACAAGAATACAGATTCTAATATGTTTGTGGAAGAATGGAAGACGATATTGTCAGAATGATATGTCGGTTTCTAATTTAAATTATTGTTATTATTTAATATTTTATTGTTCTGTCTTCTTTGTAATTCTGTCTGTGTTTAAATGGTGTAAGTGGTTCGGCCGTTCTGTTTGAATAGAATAGAATAGAATAGAATAGAATAGAATAGAATAGAATAGAATAGAATAGAATAGAATAGAATAGAATAGAATAGAATAGAATAGAATAGAATAGAATAGAATAGAATAGAATAGAATAGAATAGAATAGAATAGAATAGAATAGAATAGAATAGAATAGAATAGAATAGAATAGAATAGAATAGAATAGAATAGAATAGAATAGAATAGAATAGAATAGAATAGAATAGAATAGAATAGAATAGAATAGAATAGAATAGAATAGAATAGATGGGATTTATTCGATGCAGACAATGCGATTGTAGACATGCCTACCTTACCAGATGTACAAATTCTGTAGGTGCTCAGAGCTCCAGCACCTTCAAGAGGAAATTAGAGGGCAGTGGTGGTGGGTACTATGTTTGAAGCATCACCTCACGCGTAATTTTTTATATCGACCTAGTCATTTTTCTTTTTATTGTTTGAACCATTAGGTAACATTAAAAAAAAACCTGATACCTACAACCTGTAGTAAAGAGCCGACTGCTGGATTAGCTTCTTACTGATGATGTATCGCCATCTGCGACGGTTCTTGGCGTTATGAAGTGCGACGAGCAATTGGGTGTACAATGTAGAGTGGACCTCACCTGCCTATCATTTTGGGCTGCGGCCTCTTAGTCGTTTGATATCAACCATGCCAGTTACGATGAGCTGTTCAAGGTTAGCGCCATTTTTCCTGGCTATGTGGCTAAAAAACTCTAGTACTCTGCGCATACAGGTAGGCGACCACATTCTGTGGTCGGCCATTATCGACCACATCGTTGCTTTCCATCAGGTGAGATAGAGTGAATAAGCGCGAGCCTGTCAACAGTTAAGGGGCAGTTATAGAAGTTTACCCCGAGCGTATTAAATTGACTTCAAATCGAAAGCCTTGCCGTTAAGTGAAGGGACACTTAACACTCCCTAGCCGGTCGATTTGTACCGTTTCCCATCGACCTATCTTAGGTGACGTCACTGAAGTCGTTTATTTTACAACCGCACCCGATTTGTACGGCGAACGTAGTCATAGAGCGTAATATAGTGTAAATTGACACATCAGTCTTGAGCGAAGTTAGGTTTATGTTGTGAATATTGTGTGTATATTTAGAATAATGTGTTACGTGAGGCTGAGTAAATAGGACTCAATTCTTTGAAATGCTTAAGACGTTTTTTTGTAATTTTTTTTTTTTTTTTTAATAATAATATAATATGCCACAACTATCGCCTTAATTGTTATATTTTAAGTTCTCTTAATTAAAATGATTTCATATTTATCATAGTATTTATTCGTTTATTATATTAGCATATATACGTATTTTATTATTATAAGCCTTAATATAACGATACTACATCCTATTTCAAATATCTGTTATTTATTTATTGTGCACACCTACCACAGTGTTGTCTTTTTTAACCCAATGGTTGACTTGTAGAGAATGCCTTGTGGCATTAAATCCGCCTGTAACACCACTGTTCATGAAGTTTATATAAATAAATAGAACTAATTATTTGTACGACATTGCTAACTAGAAAATTACCTATAAAAAGTACTAATAGGAGAGATAAAATATATAGGTATATAGTTTCTGTCAGTTAGTCCTTATTTTCATAAAACTCACTGAGGCGAAGCACATAACACAAAAACATTACCATTTTATTTCTACCCTACTACACCTTAAAATTAAATTATATTTCTGAAATCACACAAGCTTAGGCAGGCGTAGAAACACATAAATGAAAATTATAGAGTTCCTATATAACAACAAATGTACATATATTTGTGATTAAACTAGCTGCTTCCAGCGGCTTCGCCCGCATGTTATTAGAACATTATGTCAAGGGAACATACACCAGGGATGAAACAGTATCCTATGTTCCTTTTTCTAACTATGTGCCAGATTTTATTAAAATCCGTTCAGCCCAGTGTAAACATATGTTTTACTTAATAAGTACCAAATATTATATTTATATATAATATACAGGTTGTTTGGTGCATCGTTTGCCAAATTGAAATGGTCAGTGGGAGGGGGTCATCTGCTATTTTTCCTTTTAAGAAAAAAATTGGGTCTTATTTTCATAAAACAATAAAAAGTCGATGAAAAAAATCCACAGAGCATGAGAAGTGTTTAGGGATCTAGGGTCTGAAAGGATAGAAGATGACCCCTCCCGTCGACCATTTCAATTTGGTACACGATGCACCAAACATCCTGTATAATACCTAAGTCTGAAACAAAAGATTTATGTTTTTAGTTCTTGGTAACCTTGTCCACTTAATAAAATAATAATAAAATACGTTTATTTCAACCATCAAGGGATCATAGCACACACACAATAAAATAACAACAAAAACATATTTAATTACAATTAAAAAGAACATATACACGAATTATTTAAACACGTAATATTTACAGATTCCGATTGCTCAATAAGTGAAACATGCAATGGTTCAATCGAAACGAAACGGTTGTAACCTGGCTAGGGGAGCCAAGTTACAACAGTTTCGTTTTGATTCTCTTTTCGTCGATCGCCTCGAGTAGTTCACGCCTCCGATTCCTTTATTCTGACGTCATCTCAACGCTCAGTCACGTGGTCAAAACAAAGGAATAGTAGGCGTGGCTGACTCGAGGCGATCAACGAAAAGAGAATCCAAACGAAACGGTTGTAACTTGGCTAGGGGGGCAGGTACTGACAATTGTTTTCCATATGTCGCAAAGATGTCTACTAACCGGGGGTTGTCCTTGGGTAAGCTTGCATAGCGCGTATAGGAACAATCGGTTAAAGTAAAGATTTATTATAAATATTATAAAAACGTGTAGGTTTATACGTTACCAGTCATTCCCCGCGACTTTGTTTACATGAGCATTTACCAAATTTCAACCCCTGTTTCAAGGGTGCAAATGTATTTTCTTGGCGACACTTTAGGAGTCAAGAAAATCGTACGTGACAAATATCGGGTTTGCAAGATTATGGTTTCAGAGATAAAATGGGAACTACAAAAGTTGGCGCGTGAGTGAAATTTTGTTTTCAATGTTTAACAAAACGACTTTATAAATAAGCTTTTTATTCCATGTACGCAGAAACTGTTACGAGATACACGGTCATGATATATTCACAAAAAATAAATAATAATTATTTATTTATTTTTCCTCACAATGTTTTGTTTATAGCTAAAACGGTACAATTACTCAGTCTAGTATGTGTTACATATGTGAGGAGCTGGTGTCCGTGAAAGGCGTGAGATGCCTGTGTTACGGATCACCAGTGCCCCACCCATCGGACATGTAGAGTCAATTTTAACTGGGTGCATTTTATATATAGTGAAGGTACTTATACAAAATAGAACAAAAAAAAAGGTTGAACTCAAAACTACGTATTTATACTATTCTGGAGTGATTTTACTAGAAGCAAAAAACGATTAAATAAAGAAAGAAATTTGTAACGTCTATTACCTACTATGATTAATTGTGGAAGCGCAGTGCACACAAAACAACATGAACAAAATATCAACTAAGTCACCCGCAATTATTATTTCCTTACGCACTGGCTCGTCATACAAGCTCGCATACCGTCATTCGGAAAAAATTATCGCGCGGGATTACGTGCATATAGCATGAATGCCGGCGGACGAATTATCTGGAATGATCCACCGCTTGCTGCAGGACGTCACCGCGCCGCAGGCGCAGTTGTCTAGATATAGTTATGTAGCTGTGATACATAGCATAGCATAGTCGGCTTTTTAATGTTCCCACTGTTGGGACTCAGGCCTCCTCTCTAGGAGAGGGAAAGGGCCGTAATCCACCACGCGGACCCAGTGCGGGTTGGTGGATAAAGCTGTGATACACTGTGGTAAAATATAGTATCATTACCACCACCAATACCAGACGTACGGCAATGCGCCACCGGTACATGGTGGACATCTCACCTATACGCACGAAACGTTTTGGGAACACATTCATTGTACATATAGTTT
Source organism: Mythimna pallens (assembly GCA_961205895.1). Classification (NCBI taxonomy): domain Eukaryota; kingdom Metazoa; phylum Arthropoda; class Insecta; order Lepidoptera; family Noctuidae; genus Mythimna; species Mythimna pallens. Next base: position 5,945,318 of record OY540830.1, read on the forward strand.
AGGAGTGGAATTCCCTGCCGGAGTCTGTGTTTCCTGATGGCTACAATCCGGGAATTTTTAAGTCAACGAGTGAATAGGCTATTTCTAGCTAAGCGCGCTCCATCGTCGACCACATTGTCGCTTTCCATCAGGTGAGATAGCGGCCAAGCGCGAATCTATCAACAATAAACAAGTGCGAGTCGCGCGCACTGAGGGTTCCGTAAAAACTTACCTATGAAAACATTTCAATCCCAAATTTAGTTACGAAGATTTTTGTGACGTAACTACAAATTTATTCAATTCAGTATTCAAATTTTTTCCTATACTTGTGCTATGAGACCTTGCTTCGTGCCAAATTTTAGGATTCTAGGTCAACCGGAAGTACCGTATGAATTGTGATTCCCTTGAGAGTATCGTTTTTTGCAACTCAGAAGTTTGATTTTATCACAGCTTCAAGGGATCGCAGGCCTGAGTATATGGTTTTAATTTCAGCTCGATACTTCCACGCGTTCCTGAGATAAAGGTTCTTGACAGACAGGCAGACTGGCAGGCAGACAGATAGACAGACGGACAACAAAGTGATCTTATAAGGGTTCCCTTTATAAAACATTATTTTATGCGAAACCTAAACATAGTTGGTTTAGAATCAGTAACTGAGTCGATTCATATAATTTTTACACCATGTTATAGATATTCTTTTCCAAAAATATTTAAAAAAGGTCACAAAAACACTAACAGGGTTTTTACAATTTTTTTTACAGAATAGGTGGAAAATAATCCAATGATACCTCCTACACGAATCAGGTGCAGGAACCTCCCGAACTTACCATATACAGTGAAGACCCGCGTCATGCGGATGGTGTGAATGCTGTGATGTCTCTCCAGCCACTCCTCCAAGAGGGCACTTACTACTATGATTATGGCATGCCCATTAATATTAGTGTAAAGTGTAATTATGTTCTGTCAAAACTGATGTTTGTTTTCAATGTAGGTACAGCCCTAAGATACTAACTACTACAACTACTACTACTATAAGACTGTTACTATTACAAGATGACATGATTCCCCAACATATGTTGGGGACTCATGTCATCTTATTGGGCACGCCACAATTATGGCGGTAAGTTCCCTCTTTGAGGCGTGGTTGGAAAGACCTCACGGCGTCCTCACCTTCCGTATGACGCAGGTTCTCACCGAACACGGTAACTTCGGGAAGTTCCTGCATCGGATTCATGCGGAAGCGACGCCCGGGTGTCGCCACTGTGTGGACCGCCCGGAGGACACGGTGGAGCATACGGTGGAGGTGTGCCCCGCTTGGGCAGAGCAACGCCGTGTCCTCCCAAATCGCCGCTGGGATTCCGATCCCGATTTCCGGCCACCGTAGGCTCGGGCTTGCGGACGGCGAGCAATGGGTAGCCCGCCGTCCGACCGTCCGGTAACCGTCCGGACCGAGTCCAAGTCGTCGACGGCGCTTATTGTTCCACGCGCGCCTCAGGGAGATGTCAGCAAATCGTAGGGGCCCAGCAGGATCGAAGCCTACTGGGGCCATGGGTAGTGTGAAAACGAAACTCGGGGTCCTGGGACGAAGGCAACGAAGGAACAGGAGTGGGTTTTTAGTCAGTAAAAGTCTGACACTATCTCCCGCCCCGCCCAAGGGCGGGGAATGTCATAAGATGATTTTCCCACCGAAAAAAAAAATGTCATCTTATAATAGTCCAAATATTTACTCACTTGTTTGGTTAGGATAGGAAGTTAGTGATAGTATGACGAGTGACAGGGCAGAATGGAAGAAGAAAAGGTGTTGCGCCGACCCCAAATAACACGGGACAAGGGCAGGAAGATGATGATGATTTACTCACTTTTTTAAGGAAAAAACGAGAATAAAACTGACTCATCAGATAATCCTGCATGTTACTTGAAGGATATCCACTGAGATTTTATCAGTAGGTACAAAATACCGAGAATACTCGTATACTATTATCAGACACCTTTTAGGACTGACATTTACGAGCAACGCCTCGATTTCCTTTATTTTATATAAAGGAAATCGAGGCGTGTGCGGCTAAACGGTGGCAGTTTCGGGTTGAAGCTACAGGCTGCAGGTTGATGAACGAATTGGAATTTAATAAAATGTTTGTGATAACTATAAATCTGATTAAAATTATAAAAATAGCATAATATAATATAAAATCTATGAATAATGATAATAATCGATAATGTAAACTGTAGAACTGTAACATTTAGTATGTATTTATGTTTTTCCCTTCTTTAATATATTTTTTTATTAGTAATCATTTTATTTTTATATTGCAATTTTTCGCCGCGATTGTGTTATGTCTAATTCTTTAATATACTAATTTCTCACTTTATAATACTAGATAAAGGTTGTCATTAGAGCAAGGCTGTTTCCCAACAAAACTCAAGGTTTCTGTAATAAAACCACTTCATAAAAAAGGGTCAAAAACAGATAAAAATAATTACCGTCCTGTTGCTCTTATACCCATTCTATCAAAGGTTTTTGAAAGAGTTATGTATAAAAGAATTCTCTCTTTCTTTGATCGATATAATATTCTAGCTAAGGAGCAATACGGGTTTAGGAAGAATAGATCGACTTCGCTAGCAGCTTTTAACCTTGTCAAATCTATTTTGAATAACATTAACGCTAGAGTTATAACGTCAGCTCTGTTCTTAGATTTAAGCAAAGCTTTCGATTTTGTGCACCATTCAACTCTCATCGATAAATTGAATAAAATCGGAATACGAGGTCCAGCCTTACAATGGTTCAAATCTTATTTATCCAATAGAAGTCAAATCACTAGAATCACTAAATTCAATGACAAAATTAACAGTATCATCAATTTTGATTCTCAATCTCGACATAATTACTTCGGAGTACCCCAAGGAAGCATCTTAGGGCCACCATTATTTCTTGTGTATGTTAATGATCTTCCTCAAGCATTCGAGCAAGATTGTGTTCTTTTTGCTGATGACACGACTGTAATCCTAAATTGTAAAGACATTGATACTTACGAGTCAGATATAAATAACACCTTACACAAAATTATCTCATGGTTAGAAAACAACGATTTAAAACTAAATGTAGAAAAAACTAAAATATTAAATTTCAAAACGCAAAAAAGTAAAAGCATTCCACTTAAAATATCTCACAAGAACCAATTAGTTCAACAAGTACGTAAAACAAAATTTCTTGGAATAACACTGGATGAACATTTAACCTGGAAAGACCACATTGACGAAATATGCATGAAAATTAACAGATTTGTTTTTGCCTTAAAAAAAGTTAAAGAAGAAACATCTAGACCGACTGCTATGATGGTGTATCACGCCTACATATGTTCCATTATTCGATATGGTATCATTGTTTGGGGAAATTCCTCTGAGATGTCTAGAATACTGATAGCACAAAAAAAATGTATTCGCGCGATTTTTAACATGGACTGGACCGAATCATGCAGACCAGTATTTAAATCACACAAGCTTCTTACCGCTCCATGTATTTATATTTACGAAATTGCAAAATTTGTTAAAACAAATTTCTCTCTATTTGAAGCAAAAAATAATTTTAACAAGAGAAAAGTTACACAGTACTTACTAAAGATCCCTGTGCCTAGAATAGAAATGTACAGACGCAGCTGCGTATATATGGCACCACTTATTTTTAACTCGTTACCTAGCTGGATGACTAAGTTACCTTACAAAAAATTCTGTGTAGTTTTAAAAAAATGGTTAATATCGCATAGTTTCTACTCAGTAGGCGAATTTCTAAATAAAAAAACTTGTCAATCCTATCACTTCAGGAATGTTTTGTAGTATGTATTAATGTGTTTTATTTTAAGTATTTCATTTACTTACCTAAATTTCTGGTAATTTGCTTACCTTAATGTGTGTCTAATATTATTTAGTTTAAATAATTTCGGTAAAGATCTGTCTATATTTCTGTTGTATTAACCGTAGAACTCTAGATAGTTGTGATTGTGTATGTTACTAAAACACTATCGACTAAATATTTGCATGCCATCACTAAATGGCGGAATGTGTCTTTGCACTTAGTCTCCTATATTTAACATCTTTTGTACTTACCACATTTTACGCAAATAAATGATATTATTATTATTATTATTATTATTATTATTATTATTATTATTATTATTATTATTATTATTATTATTATTATTATTATTATTATTATAAAGCGCCTCGAAATTAAATCAACTTTTGTCCTATAGTTATTTGTTTTCGTTTCAGGATTAATCACAGTCTATACCTATCAATTAAAACTTCTAATTGGTATGGTAACCGCGAGTAGTTATTTTTACCCAAAAAACTTTTACCGACGCAGATAATTAAAAAGTCCGCGGCGGCGATGGAGTTAAAATTGGATATGGAGATTGCCTGACCTGAATTTGATATAATATTGTGGGATAGTGACAAAAAAAAAACAATATCAACAAGGTTGACTGGTAGAAAATGCCTAAGGCATTAAGTCCGCCGCTGTACGTTTGTGCATGGAGTATTTAATAAATAAATAAATAAATAAATATCAAGTATGGTAGGTAAGATTATTACAATAGATACCTAACTCTCACAAAAAAAGAGTTTAAACATTAATGATTAAACTTGTTTTTTTTTTTGTGAGAAATAAAAAATCCGGTCACGTGCGAGTCGGACTCGCGCTCTGAGGGTTCCATAAAAATTTACCTATGACAGCAATAGCAATCCCGAATTGAGGGGTCTTGACAGGCAGACAGACAAATGGACAACATAGTGATCCTATAAGGGTTCCGTTTTTCCTTTTGAGGTACGGAACCCTAAAAACCGGCCTAGTGTGAGTCGGACTCGCGCATGAAGGATGCCGTAGCATTATCTATACAACTTTGCTTTTTTACACAATTTATTTTATTCGACATATTATATTATAGCGGCAACAGAAATACATGATCTATGAAAATTTCAACTGTCTAGCTATTACAGCTTACGAGATACACAGCCTGGTGACAGACAGATAGACAGCGGAGTTTTAGTAACAAGGTTTCGTTTTTACCTATTGAGTACGGAACCCCAAAAAGTTCAAGTTTTTAGGACCTAAGTATATTTCCATCTAAGACAAAATGAACTAATATACTTATAAACAAATAAACAAAAAAATTTATAACTTAATAAGTATATACCTACAGTGGAAGAAGACATTCGATTTTGCTTCACAAAAAAGATAAACTAAACAAAGTTCACGGTATTGCCAAATTCGTAGGTAGCTAGGTAGGTAATATATAAACTTATGGATGAAATTGAAAAGGTACAAACAACTGTTTAATACATTAGTTTACCTAAATGGTAAACAAATTATGCTTACGGCAATAACAGACCGGCGAAATTAATTTCTATTTTTGGCCGTACTAGATGATTTATATTTTTGTTCCTTCAAGGAGTTTCATTAACCGTAAGAAAACCCACTTCATATAGGTATTATTTGATATAAATACTTTATCACCATCTTCCTGCCCTTGTCCCGTCTTATTTGGGGTCGGCGCAACACGATAATATTTTGTATAAATACTTATCTATTCAATATAGCAATGCTGCCACCGTTCTGGGTATTTTTCCCATTGCCAATGATTTTTTTTACGGATGGGAAAGTCATCTAATGACATCCCCTGCTCTTAGGCGGAGCGGGAGATAGTATCAGACTTTTACTGTCTAAAAACCCATTTTTGTTCCTTTTTTGCCATTTTCCAGGAACCCGGGGATCTCTTTCGCATCACTCATGGATGCGTTTTGATTGATTTTTGAGATCCAATGATTTATTTTTATATCCAACTGTATACATGTATATCTTTAGTTACTTATTAGTTTGATTGTTTATGGATATTAGTACCACCCATTCAAAGAGGCCTTAAATATCCCCGACCGACTGCGAAGAAGAGGATGACCGCTCGCTACCTGATAGTTAAATATGTAGAAAGAGATCCAGCAAGTAAATCCGAGTACACAGACTAGTGAGAACAGAGCTTTCTGGCGTAGACGTATAAGGAGACCCGACTCCACCTAAATTAGGAAGTGAGTTGGACATAGAAAAGAAGAGAGATATTATATATTCTTTTGAAAATATTTTTTGTTGTACATAAGTTGCAATACAAAAACAGAAAGAGAAAGAGGTCAATCGTCGAATCCGATTTGGCTGGGTAGCGGCGCGGTGTCTTCTCGTCCAATATACCACAGTGTCTCAAGACGAAAGTCTATGACCAGTGCGTTTTGCCAGTGATGACATATGGCTCCGAAACGAGGTCGCTTACAATGGGCCTCATCAGAAGGCTTAAAGTCATTCAAAGGGCAATGGAAAGGGCTATACTCGGAGTTTCCTTGCGTGATTGCGTCAGAAATGAAGATATCCGCAGGAGAACCAAGGTCGCCGACATAGCCCGAAGAAACGCCAAACTTAATAGGCAGTGGGCTGGGCACATTGCTCGCAGAACAGATGGTCCATGGGGACGAAAGGTTCTGGAATGGTGGCCACACCGAAAGACGCAGCGTTGGAAGGGCTCCTACAAGGTGGACCGATGACCTGGTGAGGGTCGCGGGAATCCGATGGATGCGAGACGCACAGGACCGGTCATGTTGCGACATTTGGGGGGAGGCCTATGCCCAACAGTGGACGTCTTTCGGCTAAAATGATGATGTTACAATACTATGCCAATCTAACCAAAAACCTTCTGCGACTTCTGTGAAAAAGGTAGCCTGCGCCTGGTGGCGGGGACCATCACTGGACACTGCTCACTAAATAAACATTTCTACAAATGAGTATCACGGACAGTCTTCTGTGCAGAACATAATTATATGGAGTCGGAGGAAACAATCACGCACGTGTTTTTTTCGTTAGTGATTACTTGTCCTTGTAATTTTGTTTCGTTTTTAGCTGTATTAATTGTAGTTTTCACTTGTTTCCTTGCCTATATAATTATTTAGTATATATGTATTTAAGTATGTATTTTAGTGTTACGTATGTACTTTTTTTTCTCTCCAATTGTTTATCTTATTTTGTAATGCACCAAGTGCAACCCCATTTAATGTCCAGACAAATTTTTTCCATACCAGGTTGCCTGGAAGAGATCGCGGAATGCGATAAGGCCGCCAATTGTATGTTTTTTGATATAAGGCTCATATGTATCATTTATTATCTTGATGTACAATAAAGTATATATAAATAAATAAATAATACGTACAGGAATCCTGGGAGCTCCTATATTCGCTTATAAAGAGGGTATCTACTTTTGCAGAAGGGTGGGCGGGTTGTAATAAAGGCCGCAATGGGCCACGTACAAGCGTTAACCAAGAACTGAGTGCGAAACCAGACTACAAAGATAGATAACCATGCAAAATTTTTCCATATTCCCAAGAATACTTATTCATCACAAAAAGTTAAAATCAATCAATTATAATCAGGTTATAATCAGCCTTTTTAATTTTCCCACTGCTGGGACTCAGGCCTCCTCTCTAGGAGAGTGAATGCGCCGTAATCCACCACGTGGGCCTAATTCGGATTGGTGAATGTCACATATCTTCGAATTTTTCGTTTTGAGAGCAGTGGTGAAGAAATAAATTACACAAAGTAATACGCCTGGCTGGGTTTGAACCCGCGACCTAGAACTTGTAAGTCGGGGCCGTTATTACTCGGCTACCACGGCTCTATAAATCTAAGTCAATCAATTAAATCCACATTCTCTCGTATATTAAGAATACATACATAATAGAATGATCCCTTCTCCATGGGAACTTAACATTTGCTCAGAACATGTATTGTCCTCATTTAATATCGCACAAAAGAAGGTTTAGAAATCAAAACTAAAAACCGTTATCCAGCTGAAAGTTCCCATTGTGCGCAGGATAAGTGTTGACTCATTGCATAAAATGAGAGTCACTGAAAACGTAGAGTTTGTGGGCCAGTGTAAGCGATGCGTGGCGATATTTTGTACGTTCTATTCTGTAAAAATCTCATCAGAAAGGGGGCCAGCAGGAGGGGTCAAGCTGACTTGACTAAAGTGTGATCAAGTCAGCTTGACTTTCGCTACTTCAATGATATTTCTTTTGCGAAATCAATATGATTTATAGTTAGCTTTTATTGCTATATTTTATAATTTTTATATTGTTTTAGTTAGTTAAGGGTTTTTTTGGTTTAGTGTATATATCATGGCCAGATCTTAGAATTGATCATTTCTTGAAATGGCCAACTAAAACAGGCCAGATTGTTTAAACGTTAACATTTATTGATGTCAATCCTCGTTTGGCCATATCATTGATGTAGGATTTCTATGATAATAAAAATGTAAACAAAGTAGGCCAAATGAGGATTAACATATCATCAAACTTTAACTTTTAAAACGATCTGGCCAGTTTTACTTGGCCATATCATGAAGTGATCAATTTCTAAGATCTGGCCACGACATATATAATAACTAGCTTGTGCCAGCGGCTTCGCCCGCGTTAATGTAGGTTTCTCCACACAAATTTTGGACATCCGTTTTATCCATTAAGGGGTTTTTTTTTTGGGTGTGAAAATCATCTAGTGACATCCCCCGCTATTGGGCGGAGCGCGAGGGCGTGTCAGACTTTTACTGAATAAAAAACCACTCCTGTCCCTTCTTTGCCATAGTTCCAGGATCTCGGGGATCTCTTTCGCATTACCCATGGCCTCAGTAGGCTTCGACCCTACTGGGCCCCTACGGTGGCAGACATCTCCTGAAGCGCGCGTGGGGTACATGTCTATCGTATGCTCCACCGTGACCTCCGGGCGGTCCACACAATGGTGACACCCAGGCGTTACTTCCGCACGATTCCGGTGCAGGAACCTCCTGAACTTACTATGTCCGGTGAGGACCTGCGTCATGCGGAAGGTGAGGACGCCATGTTGCTTTTCCGGCCACTCCTCGATAAGGGGACTTACCGCCATAATTATGGCGTACCCAATCCCTTTTGGAGTTAAATTTTGATGAAATTGCTCTCTTATTACTTGCCTAAGACATAGGAATCAACTTGCAAAATTTCACTCTCCTAGGCCCTGTAGTTTCGGTTGTCAGTTTCTCCTTTAATAATAATATAATAATATTCCACAATATAATAATATTCCACAACTATGACACAATGCCGTCTAGTTTGGGAAAACGCAGCGTTGGAAGGCCTCCCACAAGGAGGACCGACGTCCTGGTTAGAGTCGAGGGAATGTGGTGGATGTGAGATGCACAGGACCGTTTGTTGTGGCGACACTTGGGGGAGGCCTATGTCAAATAGTGAACGTTCTTCGGCTGAAATATAATATAATATAATATTCCACAACTATCACACACGCCGCTCTGCTTAGCTTGGGACGCCGTCTAGTCCCAAGCTAAGCAGAGCTTGTGTTATGGGTACTAGACAACTGATAAACATACTTATATATTTCTAAATACATACATATATAGATAAATTACACCCAGACACAGAACAAATGATCGTGCTCATCACACAAATATTTGTCCTGGGTGGGAATCGAACCCACGACCTCCGGCATAGCAGTCAAGGCCACTAACCACTCGATCAACAGGCCAGTCATATAGATAGATTATAGTACATAGTTTTCTAAATATGTAAATATTAAAAAGTAATTGTTGAATAAAATGACCATGGAATAGTGGTAGCTCAAGATCTATAGAAATAAGTAATAAACTAGGCCTCAAATATTCCGGGACACTAATAAAAAGGGCGATAATTTCTTAAGTACATAAAAAAAATATCAAAAATGTTGTTTGTGTTGTGATGTAAAATGTTCAGTAAAATATTAACGTACATAACATGGATATTCGTTATTCATGTTTTGTATTTTTGGAGGGACAGGATATTAAATTGCTTTTATTCTTCTTATATCTTGATGACAGTATAATTGGAGTTTGAACGAAGCAGACGCCAACTTTCCTGACAGACTTATGCATTTTTGTGCCACTGTTCCTGTTATTGTCATTGTGTGAACTGAAATTAAAATACCAAGCACGCTTATAATGGCTAATCGAAATGATCCTAACATCATTTCGATTATTAAAATACCAAGCACGTATTATAATGGCTAATCGAAATGATCCTAACATCATTTCGATTATTAAAATACCAAGCACGCTTTATAATGGCTTGAAATGATCGTAACGTCATTTCGATTATTAAAATACCAAGCACGCTTTATAATCACCTCTCACTGCTCACCAACTTTAGCGGTGAACGACAAGCGTTTGGTAACCACCCTGACGAAGGAAGAACAATAAAATAAGTTAGTATGATGAGTGGGACATTGAAGTAGGCGGTTATATGATTCCACCCATTTGTATATAGTGAATCATCGACCACATCATCGCTTACGATCAGTTGAGATAGTGGCCAAACGTGAGCCTATCAGAAATAATAAAAAGATTCTACTAATGGACTTCACAGTATCGCATATCTCTCACAAATCGCTTAGCTTTACAAACACTCATAGCTTCCACCGAATCCTCCATTAAGCCGGGTAACGTTATGAAAAACATTATCTCGCGCGCGCTGTCGGTCTATTGTACCCCTGCATCCAGGATAGCGCAGCTTTGTGGCCCGAATGCCATCTGTTAGACTATGTCTAGGGTTAGCACTGACGATTTTAGGGTTAAACATTTTATTTGTATTTGTTTTTATTTTGTTTGTTTGTTGCAAAAACAGTTCCGCGCACCGGAATACGCAGCTTTGGAAGGCCTCCCAATAGGTGGACTGTGAAACGCACAGGACCGTTCGTTGTGGTGACACTTGGGGGAGGCCTATACCCACAGTGGACTTCCTTCGGGTGAAATAATGATGAAAATGATGACGAACAGCTAAAAACGAAAAATATAAATAATACTAATTGAAGAGTACAAAGGTGCTGCTTATATCAAAAGTTTCCAACAAACTTGCAAACAGGAGAGTTGTGTGAGGGATGTAGACATACACCGTGTCTTCAAAATGCACAGCTTAGAAGAGCAAAGGCGTTTAAACGATGCATCTTTTGCATGTAAAATATTGAAAGGCATTACTGACTCACCAACGCTATTTGCACTTATTAAGTTTCGCGCTCCTTTAAGGATTCCGCGTAAACCAATAACTTCACTTTGTCCTCCGCAGAGAAAAACGGTATTAGGATCTAACTCTCCAGTCGCAAGATTATGTAGAGTTTTGAACAGCTGTAGCCTTCAAATTGATTTTCACTTTGATTCTTTCTATAAGCAAAATCTAAAATTGTAAATTGTTTAACAGATTTTTTGCATTAAAATTGTCTAAATATTAACAGTAATAATTATGTATCTAAGTACTTACAGTTCTTTTCAATTGCTCTTTTGCTTGTTAGCTTTACATGTATCTATACGTTTACACTAACGTATTTTTTTTTTACGTTGGCAAAGTATCAAAATTATCAATGCGGTGTACGACGCGCGGTTATAATGTACTCCAATACAGACAGCTGTGTGCACGCTAACTGTAAAGCAGTGTGAGTAAATTTACCTAAAATCGAAGAGCGCCGCTCTGGAGCTCTTAATGTAGTGTTTACCTTTAAACAATTGTTGCACTGTTTAAAGTTTTATAGAGATGTATTTTTGTTTCAAGTTGTTAGTGTAAACAATTGTTGGTAAACAACCAAGTTGTTAGTGTAAGTAAAAAGTTTACAAAATCATTCTATGTCAACATCGAAAGGGAGTGAAGGGCATTGTCTGAAAGAGCAAATATGATGAGGCCGTAACTCGCCCGCACCTGTGTGCCCGTAGGTTTACACGGTGTCAAAATGAAGTTAAGAACACGCTTTTTAAAGCTATTTGCACTTCATTGTACGCAGCCTATGGATTTTCAACACATATGCAGTTTACAGTGTTCTCCGTATCCAGTAAAACAAAGCATTCAGGGCGGTATCGGGACTGCCCTGCTTCTGTAGTGCCTCGGGCAAGTTTGCGGAAACGCGCAACGACTGTTTTCACATCATCATGCGCAAGCGGCGCGCATCCTTGGTGCGCAGGCTGCGGGGCAGCTCCAATACAGTTATGGCGATGATTGCCGGGAGATTGGATTGCCATTATATCAGACACGGCTGTAGCAGACATGTTGCTGGCCGTGTCCGATCGATAGTATTTTTTTTTTTTTTATTCGATATAAACCAGTGCTTGACTGCGCGATCCCACGTGATGGTAAGCAGTGATGCAATCATTGATGGTGAGGTGCACTAGTTTATTAAAAGCCTATTCACTCTAGCCTTGAAGGCACCTAAATTATGGTGAGACGGGAAGACCGCAGCAGGCAAATTGTTTCAGTCCCAACGACGAAGCAAATCGCTTAGTTCGGACCGTTGAAGTTTCAACAACGTAAGGGTGGATACTCGCCGTACGTCGGGTGGTCCGATGATAGAAAGGAGATGGCGGAATCAAGTCATGCAATTCCCGCGCACACTCTCCAAAATGCAACCTGTAAAATACCGATAGGCTGGCTACCCTGCGCCTGTGCTCGAGGCTTTGTAGATTGGACTTAACCAAATCTGGATCCCCAATTAGCCTCTTCGCACGCCTTTCCACTGTATTATATATCTTTTTAAGTAAGTGTTCTGTTTTGTGATTATTATTATGGGTGCTATTGGTTGCCCGAAATATTTTTTATTTACTGTTTTTTTTTTTTATTATTATATCACACTAATATTATCTCGAAGTATCAAACCCACATACACTCATAAACTTTCGCCTTTAAAATATAAGTGTGTAAAATGTCTTATAAAAACCGGGCAAGTGCGAGTCAGACTCGCGTATTGAGGGTTCCTTATAAACTTAAACTTAAGTTCCGCAAAAAGATCACGCTCTTCAGAGCGTACTGCACATCCCTGTACTCGTGCAGCCTGTGGGTAAATTACACTAAAAGGGCATACAGTGCCCTCCGTGTCCAGTATAATAACGCGTTCCGGGCGGTAGTGGGGCTGCCCCGTTTCTGTAGCGCATCAGGGATGTTCGCAGCGGCGCGCACTGACTGTTTTCATACCACTATGCGCAAGCGGTGCGCGTCCCTGGTGCGCCGGGTGTGGGCCAGCCCCAATGCCATCCTGGCAATGATCGCCGACAGGCTAGACTGTCCATATATAAGACATGGCTGTGGAAGACATGCTACTGTTACAATTCCTGTTAGGAAATTGTAATAATGTATTTAAATATAATAATGACATTTATTTGAATTTTAATTTTATGTAATTTATTTTAATATTTAATACAATTCTTTTAATATCTGACTGACTGACGGTGTAAATCTGACATTTATTGATCTAATCTAACATTGTATTAACTATTGAATTGAATTTGACTTTGTATTATTATTATTAATTTTAAATTTATCAAAACGAATTGTAATGTAACTATGGGTATTTCAAGCCTGAAATAAATGAATTAATTAAAAAAAATTAATTAAATTAAAAAAGTTTTTTTTGTGGTTAACTACAAATTTACAGATATATAGCAAAAAAAAAACTAGTGTAAAAATCTAGTGTGTATGTGTGTGTAGTGTGTGTGTGTGTGTGTGTGTAGTGTAATCTGTGTGTAGTGTAGTCTAATATAGTGTAAAAATCTTCAGATTTTTTCCTATACTTGTGCTATGAGACCGTGCTTCATGCAAAATTTCCGGATTCTAGGTCAACGGGAAGCATCCTATGAGTTTTGATTCCTTTGAGAGTGTTGAAATACACGTTTATTGCAACGTAAACGGGCGTTTTTAATTAACTTAGAAGTTTGATTTTTCAAGTTGTTGTTGTTGTTTGTGTTGTGTTGTTTTTTGAAGTTTGGTTTGAGTTAGAGTATATGGTTTTAATTTCAACTCGATACCTTCACGCGTTCCCGAGATTAAGGGTCTTGACAGACAGACAGACAAACGGACAACAAAGTGATCCTATATGGGTTCCGTTTTATCCTTTTAAAGTACGGAACCCTATAAAGATGAAGAGAGAAGAGAACACTTAGTGAGTATCCCTTCAGAAAGAAAGCGTGCTTTTCTGACTAAACAATTGAAAGGGGAGCAGTGTCTAACTATTTGCTATTTATGTAAATTAATCCTTTGAATATTCATTGTCACTTAAAATATTCACTTGAGTCTAATTATGTAAATCCGGTGCTGATAATTATTATTATTTTCGTCGGTAGGTACAAGTTACAAAGTAATTTCCAATACTCCGTGTATTCCATACTCATTAAAGTTAATGTTGACTTGTCTAATAGTTCGCTACTCTAAAATTACTGGTCTGAAGTTAAGGTAACTACTCTAGTAGGTACTTTAGTTGAAAGTAGGTACGCGTAATTGTAATAAAGTTTGATAGTTCAACCAATTTCCTGTAAATACTTCGGTTTAGTTTGTGATGAGTCACTTTGTTATTTTATTAATAATTTTTGGGGTTCCGTACCCAAAGGGTAAAGTAAAACGGGACCCTATTACTTAAACCCCGCTGTCTATCTATCTGTTACCAGGTTGTATCTCATGAAATGTGATAGTTAGACAATTCAAATTTTCACAGATGATGTATTTCTGTTGGCGCTATAACAAAAAATACTTAAAAACGGAATAAAATAAATAATTAAGGGGGCTTCCATACAAGAAACGTGATTTTTTTGCCGTATATAGATAACTAGCTGACCCTGTGTGTGTGTGTGCTGTGTTTTTTAAGGATAACGCCATCTGCTGGCATTACCAGGATATTATAATTTATTTTATAATGACATTTTATAGAATTGGCATTGTAATTGAATTTTTTTTTCGTGTTTTTTTTCATTTTTTCTCACCGTTTAAACCTTCCTTGGAATATTTCGAATATTCCAAGACCAAAATTAGCCAAATCGGTCCAGCCCTTTTTGAGTTTTAGTGATACTAACGAACAACTATTCACTTTTATATATATTGATAGATAGATACATAGTACAGAATCCTTCGTGCGCGAGTCCAACTGATGACATATGGCACTGAAATATGGTCGCTTACAATGGGCCTCATCAGAAAGCTTACAGTCACCCAAAGGGCAATGGAAAGGGCTATGCTCGGAGTTTCCTTGCGTGATCGCATAAATAATGAAGATATCCGCGGGAGAACCATGGTCACCGACATAGCCCGAAGAATCGCCAAACTTAAGTGGCAGTGGGTAGGGCACATTGCTCGTAGAACGGATGGTCGATGGGGCCGAAAGGAGTGCGGAAAACGCAGCGTCAGAAGGCCTCCCACCAGGAGGGCCGACGTCCTGGTGAGAGTCGAGGGAATGTGGTGGATGCGGGATGCACATGACCGTTTGTTGTGGCGACACTTGGGGGAGGCCTATGTCAAATAGTGAACGTTTTTCGGCTGAAATTATGATGAAGATGATGAATTATAATTACTTACAAAATAATTAGGTATGTATGTGTCACTCACCAGTTTACTAGCTTTGAGCGGTTGAGTATAATTATGTATTACAATACGAAATTAGGAGTATGTTCACTGTCGGTCAGCTGCGATAACGTGTCACTGTAAATTACAGCAGACTAATCCCCTTATGTTTGTAGATTGTCCAAGTGATTTGACAACCTACGAATTCCAAGATCGCCTTCCAGTCTAACTGACAACCAGGACCTACGGTTTCACATGCTTCCGAAGGTACTGGGTATCATCAAAGTCCTAGATAAACTTAGAAATGTAAGTGTATATGAATTGAAAAATTCGTCACCTCTGGAGGTGACGCCCTGGCCGTTGGGAGTCGCAAGGCGACTCATAGCTTCCATAGGTGCAGGCCTTTGGATGGTGCGGGGATACCGCACAGTTTCCCGCGAAGCGGCGAGCCTCCTTGCTGGCCAGCCAACATGGGCTTTGGAGGCAAAGTCCTTGCACGCATACACGACTGGCGAGTGGAGATGCAACGTCGGGGCGAAACTCCGATGCCACGCCAAGTCACGGCATGGCGACAGAGATCCGGCACGATCTCATGGTGGAATGGCGACAGCGACTGTCTCAACCCAGTGCTGGGCACGCCAATTATGGCGGTAAGTTCCCTTTTTGAGGAGTAGCATGGCTGACAACACGGCGTCCTCACCTTCCGCATGACGCAAGTCCTCACCGGATGTGGCAAGTTCGGGAGGTTCCTACATCGGATACAGGCGAAAAAAAACCCAAAAATGGATAGCTAGTCGTGTTCCACGTGCACCTCAAAGAGACGACAACATAATTGACGGAGTCCGTTACTGCTGATACCTTTCAGAGCTGCTAGATAGTTGGAACGAGTTACCGCAGCCTAGGAACGTAAGGGCAACTAAAGGAACACAATTAGGTTTTAGACAGTAAAAGTCTGACACTCTTTCTCGCTCCACCCAAAAACTAGAGAAGCCATTGGATGATTTCCCACCAAAATAATATCAGTATCATAATTACGAGAAAAAGAAAAAAAATAGTAACCTTACGTATCTAATATCGAAAATTCACCATATGTACGTAATCATGATCTAATTATCTGCTCGTACTAATGAAGGCGACGACTGTTCCCCAATGTTAGTCTTGGCTATCGGCCAGATATGATAGCACCGAGGAAATGGTGATTATGAAAAGATTTCTGTAGAATTTCTTTTCGACGTACTGAACGTAATTATGTGGGTAGATGCCCAGACCTAAACATTAAAGGCGAACGGAAATGTATCATCAGTTTAATGATATACCTATTTTATTTGAGTAAGATTATTTCTGTGTGTCAACATTAAAATTAAGGGAAAGAACAAAGGTGACAGATGTACTACAGCAAATAAAGGAACTTAAATGGAATTGGACTGGTCGTAATGGAATGGTACCCTAGAAATGGAAAAAGACTCAAAGGACGTCAAATCAAAAAGTGGGAGGATGATCTGCCGAAACGATGGAGGAGGATAGCTCGTGACAGACATAACTGGAAGGAAATGGGGGAGGCCTATGTCAGAAGACAACCTGACTAAGTGGTTGAAAAAAAAATGTATATTCAAAAAATAAGTTTAGATTCAGAATTTTGTTTTTTTTTTTAAATGTAAGTAGTATAAAACAAAACTGTAATATGGTTAGCGAATAAAGGCTTTTATTTTTTTTATCTTTTTTGTGTAAAAGGCAATTTCCCTCTAAAGTCTTTAAGTTCTAGGTTTATTTACAAGGGTTTCTGTATGCCAACCGAGTGATCCAAGAGACTTGTAGATCTTCCTATGAAAGTAAAAACAAAGTTTACCTACAAAGCAGCTGCCGCAAAAATAAGCTTGTTCAAAAAGTTATAAGCTTCTTAACTAAACCAAGTCATTACACAAACTAGGGCTGTCAACTACCTAAATATATTACAAGAAAGACGGTAAAAATAAAGTAGGAACCGGAAACGGGCTCCTGACGTCACTACATTTGTCATAACCCAAGGATTTACCGTATTCAGCTTTGTAACAAAGCCAGCGGTGATTGTAATCAGGAAAAAATGAGGGATGAAAGATGGGTTGCAAGATAACTTTGTTAGTTCAAGGAAGAGAGAAATGCTGACATTCGTCCGAATGTAAGAGTTACTTTAAATGGAACCGTGTTGAAGGTATTTTATTTGAATGTGTGCACCGTTGTTTTTGATTTAGTTTCTTAACTTTCAACTATGTCTATACAGTGATATATTTTTGTTTCTTATATCATTGTCTTGCCCTAAAAAAAAAAAGGTATTTACGAACAAAAAACCTAACCATGAAAAATTCGTAAACATTTTCGACAACCCTAACGTTATACGAACTAACGTTGTTATTGCGTTTTATTTACGATAATTTGCGATTCAAAATGGACGACACACTGCAGTAGAACATGGGTTATTAAATTGTACTATTTGATTCATACTGATCTGAGTTTTACTGACAGTAATATTGTGTTTACGCATGGAGATTTATTTGTTTTGACGCTATGATGCACTTTCTTTTTAACAATTTTGTCTGGACCAAAATTGAGGATAGAGGTTAACCAAGCAGCTCAAAAATGACGCGTCCGACGTTTAAGACGTAGAATTACACTGCGCATACATCGTCAAACTCGTGGGTTAGCCACCATCATCTTTCGACGAATATCTGGCATCGCTAGATCGGCGTTGCGTCGGAAGCATTGCATCGTATGACATAGCTCTACAATACTAGTTGCCATATAAAATGTATGAGTTCCGACGCATCCAGATCCTTGTGCGTGGCCCACGTGAGTCCTAACCTTGACTCCTGTATCGTAGGTACGTTTACAAAGGTAAACTCAATCACTTCTTGTATATGACATATATTTGTGACGTGCGGAAATCAAACCCGCGACATGCATCGTAGCAGTCAGTCCCTCAATCACTGCGCCAACCGTACCGCCATTTCAATTATTGCTGTACAGGCGAATGAGTTTGAGAAGTTTCAAATTCATTCGTTCATTCACTGGCAGACGACGAACTGGTAAACACCCCAGAGTCTAGAGTTACGAAGTTTCACTGCATATGTGTCCGTTATAACTTCGAAGGTTAGTGATAAAGAAGGATTTTAGAAAATTAATTTCTTACAAGGGAAAAAATGGGACAAAAATTTATGGTTTTTTTTTGAGGTAGGAAATCACCCAATGACCTTTCTCATTCTAGGTTGGAGCCTTCGGGAATTTCTGTTTACTGATTGAAACCCAAAAGTGTCTTTCAGTTACCCTTTGCGTTCCGGAACCACTCTTTCAGGCAACTCTTTTAAAACACTCCTGTAGACCGATGCCCGGCATCGGTCTTACGCGACTCTACTCTCATCGACGAGTTAGTCTCGGTCCATACCGGACGGCCGGACGGCAAGCTTTGATAATTTATGAGTGTAAGTTTAATTTTTGCGTATAGTAATTACTTACTATATCATCAACCTGGATTATAGATCCAATGCAAACTTAGTTTGTAGGTAACATAAAACTGGCAAAAAAAAAAAACTTTTATTTTCAACTAGTTAAACCTAAAAAGGCTTAATCATTGGAATAAAAGGAAATTACAGAAAAAATACTTAAATTATTCAATAATTAAATAAAACATTACCATAATTATATGTACAGTCACGAGTAATAAGATTCATATAATACATTGTCACCTTTTCTATTTGCAACATAATTTTTAGTATAGCTATACCTGAATATAGTTTGTTCAGAATCAGTAACTGAATCAATTCCAATAATTTTTACACCATGTTATAGTTTTCCCCAAAAATATTTAAAAAAGATCACAAGTGATGTACCACCGACAGTATGTAGTTACAAAACAGGTCACTTTAGGTCATAGCGGGTATTAGAAGCCAGCGCACAGCTTGGTGCGGGAGCAAAACAACCCCTGAGACACCCGGATGACCCGGTGATCATGTGATCATTTGTGCGGACAACCAGGTGACATAACAAGCTTATAACTTTGTGATTTTCCATGATACAGATTAAATTTCATACATAGATTCTTTACATAAAAATACTAGACACGTGTTTCAGGTTTCGCACTTACTAAAACTACTAAAACTAATGATGTATATTACCTTCAGTCATACAATAATTTGTTTACAACACCTATATCTAAATTACCTATTTGATGGCTAGGTAATTGAGAATCATTTGTCGTACAATTATTTCTTGAATAGCAAAAGTTTAGATAGATTAAAAACTGTGATAACATATATGTTACTACTCGTGACTGTACCTATTTAAAAATTGAACTAGGTATTTTTAAAAAGCGTCGAGAATCCAAAATTTCATTTGAAAATGTGGACCGAATGAACGAGAAAAATATCAAAGTTATTTTGTTTCGAATCCCTTTGAAAGCTTCGCACGGCATTTCAATGAAGGCATTTGATGTATTCATAAGTCTCTTTATGCCATTCCCTCTTTGAGAGCAGAGTGCATTCCTACTCATTTGATCAGCTTCTTATGCCTCCCGGAATTTTTCAGTAAAATGTTCCTCTGCCGGGACTCAGGCCCCCTCTACGAAAAGGAGAGGGCCGTAATCCACCACGTGGGATCAGTGCGGGCCAGTGGATGTCACATGTCATTGAATTTCTGGTTCTTTGCACATGTCGGCTTCCTCACAATTTTATCCTTCACCATTTTGAAAGTAGTGGTGATGAAATAATATACATAATATTATCCTTAAAAAATCTAGTAAATCAGTTACTGTAGTTAAACTTGTAATTTTCAATTCTATTCAAATCAATTCAATTCTTTTTTGCTATATCACATGTGTTTCTTTCAGCATAGGGATTTATCTACAAAAGAAACGCATTTCTGTATGAGTATTTTATAAACATACGTAGTAATTTTGTGTGTTCATTTGAGTTGATCTGTGAATGGTTTGAAAATACAATTGGACCTACCTCGGTCTAATGTCGAAGAACCCAATTGCAGTGTCCGGTGTTACTGCAAATTGGGTTATTAATTTTTTTTCTATCAACGTGCCATTTTTCGGGCAGGACAACGTCTACCGGAACCGCTAGTAATTTATGGGTATTTATTGTGCTCACCTTTTCATTTTTTTCATTTATTTATCATTAATACAAAATAATACAGGATTATCTAAGTTAAATAGCAACCAAAAAACACTAAGGTTTAAACTTGTGCTATCATGAATCTATCTCAATATCGAAACTATACAAAATGAGTTTTTTATTGTCGACCTACTACAGTGTAGTCTTTTACAAGCTTTTATTTGACTTGTAATGTATGTATGTAAATATGTTTGTTCGGGTGAAATCTTACAACTTAATTTTAAAGTAGATAGGTATATTATCTTCAACCGATTGAGCTGATCGTTTTTTTTTTTCGATTTGGATGACAAGGCAATTTATTATCCTAAAAGTTGACTAGTATTAATGTCTTGTTGAATGAAGTCCACCTGAAGTTTAAATAAATATGTATTTCAATATTGCCCAGCACTCCTTACCACGACATAATTCTAAATCTCAATACTATTTCCATATTATCGAAATCTATATATCTATCTCAATTTCAATAACTTCAAGAGTCGCTGCAAACTAATTGAACATACCAGTGCACGGGTATATTAGAGAGAATTCAATTGAATTGAACTAATTTGCACACGACGGATTTATATTGGATTTTCAACTGCACAGTCGGCTTATGACGTCACTACGTATTATTATTTAAGTGATACTACTATCAGTTCTCTTTAGAGAGGATGACTTGTTTTTAATATAAAACAATCGTTTTGGGTGTTTCAGAAATTACACATATTTTGTATATGTTGACAAATGTTGGACTTATTGTTACATATAATTTTTTTTTTACCATCGCCTATTTATTTAATTCAATAAAAACACTTAACCAATTAAAACTATATATACGCTAAAGGCAAAAACTACTAGCTAAAATATGGCGTCATAAAATTCTTCCGCTTCGCTGTCGACTGGAAGTGTACCCAAAAGGCTGACGGCATTGCCATGTTGTATGGCAATGCTTAATTTCTGACCGAGGTAAAAGCCAGCCCTTGGGTCACGCAAAGTGTCAACTAAGCGTTTGGATAATTCTTTAAAAAGCGTATGAGCACTCGGACCCCACGGCCCAAGGGTTTCCACCCCAAACGGCTCAAAAATATAACTGCCGACGAGGTTGTTATATTTCCGTCGATTGAAGTTCTCCGCAGTCGCAGCGGCACGAAGAGCTAGGCACAGCATGAAGAGCTAGGAAGATGAGATGGCGAAAAAGTATCGATATCGCCTTGGTTTCTTAAATGAGCCAATAATTGAGTAACAAAATAACGTAATCAACGTGTCGTCGACTATGATAGTTTGCTGTATAAGATACTCAATTGATTTCCTAGTACCGAAGTTGTTTTTTTTATTGGGTGGGAAACTCATCTTATGACAAATCTCGCTCTTGGGCGTAACGGGAGACAGTCTCAGACTTTTACTGATTAAAACCCACTCCTGTTCCTTCTTTGCCATCGTCCTTAGGTCCCGGTTTTCACTTTCACACCACCCATGGCCCCAGTAGGCTTCGATCCTGCTGGGCCCCTACGATTTGCTGACATCTCCCTGAGGCGCGTGTGGAACAGTACGCGCCGTCGACGACTTGGGCTCGGACCGGACGGTTACCAGACGGTCGGACGGCGAGTCACCCATTGCTCGCCGTCCGCAAGCCCGCGTCTACGGTGGCCGGAAATCGGGATCGGAATCTCGGCGGCGGTTGGGGCGTGAGGACTATTGCCTCACGCGATCGGCCGCCTCCTTTGCTAGCATTACTGCTTTGCAGAAAGAGGCAACAGCCTGCCATTCCTCCTCGCTCCGGACCATGGCTTGTATCAAGGCCCGGCGCGAGAGATCGCTGCCGCCGATCGCCCCCACGAGGACACAGCGTTGCTCTGCCCAAGCAGGGCACGCCTCCACCTTGGGCTTTCCTAGTACCGGAGTTGGGTGAAACGCTGTGACGTTTAAGATGTCACGGAGCGTAATACTTTTTGAATTGAAGCGGAAGCTAAGGGGCAGTCTTGGGCAATTTGTCGTGTAGTTCGGATGCTTCTATCGAAATCACTGATTTTCTGTCTTTGAGTTATACCTTATTATGTCTTCGGTAAAATAATTTATTGTGAAGTGAATTCTTTGTTTAATTCTACGCCATGAACCCTCTACCATAAACCCTTACTGATGACGGCTGTATCGATAATTTATCCCTGTTGCTTTTAAACGCATTTCCTAATTTATAATATGTCATTACAAAAAAAACAACAAACACATGATATTTAAATTGAAACCACATCTCCAAATCCCATCCCATTATACGTGACAATGGTACGGTTTACAAATAGGATGCAATTGATATTCAGCATCGAATCCGGCTAATATTGATTAGCCCAACAATCCCCGTCCCGCTTCACTGACGATATCGTAGGAATTATTATCGATAACTCCGTATATCCCACTCTATTATCGACAACTTTGTATGTGTCCCCTCACTATTCTATTGAACTATAAATGAAATGCTTCTGAATAGTGTTTCTCGGTATTGAAATGAATATGGCGGTATAATTTGACAAGCATTTGTGAATGACAAGTTTTATGAATAATGGGAACTTTGAATGGTAATTGGAGCATATAATTTCGTATTAAATGTATTGAATAGTAATCATATTAGTGCTGATAGTTCTGTTTTTGTATAATAAAAACATGTGACGGTTTTGAGAGGATTGTTTTGATATGTTCGGATGAATGTGTTTTTTTTTAATGTATGTTCACCGATTTCTCGGTCAATTGTGGACCAATTTTGAAAATATTTTCTTATTTACTGTTTATGCTTCCGAGTTGGTCCTATAGAAATATTGTAATGATCTGATCATGATCTTCCAAGATATGGAACAGAACTCCTCATAGGATCACAGCAGAATTGTCGTAATAAGTAAAATTGCTTTGTTTATATGTGTAGTCGATGACTGACTGAAAAAAGAGGGGGAATATATCGAACTGATTTGATGATGAAGCCTGAAGTTAGGCATCGGAACTCTGTTATAAATTAATGTAATCTAACTTATCTAACCGTGTTTGGGTTTATTAGAATTGTCATGAGATGCACTCTGGCTATAAAGTATTTAAGTTTGGCTGACTGGTACTTTTTAGTGGTGGTACCATAACTAAAAAGTGTAAATTAAAAAACTTTTCACAAAAAAATACAACAGACTTCAATAAAAAAAAACCGGCCAAGTGCGAGTCAGACTCGCGCACCGAGGGTTCCGTACAAACCTGTAGGTAGTAAGTTTATGATTATTAAAAAAAATATACTATGTGATGTAACTAAAAATTTAAGATTTTCGGAATTTTTCCTATATGTGTACTTTATAACGTTGCTTCATGCCAAATTTCAAGATTCCAGGTCGTCTGGAAGTATCCTTTAGGTTTTGATTCCCTTGCGAGTAGTTGCGAGTTTCAAAATATGCGGCTTTAATTGCTGTATCTTTTGATTGCGTTGACGTAGAAGTTTGATTTTGTTACAGCTTAAAGATATTATAGACTTGAGTATTTGTTAAGAATTTCAATATAATACCACTACGCGTTCATGAGTAAAGGGGTAATAAGTTTAAAATTATTAAAAATATTTTTATTATATGATGTAACTAAAAATTTATGCTTTTCGCAATTTTTCCTTTATCTGTGTTATAAGACGTTGCTTTGTACCAAATTTCAAGATTCTGAGTTCACGGGAAGTACCCTGTAGGTTTTGATTCCCTTGCGAGTAGTGGCGAGTTTCAAAATATGCGGTTTTAATTCCTGTTTCTTTTGATTGCGTTGACATAGAAGTTTGATTTTGTTACAGCTTAAAGGTATTATAGATTTGAGTATTTGATATGAATTTCAATATAATACCACTACGCGTTCATGAGGAAAGGGGTAGTAAGTTTAAAATTATTAAAAATATTTTTATTATATGATATAACTAAAAATGTATACTTTTCGCAATTTTTCCTATATCTCTGCTATAAGACGTTGCTTCATACAAAATTTCAAGATTCTGAGTTCATGGGAAGTACCCTGTAGGTTTTGATTCCCTTGCGAGTGTCGAAAATTTGCGGCATAAACGGGAGTATCTTTTGATCGCGTTGACTTAGAAGTTTGATTTTTTCACAGCTCCAAGAGACCATAGACTTGAGTATTTGATATGAATTTCAGCTTGATACCTCCACGCGTTCCTGAGAAAAAAGGTCTTGACAGACAGACAGACAGACAGACAGACAGACGGACAACAAAGTGATCCTATAAGGGTTCCGTTTTTACCTTTTGAGGTACGGAACCCTAAAAACACTGAAAAGTGCAAAATAACTTTAATTTCGGAAGTCGGTGTTTCTATTATAGTTTCGTCTCTTAATTATTTAACACCGACTTCCGAAATTGTTGATGAGGAGTTCTGTTCCATTTCTTCGAAGCTCATGATCAGATAATTTTTTTTAGGTGGGAAAATCATCTAATGACAAATCCCGCTCTTGGGCGAAGCATGAGATAGTGTCAGACTTTTACTGACTAAAAACCCACTCCTGTTCCTTCGTTGCCTTCGTCCCAGGGCCCCGGGTTTCGTTTTCACACTTTCCATAGCCCCAGTAGGCTTCGACCCTGCTGGGCCCTACGATTTGCTGACATTTCCCTGAGGCGCGCGTGGAACAATACGTGCTGTCGACGACTTGAGCTCGGTCCGGACGGTTACCAGACGGTCGGTCGGCGAGCTACCCATTGCTCGCCGTACGTATATATGTGGCTGGAAATGGGGATCGGAATCCCGGTGGCGATAAGGGCGTGAGGACCGTTGCCTCACGCGATCGGCCGCTTCCTTTGCTAGCATTATTGATTCGCTGAAGGAGGCGACCGCCTGCCACTCCTCCTCGTTTCAGTCCATGGCCTGTACCAAGGCCCGGCGCGAGAGATCACCGCCACCGATCGCCCCACAAGGACACGGCGTTGCTCTGCCCAAGCGGGGCACACCTCCACCGTTTGCTTCAGCGTGTCCTCCGGGCGTTTCACACAGTGGCGACACCCGGGCGTCGCTTCCACACGAATCCGGTGCAGGAACTTCCCGAACTTACCGTGTTCAGTGAGAACCTGCGTCATGTGGAAGGTGAGGACGCCGTGAGGTCTTTCCAACCACGCCTCAAAGAGGGGACTTACCGCCATAATTGTGGCGTGCCCAATGATCAGATCATAACAATATTTATATGGAACCAACTCGAAAGCATAACCTAGAGAGAGAAATAGAGAACATAGATAAAAAAACATTCGGCCGAACATAGAATCTCCTCCTTTTTGAAGTTGGTTAAAAGACATTTGCGACGTTCATTAATAGATGCTTATGTAGTTTTTGACATAAACTAGCTAGTCAACTAATTTATGACCACAGTTCGCAACATCTTGTATGTAATAGCACTTTCAATCTAAGTAAATTAATATCGTCATAGACAATACTATCTCCGTAGGTCTATCTACGAACAGCAACGCCATGTGTTCCACTCACAAATTACCATATAAATTAAAACTAACAACAATGGATTGAGAACTCAATTCAATTGTCTACTAAAAACAATCTATATTTTTGTTGAGACTACAATAGATCGTTCCTTTAGGTCACAAAAGATTTGCCTTTCGATTCAAAAAAGATTGGCCCTTTGGTTGACAAAAGATTGGTCTTGCTTCACAAACAATGTGTTGTCCTTTCTACTGGATATCGACGTGACTGATTGGGAACCGATTCAGATTTCATTTGAGATTAGGATAACATCTCACTTGGTTTATTGTGAGGATTTGATTCGTGAAGAATGGGGTTTGAATTTGATGAAAATGTAGAGATATGTTCTTTTTTATTGATAGGCTCACGTTTGACCGTTAGCTCACCGGATGGTAAGCGATGATCTGGTCGACGATGGAGCAAGCTGGATTTGAAGTAACCAATCCATTCTTAACCTAACCTTTCGAGTCGGGAAGCGACCTGTCAAAAAATTTGTGACGGCAGGGGTGCCATGTACAAAATGGCGGCGGAAATATTTCTTTTTACAAAAAAAATTATAACTGTATTATAAAACGATATTTTATCATTCTGTAAACGATATTGTACTAATTGATATATTTCTTATCTATCAATACAGAATATCTACTCTCTACTCTAATCGATACAGAATATTTACTCTACAAGTTCAAAATTTAGAAACCAGGCTGTCGAGTAGAGAAAGGCTGTAAGCCCTAGGCTAGCTAGCTACAAGCTATCACGAAACACATCAACAGGAAATTACACTCCCTCTAGAGGAAAAGGTATGAATAATTTTTTCAATTCGTTTATAGCTCAACATTATCATAATTTCAGCCGAAAAACGTCCACTGTTGGGCATAGGCCTCCCAAGTGTCGCCTTCACGACTGGTTCTGTATGTCTCGCATCCATCCGATTCCCATGACCCTCACCAGGAGGCCTTCTAACACTGCATCTTACACTATGTGGCCGCAACTCCAGAACCATCAAGCCTCATCGACCATCTGTTTTGCAAGCAATTTGCTCCGTTTACTGCCACTTAAGTCTGGAGATTCTTCGGACGCATGTATAATTTCACCAAAAGTGGAGGATTCAGTCAGTTAATCAAGCATTTAGCAAATTCAAATAATGATAATGAAGACTAAAAATTAAGCAAAACAAAGAAAAGCATACAATATTAATTGTGTAAAAAGTTTGAGTATTAATTAAAATCCAAAAGAAATACACACCTAATTAAAAGTTACAATCTTAAGTATGAGATATGAATTCTAATTTACATCATTGTATTCATTCCCTTAGGTATTTGTAATAAATAAGCCAATTGTTATGTAAATTCTATGACAAACTTTACGATTTGTGTTTCTGGATAGATGAATATTTATTGTTAATTAAACTAGTTAGAGCTGTGGTGGCTCATTGGTAACGACCTCAACTTGTGAGAAGTACGTCTTGGGTTCAAACCCAGTCAGACACTTTATGGAATTTATTTCTTCACCTCTGCTGTCAAAGCAGTAAAGGGAATCATCGTGAGGAAACCATGTTCGAGAAGCAAAAATTCGAAGACTTCCTATCAACCCGAATTGAGCCCGCGGGGTGGATTATGGCCTTTTTCTTTGCTTAAAGAAAAAGCCCGAGTCCCAACATTAGAGACATTATAAGATTATAGACATGCTTTAAACTTGTTGCGAAATTATTGAAATATCTATTCATATATAATATTGTAGACATTTAAAACTCGCGATCCGTTCCAGCTTCAGAAGGATGTCACAATTTTTTTAAATTATCGGCTTTTCTAGAAGAGAAAAGCCGATGAGTTTTATAATAAAATTTGTTAAGTAAGTAGTTTTTTGTGTTTATCGCGAATATGCAGACAGATAGACGCTGTGGGGGAGTTTATTTTATAATATGTAAAGATCTATTTTTTTTTTTATCTTGAAGCTTAAAAAAAGCTGTCAAATTCAGAGTTCGACTAATTCAGTAAAGACCTTTGAAAATCTGTTATTCTGCGTGAACTTTGGCTCTTCATAATGTACTCATCAATTTATAAAATAAAGAAAATGTAAGTATACAATCTTACACATAGAGATCAATTTATGAATGATTATGTTTTTTTTTTCAAAAGCTTTTGGTTAAAAAAAAACATTCCGTAACGTATTTCCAGGAACAAGTTATCTGAATTATTCGAATAAATTACGGAATTACTGAATGCCAATAGAGCATTCAGATGTTATTTCTTTTATTTCACGTTGCATGTTTATCGAACAATGCGTTGGATTACGTTAGATGAAACAACAAGTATTTAAACCATGCTCACGTTGACGATAGACGAGTTGGGAAGGGCCCTCTTAAGTTGAGCGCTACTTCGGGCTATGTCCGAATGTGTGTCTGTTAATACAGTGTATTTTAAAACGATGACGGGTGATTCTTTGAAACCGAGAGAACGTCTCATTCATCTGACCTAGTTTTCGTACCTATCTATTTTGTGTCGTAAGCCATTGGGTGCAATGAGTGCCATTGATACATTTAGTGATCGGGGAAAACTAATATACAAATAAAAATGTCAAATTGTAAAGAAAAAGCCAGGCCAGATGAATGAGACACTCTCTCGGCTTCAAAGAATCACCCTGTAAGTCAGGTACGGAATGTCCATCATGTACTGAAAGCGCATATCTCTTAATATCCGCTATGGAAATAGGTTCGAAATTTTTAAATGAAATATAGTTTCAGTTATGCAAATCTTAGGGTATGTGACTTAACTACTTTTTAGTTAACTAAATCACTTCACCAAGTTTAGTTACTTGTCGACTCCTGTATCAGTTTTTGATCTTATAACCTGACTATCCGGACTGATCTTTAGGCTGATGTTAATTCACAGTTCATCTTCATGAATATTAAGCTAAAATATCACTGTCTCCAAATCCTTTGTATTTGTTGAAAAGACAATTTAATTTTGTTAGTTGATGAGTAATGGAATCAGGTGTTACTTTGCTCTACATTGTTAAAAGAGTTACCGTGGCTATGGAGCTCAAAGGGCAACTAAAGGAACATGGATACCCTAGAGCGGGAGAAGTCATGAATACTCAACTTAAAAACCAAAGAAAAATCATCGTTAATAAAAATCAGAACCCCACGTTTGAAAGAGTTACCTATAGTAGCCTAAGAACGCAAAAGGAAACTGAAAGAACACAGGTGGCTTTTAGTCTGACCCATCCTCTCGCTCCATGCAGAGTAGGACCAGTTATAATTAATAAATTACAATCTCAAAACCTAACTTTTCAGAAATCGACGATAGTAATTGTAATGCATTGAATTCATTACTTATTAATCTTTGATAAATTCAGGATTGGGATATTCTGTAAAACAATAGTGTTTATTAGGCGTGGGCAAAGTGTTTCATCTTTGCGATTGGAACATTTGCATCTGAATCACTGAAATGTTCCGAAACAGTGATATGTATCATTTGGAGCATTTGGAACATCGGCTCAAAAGATACAAACGGAACATTTGAAACATCGGCTCACAAGATACAAACGGAACATTTGAAACATCGGCTCACAAGATACAATCGGAACATTTGGAACTACGGTTCAAAAGATACAAACACGAACACTGGCTGTTGTGAATCGAGATCTGTTACGTTGCGCCATGTACACTAATTGTTTTATTTAATTGAATTTCGATTTGAGAATAATTTAAAACAGATGATTTTTAACATTATTTACGTTTTAATTCGAATTTTATAAATACTTACTTTTTTTTTTTCGGCGGGAATATCTTCTTATGACATCCCCCGCTCTGGGCGGAGCGGGAGATAGTGTCAGACTTTTACTGACTAAAAACCCACTCCTGTTCCTTCGTTGCCTTTCGTACCAGGGCCGAGTCTTCCTTTCAGAATTAGACCCTTGGCCCCAGTAGGCTTCGACCCTGAGGGTCCCCTACAGTTGCTGACATCTCCTTGAGGCGCGCGTAAAACAGTACGCGCCGTCGACGACTTGGGCTTGGTCCGGACGGTTACCGGACGGCTAACTACCCATTGCCCATGCCTACGGTGGCCGGAAATCGGGTTCAGAATCCCGGTGGTGGTTGGGGCGTGAGGACCGTTGCCTCACGCGATCGGCCGCCTCCTTTGCAAGCATTACTGCTTCGCAGAAGGAGGCGACCGCCTGCCACTCCTCCTCGCTCCGGACCATGGCCTGTACCAAGGCCCGGCGCGAGAGATTACCGCCACCGATCGCCTCCACGAGGACACGGCGTTGCTCTTCCCAAGCGGGGCACACCTCCACCGTGTGCTCCACCGTGTCCTCCGGGCGGTCCACGCAATGGCGACACCCGGACGTCTCTTCCGCACGGATCCGGAGCAGGAACCTTCCGAACTTACCATGTCCGGTGAGGACCTGCGTCATGCGGAAGGTTAGGACGCCGTGTTGCCTTTCCAGCCACTCCTCGAAGAGGGGACTTATCGCCATAAATACTTACTTAAAGTATAGAGTGTTTCAATATTCCAATTGTTCCAAATAATGCATTTAAAACATTACTGCTGTTCCAATCTTTCGGAACACAAAATAAAATCGGAACAGTGAGTCGGTTCAGTAAAGAGTTACACACGCCTAGTGTTTATGTCGTGGTCAGATCTTAGAAATTGATCAATTCATGATACGGTCAAGTAAAACTGGCCAGATCGTTTTAAACGTTAAAGTTTGATGATATGTCAATCCTCGTTTGACCTACTTTCTTTAGACTTTATAATAGCATAGAAATTCTACATCAATGACATGGCCAAACAAGGATTGACATAAATATCATCAAATGTTAACGTTTAAACGATTTGGCTAGTTTTAGTTGGCCACAACATAAAATAATCAATTCAGATCTGGCCACGACATTTACATAAGTCATTATTCTAAAATTGTAAATCCTATTTCAATTCATTTTAATTTCGTAATTTTTTTTTTTTTTTTTTTTTTTGTTATGCTAGAGTTCGGTTAACAACTTATCATTTTTATTTTAAGTAGGATATCATCAAATAACTTCAACCGTTCAGTGTGAAGCGAGAGGTCGTCACAGACTTTTACTGACTAAAATCCACTCATGTTCTTCAGTTGCTCATTGCGTTCCAGGGCCACGGTAAACTTTTTTGTACATTGCTGTAGCCCTAGCAAGCATCGGTCTAACTGAGCCTCTTCGGTTGTGCTGACATGTCTTTTAGCACAGAACATTGCACGCCGTCGACTCGGCCTTACCGGCCGGACGGTGGGCTCATTGTCCACTAGTCCATGCTTACGGTGGTTGGAAATTGCATGAGGTCAACGATAGAGCACGCCTATCTATACTAATACTATAAAGAGGTAAAGTTTTAAAGTTTGTTTTTTTTTTTTGTTTGTAGGAGGTAATCTCTGAAAGTATTGATCCGACTACAAACATTTTTTCACCGATAGAAAGCTGCTTTATTCCTGAGTGACATAGGCTATATTTTATGTACGCGGGCGAAGCCGCGGGCAAAAGCTAGTTTTAATATATTTTACATTCACTTTAGTCCACCTAAGTCATCATATTATGAATAGAATTTACAAGCGGTCTAATAAACTTTTAACACAATAACATGGCTTACCAGGAAACAGTCCAAGTACCGTGCACACACGTCTACAGGACGTACAGCACGTCTGAGAGACGTAATTAACTTGCCACCATTGTTAGCTCTACAAATTGCTTTATTGTTCCTTTCTCTGTGATAGAAATGTTGAGTTACAAGGTACGCAGAGCTTTTAAAATAATTAGAAAGGTTCTAGGAAAAACTTTCTCGTTTTAATGTACACAGTATAAAAAAATCTGGGTCTCTAATTAAAAGTATAATAGTTACTTAAATACAGATAAATTCGTAAAACTATTAGTAGCGAGTAGTATGTTTTTGATACAACCAGTTATTTACATGGAGCGTCTGCTTATCTGACTTTCTTTTCCTTGTAGCGACATCTATGGCGCACATAAGAACTAATCCTGCATCGCGCAATCAAAGTTCTCCAAACGATTGGAATATATAGAATAGCCCGAAATCATTTATCGGGCAGCTGCCCTCCAGACATAACATCCCGTCTGGTCGGAGGATCCTCCCTTTTCAACGAAGGTTTGCGGGACTTTACTCTCTGTTCCGCATGCGTCCAAATCCTCTTGAACTGTTTTTTTTTTCAGTCAGATAATCATTTAATGACATCCCCCGCTCTTGAGCGGAGCGGGAGATAGTGTCAGACTTTTGCTGACAAAGACACACTCCTGTTCTTTCGTTGCCTTTCGTACCAGGGCCAAGTCTTCCTTTCAGAAGCAGACCCTTGGCCCCAGTAAGCTTCGACACTGCTGGGCCCCTACGGTTTGCTGACATCTCCCAGAGGCGCGCGTGGAACAGCACGCGCTGTCGACGACTTGGGCCCGCGCCTACGGTACGCGTCTACGGAAATCAGGATCGGAATCCCGGCGGTGGTTGAGGCGTGAGGACCATTGCCTCACGCGTGCGTCCTCTTTCTTTGCTAGCATTAATGCTTCGCAGAAAGAGGCGACCGCCTGCCACTCCTCCTCGCTCCGGACCATGGCTTGTACCAAGCAGGTTTTCTAGCTTCAGACAAACCGTAACGAATGTCACAGATCTATAAATGTCAGCGAGGTCCAACGATTTAACGTCACCCAGAAGCCGACTTCAACAAATGTATCGATCTTAAATATCAAAACGATAGGCTATGTTTACTTAGCGAGGAACTCCATAAACCCCAATGAGATGTAATGGGTTTATTTATATGCTATGTTGTAGCAAGCGTAGCGTCATAGCAAGCATAGCGGTGAAGCAAGCGTAGCATCGTAGCGTCATAGCAGGCATAGCGGTAAAGCAAGCGTAGCATCGTAGCGTCGTAGCAGGCATAGCGGTAAAGCAAGCGTAGCATCGTAGCGTCGTAGCAGGCATAGCGGTAAAGCAAGCGTAGCATCGTAGCGTCGTAGCAGGCATAGCGGTAAAGCAAGCGTAGCATCGTAGCGTCGTAGCAGGCATAGCGGTAAAGCAAGCGTAGCATCGTAGCGTCGTAGCAGGCATAGCGGTAAAGCAAGCGTAGCATCGTAGCGTCGTAGCAGGCATAGCGGTAAAGCAAGCGTAGCATCGTAGCGTCGTAGCAGGCATAGCGGTAAAGCAAGCGTAGCATCGTAGCGTCGTAGCAAGCATAGCGGTGAAGCAAGCGTAGCATCGTAGCGTCGTAGCAAGCATAGCGGTGAAGCAAGCGTAGCATCGTAGCGTCGTAGCAAGCATAGCGGTGAAGCAAGCGTAGCATCGTAGCAAGCGCAGTGTTGTAGCAAGCCGTAGGCAGACGCAACGTCATGACGTCTGCGTCGTGATCGTGAGTCGATCGCGCTTTATCGACAAAGTTTCATAGTTTTGTTAGTAAACTGTAAGCACTGAGCACTAGTACACCAAACGTATAATGACGAATACGCGTCTATGAAGCTACGTGTCCGTAGACAGTAGTACGTAGTGACTATTCATTAGCTACGTGTTGTAGCAATTTGTCTTTTTTTGAGAGAAAGAGAGTGTTAGATTTTTTACAGACTAAAACCCACATATGTTCCTTCACTTGCCCCGTGCGTTCTAATGCCGCGGTGACCGTGGATGTTTTAGATTTCCTTTCTAAAAGCTCTTGGTCCATTTATTGCCTGAAGGTCGTTTAAAATCAAGTAGCTAAAATGGCTTTATTTCAGTGATTTATGAACGTGAAGGCTAAAATAAGAAACTATAAAAACCAGACTGTCTCTGACAAGTTTATTGCATTCTGAAAAAAGCAACGAAACTAAACTCAATGGGTTTTGCGGAAAATTGTCACCTCTTTTTTCCTGTGGCAATTTTTTATACCGTGTGAAAAAAAAGGTGCTTCAAAAACAATTTTTCTAACGATTCACTCCGCTTTGGGGGATAAAGACGGCTTCTTCAAAATTGGTTGTAGAGAAACGAATTTATTTTTGTGTTGAAAGGGTGAGAGAATACATGTTTTATGTCATACTGAATAAAATATATGTTACGCTCCAATTAAAATTAATGAGCCATCCTCTTTGATAATTTATTGGTTTACAGTATATTTTTAGTGATGAAATAAAATATGGTCAGTAAATTATGCGTAAAAATTTCCTGTGAATAATAATCTTTTTTAGTACACGCTATCGATTTCATCGTAATTAACAGCGGTACTCTCAACTCAACTTTTATTTTATTTAAGAGTATGTACTGTTTGACACGACGAATGTACGATGGCCAGTGTTTGGAATTGATGTCGAATGGTTCTTGTCGTCCGATTGTCATCTACACTAATATTATAAAGAGGTAAAATTTGTTTTTATGTTTTTTGATTGTTTGTAGGAGGTAGTCCATCGGATTCCAATGGATGCGAGACGCACAGGACCGGTTATTGTACCGACACTTGGAGGAGACCTATGTCCAACAGTGGACGTCTTTCGGCTGAAATGATGATGAGCAAGTAATTTCTAAAAGTACTGGTCCTATTGCGAAAATTGTTTCACCGATAGAAAGCTGCTTTATTCCTGAGTGGCATAGGTTATATTTTATGTATTCGGGCGAAGCCGCGGACAAGAGTTAGTTGTTAATAAAATAATAACAGTGTACTTCGGTACTTGACACGTTACACACGGATTCGATTTTAAATTACCTCGTCGCCAAATGGAACGTCAATTAGACACCGGAATGGTTAGCTGACTGGTTTATTCATTTTAGGGCATACCCACATTAACAATAATAAAAGTAGATGAAAATACCTTACAGTTATCACTACCGTACTGTTCTACAAAACCTTGTATTTCCATTAGCGAAATAATCAGCCTTATAATGTTCCCACTGCTAGGACTTTGGCCTCTTCTCTTGGAGAAAGATAGGGTTGCAATCCCACACGCGAGCCCAGTGCATCAACCTGCGTTAGGATGTCACACGTCTTCAAATTTTAGTTATAGGACATGCCCGGTTTTGTCACAATGTTTTCCTTCACAATTTTGAGAGGTGAGATTTCGTGCAGCCAAGCATTGGTTCAGGTGACCTCGCAGAATTTTGTGTTTGAGCTGTTAACTCATCAATAAGTTTACTCTCAGTATACCTTTGCGTGATAGAGAGAGATACGTACGTAAGTGAGTATATATGTATATTTTTACTGTAGTTAATGTTTACTACAGTGGTACAAGGTAACCAACAAACCCAAAAACCCAATCCCAATTAGTTTTTGTATCATTTACCATATAAGCATAATCAGCCTTTTTAATGTTCTCACTGTTGGGACTCAGGCCTCCTCTCTAGGCGACGGAATGGGCCGTAATCCACCATGCGGGCCCAGTTTGGGTTGGTGAATGTTACATGTGTTCTAGGACATGCCGGTTTACTCACGATGTTTTCCTTCACTGTTTTGAGAGCAGTGGTTATGAAATAAATTACACAAAGTAATGCGCCTGGCTGGGTTGGAACCCGCGATCTACTACTCGTAAGTCGGGGCCGTTACCACTCGGCCACCACTGATTTTATCATTCATTTACCATATAGGTTTTGGCATTTTGGCAACATGAGAACTATATTATGTTCTTCAGTTCTTGTTTATATGCTTTGTTTTTTTTTTTTAATAATTTGATTGTGCTGATAAATATTTGTTTTATCTATCTACCTAACAAGTATGTTTACCTCTGTAGAATATCAGTCTAAAAACTTTCGTCACACACTATAATAATGATACCAATCCGCTACGAAATAATTTGAGAGCCAGCATCATGCAAGACTTTATAAAGTGGAAACAATCCAACTGCCACACAAATTGCGATACAAGTGTACGCCTCGTTGCAATTTATTTCATTCTTTTCGCACTAGAAGAATCGATTGGAAATATTACGTATTTGTGACCGAATTTAGAATCGATGTGTTAGCTTTGTTCAATTGTTTTACAAACCGCTATAGTAAAAAAAATAAACTTGCACATCATCTTTTTACCTCTTTAAACTTTAAATAATTGCGTGTTTTTTTAGAGACTTACTAGTTGCAGTTTTTAAATGTAAATAATTTCTTGTAAACTAAATCATTATTGATAGTGGTCAAACGTGAGCCTATTAATAATAATAAAAAAACATAGCTTAGCATAGCATGGTCGGCATTATAATGTTCCCACTGTTGGGACTGAGGCCTCCTCTCTAGGAGAGGGAATAAGGCGTAATCCACCACGCGGGCCCATTGCGGGTTGGTGGATATCACGTGTCTTCGAATTTTTGGTTCTAGGACATGCCGGTTTCCTCACGATGTTTATCTTCACCGTTTTGAGAGCAGTGTTGATGAAAATAAATTACACAAAGTAATGCGCCTGGGTTTGGACCCGCGACGTATAACGTGTAAGTCGGGGCCGTTACCACTCGGCCACCACTGCTCTCAATAAAAAAACATATCTTTAAAGTACTCATTCTCTACCTTTCCTATTTGAAAGACACGCCTTTATTCTTTAATAATTTAGAAAAGATGTTTCAATTTTACAAGCTTTTATTTAATTTCACCTGTCGCAATGTTTGTCTGTTATTAAATCTTGCAAATTAAAATTGATCCACTTCCTGGTTACCGATTGAGCTGAAATTTTGCATGCATGTGTAAATCAGATGACAATACAAAATCATTATGACATGGAGCTGATCTGATGATGGAACCGAAAGGTGGCCATAGGAATTCAGATAACACTATCGTGTTTGAGCTTTTTGGAATGAATGTGTGCTTGCTATAAAAAAAGAATATAAAACTTTGTTATAAATTTTATCAAAACGCATCTAAATAACCATTAAAAATACAAATAAACAAAATACCTTTCCACTTCTAGAACAAACACAAATATTTGTTTTCGCAAGTGTTGGTACAGAATTAACTCTTCACGATCACTAAGAAACGATAATGAAATATAAACAACTTTCTGAAAATTGTATTTTAGTCTCTAGTCGGGTTTAGGAACATCAAAACATTGTATTTAAGGCGCTGCGCAAACGTGGACACTTTTTGTTACCAACACAGCATACCATATGAAACTATCGCCTGTCTGCGCAACGCAGTAAAATTATTTGAATATATTTGTTAATGTTGCTTGTATCTTCAACTGACAACTTTTGGTTTCCAGTCTAAAAAAAAATTGCCACCACTAGCGATTACGAATAACTACTTAAATGTGTTAACTTGCAACCAGTAATGCGTCCAATGGATTAACATCCTGTAAACTGGTTCTTATTGTTACTACAATTGTAAACCGATATGGTATACTTTAAAATACTGAAATCGTGCTAACTAAAGTTGCCCCGTCTGTGCAGTTCCTTAGTTTATTTAGGTGTGAGACGAGATTAAAGAATAATAGCTGTATGTGTTTGATGTTCTAAAATAAAGTAGCAACAGTATTTCATTTTATTATTTATTGATCTAGTAGGAAAATAAATTGAGTCTATTTATAACTGGATGTATTTACTGGATGTATTGACAATGTTGGTTTGCTAGTTTTAAGATTGCGTCATTTCGCGCGAATAAACATTTTTTATTTCTTTCTTTTTAGAAGAATATCGCTTTATTGCAAACCCGCTTCTACCAGCGAGAACGTAAAAAAATATACAATAGTCCAGTTAAACATAATATTATTATGTTTGACTGGACCGTTGGTCTAGTGGTCAGTGGTCCTGCCTGCTATGCCGGAAGTCGTGGGTTCGATTCCCACCCAAGACAAATATTTGTGAGGTGAGCTAAATATTTTTTTCTGTCTGGGTGTAGTTTATCTATAATATGTATATTTAGAAATATATAAGTATGTTAATCAGTCGTCTAGTACTCATACCACAAGCTCTGCTTAGTTTGGGACTAGATGGCGTCGTGTGAAAGTTGTGGAATATTTAAGTATTTTTTGTGCTATTCCGGGATATGGTCTACCCGTGTGCCAAATTTCATCTAAAACTGTTTGGCTGTTTGAGCATAAAGATGTTACAAACATACTCTCACGCTCATACATTCATATTATTTCCATGCAATCTTTCACCTTTAGATTATTATAATTTCCCCAGGCCGAATTCCTATCATGGTGGTCAATCTCAACAGAGATAATATTAGCCATGTAATCATCATTTCCCTAGCCTTTGTCCCAACTAATTTTTTTTTTTAGTTGGGAAATGATCCAATGATATTTCGCGCCCTAGGGCGGAATGAGAGGACGTGTCAGACTTTTACTGACTAAGGCCCACTTCTGTTGCCTTTTTGCCTTCGTTCCCGAACTTTCCCTACAGTTTGCTGAGATCTCCTTCAGGCGCGCGTGGAACATTACGCGCTGTCGACGGTTTGGGCTTGGTCCGGACGGTTACCGGACGGTCGAACGGCGAGCTAACCATTGCTCGCCATCCGCAAGCCAACGCCTACGGTGGCTGGAAATTGGGATCGGAATCCGGGCGGCAGTTGGGGCGTGAGGACCGTTGCCGTTGCCTCACGCGATCGGCTGCCTCCTTTGCTGGCATTACTGCTTCGTAGAAGGGGGCGACCGCCTGCCACTCCTCCTCGCTCCAGGCCATGGCTTGTAACAAGGCGTCAAGGATCGCCCCCACGAAGACAATAACTAACTTGAGAACGGCTTTCAGTCTAACCGGTTGCGAATGAATACCTGTGGTTTACAAGGATCGACTGCCTATCAGACCTTCACGACCCAGTTACTGTGCAACACGATTCTCCTTGGATAGACTGACGGTCAAACTTTCTGACGTTTGACTACCTGTAGTAATCAATGATCTACAAATGCGAACCGGGACCAACAGTCTTACGTGCTTCCGGGGTACGAGGTGTCAGTGTAGGACATTACTTAATTATTAGAGAAAAATATATACGAATTGAAAAATTCACATTGGTACTAGTTCGGTTGCGAATGTAAGTTAAGACACCCGTCTCTCATGCATGAGGTTGTCCTCATGAATGAGAGACGGGTGTCTTAACCACTAGGCTATCACGACAACAGAGATATTATTTAACAGTGGTCAAGCGTGTTCGCAAACACAGGTGCACTGTCTCGGATGGAATGGCAATCTAACACGACCGGGGAAATATTAGGCGAAAGATCAACAGCTTTATGCCCAGTAAATTTTTATTAACTGTTACAGAGTTTTCCTTACGGAAAATCCTAATATCACTTATTACCTGACCTAGAAATTCCCGTGATTCTTTTTTTTATTGTTATAAACCAATGCTTGACTGCCACTTATGGCAAGCAGTGATGCAATCATCGTTGGTGAGGCGCACAAGTTTATTTAGAGCCTATTTACTCTAGCCTTGAAGACACCTAAATTATAGTTGAACGGGAAGACCGCAGCAGGCAAATTTTTCCAGTCCTTCGATGTACGCGGTATAAACGACGTAGCGAAACGCTTAGTCCAGACCGTTAAAGTTTCAACAACGTAAGGGTGGATACTCGCCGTACGTCAGGTTGTCTGGTGGTAGAAAGGAGATGGCGGAATCATGCAATTCCCGCGCACACTCTTTTTGTGACTTGTTGATTACTTGATGCAACCTGTAAAATACCGATAGGCTGGCTACCCTGCGCCTGTGCTCGAGGCCTTGTAGATTGCACTCAACTGTCGCGCTTATAATGAGACTAACGAGGCAAATAATATATTTAAAAGAAAATAAAACAACAATTAATTTGTATTTATTTACTCTGAATATCTTAGTATAGCAAGCAAGGCCTGTATTACATAGCAATAAAGCTACCAAGACTAGATCCAATATCGCTGTAAGATGGAAGCATCTTGTTTAATAAAGGAGATTCTGAGAAGATCTATCGAGAGAAACTTAGCCAAGTTATAAGCGTCCTAACATCAGGTATTGCTTATTAATTTCTTAAAGACCGTAACATCTGACACTTGTGTTATGGGCCACTATCGTAATAAAATCTTAATTAACTTTTTGTTACGACTAGCATAGCCGGCCTTATAATGTTCCCACTGTTGGGTCTCAGGCCTCCTCTCTAGGAGGGGATGGGCCGTAATCCACCACGCGGGCCCAGTGCGGTTTGGTGGTGGATGTCACAAGTCTTCGAATTTTTGGTTCTAGGACATGCCGGTTTCCTCACGATGTTTTCCTTCACCGTTTTTGAGAGCAATGGTGATGAAATAAATTACACAAAGTAATGCGCCTGGCTGGGTTTGAACCCGCAACCTACAACTCGTAAGTCGGGGCCGTTACCACTCTGTCACCACTGCTCTAGTGTTACAACTCCAGGAGGTTAGTTTTACGGACTGGTTTTTATTTTATAAAACATTATTATCATCATTTTAGCACTAATACGTCCACTGTTGGACATAGGCCTCCCTAAGTGTCGCTATAATGACTGGTCCTGTTCGTCCTGCATCCATTGAATTCTTACTGTTATCGGTCATCGGTCCACCTTGTGGGAGGCCTTCCGGTACATTTTCCATCGACCATCTTATCTAAGAGCAATGTGCCCTGCCCACTGCCACTTAAGTCTAAATCTTAAGTATAAAACAAAATATTCCAAGGATATGTTGCCTTCCCTTTTATTTATTTAGAAAATCATCCCATAATTTCTCTTCATAAATGCTTCGATCCTCTTGATTTGGTAAGGGACAGTTTTCTAAACTTTTACTAATATACAAGCAAACTTTTCCAATGCATAATGTGAGATTAGAAGTGTAAATGGTGATAAAAGTCATACATTTATAATATTCAGGAAAGTCATAATGCGTACCTTTTAGAGATAAGGTGCACGTTCGATTCGTTTAATGATATTCTGTTGGTTTTGCCTAACAATGTGTGCAAAAAGGTGTGGATTTATGAACAGGCTTAAACAAAGAAAGAAAACATGTTTATTCTGCCTGAATATACGCACAATTTGTTACAAAAATACAAAAACCAGTATCCCTGACAGGCCTTGCGTGATAGCAAAACCCTGGGACGAGGGTAACGAAGGACCAGGAGTAGGTTTTTAATCTTAATACGCCCTCTCGCTCCGC
This sequence comes from Mythimna pallens, assembly GCA_961205895.1. Taxonomy (NCBI): domain Eukaryota; kingdom Metazoa; phylum Arthropoda; class Insecta; order Lepidoptera; family Noctuidae; genus Mythimna; species Mythimna pallens. The sequence goes on from OY540830.1 coordinate 5,986,335, forward strand.
CCAAGATTTCATTGGATGATTTTCCCACCTACAAAAAAAAGGAGTGGGTTTTTAGTCAGTAACAGTCTGACACCGCTCCAAATAGAGAGCCAAGAGCGGGATTTGTCATTAGATGAGTTTCCCACCATAAATTTGTATATATCGGGCATAACTGTATTGCACCATATGACCATAGACAACACAGTTGTCTGGCTTGAAGAATTTTTCATTTAGTTTGCCAGGACGTCGGGTCGTCGCAGGGCGATTTCTGGTCACCGTGTGCGCGGGTTGCCAGACGGCGAGGAATGAGTAACTCGCCATGCGATTACTCAAGCCCAGGTCACGGCGCGTTGTATTCTATACGTGTCTCAAAGAGTTGCCAGAATAATTGACAGGACACGCTGAGGCCAATACCTGCTAAGGGAAGCTTGTTTGAAAGAGTCACCGTGGCTCTGGAATGCAAAGGGCAACTGAAGGAACACAGATGGAGTTTTTTTCCGTTTTGTTCTAACGAGAGTAAACTGGTAACTTCGCCCAAGTTACCAGTTAAAAAAAAAAACCGGCGAAGTGTGAGTCGGACTCGCGTTACCAAAGGTTCTGTACCGTCCGTAGCACAAAATGGCAATAATCACGGTTTTTTGTATGGGGGCCCCACTTAAATATTTATTTTATTCTGTTTTTAGAATTTATTGTTATAGCGGCAAAAGAAATACATCATCTGAAAAATTTCAACTGTCTAGCTGTCACGGTTCATGAGGTACAGCCTGGTGACAGACGGATAGACAGCGCAATCTTAGTACACACGCTCGTTACATAATATAATATAATATATAATATAATATTCCACAACTGTCACACAACGCCGTCTAGTCCCAAGCTAAGCAGAGCTTGTCTTATGGGTACTAGACAACTGATAAACATACTTATATATTTCTAAATATATACATATTATAGATAAATAACACCCAGACACAGAACAAATGATCGTGCTCATCACACAAACATTTGTCCTGGGTGGGAATCGAACCCACGACTTCCGGCATAGCAGTCAGGGTCACTAACCACTAGACCAACAGGCCAGTCATATCATGAACATAGCCAGTCAATCATGTTATGAACATAGTATGTGAATAGATGGGAGAAGGAGAGGATGGCCAAAGCAAAGATGGTTGGATTGTATGACGAGTGATATGAAAGAAAAGGGTCAGTAATAGCGTGGCGGTTGACAGATAGAATGGAAGAAAACATCGTGTAGTGCCCGACCCCTACTAATATGGGACAAGGGCAGAAAGATGATAATGATGATGATGATGAATCTAATAGCAGTAGCCGTATATAAAGATTTATTCACACGTCAAATTAGTACGATGTTGACATCAAGAGGGAGCATCTCTGGTGCGCAGGGTGCGCGGCAACCCCAACAGTGTGCTGATGATGATAGCCGACGGGCTCGCCTGTCCTTATATAAGACGCTGCAGTGACTTGCATGTTACCTGCAGTCATCAATAACTGTGTGTGTGTGATGATGATGTTTGTTGTAGTTATGTTTCTTTTATGTTCTGTGTTATGTGTAATTATGAGTCCTAGTTACTTGAATAAATGAAATGATATGTAAATTAAAGCATGACACTAAACAAATTAACAATCATCAAATTAAACAATGAACATTTATAAACCTCGGAAACGGAAGTTTCCACAGCCACGTCTATAGAATTTGATAATTAAGGGTACTGAAACATGTCCTTAATGAGATTATAGTTCGGAACAAGTGTGAAACTACCCTCCGCCAACAAATGGGGTGACGGGCTTTGTGATTCAGTTATACGGTACAAGAAGAGTGACGGATTTTTTTTGAGATAGTTTTTTCCGGGTTTTTGTTTACGCACTGGCAACATTTATGAACGTGGGTACAAAGTGTTGTGTATTTTATTTTATCCGAAAGACGTCCACTGTTGGACATAGACCTCCTCTAAGTGTTGCCATAACGACCAGTCCTGTGCGTCTCGCATCCATTGGATTTCCGCTATCCTAACCAGGTCATCGGTCTACCTTGCGGGAGGCTATCCAACGCTGCGTCTTCCAGTACGTGGTCGTCACTCCAGAACATTTCAACCCAATCGACCATATATTATGCGAGCAATGTGTCCTGCCCACTACCACTTGTTTTGGCATTCACTATGGGTAAACCAGAGTGAATGCAGGCAGGCCAAGGAAGCACTATTCACCTCTTCCTACGACTGACTCAACCTCAGTTGCGGAAAAGGACGGCCGTTACAACTGGTCATGAGACCTTTAATAAGCACCTCTCTGTCACAAGAGTTACAGGCTAAATGTTCAGTAACACCAAGGGCCATATTGATCTATATTAAATGCAAAATGTATTTTAAGGAATTTAATCGGATAAGGATTAACGCTGTATTGCTTAAAATTGCTTCGTAAATAAGCCATTATTTTTCGTAAAAAGTAAAGGATAAAAATAGTTATTGTGGATATCCCTAAGAGATAGACATATAACATCGTGAACTTTTTTGTAGACCTTTTTAAGGTGTACAATACTGTAGTACATTATTTTGATCTATCTTGTACGGTTCTGCCAAAGTTTGCAATGTAAGCCCTAAAAATGTGTTTATTTACATCACATTAGAAACTTTAAAAATTATCAGTGTTTCTCTACTATATTATACATGTATTACACTTATAAACCTTCCTCTTAAATCACTCTATCCATTAATAAAAACCGCATCAAAATCCGTTGCGTAGTTTTAAAGATCTAAGCGGGAAGCGACTTTGTTTTATACTATGTAGTGATATTTACTCAGTATCTCTTACGGAGAGACTGAAGATCTCTTTCTAGTTTGTAAATAAAAAATGCTTTGCTTGTAGTTAATTGAATTTGGGTTGTTTATTATGGTGAATTTATTATTTAAGGTTCTTAGTACTTTCCAGTCTGAAATACACAAAACAACAACAACAACAACATCTACAACTGTATGTATCATAATTATTTTTATGTATTTTACTTTAAATGTGCCACTTTTATAAATATAATATATTTCTATTCTATTCATATTTATTTCATTCATAGTTGGCCTAATTTATTATTCCGGTAACATACAGGCAGCATCATTAGGTTGCGAATCTATTTCTCATGACCCCAATTTACTTAACTATTGAATTACAAGCATGTCTAAAATAATCTTCTCTATACATTTCCTGACCTATTGGACATACAAAAGTAAATACAGAAGAAATGTAATAAAACTCACTGACCAAATTAAAAGGAGACAGACTATTATACGTCTCCACACAGCATTTCTATTGTACAAGAATAATAGGAGCTTGGACATAGTTGAGGATTCTTTTGAGAAACTAATAATGAGGCCATTGTAGAGGTATGCTTAGAAGTATCAAATACTCTTATTTGTACCATCTTTGGAGATGACTAAAAAGTTTTAGCACTTAATTACTGTTCTTTATGAATAGCTCTAGTATTCTTAATAAAAGAAAGAAAGAAAAAGAGTTTATTTACGACAAACATGGCGCATAACTTAAAATTTATATATGTATATATATAATATTATAACAAATCTATACAAAAGAGTGAGTTATGCGACACATCCGCGAAAAACGACCAGCGCTCAGCAAAATGCTGGGGCTCGTATACTGAACAGAGCCGCAGCGCTGTCGACGAGACGTTGAACGGCTAGCAAATTTACATCTTATGAACTAAAAACAACTTAATAAACAAACTAAATAAATAACATAATAATAAAACCTTAGACGATACAATAATAATAAAGAACATAAACAAAACACATTGATAAATATCGTCCTTAAGCGTGCAATAAATAGATAATGCCTAACTTTAATAATATTAATCTAGTTAGTAGAACAAATGTAAAAGGGTACGATGGGGCTGACATACTCTGATAAAAGACCCTAAATAAAATCAGATCAAAAAAAAGTATTAAAGAAAAATTATGAGCATATAAAAATCGATCTCATCGAAAGAGCTTCGCTCGCGTGATTTTTGTCAAAATAATTATTTGTGAAAGAAATATTAAAAAAAAACGGCGAAATGCAAGCCGAACTCGCTTACGAAGGGTTTCGTACCATTATCTATACAACATTAGACACTATATTATCCCGGCAAAAATATCACGTTTGTTGTATGGGAGCTCCCCTTAAATAGCTTTTTTTTTCTGTTTTTATATATATTTGTTATCATAGAGCAGTGGTGGCCGAGTGGTAACAGCCCCGACTTACGAATTGTAGGTCGCGGGTTCAAACCCAGCCACGCGCATTACTTTGTGTAATTTATTTCATTATCACTGCTCTCAAAACGGTGAAGGAAAACATCGTGAGGAAACCGGCATGTCCTAGAACCAAAAATTCGAAGACATGTGACATCTACCAACCCGCACTGGGCCCGCGTGGTAGATTACGGCCCATTCCCTCTCCCAGAGAGGAGGCCTGCGTCCCAACAGTGGGAACATTATAAGGCCGACTATGCTATGCTATGCTAGTGGCAACAGAAATACATCTTCTGTGAAAATTGCAACTGTCTAGGTAGCACGATTCATGAGATACAGACTGGAGAGAGACAAACAGACAGTGGAGTTTTAGTAATAGGGTCCCGTTTTTACCCTTTGGGTATGAAACCCTAAAAAAGATTTATGAATATACATAATATTATGGATAGGTGGGAAAGGGAGAGAATGGCCAAAGCAAAGGTGGTTAGATTGTACAAGAAGAGATTTGAAAGGAAATGGAGTCAGAGATAACGTGGCGGTAAACAACCCAATGTTTTAGAAAATATGACTAGGTGTTAGCTCAATTCGTGTACCTCGTAAAACAAAAGGTTTAAACTGAATTAGTTTTCAACCATATGGCCGGTTGTTTTATAGGTGCGCGTTGGAATTTTAAAGGTAAACACGCCTTAATTATTTAAGTTATAAATAGCTGTCTATAATAAACAAAATAATAAATAAAAATAAATAAATAATAATTAATATGTATATGTGTAATCGCTGTGTGTGCTGTGTGTGCTGTAAGTTGGCTAGTTTGTTTTTGTTCACTAATGGATCGGGTTCGAAACACCATACTGCGTTCCAAAACACAGAATGTTGACGTTGCTTAAAAAGGATCCAGCTTAAGTGGGGCTGGGCTGAACATATTGGCCGCATACGGATTGAGCGTTGGGCCCGTAAAACACAAAATTGATACTCTAATGGTATGTTTAGACCTGGCTAATCCGCCGCTCGCGAGCAGTTTGCGAACGGCGTAAGTGCATTTCGCTCGCTGGCGGTTCGTACGAATCTCCTGAGCCGCGCGCGCTTCGTACGAACATGAAACGCCGCGCGCAGGTCGCAAACGGATCGCAACCGCTCGCGAGCGGCGCATTCACCAGATCTGGACGCACCCTATCAGTGTAACACAAAGATCTTGGCGGGCCACGTTGGAGATAGCAGATCAACTTAGATGTATTTTAGGAATTGGCAAGAAATCACAATGGACGGCTTTTGCCCAACAGTGAGACATTACAAACTACCGTAGGTGGCAAAAGCCTGAATGTTGATACTCAAAATTTTTGTTTCACAATTTCTGCAGTGCTCTGTAACAAACTTTTATCTCTGGCTGTCTTTTCGTCTGTAAAACTTAATTTTCAGTTGAGTTCGTATGTTTTATACGGATATGTTGTACCTTGGGGTTTATAGTGCAGGTATAGACGTAGATAAGGTTTAATACAAACTTGAGATGTATGTAGGACAACGGCGATAATGGCCCAGGTTAGGTTCGTAGGCGGGTCGGTACTAGCCGGGGACCATGGATGGTGTATCAGCTCCCACGATCCCTGGTCCAAGTGTGGTAAGAGCCTGACAGAAGACATCCATGAGGATTTTCTAACCCGGCAACAAAAAAAGAGGGTCGGGAGGAAAATAATTTTTTTTTTTCAAGATTCCGATACATGGTGTTAAAAACGTCAAAATATTTTAATCAACAAAGTATTTTTTGTGTGATGTATTAAAAATTAAGCAAATATAAATAGTACTGTACTTAAACATAAAAAATACTTATGTTGTTTGTAAAAATTTGCTATGTTTATGTTTAAAGCTGAAGAAAAGCAAGCAACATTTTTTTATAATAAGTTTTCAAACTTGGCCAGCACCTTCAAAGGTATAGTTACAACAAGTAATTTTATGCTCAAACAATTAACAAGTTGTATTAACACAGTTTAGTTTTTTTTCCTACGCTATATCAAATAGAACAGATAATATCAGAAGACTTACAATTATGGAATCTTTTATCACCATCATCATTTCAGCCGAAAGATGTCCGCTGTTGGACATAGACCTCCCACTAGTGTCGCCATAGTCGAGGGTCGCGGGATTCCAATGCATGCGAGACGCACAGGACCGGTCATTGTGGTGACATTTGGGGGAGGCCTATGTCCAACAGTAGACGTCTTTCGGCTGAAATGATGTTGATGATCATTATCATCTTTCTGCCCTTGTCCCATATTAGTAGGGGTCGAGCACTACACGATTTTTTCTGCCATTCTATCCTGTCAACCGCCACGTTATCTCTGACTCCATTTCCTTTCAAATCTCTTCTTGTACAATCTAACCACCTTTGCTTTGGCCATTCTCTCCCTTTCCCACCTATCCATAATATTATGTATATTCATAAATCTTTTTTAGGGTTTCATACCCAAAGGGTAAAAACGGGACCCTATTACTAAAACTCCACTGTCTGTTTGTCTCTCTCCAGTCTGTATCTCATGAATCGTGCTACCTAGACAGTTGCAATTTTCACAGAAGATGTATTTCTGTTGCACGATGCAGGATTTTGATTTTTTAATTTCTATGTGGCAACAGAAATGTTAGGTAGTTTTTTTTTTAAGTAATCTTCTTTAGGCATACTGGAGCTTTTGTGAGTATTGAATGAGACTGAGCCGTCACGCTCGTTCGGATAAGATCAGGGGACTTACCATTACATGTTAAAATATCAAGCGTGCGAGCGAGTAAGAGAGATGGAGCTATAAACCCTGTATAGCTCGATTCCTTTAACAGTTCAGTTTAGGTCGTAAAATGCATCTTAAACACAAAGCCTTTTTTAACTTAATTACATACCTACTCAATAAAAAATAAAGGTTGGAGTCCTAGGCGCAGGCTTGCGGACGGCGAGTAATGGGTAGTTCACCGTCCGACCGTCCGGTAACCGTCCGGACCGAGCCCAAGTCGTCAACGGCGCGTGCTGTTCCACGCGCGCCTCAAGGAGATGTCAGCAACTGTAGGGGCCTAGCAGGGTCGAAGCCTACTGGGGCCAAGGGTCTGATTCTGAAAGGAAGACTCGGCCCTGGTACGTAAGGCAACGAAGGAACAGGAGTGGGTTTTTAGTCAGTAAAAGTCTGACACTATCTCTCGCCCCGCCCAAGGGCGGGGGATGTCATAAGATGATTTTCCCACCGAAAAAAAAAAGCCTCTGTCACCTAAAAATAAATTGTATTTCAACTTCAACAGAACACCTGAAACTAACTCACACAAATATAAACAAATTTAAAGTAACTACAATAAATTAATTTAGTCTTACTCTTGTTCACAACGTTCTCACTTCACATAACTTAGTGAACATTCAGTGAATCGACAAAACTCGTTCGAGTGAGAGTCGTTCGTATTTGTGTAGTTGCACTTTATGGATTTCTGGGTGATGTGAAAAGTGATGGCGTGTGTCGGCTTTTGAATTTATTATTTCTATGGTTTCAGATTTATATTGACATTATGTAAAATGCATGTTATTCGATACCGTTTAGATATAACGGAATTTAAATAGAGGTTAGTTATTTGCTTAAAATCATAAGTTTTTTGTGGTATAGCTTTTCATTATCATATTTTATGGCAGCCTTACCTTTCGGTCTACGTTGAGTCCCTAGCCGACTTCCTTATACAACATTGAACATATTATGCGACTTTTGTCGAGATAAGTGAACATATGAACATTTAAGTAAAGTCTCAATAAATAATATTCATAAACAGCAAGGTTATTAGCGTTTGTTTTTATCCTAAAATGTCACTCAATCTATGGAAATATTGTACAGGCTATTTAGGCTAGGCAGATTATGAATGAATGAATGGCGATCCAGATGGAAAAACACTGCGCGTAGTTTACTAGCAATTGTTATGAATAATTGATTGAATTATGAATTTACCAACTATGACAAAGTTTCGTGGTCAATTTTGGGATTTCTTTTTTTTAATTTTGGCTACGTAGATATGATCAATAACAGGTACAGATAGAGCCCAATTTTTTGTACTAAATAAAAAATACGGGTGTATAACACCCCGCTACAACTCACGGTGGTAGAGTAGTAACCAAGAACGCGTGTGGAACCGCGAATGACAGCTAGTTAATAGACCCCTAAGTTTCAGTGTTTCTTCTTAGGATATTCAGCTAGGAAACACCAGCTTCATCTAGTTTAAAAAGACGAAAAAAAAATTAACGAGTAAAAGTTTTTTTTTAAACCTATTTGCAAAATTAAATATCATTTATCATAATAGATAAAAATATTGTAAACTTCTGCCAGCAGGTTTGACTAAACTATCTCAAGGAAACGTGCATCTGGCGTAAAAAGTATTGTGTGTCCAAATAACAAGAAAAGTAAAAAAAAGTAAACTAAAGTAAGTAAGTAAGTAAAAGTACTCGTATATTGTAAGTGTGTGTATTGTATGAAAAATGTGTAATGTTGTCATAATCACGTAAGAGAATAGTATTATGGGTTGGGCGCTCTTAAACCAAAGCATAAGGAAAAAACAAAGAGCCTAACGTAAACGTAATAATCCTAATAACAAATATCCACAAAACTCTTCCCATATATTATCATTAAGTCCTCTGCTATCTCACTCGCACTGAAGCCATTTCCCCCTGTCAAGTGAGATAAAAATTCAGCAAGCGAAGAAGGATTACTAAAATGTAACTAAAAGCTCCATGTGACCCAGCTTTTGTGCTAAAATGTGTGAAACGGTAAAATGCAAGGATTGTATGAATGCGTTGAATTTTCACTCCTAAATCGTATGTTTTTATTTGCGTTTTTATATTTGCATTGCAATGAATGACAGTAATTGTATGAATAAAGATTGTGAATACGATTTTTTTTGTGGAAATGTTTTATATATATAGAGCGGTAGCTTGTAAATAAAGATTATAAAAAAATCTAACAAGTGCGAGTCGGACTCGTGCACTGAGGGTTCCGTTCGAACTTACCTATGTAAATAATTCAATTCCCGAATGAAAGAAAGAAAACATGTTTATTCTGCCTGAATAGACGCTCAATTTGTTTCAAAAATACTGAAACCAAGTTCCCTGACAGGCCATGTGTGTATCGGAAATAACTGTGATGCATCACTAGGACCATAGACAATACAGCTGTCTAGGTTATCATTCTGTTGCATTTTGACGCTGGCCTCAACATAGCCAAACATAAACAAAAAATAAATCAAAAAAATAAAAGAAAAAATAATCATTTTAACAATAAAAACTTAGAATCAAAGTTGTGCGTCGTATCTTAGCAAGAATAGGCCGTTGCTCAGCATATACCACTAGGCACGCTAGGCAAATCTAGCCATCTACGGTGCTGGTTTTCAGCAACCACCGTTCGAGTGACAATTTTGGCGTCCCCTCCGAGAGTAAATATAAATCCAAGGCAGGTTAGTACATATTATTACATATACACATACCTTTTACATCAATATATATCAATGTATATCTTCATACATACTATTACTATTAAAGAAAAACAACATTACAAACACTGTAGACAATACTAAATTTTTTACTATTATTACACAAATATACGACATTTATTACATTCAATTACAAAAATAAACCGAAAGTGGATCACCCACTCACAAATTATTATTCTTGCAGATATCATTTTTTGTATCCATGGTAGATACAACAAACCGTAACTTGTACCATATTATGGGGAGGTGGCCTGATGTCGGCCAAGCGCATAAGTCGACCTGGCATGAGCAAACCAGAAACACTGAAATTCCTCCACTCCTTTATTAAATTTATGTGTTACAGAGAGATAATTAAGAAAGACAAACTTCTTCTTCTTCTTCTTTTCGTGTTGATGTACTCTAACTAAATTTTATCTGACCAGTATTTGGCAACCTCTACGGCTCTGTTATTGGCCTCGTAAAGATCCTGAAAACTGCAGGTAGTTGTGCTGGATGGACAGCATAGCAAATGACGCATGTCCTATGCAGCGGCTCCACACTGGCACTGTGTTAGAGATGACGAACTATTAATTTTTTTTGAAGATAATTTGTTCACAATATGAGACGAGGTGTGTAAGTATACTAATTGCACCAAAGCGATGCTGCGAGGCCAAATGGATTGCTTCAAACGACTGTTTGAAATAATGTATCAATTGATAGAAGCGTTCAAAGAGGAAGAGACTCTCGAAGATTTTTCCGAATCGCAAAAGCAGTCTTTTTTGTGAAGTATGTAATAACAAATGTATGTTTTCAGATTTATTTCTATACCAGTGCTACAAGACCTTGCTTTATGCCAAATTTAAAGTACCCTATAAATTTTTATTCACTTGAGAGTGTCGAAACAGAGGTTTTTTGACATAAACCGCCGTATAATTTTTTTTCCGTTAGCGAAGGTTGATTTTTTCACAGCTTCAATGGACCGCAGACTTGAATAAATGATTTTAATTTTAACTCGATACCTCCACGCGTTCCTGAGATAAAGGGTCCAGACAGACAGACAACAAAGTGATCATATCGACGGTCGAAAGGCTAATTGATCTAAGCGACATTTTTTCAAAAAAAATTGAAACCTGACTCAAACGACAGAGAAAAATCTGCTGATTCCGAATATGTATATAACTCAATATTGAAAAAAAATGTCGCTTAGATCAATTAGCCTTACAACCGTCGATATAAGTATTTCGTTTTTTCCTTTTGAGGTACGGAACCCTAAAAACACAGATATATTGTCGTTATTATCTATATCTCTAATGAAATCAAAACATTAATTTGTGTAAAACTAATCCATAATAAATAACATTTGAATTGTTTTTTTACAAAAACTTTTAAGGGTTTTTAAAAAAACACGTTTTTCCTGGAACAAGTTTTGTGAAATATTCGAGTGAGTGATAGAATTTACCTTCTGCCTACAGAGTATCTAGGCGTTATCTTTCTTTTATCTCATTGCCTATTTTCCAAACATTGCGTTGAGTTCATGGATCGTCTTGTATAAAACAATAAGCTATTAAACCATGCTCACAATGGCGTTTGACTGATCGGGTAGGGTCTTCTTAAGAGGGCCCCACTCGCCTATCGTCAACGTTGAGCATGGTTTAAAAGATCGTTGTTTCATCTAACGCAATCCAACGCGATGTTTATTTAAGAAACAACGCGAAAAAAGAGATATAACGCCTGAAAACTCTGTTCACATTCGGTTATTTTGTGTATTACTCGAATATTTCACAAAACTTGTTCCAGGAAATACGTGTTTTTTAAAAACCCTCAAAGCTTTTTGAGAAAATTTGTCGTCATTCAGTATTTTGATTAAATGTGCAATTAGGCTACGATGTACTTTTTTATGTTTTTATTATATAAATGCATTATGGAGGGCACGTAAAATAGCAGATTTTCAGAGGCTTTTACTGGATTAGTTTTACACTAATTTATGTTTTGATTTGTAAAGAAGCCTAGATAATAGCCACAAAATATTTGTTTATCCAAAATATCTGAAGAAAGATATGTACCTCGGGTTGGTTGCTCTTAAGAGATTGAATTCAAGAGTTTTATCTTATCATCATTCCAATCAATAACATACATTACTGGGTCTTGATTTTGAACCACAACATTGAACGATGACCAGGATAAAGTATTTGGGGTATAGGATGAACGCAAAACTGATCATTTGATCTTAATCAAGATGAATTGACAGTCTAGTCGTAGATTGTTATACGCCTTATTTATTCGATTGATTAATGGCTATGATAATAATTATAAACCAATCAATAACTTTTCTTTAGGATAGCTGATACCGCTTAAGAGTACTACAGAACCTAAAGTGCAGTCACACTCAGAATACATACAAAAGAAAATATATACAAAGATACAATGCTTGCAAAATATAATAATAATAATAAGAACACTATAAGGGCACCATGGCGGCGCGACCAGTCGCCGCTACTAACAAAATGTCTATAGGTCTAAAGAGAGTTACTCACCTGGTGTCCGTTTGGTTGCGCAACCAATTTGGCGGCGCGACCAACTCGGACGCGTGCACTTAAGGTCCATTTTGATACTGTTTTAGTGTGGTGTAGCGACTCTGGTGTCTGTATGGTGTCTAGTTTGGTAGCTTATGGACACCATGGCGGCGCAACTGGTCGCGCCCAAATGGTGTCTCAGTGAAATATAGCCCTAACGGTAAAACAATGTGTGTAGAGTATTCTGACAAATAATCGGAATGATAGCAACTTGCCGGTCCGGTTTTTAATCGATAAAAGTATTTTTTAGACGCATCTTCGTGATTTTTTCTGTTGTACTCAATTAGATATATTTTGTTTTGAAAACAATATCTGTCTAGCATTTATCCTGACGAATAACATATATTTTTTTGATTAGGTTAACTGGTATCATATACTTTTGTACATTATAAAACTCGTGATTAACTTCTGTAGTCCTCTTAACAATTAAGCCACATAACGTAAAGTGTTTTCCTGTTCTACCCGTGCCCAACAACCTGAATCCTTCAGGCCTTTAATGAGGCTTTCGAGAGAGCCATCCAGGTTGCTATTACTTATTGTTTGGCCAAAATATTAGTTGTCGATCAAAAAAAAAGAGAAGGCAATCAATCTCCCTAGTCCCTTACCAATTAAAATAATAATATAATAATCCTTTATTATCAGGCAACTAAAGCCCATAGACAAAATACACAAATAAACTTATTAAATAATATCTAAATTAATACATATAAAAGAAACTTTAACAAATTATAAAACTATTGCACACGAAATGACTGTATCTTGTTTCGCTGCGAGATCGGTATAGTTCGAAGAAATCGTCGATACAGTCGACTCCCTTCTGCCAAAACTCTCCTTTAATTTTTTATTATGGTGCGGCTCCAACTGCACGAATCTCAAAGTCCAGTTCGTCTTCACACGTACGTATTCCACGATATCCTCAACGTTCCTAGTGTGATGTAGTCTCGAAACGTACAGCTGCGTCGAGTGTATTCAGAAATCAAAAATCAGAAACATTTATTTCAAATAGACTAATTACAATGCGTTCCAAATAAGAATAAGATCGATTGCCATGTTGTGACGTCACGTCATACTGTCAAATCGAAAAATTATTACGGTGAGCAAAACAAAAAAAATAAAAATATAATTTATTTACAAACTGTGAATGAAAAAAGTTAAATCAGAATCCAGTTCATTTTGCTCATCTATAAGTTCTTCAATTTTGCCCAATTTCTTGCTATTTGACAGTATGACGTGACGTAACAACATGGCAATCGATCCTATTCTTATTTGGAACGCATTGTACAGACACTTAACGGCACGTATGCGGTATCAAGAGATATTTAAAAATTATAGTAAAAAAAAAAACATGAACACGTTACCACAGTAACTTTATGTCACCTCGTTAAAGTTACTTGTCCATCTCCTCAACGAAACACGTTAACCTACTTCTATAATTGAATATAATATAACACTCGCAAGAACACCATTTCATGTACGTGTGTACCTGATGCGGAGTGACAGATGGTAGTACATGCTCGGAGAACTATGTGTGTATGTGTTTATGGGTATATTTAGGTATAGATTAGTGGTTCTCAAACTTTTTTAGGGTTCCGTTCTTCAGTCGGCAAAAATTGATAACCCTTATAGGACTACTTTAGCACTAAAGACTTATTTTGCTTAATCAGTTATCTTAAGAATGCCACAAGACTAAATAAAAAGTAGGTGCGCTCCAAATTTTTTATTATAGCCTATTCTTTCCTACTGCTGGGACAAGGCCTCCCCCAAAACCTCGTAGGTACGAGCCAACTCAAATCAGCCTTAGGGCTCCCCACAAAAAAAAAATATTGACAGTTTAGTGGAAAAATGGAAGGTGTGTGTCAGAAGTACAAAATAAAGAAAAGTTATGAAAGTTAACCCCGTAACTGTAGCTAGCCTAATATAACTACTTCCGAAAATTTTACGGCAGTTCGTAAATAATTCTATTGATACAAGTAATTACATTAGACGTATCTTTTGCTATGTGGGGATGTCATTCTATTTAATCCTGTTAAGCATTTTTTCCTAATTTTCTCATCTAAGAAGGATTGGTTTCAGGAGGTTCGATGAAAAAATGCCTGGAAAAAATTGGAAGACTTTTGACCAGAAATGGGAAAGTATAGAGAAAAAAAAAAAACTCACATGACGCCGCGCATTAATGCGGCAGCAGATCTCATGTCGCATTGGGTTGTATGTAATCCGTTGATGCCTAACGCACGTACACACTAATATGTGATACACAACACACGGCATTAACGCGGGGATTATGGAACTTGAAATGGATTGTTCATTTGATCGCAACCCGTCTTCGCAGACAGGCATGCTCGCTGTGTTAGCGCGCGGTGCACCGTCACAAATTGCGTTTCATCGCCGCCGACCATCGCGGTGTTGAGCGGTGTCGTGTGAAAACCGCTTTAAGGTTCATTACCTACATGTCGCTTCTATTTAGAATATCCTCAACTGAATTTCTGAAAACGAATACCATATTAAAGTGTACCAAACCAGAAAATTATGCAAATTAACATTCTGTATATCTACGAGTATCTACTAAATGACACTGAATGTTAAACTACCCTGGAAAAGGTACTCCTCTATGCTTATTTTAGAATAAATTTCGTCGTGGTATACAAGACAATCGAATCGTTTCTTAGAGACTAAGATTTTTTATTTATTCCTAACTATATTTTACCAGCGATTTCCCTGAATGTCGGTTATTGCGCACGCGAAGTCGAAGCCAAATAAAAAGCAGCCTAAGTCCTTTGGGTTTAAGCTCACTCCGTAATTTCATCAAAGTCGATTCAGTAGTTTGACCGTGAAAGCGTAATAGACAGGCAGAGTTACTTTCATATTTATAATCTAATATCTTTACATAAATACTAATATTATCTATACTAATCCTAGGCAAGCGTGCGCCATTGTCGACCACTTCATCGCTTACCTTCAGCCACTCTAGCGAAGTTACTACCGTTTCGTTTCGATTCTCTTTTCGTCGATCGCCTAGTGTCGGCCACGCCTCCGATTCCTAAGTTCAGACGTCATCTCAACGCTCAGTCACGTGGTCAGAACAAAGAAATAGGAGGCGTGGCCGACTCGAGGCGGTCTACGAAAAAATAATCGAAACGAAACGGTTGTATTTTGGCTAGGAGGCAGGTGAGATAGTGGTCATACAAAATGGAATAATCAAAAATGGAAAAAAATTTAATAAAAATTGTTTAATTCTGATGGTGATTTATAATGTAATAATAATATTATAGAGAGAAAAGATTTTTATTTTTGGATGTTTGTATTTGTTTCTTTTTTAATAAAAAAAAAACTCAAAAACAAACAGCACGATTTAAAAAATCTTTCAACAATTGAACGCTACTTTATCACTGCAGTACTTTATTACGCACCAATTAAAATTTTGAATGATTTTCCTTTAAAAAGGTAGCGCAAAAAAATATTATGTTAGGAGATAAGTGAGAGAGAAGGGAGTGGAAATTGGTTGGAAGAGGACTGTTGCATTTGGAAATTTTTCGGTAGAGGTCAAAAGATTTATTTTACAATTACAAAATTAGTTTTAGTATATGCGAAACCCAAAACACATGTCAAGTATTTTTATGTAAAGAATCTATGTACAAAATTTTATAACTGTCTCATGAAAAATAACAAATATAACTTTGTTATAACTAGCTTATTATGGTACCCGGTTGTCCGCCAAAATACATGGTAATCGGGCCATCCGGGCGAGTGAGGGGTAGTTTTGCTCCCGCATCCAGCTGTACGCTGGCGCCTAATGCCCGCTATGACCTGCTGTGACCTGTGCTGTACTTAGTGTCTGTGGTGTCCAACTTGTGACCTTTTTTAAATATTTTTGGGAATAAATGTAACATGAAGTAAAAATTATTGGAATTGATTCAGTTACTGATTCTGAACAAACTATATTCAGGTATCGCATATACTAAAAATAGCATATACTATGAGTATTTTATACAAATAAGGGGAAGGAGAAGAAAATATGGTCCAAAGTTTTTGTGACTGGCCTGTTGGTCTAGTGGTTGGTTGCCCTGACTGCTATGCCGGAGGTCGTGGGTTCGATTCCCACCCAGGACAAATGTTTACGTGATGAGCACGATCATTTGTTCTGTGTCTGGGTGTAATTTATCTATAATATCTATGTATTTAGAAATATATAAGTATGTTTATCAGTTGTCTGGTACCCATAACACAAGCTCTGTTTAGCTTGGGACTAGACGGCGTTGTGTGATAGTTGTGGAATATTATATTATATATATTTATTATTATATAAAGTAGGTACCAAGTAGGTAATAATCTTATAATTATGAGCTTCATAGTAATAGGGGCCATAACATGACGTGTTGATGTCAAGCGTGCGAGCGAGTGAGAGGGATAGAGCTATACATCCTATATAGCTCCATCCCCTTAAAGTTCAGTTTAGGTCGTCAAGTGAATCGCATTAAGAACTCATGGTAGGGTCTCAGGAAGGCGTCAGACGTCAAAATATTATATTACACGGAATTATATACATATACTTACAGTCTTGTTAAATTTTGTGACATTTTTTATTTCGTACACATCTAACGCTAAACACCTGTTTATTATTTACCATTTATCATACATTAATATTTGTATATATTTATTTACCTTACACATAATACTTATACATTACACATAATACTAAAAAGTAAACAACTGCCGTTCACTCTCAATAAGGTTCAGTTGAAAACTAGCGTCAGGCAACTACCACTGACTACCATGTAGGTGTCGGCATTTTTGCTGAACTGGACCTATTTGGCGCAGCCGTGAGACACACATTGTGACAATGTTTTTTTTTTTCTTTGTTTACTTAAGTTTTGTTTTTACAGTGTGTTCATGGGTGCCAAATAAAATATTATCCTTCTTTCCTTTTTTCTAAAGTTATCATCTGCTCCTTTTTTTCACCACCAGTGGTGTGCCACTAATCACGCGTAATATATTTTAACCTCCAAAATCATTTTCCGAGATATACCTACGTCAACGCAAGAATATATTATTTTACTGAGATGAAATTCTCACTTATTTAAACACAATTGCACTTTATAAAATGACAGTCACTTCGTGGACATGAGGGCTTTATTCTCCTGAAACATTTCTCATACTAAAATAGATCTTATCTCAAAGGCGTAGGCTTTAAATTCTATTGGACAGAAATAACAAAATGGCTGACATAAGTCAACAAAATGAATGCTCTCGTGACAAGATGGTGGTAATATTTCAAAAAAAATTACGCCACCTAACGAGATTAGCTGCGGTTTTTACACGAGTTGTAATAAAAAATTGTATTTTTGTGTAAATAATTTTTAACTGGTGTCTGGTAAAGTTTTACATAATTTTTCTGAGAGGGCAAATGTTTGTTGAAAGCTTGTTTGGAGGTCTTATCTGATGTTAAAAGGTCAAAGAAATAGTAGCAAAATTTTGATACAAGTGGAGAAAGTTTGTCATTGCAACCAGGGCGGCACTCGCCCGAGACGTAGGCGAAGGTGTTATGGAGCCGAGGGCTGCAGTGACAAATTTCCACGTGTATCAAACGACGTTTTTCAATACACTTACGAAAAATAAATAAAGGGAGTTGAATATAATAAAATTGGGGCAGGGGCGAGCACGCGCACTTTTCCGCACTATTGCGAAAAACAGTAAATTGCGTGCCTAAAAGTGGTAGGGATTAGAGCGGGTTTTCGAGTAAGTTTATTGAAAAAGTATTCGATCAATCAATCAACTAAACTGTGTTGATTTGGACGAAGGCTGCTTCATTTGGAACCACGCAGTTTTTTTTTTGTAGCTAATATTAAAACCGTTTTCTTCCAATGTTTTCATCGAACCGGTCATAAAACATTTCCGTCATAATATATTACGACACATTGGTAGATAAAATACATAAATAATTTTAAAAATCCACTTTTAATAAATGCGCATTCTACCTGCATATCTTCTTTTGGAGGTACGTATATAAAAGGCAAAGGCCTCACTCACCGACTCTTCAACTCCTAGCCTTAGACCTAGAACACAATTTTGCCCAGAGAATCCTTTTATGATGTCTACAAAGAACGAAAAAGAAAAAAAAAGAAAAGAAAAAAAAAAAAAAGAAAAAAAAAGAAGAAGAAACGAAAGATTTTTTTCAAAATTTACCTCCGTACTTGTAAGGGAAGAAAAGGAAGTCCAAGGTTTGTATGGCCTCAGATGTCACCATTGTGTGGACCACCCGGAGGACAAGGTGGAGGTGTGTCTCGATTGGGCGGAGCACCGCTTTGTCCTTGTAGAGGCAATCGGCAGCAGTGACCTTTCGCGTCGGGCTGTGGTCCGGAGCGAGGAGGAATGGCAGGCGGTCGCCTCCTTCTGCGAAGTCAGTAATACTAGCGAAGGAGGAGGCCGCATGCGTGAGGAAACGAAGGTTCTCATGCCTCAGCCGCCGTAATTTCGACCCCGACTCCCAGCCACGGTAGACGCGGGCTTGCGGACGTCGAGCAATGGGTAGCTCACCGTCCGGCCGTTGGGTAATTAACCGGACCGAACCCAGTCGTCCACAGTGCATAGTGATCCACTCGCTCCTCAAAGAGATGTCAGCAAACCGTAGGGGCCCAGCAGGGCCGATGCCCGCTAGCTAGGACCGCGGAGAATTTCTAAAAAGGAAACCTGTAGTCCTAGAACGCAAAGGGTAATTGAAGGACACGGGTGTGGTTTTAGTCAGTAAAAGTCTGATAGCCCCCCCCCCCCATGAGCACGATAAATTATTGGATGATTTCCACCCTTAAAAAACCTTTGGTTTGCGAAACCTCTGGTAGAAGTTAGTATATATGTATATAAGTATATATATTTAATCAGCCAGGCCTCTCATACATAGTTTTAATCTCATTAACGTCTTAAGACGTCACTCTCCCCACTTAACATTTCACTTAGCGCATACCTTAACATATGTATAATTATGTCGCGGTGAAGTTTTAGAATACGGCATTCAGCTAAAAACAATTTTCAGTGTGTGAATATTGAAACTAAAAACATATTTGCCAATGCAGCCATTTATTACTGGTGGTCCTGGATCAAGAGAGCGACATAATTTGATGGTTTCCCACCCAAAAATAGTTTCTCATGACACTTATGTCAACACAGATCTAGCTTGTTTCTGTGACCCTGTAACTCCTGAATTCTAGCAGTGGGAACAATATAACGCTGATTACACTGTGCTTATGCTTGTAGACCGTGAAGACCGAAAAGTGCAAGGGTAGACCATGTCCTAGAACAGCACATAGAATGCAGCGCATCCCGGGAGTATGGTCTCCTGGGCTATTCTTTTTCTTTAATACGAAAGTGTGGAAATCATCTAATAACTTCTCGCGCTCTGGTCGGAGTGGGAGGACGTGTCAGACTTTTACTGACTAAAACCACACCTGTGTCCTTCAGTTGCCCTTTGCGTTCTAGGACTACGGGTTTCCTTTTCAGAAATTCTATGCGGTCCTAGTTAGCGGGAATCGGCCCTGCTGGACCCCTACGGTTTGCTGACATCTCCTTGAGGAGCGCGTGGATTACTACGTGCTTTTGACGACTGGGCTCGGTCCAATCAATTACCGGACGGCCGGACGGCAAGCTACCCATTGCTCGATGTCTACCGTGGCTGGAAGTTGGGGTCAGAATCTCGGCGGCTGGGGCGTGAGGACATTCGTTCCCTCACGCGTGCACCTTCCTCCTTCGCTAGCATTACTGCTTCGCAGAAGGAGGCCACCACCTGCCATTCCTCCTCGCTTCGGACCATAGCCCAAACCAGGGCACGACGCAAGAGGTCGCTGCCGCCGATTGCCTACACGAGCACACGAGAGTGCTCCACTCAAGTAGGGCTCACCTCCACCGTATGCTCCACCGTGTCCTCAGGGCGGTTCTTTAACACGGGTAATACCGCTGGTAGAAGTTAGTTTGCCATAAATCATTGATCCATTATTTAAGAAAGAATAGCACGATCTAAATATCCAGTTGCTCCAGTTTTTTATTCAAATGCCGTCATTCTTTTTAAAGCTGCGACATAAATACTTTCAACTTAATGGTGGTAGCATAATTTATCACTATAGCAAATGGAACCGTGCTTCCCTTTCCTTCTGTAATACAAAACAGTTTGTATATAAAATGTTTTC
The DNA here is from genome assembly GCA_961205895.1 of Mythimna pallens. NCBI lineage: Eukaryota > Metazoa > Arthropoda > Insecta > Lepidoptera > Noctuidae > Mythimna > Mythimna pallens. The sequence continues at coordinate 6,006,777 of OY540830.1, forward strand.
ACGGGATATAGCATGTGTTAGTAACTGTAGGACAGAGTGCTTCGGGATTGTTACTGAAGAAGGGTGTGTTGAGGTAGTGTCAGACTTATATTTGTAACAATTTATTATTTTCTGTGGCGTTGTGAACGTTATCAGAAAGGAATATAAAAGAAATAAGGGCAGCTTATATAACTCAGCCCTACGTGTCCAATATAACAATGGATTTAGGATGTTGTTGGGGTTACCCCAGTTTTGTAGGGCTTCCGGTATGTTTCTGGAGGCCAGGGTAGATGGCTCCCATGCCATCGTGCGCAAGCGGAGAGTCCGGGGTAGCACTAACAGCATCCTACAGGTCATTGCTAATAAACAGGACTCAAACATCCTGAAAGCATTTATCCGTGCCCAAATTGTTTAGTTTTTATTAAATATATAATTTGTAAAAATATGGATGGAATGTGCAATAAAGATTTATTATTATTATTATATCCTCCTCTTTAATGGGACAAGCTTGTCACCCTATTTACAACTACCAATGCAATTTCTGTAATTGAATGATATAAACGAGCATGACAGTTGAGAGTTGGTCATGTTCACTCAAATGTCTCGCTGATGGTGGCACCTGTTGTTGGGTCATTCAGTTTCCTTCAAAATGGTTGAGCTGAGTGGGGCTGATGCATGCATCATGCTCGTGAACGGGCGCTGTCAGTTGAGACTGGTTATCTCGTAGCTGCCAGTGGCTAGAAGCGACAAGAAGTATATAACCAAGATTTATGTAACTCATAGTATGATTTAAAAGAGTGCCCCATGGAGTTACTTCCACGTTCATTTCCATACAGCACCTTGGAACGTGCAATTTAGCTTCACTTTTTTTTTGACTGACTGTCCTTTTGACAATTTAAAAGTGCCTGTAAATGGTGTTTTTGAAATAAATGGTTCTGATTTCTGATTGAATTTTAACTACGGCAGCCAATGTCAACAGAGATTAGCTAAGTGCATAAACGCAGGTGCATTATCTGTTCCTTTACTATAATAGTCTGATGGGATTGCAGTGCGACTTGACCGGGGAGAGATTAGGTGTAGGACCAACGGCTTTATGTATATTCCGAGGCACGGGGACTTGGATCAGCAAATTCCAAACTCCGGGTTGCTTCAAAGTAATTCCAAGTCAACCTTTTGCCTAACCTGTTAATTGAACAAATGACCCCCTCACCTGTTGCGGTTGCAACTACGAGATGAAAGAGCATCTTCTGCAAGCCAGAATCACTAATGGTGATCGCCAAACTAAAACTTTTGCCTTTTTTTTTAGGTGGGTAATCATCCAATGACATCTCCCGCCCGTTCGTGTCAGACTTTTACTGATTAAAACCCACTTCTAGTTCCTTCATTGCCTTTCATACCAGGGCTGGGTTTTCCTTTCAGAAGCGAACCCCTCCCTCCTCCTCCCTGGTTTGCTGACATCTCCTTGAGGCGCGCGTGGAACAAAACGCGCTATCGACGACTTGGACTCGGTCCGGACCGTTACCGGATGGTCGGAGGACGAGCTACCCATTGCTCGCCGTCCGCAAGCTTGCGCCTACTGTGGCCGGAAATCGGGATTGTGGCGTAACTACAAATTTAGAGTTTTCAGTTTTTTTTTCTATACTTGTGCTATGAGACCTTGCTTCATGCCAAATTTTGGGATTCTAGATCAAAAGGAAGTACCCTATGATTTTTGATTCTCTTGAGAGTGTCGAAATACACGTTATTTGCGACATAAATGCATCAATGGTATCTTTTTTTTTCGTTAACTCAGAAGTTTTCACAATTTCAAGGGACCGCAGACCTGAGTATATGGTTTTAATTTCAACTCGATACCTCCACGCGTTCCCGAGATAAAGGGTCTTGACAGACAGACGGACAATAGAGTGATCCTTTAATGGTTCCGTTTTTTCTTTTGAGGCATGGAACCCTAAAAAGTGGAGGAGTAAGAAAAAACCCAAAAACCGGTACACGAAATGACGATGTGATTAACAATGGAGCACCCATGGATAGGACGGTCTGGGCCTCCATCCTCTTCAAACACGGGATAAGCCATGGTTGGCAGCTGTATTTATTTTCATCAGTGTCCAGGTTTGGGAATGTCTTTAACATTGATATTAAATCCGCCTAAAAAATATTCATGAAAATTACAAATTTCATTCACAACAAATAATCACTACCAACCAATCTTTATAAATCTCAGGACCCGGGGGTCCTGGAATTTTAAAAGGCAACCGAGGGGCCAAAACCAACTCATAGAAAAAAAAGCTGGGAATCCTCGCGAAGGTCAGACGGTACTTCACGCCGGAACAGCTGCTAAAACTTTATCAAACGCAAGTTCGATCGTGTGTGGAGTACTGTTCTCATCTTTGGGACGGGTCTGCCAAATACCAGCTTGATGCGCTAGAGTCGATTGAAAGGCGAGCCAAGAGGATCATCGGCAATGTTGAGTCGAAGCTCCAAAGGCTTGGGCATCGCCGCCGAGTTGCTAGCCTGTCGGTTTTCTATCGTTTACATTTCGGGGAGTGTGCACTGGAATTGCACAATCTAATTCCGCCAAGTCCGTTCCATTATCGGACCACTAGACGTACGGCGTTGCGCAACCGGTACATGGTAGACATCCCACCCATACGCACAAAAAGTTTTAAGAACACATTTATTATGCGTACAGCCAAGGAATGGAATTCCTTGCCGGAGTCTGTGTTTCCTGATAGCTACAACTTAGGGGTCTTTAAGTCAAGAGTGAATAGGCTGCTTCTAGGCAAGCGTGCTCCATCGTCGACCGCATCATCGCTTACCATCAGGTGAGATAGTGGTCAAACGCGAGCCTATCATTAATAAAAATAAAAATTAGAAGCCTCTCAGACAGTTTTCATGAAACTATTATTACCGCACAGGACCGTACGTTGTGGCGACACTTGGCCTATGCCCAACAGTGGACGTCTTTCGGCTGAAATGATGATGATGATGATAATTACCATTTTACAATAATCAGGATTTTACTACACTAACGAACATAACACGAAATAGTATTGTAATTGGTAATCAAAATAATTAGGTACGTTTACACGTAATTGAGAGTTTTTAGAATTTGGTTAAAATGACCCAGGTTTGTACCAAATTTAGTAATGTACATAATGTAATTCATGGGAATACCAAATACAATGCCCGGCAAAACAACAAATTATCAAAATGGTCACAATATATTAATCCGAATTACATTACACTACTCAACAAACAAACACGGAATAACATTTCCATTGCTAATCAAAATAATAAAACTATAAGTATATCATTATTAGTACATTATTTCAAAAACAAATATTGTAAAACTAATTATGTCAGGACCACAGTTCATGAAATCCTCATATTGTTTTATTTGAAAATGCTTTAACAGCAATAATTATCTACTAGCATTTTCCAGTGGCTTCACCTGCGTGAATTTTTTAAAATTATTCCACGAAAACGTACGAGACTTACTTAGCCTTTTTCCTATGGTGGGGTCGATGTCCCGTCTCAATACTAGCTGAAAACCAGTACTTTACCGTGGACCCCTAGGTTATCTGAACTCCATATTCTAGTAACTAGATAACATGAAAACGAACCAGGATGAAAGATGGTATGTCCTAATCACAATTATGTCTTTTTATTATTATCATGTATCGTTTTATCTCAGGACCCTGCGGTCTTTGGAAGGCGTACGAGAGCCCGAAGCCAACTCGCAGAAACCCCATAGACACTTTTCGTGGAACGTGGTACCAACCGATGATTATCCTAGTGCACTCAAGGACAAGCTTCGGTTCGTAGGTTCAATCGCTCAGAACACCAATTGGTGCGCACAATATTAACTTCTCATACCCTGTTTTATTAATATGGTTAAATTCGCTCTGAAAAACCGACCCAAAACCTGACTGTATTTTATTTTATCAGAAATCAGAAACGTTTATTTCAAATAGACCAATTACAGGCACTTTTAAATTGTCGAAATGTCGGTCAGTAAAAAAAAAAGTTAAGCTAAATTGCACCTTCCAAACCGTAGATCTCTATGGAGAAGAACGTGCAAGAAACTTTACGGACACTATTTTAAATCATATTATGAGTTGCATGAATCTTGGTTACATATTTCTTGTTGCTTCTAATATGTGAGCACAATGTGGATAAGTAACAATAATTAAAAAAAAAAACAAATTAAAAATAGAAATTAAGCCAATGGCAGCTAAGAGATGACCAGTCTCAACTCACGGCTCCCGTTCACGAGCATGACGCGTGCATCAGCCTTATTCAGCTCAACCATTTTGAAGGGAACATCACTCTCAACTGCCATGCTCGTAATGTCAAACAAGTTGTAACCTAATAAAAATGCTCCATGGTACTTCACACTCAGAAAACTTGAAGAACACAGGTATGGTTTTAGTTAGTAAAAGTCTGACACGCCCTCTCGCTCCACCCTAGAGTGGGAGATGGTATAGGAAGATATCCCAACTTACAAAAAATAGTAACAAATAAAAGATATGTTTCTTTTATTTATTACTATTTTTTATCTATATCCACACATTAAAACATTCAGACTTTCAAATTGCTAATATTAGTAGGAAAAGTTGAAAATATTATTATCAGGTCATTTAGCAGCCTTAATTGGATTTACTTATTACAGCGACTTTATTGCGACCTAATTAAAATGGCCCGAGGATATTAATTTAAATTAGATGGTAAAGCAATTATTGTATACTAGCTTCTGCCAGCGGCTTTGCTCGCGTAAAAGTAGCATGAAAGAATACCCATGGCCCCAGTAGGCTTCGACCCTGCTGGGCCCCTACGATTTGCTGACATCTCCCTGAGGCGCGCGTGGAACATTTTGGTAGAGACAATTTCAGATGGTTTCACTGCATTCGACTTTTAAGTCGTGCAAATATTTGTTAGGTACCTGCATGATCGGTACAGTTCAGCATACATCAAGATAATGTATTTATTATATAATACAAAAACGCGTTGGTTGCGTGGTACGATCACGCAAGGAAAATCTCTCACTCCTTAGGAAAGCTAAGGCAAACCGAAATATCACAAAGAATTGCTAGACAGTGGCAACGGACAGAACATTACCTTCAGGTTCTAGAGTTGCGTCCGTGTACCGGAAGAAACAGCGTTGGTAGGCCTTTTTTTGTTACCGGGTTTTTTTTTAATTTTTAAGTGGGAAAATCATCTAATGACAAATCCCGCTCTGGAAAATCCTCATGGATGTCCTTGGCCTGGGGCAGGTGAAGGGGTCTGTCAGACTCTTACTGACTAAAAACCACCCCAGTATTCTCTCCAATACTTGGACCGGGGATCGTGGGAGCTGATACGCCATCCATGATCCCCGGCTAGTGCCGGCCCACCTACGCGGGCCACCTCAGGCCCGCGGGGAGTATGAGGTGTTCTACCCCGCGACGTCCAATAGGAGCGCGCGTAGAACGCTACAAGCCGCCGCTTCGGGTCATGCTGGATGGCGGACGGCGGACGACCCCGAGTCCGCCGTCCCACCGCACCTCTTTATGGGGGCTAGAAGAAGGCATTGTCTGCACTCCGCCGACGCCCGGTTCGCCTGCTGTGGCACGGGAGAGTGGCCACGACCTCCCTCTCCATCTCCGCAGCCTCCTTCTGGGAAATTACGCGGTCTTCACAGGATTGCGATGTTGCCGGCCGTCAGGTCAGAAACCCATACCGGGGCCCCATACAGGGCCATGGATCGCACGATCCCCAAGTAAAGCCGCCTACAAGCAGTGCTTGGGCCCCCTAGGTTGGGAAGCAGCGTTGCGAACGCGCCTGCTGCGCCCATCAACTTGGGCGTCAGCCGCCGAAAGTGAGGGCCAAAGTCCCACTGGTCGTCGAGTACACTGTTTATAGGCCTCCCGCAAGGTGGACATACTAGGCGCGGGCTTGCGGACCAACCGGTTTGACAGTTCAGTAACCGTCCGGACCAAGCCCAAGTCGTCGACGGCACGTAGTGTTCCACGCGCGCCTCAAGGAGATGTTAGCAAATCATAGGGGCCCAGCAGGGTCGAAGCCTACTGGGGCCATGGGTTAAGTGAAAATGAGCCCCGGGGCCTTGGAACACATGGCAAATAAGGGACAAACGAGTGGGTTGTAGTCAGTAAAAGTCTGACACGCCCTGCAGCTCCGCCCAAGAGCGGTAGATAACATTAGATGATTTCCAACCCTAAAAAAACTTGTAAAAAAGTTGGACCAACGGCCTGGGGAAGTTCGTGGAAACTAGCTGGAGGTGAGATACACGTACCAATTAGTAACACTTGGAGGAGGTTAATGGTAAAGATGACTATAGTTAAACGAGTTAAATTAATGAATTTAAATAAGACCGCCTATTAACCGACACACCATATTAATTTTTAAAATACTATTGTGAATGTTGTCGTGTATAATAGAGAGTATATACAGAGTATACATATCTGTTGTAAAACATTATAACAATTCAGACTCTTTCATTAATTATTAGAAGTTATAATACGCTTAAATACGAATAATTATGATAAGAAGTGAATTGCTCGTAGCAAATGCTACGCGTAACACATGCCTACGCCGTAGCACATGCCTACACAGTTCACAGCAGGGAATCAAATTAGCTGCGGCCAATTATGCGCTTCTGCGCGCAAAATTGGGCACTACATTTTAATTATTAGAACCACTGCGTTCATTTATTTACTTTGCTTTATTAAGTTACAGTAGTTACTTTTGTTGCAGTAATAAATTTGCTGTAGAAAGACCACTATAGAGAACTGAAAACCACTATAAAATTCTCAATTGAGAATTATATAACTAAATCATTCACAATTCTTTTCAAATTGTACAGTCAAATTGGACTAAAAAATAGGGGTAAGATTACAATAATTCGCACTCAGCTGTAAATTGGTATGATTGTTCAAAACACCATCATAAATGAAATATAAAAAGTCCTAAATAAGTGAAATATAAATTCAAATCATTTGTAAAGCGTAAACTTTGCCAAAAGGCTTTTTACACTATAAAGGACTATGTTAAGGACGAAAAGGCTTGGGATATATCTGCTCCAGTACGCACTACAACTGTTCTCTTATTTTATTTTTTTTCTTATCTGTTGTTTTATTTTCAATTGTGCTTTTTATTGTTTTTTTTTTTTGCTACAATTTGACATTGTAGATTATCTTTATTTTGCAATTTGTAATTTTTTTTTTGTCTATTAAATTTTGACTTAAGTAAATATTTACTTTACTAAGTACTACATTTTGTAAACTATATATGTCCTTTTATTATTGTGAACGTGAGGACTATGTTGATTGCTTTTTTTTTCCTTTTGAGTAATTTTAACGTATGTGTGGCAATTTGAGTATTTTCTGCGGCCTACCCAAATGTCCTTTCTTTGGTATTGTTCGTCAAATCGTTGAGCTCCTTAGTAGTCCTGAGGTGAGCTTTGCGAATACTGACAAATGCTTGCATTGACTGGACAGGTCCACTCAAATTGTATGATCCTTTTTCTCAAAAGACCATCTCAGACACCAATCTCCATGGTTCTCATGTGATTTGACCATTACATATTAACTGTATGGACTTTAAAAGAGATTTTGACCCCTGAGTTTGTTTCGGTGTTTCTTCTCAGGGTAGTCAGCTATGAAACACCGACCTCATCTAGTCTAAAATAACAAAAAAAAAATATTGACGTGTAAAAGTGTTTTATAAACCTATTTGCAGAATAAATATCATTTATCATTTATCCTCATTGATCGTCATTTATCATATATCCTTCATCATATTGACCGGACTATTTTCATTTAAACACAAATTTATTTTGTGTAAAAAAAAAATACACACACACACGCACATAAAAACACGTTTATAAAACCACCAACATGGTAGGCCACCTTTCAATAATGCCACTTCAAAGGTTGTAAAAACCATAAATGGCTGGAAAAATATAGAGTATAGTTTAACTTTGATTTTTAAAACCGAATCCTTCAATAAATAAATAAGTAATTTTTGACCACAAATTGGTTTATTTTATCAAAGTCGATAAAAGTAAATTGCGCTCAAGCCTCAAAAACATGTAAGCAAAACCGTAGGGGCACAGCAGGGTCGAAGCCTACTGGGGCCATGGGTTGTGCAACAAAGAACCCCGGGGCCCTAGAAACAAGGCAAAGAAGGAATATAGGAGTGAGTTTTAGTCATTAAAAGTCTAACACGAAGAGTGGGAGAAGTCATTGGATGATTTCCCAAAAATGATTACCGATTTAATTTGATTTGGATGATTACCGACCGAAGAAAAACTTGTGAAAAAGATTTAAGTACTCTTAGTATTTTTTTTTTTCAAGGAAATTAGTTCCAAAGTCGACTTTTCTTACACATGGGAAATAAGATAACAATTAATAAGTTAATTATTATTTAATGACATAGCACATTATATTATTATTATATTTAGCCTATCTGTCCTACTGCCAGCAAAAGCCCATTTTTTTTTTTTACGGATCTCTGCTCTGAATTACTTTCCTAAAGGAGGTAACTAAGTCGTCCCGCAAGCTTCTTCGTGGTCTGCCGCGACCCTGTATTGCGATTTGAGGGCACCTATTTTGTGTGTTTATGACCCGCTGCTCGCGGGCATACGGACGTCAAGCATTGCATAGCGCGCCTTCCGGCAGGTAAGAATTGAGCCCGAGTCATCGATGGCGCGTAGTATTTCACGCTTGCTTCAAAGTGATGTCAGTAACTAAACCGTAGGGGCCCAGAAGTGTCAATGCCCGCTAGGACCACGGTGAATTTCTGAAAAGGAAACTTGTGGTTCTGAAACGCAGACGGCAAAGTAACTGAAAGACACAGGTGTGGTTTCAGCTAGTTATAGATAGCTTGACACGCCCTCCAGCTTTACCTTAAAACGGGAGAAGTCATTAGAGGATCCCCCGACCCCAAAAAAAAAACTGTAATTAATGGTGGTACTTATTGTCAAGCTTATGACAGCCCCATATCATGTTCTGACAATTACTGTCCATACCTGGTTGCCTGAAAGAGATCGCGGAGTGTGATAAAGGCGCCCATTGTATGTGTTTTAGGTATAAGTTTTTCTTTATTATTTTCTTATGTCCCTACAGTAAAGTATATAATAAATAAATAAATAGTACCTCTGCTAGATTCACATGCAAGATGATGCAGACACTGAAGAAAATAAACTGATAAATATACTTGGAATAATAATGATCCATCTTCTCACTCGCTCACTCCAGAATATAAATAATCTACTAACCTCACATCATAACATCGAGATAACGGCAGCTACTACCTCATTACGTTTTAAAACATTAATGTTTGCGTGATGTCATCGCTGTGACATCACCCTCCGGTTTGCTTTATTACCGTCGTAATAATTTATAAGGCTTTTTATAGACACGGTCGACATAGTCGACACGCCCGCAGATTGCATGGGAAATTCGTAGTAAGAGTGTTTGTAATATCGTGCGGATTTCATCACGCATACGGGTTTGCTCCGCATGCAGAAAATTTCAAAATGCAAAAAAAAACGCGTCCCGCGTGCGTATTCCACGCATTACAATAAATACTTGTATGAAATGGACATTTGCGGGGGTGACGCGTGCGGAGCAATCCCACGTGCGTCATCAAAACCGCACGATATTAAAAACACCCTTATTGAGGTTTTAAAAGCAGTTGAAGAGTTTTCATAAGATATTTATTTATCGTTTATTAAAAAACGTTCACACGTTTTTTCGTTTATTTATTATACACTATGCTATGCTTCACTATGCTATGCGACCACAAAATGCGATCGAAAACACTTTTGTAAAACTACTAACATGATAGGGCCATTTTTTGTTTGACTGTTAATATTAATATTATAGTCATTGCTGAACACATCTTTTTGTATTGATTTTGCTCATACCTAAACTCACTCTTTTTTCGCATGATGGTAAGCGGAAACATTAGTTAGTGATAGTATGACGAGTGACAGGGCAGAATGGAAGAAGAAAACGTGTTGCGCCGACCCCAAATAACACGGGACTAGGGCAGGAAGATGATGATGATGATGATGGTAAGCGGAAACATTAGTTCGCCGCCTGCTACGATCCTTATATATATTTTTATTCCACAACTTACACACAGCATATCTAGTTCCAAATATATTGAGTGATGGAAATCTTTATTAGGACCTGTATAAACGTTTCTGTTAAGTGAAACAGATGATATTCGGAAAGTGGCTGCTGCCAGTATCGATACACATCTATGCCCGTTTTATCGCATTTTCCATGACTTTCCGCAACATTTCATTTGTCACAGGAGGCACAGAATGGCTATACTTAATATATAAAAGGAGAAACTGATCGACTGAAAGAGTGAAATTTTGCACAAGGTTTGCTTTTATGAAATAGGCAGGCACTAAAAGAGGATTTTCTAAAAGTCCTCCCTGAGGAGATGAAACAGTGCTCCAAACTTTGTCAATCAACATAATTACAAGGACAAAATAATAATATTCCTTCACAATTGTTTTAAATATAGATAGCACTGATTGCGCGCGTTCTATTGACATTGGCAACGCATTCCACAGACGAAGGGCTTCGAGTGGTCCTTTAGCTTTTTCTACCATTAATCTAATTATATTTTGTCCTGTCCGAGTTTTTTAGGTGCAGTTCATTGTTAGTTTCTTTTCGAGATCGAACCAGAAATGAAGATATCTGCAGTAGAACCGGTTATAAACATAGCCTTATAGATAGCATCGCCAAACTTAAGCGGCAGTGGGCAGAGCACATTGCATGTAGAAAAGATGGTCGATGGGGCCGAAAGATGCACTGTAGGAAGGCCTCCCACAAGGTGGACCGATGACCTGATGAAGATCGAGGGAATCCAATAGTTGCAAGAAGCACAGGACCGGTCGTTGTCATCGTCGATACGTGGTGGAAGTTTTGCATCGGATATCAGCTTTCGGCTGAAAGAAGTTTCGATGATGATGAATTTATTGTTAAAATATGAGCTGACATTGGGGCCGAAAGGTTCTGGAATGGCGACCACGTACCGGAAGAGGTAGTGCTGGAAGGCCTCCTACAAGGTGAACCGATAACTTGGTAACGGTTGCAGGAGTCCGATGGATGCGAGACGTACAGGACCGTTCATTGTGGTGCCACTTAGGGAAGGCCTATGTCCAGCAGTGGACGTCTTTCGGCTGCAGTGATGAGCTGACGTTGCTGCTCTTTGTTCTCTTCAAACAACCTTTCAGTAAGCTTTTATTACTCCCGTGGAAATGACTAGGACCCCTTATTTTCCGGAGACATAAATGTCTATTTACGTAAGAATATAATTTATGTTTGAAGCAAAACAGTAGAGCAGGTGGCCAAGTCTATATTACACCCTGCTTTATACACATTTGCTCGTAAAATTTTCAACAAAACCGAGCTAGCCAATGGAGGCTGAAAATTAGTTTCGTCTCAACAGGGATGCGGCAAAGGGCCTGAATACCCAATAAACCATTTTATGAAGGTATTGCCTGAAAGTTATAGTGGAGTTGAGAAAATAGAGGCGCTTTTATTAGTAAGCTTCATATTAGAGGTTTTAGCTAAACGCCTGTATGTCGTGTTAAAGTAAATGTATAATGTGGCATTATATCAGACGCATTTTGTCCTGTTATGTTTAGGTCCGATCCGGGCTGTTACAATTTTTTTTTGTAACGGAAAATTTCAATAGGACTGCTCAGCTTATCGAGCTAGGTGTCGTGATTGCCTAAATTTCTCTAGACCGAAGAACGTACGGCAGAAGAACTGTTGACCGAAAGAACGGTTGACTAAAAAACGTTGGACTTGTCATGAGGATTATATTTTTTTTTGGTTGGCGCAGTGCTTAAGTCATTGGCGGCAGTGCTACGTATCGCGGGTTTGATTCCCGCACAGCAAAAATATTTATATGGCATACAGATAACATTCATTAAAAACTGTACGATGAACCACATAAAGTTATACTTAAACCCTTGTGCCTAAATCGGTCGAGCCTTGGATATTTGGAGGTATGCGGAACAGAGAGTAAAGTCCCGCAAACCTCCTTTGAAAAGGGAGGATCCTCCGACCAGACGGGTGTTATGTCTGGTGGGCAGCTGCCCGATAGATGATTTCGGACTGTTCTATATGTTCTAAACGCGCGGATAACTTTGATTGCGCGATGCAGGATTAGTTCTTATGTGACGTCATAGATGTCGCTACAGATATAATAAAAACAAAGAACGTAATCTTATTTTCATTTCGTACCTACTTCTTATCAGCGTCAAATTTAGCAATTATTTAGTTTTTGATACAGTATTCAGTTACTTTGTTCTCCATTAAAATGCAGAGGTTATAATGATTTTATAATACTAGGAAGCAAATGCAAGCCATGCATCAGCCATCCTAGCAAGCTGCACTGGATTAGTAAATATATATACATATATAAAAGCGAAATACCACTCACTGATTAATCACTAAATCTCCGAAACTATAACATCTACAAACTTAATATTTGGCAAGTAGGCTCCGTATAGGGTGTAGACATCCGACGGATTTTATGAAACTTTACCCCTAAGAGGTTAAAACGAGGTTTGGAAATTTGTATGGAGAAACCAAATTTCGCGCGGGTGAAGCCGCTGGCAGCAGATAGTACTACAATAAAATACTCAGCTCTATTTTATCGAAATCTTGCCTGTCTTAATGATTTCACATACTGTCCAGTGGTGTCCACATTTGAGAGATAAAACTATACCAATTATCCATCATAATATCCATTGAGATATCAATTTGTGAATAATTAAAATTGGCACTAAACTTATTTTTTTTTATTAATGATAGGCTCGCGTTTGACCACCATCTCACCCGATGGCAAGCGATGATGTGGTCGACGATGGAGCACGCTTGCCTAGAAGTAGCCTATTCACTCTTGACTTAAAGACCCCTAAGTTGTAGCTAACTTCATTCAAAATATCCCGCCAAAAAATTACTCGTCCTTTTTATTACCAATAACCCTTAGTAAAAACTTTTTAAATTAGAATATGGTAAACAAGATAGAAGATAAATTCAAGAAAGTTAAAACTTGTTTCGGAAAAAAAATAACTCGATTTTGATCGAAAAAACATATTATTCATTAATCGACTTCAAAGCCATAATACTAAAATTGTTTACTAAAGAACTTTTAACTTATCTGGCTTGCAAATTTCTTAGCGTATTCTCTTTACCTGATAATACATGTCATGTGCAAACTTTCAAGCTGTTACAAACTTTATGACATTGAGGTTAAAGTTGAAATCGAGTTGTTAGTTTGAGGAATTTTGTTTTTCTTTGAACGATCGATCTTAAGGCAGGCTGTGCCGAAACTTATGAAGTTAGTCGTCGTCTAGATGAGTAAATAGGGTATGAATGATATATGGACATTAGATAAGAATGAACGAAGAATATCATGTAAAGTTACGTTTTCTTTGGGAGAAAAGTTTACGCGATACGCGAAGGAAAATATGTGTTTGGTATAAAGTTGTTCTGTGTTTTGGGAAGTCAAATTCGAAAGCGTTTAGTAAAAGTTTTCTTGTTTAAATATCTTTGTGATTGTATGTGAAGAGAGAAACATAGCCCCGTTCCCGTATCACCTTATCAGTTTTCCCATTTGTTTATACCACAACTCGATAAAATTTGTGGTAGAAACGAATTTCACAACCCATCAATTTCCGGCCACCGTAGGCGCGGGCTTGTGGACGGCGAGCAATGGGTGGCGTACCGTCCGATCGTGCGGTAACTGTCCGGACCGGGCCCCAATTGGCGACGGCGCGTACTGTTCCATGCGCGCCTCAAGGAGATGTCAGCAACCGTAGGGGCCCAGCAGGGTCGAAGCCTACTGGGGCCATGGGTGATGCGAAAGAGATCCCCGGAGCCCCTGGAAAAATGGCAAAGAAGGAACAGGGGTGGGTTTTTAGTCAGTAAAAGTCTGACATTATCTCCCGCTCCACCCAAAAGTGGGGGATGTCATTAGATGATTTTCCCATCCGAAAAAAAAAAAATCGATAAAATTTAAAGTTGAATTTGGTGCTTTATTTTTTAGATACTATAAAATAAAGGTGATTAAGGGAAAAAGCTATTACATACCAATTATTGATTGATTGATATACTTTTTATTGTACACCATAAATAAAATTATAGTAGGAACTTAAAATTAATAGGGTATCATAATGAGCGGTTTTTACAGGCAATTATTTTTTTTTTACATTTATTTCTATAGATTACATCATAATATAGCCTTTTTTTGAAAAAAAAAAATCTACCTCGTAAACAACAATTGATACAAAAAGACTGCATAAGGTTTCAGCATAGTTATTAATTAATACGGAGTAATATGAGGTCAATAATAATGCGGAATGCCAAATACTGGTCAGAAAAAAAAACGAGTTTATTGTCACGAAAGAAAGAGGTGTCGCCATAATAGATACACATTTTAGCTCTTAAATCTCGACACGAAATTTCGTGTCGATTTGTAAATTAATCACCAAACTTGTCAAGGTTGGTGATTAGGACCCTTCTCTTTATCGATTAGATAATTGCAGCATTTATCAGAGTTCATAAATATACGGAACCAAATTTTTAGTCGACCTGTGAATTGATCACCAAAATCAATGTTAAGGGTGGTGATTATGCTGTCCGGCTGTTCGGTAATTAACCGGACCGAGCCCAGTCGTCAACAGTGCGTAGTGATCCTCGCGCTCCTAATAGAGATGTCAACAAACCGTATGGTCCCAGCAGGGCCGATGCCCGCTAGCTAGGACCGCGGAGAATTTCTTAAAGGGAAACCCTTAGTCCTGGAACGCAAAGGGTAATTGAAGGATATAGGTGTGGTTTTAGGCAGTAAAAGTCTGACACGCCCTCCCACTCAACCCAGAGCGCGAGAAGTCAGTTGGATGATTTCCCACCTAAAAAAAAAGAATGGTGGTTATAGTCTTTATCTTTAGCGATTAAATAATTGCAGCAATTATCCGAGCTCTTAAATTAGCAGCACCAAATTTTGTGTCGACCTGTGAATTGATCACCAAAGTCAAAGTTAAGGGTGGTGATTATGGCCCTTCTCTTTATCGATTAAATAATCGCATTAAAGTATTTTTTCTTTTTTACTTTTGTAGAGAGCCTTTGGTCATAACAACGGATAATTTCTTTCTTCTATACAATTTGACAGAAGTGAACGATTACGTTAAGGTGCTTAAGTAGGTAGGTACGTAAAAATTTCACACTAATCAGATCTTCAGAGATCTTTATCATTATCACTGAATAACAAAAAAGACACATACAGGATACTAAAACAACAGAGGGAGAAAGCGAGAGAGAGATTCGTTACATCTTATCTTACTCACGTCAGGAAATCCTATCCTTAAATCTCTTAATTACTTTCTTAATTAGATTTCTGGCAACACAAGTTAAATAAAATTATTTCAAGAACAATGAAATATAAGATTACTCAAAATTGAAGGATGAATGAAATAGTCTAATGGATCAAAAGGGGTAAGGTAGATACTTTACAAGACTCAAAGACTTGAAGCAACCCTTTTAAATTAATAATTAATTAGTACACGGAAGACTTATTGACGAACAAAATTGGATTTGAGCAAATTATAATTTTAAAAGAATTTCATCCAGAGTCACGGGAATTTATTCTTTGTTGTTGAAATGTTAAATGTCTTTGTATTTAAAAGTTGTATTATAAAAAGAGAAAAGATTTGTATATTTTTTTTTTTCAAAAATAATAAACACAATCTTTTTTCAGGTTTTTAGTCAGTTAAATTCTGACACTTTCTCTCGTCAAATAAACGTGTTACCTTTCTTTTCTTTTTCTCCACGCTGAGCGAGAGGAGTCATTCGATGTGTTTGTTTCTACAGAAAAAATGTCCTGGAACAGTTAAAATGTCATGAGGAAGTTTTTTTTATGAGGGTGGTGTATTTCCCCCTAAAAACCGGAATCTTCTTTCTTATATATATAAAAGCGGTATTACGCTTGTATATATATACTTCGCGCATATACTCACTGATTAATTACGAAATCTCAGAAACTTTAACACCAACAAACTTAAAATTTGGCAAATAGATTCCTTAAAAGGTGTAGACATCCACTGCTAAGAATGGATTTTACGAAACACCACCCCTAAGGGGGTAAAACGGGGTTTGGAAGTTTGTATGGAGAAACCGTCTTTCACGCGGGCGAAGCCGCTGACAAAAGCTAGTAAAATATAAAATTGTAACATCAACTTTTTATCTCACAAAAATAGCTTACAACCCTAATTTCCTGAATGTCATCAACAATGTGAACCACACCGAAACTTTCGCTAAACCCAGAGGTTCACAAAAACAATTCCTTTACCGACAAACAAAAAAATAACAGTAACATTTTTAAATGAATTTCATAATTCAGTTTTGGGGACTTGAAAAAGTTATTCAGCTAACGGGGTTGTTTACCAAAAGTTAAATTAACGCTAAGCCAACAGTTTTACATCAAAGTGCGGTTGTTTCGGATGTGTTTATATATTTTTTGTTCAAAAGTTAAGAGATTATATCCTAATACGTTTTGTTGTGTGATGTAATTATCGTTCTTTTAATATGCCGTTTTAGAAAAGAATAAAATAAACTATATTAAAAAGAGCAGTGGTAGCCAAGTGTTAACGGCCTCGACTTACGATTTGTAGGTCGCGAGTTCAAACCCAGCCAGACGCATTACTTTGTGTAATTTATTTCATCATCACTGCTCTCAAAACGGTGAAGGAAAACATCGGGAGGAAACCGGCATGTCCTAGAACCAACTGAACTGAACTGATGGGACTCAGGCCCTCTTTCTAAGAGAGGGAATGGGCCGTAATCCACCACGCGAGCTCAGTGCGGGTTGGTGAATGTCACATGTCTTCGAATTATACATATATAAAATAAATTTTATTTTAATGAAATTTTATTTTAGTGAAAAATCATAACATGACCAAATGCCACCTGTGTTTTTTCAGTTGGCCCTTACGTTAAAACACCACGGTAACTCTATCAAACTATTCCAAACTAATTCAAAGATTTATTTTTTAATTGTTTGTTAGAGGAAAAGATTACCAAAACAATTACAGCAGTTAAGCTACAGGTTGGACTAAAAAAATAGACAAACAAACACATAAACTTGATAAAAGTTATAATATTACGACTGCGTATTCTAAAGTACTCTTTTACTAAGATAAATAACTAGGTTTTTATACCTAATAATAAATACACTAGTCAGTAGACACACACACACACACTTACGATTAATATGATATATCGACGCTTGAATGGCAAAAATTACTAAGCGACATTGAGTAAACTTTACAGGAGAGTGATTTAAAATTAATATTTTTAGAAAAAAATACTATTACCATAATGTTAATAATATCTAAATCCGACTATTTCGTTATTTTTAACAATTTTTTTCTAATTTTTTTTTAACTTTTAATCACTATCCTGTAAAGTTTACTCAATGTCGCTTAGTAATGTTTGCCTTTCAAGCGTCACATTATAATAAAATATCTGGGGCAGTTGTACGTCAGATGTAAAGGTGCAATAAACACCTTATTTCCTTCTTTCTGGGGTAGACGGGTAAAACTTAGATTTAAAGCGTAAAATATCTATTAACTATCGTAAGTCGAATTATAGGAACACCATGACCTATTTCCACGAAACTTTCACTATTCACTCAAAGATAACTTAAAATATCTATTAACTATCGTAAGTCGAATTATAGGAACACCATGACCTATTTCCACGAAACTTTCACTATTCACTCAAAGATAACTTCCCTCTCTCTGAACTTTGACGTATCACCGTCAACACTTCGCTGACAACACTTCCTTACCCTTAAAGAATTACATCCATCAAAAGGTTCGTGATTGATGGCCCATGATGGCCCAGTGTCGTTTTACGGTCTGACCATAGACTACGGAAAGGCCGCACCCGGCAGCGGTTTACCTACTAATTCAATTAGAACACAAAAATTGCTAATGGTAAAATCAGATTATTAAACTTAGAATAGAAAATTCATGGAGATGTGCTATTGGGGTGAATCTCATATCATATAAAGTTATTTGGTATATTATCATTTCAATAACGTTCACAAGATATAATAAACGTGAGATATACCAACTGTTGATATAATTTCTGTACGTATAAAATTTATATACTCTAAAACTTATTTCGTATAACGTTATTGGATATAAAGTTTATTTTATCGTGGTGGCTGGGGCGCGAGGGCTATTGCTTCGCGCGTACACGTGCGGCCTCCACCTTTGCTAGTATTACTGCTTCGCTAAAGGACCACCTGTCACTCCTCCTGGCTACGGACCATGGCCTGTACCAAGGCCCAGACCGAGAGATCGCCGCCGCCGATCGCCTACACGAGGACACGGCGGTGCTCTGCCCAGGTGGGGCACACCTCCACCGTTTGCTCCACCGTGTCCTCCAGGCGGTCCACATAATGGTGACACCCGGGCGTTTCTTTAACACGAATCTGGTGCAGGAACCTCCCGAACTTACCATGGCTGGTGAGGATGCCGCGGAAGATAAGGACACCGTGTTGCCTTTCCAGCTACTCGTCATCCGCAACTCGTTATCCGCAAGCCCGCTTCACTCACCTATGGAGTGCAAATACGGTAATTAACTAAGCGTTAAAAGTCCACAGCCTTACCAGGTCGTCAATTCAACTTGTGGGAGGCCTTCTAACGCTGCGTCTTCCGGTACGTGGTCGCCACTTTATAACCTTATGATCATCGACCATCTGTCCTGCGTGCTCTGCCCAATGCCACTTAAGTTTGGCGATTCTTCGGGCTATGTCGAAAACCTTGGTTCTTCTGCAAATATCTTCATTTCCCAATGGGAAGCTTAAAGTCACCCGAGGCAATTGGAGAGGTCTATGATCGGTGTTTCAGAAAAGAAGCCCGTTTCGAAATATCCTTATTTTTTCGCGAAAAACGTCCGACATGGTCTCTCCGAACTCTATGGTACTGCCGAAAGGCTTTATCGTGTGTTACTGATGTGAGTGTGTGAATGAATGTGATGTGAAGTGTGTTGATGGACGAGCCAGTATTGGGTTTGGAGTATGAATATGTGACTTTATTACACTCATAAATTGATGGCGTCACTGTCTTGTCTTAATTGGTAAGAAAACCTTGACTTGCTGACAAGAGTTGTCAAGAGTTGTTGTTGTTGTTGTTTGTAATCCGTATACATATTAAAATAAATGCCTGCTTATTACCTCATCACGTCATTACGGATTTAAATGACATTTGGTATGCTTTTCCCCAGGAGCTGATCTTTTTTGAGACGGGAAGCCATACAATGACTGCTCCTGATCTAGGGTGAAGCGAAATGATGTCAGACTTACCAACTAAAACTAAACCTGTGTCCTTTAGTTACTCTTTGCATTCTAGGACCACGGGTTTCCTTTTCAGAAATTCCCCGCGATCCTAGCTAGCGGGCATCGGCCCTGCCGGGTCCCAACGGTTTGCTGACATCTCTTTGAGGAATTCAGTTACGGCTATGGTTTCAATTGAAAATCGTATTATTTTGATCGGTTACTATAATAATATAATACTTACAAAAATATTCTTAAACTTTCAGCCATAAAGATAAATGCTATGGCCGGATGCTGTAACAGCCTCTTCAGAATATTGCCTAAAAAGGTCGCGTACCCACTGATACGCTACGAAAGAAAAATAAGCTTACCTATCAAAATCCAAGATGGCCGCGTTTTACATGAAATTGAATTAGCATTTCTTTAGATTTTGGTGGGCAATGACACTAAGCAAAGATTTGTTTTTATTTTGAGAAGGTCAGTTTATTTTTGGGGTTCCGTACCCAAAGGGTAAAACGGGACCCAATTACTAAGACTCCGTTTTCCGTCTGTCTGTCTGTCTGTCTGTCTGTCCGTCTGTCACCAGGCTGTATGTATCTTTCACAGACAGTTAACATTTGCACAGATGATGTATTTCTGTTGCCGCTATAACAACAAAATTTAAAAAAAAAAAACAGAATAAAATAATAATGGGGCTCCAACTCGCACTGGTCCGGTTTTTTCGTTCGGTTTTTATGTTTTGTGAACACATGCCCATAATAAAGTGTAATGGGTTAAATCTAATATTCAAAAATCTCGTGTCACAGTGTTTGTTATTGAACTCGTCCAAAACAGATTATTTACCAGACACAGTTACACACACACACACAGTTTATTTAACAGTTTATTTTATGTTTTTATTTTTGTGTATAATATGGGGAGAGCAGTGGTGGCCGAGTGGTAATGGCCCCGACTTACGAAGTTGTAGGTCGCGGGTTCAAATCCAGCCAGGCGCATTACTTTGTGTAATTTATTTCGTAACCACTGCTCTCAAAACGGTGAAGGAAAACATCTTGAGGAAACCGGCATGTCCTAGAACCAAAAATTCGAAGACATGTGACATCCACCAACCCGCACTGGGCCCGCGTGGAGGATTACGGCCCATTCCCTCTCCTAGAGAGGAGGCCTGAGTCCCAACAGTGGGAACATTATAAGGCCCACTATGCTATGCTATGTACAATATGGTTGAGCTAGTATTATTATATAATACTAGCTGACTCGGAAAACGTTGTTCTGCCATATAAATTGTCAAAGAAATAAAAAACATTTTACAAAAAAAATAAAAAAATACAACCGACTTCAATGTAAAAAAAACACTGAAAAGTGCAAAATAACTTTAATTTTGGAAGTCGCTGTTTTTATAATAGTTTTGTCTCTTCGTTATTTAACACCAACTTCCGAAATTAAAGTTATTTTGCACTTTTCAGTCGGTTGTACTTTTTTTGGTAAATGTTTTTTATTTTACATTTTTAGTTATAGTACCACCATTAAAAAGTACCCCTCAGCCAAACTTAAATACCTTAAAGCCGGAGTGTATCTCATAACAATTCTAATAATCCCAAACTCGGTTAGATTATATAATTTCTGGTTTCATCATCAGATCAGTTCGATATATCC
Source organism: Mythimna pallens (assembly GCA_961205895.1). NCBI lineage: Eukaryota > Metazoa > Arthropoda > Insecta > Lepidoptera > Noctuidae > Mythimna > Mythimna pallens. Next base: position 6,027,789 of record OY540830.1, read on the forward strand.
CCTCCCTCCCCCTTTTACACGTATAACTAAAGCAATTTTACTTGTTACGACAGTTCTGCTGTGATCCTATGAGGAGTTCTGTTCCATATCTTTGAAGTTCATGATCAGATCATAACAATATTTCTATGAGACCAATTCGAAAGCATAACAATTCAATAAAAAAAAAAAATCAAAATCGATCCACAATTGACCGAGAAATCGGTGAACATACATAAAAAAAAAAAAAACATTCAGCTGAACATAGAACCTCCTCCTTTTTGAATTCGGTTAAAAAATAACTTCAGATTTCAAACAAAAAAAAAACAGCATCAAAATCGGTTCATTCGCTTAGGAGCTACTATGCTACGGACAGACACGTCAAACTTATAACACGAGGGGTGTTTTCCGTCGGGAGTTAAAAAACAAACAAGCTTAACTCAGTACTTAATCTCTTGGCTAAGCAATGTAACTGCTTAATCTCTCACTTTGAGATAAAATTAACCCCAGGGTTAAACTCTTAAATCCGTACCAGTGGCTAAAAATAATGATAAATAGAACCCCTTAATACTTTCAAGTTTTTATGAGATCTTTTGCAGACAACTCTCATTTATAGAAACTGTGTTTTAGTGTAGACATGCTTATTTTAAATAATTTGAATTGTGACATTACTTTTATTATTCTTCAATGTGTTTAATTTTTTAGGGTTCCGTAGCCAAATGGCAAAGTCCACGGGTAGTGTGAAAGTGAAACCCGGGGCCCTGGGACGAGGGCAAGGAGGGAACAGGAGTGGGTTTTTAGTCAGTAAAAGTCTGACACTATTTCTCGCTCCGCCCAAGAGCGGGATTTGTCATAAGATGATTTTCCCACCTAAAAAAAAAAAAAAAAAAAAAAAAAAGCCAAATGGCAAAAAAAATGGATTCGTCATGTCTGTCTGTCTGTCCGTCCGTATATCACAGCCACTTTTTTCCGAAACTATAAGAATATATATATATACTGTTGAAACTTGATAAGTAGATATATTCTGTGTACCGCAGTTAGACTGTCACACAAAATAAGATAAAAAAACAATTTTGGGGGTTTCCCATACTTAAAACTGAAACTCAATTTTTTTTTTTTTCATCAAACCCATACGTGTGAAAAAATATATGATGTACGTTATCATGCATACTTCCACCGAAAATTGGTTTGAACGAGATCTAGTAAGTAATTTTTTTTTTATACGTCATAAATCGTAAACCGCAATTTACCTTTCAAGTTTGTACGTAACCCTCAGTGCGCGAGTCCGACTCGCACTTGCCCAGTTTTTTTTTTTCTTTTAATCATATTGCCTGCCAATTACATTTATTATAATTAATATTCTACATTAATCATATAAAGCCGTTTGCACTCGGTTATACATTAACTGTGGTTGCCTACAATTGAGTGTGCATTATATAAGATAAGGTTAGGTGGACCAATAATTTGAATGGCGTGTTGGTCTAGTAGTGGTAAGTGGCCCTGACTGTTATGCCGAAGGTGTTGGTTCGATTCCCACCCTGGAAATGTTTGTGTGCTGAGCACGATCATTTGTTCTGTGTGGGTGTAATTTTTCTATAATAAATATGTATAAATATAATAATTTTTTTATATAGTTTAATTAGACCGCAGACTCAGTTCTTCGGTCCCTTGAAACTGTGAAAAAAAAAACTAGACTCAGGTATATGATTTTATTTCAGCTCGTTACCTCTACGCGTTCCCGAGATAAAGAGTCTTGACAGACAGATAGACAGACGGACTACAAAGCGATCTATAGGGAGTTCCGTTTTATCCTTTTGAGGTACGGAACCCTAATAAAAACATATCACATTGTTTTTTTTTTCAATTTCATCAACAGTATCCGTAATCCGAGGTTTTCATGATTTTAAAGCTCAAGAGTATTAGTGCAAGAACAAAAATATATACATTGTCGACGGTTTCAAATGTTTCAGTACTCGTTTCTAAAGAGATTTAAAAGGATTTTTGCAACCGACTCTATTGTTGCCTGTGGGATACATTCACTTTTATGATAAGTGTAAATTTAAAGGTTTTTGTGAATTTAATATTCAACGGTATGGTAATTTTGATGACGTCTTTAGATTCTATTAACTCCAAAAAAGGAAGGTTTCTTATTTTAGCCGACTGTTATTTATGTGATAGAAGACGTAATTTATTATTATGACATTTACAATCATAAATAAATTATTAAAAAAACTAGATAAAATAATATAAAAAAAAAACACTTTTTACGATAGTATTTGAATGATAAAATAAGGGAATATGATATTCGGTCTAGCCTGTAAAGATAGTTGTAAATAAAATTAAATAATACCATTATGTAGTTAGGTTATCCTTTTTATGATTTTCACATTTCAGGACTTGTGCTGTATTCATTAAACAAAAAATAAATTAAAAAATATGTATGTCTAAACCCTAAACTAGCGAGTTGATTTTGACTAGTGAAGTGTTAATTGATTAATTACTTCGATTTAAGTATTATCTCTGTTAAGACGAAAAAAAATCAACACGGAAGTCATCCAGTGAAGTCACAACCCAGTGCTGGGCACGCCATAATTATGGCGGTAAGTCTCCTCTTTGAGGAGTGGCTGGAAAGACCTCACGGCGTCCTCACCTTCTCCATGACGCGGGTCCTCACCGGACATGGTAAGTTCGAGAGGTTCCTGCATCGGATTCAGGCGGAAGAAACGCCCTGGTATCACCTTTGTGTGGACCGCCCGGAGGACACGGTGGAGTATACGGTGAAGGTGTGCCCCACTTGGGCAGAGCACCGCCGTGTCCTCGTTGGGGCGATCGGTGGCAGCGATATCTCGCGCCGGGCCTTGGTACAAGCCATGGTACGAAACGAGGAGGAGTGGCAAGCGATTGCCTCCTTCTGCCCAGCCACGGTAGGTTTATCGGAGGGCGCCAACCCCACCACGACGTTAACGTAGAGATACGCCGATGGGGTTATTATTATTTCTCTGTCCCTCTCCTGGGCAAAGGCCTCCCCAATCTTTCCATCTTTCGCGGCACCATACTTCGTCTTTCCAGTTATGTTATTTACTTTTACGTAAATAATGAGATCGACTACCAATTTCATATAATTCTGTAATTTTGTATCAATTACATTTACTGAGAATTTACTTAGAAAGAATAAGCTTGTAAATCTGGAACCAAGTGAAGCCGAAATATCGGAATATCATTTCTCATTTTGGCAATTGATACGTGGTCTTTCCTGGAATACATATATATGTAAGATATTATATTATTACGTTGAAAGCAGTTCAAGGAAACTCGTTACTTAACCATACTGATAAAATTTGTGAAAGCCAAATTTGTAAGGAAACAATAATAATAATAATAATAGATAATGTTATATTTTTTCATCATCATTTCAGCCGAAAGACTTCCATTGTTGGATATAGGCCTCCCCCAAGTAATAAAATAATATTTACACAACTATCACACAACGCCGTCTAGTCCCAAGCCAAGCAGAGCTTGTGTTATGAGTACTAGACCACTGATAAACATACTTAAATATTTCATATACAAATTACACCGAGACACAGAACAAATGATTGTGCTCATCACACAAACATTTGTCCTGGGTGGGAATAGAACCCACGACCTCCGGTATAGCAGTCAGGGCCACTAACCACTAGACCAACAGGCCAGTCAAAGTGTCGTCAGAACGACCGGTCCTGTGCGTCTCGCATCCATTGGATTCCCGCGACCTTCACTAGGTCATCAGTCAACCTTGTGGGAGGCCTTCCAACGTTGCATCTTCCGATACGGGGTCGCCATTCCAGAACTTTTCGTCCCTATTGACCATCTGTTCTGCGAGCAATGTGCCACATTCTTCGGATTATGTCAGTAACCTTGGTTCTCATGCGGATATCTTCAATTCTGTTGTGATCACGCAAGGAAACTCCAGCATAACTCTTTCCATTGCCCTTTGGGTGACTTCAAGCCTAATGATGAGGCCCATTGTAAGCGACCACGTTATATTATAATACTAGCGGTCCCGGCAGACGTTGTTCTGCCCAAAAGCGGGATTTAGTAAAAAAAAATAATTACCCTACTCTACCCTACTCTACCCTACTCTACCCTACTCTACCCTACTCTACCCTACTCTACCCTACTCTACCCTACTCTACCCTACTCTACCCTACCCTACCCTACTCTACCCTACTCTACCCTACTCTACCCTACTCTACCCTACTCTACCCTACTCTACCCTACTCGTTAAAAAGTACCCTATGTCCGTCTCCTGGTTCTAAGCTACCTCCCCACCAATTTTCAGCCAAATCGGTTCAGCCGTTCTTGAGTTATAAACAGTGTAACTAACACGACTTTCTTTTATATATATAGATTTGTTTATATATATTTTTTATATTGTAAAGGAGGATGCCTAGATTTTGTATGGTTGCCATCCCCACCCTCCAAAAGACGTGGGATATATATTAGTTTTTTCATTCCTATCCAAAAAATACAAAACAGCTGATTTGTTTGTATATATGAGATTTTTATTTAATTAAAAAAAAAAGACTTGTAGAAATAATGTGTTATTTTTTCCATACAAAGACGTTTACTATTAGTCTTCTATTACAATAAATATGATCAAAGATTAGTGCTGGTGCATTAAAATTAATGTGTCTCTGTAACCCCATATACCATACAATGGAAAAAATCAGTCAGTCGTTCTAGTCCAACGACCTTACAGTCACTAGAAGTCTAATAACAGATGACGCATGTCTGTCAACACATATGATTATAGATCTGATGTCTCAATTAATCAGAACGCAGTATCCATCCAGACTGGGAGTGAGTTATTCCATGATTTCCCTCGTCAAAAAAAGGAGTATTATAGTATAAAGACTATTTCTTGCCAGAATAAAAACAAGCTTAAAGTAAATAATAGTAACCGTAAGCCTAATAATCCGAAAAATATGAGTTATAAATAAAGAAGAATAAAAATTTTATGCTAAAGCATGACAAACTGTTGTAGAACGGTTTTATGTTAACGTAAATGTTATCTTTCATGTGCCGGTGCTTACCCAATATCTATATATATATAAAAAGAGAAACTGACTGACTGACATATCAACGCACAGCCGAAACTACTGGGACTAGGAGTGTGGAATTTGCATAAGGTTTACATATATGATGTAAGCGACCACTAAGAGAGGATTTTTCAAAATTTATTTAATTTATTTACGGGGATGAAACGAGGTTCCAAAATTTGTTGAAAAAACCCACATTCAAGCAGGCAAAGCTGCTTGGAGGAGCTAGTAACTTATAGAAGATTAGCTTTTGCTAGCGACTTGTTAGTTTTTTTTTTTATTGATATAAACCAGTGCTTGACTGCGATCCCACCTGATGGTAAGCAGTGATGCAATCATTGATGGTGAGGCGCACTAGTTTATTAAGAGCCTATTCACTCTAGCCTTGAAGCCACCTAAATTATAGTTGGACGGGAAGACTGCAGCAGGCAAATTTTTCCAGTCCTTCGATGTACGCGGTATAAACGACGAAGCGAAACGCTTAGTCCGGACCGTTGAAGTTTCAACAACTTAAGGGTGTATACTTACCGTACTTCGGGTAGAAAGGAGATGGCGGAATCAAGTCAAGCAGTTCCCGCACACACTCACCTTCGCATGCGTGACAACGGAAAGTGGTCCCAAAGGAACATATCCTCGAGATCAAAAGTTATTTTTCCAGACATTATCTATCCGTGTACCAATTTTCACCCAAATCCGTTCACCCATTTGAGGGTGAAAGATTAACAAAAAAGCACACACGCATACATATAAACTGTTGGCTATAAAATGTTTGTGTCATTATTGGTGTTGGTGTGTTGGTCTTGTGGTAACGGCGCCGACTTACGAGTTGTAGGTCGCAGGTGCAGTATCCAGGCGCATTAATTTCTGTAATTTATTCAATAGTCACTCCTCTTAAAACGGTGAAGTAAAATATTATGAGTAAATTGGCATGTCTTAGAACGGAAAATTCTAAGACATGTACCTAACGTCCAACACCATCGTCCTGCCCTTGTCCCGTCTTATTTGGGGTCGGCGCAACCCGTTTTTTTCTCCCATTCTATCCTGTCACCCGTCATGCTATCACTAACTTCCTTTTCTTTCATATCACTCTTCACACAATCCATCCATCTTTTCTTTGGCCTTCCTCTCCCTCTCCACCCATCCACATGTATACTCATAACTCTTTTAGTAACATGCGTCTCATTCCTCCTCATTACATGACCATACCAAGACAAACGATTTCCCTTCAACTTTTTAGTCACTGCCGCCACTTTCAAACTTCCTCTAATATACTCATTTCTCATTTTATCCATTTTCGTCACACCACGTACCTAACGTTGACCACTGGGTACTGCACTGGATCCGCGTGGTGGATTATGGCCCATTCCCTCTCCTAGAAAGAAGGTCTGAGTCTTAGCAGGGGAAACATTATAAGTTTGATTATGCTATTATAGTTATTTAATTGTCGCTTATATAAAACACCCTCACGCGCGCACGCGTTTTTTTGCGTGATCGAATCAGGAATGAGAATGTTCGCAGGAGAATCAAGGTCACCGACATAGCACGAAGAATCGCCAAACTTAAGGGGCAGGGCACATTACTCGCAGAACGGATGGCCGTTGGAGCCGAAAGGTTCTGGAATGGCGACCACGTACCGAAAGACGTAGCGTTGGAAGGCCTCCTACAAGGTGGACCGATGACTTCGTAACGGTTGTGGGAGTCCGAAGGATGTGAGACGCAGAGGACCGTTCATTGTTGCGACACTTGGGGGAGGCCTAAGTCCAGCAGTGAACGTCTTTCGGCTGAAATGATGATGATGATGAATATAAAACGAATTCTATTTTCTTCCTTTTGTTTGTTTTTAGAATTATTTATACCTTGAAACATCATAATTATAATCATGTATGAAAAGCAAAGACGAAGAAAAAAAAAACCGTCATCCGGTTTCCTTGCAAGCTGTTGGAAAAGCAAAATATTGTGTTTACACTGCGTCTTCGAGATAACGACACTCCTCGCAGTAACGAGATAAGTCTGGCGGAATTTAATTTTGTCCCGCCTTATGGCATCCGCCATTATTGTGCCAATTACATGGCACTGCGGCTTGGGACATGATGCATTGGGCCATGGATATATTTCGTTGTGAAAAAGCTGGTAAAATAAGTTTTATTAAGAAACTGATGATGGGAAGATGCTAGACGGGGTGTATATAATGCCTTGGATTAGAGTAGATCTTTGATGTTTCGACTCTGTTGCACTAATCTTAACTATATAGGTAGGTATTACATAAGTTCAGGCAACTTCAGTCAGTGTGCCATTCATTCGGACATCACTTAGTCACTGTGACTTGACTAAGTGATTTATTTGTAGTAGTATTTATTTATTTATTATATTCAGAATATAATTTCAAAAAAATTATTACTAAAACTTAATACTAAAAGTCCGCTTCTGTACTTTTGTGTGCATAAATAAATAAATAAAACTATGTTAGTACCTTAGCCAACCTATTCTAAACTATCAACTATTTATTTTATATTAAAAAGGACACCACCCGAACTGTGTACCTTATTCCAGTGCGACACAATAGGTGACTCAACCCTTTCTGTCATGGTCAAAGCAATCGACGTTGCCTTCCAACATACCCCCTGCACCACAGTAACGTCGCAGCCCCATTAACATCCTAAACCCATTATTGTAGAAGACCCTAGGGCACTGAAAGCCTTTTGCGTAGTTCAGGCTACATCAATTAGAGTAAAGCCATTCGGAGTTCTAGTCATATCTAAAACCCGAATGAAGATATGGACAGAACCATTTTTATTTATCACTAAAACAAAATTTTACTTTCATTTTGATAACTCAGCTATCACGCTATATCGCGTGTTTAGGGATAAACAAAAGTCTTGCTTGTTCCGTTACTTTAGTCTATAAAATGATAGTAGTCGGTAGGAATAACGTAAAGTGTTGATGCCACATAAAATACTGAAAAAGCTTACCTACTACCTGGTATCACGCTTGGTACCTTGGTTATAAAAATCATCGGACTAGATTCTCCGGGTTTTATCATAGTTAGGTATACACTGTGTCTTTGACATCGACGCACAAACGAAAACCACGGATCCAGTACTTGTTTGTGAACCCCCAGTGGTAGAATTTTTCGTCGGCTTTTTCCTAATAAAACAAAAATAAAGATTTGTATTTTTTTTAATTTTTAGTAAAAATAAAAATAAATTAATTAAAAACTCATCGGGGTAGATGACATCGTTAATCTAATCAACACCGATGAAATTTTAAATTTTAGAAGTAATTCATTCATTTTGTTTCACTATAAATCTTAGCATAACGATTTTAAACAGTTTAAATTAAAAAAAGACCAACTTAAAAAAAAAAAATTGGAAAAAACCGATAAAAAATTCCATTACTGGGGGGTCCAGAATCATGTACTGGATCCATGGTACCTATTCGTTTGTACGTCGATGTCAAAGTCGACCTGTATACACGCCCCAGCCGCCGAGATCCCGATACCGATTTCCGGCCTCCGTAGGCGCGGGCTTGCGGACGGCGAGCAATGGGTAGCTCGCCGTCCGACCGTCCGGTAACTGTCTGGACCGAGCCCAAGTCCTCGACGGCGCGTACTGTTCCACGCGCGCCTCAAGGAGATGTCAGCAAACCGTAGGTGCCCAACAGGGTCGAAGCCTACTGGGGTTAAGGGTCTGTTTCTTAAAGGAAGACTCGGCCCTGGTGCGAAAGGCAACGAAGGAACAAGAGTGGGTTTTTAGACAGTAAAAGTCTAACACGCCCTCGCGCCCCGTCCAAGAGCGGGGGATGTCATTGGATGATTTTCCCACCTACAAAAAAAAAGATGTCCTCACCTTTCGCATGACACAAGTCCTCACTGGATATTGTGAGTTTGGGAGGTTCCTGCTTGCATTTGTAACTCAAATGGTTCGTGTATTATTTTTCCATAAATTTTAATATAACTAAAAGTGTCTTAAGTTTTCGAAGTAAATCTTTTTATCATTTGTATATGAAAATATCTGTTAGGTACAAATAAGAAACTTACCTAGGAAAAAAATCAGTAAATAATAAATTAAAAATATTGACGAAATCCTTTTGAAAGTTCAATCAGTGTATCCAGCGAGCGATTATTAAATTGGAAACTTAATAAAAAGCTTGTGGTAATTAGAATTTACTCCATTTTTTTATTTTATTTTTATTTGTGTATGTATTTATTAGTTTATAATATTAGCATGTATAAGTATTTTATTATTGTAACCTTATTTAATGATACTACATTCCACTTGATATTTATCTGTTATTTATTTATTGTGCACACCTACCACAGTGTTGTCTCTTTTAACCCAAAGGTTGACTGGTAGAGAATGCCTTGTTGCATTAAGTCCGCCTATGTACCACTACTGTATATGAAGTTTAAATAAGTAAATAAAACAGAGACCAAGAAAATCTAATAGGTATTACGGATATTACCTTAGTCCAAAATGTTTATTATTTTTCATATTTGATTTTATTTATGTTGTTATTATTTATTTGTCGTCATACTGTAGAGCAAGGACCTCTCTTTCTATTTTATCTTACTTTCCGGTTATATTTACATAGCTTAACATAATCAGACTTATAACATTCTCTCTGGAACTCAGCTCCTTTCAAGGAGAGGGAATGGGCCAAAAATATTAGGTACCTACGCACACAAATAACTTGAATTTTATTTATTATTAATTTATTTCATAACAGAAGCTCTGCTTAGCATATGACTAGACGGCGTTGTGTAATAGTTCTGTGTAATATTATATTATTTATATTTATTTTATTTTACAGAAGGCTTACAGATAAATAGAAAAAAAAATGATATAAACATATTAATGTAATTTTATCAAATCGCTAAATACAAGCCTCCACACATAGATAAAAAACTGGGCAAGTGCGAGTCGGACTCGCGTACTGAGGGTTCCCCACAAACTTATGTAAATAGTTTTATTCTCGAATGAAGTCTCGAAGATTTTTCCGAATCGTAAAAAGTTTATTTTTTGTGACGTATCAACAAATTTACTGTATTCAGATTTATCCCTACATCTGTGCTTTATGACGTTGCTTTATACCAAATTTCAGGATTCTGGATCAACGGGAAGTACCCTATGAATTTTGATTTCATTGAGAGTGTCGAATTATAGGTATTTTGCGACAAAAACGACCGTACCTTTTTTCCCTTTAACTTAGAATTTTGATTTTTTCACAGCTTCAAGAGACCACAGACTTAAGTATATGGTTTTAATTTCAACTCTTGTCTTGACAGACAGATGGACGGACAACAAAGTGATCCTATAAGGGTTCCGTTTTTCCTTTTGTACGGAACCCTAAAAACAAAATATATCAATAAAAAGAAAGTACACACCAGTCAATTAATTACTAACGAAAGAAGTTAATCATTGAAAAAATGGTCGACTACGTCTACGTAATTCTACGATATGGCAACGACGTATATGAATGTAGTGAGATTTAATGTAAATGGTTAGTTAAAATTAATTATTTATTGATATCGACTTGTTTTGCACCAGCGTTGTGACCTTGCGACGGCAAATAGTCGCAAGGTCATATACGTCGTTACCATATCGTAGAATTGACTATTTCACACATTTCACAAAATGGTTGGGCCACTACATGAAATGGCCACTTTAAAAAAAACCAATTTAACCTAACCTCGGTCATATCATCGAATTGCTAATTCTACGATATGGCTTTTTTTTGTTTAGGTTTGAAATCATCGAAGGACATCTCGCGCCTTTGGGCGGAGCGCGAAGGTGTGTCAGATCTTAACTAACTAAAACCCACTCTTTAGTTCCTTCTTTGCCTTCGTTCCAAGGCCCCGGGGTTCTCTTTCGCACAACCCACGGCCCCAGTAGGTTTCCATCCTGCTAGGCCCGTACGGTTTTGCTGACGTCTAAACTGAGGCACGCGTGGAACACTACGCTCCGTTGACGACTTGGGGCATGGGTTGTGCGAAGGAGAACCCCGGGGCCCCGGAGAGAAGGCAAAGAAGGAACAGGGATGGTTTTTAGTCACTAAAAATCTGACACGAAAGGGCGGGATATGTCATTGGATGATTTCCCACCTAAAAAAAAGAGTGTGGACACAGGTTGCATTTAGGACACAACCGATATGGAAAACATCCATCTTTTACGGCACAACTTCATGCTATCTTGTTGCTTCCCACGTGACATACCAAGCCACTAAGTTCTAATACCACTGGTACGCCGGCCGTGACAATGAACTCGACGAATAATATCGTTAAACTCGCTACTTTTTTTCACGTGCTGTGGCCAGCGTCTTTGCATAAGGACAAACCATTTTGCCCGAGGCGGTCGACAGTTACACCAAACATTTGTACCGTGCGGGAATCAAACCTGCACGCGACACGCAGCGCAGCAGCCAATCGCTCAACCAATGCACCAATCGTACCGTCATATTCTTGCTTGGCATAAGATAAATACGTACGTAGGGTGTTTATTAAATCTGCAATTTAATAAAAATGTTGAGTTCAGTCAATAAGATAAGCTAGTACTGTGCGCCAGTACTGGAATGGCTCTAACTCAATATTATTCAGTAAAATTGATGAGAATAAATCGAGTTTGAAGCTGGAAAATTTCTAGTTTATTGGATTTTCAATTTATTGTTATGTATACAATAGTAATTTTTTGTCGAGCGTTGAAATTGAATTTTAACTTTTTAACTAAACTAGAATTCGATTTACGTGCTCTGTATTTTTATTCTTATGAATAGTAGACTCCCAATTGATTTTGATTCAAAGTAGTGATTTTATAAAGATATATGCATGAAAACCAAGGTTAGGCATAGCCCAAAAAATTGCCAAACTTAAGTGGCAGTGGACAGGGGTCGTTGCTCCCAGAAAAGATGGGCAATGGGACTGAAAGGTTCTGAAGTCGTGACCGCGTACGAAGACGCAATTTTGGAAGGTTTCTCTCAAGGTGGACAGACGGCCTGGTGAGAAAGAAGCCTTGCACATTTAATCGAGATTCTGAATGACGGCATTTTTTCGGAAAAACTTTTAAGAGTTAAAAAAAAACACGTATATTTAACACGAATATTACTAGTAAATCACGGAATTATCGAATGCCAGCAGAGTTTTCAGGCGTTATCTCTTTTTCGCATTGTCTCTTCATCAAACATCGTGAAGTAACAAGCTTATAAACCATGTTCGATGTTGACAATAGCCGAGTGGAAAAGGAACCTCTTAAAGGGCTTTTTAGAAGTAGTCTCAATATATAATCTAATTAGAAGTAGTCTCAAATAAATCTTTCCTATAATTGACTATGCTGATGTGTGCTACTATGACCTGAATGCAGATCTCCTCAATAAACTGGACCGCCTTCTGAATAACTGCATTCGATTCGTCTTCAACCTTCGTAGGTATGATCATGTATCAACGCATCGATCCCTTTTAAAATGGTTACTATTCGCCAGCGTAGAGCGTTAAGGGCCTTGACAACTCTGTTTTCTTTTCTGGATAAGTCCTCTTCTCCTTCTTATCGGACTTCAGATAATCAATTTCTTTGCTCTGCGCACAATAAAAATCCTCGATCTACAAATAATCGTCTTCTACGATGTCCGACACACCGCTCTGGGTTTGTCCATTCCTCTTTCTTTGTCCAGGCGATCTTCCTTTGGAATGCGCTCCCTCTGAACATCAGGATGGCAACCAGTCGGTTGTCCTTTAAAATGAAAGCACGAGAACACTTTCGCAAGAAGTTGGTAGATTCATCACACGCTTGATTTGTTGTATTAGTTTTTTTTTTTCTCAACAGCGTTCTTTATTTGTATGTATGTATCTAAGTACATATTTATTATTGTTCTTGTTTCCTCTCTGTCAGTCTTCTATTAAGTTGCACCTGCCATGTTATGTCTCTGCACCACCCTAAGGTCGACTGGTAGAAAATGCCTAAGGTATTAAGTCCGCCTTTGTACAATGTTTAGTGCATAAAGTTTTAAATAAATAAATAAATAATATTCATAAACAGCAAAGTTGGGGAGCGTTTGTGTATATTCCAAAATGCCACCCAATTTATTGAAATATTGTACAGGCTATTGATTACGAATGAATGAACGGCGATAAAAATGGAAAAACACTGCGCGTACCTAATATTTTCTAGTAGCAATTGTTATGAATGATTGATTCCATTATGAATTTACCAATTATGAAAAATTTTAGTGGACAATTTTGGGATTCGTTTGGATTTCGTTTTTTTTTTACTGCAAAAATAATCAGTATCGGGTTTGGATAGAGCCCCATTTTTTTTGTACTTATTAAAAAATTGTGGTGTATAAACTCGTACCTTTGTTCGTTTGGGACTAGGTGGTAACTGAAGAATGCTACCAGTTCCGATCCATTTTTAATCCTTGTTTAATTGCAATCGATACTTAACAGTAGGGTGGCTCGCCGTCACGAAGCCCAAGTCGTCAACGGCGCGTGCTGTTCCACGCGCGCTTCAAGGAGATGTCAGCAACTGTAGGGGCCCAGCAGGGTCGAAGCCTACTGGGGCCAAGGGTCTGATTCTGAAAGGAAGACTCGGCCCTGGTACGTAAGGCAACGAAGGAACAGGAGTGGGTTTTTAGTCAGTAAAAGTCTGACACTATCTTCCGCCCCGTCCAAGAGCGGGGGATGTCATAAAACGATTTTCCCACCGAAAAAAAAAAAAAAAACTAAGCAGTAATGTTAAGTATTTGCAGAGACTGGTAGCTTTTATTAGGCCTTGTAAGTCGTTTGAAATTTTAAACATATAGTTCAAATCGATGAATGTATGTTATATTGTAACTACGAGTAGGTAAGTATGACCCAAAGGGCAAAGGAAAGGGCTATGCTCGGAGTTTCCTTGCGTGATCGCATAAAGAATAAAGATATCCGAAGGTAAACCAAGGTCGCCGATATAGCCCGAAGAATCGATAAACTAAAGTGGCAGTGGGCAGAGCACATTGCTCGTAGAACGGATGGTCGATGGGGGCCACCGGAAGGTGCAGCTTCGGAAGGCCTCCCACAAGGTGGACCGACGACCTGGTGAGAGTCGCGGGAGTGCGGTGGATGCGAGACGCATAGGATCGGTCGTTGTGGAGACGCCTGGGGGAAGCCTATGCCCAGCAGTGGACGTCTTTCGGCTGAAATGATGAAGTATGACCTTTTTGGTTGGAAGTGTGATGTCAACAATCAACTTCTCTCACTCTGGGTGGTTTCAGACTTTTACTGTCTATTACACACTCGTATTCCTTCTGTTGTCTGGTGACCTTTACAACTCAGTTACTGGGTAAAACGATTCCTCTTGGTAAAACTGGATGAATATTTCGAGAATAATTACACCCACCACCAAAAAAAAAAACTCTCGCTCTTGGGCGGAGCGAGAGATAGTGTCAGACTTTTACTGACTAAAACGCACTCCTGTTCCTTCTTTGTCTTCGTCCCAGAGCTCCAGGGGCCCCAGTAGGCTTCGACCTCACTGGGCTCCTACGATTTGCTAACATCTCCCTGAGGCGCGCGTGGAACAGTATGCACCGTCGACGACTTGGGCTCGGTCCGGATGGTAAATTTTGGAGTGTAGGAAATTGTAAAATTTTAATAACTTCTCTGAGACACCCACCACCGACCACTGACTTTTACAGTTCTACACCCTTCAGTTGCCCTTTGCGTCCCAGGATGACTCTTTAAGATAATCCTGCAACCCTAATAAAAATACTTGAATTAACATTTACATAGAAAGTGTAAATACAAAGCAATGATAGTGACTTTTAAACATTAATTCACGAAATTCATCCAAAGGCAGGTATTTTAAGCAGTCGATTGAATAAACATTTATCGACTGATAGACCGTCTGAGTTTTACGTAAACCCTATAAATCTAAATACATACCCAAACCCTTTGCTAAGAAGCTAGTTTTAACAATGTGAGGGTTAAGTTAACGGATAATAGCGATTTTGATAGATTAAAAAAAAAATACTCACTCTCTCACCCTCCACCGTAGGCGCGGGCTTGCGGACGGCGAGCAATGGGTGGCTCGCCGTCCGACCGTCCGGTAACCGTCCGGAAAGAGCCCAAGTTGTCGACGGAGCGTATTGTTCCACGCGCGCTTAAGGGAAATGTCAGCAAATCGCAGGGCCCCTACGATTTGCTGACATGGCAGGGTCGAAGCCTACTGGGGCCATGGGTAGTATGAAAACGAAACCCGGGTCCCTGGGACAAAGGCAACGAAGTTACAGAAGTGGGTGGGTCGCCCAAGAGCGGGATTTGTCATTACACGTTTTTGCCAACTAAAAAAAAAATATGTCTCACCCTTTTTGTGTTTCCTTCAGTTGTCTTTTCTGTTACTTATACAACTTGTACATTTCGGACACATTAAAGAGTGTTCTATTTATTACATATAAAGGCGAACTTAATAACTAGATATATTGAATACCTTTGTCCACGTTCAACAATAACAAGGCTGCCAAATACAAACGCACAGAATCGTCGAACCAGACGCCCCACGGCATCAATTAAGTTGTTAATAATTATTACAATAGTGAAACTTGTAACTAAATTGTATTTTACCAAACATACTGATTGTGTATACCTATATTAATTATCCTAGCACTACCAGCGACTCGCGAGTGAGAATGTTTTAAACCAACTTCAAAACTTCAACTTCAAAGAAGCAGGTTCTATGTTCGGCTGAATGTATTTTTTTAATGCATATTTATATGAACACACACTGTTTGTGATCGGTGTGATCGGTGTGTGTTGTCTGTGTGTGTCGGTGTGTGTGACTGTGTGTGTGTGTGTGGTGTCTGTATGTGTGTCTGTGTGTGTCTGTGTGTGTGGATGTGTCTGTGTGTGTGTGTGTATGGTGGTTGTTTGTCTGTGTGTCTATTATATCTATTTAAATGTCGAGATAGAAATATAAGATTATTACCTAATGGTCTCAGTACTTACCTGCCTACACAATTACATACGTACGCACTCGTAAGGTAACTCATGGAAATAATAACATTCTAAATGCTAAACCGTAGCAATATAATTCTCATTACGTTGAAATGAGATTTTAATACATGACGTAACATTAGAATAAAATAAACAAAGGTACCTCAGGCTATCTTCTCGCATAAAATTTGACTTTATTTACCTTAACCTCTAAAGCAATGAGAATAAGTTCCACTTTAAATCATACCTAAGCTTCTTAATTCGGCTGTTTGATGACGTGATTTGGATGTTGTTAGTCAATCTGATTTGAGAATTTGGGTGAAGCCTAGCAGACACGTATACTAACGATTTTGACTGGAAGATTATCCATTGCTAGATTCTGCCACCGGTTCTACCCGCGAAAAATATCTTAAGAGAACGTCCTCCTGGGTGTTTTATGTCCTATTTCAGAATATGATCTACACTTGCACCTTTATGTAGCTGTTTCAGCGCAAAGGGATAACAACATACACATACACACACACATAAAGATATAGCATTTATAATATTAGTAAACTCGTATATTAAATAATCAGCTTGCACGCAGGTGACGCCGCTGCAAAAACTTATATTTACTGATTCGAAACCGGGCAAGTACGTATGAGTTTTTTCAATTATTCATATGCACTTTTCTAAGTTTATCTGGGATATTATTGACACTACGTGCCTCGGAAAGCACGTTAAGCTGTTGGTCTCGGTTTATCATTCGAAGATCTTTGACAGTCGTTACCAGCCAGACACCAAAACGTCTGACCATCAGTCTATTCAGGAAGTACCTATCGTGTTAAATAATTCTGGGCTATTACGATAGCCTCTATAAATGAGACAATTATTTAATTCATTTTTAGGTTTACGTACCTCAAAAGAAAAAAAACGGAACCTTATAAGGTCGCTTTGTTGTCTGTCTGTCTATCTGTCAAGACCCTTTATCTCGAGAATGAGATTCGAGTTGCAATTAAAACTATATATTCAGGCTGCGGTCCTTTGAAGCTGTGAAAAATCAAACTTTACTTAGAGTTACCGAAAAAAAGATACAGCCGCTTATGTGGCAAAACACTTGTATTTCGACACTCTCAAGGAAATTAAAATTTATAGAGTGCTTCCCATTGACATAGAATTCTGAAATTTGGCGTGAAGCAAGGTCTCATAGCACAAGTATAGGAAAAAATCTGAAAACTGTAAATTTGTAGTTACGTAACAAAAAAAAAAATTGCGATTCAGAAAAATCTACGTAACTTAATTCGGGAATTGAACTGTTTTCAGTAAGTTTGTACGGAACCCTCAGTGCGCGAATCCGACTCGCACTTGCCAGGTTTTTTGTTTTTATATTGGTCGGGAGACCGGCGGACAGGTTTGTTTGCAAAGTGCAAACGTTCGATTTAATTCGCGGGGCTCTCTGTAAATGAGACAATTTTAATTTATACTTGGATATACAAAAAATTTTAAGTGATAAAAATCCTAGGACCCTTAAGGTCGGCGCCCATTTTCGGCATCGACAAGGAAAAGGACCTTTCGGCACTCCTACGTGCAAGCGAACACTGCCGCCGATCCGCCTTTGTAATTTATGTTGCATGAAGACTAAATAAATAAATAAATAAATAAATAAACACTGTCGGAAACTATGCCTTGGCACGTATTTAGGAATGCCGAAGGATCCTTTTTCTTGCCGATGCCGATAATGGGCGCCGGGCCTTAAGATCCCAGTTGTCCAGGTTTCACTGTACAAGTACTACGATACCAAACGACAGAGAGAAAGAATATTAGAAACTAGCTTCTGCCAGGACTGCGCCCGCGTGTAAATAAGTTTCTCCATACAAACTTTAAGCCCCGTTTCATAAGGAGATGAATTTTGGTAAATCCTCTCTTAGTGCTCGCCTACGTTATAAAATGAAACCTTGTGAAAATTTCACGCTCTTAGGCGCTGTAGTTTCAGCTGTGCGTTGATATGTCAGTCACTCAGTTTCTTCTTTTGTATATATAGATAAGGGACCTAATTATTAAATAGATATTTTTATTTTCTTGTTGTTCTTCTTTTCCAAGTGGGGTGAAACCAACCTGGTAGAATTCAACGCCGCCAAAACACAAGCATGTCTGTTCACCGCCAAAAGGAGTCCGTTCACCTTGGCTCCTGCTTTTCGGAATGTATCCCTGGAGTGCACCGACCGCCTTCAGCTCTTGGGTGTCGAAATTTCTTCTGACCTCAATTTCGGGCGGTTCATTGAGTCCAAAGCCAAGGTAGCTGCTAGAAAACTAGGCGTTCTTGCAAAGGTCCGGCGGTACTTCACACCGGGTCAGCTTCTAATGTTATACAAAGCACAGGTCCGATCGTGTGTGGAGTACTGCAGTCATATATGGGCTGGTGCTGCAAAATGCCATCTGGCAGCTTTGGACTCAGTAGAAAGGCGTGCGAAGAGGCTAATTGGGGATCCAGATTTGGTTAAGTCCAATCTACAAAGCCTCGAGCACAGGCGCAGGGTAGCCAGCCTATCGGTGTTTTACAGGTTGCATTTTGGAGAGTGTGCGCGGGAATTGCATGACCTGATTCCGCCATCTCCTTTCTACCATCGGACAACCCGACGTACGGCGAGTATCCACCCTTACGTTGTTGAAACACCAACGGTCCGAACTAAGCGATTTACTTCGTCGTTTATACCGCGTACATCGAGGGACTGGAACAATTTGCCTGCTGCTGTCTTCCCGTCCAACTATAATTTAGGTGCCTTCAAGGCTAGAGTGAATAGGCTCTTAATAAACTAGTGCGCCTCACCATCAATGATTGCATCACTGCTTACCATCAGGTGGGATCGCAGTCAAGCACTGGTTTATAGCGAATTAAAAAAAAAAAAACTTAAAATGTCCAATATTCAACTACTTTCCAACTATAATTGAATATTGAATAAGCCTATTATCTCTCGGCTGGGCAAATATGTTCCTCTCCCTTTTACACATATATCTGCATCTATAGATATTTTTATTATAAAGAAGTGTGTATGTAGGTGATAATCTCTGAAACTACTGAGCTATTTAACCACACTGTCCTTGCTATAGGCTATAAGTTATTTTCATATCATGAATTTTGCGGGAGATGCCGTTGATGACTAGACTTCAGTTATGATCAATTTAATTATTCAAACTTCATGCAACACAAACATACTGGGGCCCAAATCTGCTATTTTTATAAATTAGTCATTCCAACACGATCCCATGGTCATTTTGCTAAAATTTCGTAATCTGCTAATTCATAATAATCGATCACTGATCGGTCAATGGTCTCGTAATAGAGTTGTAGTAGAATGACAATATCAGGCTGTCTCGTAACAAATCAAAAGCAATGATTGCACAACGACGTTCATGGTAGGTCACTGATCAAAGGAACTGTCAAAATGTTTGCAGATTATCGCAAACGTCAGCCATTCATTTGTTATTATGTATGAGATTACCATTCTATGCCATTTCTTTCAATGGAATGTCAGTGGTTGACCATTGGAAAGTCATAATGACGCCATTATGTTAGTAGATTACCAAGCTTGTCAAAATCAACAATTATGAAATCAATGATAGACCATTTTGACACTATTGTAATAGCAAACTTTAGGCTCTGGTGGACTATAGTCTGCTAAGTTAAGCTAAGTCTAATTAAATAACGGTAATGACTTAGGCCTTGCGTGATCGAATCAGAAATGAAGATATACGCAGGAGAACCATCGTCATAGCACAAAGAATCGCCCAACTTAAGTAGCAACGGGCAGGACACATTGCTCGCAGCAAAAGCATGGCCGTTGGAGCCGAAAGGTTCTGGAGTGGCGACCGCGGACCGGAAGACGCAGTGTTGGAAGGCCCCCTACAAGGTGGACCGATGACCTGGTGATGGTTGCGGGAATCCGATGGATGCGAGATGCACAGGATCGTTCGTTGTGGCGACATTTGGGGGAGGCCTATGTCCAGCAGTGGGCGTCTGTCGGCTGAAATGATGATGATGAATGACTTAGGCATTCTCTACCAGTTAATCATTTTTCCTCGTTTATTTGATCTACTACTGACATACTACATGTTTTCGTCATCACCATCGTCTATGACCTTTTTTACTAACAAAACAAAAAAAGATCATACAAATTTTGGGCAACGTTGCGTACTTTTATAAATATTTTTACTCTGTATTTTACGAGTAATTTCGGGTGTACCGGCAGACACTACAGTTTGTAATTTCATACTACAACAGGAAAACTGAGGCTTAATATATTTAATTAAAAATACCTTCCTTTTTTACTTTTTTCTTTGTAAAAAAGAAGCTTTTTTAAAATAATATTATCTTTGTGTAAACTTTGCTTTATCCTGAATTAAATTAATTTTGAAGTAGTGAAGGCCATGTTGAATTAAATTTAGGGTGGACACGTTAAAAATTATTGTTAATTATCATTATTATTGTCATGGATTATCTATTAAAATAAATATTATTTCTCATTACATACAGGAAAGATTTGTATTTTAGTTTCATCATCATCTTCCTGCCCTTGTCCCATCTTATTTGGTGTCGGCGCAACACGTTTTTTCTTCCATTCTATCCTCAACCGTCATGCTATGACTAACTTCCTTTTCTTTCATATCACTGTTCACACAATCCATCCATCTTTTCTTTGGCCTCCCTCTCCCTCTTCACCCATCCACATGTATTCTCATAACTCTTTTAGTCACATGTGTTTCATTTCTCCTCCTTACATGACCATACCAAGCCAATTAATAAACATAATAACTACAGAACCCATTTTGAAATTTCTTTCACTGACTGACTAGCTTCTGACGGTGGCTTCGCCTGCATCCCTATGATGCGGGCGAAGCCATCGACAGAAGCTAGTTATTCTTAAGTGGCTGTGGGCAGGATTTTGATGACCACGGACTGGAACAAGGTGTACTGACAGCCAAGGGGCGCGGGAATCCGACGGATGCTAGACGCACAGGACCGGTCATTGTGGTGACACTTGAAGGAGGCCTATGCCCAGTAGTGAACGTCGTACGCCTAAAATTATGATGATGATGAATTAATAATAATTATGAATTAGGGTGGTTTCTCATGCACGTAAGTGTTTATTAACTCTTTAACCGAATTCAAAAAGGAGGAATTATGTGGTACTAGGTATTTTTTTAAGAACGTGTGTTTCATCGATTTTTTGGGTCAATTCAGGATCGATTTAAAAAAAAAAAAATATCTTCCGAATTGGTCCCATAAAAATATTGTCATTTTTATAATCAATTATAGAAATATGGGACAGAACTCCTCATAGGATCATAGTAGAAGTGTCGTAACAAGTAAAATGACTTTTTATCTATGAAAGGTGGAGGGGGAGGAGGTAGCTCGAAAAGATACGATGATGAAGCCGAAGGGTATGTGCCGGGACTTAGTAATAAATCAATGTATCTTGGCTGTGTTAAATGTACTTTGGCTATAAGGTACCATCAAGCTGATTTGATGATGGAGCCAGAAGGTAGAAAGTAGGCACGGTAAATCCATAAAAAACAATATATCCTAACCGTGTTCGGGTTTACTGGAATTGTCATGAGATGCATTTTGGCTACGTTCCGTCATGAGCAAAGACATCGATCAACGTACTAATTGTACAATTCCGCGGGGATTTTCTGAAAAGGAAACCCGTAGTCCTAGAACGCAAAGGGAGGAGGATACAGGTGTGATTTTAGTCAGTAAAAGTCTGACACGCCCTCACACTCCACCCAGTCTTTAGATGATTTCCCACCTTAAAAAAAACTAATGATACAATTGATGAAAAAAAAGACAGTTGATCAACGCTATTATAGCTTATAGCATAAAAAACGAAAAACTAGGGTCTACATCATCCACATTAGAAATGAACTCCAACAGGTCAGAACCCTTGTCACGCCGTCAATAGGACACTGCCGGAACTTATTTGATCTCTAAAAATATTGGGACAACAAATGTAGGGTACGATCAATGGTTTGTTAACACGTGATGTAGGTCATAAATGGGATATGTGCATGTCATAGTGAGAAGGCTGTAAGAGTTAGGGTGCTATCCTACTAGAGATGTGCTATGCCACGCTGCTGTGGATGCGTTTGATATCCACCAAACAAAAAAAAAACCGAGCTATATGGGCCAATGAATATTCATTTGTCCATATAACTCGGTTTTTTTTTGGATATCATCTAATGACTTTTTTCACTTTGGCGTGGAGTAAAAGGGAGTGTCAGACTTTTATTGACTAAAACCACCTATGTTCTTTCAGTTGCTTTTTGCGGTTTAGGATCACGGGTTTCCTTATCAGAAGTACCCGTGACCCTAGCGGGTATCGTCCCTGCTAGGCCTCTACGGTTTGTTGACATCTCTCTGAGGTGCTCTGGATGCGTGGTCTGGATGCGTGTTCTGGATGCGTGCTCTGGATGCGTGCTCTGGCTGCGTGCTCTGGATGCGTGCTCTGGATGCAAGCTCTGGATGCGTGCTCTAGATGCGTGCTCTGGATGCGTCTTTTGGATGCGTGCTCTGGGTGCGTGCTCTGAATGCGTGCTCTTGATGTGTGCACTGAATGCGTGCTCTGGATGCTTGCTCTAGATGCGTGTTCTGATTGCGTACTCTAGATGCGTGCTCTGTTTGCGTGCTCTGGATGCATGCTCTAGATGCGTGCTCTAGATGCGTGCTCTGGATGCGTCTTTTGGATGCGTGCTCTGGGTGCGTGCTCTGAATGCGTGCTCTTGATGTGTGCACTGAATGCCTCCTCTGGATGTGTGCACTGGATGCGTGCTCTGGATGCTTGCTCTAGATGCGTGTTCTGATTGCGTACTCTAGATGCGTGCTCTGTTTGCGTGCTCTGGATGCATGCTCTGGATGCGTGCTCTAGATGCGTGCTCTGGATGCGTCTTTTGGATGCGTGCTCTGGGTGCGTGCTCTGAATGCGTGCTCTTGATGTGTGCACTGAATGCGTCCTCTGGATGTGTGCACTGGATGCGTGCTCTGGATGCTTGCTCTAGATGCGTGTTCTGATTGCGTACTCTAGATGCGTGCTCTGTTTGCGTGCTCTGGATGCATGCTCTGGATGCGTGCTCTAGATGCGTGCTCTGGATGCGTCTTTTGGATGCGTGCTCTGGGTGCGTGCTCTGAATGCGTGCTCTTGATGTGTGCACTGAATGCGTCCTCTGGATGTGTGCAATGGATGCGTGCTCTGGATGCTTGCTCTAGATGCGTGTTCTGATTGCGTACTCTAGATGCGTGCTCTGTTTGCGTGCTCTGGATGCATGCTCTGGATGCGTGCTCTAGATGCGTGCTCTGGATGCGTCTTTTGGATGCGTGCTCTGGGTGCGTGCTCTGAATGCGTGCTCTTGATGTGTGCACTGAATGCGTGCTCTGGATGTATGCTCTGGATGCGAGCTCTGGATGCGTGCTATGGATAGTCGTGAGTGGAGTAGCTGATTATAGGGAGAGTACCTGCAGTAAGCGTACGTTTGTCACTGAAAGCACAGTAGCGGCGGCGCACCTTCATAGTACATCTTACCCTACATAGCTTAGTATTAGTGGAAACGGTCAGTTTCTTAGCTTAGCTTTCATGTCCTCGCAGGATAGTTGCAAAGCACATGGTGGAAAAGCACCCTAAGGAGGTTGTAAGGAAGGGTTAGTATCATTTGTGGTTGGGTTTGGGAAAATATTATTTATGTTTATTAGATGCCTTAACATACAGTCCTATATTAAAAGAAAATTGTTCGGAACAGAATACAAGAGTTTGTGGCTAGAATAAAACCCGCTACACGGGACGAACACCAAGGTTAAACAACGCTTGCCAAGGTCAGTTTTTGGATGGGTGACCATCTTAATATACCGAGACTTATTTTATTGACTGGTTATTTTTATATTGACTGGTTAAAAGCTAACAATCTTAAAATTAATCTTACCAAAACTAAAATCATGAACCTCAAAATTAGACAGAAAATGCAATCAAAATTTCAAATAAATTATAATGGAAATCCAATACTACAGTGTAATGTAATGAAATTTCTTGGTCTACATATTGATAACGATATGTCTTGGAGGACGCATATTGAGAATGTGTGTGGGAAACTTAGTAAGTTTTCCTATGCACTTTATAAATTAGGTAAAATTGCAAACATGACCGCACTCTTAGCAGCCTATCATGGTTACGTTGCCTCCAATTTGCGATATGACCTGATTTTTTGGGGCAATGGTGCTAAAGTCGAGCAAGTACTTTTAGCCTAGAAAAAATGCATTCGTGCTATATGAAATATAGCATATAAAAAATAAAGCGGACGGATTCATGCAAGCCACAAAGTCAAAAATTTAATATTTTGACTGTACCATCACTATATATTTATGAAGCGTGTATTTTTGTTAAAAACAATATGCATCTTTTCAGACCTGTCGAAACTCAAGGACGCTCAAATAAACTGAACTTGGTTTTCACAAAGACCAAATTCTCCATAAAAGCATATATGCAATGGCTCCCAAGCTATACAACAAGCTACCAAGTCATATTGTATCAGCTAACAACATAAATGATGTTAAACGTCAGCTTTTTAAATTATTGAATGACAAGGCATATTATTCTGTCGATGAATACCTTAATGACAAATTTTGACATAACAATTTCATACAATTTGGTTTAGTTTTGACAAGTTTGTATAATTGAGTAAATTTCGATAATCATAATTTACTTTTATTTTTTTCCTGACATTGTATTAATTTTTTATATGTATTTTGACATTTTTAATTATTTTTAATTGATTTAATTTTGACAACTGTAGTATAGACATTGTTTTTAATGTTCTTGTGATAATTTAATTTTTTTGCTGACATTGTATTATTTTATTATTTAAAGTATATTTTGAAATTTTGTAATATTTTAATTGATTTAATTTTGTTTTTTTTAATTGATTTAATTTTGTTGTTGTTCATTTTTTTTTTAATTTTTTGCATGAGTTTTATACTGTTCTATTTTTTTGTCAATTATCATTTGCGGACCTTGTATTTACAATTAATTTAATTTTGATAGTAGATATACATATATTGACATTACCATCGCTATTTTGTATGCCTTTCGGCGGAACATTGGATGGACCAAACATATATTATAAGATCATTGTACCCTTTGTTCACAAAATTAATAAATGAATTGAATTGAGACTCGTCGTCTCGTCGTCGTCGTCCGGTAAAAGTTTATTTTTATTGTGACGAAACAACAAATGACAATGCCAGATCCTGACCCTGTCATAGTTATCATTTACAGAAAAAGTAAAGTTATGAAAATAATTGTGACGAATAAGGAACCTTTTCATAATAAATCGTTTTTCTTTAAAAGTTGCGGTTTACAATTTTATAAAAAAAGGAATTTAATCCCGGAAATTATTTTTTGCCATTTCCTATTTTCTCTTAACTATCTGCGTTACATAAAACGCATGTGCAAAACTAAAAGAAATAAGTAGGTAACTGTAAAACAAATATCATTTTACATAAAATATTATATCAAAATTATAATTATGCGTAACGTTTATTCGTTGTTTAAATCGTTAAAGATAAAAGTGCAAATAATTATGAAAATCAAAACACTATTACAATCATAGTTTTGAATTTTGTGTAACGAAACGTTTTGAAGCGCTCAAGTCAGCTGTCAGTGTCAATAATAAAATATCATTCATTCGCTCTCTGTCTGCGTTTCCGTTGTGTTTTCGCGCCTCACTCTTATATTTTGCTTTTTTGTTTTTCCTACCGACGCCTTTGTGCTAGTTATCAAGGATTCCGATTATTGTTTGTGATTTGGTGAACGATGTTGCGGTGCATAAATTGTTACCTGAACGTCGACAGAATGTTAAGACACATTGTGTCTTCATTACAACCTTCAGTGCAGACTCTTCTTACTTCGTGGGTATTGTTGCAACAGGTACACCACCACCTAACCTACAAATCAATGTCATTATTGTTTTTAGTTTTAAACGAAAACCGCAAGTTTTACAGGTTTCAGGACAAATGTTTAGTTATCAGTAATAAATATACAATAAGATGCAGCATATTGCATGTTTGTAAATGACTTTTATTGAGTGGGGCAAAGGTCTATAGAGTATCTGGCATTATCCTTTACTGTTTTCAGATTTATTCCCATATCTGTGCTATAAGACCTTGCTTCATGCCAAATTTCAGGATTCTGAGTCAACAGGAAGTACCCTATGAATTTTGATACCCTTAAGAATATATACGTTTTTTGCGACATAAACGGCCATATCTTTTTTTCGTTAACTTAGAAGTTTGATTTTTCACAGCTTCAAGGGACCGCAGACTTGAGTATATGATTTTAATTTCAACTTGATATCTCCACGCGTTACCGAGATAAAAAGTCTTGACAGACAGACAGACAGACGGACAACAAAGTGATCCTATAAGGCTTCCGTTTTTTCATTTGAAGTACGGAACCCTAAAAAACAGTAAAAGAACTTAAATTTCAGCAGTCGCTTTAAAATAACAAAAACACAAAACAACTCTAAAAGATTTTTTAAAATAGATTTTTTTGTAAAAAAAATATATATTCAAATTACAATTTTAAAAGTTTTGAATGCTAGTGCAACGTTACTGAAACTGGTTGACTTATAGTACGATAAAAAAGGTAATTAATTTCCACGTGGATGTCACACAGCTCCTAACAGGGATTTAAACAATAGACCCAAAAACACATCTAAGAAAACAAAACAGTTCATTAGTCTTCCGTACAGTCTTAGTAAAACAACAAACCCAAACCGCAAAGCTTAGGTTCAGTTTACCTTTCATTTCTATTTTCTCCCCGCCATTAGGTTTGGGTACAAAGAAACACGTCCACACTACCTCTCCCACGGACCTCACTCAAAACTTCCCTGCGGCTTGAATCTGGGTATGTCCTTACCACGACATTAGTTACGACCCTACGGCTGTGTCCTCTATGTTAGCGGGGAGCGGAGCGAGGGGGATGATGACGGGAAGATGTCTCTCTCAGTGTCTACATCACTATGTACCTAATAAATAAACGAAATAATAATAACCAATTGGGCAGTGGCTTAATAGCCAAGAGCCTCGACCAAAACTTTAGGATGATCGCGTTAGGCGACTGGATCAAGGGCTTGATTCAGAAAGCGGTACTCCTGGACACGGCTCGTATTGTTAGGAGGTTCCTTCCTCTGGAGCCCTAACCGCCGGTAGCTTGAACCCTGTTCCCGATGCCGGTGGGATACTATTTTTTATATTATATTTTTAAATGTTTTTTTTTATGAGTTTGGTTTAAAAATGTAATTTATATGTATTTATACTGAATTAAGGAAATAATAATCAATATATATAATAATATAGTAATCGGCTTTTGCTATAGGAAATCATGAAATTACTTCATTGATGTTAGGTTTTTATGGACTGAAACCCACCTATGTTTCTTCAGTTGCTTTTTGAATTCTAGGGCCTAGGTAACTCTTTAGGTTATAAGAATTGGTAAGAATTACTGGGAAGTTCACTACTCGTTAGCTACCAGTTTTTGCAATCGTTCACAAAAAATAAAATACTGTTTCCTTTCTCATTTGCTGCAATTTAAATTGAACATAAACGCTTCTCGCTCCTTCTTCGCTCGCCTCTGACACTATGATCGCATCTTACCAGTGACGAACATGGCTTGAATTAATTATAAGCTCACTTTACCTGTTTTACGTACTTACTCGTGGTAATTATTTTAATGACTGTTTAATGATATTGTAATTTATTTATTTGGGTGCGGATTTGGATGAACCTAGATAGAAATTTTACGGGATGAGATCATTATGAGTCGGAAACTACACTGCTTTATGTCTGCTCTACAAATATTTTTATAATATTCCACAACTAACACACAACGTCGTCTAGTCCCAAGCTAAGCAGAGTTTGTGTTATGAGTACTAGATAACTCAAAGATTCAAAGATTCAAAAGCATTTATTTCAAATAAACCATTTACTTTATTTCAAAAGTGCCTACTTTTGAAATGTCAAGAAGTCAGTTAGTCAGAAAAAAAAATGATGCTAATTGCACATTCCAAAGCGTAGATCTCTATGGAGTAGAATGTGCAAGAAACTCCATGGACACTCTTTTCAATCATGTTTTGTAATTACAAATATCTCTGTTGCATGTTTCTTGTCGTTATCATGTGAGAACAATGTAAATACAGTAAAAATAAAAACTAAATATAGATATTAAAATAGCAACTGGCAGCTAAGTGATGACCAGTCTCAACTGACAGCGCCCGTTCACGAACATGACGCCAATATTAGCACCACTCAGCTCAACCATTTTGAAGGTTAACCATTTTGATAAACATACTTATATATTTCTAAATACATACATATTAAAGTTTATTTTTGCTGTTTAAAATGGCGTTAAAATAACAGGCATATAATATTAAGTAATAATATTCCACAACTATCACACAACGCCATCTAGCCCCAAGCTAAGCAAAGCTTGCTTGTTGTGAGTACCAGATTACTGATAAATTACACCCAGATACAGAACAAATGATCGTGCTCATCACACAAACATTTGTCTTGAGTGGGAATCGAACCCACGACCTCCGGCATAGCAGTCAGGGCCACTCAAGTTTTGTTATTTCTATTGATGAGAGTTCATGCTCACTTAAATCTCTCGCTGATGATGGCTGGTATTATTGGGTCATCCGATTTCCTTCAAAATAGTTAAGCAGAGTGGGGCTGATGCATGCTTCAGGCTCATGAACGGGTGCCGTCAGTTAAGATTGGTCAACCCTTAACTGCCAGTGGCTTATTTCAATTTATATTTTTGTAATTATTCTTTTTTTTCATTATTTACCTACATTTTGCTCATATAATAGAAGCCTCCATCAATATATATGTAACCAAGATTTTAACTAATAATATGATTAAAAAATTGCCCGTGTAGGATTTTACACGTACGTTCTTCTCCAACATGCAATTTGACTTCACTTTTTTGATTAACCGACATTTTGACAGTATCCTCATCTCAGTTTCCACTCGCCCTGGTGACCGGGGTCGATGATGAACCTGTCCGTCAAGAAGGCCTCGATCACACGACAGAGGTAGTCGGGGTACCCGGTGATACCGGAGTGCCCTCCTAATGCTTCTCCAGGGCAGGGAATTGAAGGCTTTGGCGATGTCCAAAGACGCCGCCAAGACACACCTGCCTTGGGACACCACATTCCTGGTCGTGAGGGCTCGTACGCGCATGATGACGTCCACAATGAAGCGCCCCCTGCGGAAGCCGAACTGGATGGTCCAGTGGTAACGACGACTTGTAGGTCCTATGTGAGACCACCCAGCCAAGTGCATTACATTGTGTTTTTTTTTCATCTCCATTGTTTTCATAACGGTGAAGGAAAACTTTGTGAGGAAACCATCATGTCTTAGAACCAAAAATTCGAGGCCATGTTACTTCTAACATTCCACACTGGGCTTGCGTGGTGGACTATGGCCCATTTCCTCTTCTAGATCGCCTTTATAATGCATGCTAATTAGCTTTTCTTCGTGAGTATAACTTCTACTAGTTCGAAACAATGGTTCCTATAAAACAATCAAAGAGCTATATCCTTACTTATGAGAAAATTATACAATACGCTCATCATACATATTTTTCACTGTTAGTCGGAACTTCATAATAAAGCCCTCCACGCTGCACTGAAAGGTCAATAGTGCAACCCACAGAGCATAGGACGCCTCAGCCGCCACTGGCTAATAATATTTATTTTTCAACACACTTGCTCAGAAAGTGACTCTTGTTGCACTGCACTTAGGTATATAATGACACTCGTTACCAAACTGTGACTTTTGATTACCATTACACACTAGTGCTATAATGTAGTTAAAACCTTTTTGTTCAACCTCTTTGTTCGCAAATCAAATTTTGAATTCGAATAAAATTCCCATTAAGTTATTGCGATCAATAGTATATAAATTAGTGTCTTACTTACTTATTTCATCCAATTTACAAGTTAAAACGGACCAATTTAAGTTGTACAAACGATTTATTTAATAAAAACATTTCAATCGTACATTCAAATAAAATTTGTTTTTTTTTTGTGGTCTATGGCCACCATTTTAAGATACGCGCGGCTTTTGACGTGATTTTTTTTTATTCCAGTGAAGTTCAGTTGCTGTATTAATTAAATAAAATTAAATACTATAAAATCATTAGAAAACGTTACATCCGTATTCTATTGTCACTACGAAAGACATTATCATAAAAACTTTTCACGCAAGAAAACAAACGTAAGACTAGGCAGTATGATCAAAATACCTTAGCTTTCCTTTAGGGGTAAATAAAAAAAAAATGATGCACGCACTTATGAAAACAGAATTTTACCACCATGTCACAGAAAATGTAACTAGTTTTACTGTTGTTTTCTTCACAAGTGTATTGAAAAACATCGTATGACACACGTGAGTAATTAATGATTACCGTTCTTAGCTCTCTTAAGACCTCTAAATACCTCTCTCTAAATACCACCTCGACGGTAATCAATAACATTACACACTTATATCATAATGTACTATTATTTTAAGATTTGGTCCAATGGTTAACTTTTGGTCCACATTATATATTAGTACTTATTTCTATGTTAGTTCATACATTATATCACACTGTTTTCGTATTCTATATCCCAATAACAAATTACATAATTATTAAATTCAATTAAAATTGTCACTAAATTAATTAAATGTCGTAGAATAAAAATTAAAAATGTCAATAAATAAAATGTCAGGAAATAAAATTTCATGGAATAAAGATAAAAAAAAAAATGTGAAATGACTAAGGGCGTACTACTTGTACACGCTAAGACATTTTGTGAGATCTAGGCATGAAAATTGCCCGTGGCACCCATCACCTACACTGCCCTCATACCGCACGATAGCAACTTCACGCGTCGTGTCTAGCGCAGCATAGCGTAGCATAGTCGGCCTTATAATGTTCCCACTGTTGGGACTCAGGCCTCCTCTCTGGGAGAGGGGATGGGCCGTAATCCACCACGCGGGCCCAGTGCGGGTTGGTGGATGCTACATGTCTTCGAATTTTTGGTTCTAGGACATACCGGTTTCCTCACGATGTTTTCCTTCACCGTTTTGAGAGCAGTGGTGATGATATAAATTACACAAAGTAATGCGCCTGACTGGGTTTGAACCCGCGACCTACAACTCGTAAGTCGGGGCTGTTACCACTCGGCCACCACTGCTCTCTGTCTAGCGCAGACCTACACGATTTTTTTCTTAATCAGCGCCAAAGTAGTAATATAATAATAACAATATTCCACAACTTTCACACAACTTCCCAAAATACGTAGAGCTTGTGGTGTGAGAACTAGACAACTGATAATCAAACTTATGTATTTCTAAATACATACATACCTAGCTGACCTGGCGCACTTCGTACCGCCTAACAGTCAATGAATTTAGTATATCTTTCGATATAGGCAACCGATTGCGATGAAACAAAGTCTAAGTAATAAAACAATTTTAATGTATAAAAGTTATCTACATCGATTTCGTACATTTTACGTGATTCGTGAACAACTAAAAACTTCTACAGATTTATTATATGTATTGTAATCGTGCTGATCACACAAACATTTGTCTTGGGTCCTTTTAGATTTGCATTCATAATGCAGTAGCCAATCGGGTGCCATACAAATGCCATATTTGTATAGCACCCGATATTTAAGTGCTTCTTATATATTCTCTTTTTATCTTCTGTTTGTGCGCATGGTGTTTTTTTTTAGGTGGGAAAATCATCTAATGACAAATCCCGCTCTTGGGCGGAGCGGGAGATAGTGTCAGACTTTTAACTTTTAACTAAAAACCCACTCCTGTTCCTTCGTTGCCTTTGGCCCCGGGTTTCGTTTTCACACTACCCATGGCCCCGGTAGGCTTCGACCCTGCTGGGCCCCTACAATTTGCTGACATCTCCCTGAGGCGCGCGTGGGACAATACGCGCCGTCGACGATTTGGGCTCGGTCTGGGCGGTTACCGGACGGTCGAACGGCGAGCCACCCATTGCTCGCCATCCGCAAGCCCGCGCCTACGGTGGCCGGAAATCGGGATCGGAATCCCAGCGGCGGTTAGGGCCCGGACGTGAGGACCGTTGCCTCACGCAATCGGCCACCTCCTTTGCTAGCATTAGTTCTTGTGCGCATGGTGTTGACAATTGTTCATAAAATATTACATTTCTAGTCACTGCCAACGGGGCGTTCCATGCTCTGCAGCTTGCTCTATAGATACTGCACTAAAAACGAGTAAATATATGAGCAGAGCAAAGTTCGCGGTTCGCGAACAACAGACGGGCGTTAGTTACGCCTTCATTATGTTTGAGTAACAGTTACTCATTAAATATTGCTGTGATTAATTTCATTGCAATAGGAAACTTGCTAGCGTTTTTCTCTACATTATTTTAAAGCCAAAAACACATGTATTTAGTACTTATGCCTACAAACCTGCTTATTTTTAGAACGATTAATAAATTGTTGATAATATGACCGTCTAAACATCGTTCAACTATTTTATTCATTTTCTAAATGATATCTCTCGAATGGAATGTCCAAATTGAAATATTCAAAAAGTAATATGCAGGCATTGAACCACACTTAAATATGAAATAATTTATTTTGATAAGAATTAATACAAAGGTATAAACAACAGCCTTTTTAAGAGGCGGCGATTAAATTCATTATAAATGAAAAAAAAAAATATGGCCTATGAAGTAGTAGTTAAGTAGTTTTCTAATGGTAAAAAAAATTTTCAAAATCAGTTCTATAGTTTTTGAGTTTATTCTTTATAATTATAATCTCGTTTGTGTTTATTTTTATATAATTTCATAGACATAGTTTTAGGTATTAATGTACTATAAGCTTATTTTCGTAATTATTATAATAGGATATAATTTTTTATAATAGTTTTATTGCAACATTAAATTTTACTGTCACAATGAAACTGGACTTAAAGTGATGGCCTAAAACACAGCTTTAAATTAACCTAGATCGGGCGGTCCACTATCAAACATTGCAATTCCGAACCACGATTAATTGCACCATTAATAATATTTTAGTTTTAGTATATTTTTAGGCACTGTCATTGTATGGGAAACCTTGTTAATTGAATAAAAATTTATTATTATTATTAGGTATTATTATTTATTACAAACAAAAATACAAATCTTTCATCTTCAAAATATTAGTAGAATATAAGTAAGGATTCAGGTAGGAATTCATCAAATAACTTTTCCCACTCTTGGTAGAGCGAGAGGCCTTCCTAGGTGTTTCTTTTTTTAAATAATATCAACTAGTGCTTGACTGCAATTCCACCCGATGGTAAACAGTGATGCAATCGATGACGATGAAACGCACTAGTTTATTAAGAGCCTATTCACTCTAGTTTTGAAGACACCTAAATTATAATCGCCTCAGCAAGCATTGCTTTACCTTGGGGATCGAATCGTGCAGCTGACTTGAAATGTACGCTAAAATATATGAAGCAGAGATAATAGACTACCCTTAACCATAGTTAATTGAATCCAATCTAAGCACCACATAAGTCAATTAGAGACCAATTTCCCAATCAATTGGCACATTCAAACCGCTATAATTTCAGTGGTAATTGGGCCAGACCAGTAAATGAACGGTCAGAGATTGCCTACCTACCGACTATTTAACAGAATTCGAATAAACACGAGTAACTATAGAATGCTGATTGAGATAACAGGTTTTTTGATGTTTCGGTTTCTGAACAGTGTGCTGCGGTTTAAACCAGAGAATGAAATGTCTGCGATTTATAATTCATCATCATCATCATTATTTTCAGCCGATAGACGTCCACTGCTGGACATAGGCCTCCCCCAAATGTCGCCACAACGAACGATCCTGTGCGTTTCGCATCCATCGGATTCCCGCAACCTTCACCAGGTCGTTCGTCAGGTCAGGATTTATATTTATACTTTATTTATTACAAGACTAGCTTTTACCAGTAGCTTTGTCCGCGTTAGGTTTCCCCATCCAAACTTTGGACCCCCGTTTTATCCCTTTAGGGTTTGAATTTTGGAAAATCCTCGCTTAGTGCTTGCCTACATCATAGAGACATCATAGAGGGAAGCTTTGCGCAAAACTACGCTCCTAGTCCCAGTAGTTTCGGCTGTGCGTTGATATGTCAGTCAGTTTGTCCTTTTATACACAACTATTTTTTAATTAGTACAAAAAAATGGGGCTGTATCCGTACCCGTTACTGATCATATTTTGTAGTCAAAAGTAAAAAAAAACGAAATCCCAAAATTGTCCACAAGTCATAATTGGTAAATTCATAATTGAAACAATCATTCATAACATTTTTATAAATTAAATGACATTTTGGGATATAAACAAACGCTAATAACTTTGCTATTTATGAATATTATTATTATTATTTTCTTACTTAAATAATAACAAGACCTTTTCTAATAAGCCTTTTCAATATTTGTACTAATTAAAAGTTAGTGGTGTATATTATATAAATTAAAATTTACAAAAAGGAAACTTCTTCAAGTTGTCGTTCTTTGTGTTTTGTATTTTCTGTAATATCGCAGTACTTGTAACTATTTTTGTATGAAATATAAGAAAACTCGCATTGTTTTGTAATATGAGTTCCACCGTGGAAACAATGTGTCTCAAGCGGTATGCAATATTGATGATATACCTATGTATGGACTTAAAACTGCTAATGAATGGGATGTCTATTTTTGTTTCAATCACTTTCACGTGGGAAATTTTATCTCACGAATAATTTTTCTCCTCAGTGCGGCAACAAGACAAAATTTTCAAAACGAAAGCTATTAAACCAAGAGCACAAAGTTCTTTTGTTAGACAGTCGGAGGTATACGTAATTGATATTGCTTTCCCTTTGAAATGCGTAGTTTCTAATTCCAAGTCAATCCAAAGATATAACAATTAAAAGCAACCCGTTTTAAAAAACGGCAATTTCATAGTTACAGACCCAATATTTAAAATGAAATAGGTACGATAGTCTAGCCCTAGAATAAATTGGTCTGAATCTGACGCCCACACCAACATATCTCGTATTTTCTAAAAGCAGAATATAAGTGACATTTAAATGAAATTCCAGATTAGGGTGACAAAGAAACAATCAAATGTAAGAATTTCATTGTGATTTTATTCAGCTATTTGTGAGTAATAAAATAGGTATTTAGATCCCATCTCGTCATTAAAATGTTTGGTACAAGTGACGAACTTTCTATAAATAGTGAATAGTTTACTTCTAGGTAAGCGCGCTTCATCATCAGGTTTTTTTTTAAGTGGGAGTATCATCTAATGACAAATCCCGCCCTTGGGTGGTGCGCGAGATAGTGTCAGACTTTTACTGACTAAAAATCCACTCCTGTTCCTTCGTTGCCTTCGTCCCAGGGCCCCGGGTTTCGTTTTCACACTACCCATGGTCCCAGTAGGCTTCGACCCTGCTGGGCCCCTTTTTATATATATATATTTTTTTATGGTGGGAAAATCATCTAATGACAAATCCCGCTCTTGGGCGGAGCAGAAGATAGTGTCAGACTTTTATTGACTAAAAACTCACTCCTGTTCCTTCGTTGCCTTCGTCCCAGGGCCCCGGGTTTCGTTTTCACATGGCCCCAGTAGGCTTCGACCCTGCTGGGCCCCTACGATTTGCTGACATCACCCTGAGGCGCGCGTGGAACAATACGCACCGTCGACGACTTGGGCTCGGTCCGGACGGTTACCGGACGGTCGGATGGCGGGCTACCCGTTGCTTGCCGTCCGCAAGCCCGCGCCTACGGTGGCTGGAAATCGAGATCGGAATCCCAGTGGCGGTTGGGGCGTGAGGACCGTTGCCTCACGCGATCGGCCGCCTCCTTTGCTAGCATTACTGCTTCTCTCCTCCTCGCTCCGAACTGATGCACTCCTCTTCGCTCCGAACCATGGTCTGTACCAAGGCCCGGCGAGAGAGATCGCTGCCGCCGATCTCCTCCACGAGGACACAGCGGTGCTCTGCCCAGGCGGGGCACACCTCTACGGTATGCTCAACCGTGTCCTCCGGGAGTCCACACAATGGTGACACCCGGGTGTTTCTTCCGAACGAATCCGGTGCAGGAGCTTCCCGAATTCACCATGTCCGGTGAGGACCTGCGTCATGCGGAAGGTAAGGACGCTATGTTGTCTGTCCAGCCACTCCTCAAAGAGGGGTTACCGAGCCGTGTAGACACAATTTAGATACAAAATACACCACCACACCAATTTTATGCCACAATATCCACTGCCACTAAACTTCACTTGAAAAAATTCCCGCAAAAAAATAAAAAACTTCCACCATACAGTGTATTTGACGTTTGTTAGCAGCCATTTTGGATTTATATCTGAAAAGCTTAAAAAATCTTTGCAGTTCAGTATCAACTTAAAAACTGACTCTACATTGTCTATATCTACCAACAAAATCACAGAGTTCCAAAAAACACTGTATCTATTAATATAAAATAACGAGTCCACATTAATTAATGTCGGGCTCATTTAAAAAGCCAATAACGTCGCTTCTCGCTTCATTGAACTCAGGTTTTGGTGACAGCCAGACACTGTTATTTGATATTATTGGAAATCGGATAACAGAGTTTTTTACAATATAAATGTATCATTTCTCGTTAATTTGCTTGTGTCAAAATAATGTTGCCGAAAATAAAAAGCATTTTTTTTTATATATTTTTTATTGGTCTCTCTCTGTTCTTTTTTTGGTTCGACTCGCGAATAAACTTTTTCTCTTTCGTTTTTTTTTGTTATTGTTGTTAGCTTATGTTTCACTGCTGGGTGAAGGCCCTCTCAATTTTCCGCACGCGCTTGTCCTCAGCTAGTGTGGGCCAATCCCTCCGGTAGTTATTAAGCTCATCTCTCCTCCTTCGACTTAGTATTGCTTTTGCTTTTGTTAATTTTTGTCATTTTTAATTTGGCATATCTTTTCTTTTTGTAAAACTAAAACTATTAAGATTTGAATTTTTAGTAAATTGTTGGTAGTTACATCGCGTAATTTGAAGTTTTGGAAGAGCGAAGTGACCTAACTTGTGCAATTTTTGTCTAAAAGGTCACTTCAACCACTAGACTGATGTAGTACAAATTTTGTGAATGGGAAATAAATTATTTGTATTCATTTATTTATTTGTATTTGGTCTGCCACGACATAATATACAATTACAAAGACCACATACACAAAATAATCAGACAACGAGCAAACCTGCGAGAATCATATTCGCCCTTACAGACAACGTCCTGCGTTCTCGCTCTATGTCTGCATCGTCTTTCAGATCAGAGGATAGCATAATATGTCCTAGATACAATGTTTCAATGTTTGAAAGAGTTATCGTAGCCCTGGAACGCAAAGGGCAATTGGAGAAACACTGTGGGTGTTAGTTAGTAAAAGTTTAACACTCCCTTTCCCTCCAGAGCGGGAGAAGTCATTTTAGGTTTTCCAATCTCAAAAAAAGATAGTAGAACTCCTGATCCAGGACAGTGAATGTGGTTGGATGTTAGGTGACTTCCCAAGTAAAAAAAAAGGTTGCATCTAAGCGATCTTCACGAAAAAGCAGCGATAACATTTAAAAACTAATTAAAACTAAGAATTGCAAAGTTGTTTTCTCGAAGAATGCAATTACTGTTAAATACAGTCTCGTTATGTTAACTATCTCTTGAAATACAATGTAAAATGTATTTAAAAAGCTTTAAAGATCTTTTACTAATACTTACTTTGTTTGTGAAATTATTTGAAACTGAAATTACTTTCTGAATTTGTAATTATTTGTGATAAAAACTCTTCTTTTGACTTAGTTTATAACCTTTTAAAGCACATATTTTGAATAAGTGTTAAGGTATTATTAGGTATACATTTTTATGGCATAAGTTACATCTTGTACGAATACTGAATAAGACTAACATTAACCTAAAGGCAAATAAAATATCGCAAAATAAACAAGACTTAGGGCTATATTTCACCGAGACACCATGGCGGCGCGACCAGTCGCTGCTACCAAGAAAATGTATACAGCTCTATGGAGAGTTGCTCACCTGGTGTCCGTTTGGTTGCGCAACCAATTTGGCGACACGACCAATTCTGACGCGTGCCCTTAAGCTCCATTTTGAAACTGTCTCAGTGTGGTGTAGCGACTCTGGTGTCTAGGTGAAATATAGCCCTTAAAGTTCCAAAATACCGTCTGGTGAGACAACGGTTAATATTAATCTTATTTGCTAAGACTACAAAGGTCTACCGTGTGTTTTAAATGCAAGACTACAAAAAAAAAAAAAAAACAATAAGAAACAAGCTTTACGATGAAACGGCAGAGTGATTTTGGTTCATGCAAATTCGTTCCGACTGATTTAAATTATCTAAAATAAAAGCTATATTACTTAACAACGGAATACCGTTATAGCAAAAGCTTTATTTTAATATAACATCTGAATATCATATACGCTACTAGTACTTTCTATGCGACTTCATAAATACTATAAAACACACAGACAGCCGTAATAAAATAACATCCGATCAGTTTATGTGAGCTTGGTAATAATATCTAATGGGTGGAAAGTACAAATTCCCCGCAGGCGATGCCACTGGCAGATGCTAGAGCATTATAAATGAAAACTTCCTTAACTCCTTCAAAGTTTTTTAACAGTCCTCCTCAAGCGGCCTGTGGGTGAGGCATATGCAGCTTGCGCATTCAGTACAACAATGCGTTCAAGACGTGTTGGGTCTGCCGTGGCGGTGCAGCGCCTCTGGGATGTATGCAGAAGAGCGCACTGGTTGTATCCAGCCCATTAAGTGCAAAAAACAGTTTCCCTGCTGGCCAGTAACAACAACGACATTCTGAACGAAATATCTGTCAATAATTTTGACTGTCCCTTTAAAAGTCAGTTGCTCATGTCTTGTGTAAACAGCGTGACTAGTCATTGTAAATAAAATGTAAAAAAACTGGGCAAGTGCGAGTCGGACTGGCGTCCTGAAGGTTCCGTAAAAACTTACATTAGTAAACAGTTCAATTTTCGAATAGAGTCTTGAAATTTTTTCCGAATCGCATTTTTCTTTTGTTGTGACGTAACGTGAGTACCCTATGAATTTTGATTCCTTCAAGAGTGTCGAAATATACGTTTTTTGCAACTTAGACCGCCGCATCTTTTTTTTCAATTAACTTAGAAATTTAATTTTTTTTACAGCTTCAAGAGACCGCAGATTTTAGTATATGGTTTCAATTTCAACTCGATACCTCCACGCATTCCCGAGATAAAGGGTCTTGACAGACAGAGAGACAGACGAACGGACAACAAAGTGATCCTCTACGGCTATAAGGGTTCCGTTTTTCCTTTTGAGGTACAGAACCCTAAAAAAAATGCACCTATTAGGTACAAATTTCTATAAATTTGTACCTACCAAACGAATTAAAGTTCTTATTATTAGTGTAGCAGTAACATACGGAATTCAGACACGTGAAGAAATTCCTAGTCGTGCAAGTGACAGAGGAGAGGGGGGCCATTATAATAAAGCTGTTAAGTCGCAATTGCAGCGCGATTTTTGGCTCGGTGCCATGAGATGGCAAGAATTTTTTTATAAGAATTTAAATTTAAGGTTTAGTCATAAAGGTGGTATTTTTTAGTTATTACAAGACGTACAGTAATGGAAAGTAGTTTTCTGTGTTGATTTAAAACGTAATTTAAATATAGTTTTCTGTTATATGTTATATAGTTTTCATGTAGGTATGTCTCTCTCTCTGGCGGCTCTTTTAGTAAAAAAGTTAGGATACCAAATTTTTAGGGTTCCGTATCTCAAAAGGTAAAAACGGAACCATTATTGGATCACTTTGTTGTCCGTCCATCTGTCTGTCTGTCTGTTAAGATCAAGATTCTGTATCTCGGGAACGCGTAAAGGTATCGAGTTGAAATTAAAACAGTATAGTAAAGTCTGCGGTCCCTTGATGCTGTGAAAAAAACAAACTTCTAAGTTAACGAAAAATAAAGATACGGTTGTTTAAGTCGCAAAAAACGTATATTTCAACACTCTCAAGGAAATCAGAATTTATTGGGTAGTTGGGATTCTGGGCCAACGGGAAATTGGCCCAGAATCCTGAAATTTGGCATAAAGCAAGGTCTTATAGTACAGATATAGGAATAAATCTAAAAACAGTAATTTTTTTGTTACGTCACAAAAAATTGTGTTTACATAAGTATAGGTTTGTACGGAACCCTCAGTGCGCGAGTCCGACTCGCACTTGCCCACTTTTTTTTGGGGTAGGAGATCATCTAATAACTCTTACCG
Organism: Mythimna pallens; assembly: GCA_961205895.1. Classification (NCBI taxonomy): domain Eukaryota; kingdom Metazoa; phylum Arthropoda; class Insecta; order Lepidoptera; family Noctuidae; genus Mythimna; species Mythimna pallens. The sequence continues at coordinate 6,068,158 of OY540830.1, forward strand.
CTCTGAGTGGAACTAGAGGCAGGGTCAGACTTTTATTGTCTAAAATCCACCTGTATTCCATTAGTAGCCCTTTGCGTTCAAGACGGTGATTCTTTGAAACAATCCCGCAGCCTAGGCAGGCATCGGCCTTAATGAACCCCGTCATATATCGGATGTAAAAAGACCCTTAACGTAAATGAAAACTACGTATTGTACCCATCACTGGGATAGTTTTTTTCTTCTAGAACATACCTGGGAAATCACTGGTTCCAGAGATATTCAAGGTCAAAGTAAGAAAAAAAAAGTTGACTTTTTTTCAAAATCGTACTCCAAGTGTCATTAGAAAACTTTCTTCCGAACAAACATTATCAAAATTATTAATTTTTCATAACAAATTACGCATTTGAAGTTACAAAAATGCAATGAATACAAAATGCTACGCACGCTTCGACGCAGCTGTGCGGCTGTGGCACGCACACTAGCGTGCGAGGTTCCGAGTTCAACGAACAAATGCGAAACGCGCTCAGCTGATGACATTATGGACAATTTATTTATTTTATGAATTGAACAGTTTACGATTATATGTTTTACTGTACTAAGCGCGGCTGCGCTGACGCAGGTCTTCCCCAATCTGGCAGGTCCTGACACCTCCTGCCAGAGGGTCTACGCTCCGCGTAGACCCGCGGTTTGTGCAGTCCATGGACGTTTACGGGGCCCCGGTTTAGACTCGGTCACTCGGACTGAAGGTGAGTAAAAGGGTCATGGCCATCCTAATGATACAGGGATACCGCGCGGTCTCCTGCGAGGCGAGCCGGCATACTGGCCTGCCACTGTGGGATTATGCAGGCAACAATCCTCGCACGTGATGATGCAACGCCGTCGAAGGGAAACTCCGCTGCCGCGTCCAATCGCGGCACGGCGCGGCAGACAGAGCTCCAGCGAGATCTTGTGGTGGTATGGTATGAAGACAGCGATTGTCGCAACCTTCCGCTGGGCGCGCCATGATAGCAGTAGTAAGTTCCCTCTCTGAGGAGTAGCTAGTGAGGCACCACGGCGTCCTCACTTTCCGCCTGACGAAGGTCCTCGCCGGACACGGTTGTTTCGAAAGGTTCCTGTGTCGGATTCAGCGGGAAGAAACGCCCGGGTGTAACGCGGCCCTGGTATACAAACGGCAACTGAAGGAACAAAGAGAGAGAGAGATGGAGTTTCAAACTTTTACCTGACAAAAAATCGGTAAAAGTCTGACACTCCCTTTCTCTTCACCCAGAGCGCGAGGGGACATTTGATGATTCCCTATCGCAAAAAAGTTACTTTCTACTTATCTAAAAACTAAACTTAAATCCTAGGTAGGTACCTACCTACAATTTAAACTTCTTAAATAACAACTTAATAAACCTCACTAGGTTCATAAGCATAACATAAACCTCACTAAGTAGGTAAATAAGATGTGATACGAACATACATTTACGATCACAATGATAAAGGAAAAGTAAATTTCGTAATTTCATTTATTATGTTTGAATTAGGTACCTACCTAAAGCTATCGGAAAAATCACACAAAGTTCCACACACTTAATTATCACCTGCTTAGGTTTCTCCCAACTATTAGGGTCTCCTTTCAGTCTAACCGGACTGCCTATTTGGCCTGAACTACCTAGTTATCGGATAATACGATAACGATAAAGCCCCTCAAAAATGCCTACAATCCGTAAGTATTGTAGGCATTTTTGAGGATGACTTCTAGTGAGGATGGCTTCTAGTGCATAAGGCTGTAAGGCTTATGCACTAAAAGCTATCCTGTTAAGCATGATTGGAAATAAATGTCGTAGATAGGTACCTCATTTTACAAAAATGTTTAGTAGGTACCCACCTAATAAATTACATTTTAAAACATAAACGAGCACGCGGCGCGTTTTACCTGCGTGAAGTCGTTAGTTTGTCGGGAGTCACAGATCGATTCCCGGCCACCGTAGACGCGGGCTTGCGGACGGAGAGCAATGGGTAGCTCTCCGTCCGATAACAACCAAGCCCTGGTGGACAGCGCGTTGTGTTCCACGTGCGCCTTAAGAAGCTGTCAGCTAAACTGATGGGGCCTGATAGGAGCGATGCCAGGCACGGTCGCGGGAATGTTCGAAAGAGTTAGGTACCGCGACCCTGAAACGCAAAGGCAACCGAAGGATCAACATTGGGTTTTAGTCAGTAAAAGTCTAAAACTCCCTCTCCCACCAGAGCGAGAGATGATTTTGATGATTTCACAACGTTAAAAAAAAAACAAAGCTACTCACGCTTCCGTACACAACTGCAGCAGTCTGAACTGAGATACAATTTGTCTTTAGTGTTTAGAGCGTGTTCATGTACCTACCTACCGCCTGCGGCCTTCAAAACTACTTACTAGCTATTTCACAAATACTAACCAGAATTCGGTCAGAATTTCATTTATCTGTGTTCATTGATAACATTTTTTTTAATGTAATCACGAGACAACCTACAGAATAATTTAAGTACGTAAACTGATGAAGCCTCTAAATGCTCGTTAGAACTCAAACTCAATTTAGGAAATTATTTATAACTAGAGTGACACCTAAATCTATGAGATCACATTTTGTTATTACACCAGGCTGGCGCTAGCGCCAGTAGCACGCGAGCGGCTCGTGCTCTATAAAGGGAAAAGCCGCCCACCGGCGGTGCGCGGCTGTGCTCAAAGCATCAAAAAGGCCGCCAGCGGTCCGACCCCCCCACCGCAAATAAATTTAAAGAAATTTTATTTATTGCGAATTTACTTACCTACGTGTTTGTTATTAGTTCGGTTTCTTACGTCATCGAATGCACTTGTGGATATTTTTTTGTCGAATTACTGTTATTAGTTGTGTTTGTGTAGTATTGTGTGATAGACTGACAGTAGTGAAAGCGTTGGAGTGATAGGCTTAGTGTAGGTGTATTGTAAGTGCGTTGTATGTTCCTATGTGTAGTGTTCATTTCAGGATTCATTTAGTTGTAGGCACCTATCGCGAGTTAAGATGCCTTTTCATGTTTATTCGGTGCGCGAGTACGTGAATATGATTTATTGTTACGGCATGGCTCATGGAAACGTTACTGCGGCTCTGTGACTGTACAGGATTAAGCATCCTACCGCGTATCAACCCACGGATTCGCGGATCTTCACCAGAGCTGTTCAGCGATTGCTGGACAACCAACCGATAGTACCAATTTCTCTGGGAGGCGGCCGACAAGTACGACCAGCGGTCGATGAGGCCATTCTCGCTGTGATGCAGGAAAACCCACGATTGGGCGTACGAACAGCAGCCAAAATATTGCGAAGGCGGCATGTTCATCACGTTCGGCATACGGTTTCCCATTCTACTGTGCACACAAGTGTTGAGGCGAGATAGGCCTTACAAAATCCATCGTGTGCTAGCGCTCGAGCGCTCGTTCCAGGCGACGCGATACGTCGCATGGATTACTGCAGGTGGCTGTTGAGCCAGGACCGAGACTTCATCCAAAAAATAATTTTCACCGACGAGAGCACTTTCACAAATAATGGAATGTGGAACCTCCGAAATACCCATTATTGGTGTTCCGTCAATCCAAATCAAACCCAAGAAACGGGCTTCCAGACACGGCTGGCATTGGTGGAAATCAGATCCTAGGCCCGGTTTTCTTGCCACCGAGAATGGACGGGCCTGCCTACCTCAATTTTGTTACTGGCTACCTAACCGACATTTTGGAAGAGATGCCACTAGTTCAGAGGCTTGGGTTGTGGTACCAGCACGATGGTGCGCCGCTTCATGTTGTGAGACCAGTTCGTGAGCATCTGACGACGCTTTTCGAAAACAACTGGATCGGACGGTTTGGGCCTAACGCATGGGCAGCACGCTCGCCTTATTGTGGGTTTACGTCAAAGATAGGGTGTTTGACCGCCCCTGCGAGACCGCTGCGGCAATGCGACAGAAAATTATTGATGTGATGAACTTAAGCAGTGGTCAGCGCAAGAAGGGATCCTGGTCCTTGGAGCGGGTTCATGAAAACACGCGGGCTAGGGCGCGCATCTGTCTCCTCGTGGAATGTCGGCAGTTTGAACCGAAGCTCGTCAGTGTTGAGAGGCCACCTGTGCGGGATGAAAGCTAAAGCGATGGACAGTGTAGGTAAGTACTCAGGCAAAAACTGTACGTATTTCGTATACTTAAGTAATTGTACATAACAGAATTTTTTAATTACCAAGAGCCTATTTAATACCTACACCATGCAAAACGCCGCGCCTCGCCAATCGTATACACGGTACCTATTACACACACACCGCACAATCAGTTGCGCGCTTTACATTGCTCGCAATAAAAAGCATAATTTTTTTAAAGATGGAAAAAAAAGTTTGTTTCCCAGCAATATTTTTTGTTCAAAATGACTTAGTTATATGTACAGAATGTGTAGTTAACGGGTATGTGATCGGTCTTTTTACACCCTGTATATAGTCTGTACACGTGCGCCCTGTGGGTCAGTTATACACAGGGCTCGTACAATGCTCTACGAGTCCAATATAATAACGCGTTCCGGGTATTGCTGGGGTTGCCGCGTTTCTGTAGCGCGTCGGGGATGTTCGCGGACGCGCGTGTTCCGGATTTCGGCTCACTGCTGCGGCTGAGAATCGCATCACTGATGCGTCGGATGCGCGACAGCCCCAATAGCCTCGTGGCTACTGTAGCCGGCAGGGTGGATGGCCTAATGGTGTCTCACTGGATGGCGGTACACAGACCGTCTTTCAGGTATGTGAAGTAGGCTCATTGTATTGTACTGTATTGTGTTGTATTGTATTGTTTTGTTTTGTATTGTATTGTATGTCTTATTGTATGTCTTTTTGTTTTTCTTTAGTATGTATTTATTTAATGCTTTTTTTTTTTAATGTTGTTGTTAAAGCTATGGATCTCTGGTCTGAAAATAAAGTTTATTATTATTATATATGCTGACATCTCTTTGAGGCGCACGTGGAACATACGTCGTTGACTAGGGCTTGGTTTTTATAGATAGGATAGCCTTTTTTGAAGGTGGGAAATCATCCAAATGACTTCTCGCGCTCTGGGTGGAGCGGGAGGGCGTGTCAGGCTTTTACTGACTAAAACTACACCTGTATCCTTCAATTACCCTTTGCGTTCTAGGACTACGGGTTTCCCAGATAGGATAGCCTGCAATGACAGTATGGTTGTTGTTCTTTTAAGACCTTCATAATAATATTCACACAACTGTCACACAACGCCGTCTAGTCCCAAGCTAAGCAGAGCTTGTGTTATGAGTACTAGATAACTGATGAACATATTATTATAGATAAATTACACCCAGACACAGAACAAATGATCGTGTTCATCACACAAACATTTGTCCTGGGTGGGAATCGAACACACAACCTCCGGCATAGCAGTCAGGGCCACTAACTACTAGACCAACAGACAAGTCAACTATGTAGCTGTTGCCTGTTGTCTCATTTCACCAATTTCATAAAACCACTAGGTTTAACGAAATTCATCCAAATGTCCTAAAACCCCCACTTATCTTGAAGAACGTTTCAATTTCCTTCATGACACATATATTAGATATCTTAAGTCATCGGAAAACTTGAGGCTAGAGATGCCAAGACAATGCACCAATTTTTATGATAGGCCGTTTGCAGTATAAGCAGTGCGGCTGTGGCATGTTTTGCCCGTGTCAGTAAGGCAAGCTCATCTTCATCATCGTCATTTCAACCGAAAGTCTGTTGAACATAGCCTCCCTTAAGCGTCTCCACAACGACCGATCCTGTGCGTCTCGCATCCATCGCATTCCCGCGGCTCTCAATAGTTCCTCGGTCCACCTTGTGGGATGCCTTCCAACGCAGCGTTTTCTGGTTTCACTACTCTAGAACCTTTCGGCCCCATCGACCATCCGTTCTACGAGCAATGTGCCCTGCCCACTGCTACTTCAGTTTGGCGATTCTTCGGGATATGTCGATGTCGGCGAGCAAGGTGTGAAAATTTTCACGTCTTTCCTCTTGAACGTCATTAAGTACATTATTTCTCTGCTTTCATAAATGTGTATATAATTATATTATATATTGTTTTTATTATATAATTATGTTTTATTAGTCATGTATTGTAAATATATAAATAGTACACCGCAAACTACCTGTGTATCTTTTTCTCCTTCTCTGTCAAATTCACCCAAAGGTTGTCTTTAAAAATCGCTTTCAGCGATAAGACCGCCCATTGTGACACGTCCCTATTAATTTTAAGTTCCTATTGTAATTTTATTTTAGGTGTACAATAAAGAATATATCTATCTATTTTTGTTTCATCACTAGCATCTTCTGCTAGTTAAGATCAAAATCAACAAACTTTTCCAGTTTACGTAGATGTAACAGTTTCTCAAAACTACTTACTTACATATTATAAATGCAGTAGAATCTTTATGATTGCTTTCATAATATTTGTAGCTTAAAAGTATCACTGTTTTAATTTTAGTTCTAATAACTGTTGCCTTATCTAAGTTACACAATAACAATAATATTATGAGCACTTTGGCATAGCAAAATGTCATTGCCATAACAGAATATTACTATGTTTGTTTCTTGGCACAACTCCATGCTTGCAGGAATATGCATAAAGACGCACTAATTTCCCGTACTAAAGTGGAATATACAGCTTTTTATAAAATAAATATACCTATAGTAAAAACAAAAATAATTACCCCCCTAAGGAGTGGCAGGTGGCCGCCTCCTTCTGCGAGGCAGTAGTCCTCACGCCCCAGCCGCCGTTGGGATTCTGATACCAATTTCCGGCCACCGTAGGGGCGGGCTTGCGGACGGTGAGCAATGGGTAGCGTCCGGACCGAGCCCAAGTCGTCGACGGCGTGTATTGTTCCACGTCTGCCTCAAGGAGATGTCAGCAAACCGTAGGGGCCCAGCAGGGTCGAAGCCTACTAAGGCCAAGGGTCTGATTCTGACAGGAAGACTCGGCCGTGGTACGAAAGGCAACGAAAAAAAAGGAGTTGGTTTTTAGTCAGTAAAAGTCTGACACTATCTCGCGCTCCGCCCAAGAACGGGGGATGTCATAAGATGATTTTCCCACCGAGGAAAAAAACCCCTGATGTTAAAATAATAATTAAGTACTACTAATAGTTGGGCGGAGCACAGCCGTGTCCCCATGGAGGCAATTGGCGACCTCTCGCACCCGGTCATGGCTAAGGTCATGATCCAGAGCGAAAGGAAATGGGAGGCGGTCACCTTCTTCTGCGAACCAGTAATGTTAGCAAAAGAGACTGCCGCAACTATAAGGGAATGGCACTTACACGCCCTAGCCGGCTCCACAAGAGGCGCCCTGGTTGTCGGCAGTCACAGAGTGGTCCCCAGACCCCGTACTAGCGTCCTCGTGGATAACGAGCAATGGATAACGCCATCCGGCCGTTCGGTAAGGACCGAGCCCGAGTTCTTTTTTTATTATTGATAGGCTCGCGTTTGACCACTATCTCACCTGATGGTAAGCGATGATGTGGCCGACGATGGAGCACGCTTACATAGAAGTAACCTATTTAATCTTGAATTAAAGACCCCCTAGGTTGTAGCTATTAGGAAACACAGACTCCGGCAGGGAGTTCCACTCCTTAGCTGTATGCATTATTAATGTGTTCCCAAAATGCTTTGTACGTATGGGTGGAATGTCCACCATATACCGATGGCACAACGCAGTACGTCTAGTGGTCCGGTGATGGAACGGACTTGGTGGAATTAAATTGTGCAATTCCAACGCAGACTCCCCGAAATGTAATCGATAGAAAACCGACAGGCCAGAAACTCGGCATCGATGCTCAAGGCTTTGGAGTTTTGACTCGACAAGTGCGTCATCACCGATGATCCTCTTGGCTCGCTTCTCAATCGACTCCAGTCGTCGACGACGCGTAGTGTAGTGTAAGCGCGCCTCAAAGAGATGTCAGCAAAATCGTAGGGGTCCAGTAAGACAGAAGACGAAACTAAACAACCTTCCGCAAGATTTTTATTCAGGAAATGAAAAAGAAATCGGCCTCTCCAATCTCATACCAACTGTCTAATCAGGTTTATAATTTTGTATGGAGAGGCCTTACTGAGCAAGTCCTTAAAGCTTGCGGAGACCTGTCCCTTACACCATGTATTTGAGTCCTAATTCAGTCATACCTAACGTAGTTGAATAATGTATTACATGGAGCGACTGCCTACCTGAACTCCACAACCCAGGAATGAGAATACAGTTTTAATTTTAGCCTCGAGCTCCTTTCTTAATCATTGAGCTATGACATCTTTAAAAATTAGATGATTCGTCTTACAATATATACGATTAAACCACGAAAATAACAATTTGTTTTGCTACGCATTATTAATCTAATTTACGGCCAGTGATTAACTATTCATGATAATGAAGATATTCATGAAAATCAAAGACGCTATGAAACAAGGATCTTATACTAATTTTAGTCTATTATTTCAAAACAATTTGTTGTTTTTAACAGTGGTTTTATTATCAATGGTAAAATCATTACGCTTTCGCGTTAATTAAACCCGTTCAAACAAGACTACATCAGGCTTACGAAATTGTTTGAAAGAGTCGCCGCAGCTCTGGAACACAAAGGGCAATTGAGAGTTTTTGACAGTAAATGTCTCTTTTTCTCGCTCTGCCTAAAGCGGAAGAAGTTATTTGATGACTTCTCTATCCAAAAAACCGGTGCGAAACGTGAAGGGTGACAAAGGAGATCTCACGCCAAATTCAGGTTTTCATAAACCGATGTCCTCGTCGCATCCTCGGGATTTACTGGCCCGAAACCATCTCTAACGTAGAGCTGATGGAGAAATGCCACGAAAGCCCGTTCGACCTGACCAAACGTCGTAAGTGGAGATGGATTGATCACAAGCTTAGGAGGGATTCCGATCATAGACCTAAACAGGCATTGAACTGGAATCCTCAAGGGAAAAGGAAGCGCGGCCGTCCATAGCAAACCTGGCGACGCACCGTGTTGGCAGAAGCAACGGCCATCGGACTGACATGGAGCGATGTGAAGCGTAGAGCTCAAGACAGGTCGCGATGGATGACTTCTGTCGACGCCCTCTGCCCCAGCTCGGGAACAAAGGATCTTAAGTTAATTCTACCCAAAAAAGGAAGTTTTACGCTAAGGCTTAGATATTATTACCCTTTAGAAAAATTAAGATCAACGGAGAAAAAGTAAGAAATCGCTTTGGTATCATTTCAATACGGCCCTAAGACGTGGTCGCTCACAACGGGCCATATCAGAAGACTTAAAGTCACCAAAAGGGCATTAGGATTTGCTATGTCTGGAGTTTCCCTGCGTGATCGAATTAGGAATGAAGATATCCGAAGAAAAATCAAAGTTACTGTCGTAGCCCGAAGAATTTCCAAATATAGTAGTGGACAGGATACATTGCTCGCAGAACAGCCAGATGGGGCCGAAAGATTCTGATGTGGGACCCGTGTACTGAAAGACCCCTTCCCACAAAGTGATCCATGCCCTGGTGAGAGTCACGGGAATCTGATGGATGCGAGACGCACAGGACCAGTCATTATGGCGAGGTATTTCCAACAGTGGACGTCTTTTAGTTGAAAATATCTTAATCAATAAATAATTATCATGGACTTTTTTTAGGTGGCAAATCATCCAATGACTTTTCTCGCTCTTGGGCGAGAGGGTGTGCCAGACTGAATTATTATGGACTAAGATATGGATATTGGATTAAGATATTTATCAAAATCTCACTGAAGACAGATAATATTCGCATATTAAGTTACATAAGGCGGGTTTCTGAATTGAGTATTTCTCGAACCCTACTTACATGCTAAATTTTGGCCGGTTTTTAGCCTAAAATAGAGTTTGAGAAATACTCAACTTCAAGTGAGTCGTAATTAAAAACAGGCATATCTAACATCTCTAGCCAATTTACCTTTAAACATAAAAAAATGTGAAATGTGGGCGTACTTACTACCTATATAGATACGCTTTTATCTGCCTAGACTCCTCAAGGACTGTGGCGCGAGGTTATGTCACGTCTAGCCATTCTTGAGTGGTCTTCACTAACGACTAGACAGGTAGACAAGTAACAAAGAGGTCAGGGTTCTGTATTTTTAACCGTTCGTCTTACAAGACAACAAAATGTCTCGTAACTCGTATCTCACACAGCTGAGCTCATGTGACATTTAAATACCAGCCAGAGAGTACAACACTTGGGAAAATGAGTGGTATGAAACCTTATAAGAAATAGATATACATTGTATCAAAAATAACAAGAACTTATTTAGGAAAACATTAGAAATAAATAATAAGTGATTAATTAATTTTATTTCCCTACAAACCTTCTAAAAATATTAGAAAACTTTAAAAAAAGGAATCGGTAAAATCTATCTCAAGTTATGGCGATAATGACTAAGGGAAATAGTCAATTTCATACAGATAGACATAGATATTCGATTCCACTTGACCTAAAACCTACAGTTATAATCTGTGTAAGCCCAAAAAGGCGCCTAAGTCGGAAATGCTGCGATATTTCATTGTTGTTTCTCAAAATACAGGTTATAATAAACTAGTTTGAGAGGCAGGGTCCTAAAAATTTTAGTACAGATTTACAACATACCTACCTAAAGAACTGTCCGTAGAGGATCAGCAGGGTCGAAGCCTACTGGCCAAGGGTCTGCTTCTGAAAGGAAGACTCCGCCGAAAAGTCGAATTCCACCTAGCCAGTTTCATCATCGGAACACCAGGCTTACGGCGATGCGCCACCGTTACATGGTGGATATCCCACCTATACGCACAAATTGTTTTGCGAACATATTCATTGTGCGTACAGCTAAGGAGTTCGGAATTCCTTGCCGGAATCTGTGTTTCCTGATGGCTACAACCCGGGAATCTTTAAGTCAAGAGCGAATAGGTTACTTCTAGGTAAGCGCGCTCCATCGTCGACCGCATCGTCGCTTTCCATCGGGTGTGATAGCAGAGTGAGATCAAGAATAATAAAAAAAAGACTCCGCTCTGGTATGAAAGGCAAAAAAGGAAAAAGAGTGCGTTTTTAATCAGAAAAAATCTGACACAACTCCGCTCCGCCCAAGACCGAGGGATGTCTTTGGATGAATTTTCCACCAAAAAAAAAAAAAACCTAAGGAACTGTATAATTATCTCCTCAACCTACTGTTTGTTTCTCTTTACTTTTCGACACAATATTATTATTACTATTTAAAACAATTAATACCTAACGCAGCTCTCTCTTGTTATTGATGTTTTTGATGAGTTTACACCCCAAAACAAAAATATATACAGTAGAAATATTGTCAGGAACGTATGGTAAATAATCGTATAAATCTGACAACGATCTCATTACCATACGCCAGATTTACAAATCGAAGCAACAACAACACGAGCCTCCCTTTACATTGGTTAGCTACAATGTTGTAGACTTAATGTGTAATGAGACAAGTAGCAAAGTGACCAGGTAATATGTTTCAAAGGTTAATAAGTACGATGTTTTAAAAAACTTTTTTCAGCGTTTTACTGATTTACTTACGTAGAGATGGTCCAGTAGTAGGTAAGTCTAACTTCTAAAAAAAAGTCAATCATCGAAATCTACTCGCTTGGGCAGCTTTCGGGAAGTGGTGCGGTATTATCTCGTCCGAATAACAGCAGTGTCTCAAGATTAAAGTCTATGGATGAACCAGTGCGTGTTGCCAGTGATGACATACGGCTCTGAAACGTGGTCGCTCAAAATGAGCCTCATCAGAAGGTTTAACGTCACCCAAAGTGCAATGAAAAGGGTTATGCTCGGAATTTTCCTCGAGGGATCGAATCAGAAATAAAGACCTATATATACCGGTAACCTTGGTTCCCCTAGGGATACCTAGGGGAACCAAGGTTACCAACAATGCCGGAAAAATTATTAAATTTAAGTAGCAATGGACCGGGTACATTGCTCACAGAACTGATGGTCGATAGGGCAGGAAAGTTCAGAAGTGGCGACGGCGTACTGGAAGGTGCAGCTTTGGAAGGCCACATAAGGTGTACCGATGACCTGGTGACGGTCGCGGGTATTCGATGGATGCAAGATGCAAGGGATCGGTCGTTGTGGCGACACTTGGGAGAGGCCACCAGTGGGCGTCTTTCGGCTGAAATGATGATGATGATGATGACTTGCTTATGATTATTATTGAGTAAAGGTCAAGTGCAAGTGCAATATAAATAAAAAATATATTTTTGATAAACTAAACAAAAAAAGCATATATTTTTAAACACACACTTGAAACCAGACAGTAGAGGAATTTCCACGTGTCAGCATAGCGTGAATAATGTGGCGGAACGTTCAGGAAAGAATACGCTTTTCGCTTTAGCATTTTTGATAAGATCAGCAGCACATTTTGCAGAACTAACATAACTTATATATCTGTCTGTTTTCAAAGAGGAAACAAAATTCTGGTGGTGCTGACTGTTACTTAAAGATAATCTGCCTCATAATCAGCCTTTTTTTAATGTTCCCACTGCTGGAACTCAGGCCTCCTCTCTAGGAGAGGTAATGGGCCGTAATCCACCACGCGTGCCCAGTGCGGGTTGGTGAATGTTACATGTCTTCGAATTTTTGGTTCTAGGACATGCCGGTTTCCTCACGATGTTTTTCTTTACCGTTTTGAGAGCAGTGGTGATGAAATAAATTACACAAAGTAATACGTCTGGATGGGTTTGAACCCGTGACCTACAACTCGTAAGTCGGGGCCGTTATCACTCAGCCACCACTACTCAACTGCCAACCAAAACAGTTTTGAAAAGGCGAGGCGCCTTTTCAAAACTGTGTTGGTTTCGCTTTATGATACGGTGACACGAACTGACTTCGGCAAGTGTCGTGTAACGTTAAAACCCGTGTGGTAATACCAACCGCAAGGGACGAGTCCATCGAGAGTCGCAGGAAGGCGAGCAATAAGTAGCTCGCTTTCTGATAAGGACTAAGCCTTGGTCGAATAGAAGTCTTAAACCCCCTCTTGCTCCACCCAGGGCGGGAGGAAAAAAATAATAATAATAATAATAAATTATTATTTGACACAAAGTTTTACACTCATAAATGAAATTCCCTGGCTCCTGAGCTAGTTAGGAACTGTATTACAGGAACCAGTGTGTGTGTGTGTCAGTGTGTTTTAAAATAATAAATAAAAAGTTCAAAACGATGTGCGCTTGTAGATATGTAGGTACAAGCCTAAAAAACTGTTCAAGTGCGAGGCGGACAAGTGCATCGAGGGTTCTGCGCAAACTTACCTATGTAAATAGTTCAATTCCTGAAACGAATCTCGAAGATTTCTCCGAATCGCGGTCCACATTTTTTTGTGACGTAAGTTCTACTTTGCAGTTTTCAAACTTTTTCCTCTATTTGTGTTATGAGGCCTTGCTTTATACCAAATTTCAGAATCCTCGGTCATCGGAAATACCGGACAAGTTTTTAACGAGTGTCAAAATATCTGCCTGAACGGAGCATAAACATCTTTAGATTGCGTTGACTTAGGAGTTCGATTTTTTCACTGCAGCTTGGGGTTGCAGATTTGACTATTTGATATTCATTTCAGCTTAATACCTCGATGCGTTCCTGAGGAAAAGGGCCTTGACAGTCGCAAAGACGGACAATAAAGTGATAAAAGGGTTCAGTTTTTGCAGTTTTTGCAGAAAAAAAAACTGACAATTAATTATTTTTCAGAAGTATCCGAGTTTACCCAAAGGAAATCAAAATTCATACGACACAACTCCAGAAACACCCTATGAATTTTGATTTCCTTAGGAGTGTTGAAATACACTTTTTTTGCAACATAAATGGCCGTATCATTTTTTTTTTTGTTAACTCAGTAATTTGATTTTTTCACAGCTTTCAAGAGACCGCAGACTTGAATATGTGGTTTTAATTTCAACACGATAAATCACCGCGTTCCCGAGATAAAGGGACAGACAGACAAATGGACAATAAAGTTATAATATAAGGGTTCCGTTTTTGCCAACTTAGGTACGGAACCCTAAAAAAAACAGAAAAAACTGATAAATAATTATTTTTTAGAAGTATCCGAATTTACCCAAACCGACACAACTCCAGCAACATAATGTATGTATTCACATTGTTTATTTAAACAATCGGGTGCTAATGAACGAGCGCTCGCTAAAGCGCTACTTACCCTTGTTTACCCCTCAGTTATGCACTGCCAGGGTAAATTACCCTGTTTGTTGAATTACCCCTCATTAGTGCCGTTGCAATTTGTTGGTAACGAAACGCGTCGAGCTATTAATTTGGCAATAATTAATGTTAAATTAAATATTATTTTGTGTACTATATGCTATATAATGGTCATTTAATTATGCGGGGATGTTGATTGTGGTCAGCAAGTGTTTTGTAATAAGTTGATTGAGTGAAAAGATTCTTTTGAAATATTGCTTTTTTTAAGGTGGGAAATCCTCTTCTTCCGCTCTAGGACGGTCTTCTAGAGCGACATCTCACAGTCACTGTGAGATGTCAGTTTTTTATTGACTAAAACTATGTTTCTTCTTTGCCTTATATTCCGTTCCATGGCCCCATGAAATATTGATAGAAGTAAATAGGTCATGACCATAAACTTATCGAAATCACTGCACATAAACTATCAAATGTGACGCAATCAATTTGGACTAGGTAATCCAAATCATGTGTCCACAGGTATCATCTTCATGTTAATTTCAGCCGATAGAGGTCCACAGCTGGACTAGGCCTCCCCCAAATGTCTCCACAATGAGCGGTCCTGTGATTCCCGCAACCTTCACCAGGTCATCGGTCCACCTTCTAACACTGCGTCTTCCGGTGCGTAGTCGCTACTCCAGAACCTTTCGGCCCCAACGGCCATCTGTTCTGCGAGCAATGTGCCCTGCCCATTGCCACTTCAGTTTGGTGATTCTTCGTGCTACGTCGGCAACCTTGGTTCTCCTGCGGATATCTTCATCTCTGATCCACAGGCATACCTGTGTACTATAGATTATATCTTGTGAAGATCGTTGTTCCGTTTTGCCACATAAATTATATCAGGTGCTCCATCGTCGGCCACATCATCGCTTACCATCAGGTGAGATAGTGGTCAAACGCGAGCCTATCAATAATAATTAAAAAAAAAGGTCTTTTCAGGAAGAAGATCGCAAGAGACAGTTTGCGTATTTTGCAGAGAGGGGTTATTCCTTTCGAAATTAAATTAATAATAATATGTTTATAGGGCCCCGATTTACAAGTTTGTGGGTCTCGGGTTCAAACCTAGCCAGGCGTATTACTTTGTGTAATTTATTTCATCACCACTGCTCTTAAAACGGCGAAGGAAAACATCGTGAGGAAACTGACATGTCCCAGAACCAAACAATTCGAAGACATGTAACATCCACCAACACGGACTGGGCCGCGTGGTGGATCATGGCCCAATCTCTCTCCTAGAGAGGAGGCCTGAGTCCCAGGAGTGGGAACATTATGCTAAGCTTATGCTATGTTTATAGGAAATATTTAGTACCTTTAAAAACAAAAATCATATCTTAATTTTTTTTTAATCATTTTTAGGCAGGTATTGTCAGTGATACTTTTTAATTAGGGTAGGGAAAACCCATTCCTGCAAAAATAGTCGCTTATTGTCTTTCCTAACAGGGTTGATATGTAACACAGTTTAATGCCCATTCATCATCACCATAATTTCAGTTGATAGAGATCCACTGCTGAATGTACGCCTCCTCCAATTGTCTATAACTCGAACGTTCCTGCAGTTCTTGCATATAGCGGTTTCGTTTAACCATCACCTGTCTTCACTCCACCATGTGAGAGGCCGCCTTGCTGGCCTGCCACCATGGGATCTGGAGGCAACAGTCCTTGCAACGCCGGTGTGAAAGTCCGCTGTCGCGACAAGTCGCCGTAATTAACCGGACTGAGTCCTATCTTCAACAGCGTATAGTGATCCAGGTGCTCCTCAAAGAGATGTCAGCAAACCGTAGGGGCTCAGCGGGGATGATGCCCGCTAGCTAGGAAAGGGGGAAATTTCTAAAAAGGAAACCCATGGCCCTAGAACGCAAAGGGCAACTGAAGGATACAGGTGTTGTTTTAATTAGTTTAGAAGTCAGACACGCCCTCCCGCTCCACTCAGAGCGAGAGAAGTCATTGAGTGATTTCCACCCTTAAATAAAAGTCTCTTAGAAAAAAAGCATTGATGTTTTATTTTTATTAATAGCATGTTATAAGTATTATCGCTGTTATTTGTAGGTATTAAAAAAAAGTTCACGGCCAGTGCGGAACGAGGTCTAATAGGCCTCGTATGGGTCTTCCTTGTGGTGCGGCTAAGAAAAACATAGTCTTCTCTGCTGTGCAGAGGCTGTAACTTCAATTTGGTTTTGTTTAGAAAAGCGATGAACGAATATATGTACATCGAAAATGCTTTATTAAAACAGAATGAAATGGGGTATCCTTTAATACAGGGTCGCTTTGACCTCGTACCGCACTGCAGAAGTAAAACTTGTTTTTAAATTTAATATGGTAAAAAAGAGCTTTTAGTTTCTTAAACGTTACGGGGTTTAATAAGCCCTTTAGAGCCATAATGATAGTTTTCAAACGATGAAAATAATACAAAAAGAGGACCGCTACCATGACAACGTGTTAAGACAGACGCTGTCTGCAAATTTCATTAGTGTTGTAAAAGTAATTCTGTATAGAAATTCATTACTATTCTTGCGCTAATACGCTTATTATTTTAAGAGTTTGATTCCTGTTATATTGTATGGATCAGAATGTTGGGCTGTGAAAAAGACGGATAAAAAAAGATTGCACGTAGCGGAGATGAGAATGTTAAGATGGATGTGTGGTGTGACGAGAATGGATAAAGTGAGAAATCAGTATATTAGAGGAAGTTTGAAAGTGGCGCCAGTGACTGAAAAATTTTAAGGGAATCGTTTGTCTTGGTATGGTCATGTGAAGAGGAGGGCTGAAGCGCATGTTACTAAAAGAGTTATGAGTTTACATGTGGATGGATGGAGAGGGAGAAGGAGACCAAAGAAAAGATGGATAGATTGTGTGAAGAGTGATATGAAAGAAAAGGAAGTTAGTGATAGCATGACGAGTGACAGGGCAGAATGGAAGAAAAAAACATGTTGCGCCGACCCCAAATAACACGGGACAAGGGCAGGAAGATGGTGATGATTCCGGAGCCACACGCTTTACAGTACCTACTTTCTAAAGAAAAGCGTAGGTGTCAGGCGAATACAAAATTCACTTATAATCCGTCAGGCCCACAGTTTAAATTATTAATGCAAGAGCAATTCTGCCAAGACTGTCTACTTCACGTAATAAGATTTCTTACACGTGAGGCTCTAATTAACATTTCTAGCTTATTAACAATGAATCATCTTCTAATTATTAATTATTTGAGACGTCGCTGGTGAGCTGGAAAGAAATGTACGTGATAATTTTATATTAGGCTCTACAGAAATGTCTTTTGTAATAAATAGCACCTTTGTGCGCTTCTATCTTTATATTTTATATTTTTACTTTTGATGTTTGTGTATACATAAATTGAAACATTATAGGTGTATTCGAAACAGGGTGTA
Organism: Mythimna pallens; assembly: GCA_961205895.1. Classification (NCBI taxonomy): domain Eukaryota; kingdom Metazoa; phylum Arthropoda; class Insecta; order Lepidoptera; family Noctuidae; genus Mythimna; species Mythimna pallens. The sequence goes on from OY540830.1 coordinate 6,085,735, forward strand.
AACTGAGTAAAGCCTTGTAAACCTCCGTTGAAAAGGGAGGGAGGATCCTCCGACCAGACAAGTGTTGTGTCTGCTCCGAGCAACCGTACTATTGAACTATTTATTTATTGCTTTATGCACACAAAAAGTACAGAGGCCGACTTAATGCCTTAGGCATTTTCTACCAGTCAACATTTGGGTGATGCAGAGAAAAGTAGTGGTAGGTGCAATAAAAGAGAGAGAAAAAGGCGAATACAGGAATAGATTTACTTATAGACCATAGAATAAACTACACTAACTACTAACTATTGGGCACGCCATAATTATTGCGGTAAGTCCCCTTTTTGAAGAGTGGCTGGAAAGACAACACGGCGTTCTTACGTTCCGCATGACGCAGGTCCTCACGGGACGTGGTAAATTCGAGAGGTTCCTGCACCAGATTCGTGACAAACTCTCGCGCCGAGCCTTGGTACCGGCCATGGTCCGCGGCGAGGAGGAGTGGCAGGCGGTCGCCTCCTTCTGCGAAGCAGTAATGCTGGCAAAAGAGGCGGCCGCACGCGCGAGGTTATGGCCCTTGCGCCCCAGTCACCGGGATTCCGATTCCGATTTCCGGCTACCGTAAGCAATGGGTAGCTCACCGTCCGACCGTCCGGTAACCGTCCGGAGCGAGCCCAAGTCGTCGACGGCGCGTAGTGAAGGTGATGTCAGCAACCGTAGGGGCCCCGCAGGGTTGAAGCCTAGTGGGGCCATGGGTGATGTGAAAGAGATCCCCGGAGTCCTGGAACAATGGCAAAGAAGTAAAAGTAAAGTCTGACTCACGCTCCGCCCAAGAGCGCGGGATGACATTAGATGATTTTCCCACAAAAAAAAAAACCATTGAACTATGAGGGTTAAGGAACAGAGTGCACATGTATGCACACATGCTTGAGTACTATAATCTCTCCTGCGCACCTGATCTATTTTTAAAGCAATTCAAAAAGACCACATTTCGACCATTTTCTCCAAAGGTCGCTAGATTTACTTATTTAAGTACTTGCTTATAACAGATAGTGTTCCCATTACACAATATATAAAATACTAAATCTTAAAAAAAAAGTTTATCGTAAAGTACAATGCCCAAATTAGTATAGAGCTATTTCCCCAGCCAATACCCAGAATGCAGATTTATGTCATAAGACAGCTTTTTAAACTGAAATACAGTCAACAAGAAGTCCTATTTTTACATTTTACTATCGAGTCCTTTATAAAATTTTAAATTAATATCATAATTATCTTGGATAGTTAGGTAGTTTACTGTTTCCGCATTTTCTGGGTAACAAACGGGCATGATTCTTTATAGCCACCATTTCTCATGTGAGAAAAGCGCTCAGTACATACTTTTTTTTTTCAAAAAGTAATATTTTATGAAGTGACTCTTGAATTTGAAATAAAGCTCTTTGCAACAGCCATAAGTCACCGACTCGACGTCCACACAATGGATATCAGGGTGTTTCCTGCACTTTTTGCACCATTCAATAAAACCGGGACTACTCTGTAGCTTTGTACTAGTTTAAACGCCAAATGTTACAATATTTATTACCCTACTACATTGAAAACAAAAAGCGGTATGATTAATGTACCTCGCAAGAAATGGAGAAAGTATTCGACGTACGGTTTTTTAGAGTTCTGTACTTGACGGGTTTTTTTTTTTTTTAGTTGGGAAAATCATCTAATGACCAATGCCGCTCTTGGGCGGAGTGAAAGATAGTGTCAGACTTTTACTGACTAAAAACCCTTGTTTTGTTTTTTTTTTCGTTCGTTTTGTTTGTTTTGTTCGTTGCCTTCGTCCCAAGGCCCCGGGTTTCGTTTTCACACTACCCATGGCCCCAGTAGGCTTCGACCCTGCTGGGCCCCTACGATTTGCTGACATCTCCCTGAGGCGCGCGTGGAACAATACGCACCGTCGACGACTTGGGCTCGGTCCGGACGGTTAGCGGACGTTCGGACGGCGAGCCACCCATTGCTCGCCGGCCGCAAACCCGCGCCTACGGTGGCCGGAAATCGGGATCGGAATCCCGGCGGCGGTTACGGCGTGAGGACCGTTGGCTCTCGCGATCGGCCGACTCCTTTGCTAGCATTATTTCTTCGCAGAAGGAGGCGACCGCCTGCCACTCCTCCTCGCTCCGAACCATGGCCTGTACCAAGACCCGGCGCGAGAGATCGCCGCCGTCGATCTCCCCCACGAGGACACGGCGTTGCTCTGTCCAAGCGGGGCACACCTCCACCGTGTGTTCCACCGTGTCCTCCGGGGTACTTGACGGGTGCTAACGGGACCCAATTACGACAGGCCGCTATGCCGGAGGTCATGAGTTCGATTCCCATGCGGACAAATGTTTATTTGCACGATCATTTGTTCTGTGCCTGGGTGTAATTTATCTATTCATATTTATTGTTGTGAAGAAGAGAATTAAGTAATAAACATACTTATATATATCTAAATAGATATGTATGTATTTAGTAATATATAAGTATGTTTATTAGTTGTCTAGTACTCATAGCACAAGCTCTGTTTAGTTTGGGACTAGACGGCGGACTGCTTTTGTGAGATAGTTGTGGAATATTACATTATAATTATTATTATTATGAATAGTTAATCTCTGCTGTCTGTCCTTCCATCTGTCCGTCCGTCTGTCTATCTGTCCGTCTGTCTGTCAGCGGGCTGTATTTTATAAACTTTAAGAGGTAGAGAGTTGAAATTTTCACAAAGTGTGTATTTCTATTGCCGTTACAATAACAATTTGGTTGTATGGATGGTGTGTGTGTGGTGTAGGTACTCACTGGGTAGGTGGATGAACAAATAAAAGTCCTTGCTGAGTCTCCAGGTATATTCCTCACACACAACACTACAACACTGTAGATTAGAAGGCGTAAGTAACCTAAGCACAAGCACTTATAATGTAACAGCTAGAATATAGTCTTTCAAGTAAGCTAGGAGTTAGCGCGGGTATGTGTCGACAACTTTTTATCAGCGCGAGTGCACGTATGTCTTTCTAGCAGCGTAGGTCGTGACTAGTGAGAAACAAATATATCAACAACGTGGCGGTAGAAGGAAAACCGTCGCCGGCGCGTCATCGACAATGCGTGTGTCCAATGAGTCACGTCATTCCATAGGTAGTACCAATTCGCACTTGGTCAGTTTTTTTGTTTACGTTTGATTTTCGATCAACATGTTTGTGTGAGGATCTGAATTGCCTTCTTATCTTAACTAACATCATGAAGAAGTGAAATTGTTTGTTTGTGTTTATGTTTGCACTAACACACTTGCCCACGTGGTGGATTACAACTCATTCCCTCTCCTAGAAAGAAAGAAAGAAAAACATTTTATTTGCTGGAAAAGGCGCAAACTTATAACTAACATATTGCAAGACAAAAACTGCCGTACGCTCAGCATAATGCCGTGTCCACACGCAAAAATGCGACGAGTCCACAGAGCTGGTTTTCAGCGTGGGCGGGTGACGTTATCGACTAACTGACGTCGGCAACAGTATTGTGTACCAATAGATTTGAGTAAAATAAGTATAAATAATTTTTTAGGACAAATTCATAAATGGAAATAACAGTAATAAAGGATACGTTAGTCGCAGCTGTGGGAACACTATAAGGCCGATAATGCTTTGTACACATGGTTGCACAAGATAATCGGTAGAAGTATGAACTTATCAAATAATGAAAATTCATTCACTACTAGAAAGTTGTTAGAAACACCATCCTTTTTTTGAGGTGCGAGATCATGAAACTACTTCTCTTGCTCTGGGTGGAGTGAGAGGTAACTTTTGCTGACTAAAACTCACCTTTGTTCCTTCAGTTGCCTTATGTATTCCACGAGCAGAGTAACCCTTTCCAACATTCCCGCAGCTTAAAAACATAAAACACCCTGCTGTCTATAACTCGAGTAGCAAATGTTGGGGAAAAAACATTCAGGTTTAAGTGAGAGTAGGCTGGCCGTCGCGCGAATGCACCTGGACAAGTATACGAAGATCGTCACCCACTGGACGCCAGAGGGAGGACGGTGCCGTCGAGGTTAACCGCTTCAAGGTGGTGTGACTCCCATCTTGTTCGCGGGACAAAATTGGTCAGAAATCGCCCAAGACAGAGAGGTTTAGACAAAAAAGAGAAAAGGGCATTTGCCCAGCTGTAGGACACAATATAAGCTAATAAAAATAAATAGAAAGCTAAACTATCATTGACTCTATGGAATATTTTAGTAGGTTTTTATGGGCTAGGTCAGGGGAGCACTTGCTCCATTACAAGCAAAGGAGGCGGCGAAAACTGATGTGGAGACTAGCCTCTCGTCCTGTCCTCCGCTGGAAACGCCCCCGGCGTCGGAAATCGCAGGACGACTACCGGCCACCATAGGCGCAGGTTTGCGACTGTCCGGATAGAGCTCGAGTCATCGACGGCGCGTTGTGCTCCACGCGCCCCTCTAAAAATATCAGCAAAGTTGTAGGGGCCAGTTAGGGCCGATGCCTGCCAGAGCTGTGAACTTCAAAGGAGTTACCGCAACACTCACAATAGACTGAAGGAATACTGTGGGTTTTAGTTGCTAGCCAGTCAGTTTTGTACCGTTTGCATTTCGGGGAGTGTGCGTCAGAATTGCATAACCTAATTCCGCCTAGCCCGTTCCAGCATCGGACCACCAGGCGACAATGCGCCACCGGTACATGGTGGACATCCCTCCTACACGCACAAAACGTTTTGGGAACACATTCATTGTGCGTACAGCTAAGGAGTGGAATTCGTTGCCGGAAACTGTGTTTCCAGATGGCTACAACCCGGGAATCTTTAAGTCAAGAGTGAATAGGTTACTTCTAGGTAAGCACGCTCCATCGTCGACCGCATCGTCGCTTTCTATCAGGTGAGATAGCGGTCAAGCGAGAACCTATCAAGAATAATAAAAAAAAAAACACAATTAAATCACAAGAATAACAATTTATTTTGATACGCAGTATTAATTCAATTTACACCCAGTGATTCATGACAATAAAGATATTCATGACAAGTCACAATTAAACAAAGGCGTCGCACTACTGTTAGTCTGTTATTTCTTAACGATTGGAAGTTATAGAAGCTATTAATAATGACAGTGGTTTTATTAACACTGGTAAAATCATTACACCCTCGCGATAATTAAAACAAAACTACATCAGAGCTGTAAGTTTGAAAGAGTCACTGAGGTCCTGGATTACAAACGGCAACTGAAGAAACACGGATGAGCTTTTGCTAGGAACATAGGAGTGGGTTTTAGTCAGTAAAATTCACACTCCCTCCTGCTTCACCCAGAGCGAAAGAAGTTATTTGATGATTTCCATCAAAAAAAAGGCCAATGGAGCAAATTTTTTCTCGCAGTATTTCACAGCGAGAAAAAAGTAATGTTAAATAAACGTAACATTATTTGTCGATAAAAAGTCATTATTATCGTGTTTATGTGTTCCGGAAGAAACATTTCGGGCCCGATCATTTCTTTGCGGACGAAGATAAAAACTTAATGCCATTATTATATTTTCCTTGTCCATAATGTTGCCACTTAACGTTTTCCTGTTAATTTCGTGTTTTTCCTATAAGTTGGTGATTATATTTTTGTGTGGGCTTAAAAGTTCATCATTGGTTGAGTAATTATTATTTATTTACCCTTTGAGTGACTTTAAGCCGCACACTCACACACACAAGCCGACTTTAACACGCACTGGTCTTTCATCTTGAGCCACTGTGGTATGTTGGACGAAAAGACACCGCGCAGCTTCCCGAACGTTGCCCTGCCGAGTCGGATAAGACGATTGACTTCTTTCTCGAAGTTAGACCTACCTAATTGCACCGTCTGTCCCAGGTGAATGTATGGCACGTACTGGAAGACGCAGCGTTGGAAGGCCTCCCACAAGGTGGACCGGTGACGTGGTGTGAGTCGCGGGTATCCGATAGATGTAAGACCTCATTGTGGCGACATTAGGGGAGGCTTATGTCCAACAGAGGACGTTTTTCGGGTGAAATGATGATGATGATGATGATGAAAAGTATAAAGGCAGAATTAATGATGGTAGAGACTCACTATGGCAGGTGCACAAAAAAAGAGGATAAGGTACCATACCGCAAAAAAAAAACACCGCACGTGAATTCGTTTTACCTGCAACAACCAATTCTAACAAGAGTTTGTTTCCAACCTGTTAACATACATTTTACTTGCATGGCAACAAAAAAAAAAACTATTTATTTATTTATTTATTTATTTATTTGCTGACATGTAAAACACTGGATATTAAGCATGCATTAAAATTTCATGACACAGTATTAAAACATGCACCCTGTAAGGGCACTGCAAATTGTACGTACAAAATTATTAAATTACATTAAATTATATCGATTCTAATTATTATTATTATTACTATACTTATATATATACTAAAAACAAACATACGTATTTTTTATGTGTATTTCGAGTTTTTACCCCGGGGCATGGCAGTTAGGTAATCAAAAAACGTATAAATATAGCTACGACGGAACAAAAATATTTACTATAGTTTGAAAAAATAAATGTCTGTTTGTTGATTCTGTTATTTCATGCTGCCAAACCGAGCTACAGTTTTTTTTTTTAATAATTTGTAACCTACATATTATATGGTATCGTACTCCACGGTTGGCTGCTGCGTTGCGTGTAGCAGGTTTGATTCCCGCACTGAACAAATATTTGTATGACTTACATATTAATAAAATTGTTCCTGGTTTTACTCTTGTATCGTCGGTGCGTTCAGAATCATGTACTTACTCACATACGTGCACAAGACATCCTAACTTAGAACAAGTAACGGTAGGCCAAACAAATAATATATATAATATTCACATAACTATCACACAACACCATCTAGGCCCAAGCTAAGCAGAGCTTGCGTTATGAGTACTAGACAACTGATAAACATACTTATATATTTCTAAATATATACATAATCATAGATAAATTACATCCAGACACAGAAAGAATGATTGTGCTCATCACACAAACATTTGTCCTGGGAGAGAATCGAACCCACGACCTCCGGCAGTCAGGGCCAGTAACCACTAGATCAACAGGCCAGTCGTAATATTTTTTACCATCGAATCCGCGACACGCAGCTCAGCAACCACTTACTCAACCACTGCTCCAACTGTGGCATCGTGACGTCGTGTAGGTTAAACACACCAAGTGGACAAATGCCTGAAATGGTACAGGTACAGTCAGGGGTCAAAAGTGCAGTTGCACTCTACAAATGTTAAAGTATCTAAAATTTCTTTGTAGTATACGTTCAATGATCTACATTTAGTTTAATCACTACATTATGTTCTATGCTATAACTTAAATCAGTCATAAACCATTGACCCTCTTCTACAAATAAATTTTAGACACTTTAGCATCGGCTGAGTGTGCAACTGTACTTTTAGCCCTAACTGTACATTTGCTAATTTATTTATGTAAGCAATTTACTAGGTACGATTATGCAATGTAGGTACGTTGAAATTTACTCCTAGCATTTTTAAAGGTTGAACTCCTACGTAATTTTTAGCAAGGATCCTGCTGTGGCATCTACGAGAGTACTCAAGGCGTCGCGTCGCAGAAATATTTTAACCGGAATACTGAATGATATTTTCTTCGTTTTTTGGAAACGATGTTAATACGGTGGATATCTTACGAAAGGATCTCGTTTCTTGTAGAAACCTCTATTAAGTGCGCATGTGTTTAATACATATTTACAAAAAAATATGTATAGTTATTAACAGCAAGCTTTTAAAAGAGGTTTTCGATTTGTAATTTTTTTTAATTATTTTACAAAAGTACCATTTAGAACGAGGTTAATTCATTCAAATACTATTTAGTTCCACGGATGTCTGTGTAGATGTCGTTACCAGATCTTAGAATTGATCACTTTATAATATGGCCCACTAAAACTGGCCAGATCGTTCAAACCTTAACATTTGATGATATGTCAATCCTCGTTTGGCCATAACATTAGCATAGCATAGCATAGTCGGCCTTATAATGTTCCCACTGTTGGGACTCAGGCCTCCTCTCTAGGAGAGGGAATGGGCCGTAATCCATCACGCGGGCCCAGTGCGGGTTGGTGGATGTCACATGTCTTCGAATTTTTGGTTCTAGGACATGCCGGTTTCCTCACGATGTTTTCCTTTACCGTTTTGAGAGCAGTGGTGATGAAATAATTTACACAAAGTAATGCGCCTGGCTGGGTTTCACCTTCAACTCCGTAAGTCGGGGCCATTACCACTCGGCCACCACTGCTCATTACATTGATGTAGGGTTTTTATGATAAGGCCTAACGAGGATTTACATATCATCAAACTTTAACGTTTAAAACGATCTGGACAGTTTTACTTGGCCATTTCATGAAGTGATCAATTTCTATGATCTGGCCATGACATAGATATTTCACTTCCACTGTCTCTAAAAAAGATCTAGTGTAAACGTTAAAATAATTCTATACGTGCAGATCGTGGACAACTTTCCAATGGCAGACAGGCCTGTGTTAAGGCTAAGGGTGATCATTTTGAGTAGAAATATATATTAATTTCTAGTTTAAATTCTCTATTACATTGTTTACAATTTTTGTAAGAATATTACATTCGTTTTTAATTTTTAATTTGTAACAGAATATGGTCATGAAAAAGGCAATGAGAAGAGCTAAGCTCTGAGTTTCCCCAAGTGATCGTATCTATATAGCTACAACCTAGGGGTCTTTAAGTCAAGAGTGAATAGATTACTTCTAGGCAAGCGTGCTCCATCGTCGGCCACATCATCGCTTACCATCAGATGAGATAGTGGTCAAACGCGAGCCTATCGATAATAAAAAAAAAGAATCGCTAAACTTAAAAGGCAGTGGGCAGTGCACATTGCTCGCAGAATAGGAATAGGGAATTGGCGCCGAAAGATTCTGGAGTGATGACCGCTTAACGGAAGACGGACTGACTGCTACACTGCGTGCCGCGGGTTTGTTTCCCGCTTGGAACAAATATTGTATGGCATAAAGATAAGTGGTTCGCGTGGATATCTTAATGTATGTGAGTTTACATTTTGTGAATGCACCCACACTTATACTTACCCACGTACAGCTAAAGAGTGAAATTTCCTACCGGAGTCTGTATTTCCAGATAGCTACAACCTAGGGCTATTTAAGTCAAGAGTGAATAGGTTACTTCTAGGCAAGCGTGCTTCATCGTAGACAACCTCATCACTTACCATCAGGTGATATCATGGTCAAACGCAGGCCCATAAATAATAATAAAAAATAAAAATAAAAAACCCACGAGTCATCCCTAGTGTGTAGCTAAGTTTTTATTTATAAAAAAGAAAGTGAAATGAAAGATATTTTCTCTCTATCAATTGTTATTTTTATTAAAAAAAACACATTAACTTCGATTGATAATATTATTTTTTGGAATATATATTATATTTAATATATTTTATGGAATATATATTATATTTAATATATATTATTTCATAAAATAATATTATCAATCGAAGGTATTATTATCAATTACCCAGACTTCTAACCTTATTTAGACACAATTATAGGTAGTTACAAAACTATTCGGCCTAGTTACATTTACACGCAAAACCCGAAACTTCCTTAATTGACCGACGTAATTGCTAATTAGTTTGGCAAATTTTCCCTTTGATTCGACACACACATCTATTAGCAATACCTAATGATCATTTTACTTATTTTCCTCGCATAGAATAATTTCTATGCGAGGAAAATAGGTAAAATGAACCGAATTATTTAGTCATAGTTCGGTTGATATTTTCGTACTTTATAATTATCTATGCTTAAATTGTTTCTGGTACTTTTTTCAATATTATTAGTCTAGATTTTTTTTTCTAGGTGGGGAAATCATCTAATGACAAATCTCGCTCTTGGGTGGGGCGCGAGATAGTGTCAGGCTTTTACTGACTAAAAACCTACTCCTGTTCCTTCGTTGCATTCGTCCCGGCCCCGGGTTTCGTTTTCACACTACCTATGGCCCCAGTAGGCTTCGACCCTGCTGGGCCCCTACGATTTGCTGACTGCTGATTTGTTTCGGAAAATCCTTTCTTATTCTTTGTATGATGTCACCGTAGAATTGTGAATACCGTTAGATTATAATCTATCTCGCGAGATTGTAAACTGTCGAAAGAATGTTATCCATAACATACCGCTTACAATTTAACACATTATTTTTTGGTAGATTGTAATCTATCAAAGTGAAGCGGTTCCATACAGGAACTATGTTTGAGATGGATCAAACAATCCCCATTTGGCCAGTTTGTATGTGCAGCCGTCACTGCAGTTCACGTCCAGGGTGGAGATGTGAAAGAAAAAAGAAAGAAAAAGAGTTTATTTACGTCATACATGTCGCATACCTTAAAAAATAAAAATAAATAACAGAAACGACTTATAATTTAAGTGGTAGGATATGCGTTATATCCGCGCAAAACGGCTAACGCTCAGGAAAATGCTGGTGCTCGAGTAAGACAGAACCACAGCGCTGATTTTCAGCACCAGCCATGTGCTAATGATTTTGTCAGATAATTCAAAAAAGATTTATTCGGCTGCAGAGAAGCGAAAACAAAAGCTGCTTGGCGGCAGAAGTAGTATGGATGTAACTTGTAATACTTTTTTGCGTAAAAACCTCTTTCATGAATACTTATAAAGAAAACTATTGTTATTTTTCCAAGTCTTTTATACCTCGATGTGCAAAATGGATTTATTTGTGGCACATAAGGTTGAAAGGTATCCATTACGGGTGTATGCCTTCATTTGTGACGAATTCAATTGTACAAGACGTTTGCGGTTTAGTTTATTTACTATAAAGAAGGCGGTAGACAGCCCATCAGCGCAGCCAACCGAAAAAAAATATAATTCTTTAAAAATACTTTACTTTACTACTTTTTTACTTCAAAAATAAAATTTTTGACACCTAAAATCTTACACTGTCAGAATCTGTTTAACTAAATGGTGCATTTGAAATAAAAACGGTAAGTTTTACCATTTTTGTTAAATACATAAAACAGCACATTGCCACTTGGACTAATTTTTTTTTTTGCACGGGATTAATTCTTTTTCTAAAACAAAAGAAGCCTTAATGACTTCTTATAAAATCAGCTGTCTACTATCGCAAGTCTGTCCAAATAGGTCTGTTTCGGACATTAGCCGTAACAAACAGAAAGACAGATAGATCGACAGACAGAAGACATTTTTTTTTAATAGCTATTTATTGTAGGTATGGAAGAAGCATTTATAAAGAAAAATGTTTTGATATTATAATCAGATACTTCAATTTTATTTCTCATGTAAAGAACAACAAAAAATCACAACAAAACTTCGGTTTTAATTATCTCTTATCATGTTGCAGCTCACGATAAAAGTCAGCCATTTTCAGGAAAGAATTCTTAAACATCTAAAGGCTAAAATGTTACTGACGTAAGTAGTTCACCCGTTCACATCGAATGAACGACCGAATGAAAATACATTCAGAATTCAGAGCAAATATAATGGAGGCACCCGTTCGGATATTATTTGTATTGTACCTGTCAATACCTGTGAACGGAAGAATGGAATGTGCAGTTCCAGTCTTTTCAAAGTATGGTTGCACAAATAATAGGAAGTCTCGATTTTGTGCTATGATTTGAACATGGCGTTGTTTGTTTTTTTTAAAACGATGCCAGTCTGTGGGGACCTTTTGCGTCTGGCCCTGAATCAGGTCATGATACGGAGTAAGAGGAAATTTGAGGCAGTCATCTCCTTCTGGGAAACAGTAATGCGAGCAAAGGAGGCAGCCGAAACTGTAAGATGGAGACAAACCTGATCGCCCCAACCGATTCCGGAGACGCCTCGTTTTTTCGGCCACCGTAGGCGCGGGCTTGCGAACGGCAAGCAATGAGTAGCTCGCCGTTCGGCCTTCCTATAAAGAACAAGCCCGGGTCAAAGAGATATCAGCAAATTTGACGTGGCCAGTTAGGGCCAATGCTTTCCAGAGCTAGGGATTGTTCCACGGTTACCATAGCCCACGGAAAAAGGGCAACAGAAGGAACACTGTGGGTTTTAATCAGTTACAGTTTGACGTTTCCTCCCTCTCCATACAGAGCGGGAAAAGTAATTTGATGAATTTTTCACGTAAAAAAAGCTAATATTTGGTAAGTTTCGTTTGAGTGTGAATGATAAAAAGTGAAAGTGGGCAGAACACATTGCTAGCAGAATAAATGGTCGATGGGACTGAAAGGTTCTGGAGACCACGTAATGGAAGACGCAGCGTTGAAAGGCTTCACACAAGGTGGACCTATGACCTGGTGAGGGTCGCGGGAAACCGATGGATGCGAGACGCACACAGGACTGGTCGTTATGGCGACACTTGAGGGAGGTCTATGTCCAATAGTGGACGTCTTTGGACGGCTGAAATGATGATGATGAATAAAATGTGACATGATATCTAAAAAATTTAGTGTAAAGTACTATTAGTTGTTTTAACGTCATATTGAACATGAACAAAACACAACAACCATCATCATCAATTATCATCACTTTTTAGATGATAATTGTGTATTTAAAATACTATCATCAGCTTTCTCCTATCCCCTATGGCGTGGGTACATCATACAAATGTTAATAAGTGAAAGTTTGTATATAATAATTATGTGTATGTTTTTTTTAGGTGAGAAATCATCTAATGACATCTCTCGCCCTTAGGTGGAGCAAGAGGGCGTGTCAGACTATTACTGACTAAAACCCACTCCTGTTCCCTTTTATCCTCCGATCCCGGGATCCACTTTCGCACAGCTCATGGATATATTATGTGTATGTTTGCTACTCGTTCACGCTCAAACGGCCGAGTGAATTTATATGAACATGCGGGCAGATCATGCCCTGGAATATCACATAGAATATTTGCTATTTCAGGCTTTTATCCCGAGACTGTTTTTGGGATGAATTTCTTACTCTCACGCAGGCGAAGCTGCTGGTAAAAGTTAGTAATGATCCGAAAATAACCTTCACACTTTCACAGCGGGTATATAACCTAAAAGGAAATATTATACAAGTAGATTATGTATGATATATTCAAATAAATTGAGGAAAATGGCAGCGCAACGGTTATTTATTTTTTATTTTTTTATTAGATATAAACCAGTGCTTGACTGCGATCCCATCTGATGGTAAGCAGTGATGCAATCATTGATGGTGAGGCGCACTAGTTTATTAAGAGCCTATTCACTCTAGCCTTGAAGGCACCTAAATTATAGTTGGACGGGAAGACCGCAGCAGGCAAATCGTTCCAGTCCCTCGATGTACGCGGTATAAACGACGAAGCAAATCGCTTAGTTCGGACCGTTGAAGTTTCAACAACGTAAGGGTGGATACTCGCCGTACGTCGGGTCGTCCGATGGTAGAAAGGAGATGGCAGATTCAAGTCATGCAATTCCCGCGCACACTCTCTAAAATGCAACCTGTAAAATACCAATAGGCTGGCTACCCTGCGCCTGTGCTCGAGGCTTTGTAGATTGGACTTAACCAAATCTGGATCCCCAATTAGCCTCCTTTTTTATTACTAAAAAAGGAATCATTTGTTTACCTCTCAAATATGATATGGGTTCGATCCCCGCATCATCATCATCATCTTCCTGCCCTTGTCCCGTTTTATTTGGGGTCGGCGCAACATGTTTTTTTCTTCCATTCTGTCCTGTCACTCGTCACGCTATCACTAACTGCCTTTTCTTTTATGTCACTTCTCACACAATCCATCCGGGTTCGATCCCGAAAAAATATTTGTATGACCTATATATATATATATAAGTGTTTCTGGGCGTCTTGTGTATGTGAGTTAATATATTTGTGAAAGTGAACCCACGATCAGGAGTTATTCCAAGTATGGGAGCCACGTTTATCTACATAGATTAAAGGAGAAACTGACTGACTGACATATAAACGCACAGCCGAAACTACTATGATTAGGAGAGTGAAGCTTTGCACAAAGTTTCCTTTTATGACGTAGGCGAGCACTAAGAGAGCATTTTCCAAAATTCGCCCTCTAAGGGTATGAAACGGGGGTCCAAAGTTTGTATGGAGAAACCTATAATCATGCGGTTGAAGCCGATGGCAGAAGCTAGTTTAAAAATAAATAATTATAAATGCATACGACCCGCCCCCGCTTCGCACGAGTGTTAGATTTTATTTTTTTAATCGATACAAACCAGTGCTTGACTGCGATCCTACCTGATGGTAAGCAGTGATGCAATCATTGATGGTGAGGCGCACTAGTTTATTAAGAGCCTATTCACTCTAGCCTTGAAGACATCTAAATTCACATCACACACAGACACACACACACACATTCACATCTTTGAAATTCTCGACTTCCATATGAATCATTCTGTCTATTCGTGAAAATTGCATCAAAATCCATTCAGTAGTTTTTCAGTTTATCACGTATATATATACAAACAGACAGACATATTGGGGGGACTTGGTTTTATAATAGGTATGTAAAGATATACATTTTATAATATCTAATTAGTGTTAAATATATAGTAACATATACTGAAACACATATATTGAAATTTAAATTATATGTTTAGGTTCTTCTCTTGGTTTTTCACAAGTCTCGAAAAAGTTTTCAAAGTAAAGCGGTTCCTTTGTACTATTATTTATTTTTATTAATATTATTATCGGTCCAGATAGACGTTGCGCTGGCCGAAAGCTGGCTGGCAAAAAAAAAAATGAGAACCCGATTGTAGCGGGTTCAATTGTACCTACCGGGTTAAATTGTATTTTTAAACCATCCAGGAACCCACTTCAATATTCAGACAAAGTTTCATCCAAATAGGTCAAGCCATTTAGAAGGAGTAAGGTGACAAACACACAAACGAAAGAATTATATTAAAGACTAGCTTTGGCCCGCGATTTTGTCCGCTTAGAAGTCGTTTTTTTTTCTTTTAGTTTTTTTTTTTTAAATATAATTAATACCTCTTGTCCGCGATTTCGTTCGCGTAGAAATTGGAAATATTTGTTAAGTGCAAATACATTAGGAGGCTGTTTAAGATCACGCTATTACCATTTGCTTTACTGGACCAGTCAAAACTGTGGCACTAATGACATTATTGCGAAAAATTTAACTTCAGGCCTGGTTCCCCTAGTTTTCGCAGTAAAATATAATTGGTGTAACCATTTTAATTTGAGCGAATGTGGGGAAGGCCACTCGTAGTTAGTGAATTTAGGAATTCTTGAGGGTAAGGTATCGCATCTTCTTGATTCATTACATTGTCAATGGAAATGTAATTATCTCCTCGCTACTATTTCTAGCCGCGAATATTGTCATTTGACACATCTATATATTTTCTATTTGTACTACACCTGGATAGACTTTGGAGATTAGATCTTCAATGCTGACAACTTTCTCACCTAAATCACTATCAATTTCGCCTTTGTTTGTTCATTTTCACAATAAGGTCCCCATCGTTTATTAAAAGTGACTTTGAAAATGTGTACCTCCACTCAAATGTGCTCTCAACGCTTGTGCTTTGACGTTTTCGTTGAGTCTTGACTCAACAATGTCAGTTAGATCTATGAATGCATTCATCCTATATATTTAAACTGATATCTTGCAAATTTTTCCCAAAGAGTTATTTTACGGATCGAGCTCACTCTATGTTGTATATTCAAAAGTTGAATGAGCGGTGCGTCCTGATGGAGATAGGATCTCTTTATAGCAACGCAACATCATGTCGATAAGATAGGCGTTGCTAGGGTACTTGGTGATTGTGTTACTGACAAGGAAAAATATACGCCTGTGACACAAGCTGCGTTGTGTTTGTTAATCTGCCCATTCTGCTGAATAATCCAGCCCCCCCTAGTCAAGTTACGATCGTTTCATTTGCGTCGAACGCCTCGAGTAGGTCACGCCTCCGATTCTTTTGTTCTGACCACTTGACTGAGCGTTGAGATGACGTCAGAACAAAGGAATCGGCGGCGTGGCCTACTCGAGGCGTTCGACGCAAACGAAACGATCGTAACTTGGCTAGGGGGGCAGATCATATAATACGTCCATCTAATAGAGTAGCAGCGACGCAACGCGACGACTGTGACCGTGCATGTAAAACTTGATCATTATTTTACTACGGCTTTATTTTAAAACTATGAAATCTCCTAAGATATTCGTCGAAATCAAATGATGTAAAAGGCAATTATGTTCAAAATAAAATACTTAAAATGAATAATGTACTTATTTGGATAAAGATTAATAATATTTTTATAAAAATAACTTCGCAAATAATCCATTACTTTAGGACTTTGATTACCATAAAAAAGGTGAGCCAATCCTAAAAGATTGGGCACGCCATAGTAATGGCGGTAAGTCCCCTCTTTGAGGAGAGGCTGGAAAGGCAACACGGCGTCTTTACCTTCCGCATGACGCAGGTCCTCACCGGACATGGTAAGTTCGGGAGGTTCCTGCACCGGATCCGTGCGGAAGAAACGCCCGGGTCGTCATTACGTGGACAGCCTGGAGGATCCGGTGAAGCACACGGTGGAGGTGTGCCCCGCTTGGGAAGAGCAACGCCGCGTCCATGTGGGGGCGATCGGCGGCGGCGATCCGGCCGGGCCTTGGCCATGATCCGGAGCGAGGAGTGGTAGGCGGTCGCCTCCTTCTGCGAAGCAGTAATGCTAGCAAAGGAGGCGGCCGATCGCGTGAGGCAACAGTCCTCACGCCCCAACGCCGGGATTCCGATCCCGATTCCCGTCCACCGTAGGCGCGGGCTTGCGGACGGCGAACAATTGGTAGCTCGCTCCGACCGTCCGGTAACCGTTCGGACCGAGCCCAAGTCATCGACGGCGCGTACTGTTCCAAGCGCGCCTCAAGGAGATGTCAGCAACCGTAGGGGCCCAGCTGGGTCGAAGCCTACTGGGGCCAAGGGTCTGATTCTGAAAGGAAGACTCGGCCCTGGTACGAAAGGCAACGAAGGGACAGGAGTGGAGAGTGGGTTTTTAGTCAGTAAAAGTCTGACACTACCTCTCGCTTCGCCCAAGAGCGTGGGATGTCATAAGATGATTCCCACCAAAAAAAAAAACCTAAAAGATAGACATACGCTGTTGCGGATTTGTTTTAGAACTTTTAAAGGGAAACCATTTCGTAGTACATATTTTTTATTGAGTGTGTTACATAATTCCGCGAAAAGTGTAACATCGAATAACACGTTCCCGTAAGTTTACTAATCCGAAACACCTAACAACGAATGCACGTTACCACGAAACACGTCTCCGTATGTTTACTAATAGGAAAATCTTCACAACGAATGCACGCTGCTACGAAAAACCTAACGCCAGTCATGGAATCTCGAATAACCGAATCTCTAATTATAATAATAATAATAATAATAATAATAATAATAATAATTTATTTCTCCACAGTAATATTGTACAAATTTGAGCAATAAATTGGAGGTGACTTACAAATGCATAAGAAATAAAAATGTGCAACTGCGCCTGAGCTAGGCCGAGCCTGTATTTCAGGACGCAGTTCTCTTACCAGAAAAGAAGATATCAATATAACAGCATTTGAGTGTTGACGTCTATTTAAGTTAACATATAACAAAATATTAATTTGCAATCAAAATTGTGTGTTGTGTGCATGTGCTTCGTGTGTTTGTGGTGTAATTTTATCTCAACGTTTTAAGAAGGTCTTCAGTAGTTTGGTAATCACATGTTAGTAGGAAGTCTAATAGTTTGGCTTTGCATCCTTGTTTGTTTAGTGTGTAGATATTAAGAGTTGTGTTGAGTTTGTTGTAGAGGAAAGGACCATTGAAACAGAAAAATCTATGTGTAAATGAATGTTTAAATTGACGGGACCGGTGTACTACAGCATTACGACGCCGTTTAAGTAAATTATTCTTATCCAAGGGGGTAAGAGAGTGTTGTTTGAGAATCACAGATAATATGTAAAGTTGACGAACAGTGGGTAAGCTCCAAGACTTGTACAGAAGATGTGTAGGGTAATCAATGGCTCGGAAGGAGCTAACCTTTAAAATTGCTCGTTGAGCAACTTCAAGAGGAAGCAGAGTGGTTTTGGAAGCTCCACCCCAACTGGATATGCAATAAGTTAACAGCAATTCACAAAGTGCCCTATAAACTTTTTTTAGGATTAAAATGTCTGCTACGTGTCGTAAGTTCTTGAAAATATAAATCAATTTTCTAAGTCTGGATTGAAGCATAGAAATGTGCGCACTGAAGTTCAGCGATGAGTCGAGTAAAACACCTAAGTATTTGGCTTCAGATCTTCTAATTAAACAAGGGCAATTGCAAGTAGTGTCATTTGAGGAGGCGACATGATTGGAATGTGACTTTAACGTAAGTTCAGGGGGGGGTGCATTAGAATTTCGTAAATAAAATGGCAGGTAAAAAGTTTTATCTGTGTTTAGAGTGAGGACATTTTGTTTCAACCAGTTGGAGACCTTATTGAAGCCATTTTGAGCCAGCGTAAAAGTGTTTTCCCAAGTGTCAGCAGAAAACAGCAACACAGTGTCATCAGCGTAAGAAACAATAACACTCCGCCCCAATTTCATCTCACACAGCTCATTTAGATACACTAAGAAGAGCGTTGGTCCCAGTACCGAGCCTTGCGGGACACCAAAAGAGACAGATTGGTCAGTGCTAATGTAGGTGTCTACTTTTAAACATTGTTTACGATTGCTTAGGTAATCTTGAAACAGTTTTAGCTGCAAACCTCTTACACCCAGGCGTTCCAACTTAGCTAGAAGACGTGGAATTGATACCGTGTCAAATGCCTTACTAAGGTCAAGAAAGATGGCGAGTGCTTTATTTCCATCATCTAAAGTTTGAACAATGTGGTCAGAAAGTTTATGCACTCAGTCGACTTTCCAGAACGGAAACCAAATTGTCCAGAAGAAATCAAACTGTTGCTTTCGAGATACCTAACGAGTCTACAATTGATAACTCTCTCCAGAATCTTAGAAATCGCTGGTAGTATGGCAATTGGCCTGTAGTTGCATACACGAAGTTTATCTCCCGCCTTGAAGATTGGGACAATGATAGCCTTTTTAAGAACATCGGGAAAAACTCCTCGATTAAGACAAGCATTTACTAAATGATTAAGGGGTGCGACAATAATATCTTTTATGGCTTTCAGTACGCTGCTGGATATTTTATCATGACCGACTGCGCTAGTACATTTTAAGCCATTTATAAGTGACAAGATCTCGCCCTCATTAGTGTCTAGTAATACAAACGAGTTGTTATTAGTGTGGTTTGAGACTGGAAGATCTAAGGTAGTTTGAGTTTTTGTGGGGGTGTTTAGAAGCTTTTTTGCTAGAGAACTTCCAACGTTAGCAAAGTAATCATTAGCCTGATTGACAGATGTTTGGGGGCAATCACCAAGGTGGGTAGCAGCTGATTTTGTTTTGTTTGTGTTTGTTATAGATCTAATGACTTCCCAGAGTTTTTTATTGTTACTACTATTTTTATCTAGTTCACTTCTTTCGTGTTGTCTTTTAAGTCGTTTCAGTAATTTTTTTTTTTTTTACTATCACACAACGCCGTCTAGTCCCAAATTGTTACAATGGTTTCGATAACGGGTGTAAATTAGTTTTAAGGTTTCATTTTCAGGTGAACTTTGCGAGTTTTTGTGGAGGCGATCCCTATTCTTAAT
Organism: Mythimna pallens; assembly: GCA_961205895.1. NCBI lineage: Eukaryota > Metazoa > Arthropoda > Insecta > Lepidoptera > Noctuidae > Mythimna > Mythimna pallens. The sequence continues at coordinate 6,105,418 of OY540830.1, forward strand.
GCATCTAAGTAATCCCCGAGTGATCCAGTGTCTAATGATGCGTTTTTTACGGGGGATTTTAACAATCCCCCCCCCCCCCGACCGTCGCAGCGAGCAGTCGTGTTTTGGTGTGCTCCCTAAGTTTTTTATTTAGAAACAAGTATAAAATCGATTTACGAACTCAAAACATATAAAAGTGCGTGGACAATCGTGTGAACAATAAAACTATGTGAAGACCAATCTCTACGTCAAGAGATTGTGTATAAATAAATCAAAAAGTTTTAAAACAAAAGTGTTGTGTTCTGCCGAATGACCCGTGACTTGCAAAAGTGAAAGTAACTGAGACAGCTGGTCAAGGTTACGTACTTTGCACATCGACAGCTAACATCTACCAACTGATTGCCTATTTCACCCATCACAGTACAAGCAAGTGTGGTCTAGTGGCTATAGTGCCCGGCACAAATGAGCGTGTGAATCAGTTGACTCGAGTTCGAGCCCCGTGGGTTTGGGAAACGCTTATTTGCTTTTTGGCTGTATACTAATTTTTTATTCGCTTTTTACCGCTAAAATTATTATTATTTTTTGCCAAATATTTATATTTCTATTATAATATAGAGAGATGATGTACTAAATCCTCAATCGTCGACCAGTATACCAGTACCCCTACGCACCTCGCACCAACGACACCATATTGGACGCCAGCTATTACTACACCGAGTGTCAAACCGACAATCCAACATGTCTGTTCGGCGGTCCCCCCCGTCTACCTCAACCGCTCCCGCGACCGCACCTGTGCTCGGCCCCAAACTCTCTGAGGTATGTGCGTCTGAGACATGTGAATCGGATAGTGCATCTGAGAAAAGCGGTCGCAGAAATCTCAGTGTTAGATATAAACGTGGACACGGTGACGATGACATCAGGGAACTCAAAGTGTTGATCTCGTCCTTATCCTCTAAGGTAGACCAGAGCTTCCTTGAACTCAAACAGAAAAATGAGGAGCTTAAAGAAAGTTTGCAATTTATGTCCGATAAATATGACTTGATTTTCAAAACACTTCAAAACCTACAAGAAGATAGAGCAGAGGATAAGAAGACCATTCAGAAACTGGAAGAAAGGATTGAAATTCTTGAACGTAAAAGTAAGTCGGCAAGCTTGGAAATACGAAATGTACCCATTTGCTTGCGAGATGGCAGGAAATTTGAGTCGAAGGAAGAGGCCAGTTTGATATTGAAAACCTTGTCGAAAGCTGTCGAGGTAGATATTCAAGATTGCGATATAAAAGACATACACAGAATCCAAACCCACAAAGAAGGCAGTAAACCTATCATAGTTGAGCTAAACAGTGTCATAAAAAAGGACAAAATTATACAGGGGGTTAAGAATTTCAACAGGAAGAAACCAAATGAAGAAAAATTAAATACTGGACACCTCAGTTTACCTGGACCTGTTAAACCTGTATTTATATCAGAAGCACTTACATCTAACACGCAGAAACTATTCCATGCAGCTCGACAGTTTGCAAAAGAAAACGATTACACGTATTGCTGGACTTCACGTGGCTACGTATACCTGCGTAAAATCGAAGGCGAGCCTCAAATTCGGATCGAATCCTCCGCAAATCTAAAACTCTTAGCTAAAAAATGACTACCCTGTTCTAATCTCAATGTCGTATCCCACAGTTTATTTATTATACATAATTTTTATTTTAAGTTTAGTATTACAGTAAATAGCCATTTTGATTCACGGGAAACTTGTATGGTGTATCTCAATAGTATAGTTAGCTACTATTTGATAATTATTTGTCATTTAAATCCAAAGTATATTCTTTTATCCTTATATTATTTTATCCAAAGTATATTAATTGTGGAAGCCGTCTTACTCAGTATTTCAATTTGTTATAATATGGTTCACTTTGTAAGCAACCGTAATTTGCTTGATTCTTCATATGAAACAAAATTTGTCATTAATCACAACGCAACCCAATTGCAGTTACACAGCCAAAACATTCACGCCATATATCACCACAAACTCCGTACTGTTTACAAACTAAACACACTAAATTCAAAATCACACTCTACAGTACCTACACAAATTATACTCTACAGCACAAACATAAACTGGTCACCAACAATTAAAATTATAAATTCGATAAGGACAACTTAAAAAACTTTATTGAATCTGTAGAATCATTTAATATCTCACGGTCTTATGTAAGTTTTCCCGATCAATGTTTGAGGTATGTGAACACTACCCAACCGACTTTGAACATATTACATGTTAACATCCGAAGCCTAAATCGAAACTTTGATGGTCTCAATGTCTTAATGCATTCCATGGATGTTAAGTGTGACATTGTTATCCTCTCTGAATGCTGGTTGAGTAAGGTAACAGATATTCCTGTATTAACTGGCTTTACTTCAGCTAGATCCTCGTTTACCAACCAAAATGATGGGGTGGTAGTTTACGTACGCTCCGATATGACTCATAAGTTAGTTGAGCCGGTCTTCCGGGACGCTAACTGCCTTGTTTTGAGGCTAGGTCTAGATACAGCTGTTGTTGCAATATACCGTTCACCCTCAGTCAGAAACACGGAAAATTTTCTTAACTCTTTGAACAATATTTTAGAATCCTTGGCGACAATAACAACTGTAGTAGTGATTGGAGATTTAAACATAAATATTAGACCAGATAATAATGATCCAAACTCTGAAGAATATTTAAATACAATGGCTTTTCATGGGCTCCTACCTGCTCACGTTCTCCCCACTCGCATTGAAAATTGCCTGGATCATGTCTTTATAAAAACAGATAGACCCTCTACAACTCTGGTTTTGGAATCATATTTTACTGATCATGCACCTATTCTATTTTGCACTGAACGAAACCCTCCTAATGCTGCAAAACCTAGAAGTATGATAAGGCATTTAAACTTTCAAGGTATCACTAGTTGCTTAGAAAACTCGGATTTCTCAAGTGTTTTAATTAGCACTGATCCCAATCAGGGAGCAGAACAACTCATCTCAATTATATCAGACGCAATAAATCAACACAGTACACTAAAAAAAGTCCCTAACAGAAAGCAGACTATTAAACCATGGATGACTAATGGCCTCTTGAGGTGCGTGCGAAATCGAGACCAACTTCATAAAAAAGCAATGCAAAACCCTGAAGACCTTACTGCTAAGCTAATATACTCTAGATACCGAAATTACTGTTCCAATTTACTGAAAACTATTAAATGCAATTTTGACCAAAAAGAACTCCTGAAAGCCAATGGCAACCCCAAAGCAACTTGGGACATCATAAAAACTATCAGCTACAAGAACACGTCACCCGTAAGTAAGACAGGAGAACTCCTTAATATATGCAGTGATCCAAGCTCCTCTGTCAATGCTATAAATAAGTATTTTGCAAACGTTGGGGCAGATCTTGCTGGGCGGGTTACGCAGGATCAGCGTGTGTATCGCCCTAACTTTGAATATAACAGTATAATTAATCCTCAAGGTAATTCATTCGTATTACTTGAAACAAATTACTCAGAAATAGATAATATAATTACAGGATTAAAACACAATTGTGCAGTAGGTCACGATGGAATACCAGCATCAGTCATTAAGTCTGCCAGACGTGTACTCGTTCCAGCAATAACGCATATCTGTAATTTATGTATCTCAAAGGGTATTTTCCCCGACACTTTTAAGAAAGCATTAGTCACACCAGTATTTAAGGGTGGGGATGGTGACCGTGTCGAGAACTATAGGCCTATATCTGTACTCACCACACTGTCCAAAATTATGGAGAAGGTTCTGAACAAAAGACTGCTTAGTTATCTCGATTGCAACAACATAATTGCGCCAAACCAATACGGTTTTAGGAGAGGCGTATCAACAGAGGATGCTGTTCTTGAGCTAACAAACCAAATTGTTAAGAATCTTGATTCTAGGACTAAAACTATAGGTATATTTCTTGATTTAGCCAAAGCTTTCGACACGGTCTCAACTCCCATCCTTCTACGTGGTTTAGAAAGCATAGGTATAAGAGACATAACTTTTAACCTCTTCCGGGACTATCTGACAAACCGTAGCCAAAGAGTTAAGGTAGAAAACTACATCAGTGAAGATGTGAATCTGACCTTTGGCGTACCACAGGGCAGCGTGCTGGGTCCTACCCTTTTTCTTATATTTGTCAACAGATTGTGTCAGCTGTCAATCCCTAACTGTAAAATACTTGTATATGCAGACGATACTGCACTTATCATTAGTGGAGAAACATGGGAATCTGCTCACGAAGCAGCTGAAAATGCTCTTCGTATAGTGATGGATTGGCTTTTATTAAATTTACTTACGCTAAATGTCTCTAAAACACACTATGTTCCTTTCTCAGCGAACTCTGCTTCACAGCCTAGTATGCCAGATGTTAAAGCCCATAGTTGTCACCCCGAACTGACCTCTTGCAGTTGCCCTACTATCCATAAAAGCTCTTGTGTTAAATACCTGGGGGTGCACATCGATAACATATTGAGTTGGCAAAAGCATATCAGTGTGATGGTTATGCGAGTTCGTAAACTGATGTTTCCTATGAAAAAACTAAGAAAAGTAGTTCCTGACCGACTGTTAAAAACTATTTATTTTGCACTAACTCAGTCACTTCTTACTTATTGCATATCGGTCTGGGGTGGTACATTTAAAACATATTTAATTCACCTTGAGAGGGCACAAAGAGCTGTCCTAAAAGTCATGCTTCACAAACCTTATGTATACCCGACTACCCAACTCTATAAAGACATATCTGTACTCACCGTCCGACAGCTCTGTGCACTTAACATAACGTTACGTTTTCATTTATCACTGACTTATGATCCAAGGTTACTAGAACAAAATAAACGACGTAAAAATCCTGTATGTCCAGCTGTCATCACCAAAACTGCCCTGGCGAGGCGAAGCTACCCAAGTCTTAGCACCCACCTTTATAATACTATAAACGAAGCTTGCAACGTGTATCCCTTGCCTAAATTTAAATTTAAAATTGTAGTTAGTAGTTTTCTCCAAAAGTTGACGTACGACGAGACTGAGAAACTATTTGCAGGAAAAACTTACGAACGCCGCTTCTAAAAAAAAAAAAAAAAAACTTAAGTATATAAAACGGTCCTTTGCTGTCTGTTTTATACTGAGACATATACGAATACTTACAAAACATCACATACACCTATCCACACACTTACACACACTTCCACACACACCCATTTCTTGCTTACAATCTTATATAAGTCTTCTAAATGTTTTTAGTGTTTATTTTAAACTAAGTTTTGGCTTGTGAAAACTAAAAGGTGCAGCAAATTTGTGAATTAACGTAAGGGGAAGGCGCCTGTGTCTGTAACACAGTTTATACTAGCACAGACACAGACGTTCACTCTGTCTCAATTAATGCATAACGTTGTATTGTACTAAATTGTTTACATGTTCGATTGAGATGGACAAATTGTATTTTGGCTTTGTGAATAAACGATTATTATTATTATTATTATTATTATTATTATATAATCGTGGTGTTGTCGGTTATAACATTTTGTAACATTACTACGAACTCCTCCATGGCTTTATTAGGATCGTCAATATCAGTAATGTGACTGAAGTCTACATTAATCAGTTGTTCACGAATAGCAGCAACGTTAAGTTTAGATACGTAAGATGGTGGATGATTTTCTTTGTGACTCTGATAAAGACAGAGTAATACCGCGTTGTGGTCTGTAATGGTGGAATTTAAAACAAATGTATGAGACTTGAGTTTCGTTTTAAGAAGAACGTGATCAAGACAAGTTTTACCTTGCCTGGTAGGAAAAGAATGGGCAGGTAAAAATCCTTGAAAGGCCATAGTATTTAGATATTCAGGTGCTCTGGCGTCAAGTGAGTGCATTGAAATATCTATATTAATGTCTCCAATTATGACGGCAGATTTAATATTTTTTAGATTGGATATAGTTGAATTGAGAGATGCTAAAAAGGGAGTCAAATTACTATATGATGGTGATCGATACAATGCAATTACAGTCGTGTCATTATTTATTGTTAAAATCAAACAGTTACTTTCCGAAAAAACCGGCTCAATTATATCAACACAAAGCGAATCTTTAAAATAGATTGTTATTCCATCGTTTTGGTTTCTATAATTCTGTGTTATATGGGACTTGTAGCCAGGTAGGTTTGGAATAGTTAGATTGCATGATAACCAGCATTCAGTGAGTATTATGACATCACAATCCATCTTTAATGTATGCAAGAGAACGACTAGTTCGTCAAAGTTACGAGAAATACTACGAATATTCTGAGTAAGTATTTTAATATTTGGTTTATTATGTGAAATAAGGTTACAACAATCAACAACATTACAGACCGCATACTCGGATATAGTTAAATTGTCAAGTTCAACGTCCGAAGTAGCCATTTAAAATAATGGTTAAAAAAAAAAAGAACCGAAAAATAGTGAACGCTTATAAAAATAAAACCTTAAGCACAAATCTATATAGCTGAGAAGTGCGAGTATCTGCTTGTCTGCGATCATGTCATTCATAGAAAGCGAGCCGCTTATGTATAGGTAAGCAGTATAGATAATATTAGGATATGGAGTTGAGCGGGGATATGTAACTGTGTGTGACGTAGCCGCATAAGATCCTCCCATGATGCGAATTACACGTTTATTTGTTGTGTGATTTAAGTAAAAACCGTGTTGTCCCGTATTTATTTGAGTGAATAATACTCTAAATATAAGTTGAGCGATTAAAAGTGAAAGATAAGCTTTAATTTTATTAATTAATATTAACAGTGTTGCGATGTACGTAACAGTTTGCAAAGAAAGTGAGGTTAAAACAGTAATGTGCAGTAAACAATTGATAGTGAGTGTCCTATTATTCAGTAGTGTTATGTTTATTTTAAGAGGTGAGTAGTAAATTATGTACACAGAGATTAAAATAGTGTGAGTAGTGATAGTGATCAATGAATAGGAGTTTAATATGTGTATTGTGTGTTTACGTTGTGTTTGGTGTCTCATAACTTTTTCTGATTGCAATTTCAAACAGATATTTTGATTAATTAAAACTAGGCATGCATTTTTATTGTAAAGTAGTAAAAGCAAAATCATAGATGCAAGAAAATACAAGTAAAAATCAAAAGTTAACTTTAGGACTAGTCAATTTTCATTGTTTAAGTTCTTCTTAAGTTCATTTAAGTAGGCCTCACTTTTTATACGGATGTACGGCTTTCCTTCAGCTTTTCGAAGATAAATTTGACCATTTGAGGTCCACACAAACTTATACTCAGCTGTCTTTGCAAAGTCACGCGTAAGGAATAAAAGGCATTTCATTTTAGCTGTGAGCAATTCCGAGACGTAGATTTGTTGTTTTGATATATGTATGCCCATGTCATTTGAGTTAAGTTGATTTGGTTGTTGCTTAGACTGGTTGTACTTTTTGACTGCGTCCAGAAAAGACAATTTGGTAAGCGTGTTGGTAAACTCAATTGCAATCGACGAGCTACTGGTATCCTTTTTAGACGGCATTCGGGCGACATCTCGTATGTCATTTTTACATAGATCAGCATAATCCACGACCTTAGACAAGTTCATGACGTAACCAAATAGATCGGGCTTCTTCTCATTTTGTACTTTGGGTACATTTCTAACTTCAGTAAAAGTTTTCAGGCTATTAGTTTCCAGGTGATCCAATTTCTCTTCCAATGCCGATAAATGTGAATGTATTTGTTTACGTTCATGTTCCAGCTGATCTATTTTATCTTCAACCGCTTTCACATTGAACGAAAGGTGTGTGACGGAGCTCTCGATGTCCAAGTTCGTTTTTTGTATGTCTTTGTTTTGCTCTTGTATGGAAATCATGTATTCCTCCAATTTATCAAGACGATTATTTTGAGATACACGAAATTGGTTCATCATGGACATTACTTCATCTTTAAAGGATGAAAAATTTTCTCCCGTGCATTCGTTAAGCACACGTTGTGTTCTTTTGTTGTTACGCTTAGATATTTTACTTGGTGAGTTTATGACACCAGAAGCCACTTTATTTAAGTCTGGTTCACAGGTTGCCTGAACCAGATCCTGTGACTTAGGTGGCGTTCTTTGCGTAGACATTATATTCGCGTAGCTGATGCACTAATTGTTTGTTATTCGTAAGTCGAGCCTAATGGATAATATTATACTTATTGTTTGATGGTTCACGAAAATTTGTATGGTGGTATCCAGTGGTCAGCAGTGATAAACACGGAGGTAGTCGATGGCCAAATTGCGTTACAGCGCTGCGTTGTTCCGAAGTGAAGCTTAAACCGGACGGCAGCGGGGTGGCAGTCTGAGTGCGGGGGGGCTCAGGCTGATATACGATGACGATGGCCGTTTGATGAATGCTTTCAAAAGTTTTTTCACTATAACTTTTTAACCAGTTATCACATCGTAGTCTAATTTACATTATTCGGTAGCACTGATAATTGTCCAAATAGAATTATCAACAACACTCGCAATAGTGATACTTTACGTGACTTTTTTTTTTTTTTTTTTTCACCGATTCGATAATGATAATTTCCTGAGAGTGGCGCATTCAACCAAACAAACTTTCATCTTTATAATATTATAGTATAGATTTTTATATACTTTATTGCATACCTTAACTTATCACAGGAAAACATTAATAATATTTACTTATTACCGTTTCCATGAGTGTACATGAATAGTAAAATAAATACATTTCCTAGTTTACCATCCTGATTTAGAAAGTTTTGAACGTAAAACTAACTAAAAATAAACTGCCACCTCATTATTTGACCGTCAAAACCACAGTTAAACATAAAACTGATGTACAATTCGCTAACAAAGCGTCATTTAGCGGGCTTCAGAAGCCGTAAGATCAGTTAGATTCCGACTAACAGAAACGTTTTCTTTGGGGGACCAATTTTTACGCGTTAGAAGACATGAAGGGAGTCGTCTATCATTTATAAAAAGATTTGTGATAGCATCAAAGAGAATTCTTCTCCTGAATATAATCGTGTCGCCAAAGCGGTGAGAGTACGGTGACCAGAATTTGTAAAGAATAAAGGACATCACTATCACTACATAGTGTAAAACAAAGTCGCCCGCTGTCGTCTGTCCCTATATATGCTTAGATCTTTAAAACTACACAACGGATATTGATGCGGTTCTTTTTTAAGATAGAGTGATTCAATAGAAAGGTTTTTATGTTTAATACATGCATAATAAACTAGAGAAACACTGATAATTTTAGAAGTTTCTAATGTGATATCGTAAATAAATACATTTTTTTTGCGCTTACATTGCAAACGCTGGCTGAATCCTACGAGATAGATCAACGTAATGTACTACAGTATTGTACACCTCAAAAGGTATACAAAAAAATCTGCAATGTTATATTCGCGGTGGTACCGGCCCCCCTGCCGGTACCACCGCGATTACTAGTCATACTCGACCAAAGCGTGTTGCCAGTGATGACATATATGGCTCCAAAAATAGCCGCTCACAATGGGCCTCATCAAAAGGCTAAAAATCACCCAAAGGGCAGTTTCCTTACGTGATCGCTACAAAAATAAAGATATTCGCAAGAAAACCAAGTTTAAGATAGCCCTAAGAATCTCCAAACTGAACTAGCAGTTGGCAGGGCACATTGCTCGCAGAACAGGTAGTCTTTGGAGCTAAATGGTTATGGAGTGGCGGCCACGTACCGGAAGGCGCAGCGTTGGAAGGCATCTCACAAGATAGACTCTGGTGGGGATCACGGGAATCCGATGAATGCGAGACGTACAGGACTGTTCGTTGTGGTGACATTTGGGGAAGGCCTATGTACAACGGTGGACCTTTTTCATCGAATCAAGGAATGTCTCATAATAATCGGAAGCATGGCGATCGCAGTGCGAGGGTGGGCAATCATATTTTAGCGCATTCTTTTGATGTCTATCCCTGTTTTTTCAGTGGAAGTAACACGAAATAAAATGTACGCAAACGATATATTATGTACCTACGTTTATTTGGCAAATACATAAGTAATCGGATGACATCTCATCATTTGTCGAGGGAACAAAAATCTGAAATGTCGTTGTTTAATCTACTCAGTTCTGTTGCATACCGGTGAAAGAATGCATAGTGAGGAAACTGGCATGAAATTCGAAGAAATGTGACCGCCACCTTGTGAGAGCAGTGGTAGCCAAGTGGTAACGGCCCCGACTTACATGAAGAAGACATGTGACATTCACCAACCCGCACTGGACCCGCAAGGTGGATTACGGTCCATTCCCTCTCCTAGAGAGGAGGCCTGAGTCCCAGCAGCGGGAACATCAAAATGCTGATTATGCTATATGACCTCCACCAATCCGCACTAGGTCCGCGTGCTGGATTATGGCCCATTCTCTCTGTAAAGCTGAATATGCTGTTGCATATCTAAAGAGGGGATTTACTTGACGGATTTGCCCGTGGGAGCATATATATGGGCCATTTTACTTATTTTCACTATCAGGTCTATCTGCACAGACAGATATTAAATTGTTGAAAAAAAACTCAAGCTTGAGTTAAGCTCACTTTTGTACATGAACCATTGAATCACTAGGTAATAACACGAGTATTATGTTATGTTTGGTGTACAATAAAAGAAATAATAGCAAGATCTTCTGGTCATAATAACGAGAAGCCGCGGGCGATTCCCGCCATCGTAGGCGCGGGTTTACGGAGGGCGAGCAATGGGTAGCTCGCTGATCGGCTGTCCGGTAAACTGTATGAAAGAGGACATCCTTACGTCCCAGCCGCCGCCGTAAAAGACGCCTCGGGGATTGGGAGTCGTAGGGCGATTTCCTCTCCGTCCGATTAGCTCGCCGTCCTACCGTCCGGCAAGGGCTAACCCAAAGGCAAAAAAATGACAGCAAAATAGACGCTCAAGAATGAAGGCCCACTAAAGCCAATGCCTGCTAGGGTTGTCTGAAAGAGATGCTGTGGCCCTGGAATACAAAGGGTAACTAAAGGAACATAGGTGGTACTTGTCAGTAACCCTCTGAGACCTCCTTAAGCTCGACGCAGAGCGGGAGAAGTTATTTGATAAAGTCCCACCTCAATAAAAAGGGCTTGTTGTTATTAGGACCCGTAGTCGTTCAAGTTCACGAGCAAGTATATAAGTGAATTACACCTAGTGAAACAAATTACATTTACACAATCAAATTAAACATACGCAAACAAATTAAACATACGCAAACAAAATAAACATACGCAAACAAATTAAACATACGCAAACGAATTAAACATACGCTAACAAATTAAACATACGCAAACGAATTAAACATACGCTAACAAATTAAACATACGCAAACGAATTAAACATACGCTAACAAATTAAATATACAGGGTGTCTTTGACATTGACACACAAACGAATTCCATGAACCCCCAGTGGTGGAATTTTTCGTCGGCATTTTCCTATTTAAAAAAAAACTGTACTTTGTATTTTGTATTTTCTGTAATACCACCAAGAATACAGAGTTCTTTTGTTAGAAGAAAGTTGTAGGTATACGTCGTTGATATTGCTTGACCAGTTTCTACGTTGGAACTCGTAATATGATTTTTTTTTTTTTTTTATTAGCTCTCATGGTAATAAGTAGTGTGATATTACAGAAAATACAAAACACAAAGAAACCAATAAATACTAAATTTCAAAAAAAGAATAACGTTCCTTTAATATAGGTTATTTAAAGTTATAATACCAAGTCAATCCAAAGATATAAGACTTCAAAGCAACCCGTTTTAAAAAACGGCAGTTTCATAGGTAAAGACCTATTATTTAAGTGGAAACCAGTAATTAATTGTTTGTAGGTTACAATAAAAAATATTATTATAATCATCATCTTCCCGCCCTTCTCTCGTATTATTTGGGGTCGGTGCACCACGTTTTTTTCTTTCATTCCGTCATACTTTCACTAACTTCCTTTTCTTTCATATCATTCTTCACACAATCCATACATCTTTTCTTTGGCCTCAGCTATCCACATGTATACTCATAACTATTTTAGTAACATACGTTTCATCCCTCCTCTTTCCATGACCATATTACTAAGACGAACGATTCCCCTTTAACTTTCCAGTCACTGGCGCCAGTTTCAAACTTCTTCTAAAAATATTCTTTTCAAAACCAAAAATACAAGTCAAACAATAATCCATTCCTATACGAAGCAAGATTTTATATCAAAATGATACTTTAAGGGCGGAATTCACCAATAAAACTAATCGCGTTTTAACGTTTCGCTCGCATAATCGCGTTTAGCCGTTGTCACTAGTGTCACATGTAAAAATACAACAAAAGAAAAATACAGACAAGTATTAATATGATACAATAAAAATAAGAATTCCGCCCTAAGTCTATCTCTGATGTCCATATTTCAGAATCTTTTCATTTGGTCTCAAAGGGTACGAAATCTCATCAATAATGAAATTGTACTATCGAACTTTTTACTTTCCAATATTCAATGAATGAAGAAACCGCAGAATATTTTTTGAAATTCATAATCTCCTTTGACGGATATTCCTTTGAGGTTTCTTATACAATTACTAGCCTTTTCTCGCGGTTCTGCTGCTACCTATCCGCAGAAACCATGCCTTTTTTCATATAAAAAGCCAATGTTAATAAATAGTATAACATAGTATAGTCGGCCTTATAATGTTCCCACTGTTGGGACTCAGGCCTCCTCTCTAGGAGAGGGAATGGACCGTAATCCACCACGCGGGCCCAGTGCGGGTTGGTGGATGTCACATATCTTCAAATTTTTGGTTCTAGGACATGCCGATTTCCTCACGATGTTTTCCTTCACCGTTTTGAGAGCAGTGGTGATGAAATAAATTACACAAAGTAATGCGCCTGGCTGGGTTTAAACCCGTAACCTACAACTCGTAAGTCGGGGCCGTTAGCACTCGGCTACCACGCCACCCGATGACATCCACCAACCCGCACTGGGCCCGCGTGGTGGATTACGGCCCATCCCCTCTCCTAGAGAGGAGGCCTGAGTCCCAACAGTGGGAACATTATAAGGCCGACTATGCTATGCTATTCAGTGATTTAAGTATATAATATAATCCTTGCTGGCCGATCAACGTCTCACCGTCGACGACGGCTGGTGCTGAAAATCAGCTGAGGCTCTGTCTTACACGAGCCCCAGCATTTTGCTGAGCTTATGATATAAATCGTAGTTGTTATTTGTTTTTATTTTTTTAAGTTTCTTCTTTCTATGTCACTTAGCGATAGTGTTGCTATCTATCAGTATAAGTATTTTCGTGATAGGATAAACACATCGAAAGATTAGCCTTTTTGTGAAGAGAAACATTGCCGCAAACCAAGAAGGCATCAGCCGTACTTGACAGCTTCAGTTTGTTGACATTTCATTGAGTCACACATGAAACACAACTCGCCGTCAACTCGGGCCGTGTTCTTACCGGACGGCCGGACCGCAAGCTTGCAAGACATTGCTCGTCTTCCGGAAGCCCGTGCCGGTGGCCAGGAATCGCCCTGCGACTCCTGATACCACGGGCATCTCCTACGGTGGTGGCTGGGGCGTGAGGATATCCACTTCTCTTTCCCCCTCGAACCGGACAATGGCTTGAACCAGGCCCGGACGCAAAAGACTGCCGATCGAGTCTAACCTTCACAAACATAAACAAACAAACAATTTCATATTACTCTTTGAATTGTTAGACTTTTGAATGTTCCAGGAAACCATCCTTCATACCGTGTTGATTCAAAATGGAGGAAAAATATTGAATATATTTCAGCTTGAGCCCTTTTCGCATGTTTAAATACTCTTTAGATGATGGAGTAGCTAAACATTTGTAGATTCAAATGGAGTTCAGGTACGTACGTACTTTCCGCAGGGTTGCGTTTATTTAGAATGGCTTTATTGCCGATCACGTTATTTTCAACAACGATTATTTGAACATTTTTCTCAAGCTCAGGGATCCGCGGTAAAAATGGAACTCTTTTAAATAGGATCTCTTTGTTTGTCCGTCTGTCCTTTTTTTTCAGTAATTCGTGGAAGTATTAAGCTGAAATTAATACCAAAATCTGGGCCCACGTGGTGGATTATGGCCCATTCCCTCTCCTAGAGAGAGAAGGCCTGAGTCCCAGCAGTGGGAACATTAAAAAGCTGATTATGCTTATGCTTATTAATACCAAAATATTCAAGTTTGCTATTCTGTGGAGCAGTGAAAAAATCCAACTTCTAAGTCAACGCAATATAAAAATATAGCCGTTTATACTTCGCTTAGGCGAAAAAAGCATATTTTGTCACTCGCAAGGAAATCAAACCCTATAAGGTACTTCCCGTAAACCTAGAATCCTGAAATTTTGCTAGAAGCAAGGTGTCATAGCATTAATATAAGAAAATTTATTAAAACTGTGTATATTTGTAGTTACATCACAAAATAATTACTTTTTGCTATTGGGAAAAATCTTCGAGCTTCGATTCGGAAATCGAATTATTTGCACGGGAACCTCGGTGCGCGTGTCCGACTCCCGTTTAACCGATTTTTTTTCTGTACATTTTGTTCGAAAGGTTTTAGTGAAAGTCGCGGAAATGCGATGGACCGTTCATTGTTGCGACTTTTGGGGGAGGCCTATGACCAGCAGTGGACGTCTTTCGACTGAAAACATGATAATGATGATTATTCGAAACGAAGATTTAATTCTAACGCTGCAGTCACCGTGACCCTGGAACGCACATGGCAACTGAAGGAACATGAGTGATTTTTAATCAGTAAAAGTCTGACAGTCCCTCTTGCACCAATAGAGCCTAGAAAAATAAAATACTTCCACATATATTTTAAGCATTTATAGATCGTCGGTCCACCTTGTAGGAGAACTTTCAACGCTTCGTCTTCCGGTACGTGATCACCACGACCTGGTGAGGGTCGCGGGAATCCGATGTATACAAGACCCACAAGACCGGTCATCGTGGCGAAACTAGGTCTTTGTCCAGCAGTTAATGTCTTTCGGCTGAAATGATGATGATGATGACTTTTTGTAAATAATTGAACTATTAAAATATTTATTTCAGACCAAGCATACAAGTGTAAAGGTCGCCGCACACGGGCCACTGGCCACAACCACAAAACGCCGCCACCGCTATATATTTTTTCATAAATTTTATATGGATTCGCCGCACACGGTTGACGCCGGTGGCCGCCACACGATACAAATCGCCGCTGCTTGCTGCTTGTGACCCGTACTGGCCACTAAACGTCGATACAAAACGCCGTCACACGCCACTGGCGCATTTAAATCTTCTTCGTCAGAGTCCATTATGCTCGTATGGGTTAAAAAAAAGTAGCAGCCACCGGCCACAAGTGGCTGTCGCGCTTCCTTTGTGACCGCTTCTAGCTTTTCGTGGCGGCGTTTGTGGCTGTGACATGTGGCCTATGTGCGACGACTCTAATTATTATGTTAGTAGGTACAAACTTTTATAATCCTATCTATGTTAGTAAAATTGAAACTCATTATTTTTTTGGACAATTTGGCTGTCCTCTCTTTCTGACACCACACCCAGAAGCGTGTTGATGCTACTCCTTAACGTGATGGCTGATATGGGAGATGGAAAAAGAAAACTTGTTGTACCAAACTCAAGTCACACGGATTAAGGGCAGAAATATGGTGAAGATGATGACCTTGAAGTAAAACTAAGCCCGTTCCATCATCGGATTACCAGTCGGAGGGCGATACACCACCGTTACATGGTGAACATCCCACCCATACGCACAAAACGTTATGGGAACTTATTCATTGTGCGTAACGCTAAGAAGTGGAATTCCCTACTGGAATCTATGTTTCCTGATAACTCTAGACTCTTTCATTCAAGAGTAAATTGGTTATTTCTAGGCAAGCCTGTTCCACCGTCGATCACATCATCGCTTAGTTGAGATAATGATCAAAGGCAGGCCTATCCTAATCATCATCATCTTCCTGCCCTTGTCCCGTTTTATGTGGGATCGGCGCAAAACGTTTTTTTCTTCCATTCTAACCTGTCATTCGTCACGCTATCACTAACTTCCTTTTCTTTCATATCACTTCTCACACAATCCATCCGGGTTCGATCCCCGCAAGGAAAAAATATTTGTATGACCTACAGATAGGTGTTTCTTTTATCTTTTCTTTGTTACCCCTCACCCTCTCCATCCGTCCACATGTAGACATCATATATAATAAATTTAAAAAAAAAAACTCTGAATGAAACTATCTCCTGTCTTTTGTTATTTTTATTCAAGATGAACCAATCATTTAAGATGAACTCATTTGACTACAGAACGGTTTTTTTTTTCATCACCCTTTGTTTGCCATGAAACTCTCAAATTACAGTCAACGTATTAGAAATTCCTGTACAGACTTACGTACCCAAGAGATCAATCTGTCTATAGCCAGTAATCTGTCAAAGGCTAGGTTACCAATTCAAAGTGATGGCATACACGTCATCGTTCGTCAGCCTAACGCAATCGATTGGAATATCCAATCTAGTCTACACTGGGTTACGTGATTTCAAAAATACTGAACAGAACTGGGGTCTTACTATGACGTGTGTTGTGATGGAGCAATACATCGTATAGTATATTTATTTAATGCTTTATGCACACAAAAATACAGAAGCAGATTTAATGCCTTAGGCATTTTCTACGAGTCCACCTTTGGGTGATGCAGAGAAAAGTAGTGGTAGGTGCAATAAAAGAGAGAGAAAAAGGCGACTACAGGAATAGGATTACTTATAGACAATAGAATATATACATACTAATAACCCATAGAATATACAATTATACAATATATACTCAAATTAATACACACACTACATACTTATACTAAAATACTTAAACAATTGGTCCAAATCGACAATGAGAAAACATTAACGCTGTAATGATACTGCTGCCAACTTTTTACGAATTTGCTCGCGAACTTTGGTTTTGAATGATAATCGGCTTGTTGCCATCTTGATTTCCTGGGGGAGCGCATTCCACAAAGAAATAGCTTGAATAAAGAAGAAATAGTGAAGAAAGCCAGTACGATGAGTGGGACAATAGAGAAGGCGGTTATGAGATGAGCGCAGATTTCTATTATGGTTAGCTCTATCCCTTTAACAGTTCAGTTTAGGCCGTAAAATGGATCGCGATAAAATCTCTTGGTAGGAGCGCAGAAAGAAAAGCAGGTATGAGCAAATAAATCAGGGGTGCCGAAATGTTCAAACATTTATATCTATATACATATATTATTTTTTATTGTTTCTTTCAGTTTCGTTCCAAGTTACATTCTTATGGCGGTAAGTCCCCTCTTTGAGGAATGGCTGGAGAGACCACATGGCGTCCTTACCTACCGCATGACGCAGATCCTCACCGGACATGGTAAGTTCGGGAGGTTCCTGCACCGAATTCGTGCGGAAGACACGCCCGGGTGTCGCCACTGTGTGGAACGCCCGGAGGACACGGTGGAGCATACGGTGGAGGTGTGCCCCGCTTGGGCAGAGCAACGCCGTGTCCTCGTGGGGGCGATCGGCGGCAGTGATCTCTCGCGCCGGGCATTGGTACAGGCCATGGTCCGGAGTGAGGAGGAGTGGCAGGCGGTCGCCTCCTTCTGCGAAGCAGTAATGCTAGCAAAGGAGGCGGCCGATCGCGTGAGGCAACAGCAACGGTCCTCACGCCCCAACCGCCGCCGGGATTCCGATCCCGATTTCCGGCCACCGTAGGCGCAGGCTTGCGGACGGCAAGCAATGGGTGGCTCGCCGTCCGACCGTCCGGTAACTGTCCGGACCGAGCCCAAGCCGTCGACGGCGCGTATTGTTCCACGCGCGCCTCAGGGTGATGTCAGCAAATCGTTGGGGCCCGGCAGGGTCGAAGCCTACTGGGGCCACGGGTAGTGTGAAAGCGAAGCCCGGGGCCCCGGGATGAAGGCAAAGAGGGAACAGGAGTGGGTTTTTAGTCAGTAAAAGTCTGACACTATCTCTCGCTCCACCCAAGAGCAAGATTTGTCATTAGATGATTTTCCCACCTTAAAAAAAAAAAGTTACATTCTATAGTATTTCTCAAATAATAATAATAATTGCCAAAAAGTTCTTACAAATAGACAAACACGAAATAGGTCTACTTCAGAACGCATCCTCTACATAACACATCACACGCTACATTTACTTGTCTTCGCCCGTAAATGTAGTTAAAAAGCAGCCTAAGAGCTGAGAAGTAAAACCAGAAACAAAAATAATAATAATAATAATTACCGTGGCCCCAGAACGAAAAGGAGAGAATAGGACGGTATAGAGAGAGAACTATGTATACAGTGGAGTGAAAATCGAGTCGGACAAATGTGACAAATGCGAGTTGGGGTCGCGCACTGAGGGTTCCGTACAAATTTACCTATAGATGTAAATAGTTCAATTCCAGAAATGAGTCTCGAAGATTTTCCGAGTCGAAAAAAAGTTTATTGAACAAATTTACTGTTTTCAGATTTATTCCTATACCTGTGCTATAAGACCTTACTTCAAGCCAAATTTCAATATTCTGGGTCAACGGGAAGTACTCTATGAATTTTGATTTCCGTGAGAGTGTCGAAATCTCCGTTTTTTGCGACATAAACCATCGAATCTTTTTTTTCGTTAACTTAGAGGTTTGATTTTTTTCACAGCTTCAAGGGATAGCAGACTTGAGTATATGGTTTTAATTTCAACTTGATACCTCCATGTGTTCCCGAGATAAAGGGCATTGACAGACAACAAAGTGGGTATAGGATTTGAGGTACGGAACCCTAAAAACGAATCAAATTAATTAAAGGATACTTGGAATGGGGTATTTTGATTGTTAACAAATAAATAAATGTTATTACATAAATATTACCTTCAATTAATATTATTACACTTTTAAAAATACAAAAAAAAGTAATCAGCCGGCGTCGGAAGCTGTTTATTATTATTATTTTCCGTCAACGATATATTATTGGAGTTATCGTTGTTCAAGTGGTAGGTACAATTTACTAATTCTTACGATGGCCATCTTTGGCAAGTTGCTCTGCACGTGTAAACGAACCATAATAGCAACGTACGGGTTAACTAGTATTTCCGAAGGCTTACTGTACAATACGGGCAGTGGGCGTAAGTTTTTGATTAATGGAAGCCTTGTCCGGCGCAGTCGGCCATTATCAGTTGTTCGTTAATCGACGATGGGCTCTGATGGGCCATCGAACGAGGCCCATAGACGCCCATGACAATACTTTCTTTGTTAAAGGCTTGTGTTGAATGGAGGGGTTTTTAATTTGGTGTGGATTGGAAAAATAATTAGTTTTTTTTTTGGACATAGTATTTTAGTTGATGTACTTTTTTTGGAGTAGTCTTGGTCATTAATTTCATCACTAGCGCTCTCAAAATGGTGAAGGAAAACATCGTGAGAAAACAGTAAGTCCTAGAGCTAAAAATTCGAAGACATTTGTGACATCCAACAACCCGTACTGGACCCGCGTGGTAGATTACGGCCCATTCCATCTCCTATAGAGAAGGCCTGAGACTTTACAGTTGAAAAATTTTTGCTTTCTTTTGCGCACATCTCCTTGATATCAAGAAACATAATATATGAAGGTTACTAACCAGTGTCATTGCTCAAAACATTGACTGCTCAACGCTCACTCAAATGTGCATCTTTTATTTCAATGAATACACAAGGATTTTTTTGCACTTGTATGAAATAAATTATTGTTTATTTTATTTTAATAATTTTTTATACATATCATTTTTCTCTATTTTATTTTTATCCGATTTATAATGTAGATAACATACTTAATAAAATTGTTTACTCTGTGTATGTGTTGTTGTAACTACATTGTAAAATAAATAAATTCTTGTACAATGAAAAAACGTTTACTCGCATTTTTCCTCCAAAACACGCACTTCAAAAAAAAAAGCGTTAACCTACATTTTTCCACAGCCTTTGATCAATATTGACGCAAGTACTTACTAATACATATACCTATCAAATACTGTAATATTAGCCACTTGACCTTTTTTATAAGTATCAATTTCACGTACGAATCAATCACAATGAGTTCGTTTCACCTCAAATGTATGCGGAATAATACCGCACGTACCGATCAAATTCAGCTAATGTAAATATGGAATGGTAAGGGACCACTCAATGTGCCTGGAGGTAGGAAAACATTTATACACTGATTAAATATATTTATTAAAATATTTACGGGTTTACTTGAATTTCTAAACAACGACTTTAGTTTGTAGAAAGTCGATCGAAGACAAAATGCTGGCTTTAGTCTATCTATCTTGTGATTACAACGCGTTTACCCAATCTGTGTACTTAATAATATGTCTATTAATGACAATTGAATGATACAGTAAGTCGAAGAAATGTAATTTATATTATATCTAGATGCATAAAGAGAAATATATCTAGGTATATATATGAAAAGACTGACTGACTGATGCATAGCCAAAACTACAGGGCTTAGGACCATGAAGTTTTAGGTTTCCTTTTATGACGTAAGCGAACAGTAAGGGAGGATTTCCCAAAATCCAAAGTTTCAAGGGTCCAAAGTTCGTATGGAGAAACTATCAGCATCAGTATAACTACCACTATAATTATCACTATCACTATCACTATCACTATCACTATCACTATCACTATCACTATCACTATCACTATCACTATCACTATCACTATCACTATCACTATCACTATCACTATCACTATCACTATCACTATCACTATCACTATCACTATCACTATCACTATCACTATCACTATTACTATCACTATCACTATAATTATCACTATCACTATCACTATCACTATCACTATCACTATCACTATCACTATCACTATCACTATCACTATCACTATCACTATCACTATCACTATCACTATCACTATCACTATCACTATCACTATCACTATCACTATCACAATATCTATCACTATAACTATCAGTATCACTATCACTATCACTATCACTATCACTATCACTATCACTATCACTCACTATCACTATCACTATCACTATCACTATCACTATCATATCACTATCACTATCACTATCATATCACTATCATATCACTATCACTATTACTATCACTGTCACTATCACTGTCACTATCACTATCATTATCACTGTCACTGTCACTATCACTATCATTATCATTATCATTATCATTATCATTATCATTATCATTATCATTATCACTATCACTATCATTATCTCTCTATCTTACTTTAACAAGGGCAAAGCTGCTGGCAGAAGTTAGTACATAATAATATAATAATATTATAAAAGGGTATCCACTAACATTCGTACATCCACAGCTCAACGCTTCTTACATACTAACCCTGTCAGAACAAAATAAACATTCACTGACCTTCCTCGGATCGTCGGCAAACATCAATTTGACCTGCCTTTAGTCCATGTTTAACTAACATTATAGTTAGTCCACTGCTGGACGTGGGACTATCAATATATTATTGTAACCACTACTGGATCCTATAACCAAGGGTAAAACCAAAGTTGCCGACGAAGCTCGAAGAATCGCCAAACTTAAGTGGCAGTATGCTGAGCACATTGCTCGCAGAACAGATGTTCGATGGGGCGAAAGGTTCTGAAGTACTGACCACGTACCGTAAGAAGCAGCGTTAGAAGGCCTCCCACAAGGTAAACTGATGATTTGGTGAGGATCGCGGGAATCCAATGGATGAGAGACACAAACACATACACAGATCGGTCATTATGGTGACACTTGCGGCCTATGTCCAGCAGATAGTACATATTTCGGCTGAAATGATGACGATGACTGGATAAATTGCACTAAAGTGTTCAGTTTAGTTAGACGTCAGACGGAATTATAGGCACAGTGGTTGAGGGATTGGCAGCTGCACTGTGTGTCGCAGGTTTTATGCCCACATGGAAGAAATATTTGCATAGCCTATAGATTGTTGTTCCGGGTCTGAGTGCCTTGCGTATGTGACATTACATGAAGGAAAGGAAAACTGACTGACTGACATATCAACGCACAGCCGAAACTACTGGGACTATAGGACCGTGAAACTTTGAACAAGGCTTTCTTTTATGACGTAGGCGAGCACTAAGAAGAGATTTTTGGAAATTCAACTTTTGAGGGGTGAAACAGGGGTCCAAAGTTTGTATGGAGAAACCTACATTCACGCGGGCGAAGCCGCTGGCAGAAGCTAGTTATTAATATAATGATATACGGCCGGCGCGATATTCCTTCTTCCTGAAAACTATTTCTATAAATGTCTTCAAAATTACCGATGCCAGGTAAATTGTAGAAAGATTTTATTACTTCCAATTTGTTATGACAGAGCAGCCGTCGACGAGAGTTCAAGCTACGTTTGCCGCAAATTAATTCACAGTGAAATGCGAAGTTATTCTAACTCGGCTTTTTGAAGACCCTCCGGTCGAGGTCAGGTGGTAATGATATTTCAATTGGTCTGTTTTACTTTCGACCTGGATTCAATAAAACTGTCCCCGTTTTACAAAACTTTCATTAACTTGTAATGTTTTTTTATTATTGTTCAAAATTAATTTATAAGATTTGAAATCTTGCAAATTAATTTTAAACAGGTTCCTCCTAACCCTAAACTGAATACTATGAAATAATAAAAAGAATAAGACCTACTTAGCACCATGTTGTGACTATATATCTGTCAAATCGAATCAGGTATGATGAGCAAAGAAATCAGAAATCAGAAACTTTTATTTCAAATAGACCAATTACAGGTACTTTTGAATTGTCAAAATGTCGGTCAGTCAAAAAAAGGTGAAGCTAAATTGCACGTTCAAGTTACGCAAAACAAGATATTTAAAAAAAAAAAATTACGAATCATGAACGAAAAAAGTTTATACAGAATTTAGTTCTTCAATTCTACTCATCTCTGTATCACTGTTTGAATGATGTTTCTTAGTAGTGGCGAATGTAAGAAGAAGGCAAATTTCTGCCAACAATGAAAATAAGAAAGAAAACAGTTTTTTTAAACTAATTGTAACTTAAATAATATATATACCTAATTTAGATTAAACAATAAAGTTTCTACTTCAATAAAAAAAAAACGATTTTCTGGCGGACGGTGAGAAATGATTAGCTCGCCGTCCGGCCGTGCGATAACCGTCTGGACCAAGCCCAAGTCGTCTACGGTGTGTAGTGTTCCACTCGCGCCTCAAGGAGATGTCAAAAAACCGTAGGGGCTCAGTAGGGTTGATGAAGCCTACTGAGGCAGGGTTCGCTTCTGAAAGGAAAACCCGGCCTTGGAATACAAGGCAACGAAGGAACTAGGAGTGGGTTTAAGTCAGTAAAAGTCTGACACTCCCTCGCGCTCCGCCCAAAGGATTTCAAACCAGAAAAAAATCCGTACATACAAACTTTCGCGTTCATAAAATCATAATATTACTCATGTTCAGGTGTCAGGGCCGCGAGATTGTTTTAAAGAGTTACCGTGGCCCTGGATCGCAAAGGGCAACTTAACGTACACAGGTAAGTTTAAATCAGTAAAAGTCTGACACGCCTTCCCGCTCATCCTAGAGCAGGAGAACGTATAATTGATGAATACCGATCTCGAAAAATAAAAATTATAAGACCAAGATTCATCTTCTCCCGTCTTAAAACCGTCTCCCCCACTAAATATCTTGTAAGGTACAAGTCGGAAGGACTATATCAGTCCAGTCTTAACTTGGGTTCGCCTTACACCGCAGTATGTATCTAATAGCTCCGAGACTGCTGAATTACCAATTGATTTTAAATCTTGTAAATTGGGAAACAGTAGGTCATGTGTGCGCAATTGCGGATAATGATTTAACAATACTCCTATTATATGGAGGCTTATAAATGGCTCATCGTGATCTACCTTGTCGTTATATTTTGTATTGTTAGCTGTAAGCCATCCGAAAAAAATAAAATAATTAAAAATTACTCGCTTAATTTTTTAATAATTGAATATAGTAATTAATTAATAATTAATACTCGAGTTGTACAGACGTATGTACAATCGGAATTGTACATACGTCTGTACAACTCGAGTGATCTTGAAAAACACTTAATTGTCGTGTTGTACACACGAGTGTACGAAATTTATTCGGCCGAAAATTTTGGTATCTACATCTTCGTTTTTGATAGAAAAATCCAGAAAAAGTTTTATTTTATTTCTTTTTTATGCTTTTACTTAAAAACGCCCAATCTTATATATATAAAAATGAAACCCGTTTTCCTTGGTCACGGCATAACGCGTGAATGGCTGGACCGATTTCACTAATTCTTTTTTTGTTGTATTTGTTATTATTAGGAGAAGGTTCTTACGTAAAAAAATATTAAGAAAATCTCTCAGAAATATTGAAAAATATACATTTAATTTTGCATATTTAAAAAAACGCGCGTAACGAATGTCAATGTCATTCACAGCCATAGACTATATTGAAAGAGCATTGTTTGTTCGGAAACGTGGTTCCTTAATTAAATTCGAGCATCATTTGTTCGGAAACGTGGTTACTTAATTAAATTCTAATTAATTTTTGAAAATAACTATAATAGTAGTGCATCATTGCTACGCTAAGGAGGTACGAAGTTCGCCGGGTCAGCTAGTTACATAATAATAATAAAAAAATATAAGTGGAAGTTGGGACCGCATTCCCGATCCAAAGCCAACTGCGCCCCACGAACCTTCGCAGGCTACCACGAAATTAAAAAAATTTAAGTTTTGAGTTTTGCGTTTTTCATTAAAATATGTTTTGCGACAGTAGCATGCAAATATGGTATTACTGAATCTCTCTCAGTTCTACCTATTTGTTACAGTAGCAAGTCATGTTTCAATGAACACAGAACGCAAGGTTATGTATGTTCCAGGTATGTTCTTATTAAAGTGTATTTAGGCTGCTGATCCTAAGTAGTTTTTTCATTCGGTTCTGTTACATTTCAGGTTTATTACATAACATACATAATATAATATCTGTGTACATGGACATTCTCAGACTTACAGGCTATTTTTAGGTTTATCACATAGCATACATAATTATGTATCTGTATTCTTGGATTTCTCTGACCTACAGACTATTTTTAGTCTCATTACATAGTATACTTATGTATCTGTGTAATTGGAATTCTCAGACTTACAGGCTATTTTTAACCTCCTTAGAACGCCCACACACAAAACCTACCTCCCATTTTTGTGTTGATCTTTTATTTGGCAAAACAACATTATCCGAGTCAGATAGTTCTCTAATAAAATTATATCTGTCATTTAATAAATTTAAGGCTAACAGTCACCCAAAGAGCAATGGAAAGGGCTATGCTCGGAGTTTCCTTGCGTGATCGCATAAGGAATGACGTTATCCGCAGGAGAACTAAGGTCGCCGACATAGCCCGAAGAATCGCCAAACTAAAGTGGCAGTGGGCAGGGCACATTTCTAGCAGAACAGATGGTCGATGGGGACGAAAGGTTCTAGAGTGGCTACCGCGCACCGGAAAACGCAGCGTCGGAAGGCCTCCCACAAGGTGGACCGACGACCTGGTGAGAGTCGCAGGAATGCGGTGAATGCGTGACGCACAGGATCGGTCGTTGTGGAGGCGCTTGGGGGAGGCCTATGTCCAACAGTGAACGTCTTTCGACTGAAATGATGATGAATAAATTTACCTACTGAATCTAAAAATACTACACCCATTTATCTATAAGAACAGAGAATCGTAAACTGTAATATTGTCAACACGTATCGACATATCTTGTCGGATCGTTTGTCCTTGCGAGAGCTGAACGTTTTGCAAACGTGCCTCGTTATGTATCGAGAAATGCTTTTGTGAATACTAGACGTGTGTATTTTCCACGTTCAGTAATATGGAGATGTGAGAACATTGTACTCGTAAATTGTATTGGAACGTATTCAAGGTGTTTTTAAAGATCTAAGCACACATAGGGACAGACAGATACGAAAAGCGACTTTGTTTTATTCTATGTAGTGATATACATAAAGGGCAAAGTCCTGACAACTTACATACGCATCAACGCCCAGCCCAAATCCTCGAACATAGAACGCTGATTTTAAAGCAAGGTGCCTTTTATGATAGCATAGTCGGCCTTATAATGTTCCCACTATTGGAACTCAGGTATTCTCTCTAGGAGAGGGAATGGGCCGTAATCCACCACGAGGATCCAGTGCGAGTTGGTGGATCTCACTTGTCTTCGAATTTTTGGTTCTAGGACATGCTGGTTTTCTTACGATGTTTTCCTTCACCGCTTTGAGAGCGGTGGTAATGAAATAAATTACGCAAAATGCCTGGTGGGTTTTAACCCGCGACCTACAACTCGTAAGTTGAGGCTGTTACCACTCGGCCACCACTGCTCTCCTTTTATGATACTTACGGAGTAAAAGAAAGGATTTTCCTGAATTGACTCCCTAAGCGGTTGAAACAGGTGTCCAAAGTTTCGATGGAGAAATCTACTTTCACTTTTTCGCGGTCAAAGCTGTTGGTAGAAGCTAATCTTATAAGTGGATAAATTCCGTTCTCGTCACAAAAAAAAAAATTTATAACCGCATCACCCCTATTATCAGGTATTTTCAGTGGTAATCAAAGCTAACAGGAATTCTCGTTAACGGCATCAAAGGATCCAATAGGTTTTTAATATCAAAGGATTCCTGAATTAAATGTGTTCGGTGAACTATCCTATGTTATTTTTATACAACTGAACTTTGTATCGTTGGCAACTATTTTGTTTTTGCAAGCCTATGAGTCGAATTCTAAATGTTATTACTACACGAGTTTAGAGTATACAAGTTGGCGAGGGAGGCCAAAGAAAAGATGGAAGGATGCTGAGAGAAGTGACATGAAAGAAATTGGAGTTAGTGATAGCGTGTTGTGCCGATTCCAAGCAATATAGGACAAGGGCAGAAAGATGATGATGGGCAGATTTCTAAGTATCACACCAACTAACAACTGCAATAACAACAACAACGCTACGCAACGCAACGCTAAAGCAACGTTAGTGACAACTAGCGTCTGCCAACCGTTTTGCCCAAGTGACAGTAGCAAATGAAAATAGTATAGCACTTACGGATAGTGCAGTTACATAAGAGTGGATTTTCAGAATCAGTTCAGCAGTTTCAGAGATAATCCCTTACATATAAACTTAAAAAAATTTCCTCTTTATAATAATTATTAGTAGTATCGTACAAAATATTTGATCCTTGCTGGAGTTAAATCCGTAACATGCAGCGCAACAGACAATCGCTCAACCACCTGCGCCAACTGCACCAATTTTTTTTACAACTTTCACACAACGTTATCTAGTCCCAAACTAAGCAGAGCTTGTGCTATGAGTAGTAGACAACTGATGAACATACTTGTATGTTTTTGAATACATACATATTATAGATAAATTACACCCCGACAGAGAACAAATGATCGTGCTCATCACACAAATATTTGTCTTAAGCGAACCCACGACCGCGGCGCATAGCAGTCAGGGCCACTGACCACTTGACCAACACAACAAGTCAAGGCCAGTCTTTCTTATTGAGTATTCAAAGTTAAGAACGGCTCAAATTTTACTTAAGTGCAATAGTATGGCAAGTTTTCAGGTTAAAAGTGAAGGCACACTTTTCCGAGTCAAACGCGCCGAACGAATCGGAAGAAAAGAATTTTAGAATTCTTTAAGCTGAAGTAGAGCAGTGGTGGCCGAGTGGTAACGGCAAAACGAAACCGGCATGTCACCAAAAATTCGAAGACATGTGACATCCACCAACCCGCAGTGGGCCCGCGTGGTGTATTACGGCCCATCCCCTCTCCTGAAGAAGAAGCAGTCGGAATATTATAAGGCTGATTATGTTATGCTATGCTACAACCAATTGTGATGCTGTTTTCAGCAAAATATTTCTTTTTACACTACAATTGCTATAGAATGGTGCGGGTGACAGCTATCGGATTCATACCTATAATTTTCTCTCATCTTAAAGATGCATATTTTTGTCTTGGTGCAGTTGGGTAGGTCTAACTTCGAGAAAGAGGTCAATCGTCGAATCCGACACGGCTGGGCAGCGTTTGGGAAGCTGCGCGGTATCTTCTCGTCCAATATACCACAGTGTCTCAAGACGAAAGTCTATAACCAGTGCGTGTTGCCAGTGATGACATATGGCTCCGAAACGTGGTCGCTAACAATGGGCCTCATCAGAAGGCTTAAAGTCACTCAAAGGGCAATGGAGGGAGGGCTCGGAGTTTCCCCTCGTGATCGCGTCAGAAATGAAGATATCCGCAGGATAACCAAGGTTACAGACATAGCCCGAAGAATCGCCAAACTTAAGTGGCAGTGAGCAGAGCACATTTCTCGCAGAACAGATGGTCGATGGGGACGAAAGGTTCTGGAATGGTGACCACGTACAGGAAGACGCATCGTTGGAAGGCCTCCCACAAGGTGGACCGACGACCTGGTGAGGGTCGCGAGAATCCGATGGATGCGATACACACAGGACCGGTCATTATGCCGACAGTTGGGGTCGGAAACAGTAGACGTCTTTCGGCTGAAATGATGAAGATGATTTTCGTCCTGCTGTCAAAAAAGTCCTTAGTATTATTTATTGTTTACTACCTATAAAATATTGTACAAAAAAATAAGTACAGGCAAATGCCTAATCCAATTGTTGTAAACAGTTGTGAACTTACCTAAAGTTTTGTACAAAACAAATAATTAACTTTCTTGAATCTTGCACAAAACACACGCAGACACTGCAAAATTACCCTCATTAAGCCAATTACAGCTTCGCTAATTGTCACTGCAGACTGTAGGTAAATCGAGACACAGACAGACAAACAGACATCCCAATTAAACTGTACTTGGTAGTCTGTGTAACTTTCAAAAGATTTATCCAGCAATTAGTAGTTTGAAGTTCCAGTCGGCCAACGGATTACCAAGTTTGTTTTTAAACTGTTGTGGATACGAAGTTTTTTTTTTTGTTTTGTTTTGGTAAATGTTTGTGGCTTGTGTATCTTTTTTAGCTTTGTTACAGTGTTTTTTAGGGTTTCGTACATCAAAAGGAAAAAACGGAACCCTTATAGGATCACTTTGTTGTCCGTCTGTCTGTCTGTCAAGATCCTTTATCTCGGGAACGAAAGGAGGTATCGAGTTGAAATTAAAACCATATACTCAATACTCAAGTCTGCAGTCCCTTGAAGCTGTGAAAAAAATCATTCTGAGTTAACGAGAAAAAAAGATACGGCCGTTTATATCTCAAAAAACGTGTATTTCGACAGTCTCAAGGGAATCAAAATTCATAGGGTACTTCCCGTTGACCTAGAATCCTGAAATTTTGCATGAAGCAGAGTCTCATAGCACAAGTATAGGAAAAAATTTGAAAACTGGTAGTTATGTCACAAAAAAAAACATTTTGCGATTCGGAAAAATCTTCGTAACTCAATTCGGGAATCAAAGTGTTTTCATAGGTAAGTTTATACGGAACCCTCAGTGCGCGAGGCCGATTCGCACTTGCCCTGTTTTTTTAAACATATATATTACTAGCGGCTTCGCCTACGTAATAATAGAAGATTATCTCGTAGGATAAAAGGTCTCATATGTGCTATTCTAGAATATGGTCGACCCGTGTTGTGGGATTTGCCGTTGGAGCGTGGAGACGTAACATACATACCTATGCGTACATCGCCATCTTTCACCTATTAGTGGCCCTGGGCACATTAAGATAATGCGGCCCCTATGACCACAATAAAGCACTATTTTGTTAGAAGAGACAAAGTACGTAGATATGCAAAGTTTTACCTTTGCTTTTATTTCTTTACAGTTCATGAGATTATTATGATGAATAGACAATATAATGTGATCCACACTAAGCAATCAGCATCCACGATTATTCCTTTTTTAAAAATATCTATGATGACTGAAGTCTTTGCCGCACTCTCTGTATTTAGATACTGGCCCGAGAAAATCTACACCATAAATTTATGGAACGTGAACGAGCACTGAACTAACTCCGATCGACCAACTTATCAAACGCCGCAAGTGGAACTGGATCGGCAACACGCTCCAAAAGAACTCTGAACGTACATCAAGGCAAGCCTTAGACTGAAATCCTCAAGGAAAGCTTAAACGTGCTAAACTGGCGCCGAAGGGTCATCGCAGAAGCGAAGAACATAGGGAAGACCTGGAGCGAAATGAAGTGCGAAGCTCATGACCGAATAGGGTGGCGGCGCACTGTGAACTAGAAGATAGGATGACTACGAAATTTTTATTACTACTAGAAAGTTACGGCGCGTACGAGGCGACAACTTTTTTGCGGCCGCCGTACGATGGCCGCTTGCTAGCTGCATACTTACTTTATTTTATTTATTTAAATCAAATTTCAACTCTATTGACAACGTAATACATTCTATTCCTTTCGGTTATCAAATTACGTGGCTTCCACGTAGCTGCCGCGCGTTCGCTCGAATATTCCCGATGCTTTGCACTCTTGCGTTTAGTCAGTCTCAACGTCAGTCAATGGCAAGTCACTCTCTTCTAGCTAGACGATGCCCCGCTTACCTACACACCTTCGTTTATAACAAGGTCACTAGTAGTTTACCCTGCGATACAAAAACACTTACCCTCTCAATGTGTAAAAAAATTGTCAAAAAATGGCTTTTAGGACTTACTTATAATGATTCAGAAAACCTGAGAAGGTTTTCTGAATCATTATAAGCAACACATTACAACAACACATTACACCTTCACACTACACTCATACCTACTCACCACACTCACACAGCCACACTTTAGTTTTAACTTAATTTTTACTAAAACTTTGTAAGTTCTGTGCAAGGTTCAGCACAACTTTATTTATATATTTTATTTTTTAAAATTTTTAGGTTTTAGTTTTTAAGTTACTTTGATCTCCTTTTAACTTGTTTTAATTTTAGATTTTATTCTTTTATATTATTTTTATGCACATTTTGTTATATTCTCCAGTGGCAAAAGGCAATTTTATTTTTACTATATTCAACTCCGGTCCCCAAGATACAGGCGCTGCCTAGTTTGGAGACCACCGTATACTACACAATTGAAGCCCACAACTAGTTACAGACCTATTGATACATTAAGATTATTTAATTTAAGGTACCGTTTGTAACAATGATTCAATAAAAAATATTATTAATTATTATTGTTTTAAAATTATTATATTTATAAAAATTATTGTTATTAACTTCTGTGTGATTATTATTTGTAATTATGATGAGTGATCTAAGTTGCCATCCACGCGGCGCGGCGGGCCACGTGCCTTCCACGCTAACAGGCTTTATTGCTTTAAGTACGTGCGAATCATACATTTTACAGTATCGCTGTGTGCTATAAGCTACTTTACCTTAGGAAAATGCTTGGTTACTACAGAATAGGCCATGGGAGCAAAACCGCAGGAAAAAGCCAATCGTGTAAATATTCGAAGTCGCTGTATTTCATACAGTTAATAAGAACATACGCAAGTAAATCTACCATGAATAAGCATACTGATCGAAAACCACGAGTTGAGGATAATCTCAGACTTTCAACGTGTGCAAACGTGCCTTCCGCGTGTATTCGAGAGATTTTTACGGTCTTCACTAGCTGACGTTAAAAATATCATGCTACAGACTTTACTGAATTGGAAATCCTGGACCTTTGGAAGGCGTACGAGGAGTCGAAACTAACTCGCAGAGGCCCCTTACACGTTTTTAATGGAACGTGATACCAACCAGCGATTATTCCTGTATGCTATGCTAGTGCATCTAAGGACAACTCCAGGTTAATTAGAAACCATTGCGACATATGGAAAACTAAGATATAGGGCTATGGTTTTTGTAGTCTTAAGTGAACTGGTTACCAGGAACTATGTCTATGGCCCCTGTCTGAACAATGTTATTAATTTCCATCGATAAAAAGACAGGGGATGACTTGCACACTTAATAAATGGACCCCCAAAAACGGCGTAGCCCAAAAGTGACGTAGCAACATTAAGTATTAACTTATTTTTTACTTTCTTTTTATGTCGGGGGTTTTTTAATTTTTTAATTTGTTTTTATATTTCACACTTTATAAATTATTCACGGAATTTGTTATTGTGATAACTACTTAAATTGCATTTTCTTAAATGTTAGGTCTACCTATGAAATTGGAGATTTGTATGATAATTTTAAAATATAAAAACTTTGGTAATTTTTTTATTTCAGCTAATCAAAGTACTGGCCCATATTATCTTTACAATTTTGCCATTTTGATGGCAGTTTGTTTATCCCTTTACTGTAGAAGTCTGCCGGACGGGAGGCGATGAAGTCAGCGAAAGCGTTTTGTACTGCATCACGGGTGTTGAATTTTTTCCCACTTAAAAAATTGTCTAAATTAAAAAAAAAATAGAAATCTGTTGGGGCAAGGTCCGGTGAGTACGGTGGGTGACGGAGAGCTTCCAGCTGTTACTCTTGTAGCTTTGCGATGGTCTGTCGTGAAGTGTGAGCTCGCGCGTTGTCGTGGAGAAGCAATGGGGAAGAGCGATTGACTAGTCTTGGTTGTTGTATTGCGAGCTTCTCCATCATTGTTTGCAATTCTTGGCAATAGACATCTGCCGTCACTGTTGTGCCATTCGGTAAGAAGCTGTGATGTACAAGTCTACTACTGGTACTGGTCCACCAGACAGTCACCATCATCTTCCTATGAGTAATCTTTTTTTTAGCGCACTGATTAGGTGCTGTACCCGGGTCCACCCACTGAGACGAACGCTTACGGTTGTCGTACAGGATCCACATCCATCGCAGGTAACAATTCGATTAAGAATTCCCTCGTTTCTATGCCGATTCAGTAGTGCTATGCATGCTTCGACACGTAAATCTCGCTGTCGGTCGCTTAGTTCGTGTGGGACCCACTTATCTAGCTTTTTTATCTTTCCGATTTGACACAAGTGCTTCAATGTTGTTTTGACACTAACTCCAAGGCCCGCAGCAAGCTCAGCCGTAGATTGAGATGGATCCGCTTCCACTATCGCCTTCAATTCGTCGTTGTCGACAATAGTTACCGGCCGACCGCGAGGCTCGTTCTTCAACTCAAAATTTCCAGATTTAAAACGATTGAACCAATAATGGACTGTGTTTATGCAAGCAGTGTTATGCCCGTACACGTCGTTAATGTTTCGTGTTGTTTGCGCAGCGGTATTTCCACGTAGGAACTCATATTCGAAAATTGTACGAATTTTCAGTTTATCCATAGCGCCAAAAACTACCACAATGTCACAAAAACAAAAAACTATCTAAAAACAAATGACTGAAATTGAAATTAAATTAACACGTCTTTCGAATAAAATTTATTTGAATTTCGAATTGCGCGCCAATCCACAGATAATTAATTCTGAAAATGCTGGTTATAGAATCTCCAATTACATAGGTAAAGACCTATTATTATTAAATAGCGGTCTCTGACCGAGGTAAAAGCCAGCCCTTGGGTCACGCGAAGTGTCAACTAAGCGTCTGGATAGTTCTTTGAAAAGCTTATGAGCACTCGGACCCCACGACCCAAGAGTTTCAACCCCAAACGGCTCAAAAATATAACTTCCGACGAGGTTGTTATATTTCCGCCGCTTGAGGTTCTCCGCAGCCGCAGCGGCAGCACCAGCACAGCACAAAGAGCTAGGAAGATGGGATGGCGCAAGAGTGTCGACACAGGTAGCGTCCCACGCTAAAGGCCTACCCATCTTCCACGGAAATAAAGACATACCGTCTGGTCTCTTACCATCGTCGCGTGCCAGGCCATTAGGTTCCAAAACAGCCGGAACGCCGACGGTGACAAGGGCTCGTAGGATGATGTCGTTAATATTCGCGTGCCGTGCTATCCGTCCCGCGCTTCGACTGCATGACAGGCCGTGGTGGCCAAGGCTGTTGACAACTTCGCCACAGTGGCAGCGATGAGGAGAACAGCAAGGAGCGCCTAGGCGTAGGGCAACAGCTAGGCGGAAAGTAGTATCGTCGAATAAGGTGCCAATATTCGACGACGGCAGTGCGTGAAGCCAAAGACCTGATTTCCAATTTCCCACAGCTAGGAGGCGCGCACGCTCCGCAGTAGTAGCAGATGTTAGGATTAGGTTTTTCTGGACTACTTTGCAGAGCGGCTCATCCCACCGTCTCTGGGAGGTAAGGTTGTCAGGCGGATTTGTATTCGGGCAAGCGATTCTCCAGGCATCCATAGCCTCGGTGAAGCATGGCACTTCAAAAGGAATCAGTGTGGAAGTTAGAATGTTCCTGATTAATATATCAGTGCTGTGAACCGAAGATATGAATGCCGGTAAACTAATACTGGTAATTTTGCGGACGCCAAGGCCTCCCATACGGATGGGAAGAGTAACTTGATCCCAAGCTCGATCGTCCAAGGTCATATTTAAAATTAAAGTAAGTGTATGTCGGATAATTTGGTCCATTTTTTCCAAAAGGTGAAGGTGCTTCCATAAGTGGGAAGCCCGAAGGAAATATATTAATTTAGGACCGAAACAACAATAACGAATTAGGGTAATGGCCGAATGCATGTTAATTTGGAGTAGTCTTTCCGAAACGTCATTGAAATTTTGTATTTTTTCCTCCACAAAACTGGGAAAGGAATCCTCAAAGATTGGGGACCCAAGGAGACGAAGAGAACTTTTATCGATAATTTTGATTGCAGGGGCTATTGCATTGAATTTTGGAAGAGTCAGATGTCTGTCAGTACTGTCAGAGAGGAATAATTCACATTTAGAGAAGTTGAGATCTAGTCCTATAGAAAAGAGTTGGTTTTTTAAAAATTGTAAATCATTTAAAACGGTGTCTACATCGCCTCCCAAGGTTCCATCATCGAGGTACCACACGTTGAATTTGGAATTTAGTTTTCGAATGATTGGGTGTATAGCTAAGCTAAAGATCACTGGCCCGAGTGGGTCACCTTGTTGACAGCCAACAGCGGATTCTAAAAGGTTGTCCCGAAAGAGTAATTTAGATGGTTTAGAAAGAGTAATCGGTCAGAGATTAAGCATTGCCATACAACGTGGCAATGCCGCCAGCCTTTTGGGCATACTTCCAGTCGACAGCGATGCGGAGGAATTTTATGACGCCATATTTTAGCTAGTAGTTTTTGTCTTTAGTGTATATATAGTTTTAATTAGTTAAGTGTTTTTTATCAATTAATTGTAGATGTAGATTCAAGTCATAAATAAAAATAAATCTTAAAAAAAAATAGCGGTTCGCCCCGAATTCACGCAGAGAACAAATCCGGTACCTATCTACATATAATAACATATTTTTAATTATATAATATTTTTTTTTTTATAATAGTATACCGACAAACCACCTCCCACTTCCAGCATCAGTTTCTTGTCATCATGTCAAATGTATAGAACTGGTTAAGACGAATCTAACAAGCCCAAACTCGACGGGTTTACTAGTAGGCATTCCAGGGTTCCATCAGCCATCTCCCAGTTCTATCATCAGTTCCTCGTCATCACGAGGAATGTATAGCACTGGATAAGGCGAATCTAAAAAGTAAAGTAAATACCCATTAAGTGTCCCCCAACAGTCATTCAGTGTCCAGTTAACAAACGAGCTGTCGCCCTTAAACACCTGGACAGATCTTCATAAATTGTAGCTAAAAACCATCTCGATTAGGTCAGCTTTCAAACAAAAAAACCGCATCAAAATCAGTCCATTCATTTGGGAGCTACGATGCCACAGAACGACACACAGATGCACAAACACGTAAAACTTATAACACCCCTTTTTTCCGTCGGGGGTTAAAAATAAACTAAAATAACAATAATATAAAGTTATTAATTTGTAATCGAGTTTTATAGCAACTTCCTGTTTTGTAGAAATTCCAAACTTTTTCCTTTTGTATGCCATAATTATTTTGAGGAATTTTATCAAAACCAAATATATTTGCTAATGTAATCAGTAGGATCAAGGACATTAACAATGTTATACCTACTAATATATTTTAATTGCGCATAATAATCAATTTTGGCATATTTCTACCACATTATTAACGTTAGTCAAAATATTTTTCCTTAGTGATTAGGTACCAAATTGTTGTTATTTAAATTAAATTTTTTTTTTCACTCTAACTGTTACCCGCGACTTCGTCCGCGTCATAATAATAATTCTGTGCTTGCGGAGATATGTCCCCTCAGAAATTAAGTCCCGTTCCCGCAGGAAAATAAAAAGTAACCTAAGTTAGTACTTCTACCTAACGTTAGCTATACGTTAGTGAAGGTCCCGTTAAAATCGCTTCAGCCCTTTTGGAGATGGGGGGGTCGCCGGGAACAATCTTTTTATAATATTTACATCGATTTTTTTATTTTTTGGGCCATGCACCAAGTCGGGCATCTTCAGAACCCCCTACCAAAGCATCACAATCTAATCAATGCTTTAGGCACGAATAGTGTACAAACATTGCCATTGTTCCAGGGCCCCTGCGATCTCTTTCGCATCACCCATGGCCTCAATAGGCTTCGACCCTGCTGGGCCCCTACGGTTGCTGACATCTCCTCGAGGCGCGCATGGAACACTACGCGCCGTCGATAACTTGGGCTCGGTCCGGACGGTTACCGGACTGTCGAACGGCGAGCTAGCCATTGCTCGCCGTCCGCAAGCCTGCTACGGTGGCTGGAAATCAGGATCGGAATCCCGGCGGCTGGGGCGCGAGGGCCATTGCCTCGCGTGTGCGGCCGCCTCCTTTGCTAGCATTACTGCTTCGCGGAAGGAGGTGACCGCCTGCCATTCCTCCTCGCTCAGGACCATGGTACCAAGGCCCGGCAAAGGATACGTATAAAACTATAAAAGCAAAATAACGAGGTTGAAATGCCATCTGTGATGGAGCGATGGAGATCGAGAAAAACTATGGTGAGAAAAAAAAAACCATCATAGAGAAACAATTTCTCGTTTCACTTCTGGCTTTAAATATTTCTTTGAAGTGGACAAGGTGCTTTGATGGGTGAGAGGCAGAAAGAATTGAAAGAAAGAAAGAAAAATATTTTATTTGGCACACATATATACACGATGAAGGAACAACATGTAGACATTTAAGATAAAAAAAAGAAAATTAACGCTGTGTATCTCACGGCTGCGCCAAATAGGTCCAGTTCAGCAAAAATCCCAGACAACTGCGTGGTAGTTGCCTGACGCTGGTTTCCAACTGAACCTGATTAAGAGTGTAAGATTGAAAATTAGTTTATTTATTTAGGTATAATATATGTACAAAATACATAAATAAACACTTATCAGTCAGTATACACAAAAAAAGGTATTTTGTACATACGAGTGTACTTATATGAATATTATCAAAAAACTTTACTCTCCCAGTTTTCCTAGTTATATGGTATAAAAACACATGCCACATGCACATGTTAATAATCGATTGAATTCACGTTCAGTATCCCCTGTGTTCGTCAGCTACACAAAAATTAAAATAAAGTCCTCGATGGCTACTTTGTTTATGGTCACGCTGCTCATCTGCTTGTCTGTGAAATATGGTGAGCTTTTGTAATTTGTTGATTATCTTTTTTTATTATAATTTTTTTAAACTTCTTGCAACACACCATAGATAAATATATTTTTTACTGTACTAAAGCGGACTTAATGCCTTAGACATTCTCTACTACTCAACCAAGGGTGGTAGAGAGACATTATGGCAGGTGAATAAAAAAAATATTAATAATAAAACAAAGTATATACTTTATGTGCATAAAAATAAACATACATAATATTTATGTCAATTCAATCCGCACTGGGCACGCGTGGTGGATTACGGCCCATTCCCTCTCCTAGAGAGAGGAGGCCTGAGTCTCAGCAGTGGGAACATTAAAAGGCTGATTATGCTTATGTATGCTATAATATTTATGTAAACTGAGTGTACTTTGTGTTTTTGTATTATATTTATGTACATTTTTAGGTTTTAGTATAAATTAAAATTTAAGTTTTGTATGTAAGAGAGTGTTTACAATTTGCAAATTAATTATAATACAAATTTTATATCATCATGAATAAATAATATCATGATGAAATTTTATATAAAGTAAAGGAAAGGGGTTTTGAGACATCTCTGATATTTGTGTAGAAAATAATTCCGCCTTTTCGCTTAAATGCACACTAAACGGGGTGGCTGAAAGTTTTTGTTTTGCCCTGGTCTTGCTCGGGTTATGTATACTAATAAAGAGAAATTATTTGCACTTTTATTTTAGTTCGTAATTAATAAACTCAAAAATTACTAAGTCGATTTTAAAAATTCTTTTTCACCGATAGAATTCTACTTTATCACTAAATGTAAATGACATAGATAATTAAACATGTTTTTTTTTTCATGCA
This sequence comes from Mythimna pallens, assembly GCA_961205895.1. Classification (NCBI taxonomy): domain Eukaryota; kingdom Metazoa; phylum Arthropoda; class Insecta; order Lepidoptera; family Noctuidae; genus Mythimna; species Mythimna pallens. The sequence goes on from OY540830.1 coordinate 6,143,759, forward strand.
TTTCAAATGTAAATTTGATATTTTTATTCCGAAGATTTGAACTCTTTTTTATTATCTGAGTTTTTTTATCTATATGTTATTTGAGTTCTCGCGGCATGTGTTTATAAGATTGTTCGGTCTCTTTCAAATGGTTGACTGAAAAGTGATTTGAATTCGTGATGAAAATTAAAAAATTATAACTATGGTATGATAATTGATTGAAAACAAACAATCACAGCACATTATGTAAACTTGACAATTTATAACATTACTTTGACAATAATTTGCAAAAAGCTTAGGGGTTAGTGGCCTACACTTTTATTTATTTATTTATTTATACTATAATATAATAGTATATTCGTACATTTCAGCCTCGTCAATTGAATGCTACGTTTGTTTCTCATGGGACAATCCAAGATGCTTGAATGATTACTTGAAATTTAATCAGGAATGTCCAAGCCACAAGAATGTTTCGTGCTCAATTGAGAAGGGTGAGTATATTTTTTATAACCACAGTTACCTAGTTGTCGTTTTACATTAAATGTATTCAGTAACTCTCATCTCTTTGCTTTCGGTATTTCCGCTAACATTTTTTTTTTGTTTTTTTTTTTTGCAACAGAGTTCACAAATCTTTACCGTAGGCCCTTACTGTCTCACAGTACGTTTGTCTGTCACTGGGCTCTCTGTTTAACCGTAACAGGTATCCCGTTGACATTTTCGCAGAATACTTGTACCTACAGCTTCGATTAGACAGTAAAAACAAAATAAAGTAAACAGTGGTGGATCGGCCACGTATCAAGAGTAGCTAATGCTACACAGTCCCGGCGCATTGAGGTGGACCCCGTCTGGACGTATAAAAACAAGTCAAGATACTTGTACCATATGAAATTTAAGCAGTTCCGCGATTTCCATAAAGATAAAGAGGCAACTGCCTATGGACACTATGGTCCCGCGGCTGGTTGGAAAAATAAGAAAAAAAGTTAATTTGATATTATTTATAAAGATTTAGGGGGCCCCTTGGTGGAATTTGATACAGGCCCCACACTAGCTTAATCCGGCTCTGAACGTAAAATATTGTAGTTAGATGACACGAATCCTTAGTACGTGAGTCCGACTCGCACTTCATTAGATAATCATACTAATTTAATAAAGTCGCAGGATTGAGAGTGTGTGTGGATTTCGATGATATTTCGTACACAGATAAACCACGTCCTGGAACTATGAATAACATAACGACGGTTGTAAGGCTAATTGATCTAAACGACATTTTTTTTCAATATTGAGTTATATACATATTCGGAATCAGCAAATTTTTCTCCGTCGTTTGAGTCAGGTTTCAATTTTTTTTGAAAAAATGTCGCTTAGATCAATTAGCCTTTCAACCGTCGATAAAATAAATAAAACTTTATCAATCAATGCTGATACCGACTTTGCTTTGCAGATAAGGCATAGCCTTCGCAAAGGGTGCCTAGTTGATACCATTGGTTTAGCTGATGATTGAAGTCCCACAGTTCAGTCAAAATGGACTGATAGATTATATTATCCTTCATGATTTTATTTAAAAGTTTTTTCTCTGGAGCATATTCAATTTTAAGTAATGGTAGAAACTTGCACAGTTCTGTCTTTTTCTTCTCTGACCCGATGAGCGTCCGATAAGGTTAATAAATAATTTAATACTTTATTATAGCACATACGATGTATTCAAAAGGCTTGTGAAGGATCATTACTTGTCACTGTGATCATGTCTTCGTTTCATCACCTATTGTCTCGCTTAAATATTTATATTTTGTATATGTGTATCTATTTTAGTATTAAGTATCTATTAAGTTTTTGTTTGCTTTTATATTTGCACCAAGTGCAACCCCATTTTGTGTCCAGGCAATTTCTGTCCATTCTGGGTTGCCTGGAAGAAATCGCCGAGTGCGATAAGGCCGCCAATTGTATGTTTTTTGTATTAAAATATCAGTTTGTACATTTGTAATCTTGGTATGCAATAAAGTATATATAAATAAATACGATACTTTTATTCTCCCAGAATAAAAGTATCGTATTTATTTATATGTATTTTCTCTCGGGATAATTTTCAATTATCACGCAGGCGAAGTTTCTAGCAGCGGCTAGTTATTTATATGAAGTATTTCAATCTTTGAACAACATAAAGTTATTCATTCTTTAGCATATAGTATAGCATAGTCGGCCTTATAATTTTCCCACTGTTGGGACTCAGGCCTCCTCTCTAGGAGAGGGAATGGGCCGCAATCCACCACGAGGACCCAGTGCGGGTTGGTGAATGTCACACGTTTTTGAATTTTTAGTTCTAGGACATGCCGGTTTCCTCACGATGTTTTCCTTCACTGTTTGAGAGTCTCTCTCATCTTTATATGAAGTAATTCAATCTTTGGACAATATAAAGACACATCAGAGTTTCATGCTGCTGTAGTTGCATTACTGCTTAAATTTAAGGCGCTGGGTACCGCTGTTATCGATTTTCTATTATCTTCTTCTTTTCGTGTCGATTTTGGCAACCTGTACAGCTGTTATTGGCCTCGTATATAAATCCTGAAAAGTACAGGTGGTTAAGCAGGATGGGCAGCATAGCGCACACCTGCTATGCTGCCCATCCGGTGACATGTGTTACCACACATGTCCTGTGTAGCGGCTCTACACTGCCACAGTTGGGTCAAGGAATTGGCCAGATTGTTTTTGCAGCGGCCAACCTGGGTCTGCAGTCGGCAAACTAAAAAACTCACACACAATAAAAAATTACTCAAACTTCTTTTCTATTATATCATTGTAATAGTTGCAGTTGAAAATACAAAAAATATGTATGTTTAAATATTTTTCTCAAAAAAATATATATGTTTACAGTTTGGTCCAATAATATTCTGAGATGGAAGGATCATTAGCAATGATGCAAGCATAGACGCCGAGTTGTTAGTCTGTCGGTTTTCTACCGGTTGAATTTCGGGGAGTGTGCGTCGGAATTGCGTAGCCTAATTCCGCCTAGCCTGTTCCGTCATCGGACCACCAGGCGTACGGCGATGCGACACTGGTACTAGGGTTGTAACTAGTGTTGTCAGGTGTCCCGATTTGCGCGTGACATTCCGATTTTTAGGGGTCTGGGGAGGGCCCCGATTTGCACCTGATAGGGACGCTAAATGTCACGATGAATAAAAAAAATTTATTAAAGCCATCATTATTAAAAAAGTAACAAATTATATAATAAATCTTCTATGAAAAAAAAAATACTGGAAGATTTTTAAATTTTTTATTTGCATAGTTCCAACATTATAATATTAATATTATATTTGTCTAAATGTCTCATAAAAGCGTCGTGGTGTAGATGAAGGAACGACTTTCGTCCACAATCGGCTGAAATTTTGAATAAAGACATCTATAACAAAGAAAAGTGATGTGATTATTTTACTTAAGCTATTGTTTGCGATGATTTATTTGTTATGGCCTATTGAGATAATAGTATGATAAATTGCATTACGTTCTCTGGCTTTATTATTGCATTTGTAGTAGCTTGTGTTAAAGTGGCGCTGGTAGTTGCAATTATTTGAGTTACGGTTTTGCTAGTAGATGCTAATGATAACTGTAAAAAAACACTAGAATTAGAGTAATTAGACAAGTATAAAGGCGTAATGAAACAAGTGTCATTTTGCAACTCTATTTAATATGAAATGTATAAATTCAGTTAATATGGGCAATAATATTCACTAATGACGCACTTATATGTGACTTCATTTTGATATTGTATGAAATTTAAGACTCTTTAGACTATAAAATAATAAAAAGTCAACAACTAGGTATGGTACTAAAACCAAAAACTTTACTTATCACATACTGAAAAAGACTTAATGATAGATGTTTTGCGTGGACAAGCTCCTGATTTTTAATATCTGTTTCCTGACTTTTTGTTTTAAATGTTGCGAACAAATTGTGCGACATTTTGAAGGTATACAATTCTACCAGTTACCTCTATACATCTTTTTCTTATATCTTGATCTGTTGGAAACCTAAATATACTTTATAAAGAAAGGCGTGCGAAGAGGCCAATTGGGGATCCAGATTTGGTTAAGTCCAATCTACAAAGCCTCGAGCACAGGCGCAGGGTAGCCAGCCTTTCGGTGTTTTACAGGTTGCATTTTGGAGAGTGTGCGCGGGAATTGCATGACCTGATTCCGCCATCTCCTTTCTACCATCGGACAACCCGACGTACGGCGAGTATCCACCCTTACGTTGTTGAAACACCAACAGTCCGAACTAAGCGATTTGCTTCGTCGTTTATACCGCGTACATCGAGGGACTGGAACAATTTGCCTGCTGCTGTCTTCCCGTCCAACTATAATTTAGGTGCCTTCAAGGCTAGAGTGAATAGGCTCTTAATAAACTAGTGCGCCTCACCATCAATGATTGCATCACTGCTTACCATCAGGTGGGATCGCAGTCAAGCACTGGTTTATCGAATTAAAAAGAAAAAAAAAATTTAGGTTTCCAACAGATCAAAAAAATCTGATAAAAAAAGTTTGCTTCAATAAAATATAGAAACTAAATTCATAACAAAAATTCATAACAGACAAATAGTAAAAAAATAAATAATAAACAAAGTTATTTTTCATAATTAATCGATAATGGTTACAACTTGTTACAACACTATCGATGTTGAAGAATGTTGTTGCATTGCAATGAACACATTACATTGCGCGATTGTTAACTTAGTACAAAATGGTACCCATGTATTGCAAACAATGTATAATTTTGCAGTTCGTTTCAATTTTATCGTTTTAATCTACAAATAACGTAATACTATTGTAATAATTATAAATATGATTTGTATTTAAAGGTTGCCTTAGGTATGACTTAGCTACCGGTGAAAAGAAATCTCTTCTAGAGCTAGGTACACCATAACCGACACGTTACAATAGCGCAAGACGGCATCAATCTTTTTTTTAACGGAGCTTCGTACACTGTTATAGTATGAGCGCGATTGAAGGCAGGTGTCAATCAAATTTCGGTCGAACCACAAGTTGAACTATAAGCATGATCATACTTTGAGGCACGCCTGCCTCGCTCAAAAGGCTATCGAAACGTTTTGATTAACAAATAATTAGAACCTATTTTATATATTTGGGATACTATTTGTTCTAAGCTTGAGCAGCTTGAGCTTGTACATTGAACCAAGGAATACAATTTTTACATTCAATCGAAAACGCCCTTCCTCCCTCCCTTCTTCTTTTTCTCTTCTTTTTTCTCTTTTCTCCTCTTCTCCCTCAAAAGTAGAATTTTCAAAAACCCCTTCTTAGCTCGCCTGCATTATAAAAGGAAGCCTTGAGCAATATTTCACATTCCTAGGCCCAGTAATTTCGGTTGTGCGTGGATATGTCAGTCAGTCAGTTTCTCCTTGTCTATACCTACTGGTACTTTGCCCACGTCTTCTTGGCGAGAAAGTTTTCATAAAAACTTTAACCCTCCTTAAACCTTAAACACTTATTTTGGGGCAGTTTTGAGTGTGGTTAAAATTTATAACAAGTTTCAACTTTATTAAGTCAAGAAATAAGAATCCTCCATAAAATCTTTACTTTTAATCTTTCAGCCCTATATTCTTCGATTGGGAGTATTTTTACAAAACAAATAATAACCATCTTTATCGTAGGTCACTATTTGTGCTAATTTTGAAGTATATTAGCACACGGAATGAGAATATACATTGGAACGAAATTGTTTCCAAAATGGGGTCTTAGTGCTGGCCTACGTCATAAAAGGAAACCTTGTTGCAAAATTTCGCTCTCTTGGTCCCAGTAGGTTCGGCTGTGCGTTGATATATCAGTCAGGTACAACATTATTTCTAGTATATGCGAAACCTGAATATAGTTTGTTCAGAATCAGTAACTGAATCGATTCCAATAATTTTTACACCATGTTATATTTTTTTCCAAAAATATTTAAAAAAGGTCACTTCTTGGACACCACCGACAATAAGTACAACACAGGTCATGCACGACAGCGCCTATCAAGCATTAGGCGCCAACACACAGCTGGGTGCATAAAACAACGTATCAGTCAGATGGCCCGGTAGCCATGTATTTGTGTTGACAATCAGGTACCATTACAAGCTAATAACTTTGTAATTTTTCATGATGTAGTTATGATATTTATACGTAGATTTTTTACATAAAAATACTAGACATATGTTTCGGGTTTCGCATATACTAAAACTAATGTTGTATAGACCAGTTTCTGCTAATGGCTTTGCCCGCGTGAAAGTAAAACCCCTGTTTCACCTCCTTCGGGAGTAAATTTTGGAAAAGCCTCTCTTAGTGCTTGCCGACGTTATAAAAGGAAACCTTGTGCAAAATTTTTCGTTCCTAGGCCCTGTATTTAATTTTTAATTTTAAGGTCTGTGCTTTGATATATCACTGAGTTATGACTTTACATGTGGATGGATGAAGAGGGAGAGGGAGACCAAAGAAAAGATGGATGGATTGTGTGAAGAGTGATATGAAAGAAAAGGAAGTTAGTGATAGTATGACGAGTGACAGGGCAGAATGGAAGAAAAAAAACGTGTTGCGCCGACCCCAAATAACACGGGACAAGGGCAGGAAGATGATGATGATGATGCGTTGATATATCAATATAAGTTGTAGATGTTAGAGTTCATTTAAATGACAAACAATGTAACTATTTTATTTTTCTCTGTTCGAGTTTAGCGAAGGATATCATAAAACGAGAATGTGCTGGTAAACAGGATCTAAAAGATGGTGAAGAACACTGGGAACTGGAAGTTCCGGCACTTGGAACTGTTGCTAAGAGTATTTGTAAAACAAATCTATGTAACTGGGGGTTAATGAACAAATCCCAAATGACGACATTGATTGTAAGTGCCATGTTGTCTCTATATTTTTATGTTTATTATAAATTTTAATGTATATTTTCTAATGAAATAGTAAAAAAATATTTTTACCTACTTAAGTAATACGTATGTATTTAATAACCATTTAATGTACAAGTGTCTCAGAAATAATTCACTTATGTAGATGCATAAAAAATAACAAGTATATTTATATATACGTGTTAACTTTCAAAATAAGAAACTGAAAACATGGGAAAATTACTTTCTGAAAATAACATTGTTCAAAGGTCGTCCTTCGCGGCTCTGACGTTCTTCAAAGAGGTTTCTAACATTCACGAAAACGCACCGTAGAACTTGAGTAGGAATGTTGCTGATTTCTTGTCTCATTCACCTTCAATTTAGATATGGTTGATGGATTACTGTTGTACATACTCTACTCTGTGAGGTGGATGAGGACAAATGATTTCATGTCTAATTATACAAAATCAAAAACATTCCTACTATTTTTATTTAAGTTGGGATATCATCCTATGACTTCTCGCACTCTGGGTGGGGCGAGACGGCGTGTCAGACTTTTACTAACTAAAACTACACCTGTGTCTTTCAATTACCCATTGCATTCTAGGACTACGGGTTTCCTTTTCAGAAATTGCCCGCGGTCCTAGCTAGCGGGCATCGGCCCTGCTGAGCCCCTACGGTTTGCTGACATCTCTTTGAGGAGCGCGTAGATTACTACGCGCTGTTGCTGACTGGGCTCGGTCTGGTTTATTACCGAACTGCCGGACTTGCTCCAACGTCTGCAAGCCCGCGTCTACCGTGGCTGATAGTCGGAGTCGGAATTACAGCGGATGGGGCGTGAGAACCTTCGTTCCCTCACGCGTGCAGGGTCCTCCTTCACTAGAATTACTGCTTAAGAGCAGCAGGAGGAGGCGACCGCCTACCATTCCTCCTCGCTCCGGACCATAGCCCGAACCAGGGCCCCACGCGAAAGATTGCTGCCACCACGAGGACATGGCGGTGCTTCACCCAAGCGGGACACACCTCCACCGTGTCCTCCGGGCGGTCCATACAATGAACATATCCGGGCTTTTTTACCGCACGAATCCCGCGCGTTATTATGAATGTTAGAGATCGCTTTAAAGAGTGCCAGAGCCGCGAAAGACGACATTTAAAAAATATTATTTTCTGAAAGTTATTTTCCCATGTTTTCAGTTTAAATTAAAAAATGGTTATTCCATATCTTCAGTTTCTGATTTTGTAAATTAATGCGTATTTGTATATGTATTGATTAGTTCGTTGTTTGCACCTACAAAAGGAATTATTTCTGAGACACATATTATTATGTAGAATTATAAATGTTACATAAATATGTAAGTCATTATTCTGAAAGCATTTTTGGGATGGAAGAAAACCGTATTTTCTACAAGAGAGAGATTCATTCGAATATTTCACAAAACTTTTTCCAGGAATTACTTGGTTTAAAAACTAATTCGGTCACTCAGAATCTCTATTAAATGTGCAAGGTTATATAGTTCTATTTTCTACTTACTTACTTTTAAATTTATGATTACATTATGAAGGGCCAAAGTTAAGGCGAAATTGCAAATTTTCAGAGGTCTTTACTGGATTCGTTTTATACAAATGTATGGTTTTGATTTGAATAGAAACCTAGATAATATCGAAAAAATATCGGTGTATCTAAAATACCTAGAGAAAGATGTGTAATTCTCACGTATATGTAATTGTATCTCGGGTGAGCCGGAACGTAAACTATAACTAAATAAATATTTTTGTTTTATTTTGTTTTGGTATATGAGAACATTATTAAGTCACATTTAGTTTCATGGGGATATTGCTCGGGTCGTAGCTTTTGCTATTCGGGGACCATCCTACCAACTGAGTTTTAGTAAGAATCTTAAACATTTTTTTAACTAGCCTTTTGCGTTTTTTATTTGCTATGTGATAGGTGCTAAAACTTTAAATAATGAATCAATTTGCTAACGCAAAGAATTGTATTTCAGTAATATTATTTCTGTAATTATTATAAACATGTAGCTAAGATGCGTTGACCTATGTAAGTGGGTTGCAAGAGGGTGGTGGAACGGTCCCTACCATAGCACAGGTTAGCTCCAAGTGAGATTCGAATGCTCATCCGTTGCGAACTGCATAAACGTCTTTCAAATTCTGTAAGTAGCTATGTCTGTACTAAGTTTAATCAAATAAAGAATATTTGTGTTCGTATACTTATAATTTCATTTTAAACTACTGTAACTAAGAAAAAGTGCATGCGCGGTGTGCACGCACTTCCTGTAGTTTGACTGGCATGTTGGTCTAGTGGTTAGTGGCCCTGACTGCTAAGCTGGAGGTCGTGGGTTCGATTCCTACCCAGGACAAATGTTTGTGTGATGAGCACGATCATTTGTTCTGTTTCTGGGTGTAATTTATCTATAATATGTATGTATTTAGAAATATATAAGTATGATTATCAGTTGTCTAGTACTCATAACACAAGCTCGGTTTATATATATGTATAGTTGTATGAGAGGCAAATAACAGTGTTTTGTATCCTCTGAATTGTTTGTCTAAATGAAAGATATGGATTAAAAACTTTTTAACATAACTCAGCGTTTTACTGATTGCCTGAACCCAGTACGTTATAATATTTATCTATATTTATAAAAATAAACCCATATTTCTCTTGATCACGCTATATTTACCCTGAAAAAACATTACATTACTGGTGACATCACATCTTAAGATGTATAGTGTAAGCTTATTTATTTTAATGTAGCATGCTGTGAGCGAGCTTGCTGTCTCCACTTTGTCACATAAACCATTTTAAGGTTTCAGACAAGTGTTTTGTTGTAACGAGTGTAAAATGTAAATGTATTGAACAATAAACTAAAAAAAAAAACTTCTACTTTAATTCAAAATTTTTTTTTTTTGGTACTGCAATTGGTTTATTTTCCACTACTCGACATTTGCTGGGCATAAATGCTATGCGCACGTTTGAATCATAGTCAATCCATCTCCAGAATGCAACAGCGCAGAATGCTTTTGTGGAAGCATCGCAAAATATATGCATCTGTAGGAGCCTATATTTACTTCCGCAATAGTCGTTATATTGTCACAACTATTACTAAGCTGGATTAATTTTAATAATCCTTGTTTTTTTTTATTAAAACAATGCCGCTTTTAGTTCTAAACGTGGAACTGTAGTTAGTTTATTTCCCACCACTGGGGATAAATGCTACGCGGACGTTTGAATCGCAGTCAATTCATCTCCAGTGTGCAACAGCGCAGAATGCTTTTGTGTAAGCATGGCAAAATATATGCTTCTGTTCCTACAAACTACTACGGAATGTAATAGTGATATTGTCACTGTTGCCAGGCACGTGCGACATTGCATAGCCGCCATCGTCTGCTACACTCGTAGTACTGTACTCAGCTGTTGGGAGACTGAAAAACCTTCCCTCTTTTTTCTTTCGGAGGCGCAGGTAAGAAGTCTGTCAGTCGTGTCGTACCTGTCTTACCCAGGGTTTACCCTGGAGCACAATTTTAAACCACAAGCTGGTGTGTGTTTGCACGCCAGGGACAATATCTGCTATCGGCGTCTCCGCAACAGTGAAGATTCCAGGTTCTCAACGCTTTGGGCTCTGGTGGACACAGGCATGGATAAAATTATCTATGCTTGTGTCTACCGTTCGCACAGTGGTGATCAGGGGACGACCAAGCTCACACAGTACCTTAGTGAAGCGGCGGATGAGGCTCAACAGAGGTAGCATCGCAAAATATATGCATCTGTAGGAGCCTATATTTACTCCCGTAATAGTCACGATATGGTCACTGTTGCCAGGCACGAGCATAGCCGACATCGTCTGCTACGCTCGTGGCAAGGTACTCAGCTGTTGGGATGCAAAAGGCAAATAAAGGAACACAGGTGTATTTTTTTCATCAGTTAAAGTTTTTTACACCCTCTTGCTTCACCCTGGAGCGCGGGAAGTTATTAGATGAGTTCATCTTACTTAAAAAAAATAAGTGTAAAACATACTTACCTTTTTAAAATAGTCCTCTTGAGGAAACTTTGTCAGCTACCATTAAATCATTTAATTAGTTCGAGCCAATTACTTGTGTTTGATCAGCACTTTATTAACGCTTTTACTTTAATCAAGTGTCTGGAACTCGGGACGCTACTGTGTTAATTTATGTTTCAGGTACCTGCTTGAAGAACTGAAAAAGTCTTTTTATTAAGTACCTAATACATAAGGACGCAAGCTTCGTTCCACGTAAAGTTTTTTTTTTTATTTGATATAAACTAGTGCTTGACTGCGATCCTCCCTGATGGTAAGCAGTGATGCAATCATTGATGGTGAGGCGCACTAGTTTATTAAGAGCCTATTCACTCTAGAAAGAAGAAAGAAAGAAAGAAAGAAAAATATTTATTTGGCACACGTACACAGATACACACAATGCAGAAAAAACATGTAAATACTTTAGATAAAAAAAATATATATTTTCTTATTTTTTAAATAACTAAGACTGTGTGTCTCGCGCCTGCACCAAATAGGTCCAGTTCAGCAAAAATGCCAGACAACTTCATGGTGCAGAGTGTACGGAAAAAAAGTAGTTTATTTATAATAGTTGTTTACTATTAGGTTATTTACCTTACATACATGTTTAATAAGTGGTGGATAATAAATAAATAGATAGTTGTTCAGTGTACAAAAAACATAAAACTTTACGAAAATAAAAATAATGTAAATCTAATCGTGCATCATTCCATGCGCACAAGATAAACCGGTTTTGAAGCGACTCAATCTCAACACATCGCCATCAGCGCACGCAATGCAACGATACACCGATTTACTATGCCCGGGGCAGCTAAGCGCAACGGACGAATTTCAAATAGTGCAAAATATTGAAAGAAAAAAAAAAGTTTCTATTAACTTCGGGTACTTTGGAAAAAAATTAAAAAATAATATCACGATGAAATAATGCATCTTTTAACGTTATCAGTATGTGAATTTTAGTGTTATAGAAGAAGGAAGTGGAAATAGATTTTGTATTATATTTACATGAATCAAAGTGTATATGTATATATATATATTTTTGTTTTTAGCTGCGGCTCACAAAGCTCTAGCCTTGAAGGCACCTAAATTATAGTTGGACGGGAAGACCGCAGCAGGCAAATTGTTCCAGTCCTTCGATGTACGCGGTATAAACGACGAAGCGAAACGCTTAGTCCGGACCGTTGAAGTTTCAACAATGTTCCAAGGGTGGAACTCGCCGTACGTCGGGTTGTCCGATGGTAGAAAGGAGATGGCGGAATCAAGTCATGCAATTCCCGCGAACACTTTCCAAAATGCAACCTGTTAAATACCGATAGAAAGAAAGAAAGAAAGAAAACATTTATTTGAGACTCGCACAGGACAAACAACGATAAAATAAAAAGTAACTGCTTAATCTATAAATACTTAACTTAAAAATAATAGAAAACACTATTAAAGATAAAATAAAAGAACTGTGCGAGGCCAAAAAGGCTCCTATCTCAGCATATGCTGCGATATTATACTAAAAAGTAAAAATAACGCAGCGCTGGTATTCTGATAGGGCCTGGTGACAGGTGATGCCACGGACACACTCACGGAACACAGAGACAAATAAGATAATAATATATTGATAATAAAAGATAGACGATAGGCTGGCTACCCTTCGCCTGTGCTCGAGGCGTTGTAGATTGGTCTTAACCAAATCTGGATCCCCAATCAGTTTCGTCGCACGCCTTTCCACTGAGTCCAAAGTTGCTAGATGGCATATAAAAATATCTAACAAAAACCTGGTTACTTTTCACTCCGTATTCACATACAGGGTGGAACGTTATTGCAGCTTATTTCAAGAATTCTTAAACTAATGCCCAGACCACGACACCAGCCCCCCTAGCCAAGTTACAATCGTATCGTTTGCGTTGAACGCTTTGAGTAGGCCAAGCCTCCGATTCCTTTGTTCTGACGTCATCTCAACGCTCAGTCACGTGGTCCGAAAGGAATTGGAGGCGTGGCCTACTCGAAGCGTTTGGCGTGAACGATACGATTGTAACTTGGCTAGGGGGGCAGGCGAGAGATCATCAGAAATAAGCCACCCTTCAATATCCTATACGAATAGTATAGCAAGAAATTGCTCAGTAGTTATATAATACGAGTATATATAAAAGAAATTCGTGTTTGTTACACTTTTATATAAGTCAAGAACGGCTGAACTGATTTGGCTGAAAACTGGTGCGAAGGTAGCTTAGAACCAGGAGACGGACATAGAAAACTTTTTTTAATCGAGTAGGGTAGAGTAGAGTAGGATAGGGTAGAGTGGGGTAGAGTAGGGTAGAGTGAGGTTGAGTAGGGTAGAGTAGCACGCAGTACAGATGGTCAATGGGGCCGAAAGGTTCTAGAGTGGCGACCGCGTACTGGAAGGCACAATATTGGAAGGCCTCTCACAAGTTGAACTGATGACCTGTTGACGGTCGCAGGAATCCGGTGGATGCGTGACTCATAGGAACATTTGTTTTGGTGACAATTGGGGAAGGCCTATGTCCAGCTGTGGACTGGTTAAATGCTGATGATAATTATAAAATAATTCGGTTAAATGTATTTTTTTTTTATGTATGTTCACTGATTTCTCGGTCAATTGTGGACCGATTTTGAATTTTTTTTTTTGATTGAAATGTTATGCTTTCGAGTTGGTCCCATAGAAATATTGTTATGATCTGATCATGAACTTTGAAGATATGGAACAGGACTCCTCATAGGATCACCGCAGAACCGTCGTAACAAGTAAAGTTGCTTTGTTTATACGTGTAGTCGATGACTGACTGAAAGTAGAGGGGGAATATATCGAACTGATCTGATGATGAAGCCTGAAATTAGGCACTGGAACTCTGTAATAAATTAATGTAATCTAACTGTGTTTGGGATTAATATAATTGTCATGAGATGCACTCTGGCTATAAGGTATTTAAGTTTGACTGAGGGGTACTTTTTAGTAGTGGCACCATAACTAAAAAGTGTAAAATAAAAAACTTTTTACAAAAAGAAGATACAACCGACTTCAAAATAAAAAAAAAAACACTGAAAAGTGCAAAATAACTTTTTTCGGAAGTCGGTGTTAAATAACGAAGAGACAAAACTATTATAAAAAAACCGACTCCCGAAATTAAAGTTATTTTGCACTTTTCAGTATTTTTTTTTTACTTTGAAGTCGGTTGTATTTATTTTTGTAAAAAGTTTTTTATATATATATTATATACATATTATATAACTATTGAACAATTTCTTGTTATACTATTCGTATTAGATGTTGAAGGGTGGCTTATTTCTGATGATCTCTCGCCTGGTGTTGTGATTGGGGTCTTAGTGGATGAATTCTTGAAATAAACTGCAATCATGAAAAGTAACCAGATAAATATTAGTGGTTTTTGTTAGAAAATTTTTATACCTAACTTTACATGGAACGAACTTGCGTCCTTATTTATCAGGTACTTAATAATAAAGACTTTATCAGTTCTTTAGCAGGTACCTGAAACATAAATGAACACAGTAGCGTCCAGAGTTCCAGACACTTTTTTTATTCTTGATAGGTTCACGCTAGAGCGCTATCTCACCTGATGGAAAGCGACGATGAGGTCGACGATGGAGCGCGCTTACCCAGAAGTAACCTATTCACGCTTGACTTAAAGATTCCCGGGTTGTAGCCATGAGGAAACACAGATTCCAGCAAGGAATTCCACTCCTTAGCTGTACGCACAATAAATGTGTTTGTGAACGTTTTGTGCGTATAGGTGGGATGTCTACCATGTACCGGTGGTGCATTGCCGTACGCCTAGTGGTCCGATGATGGAACGTGCTAGGCGGAATTAGGTTATGCAATTCTGACGCACACTCCCCGAAATGCAACCGGTAGAAAACCGACAGGCTAGCAACTCGGAGTCGATGTTCAAGACTTTGAAGCCTCGACTCAACGAGTGCATCATTGCCAATGATCCTCCTGGCTCGCCTCTCAATTGCCTCAAGTGCATCAAGCTGGTATCGGGCAGATCCGCCCCAAAGATGAGAGCAGTACTCCAGACACAGGCGTAGGGTAGCCAGCCTTTCGGTGTTTTACAGGATGTATTTTGGAGTGTGCGCAGGAATTGCATGACTTGATTCCACTATCTCATTTCTACCATCGGACAAGCCGACTAACGGCGAGTATCCACCTTTACGTTGTTGAAACCTCTACGGTCCGGACCAAGCGTTTCGCCTCGTCGTTTATATCACATCGTACATCGAGGGACTGATATAATTTGCCTGCTGCGGTTTTCCCGTCCAATTATAATTTGGGTCTCTTCAAGAGTGAATAGGCTCTCAATAAATTAGTGTATCTCACCATCTACGATTGCATTACTACTTGCCATCACGTGGGATCGCAGTCAAGCACTAGTTTATATCAATAAAAAAAAAAGAAATTGCCGGTATCCCGTCTGGACCGCTAGCCTTGTTTGCAGCACCCTACGGACGTAATTCTGATGGATGCGAATATCCGATATACTCGTCTCGCAACCATTAGGAATATCAGGGGCCGCGCGTCACCAGAATCTAGACGCGAAGATTCCGCGAAGAGTGAGGCAAACAAATTTGCTTTCTCCTCAGCGGTATGGGCCGGCGACCCGTCGGGTTTCAGCAGTGGCGGTAGTGAGGAACGGCAGAAGTTCAATTCAACCGACTTAGCCAGGGACCAAAACGCCTTACTACCAGAAGGGTATGATTTGAGTTTGTTCCCGATGCGGCTAATGTGGTCGAACGGAGACCTCTGCATCACCTTTTTGCAAGACTTGGCAGCTCTTTTGAAGGCTCTCTTCTTCTGACTTACGTCATTCGCCTTATGCATACGAGCGTCGGCCCATGCCCGGTATGCCGTGTGCTTAAGCGCGTTAGCGCGATCAAACTCCGCACCAAACCAAGGACGAACCTGGCCAGACATTGTTACGTCAGAGAATGGAATGTAGTACTCCATCCTTCGCCGCAACACATCTGTCACAGCATCTGCGCACGACGATGGATCATCCGAAGAAAAGCAAGTAGGCTGCCAAGGATAACGTGCGAAAAAAGATCGCATGCCATCCCAATCTGCTGACCTATATCGCCAAACCCGCTTGGTGCCTCTAGGGCAGGGATCGGGCGGCGAGTAGACTGATACAGATTTCACCAGACAGTGGTCGGAACTACCTAACGGGGATGATATCGACACTGATTAGCGGTCTGGATCTGTTGTCAGCAGAATGTCCAAGCAGTTGACCGTGTGCGAATCAACATCCGGCGCCCTCGTAGCTCCCTGGACCAGCTGGGTGAGATTTAACGCTAGCGCAAGCTTTCGCGTCTCTCGACCAGCATGGTCTGTGCACCGGTATGGGAAAAGCCACTCCTGATGGTGGGTATTAAAATCCCCCAGTAATACCAGTTGTGCGGAAGGGTACCTCTGCTGAGCCTCATCCGCCGCTTCACTAAGTTACTGTGTGAGCCTGGTCGTCCCCTGATCACCACTGTACGAACGGTACACACAAGCATAGATAATTTTATCCATGCCTGTGGCCACCAGAGCCCAAAGCGTTGAGAACCTGGAATCTTCAAGGTTGCGGAGACGCCGATAGCAGATATCGTCCCTGGCGTACAAACACACACCAGCGTGTGGTTTAAAATTGTCCTCTAGGGTAACCCCTGGGTAAGACAGGCACGATACGTCTGACGGACTTCTTATCTGCGTCTCCGAAAGAAAAAAGAGGGAAGGTTTTTCAGCGTATAGGTGATGATGGACTGCTGCAAGATTGGATTGCAGACCTCTAATATTGCTGAGGTGCTCTTTAAGTGAAAGGGAATGCAGCCGCTGTTTAACTTTTCTCTTTTTCAACCTTGGCATATTGAGAGTGAGGTAGGAGAGGAGAAGAAATTAAAATGGAGTCCCATGCCGCTAACCTTCAGTCACGCACTGGCAGGACAGTATCATTGGGCACTAGTCTGGACTGCGGGGACGCCCGAGCCTCCCCGGAAATGACCATCGGGCCCTCTCATCTGGTCGCCAACCAGCACGATGGTGCATTCCGGGATTTTTCGTCAGTTGGCGGGGCAGCCTTTCATGTGAGGCTAGCATATTACTTGGGCCCCCAACTAACTGCGGTAGGCCAGCGGTGCACCGTGCCTTGGATCCCACTACCCTCCGCGACTAATCTCCCGATACGTTTGCATACATTAGAACCACCACTTCGACCCAACATCTCTAAATCGGCTACACTGGGTATCGTACCGGAACACGGCTAGGCCGTTTGGCAGTACGTCTTTGCCCAGTGGGTGGTCACAAGCCGTCGGTCGAAACCTACCACCAGTTAATTTCACCGGATTAGCACCACCCGGGGACCACGTGTAGGGCCTATCTATGGGTATTCTCCACTTGATTAAAGTAAAAGCGTTATTAAAGCGCTGATCAAACACAAGTAATTGGCTCGAACTAATTAAATGATTGTTAACTGACAAAGGAAATTGTAAAAAATGGCCTATGAACCAACACGCATGAAATATTTACTATAATTACTAGTTCTTTTAATAATATACATTACATATATTTTAATAGAACGGACACTTTTTAATTTCGAAAACATTTTAAAAAATATTCACTTTCGTCCTTAGCTTCCGTCTTAACAATTTGAGGTTTATAAAGCAAAGGTATTATAGCTCATACAGCCAAGTCTTAGTAACAGCACTCTTAATAAGAGTTTGACACAGACAAGCGTCAGTATTCTCAACACTTGATATACGATAATGATTTTTTGTTACAAACAGTCCGCTATGATGTCGCGGAACTATAATAAGCCTTATCAAAAAACTCGATTGAAAGCGCTGATTGAAACGAGCAATAATATCGACACTGACATTTGACGAATTGACAGATGACAACACTTGACATTTGGTAGTAATGACATTCAGTAATAAATGCTAAGTTATTGCCCCTGCGTTCCGAATTAAATTCTAAAGACTATTAAATTCGGTCGGATTCGCGATATAATCGCTTTTGACGCAATTCTGAACACGGGGTGCTACATACCGAATGTTTTTATTGACGTAATTATAACCTCAAAATCCGAAAGTGTTTTGATGTTTTCAGAATTCTCAAAAGTGTGCGTTGTTTTAATTTAGGTTTAATCGAATAGATACATTATCTAAAACCCAAAGAGTAAATATACCTCCCTGTTGGATCTTAGGCGAGCTATGTATGGACGACGAGCAATGTCTTTTCCTTAGGAGGGCTATTTTAAAAAGGCAAGTATGTTTTACACTTATTTTTTTAAGTAAGAAGAAATCACCTAATGACTTCTCCCACTCCAGAGTGAAGCAAGAGGGCGTGTCAAATTTTTACTGATGAAAAAAAACAAACTTTTGTTCCTTCAGTTGCCTTTTGCATCCCAACAGCTGCTCTGCCCTGCTTATTGCAAATGCAGTACTAGCAAAATGGCGCGGTTCGGAGATAAACACGGTAAACATGTTTTTTTAATATCTAAACA
Organism: Mythimna pallens; assembly: GCA_961205895.1. Classification (NCBI taxonomy): domain Eukaryota; kingdom Metazoa; phylum Arthropoda; class Insecta; order Lepidoptera; family Noctuidae; genus Mythimna; species Mythimna pallens. Next base: position 6,162,172 of record OY540830.1, read on the forward strand.
ACAAATATTAGTTATATAATTTTAAAAGTCTACCAAAAGAATAAGAAAATATTATTTTTATGTATACATTATCCCCTTGAGATATAATTTTTGCAAAAAAGCGACAATCTTAAAAATGTCAATTACTGTATTTTCAATTAGCAGGGCAGAGCTGAGTACAGTACTACGAGCGTAGCAGACGATGTCGGCTATGCTATGTTACACGTGCCTGGCAACAATGACAATATCACTATTACGGAATGTACATATTATAGGCTCGTGCCTATAATATATACATTCCGTAGTAGTCTGTAGGAACAGATGCATATATTTTGCCATGCTTACACAAAAGCATTCTGCGCTGTTGCACACTGGAGATGAATTGACTGCGATTCAAACGTCCGCGTAGCATTTATCCCCAGTGGTGGGAAATAAACTAACTACAGTTCCACGTTTAGAACTAACAGCGGCATTGTTTTACTAAAAAAAACAAGGATTATTAAAATTAATCCAGCTGTTCTTAAGTTATTTTTTTTTGGGTTTATTGTTCAATACATTTATACTTTACACTCGTTACAACAACAACACTTGTCTGAAACCATAGTGGACATAGTGGAGACAGCAAGCTCGCTCACAGCATGTTATATTAAAATAATATGCCTGACTATATATCTTTGAGAAGAGCAACGCCGTGTCCTCGTGGGGGCGATCGGCGGCGGCAATCTCTTGCGTCGGGCCTTGGTACAGGCGATGGTCCGGAGCGAGGAGGAATGGCAGGCGGATGACTCCTTCTGCGAAGCAGTAATGCTAGCAAAGGAGGTGGCTGATCGCGTGCCCCAACCGCCGCCGGGATCCCGATCCCCATTTCCGGCCGCCGTAAACGCGGGCTTGCGGACGGCGAGCAATGGATGGCTCGTCGTCCGATCGTCCGGTAACCGTCCGGACCGAGCCCAAGTCATCGACAGCGCGTAATGTTCCACGCGTGCCTCAAGAGATGTCGAGTGAGATGTCAGCAACTGTAGGGGCCCAGCAGGGTCGAAGCCTACTGGGCCCAAGGGTCTGATTCTGAAAGGAAGATTCGGCCCTGGTAGGTACGAAAGGCAAAGAAGGAACAGGGGTGGGTTTTTAGTCAGTAAAAGTCTGACACTATCCTTCGCTCCGCCCAAGAGCGGGGGACGTTATAAGATGATTTTCCAACCGAAAAAAAAAACACTATAAATCTTAAGATCATGATGTCACCAGTAATGTAATGTTTTTTCAGGGTAAATATAGCGTGATCAGGAGAAATATGGGTTTATTTTTATAAATATAGATAAATATTATAGCGTACTACGTTCAGGCAATCAGTAAAACGCTGAGTTATGTTAAAAAGTTTTTAATCCATATTTTTCATTTAGACAAACAATTCAGAGGTTACAAAACACTGTTATTTGCCTCACATACAACTATATGTCATCATCATCATCTTCCTGCCCTTGTCCCGTGTTATTTGGGGTCGGCGCAACATGTTTTTTTCTTCCATTCTGCCCCGTCATTCGTCATGCTATCACTAACTTCCTTTTCTTTCATATCACTCTTCACACAATCCATCCATCTTTTCTTTGGTCTCCCTCTCCCTCTCCATCCATCCACATGTAAACTCATAACTCTTTTAGTAACATACAACTATATGTATAATATATTATATATATAATTAATGTAATACAATATTCCACAACTATCACACAACGCCGTCTAGTCCCAAGCTAAGCAGAGCTTTTGTTATGAGTACTAAACAACCGATAAACATACTTATATATTTCTAAATACATACATATTATAGATAAATTACACCTAGACACAGAACAAAGGATCGTGCTCATCACTCAAATATTTGTACTGGGTGGAAATCGAAGCCACGACCTAAGGATAAAAGTTAGGGCCACTAACCACTAGACCAACATGCCAGTCAAACTACAGGAAGTGCTTGCACACCGCGCATGCACTTTTTCTTAGTTACAGTAGTTTAAAATGAAATTATAAGTATACAAACACAAATATTCTTTATTTGATTAAACTTAGTACAGACTTATAGCTACTTACAGAATTTGAAAGACGTTTATGCAGTTCGCAACGGATGAGAATTCGAATCTCAATTCTATACTTGGAGCTAACCTGTACTATGGTAGGGACCGTTCCACCACCCTCTTGCAACCCACTTACATAGGTCAACGCATCTTAGCTACAAGTTAGTATGTAGAATGCCCCAAGTGCCCATACACCTGCACTCTGGAGGATTTGATGAGTGCTACCGATGCTGCTATTAATGTAGCCACCTATTGGGCCCAAACAGTTTGACGAATTTACCATCGAATCGAAAATAATAAGAAAAAGAAGCTACAAGTTTATAATAATTACAGAAATAATATTACTCAAATACAATCATTTGCGTGAGCAAATTGATTCATTATTTAAAGTTTTAGCACAGATCACATAGCAAACAAGAAAATAAAAAGGGCTAGTTAACAAAATGTTTAAGATTCTTACTAAAACTCAGTCGGTTGCGTGGTCTCCGAATAGCAAAAGCTACGGCCCGAGCAATGTCCCCGTGAAACTTAATGTGACTTAATAATGTTCTCATACACTAAAAACAAAAATATTGAGTTTACATTCGGGCTTGCACGAGATACAATTCCTTATAACCGCTCCTACGTGAGAATTTCATATCTTTCTCTACATATTTTGGATAAACTGATATCTTTTCGATATTATCTAGGTGTCTTTTGAAATCAAAACATACATTTGTATAAAACGAATCCAGTAATGAACTCTGAAAATTTGCTATTGCACCTTAACTTTGGCCCTTCATAATGTATTCATAAATTAAAAAAATAAGTAAGTAGAAAATAGAACTATATAACCTTGCACATTTAATAGAGATTCTGAGTGACCGAACTTGTTTAAAATCACTTAATTCCTGGAAAAAGTTTTGTGAAATATTCGAATGAATCTCTTGAAGAAATTACGTTTTTCTTCCGTCCCAAAAATGCTTTTAGAATGAAGACTTACATGTCACATTTATAATTCTACATAATACTAGGTGTCTCAGAAATGATTCCTAAAAAAAAAACTAATCAATAAGTACATTACATATACGCATTAATTTACAAAATCAGAAACTGAAGATATTGAAAAATCATTTTATAATTCAAATTTTCAGAAAGTAATTTTGATATGTTTTCAACATATCAAAATTACTTTCTGAAAATAATATTTTTTAAATGTCGTCTTTCACGGCTCAGGCACTCTTCAAAGCGATCTGTAACATAGTAACGCGCCCGATTCGTGCAGAAGAAACGCCCGGGTGTGTCCATTGTGTGGATCGCCCGGAGGACACGGTGGAGCATACGGTGGTAGTGTACCCGCTTGGCTGGAACACCGCCGTGTCCTCGTAAAGGCAATCGACGGCAGCGAACTTTCGCGTGGGGCCCTGGTTCGGGCTATGATCCAGAGCGAGGAAGAATGGCAGGCAGTCGCCTCCTTCTGCGAAGCAGTACTGCTAGCGAAGGAGGAGGCTGCACGCGTGAGGGAACGAAGGTCCTTACGCCCCACCCGCTGTTATTCTGACCCCGACTACCAGCCACGGTAAACGCGGGCTTGCGGACATTGAGCAATGGGTAGCTCGCCGTCCGGTCGTTTGGTAATTAACCGGACCGAGTCCAGTCGTCAACAGCACGTAGTAATCCACGCGCTCCTCAAAGAGATGTCAGCAAACCGTAGCCCGCTAGCTAGGACCGCGGGGAATTTCTGCAAAGGAAACCTGTAATCCTAGAACGCAAAGGGGAATTGAACAACACAGTTGTGGTTTTAGTCAGTAAAAGTCTGACACGCCCTCCCGCTCCACCCAGAGCGCGAGAAGTCATAAGATGACACCCCACCTTAAAAAAAAAGTAGGAATGTGTTTGATTTCGTATACACGAAATCATTCGTCAAATCGTTTGACCTCATCCCCCTCTTAGAGAGGTAAAAACAGTAATTCATCAACCATATCTAAATTGAAGGTGAATTAGACAAGAAATCAACAACATTACTACTCAACTTCTGCGGTGCGTTTTCGTGAATGTTAGAGATCTCTTTGAAGAATGTCAGAGCCGCGAAGGAGTTCAGAAAGTAATTTTCCTATATTTTCAGTTTCTTATTTTGAAATTTAACACATGTGTATAAAAAGTATTTGTTATTTTTGTATGCATGCACATAAGCGAATTATTTCTGAGACACTTGTACATTAAATGGTTACAAAATACATAAGTATTATTATGTGTCTTAAGTAGGTAATTATATTTTTTTACTATTTTATTAGAAAATATACAAAATTTATAACAAACAATAATATAGAGACAACATGGCACTTACAATCAATGTCGTCATTTGGGATTTGTTTATTAACCCCCAGTTACATAGATTCGTTTTACAAATACTCATAGCAACAGTTCCAAGTGCCGGAACTTCCAGTTCCCAATGTTCTTCACCATCTCTTAGACCCAATTCACCAATACAATCTCGGCTTATGTAATCCTTCGCTAAACACGAACAGAAAAAAAAAAGTTACATTGTTTATCACTTAAATGAAGTATATCTATCTATGTATAAATGACAAGACACATGATAACGACAAGAAACATGTAACAGAGATATTTGTAATTACAAAACATGATTGAAAAGTGTGTCCATGGAGTTTCTTGCACATTCTTCTCCATAGAGATCTACGCTTTGGAATGTGCAATTAGCATCATTTTTTTTTCTGATTGACTGACTTCTTGACATTTCAAAAGTGCCTTTAATTTTTTTTTGAAATATTTATTTCAAAGCTTTTGAATCTTTGAATCTTTGAATCTTTGAATCTTTGAATCTTTGAATCTTTGAATCTTTGAATCTTTGAATCTTTGAATCTTTGAATCTTTGAATCTTTGAATCTTTGAATCTTTGAATCTTTGAATCTTTGAATCTTTGAATCTTTGAATCTTTGAATCTTTGAATCTTTGAATCTTTGAATCTTTGAATCTTTGAATCTTTGAATCTTTGAATCTTTGAATCTTTGAATCTTTGAATCTTTGAATCTTTGAATCTTTGAATCTTTGAATCTTTGAATCTTTGAATCTTTGAATCTTTGAATCTTTGAATCTTTGAATCTTTGAATCTTTGAATCTTTGAATCTTTGAATCTTTGAATCTTTGAATCTTTGAATCTTTGAATCTTTGAATCTTTGAGTCTTTGAATCTTTGAATCTTTGAATCTTTGAATCTTTGAATCTTTGAATCTTTGAATCTTTGAATCTTTGAATCTTTGAATCTTTGAATGAAACCCTATTTCCCTTGGTCACGCCATCACGCGTGAATGGCTGGACCGATTCCACAATTTTTATTTTTTGAAGTGCTTGTTATTGAAAGGAGAAGAATCTTATGAAAGAAAAAATTAGATAAATCGGTAATAGGGTAGAGTAGGGCAGAGTAGGGCAGAGTAGGGTAGAGTAGGATAGAGCAGGGTAGACTAGGGTAGAGTAGGGCAGAGTAGGGTAGAGTAGAGTAGAGAAGGGTAGAGTAGGGTAGAGTAGGGTAGAGTTGGGTAGAGTACAATAGTCAGTTGACGGGAGCGAAGCCGCGGGCAAAAGCTAGTCTACAATATAAAAGGAGAAACTGACTGATTGATAATATTATATAAACTCACAGCCGAAAATACAGGGCCTAGAAGCGTAAAATTTTGCACAAGGTTTCCTTTTATAACGTACGCGAACACTAAGAGAGGATTTTCCAAAATTTACTCCCAAAGTAGGTGAAATGGGGGTCCGAAGTTTGAATGAAGAAACCTACTTTCACGCGGGCGAAGCCATTGGCAGAAGCTAGTCTATAAAACATTAGTTTTAGTATATGCTAAACCCGAAAAACGTGTCTATAATTTTTATGTAAAGAATCTATGTATAAAATTTCATAACTACATCATGAAAAATCACAAATTTATAAGCTTGTTATGGTACCTGATTGTCAACACAAATACATGGTTACCGGGCCATCCGGGTGACTGATGCGTTGTTTTACTCCCGCACCCAGCTGTGTGTTGGCGCCTTGTGCTTGTTATGTGCTGTCGTGAGCTGTTTTGTACTTAGTGTCGGTGGTGGAAAATATAACATGGTGTGAAAATTATTGGAATCGATTTTGTTACTGATTCTGAACAAACTATATTCAGGTTTCGCATATACTAAAAATAATGTTGTACATATAAAAATAGAAACTGACTGACAAATCAACGCACAGCCGAACCAACTGGGACCAAAAGCGTGAAATTTTGCACAAGGTTTCCTTTTATGACGTAGGCCAGCACTAAGACGGGGTTTTTGGAAATTAACCCTTAAGGGACAATTTCGTTCCTATAAAAAAATAAATACTTAAAATAAAATTCATTTATTTCAGGTACCATCATGAACCATATAAAAATCATTCACATTTAGATTATATAAAATTAAAAATAAATAAACATAAATATTCCATTAATTTAAATTATTACAAAATACACTAGTCAAATATTCAATACATTAAAATTCCAAAATTCATTAAACTTATAAATATAATTATTAATAAAATACTATTAATCCGCAGGGCAGTTTTGTGGCGAACTGTTGGGCATTAGCGACCCCGCGGATCTGATCTCCCGGGAAAATTCTTGTTCTTCATCTCCGGCTTGCCTTTATTGGCCGGCCGCAGTGAACACTGACGAGGAACAGAGCTCCCACCTCTTTCTTGCCGTTATTGGCTGGCTTGAGTGGAGATTCGCAAGAGCAAACGTACTCGGGAGAAGGATGTATAATCCAGTAATCCAGTGCTGGTAGGGATCTTGACCGTACTTCCGGGATTGCCCTGATAGCCGTGGCATACCACTCCACTCCTTAAGCACCTCATGTATGTTGCCCTCTTGTTGCTACGTCACTTCGTGCTAGCGACCATTTACGGGGGCCCATTTATTGAGTGTGCAAATCACCCCCTGCCTTTTGTTGATGGATATTAATAACATTGTTTAAGCAGGGGCCATAGTCTTAACATAGTTCCTGGTAACCAGGAACTATCAAAACATCCATTTAAGACTCCAAAAACCATAGCCTTATATCTTAGTTTTCTATATTATGTCGCAATAGTTTCCCACCAAACGAGGGTTGTCCTTGGATGCACTAGCATAGTGCGTACAGGGATAATCACCGGTTTGTACCACTTTTCATTAAAAGCGTCTAAAAGGGCATTTGCGAGTTAGTTTCGGCTCCTCGTACGCCTTCCAAAGGTCCAATATACCTACTTCAAGCTTAGAACAAATAGATAAAATAGGTTCTAATTCTTTGTTAATCAAAACGTTACAATGGCCTTCTCAGCGGGGCAGGCATACCTCAAAGTATGAGCATGCTTAGTTATTTATTTAACACTTTATTTATACACAATAATAAAAGAAAAGAAGAAGGAAATAGAATAATGGTACAAAGGTGATGCTTATTTCTAAAGAAATCTCTTCCAGCATACCTGCGCAAGGAGAGTTGGAGAAAATAGAGATGTAGATTCCGTGTGTAGAAGTAAAAGGAAAATTGGTACACACAAAATACATAGTTAACAATGAACTAATATGACATGCAAAAAAATAAAAAAAAAAGATAAACTATTATGATTATATACATACACATAATAATATAATATAATAAAGTAATACCTACTAATATGCAACTATGACGAAATAGAAAGATGAACATGCTCATAGTTCAACTTGTGGTTCGACCGAAATTTGATTGACACCTGCCTTCAATCGCGCTCATACTATAACAGTGTACGAAGCTCCGAGAAAAAAAAAAGAGTTATGCCGTCTTGCGCAATTGTAACGTGTCGGTAAAGAAGCCAAGTGTACACTGTACCTAGCCTAAGAAGGGATTTCTTTTCACCGGTAAGTCCTACCTAAAGTAATCTTTAAATACAAATCATATTTATAATTATTACAATAGTATTACGATATTTGTACATTAAAACGATAAAATTGAAACGAACTGCAAAATTATACATTGGTACCATTTTGTTAACTTAAACTTTGCGCTTTTTTACTTTATAGGTTTCCAACAGATCCAGAAAAAGAGGAAGATGAATAGAGATAACTGGTAGAATTGTATACCTTCAAAATGTAACACAATTTGTTCGCAACATTTTGAAAAAATTATTTAATTACAAAAAGTCAGGAAACAGATGTTTAAGATCAGGAGCTTCTCCACGCAAAACTTCTATCATTACGCCTTTTTCAGTATGTGATAAGTAATGTTTTGCGTACCATACCTAGTTGTAACCTTTTTATTATTTTATAGTTTAAGGAGTCTTAAGTTTCATACAATATCAAAATTGAATACAAACATTGTTCAAAGATTGAAATACTTCATATAAATAACTAGCAGCTGCTAGAAACTTCGCCTGCGTGATAATAGAAAATTATGCCGAGAGAAAATACTACCAGAATAATACTATCGTGTGCTATAATAATTAAATGATTTATTAACCTTATTGGACGCTCATCGGGTCAGAGAAGAAAAAGACAGAAATGTGCAAGTTTTTACCATCGCTTAAAATAGAATACGCTCCAATGACAAAACGTTAAAATAAAATCATTATGGCTAATATAATCAATCAGTCCATTTTGATTGAACTGTGGGACTTCAATCATCAGCTAAACCAATGGTGTCAACTAGACACTCTTAGCGAAGGAGCCTCAAGCCTTATCTGCAAAGTCAGTATAAGCATTGATTGATACTCCAACACTCCAAAGTTTTATTTATTTTATGTTATTCATGATTATGAATTATAGTTCCAGGACGTGGTTTATCTGTGTACGAAATATCATCGGAATCCAAACACACTCTCAAACCTGCGACTTTATAAAATTAGTATGATTCTCTAAAGAAATATAAGGCGGACTCACATACTAAGGTTTCGTGTTATCTAACTACAATATTTTATTATTTTACTTTCAGAGCCGGATTAAGCAAGTGTAGCAAATCCTACCAAGGGGCCCCTTAAATCTTTCTAAATAATAACAAATTAACTCTTTATCTCATTTTTCCAACCAGTCGCGGGACCATATGGTCTATAGGCAGTAAGTTGCCTCCTTGTCTTTATAAAAAACGTGGAAATGGTTAGATTTCATATGGTACAAGTATCTTGACTTGTTTTTATACGTCCAGGCGGGGTTCACCTCAATGCGCGGGGACTGTGTAGCATTAGCTACTCTTGCTACGTGGCCGATCCACCACTGTTTACTTTATTTTGTTTTTACTGTCTAATCGAGGCTGAACAAGTATTCTGCGAAAACGTCAACGGGATAACTGTTACGTTTAAACAGAGAGCTCAGTGACAGACAAACGTACTGTGAGACAGCAAGGACCTACGGTAAAGTTTTGCGAATTTTGTTGTAAAAAACAAAAATAAAATGTTAGCGGAAATACCGAAGGCAAAGATGAGAGTTACTGAATACAGTTGATGTAAAATGACATAACATGACATGTAAATTGACTAGGTAACTGTGGGTATAAAAAATATACTCACCCTTCCGAAGTATGCACGTAGCATTCTTGTGGCTTGGACATTCCTCATTAAATTTTAAGTAATCATTAAAGCATTTTGAATCGGCAGTCTTTGAGTCACAAACGTAGCATTCAATTGACGAGGCTGAAATGTGCGAATATACTATAATATAAAAAATAAAAACAAGTGTAGGCCACTAACTTCAAGCATCTTGCAAATGATTGTAAAAGTAATATTATAAATTGTCAACTGTACATTATGTGCTGTGATTGTTTGTTTTCAATCAATGACCGTACCGTAGTTATATTTTTTTTAATTTTCATCACAAATTCAAATCCTCACGTTTCAGTCAACCGTTTGTAAGAGAGGGGACAAAACAATCTTATAAACACGTGCCACGTGAACTCAAATAACATATAGATAAAATAATCAGAAAATAAAGAAAGAGTGCAAATTATGTAAAGTTGAACACGTTGAATGTGATCGCCGGTATAAACAAATCAAACATTTGAAATGCGTGAAAATAAAAAACATGTTTAATAGTCTATGCCATTTAGTGATAGAGTAGGATTCTATCGCTAAAAGAATTTTTAAAATCGACTTAGTAATTTTTGAGTTTATTACCTAATTACAAACTAAAATAAAAGTGCAAATCATTTCTTTTTATAATATTAGTATAGATACTCGTAACCCGGGCAAGACCAGGGCAAAACAAAAACTTTAAGCCACCTTTCAGTGTGCATTTAAGCGAAAAGGCGGATTTATTTTCTACACAAATATCAGAGATGTCTCAAAACCCCTTTCCTTTTATATTTAATGATTAAACGAACTTACCTGTACGTGAAGTTCTATCATAATTATACGAGCGCCGAGTCCGAAGAGATTAGTAAATTACACATGTAGTTACGCTAGTTTTCACCACTCATGCACTTAGTTGAGAAAATAAAAAAAAATTCTTTATCTATGGCAATTTAATTTGACATACCCACAAAACCATTTTTTTTTTTTTTTTTTACTTGGGGTAGGTACTTGGTCCAGTTCCACTCTCAGACGACTATCGCCAATCATTTAGTTTAGAGTATAGTTTCCTGAGGTTCATTGATGTATTTCCGAGATGTAGATGTATTTCTATTTGGGGTGTGCATATACAGCACTGGGAGGGTGGGATTACTAATCTCTTCGGACTCGGCGCTCGTATAATTATGATAGAACTTCACGTACAGGTAAGTTCGTTTAATCATTAATTATACTCGCGCCTCGTCCTCGAGATTAGTAAATTACACATGTAGACTTTGAGAGTATTTTGGGAATATCATCAATGAATAATGAATGAATGCTTGTAAATATCAAAATATTTTTTATTTTGTTACAATTTAGTTACAATAAATAAACAGAAATAACAACTTAGTACTTCTAGGATTAACAATAATTAGAAAGTTTCCTTGAGTATTTACTCAAAGGGAAAATGAATCAAAAACAAATGAAATGACTTAATTAACTAAGGTATAACTATTCTTATAATAGCTATCATAGTTAATATAAAATGTATAAAATCTGCTCTGTGTCTGATTTTAACTGATCGTAATAGAGTGATTATGATGAAGATTGATTAATTATTGATTTTGCTAAGATAGTACTATCGTCATCGACCACCGTTCTCTGATAGAATTTTGCAAAAGCTGTGGAATTCCTACTCCAACCAGCCGTTTTACGGATAGTATCTAGGCTGACGCCCAGTGAGTGCGCGCGCGACGATGCTGCATGTCTTGTGCTGTGTGCACTGAATATGCTCGTGTCGATCCCACACTCACTGAGTGTTTGCTTTATCCAGCGGCTGAGCGTTTGTGTTCCTACTGGCTTATGAGGTTTCCTAACTCCAATAAATAATTCATCAGATGTCCGTATTAATGAGGTGCGTTCTATGTAACACAGTAACGTAGTGGCTGGGCAAATGGCTGTTTTTTCAATAAAAAAGGGTAAATGAATAATAGGTTGTTGAAATCCCGGTCGAGAAGTCTTTATAATGTCAGGGATTTTAATAATGACACGCTGGAAAAGGTTTTGAACATTGCTAACTTTGATTTTTGAGAGAGTTTGCACTCTGTGTGCAGTCGACAGGGCCAGTAAAGTAATTGTTTTATTTGTTAACTTATCTAATGTTAATCCCTCATTAGGATGCCATAAAAATAATTTATCCAATACTAGGTTGGTGTCCCAGGTAATGTCATATTTAGGTGTTGGTGGCTTTAGTCTAAAAACTCCTTTGAGGAATCTTTTAATTCTGTTATCATTAATTAGTACTGGGCTCAGCACCAGGGAAAGAGCAGATCTGCATGAATTAAGTGTACCATATTGGCAACCGTCATTAAAGAGTTGGGTTAAAAAGGAAATTATTGTGGGAACAGAGGCGTCATAAACACTTAACAAATTAATTTTACAAAAATCCCACCATTTTTTCAAGTAAACGTCATATTGTTTCATAGAGTTAGACGCTAATGATGCTAACATTATATCTAGTGATGATTCCGGTATGTCTTTTCTTGAAAATGACTCCCGGATAATATACCTGCCACCAGGGTAATCGACTTGTGAATCCGACGGGAGCTGGAATGAGACAATAAGACATGGCTTTCAGGAGGAAATGTAACAGTGTCCGAAATAAGAAGAGATCTGAACACGGGGTACCATGGCTGTGTTGGCCAAAAAGGTACGACCATTATACCCTGTGCCTTGTCTGTTATTATTTTTCTAAGAGTTTTAAGTATGACTGAAAATGGCGGGAATGCATAGAAATTGTAATTTGCCCATGAGACTGTAAACGAGTCTATTGCGAATGCGTCTGGGTCCCGGTGCCAGGATATGTATGTGGCACATTTGGTATTTATGCGACTAGCAAACAAATCAATTTCTGGATGACCGAATGCGCGGGTGAGAGCGCCAAATGCCCAATCGGACAGTCCCCATTCTATGTCCGGATGAGTTCTTCGTGATTCATAATCTGCTATTATATTATCACTAGATTTTATGTAAGAGGCAAAGATGAAAAGCTTTTTGCTTTCACACCAGTTCCAAATATCACGAGTTATTTGTGTGAGATGAGGGTATTGTATACCTCCCATTTTATTTATATAAGCTACTGCTGTTGAATTGTCAACGCGTAGTAATACCTGGCAATTAAAAAGATTTTTAGCAAAAACTTTTAAGGCAATAAATGCGGCAAGCAGCTCTAAATAATTTATGTGTTGTTCTCGTTCGATGTTCGACCATTGTCCGCTCGCAGATTTACCTTCACAGGCAGCCCCCCACCCCGTCGTTGAGGCGTCAGAAAATATCTCAACTTCGTAAACATCAATTTTAATTCTATGAACAGAATGTTCTATTTTATTGAGCCACCAGTCAAAGTCAGATTGTAGTGATTCAGGTAGATTCATAGATTTGTTATAATCATCATGACCTTTCAAGTTGAGATATTTACATCTTTCCATTTCTTTAGTGTGCAGCCATCCGTATTCGATAGCTGGACACGAAGAAACTAGTAATCCTATTAACTGAGCGAAAAATCTAATTTTACAACGCTTTAATTTTGAAAACGTTAATAGTTGCGTTTTTATTCGTAACCTTTTATCCGTTGGCAAACTAATCTGGAAATCGTGTGAATCTATAATCATGCCTAAGAATCTGCATTTGGTTGAAGGAGAAAGAACGCTTTTTTCAACATTAACAATGAAACCAAGTGAAGTTAATAATCTTTTAGTTACATTTATGTTTTTTAAGCATTCCAGACGGGAATATCCAAACAATAGCCAATCGTCTAAGTAAACTGTTGACAGAAGGCCGGCAGAGCGCAATAACTTAGCTATAGGTTTACATATTTTTGTGAAAACATATGGGGCTGTACTTAATCCAAATGGTAGAACATTAAATTCGAATAGTTTACCCTCAAAACAAAATCTTAGATATTTTCGTGATTCTTTGTGCATTTTAATTAAGAAATATGCGTCTTTGAGATCAATTGTTGCCATATGACAATTACAAGTTAACATTTTTACTGCCGTTCTCAAATCCTCTAACTTAAAATGATCTGTCTTAACAAACGTGTTAAGATTTTTTAGATTTAAAATAAAGCGCATCTTGCCATTTGGTTTGGGTACCAAGAAAATACTAGAGACAAATTGGTTTTCACATGGAGAACATTCTGAGACAGCGCCTATTTTGAGTAGGTTATTAATCGCTTCTAAATAATGCGTTCTTTCAATAACCGAGTAAGTTGGTCTTGCGGGTAGTGTATGTTGTGCGACGGGTGATGTAAAGGGTATTTTATAACCCTTTATCCAAGATAGTATAGACTGATCGTTTGTGATTGTAGCCCACTGGTGATAGAATTTAGATAAGCGGCCTGCGTACTTAACTGTATTTAGAAGCGGCGACGAGGGTACGTCGACTGATGGCCCTGCGATGACGTCTTGGATGACTGCGCATGCCGCGGCATGTACTGTGTCTGCGGCGGGGGATACTGCGTGCGCGACGCGGCAGGCTTGCGGCTCCTTGGCGCTTGCGCCAGCCCCGCAGGCAGCCTGCGCGCCTGGGGGGGAGCTTTGTGGTTTAAAGCTCTCGATGCTGGTCCTTTATAGTTGATGTTCGCAGTCTTGTTGTTAAATTCGGCTTTCAGCTCAATCCCAGATTTATTTACAGCCTTTGCTGATTTTATAGTCTCTGCTAGATTTTCACCGAACAGACACGTGTCTATCTTAGTGTTTTTAAGGTGTTCCTTCAAATCATTTTTGAGGGCAAATAAAATGAAATTTCTACGTGTGATAGAATCTGCATGCTGTAAATCGCATAGAATTCTGCTTATGTCCATTAATTTTTGTAACACGTCATTGGTTAATGTTTTTGAATTTAATTGGGAATTTATGATGTCGACCAAACAAGCAATTGCGCTAGACATTTGTTTCTGTTTGTTTTCTATGCCTTTATCGCGTTTAGCTGCGGTATCAGTAATTGCCGCTTTAATTTCCAAATTTATTTTAGGAGCGTCTAGTTGGATACAATTTTTGGGTAATAGATATTTAGAGATCAAATTTTTACGATTTTCCTTCGTCAAACCATCTTTAACGATGTGTAACAAACGATTTGCAAGTTCGTTGCGTATTTCAGGCCCGTAGTTGTCAACATTAGTAGGATCATCGCCTAGAATTTCTAAAATTTCCTTGTCCAGTTCAGTAATATTAGCATCATGAGCAATAGGCTCTTCGGTGGGTACGTCTATGGAAGTACTCAGGCCTGGCTGAGGTTCAGAGGTTTCATTTGAATCCTGAACTGTTTCATCTTCGGGTGGCCATTCTAATAGCCAGTCATCTGGTCGCAGTGCGGGGGTGTCTGGAAATTATCATAGACATGATAATTTTTCAAAACGTAAGTTAAATAACTTAGTTAGAGGGTGGACCTAAATAAGTCCGTGACTATTTTTTATCAAAATTATAATCTTACCTTTATCAGTAAGTATAAAGGATAGAAATGTAATACATTACTGTTTGTAGATTAGTCATAGTCATAATAATTAGGTTAGGTTACAATCCCCAGCGGAAGGAACGCCAACCGTTTTTTAAATGCGGCGAATCAGCCCCAATGACTGTTCAGGTTGCATTATGGTAACATGAATACGTAGATACGTATTACGGACGGTAACTAAATAGTTATCACTTTAAAATAAGTAGGTAGGTAAATACCTGCTCCAAAATCTTCATCGCGTAAAACCACAGCTTCCTCCAAGTCTGATACACTTTCCGAAATACTAATCTGTCTATTACGAATTTTACGTTCTAATTTTCTTATTTTATTTTTGTAATGGTTAATGTCTTCTTCACGAGACCTAGAACTCTTACGTTTCGGCATTTTTTAAATATACTGTGCGAAGACGCTAAATAGATATTGAGTGGTTGAGCACTAGAATGCGAATGATTGGCGATAGTCGTCTGAGAGTGGAACTGGACCAAGTACCTACCCCAAGTAAAAAAAAAAAAAAAAAAATGGTTTTGTGGGTATGTCAAATTAAATTGCCATAGATAAAGAATTTTTTTTTATTTTCTCAACTAAGTGCATGAGTGGTGAAAACTAGCGTAACTACATGTGTAATTTACTAATCTCGAGGACGAGGCGCGAGTATAATTATAATATATTTATTTTGCAAATTATAAACACTCTTATATATACAAAATTATTTATACTTAAACCTAAAAATGAACATAAATATAATGCGAAAACACAAAGTACGCTCAGTTTATCTAAATAAATATGTATGTTTATTTTTATGCATATAAAATATCTATGGTGTGTCGTGTGTTGCATGAAGTTTTAAAAAAATAAATTAATAAAAAATAAAAAAATTAGCAGTTACAAAAGCTCACCATATTTCACAGACAAGCAGATGAGCAGCGTGACCATAAACAAAGTAGCCATCGATGACTTCATTTTAATTTTTGTGTAGCTCACGAACACAGGGGATACTGAACGTGAATTCGATCGATTATTAATATTTGCATGTGGCATGTGTTTTTATACCATATAACTAGGAAAACTGGGAGAGTAAAGTTTTTTGATAATATTTATATAAGTACACTCGTATGTACTATGACCCAGTAAAAGTGCTTAGATACCTTAACGCCTATTATTCCTTGCACGTTAGAGTTCAAGTTTTCGAAAATTAAACTAGATGGCGTTGGTTTCTTCACAGCTAAGTGGCGAGCAAAGGCAATCTCACAAAGTATAAACTTGACTTTTAGTTTAACCAATAATAGACACATGCGTCATCATTGTCGTCAACAACTGATTGTAGTTCATAATTTCATCAACTTAGCATAAATCAAGATGGCCTAGTGGTATAGAGCACACAGATTGAAGCGCAAATCAGTGTGCCACAAGTTCAAATCCCACGCAATGGTTGACTTTTTGTAAGTTGGAACCGGAACCCGATTGGAAGTTATGGATTAGCATTACATATTATATTAAATTATTCTTTAACTTGTTCACACATTTCTTAGAGTTAGAAAATGATCACAAAAAAACTAAATAAAGAATTAGATTTCTGCGAGGTAGACATAAGTTTAACTTGACCGAAATGAACTGTCGTTTGGTTGTAGTTGTTGGTTAGTGACGTGTGGTTAACAATATAGTAATATTCGCAAAATGCAGGCTAATATTAGTATTGAAGTGAGGGCGACTATCATTGGGCTGCATAAAAGCGGTCTCAATAAAACACAAATATCTAAAGAAACCGGACTGAATGTGAGTATAATAGCTATTAATGAATTGTAACTTTATTATAAATTAATCTTCTAATTAAAATGTATGCCATTTATGAATCCATCCATCGTATCTTTATGAGGCTTAAAAGAGAAATACATAAATCGTTGGGTTTATTGGATTGGTTATTGGATTTATAAATGCAGTTTTATTTTAAAATTATATTCAATCATTATGATTGTTAACATTTTATATAATGAAAATGAAGTCAAGTAGGTATAGCTGCCTAATATATATTTTTTTTTGTTTTAGAAAAATACTGTAAGTTTTTGGATAAAAAGATATGAGAAAGAAGGTAAGGCCTTGCTAGTCGAAAGAGAAGTGGGAGACCGAAGCTTATTAGCGAGGCGCAGCGACGACATATGGTTGACGTATACGAAAGGAATGGTTTCGCACCAACGAGACATTTTGCGGAATTATAAGACACCTCGATGGATACTGTTCGCCGTGCACTTCACGCTGAAGGCGTGCATCACAGAAAACCTGCTAAAAAGCCGTACTTGACAGAGAGGCATAAACAAGAACGATTACGTTTCGCACGTGATTATTTAGATTTTGACTGGAATACTGCGGTATTTTCAGATGAAAAAACATTTAAATCCAGTCAAAAGGGCAGGCTTCACTTATGGCGCAATAATAACACTCGCTAATGTGATAACAACATTATTCCTAACACCGAATCAGGTCGAATCACAATTAATATGTGGGGATGGATGAGTGCAGCAGGACCAGGAGAACTGGCTTTCATTCCTCCACGCGCAAACAGTTCAACTTATGTGGAAGTGTTAGACTCAATTATGCTACCTACTGTGCGCAACATTTACCCAGCTGATGAGTTAGCACAATTTCCGTTTGTCCAGGACAATTGTCCTATTCACCGAGCGAGTACTGTGCGTGAGTGGTTTTACAATCACCCGGAAGTAATTGTTATTCCATGGCCAGCGCGATCACCCGACCTCAACCCCATAGAAAATCTATGGGGTTTGATGGTGCAAAGGTGGGACTCGCGGAATGAGAGGTCTACGGAACAATTAAAAACCCATTGCATGGAGGTGTGGGAAAGTTTTAGAGGGAGCGAAATATGCGGTAATATGGTTGGGTCCATGCGCAAACGTCTACTTGACTGTATCGAAAATAATGGGGGTTATACAAAATATTAAGTTTTAGTGAAATCAGTCGGTGTAATTAAATATTTAGTAGGCCATTTTATTTTAACATATCCATGATTATTCGTTAACAAACACTGTATTATATTGTGTTTACTTTCGTTTAAAACAGCTATATCTTTTAACTTGTGCCATCGCCTTATCTTAAGAATGCAGTGAACTCGCTATCAATTTTGTTGACAATAATCATGATTCTATTTCGTTTTTTATTCTTCTACCCACACTGTTCTAACATAATAGTTCAATTTATTTTTCTCATCTAATTGACGATTATCTTGTGAGAACTAAAGTTCTTTTAATAGAAATTGAGGTTTAATTTCAATCTTCTTTTCGTCAAGAAAATGAACAATTAAGCTATGACCTCAATACATTCATTGTGACGTTACATAAAAATAAAATGTTTACAAAGTCTAAATCATATATCACTTTTCAATAAATAACTGGATATATACAATTATATTTTATTTTATTAAAATTTTAATATCTTTTCATTGTTACGTTATTCATATTAGGAATGGTCTAAGTGGGTATACTTCCAACAAACAATCTTACACGTAACATAGTTATCGGTTACAAGATATTTTTTTTGTCTAGGTAACAATTCGACGTCAAAATTCTCATAAATGTTTAATTTGTAAATATAAAGAATAAAGATTTTTATTAAACACGCCTTTGTATTTCCACCTTACAACATCGAAAAGATGTAACAACTAAATAATTGAAAATTACGAATGTGTTCTTCTTGTGGTTAATAGATCATATTCGTAATTTGCAAGTATTTAGTGCAAAAAATGCAATAGTATTTTTCATAGAAATATAAAAAACAACTATGTTAATATAGATTGGGAATTTTCTAAGTAAGAAATAACCGCAACGGACCGACCATAATTTGAACTCGGGCTACGTTGTTTGCGAATCCAACACTTAGTTCATACGGCTACCAGCTCATGACATATTTTCGTGAATTTTATCAATGCAATGGTAAGAACAAGTCGCCTCTGTGACTGTGTGATGCGTATTCAATGGCACAGAAAAATAATAATGATGTTTTAAGCTCAGTGCGACGACAGTTCCTTAGTGTGTGTTATCTGTGGAATTTGGATACTCATACACGCGGGCACATGCGCACGGAAGTATCGTGCTCGCTCGGTTCGTAGCAATGTAATCTTTAGCGTTCTTATGGACTTCATCGGAAATCCATATTCAACCTACCCTCTCAAGTTTGAAAACTAACACATAGATAATCAAATATTTATAAATTGATATTCAATTTTAATATCTTCATCTCTTTAAAAGAAATTATAAATTATTTCAAGTTGAAGGGTAAAATCTACAAGTCCGTGATAAGACCTGTCATAATGTATGGATCAGAATGTTGGGCTGTGAAAAAGACGGATGAAAAAAGACTGCACGTAGCGGAGATGAGAATGTTAAGATGGATGTGTGGTGTGACGAGAATGGATAAAGTGAGAAATGAGTATATTAGGGGAAGTTTGAAAGTGGCACCAGTGACTGAAAAATTGAAAGGGAACCGTTTGTCTTGGTATGGTCATGTGAAGAGGAGGGATGAAACGCATGTTACTAAAAGAGTTATGAGTTTACATGTGGATGGATGGAGAGGGAGAGGGAGACCAAAGAAAAGATGGATGGATTGTGTGAAGAGTGATATGAAAGAAAAGGAAGTTAGTGATAGCATGACGAATGACAGGGCAGAATGGAAGAAAAAAACATGTTGCGCCGACCCCAAATAACACGGGACAAGGGCAGGAAGATGATGATGATAAATTATTTCAATGTATGAAGAAACAAAAAGAAAGTACAAAAATAAGCATTAATTAAGCATTAATCATTTGAAGCACAGCGGCGCCATCTATTAACAGTATAATGTAATGTTGTCGATAGCAACATATCAATCTGGTTTTACGCTAGATGGCGTCATTTCTCGCTTCACACGATTTTATTTCTGTAGCTCCTATGCACTTTCGCTTTTGGCCGTACAAAATAACTTTTTTGTGTATACTGACTGATAAGTGTTTATTTATGTATTTTGTACATATATTATACCTAAATAAATAAACTTATTTTCAATCTTAAACTCTCAATCAGGTTCAGTTGGAAACCAGCATCAGGCAACTACCACGCAGTTGTCTGGGATTTTTGCTGAACTGGACCTATTTGGCGCAGCCGTGAGATACACAATGTTAATTTTCTTTTTTTTTTTTAAATCTAAATGTCTATGTTATTTATTTATTTATTTTATGCTACATGCACATAAAGGTACTTTTATGCACATAGAGGCGGACTTAATGCCTTAGGCATTTTCTACCAGTCAACTTTTGGGTGATGCAGAGAAGAAGTAGGTAGAAGTAGTATGCAGTTCGATCGTCGTGTATGGAATACTGCTCTCATCTTTGGGATGGGTCTGCCAAATACCAGCTTGATGTTCTGGAGTCGATTGAGAAGCGAGCCCTTGCATCCCAGCCGCCGGGATTCCGATCCCGATTTCCGGCCAAAGTAGCGGGCTTGCGGACGGCGAGCAATCGGTAGCTCGCCGTTCGACCGTCCGGTAACCGTCCGGACTGAGCCCAAGTCGACGGTGCGTAGTGTTCCACGCGCGCCTCAAGGAGATGTCAGCAACCGTAGGGGCCCAGCAGGGTCGAAGCCTACTGAGGCCATGGGTGATGCGAAAGAGATTCCCGGGACCCATTGTTGCAAATGGCAAAGAAGGAACAGGAGTGGATTTTTACTCAGTAAAACTTTGACACTCCCCCAGCTCCGCCCAAGAGCGGGGGATGTCATTAGATGATTTTCCCACGCGAAAAAAAATGGCAATTTTCCCACGGGAACGGGATTTAGTTCCCGGGGAAGGGCATCATCGAGACGGCTGAACCTATTTTGACGGGACTTTCATTAACGTATAGCTAACGTTTAGGTAGAAGTACTAACTTAGGTTACTTTTTATTCTCCTGCGGGAACGACTTAATTCCTGAGGGGACACATCTCCGCAAGCACAGAATTATTATTATGACGCGGACGAAGTCACGGGAAGCAGTTAGGGTGAAACAAAATTTTGTGGATTTAATTAGCAACAATTTAGTACGTAATCACTAAGGAAAAATATTTTGACTAACGTTAATAATGTGGTAGAAATATGCCAAAATTGATTATTATGGGCAATTAAAATATATTAGTAAGTATAACATTGTTAATATCCTTGATCCTACTGATTACATTTGCAAATATATTTGGTTTTGATAAAATTCCTCAAACTTATTATGACATACAAAAGGAAAAAGTTTGGAATTTCTACAAAACAGGAAGTTGCTATAAAACTCGATAACAAATCAATAACAATTGTTATTATAGTTTTTTTTTTTAAATTTTCAGTGTTATTCAGAATAACTCTCTTATCTCACTCGTTTTGAATTATCGCGCGCCATTTTTCGATACCTCAATGCATAAAGTTGTAACATATTTTTTGAGTAAACTTTTTTTATAAAGGAAAATAAATATTATTATTTCTTATTACATCCAGCGTCTGGTAAAATGATCTTAGACTAATTATTGATTGCATAATTCAAATACATAAAAGTATTTTTACAAATTACTTACATAATTAACCATTACCAAAACGCTTCTTTTAGAAAAATGCACTTTTTGCCTTACGGTCTTATGCGTGGGAGGTGTCGATTTCTCACTGTCAATTTTGTGTTTTAGGAGTCTTGAGTTGTCTAGAGTTGAAGAATACAGGTGAATTTAAGTTAGTAAAAGTCTGACACGTCCTCTCACTCCACTCACTCCACTCGGAAGAAATTATTTGATGGTTTCTTATCACTATTTAATTTTATTCATTATACGAGTACTTTATTGTGACGTCCATCAACACGCACTGGGCTCGCGTGGTGGATTACGGCCCATTCCCTCTCCTAAAGAGAAGGCCTGATTCCCAGCAGTGGGAACATTGTAAGGCTTATTATGTTTGTATGTTATGTACTTTATTGTACCTACTTGCAACAAGAAACAAAAGAAGGAAAAACTCAAAAACCAATGCAAACTATTGGCCAGATTTACTTCTTTCTTTTTGCCAGAAATGAAACCTTTATTGGCCTCTAACATAAGTTAGAGACACTACCTCACTGCGACACTTCAATGGACGAGGTTCGCATAAGGAACAAAGAAGTTCTGTGAGCATTGTGTCGTCTAGACGTGAGTAAAGCTAGTGGACCAGATGGTCGCAAAACATGGTAAAAATCACCTGTTATGCTTCTGCTTTACCAGAGGATAGTGCCCATTGAACATAATATATGTAGCGAAGTCAATGCCGAAGAACTAAAAACTACAAAATGTATTGTGGTTTTAGAGTCCTCCGCACAGTCCTCTGCGTGACTAGAACATATACAACAGTCCGAAATCATCTAACGGGCAGTTGCCTCGATCTGACAAAACAACCATCTGGTCAGAGAATCGTCTCTTTTTAATGGAGGTTTTGCCGGACTTTACACCCTGTTCCACATAATAATGTTCAAGAAGTTAGCGGTTATAAAAAATTTAAAAGTAATTATGTCCATCTGTTTGTTTGTAAACTTATCACGACTTAACGGTATGTCATACGAAAGGACCATGACCAAGTTTGGGACGGTGTTATATTTCTCTTGAGATATTAACACACTTTTCAAATAGGCGTAGCCACGGGCAAAAGCTAACATTTAATAAACCTGATCATAATTTAAACAAATTAAACTAACATTTACAAATCTTACTCCACATTTAACTTAACCTGTATTAAATAGAAGGTAAAATGTTAAATTTAACAAACAATTCCGAAAGCTCAAAAGAAGGAATGGCTGCCATAACATTGCGTTAATAACATTCTGTGTTAAGTCTTAAATTAGTAGAAATAAAGTAACATATAAATTGCAGGTTTTATTGTCTTCTGCAGTAGGCACTAACATCTTTAATTTAAGAGGAATTTTCTCTATAAATAGTGATGTGACAGATGCTTTCAACTTTGCTGGATTTTGGGTGTTTTTAATATCGTGCGGTTTTAATCATGCATGCGGGATTGCCCCGTACGCGGAACTACCGCAAATGACCTTTTCATAGAAGTATTTATTGTAATACGTGAAATACGCACGCGGGATGTGATCCCTGACAGCAGCCCCACATGTTTCTCGTCCGTTTTACGCAACCACAGCGCACAGCAGCCCGCAGAAAACTAGATCGTAGACCAGCGTGTCTGTGCTCCTGATATAGCTTTCCCCCGAATAAATAATATAAGCTTCTGATTACTCCCCCCATCACTAACTTTATTAATTTCAAGTAGAATTGTAGAAAATGGAGCGGGAACGGGATGAACAGTGTATCCCCCTCTTTCATCCAATATTGCCCATGGAGGTAGTTCTGTAGATCTAGCTATTTTTTCCTTACACCTTGCAGGGATTTCCTCCATTTTAGGAGGAGGAGACACACCACAGGAGAGAAATTTTCTGTATGCGGGCCAATCCCGCATGCGAAATTAGGGGGCTGAGGAATATTTTAAAATGTATGCCTGCAAACCCAAAAAAAGGTTCCCTAAAATCAGTTTCTTGTTAAAAAATAATACAATTAGTAGTCAATAAACGATCATAGTGTATGTTAAAAGAGGCGATGTAATTGTTTTTATTTATATTTTTGAATGAGTGATATCTACATTTTTATACGATAATGTTAATACATATACTGAAATTCAGTAAAACAAAAACTGATAGATATATTTAAAAAAAAAAAACAAATTCTTATAATAAATTCTCTCATTTTCCTGTGCTCAACATCCCTAGCCAGTAAAAGCGCTCATAATACTGCCTACCTTGTGCCGGAATTCGGAACGACACTTCACCATCCACCACGCATTATCCAGAGAGAGGGTATAAAGGCACGCATCGTAGTCGTGTCGTCAGGCCCTCGTAACCCTATCGTTACCTTATTACCCTTTCGTCAAGCTCGAATGCCTTTAACTTTCGTGGTAAGTGGTCTCTTGAGAGTTTATACACATGAGCGGAATGTTGCCAACGGCAGAGGTAATTGCAGCCGTCGACACGTCGGAGGCGGCTGTTGACGCGTCGACGACGGCCGTCGACATTTCAACTTTGAAGATCAGCGGCAGCCATCTTGTGTGTCAAATGTCACTATAGGTCGAGGGCTGCAGTTACCCATGCCGTTGGTAACCTGTCGCTCGTGTGTATGAGCCCTTACCTTTAACCCGTTAAACAACAAAATATTTTTTATTTTACAAAAAAAAATACAACCGACTTCAATGTAAAAAAAAACACTGAAAAGTGCAAAATAACTTTAATTTCGAAAGTCCGTGTTTCTATAATAGTTTTGTCTCTTCGTTATTTAACTAGTCATGATAACCGGTTTTTAAAAATATAAGTACTTATTGTATAAAGAGGTAAAATTTTCAAGTTTTTATGTAAAGGATTATCCCTGAAACCGCTGAACCGATTCTGCAAAATTCACTAATTTGTCCTTAATAAGGTAAGCGGGTGAAATCGCTGGCAGACGCTAGTTGCATCATATGATCTATATTTGTTAATCTGCCCTTTATCATTTTCCTGCCATTGTTCCATATTACTTGGGTTCGGCGCAACACGTGTTTTTGCTTCTTTTTTTTAAATTGATATAAACTAGTGCTTGATTGCGATCCCACCTATTGGTAAGCAGTGATGCAATCGACTATGGTGAGGGGCACTAGTTATGAGCCTATTCACTCTAGCCTTGAACACATCCAAATTATAATCGGATGGAAAGACTTCAGCAGGCAAATTTTTCCAGTCCTTCGATGTACGCGGTATAAACGAAAAGGCAAAACACTTAGTCGGACCGTAGACGTTTCAACAAAATAAGGGTGGATACTCGTCGTACGTCAGGTTGTCCGGTGGTAGAAATGAGATGGCGGAATCAAGTTATGCAATTCCCGCGCACACTCTTCAAAATGCAACCTGTAAAACACTGAAAGGCTGGCTACCCTATGCCTGTGCTCAAGGCTTTGAAGACTGGACTTATCCAAATCTGGAATTCTATTCCGTCCTATCAACCATCACGCTATCACTAACTCCCTTTTCTTTGGCTTCCCTCTCCCTTTCCAACCATCTACATGATACTCTTAACTCATTTAGTAATAACATTTAGAAATTTACACATAGTCTTTCAAAAACAAAATATTTGCCAACGATACAAAGTTCAGTTGTATAAAAATAACATAGGATAGTTCACCGAACACAGTTTATTCTGGAATCCTTTGATATTAAAAACCTATTGGATCCTTTGATGCCGTTAACGAGAATTCCTGTTAGATATCCAGTTTTGATTACCACTGAAAATACCTGACAACATGGGTGATGCGGTTATAAAAATATTTATTTCGTAACGTTGTTGTGAATGGAATTTATCCACTTATATAAAACTAGGTTTAAGAGATGAATTTTGGATAATCCTTTCTTATTCTTTGTAACGGTGTAGGAAAACATCGTGAGCAAACCGGCATGTCCTAGAACCAAAAATTCGAAAACATCTTTTTTACCTTTGTTGTTTTTACCTTCAATATATCTAAAGAAACA
Source organism: Mythimna pallens (assembly GCA_961205895.1). Classification (NCBI taxonomy): domain Eukaryota; kingdom Metazoa; phylum Arthropoda; class Insecta; order Lepidoptera; family Noctuidae; genus Mythimna; species Mythimna pallens. The sequence goes on from OY540830.1 coordinate 6,187,783, forward strand.
TGATGTAACTCCGAACTCTGTTGTATAATTTTATTCAACTTAGAGAGCCCTGACACCCATAATACAAGTTTAATCTTAGCTTGGGTGTCAGAGGTGATTAACTATGTGTTTATTTTACAATTTTTATACATGTATGTTCTGCAAACCATGTATGACTAACTACTGTATAATTTTAAACCTGGTAATAAAGATTTATTATTATTATGTGACATCCACCCACCCGCACTGGGCCCGCGTGGTGGATTACGGCCCATTCCCTCTCCTAGAGAGGAGGCCTGAGTCCCAACAATGGGAACATTATAAGGCCGACTATGCTATGGTCCCGGTTGGTTAAACAGATGCAGCCCGCATCTTTTTACCTCACACTACCTCAGAGTACCTACCTACAAACTTGGGGGCTGACCGGATATGGTCTTAGTTATAAGCGAAATTCACGTCTACTGCCGACAAACTGCTATACAGTTTGGCAGATGTTATATAAGATTCTTGATGTAACAAATTAATAAAATATTTAAAAAAATAAACAGCAAAAAAGAACCTAAATTTTTCAACATTTCTAAAAATACACTGCACTAAATTACACAAAAAAATATGAAGAACTTAAATAAATACGCCATCAGATTCACTGTGAGATATTTGCAAACCTATCCTTAAAAAATAAAATGTTTCAAATGTAGTAAATTCTGCAAATAAAAAAGGTCGATTTAGCAGTTTTTCAGAGATATGAACAATAATTTAAATATCTCGCGGTGAAACTGATGGCACATCTATTTAGGTCCTTAGTTTTTTTTTTGTGTAGTTCAGTGCGGTTTATTTTTAGAAATTCTGAAAACTGTAGGTGTTTCTTATAGACTCTCCCCTTAATTTCATTGGTCTGTGTTCGCTGAATTTTCAGACAGATTACAGGCAGCTTTGAAAAGTATAAAATATTTTTTATCCGAATGCACGATATACAAATTATGTGTAACTGATATAATCGTCAAAGAAATAATAATGAATATTGTGTTTCCAAATACGAGGTTGTTAAAAACCTTCTCGCTATTTGCACGGGAATCATGATATTATCATCATCTTTTTACCCTTATCCTAGATTAATTGGAATTGACGCAATACGTTTTTAGGGTTACCTCAAAATTAAAAAAGGAAACTTAACAGAATCATTTATAAGTATGTCTGTCTGTGAAGACACTTTTCCTTATGAACGCTTTAAGATATAAAGTTGAAATTAATATCAAATACTCAGATTCGCAATCCCTTTGAACTTCTGAGTCAAAGCAATGAAAAGATCTTTTATGCCGCATAAATTGACACTCGCCAGAGAATCAAAATCTAAATTTAGCAAAAAGCAAGGTCATATATCTAATATATAAAATTCTCGTGTCACAGTTTTCGTTGCCATACTTCTCCGAAACGGCTTGACCGATTTTGATGAAATTTTTCGAATCGGCCAACATCTATTTTTCATCCCCCTAAATGTTAGGTAGTCCTCCCCTAAAATTTTTTTTTAAATATTTATATGGCAAAACAACGTTTGCCGAGTCAGCTAGTATATATATATGATCAAGAAGGTCATATGTGTGTATGATCTTTGGGCACGCCACAATTATGGCGATAAGTCCCCTCTTTGAGGCGTGGTTGGAAAGACCTCACGGCGTCCTCACCTTCCGCATGATGCAGGTTCTCACCGAACACGGGAAGTTCGGGAAGTCCCTGCACCGAACTCATGCGGAAGCGACGCCCGGGTGTCGCCACTGTGTGGACTGCCCGGATGACACGGTGGAGCACACGGTGGAGCACACGGTGGAGGTGTGTCCCGCTTGGGAATAGCAACGCCGTGTCCTCGTAGGGGTGATCGGCGGCGGCGATCTCTCGCGCCGGGCCTTGGTACAGGCCATGGTCCGGAGCGATGACGAGTGGCAGGCGGTCGCCTCCTTCTGCGAAGCAGTAATGCTAGCAAAGGAGATGGCCGATCGCGTGAGGCAACGGCAACGGTCCTCACGCCCCAACCGCCGCCGGGATTCCGATCCCGATTTCCAGCCACCGTAGGCGCAGGCTTGCGGACGGCGAGCAATGGGCGGCTCGCCGTCCGACCGTCCGGTAACCGTCCGGACCGAGCCCCAGTCGTCGACGGCACGTATTGTCCTACGCGCGCCTCAGGGTGATGTCAGCAAATCGTAGAGGCCCAGCAGGGTCGAAACCTACTGGGGCCATGGGTAGTGTGAAAACGGAACCCGGGGCCCTGGGACAGAGGCAACGAAGGAACAGGAGTGGGTTTTTAGTCAGTAAAAGTCTGACACTATCTCCCGCTCCGCCCAAGAGCGGGATTTGTCATTAGATGATTTCCCCAACTAAATAAAAAAAAAATGTGTGTATGATCTCGGTACGATTACGATTGATAATTTTAGTATTAGTACTAAAAATGCTATAACAATCTTACATTTGCAGTTGTAGAACATTAAGACGTGCTCACACCAGCGTGAGCAGCAGCGCCGGTTGACAGCGACATCGTATTTGACGCCATGAGTCTAAGTTCACAGCTGTTGTTAGAAAAAAATCAACATGATCTTTTCGAAATCTGTTCACAACCTTTGAGGTTCACTACTGAAAATGACATCGAACAAAATTATGTAAGCTTTACTAACAATGGATTGGATCACTACAAAATATAGTCTGTGTCTGTGTGTTCACATCTCTCATGATAAATATCTTTTTGCACATTAGCGTTTCACGGCGTCCGCTCTCTCGCACTTCATTGTAGACATTATTTTCGATATTTACAGACTGCTTTATGAAGAACTTCTTATTTACAATTTTCTTATTTATTTTCTTACGTGCCTTTCTGTCAAAGACCAAGCGGACGCATAGATTATAAAATATCTTGTGCGTTCTATTTGTAGGTTATTTTTGTTCTTCATAAAGTAGGCATTAATGTAACATAATATATTATACACTACAGAGAAAAAGTTTCGTGCCCTCGCTATACGCTCGCACGATGATATCGACAAACTTATTGGCCCGGCAGAAGGTACCTTCGCCAATCAGCATTAACTGTTTTTTGACACTTCTAATAGCTCTAATTAAGAAAACAAGTTGTAAGACACACCTAATCTTTATATGTAAGTCAACAAGAATAATTTTCATTTTACCAATATTTTACGTTAGTTGTAATTCCTTTATTCACTTTTCGAGTTTAAATATTTTTTACACAAGGTTACAGTTAATGTCCAGATTAAAAATAAATACTAAACGCAACCGCAACAATATCATTAAAATTAGATCTCAGCAGCGTAATTTTGTACCCTTATTAAAAAATATAACTAAATGCAACCGTAATTTTTACGACTTCATGAATGATTCTTGGCAATCTATTGTTATTTACAACACTGTCAACCCAGTGGCAAAAGACAATACATTTTTATACTCACCTCTAAGGTGGAATATTTACACACACCTAATCTTTATATGTAAGTCAACAAGAAGAATTTTAATTTTACCATTATTTTACGTTAGTTGTAATTTCTTTATTTACTATTCGAGTTTAAATATTTTTTACTCCAGGTTACAGTTAATGTCCAGACGAAAAATTAATACTAAACGCAACCGCAACAATATCATTAAAATTAGATCTCAGCAGCGTAATTTTGTACCCAGATTAAAAAATATAACTAAATGCAACCGTAATTTCTACGACTTCATGAATGATTCTTGGCAATCTATTGTTATTTCCAGCACTCTCAACCCAGTGGCAAAAGATAATATATTTTTAAACTCACCTCTAAGGTGGAATATTTACAATTCACTCACAAATGGCTACCACGGAATATTTCGATAATATTGATAATTCTTTAAACGTAATGTGCCACACAGTAGAGAGTGCTGAACATTGTAAAAACCTTATGTGTAAATTTGACCTTAAATTTGCAACGTTCAACATTCGAAGTCTACGTCGCAACCTGAACAGTTTTCTAGTGACATTAAATAGACTGGATCTAGAATTCGACATAATAGTCCTTACCGAATGCTGGTTGAACGATAATACACCAATTGGTCAAATCGATAACTATACATCATTTGCTTCAACTAAACACACTAACCAAGCCAGTGGTGTAGTAATATACGTCAAAAGCTGCTGGACGCCAGTTATATCCGAACCAAATCTACTTGATGCAAACTGCTTGCAAATTCATATTCCCAAAGTGTTATCAATTCTCGGTATTTACAGATCTCCTTCATTTAAGAACACAGATAACTTTACTCACTCACTAGAAACGGTCATCACAAATATGCCTCATAGCCCCTGCCAGGTTATAGCTGGAGACATAAATATAAACACTCAACGGGTGGAGTCTTGTTTTGATTATGTTTGTCTAATGGCACAGCTAGGTTTCAGAGCTGCTATTAACAAACCAACCCGTAATGACGCATGTCTTGACCACATCAACATTAAAACTAAGGGAAAAATAGTGTCCATTGTATGCCCCTCAGCGGTTACTGACCACGACCTGGCTATGACCGGCATAAGCACAAATGTACCCAAACCCCCGCGAGAGAAAAGATTTCAAATTAAATATGATTTTGAATCTATTAAGTTGGAACTACAAGATGCAGACTGGTCAAATGTAACTGGAAAATCTTGCCCGAACGCTGCAGCTCTCGCATTTATGTCTAGCTTGTCATCTATTATTGGTCGTAATTCAAAAAATATACAAATAAGCAAACGTAAGTTTACTCTCAAACCCTGGATGACCCCTGGTTTGATCAAATGTTCTTTGCATAAGGACAGGCTCCACATGCAAGCCAAAAATAATCCCAATGACCCAATTAAAAACCGAATTTACAAGCGTTACAGAAATTTTTATCAAGATCTCCTACGGAAATTGAAAAACCAACATGATAGAGAAGAATTAGAAAACAATAAAAACCATCCTAGCAAACTATGGAATGCGATCAAACGAGTTACAAACCACGTTGCAACTAAAGGCAAGTCGCACAACCTTTACCAAATTAAAGGAAATGAAATCGACGCACTAGATTTTTGCAACAAATTTTTCTCTAATGTAGGACAGCGTCATGCGGACCAAATATTAATGAAACTTAACGAAACACAGAACTCACTAGCATCTAAAATTAAAATTTCAGATTCTCCTCTAAACTCATTCTTTTTGCATCCAACTAATACAGATGATGTTGGAAATCTTATTCTTCAACTCAAAGACTGCAGTGCCCCAGGCCTGGATGGAATAACAAACCGAATTGTAAAACACATCAGAGACCTTATTGTTGAACCGCTAACACACATTTATAACCTAAGCTTATCTATTGGAATTTTTCCCGATATTTGGAAAGTTGCAGCTGTGACACCTATACATAAAGGTGGTACTACTGATGATCCTAATAATTTCAGACCCATCTCTCTGTTAAGTACTTTTTCTAAAATGCTTGAAAAAATTATTAATCAACAACTCATTCGCTTTCTGGAATCCAATAAGATCTTATCAAACCAACAGTTTGGCTTTCGTCAGGGCAGGTCAACCGAGCATGCTGTATCTCTTCTGACAAAAATCGTCTCTGATCATCTTGACAAAGGACTATCATGCATCGGAGTCTTTCTTGACCTGGCGAAAGCCTTTGATACAGTGTCAATTCCGATTCTACTAAGAAAACTAGAGGCAATTGGTGTACGAGGCATTTGCCTTGAATGGTTTCGTAGTTATCTTACTGGTAGAAAACAATGCACCAAAACGAATTCCTACACAAGTAACACGCACGACATAGCTTTTGGTGTACCTCAAGGCAGTATTCTTGGACCCACACTCTTTTTGGTTTATTTAAATGATATGTCCTCAATCAACATCGGAAATGCAGACATTATAAACTACGCGGATGATACAGTAGTAATCTTTCACGGTAAAACATGGAATAGAGTGAAATCCTCATCACAAACTGGACTCCAACATATTGTCGAATGGCTGAATAGCAACCTATTAACCCTAAATACCTCAAAGACAAACTTTATTTGCTTTCATAAAACTGCTGTATCTGCACCTCCACCTGATTTAGGGTTAATAGCGCATACTTGCCAAACATCTGCCGACCCTTATCTCAATGCAAATTTACCAACATGCGAATGCAAACCTATAAATAAAGTAACACACACGAAGTACTTAGGAGTAATCATAGATGAAAAACTTATTTTCAGTGAGCATATTGCGGCAATATCTGCAAGGGTAAGAAAGATTATATACGTAATGAAAGAGCTAAGAGATGTTGCTACATTAAAACTTCTTAGGAATATTTACACCACACTATGTCAATCGATCCTGTCTTATTGTATCCTAGCCTGGGGTGGCACTGCTTCTTCTCATCTCTTAGGCTTAGAAAGATCACAACGTGCAGTCCTTAAGACTATGATCAAAAAACCTTTCCGCTTCCCCACCGTTCTGCTTTACAAAGAAACTCAGGTACTTAGTGTCAGAAAATTATACCTATTAAAAATCACTCTTCTTACTCATAAAGAAGCATTACAATTACCAGACTACGAGGAAATGGTAAAAAAGCGTGTGTTCAGGCTGCCCATCATTCCCGTCAAAACAGAATTTGCCAAAAGGTTCAGTACATACATGAAAACACTTGTTTACAATAATTTCACCAAAATTCTTAGTTTAAGTAACTTATCGCTTCGTGACGTAAAAGCTAAAATAACCAAAGAATTGATAGATTGGACGCATCATAGCACAGAACACTTTATACGACAGTTACTATGACAAGAAACGATCACATAGTTTTAAAATAAACTATTGGCACTTATATTCTGTAATAGTATTTAGTAACATATAAAACCTCATAAGCTTGTATTTTAATAATTTAGATAGTATTTTTGCAATGTTAAGAGACACATGTATTATCATTATAATTGTAACTCATAAAAACTTGTAAGCTTCCTGCGGGACAGGCCTCGCCTAGTGCAGGAAGTCTTAGGAAACCATGCTCTTATAATTAATCAATGTAAACAAAATTCATAGAACTACCCGCTCTCTGTAACCTAATTTTTCTTAATAAATTATTATTATTATTATTATTATATTATAATATAATAATAATAGGCCACAACGCCGTCAAGTCCCAAGCTAAGCAGAGCTTGTGTTATGGGTACTAGACACCTGATAAACATACTTATATATTTCTAAATACATACATATAAAGATAAATTACACCAAGACACAGAACAAATGATCGTGTTCATCACACAAACATTTGTTCTGGGTGGGAATCGAACCCACGACCTCCGGCATAGCAGTCAGGGCCACTAACCACTAGACCAACAGGCCAGTCAAACATAATAATGATTATGAGTTACTAACTTGTCGCTCTGTCCCTAACCTTTGGTCTCACTTGCCCTCACAATAAACCGTTACCTACGCATCATTCCAGTTGAACCCGAAAACATCAGGAAGGTCATTCTCTCCATCAAGCCTCAAGCAACGGGATGTGATAATTTCAGTTTTAGTATAATCATAACCATCCTGGACCACTTTCTATCTTTCATCGCGCGGATCCCATTTTTCCTTGTACTCCGGTGTATTTCTATGCTTAAAGTGTGAAATAAATATACAAAAAGAAGTCAAAATTCAATCATTTTTTTTTTAAATTTGCATTTAATAAATAAAGGAGTACCCTTTTCATGTATTTAGACATCATCATCTTCCTGCCCTTGTCCCGTGTTATTTGGGGTCGGCGCAACATGTTTTTTTCTTCCATTCGGCCCTGTCATTCGTCATGCTATCACTAACTTCCTTTTCTTTCATATTACTCTTCACACAATCCATCCATCTTTTCTTTGGTCTCCCTCTCCCTCTCCATCCATCCACATGTAAACTCATAACTCTTTTAGTAACATGCGCTTCATCCCTCCTCTTCACATGACCATACCAAGACAAACGATTCCCTTTGAATTTTTCAGTCACTGGCGCCACTTTCAAACTTCCCCTAATATACTCATTTCTTATTTTATCCATTCTCGTCACACCACACATCCATCTTAACATTCTCATCTCCGCTACGTGCAATCTTTTTTCATCCGTCTTTTTCACAGCCCAACATTCTGATCCATACAGTATGACAGGTCTTATCACGGACTTGTAGATTTCCTGTATTTAGACACTATGCTAAATTTCACACTCTGTGCGTACAAATATTCTTAAACACGGAGGCCCAGTTTATAATTACATTTACAAGTCACGATATCTTTTTGTTATGAAATTTATTAAAAATAAGGAATAATAAAAAAATAGTTTATTTGTGACTCCCATAAATCAAAAACAAAATAAAATAATTAATAATTTGGCTGGCCTGTTGTTCTAGTGGTTAGTGGCCCTGACTGCTATGCCGGAGGTCGTTGGTTCAATTCCCACCCAGGACAAATTGGGCACGCCGTAATTATGGCGGTAAGTCCCTTCTTTGAGGAGTGGCTGGAAAGGCAACACGGCGTCATTACCTTCCGCATGACGCAGGTCCTCACCGGACACGGTAAGTTCGGGAAGTTCCTGCACCGGATTCGTGCGGAAGCGACGCCCGGGTGTCGCCACTGTGTGGACCGCCCGGAGGACACGGTGGAGCATACGGTGGAGGTGTGCCCCGCTTGGGCAGAGCAACGCCGTGTCCTCGTGGGGGTAAATGGCGGCGGCGATCTCTCGCGCCGGGCCTTGGTACAGGCCATGGTCCGAGGCGAGGAGGAGTGGCAGGCGGTCGCCTCCTTCTGCGAAGCAGTAATGCTTGCAAAGGAGGCGGCCGATCGCGTGAGGCAGCGGTCCTCACGCCCCAACCGCCGCCGGGATTCCGATCCCGATTTCCGGCCACCGTAGGCGCGGGCTTGCGGACGGCGAGCAATGGGTGGCTTGCCGTCCGACCGTCCGGTAACCGTCCGGACCAAGCCCAAGTCGTCAACGACGCGTGCTGTTCCACGCGCGCCTCAAGGAGATGTCAGCAACTGTAGGGGCCCAGCAGGGTCGAAGCCTACTGGGGCCAAGGGTCTGATTCTGAAAGGAAGACTCGGCCCTGGTACGAAAGGCAACGAAGGAACAGGAGTGGGTTTTTAGTCAGTAAAAGTCTGACACTATCTCCCGCCCCGCCCAAGAGCGGGGGATGTCATAAGATGATTTTCCCAACGAAATGAATTATTATTATTATTATTATTATGAAAAAAAAAAAAAAAACCCAGGACAAATGTTTGTGTGATGAGCACGATCATTTGTTCTGTATCTGGGTGTAATTTATCTATAATATGTATGCATTTAGAAATATAAAGTATTATCAGTTCTCTAGAACTCATAACACAAGCTCTGCTTACCTTGAGGCTAGACGGCGGTGTGTGATAGTTGTGGCTTATTATTATCATTATTATTTTAAGCACACAAAAGTACAGAGGCAGACTTAGGCATTGTCCACAAGTCAACCTTTGGGTGATGCAGAGAAAAATAGTGGTAGGTGCAATAAAATAAAGAGAAAAGTGAATATAAGAATAGATACAGTAATAAACCATAAATATAATACAATTATATAATATATATTCAAATTAATAAAGTACATACCTTCACTAATATAGTCAAAGAATAACTAATATAGTTGTGTGTTGTGTAAGTGTGTGTAAAAGTTTTCTACAATTAATTCATTAAATTAATAAAATAATCAATCAATAACATACAGTAAAATAATAACAACAGTTTTATTTTTTGTCATTATCAGTACTTAATAAATTATATGATATTTTACTATCGATCATCTCATCAACAGAGTAAAACGCTTTCTGGTTTCCTCTACAACAAAAAATAACTATCTCCAAAGCACAGTACAACTAAATACTTCCAATTTTCTCTTACAAAGCTTCAACATTCGCTCGACTGACTCAAGTAATTACTTCGCACGACTAACAAGAGCAGAATTGAATATGACGATAGCAATCCTTTTGTGTTACGAGTGCATACGGAACCTAAGATAGCGACTGTAATCTCTACCATAGTAATGACATACGGCTTACAATGGCATTTGAAAGCTGAAGCGAATTTCTGCTTGAGTTTTGAATGGCAGTTAAAATGGATCAGTGACTTCTGTTTGTTTGTAATCTCACCAAGGCACGTTCTTCAACTTGTTTTAAAAAAATTGCACCACACTATTAGCGCTGCGTCATTCCTTTTTTAAATGTCGCAACATGTGCTGAGATAAGAATCTTTTTACACCACCTGCTCGATAATGCCCTTTTATATGTCATACGACCAGCTCTTAAAGATATAATGCAGTATGGGCGATCCCAAGGGAATAATGAGATTTGAATTTGGAACGAGAAAAGTGAATATTACAATATTACAAGTTTATTCAAAATTCAAACTGGCCAGTAACGAAAAAAAAAGTAATGATAAAGCGGGAGCATTATAGAAAATTGAAATTGTAGAATCTTAGAGTAGTGAATTTTGTTTGTTTCTAATCTTAAAACATGTTGTGTGATAGTTTTTTTTTGACGTGACAACGTCTTATATCAACGTCGATAGAGCCGGCTGCTCGCACGAAAAAACATGACTCATGCGGCGTTACCTCGCTCTGAGGCGTTCCATGTAAGGCTTGAAGTGCAAGCGAGAGCGCGGAACGAGCGACAAAGAAGCACAATCGGCCTTTGCGTTCGGCAGCTTTTGACTTTTTCAAGACACATTAAACTCGAAACACTCCCTTTCATTTCCTACTTTTCCTATCATCGTCCTATTCTCAACAGAATAACACAGATTGTAAGAAATTAAATATTACACATGTTTAAAAGTTGTAAAACAATTGCTCAACACACATTTATACTTGTAAAAACTATTAAATTGTAAAAAAAAGTTGACATAATTGTATTTATGCGTACAAATAAATCTAACTTGATCAATTTCATTGTGATTTCCAATTACCTCCTTCTCTATATACATACAAATCTATTAAACAAATGAAATTAAAATTTTCTTTTGAAAAATGCTACCATTCCATCAGTATTTTCTTAAGACGTTGTCACGTTCAACTATCATCAGTAAACCGACTTTACAGACAACCAATTTTTTAGGTGGGAAAATCATCTTATGACAAATCTCGCTCTTGGGCGGAGCGAGAAATAGTGTCAGACTTTAACTGACTAAAAACCCACTTCCGTTCCTTCTTTTCCGTTTCTTGGTAGTGTGAAAGTGAAACCCGGGGCCCCAGTAGGCATCGGAATCCCGGCGGTGGTTGGGGCGTGAGGTCCGTTGCCTCACGCGATCGGCCGCCTCCTTTGCTGGCATTACTGCTTCGCAGAAGGAGGCAACCGCCTGCCACTCCTCCTCGCTCCGGACCATGGCCTGTACCAAGGCCCGGCGCGAGAAATCGCCGCCGCCGATCGCCCCCACGAGGACACGGCGTTGCTCTGCCCAAGCGGGGCACACCTCCACCGTATCCTCCAGGCGGTCCACACGTCGCTTGCGCACGAATCCGGTGCAGGAATTTCCCGAACTTACCGTGTTCGGTGCGAACCTGCGTCATGTGGAAGGTGAGAACGCCGTGAGGTCTTTCCAACCACGCCTCAAAGAGGGGACTTACCGCCATAATTGTGGCGTCCCCATGCTTAAATTATACCTGAAAAACCTATTAAAAATGTTATCTCACTCTTATAAGGTAAAATCTGTCTCGTGATTTTTTTTTGTGGGTTTTACTAGATATAAAAAAAAAAATTACAAATCCTCTTCAAATTGTTGGCCTCTGTTGTGAATGCAGGCCCGACATCTGTTTCGTATTTTGACAGTTGTTGTTCGAAATCGTATTTCCTCCTTAATTGTATTGAAAGCCGTTTCAATGCGTTGAACTAGTACCTCCCTAGTTTCCAACTATCATCACTGCATAACAACTGCTACTAATTTGTAAATTCGCTAGAATTACTAGAATGAATCACATAAGACTAAATTCCAAACAACGCATTGCAATGCAATTTCATTTACAATATGAAACGAGGGCGTATTGCATTTGTAGACTAGGGTTAAAAAAGAAAATAACAAACTACAGAACCACAACCTGGAAATTAATAGTAATAAAACTAAAATAATATAATTTAAATCATACAAAAAATCTCTTAATCTAAAAATAACATTTAAAAATACACAAATAGAAGTGAATATATTTAGCCTGCTTGGCATAAATATTGACAACGAACAATACTTTCAAATGCATGACATTTCTTTAACTTTTACAAAAATAAAATACAACCGACTTCAAAGTAAAAAAAAATATCGGTGTTTCTATAATAGTTTTGTCTCTTCGTTATTTAACACCGACTTCCGAAATTAAAGTTATTTTGCACTTTTCATTTTTTTTTTTTTACTTTGAAATCGGTTATATTTTTTTTTTGTAAAAGTTTTTTATTTTACACTTTTTAGTTATGGTACCACCACTAAAAAGTACGCCTCAGCCAAACTTAAATACCTTATAGCCAGAGTGCATCTCATGACAATTCTAATAATCCCAAACACGGTTAGATACATTAATTTATTACAGAGTTCCGGTGCCTAACTTCAGGCTTCATCATCAAATCAGTTCGATATATTCCCCCTCTTCTTTCAGTCAGTCATCGACTACACGTATAAACAAAACAATTTTACTTGTTACTACGGTTCTGCTGTGATCCTATGAGGAGTTCTGTTCCATATCTTCTAAGTTCATGAACAGATCATAACAACATTTCTCCGAATTGGTTAATTCGGAAGCATAAACCTTTCAATAAAAAAAATAAATAATATCCTCCTTTTTGAAGACGGTTAAAATTTGAGCAAACGGTAATAAAAAAGGGGTTAAATCGATTTTTTAAATCAACCAAAATTAAATGGTTTTAGTAAATACCACAGAAAGTTCGTTAAACCGCAGTTTTGATAGCAACTAAAATTAATGAAATGCGCAATATTTAATCCGAAAATAAATTATTATTTAATATTGTTTTTTACATCCTTGTTCGACAATCTAATTAGTATATACCGACCAAATCTACAAGGCGACGTCAATCAGTTTAATGAAAAAATGAATTATTACCAAGGCGGTTGCCAAACTGTTATGGCAGTAGGGAAGGTCAGTCAGGGGTCAAAAGCGTCTAAAGTGCGTATTTTGCACGTATTGTATTGTATATCGGGCTGGTAGTACGCACTCCTTAGGCTTGGGCTTTTAGGTGGGACAAATGTGTCGTACGATCCACTCTAGTTCCTCAAGGAAGGCCAGTAGCGGTTTGGTAATGAAATCATTTACCTGGATTTTTTTGAAGTACTTTGCCCCATATCCAGTGATCACTGGGCAGTTTATCAGCAGATGAGCTACTGCCTCGTTCTCCTTTATACAAGCTCTGCAGAGTGGGCTGACAAGAAACACCTATAACAGAGGGGTGCTTATTAAAGGTATCGTGACTTATGTCCGGCTTCTGTCCAACAGGGACAATCCTTCGTATTGTCACGGTAACATAAAATCTGCATCAGTCTCGACTGTCGGCTTTTTTTTTAGGTAGGAAAATCATCTTATGACAAATCCTGCTCTTGGGCGGAGCGCGAGATAGTGTCAGACTTTTACTGACTAAAAACCCATTCCTGTTCCTTCTTTGCCTTCGTCCCAGGGCCCCGGGTTTCATTTTCACACTACCCATGGCCCCAGTAGACTTCGACCCTGCTGGGCCCCTACGATTTGCTGACATCTTTCTGCGTCGGCTTCAGTTTTAGACGATATAGAGGGAAAATTGAGGAAAGCTTCGAGAGAGTCTGTCGCACAATCAGCTAGAACTGTTTTAAAATTCTATTCGTAAGTCATACTGTGACCCTGGACAGCAAAGGGCAACTGAAGGAACACAGGTGGTTTTAGTCAGAAAGAGTCTGACACACCTAAAGTTATTTGAGAATTTACCACCTCAATAAAAAAGCTGAGGTTCCATTAGCATCATTTGCTTGCGAAACCCTAAATGCAATCGACAAAAATCGAGATCAACCGTACGGTTCCTCTCTCAATATAACATAAATAATTAATGAATAACTTTCAAGTTGGATCCGTACTATTGTGTTCATTCGCTTCGTCTGATTCAACAAAACTTATATTGAAAATGTTGAATACGGTTTCGTTTACTTTGGCTACACTATGGGAATACGGCTATTGGATAAGTTTTTGCTAGATTTATTATGTCATTGTATTTTATCTGTAGTCTTTGATACCTAACGATATTGGAAAAATTATCTGTAGATATATGAAAAAAAAAACTGGGCAAGTGCGAGTCGGACTCGCGCACTGAGGGTTCCGTACAAACTTGAAAGGTAAATTGCGGTTTACGATTTATGAAATATAAAAAAAAAAAACTATTTAATAGATCTCGTTCAAACCAATTTTCGGTGGAAGTTTGCATGGTAATTTATTTTTTAGCTTTATCATCTTATTTTAGAAGTTACTGGGGGGGACGGGACAATTTTTACCACTTGGAAGTGTCTCTCGCGCAAACTATTCAGTTTAGAAAAAAATAATATTAGAAACCTCAATATCATTTTTGAAGACCTATCCATAGACACGTATGGGTTAGATGAAAAAAAAAAATATTTAAGTAATCTAACTATGGGGAACCCCCAAAATTTATTTAGGTGTGAAAATCTTAATGCGGTTCACAGAATACATCTCCTTACCAATAATTTCAACAGTATAGTTCTTACAGTTTCGGAAAAAAGTGGCTGTGACATACGGACGAACAGACAGACAGACATGACGAATCTATAAGGGTTCCATTTTTTACCGTTTGGCTACGGAACCATAAAAAAAAGCTTATTTTTAAATGTACAAATAAATTTCGTGTTTTACTTAGGTTTAAAAAATTTACCTTAAACTCAAAACTTTAACTAAAAAAAAAGGGTAATTAAAGAGTTGCATTATACTTAACTGTGCACTTTATGTGTTACGGAATTGTGTCAGATGGGTTTACAAATAAATAATAGATTTTTTTTTTGAGGTAAGCCAATAACTTCTTCCAGTCTAGGGTGGAGCGAAAGAGCGTGTCAGTCTTTGATTAACTACCGTAAGGGCCCAGCAGTGTCGAAGCCTACTGAGGCCAAGGGTTTATTTCTGAAAGGAAAACTCGGCCCTGGGACGAAAGCAAAGAAAGAACAGGTTAGGAACAGGGTTTTAGTCAGTAAAAGTCTGACACGTCCTCGCGCTCCGCCCAAGAGCGGGGGATGTCAATGAGGCTTTGAGTAACTAAAACAACATCTGTGTTTTCCTTTTCAGAAATTCTCTGCAGCGGCCCCAGCGGTTTGGCTAAAATCTTCGTTTCGGTCTCGTGTGCGGCCGCCTCCTTCGCTGGCATTACTGCTTTGCAGAAGGAAGCGACCGTTTCCCATTCCTTCTCTATCTGGACCTCAGCCTGAACCAGAGCCCGAGGTGAGAGGTTCCGGCCGCTGATCGCCTTTACGAGAACAATAACCGGTGCTCCGCTCAAGCTGAGTACACCTCCATCGTATGCTCCACTGTGTTTTCCAGGCAGTCCGCATAATGATGATACTCGGGTGTTTCCAACTGAATCCGATGCAGGAACCTCCCGAACTTACCATGTCCGCTGAGTACGCCGTGACGTCTCTCCAGCCACATCTCAAAGACAATCAACAAATTTCGTTTTTCCTCTTGTATAAGTAAACCTTTATTTACGCTATTTTAGCGGGTTACCTAACAGTTCTAGTATCTCGATAACCTCGACTGTTACTATACAAGTTCAAAATATGAAACCTGAAACTGTAATCTAAAAATAGTGGTATCACCAACAATGCCCCTTCGGGAAAAGATAACAAAAACTATATATTAAACTATATAGTTGTTCTGTGCTTCGGGGATCAAAACGACGCTGTTATCTTATGTTAGGTTAAAGTTAAATATATACCTATACAACATGTAACCGGAATACTGCAAATGAACAATGAAAATATTGTAAACAACAACTTCTTTTTTAAAAGAGTAACCGTGGAGTTTCTTGCCGGTTCTTCTCCATGGGAAACGACCAATTTGGAATCGTGCACTAGCTTCAGACGGCCTTGTGAAATAAAAATATTTTTGATTTGATTTAATTTGATTGACTGACTGCACACTCTTATAAATCTCAGTTATAAAATTAAGTTATAAAATTATAGAAATTTTTCTTATATGCACTTAGGTACGGCGAGTATCCACTCTTACGTTGTTGAAACCTCTACGGTCCGGACTAAGCATTTCGCCTCGTCGTTTATACCGCGTACATCGAAGTACTGGAACAATTTTTTTGCTGCGGTCTTTCCGTCCAATTATAATTTAGGTGTTTTCAAGGCTAGATTGAGGCTCATAATAAGCTGGTTCGCCTCATCGATTGCATCACTGCTTACCATCAGATGGAATCGCAGTCAAGCACTAGTTTATATCAATTAAAAAAAAGGTACCTAGTGTTATATATATAACCTAATTTGTAGGTAAATAATCTACACATGTACAAACAAACATATTATTATTAGTGACGTTATTAAGTTTTACCAACAATTTGCTTGCTACATTTTGTTTTGAAATGACTGTTTAATCAGTACTATTGTTATAACAACCGCTCATTAGGCAAATTTAAACTAATTATTTACATCTAGGGAATAATAGATATTATTCTTATGTGTAACAATATTTACTGAGTTGCGGCTTCTGTGTTTAGAAACTGCTTGACTAATTTGAGAATATCTATTTTATAAATTAGGTGTAGGAACTTTACAGTGATAAAATAATGATCAAATCGCATCTGTAGCGACCCCTATGTCGACAAATAGAAATTCAAAGGAAGACTTGGTCCTAGTATGAAAGGTAACGAAGGAACAAGAGTGGTTTTTAGTCAGTATTAGTCAGTTAAAGTCTGCCACAACCTTGCGCTTTAGTTGGCTAATAGCATAAAAAAGGTATGCATAATAAAAAATACATATTTTCAACAATACAGAATGATCTCACAAAATTATTTCTCTCAAGGTACTGAAACAAAAATATATCCCAGAAAGCGATGTCGATTTGTAAATGTGTCGTTTCACAGAAAATTTCTGTCACGTTACCGTCCTAGTTCAGTTTTAGCGGCCACTTTGTCGTTTTATCTACGAATAGCTTTTTGCCGCGGAGTCACTCACATGCCCACGAGAACAGTGAATTTTTTATGGGATTGAAAGTCTCTGGCACTCAGTGTTAGTGTCGCTTTGGAGCCAGGAAAAGGAATTTGGTAATCGGATCAGTAATTCCGGACGGAATTCTCTACAAACAAACAATCAATTTTACCTCTTTCTAATATTAGATCAGAAAACTGAGTGATTGTCCATTGAAACGTGTGGCCGGTCAAGTGGGGCTATATTTTAGAAAGTGGACGACTTCGTTTTTGTTTTCAAGGATCATTTTGGAAGTGAAATACTCACGTTGCGACAGCGAAAAATGACACCATTATTCATGCAGTTTGTTCTCTTTAACTCTATTTTGAAGCGCTTTGGTTAAACCAGTAAATGTTTAAAACAGTTTATGAAGTCAAGCCATGAAAATAGCATGCCCGAATTTCAAAAAAGGAAAAGTGTTTTTTTTTTTTATTGATATAAACCAGTGCTTGACTGCAATCCCACGTGATTGTAAGCAGTTATGCAATCATTGATGATGAGGCGCACTAGTTTATTAAGAGCCTATTCATACTAGCCTTGAAGATACCTAAATTATAGTTGGGAAGACCGCAGCAGGCAAATTATTCCAGTCCTTCGATGTACGTGGTATAAACGACAAAGCGAAACGTTTAGTCCGGACCGTTGAAGTTTCAACAATGTAAGGGTGGATACTCGCCGTACGTCGTGTTGTCCGATGGTAGAAAGGAAATGGCGAAATCAAGTCATGCAATTCCGGCGCACACTCTCCAAAATTCAACCTGTAAAATACCGAAAGGCTGGCTACCCTGCGCCTGTGCCCGAGGCTTTGTAGATTGGACTTAACCTGATAAGTTTCAATATCAATGTAACATCAATTTTATAAGGGCGTTATCACACTAGCGGTATGCGAGCAGCTGCGGGGCGGGGCGGGCGCGCAGCGAATGCATCGCGAACACGCTGCGGCTGCAAAGCTAAGACGTCGCGGACGCGTGGAAATTCGAAACGTTTTCAACGCGTATTTGTTGCAAGTCAACGACTTACAATATGCTCAGTAACAAAATGGATTCCGATGAGGAGACACTGCTGTTGGCTTTGTTACTCGAAGATGCCGGAGACCCGCATCGCGTTGGCGGATCCCGTTGCGCGTCCCCAACAAATTCGCTGTAACGTATTCGTTGCGCACCCGCTCCGCTTTGAGGACGCTCGTAATCCGCTAGTATAATAAAGCCCTAACATCTAAAAGTAGTGGACAGAAGTTATCTAGCAATTGACCTCTTTTGTGCTGAAATGGTGATGATGAAGAAGATAATGAACACGAAAAAGAGAACCCGGCTGTATTGTGCATTGCATCAGCGGTAACGATTGTCGAAAAGGCCTTAAAAATTGTATGAGATTGATATCAGCATCATATCAATCAAAAAACGTCCGCTGTTGAACATAGGTCTCACACAAGTGCCGCCGCAACGACCGGCCCTGAGGCCCTACCAAAAACTCTCAACGCGATCCATTTGATAATCTAAACTGAACTATTAAAGGAATAGATATATACAACCTTTTATGTCTGGCCTGTTAGTCTAGTGGTTAGTGGCCCTGACTGCTATGCTGGAGGTCGTGGGTTCGATTCCCACCCAGGACAAATGTTTGTGTGATGAGCACGATCATTTGTTCTGTGTCTGGGTATAATTTATCTGTAATATGTATTTAGAAATATATAAGTATGTTTATCAGTTGCCTAGTACTCATAACACAAGCTCTGCTTAGCTTGGGACTAGACGGCGTTGTGTAATAGTTGTGATATTATTATTTATTATTATTATTTAGCTCCACCCCTTTAACATTTCAGGCTGTAGTGGGGCAGGGCTTTATGCCTCTTTGTTGCTCGCAAGCCTGATATTTTCACACGTCATTATTAGGCCCCTGTGCATCTCGCATCTACCTATCGGGTTCCCGTAACTGTTACCAGGTCATCGGTACACCTAGTGGGAGACCTTCCAACGCTGCGTCTTCGTCATATCATTTCGTTGTCGCTTTTAGTCGACCCCCGCGCCCGTCACATTCATTTTTATGACCGCGTGAAAGTTTTTCGAAAAATAATTACTACTCCAAAACGCCTACAGCAGGTTAAAAAACACTTACGAAAAGCTCAAAGAATCTAGAATGTAATTAAGCTAAAACTAAATTGTTCAAATAAATAATAAATACTGAAAATAAGGCTTAAAGTCGGGAAAATGCAAAAAAAAAAATTGCAATTATTTTCTAATTGGAGTCTTATAAGAAAAGTACCTATGGTTGAAAAGTCTTATAAAATAACAGTTTTGTACCACCTCGTTCAATCTAACACCAATGTTACGTACACTGGCGTAGCTACCAAAGAGCTAGGTGGGGTAGTGCCCCAGCCCCAAAAGTTTGGGGGGATAAGCCCCCAAAACCTGATAAGCAATCACTTTTGAACTAGCGAAAATTAATTCACCGTCCTTCGAAGTTTACACAGAAGTTAACACTACTTTAATCATGGCAACTCGTTTTAGACACTAAAAGTGTAACACTCCCTTACGCACCACCCAGAGCAGAAATTAACTATTTGATCAAATCCGTAAAAAAAACGACTTAAAGCGAGTCGGACGAAGGGTTCTGCACCGTCCGTCAAAAAACGATAAAAAATTACGTTTGTTGTATGGGAGCCCCACTTAAATATTTGTTTTATTCTGTTTTTAGTATTTGATGTTATAGTGACAACAGAAATACATCATCTGTGAAAACTTAAATTATCTAGCTATCACGGTTCATGAGATACGGCCAGGTGACAGACAGGCGGACAGCGGAGTCTTAGTAATAAGGTCCCGTTTTACCCATTGGGCACGAAACCCTAAAATAAAAAGGGCCCATTTTATGTCCCAGGGCCGTTGGTCATCAAGCTACGCCACTGGTTACGTACCTATCACTAATTCTTCTTAGGGCTTAAAGCTCTGCCCATCCAAAGAACGAGCTTATAGATAAGTTGTTACAGGAATCGAACTTCAAGTCTTTTGTTCAAGAACTTGGAGCTTTAGAACTAGGTACTTCGAAAGAGATAAGGCCTCGGATAGTGCAGAATTATGTGTTCCGAGGTACTGCAGGTAATATCTACTCTATCGCTAGAGACTATAGTTCTCGCGTTAATAAATGAGTTTTTCGTCTATAAATCTTTGTTATAGTTGTCTCACTCGCACTTATGGAGTTTATAATAAACTACCATTACGTTTTTGCTTCTGACATTAACTTGACCGACTATATACTAGTTATCCATTCTTTATGTTTATTATTCCGAAGGGCCGAATATTCCTTTCAGAGGCAGACCCTTGGCCCCAGTAGGCTTCGAGCCTGCTGGCCCGTACGGTTTCCGACAACTCCTTGAGGCGCGCGTGGAACACTACGTGCCGTTGACGACTTGGGCTCGGTCCGGACGGTTACCGGACAGTCGGACGGCGAGCTACCCATTGCTCGCCATCCACAAGCCCGCGCCTACGGTGACACTTGTTTAGAGTGGTGTTACTTCCGCTACCACGGATTAGTGCTAGCCCGCCTCCTGCGTTCCTAGTCCCGTACTTATTTTTTTTGTTCGTGAATTCTTGGCGCTTTCTTGAAGCTTTTCTACTGTTCCTAGACCCGTCCTTAGTGGGTAGTGACTCCCCTATACGCCATAGCGTTTAATAATTGGGTAAAAATAACCAGGTGCTAGTCAGACTCGCGCACGACGGGTTCTGTACTCTATAATATAACCTATTTTTTAGTCTTTTGTATTTTTTGTTATAGCGGCAACACAAGTAAATCATCTGTGAAAATTTCAGCTCTCTATCTATTACGGTTCATGAGATACAGCCTGGAGACAGACAGACGGACAGTGGAGTCTTAGTAACAGTGTCCCATTTTTATCCTTTGGGTACGGAATTCTAAAAATAACAGAATTTCTTGTAAAAACAAGATGTACAAATCTAAATATAAATCCAGTCAGAACATCAAAGGTGAAGGTTTTCCCACATACTTAGTTTAGTTTCTTCATCTCAATTCCCACATGTTTAACCATTAAGTATATTTTAGCAAATGACCTCATGAAGGGCGGTAAGACGGTCTTACATGCACATAAATATATACTATGTATGTAAGTACAGCGCATTACTACCAAATGGTAACGCCGACCGAAATATAAGGGCTGTGCTTGATTTACGCGAGCCTTATCATAAATGGCGTGTAAAATGTCCAGTGTGCGAGCGAGTAAGAGAGATGGAGATGTATGTACATTCTATACAACATTAGTTTTAGTATATGCGAAACCCGATACAAAGTATAAAATAAAAAACTTTTTACAAAAAAAAAATACAACCAACTTCTATGTAAAAAAACACTGAAAGTGTAAAATAATTTTAATTTTGGAAGTCGGTCTTAAATAACGAAGTGACAAAAATATAATAGAAACACCGACTTCCGAAATGATTTTTTATGTATAGAATGTATGTACAAAATTTCATCCCAGCTGTACTTTGGTACCTAATGCCCGCTATGACCTGTGATGTACTTAGTGTCGGTGGTATCCAACTTGTGACCTTTTTTAAATATATTTTTTAAATTATTGGCATCGATTCAGTTACTGATTCTGAACCCTTTAACAGTTTTATTTAGGTCGTAAAATGGATCGCGTTAAGAGGTCTTGGTAGGAGCTCTGATTTTTTTTTTGATGGCAAGCTATCAAATGATTCCTCGTGCTCTGGGTGGAGCGAAAGGGAGTGTCTGACTTTTACTGACTTTTTTTCGAGTGAAAAAATCATCTAATGACATCCTCCGGTCTTGGACGGAGCGGGAGATAGTGTCAGACTTTTAGTAACCAAAAACACAATCCTATTCCTGCTTTGCCATTTTTCTAGGGCCCCGAGGATCTCTTTCGCATCACCCATGGCACCAGTAGGCTTCGACCCTGCTGGGCCTGGGTTGCTAACATCTCCTTGAGGCGCGCGTGGAACACTACTCGCCGTCGACGACATGGGCTCGGTCCGGAGAGTTACCAGGTGATCGAACGGTGAGCTACCCATTGTTCGCCGTCAAAAAGCCCGCGCCTACAGTGGACTTTTACTGACTTAAACCCACTTCTGTTCCTTCAATTGCCCTTTAAGTTCCAGGGCCGCGGAGTGTCTTCCGAACAATTTCGCAGCCCTGAGAGGCATCGGCCCTAGTGGACCATATCCATTTTACTGCGAAACCCGGTCTGTTCTTTATGGAACAATAGGCTCTACCTATTTTTCGATGTTCAACCTCACGCCTAAAGTGGCCAAGAGTCGCCCAGGACGTTTCCGATGGTGGCCGGGGCGTGAGGATTAACTCTTAACAACATCATCTAAACTGATGTCAGAAGTGGTACAATGGTTTGTTATGAGAGAGTTTTTGGAAGTACAGATCTTCATCAGCATTTCAGCTGAAAGACGTCCACTTTTGGACATAGATCTCACCTAAGTGTCGCCATAATGAGCGGTCCTGTGCGTCTCGCATTAATCAGATTCCCTCTCCCCTCACCAGGTTATCAGTCCACCCAGTACGAGGTCTTTCAACACTGCGTCGTCCGGTATTGAAGTACAGATCCAATGGCTAAAATTCTTTTACTGATAAAAACTTATTCTGTCATAGACCCTCACAGCTTGCTTTTTACTCCAGGAGAATGCATGTATAGAGATACAGCGGAATAGGATAGAAAGTCCAGGAATCCCCCGTTGAAAGGAATAAAGGATCCTCTGAACCGACTGGTATTGTGTCTGGCCCAGGCAGTTTTGCAGTTAATTTCAGGCTATTGTATATGTTCTAATACCCAGTAAAGAAGGCCTTAGCTATCCCAGAAAGGAGAAAAGGCAGAGGGAGGCCTCTAGCTACGTGGTGGACAACCGTCACCAGGTCCAAAGATCCGTAGATAGGTTCCGTATCCAAAGATCTGGAACGAGCTCAGCTGGACGCACAGACAACCCAGGATAAACTATCCTGGTGCCTAAAAATGAGGGGAGCCCACCCCGAATGAAGGGACAAGGAAGAAGAAGAAGTATATGTTCCAATACAATGATGCAGGATTTTGTAGTTTTTAGTCCCTATGTCTCAACATAGATGGCGCTCAACACTTGACTTCAGTAAGATAGGTCAAAGTAAAACAAACTTTTCCATCTATCTACAGCAGGTTTACAATTCCACCTGCTAGGTACTACACATATAATATTCTCGTTGTTGGAACGATTCACACTAAGCGGATTCTACAACTTACTGCATTAGCTTTCAAAGAATCACTATGGGACCGCTTTTATAGTGGCTTTGTGGAAACTTTCAATTCGATGTACAAGTTTTAATGCATGTAAGCTGTTTCGTTTGAATTTCTTCATCTAGACATATAAAAGTGAATGCTTATTTCCCTTGGTCATGTCATCACGCGTGAACGGTTGGACCAATTTCAATCATTTTATTTTTTGTCAGGAGAAGGTTCTTATCAAAGAAATAAAATAAGATAGTTGTGCGGAACATTAAAAAAAAAACTTAATGTCTATTTAACGTTCACGTATTTGACACTTCGCACGTTAGACATAAAATGCAATGCATTCAGGATGCTGTTGGGGCTGCCTCGCTTCTGTAGTGCCTCAGGGATGTTCACGGATGCCCTGACTGACGGCTTCGCTGCGGTCAGGCGCAGGCGAGCAGCATCTTTATTGCGCAGGGTGCGATCCAGTACCAACGGCCACCTGAGTGTCATTGCCAATAAGCTGGATTATCCTATTATCTGGTCCTTAAGCCAACTACATGCTCCTGTAAATACTGTTGAATAACATAGTTGTTAAGTTTTTTCTGTTACTAACATCTGGTATTTCTGTTGTGTGTTGTTTAATGTTGTGTAAATGCTATATGTGTTACCTATGGACGTAAAGGTCCGAAATAAATGTTTATTATTTTTTTTTTATTATTATAAAAAGACAGGACTCTGTCGGGTTAGCTAATCTATATATATAAAAGCAGAAAGTGACTGGCTAACATATAAATACACAGCCGAAACTACAAGTCCCAGGAGCGTGAAATTTTGCTCAAAATTTGCTTAATCACCTATGCGAGAATTAAGAGAGTATTTTCTAAAATTCACCCCTTTTGGGGTTTCAACGTTTGAATGGAAAAACCTACTTTTACGTGGGTGAAGCCGCTAATAGAAGCTAGTCGAAAATAAAAATGCCCCCTATCCCTATGATCGCGTAAAACAAATCACACCTTTACCCACGATTTTCCGACGGCACAGCTCATACGGCTAAAGGTAACCAAAGTAATAAATACAGAACTAGAGCTCTTATCTTAACGACATCGTACATATTAACTTTGTACTCAGTGTGATTCACAAATGAATGTATATAACACAAATGAGTCCATAAAACTACCTAACTGGCCCTCGGAAGCCAAAAAGCAGTATCTCAATATTTTTGAAAATTCTAATAGAGTGTCTGGTAAAAAAAAAACGGTACCCTTATAGGATCATTTTGTTATCTGTCTGTCTGTCCAGACCCTTTTTTTTCAGAAATGCGTGGAGGTATTGAGGTGAAATTATTAACTTTGTAGTCAGTGTGATTCACAAATGAATGAATATACTTAACACAAGTGAGTCCATAAAACTACCTTACTGCCTTCGGAAGCCAAAAAGCAGTATCTCAATATTTTTGAAAATTCTATTTTAATGTCTGGTAAAAAAACACGGTACCCTTATAGGATCATTTTGTTATCTGTCTGTCTGTCAAGTACCTTTTTTCAGAAATGCGGGGATGTATTAAGGTGAAATTAATATCAAATAGGTAGTCAGATCTGCTACCCTAAGCAGCTGTGAAGTCACCGTAATCTAAGGATAAGGCCTTTTGTTCTTCGTTTAGGCGCATATTTTGTCGCTAATTAGGAAATCAAAATCTATAAGGTACTTCGAAGTGACCTAGAATCCTGAAATTTTGTATAAAGTAAGGTCTCATAGCACAAGTATAGGAAAACGTATGAAAACTGTTTTTTTAGTTATACCAAGAAAGAAAATACAATTTGTGATTCGAAAAAATCTCCCAGACTTGATTGGGGAATTAAACTATTTAGCTCATCAAACTTTAGCTTATCAAAAAGCTTAAAATATTCGGTAATAAATTAATACTTACTTTAAATTGTAAGAGCGAAAATAACTCTGTTTATTTGTTACTTTTTCACGCAGTATGCTCATTAAATTTAATATTTTTGACGCCTCACGCAAAAGACCACTTTATGCGTGTCTGTGGCACCGTAGCTCTTAAAGGGGTGCATCGATTTAGATGCATTTTGATTATTTCAAAGCAGGTTTAGAGCAGGTATCGATTAAAGTTAATGCCATTTTTAGAGTTTCGTACGCTAAAGGGTAAAAGATACTAAGAGCCTAAGACTTCACTGTCCGTCAGTCTATCACTAGGCTGTATCTTTTGAACCATGATAGCTAGATAGTTGAAATTTTCACAGATGATAATTATATTGTGTTGCCGCTATAACCACAAATATTAAAAATAGAATGAAGTGTATTGTGTAAAAAAAAAACACTTTTATAGATAATGGTATGGAACTCTTCGTACGCAAGTCCGACTCGCACTTGGCTGGTTTTTTTATTTATAAAATTTTTTTTTCTCGAAAATCTCTCTCATTGGGTTAACTCTTTTTGGCTTCCGAGGCTTTACGAATGCAGTGTTAATGGGGCTATTTTTGGTTGCCACTTAGAATGGTGATAAGTTATAACCCTCTTTTCCTCCTCAGATGGAGGTAAATACACTCAGCGGCAATAAATGTGGTACAACCTAAACGTGACCTTTTAAATAAACTAAATATTTTTACTATTGCACAAATCCGGTGTGAGGAAGGAAATGTACCATACAACGTTTTTTTCTTTTTTTATTAATTATAGGCTCGCGTTTGACCACCATATCACCTGATGGTAAGCGATGATGTGGTCGACGATGGAACACGCTTGCCTAGGAGTAGCCTATTTACTCTTGACTTAAAGACCCCTAAGTTGTAGCTTTCTATCGTTTACATTTCGAGGAGTGTGCACTGGAATTGCACAATCTAATTCCGCCAAGTCCGTTCTATCATCGGACCACTAGACGTACAGCGTTGCGCCACCGGCACATGGTAGACATCCCACCCATACGCACAAAACGTTTTAAGAACACATTTATTATGCGTACAGCCAAGAAGTGGAATTCCGTGCCGGAGTCTGTGTTTCCTGATAGCTACAACTTAGGGGTCTTTAAGTCAAGAGTGAATAGGCTACTTCTAGGCAAGCGTGCTCCATTGTCGACCACATCACCGCTTACCATCAGGTGAGATGGTGGTCAAACGCGAGCCTATCATTAATAAAAAAAAGCTATCAGGAAACACTGACTCTGGCAAGGAATTCCAGTCCCTGGCAGTACGCACAATAAATGTATTCTCAAAACTCTGTCTCATACCAGAATCATGATGAATTTCGACGTCATAGCAGCGTCCCAGTACTTCCTGTGCTTATCTTTTTTATTATTATGTCTAGTCCATTGGGCAAAGATCTCCCTCCATTCCTTCCATTGTTCCCGGCTCTGTGCCACTTCTTGCAAAAAGAAGACATCTAAGTCGTCCTGCCGCGAACTCGTCGAGCAATTTTAGGGCACCAACTTTGTGTTTAAATGGCCCACCACTCGATTGGCATACAGCAGATATGTCCAGCCCCAGTCCCACTTAAGCTGATTCTGAGCCACGTCAATGATCTGCGTTTTGGAGCGTAGTAGTGTTTCGAACGCGAACCGTTATTTTAACACTGAGTATACTGCGCTCTTAAGTTTGGACTTTTGGATGTTATAGTCAAAGACCAATTCTGTGCACCATAGGTCAGAATGATTTTAAAGCTGAACTTATCCACAATGAAATATTTCAGTTGCATTTGGTTCCAATCTCGACAGAGTTTGTACTCCAATAGGTTCGTCTAAGCCTTGCAATCAACACTCGGCTGATTGAATTCCACCATACCAACCCATATCTATATGTAGTCTGTAGTAACAGACAGGGTGGATGTTTGAGAGGGGACAGTAAGGTTAAGTACCTTAGCCGGAGTTGAAGTGTAGATTCTCATTTCGGAAGTAATATGGGGTACCGAGAATTTTTCGAGTATAGAGGCGCAGCTTGCACTTAAGTGACAGTTTGCTGCGGGCAGTCATGAGATAATGGAGCCTACCTTGAGCGAAAGCGGCTCGCAAGCGAGCCTGCTTTATGTGCTCGGCGAAGTACAAGTGCTGATCGAGGATCACTCCGAGGTACTTGGCTTGCTTCTCCCAGGGGATCGGCTTGCCGTACATGGTGATCGGAGGGGGAGACAGTTAGCAAGATAATAAACATTTCACTCAAAAATGTTTGAGACCAGTTGATCCTTTTGATCGCAGTTAGCAATTACTGAAACATTTCTAGGACAATTTTTTATTAACGTATTCCTGCAGTTTCAACAGTTGCAGTAGGTAGCTGCCATTAATGCCTCATCTCAAAAATCCACCCTGAGGATATATTATCCTCCACTATTCACTAAATATATTCATTTTAGGCTATTATAATTATGTACTAGGGGAACGTTTGAAAGATTTACCGTGGCTCTAGAAGACAAAGGGCAAATAAAGTAAAGGTTAGTTTTAGTCAGTAAAAGTCGCTCCACCCTAGAGTGGGAATCATTTGATGATTTTTTTTCCAAATTTCTCAATTTATATTAAATTTTTTTGCCATACAGCGAAAACCTCTCAAGGTTTATCTGTGTAATGGCGAGCCGCTCATTTAATATGTAATAGTGATATTACAGTCATAGTCATAGTAGTTTTTTGGTAAGGGATTCTTACTAGTCATAATATACGGAATGTTACATTATACTTTGTAACAAATGATTACATAAAATGTCAAATAATACTGAATGTCAAACAAATACAAGAAAATACCAGAAAACTAATAAATATAAGTGAAAACACAAATTAAAATTAAAATTAAATAAAAGTCACAATAATAATCAGTCCAAATTAATATTCAATCGTCAAAGTTAAATTAAATTAAATCATAAATTCGACAAAAGAATAAAAAGCTTGCTCGATTAGCCATTTTTTCAAACGAACTTTGAAGCTTATAAACTGTCGGCCCCATAACATGAGTCGTCTTGGAGGATTTGGCGAGCGTTCTCGAGATCGTTATAAATGTAACAATAATTACCTGATTATACATTTAACTTCCCACCTCAAATAAAAAGGCCTATTCATTATTAATTTAGTTGTTGTCTTGTTGGTTAAACTTCTATTTATAACTATTAATTATTGGAAAATGGTTTCTCTTTGTTGGGAAACTTGAAACTTTATTAATATACATATTTTATTTGATCGTATGGAAATATCCCTGTGGTATTGACCACGTCAGTATTTATAGGCATAATTACTTTTGTAACGTTAAAAGCATTTTTATATAGGTTTTTTTTTAGGTGGGAAAATCATCCAATGTCATCTCTCGCCCTTGAGCAGAGCGAGAGGGTGTGCCACGCTTTTACTGACTAAAAACCCACTCCTGTTCCTTCTTTGCCTTCGTTCCAGAGAACCGGGTTTTACTTTCACACTACCCGTGTCCGCCCGTGGGTTTATATAGGAAGGTACTGTTTTTTTTTTCGGTGGGAAAATCATCCAATAACATCCCCCACTCTTGCGTGGAGCGCGAGGGTCTGTCATACCCACACCTGTTCCTTCATTGTCTTTCATACCAGGGCCGAGTCTTCCTTTCAGAAGCAGACCCTTGGCCTCAGTAGGCTTTGACCCTGCTGGGCTTCTACGGTTTGCTAACATCTCCTTGAGACGCGCGTAGAACAGTACGCGCCGTCGATGGCTTGGGCTCAGTCCGGATGGTTACCGGATGATCTGACGGCGATCTACCCATTGCTCGCTGTCCGCAAGCTCGCGCAGGCAGGTAGGTAAAGCGATTGCAAGCCGTACTACCTTGTATAATGTCCTTATTTGTGAGGCGGGAAATCATCATACAACTTTTCCTGCGTTGGAGTGAGATTAAGGCGTGTCAGACTTTTGCTGACTAACATCCACATGTAAACCTTCAGTGCATTTCAATGCCACGTTACCTCTTTTGAACATTCCCCCACCCCTGAGCTCCTTCAGTTTTGCTAACATTTCTTTGACGTGTGGGTGAAACACAATGCGCGTCGACTCGGGCCGGTTCTTAGTCTGGATGACCGGATGGCGAGCTAAATATTGCTCACCGTCTGCAAGGTCGCGTTGCACAGCGTCCTATGTTCGTGACCAGGTTAAGGCAAAGTAGGTGCTCAGAAATTTCTCAGTGACAATCCGAGTCTGGACCGTTTTGCAACGTTAATGGCAAATGCTTGCACCCCTACAAGAGGCTTAAACATAGTTGACTAAAGTTTAAAACACCTTTACATAACTCGTCAGGGAAAATCTCTCGTCGGTGGGTTAGTTTGCCAGGAAACACTGCACATTGGTTTTCCGTTTCAATTCATTCAACATAATTATGTGCCATGTACGGTTACAAGCGTAAAAACCTAGCCAAATACAATGATAAAATCTTAGATCTTTATAACAAAAGTTATTATAGAAACCACACACCATAATCAACCTTTCCAGCCTGTCCTCTAGGATAGGGATAGACCGGAATCCACCACGCGGGCCCAGTGCGTATTGGTGGATGTTACATGTCTTAGAATGTTCTGTTGTAAAATTCTAGGACATAAAGTAAAGCACCTGACTGCGTTTGAACCCACGACCTACATCTTGTAAATCGGCGCCGTAACCACTGGTTTACCACTGCTAAACTAATTATTAGCCTCTAAACTTTAAAAGTCGCGTCTGGCCATGAACCATAGCCTGAACCAGAGCATGTCGCCGCCGATCTCCTCATCAGTGCTCCGCCCAAGCAGCGGGACACACTTCTACGCTCCACCGCGTCCTCCGGGCGGTCAGCTTAATGATGACACGCGGACGTTTTATTCGCCTAAATCTAGAACAGTAACCACCCGAACTGACCATGTCCGGTTAAGAACTGTGTCTATATATTTGCTTCAAAACTTTACAACCTACGACTGAAAAAATCGATTCTTCAAAAATGTATTGTTCAACTTTCAAAGAGCAAAAAGACAGAGAATTATAAATTGAAATCGGGTAGCTACAGACGTTTCCGCCTAGCTTCCGGCCACATTCAAACGGCAAATTGTCACTGCATTTGCATCACAAGGGTCCCCGGTTCACATCCTGCGCTACGTTTAACTTAGACTTGCATTTAATAGCAGAGAGGGAGATGATTGCATAATGGGGGTTATAATTGGCCTCTTTTGGTGCTAAAATTGGCCTTTGATGTTGTATGTCTTTGTGAAGTGTTGTTGTACGTATGTTTATGTAATTTAATCTGTGTTCCGTGTCAAAAAAGACGCAATCCTTGGTTTTAATATAATCTAATCCCGGGTAAATACCCAAATGATGGGAAAAAAAAAAATATCTATCACTACACAGTATAAAACAAAGCCGCTTCTTGCTATCTGTCCCTATGTATGCTTAGATCTTTAAAACTACGAAAAGGATTTTAATACGGTTTTTTTAATAGATAGAGTGATCCAAGAGGAAGGTTTATATATATAATACATGCATAATATAGTAGGAAAAACTATAGGTATAGGTTTTTAATATGATGTCGTAAATAAAGTCTTTTTTTTTGCGCTTACATTGCAAACGCTGGCTGAAAACTACGAGATAGATCAAATGTACTACAATATTGTACAATTTAAAAAAGTCTACAAAAAATCTGCAATAGTTATATGTCTAGGGATAACCCACAATAACCATTTTCATCCTTTACTTTTTACGAAAAATAATGGCTATTTACAAAGCGATTTTAAGCAACACAGCATTATTCCTTATCCAATTAAGTACCTTAAATACATTGTGCATTTAATATAGATCAATATGGCCCTTGCATGTAATTTAATGATAACTTTTTTTTTCTTTTTCTTTTTTTTTGTCTTTTAGCTTAGGTTGTAATAATTTTGTTCTTCAAAAATTACAGATTTAAAATGTATGGATATAGCGATAGTGGTAGTCCACTACCGCTAATAATAATAATGTAATTTCAGCATTGCACCCGTGCGAAGCCGCGGCGGGTCGCTAGTAAGTCTATAATGTAAAATAATAAGTTATAGTTAAATAGCATTATAGTCTTTTAGGCTGGGTTGTAAAAATTTTGTTTAAAAAAATTTTTGTCTCGCACTAGAAGTAGCTCCTGTATCGTTCGTTCATAAACATTTCAATTCACAATGACACATACACAGATCACCCAGACCCAGAAAACCTATCTGTAGGACATACAAATATTTGTTATGAAGGAAATCGAACCCACGACATGCATCGCGCCGGGCCTTGGTACAGGCCATGGTCCGGAGCGAGGAGGAGTGGCAGGCGGCCGATCACTTGAGGCAGCGGTCCTCACGCCCCAACCGCCGCCGGGATTCCGATCCCGATCTCCGGCCACCGCAGGCGCGGACTTGCGATCGGCGAGCAATGGGTAGCTTGCCGTCCGACCATCCGGTAACCGTCCGGACCGAGCCCAAGTCGTCGATGGCGCGTACTGTTCCACGCGCGCCTCAAGGAGATGTCAGCAACTGTAGGGACCCAACAGGGTCGAAGCCTACTGGGGCTAAGGGTCTGATTTTGAAAGGAAGACTCGGCCCTGATACGAAGGGCAACGAAGGAACGATCTCGCGCTCCGCCTAAGAGCGGGATTTGTCATTAGATGATTTTCCCACCGAAAAAAAAACCTACGACACGCAGCAGCCAATCGCACAACTAGGTACTGTGCTAACCGTGCTGTCGCACCTTAACTTACCTCTATCATTGACACTTTGAAACAAAATGGCGGTCGAAAAGCAAAAAATAATATCAATTCACTTAGAAGACACATGATTCATCACTCCTGGGTTTATGATCATTTTATTTGGCGACATAAAATGAATGTAACGGCTCTGAAGGGTGCCTTCTCCTTTATACTTGTTTTATGTGATGATGATGAAAATTGCGAGATGCGAGAGATAAATGGGCCGAGTCTAATTAAAAAAGGTAGGTAAAGGAAATGTTGACATTAGTTTGTTTGCTTATAATGTTACTAGCTTCAGCCCGCGGGCTTGCCCGCGTAATAGCATAAAATTATCTCAAGGGAACATACTACCGAGATAAAAAGTATCTTATGTACTACTAGCGGTTGCCTGCGACTTCGTCCGCATCAAGTTCGTAAAAATACGCAAACACAACTAATATTTCTGTGCTTGTGATTCATGCCTAAAGCATTTAATTCATTTATTTTACTTTCACATAAAACGGTTAAAGGCCAAAACGAAAATTACCTCCAATATATATGTAATTACCTCCAATATGTATGTGTATGTATATAATAATAATAAATTTATTCAGAGGTAATTTGTTAAAATAGTTACATAAAATCTTAGGAATAATTACAAAGGCATGGCTATGTTAAATGCCTGTACTAGGATAAACCTGTATCACAGGCGGTAGAAGCTCTTATACTATGGTTTTGTAGGACAATAAAATTCATAACAATATTTAACAATCAGTCTCTAAATAGGGAAAAATATAATTTAAAAAAAAATATGCTATATACCTAGTTTACTTAAACACTAAAAGTCACAATTATGGTATTTCGTATTTTAAGAACTGTTTCTTGCACTTTATTCTATAGTTACACATGCACACATGATTTTGCGTCAGCATAATTGGTAATTGGGTTAAAGTCGAAGTTGCGTTAATACTAAAAAGTTATGTTGTCTTTTTTTTTAATTGATATAAACCAGTGCTTGACTGCGATCCCACCTGATGGTCTTATGTCCAGCTTTATATATTATTTATTTCACTTACCAACAATAGAATATACTTACCTAAATGAAATACATCAAAAAAACTTATGAACGTCAATAATCAGAATGAGACATATAGCCCTCCGCTCTGGGTAAAGCGACCGGTAGTGTCAAGTTTTACTGACTAAAACCTACTTATATTCCTTTAGTTGCCCTTCGCATTCCAGAGTCACAGTAACTTGAGCACGACAAAATCATAAGGACAAAATCAGGAGTAATAAACATACAGACTCACAAACTTTCGCCTTTATACTATTAGTGTCATATTAATGTGATGGCAGTAAAGGTACACAATCACTGGATGTACTGAGATCTCTGTAATGACGTCATAAAATCATCATAATTCCTGAGAGAGAGAGAGAGGCGTTTACGACTGTTGAGTTTTTCCATTGGGAATTACTCAGTAGCAGCCCGGAGTTTACAAGACGGTGGTATTCGAGGTTGTTCCGCTTGTTGCTGTTGTGTTTTGACGACTCGTTGTTTATGTCTGCGGATATTGTTCAAGATAAAGTATTTTGGCATTGTATTCTGTCGGGCTACTGCACGTCGGGATGGCATTCAGTCGGTCAACAGTTAGTTGATCCCGTGTTTTGTCGACCTGACCTAATGACTGTCGGGATAGCGTTCAGTCGAGATAAACTCCACGAAATAAACTCCATCGACTTAGTGTTTTGTCGGTCTACAACAGGTTGAGGTAGTGATCTGTCGGGATAGCGTTCGTCGGGATTTCGTTTGTCGGAATAGTGTGGTACGATCTGGTGCGACGCCCCTGTAGCGACATCTATGACGCAACATAAGAACTAAAAAATATAAAATCCTGCATCACGCAATTAGAGATCCCGGGCAGTTGCTCGGATTAGATATAACACCCATCTGGTTGGAGGATCCTCCCTTTTTAACGGAGGCACACGGGACTTTATACTCAGTTCCGCATACTTCTATACCACCGTGTCTTGGAAAGCTGTTGGGCCCACGCCTGATTTTTCCCTGTCCCCGTCGTGACAGATTGTCGTTCGGAGGGGGACACAGAGTTCACCTGTATTAGCGCACACGCTAGTGCACTATAATATATCTTATGCACACTTGGCTCGAAATTTGGTCGGGAAGATTATTATTGTAATACTATTTTTTCTCACACCAGGCCCCCTAGCCAAGTTGCAACCTTTTCGTTTCGATTCTCTTTTCGTTGATCGCCTCGAGTATGCCACGCCTCCGATGCCTTTATTCTGACGTCATCTCAACGCTCAGTCATGTGATCAGAACAAAGGAATAAGAGGCGTGGCCGACTCGAGGCGATCAACGAAAAAAGAATCGAAACGAAACGGTTGTAACTTGGCTAGGGGCAGATTCAAGATCATTTTAATAAGTCGTAATGTGGCTTCTGAAGCCCTTCTAGAAGCTCTTCACGCGATCCATTTGATGATCTAAACTGAACTGCGAGAAAGAGGGATGGAGCTCTACACACTATATAGCTCCATCCTTATTCCTCACTCGCACGCTTGACATTTTAACACATCATGGTAAGGTAAATTGGCTACGAAAATCTTTCATGAAATAAAAAAGTAGACTTGCTATGACTAAGTGTTGTTAGCTGAATGTACGGGTCATTGTGAGATGGAAAATGCTAGTTGTCTAGTAGAAATTGACTAATTGACAAATAATAAGATTTTCCTGATAGCCGTGGTATACCTATCCACTCCTTAAGCACCTCAGGATATGTCGCCCTCTTGTTGCTACGTCACTTCGTGCTAGCGACCGTTTTTGGGGGGCCCATTTATTGAGTGTGCAAGTCACCAGTGGAGGCAACGTTGTTCAGGCAGGAGCCATTGTCGTAACATAGTTCCAGGTTACCAATCTACTTAAGACTCCAAATACCATAGCCTTATTATCTTTGCTTTCCATAATAATGTTGCAATAGTTTTTCACCAACCGGGGGTATCCTTGAGTGCACTAGCAAAGTGCGTACAGGGATAATTGTCGGTTGGTATTACGTTCCATTAAAATTATCTAAAGGGCCTCTGCGAGTTGACTTCGGCCCCTCGTACGCCTTCCAAAGGTCCAGGACCTCAGGGTCCTAAGATATGTAAATGCATAAAAAATAATAATATTCCACAGCTATATCAGCTGTCTAATTCCAAGCTAAGCAGAGCTGGTTTTATGAGTACTAGACAAATAATAAACATACTTATATATTTCTAAATACATACATATTATAGATAAATAATTAAATTATTCGCGTACATCGAAGGACTGGAACAATTTGCCTGTTGCGGTCTTTCCGTCCAACTATAATTTAGGTGCCTTCCAGGCTAGAGTGAATAGGCTCTTAACAAACTAGTGCGCCTCACTACCAATGATTGCATCACTGTTTACCGTCAGGTGGGATCGCAGTCAAGCACTGGATAATATCAAATAAAAAAAATAAAAAAAATTACACCCAGATGATTGTGCGCATCACACAAATAATCGCACCCACGTCATCCGGTATAGCAGTCAGGGCCACTAACCTAGTGGTTATTAAAACTCGTCGTATCAACGCATTACCAATAATACTGAGACTAGAAACGTGACATTTTGCACAGGGATTTCTATTATGACGTAGGCGAGCACTATGAGAGGATTTTCCGAAATTCACCCCCTAAGGTAATTTAACAGGGGTATAGAGAAACCTATTTTACTCGGGTGAAACCACTGACAGAAGCTATTTAGCAATATAATGTTAAAATAAAAAATAAACCACAATTTCCAATTAACGCCTTAAATAACAGTGTAATTTTAGGCGCACAATTGACTTAATTGCATTTTAAATTCTGACAGGCGTTCCTATTAACCGTTTTCTCTGAAGTCTTCGAGCATCGACGCCGAGTTACTTAGACTGACGGTTTTTTACCGGTTTAATATTGGGGAGTGTGCATCGGAATTGCATAACCTGATTCCGCCAAGCCCGTTTCATCATCGGACCACCAGACGTACCTACGGTGATGCGTCATCGCTACATGGTGGACTTATACCGCGTACATCGAAGGACTAGAACAATTGAACACACACTAAATGTTTTGGGTACACATACATTGTGCATAAGGAGTGGAAATCCCTGCCGGAATCTGTGTTTCCTGTTAACTATAACATGGAATTCTTAGTCAAGAGTGAATAGGTTACTTCTAGGCAATCGTCAACCACAGCAGTAAAAAATCAATTATAATTATAAAAATTTGGTGGTTCAGCTATATTTGCGTTAGTTTAAAAAAAACCTAGGTAATATACGCTTGGGCACGCCTTAATTACGGCGGTAAGTCCCCTCTTAGAGGAGTGGCTCGAAAGACCTCACAGCGTCCTCACCTTCCGCATGACGCAGGTTCTCACCGGACATGGTCAGTTCGGGAGGTTCCTGCACCAGATTCGTGCGAAAGAATCGCCCGCGAGCCACCACTGTGTGGACAGTGGGTTTTAGTCAGTAAAAGTCTAACACGAAAGGGCGGGATGTCATTGGAAGATTTCGATCCAAAAAAAAGTAATATACGCTAAATTCTAAGCTCGATCGGTTATAAAGACTAAAATGACAGTTGGCGGGTAGCCGTTTTATGATTACGTAAAAATAGTGTTGTAAAAAACAAACTAACAAATAAATTTTGCAAAATAACTTTAAATTCGGAAGACGGTGATATAAAAAAAAAAGGTTTTTATTTAACACTAGTAATTTTCAGATAAATGTAAGTAGATAAGTATTTCTAAAACATTAACATAACACTTAAGATTCTAACGGTTTTTAGAGTGCCTAAGAATTAACCGTAATTAGTTAGTATTACACAGCGCAATTTGGGTCAAAGTTCCCATTCAAATCACTTTTAGCTTGCGTAGGTACGCAATTAGTAAAACGTTTATAATGGTACTGCAGTGTAGATACAGTCATCCACCCAGTATATACTATTTAAATTAGGCAATCTTTATTGCTGACTAGCTTCTGCTAGCGTCTTCGCCCGTATGCAAGTAGAAAACATATAGCACATAAGTATGTATATACATAGAAGTCCACTATCCTGGCCTAAGTCTAAATAGGCCTCCCCAAGGTGACGACATAACGGCCGGTCCTGTGTGTTTCGCAGCCATCGAATTCCCGCGCGTTGATATGTCAGTCAGTCAATTTCTCCTTTTATATATATAGATATATGTCAAGACCCTGGAGTCCTGGACCATTGGAAGGCACGTCGAAAATAGCTTGCAGTGGCCTCTTAGATACTTTTACAGAACTGGTACCAATAGACGATTATCCCTGTAGGTTCGCACCCAAAGGCAACCCGCAGATTTTAGAAAACTATTGCGATATAATTATGGGAAACAAAGATATAAGATAGAGTAATGATTTTGGGAGGTTTAAGTGACCTGGTTGCCAAGAACTGTGTAAAGACTATGGCCCTTACTCGAACAATGTTATTACTAAACAACGATAAAAAGGCAGGTGCTTTTTTTTAGTTAGGACAATCATCTAATGACAAATCCCGCTCTTGGGCGTAGCGGGAGATAGTGTCAGACTGTTACTGACTAAAAATCCACTCCTGTTCTTTCTTTGCCTTCATCCCGGGCCCGGGCTTCGCTTTCACACTACCCGTGGCACCAGTAAGCTTCGAACCTGCTGGGTCCCTACGGTTTGCTGACATCTCCCTGAGGCGCGCGACTTGGGCTCGGTCCGGACGGATACCAGACGGGCGGACGGCGAGCCACCCTTTATTCGCAGTGGCAGGCGGTGATTTGCACATTCAATAAATAGGCCCCCAAAAACAGTCGCTAGCACGAAGTGACGTAGGATCAAGGAGCAACATATCCCCAGGTGCTAATTATTATTGATAGGCTCGCATTTGATCACTATCTCACCCGATGGTAAGCGATGATGTGGCCGACGCTTGCCTAAAAATGAACTACCTGTTCACTCTTAACTTAAATACTTCCAAGTTGTAGCTATCAGAAAACAGACTCTAACTGGGAATTACACTTTTTAGCTCTACGCACAATGATTGTGAAGTAGTCTTTCGTCTCGCCTAATTATAATATAAAACTAACACTAGGTTTAAGGCAATTGTTTATTAACACTATGGATCTTTTGTTGTCTGTGAAATAAATAAATTATTATTCATTATTATTTTTTATTTATCTCAGCACCCTAGGGTCCTGGACCATTGGAAGGCGTACGAGGAGCCGAAACCAACTCGCAGAGGCCCCTTTTGACGCTTTTAATGGAAAGTGGTACGAACCGGTGATTATCCCTATACGCACTATGCTAGTGCATCCAAGGACAACCCCCGGTAGGTGGGAATCTATTGCGACATATGTAAACCTAGAATATAAGGCTATGATTTTTGGAGTCTTAAGTGGACTGGTTACCAGGATGTTAAGACTATGTCCCCTGCTTAAACAATGTTATTAATATCCATCGACAAAGGGCAGGGGGTGACTTGCACACTCAATAAATGGGCCCCCATAAACGGTCGCTAGCACAAAGTGACGTAGCAACAAGAGGGCAACATATCCTGAGGTGCTTAAGGAGTGGAGAGGTATACCACGGCTATCAGGACAATCCCGGATTAATTATTATTATTATTATTATAAAAGAATGAGTAGGCGCATGTCCTTGTTAGAGCTCATCAAACTAATATATAGCGTCCTTCCATACTAAAAAAAAGTCCCCTATAACGTCTGTTTGTTTGTCAAACGCGTTATGACAGAGGTTATTTGTTTCCCACCCAAAAAAGAAATCATGTATACAGTTAAAAAATAATCAGCCTTATAATGTTCCCACTGCTGGAACTCAAGCCTCCTGTCTAGGAGAGGGAATGGGCCGTAATCCAACACGCGAGCCCAGTGCGAGTTGGTGGATGTCACATGTCTTCGAATTTTTGTTTCTAGGACATTCTGGTTTCCTCACGATATTTTCCTTCACCGTTTTGAGAGCAGTGGTGATGAAAATAAATTACACAAAGTAATTGTAGTAGCGCCTCGCTGGGTTTGAACCCGTCACCTATAAACTCGTTACCACTCGGCCGCCACTGCTCTATACACACTTATATACTACTTTATAAATATTTAACTAAACTACAGACCGTCCTTGCGACTTTAAGACTTCTCTCATGTGCAAAATTCAACTTTATAAGAAAATTGATAAAAACCGTCTACTGAAAAAAATATAACGAAACCAACTACAACAAAAAATATAGGTATCAACCATATGATTTTCTGCTTTTAATTTTGCTATTGATAGTTGAAATTAAAAGTAGTTTGATAGTACACAAAAAAAAAAAAACAGTTTACAGGTAAAAATAGTATTTAAATTGAGAGTTTTTGCATTCGATAGTGCTACAAAATTTTAAAAAGGGTGGCGTAAAAAAGTAATTTTGCCAAAAGTGACACGTAAGAGGTCCTAAAGTCGCAACGACGAGATATTCCTTGTGGTGATAAACCATTTCCCTAGTTGAACAAAGATACTAAAACTATTACCACATTATAGTTAATTAACCATTAACCCAGCAAGTTGATGAAGGACTTTCTAAACTGCTAAATAAAACCCGTGCCCCAGGAAGTGAAGTTAGTGAAGCAAGTTCGAGTTAGTTTAGACCTGCGCTTAGCTCGCTGATAAATTATTTAACTGAGTTACCCTTAGTTCTATGTTAGTAGTTTTTCGTCATTATGTAGAACGTGTAAGTATGTTGTTTTAGCTAATTGGGAGTAGCTTAAATAATTTTAGAAATGTCTGCTGTTCCTTTATTATTATATTATTATCTTTTTATTTCGATTAATAAAGACTCATTTTAGTTACATAATCACATACAGACAATATAAAATTACATAAAATTGATATGTTAAAATTTTATTAATTTAAATTGCATTGGATTATCCTTAATTTAAAATTTGAATTTTATTATAACGTTAGTCTGTCAAACATTAAAAGAATTGTATTAAATATTATAATTATTTATATAAAATTCAAATTCAAATAAATGTCATTATTATATTAAAATATATTACCATTAATTAGTTAAATAGTAACATGTCTTCCACAGCCATATCGGATATATGGACAGTCTAGCCTGGGAATCAGTAGTGTCCTGTATGGGTCACCAAAATGTTTGTTTAATCTATACTACCCATACTTCAAATTATAAATGTGGAAGTGACCCTGTCTGTCAAGCTTTCACGGTTAAGCTACTATATCGATTTTGACGAAATTTGTTACGACCGACCGTACGCACGCGTATATTGCTACGCACTACGTACGAGGACCGTCGGTCAAGCGCGTCCGCATGCGTGCCGTCGGTCGACCGTCGCGCTAGGAAAACACGCGTTAATATGTTTTCATAGCGCTACACCGATCGGTGGATTTGTAAACGCGTCCATTTCTGTACCAATCCAGCCAGTTTGGTTGGTCAAGAGAGCACTGAACAAACTGACGATCGGTTAT
Organism: Mythimna pallens; assembly: GCA_961205895.1. NCBI lineage: Eukaryota > Metazoa > Arthropoda > Insecta > Lepidoptera > Noctuidae > Mythimna > Mythimna pallens. The sequence continues at coordinate 6,228,344 of OY540830.1, forward strand.
GTGTACCGTCAGGAACGATGGTACGCACCGACGGTCGGTCGAGCACTAAAACCGGCTTAGGAAAGAACATAATATAACGCTATTTTTTATCTGTCTTCGACTTTCGCGTCTGCTATAACTAACATTTATGCGAATGAAATCGTGAGTAATAGCTACTCCTTAATAATAATAATAAACTTAACTAGCGATCCGCACCAGCTTCGTACGGATGCTAGATTTTTTCGAAGTTCTCGGTTTTTCTCTTTTATAATATGCTTGTATTAGGCGTGTGTAACTCTTTACTGAACGGACTCACTGTTGCGAAACATTTCAGTGTTCCGAAAGATTGGAACAGTAGTTATGTTTTAAATGCATCATATGGAACAATTGGAACACTGAAACATTCCTGCAGTCTTTTTAAAATTCAAATTAAAACGTAAATAGTGTAAATATAATTAATGACTGCACTAAAAATATCTACTTTTTTACAAAATTATTAAAAATTATTCTTAAATCAAAATTAAATTAAAGAAAAATGTTAGTGTATAAGACGCGGCGTAACAGATCATAACAACGATTCACAACAGTCAGTGTCTGTGTCTTTTGAGCCGATGTTCCAAATGATAGATAGAGAAATGTTAGATAATATATCTAACATTTCTCTATCTCAGTGTGACTCTGACGAGACGTAACAGATCACGATTCATTTGAGCCGATATTCCAAATATTCCGTTTGTATCTTTTGAGCCGCTGTTCCAAATGATACATTTCACTGTTCCGGAACATTTCAGTGATTCAGATGGAAATGTTCCAATCGCAAAGATGACACACTTTTGCCACGCCTAGCTTTTATTATACATCTAGAACAACGTCATGAATCACTCTGTCTATTAGTGATAATTGCATGAAAATCCGTTTGTCAGTTTATGAATTCATCGCGAACCGACAGACAGATGTGGTGGTGACTGATTAAACCCAATGAATATACATTGATTAAATCTCAAGCGAACGCCGGCGTTCGCTCTCTCGTTATCTTTCTATTGTGTCTCTAATTACGGTATTCGAAAGGTTAAGGATAAGGAAGGATGATGACGTAGGAAGCTAAAGAGAAGATAAATAGATGTTTTTTTCGGCTTCCTTGTGTGAGGAGCGATATGAAAGGAAAGGGATCAGTCATTGACAGCGTGACGATTAACAAGATAGAATCTGTATATAAATGGCCGCCATGGCCCACTTATCCGTCCGCATAGGACTAAGTACGGAAACCACACTTGAACTGAACTGATTTGTTTAATAATATTAAAAATCAAAGTCTTGACTCGAGCAGAGGCGGCCGAGTGGCCAGAGGCTTATGAGTTGTATCTTATAGTCGCGGATTCAAATCCAGCTAGACTCATTACTTTGTGTAATTCGTTTCATCACCACTTCAAAACGGTGAAGGAAAACATCGTGAGGAAACCGGCATGTCCTAGAACCAAAAATTCAAAGACATGTGACGTTCACCTACCGCACTATGCCTGCGTGGTAGCCCTCTAAGTCCCAGCAGCATGTAATGTTCTCAACATTACAAGGCAAATTATGCTTATGAGTCCTGTTTGGCCATTATTTTACCCAGTGGCGTGGTCGACGTCGCAGCAGGTTTATCTAGAAGTACCCTATTCAATTTAGAACTACACTGCCCACGTACGCCGATCTGAGCGCGTCTGTCTCCATACATTTTATATGAAAACTAGACTTGTAGAGCTACACTACTAGTAGATCCACGCCACGCAACGCCACGCCATGTCATTCTAGGTACAAATCAGGAATGGTCCACGTGTGCGTCGGTCTAATGTAGTTCTAACTTCACTGTTCACTTAAAATCCTTCAGATTACAGCTTTCAGAAAACAAAGACTCTGATGGAGAATTCCAACCTTTTTGCAAGTAGTTCTACTGCTTTGTCTGAACATATGTTGATATATTTCGACATTATGTACAGACATCTGCTTGGAGTGGCTTGTTCATAATGCGGTCTTTATCTTCTTTGTCATCTATTCAGTTAATCCATTAAGAGGGCCCTTCCCAACCAGTCTATCATCAACCTGAGCACGGTTTAAAAACTTGTTGCTTCATCCATCGCAATTCAACGCAATGATTAATAAAGAGTCAACGCGAAAAAAGAAAAATAGCTAAACGCTCTGTTGGCATTCGGTAATTTCGTCATTTACTCGGATATTTCATAAAACTTGTTTCAGGAAATAAATGTTCTTTTTAACTTTAAAACCAAAAAGAGCACTTTTTGGCACTCTTTTTGGCCTTGGCCTTGGCGTTTATATATTATGGACACTAACCTTTATTGGGAGGTTTAAGTTGCTGATGTGAGTAGGAGGGTCTTTTACTCTTTTCAGTCTCTTAAACGTCGTCAAAAATTCCTACCATTTCACACTAAGGTTAATCTTGCACAATCTCTTCTTCTACCGCTCATATTATAGACTATGCGGATGTCGGTTTTCTAGATGCTACGGAGGTACTTAATCTAAACAAACTATGTGTTTCCGCTTTATTTTTGACCTCCGCAAATACGATCACGTGTCGGAGTTTTGGACCAGATTAAAGTGGCTGCCAATGTGGCGTGTGCGAGATACACATATTCTATCTCTTCTCTATGCAATCTTTCTCAATCCTAATGCTCCACAACATTTTCGTGAACACTTTAAATACCTCGTCCCGAGGGGTAAACGACACATCACACCACCTCTTCTCTTCTCCTTCGCACTTCACGTCATACTTCTAGCCACTATGATGGCTCCTTTTCTGTAACTGCGTTACGTCTCTGGAACTCTCTGCCACACTCTCTTCGCGATAGCCCTTCTCTAGATGTCTTCAAAAGGAAACTTAAAGAGCACTTCCTTTCATTATTGACATAATATTAATATATATTAGTATGTATAATATTAATGACATTATTCGACGAGCCCTTGTCACCGTCGGCGTTCCGGGCGTATTGAAACCTCATGGCCTGGCACGCGACGATGGTAAGAGACCGGACAGTATGTCTTTATTTCCATAGAAGATGGGTAGGCCTTTAGTATGGGACGCTACCTGTGTCGACACTCTTGCGACATCCCGTCTTCCTAGCTCGTCGCGCTGTGCTGGTGCTGCCGCTGCGGTTGCGGAAAACCTCAAGCGGCGAAAATATAACAACCTCGTCGGTAGTTATATTTTTTGAGAGTCCGAGTGCTCATGCCCTTTTTAAAGAATTATCCAAACGGCTAGTTGCCACTTCACGTGACCAAAGGGCTGGCTTTTACCTTGGTCAGGGATTAAGCATTGCCATACAACATGGCAATGCCGCCAGTCTTTTGGGCACACTTTCAGTCGACAGCGATGCGGAGGAATTTTTTGACGCCATATTTTGGATAGGAGTTATTGTGTATATACTCGTAATATGTAATTTTAATTAGTTAAGTGTTTTTATTGTTCTTGTTTAACAAAGTTTAGTTGTACATAAGAAAATAAACGACGGCAGCACCTTCTAAAGAGAGAAAAAAAAAAGTATGTATAATATTATATGTTAGAATTAGTTATGTAGGTTTATTTTGTGCACTGGATCCTATCCTCGAATATGTTCTCTGTCTATAATTCAAAGGTTTGCTGGGAGAAGACTCATTGCCGAGTTAAGCTCGCCTAAGGACATGAACTGTCTGTATGTCCATATATGTATGTTATGTTTTTGTGTACAATAAAGAATCAAAAATTTATTTTTTTGAAAAAAAATTGTCATTCAGTATATATAGGTATGAAGAGCCACGCAAAATAGCAGTTTTTCAAAGGTCTTTACTGGATTATTTTTACACAAAGGAGACTGGTCAACTGAGCCCCAGGCCCGGCACAAATGAACTTATGTCAAAATTTTCGTAAAATTAGGTAAAGTTAATCTAAAAAGTCCGCATGTCCGAAATCAGTGGCGAACATATTAAAATTTCCCAGTGTTTATGATAAGGCGCAGTATGGTAGGTAAACGTTACCCCATTCCCTGGGGATACTAAGTACTCATGGTAGGGGGGGTGGTAGGGGAGGGTGGTTATATAAAGAGTTCATTATTAAATGCACACAACGAAAACCACTCCAGGACGTGTTATTATGAAAAATAAATTTCAATGAAGGGTGCAATTAGCCCCCGAAATTGATATTTCAATTATACTCGTTATAGTCCAGTACCTGGGGCATTAAAATCATCAAAACTTCGGATTACTGTCACTTTGAAAGAAAATTTAAAAAAAAAACATATATGATATATGTAGCTAACAGCGTGTATAAAACAGTTTACCTATTAAAAATTGAAACAGTCACGCTTGTTAAGAAATAATAGTAGTAGTACTAACTAGGCATTTTTCATTTCAAACCAGTAGTTCCTGAGATACTAGTTTTTTTTCTAATTCAGGTTTTTTTATTTTTTTTATTATAGAGACTGTATGTTGAATTCAATAAAAACACTTAACTAATTAAAATTATATATACACTAAAGGCAAAAACTACTAGCTAAAATATGGCGTCATAAAACTCCTCCGCATTGCTATCGACTGGAAGTGTGTAATAATTGTTTTTTTTTTTCAAAGTTTTTTTTTTCTTTTTTGGTTTTGCGAAAGCATTAGCCAATCAAAAAGTTAGGGAAACGCAGATATAAAAGTAACGAAAAGGAAAATCGGAAAGGATTGTCGATTGTAGGTAAGGAGCTGCGATACACAGATACACAAATATTAAAATATTTATAAATAATGTTGGATATCATATTCGAATATTATTACTTTCTATAAATAGAGCCAATATTTTGTATATATCATAGTTATTATTAGTTAGTAAACAAATAATAGAGGTGGGAAAAGGAACACGGATTTTTTCAAAGTTAAGATCACAATTTTTTAATAGGTAAACTTTTTCAACCATTTTTTTTTTTTTTTGTCAGCCAAATCTCAGAGCCATAAATCTGTACCATACTCGACCGTATCACACTTACCTACTTCCCCATACATCGTACCATACATTTAGCCATACATGCTACCATCTGTCGATATCATGTCTGTAACAAATGCGGGACAAAGACCTCTGAGCGATATATCTTTTGGTTAAGACCTGACGACATACCAAAAGATTTACGATATCTTACTTGTGTAACCGGAAATAGGTCAGTATGTTTCAGGACAACTGTTTGTAGTTGACTGTTACTTACAAACAGAAGTTTAGCCGTAAACCAGAAACTTAACCTTTGTCTAGGGTTTCGTACCTCAATTGGCAAAAATGGAACCCTTATAGGATCAATTTGTTGTCTGTCTGTCAAGACTCTTTATCTCGGGAACGCGTGGAGGTATCGAGTTGTAATTAAAACCAGGTCACTCAGGTCTGCAGTACCTTGAAACTGTAATAAAATCAAACTTTTGAGTTGACTGCAAAAAACGCAAAAAAACGTATATTCATAGGGTACATCCCTTTGACCCAGAATCCTAAAATTTAGCATAAAGCAAGGTCTCATAGCACAAGTATAGGAAAAAACTTCAAAACTATAGGTAAATTTGTAGTTACGTCACAAAAAAAAAACTTTTTACAATTGAGTAAAATTGGACCTGTTCCCGATACCGGTGGGACACAATTTTTTATATTTTTAAATGTTTTTTTTTATTATTGAAATATTTAAAAATATAATTAATAAGTTACAATAATGAATAAACGAAAATAATAATTTTATTAATTCAGACATCATTGATGCAATGGTTAGTAGAAAACTTATCATCTAGGTGTTAGTAAATTAAAAGATTAGTTTAACCATATTCCATCAGCACCCTAATGTGATGATTTAGTATAGGGCAGCAAAATTTGTCAACGACAACCGCGAGAATGCTATTGCCGCTCGCACGAACCCTGCTTAATAAGGAGGCCACATTCTTGCGCAAAATGGCTACGAATCCATCTGTACGCGCTTCCATGAACATTCCAGATGCGCTGCAAAACTGTGGTAGCCGCAATAACATCCTAAAGGCGTTGTTGTATTGGACGCGCAAGCATCGAGGTTTATTTGCGAATACGTTGTCTACAAGCTACTGCAATATGTTACTTCCCGTTGACGTAGAATCCTAATATTTAGCAAGTTATAAAATCTCATACCGCAAATAAAGAAAAAAAATCTAAAAACCATAAATTTATAGTTCCATCACAAAATAATTACTTTTTCGCGATACGGATAAATCTTCGAGACTCGATCGATCTATTTATATCGGTAAGTTTGTATGTTAACCTCGCATTCGACCGGTTTTATTTAGTTGGGAAACCATCAAATCACTTCTTCCGCTCTTGGCGGAGCAAGAGGGAATGTCAGATTTTTACTGTCTAAAAGCCACATGACATGTATTCCTCTAGATGTTCTTTAACTCGCGCGTGAAAGCTAGGACTACACTGCGCACACGTGTGCCACAAACGCCGATCTGGGCGCGTCGGTCTCCATACATTTTAAATAGAAACTAGACTTGTAGAGCAACACTTGATCCACGCCACGCGACGTCGTTCTACGTACAAATCAGGCGTGTTACACGTGTGCGTCGGTCTAATGTAGATTTTAGCCAGTAAAAGTCTGACCCAACCTCTTTCTCCACCCAGAGCGGGACAATTAATTTGATGATTTGGATTTTGGACTGGCCTGTTGGTCTAGTGGTTAGTGGCCCTGACTGCTATGCCGGAGGTTGTGGGTTCGATTCTCACCCAGGACAACTGTTTGTGTGATGAGCACGATCATTTGTTCTATGTCAGGTTGTAATTTATCTATATATGTATGTATTTAGAAATATATAAGTATTGTTTATCATTTGTCTAGGACCCATAATAGAAGCTCTGCTTAGCTTGGGACTAGACGGCGTTGTGTGATAGTTGTGGAATATTATATTATATTATTATATTTCAAACCCTCAAAAATATGATACCTACATGATGATAAAAGCTTGATGAAATAAATCTAGACTTTTGCTTCGTAACCACAGACCATTCATTTTGATTAAAACATAGTACCTTACAGAATGATGTGACACTTCATTCAAAATACACCTACTTAGGCAGATATTTAGTGAGTTATTATACTGTCTTACCCTTAACATGGTTAGGAGACAGATTGACACAGTCTGCTGTTAATATTGTCACTATTCAGGTAGTCTACTAAAGACCATACGTCTCCTTAAGAGGGCTCTTCTCGACCCGTCTGTCGTCAACGTGAGCATGGTTTAAAAGCCAGTTGTTTCATCCAACGCCATCTATACATATTATAATAAATCTGTAGCAGTTTTAGTAGTGCGCGTAAAATGTATGAAATCGATGTAGATAGTTTTTATATATAAAATTTATGTGTAACTTGATATATTATTTAGGCTTTGTTTCATCGCAATTGGTTGATTATATCGAAAGATATACTACATTCATTGACTGTTAGGCGGTACGAAGTTCCGGCGAACAGAAAGAGATAGTGCTTGAACACTCTGTTGGCATTCGGTAATTCCATTACTCAATCGAATATTTCACAGAACTTGTTCCAGAAAATACGTGTTTTTTTTTTTTAAATATTAATATACTTATATAATTCGAAATCTACATTAAATGTGCAAGGTTTCAATTTTTATATTTTCTTTACTTTCTAATTTATGAGCACATTATAAAGCATCAAAGTTTATGCAAAATTGCAGATTTTCAGTCTTTCCTTAATTAGTTTAAACAAATTGATGTTTTGATTTCAATAGAAACCTAGATAATAGGCACAAGATATATATAGATAGTGTACCAAAACCTCTGGAGAAAGATATATAATATATATAACGAAGGTAGTTCACCCTTTTGAGATACCTCGTCATCAGAATCCAAGTTCGACATGGTGTAGGTACGAAATAATAGTCTCAACACTAATTACAATCATCTATTTGTTCACTTCCAATAACAAAATAACAAAATCTCAAATAATCAATGCGATGGAAATAGATTAGACTACGGAAACGTGGTAAGTTCGATACAGGCTGGCAGAACGACCTCTCGCCCACATGTCCAACTCCAAAGTGACGTCTCTCAAATCAAATGCGTTCAATGTCAAAACAAATGGCAGCACACAGCTGTCAAACATGCCACGCCCCGTACCGACCTCACCCAAGCGCACTGCTTGACGTTTCCGACTAACAATAATAGATGACGTTGTACTAAATAAACGTTAATCAATAGCGATTCTAATAATTGTGCCTCTTTGTTGATTCTGCGACATATACATCATAATCACTTAAGAACGATTATATGGAAGTGAATCTCGGGTTGGCTGATCTGAATCGGGGGACTTGATTCCGCCATCTTCTTTCTACCATTGGACAACCCGACGTACGGCGAGAATCCACCCTTACGTTGTTGAAACTTCAACGGTCCGGACTAAGCATTTCGCTTCGTCGTTTATACTGCGTACATCGAAGGACTGGAACAATTTGCCTGCTGCGATCTTCCCGTCCAACTATAATTTAGGTGTCTTTTAGGCTAGAGTGAAAAGGCACTTAATAAACTAGTGCGCCTCACCATCAATGATTGCATCACTGCTTACCATCAGGTGGGATCGCAGTCAAGCACTGGTTTATAATTAAAATCAATTAAAAAAAAAAAACTTAAACAAAACATTCCGGTAAAAGTTATCCGGAGACATTTAAACTTAAAATGTTTCTAAAGAGCAATAAACATTAAAAGCAAATAAAAAAAGAAATAATTAAAGGAACAAAACAAAAGAAGCAATAAATTATTCCTTACTCTTTTCTCTTTATTCGAGCAATAATTATAATGGTATGAAATGTGAGGCGATCGTAATCTTTCAGATTGGGTTTCGCTTAATAATTGATTGCTGAAAAAGGATTAAATTAACTACCCACCTCTGCCTACATTCAATTTTCTGATATAATCCATTTGTTCCAGGGTTGTCAAAAAGGTTTTATCAATGAAAATTCAGATTTATCTTTGTCCGAGATCAGATTTTTCGACCGTTTAATCATTATCATAATCGAATCATGAGGTTGTCGACATGTGGGATGTGGACTCGGCGATCATTGTATCGATAGTCGTGTCAGGCAATGGCTTAATAGCCAAAAGCCTCGACCAACACCTTAGGAGGCTCGCATTAGGCTTCATTCAGAAAGCGGTACTCCTGGACAGGGCTCGCATTGTCAGGAGGTTCCTTTTTCTGGAGCCCTGACCGCTGGTAGCTTGGACGCTGTTCCCGAAACCGGTGGGGTACTATATTTTATATTTTCAAATGTTTTATTGTATGATTTTGTTTAAAATATATATTTTTAAATGTAATTTATATGTGTTTATAATGAATAAAGGAAATAATAATAAAACGTTTAAGTTTTAATTATATAACTATACACGATTGCACAAGGCGTCTACATTTCAAAATCAGCCCCCCTAGCCAAGTTACAACCGTTTTGTTTTTTATATAACGGAACGTTTGCGTACACACGGAACGCTGCGTTCAACACCTCTATACATTCACTGTCTATCAAGATGCGACTATTTTCCGTAAGGCTACAAAACTAAGTACTGTCTGATGATAAAATGGAGAAGTTTTAGTTTCTCCGTTTTGTTTTTTTTTTCTCATACGATTTTACAAAGGCAAACGCTGAAGTTAATGCGGTCGATTAAGTATAAAAAAAAAACTCTAAGCCCTCTGATGGGCAAAAACGTTTCATGCGGCAAGTATATAGTCAAGCGGATTATTCAACGGTGGACTTACAAAGCATCCTTTGTATGAAAAGTTAGAAGATAAAGTTATTTCAAGTGTACGATTGGAATATAAAAAATGTGTTTTTTTGACTTGGCTTCATAACATGACTTTTTTTCTATGATTTTCGTAACCACAGTACTACTATTTATGTTTACCATAGGCGCGGGCTTGCGGACGGCGAGCAATGGGTGGCTCGCCGTCCGATCGTCCGGTAACCGTCCGGACCGAGCCCAAGTCGTCGACGGCGCGTAGTGTTCCACGCGCGCTTCAAAGAGATGTCAGCAAAACCGTAGGGGCCTGACAGGGCAGAAGTCTACTGGGGCCATGTATTCACTTCTGAAAGGGAAACTTGGGGTCATGGAACGTAAGGTAAAGAAGGAACAAAGGAGTGGTTTTAATCAGTAAAAGACTGATACAGCCTATCACTCTGCCTTAGAGCGAAAGCAGTCATTGGATGATTTTCCACCTAAAAAAAACACTATTTATATTTTATCATTAGGTACGTGTAGTTCAGTTGGAAAATGCCTTTATTCAAAACTGAGATCCATGAATCAAAAACTGTATTTATACAAAAAAAAGTTTATCGGCGCAATTACAAATAGTTTTATTGAAATAATTAAGATTTATAATTGAATTGGCCTAAAAATTAGTAGAATGATTACTTCGAGTTTATTTCGATGTAAAACTAACGTTGGTCAGCGAATCGCTATTTTTATTATTGTAATTTAAATGTTTCAATACTTAACCTTAAAACACGTGCACGCCAGTGGGGCGAACATTATAAATACGGCCGCACTGTCGGTGCCGGGGCATTCTCGCTTGAGCCACCGGACAGTACGGACCTCTCTGCGACGTCGTTACGCTGTTCGTGGAATAAACGAAGTTTTGGAACAACTTGTGAAGTTTTCTTTTGAAGATCCAAAAATGAGTGACCATCATGAAGATAACATTGGTGACGTCAGCTATGCTGACGTCACACTTTTTAAAAACACTGCGGAGGTTAATCCTCCGTCATCAGAAGTGGGATTGCAAGAAGCTCCTACCCAAACCACTTCCTCATCAGCTCGTCCGCTACCTGATCAACCGGAACCAACCATCACCCAGCGACGGGAGCCTGGGTTGGTTACCAATACACCATTTGAAACTGTACCGCAATCAATACCACAAGCGTATCCACACCATGGACTACAGATGGGCGGGATACCACCGCAATTCCTGATGCAAATGATGGAGATGATGCAGAAGATGTCGGAACGCTTATGTGCTCCACCTACCGAAGCAAAAATAAAGATCAAGGATGTCTATTTACCATCATTCGATCCGGACACCCACGTCGGTGTACGAGAATGGTGCCAACATATCGATCAAGCGATCGAAGCATACAAACTGGATAATTTCGATGTCCGCATGAAAGTCTGCAGCCTGTTGAAGGGACGTGCAAAAATGTGGATCGATGATTGGATGGTGAATACTACTACATGGGAAGAGTTAAGGAAGAATCTCATTACCACATTTGAACCTGAAAATAGATACTCTCGGGACATCATCATGTTCAGAGAACATGTTTACGACTCAACAAAAGACATCGCGGAGTTCTTATCACGAGCTTGGATCCTATGGAAGAGAGTCACCAAGGATAAACTGGGAGATGAACACGCTGTGGAGGCAGTGATTGGATGCGTTAACGATGAGCGCTTGCGTATCGAACTTTTGAACGCCAGGGCAACAAGTGTTCCTGAGCTGATCTCAGTTGCAACATCCATACGGAAGAAGCGTACTCATCCAAGCTCCAGTTCCACAACACACAACAAACGTCCACGTTTTGCTGACAATACACCATCTACATCAAGCTGCCGTATATGTAAAAAGACAAACCATACTACCGATAATTGCAGATTCAGATCTTCCGAGTCTAAACCTGAAACTCATGGCAACAAGGATCCAAAAGCAACAACCACAACTAGTTGTACTTATTGCAAAAAACCGGCCATACTTACGAAACTTGCTTCAAACGTGAACGTTCGTTAACTTCGAACGTGAACTGCGTAGCAAGCAGTAAGCTGGCTCCGATCACCATCAAAATAGGGGACAGGATTTTTCAAGCCGTCTTTGACAGTGGAGCGGAGTGTTCAATTATAAAAGAATCCGTTGCTGCAGCTTTACCTGGTCAAAGGAGTCCAGTGGTAAATTATTTGAAGGGGGTTGGTCAGTTCCCCGCTTTGTCATTAACCAAACTTACAACTGTTTGCGTTATCGACGTCATCAGTGTTGAGCTCGAATTTTACGTCTTGCCAGACTATGAAATGTCAACAGACATTTTGGTGGGCATGAATCTAATCCATGACACCAATCTAAGTGTGATAGTCACAGCCAAAGGGACGAAGCTAATCCACAGAACACTCGTCAATCATGTGAGTACAAATTCTTCTCTCTTTAACAACTTGGACTGCGATCTTATCAATGAAGATGAAATCAAACAACTACGTCAACTTCTGAATAAATACGAACATCTATTTATCCGCGGATATCCGAAGACTCGTGTCAATACTGGCGAACTTGAAATCAGACTGAAAAACCCTGATAAATTCGTGGAAAGAAGACCATATCGCCTCAGCCCAGTGGAACGAGAGAAAGTTCGCAACATAATTAAAGAGCTATTGGAACATAACATCATTCGTGAGAGCAAATCTCCCTACTCGAGCCCCATCATACTAGTGAAGAAGAAGAATGGTGACGACCGACTTTGCGTGGACTTTCGAGAACTTAACTCGAATACTCTGCGTGACCACTATCCACTGCCTTTGATTTCTGATCAGATTGATCAGTTGGCAAATGGACGTTTCTACACAAGTCTTGACATGGCGGCTGGTTTCCACCAGATTCCTATTAGCGAGACCTCAATAGAGAAGACCGCCTTCGTCACACCAGATGGACTGTACGAATATCTCACCATGCCGTTTGGTTTGAGCAATGCTTGTTCAGTTTACCAGCGTTGTATCAACAGAGCCCTGACATCATTGCTGGGAACAGCTGCACAAGTATACGTAGATGATGTTTTAAGCAAATGCGCAGATTTCCCAGAAGGAATCTCACACCTGGAACGGATCCTCATTGCACTTCAAGACTCTGGATTTTCCATCAACGCAGACAAGTGCAGTTTCTTCAAACGATCCATTGAATATCTCGGAAACGTCGTTTCTGATGGACAAGTACGACCAAGTCCACGAAAAGTTGAGGCCCTCGTTAAAGCTCCAATACCCAAAACTGTCAAGCAAGTCAGGCAGTTCAACGGCTTGGCAGGTTACTTCAGGAGATATATTCCTGACTTTTCTCGTGTTATGGTGCCTTTGTACGAATTGACGAAACAAGGAGCAACTTGGACATGGACAGACAAGCACGAAAAAGCACGTAACACAATCATCGACTGCCTAACGTCCGCGCCAGTGCTTACATTATTTCAAGAAGAAGCACCCATTTTACTGTACACAGATGCAAGCAGCCTGGGATTTGGTGCAGTACTGGTGCAGGTGATCGATGGACGCCAACATGCAGTTGCTTTTATGAGCATGAGAACCACGGAGGCTGAAAGTCGCTACCACTCCTACGAGTTGGAGACACTGGCAGTGGTTCGGGCTATAAAGCACTTTCGCCAGTATCTCTATGGGCGAAAATTCACCGTGATAACAGATTGCAATGCATTGAAGGCATCAAAACATAAAAAGGATCTCCTGCCAAGGATTCATCGCTGGTGGGCATTCCTGCAAAATTATCACTTCGAAGTCGAGTACCGCAAAGGTGAACGTCTTCAGCATGCTGACTTTTTCAGTAGAAACCCAATTGAGCTAGCAGTTAACGTTATGACAAGAGACTTGAACTGGCTCAAAATTGAACAACGACGGGACGATGAGCTGCGACCAATAATGGATAGCCTCAGAGACAACAACCCGGTGGAAGACTATGTCTTGGAGGACGACGTCTTGAAGAAGAACGTTAATGATCCTGTCTTCGGTCAACAGCTTAGCACAGTCGTTCCCAAGTCCTTTCAATGGAGCATCATAAACTCCTTTCACACAGCTCTAAAACACATCGGTTGGGAAAAGACTCTACAGAAGATAAAAGAAAGTTACTGGTTTAACAAAATGAGTTCTACTGTTCGAAGATTTGTTGATAACTGCGTGATATGCCGAACATCTAAAGGCAGATCCGGGGCAATTCAAGCCCAACTACACCCGATACAAAAACCAACGGCTGCCTTCCAAGTCATCCATATGGACATAACAGGGAAGCTAGGAATTCCAGATGATCAGCAGTACGTGATAGTTACCATCGACGCTTTCTCAAAATACATTTTACTGTATTTCAGCACCAACAAGAACCCACATAGCACATTAGCTGCTTTAAAACGTAGTGTGCATCTATTTGGCGCACCGGTTCAAATCATAGTCGATGGAGGAAGAGAATTTCTTGGGGAATTCAAAGAGTACTGTGACCAAATTGGAATAAATATCCACGCTATTGCTCCAGGAGTTAGCCGAGCAAATGGCCAAGTGGAAAGGGTCGTTGCAACCCTAAAGAACGCACTGGTTATGATCAAGAATTACGAAACGGAGCCGTGGCACACTGTGCTTGAAGAACTTCAACTGGCAATGAACTGTACAACACATAGAGTCACTGGTGTTGCTCCACTGATACTTATTACACGGCGGAAACACTGTGTACCTCCTGAGCTTCTCAATCTCGTTGATATTGACAACGAAACCGTTGATATTGAAGCGCTTACTCAACAGGTACAACAGAAAATGATTCGTTCCAGTGAACAGGATAGACAACGCTTCAACCTACATAAGGCCAAGATCCATCATTTCCAAAGGGGAGACTACGTGTTGATTAAGAATAATCCTCGCAACCAAACATCATTAGATCTTAAGTTCAGCGAGCCATACGAAATCTGTAGAATACTAGAAAACGACCGATATTTGGTTAAGAAAGTTGTCGGCAGAGGACGACCCCGCAAGGTTGCCCATGACCAGTTACGCCGCGCCCCTCAACCTGGGGATCAGTTGATCGTATCGGCGGAAAACGAATCACCTACTCACCGAGACCCTGCAGCAGAACAAAATGAGCCTATACCATCGACCTCACGAGAAAACTTACAAATACAACCAAGCAATGACCCATCAGAATAAAGGGTAAGTAACTCAATTCAATCATTTCAAATAGCCCAAACTAACTCTAACACCTACGAGAATCTCCGAGAACCTCCGAGAACCTCCGAGAACCTACGAAACACTACGAGACACTACGAGACCCTACGAGAACCCTACGAGAACCTTCGAGAACTCCTCGAGAACCTCTTAACAACCTACAAACCTTATTAGCATTGATATTCTCAGACTTACATAACAGTGGTCTGTTTTTGCAAAACAACTAAATATAAAGCAACGCAAGTTGCTCACAGATATCAAACTCAGAGAAAGTTCTTTCTATTCTTACAGATGTTGCGACGAGGATCAACGAGGCTGGTGCAGAGCGCGCACCGCCTGTCAGAATGGCCGTATCGGCGCAATTACAAATAGTTTTATTGAAATAATTAAGATTTATAATTGAATTGGCCTAAAAATTAGTAGAATGATTACTTCGAGTTTATTTCGATGTAAAACTAACGTTGGTCAGCGAATCGCTATTTTTATTATTGTAATTTAAATGTTTCAATACTTAACCTTAAAACACGTGCACGCCAGTGGGGCGAACATTATAAATACGGCCGCACTGTCGGTGCCGGGGCATTCTCGCTTGAGCCACCGGACAGTACGGACCTCTCTGCGACGTCGTTACGCTGTTCGTGGAATAAACGAAGTTTTGGAACAACTTGTGAAGTTTTCTTTTGAAGATCCAAAAATGAGTGACCATCATGAAGATAACATTGGTGACGTCAGCTATGCTGACGTCACACTTTTTAAAAACACTGCGGAGGTTAATCCTCCGTCAAGTTCTAATAGTAATTTAAGTTTGGATGTATTAAGCATGTAAGTTAATAGAGATGAAATATACCCGTGCTATCTTCAAAACAAAACAAATCACTTCATGCTTGAAACCTATTTGAACCGGTTACCAAAAAAATAACTGTAAACCAAATGTGATGAAAAATCCACCAACCCTAAATTACTTTAACAGAGCCTACTACATTTGATCGCGGATAGCGGCCAAATTAAAAATGTTTGCTTCTGGCATATTTATTCGAAACCCATTTGTAGAAACAGGGATTCGATACTGACAGGTGAATGAGAAAAAAACAGAGGAATGATAAATACTTCCCCTTGAGTGAAGTGAAATGAAGTGTGCTGGATTTTCTCCTGATTTCAATTAAAATGGTGAACCAGTGGATTTCAGTTGATTTATAGATTGAGTTTATTAATGAGTTTTATTTTAAAAGGGTTCACCAAATATTTTCAGAGGTTTCGAAAGCAATTAGTTAGTAATAAATTGGCGATCACTTATAAAGGTCAATAGTTTTTCAATTTGGATCTAATTCAACCAATTAAAGCTCCCACAGACGGTCGGTCACATCAGTCCCCCTAGCCTAGTTACAAGTGTTTCGTTTCGATTATTTTTATGTTGATCGCATCGAGTCGGCCACGCCTCCTATTCCTTTGTTCTGACCACGTGATTGAGCATTGAAATGACGTCATAACAAAGGAATCAGAGGCGTGGCCGACTCGAGGCGATCGACGAAAAGAGAATCGAAACGAAACGGTTGTAACTTGGCTAGGGGAGCAGAGGTGCAATTGGCAATGTTCTGACGATATTTTTTCTACAAAATAATGTTGGCCTATGTCGCAGATTATCTATGAGAACCTTAAAACTAGCAATAATATGATTTAAATATGGCTTGTTTTGCTTTTATAATACCCGTGGCCCCAGTAGTCTTCGACCCTGCTGGGCCCCTACGATTTGCTGACATCTCCCTGAGGCGTGCGTGGAACAGTACACGCCGTCGACGACTTGGGCTCGGTCCGGACGGTTACCGGACGGTGTTTATACACTAACCAAAAATGCACCTATCTTACTACCTAATTTCTAAATACCTGCCAGAATGGATGAATACTCATAAAATTGTGTTTCATGAAGTATTGTAAAAATGAAACCATTTTATACTATGTCATAAAAATATGTAAACGCCTCTAAAGCTAATTTCAGACGGCAACGGGAGCCCCTTACAGGAGCCTCCTATCACTGTCTGTAAAGTTCAAACTAACCTAACACGAAGGGGATAACGTTATCCCCTTCTAAGCTAGCCTGTACATGTCGGAGCGCCCTAAAATTCTGAGGTCTCTTTGATTGCTCTTGAGTCTTGGACATAATTATTTGATGAGCATTTATCCATTTTGATAAGCAAAATGAATTTCAATAAAAAACGTAAAATTATTCTGATGAGTTTATATTTATTTTGAAACTTTGAAATGTTTTTTATTGTGTGTGAAGTTAATATATTTTAAAATAAAACAAACAAAAAAGATAATGTGCTTTTTATTCAATACAGAATTTTTATACATACTTCGCCAAATACAAAAACATCAACAGTTACAGAAGAAATTAAAATCACAAGGTACCTATGAGCATAGCTATACTAGCCTACAGCAATCAAGCCATAACAATAGGTACTTAATTGACGTACTCATGACAACAGAGGCAGTGAAAGTGTGCGATTGAAACAAAAATGAAATCTAATAGAGTATTTATAACAATATCAGTCCTTACTTAATACCTAAAAGGGTCCTAAGAAAGATTAAACTTGGACTATTTCGCGATCTATTTGAGTCTAACGAATAAATAAGGTAACTTATGTACGTTGAACTGGTGACAAATCGACCACAGAATAAGAAGACAGGACGTTACAGAAGGTTAACTCCAAGCAGAAGGCTCAAACACACGACTGCGTAAAGTGAGTGCACGCGTATTTGTGAATGATATCCATTAGAAAAGAAGTGCTACAAGGTGGCAAATATTTGTGAAATTATCATCGGACCTTGTATTGTGATAACAAGATGCACTATTGCGCTTTAGTGTCTTTGTATTCGTGCGCTCTCACTCATTGTATAAATGTGTCCGTTTTCGCTCGATATATGGAGTTGATCTTCTGTATGTCTATCTATTCTATGACTAAGCTGTCATCAGCCTTACATTCTTTAAAGTTCAAATCAATTAAGAACGCTGCACGCCGACGACAATTACCTTCAAGTGACTTTGTTGTTTTTATAATTAGTTTTCCAAAGCATTGCACGAAGGGCATTTTTTCCCCTAGAGTAATTATCTCGCTTTTTATTATTTAAGTAAAGACGTAATAAAAGTTGTATCTTTCTTGTTACACAATTATCTTCTGAATACATTATCATTTACAACAATCGCTTTGGTATTGATAGCTAGACTTGGCGACAAGATATTCTAGAGGTAATTAGTGCTGCTCAATCTTCGCCATTTATTTTTAATATTTGGCTTATTTACACTTTAAAAGTGTGTTAATAAATAATAAAATTAATTAGAACTCATTGTGGTGACTTATTTATAAATCATGGAGTTTTAGTTTTCATTTGACATTCCTATCTCTATACCATATAAATACTTAAATGACAGATCTAATGCAATCTAAAACTCCATACCATGACATATGGTAATAAATCGTACGGCAAAATTAATTGTACCTCTTTTTAAACTTAGCCAAAATCCGTGACACATGTCACAATAAAACTTGCAATACTTGCATGTCACATTTAAACTTACAATGTACTTATTCTTGTACTTACAAGAAAATAATTACTTAAAAGTTGTGTGAAAAAATGAACAATAATCTTGCCATGTTAGTCTTAACTAAACCGTTTTTTCACTCTGCAAGACCGCATGTAAGTTAATTGAAAATTTTCTACAAGTATTTACTTTTAGATTAGGAAGAAAAATATCCTGCAAGTTCACGTTAAAATTACTTGCAGTATAGACAGTTTACTTGCAGTGTGGAAAGTTTACTTGCAGTATGGTAAGTTTGCTTGCAGTATGGTAAGTTTACTTGCAGCGTGGAAAGTTAACTTGCAGAGTGGAAAGTGGCTTTCGTCGTTGGCGTGCAGCCGTCCTAAGTTGAAAGATGACTACACTGCGTTGCCCGCACTATGAACGTTGCCGTTCACATTTAGTGGAATGGTGTTAAACTCGTCCTCGACTTCATCGCCTTCTTTCCTGTGAAACAAAAATATCAATTAGTATTGTTTTGTTTTGCCATAAGATTTTGAATTACTTGAATATTTGATGCTCAGATTACCAGGAAGTGATTTATATAAATGTTAATATCACTTGTTTGTCAAAGATTTATATTATTGCTACATTTTTGCGACAGGTAAAGCCACAGAATACATTAAAGGATCAAATTTCTTCTAACAACCGGATAATCAATCAAGTTTTCAAGACTTACCAAAAATATATCCTTAGATTAACTATGGGACAAAATATTAACTATGTGCTGCAACGTTGCCCAGTGTCCCGCAACTTGACAACGCATTCACGTGACGCATGTTGTTGAGCAATTTGGAAGCGTTGCGCGTCATGTTGGGAGACATTTTGTCCCGTAGTTAATCTGAGGATTTATTTTTAATAAGTCTTGAAAACTTTGTAGATTGTCCGGTTTTTGCCTGTTACGTTTTGGCTTTTAATTAACAGGGCTAGCAAACAGAGGGTAACAAACTTCGAAATAAATAAAACTGAAAGTACGTGAGGGCAAACAAATTGAGTTTGGATTTAAAACAGAATTTTGCCTAAAGTTATCTGTTAGAGATTACGAACCACCCATTGTACACGTTTTTATAAATGTTTGTCCTATGATATGTACAATAGGCATTGTTCAGACGAAACGTATTGTCAGCCGCTGACTGTAAGCGCGCGTTACGCAGTTGTACCTATCTCTTTTCCATACACATTAACTTCTCGTTCACACCGAACCGACTATACGCTATTACAATGAGCCTACTCACAGTCGGCGATGGACAATATGTTTGGTGCGACCGATGCCTAAATTATGTAATTATATATTCAAAAACATATATACTAGGTTTTTCATTAATTACTTATTACGTTTCTCTACATTACAAATACCTTTGTAACAAATTATATTCTTGTGATTCTCTACAATGATATATCTCTACTATCAGTACACACAAAAGCTAATTTATATATTTACTTAATAAATGATAGCTTTTTTTTGTCTACATAATATAAAGACGGTTTCACATCACGTGCACGATACATATAAGACTGTATACACATTCATAGTCATACATTTTACTAGCTCTTTGTGAAATAAAATTCTGATCGAGAATTTCTAACGTGTTTTTAAGCGCCCTATCTATCAAACGAACCCATTTCATCCATCTGTCTGCTTAAAAAAACATTTGGCAACCGAAATTATTGTTCGCATCCTGTCTAAATTTTTCTTTCTCTTTGTAAATGAACGCGCACCGGTCGCATGCGGCTCGCAAGTGGTTCACGGGCGGCGCATTCGCCAGGTCTGGACACACCATAATAAAGCTAACAGTTGTTTGCGATGGAATATTATTTGAATTGAGAAATATTGATCAAAACATATAAAAAGGCCAAGAAGTCAGTATTTGAGACTTTTAAAGACACTTACTTTTTTTTTTAAACATGTTAAATTTTCAGGCATGCGAGCGAGAAAGAGGGATGGAACTATATACCATAGATAGCTCCATCCCTTAACAGTTCAGTTTAGGTCGTAAAATGGATCGCATTAGGAGCTTCTGAACTGTAAATTATTACAAAACTGAATTTGTCAAAATTGTTAAACGTGTCTTAGTTGCTGTGATCGTTAGTGAGTTTACATCAACCCGCACTGAACCCGCGTGGTGGATTATTCAGCCCATTCCGTCTCCTACAGAGGAGGCCTTAGTCCCAGCAGAGGGAATATTACAAGGTTGATTATGCTACATTAGCCAACTTCACTGCAGCTTCACTGACTTGCGATTCTTTTACAACATAACAACAGCAGTGGGAACTGCTGGGATACGGGCCCTTCTAGTACAGGGAATGGGCCTGGCGTAGCCAACCACACGCGTCCAGTGCGGATTGGTGGATGTCACATGTCTTCGAATTTTTTGGTTCTAGGACATTCTCCTCACGATTTTTTATCATTTTGAGAGCAGTGGTGATGAATCGAATTACACAAAGTAATGCGCCTAGCTACTGCTGGGCTACCACTACTTTTATTGTGTAGCACGATACCATTGCCGACGTCTGTTAATCGAGACCGACTGACACCATCACCAGCCCACGCTGAAAACCAGCGCTGTGAATGCGTCGCATTTTGCGTGTGGATTGGACACGGCATTATGATGATAATTCGGCCGTTTTGCGCGGACGTGGCGCATATTTTTCATAGAAAATGTTTACAATCTGTAAGTTAGTCCTAAGATAGCGTCTTTTCCGCCAAATAAAATGTTTTCTTTTCAAGTTTAAAAATACCTATTTAATTCTCCCTGAAGACACAAACAAAGCCCTTTACTTGAAAACAGTGTTAACCTTATGCTAAATTAATTAAAACATCGGGTACGTCACTGGGTTGACAAAATAACATGATTGTTCCATTTACAGGTCAAAAGTCAAAGGTCGTGTTATTTATTCCACTCGAAAAAAAATCACTCCAAATATCTTTGAGATGAATAAACACTTACCTATCTATTCAATTAATCAGTTAAATAATATAGCCAAATGTAATGCAAATTGACTAAGACTACTCTTGAATTTAAAGTCTACACTAATAAATAATTAGAACATGGAATACGTTACTGCGTAGATAAAATAATATGACTGTTCCATTCACAGGTTAAAGGTCAAAGGTCATGTTATTCCACTCGAAAAAAAAAAATCGTAAAGCTGAAATTCGAAATCCGAAAATCTTTGAGATGAATAAGTGCTTATCTATTCAATTAATTAGTGAATTACTTTAGCCGAATGTAATGTAAATTAGCTAAGACTACCCTTGAATTTTAAGTCCTATGAAGAAAGGGTTTTAAATTATCTTAAATCAAGATAAACAGACAGCTAGGTATTTACAGATTAGACCCTTGAAAGAACTTCGTGAATGCTTAAATACAGTTTTTAGAAGTTTATGTTACTGATTTCCAAGTTTTGCAAGGTTAAGCAAGGATTTGGGTTGGCTGGGTCATTGTTAGCTTTGTTTACACTTTTGATTTAAATAAAAAACTTTTCAGCCTGTTGTTTTTAGTTTCGATTCAAATGAGAGTTGTGTTTTAGTGATGGTTTAAATTGTCTCTTTATCTTGAGATTTTTATTTTCTGAAAATTCATGGTGTCAAATATACACTTGGGGGGCAAGGGATTAGTACATTTTGATACAAGTGCTGAAAGTTTGTCATTGCGACTGAGGCGGAATTCTCACGAGCCCTAGGCGAGTGTGTTATGGAGCCGAGGGCTACAGTGACAAATTTGCACGTGTCTCAAACTTTTTTTTTAAATACACTTACGAAGAAATGAATAAACGGGGCTTGACCGGCAACTTGCGGGGGTCGACGCGCGCCCAGTCTGATACGATAAATGTAATAACATTATGGTGGGGAAGAGCACGCGCTATTTCTGCACTAGTGCGGAAAGCAGTCTATTGCGTGCCTAAAAGCGGTGGGATAAATGCGGTTTTTCGAGTAAGTGTATTGAAAAAGTATTTATCTATTGTATTATTTAATTAATATTATAGCATAGAAGGAAAAATTATTTTCTTTTCTTTCGACACGTGGTTTAACTGTCAAGCTTGCTTATTCAAAACTGATTTTTAAAAATCGAATTGGTTTTAAAAAATATAATAATAAGGCTATTTAGTTGCAGTAAATTTTGACATTCTTAAGTGGTATTGGTTTTTAAATGAATATAAGTGGTTTATCTCTGACATTTATTTTAATCTTTGGTTATCAATCCGTATATTCGTTATAAATTAAATGACTTAGAATTTTTTTAAGATCAGAACTTAGTAACCACATTAATAACTCTACTTACTTCAGTATGTAGCTACCTAAAGGATACCTATGGAAACACAATTAAATACATAGTAAAACTAATGTATACCTACTTGAATTTAAAATTCGAAATTATTTTCAATTTTAGAACATTGCATGTGCTTCCCATTGACATCAAAAAAGCCGAAAGTAAATTTTCCTTCAAGCGTAAAATTCGCAACTACTATTTGAAGTCCTCCTAACCCTAGTTTGTTCTTTGTCATAATTGTTATTTTTAAGTTCTCGTAATTATAACGTTTTTATTAGCTTATAATATTAGCGTATATAAGTATTTTATTATTGTAACTTAATTTAATGATACTACATACTTGATATTTATCTGTTATTTATTTATTGTGCACACCTACCACAGTGTTGTCTCTTTTATAACCCAAAGGTTGACTGGTAGAGAATGCCTTGTTGCATTAAGTCCGCCTATGTACCACTACTGTACATGAAGTTTAAATAAATAAATAAATCATTATCTAAATGTTAAAAATGAATGTACAATATCATCGTCATCACTTAAAAATCAACCCAAAACACACAACTCTAAAGTCGATAATTCAGTTAGTGGCGAGTTGGATTGAAATTATATCGAATTATTTAAAGTGTAAGCCCTAAACTTTTCAGTTCTACTAATACCTAAATAAAACGATCTACGAGTACATTAATGGTTGAAAAATACCTATTTAATATCTACTATAGTTTGTTCTATCTCACCAAGTCGGATTGATCTTATACCTAAGTGAAGATTCACATACACATTTACTTCTGTGTGCGCAAACTCTAAGCGCTCGGTGTCACATAAAATACCTTAAATACAACTGGAATAATGCATTATTCCAGTTGTATTTAAGATACTTTTAATTAGAAAATTAAATTACAAATCATAATTTAAGCACTAAAATTTTATTTAAATGCACTTAAGCAGTATTTTCTTAAGAAATTCATAAGCAGTATTATCTTAAGGGATATTTAATCCCGGTAGCGCATCAATATTGGTATTTGCGTACGTACATACAAATATCCAAGTGACGTATCAAGAATTTATCAAAATAGGTTATATTTTTAACTTATAATAATTCTTGATCATTTTACGATAAAAAAAAAACCTATTTTAAAAACAACAGAAATCAATTCAGCATCTGATTCTGAATTACTTTCAGGGTGTTCGTTTATCATGTTACATGTGTTATACACACACAGAATCAATGTGCACGTCAATCTACAGATACAATACAAGATCATCTCGTTTTCGTGAAATAGAATATCTATACCAGTGGTTTCCAACCTTTTTTAACCTTGCACCACTTTGGTCTCTTTGCTTATTAGCAGGGACTAGAAGTCTTAAAGAAAATTTAACTGTGTTAATCTAAAAGAAACTCATATTATCATAAAATCAAAATTTTGTAGCTTAGTCATAGAAAAAAAAATTCTTACAAAAGTTAAATTTCTAACAAACGTGGTTACGTTTGTTAGAAATTTAACAGCAGTGTTCGCATCAATGTATCTTTTTAGAAACATTCTGTGGACCATATTTTAGATCTTGCGAGCCACAGGTTGGGAACCATTGATCTATACAATACGTCAATGTATATATTATGATATCTTGCCTTCAGTTATTACACTAGCTAGGGCACAGCTAGACTGATAAAATATTCTTCGGTAGACTCCATTTTTACTTTTTATTTCGCAATTTTTATACTGGCACATCTTCTTCAGGCTAATTTAATTTAGTGGTTTTTCGTCGATTAGTTCTTTGAATAGTTCAGAAAAAATATTTTCGTAACCAGGCCCCCATACCTACATTCAACTCTTGCCGTTCTTCTTCTGCCAAACTAAACAATAATAAATCATAATTATTTATTTTTTTTTTTTCTAAAAATACTATATAATCTTTCAAGCAATTTTCTCTTATGCCGTCTCGAACTAGTCGTCTTTCTAGACCGGCATCGCGCTTTCTATCTACAAGAACTCACTGCATGAGGCTAACGGGACCCGCCTATCCATTTCAGCCTGAAAGTCTTTTCGCCCACGTTTATTATGCCCGCTTTGAAGCGCAAATGTTTTTCTGTTCTCTATACACCTAGAATACTGTGCTCTCTGGCAACCCCAAGGTGAAACTTGACCAGTTCTGCCCCCCTAGACAAGTTACAACCGTTTTGGCCACACCTCCGATTCCTTTATTCTGACGTCACGCGTCATCTCAACGCTCAGTCACGTGGTCAGAACAAAGGAATAGGCCTCCCTCAATTCCTTCCATTCTTCCTGGCTCTGAGCCACTTGTCAATTCCCAAGGAAGACATCTAAGTCGTCCCGCCATCTCCTTCTTGGTCTGCCGCGACCCCGTCGTGCGATTTCAGGGCACTGACTTTATGTTTTACCGGCCCACCGCTCGGCACTCCTGTAAACGTGTCCACCCAATTCTCACCTAAGCTGGGCAGCCTTCTGAGCCACGTCAACGATCTGTGTTTTGGAGCGTAGTATAGTATTTCGAATGCGATCCGTGCTAAGTGTTACGTAAATTTTCACAGAAATTATTCTACGGGTAGGTATACCCGTATAGGTAATTATAATAATAAATCTATGAACAATGATGGTCGCATTATCTTGTCTGCAGGGGCCTTAATTCTTATACCAATCGCCCTAAACGTTTGCACGACAGGCCGTCGGTTGTCAAATTAACGCTAATGGAGCGACTTCCTGTCGGCTACACGCTAACTGTGCGCTAGAGTGGACAATGTATCGCTTCACAATACGCAGTGACGGGAATCAATCGAGTTGGAAACTTGGAAAGGAAAATACTGTAAGTTAAAATAAATATAATAAGATGCCTGAAAAGAAAACGGGGTTTTCTGAATGCTTTGAAAACTTCTACAACCTTTGCAACCTTGTCAGAAAATAAGTGCGTTTACGTTGATTTCTGTTAAATGTTGATTGATGCTGGTATGCTGATGTGTAACAAGTAAGATTTTGGACATTTTTGAATAAAAGAATTGGCTTTCTGGCCATCGGAGAGAAAATATTAACAGCCAGTATTTTTTTTTTCTTTTGGCTTTATTCGGTTTGTGCATACCTGCTCAATTTTTGAGGCGCGTTTTTATTATGAATATTAGAGATTGCTTTGAAGAGTGCCAGAACCGTGAAGGACGATATTTGAATAATGTTATTTTCAAAAAAAAAAAACATTTCTTCAGTTTCCGAATATGTATTTGTTATTTCTTTATGCATCTAAAAAAGTTAGTTTTAACTGAGACATCCTATATAATACCTACGTAACTGTTAACATTAGGTACTCAATTTACTAGGACATCTTATTCTGTTATCTGTAAAGTACTGGATTGAGGTGCTCAAGACGAAACGTGCCAGTGTTAACTGAACTCTCAAAGTTCCGTAAGCCAAACAAAACGAGGTCAGCTAAAACTGGGAAATGACACAATATACGTAGAATAATTTAAAGATATTTGTACAAAACTCACCGTTTTCTGTATTTGTATATGATGAGTACGATTAATGCGTTGCCGACGAATAGCGCGGCTATGAGGAGCGATGGTATGACTATGTCTGAAAAGAAAAAACATGAGTTAGATGTGTTAAAAATCTTAAATATTAATAATAATCATCATCATCATCATTTCAGCCGAAAGACGTCCACTGTTGGACATAGGCATCCCCCAAGTGTCGCTCTAACAACCGGTCCTGTGTGTTTCGCATCCAACGGATTCCCGCGACACTCACCAGGTCATCGGTCTTCCTTGTGGCAGGCCTTCTAACGCCGCATCTTCCGATACGTGGTCGCCACTCTAGAACCGTTCATCCCCATCGACCATCTGTTCTGCGAGCAATGTGCCCTGCCCACTACCAGTTAAGTTTGGCGATTCTTTGGACATCGTCGGTAACCTTCGTTGTCCTGCGGATATCTTCATTTTGATGTCTTTTAGGTGATATGATAAACAATAATGGTTCGTTGACGGAATACATATTTGTATGGCCTTCAGATGATTGGTCAGGATCTGGGTATCTCGTGTATGTGAGTCAACACGTTTATAAGCGCACCTACCATAAACTAAATATGTTATATAATGTATCGTGGCCAGATCTTAGAATTGGTCACTTCATGATATGGCCAACTAAAACTGACCACATCGTTTAAACGTTAACATTTTTTGATACGTCAATCCTCGTTTGGCCATATCATTGATATCCTACATCTATCTATGATAGTAAAAAGTCTAAAAAAGTAGGCCAAACGAGGATTGAAATATCACCAAACTTTAACGTTTAAAACGATACGATTTACTGGCCATATCATGAAGTGATCAATTTCTAAGATCTGGGCCTCAAGTCTGCTATTACAATACTGTCGGAATGGTCTGTCATTGACTTCATAATTGTTGATTTTGACAAGTTTGGTAATCTACTAATATAATGGCGTCATTATGACTTTCCAATGGTCAAGCACTGTCACTCCATTAAAAGAAATGACATAAAAGGGTAAAATCTCGTACCTAATGACAAATGAATGTCTGACTTACTTATACGGTTATCTGCTAAAATTTTGACAGTTCCTATGATCAGTGCCCTACCATTAGAACGTCGTTGAACAGTCATTGCTTTTAATATTTTACGAAACAGCTTGATATTGTCATTCTACCACAATTCTATTACGAGACCAGTGACTGACCAATGATCGACCATTATGAATTTAGCAAACTACGAACTTTTATCAAAATGACAATCATTCCAACACGATCTGTGTTGGAATGACGAATTTATAAAAAAAAACAGACTTGGGGCCCTGGCCACAACTTATATTATATTCTTAAAAAAAGAGAGAAAAATATCCTTTAAAAAAATAAAGATAATTTTCCAAATGGCTTCATAAATATCGAAGACCGAGGTACAAAAATTAATTTTTGTTAAATATAACCAAAATAAAAGCCTCCTTCTTTGATCGAAGTCGGTTAAAAACAAAGATGATAGATGAGATATAGATATCACTAGCTCTTTCTAAGACTTCGTTACTGTGGTATATCCAACAGGAACAATGATGCAATTTCAGGGTAAAAAACTCTCGAAGAAAAGCCTCTCAGAAAAGTTTATTTCCCGAAGGCTACAATCTCTTCGGTGGTCTTTAAGTCTAGAATGAATAGGTTACTTCTAGGCAAGCGTGCTCCATCGTCAATCACATCATCGCTTACCATCAAGTGAGTTAGCGTTAAAGTGCGAACCTAACAATATATATCTTTAATACACTGCGCTGTTCCTTTAGCACTCACTGGAAGTGTAACTTCATGTCCAGTCTACTTTATTCG
This sequence comes from Mythimna pallens, assembly GCA_961205895.1. Lineage (NCBI taxonomy): Eukaryota > Metazoa > Arthropoda > Insecta > Lepidoptera > Noctuidae > Mythimna > Mythimna pallens. The sequence goes on from OY540830.1 coordinate 6,256,459, forward strand.
CTTTAAATGGTCACTTAAAGTCATAATATAAGCATAAGCATAATCAGCCTTATAATATTCCCACTGCTGGGACTCAGGCCTCCTCTCTATGAGAGGAAATAGACCGTAATCCACCCAGTTCTATGTAGTAGATGTCACACGTCTTAGAAAGATTTAGTTTTAGGACATGACGGTTTCCTCATGATGTTTGCCTTCACCGTTTTGAGAGCAGTAGTGACGAATTCAAATAACTAATACGGTAATAAGATACAACTCTGTGTGCCAGTGACAGACAAACTGCAATATAGACTTAGAATTGATACCCGTTGGGTAAGATACTCTGGTATAGATAATTTTATTCTATCCTATCCTATCCTTTGCTATGTTATGCTGTACTGTACTGTACTGCACTTTACTGTGCTGTACTTTACTGTACTGTACTTTACTGTACTGTACTGTACTGCACTGCACTGTACTGCACTGCACTGTACTGTACTGCACTGTACTGTACTGTACTGTAGTGCACTATACGATTCTATTCTATACTCTATAAATAGACATCATCATCATCTCCGCCCTTTCCCGTCTAGTATGGGATTGGGTTCCAGTTTAACCAGATGTGACTAAATACCAAAGCAAAAAACGCGCCAACTAACGCGACGCGCCTTAACGCCTAAGGCATTAAGTCCGCCTTTGTACTTCATGAAGTTTTAATAAATAAATAAATAAATAAATACCTGTTTTACATGACCTGCCTATCAGACCTCCAAATACCAGTTACTGGGCTCCTTGGATAGACTGATCTTTCAAATGTCTGAATACCTGTAACGACTTTCAAAGATCTACGAATGACAACCGGGACCAACGGCTTTACATGTTCAGGTCTCAGATAAACTTAGAGCATAGCATAGTCGGCCTTATGATGTTCCCACTGTTGGGACTCAGGCCTCCTCTCTAGGAGAGGGAATGGGCCGTAATCCACCACGCCGGCCCAGTGCGGGTTGGTGAATGTCACATGTCTTCAAATTTTTGTTCTAGGACATGCCGGTTTCCTCACGATGTTTTACTTCACCGTTTTGAGAGCAGTGGTGATGAAATAAATTACACAAAATAATATAAATACAGATAAACTTATGAATCCAAAACTAAAAATTTATCCATTTATCGTAACGGTAACAAGCATTGAATCAGATCGTCAATCCATCAGACTTCCAGGAAATAGTTTGTCAAAAGTGTTTTTGTATTTGCTTCTATCATTATGATACGTAAATAAAGCTCAACTCTGTATATAAGGAACCAACTGACGAATCTAATCGTTAAGGGCTAGCGCACACCGAGATGCGACGCTACGCGCACTTTATTTTTGTTAAAATGATTTAACTAGTGCTTGACTGCGATCCCACCTGATGGTAAGCAGAGATGCAATCGTTGAAGGTAAGGCGCACTAGTTTATGAGCAGCCTATTCACTCTAGCCTTGAAGACACCTAAATTATAATCGGACGGGAAGACCGCAGCAGGCAAATTGTTCCAGTCCTTCGAAAATGCATGTTACTAAAAGAGTTATGAGCATACATGTGGATGGATGGAGAGCGAGAGGGAGGCCAAAGAAAAGATGGATGGATTGTGTGAAGAGTAATATGAAAGAAAAGGAAGTTAGTGATAGTATGACGAGTGACAGGGCAGAATGAGACCCCAAATAACACGGGACAAGGGCAGGAAGATGATGATAGTGATGATGGGAAGACCACAGCTGGCAAATTGTTCCAGTCCTTCGAAATACGCAGTATAAACGACAAATCACATCTCTGTGTGAACTAAACCTAAGGAACCCATTGTTACAAATGACAAAACCATTTTCCTTTTTCACTTTATTACGTGGAAATCTTCAGTGACACGAAAATGTACACGATTTCATTTTATTTTATCAAATTGCCTCTGTCAACTCCTTGACAATTGTGTTCAGTCAGTTTATTTGCCAATATTTTATTTTCAGAATACAAATGGAATATAATAAAGGTGTGAGAATTTTTGTCTCCAGTAAAAATGTTTGGAAAAAAAAACTAATGCGTGGAAAAGAACTACCACTACTACAATTACTACTAAAAAGTAATTTACCCCCTTTTTATTTTAAGTTCTCATAGTCCATCTTAAGGTTGTCTGGTTGATATCGTGGTCAAAAAATAGGTTAAGCAGCATGCTGCAAGAAAGTTTGAAAGTGTGCCCGTAGTCTTAGAAGGCAAAGGGCAACTGAAAGACACAGATGGTTTTAAAAGTAAAAGACTGGCACGCCCTCTCGCTCCACCCTAGAGAAGTCATTTCATGATTGACAAAGGAAATAGAAAAGACAAAAATAAAAAAAAAGTATGGCTGTTACTCCTTCACGCTCAAACGGCTGAACGAATTTGGAAATTTTGCGCACGAATAGATCCATAGCCTGGAAAAGCATATTTTTGTTGCAGGATTATGTCTCCTTGGAATAATTTTCTATTTTCACGCTAGCGAAGGCTCTGACAGAAGCAAGTATTGTCATAAAATGAAATAGGTTAGCTCAACAAGTGGATACTATGCAGTTGTTGAGCTTCATATAATATTCTATCGAACAACATCAACTATTTATCACGAGAACCAATTTTCCTGTATGTATTTATTATTCAGGGAAGTGTTAAAGGCCCATATTTGTGTTAAATGTAAGTAAAATTGAGATTAAACTACATTGTTTTCATCGTGAGTAAAATCTGGAGGTAGACACTAAGGCGTGGGGATAAGCTGGAGAAAAGAGAAATCTATGTCCAGCTGCGAGCAAAGGAAAGCCTATATGTCTATCTGTGGTCGAAATCGGGTTTAGGATGATGACGATATTAGCGGTCTTTACACATTCATACTCGAAAGTATGAATGGTATGAAACGGTACTCGTGTGCAAAAGAGCGCGCTTGTTAAGATATTGAAAGGGGCAAGATAGACCATGCGTTTAGTGCTTATCACTAGCATCAGTCCCGTCATGTACATACGTGTGCTATGAACTAGTCATAAGCATATAGGTAAGAGCATGGCCACATTACAACGGTGCAATTTAGTTTACAATTTTTTCAATGACTACTGCTATCCCACCTGATGATAAGCAGTGATGTTATCGTTGATGACGAAGTGCACTAGTTTGTTAAGAGCCTATTCACTCTAGTCTTGAAGACACCGAAATTATAATCAGACGGGAAGACCGGAATCCGGCTCGTTGGCGTGGTGCCTGACTTTGGAACTTTACTGCGTCAGGCTAAAGCCCGAGCTGGCCCGGACCAGTGCCGAGTTATGTTGAGCGGTTGTTCGGTACAGCGTCGTCGTGTAGGTTGATACACGACAAGATAACATCGCTAAATCTTTTGATTGAAGACTAATCGCGAAATGTTTGACGACGCTGCGCCTGCAACTGCACCTGTCTTAGCACAACAACATCGTGTTGTGCTAAGACAGCCATGAACCGTTTTAGTTATATGATTGGTGTGCGGTATAAATGAACAAACAAACTCACGTTTGAAGGGATTTAATGTCCGCAAGTCCTTACATAAATAGAAGAAGAAGGCACAATAGGGGAGCGTAGTAGTACAAGCACAAACACGAGAATATGAAGGTGGGAGATCGATTAAGGCGAAAGAACTGATTGAGGCAACAAGCGTGTGCTCCGCGTCGAGTTATGATCCTGACTTGACATTTATAATTTTTTCTCGGACAACTGATGAGCTGAATTGTTTTTGGTAAGTGTCTTTGTACAAAACTGCAAAGAGTATCTATGTTTTTGTAAATTAATTGTAAGGTTGACTACACCGTGTACGCTCGGTTATGCATAAGCTGTGGTTGCCTATAATTGAGTGTGCATTATAGGATAAGGTTAGGTATACCAATGTTTATGTCTTTAAGGTTCCTTAAACAAATAAATAAGACGCGGTACCGAATCTAGACACCGTATAACTGCACGACGCGACGCAGCGACGTGGGGCAGTCAGGCACCGTACGTTAGTGTTCGCATCGTAGTAATGTGGCCAGACCCTAAATCGATAATGTCTCAAGGTTTGAAGATCATATTTTTAGGCATTGTGAGGAAATGTAGTTACCGGTTTCCTAAAAAGGTTTTTTAACCACTGTGAAAAAATAAAGAAATCAATGTTTCTTTTGACTGCAGCTATTTTTTATAATTGGTAAACTTGCATGTTTAACAATAATGCTCACACACACAAATACTATTTCACCTGATTATAAGCGATGATGTGGCCAACAATTTAAAACAAGATTGCTTGAAGTAACAGATTTCAGTTACCAGAAAGCACGCACAATATTTATGTGTTCATTCACACACAACCACCAAATTATAGCTATAAGAAAATAAAGACTCCGCAAGGAAAGATTGGAGCAAACACATTATCACGTTTTTACCCGACTACACCAGAAGGAAGGTTATGTTTTTACGAGTATTTTTCTAACGACGCAAAGACATTAATCAAAACACATCTAATAAATAATGTTCAAAAGAAAAGAACAATAAAAACAATACATCCACTAAAAATATCATCCATTTAATATTTTTTCTTCTAATGTCACAATAGGCGGAAAAATGTTTGAAGAATAAATGTGAGTCGGAAGAATCTTTATATTATCCAACATATAAAAGTACTGAGAGTCAAAAGGATATATTAATCATCCCCTCCCCCAATACTATTGCCAAAGGTTTTAAGGCCAGAAATCTTAATATCCCTTTTATGTCTAGACTGAATTATGGGTTAGGTACCTACGTTCCGCTCACTTGATCTTTGATTTAGTCGAAATGTATATCCTTAACATTTTCTTAAAGGAGAACATTTTTTGGGTTGAGGATTTCAGTTTTTATATGCTCGAGTGATCGTACCTATTCACAGCCTCGAGGCATACACAATTTAATTTTTGTTTAATATTTTTTCCTTTGACGTCTTTACATAGTAGTGAGAAGGTCAAACCAGAGTAAGTGAGAACTGGGTAAGATAGAAAACTCTATTAATGAGAGTAGTTGCCAGGACCCGTAATTTTGCCCTCCTAAAACCTCTATAAGTGAGAAACATACCTGTTTAAGTTATATAATACAAATTTTTCACGCGTGAACCTCCTTAAGTGAGATTGTTTCTTGTTTGTACTATATGTGACAGTTAAACCTATTTAAAACATTTGCTATGTATGACTCGTTCTTAAATTTCGAGGAGCTCTTTTTCTGTAGGGGTCACCAAATGTGCGTCTGTTATTATTTTCTATAGTTTTAGAAGCTTACAGGTGTTAAGTCTTAGTGCTCGGAGGAAAAATCAAGAAGTTTTAAAGGCATTGGGGACGCTTCACAAGTTTTTGAATATGCGGCGGTTGATCAATCCATATTAAAATTTGATAAGATTTATGAACTTGAAAAACATACACAAAATTTAAAAACAAAACCGCAAAAAACTTAATAGATTTTTAAAGTAAATGTTGTTGTAAGATTACGTAGATTAAACATTTATGTTCAGCTGAACACACGTATTTTCTTTCTAATTACGCACATATTAGCCGTATTTTTATAGACATATACAAGTGAAATAGATCTCTCCTGTAACTCTGTAAGCTAGAAAGTCAGGTTAGTGAGAAACCTCTAGTGGGAAGCTCTCACTTATCCAGGTTTAACTGTAGTAAACTTTGATGATCGGATCCACAAATCAAATACTGTTTCATTTGTCTGTGGTCGGATCAAAATTGCTCATCACAATAATGGATAGATGGATGGGCACAGATGGCACAGCATAATCAAGGGGAGAATGACTTCACGTCACCCCAAGCTCGATCCTCAGTAATGAGAAATACGAAGCGAAAACGTGAACCGGTAGAATGAATCTTCCGCTTTATTTCATAATCTGTTTAACTTGATTTATTTACCGACATTGACCGACAATAAGATTGTTTGGATCGCCTGAAAAAACAGTGTGACAATACAGATTACAAATAGTATTAGAAAAAAAACTGGGCAAGTAAATAGATCAATTCCCGAACGGAATATCGAAGATTTTTCCAAATTGCAAAAAAGTTTTTTTGTGTGATGTAACAACAATATTACTGTTTTCAGATTTATTCCTATACCTGTGCTACTGTGCTATGATTTCAGGGTAAAACCTGAATTCTAATCCTACCTGACTCCAAGGAACATCCAACTAATGTATCTAGCAGGGGCGTAGCTACCGCCGTATCAGCCGTATCAATGATACGCGGGCCCCCGAGCTACAGGGGCCCCGACATATGCCGAAATTCGTAACATGTTATCTACAATCTTAAATTCTTATATTGATAAAAGGCCAGGAGTGAATGAATAATGAGTTTAAAACTCTTTAAATAATTTTTGGCACGCTCCTCTCGCTTAAGTATTTTCTACATACAAGACGACAGTAAAACTCAACCTATTTTGTAGGTACCTTGTGAATAATCCATTCAATGAGCTCATTATCATTTTCGAGGCCTCTCAAGACACTATTTCTAAGCTAGTAAAAGCTATTTCGTACAAAAGCATAACTTTCAAAAATATTTGATATGGGGCCCCATTGGGACTAGCTTCGCCACTGATATCTAGGAACGCTCCAGACCGGATCGGCTGCCATATTGCTAAAGTTCCTCTTCAGTTATGACTGGAATAACCTTGAAACTTACGAAGGGTTGGTCAAGGCTTTAGTGGGGCCTTGACAAGCCCGAAGCGAGTCATAACCTGATAAGTTAGCATAAATTACCCCACAATACATGTATAGCATGACGGTTGTTTGTTAATGTGAGGTTACGTGAACTTTCTCTAGAACTGTACATTATCATATATGTAAATTAAGGCTAGGGAAGAAAAAGATACAACTGGATTGTGTGAAAGACGACTCCGATCTATCTATGTACATTATCACATCATAATCATTATGGACATTTATTGACTCTATGGCCAACCGTCAAGATGACATATCAAAATTTTCCGTATTTTTCAATTTAAATCAATTTTCTTTGTAAAAACTCATCGAAAGAGTTTTTACATTTCAAAATGTGTTCGATATGGGATGATACATGTGGAATCCTGGAGGAGCGACGGTCTGATGCTGCGTAAGCGAGCGACGTGACTTTCCTTTGATGACTACCATTACACTGCGCACACAATGTTGAAAAGTAGCAGATTCTGGACTAATTGTGCTCCACTGGTGTAATAGCTGCAAGGCGTCCCGATGTGAGGATAAAAATAAATAAATAAATTATCATTATCACTTATCCTGGATAAATTATATTTACTATACATATTGGTTTTTAAAAAACACTTTTATACGTCAGTTTTTTCATCAATTTAAACTAGATGAGGCCAGTGTTTCCTAGCTGACTACCCTGAGAAGAAACACCAAAACAAACTCAGAGGTCAAAATTTATTTTAAAGTCTGTAGAGTAAACATGTAATGGTCAAATTATATGAGAATCATGCAGATTAGTGGCTCCGATAGTCTTTTAAAGAAAGAACAACACAGATTTGAGTGGACCTGTCCAGTCAGCGCAAGCATTTGTCAGTATTCGTTTAGGTCAACTCAGGACTATTAAGGAGCTCAACGAAGAGTAAATGCTAAAACAACGGCTTATAGAAAGTTTATCTTCCTTATACTATATTAGTATTACTATTTATAAAGGTCGCCACTCCGAAACCTTTCGGCCCTATTGAACCTCTATTCTGCGAACAACGTGCCGGAAGACACAGCGTTAGCAGGCCATTCACAAGCTGAACCAACGACCGGGTGATGGTCGCGGGAATTCGATGGATGTGAGACGCACAGAACCGATCGTTGTGGCGAAACTTGGTGGAGGTCAATGTCCAGCCGTGGACGTCTTTCTCACGGCTAAAATGATGATGATGATAATGATTTATAATGAGCCTATTGTGTCCCACGCCAGTGAAAGGCCTCTCTTCTTTTCTTCACTTTTTCTCTGTCCCTAACTACTTATATCTGGCTAATCCTTTAGTTAGAAGCACAACTCGTCAAACCATCTCCTTTTGGGTCTACTGCATCGCCGGTTCCCGTTGTGTGGGATCCAGTCCTCCAGGTCCGAAAGAAAAGTTTATATAAAGATGATTTAGTGTCCAATATTGTGGACCGAGCCCAAGTCGTCGACGGCGCGTAGTGTTCCACACGCGCCTCAAGGAGATGTCAGCAACCGTAGGGGCCCAGCAGGGCCGAAGCCTACTGGGGCCAAGGGTATGATTCTAAAAGGGAAGACTCGGCCCTGGTATGAAAGGCAACGAAGAAACAGGAGTGGGTTTTCAGTCAGGAAAAGTCTGAGCGGGGGAGGTCATTGGATGAGTTTCCCACCGAAAAAAAAAGTCTCAAATATTGTCATACAGATTTATCAATCGTTTTTACAAAATTCTCATCGAAAACGACAATCCAATTACTATCGAAACCTCAGAACCCTGAAAAGTTGGTCAAACTTTGAATGAAATACAATTATTAAGTTTCCTTACATTTTGTATTAGATATTCAATTTGCATAAATACGAGCCATTGTTACCGTTTTCAGATAAATGTATTTTAAGACTGTGTTCCGCCTACAAGCGGAACTCCCGAGAAACCAAAACAATATACAATGTTGGTATTGTCAAAGTGAAATAGAACAGTTTATGTTATTGGTACTGACAAATTTTCGCTAGTCAGAACAAACATAAAACACAGGGTCGATTCAAATTAATTAATCTGAACGGTACAGACCGAATTGGCGGTGCGAAATGAAATAAAATAATTTATTTGTCATGAATGTAAGTACAAAAATATGGTTTTAAGAGGGTCCTTTTCCACTCAACTATCGTGAACATCGAGCATGTTTTAAAAGCTTGTTATTTCATCTAACGCAAAACAACACAATGTTTGACGAAAAGGCAACGCGAAAAAAGATGGATAACGCCTGAAAACTCTGTTAGCATAGCATAGTCGGTCTTATAATGTTCCCACTGTTGGGACTCAGGCCTCCTCTCTAGGAGAGGGAATTGCCATAATCCACCACGCGGGCCCAGTGCGGGTTGGTGGATGTCACATGTCTTCGAATTTTTGGTTCTAGGACATGCCGGTTTCCTCACGATGTTTTCCTTCACCGTTTTGAGAGCAGTGGTGATGAAATTAATTACACAAAGTAATGCGCCTGGCTGGGTTTGAGCGCGGAACCTACAACTCGTAAGTCGAGGCCGTTACCACTCGGCCACCACTGCTCTGCTGCTCGAAAACTCTGTTAGCATTTGGTAATTCCGTGATTTACTCGAATATAACTTGTTCCAGGAAATACGTGTTTTTTTATAAACCTTTAAAAGTTTTAGACAAGAATTATCGTCATTCAAAATCTTGATTAAATTTGCAAGCCTTCTATTGTTATACTTTTCGACGTTTGTAATTTTTGAGTAAATTATGAAGTGTCAAAGTTCATGCAAAAAAGCTGATTTTCAGAAGTTTTTACTGGATTAGTTTTACACAAATTTATAAATTCATTTCAATAGAAGCCTAGATAATATCCACAAGATATTGTGTTTTCAAAATATCAAACGAAAAATGTATAATAACGTCATAATCACGTAAGAGCCGTGGGTGTATGAAAAACAGTGAAAATGTATTTCGAGTTGCATCCCCATAAGGGAGAGAAGGATCCATTACATTCTACTGTGAGGCATGCAAAATTTTTAAAGTATTTGTGTATATGTGTGAAAGTTTGTTACTCCTTCACATTCCAACTGAAGGGGTGTGGATGAAGGGCTCACAAGAAAACATATCCTGGAATAGGTCATAGGCCTTGTCATCCCGAGAGTATGGGCTATGGATCGTGGAATGGTGGAATTTAGTCAGTAAAACTTTGACACTCTTTGGCCCTCTCGCTCCACCTTAGAGTGCGAGAATTCAAAACCCGATAGCATGTTTTTGGCGTAACCATTGACAAAAATCAGTAAAATATATAAAGAAGGTAATCCCGCAGGAAATCCATGGTTACTGATATAGCCCGAAGTCATAGATTGCCAAACTTACTCTTAGAGATCGGATGAGTAAAACAAATATACTCGTGACGCGGTGACGAATTATGTATTAGTTTAATTGAAATGTTAAGCGGGAGAGGACAGGGTACATTGTTCGCGGAACAAATAGTCGGTAGGCCCAAAAGTTTCTGGAGCAGCGACCGTGTAAGTACCGAAAGACGTAACGTTGTAAGGTCTGTGAACCGGTGACATAGTGAGGGTCGCGGAATCTGATGGATGCAAGATGCACAGAAACGGTTATTGTGGTGGTGTAGTGACATCTATGACGCCAAATAGGAACTAAAATTCAAAATCCTAAATCGCGATATAACAGTTTTCCGCTCGATTAGACTACAGCCCGAAATCGAGCGAAGAGGCTGATGGAGATCCAGATTTGGTTAAGTCCAATCTACAAAGCCTCGAGCACAGGCGCAGGGTAGCCGGCTGGCTACCCTGCGCCATCAGTATTTTACAGGTTGCATTTTGGAGAGTGTGCGCGGGAATTGCATGATTTGATTCCGCCATCTCCTTTCCACCATCGGACAACCCGACGTACGGCGAGTATCCACCCCGTTGAAACTTCAACGGTCCGAACTAAGCGTTTCACTTCATCGTTTACACCGCGAACATCGAAGGACAGGAACAATTTGCCTGCTGCGATCTTCCCGTCTAACTATAATTTAGGTGTCTTCAAGGCTAGAATGAATAGGCTCTTAATAAACTAGTGCGTTTCACCATCAATGATTGCATCACTGCTTACCATCAGGTGGGATCGCAGTCAAGCACTGGTTTATATCAATAAAAAAATAATTGTTAACATTCTGTTCTGTTTACCTCTGAACTGGTGACCCTCGACTATGAGCGCAGCCTTCGTGAAGTTATTGCATCGTGAATTCGTGACGTCATCACTTACTCAAGCTTTCGAGTCATTCAGCCAGCACCTACGGCTTTAAGTGGAATCTAAACTACCAGCATGCCCCTAAAGTGGTATTTAGGAGAGACCTATATTCAGCAGTGGTCGTATTTCGGCTAAAATGACGATGATGAGTTTTTTTTTCGGTGGGTAAATTATCCAATGACATCCCCCGCTCTTGGGCGGGGCGAGAGGGTGTGTCAGACTTTTACTGACCAAAAACCCACTCCTTTTCCTTCGTTGCCTTTCATACCAGGGCCGAGTCTTCCTTTCAGAAGCAGACCCTTGACCCCAGTAGGCTTCGACCCTGCTTTGCCACCTTCTTGAGGCGCGCGTAGCACAGTACGCGCCGTCAAAGACTTGGGCTCGTTCCGGACTGTCACCGGACGATCGGACGGCGAGCTTCCCATTGCTCGCCGTCCGCAAACCCGCGCCTACTGTAGCCGGAAACCGGGATCGGGTTCCCGGCGCCTGGGGCATGAGGGCCGGTCCCTCGCGCGTATACGTTCGGCCTCCTCCTTTGCTAGCTTTGCTAGCATTACTGCTTCACAGGAGGCGACCGCCTGCCACTCCTCACTTCGGACCGGCGCGAAAAATCGTTGCCACCGATGCCCCCACGAGGATACCGCGGTGCTATGCCCAAGCGGGGCACACCTCGACCGTGTGCTCCACCGTGTCCTGGGTCACTAAAATATTGAAAGGTTGTTCAGATACTTACCAACCATCATGTCGGGTACGTCGTGTGGAGCCAGGTTTTCAACTTCTTCGTCACTTCTCGGGATAGAATCTCTCTTGACGGCTGCCTCTTCTGAAAGAGAAAGAATAGTATTTAATAATAATTATTATTTTAACAGTACCCATATCATAAATACCTTATTGGCTAACATACATAACTATATCAAATTATTTTGTTAGTAATTATGATTTAAAACTATGTTAGCGAAACTTCACTTCGCACTATATCGTCTTGGTGCTGTCCTGTGGTATTTATCCGCGGAAGCGACGGAACACCACGCCCTGTGGCCAAAAGTCTTCTTTCATAACAAAGTGCAGAAAACAGTTAGAACTCGCACCACAAACGCCTTAAAATTGACATTCAGGTGCGATTACAGCAACTGCACCCTCAGTGTGTACTTCAACATACCAACATCTTACCATTCATCATTTTTCGTATCATTCTTACTTATTTGGTGGCGTCTTTCTTCTTACCAGTTGTAAGAAGTTTTGTCTCATATTTGTTAAGATTGAAGACTAGTTTCTTAGTGGAAATGCTTTACATAAGTTCAGTATCTAAGGCCCATTAGTAGGACAAGGCTTTGCTCATGAGTTCATCGACATTTAGGGTCATTAATAAAGCCAATAGCCTCGCCCAACACTGCAAAAGGGTGTTGTTAGGCAGCGTAAACAAGGAATCAAGAGCTGGAGCTCTGAACACAGTTCATATTGTTAAGCTTATCTTTCTGAAATCAAGGCTCCTCCTCAAGGCCACCGGAAGCTATATAGGACCATGTTAGGAACATACCGGTTTCTTTATATATGAGAAATTATCCAATGCCTCTCCTGGTCTGGGTGGAGTGCGAGGACGTGTCTGACTTTTCCTGACTAAAACCACACCTGTGTCCTTCAGTTGCCCTTTGCATTCTAGAACTACAAGGAAATAGGTATACTCCTTTTCGTTATTTTACAAATGCTTTATACGTCCTATCAGTGCAAAGATAATGTATGTATGAAACAGTATATGTACTCTTTTTTTGAGGTAGAGTATTATCTTATGAGTTCTCCCTCCCTAGGGTGGGGCGAAAAGAAAATTCCAGGCAGTACACTTTTAGATGTATAATATTGTCGAAATATAATATCAATAGAAGTGATATTCATGCCAGCCATGCGACGAGGCTGAAGTGTTTCTGCAATAATCTTGTAATCATTCATGGCTTTTAAGATATTCCAACCTAATAAATTCAATACAATTTTAAAAACGCTAGTACCTTCCACCTATAACTGCCAATGTCAAATTGATTCTCTTTGCTTTTTAAATAACATATAGGTTGTCATTTCAAAAATAAGTGACCATAGTCATTCACAATGAAGTTTGTATACGATTAAGAGATTGCAAAAAGTTTTTTTTTAAAGGGCATTATCCACGCTAAATGCAGCGCACATTTCAGCATGTGTAAATAAACATGTAACGCACGTATTAACACAAAGCCTTGCAAACATACGAGGAGGAAATAAAGGCAGATTTAATGACACCTGGCAATTCGTATGCAGTTTTACTCGTGCTGAAAAATATAATTATATCTATGGGCTTATATTTAGTCATTATTACATTTCACTTTATTGACAAAAAGTAGCTTAATTTTTAAAAAAACTGAGCAAGTGCGAGTCGGACTGATATACTGAGGGTTCCGTACAAACTAACTTATGTAAATAGTTAAATTCCCGAAGCGAGTCTCGATTTTTTTTCTGAATAGAAAAAAGGTTTTTTTTGTAAAGTAACTACAAATTTTCAGTTTTCAGATTTATTCTTATACTTGTGCTATAAGAGCTGGTTTCATAAAAAAATTTAGGGATCTAGGTCAACGGGAAGTACCCTATGAATTTTGATTCCCTTAAAAGTGACGAAATATACGTTTTTTGGAACATAAACATTTTTTACAGCTTCAAGGGACCGCAGATTAGAGAATATGGTTTTAATTTCAACTAGATGACGCGTGGAGGTATCCATGCGTTCCCGATATAAGGGACTTGACAGACACACGGATAACAAAGTGATCCTATAAGGTTCCGTTTTTTTTCCTTTTGAGGTACGGTACCCCAAAAACATTAGAATCTAGTGCACGGCTGCAATTAATAATAATAATAATCGTTTATTTCATAAAGCCAAATATAATTTGTTCATCGATCTATCGAACATAGAAACAATGAAGTACAATCAATACAACGCTATGCATTATTTGACACCGAGTGAACATCTGTGTCTGTGCCCTCTCAGTTAACTCATTAAAACACAAAGTTACATTTTGTAGAAGTTTTTATAGGCTTAAAACTTAATTTAACAAAAATATTCAGTAAAAACTTATGTGAGCAAGAAATGGGCGTGTGTGAGTAGGTATATGTGTGTGTGTCTAGTTGTGTGTTTCATAAATATATGTTACAATATAAATTAGATAACACTACCAATTTAAATCTCTTTTTAAATGCGTTCGTAAGATTTTCCTGCAAAGAGTTTTTCAGTCTGATACTCCCTATGTTAATTGAATTTCTTACTTTTAGGTGCTTCGTTAATTTACTTAGTCGGCTGAAAAAACTTGAACTACTTCAATGATTTGGCTATTTGTCTGAGGCTGAGAGTCAACTCACGGCATGTATACAAAATTTAGTTTGGAATCAACTCTGAAGTATGAAGTTGAGAGCTCTAAAAACTATTCAGTGAGTAGATTAATTATTATGTTCACGTATCTTGTCAAAATGTGGGATACGTCAGATTTTTTTCTACGATTGGCCTCGTAGTAAAAATGGTTGTGATAATCAATTATGTTACTTAGGCTTCTTCTCTTCGAGTCATTTATTTAGAACCTTAATTTATTATCCACAATGGCGGTCACTATTTTGATCATAGTACTATATAAGGCCTGTTAGTCACCAACGATTCCCTATTTTATTCTATAATGGAAAGTTATGGAACTAGTCATCGAATTAATTATTTTAATTTAGATAAAACTTACTAATTTAAGAAGGGCTTTAAAAATTACGTACTAAAGTATGCCTAATTTGTCAATAAAATTATCACCGCAACTCCTTGGATGCTATTACTAGCGCATTTTGCTATTGCATGGTCGCCATAATAAATATCTAGATATTGTAATTTTACTTAGCACGATTTCATGAAATTAGAAATGTAAGTGTACATAAAATCACTTTAACAACGCCAATTGTATGAGAATGAACGAACGATTCAACGTATTACTGTAATATAAAAAAAAAAAAACATACAATCATTATTATAAAACCTAAAACTACAATAACAGCGTTACCGTGGCTACTACCTCACCGTTTGGTGATATCCCTCACTGTAACATCAATCTAACAGGTCAAAAATGGTACGCCGAAGCTGCTATACAACTGCTACATAAGTGAATAACGATATAGCTGCGCCCAATCCGGGTTGTGTAAACGTTCTTTGGTCTATTATAGTACCACTCAGTAACACCAATTAGTTCTTGAAAAACGTTCTGGACTGCTTTAGGACAAGGTTTTGTTGCTTGGGAACTTACCTGTGTAAATAGTTCAATTCCGGAATGGAGTCTCGGAAGATTATTCCGAATCGCAAAAAAATATGTGACGTAACAACAAATATACAGTTTTTAGATTCATTCCTATACTTGTGCTATAAGACCTTGCTTTATGCCAAATTTCAGGATTCTGTGTCAACGGGAATGTACAGTCAGGGGTCAAAACTGCAGTTGCACTCTTTTAATGCTAAGTGACTAACATTTCTTTGTAGTAGAGGGTCAATGGTTTATGAATGATTTAATTTGTAGCGTAGTATCTAAGGTATTGAATAAACGTCTTTTGGATCATTGAACGTCTACTATACAGAAATTTTTGGCACTTTAGCTTTGGTAAAGTGCAACTGCTCTTTTGACCCCTGACTGTACGTTTTTTTTTTACATAAACCGAAGTATCATTTTTTCTCGTTAACCCATAAGTTTGATTTTTTTTACAGCTTTAAGAATCCACAGACTTAAATATATGGTTTTAATTTCAACTCGATACCTCCACGCGTTCCCAAGATAAAGGGTCTTAACAGACCGACGGACGGACAACAAAGTGATCCTATAAGGGTTCCGTTTTTTCCCTTTGAGGTACGGAACCCTAAAAACATTAATTTACTTAAAAAATTGCAAATAAAACTGTTCTACAAGGAACAACACCGTAATGTGCTCAACAAAACACATATTTCTTATCGCTAAAAATATAAGTTTCTTTGTTCCATGTTGAACCAAATATGTCACAAACGAACAGTCACACTCGTGATATTTATATCTCGATTTATTATTTAAACAGTGCTAAAGTTACTGTGCACATGTAAGTAGGACATGGTATTCGATATTTTAGTTGAGAACTTGAGACCGACTTGTTTGGAAATATTATTCCTCAGTGAGCATATTATACCTACGTACATATACACCATTAATTTTTAATTAGTACAAATACTTGAAGAGCTTATTAGAAATGGTCTTGTTATTATTTAAGTAAATTCCCATTAAATAATATTCATAAACAGGAAAGTTTTTAGTGTTTAGAAAATATATCCCAAAATGTTACTCAAATTATGGAAATATTGTACAGGCTATTGATTATGAATGAATAAATGACGATCAAAATGGAAAAAAACACTGTGCGTAGTATTTTCTAGTAGCAATTGTTATGAATGATTGTTTCCATTATGAGTTTACCAATTATGACAAATTTTCGTGGACAATTTTGGGATTTAGTTTTTTATACTTCTGACTACAAAAATAAGATCAGTAACGTGTTTTTTTTTTTATTTGATATAAACCAGTGCTTGACTGTACAGATAGAGCCCCATTTTTTTTGTTCTAATTAAAGAATATGGGTATATAGGAGCAGTGATGACTCATCAGAAGGCTTAAAGTCATTGTAAGGGCAATGTAGAGGCCTATATACTCGAAGTTTCCTTGCGTGGTCAGATCAGAAAAGAAGATAAACGCGCCAAAATTAAGTGGCAGTGGGCAGCATTGCTTAAAGAACAGATCGGTCAATGAGGTCGATGATAGGGTTCTGGATTAGCGGATGCGTACCGGAAGATGCAGCGTTAGAAGGCCTCATCCTAGTTAGACTGCAAATGTCTTTTAATTAATTGATTTCATGAAGGAAAAATTTGGTCCGTTAAAAAACCGTGGTAAAGCCGTTGGTCCCGACTGTCATTCGTAGATCTATGACAACCGATACAGGTAGTCAGACACCAGAACGAAGCCAATAAACATATTATCAGAGTTGATTCTTTTTACCTAATATATTTTTCGCATTCATGGAATATTATCGAGATTTATTTAATCCATAAAAGATTTTCAATAAAAAAGTTACCGCTTTAAGTCTTATTTAATTCATCATACCCTGAGCGACCCTGGCGTTCGCTCAGGTTTCCGCGTGAAAAATATAATGCAGAGTTTAATAAAAAACCTGTCTTCAACATATTTCATAACAACAAAAATACATAAACGTTTTCATCGCGGAACAAATAGCTTTAAGCGCTGAACTAGAAAATCTATTCGCATATATTTGTTTTTATTGCCCAGTAAAAACTCCACTATAAAAACCCGAGCAATTTCTAATTACAAAGTTATAAAAAAAAAACATTAAACGCGATGATAGAATCTCCTGAGTCCTGGCTACCACGGTTCCGCAGAAAAAAAAATGTAGAAGAAAAAACAATTTTGTCTCTGTCCTCTGTCTATTTAAATTCAACGTAAATTCAATTCTATACCGAGAACGGTCGAAGCAAAGCAATCTTGTGGCGACTCAAGAGACCAAGGGACCGAGAAAAATGTCTGATAAATAGCCCCTTTTAATACAAGTCCGATTCTCTTTGAAAATATTATGTAATTTTTCTTGTCGCAAAGAATAAGGAGTAGTGTATAAGGTAGGATTTAAGAAAATCCGAAATACTGTGTAAGTAATGGTAGAGTTATTTAAAGGTAGGTGCACACTTTGCAGCGGCGGGCGTGTTGTATTTTTCAGTGATTTAAAATAAGCTTTACATTTTGTGATAGTTGTGGAATATTATTATTATTATTATATTATTATTTTTGCTGGTGCCACGAGAACTATTTTGTTTATTTAAATGAGATAGAAAATATTGTTACAGGAGGAGCAGATGATTACAACTAGATTTTTTTTTTGTATCAGAGTCTGTGTTTTATATGTGCTAGTTATTGGTGTGTACCGGATATCTATGGTGCAGTTGGCATTTCTTTAGTCTTCGATAGTAACTTTATCAATGTGTCTGCAAAAGCTTAGAGCCTTGGATATTGGTTTTTTAGTTACATTCTTAAATTTAAAGAAAAATAACAATACAAGGTGAAGTAAACTAGGGCTGCGCTAGAAATATTCCAAGGTCCTGGAATGAAAATAGCAATTAAAGGAACGCACGTTGGCTTAAGTCAATAAAAGTTTGCAACTCCCTTTCATTCCGGCCAGAGCGGGAGATGTTATTTAATGCTTAACAACTAGAAAAAAAAACCGGGCAAGTGCGAGTCCGATTCGCGCACTGAGGGTTCCATACAAACTTACCTCTGAAAACAGTTCAATTCCCGAATTGAGTTACGAAGATTTTACCGAATCGCAAAAAAAGTTTGTTTTTGTGACGTAACTACAAATTTTCAGATTTTAGATTTTTTCCTATACATTTACTATGGGACCTTGCTTTATGCAAAATTTCTGGATTCTAGGTTAACGGGAAATAACCTAGGATTTTTTATTCTCTTGAGAGTGTCGAAATACACGTTTTCAATTGCGACATAAACGGCCGTATCTTTTTTTTTTCGTTAACTTAGAAGTTTGATTTTTTCACAGCTTCAAGGGACTGCAGACTTGAGTATATGGTTTTAATGTCAACTCGATACCTCCACGCGTTCTCAAGATAAAGGGTCTTGACAGACAGATACTAGCTTTGCACTAGCTTCTGACGTTTTATAAGTGCCCATGTAGGCCTATGTGAAATAAAATCTTTTGACTTTTTGACTTTTAGACAGACAGACGGACGGACAACAAAGTGATCCTATAAGGGTTCCGTTTTTGCCTTTTAATGTACGGAACCCTAAAAAGAAAAAATGCCAATAAGTACAAGCATATTTTTTACTCGAAATTAAGTGTTTATTTTTTACCATTTTTTGTTGTTGTATCGATCTCCATCACGAATGTCAAGCATAACTTAACAAAGTAATATGTTACTGTATTGCTATTTCAACATTTAACAATACACTATCCATATTCATAGCAGTCAATTTAGTTACAGAGTAAATTGACATGTTAAATGAAGTGAATAACACGGTGACAGCATCGTGTAACGTAGGAATGTAATATCCCACAGAGTATTTTGTATGCATGTATGTAATCTTAGAATAATAACATTTAGTTTACTAGCTACCTACATATTGGTGGTGTCGTGAAACAATATCCTCAGGCCTATATGTCTGAGAGGTTTTTTGCACTGAACAAGAAGTAGGGTTGGGACGCAAGGAAGTTTGAAACTCGCTTTGACCACAATATAGGGTTGATACTGAACTTGTTCTGCCGTGAAAAACAAAACGTGTTAGGACGGGATATTCCTGTCTTAAAACATTTAGTTTAAGTGTTTTTTCTCAAGTCAAATAAGAAGTCGATAAAAAATCTAATCTTAAATAAGAAAACTGACTTGTTTTTTATAACTGAACTGAATAGGTTTTTTTTTTCGGTGGGAAAATCATCTTATGACATCCCCGCTCTTGGGCAGAGCGGGAAATAGTGTCAGACTTTTACTAACTAAAAACCCACTCCTGTTCCTTCATTGCCTTTCGTACCAGGGCCGAGTCTTCTTTTCAGAATCAAACCCTTGGCCCCAGTAAACTTCGACCCTGCTGGGCTCCTACAGTTGCTGACATCTTGAGGCGCGCGTGGAACAGTACGCGCCGTCGACGACTTGGGCTCGGTCCGGACGGTTACCGGGCGGTCGGACGGCGAGCTACCCATTGCTCGCCGTCCGCAAGCCCGCGCCTACGGTGACCGGAAATCGGGATCGGAATCCCGGTGGCGGTTGGGGCGTGAGGACCGCTGCCTCACGCGATCGGCCACCCCCTTTGCTAGCATTACTGATTCGCAGAAGGAGGCGACCGCCTGCCACTCCTCCTCGCTCCGGACCATGGCCTGTATCAAGGCCCGGCGCGAGAGTTCGCCGCCGCCGATGAACTGAATAGGTAAAGGTCATTTATAATTTTAAGGTATATTTTTTTTCTTTTGGTTGTAACATTTTCTGACAATTTTCAAAGAATCAAACGATGCTAAAAGGAGTACCCTTCACAATAATCTCGTAACAACTTTCAACATAATTAAATCCCAGCTCTTCATCTCAAAATTAAATCAAACTCCTTTAAGATTCATGGCACAAAGCTCTCTTGGATCCGATAATAAATTCGTAATTTATTACACCATTGAGTTCAATTGTACTGTTAGCCCCCAAAGGGCAAACCGAAGATAATTCAGTTCCCCGTCCGCATGGGTACATAACTAATGTGATGTATGGCCCTTTAGGGACGCCAGGGTTGCCCTAACTTTGGCCTCATGATGACTGTTACGTGATCACGACTTGACTTTAAAGGTACAAGTTGGTAGCCGACTGCACACAGCAGCAGCAGACGACATGTCGTCGCTTCATGTCGTCACGACACGTCGTTGCGTCATGTTGCTGCAGTCATGATTTCGAACCCGACTGCAGACGGCAACAGCAGATGGCATCCAGTTGATTCCGAGTACTCCGTGAAACAACACGTCTGGCTTGTTAGAGAATAATCGACGTGTCGTTGCTCCGGCGTCAGGGGCACTACAGATCTGCGGTCGGACGACACTGCCGTCTGCCGCTCGACGACACGTCAGTAGCTTCATGTCGCTAACTACGAAGGGAATTTCATAGAAATACTTAGAAACCAGTAGTATCGCTGCGACACGTCGTTTGCTGAAGCTTCATGTCGTCCGCCACCAACTTGTACCTTAATAAAGCCATTGATTTTTCCAGACATAAAAATTTTCTTAATGACTTACTGATTTGAATTTCAAGTCCTTCGCTTCGGACCAAAAATATCTATTTACATTTTCGTAACTGTTTCACATTCAAAGACGCTTTCCAATGGTAATAACAATCAACATAAATTCAAGTTTAACTTATACAGGCAGCTCTCATAAATCTAGCTAGAGCCGTCTGCAAAGTTTGAAAAAACGAAAGAAAAAAAGTGAATCATTGCTACCGGACTATTGTTTGGTTTTGTTTGTATTCATAGCTGAGTACACATGCGGGTAAACAAAACACGGCACACGCAAAATACGGGTTGAAATGTTGAAACGAGGGGAACCAACTCCTTCGGCTGAATACCTCGGCAGTGTAGAGACTCTTTGGTAAATACGCCATGATAAATCGCAATGCCGATCCATCATTATAAGTGACGTAATACGGATTGATGGTCTCTAGGAAATATAAATGTTGCTTCCGTATTTTTTTTAACGTATTTAAATATATGCTGTAGATACTTACGGCATGTATTGTTGTAGGATTGTTCAACAGTTACCGCGTCCCTAGAACCCAAAGGGTAACTAAAGGAACACCGGTGGGTTTTAGTCAGTTGAAGTCTAACTGACTAAAACCAAAGGTTGACTACCTTTGGTTTAAAAGAAACAACAGTGTAGTAGGTGGGCACAACAAATAAATCTATATTATTTATTTATTTAAACTTCATGTACAGTAGTGGTACATAGGCGGACTTCATGCAACAAGGCGTTCTCTACCAGCTTTCAGCTCTAAGTTCCTTAAAAAAAAAGCTCTCAGCTCTATTATTTATAATATAAAAAGCGAAATACCAATCACTGATTAATCACGAAATCACAGATACTAAAACGCCTACAAACTTAAAATTTGGCAGGTAGGTTCCTTATAGGGTGTAGACATCTGCTAAGAACGGATTTTCCGAAATTCACCTCCTAAGGGGATGAAACGGGGGTCCAAAGTTTATATGGAGAAACTGACTGTCACGCGCACTGCAAGCTGCTGGCAGAAGCTAGTAATAGATATTAAAAAGAGAATGAAGTTTCATTTAGAAATTAATTAATATTAGTTTGCAAATAGGTTTTAAACACAGTTTTCCACGTAAATTTTTTCGTCAATTTTAACTAGATGAAACCAAGGCGTGTTGTGCGCGCAAGGTGAATCAATTAATGTCAGTTAGCAGAAACAAAACCTTCCCATCTCAATTATTAGTCTCTAAGCAAGCTCATCGATTTTCAAAGGCTTAGCCTTAATTAAACTTACTCAAAAACTCCGACATCGACTAAGATAATACAAAGTTTGCCAATCCCACGCAAGGTTTAAAAACCCTCGACTTTACTTATCTCGAGGGGTTCTCAAAATGCTTGCAAATTCACTACAATCCCTTCTTATTTCTACAATGCCTCCTAAATGTATTTAAAAATAAGTTTTCTTTTGTTTGAAGAAAATTCAAGGACTTTTTAAGAGACTCCTTTAGGTAAGGGTCTTTTAAATATTCAATATGTTTTTATTATCTGTTCTGTTTTGCTTAGATCAAAGGACCAGAATCAAGGTTGAATTTAAAAAAATAAACACTAGGTAAGAATTTATAAGGGTTAGTGCCTATCGACTCTTTTTAGGAAAAACATCGTAGACGACGATTTTCGTTTTTGCAGGAATGGGTTTTCTTTTTACAAATTGTTAAAAAAAACATTAGTTATTCATACAAAACTGATCTATTACAATAGTTTTATTATAATTAATATTATTATCATAAATATTATTAATTACGAAAAGAAAAACTCTTTCATGAAAAACGCGAACTGTTTAATGTTTTTCCTGAAAAGTTTTGATATGTATCGAAACTTAACATAACTTGTATGTTTCGATATCTGTTATTTACTTATTGTGCACAGCTTTTTTTTTTAATTTGATATAAACCAGTGCTTGACTGCAATCCTACCTGATGGAAAGCAGTGATGCAATCGTTGATGGTGAGGCGCACTAGTTTATTAAGAGCCTATTCATTCTAGCCTTGAAGACACCCAAATTATAATCGGATGGGAAGACCTCAGCAGGCAAATTGTTCCAGTCCTTCGATGTACGCGGTATAAACGACAAGGCGTAATGCTTAGTCCGGACCATAGAGGTTTCAACAACGTAAGGGTGGATATTCGCCGTACGTCGGGTTTCCCGATGGTAGAAAAGAGATGGCGGAATCAAGTCATGCAATTCCCGCGCACACTCTCCAAAATGCAACCTGTAGAACACCGAAAGGCTGGCTACCCTACGCCTGTGCTCAAGGCGTTGTACTGTACACCTACCACAGTGTTATCTTTTTTAACTCAATGGTTGACTGGTAGAGAATGCCTTGTGGCATTAGCCATTGGCATTTATTTAAACTTCATGTACAGTGGTGGTACATAGGCGGACTATGTACCACCACTGTACATGAAGTTTAAATAAATAAATATGTTTATTGCTCTGATTGACTATCGCACCTGATGGTAAGCAGTGATATGGTTGATGATGGATTGAGCTGGTCCAAAAGTAACTTATTGATTCTTGATTTAAAAACCCAAAGGTTGTAGCTATCAGGAAACGGACTACGACGGGAAATTCCACTCTTTAGCTGTATAGGTAGTACAAGATGAATGAGATCTTAAAAGTTTTATGCTTATGTGGAACTATCCAGAACTTTTATGTGAATTGGTGAGCCACATTACTCAAGTCTCCCTAGAAGCTGTGAAAAAATTAAACTTCTAAGTTAACGAAAAAAAAGATACGGTTGTTTATGTCGCAAAAAATGTGTATTTCGACACTCTCAAGAGAACCAAAATACTAGGGTACTTCCCGTTGACCCAGAATCCTAAAATTTGGCATAAATCAAGGTCTTAGAGCATAGATATAGGAATAAATCTGAAAACAGTAAATTTGATGTTAATTCACAAAAAAAAAAAAACTATTTTTGCGATTCGGAAAATTATTCGAAACTCCATTGGGGAATGAATAAACCCTCAGTACGCGACTCCGACTCGCACTTGCCCAGTTTTTTTAATAACATAAACTAATGCTTGACTGCGATCCCACCTGATGGTAAGCAGTGATGCTATCGTTGATGGTGAAGCGCGCTAGTTTAATAAGAGCCTATTTACTCTATAATCTGAATACTTAAAGTAACCCAGTGATTTTTGTAATTTATTCAATAATCCTTCCAAGAAAAACAGTCACTAGTTTTCAATTTTCAAGTATATTTTTCTGTCAGCCCTACTAAGTCCCCCAACACTTTAAAGTAGTGACGTCATACTTTGCCCTACAGCATGCGCACACGATGCAATCACAAGCAATACATTCCAGACTAATCTGACCTCGTATTGTAAAGACTTTCCGTACAATGAGCGGTCAACTTTTACAAGAAATGTATCTATAGTTTTGTACGACGTCGAGTGTACTCTCAAATACGTACATACAGTCACGCACAGCAGTCGAGGGGGTGACCTAACGAGTTTAATTATATTGTCGGCAATTGTATCGTTTCTGGTTATTATAGCTAGGCGGTTGCATCTTCTTGTTTACAGTTCTGACAGTGTCTGGGATGTTTTCTTTGAGTCTACCCGAGGCCCACGAGTACCGTAATCTGTTTCTGTATGTGCAATTTGTTGTATAGGATAATTTATTCATTATGCGTACAGCTAAGGACTGGAATGCCTTGCCGGAGTCTGTATTTCGTGATGGCTACAACCCGGGAATCTTTCAAGTCAAGAGTGAATAAGTTACTTCTAGGTAAGCGCGCTCCATCGTCGACCGCATCGTCGCTTTCCATCAGGTGAGATAGCGGTCAAGCGCGAACCTATCAATAATTAAAAAATATATATTCATTAATTATTTATTTAAATTTCATGTACAGTAGTGGTACATAGGCGGACTTAATGCAACAAGGCATTCTCTACCAGTCAACCTTTGGGTTAAAAATACAATACTGTGGTAGGTGTGCACAATAAATAAATAACAGATATATCAAGTAGAATGTAGTATCATTAAATTAAGTTACTTATAATAATAAAATACATAAATATATGCTAATATTATATACTAATAAATAGTTTGTAGTTCCAGATTTTACGCTTGAAGGAAAATTGTATTATATGTTGATTTGTTTTTATGGACTCTACTGGTCTGAAATTTTATTATTATAATATTTTTTTTATCAATTATGCTACGACAGAAGTTTTATAAACATTGACACATTTATATTCAATAATAGTCTTATAATCTAACTATTTTACCACCGGACACTGATATGACATCAGATTTCTGCTTATCAATTCACCAAATTGATAAAACATAATGGACCATTATAATTATTCAAACAGAGCACTCGCAATTCATGTTTTTAGGGTTCCGTATCTCAAAAGGAAAAACAGAACCCTTATAGGATCACTATGGTGTCCGTCCGTCTGTCTGTCTTTCTGTCTGTCAAGACCCTATATATAGGAAACGCGTGGAGGTATGGAGTTGTAATTAAAACCATATACTCAAGTCTGCGGACTCTTGAAGCTGTAAAAAAATTAAACTTGTAAGTTAACGTGAAAAAAAGATACTTCGGTTTATGTGGCAAAAAACGTATATTTCAACACTCTCGCGGAAATCAAAATTCATAAGGTACTTCCCGTTGACCCAGAATCTGAGACTTCATTTGGGAATTGAACTATTTACATTCAATACTAATACAACACATTTACAGTTTGGAACCCTCAGGGCGTCAGCCCGACTCGCGCTTGCCCAGTTTTTTTTTTCGTTTCGTTCATGATGGGACAAATGTGAGTCTGTTACGAGTTGTAGGTCGCGAGTTCAAACCCAGCCAGGCGCATTACTTTGTGTAATTTATTTCATCACAACTGCTCTCAAAACGGTGAAGGAAAACATCGTGACGAAACCGGCATGTCCTAGAACCAAAAAATCAAAGACATGTGACATTCACCAATCCGCACTGGGCCCGCATGATGGATTACGGCCCATTCCCTCTCCTAGAGAGAGGAGGAGTCCCAGTAGTGGGAACATTAAAATATAGCAGAAAAAAATTCTTCCTGCATTAATGACGAGGAGGAGGAAATGCATAAATTTGTTAACCTCGCCTCAGTTAGTAGCAGACGTAGAGAGATCTTTTTCAATGATACTAATAAAAATTGTATTTTAATTTTCTTTGTTTTATTTGTCTTAACTATCTCTGAGGTTTTTATTATTATTTATTTGTAACATTGTTGGCCACACTGGATTTTTCACTAGAAATCCCGGGAAGATCCATATTAATATCAACATTTCGATGCAAGTACATGAATAACTTTACCTAATTCCGACCTGTTTATAAGACAAGCTAGTCGATACCGATAACCTCTACACGAGAATTACAATTATTTGATAATCTTATCATCCCATTATCAGTAATAGACCTTGCTGTTATTATATTATACTCATAATTGTAATTTAACGCATTGGGAGTTGTTTTAATTTAAAAGAAACTTAGTGTTTTAAGTGAAAACGATGGGTGTTCAGTAAAAACTGTCTTAAGTTTTTTGACTTGGCTACAAATATATTTCTTTTTTCAAAAATCGTCTCTTTCCTTAGTGTTCCACTTTGTTATATCAGAGTGCCTAGTGCAACTTTGTTTTACGTTAACGCAATCGACAAATTTATGATGTATGGCATGGCGCTGTGATTGGCCCGCTCAAAGCTCTTAACCAATCAGAGAGAAAAATGTGTTAAACGTTGCTATCGTGATGTATGATTTGGTGAAACCATTGTTCGGGTTTAATGTAATGTTCGGGTACTTAAATAAAAAAAACTGTAATTGCTTACCATCAAGTGGGATTGCACTCAAGCACTGGTGTATATAAATTAATAAAAAAAAAAACTTCAACGGCATAAGTTGCATTCTTGGTTCCACGATAGTTCGTTATTACTAACTACGTACTTACTACGGGACGTGTCGTATCAGGGCGGTGTAATGTAAGCGACTGGCGAACCGTCCGCTCGCACTTCGATATTTCGATACAATTGCAACTCAGTCCGATTTTTTTAAACGATCATTTGAAAATCAGCTTAAAATTTACAATGCTAAAGTTGCTAGTTAATTTGAATCCCAGTTAACAAGCCGCTACACCTTCATCCCATTATTTTATGGATATTAATTATTACCAAGCAATTATAATTACACCTGCTATTGACTCCCTACGATTTGCTGACATCCTCCTGAGGCGCGCGTGGAACAGTCCGGGGCTCGGTCCGGACGGTTACCGGATGGTCGGACGGCGAGCCCACTCATTGCTCACGATTTTTTACACATGTCGGGGCCCCTGTAGCTTGGGGGCCCCATATCATTGATACGGCTGATACGGCGGTAGCTACGCCACTGCCTTCACGCTCAAACAGCTGAACGGATTTGACGTCCTAGAATAGGACAAATGATAATTTTTACCCAAGAGTATATCCACGGGGAAAATTTTCCACTTTCATTTAGTAACTAAATATTTTCAAATTGAATATACTCTTAATAATGAGTTAGATATTTTGTTATTCAAATAGCAATATAGCGTAATAGAGTTCGTTTGTGACCACAATTACTGTATTATTCATAAACAGGATAAAATTAACAATTCAACAAATTCAGTCATCAAAGCCACAATGCGACTGTTCAGCGTTCTAGAGTGTATTTAAATGGGTAAAGTGATTTCTCAATAGCAAGCTAATCGGCTAAGTAGTTATTAGTCTGATTGAAATCAGTTTTGAAGAGTTTTTTCTAGTAGATTCACTAGCTAGTAACAACTTTTTAACCGACTTCAAAAAGAAAGAGGTTCTATGGTCGGCTATATGTATATTTTTTATGAATGTTCACTGATTTCTCGGTCAATTGTGGACCGATTTTGAAAAATATTTTTTGATTGAAAGGTCATAATTATATACTTCCGAGTTGGTCCCATAGAAATATTGTTATTATCTCATGATGAACTTCAAAGATATGGAACGGAACTCTTCATAGGATGTCGTAACAAGTAAATTTGCTTTGTTTAAACGAATTATACGTAGACGCGATGTCATTAAGTTTAACTGAAGGGTGCTTTTTAGTTGTGACTTGTGGTACCACAACAAAAAGTGTAAAATAAAAAACCTTTTTACAAAAAAAAATACAACTGCCTTCAATGTAAAAAAACACAAAAAAGTAGAAGTCGGTGTTAAATAATGAACAGACAAAACTAATATAAAAACACCGACTTCCTAAATTAAAGTTATTTTGCACTTTTTAGTGTTTTTTTTTACATTGAAGTCGGTTGTATTTTTTAGGTAAAAAGTTTTTTTTTTGGGGTGTAGAAAATCATCTAAAAACTTCTTCCACTCTGGCTGGAACAAGAGGAAGTATCAGACTTTTTTTGACACTTATGCTGATAGCTCTATGAAGCGCGTGTGGAACACGCACGGATCTTGTCGGATGGTGAGCTATCAATTGCTCGCCGTCCGAATTTCCACTCTGCCTGTGGCTATAGCATCTTATCGCTTGGAACTTAACATAACGAGCAAAGTGTGCCGAGAAACCTTTTCTACCTACCCCTTCAGAAACCAAAGCCACCACAGGAGTGAACTTATCCATTAATCAGGTAATCAGGTTTAGAATCAATACCAACAAAACCAAGACTAATAAGAAAATTAATGAGCTTGCCAGACGGAGTAAGACTAACGGCTGATTAATGGTGAAATAAAGTTACGTAAGCGAAAATTCGCTCGCCAAAGCGAGAAAACCTTGGCGACGAAACATGTCCACACGAAACGAACTAACACTTCCGAGTTTCGTAACATTAGGAGCGACATACATAATATATGTCGTAGAACGAGTGTCTAAGACTATACGTTTATGTATATACACATTTAGGTTTAGTTACTTAATTATGTGTATACTAGCACTTTGCACGCGAATTCGTTCGCGAAAATGTTTTTATAAAACTTTAACAGACCGTATTTTGAGGGTAGTTTTAAAAAACTAACAATGACAGTCTTTTTGACGTTTTTATTCATGTTGATAAAAAATGAACTTTAGATGTCGATAATTGAGTTGGTGGTGATGACACGAGTTTGAGACTTAATCCAAGTCATGTAGAACACAGGGTGACATTACATTGTTGGCAATCTTTCAAGTGTTGAATTAACTATTTAAAAACATGCAATTTAGCTTCACTTGTATTTTTTTTTGACTGACCGACATTTTGACAATTCCAAAGTGCCTGTAATTGGTCTATTTGAAATAAACGTTTCTGACTTCTGATTTCATGATCTGTAAGAGTTTCTCACAATTTTTATCCGCTATCGGTGGGCAGTAACCGCTCCGGGTCTCTTTATATACATATTCTTGTGAAAATTTCAACTGGGCTAAACTGTACTATACCGGACAACGAGTTTTACGTTCAAAGACATGTGACATTCACCAATCCGCACTGGGCCAGCATGATGGATTACGGCACATTCCCTCTTCTAGAGAGAGGAGGCCTGTGTCCCAATAGTGGGAACATTAAAATATAGCAGAAAAAAATTCTTCCAGCATTAATGACGAGGAGGAGGAAATGTATAAATTTATTAACCTCGCCTCAGTAAAGTTGACGTAGAGAGATCTTTTTCAATGATAAATACTAATAAAAATTGTATGGTAATTATCTTTGTTTGATTTGTTTTTTGTGTTTGAGGTTTTTATTATTATTTATTTGTAATATTGTTGGCCACACTGGATTTTTCATTAGAAGTCCCGAGAAGATGTGATGTGTGCTGATGTGTGTTACTATGACCTGAATGCAGATCTCCTCAATAAACTGGACCGCCTTCTGAATAACTGCATTCGATTCGTCTTCAACCTTCGTAAGTATGATCATGTATCAACGCATCGATCACTTTTAAAATGGTTACCCATTCGCCAGCGTAGAGCGTTAAGGGCCTTGACAACTCTGTTTTCTTTTCTGAATAAGCCCTCTTCTCCTTCTTATCTGACTTCAGAAATTCAGTTTCTTTGCTCTGCGCACAATAAAAATCTTCGATCCACAAATAATCGTCTTCTACGATGTCCGACACACCGCTCAGGGTTTGTCCATTCCTCTTTCTTTGTCCAGGCGATCTTCCTTTGGAATGCGCTCCCTCTGAACATCAGGATGGCAACCAGTCGGTTGTCCTTTAAAATGAAAGCACGAGATCACTTTCGCAAGAAGCTGGTAGGTTCATCACACTCTTGATTTGTTGTATTTGTTTTTTTTTTTCTCAATATCATTCTTTATTTGTATGTATGTATCTAAGTATATATTTATTATTGTTCTTGTTTCCTCTATGACAGTCTTTTATTAAGTTGCACCTGCCATGTTATGTCTCTGCACCACCCTAAGGTCGACTGGTAGAAAATGCCTAAGGCATTAAGTCCGCCTTTGTACAATGTTTAGTGCATAAAGTTTTAAATAAATAAATAAATAAATAATATCAACATTTCGATGCAAGTACATGAATAACTCTACCTGAAATACCTACCCGACCGATATTTTGACAATTCAAAAGTGCCTGTAATTGGTCTATTTGAAATAAACGTTTCTGATTTCATGATCTGTAAGAGTTTCTTACAATTTTTATCCGCTATCGGTGGGCAGTATCCATTCCGGGTCTCTTTATATACATATTCTTGTGAAAATTTCAACTGGGCTAGACTGTACTATACCGGACAACGAGTTTTAGGCTCATAGTTTTATATTAGAAAGGATTATGTCTAAACAGTAATTACGCAAAGTCTCAATGTTAGGAAACATATAGTTTTTGAAAAAAAAAAAATGAATATCGATAATTTTTCGTAATATTTGACGCCATTTTGACAGATTTTGTTCACTTTTTACTTTGTTTATAATATTATGACAAACGTTCGTACAGTCACAATGAATATTTAACAAAACGCAAATTTTCTTTTATTTACATTAAAAATGACGAATAATATAGCCAAATGACGAGTACTATAGCCAAATGACATATTATACATCATTAAGTGAATTTAGCTTGTCCAATACTAAACTAATAATATTTGATAAAAATAAGATTTTTTTATAACGAGAATCGAAGTACAAAAATACTTACGCTAGCGCCAGTGAGCGATTCTTATCAGTCATAAGATAATTTTTTTGCATACTACATATAGGGTTCTCTGATTTGGATTAGGTTAGGTTAGGGTTTTTTTTTTAAACCACCCAGAAATCTTTTTTTTTCATCTAAATACATGAAAGTATACAATTGCTACAGTGGGAGGTTAGGTTAGGGTTTTTTTTTTAAACCACCCAGAAAACAATTTTTCAGTGCACAAATATTTTTATACAATGGTAGAGCGCTCCCCAACACATTTTTTTTTCAGCTATATACATGAAAGTATACAATTGCTACAGTGGGAGGTTAGGTTAGGGTTATTTTTTTTAAACCACCCAGAAATCTTTTTTTTTCATCTAAATACATGAAAGTATACAATTGCTACAGTGGGAGGTTAGGTTAGGGTTTTTTTTTTAAACCACCCAGAAAACAATTTTTCAGTGCACAAATATTTTTATACAATGGTAGAGCGCTCCCCAACACTTTTTTTTTTCATCTAAATACATGAAAGTATACAATTGCTACAGTGGGAGGTTAGGTTAGGGTTTTTTTTTTAAACCACCCAGAAAACAATTTTTCAGTGCACAAATATTTTTATACAATGGTAGAGCGCTCCCCAACACATTTTTTTTTCAGCTATATACATGAAAGTATACAATTGCTACAGTGGGAGGTTAGGTTAGGGTTATTTTTTTTAAACCACCCAGAAATCTTTTTTTTTCATCTAAATACATGAAAGTATACAATTGCTACAGTGGGAGGTTAGGTTAGGGTTTTTTTTTTAAACCACCCAGAAAACAATTTTTCAGTGCACAAATATTTTTATACAATGGTAGAGCGCTCCCCAACACTTTTTTTTTTCATCTAAATACATGAAAGTATACAATTGCTACAGTGGGAGGTTAGGTTAGGGTTTTTTTTTTAAACCACCCAGAAAACAATTTTTCAGTGCACAAATATTTTTATACAATGGTAGAGCGCTCCCCAACACATTTTTTTTTCAGCTATATACATGAAAGTATACAATTGCTACAGTGGGAGGTTAGGTTAGGGTTATTTTTTTTTTACACCACCCAGAAAATAATTTTTCAGTGCACAAATATTTTTATACAATGGTAGAGCGCTCGCCGACACAAAAAACAAATATTTTTTTCATTTAAATACCTACATGAAAGCATACAATTGCTACAGTGGGAGGTTAGGTTAGGGTTATTTTTTTTTTAAACCTCCCAGATAACTATTTTTCAGTGCACAAATATTTGTAGACAATGGTAGAGCGCTCCCCGACAACAAAATTTATTTTTTTCGTTTTTAAATATATGAAAGTATACAATTGCTACTGTGGGGGTATAGTCCAAGGGGTTTAGGGTGATTCTCCTCCCTAAAACCCCCCAACCTGCCCCATAAATGCGTAAAATGTACGATTTTGTGATTCCTAACCTCAAAATTTGAATCTTGAATATCTCCAAAAGTATGTTTCCTAGATTCGGGAGGGGGTTTGGGGGGGTGGGGACACCCCTCATTCCCTCCCCCCACCACAAACAACCCAATATTTCGTTGTCCGGTATAGTACAGTTTTACCAAACTATTTACTTAGGTAGAGAAACTGCGGGCACGCGGCAATTATGGCGGTAAGTCCCCTCTTTGAGGAGTGGCTGGAAAGACAACACGGCGTCCTCACCTTCCGCATGACGCAAGATCTCACCGGACATGGTCAGTTCGGGAGGTTCCTGCACGGGATTCGTGCGGAAGAAACGCCCGGGTGTCACCATTGTGTGGACCGCCTGGAGGACACGGTGGAGCATACGGTAGAGGTGTACCCCGCCTGGGCAGAGCACCACCGTGTCCTCGTGGGGGCGATCGGTTGCATCAATCTCTCGCGCCGGACTTTGGTACAGACCATAGTCCGGAGCAAGGAGTCACCTCCTTCTGCGAAGCAATAAGCTAGCATAGTAGGCGGCCGCACGTGCGAGGGAACGGCCCTCACGCCCCAACCGCCGGGATCCCGATCCCGATTTCCGGCCATCGTAGGCGCGGGGTTGCGGACAACGAGCAATAGGTAGCTTGCCGTCCGACCGTCCGGTAACCGTCCGCACCGAGCCCAAGTCATCGAAGGCGCGTAGTGTTCCACGTGCGCCTTAAGGAGATGTCGGCAAAACCGTAGGGGCCCAGCAGGGTCGTAGCCTACTGGGGCCACGGGTAGTGTGAAAGTGAAACCTGGCTGAAAAAGAAAAAGGCCTGAGCTTATTATGGGTTCGGTCCATGAAGCAAATAGCTTCATGGTTCGGTCGGTTACGCTTCCGATACAGAACTCTAAAAAAGAAATCTGCACCACCTCACATTTTTTCGAAGCAATTATTTTTTTCATATTGCCTTCGAAAATCGAATTTATTCCATAATTCGCCGCCCTACCCTTCGGGGAAGGAGCAGTCTTCTCCTGCCGCTGCCACTGCTTGGTCGTCGGGGCCGGCCTTGCAAGCTCCGACAACACGGCCCCGCGCCCAACCTGACCCGCCGGGCCCAACTTGGGTGCAACAGCCGTGGCCGCAGCGGCGGCGGCGTACGTCACTGCCCTCTTCTATTCAAAGTTGTTTAATAAAATATTCATGAGTACTTTCACCCTAATTGATTGTCAATTAATTGGAAATATAAATCACTGTACAGTTTTCACCGATCTATTTAACTCTTGTGTTGATCCAGCCGCTTAACTCGAGCCTCCTAAGGTGTTGGTCGAGGCTCTTGGCTATCAAGCCATTGCCCGACACGACTATCGGTACAATGATCGCCGAGTCTTCATCCTAGACGTCGTCAACCTCGTGAGCCAAGTCAATATACTTAATTTGTTTATCTTTCTCGGCTTTTACGAGGTTCTTGTCATGTGGAACGGAAATATCAGCAATCATTGCACGCTTCTCGCTTCGTTCCACCACCACTATATCAGGCGACTGATGGATAATCTATATATATAAAAGGAGAAACTGACTGACTGACATATCAACGCACAACCAAAACTACTGGGACTAAGAGCGTGAAATTTTCCAAAAGGATTCCTTTTATGATGTAGGCGAATGAAAGAGGATTTTTCAAAATTCACCCCTAACGGAATGAAACGGGGGTCCAAAGTTTGTATGGAGAAACCTACTACCAAGCAAGCGACGCCACTAGTAAACAATATAATGGACAATATTTTATTATTATTATTTGTGAACTGTGCTACTTCGAACATATGACACGTTTTTAACCAACTTCAAAAAGGACGAGGTTCTATGTTCGGCTCAATGCATGTTTTTTTTTTATGTATGTTCATCGATTTCACGATCGATTGTGGACCGATTATGAAAATTGTTTTTTTTTTATTTACTGGTTATGCATATTTACATGGGAAATTCCATAGAAATATTGTAATGATCTGATCATGATTTTCGAAGATATGGAACAGAACTCCTTATAGAATCACAGCAAAACCGTCGTAACAAATAAAATTGCTTTGATTATACGTGTATTCGATGACTGACTGAAAGAAGAGGGGGAATATATCGAACTGATCTGATGATGAAGCCTGAAGTTAGGCACCGGAATTCTGTAATAAATTAATGTAATCTAACCGTGTTTGGGATTATTAGAATTGTCATATGCACTCTAGCTATAAGGTATTTAAGTTTGGCTGAGGGGTACTTTTTAGTGGTGGTACTATAACTAAAAAGTGTAAAATAACAATATTTCTACAAAAAAAAATACAACCGATTTCAATGTAAAAAAAAAACACTGAAAAGTGCAAAATAACTTTTATTTCGGAAATTTTCACTGTCTGTAGTTGTATCCAAACCTTTCTTAAATTCTCCTCATTTCTTAATGCCTATAAAAGCCAACCAAGCTATTTCAGAACTCCGGGCTAAACTTTATTGAACTTTCGATAAGTGCTTCTGAATATTTCAAAGCCATTCAGACAATGTATGGAATGACATGTAAAGAACGGAAATAGATTGAAACTTGCTTCTAATCCAACAATATGTCACAAATCTCAACTATTATATGTAGTAGGTTTATTAGAATGCTGTAAAATTTTTGGCTAGCGTGAGACGATAGAATTTTGTCTAAAGACATCTTTTTTTAGGGTTCCGTACCGTAAAAAGAAAAAACGGAACTCTTATAGGATCACTTTGTTGTTGTTCGTCTCTCTGTCTGTCAAGACCCTTTATCTCGGGAACGCGTGGAGGTATCAAGTTTACATTAGAACCATATAATCAGGTTTGCGGTCCTTTGAAGCTGTAAAAAAAAAACTTATACCTATATTCCTTCAGTGGCCCTTTGCTTTCTAGGACCACGGGTTCCTGTTTTAAAAATTATCTAATTAATTATCTATTAACCGTAGGGCCCAAGCGGGCATTGGCCTTGCTTGGGCCCTACGGTTTTGCAGACCTCTCTTAGAGGCGCGCGTGAAACATTACGCGTGGTCGACGATTGCGGACTTACCGAACGGCCGGACGGCGTACTCCCCATTGCTCATTATCATCATCATTATTTCAGCCGAAAGACATCCACTGTTGGACATAGGACTACCCCAAGCTTCACCACAACGATCGGTCCTGTGCGTCTCACATCTACCGTATTCCTGCGACTCTCACCAGGTCGTCGGTCCACCTTGTGGCAGGCCTTCCAACGCTCCGTTTTCCGGTCCGCGGTCACCACTCTAAAACCTTTCGGCTCCATCCGTTCTACGAGCAATGAGCCCACTGTCACTTAAGTTTGGCGATTCTTCGGGCTGTGTCGGTGACCTTGGTTCTCCTGCGGATATCTTCATTCCTTATGCGATCACGCAAGGGTGACTGTAAGCTTTCTGATGAGACCCATTGTAAGCGACCATGTTTCAGTGTCATTTGTCATCACTGGCAACATGCACTGGTCATATACTTTCGTCTTGAGACACCTATTGCTCATTGACGAAGATCGCGTTGCAACTCCCGATACCCTGGGTATCTCCAGTCTAGTAGTAGTAGCTTTAAAATTCCTTAGATATGCCGTGAAGGTAATAAAACCGTTCGATCAAGAAATGGATCAATAACTCGTTTTACAGCTGGTATAAACAAATTCAATGCTGTTATACAGCTGATAGAAATGCTATTATGCAACTATTCTCAGTTCGAATATGAATCGATGCACGACGTGACATTGCAAAAAGGTGATTCTTTCAATGTTTCCATTTAAGCAAAAGTGATTCACAGTTTCGTTTTGTTTTTTGCCTTGTCCTCCCTCACATTTACCTAATATTATCTACTACATTCAGCAACTGTGTATTTAGTTCAAACTTTTTTTTAGTTCAAGTAGTTTTTTGAGCGAGAGAACGCGACTGAAGCGTTGCCGCAGTTATGCGGCTATTTATTAATAATATAATATTCACACAACTATCAGACAACGCCGTCTAGTCCCAAACTAAGCAGAACTTGTGTTAAGAGTACTAGACAACTGATAAACATACTTAAATATTTCTAAATACATACATTATAGATAAATTACACCGAGACACAGAACAAATGATTGTGCTCATCACACAAACAGTTGTCCTGGGTGAGAATCGAACCCACGACTTCCGGCATAGCAGTCAGGGCGCCACTGGTCGTGCCGCTATGGTGTCTCGGTAAAATAGCCCTTAGTGAACAAACTATTGCATTGTATCGGTTTATCAACGAGTTGAACATTACTGGTTGGGCCATACATAGTTTCTTTTTTATAAAAATTGCAGTGGGTTTGACGTTTATAGATTCTAAATTGATCCACAGTGGATTATTGAGAAGTAAAATTGGTGTAGTGTTTTTGTATCTCGAAGTGTCTACACAACTAGACATTATGTGGAATCATCGAAACAAGCGCAATCTTGTTACAATGCAGCTGAGAATTTTATTGTAAAATTCACTACCCCAGCAAAGTCTGACTCGATACCTACATTTGCTGCCAAATATCTACTACAAAAACAGAATCTTTTACATCCGCATTGTAATGGAAATAAAGTAACTGTATTCTGTATGGAAAACTAAATACTTTCTAAATTCTACACTGGCTAAATGCATAAAGCATACGAAGCCAAAAGGAAAAAAAAAAAACAAAAAAAAACTACCAATCTGAGAAAGCAAAACGTCAAACTTCAAATATCGAATCAATAGCCCTGACTTGCTACAACGTTCTTTTTAAGTCGTTTTGGAAAACGTCCAAACTGTTTAATAGAGTTTTTATTT
Organism: Mythimna pallens; assembly: GCA_961205895.1. NCBI lineage: Eukaryota > Metazoa > Arthropoda > Insecta > Lepidoptera > Noctuidae > Mythimna > Mythimna pallens. The sequence goes on from OY540830.1 coordinate 6,293,548, forward strand.
TCTTTCTTATTAATAGAAAAGTTTGCGTGAAGCGTGAGCGTGACGGGTGCGTGACGTTACGCATCGATTGCGTATAAAGACGTGTAATTGCTTTTAACCACGTAGATAACGTATTGTATAAAATGAGATTTTTTTAGAAATAATTAACCTCATTTTTTAGTGAAAGCTGACTTCTTTTTAAAATTTAAATTTGGTAAATAGTGTGTTGACAAAAACAATCAATAAAATAACCTAGTATAAACAATTGCCTAAGAGATTGTTTGTGCGAATTTAAAACCTTTTGAAAGTCAGTTCTATAAAAGCCACCTTATTATAGACATAGTTTGTTTGTAAGAAACTCAAAAGAAAATATAACACCCGTTAACGAGCACCTATCTATTGGAATACAGCCAACAGCGTCGATCAAATAAAGAAGTAAGAAAGACACGCAAAGGAAACAGCTGCTGTCCCACAGTAAAAAGAAAAAGTCACATTCAACCACCAATTGTGTGTTTAATGTTTTTGAACGCACCCGCGGTAGTAGTGCGGCGCAAAGTTTAAAAAAAAGAGGCGGATTTTCGAAGTGTCAAAATGTTCGGATACATGACATTCAGATAGTACATTTAAATGCCATACATTTTTACTTTTTGAATGAAGAATGTCTTTTTGTCTCAAGCCTCTACTGTAAGCTGTCTCTCTCTTACCCATTTGACATTGTCTCTTAAAATGGAGAATGTATTTTCAAATCTAAATAAGTACTCGTATATTGGCACATCTGCGTATTAACTCCTCATGCGTCATTTGTTCAGCATGAGAAAATTACGTCTATAGTTTTTATTTGATCTTTCTGTAGGTCAAATAAATAATAAATAAAATTCCTTGAAGTTTTTTTTTTGGTATTATGAGTACCTAAGTACAAGTATTTTAAATTACCTTGGTGCGTTACTTGGACCTAATTTGGCCTAAAAATAGCTTAATACCACATTGCGCTAAAAAGTTAATGAGGCAGTAAAGCATTACGAGTTTGAAACCTATTTTAGATCCATAATAAACTAGCTTCTGTCACTGCTGGGACCATAGATATAAGATGGGACTCAGGCCTTCTCTCTAGGGCCCAGTGCGGATTGGTGTATGTCACATATCTTCGAACGTTTTAGTTCTAGGACATGCCATGTTTAAATGAAATTTAGCACACGGGTGGGCACAGTCCTGGTACATAGGATACTTTTATTTCGAGAGTATATATTTTTGGGATATATTATCTCCTTCCACGCGGTCGAAGCTGCTAACAAAAGATAGTGTGTTAATAAAGCTAGACCTACACTGCGCACACGTGTACCACACACGCCGATCTGGTCGCGTCGGTCTCCATAAATTTTATATGGAAAGACTTGTAGAGCTACACTTGATCCACGCCACGCGACGTCGGTCTAATGTAATTCTAGCTTAATAGTCTGCGGGTATATCGCCTATTACACCATTCGATATTCAGACAGTCTTAAATGATAAATTATATTTATTTTGCAAATAAATAAATAAAAAAAAAAAAAACACTTTTGCTCGTCAATTTTTTTTTCCGTCCGTTTAAACTAGATGAGGTCGGTGTTTCGCAGCTGACTACCCCGAGAAGAAACACCGAAACAAACTCAGGGGTCAAAGTCTCTTTTAAAGTCCATACAGTAAACATGACATGTAATGCTCAAATCATATGAGAACCATGCAGATAAATATCTCAGATGGCCTTTTGAAGTACTACACAGATTTGATTGGACCTGTCCAGTCAGTGCAAGCATTTGTCAGTATTCGTGTAGCTCAAACTTAGAGGACTATGAGGGAGCTCAATGACTTGACGAACAATACCAAAGAAAGGATATTTGGGTAGGCCGCATCAAATACTCAAAACTGCCAGACATCATTTTAAAATTACAGAAAAGGAAAAGTAATCCACATAGTTCCCACATTCACAATAAAAAAAATAATTTACAGTCTTAGACTTAGTCTATGTTTGTCTATTTATCTCATCGTTCTGTTTCATTCCTTTACACGACATTGGCGTAAGTTGCTCTTTTTATTGTATGACGCTACATAGACTAAGACTGTCTGATGTCGAGTGGTGTAACAGGCACTTAAAGGGCCCATTACACGATTCGATATTCAGACAGTCTTAGTCGATGTCGCGTAGTGTAATAAGGGCTAGACCGGTCTTACACGGAACAAAAAATAAGACAGTCTGAATATCGTGTGCTGAATAACGCGTAGTGTAATAGCCGCTTTAGTCTGACTGATGACGCATACCTACTGTAGATAGACCAAACAAATTGAATCTGTCTATTACGCGCGTCTTTTATTGACTATATGTACCTACATGTGTTATGTATGTATTGTGTGCATGTTACTTGGTAAAATTGTTTGTCATCCTTCGTAGGATCGTTGGGATCGGGCTATTGAATTGTTTGAAAGAGTTACCGAGGGCTTAGAATGCAAATTGCAACTGAAGGAACACAAGTGGGTTTTAGCCAGTAAAAAGCTGAAAACTCAAAGAAAAAGAACATTGAGTTCTAGACAAAGTTACATTCGAAAACATTTAGCAATCAGAAGAAAACGATACACCAGAATCAATGATATTCATTCATCATTGCCCGGAATGCAGTTAGTGGTCATGCCAGGTAGTACCTTTCTTCGGCTTCCAATTCAATAGTAATAAATACAATACGTACTATGGATACAGAAAGCGTTATCAGTGTTTAATAGCAGCGCAAAAAATCTGTAAGAACGATAAGTTAGTGCTCGCGTGTTACTGATAAAGACTTTCTGTAGTCACTTGACATCAAATAGTTGGTTTGTTCTTAAGATAAATTGTCAGTAGCTGTACTTATGTACCTACATATTATTTAACAATTAGCTACTGCTCGCAACTTTGTCCGCGTCAGATTTGTAAAATAGCGCATCGCCATTTAGTTTTTTGTGCGTAACCCTAATTCTTTTTCGTAAATAAAAGTAGCCTAAGTTACTCTTTATAAGAAAGAAAACAAAGAAAGAAAGAAAAACTGTTTATTTGCGCGAAATGACGCAATCTTAAAACATAACATCAGCTATCTACTTATTAGAATTAGTCTAGCTGTTTCGGAGATTAGACAAAACAAACAGAAATACAGACAAAAAAAATATTGGTATCGAATATGCTTTCCTATGCACATACTAAAAAAATATATTTTAAATGATATTACAAACAGCCACGTACAAGCAAAAATCGAGCCAAAAAAGCAAAATTTAAATATTCTTTTGGGGAAAATCGGTGTATATGGTAACGCGTAATGCAAATATCCCTGCAGAGGGATCATACGTGGTGGCAGATAAGTACCAAAACTTTAAATCGATTAGGTATTAAAAGTATTGATTTCAAACAAACCACTTATAGCCACTTTTGAATTGTCAAGAAGTCGGTAAGTCAGAAAAATTATGTTAATTGCACATTCCAAAGCATATAAGTATCTGTATAGAGAAGAATGTGCAAGAAACTCCATGGACACTCTTTTAAATAACGTAACATCACGGGTACGTAGTTCTTGTCACTTCTATCATGTGAGAACAATGTAAATAAACTAAGCTAAGCTTTAGAACGCTTTATAAAAAAAGTTAAGGTTAATTTGGCATTACAGATATGCCTATACCGTTAGCTGAAGCCCGAAGAAGTAATATATTTAAAACATCAAAATAATATACAAAATATATGGATGATTAAAGTATTAATTAAACGCACCTTCACATACATCCTTTTGCTAATGAACGCGAAAGAGTGTGCCCATAACTCATAAAAAATTCAAAACGGATGTCCGTATACATATATGGAAGCTACAAGTAACTATGTATGAAAGTAAGTTAACACAATGTGATATAAATAATAATAATTATCCTTATGTTTTGAAGTTTGTAAAATCCTTAGTTTTGGAGGGAAAGTACTGCGCGTTGTGGTAAAAACAGAAATAGCGTTTTTTATCTGTATGGAACACGTACATTTTGTTCGCTTAAAACAAACCTACTAATAATTTTGCAACAGTTATTATCAAGGAAAATAAATAAAAATAATGTTTATCAATAGATTCCACGTTGCACCTAACCAAATATCCCCCACATTGGCTTACCGCGACATTACTGAAAACTCCACATAATCACTGAAAAACTATACAATAAAACTAAAACACACCTATAATCACAATATTATGAATACATTACTACTAAAATTATCACAAGAAATATTTCAAACTCACTTTGGCAGAAAACACGTGTTTCCCTCGACACGAAAACTGACAATATTCGTATTTCGAATTCCGAACTTGTCGAACGAACTCGACGGCGACTGAAGACCGAATATCCTATTTACTGGAACGCGAGCGACTGATCACTGAAGTGATGTGGAGAAGCCCTTTGCTTGACGACGAAAATAATAACAACACACATCAATCAAATTTGACCTTTATTGCCTAAGCTTTAAAGTCAAAAGTTGATATGACAGATTATAATGTAAATAATCGTGGCCTACCTGAAGTGAGTGTGACTGTCTCTATCACTCTTATGAGATATGGGTTGTGTAAAAGGAAGGGAAGATTGGGAATTCGCGCATGTGCCACGCTTCCCCATGAAGACTTTGAAATGATTCAAAGAAGTTTTTATGGGGAGCGTTTATTGTTATCGACAAGTTTTGTGCTACGCCATGATATTTTATGAGCTATCTGCTTTATGGCAAGATTGGCAAGGCTATAGGAAGTTCTTCCAAACTGATTTATGGTATATTTCTTGCTATAAATATTTTTTATGAAAGTTTGCTACTACATAAAAATAGCTTATTTATTCTGAACGTAAAAAGGTTTAGAAAATATTTGCATTTTCAACTACTTTTCAGTTATATTGCTTATAATGTCGACACAAAAAGTGTCGCTTGTAAATTATCAAAATAGGTTTGCAATGAGTATATAAAAATAAATACTGAAGAAAAAAAAACTTCATAAACTGAGATAAAAAAAAAATAAGTGAATCAAACATTAGCAAGTCTTACAGAATAGGTAAGCAGAGTCTGGTGAGACCCCTTTACTTAGGATCCACAATGCCTAATTCCTAGCTCGAGATCCAATGTGCTCAATTTATCTAACTAGTCCATAAAAACTTCATTACAAAATCAAGACATTGAACTTCCCGTCCATAAATAAAACAACTGATGAATAATAAAAAACAACTTACCAACACACAAAGGCACTGTGTCATTCCACCTATTGTCATCATAGCACCATAAGAATCGCGCCTTCTGTCGAGTATCCATGAAAACAAAGTTCACGTTGCACATGTAGTGAGCTACGTCCTCGTTGCGGTACACGAGGTAACCGTTAGGTGGCGCTAGTAGAGTAACACAACCTATACCTGTTGGTGAGAAAAAGTTCCGTTAGATGGCGCTGTTTTATGCTTCATATTTCGTAAGAGTTTCTTATTGTTAGGGATAGATGGCGTTGTTTCTAAGAACAGATGGCAATGAGTCTCAAAATTTTTAACAAAACATAATTAACACCCGGTTTCTGTAAAAAAATTACCGAATCATCACAAAGTAAAAGCAAACTGAAAATTCATTTAGTAAATCACAGTACCTGACGGTAGTTTGACAATTGACCACAATAGAATCCAAGGTGCTTCCATTATTTCAAATTCTTCAATGTAACGTAAATCAATGTTAAAAATCTTACTTTTATAATGCAGCAGCACTCCTCTCTTAGGGTAAGCTCCTTTTGACTTAGCTACCACCGTAATATTAACCACGTTGGTGACGGAGGTGAGCTTCAAGGGAAGTTCCACTTGCTCACAGGAAGACAAGAGTGAATCTCCATTTTGATCTTGGACTGCTACGTAGTCTATGCAGCGGTCTTTGAAGGGTTCGATGCCTGTGGAGAAGGAAAAATAAAATAATATTTATGAAAAAAAAAGGTAAACGTACCCCACGTTTGTGCACCGTACGCGCGTGGTTTACAAACGCACCCCGCCTTTTTGTTACGTAAAATCAATGTATTGACCTCAACTATTGCCATAAATTGTACATAGGGTAAAAAGATGTGTCGGGACATTTTTTATTTAAGATATGCTCGCGTTGGACCACCGTCTCACCTGATGGTACCTAAGCGATGATGTGGCCGACGATGGAGCACGCTTGCCTAGAAGTAACCTATTCACTCTTGACATAAAGACCCCTAAGATAAAGCTATCAGGAAACATAGACTTTGGCAGGGAATTCAACTCCTTAGCTGTACGCACAATAAATGTGTTCCCAAAACGCTTTGTACGTATAAGTCGGATGTCTACCATGTACCGGTGGCGCAACGCCGTTCGTCTAGTGGTCCGATGATGGAACGGACTTGGCGGAATAAGATTGTGCAATTCCAGTGCTCACTCCCCAAAATATAAACGATAGAAAACCGACAGGCTAGCAACTCGGCGCCGATGCCTTCGAATCGACAAGTGCATAATTGCCGATAATCCTCTTGGCTCGCCTCTCAATCGACTCTAGTGCATCAAGCTGGTATTTGGCAGACCCATACACGATCGAACTTGCGCTTTATAAAGGTTAAGCAGATATTCCAGCGTGAAGTACCGTCTCATTTTTGCTAAGATCCTCAATTTTTTGCAGCCAGTTGCGCCTTTGACTCGATGTAATAGCCGAAATTGAGAGTCGACGACAACGTTACCCCAAGAAGATCAAGGTGGTCGGTTATCGGCACGGTCACACCTCGGAAAGATGGAGCCGGGTGGAATTGATTCAGTTTAGCGGAAAAAAGACACGCCTGAGTTTTCTGATTGGCGTCGCCCCAATCAGAATCCGCCTTTATGGACGAGTTCAAGCGTTCAACTATAGACTCTCTGAATGACTGGATCTGTGACCCTCTGTGACGCTCGTGCGTAAGACACATATCTCTCAGCAACAGTGCGGTCGTCTGAATACACAAAGATGGTTTAAGTAGGTCATTTATGTGCAGCCAGAACAGTGTTGCCGAGAGTACCGACCCTTGAGGGACCCCGGCATTAACATCCATTTGACCGGACGAGCAGCCATCAATAACTACTCGCATGGATCGATCACTCAAGAAGTCTACGATCCAATCACACAGACCAGTCGGTAGACCAAAGGAAGGAAACTTAGCAATAAGGCTTTCGCGCCAGACCCTGTCGAAAGCCATCGAAATATCAAGGGAGACGGCAAGCGCTTCCCCATGTTTCTCGATGTCCTCGATCCAGATGTGAATAGCATATGCTAGAAGGTCCCCAGTAGACCGATTTTGGTGAAAACCGTGTTGCCGGTCACTGAGGATGTCGTCAGTTTCTAGGTACGCCAGAAGCTTCCTGTTAGGCAGCCGTTCCATACTCTTACATAAGACGGATGCAACAGAGATGGGTCGGTAGATTGCCGGGTCAGCTCGACTGCCCTTCTTGGGCGCGGGCACTACGTTAGCTTGCTTCCAATCAATCGACACTTTTCCAGTCTCATATAAGAGGCGAAATAGGCGTGTCAAGATCGGAGACAATTCACGCGCACAAGTTTTAAGCACGAACATACACAAATAATACCAGAAATTATAGGAAAAATACTTGAGTAAGTTGCATTTCCATTTTAAAGCGACTTCTAATTTAATACCTCTCGCGACCATGCACATTGCAAAATCAAATTATAACTGCCAGTTACATAGAATTGTTACTGTCAGAGTTAAGTCTACGACGTGACGTTAACGTCGTAACAATTTTGAAACTAAATCGCCAACGAGATTCAGTGACTTGGAATATGGAATTTAAAATCAAAAGACGTAAAGAATTCCCACGCGACGATGGAACGCAAAAGGCAGGGTGGAGCGAGTGTGACACTCCCTATCGCTCCACCCTGATCCAGTAGAGAAGCGAAGGACAGATTGTGTCCTTTGTATGGCTACAGGGGAGGTGACCATTGAAATGACAGTGAATCGACATCTATGGAAGAAGAACACGTTATTCATGTTATGATACCCTCAAATTAATTGGGATAAAGGGAAGAGGATAACGACTTCACAGGTTCGTCGTGATCTTTAAGAAAACGGAGTACATTCATTTATTGTGACTTGGGGTTTTGGATCACGTTGGGGTCACCAGTTTGGAGGTATGGGGAACAGAGTGTAAAGCCCCGCAAACCTCCGTTAAAAAGGGAGGATCCTCCGACCAGACGGGTATTATGTCTGGTGGGCAACTGCCCGATTGATGATTTCAGGCTGTTCTATATGTTCAAATCACGCGGTGAACTTTAATTGCGCGATGCAGGATTAGTTCTTATGTGACGCCATAGATGTCGCTACAGGGTCTTTCCGAATAAGTTGGCTGCTTCATTTTGCTTACGTTGCTCAAAGTGCATGTTCAGGACTTTTCAGCATTATGACTAATCTGATGGAGGATCGCGACAGTTTACTCGTTCCAGTATAATTTACACTTGAGTAATACACACCCGAATCCGCAACAATATCTGTAGGCCATACAAATATTGGTTCCGCGCGGGAATTGAACACGCAAAACTCAGTGTCAATCATTCAACCACTGATTACGCGAACCGTGTCATGCTTTTTATTGTGAGTCGCACTAGTCAATTTTATTTTCAAAGATATTTAATGTTAGGTGTACAATTTCACTTACCTCTCAAACTGACATCCATGAGCGTGATTCTTATCCTCTGCTCAGGGTTAACCCTTAATCGCCAACCGCACTCATCACCGATGTAATAGTGGGGGTACCCTGGGGTACGGATGTACCCCTCACTGTCTTCACCTACCGCTGCCATCTGTATCTCTCTGTCGCAGTAGTGAACTGTTGACGTATCTGGAAAGAAGAAATTGGGTGACGTTAGTAACAGCAGGAGATGCTCTGGACGTCGGCAGTAAGGTGAGTCTCGGCCACTCTTGTGGAAGGTAAGTAATGGGTGAGCTCGCTGTCTGATAAGGACCAGACTCGGGTAGTTTTAGTCCGTAAAAGTCTGACCTATCGCTCCACCTAGAGAGTATATCTAGAACTTATTTGATGATTTCCCATACCAATAAATAATTATAGATTTCATCATCAACTTCCTGCCATGGCCCTATATTAATTGTGGTAGGCCCAACACATTCTTTTCTTTAATTCTACCTTGTCAGCAGTCACTATCATTGACTCCCTTTTCTTTCATATCACTCCTCACCCAATCCATCTACGTATTCTTTGGCCTCCCTCTCCCTGTTCATCTATATACCTACTCATAATTCTTTTAGTAACATGCACATCTAGATCTGATGGAAACAAATCCCTTTTCTTTCATATCACTCCTCACACAATCCATACACGTATTCTTAGGCCTCCCTCTCCCTGTTCATCCATCCACATGTGGGTATACTCATTACCTTTTAGTAATGTGCACTGTTTGACTAACGTGCGTAATCTGGTGGAAACAAAAGTTTATCTGTCATAAATGGCTATAAAGGTGGGTCTAGAGAAGCCGAGCATGAGCGGAGCACGAGCCGAGCTCAAATTCGTGTAGTCTGGACCGATTCTAGAGAAGCCGAACGCGACCGACATTACACGAATTTGAGCTCGGCTCGTGCTCCGCTCATGCTCGGCTCCTCAGGATCCCCTTTATAGACGTGGGTGCTGGTTGTATGGCTCGCTGCTCGAAAGCTTGTGGAAGTGATGGTGAGGTCACGAAGTAGTAGCTGCACGAAGGCTGCGCTGACGTTCTTTGTCGAGGGTCACCAGTTTGGAGGTATGCGGAACAGAGAGTAAAGTCCCGCAAACCTCCGTTGGTGTTATGTCTGGTGAGCTACAGCCTGATAAATGATTTCGGGCTATTCTATATTTTGTAACTTTAATTGCACGATGCAGGATTAGTTCTTATGTGACGCCATAGATGTCGCTACAGAGACACTATCTACCCCTGCACAGTAGGCTCACCGGTCTCGCAACGCATGGAGTCTGGACCGATTCTAGAGAAGTCGAGCGCGAGTAACACTATATGAATTTGAGCTCGGCTTGTGCTCCGCTCGTGCTTCGCTCTTGCTCTACTTGTGCTCCGTTAGTGCGCCACACGTGCTTCGCTTGTGCGCCACTCGTGCTCCGCTCGTGCACCACTCGTGCTCCGCTCGTGTTTAACTCCTTTACGTAATAGTAATAGTGCCTTCATGATTCTACCTTGGAGCCGTAACTTTTCTTTAAACAGCTTGTACAGTCCATTTTTAGCATAAAAATAACAAGTGAATTAGCATGTGGCAGCTGCATATAATTTACTAGTGCAGCAACTAGTAATTTGCATACCATTCTGTATTAGCAATGCATATAAAAACAGAATTGCCGGAAATAAGTTCACGTAATCTATAATAATGGCGAAGCGAACGGTCGTTGACCTGAAAATTGCAGCGGATACGGTTTCCCTACAAATGTGTACCCACAGTGAAACAAAGGTTTTTATGAATATTGAAAACAGAATTTTAAAACTTATGTAACACAATTTTTATAGAAAATATTAGATCAAAAAGTAATAGAAATAAGTGTAGATGCGGAGGAGAAAATGAGTAGGTTATTTTTTATTAGTTTACCTAATTGCTTTTGATTATTTTTGCAACATTCAACCAGAATTGTTTTGTATTGATAGTGACATTCGCCATAACAAGACTACTAATGAAGTGATTATTATACTAGCTAATGATGATTATTTAACCCTTTCAATGCCACAATCTGATATGCACCTGTGTGACAAACCAATGTCGTTTTTTTAAAAAAAAAACCTTAAAGTTTTTGGAAATAGTTTTCGGTATTCAGAATTTCGATTAAAATTTGCAAGGTTTCTATACGTATATTTTTTTAGATTTATAATTTATGAGTACACTAGCTTTTGCCCGCGGCTTCGCTCCCGTCAAATGACTACTCTACCCTACCCTTCTCTACCCTACTCTACCCTACTCTACCCTACTCTACCCTACTCTACCCTACTCTACCCTACTCTTCCCTACTCTACCCTACTCTACCTTACTCTTACTCTACCCTACTCTACCCTACTCTACCCTACTCTACCCTACTCTACCCTACTCTACCCTACTCTACCCTACTCTACCCTACTCTACCTTACTCTTACTCTACCCTACTCTACCCTACTCTACCCTACTCTACCCTACTCTACCTTACTCTTACTCTACCCTACTCTACCCTACTCTACCCTACTCTACCCTACTCTACCTTACTCTACCCTACTCTACCCTACTCTACCCTACTCTACCCTACTCTACCCTACTCTACCCTACTCTACCCTACTCTACCCTACTCTACCCTACTCTACCCTACTCTACCCTACTCTACCCTACTCTACCCTACTCTACCCTACTCTACCCTACTCTACCCTACTCTACCCTACTCTACCCTACTCTACCCTACTCTACCCTACTCTACCCTACTCTACCCTACTCTACCCTACTCTACCCTACTCTACCCTACTCTACCCTACTCTACCCTACTCTACCGTACTCTACCCTACTCTACCCTACTCTACCCTACTCTACCCTACTCTACCCTAATCTATTCGAATTTTTTTCGCCGTAAAAACCATCCTTGAACTTCAACGAACATTTTTAAAAAAAGAATTGGCCAAATTGGTCCAGGCGTTGTTGAGTTATGCGCTTACCAACACATTTTGCGATTCATTTTTATATTATAGAAGATTATGAAGAGGCAAAGTTCACACAAGCATTAAGTTAAAGTCGATAAAGTGACATCCGTAAATTTTTATTCGTGTTATTTCTTACTTTGATGGCTCATTTTCCATTAAGTAAAGTATAAACACATAATTTCTCACAAACTAAGTGAGTCACCATAATTATACGAGAAACACATAAAATTGTCGCGATTTCGTGCCATCTAATGGTCAAAATGTTTTTAGCTATAAAATACAATTTACGACTGAATAAATGGTAAAATAGTTGTAAAAGCCTGTTGCTTCTCTGACGATTTTCGTTGAAGAAACTTTTTAATGATTGATGTTTTACTAAGGTTTTTTTCGGTAAAGCTTCCAACAGATTATGAAGGTATATAGGCATTGTATTGTAGGAATAGAAAACACAATACATGTCTTGAACATAATTTCAAGTATTCAACATTCAACAAAGAATCATGACGTATATAAAACGTAAGACCCTAAGGTCAACCGTCAATAACCTGGCTAAAATATTATATAGGAATAGTAATATATTTTTTTCCGTTTCTTAAACAAAAACATTGATACATTCATGCTAACATATTTACATACCAGCACAAACCATCGCGGGTTTAACATTTTATATATAATAGACAAAATATACTTAATACATATTGTGTGCGAATAATGTACGTCTTTATATTTCGGTGTGTTTTGTCTTTGTAGTGTTCTGGATTTAGATGTTATGGACACACTTTTTATTTTCTCTATTTGTCTATTACTATAATATATTCATTAGGTCAATTGTCATGTATACTCGCTATTTGCATAGTTACTGAAATGCCAATTTTAGATATTTATTTGAATTGTAAGTGACTGCTGTTGATGTGCTTATTATAAACTAGCTTCTGCCAGTGGCTTCGCCTGCGTGGAGGTAGGTTTCTTTATACAAACGTTGACCCACCATTTCATCTCCATCTACATCATAAAAGGAAGCTGTGTGCAAAATTTCACGCTCCTAGTCCCAGTAGTTTCGGCTGTGCGTTGATATGTCAGTCAGTCAGTTTCTCCTTTTATATATATAAATAGACAAATAAATATTATAATAGACAAAAGCCGAGAATTTCAAAGATTCGTAACACCCGAGCGAAGCTAGGGCGGTTTGCTAGTTTAGAATAAATAAGACATTAAACTGCCACCGCTCATACTGGTAACAAGGCTGTCGTTACTTCAGGCATTTCTGAATATTACCTTTTTACGGGTAGCCGTTGTCGACATTACATTATAACTCAAAGAATTACGGCCAAGCATAGCATAGCATAGTCGGCCTTTTAATGTTCCCACTGTTGGGACTCAGGCCTCCTCTCTAGGAGAGGGAATGGGCCGTAATCCACCACGCGGGCCCAGTGCGGGTTGGTGGATGTCACATGTCTTTGAATTTTTGGTTCTAGGACATGCCGGTTTCCTCGCGATGTTTTCCTTCACCGTTTTGAGAGCAGTGGTGATGAAATAAATTACACAAAGTAATGCGCCTGGCTGGGTTTGAACCCGCGACCTACAACTCGTAAGTCGGGGCCGTTACCACTCGGCCACCACTGCTCTCAACGGCCAAGCAAATGCTAAATATTCATGAAACTTACATAACTTGAACGAATTTAAATGTGGGCATTGTTAAAAGTATTCTAAAGGCAGATTGAAACATTTTTTTTTTGTGTAAAGGGTTTTTTTTAAGGTGGGAAAATCATCTAATGACAAATCTCGCTCTTGGGTGAAGCGAGGGATAGTGTCAGACTTTTGCTGACTAAAAACCCACTCCTGTTCCCTCTTTGCCTTCATCCCGGGGCTCCGGGCTTCACTTTCACACTACCCGAGGCCCCAGTAGGCTTCGACCCTGCTGGGCCCCTACGGTTTCGCTGACATCTCCTTGAGGCGCGCATGGAACACTACGCGCCGTCGACAACTTCAGCTCGGTCCGGACGGTTACCGGACGATCGACCGGCGAGCCACCCATTGCTCGCCGTCCGCAAGCCCGCGCCTACGGTGGCCGGAAATCGGGATCGGAATCCCGGCGGTGGTTAGGGCGTGATGACCGTTGCCTCACGTGATCGGCCGCCTCCTTTGCTAGCATTACTGCTTCGCAGAAGGAAGCGACCGCCTGCCACTATGTAAAGGGGTTACTGTGAAAATTGAAATAGTCGTAGTCTATTTCATTTGTATGCGGACAGTCAAATGTCAATTACTACTCTAAACCGACTCATTCAGGCTTTCGTAGATGGCGTAATTGAATGGTATATATATAATATGGTAATGGTATAAATATAATAGTATAATGGTATATATGAAATAAATAAAAGCGAAATATCACTCACTGATTAATCACGAAATCTCAGAAACTATAACGCCTACAAACCTAAAATTTGGCAGGTACGTACCTTTTATTCCCACATAGGATCCTTAACTTCCCGAGAGTATGTTTCCTAAAAAGCCTGGCGGAAACTAATCTTCAAAAAAAATTTCATTAACATTAATTTCAAGTATAATTGAAAAAACCATATTTTTCCCTTAAGTACTCATATTAATTTTACGCAAAATCTTCCCCTAAGGCTACCTTACGTAATACGTTAATTTATAAAAACTCCTATTTTTCACGCAGGTATATAAATAGGAGGCCAGCCTAGTAATTTATCGTTTAATAAAACGTTCGTAAGCGATGGCCTAATAACCTGTCTCATTATGTTATCATATTTTACATGACCTTTAGTAGCCTAAGAGCCCGAGGCTTCCAGACTTTTGTCATTTAATAAAAGGTAATAGTTTGTTAGTGCATGCCCCAATACAGGTAAGATATTTTTTGCAGATGGGAAAATCGTCCAATGACATCCCCTGCTCTTGGGTGGAGCGTGAGGGTGTGTCAGACTTCTACTGACTATAAACCCACTCCTGTTTGTTCGTTGCCTTTCATACCACTGTTTGCTGACATCTCCTTGAGGCACGCGTGGAACAGTACTCGCCGGTAAACTGAGTCGTGTATATTTCCAGCGAGCAGTGGTGGCCGAGTGGTAACGGCCAGAGCCGTTACGAGTTGTAGGTCGCGGGTTCAAACTCAACCAGGCGCATTATTTTGTGTAATTTATTTCATCACCACTGCTCTCAAAACGGTGAAGGAAAACATCGTGAGGATACCGGCATGTCCTAGAACCAAAAATTCGAAGACATGTGACATCTACCAACCCGCACTGGGCCCGCGTGCTGGATTATGGCCCATTCCCTCTCCTAGTGAGGAGGCCTGAGTCCCAACAGTGGGAACATTATAAGGCCGACTATGCTATGCTATGTATATTGTCCATGATGCAATAAAACCTGGGTAAATAGAATCTTAAGGGACTTACGATTTTTTATCGCTAGGCTTTTTATTAATCCAGTTTCCTAAATAGCCAGGTTTATAGTGACGTTGTCTCATTTACTGAGGACCCCGCAATGAAATTAAAATGTTTGTAAACAAACTTATGCCCCTAATTCATTCTACCTGATTGCTCAGGAAACGAAATTCAACATATTTATATAACTAATATAAATTTATATAGATATAGATAGATTTATAAATTTATATATATATTTTATTACATATTTATATGCTATGATCAATATTTGCAATTTTTTTTTTAGTTTATAGATTGTTTGCTTGATAAACGTTTCGGTGCATACTGTAAGTATAACAAGCAATTAGTAAATAAATAAATATCTTAAGTATTTAAATTGATTTTATTAATTAATTCGTTTTCTTACTTATAAAGGCTTATGAGTTAAAAAAAAATTGTGCTAATAATCAAAATCTACAGATCCGTAATAAACATCCACACATATACATGAAACTTACGCTTTTGTAATATTAGTGTAATAAGCACCCACTAAGTTGGGAAAATCATCTAATGACATCCCTCGTTCTTGGACGAGGAGCGAAAGGGCATGTCTGACATTTACTGACTAAAATCCCACTCCTGTTTCCTCTTTGCCATTTTTCCAGAGCACATTGTTGAGGCGAACGTGGAACAGTACATCTGGACGGTTACCAAACGGTCGGACGGCGAGCTACCCATTGCTCGCCGTCCGCTATCCCGCGTCTATGGTGGCAGGAAATCGAGATCGGAATCGCAGCGGCTGGGCCCGAGGGCCATTGCCTCGCCCGTGCAGCCACCTCGTTCGCTAGCATTACTGCTTCGCAGAAAGAGGCGACCGCCTGCCACTCCTCCTCGTTCCGGTCCATGGCCTGTACCAAGACCCGGCGCGAGAGTACATACTTGACATAACAAAACAAACGAAAAACCCACAGACATTATGTTAAAAATAATATTTTAATAAATTTCACAAAAGAACTCAAGCTGCTTAATGTAAGGTAATAATGTTCTCTTCATTTAATGTTATGACAACGCGTCCCGCCCGCCCTACGCCGCCCAAAACCACCCAAAGCCGTATAAAACAAAGGAGCTGTTTTGACCGCCCCTAATAACATAAACTACACGTAATTACTACAATATCTGTCGTATTTTGTGCATGTATAACATGATAATAAAATAACCCGGATTTATTTCCTTGTAAGTACATAATTATATATTACAAGCTTCTGCCCGCGGCTCCGCTCGCGTAAATGTAGGTTTCTCCATACAAACTTTGGACCCCCGCTTCATCCCTTTAGGGAGTGAATTTTGAAAAATTCTTTCTTAGTGCTCGCCTACGTCATAAAAGGAAGCCTTGTGCAAAATTTTACGTTTCTAGTCCCAGTAGTTTCGGCTGTGCGTTGATATGTCAGTCAGTCAGTTTCCCCTTTTATATATATAGATTATGTTTCAGGTTTATGGAAATTGATAATCAATTTCAAATACAACGTGAATACTTTTAGCGAAATAAATATGCAGCCTAACAACAGTAGGTACTGGCACTATACAAAAAATGTGATATTCAGAAGAGCGACTTAAAGTTTTCAATGTACTTATTTACTCGATAAGTGTTATATCTTTATTCATTTTATATACATTTAAATCTAATCATAACGTAATTAAAACTAACTTACAAAATAAAAATAAAAGTACTAAAAAAAGTAGTACGGCGTCGAAAAACTCCTCCACATCGCTGTCGACTGGTAATGGACCCAAAAGACTGGCGGCATTGCCACGCTAAATGGCAATGCTTATCCTTTGTCCGAAGTAAAAGCCAGTCCTTGAGTCACGCGAAGTGTCAACAAGGCGTTTTGAAAGTCCTTTAAATAATTTGTGAGCACTCAGACCCCACGATCCGAGTGTTTCAACCCCAAACGGCTCGAAAATATAACTACCAACAAGGTTATTATATTTCCGCCGCTTGAGGTTCTCTGCAGCCGCTGTGGCAGCACCGGCACAGCACGACGAGCTAGGAAGATGAGATGGCGCAAGAGTGTCGACACAAGCCGAGTACCCACACTAAAGGCCTGCGGCGGCGATCTCTCGCGTCGGGCCTTGGTACAGGCCATGGTCCGTAGCGAGGAGGAGTGGCAGGCGGTCGCTTCCTTCTGCGAAGCAGTTATGCTAGCAAAGGAGGCGGCCGATCGCGTGAGGCAACGGTCCTCACGCCCAAATCGCCGCCGGGATTCCGATCCCGATTTCCGGCCACCGTAGGCGCGGGCTTGCGGACGGCGAGCAATGGGTAGCCCGCCGTCCGACCGTCCGGTAACCGTCCGGACCGAGTCCAAGTCGTCGACGGCGCGTATTGTTCCACGCGCGCCTCAGGGAGATGTCAGCAAATCGTAGGGGCCCAGCAGGGTCGAAGCCTACTGGGGCCATGGGTAGTGTGAAAACGAAACCCGGGGTCCTGGGACGAAGGCAACGAAGGAACAGGAGTGGGTTTTTAGTCAGTAAAAGTCTGACACTATCTCCCGCCCCACCCAAGGGCGGGGGATGTCATAAGATGATTTTCCCACCGAAAAAAAAAAAAAAAAAACACTAAAGGCCTACCCATCTTCCATGGAAATATCTCTATTCCATCACGATTAGAAGATGAAAATCAATTGCTGAGGAATATCAACAATTTCGAATATTACCAATTCGTACCGGAAGATACAGCGTTGGAAGGCCTCCCACAAGGTAGACTGATGACTGGTGCGGGTCGTGGAAGTCCGAGGGATGCGAAACGTTCAGTACCGGTCGTTATGGCGACGCTTGGGGGAGGTCTATGTCCAACAGTCGACGTCTTTTGGCTGACATAATGATGATCATTAATAATTCAAACAGACTTTGACAATTGGATTACAAATGGGTTATATTAGCTAGATTTAAAGTTAAAGATTTGCTTAATATTGCATTTAAAATAAAATCAGTACAGTGCCACTTTCGTTTTAATTTTTTTGCAATTTAGCTTCACTTGTATTTTTTTTTTTTGACTGACCGACATTCTGATAATTCAAAAGTGCCTGTAATTGGTCTATTTGAAATAAACGTTTCTGATTTCTGAATAATTAATAGCGACCCGCCCCGGCTTCGCATGGGTGCAATGCTGATACCGCCGCTATGTCACTGCATTTTAAATCCGTAATATCTTCAATAATATTAAATTAAAATTCATACAATAAAGGGCCATATTGATCTATATCAAATGCACAATATATTTAAGGTACTTAATTGGATAAGAATTAAAGCTGTATTGCTTAAAATCGCTTCGTAAATAAGCCATTATTTCTGGTAAAAAGTAAAGGATAAAAAATGGTTATTGTGGGTTTTTCCTGAGAGATAGACATATACCATCACAGATTTTTTTGTAGACCTTTTTTAGGTGTACAATACTGTAGTACATTATTTTGATTTATCTCGTAGGGTTCAACCAGCGTTTGCAATGTAAACGCAAAAAATTGTGTTTATTTACGACATCACATTAGAAACCTTTAAAACTATCAGTGTTTTTCTATTATATTATGTATGTATTATACGTTTAAACCTTTCTCTTGTATCACTCTATCCATTAAACAAAACCACATCAAAATCCTTTGGGTAGTTTTAAAGATCTAAGCGATTTTGTTTAATACTATAGTGATTTAATATTCTAGGTATAATATTTTGGTAAGTATTTTTCGTAGTTATTGTTAAGATTCCGTTTCAATACTATTCACCAAGTGGTAAGCGATTAAGTGGTCCACAATTAGAGCACGCTTGCCTAAAAGTTAAATATTCATTCTTGACTTAAAGTCCCTAATATTATAGCTATTAAGAAACACCAACTGCCACCGCAAATCAATTCCTACGTATTTGTGCAGAGAGCAGTGGTGGCCGAGTGGTAACGGCTCCGACTTACGAGTTTTAGGTTGCGGGTTCAAACCCAGCCAGGCGCATTACTTTGTGCATTTTATTTCATCACCACTGCTTTCAAAACGGTGAAGGAAAACATCGTGAGGAAACCGGCATGTTCTAGAACCAAAAATTCGAAGACATGTGACATGCACCACCACGCACTGGGCCCGCGTGGTGGATTACGGCCCATTCCCTCTCCTAGAGAGGAGACCCTGAGTCCCAACAGTGGGAACATTATAAGGCCGACTATGTTATGCTATGTATTTGTGCAGAATAAGCCATGTTTTTCTTTTTTATTGATCGTCGTTGAATGACTCAACCGAATAAAAATCGTGGGCATAAAAGATTTTCTTTGCTTAAAATTCATTCACTTTCGCGTAGCCTTTAGCAAGTCTAAAATATGACATTATTTATTTCTGTATTTTGTATTTCGTCCCGACAACAGCCTTGAAACGAAAAACTCAGTGTATCTAGGTTAATGGTTTAGTAGAATAAAGCAGGTAACAAATAAACATGTTTTATAGACAGAAGGACATATATTACAAACTGTTGTAATTCATACTTATAAAATCAGCCTTATAATGTTCCTACTGCTGGAACTCAGGCCCCCTTTCTAGGAGAATGGGAATGGGAATTCATCACGCGGATCCAATGATTTTTTCAATACATTTACTCGAAAACCCGCTCTTATCCCACCGTTTTCAGGCACGCCATAGACTGTTTTCCGCACAATTGCAGAGAAGTGCGCGTGCTCTCGCCCGTCATTATTTTATTACCTTTATCGTATCAGGCTGGGAGCGCGTCGACCCTCACGAGTCGCCGGTCAACCGCCGTTTATTCGTTTCGTAAGTGTATTGAAAAAGCCGATTAAGACACGTGCAAATTTGTTACTGCAGCTCTCGACTCCATAGTACACTCGCCTACTGCTCGTGCGAATTCCGCCTCGGTCGCAATAACAAACTTTCTGCACTTGTATCAAAATGTACTATTTTTCTACGATATGCCGGTTTCCTGACAATGGTTTCCTTCACAGTTTTGAAAGCAGTTTTTGGGGCCCTTACCACTCTGTCACACATTTTTGTTAACTGGTTTCCAAAGAATTAGAGGTATACTTGCGGTTACGTTTAAAGACTTATCGTACATAATCCTAGAACGCAAGAACAATAGAAGGAACACAGGCTGGTTTAAGTTAATAAAGTTCTAATTCGCCCTCTTGCTTTCCGGCCTAGTTAAAAATGACGAAAAAAACATTTACGTGTAAAAGTGCCTTTTTAAACCTATTTGCAAAATAAATATAACTTATCATTTACTTCATTTGAATATTTCCCATTTAAAAAAATGTACTAGTTGTTACTTTATAATTTACTAGCTTTGACCCACAGCTTCGCCCGCGTACATAAAATATAGCCTATGTCACTCAAGAATAAAGCAGCTTTCTATCGGTGGAAAAATTTTAGTAATCGGACCAGTAATTTCAGAGATTACCTCCTACAAACAAAAAACAAACCATAAATTACCTCTTTATAATACTCGTATTAATATTAGTGTAGATTTTAATACAAATACAAGAATACTTTTTTTTTTATTTGATTTGATTTTATTTGAACCAGTGCTTGACTGCGATTCCACCTGATGGTAAGCAGTGATGCAATCATTGATGGTGAGGCGCACTAGTTTATTAAGAGCCTATTCACTCTAGCCTTGAAGGCACCTAAATTATAGTTGGACAGGAAGACCGCAGCAGGCAAATTGTTCCAGTCCCTCGATGTACGCGGTATAAACGACGAAGCGAATCGCTTAGTCTGGACGGTTGGAGTTTCAACTACGTAAGGGTGGATACTCGCCGTACGTTGTTGAAACTTATTAAATCACCCTCCTAAATAAACTAAGACACATTACTACCTCCAGAAGACAAAAAAAAACTGAAGCAAATACTTTGAAAGCATAAATTAAGCACAGTTTATTGATTAACACACAAACTTCAGTTCATACTTCGAAAATAAAGTAAACTAGGACACATAGCTACCTACATATTGTGATATCGTTTCGACCCATTGCCGGCAGACGGTAGAACGACCTTGAACCCACCGACCGACTGACGTAGACTGTTTAGGGGTGCTAAGAATGGTAAATTGATAATATTTTATAAGTGTAGTTCTATCATTTTAAGTTATTTATCTTTTATGTTCTACTTAAGATATGTAAACAACATAGTGTCTGTTTCCGCGGTTCAGTAGAAAATCATTTAATGTATCCTCCCGTTATGGGAGGAGCGAGATAGAGTAAGATCTCAGAGCGATCTGACATAATTTATTTTCACATGGTACCTGCCCAAGGGTCTCAAGGGGGAGCTCCACAAGCACACAGGTATTCAAATCACTTGAGATGCTACTGAGAACCTAAGGTTTTATCCATGTGAAAATAAGTCATGTTAGATCGCGGACTCGACTCTTCTCTCTTCTCTTGGACTAGGAGGGAGTGTCACACTTTTACTGACTTAAACCCATCTGTGTTCCTTCAGTTGCCATTTACGTTCCAGGGTCACGGTAACCCTTTCGAACAATTCCGCAGCCCAAGTTCATACAACCCTAAGCTAGAAAACGTAATACTATGCGCATTGCGGTTTATTTCAATGCAAGTTTATTTTCAGATGCTGAAAATTTTACAGCCTAAAGGCACTTGCACACGCTAAGAAATTCCACCGTGTCTACGGTAGATCAGACAAGAGTTTAGTCGGATTTAGCAACGAAAATTTGTCGTATCTGCTCCAGACAAGATAAATAGAGACGTGTAAATGATTAGAGTCGTTTATAAGCTCTACGTATGGTGGGTCTAGTTCATAATATCGACAGTCACTACATCGATGGTCGCTGTATCGAAAACGTTCCATCGACGGGCTAATGTATTGACAGTACCCCAAATCGATGGTACGCTACATCGACAGTACCCATTTTTTATTTTTGATACTTCCTTTAAGATGGGTACTGTCGATGTAGCGTATGATGTATCGATGTAGTGATTGTCGATATTATGACTCACCTATGGTGCACTAGTCAAATTTGTTTGTAACGAATAAAATCATGTTAACTATGATGCTAAAAAAAAAACTATTAAGACATCATTATTGGTCCATTCATTACAGAGAAAATTGTTATATACCCTTAAAACACTATCTACTACTCTTCGCGATAGCCCTTCTCTAGATGTCTTCAAAAGGAAACTTAAAGAGCACTTCCTTTCATTATTGACATAATAATAGTATATATAGTATGTATAATATAATTATATATTAGACTTAGTAAGTAGGTTTATATTGTGCACTGGATCCTACCCTCGAATATGTTCTCTCTCTACATTTCAAAGGTTTGCTGGGAGAAAACTCATTGCTGAGTTAAGCTCGCCTTTGTACATGAACTGTCTGTATGTCAATTTTTTATGTTTTGTTTTTGTTTACAATAAGGAATTAAGAACTATGTGAGTAATAAATAACTAAAAGCGTCTTGAAGCACCTCACCTATTTCGCCCCTCGCTTCACCGCAATAACACAGAACTCGTCGTGCCTAGAGCCAGCTAAACAAGTTGTCAGCGCTTGTCACCGTTCGTGGGTAGAAACGACACGAATTCTTGCATAGACCCGGAGACTTTTCTTATCGTGTACAAGCGCCCTAAGTTATTTATAATAAACTCTGAGAAAATTAAACTTTCTTACAGCCGACGTCTTACGAGCAATAACTGAAATAACTTTGTTAATTATTCTGTATTTAAACCATCAAAAAAAGGTTAAAATCTTCTATAAAAGATATACAATTCATAGTCTACGCTAAAGTGATAAAGGCTATGCCCAATAAAATTTTACATTTATTTAAAAAACTGGCCAAGTGCGAGTTGGACTCGCACAGTAAGAGTTCCGTACCGTTTGTAGGAAAAAAACCGTAAAAATTCACGTTTGTTGTATGGGAGCTCCACTTCAATATTCATTTTATTCTATTTGTTGATAGAGTGGCGTGAATATTTCAACTGTCTACTATCACAGTTCATGAGATACTGCCTGGTGACAGACAAACGGACAGCGAAGCCATAACAATAGGGTCCCGTTTTTACCCTTTGAGTAAGGAACCCTAATATTTTTTTTTTATCCAGAATAAAAACAATGCAGTGGCATACTAAAAATTTTCTGGGCTTACTAGATTTTTTTTTATTGGTATAAACTAGAGCTGATACACCTGATGTTAAGCAGTGATACAATCGTTGATGCTGAGGCGCACTACTTTATGCATATTCACTCTAGCCTTGACGACATCTAAATTATAATCAGACAGGAAGACCGGCAGTTAATCATAGACTTGATCTATTGCTTACCATTAGGTGAGTTCGAGGTAAAGGCTCATCATAAAATCAAAATAACACTGAGAATAAATCTTAGAACTTGATAACTAAACTAGGCGTAGCAACTCGTAAGATTTGCGAAGTCTGCGTAGGCTTTCGTAGCCTTTCGTAGGATTTCGTAGCGTTTCGTAGCAAATCATGACTACGAGCAACAGGCCGTAGCCATAATAAGATGGAAGGTTACGTTTCCTTTGACTTTGTGATTTTCTTTGTATATCCTACCCCCAATGTATCTTTTTCCATGTAATTTTGGAGGAATGCGGAACAGAGTGGAAAATCCCGCAAATCTCCGTGGAAAAGGAAGGATCCTCCGACCAGACGGGTGTTATGTCTGGTGGCAACTGCCCAATAGATGATTTCGGGCTGTTCTATATGTTCTAATCGCGCGCAGAACTTTAATTCAGCGATGCAGGATTAGTTCTTATGTGTCGCCATAGATGTCGCTACATAATTAAACCGAACTTACCGTCTGCTTCCTGACTGTAATAGGGCTGGCCCCTATACCAAATTTTCTCGAAGGTTTTGGCAGGAGTGTACCCTATTACCGCAGACCTTGTACCCAAAGGGCCACTGAAGGAACACAGGTGAGGTTTAGTCAGTAAAAGTCTGACACGCCCTTGCGCTCTACTTAGGGGAAAGTTATTTAAAGAAAGAAAGACAAAAATATTTATTTGGCCGCAGTCACCAGGATCATGATAGTCAATTAAAAACAATAACATTGTATGTACGCCTGCGCCAAAATGGTATTTGATCATTTATGGGAAATTTTCAATAAAGGGGGGGGGGGTGAGGGCCGTCGTGTTCTAGTTTGCCCTTCTCTCTCTCTCTCTCTCTCTTTACTACATTTTCCTAAAAAACGTGATCTACATTTTAAATGAATTATGCTGTTCTGGTAATACCAGTAGATGGCGTTATCCTTACTATTAGGCGGTACGAAGTTCCCCGGGTCAGCTAGTCTATATTTGACTGGCCTGTTGGTCTAGTGGTTAGTGGCCCTGACTGCTATGCCACAGGTCGTGGGTTCGATTCCCACCCAGGACAAATATTTGTGTGATGAGCACGATCATTTGTTCTGTGTCTGGGTGTAATTTATCTATATATGTATGTATTTAGAAATATACAAGTATGTTTATCAGTTGTCTAGTACCCATAACACAAGCTCTGCTTAGCTTGGGACTAGACAGCGTTGTGTGATAGTTGTGGAATATTATTATTATTATTATTATTTATATATCAGGGTTAAGAATGGGAACTCCCCCTCCCTCCCCAACAGTACATATTTCACTCACGTTGATACACAACTTGCTCAACAATTTAAGACTTAGCCTTGTCTGCCTGAGTTTAGAACTAAGACGAGTACATGAGATATATGAGACTGTAGATACTGAGATACTTAAGTTTTGGAGACTTAGCATAAATGTTTTAGGAATAACTTAAGTGAAAAGTATGGACCAATCAATCTCAATACCAAGTCACCCGCGTTTGAGGCCCAGCCGTCGTCGGCGCGTAGTCGATCACACGCGCCACAAAGAAAGGTCAGCAAAATCGTAGGACCCCAAAAGGGCCGATGTCCCGATGACACAGGTGTATGTAGATGTATGTGTAGTCAATAAGAGTCTGGCACACCCTCCACTCCACCCTAGAGCAGAAGCAGTTATTGGATAATTTCCCGAACCTTAAAAAAAGACAGGTCTGGTATAGTCAGTAAAATTCTGACACGCCCTCTCGCTCCACCAGTGCAAGAAGACATTTGATGATTTCCCACCTCAATAAAATAAGTATACATACACACTTACATTATTGTATATCAGGCCATCAGATATTCGATATAGTTTATCTTTCAAGCAAATCATCTCGTGTCTAGTGCCTATTGTGTTTAAGTAGGTCGATAACGATCCAAGTTCGTGAATTATTGCCTTTATAGCTAGCTTCTATTAAGCTGGTAAAGAGGTTCTATTGGTGATTTTATCTGTACTTCTATACTAATTTTATAAAAAGGAAAAGTTTGTTTTTTTGTTGGTGAGTCGACTAGAAGCGAGTCAAGAATATCATCGGCAACGATTTATTTTTCGGTCAATCAAAATAGATAGAAATTATAAATATAACTTTTATAAGCCCTGAGGACTATATAAATACATGCACAAACCTAAGTCTATCAGGATATTATATTTAGGCTAATTATATTGCTTTTATGCCATGACTTCTACTCACCATGGCCTCCCAAATAGTCACTTTCAAAACATTTCTTAGAAGGATACCTAGAAGAAATGTGTACCTACAAGAAGGAGTTATTCTTTGAAGAAGAGAAGCAATTTTCTCAGGTCCGAACATGCGAATAACTTCTGTCATCTGCAAATTCTGAGCATAAGCAACATTCTATCGGCAAAAAACAAAAATATATCTCGTCGAAAAGCCAAAATAAAATTCAAACAACAAAAAGTCAAAAATACAGCTAAAGTCGAAAAATTTGGACGGGTTTTCAATCGAACCGAAAATAAGTATGTATTTTGCTTAATACATATTTTTTGAACTTATGTTGATAAAGAAGTAGTGCTAATATTTATATTACATACACTACTTCCTTCGATATGGTTTCAACATGATAATCAAAAACCGTACTAGTTCTTTTCCTCAACAAATGGCATATTACTTTTTCTTTATTGTGACTGATCCTACAAAACTACTGAATAGGAACAAAGACTAACAATGCCGGATAAACACAATGCTTCGATGACAAATCGTAGTAAGCCGTCAGCTTTTGTATTATTCTGATATTGGCATCGAATTCAAGGGAATGACTTGAAACTTGTGAATCTAGATCAACATCCCTTGTGTGACTCAGAATTCTAGAGGCCTTTAAGATGATAGAGTTTTGAGTGCTGTATTGTGAGAGTTGCGTGTTTTATTGTCAGCGATATAGCGTTGTCAGTGATAAGACCGCCATTGTATCTACTCTTAAACTTAGTTTTTTTTTTACTATTTTAGTGTACCTACAATAAAGTTTATTAGTACATATTTAGTCTATTGCAGTAAGTATCGTAAAAGGTTATATTAGACTTGTACTTTATTAGAACGCCTTTTTTTCTGTGGGAAAATCATCCAATGACTTCCCCCGTCCTTGTGCGGAGCGAGAGGGTGTGCCAAACTTTTACTGACTAAAAACCCACTCCTGTTCCTTCGTTGCCTTTCATACCAGGGCCGAGTCTTTCTTTCAGAAGCAGACCCTTGGCCCCAGTAGGCTTCGACCCTGCTGGGCTTCTACGGTTTGCTGACATCTCCTTGAGGGGCGCGTGAAACAGTACGCGCCGTCGACGACTCGGGCTCGGTCCGGACGGACGAACGACAAGCCGGGAATCGGGATCGGGATCCCGGTGGCTCCTCCTTTGCTAGCATTACTGCTTCGCAGAAGGAGGCGACAGACCTGAAAAAACGTGCGCAATGCGGTACAGAAAGTTTCCACTTGTATCAAGAAAATCATACATTTTTTTTTTGTATATTTTCTTCCAATTCAAGTCATAAACAACTGCTAGATTACACTGGTATAGCTTTTAGGGGCATGTACCATAAGAGTTGAAATGACTTTAGGCTCAAGCTTAAGTTACTCCAATGCGGAAGTAATTATTTGCAGCCATCAGTCAGTTAGTCAGTTTTCCAGAAATATGCTATCAGCTTAACACATTACGTGGACTCTACTATAAGAGTTTCTTTACCTGCCACTCCTCCTCGCTTCGGACTATGGCCTGTACCAAGGCCCGGCGCGAGAGATTGTTGCCGCCGACTTTATTAGAACTACGGTGGCTGACCTCGGCACATGTAAAGAAACTCTTATAGTAGAGTCCAATACAAGTGGAAACTTTCTGTACCGCATTGCGCACGTTTTTTCAGGTCTGCAATATGATTACCTAGAACTTTAGAAAACAGGTCGGTCAAATCTCGTTGTATCGGACCCGTGTCGTTCCAGCAATAAACTTCGGACGTGTTCAACATAAATTAAAAAAAATCGGACAAGTGCGAGTGGAACTCGGGCACGAAGTGTTACATACCATTATCTATATAATATTTGACACTATATTATAACCTTTTTTTTTGTTGTAACAAATAATCGCCTCAAGTAGACCAGGCCTCCGATTCCTTTATTCTGACGTCATCTCAGTCACGTGGTTAGAACAAAGGAATAGGAGGCGTGGCTGACTCGAGGCTATCAACGAAAAGAGAATCGAAACGAAACGGTTGTAACTTGGCTAGGGAGGCAGCTAAAGTTTAAAATTCGATTGAATTATTTCATATATTTTTGAGTCCCTCAAGTATCGTCGCCTCAGAATATAAAGCTAATAAATAACATAAAAAGTTTTTAATAATAATAAATTTATTTTTATTCCAGGCTTGGAATACCCATAATTAAATAAGATTAAAGTACAAGTCTAATTTAAATTAAACTTACATTAAATTACATTTCCTTTGCAATTTTAAAATTAATAATTCATAATAATAGTACGTCTGATTAAGTTCAATAAATAATACAATGACAGATTTAGTTCGATAAATAATTTCAGATTCTATTAAATAATAAATAATACAATGTCAGATTCAGTTCATAAACTATAACATACATCAATGAAAATATGACAATCACTGGACCCAAGTAGTGGATTACGGCCCATACCGTCTCCTAGAGAGGAAGCCTGAAGCCCAGTATTGAGAACAGTAAAATCTTGATTTAACTTATATTTATGCTACTTGTAGAGGTAAGCGCAACAGAGAGTAAAGTCCCACATACTTCCGTTGAAAAGGGAGGATCCTCCGACTAGACAGGTGTTATGTCTGGTGGGCAACTGCCCGGTAGATGATTTCGGGCTGTTTTATAAATGTTCCAATTGCGCGGAGAACTTTAATTGCGCGATGCAGGATTAGTTCTTATGTGATGCCATAGATGTCACTAGATACTTAGTCTTTTATTGCAGATAAGTTCAAGCTCCATTTTACGAAACCCTCAGAAACAAAGAATTGCCTTATTTTTTGCTACAAAGCGTGGCCCAATTGAATTATTACAACTTGAATAAATGTTGTCTTGGCACATAAAATTTGCATTCCTGCAGCTAATTCATTATATTTAGTTTTTTATGTTCCACAGTTTAAAGTAATTTGCTAAGTTTTAACATAAAACGCAAATTACAGACAAAATACTGTCCATGTTTTTGGCAAGCTTGAAACAAAGAAATTATAAAACATTTTCGTTACTTTTAATACAGCTTAAAGTAGCATTACGGCCTTTTTCTTTTGTGGATTACAAAATAAACTTAGGTTCAAAAATAAGATTAGCATTTTATTATTCTAGTAAATCTTGACTTGGTTTGTAGTTGTTAGTGTAACATCTGGATATCACTTAATATTATAAAGGCGAAAGTTTGTGTTTTTTTTTATGACATTTCTCGCCCTTTTGTGTCATACTTTTACTGACTAAAAGCGGAAGGGCGTGTTAGACTTTTACTAATTAAAAGTTCCTTCGTGACCTTTTGTTCCAGGGCCGAGTTTTCCTTTCAGAAGCAAACCCATGGCTCCAGTAGGCTTCAACCCTGCTGGGCCCCTACGGTTTTCTGACATCTCCTTGATTGCGAGTGTGTGTGTGTTACTAACCTGTAATAGTACAAAGAATACTTTTATCCCAAAAGTACCGATGTTCCCTTGGAACAATTTGCTACTTTACACGGGTATCGTCGGCCCCTACGGTTTGCTGACATCTCTTTGAGGAGCGCGAGGATCACTACGCGCTGTCGACGACTGGGCTCGGTCCGGTTAGTTACCGAACAGCCGGACGGCGAGCTACCCAGTGCTCAACGTCCGCAAGCCCGCGTCTACCGTGGCTGGTAGTCGGGGTCGGAATTACGGCGGCTAGGGCGTGAGGACCTTCGTTCCCTCACGCGTGCAGCCTCCTCCTTCGCTAGCATTACTGCTTCGCAGAAGGAGGCGACTGCCTGCCATTCCTCCTCGCTCCGGACCATAGCCTGAACCAGGGCCCGACGCGAAAGGTCGCTGCCACCAATTGCCTCCACGAGGACACGGCGGTGCTCCGCCCAAGCGGGGCACACCTCCACCGTATGCTCCACCGTGTCCTCTGGGTGGTCCGCACAGTGATGACACCCGGGCGTTGCTTCCGCCAGAATCCGATGCAGGAACTTCCCGAACTGGCCATGCCCGGTGAGGACCTGCGTCATGCGGAAGGTGAGGACGCCGTGTTGTCGCTCCAGCCACTCCTCAAAGAGGGGACTTACCGCCATAATTGTAGCGTGCCCAGCACTGGGTTGCGACAGTCGTCGTTGCCATTCCACCATGAGATCCCGCCGGAACTCTGTCCGCCATGCCGCGACTTGACGCGGCAGCGGAGTTTCGCCCCGGCGTTGCATCTCCACGCGCAAATCGTGCATGCATGCAAGGACTGTTGCTTCCAAATCCCATGGTGGCAGGCCAGCAAGGAGGCTCGCCGCTTCGCGGGAAATCGTGCGGTATCCCCGCACCATCCAGATGGCCATGACCCTCTGGCAAGCGTTCAGCATGGCCGCTGGTCGCTTTTGCAGCGACGGCGCCCACACCGGCGCCCCGTAAAGGGCCATGGACCGAACAATTCCCGCGTAGAGCCTTCGGCAGGAGGCGTCTGGACCCCCAAGGTTGGGCAGGAGCCGCTTTAGGGCAGCCGCGGTCCGTTCCAGTTTGGGAGTCAGACGTCGAAAGTGCTCCACAAAGTTCCACCGACTGTCGAGGACAAGTCCCAGGTACTTCATCGTCGACCCGACGTCGATGCGAACCCCTCCTACCGTTATTTGGGAACCCGGTGGTGGCGCGTCCCGAGGGCCATGAAAACACATGGCCTCGGATTTGTGCAGTGCCACTTCGAGTCCCAACTCTTGGATCCTGTCCACGACTGTCGCAACCCCGCGTGTCGCTAGTTCGGCCGCCGCCTGGTGCGACTCCCCCTGCGCCAGGACCAGCGTGTCGTCTGCGTAACAGACAACGCTAACCCCGTCGGGGAGGTCGCCGCGCAACACGTAATCGTACCCGATGTTCCACAAGGGCGGTCCTAGTACCGATCCCTGCGGAACACCGCACGACATCTCTCGCCGTCTCCACTCTCCCTCGTGACCAGGGTAGATGATAAACCTGTCCTTCAGGTAGGCCTCGATCAAACGACGGAGGTATTCGGGCACCTGGTGATACCGGAGTGCCCTCCTAATGCTACTCCAGGGCAGGGAGTTAAAGGCGTTGGTGATGTCCAAGGACACCACCACTACGACCTTGCCCCGGGACACCGCATTCCCCGTCGTGAGGGCTCGCACGCGCATGATGGCGTCCACCGTGGAGCCCCCTCTGCGGAAGCCGAACTGGCTGTCCGAAAGATCCGGCCCCACCCGCGCTAAATGCGCGACGAGGCGGTCTGCAATTACTCTTTCAAAGAGCTTGCCCACCTCGTCGAGCAGCACTATGGGCCGGTATGCGGACGGAGAGTCCGCAGGGCGCCCCGGCTTCGCGATAAGGACCAGTTTCCCAGTCTTCCAACGAAGTGGGAACTGGCCCCTCTCCAAACATGCGCTCAACAGCCCTCTTAGTCGAGGCCCGAGTTCCTCCATGGCCAGGACCCATGCTTTTCCAGGCAAGCCATCGGGTCCTGGGGCGGTATTTTTAGCGTTTAGCCTTCGTACCGCCACACTCATCTCTACCTCGGTCACTTCCGGAGTTTCGTCGTCATCGCCGTCGTGGTCCGCGTCGGACACCGCGAGAGGTGGAGCCGTTGGCGAGGAGGAATGCTCCTCCCTCAAAGGGAACAGAGCGTTCACTACACCCTCTACGAGCTGAGGCCGGAGACTCTGTGTCAGCGGGGGAGCCCAGGCGCGGAGCTTATCCCGCACCATTTTGTAGGGACGTCCCCATGGGTCTCCGTTCAGAGTCCCCAACCATACGTCGCGGGCCTCTAGTTTGGCTCGCCGTATCTCCGCTCGGAGGGTGCGCTTCGCCACCCTGTATCCCTCGTACAGCTCCGCCTCTATGGCCTCCGCATCCGGAGGGCGAATGCGGCGCCTGCGGTGTCTTGTGTACTGGCGCTGTGCGGCAACGCATGCCTTGCGCAGTACACCTGACGCCGGGCACGTCCTGGCCGAACTCGGGGCATTGCCACGTCGCATATTTCCGACATGGCCTCCCAGAACCACTCCGCCTCGGCATCTATGTCGACAGGCCTGTCCGGTGCTGACGCCCAGGCCTGTACGATAGCGGCTTCCAGGAGGAGCTCCCGGTCCAGCTGTTTTAGTGTTTTAGCTTGGGACTAGACGGCGTTGTGTGATAGTTGTGGAATATTATTATTCCATGGTCTACCCTTATGCCAAATTTTATTTTTAGCTGTTCGAGTGTGAAGAACTAACTGATGAGCTCCTGAGTAGTCCTAAGTAATTTGAACTATACGAATACTGACAAATGCTTGCACTGACTGGACAGGTCCACTCAAATCTGTGAGGTTCTTTCTTTAAAAGACCATCTGAGACACTTATCTGCATGGTTCTCATATGATTTGACCATTACATGTTTACTGTATGGAGTTTAAAAGAGACTTTGACCCCTAAGTTTGTTTCGGTGTTTCTTCTCAGAGTAGTCAGCTAAGAAACACCGGCCTCATCTAATATAAAATGACGAAAAAAAAAAATTATGTGTGTTGTTTTAAACCTATTTGAAATATAAATATATAATAATATATTTATCATTTAACAAAAATACACACACATTCACAAACTTTCGCCTTTATAGGCACACACTTTATTTTTTCGGGTGGAAAAATCATCTAATGATATCCCTCGCTCTTGGGCGGAGCGAGAGATAGTGTCAGACTTTTACTGACTAAAAACCCACTCCTGTTCCTTTTTCGCCATTTTTCCAGGGCACCGGCGATCTCTTTCGCATTACCCATGGCCCCATTAGACTTCGACCCTGCTGGGCCCCTAGGGTTGCTGACATCTCCTTGAGGCACGCGTGGAACACTACGCGCCGTCGACAATTTGGGCCCGGTCGATAAGGACGCCATGAGGTCTTTCCAGCCACTCCTCAAAGAGGGGACTTACCGCCATAATTATGGCGTGCCCATCAGTTGTGTAGATACCAAACATAAATTTAATTCTACCACAACATCCCTGTATCTAATTATAATCCTTCTGTTGTCAGAAACCAAATCGGCTCCACAGAATTAATCTCATCGACAGATTCGCTACAAAGATCCCCCGGATAGATTAATAATGAATCATGTTCGGAGATTACGTATCCATCCAATCGATACGGAAAATATCCAGCTTTATATCTACTCTGGATTTATTTTAACAACTGGAGTTTTTTCGCGTTCTCGTTTATCATTTATACTAACATTCTCATAACTCTTAGCTGCCAATGGCCTAATTCAATTTCTATGTTTTTAATTCGTTTTTTATTATTACTTATCTACATTGTGCTTACATATTAGAAGCGACAAGAAATATGTAACCAAGATTTATGTAACTCATAATATTATTTAAAAGAGCGTCCATGGAGTTTTTTGCACGTTCTTCTCCATAGAGATCTACGCTTTGGAACGTGCAATTTTACTTCACTTTTTTTTTTGACTGACCTATATTTTGACAATTCAAAAGTGCCTGTAATTGGTCTATTTGAAATAAACATTACTGATTTCTGATTTCATTAGAAAGGTGAAAGTTGGTGTGTGTGCATGTATGTATGTTTTTTGCTTCTTCACGCTCGAACGGCTGAACAGATTTGGATAAAATTCAATACACGGGTAGACCGTGTCCTGGAATGGCACATAGGATACTTTTTATTATTATTAATCATTTTATTTCGAGCTTGCACTCACATAAGGGTTTCAGATTCCAGCTCTAAATATTATTATCAAATTCAGTTAATTACAATTCAAATTAAATAAATTTATTCAAACATGTCAAAAACAATTCAAATTAAATGAAACTAATTGAAATTAAAACAAAATAAATACATAAATTAAATTTAAATTAAATTTATTTTTAATTAAATTTATTTTTATTCTTGGAGTATATTCCCTTGGGACAATTAGCACGCGGGCGAAGACGCTGGTAGCAGCTATTGTTTAAATAAAAGTAACTCACAAAATATGTGCCGAGATTGAAGAAACTTTTGTTGTTTTTTTATTTAAGTAATTTATTTTTAAGTTTCTACATAAGTTATTTTCTTCATTGTGTGTGTATGTGTGTTAAATCAATGTCTTTCTTTCTAGATGTCAGCAAAACCGTTGGGGCTCAGCTGGGCCGAAACCTACTAAGGGCCATGGGTTGAGTTCCGAAAGGGAAACCCGTAGTCCTGGAACGCAAAGGGCATAGAAGGAATATAGGTGTGGTTTTAGTCAGTAGAACTCACGCTCTCGCGCTCCGCCCTAGAGCGCGAGAAGCCTTGTATGAAGTCCCACTTTAAAAAAAAAATTGTATCTACACAAATCCAAAAATTTTGACGGTGCCTCGACGAGGGGCACATAGAAGACATACATGTATATCACATTTATCGTTTCCCAAATCAGCGTGGGATCTAACAGTCCTGGGATAATAATACGAAAATAATAGCCATTTGGTATGTCGAGGGTGGGACAGAAAACCAATTATCGTAACAACCCTCGCAAGTGAAATGGTTTCTCAGACAATTACATGTGGTACATAAGTTATCAAGCTGCTAAGTTGCAATCAATGAAGTGTAACATGTTAGGGTGGGTGTACACCTTTTAGAACTTCTAAATCTATAAAACTACATAGAAAGAAAGAGCAGTGGTGGCCGAGTGGTAACAGCCCCGACTTACGAATTGTAGGTCGCGAGTTCAAACCCAGGCAGGCGCATTACTTTGTGTAATTCATTTCATCACCACTGCTCTCAAAACGGTGAAGGAAAACATCGTGAGGAAACCGGCATGTCCTAGAACCAAAAATTCGAAGACATGTGATATTCACCAACCCGCACTGGGTCCGCGTGGTGGATTACGGCCCATTCCCTCTCCTAGAGAGGTGGCCTGAGTCCCAGCAGTGGGAACATTTAAAAGGCTGATTATGCATATATACATAGAAAGAAAGAAAGGAAAAAAGAAAGAAAAATGTTTTATTTAGCATACACAGTGTAGAAACAACATGTAGAAATTTAAAATTGAATTATCATCGCTATTATAAGATTGACGAAATGGTTGACGCAGCGGGTGAGCAATCGGCTGCTGCGCTGCATATCGCAGGTTTGACTCCCACACGAAACCAATATTTGTATGGCCTACAGATTCCAGTACCTGGTCTGCATGTCTTGTGTATGTGAGTTTGTAGACGCACCCACGATATAGAAGTAATTTGAGGAACAAAGATATAAAAAAAAACTGGGCAAGTGCGATTCAGACTCGCGCACTGAGGGTACCGTACAAATTTACCTATGAAAACCATTCAATTCCCGAATTAGGATACGAAAATTTTTCCAAATCGCAATGTTTTTTTGTGGCGTATGGCGATTTTTTCCTATACTTATGCTACGAGATTTTGCTTCATGCCATATTTCAGATTTTCTAGGTCAACGGGAAGTACCCTATGAATTTTGAGTCCCTTGAGAGTGTCGAAATACATTTTTTTGCGACATAAACGGCCGTATCTTTTTTTTTCGTCAACTCAGAAGTTTGATTTTTAAGGGACCGCAGACTTTTAATTTCAACTCGATAACTCCACGCGTTCTCAAGATAAAGAGTCTTGACAGACAGACAGACAGACAACAAAGTGATCCTATATGGGTGCCGTTTTTTCCTTTTGAAGTACGGAGCCCTAAAAAATAAAGGCCGCTTTTCATATCTGTCTGTATAACGGCGTTGTTCTTTTAAAGTAGTTTTTAGTTCTACGCAACAAATGTTTATGCAGTGTTCATATTCATTAAGCTAGGTCGAAAACGACCTAAAATAAATAGTGGTAGGTATTTTTTTGGATATTTGCAAGTCAAGACTTCAATATCCTACGGTTCTACTGTCTTTGTTAAAAAAGTTTTAATATAAATAGATCTGTTAAGAAATACCACAATATCCACAGTTTCCACGCTATGGTAAGAAAGAAGGCTGCCTCGTTACTAAGCAGGTCTACGACCAGCTCCAATGGCATTCTTTGAACCTTAGCCGATAAGCATGATGCGCCAGTGATCAAGCACTGGTTGCAATTGCTAGTACGGCATTACTTTAAGTTTTTTACTAACCCTTATAGTTGATATTTTTTTTACTAACAATTTGATCCATGAAGTCTAAATAAAAAAAAATATTTTTTTTATTAATATAAGTTAAGGATATCTTGTGTGGTAGGAGGCAACCTTACATAAAATTTCAACTATTGAAGTTAATGTATTTACCATATCAACTTGCATGAAGCAAAATGAATAATAATAATAATCATTTATTTTCGCTCCAAAAGTACAATCTTAATCAGTATACAACATATAAACATACAATTCGCTGGTTGGTTGAACAGTAGCACACAGTAAATGATCTACTAACTCCCAAACTAAGTCAAGCTTGTATTTTGGGAGTTAGTGGTTATTCGGAAGGAGGTCTTACATTTACACAAACTTGTAGGTAAAGCGATGGACTTCAAATTACAGAAAAACTATAATAATATAAATATAAAATAAAACTTAATTTAGAGCATCGAACCTAGTAAATAATTACATTTAAAAAATAAAACCGTAATGCGGTTTTTTTTCACCTCAGACACAGATAAAACATGTGCCTGTCCAATCTAGTCCGACATTCTGCCTATCGACCTTGCGTGTTTCCACATAATAAATAACCATCTATTTCGCCTAAACTTGATAGCACTCTAAGAACTTCATTATAATAAACCACTTGCATGACTAAACAATTTACTACCCTGTATCAAAGGCCAATAAAAAAACTACGCCACACAATTAAAATAACATCCCTTTGTCCCACAAAATATTTACGTTACAATACAAAATCCTAGCACACTCGGTTCGGAAAAAAATAGCTTATTGATTTTTCGCTTTAACCTAAAAACAGGGGTGCGATCAAACCATTGTGCTGTCTACCAGGGTTGGCACTGCAACACACGTGTTCCGAATTCGACACACGCAACATGTCGATATGATTTTGGTAAGGGTGCATCACTAGCGAATTCGGGTGGGCCATTCGCAATTTCGAGGGACAATTTGCAAGTATTAAAAGTATTGCGTTAACAAAGAAGAATAATATTGTTACTATATATCTGTCATACTTTTGAAATAAAACCACTGCTTCCTAATGTATGCTCTAGGAACTTGTCATAAACCCTTTCGCCGCTTGCTTTGGATTAATCGGACGAGTGTTTTCGTCAATTTCACTAAGACGATCCAAGCGAAATGTGTTTGTGACCTCCACTCCATCTCATTTAGCTTTTCAATTCCCACAGGTGACAGAAGATCTGGCGAGATGAAGTATTTGGTCGCGGATGTGCGACCCTGGTGAAATAAGTGCTTGTTCCACATCAGCCCCTGCAGAAGTCACTACATGGTGATGAGAAAAGTAAATATTTAAAAGAAAAATTGAGCTTTATTTACAGGGATAAGTTTATATTCCTTCGAAAAAGAGAATGGCCCAGGTGAGAAGTGCTCATGCCGTGAATAGTTATATGGTTCTTACAATGCATGGAAGCTTAGGAATTGGGTCACGAAGCCATAGGAAAGTGCAATAGTTCAGGAGTTAACGAATACTGCCATTTGTGAACTTTATTCGGGAAAAAAAGGACAACATGGTGATTTTCATGTGTGATTTTTTTGTTAATATTTTAAAGCGATTAATTTATTCTTGGTTTTGTGCACATCAGAACGTGTCAAAGCTTAGGGTGTTATTCCGCATGGTTTAATTTGATTTACCTAAACCTAAAAGCACTCAGGTTTATGTTTGAAAGTGTTACCGTAGCCCTAGAATGCAAAGGGCAACTGAAAGATCCGTTTTTCAGTCCTTCTCAGGGTCCACCTTTGTACTTTGATTACAATGTTAAATAAATAAATAAATAAGGAAAACGGTTTTTTTTTGGGCGGAGCGAGAGATAATGTCAGTTTTACTGACTAAAAACCCATTCCTGTTCCTTCTTTGCCTTCGTCCCAGGGCCCCGGGTTTCACTTTCACACTACACGTGGCCCCAATAGGCTTCGACCCTGCTGGGCCCCTACGATTTACTGACATCTCCTTGAGGCGCGCGTGGAACAGTACGCGCCGTCGACGACTTGGGCTCGGTCTGGACGGTTACCGGACGGTCGGACGGCGAGCAAGGAACACGGGTGGGTTTTAGTCAGCAAAAGTCTGACACGCCCTCTCGCTCCACCCTAGAGCGAGAGAAGTCATTGATAATTTCCCATCTCAAAAAAAAGGGGAAGCTGATGTCCAGCATTGGACGTTTATTGGCTGAAATGATCATTGTTTTTAATCTCGAAACCCTCATTTTTTCATTTAATATCTTAACTCCTTAATAAGTAGCTATTAATTAAATATTAAAAAAAACCTTTAACTATCTAAAATATTATTCAGGATTAATAAATTACAGGACAAATAAAAAAACAATCTAAAATGGCACCCAAAAATATGGCGTCGAAGAACTCCTCCATCTCTTATTTCGGTAGATAGATTACCAAAAATAAAACATTTATATGAAATTGAACAAATAAATAACCAGAACAGTAATTTTTCCAACTATTTTACTCACCCCTAGAATAAATAATAATTGTCCATTAAATCGATATTATTCGCAATTGCCGAACTACATCAATCACTTTATGGTAATATCCATTGTGACCGAAAATGAATGGCCTTATTATAACTGGTAGCCAAACGACCCCGCTTTGGGAATAGACTCAATAACGAATGTACGATTTGACCTATTTATGCCTAATAGTTTATGGCCTACATTATATAGGTAACGATTTATTTTTGAATACCTAATGATCACAATAAAACAGCTTTATTACTTATCGTCCCTTAGCTTACAACACCGCTCAAGTCGAAAATTGGCGGTTTTCACATTTTTTAGATGGAGCTGGTCATTGCGCATCTTACCATTGGTCACATGATGTAGATTTCAGCCAATCAGAAGCCATAATTCGGCTGGCCTCTCAAAACCGCACAGTTTTTTTTCATTTCCTGTAAAGTTGGTAAATATGACTTATGCGGTGTTGTTAGCTAAGGGACGATATTATAATACAAAGTCCTCCATCGCGTTTGTCTGTCTGTATAAACGCAATAAACTCCAAAAACGAACGGTTTTTCATGCGATTTTCTCCAATATACAGAGTAATCCGTGATTAAGGTTTAAGTGTACAATATTACAGTTGAGACTGGGTCATCCCTGGCAGTAGTCTATTTTACGAGTGGTTTCAAATTTTTTATTATTTAATTGCATTGTTCTGACATAATAAAAGCAACAAGAAATATGTAACCTTTTTTCAAAAGGAAAAAATGGAACCTTTATAGGATCACTTTGTTGTCCGTCTGTCTGTTTGTCTGTCAAGACCCTTTATCTCGGAAACGCATGGAGGTATCGAGTTGAAATTAAAACCATATACTCAAGTCTGCTAAAAATATAATATTTCAGCAAAAAATAAAAAAAAATATATAAAATAATATCCCACCGGTATCAGGAGTATATAGGGTCCAAGCTTCCAGCGTTCAGGGCTCCAGAGAGCTTCCTAACAATACGAGCCGTGCCCAGGAGTACCGTTTTCTGTATCAAACTCTTGATCCAGCAGCCTAACGCAAACCTCCTAAGGTGTTGATCGAGACTTTTATTGTTATTATTTTAATCTTCTATATTTAATTAGTAGCTTCAATATCTGCTACAAACGCCTGCACGCGCGTGGTAATAGAAAATTATCCCAGGGGAACATACTCCCTGGACATGGTCTACCCGTGTACCAAGTTTCTTCGAAATCCATTCAGCCGTTCGGATGTGACAAACATACAAACTTTTGCCATTATAATATTAGTGTGATAGTGTAATAGTTGACCAATCTCACCAAGGCTAGCTGGTTTTGGTTGTGTGCGTGGATTGTTTTTGTGTGCGTAAGTTATTTTCCATGACACCGAGCTCTTTGAGCACACAGAAAAAAGTGTATGTGAAAGTTAATGAGTTTAATTAATACAGAAGTTTTATCACTGTTCCTTGCATTTTAGAAAAAGTATACTACTTGTATAGAATACGTACCTGCACACATTAATGCTCTGGGAAACCATATAAAATCATGATAAATTTTACACAAATTCTCAGCCAAAAATACAATGCAGTAAGCCGGGCTTGCATCCCCTTCAACTATAGTTTACAAAGACCACATAAATTGTACAATTTCTTTGAAATCGCGCGCACGTGACGACTACTATGTGTTGCCATACTCCATTAACTGCGCCCCAATTCACTGATATTTTACACATTTCGGGGTAAAATGTGTCAATTCTATGGCAAACACATACACCAGTATACCAAGACCTCCTACTCCCTGCTATCGTGCCACAAAGGTTTGCGATGGAGGGGAAAATGAGCAGTTGTTAGAGGTTATTGTAAATTGGTTATTTCATACAATGGGTAGCAAACACATGGGATTCCCATGGGGGAGTTCTATAGTGTTTATAGCTTCCCAATTGTAGTCAAATAGTGATGATAAGTAAAGTTTTAATGACGGATATCCTTGTTGGTTTGTTATCATTTTGTATTGGCGTTTGATACTGGCGGCTTCGCCCGCGTTAATGTTCTTGTCTCCATACAAACTTTGGACCGCCGTTTCATCCCCTAAGGGGATGAATTCTGGGAAATAATAGTAAAAAATAGTGCTCCCCTACGTCATAAAAGCAAGCTTTGTGCAAAATTTCACGTTCCTAGTCGCATTAGTATCGGCTGTACGTTGATATGTCAGTCAGTCTGTTTCTCCCTTTATATCTATAGATGACACGTATAATATTGATTCTATATAATATTCGTTTCAAATACTCTTACTACCTGAAAACCTGTCAAACTTTGGCATTAAATTAGAGTTGAGAAATTCAAAGTCAAAGTCAAAGCCAAATTTGCAACTCGCTTTAAGAATTTGTAATTAAGTATTTATCCATTTTTGGAGGAGAGGTTACACAAATTACACGATTACAAAGAAAAAATATAGAAACTGATTCTTGTGATCCTGCAATTATAGAAAACCACAACATTGACTTACAAAAAAGTTTGTCAACGAAATAAAATGGCCTGAACTTTTCGAGAAATTGAAAAAGATAAGAAGAGAAACAAAACATATAGATAGACTAAGAGTCCGTGGTGTGTTGGCGACCCCTCGCCAGACAACCTTAAACTTCAATGAAATGTACACAAGTACATTTCATAATTATCATATATTCATTTCAAATACAAATTTACCAACGTATATTGATTTTTTCACTGTTGCTTGGAGTTGCAAACCTGAGTATTTGAATTTCAGCTTCATACCTCCAATTGTTTCTGACTAAAAGGGTCTTGACAGGCAGACAGACGGACAACAAAGTGAACCAAACCGACTTTGGTACGGAACCCTAAAAAACAAATGAAATGAGCAATTACCCAACATTCATTTTATTTAGGCCCAACAGGGTCGAAGCCTACTGGGGCCATGGGTGATGCGAAAGTGACCCCCGGGGCCCTGGAAAAAAAAAATGGCAAAGAAGGAACAGGAGTGGGTTTTTAGTCAGTAAAAGTCTGGCACTATCTCCCGCTCCGCCCAAGAGCGAGGGTTGTCATTAGATGATTTTCCCACCCGGAAAAAAAAAAAAGCTTCATACCTCCAAGTGTTTCTGACTAAAAGGGTCTTGACAGGCAGACAGACGGACAGCAAAGTGAACCAAAACGGAACCCTTGATGGGTTCCGTTTCTACCGACTTTGGTACGAAACCCTAAAAAACAAATGAAATGAGCAATTTACACAGCAATTGGACAAAAAAAAAATCCTCCCGACCGAATTTTGGTCACGGTGGCCAAACAAAGAATAGCTAGCTAAGTACGCAGGGGATACTGTAACACCAATTTGTGGACAAACACAGGTGCAACTCATAGTTCGATGGGACGATAATGCGACACGACCGGGAGGGATCAGGCCCAGGACCAATTACATTACGTGCTTTCCAAAGCAGGCGTCAAACACATCACCAGCTTTCAAACACCGAGCTACTGAGAAATTCGTAATGGAAAGACGCAATCACTTATCACTTCCAGGATGCTACGTGGCGCTCGCGATTGTAACCACGAGACTAAGTATGGAGCGGGAATCTGATGGGCGCGAGAGGCACACGACCGGTCGTTATGTCAACATTTGTGAGAGGCATGTGTCCAACAGTGGACTTCTTTCGGCTGAAATGATGATGATGATGATGATGATGGAGCTGCTGTTTATTATTAAGTTTGCGGGACATGACGAAAGTTTTATAAAAAGTATATATTTAAAACATGGTCCATACTGCCTGCAACCCGGTATTTTAAACACGCGACCCACCAAATGGGAAACGCTAATATAGAGACTTTGTCTAGCTAACCCTTAGAAAAAGTAAGAAAGAAAGAAAAACATTTTATTTGGCTGAACAAGGCACATATTTAGAACTAACAAATTATAAGTATATTATGTGAAAAAAATATGCGCCACATCTGCACAAAACGGCCGAACGCTTAGCGTAATGCCGTGACCACACGCAAAATGAGATGAGTCTAAGGCGCTGGTTTTCAGCGTGGGCCGGTAACGGTATCGACATAAAGACGTCGGTATTGTGTGTGGTAAATAGATTTGAATAAGATAGATAAATAAAAGTAAATTATAGGGAAAGAGAAAAAAAAGAAAAACAATAAATATAATTAAAGAGGCAGTACGATATCAAATTATGTCTAAAGTGGAAACATTACGTTGAGTCTGTGCCAAAGGACGCGATTTCAATTCCCTAATAAAACATAAGACCTACTGTCCAGGCTAATATAACTTACCACTACACAGTCTATAAAATTCAATAACATCCAGCCTCATAACATACAAAGCGACAAATTAAATGAGCAATTTACACCCCAATAGAACATTATATCACATATGGCTTACCCTATAACACTTTTAAAGGCGTGATGTTCCTACATCTGTCACACGGCTATGATAAATCAATTTCAAGCGTTCAAACGCCATGTGTTCGATGTAGTGGCAGTTTTAATATTTTTATGGTAGTGACAATTAATTAATTTGGAAGCACTATATCTAAATAAAGTCATTATGGGTTGTGAAAGGGTGATGTGTACAAGATCTTTTTTTTTATTAATGATAGGCTCGCGTTTGACCACCATCTCACCTGATGGTAAGCGATGATGTGGTCGACGATGGAGCACGCTTGCCTAGAAGTACCTAGCCTATTCACTCTTGACTTAAAGACCCCTAAGTTGTAGCTATCAGGA
Organism: Mythimna pallens; assembly: GCA_961205895.1. Classification (NCBI taxonomy): domain Eukaryota; kingdom Metazoa; phylum Arthropoda; class Insecta; order Lepidoptera; family Noctuidae; genus Mythimna; species Mythimna pallens. The sequence continues at coordinate 6,336,390 of OY540830.1, forward strand.
AACACAGACTCCAGCAAGGAATTCCACTGCAGGCTGTACGCAAAATAAATGTGATCGGTCCTTATCAAAAAAGTTACGGCTAAATATATAACCCCAGTAACGTGAAACTTGACCAGGGTAAACTGAACATATCTGCGTACACCTTTAGAGCGTACCGGCGGCGGCGTGACGATATGTAAAAAAATGTGTGTAAACAATTAGAAATATAAAAACTTACCCATTTATTGGGTTTTGGAGATCAGATAACCAGTCGATCCAAGTTAAATTTATTTATTTTTATTTATTTATTGGTTCATCAACAATAATTTTTTGTGTTACACTGGACGTTACGCTAAAAGTATCTAACATACAATTACTATTAATTAAAAAAAAAAGAAAAATAACTTTTGGGAAGTCATCTAATGACATCCCCCGCCCTATCGGGAGATAGTGTCAGAATTTTACTTGCTAAAAACCCACTCCTGTTCCTTCTTTGCCATTGTTCCAGGGCCCCGGGGATCTCTTTCGCATCATCCATGGCTCCAGCAGGCATCGACCCTTCTGGGGCCATACGGTTGCTAACATCTCCTTGAAGCGCGCGTGGAACACTACGCGCCGTCCACGACTTGGGCTCTGTCCGGACGGTTCCCGGACGATAGAGTACAATCGCCAAACTTAAGTGGTATTGGGCAGGGCACATTGCTTGCAGAACAGATGGTCGATGGGGACGAAAGGTTCTGGAATGGCGGCCACGTACCGGAAGACGCAGCGTTGGTGGACCGATGGCCTGATGAGGGTCCCGGGAATCCGATGGATGCGAAACGCACAGGACCGGTCATTATGACGACATTTGGGGGAGGCTTTTGTCCAAAAGTGAACGTCTTTCGACTGAAATGATGATGATGAGAGTACAATGGTGTAACAATCACTTACTTATAAGAATTAAACTCCGCATGCATTACGGACATTTTATAAATGAGAAAAAAACACACTTAACTAAACTAATCAAAAATTATTATTGAAAATACGTATCACACTTACATGTCTAAAATACTGGTATCCATCTACAACCGGTTAAACAAGTGGCCAAACAAAGTCAGAAAAAGCAAAGCAAAATTGTTTTTCTTTTAATTCAACTGCATGGAGTAAATCCTAAATAAAAAGTAGCTATATATAGCGCCAACGTTAGGCGGGTATCCACCCTTACGTTGTTGAAACTTCAACGGTATGGATTAAGCGTTTCGCTTCATCGTTTATACCGCGTACATTGAGGGACTGGAACAATTTGCCTGCTGCGGTCTTCCCGTCCAACTATAATTTAGGTGTTTTCAAGGCTAGAGTGAATAGGCTCTTAATAAACAAGTGCGCCTCACCATCAATGATTGCATCACTGCTTACCATCAGGTGGGATCGCAGTCAAGCACTGGTTTATATCAATTAAAAAAAAGCCTTTTACTGTGAATGAAATTCTGAATTTTTCCAGCAAATGTTGAAACCATCCTTCTTCCTGGTATTTAGTTAACTTTATGCATGGAAATCATAAAATGTGAATAAGTTCAGTATTTTACTTTAAGAAACGATCGTCAAAAAGATTTTTCAGAATTTCAAATTTTCTGTTTTATTTGGAAGGGTTCTATCATGTAACATGTTTTATTTAAACAGAAATAAGAACATATTTGCCATATTGATTGCGTAAAGTTGATATGCATAATAATCTATATATATATAGAAGGAGAAACTGACTGACTGACATATCAACGCACAGCCAAAACTACTGGGGCTAGGAGCGTGAAATTTTCCACAAGGATTCTTTTTATGATGTAGGCGAGCACTAATAGAGGATTTTCCTAAATTCACCCCCTAGGGGGATGAAACGGGGGTCCAAAGTTTGTAGAGAGAAACCTACTTTCACGCGGGCGAAGCCGCTGGCAGAAGCTAGTCTTATATAAAAGCGAAATACCACTCACTGATTAATAACGATATCTCAGAAACTATAACACCTACAAATTTAAAATATGGCAGGTAGGTTCCTTATAGAGTGTACACATCCGCTAAGAACGGATTTTACGAAACTCCACTTCTAAGGGTGTAAAACGGGGTTGGAAGTATGTAACTTGAAACCTACTTTTACGCGGGTGAAACCGCTGGCAGAAGCTAGTTTATTTATATAATCTTCATGTACAGTAGTGGTACATAGGTGGACTTAATGCAACAAAGCATTCACGCTCACATACATACAAATTTTCAGCTTTACAATTTTAGTGTGATTAACGACATTAACGCTAAAGCAGTTACAATCAAGACGCCTTCTGCCGGAGGCTCTACGCGGGAATCGTTCGATCCATGGCTCTTTATGGCGCACCGGTACGGGCGCCTGCGCTGCGGAAGCAGCCGGCAGCCCGTCTGAACGCATGCCGGTGCAAGGATACCGGACGATTTACCGTGAAGCGACGAGCTTCCTTGCTGCTTGCTGGCCAGCCACCATGGGATCTGCAGGCAACAATCCTTGCACACATCCACGATCTGCTCATGGAGACGCAACGCCGGGGCGAAATTCCGCTGCCGCGACAAGTCGCAGCATGGCGGACAGAGCTCCGGCGGGTTCTCATGGAGAAATGGCGACAGCGACTGTCACGACTCAGTGCACGCCACAATTATGGCGGAAAGTCGTAGACGTAGGCGCGGGCTTGCGGACGGCGAGCAATGGGTGGCTCGCCGACCGACCGACCGGTAACCGTCCGGACTGAACCCAAGTCATCGACGGCGCATACTTTCCACGCGCGCCTCAGGGAGATGTCAGTAAATAGTAGGGGCCAGCAGAGTCGAAGCCTACTGGGCCCTGGGACGAAGGCAAAGAAGGAAAGAAATTACAAAAAAAAATTGCTAAACATAACATTGAGGTCAATCAATTTCACTGCAATGCATCGTCTTTTATGAATATGTTGCTCCAGAGTTCATGTTTGAAACACCATAACTATGGAATATTCTTAAACAATATGTAGGTATACAATAAATAAGTCGATGCTTCGCATTTTTATAAATCATTGATACAAGTAATTTGTCACTTTAATAATTTTTATTGCATTATGTAATCAATAATCAGTTTTAGATCACTGTACCAGACGCTGGATGTAATAAGAAATAATAAATTATATAAAAAATAGTTTATTGCGAGTAAAGTTAAAATTTTTGACACTTACCGTCAAAACAAGCATATTTAATGAACACAACTCCTGGAGACCACCTTTTTGAGGGGGGGAAGTCTTCATAGAGCAAAAAGTTGCAGAGATTCACGCCTGTACATCTGTAACCAACGAAAAACATTAATTAAATATATATTAAAATCTGTGTAGTTCTTTCCTCAAAAAAACATCTCATACACTAACCTGCATGGTTCTCGTATGATTTGACCATTACATATTTACTGTATGGACTTTAAAAGAGACTTTGACCCCTGAGTTTGTTTCGATGTTTCTTCTCAGGGTAGTCAGCTAGGAAACACCGGCCTCATCTAGTTTTAAATGACGAAAAAATTGACCAGTATAAGTGTTCCTATTTGTATTCCAAAATAAATATAACTTATCATTTATTTATATATAAAAGATGTATTTTGACTTTCCAAATAAACTCAAACTTAAGTTATACAGGTATAACTTAAGTAATTTTCCTATATTACAACACTCACGCATTCATTCTAAGTTCGAGTAAGTAAGATATGTGACGGTCTATCGCTTTGTAAGCACTTTAATATACCACATTTAATTGCTTCATGAAGTTTCATTACACGCAGTTGACTAGAATTTATTGAAATGACGAGAAAAGGGCTTCTATTGCGGTGCTAATAGATAATGATTCTTTATTTATTTATAAGAGGAAATAAACATCTAAACTAATAAATATTATAACTTAGTAGGTAATAATATACAAACTAAAAATAACAATATGTACAAAGATCTTTGATTATTTATAATAGCAAAACATGAGTCATTAAAAGCGCTATTATTAATTAGATACAATTTGCTGCATTTCGTGAAATAACAAGCCATGTTCCAATGGGATTTCACGCCGACAAAAGTTACAAACGTATTTTCATCCAACCTGTTTATCGACAAATATTTAAAGTAGGTACATAGTTATAGTTAACGCTATTTTTTTTAAGGCGGGATCATCAAATGACTTCTCTCGCTCTAGGGTGGAGCGAGTGTCAGATTTTCACCGAGCTGTTCGTCCCGGCTGTCATTGTTCATAGATTTAGTTACTATACTTGTAGATTGCACCACCTGATAGTCAAATATATAAAAAAAGATCTAGCAAGCGAGTCTGAGTACACAGATAAGCCAGAACAATTGCCCTACCTAGCTCTTAACACGATCCATTTTACGACCTAATAATTCAATAATTTACCATCGCACCTAGAAATCGATCTGTTTTGCACCAGTGTACAAAATATAAAAAAGATCCTAACCAAGGAATTTTTTGGAGACAATCATAGATAACTTCATTAGTTTAAATTTAAGATAACGCTATGTAGCTGTGTGTTTCTTCAGCTTTGATATCACTTGATTCGATTCAATTCTTAATATACCTTCTTAAATTAATTTTTACTTTATCTTAAACCTAAAATATGTCAACGCAATCTGTAGCTAGATTATATATTTTTGGAAGCTTGTTATTAGCAATTTTTATTACTTATGTAAAAAAATATAATTGTTATTAGCCTGTAAGCTTTCTTTAGAAATAAATAAATAAACTGAACTGGCTAGGCTACTTATTTTAAACCTCTGGATATTCACAAATTGACACCCGCAACGAAAAAGGTTGTAACATTAATTCAGTTATTTTTCAAAATGAACCAAAAAGTGATAGTGCCATGTTTGAATTTTGTTTGGACTGCAATCAGAGATACTGCCTTGTTCGATGCGGGTGTCGATAATATAAAAGAGAACATCACAATTTTTTTTATTTTTATTATATTGTATTTATTATAATTGACTATATGACCAACCGCCGGGCAAAAATTAGAACATGATATCGACGGTTGAAAGGCTAATTGATCTAAGCGACACTTTTTCAAAAAAAATTGAAACCTGACTCAAACGACGGAGAAAAAATTGCTGATTCCGAATATGTATATAACTCAATATTGGAAAAAATGTCGTTCGATATAAATTAGTTAGCTAACTTACGATTTCAAATGTGTATCACGTCACGGCAATATTTGAAGTTACAAAAAATAATAAAGGGCCTCGCAAAAACAAAAATATTGAATAGTTTTTTTTTTTAAGTAAAACTGCTGTTACGGGGCCGCGAAATCGACATAGACTCGGGCGGAGTTCATACAAAATACTCAGTGACTATAACCAGCCTTAAATTTCTCATAATGTATTTTCTTTATCCCTTTGGGTAGAAGTACCTTCTTTGCCCAAATATATAACAAAAGGACATTAACCAACATTCTCATACAAAAGCGACATGACGAGGGTAGTCATAAAAATCTACGACATCATAAAGACTCCATTATTATGAATTTCCAACACGTATGTGTTAGTGAAATTCTGTCTAATTTTCGTGTTAATTCCCCTTTGTCAGTAACAAACAAAAAGAAACAATCAGAAGGCCAACTTCATTTACTGGCATGTTGGTCTACGAGTATTTGACTGGCCTGTTGGTCTAGCGGTTAGTGGTTCTGACTGCTGTGCTGGTCGTGGATTCGATTCCCATCCATGACAAATGTTTGTGTGATAAGCACAATCATTTCGATGGCCCCATCGAATAAACGTGCAAGAGTTCTTACACGATTTTTTTTTTTCATTTTTCGTTTTTTTTGCCTATCCTAATAGGCCTTTTTTTGGGTCTAAAATTCATAAAAAAAATTAAGTAGATATTTTTTTTTATGAATTTTAGACCCAAAAAAAGGCCTATTATGATAGTGGGTTTTTTTATTCTAGGGAAATAATTTATTTATAAATTATAAGAATAATAGTTTATGCTTTCCTTACATGTTTTTTGAGTGGTCTAGTACATAAGAAAAAACATATTAAAACCTACAGGCGTTTCAGAACATTTGTGATTGGTTTCGACTTTGGGTAATGTCGTCTTACACGTTTATTCGTGTAGAAATGTATGCAAATTTTATTATTAATATTTTATTCCACGAAATTGAAGTTTTAATATAAATGGGTTATTAAAACTAAAGTATTGCATTGTCTCTCACTATAATATTTTTTTTATAACAATTTGTATTAAAGATTCCAACATTAATATTCTTTGCATATTAGTTTAAGTTTATTTCTAGTAACGGTAAATAAACAAATGTTTACGGATGTGGAAAATCATCTATTGACATGCCCCGCTCTTAGACGGAGCGCGAAATAGTGTCAGACTTTCACTGACTAAAAACCCACTCCTGTTCCTTCTTTGCCATTTTTCCAGGGCCCCAGGTATCTCTTTCGCATCACCCATGGCCCCAGTAGGCTTCGACCCTGTTGGGCCCCTACGGTTGCTGACATCTCTTTGAGGGGCGCGTGGAACATTACGCGCCGTCGACGATTTGGTTTACCGAACCGTCGGACGGCGAGCTACCCAATGCTCGTCGTCTGCAAGTCCACGCCTGCGGTGGCCGGAAATCGAGATTGTAATTCCGGCGGCTGGGGCACGAGGGCCATTGACTCGCGCGTGCACCTGCGGCCTCCTACTTTGCTAGCATTATTGCTTCGCAGAAGGAGGCGACCGCCTGCCACTCTTCCTCGCTCCGGACCATAACCTGTACCAAGGCCCGGCGCAAGAGATCGCTGCCACCGATCTCCTCCACGAGGACACGGCGGTGCTCTGCCCAGGCGGGGCACACCTCTACCATATGCTCCACCATGTCCTCAGGGCGGTCCACACAATGGTGATACCCGGGCGTTTCTTCCTCACGAATCCGGTGCAGGAACCTCCCGAAACCGGTGTAGGAACCTCCCGAATCCGGTGCAGGAACCTCACGAACTTACCATGTCCGATGACGACCTGCGTCATGCGGAAGGTGAGGACGCCTTGAGGTCTTTCCAGCCACGCCTCAAAGATGGGACTTAGCGCCATAATTATGGCGTGCCCAGTACTGGGTTGCGACAGTCGCTGTCGCCATTCCATTCCACCCGAAGTCTGTCCGCCATGCCGCGACTTGGCGTGTCAGCGGAGTTTCGCACCGGCGTTACATCTCCACGCGCAGATCGTGCATGCGTGCAAGGACTGTTGACACCAAATCCCACGGGGCCAGCAAGGAAGCTCGCCTTTTCGCGGGAAACCGTGCAGTATCCCCGCACCATCCGGATGGCCATGATCCTCTGGCTTGCGTTCAGCTTGGCTACCGGTCGCTTTCGTAGCGACGGCGCCCATACCAGCGCTCCATAAACCGAACGATTCCTGCATAGAGCCTCCGGCAGGAGTCGTTCGGACCTGCGGTTTTGTTGACTTCTCCTTGCGGCGTGCGTGGAACACTACGCACCGTTGACTACTTGGGCTCGGTCCGGATGGTTACGGCGAGCTACACATTGCTCGCCATTCGCATGCCCTCGCCTATGGTGGCTGGAAATCAGGGTCGGAATCTCGGCGCCTGGTCTAAGGGCCAAACAATCGCACATGTGGCTGCCTCCTTCGCTAGCATTACTACTTCGCAGAAGGAGGCGTCTGCCTGCGGTCGGGAGCGAGGAGATATCTCCTCACTCCAGTCCATTGCCTATACCAGTGCCCGGTGTGAGGTCGTTGCCGCCGATCACACCCACGAGGACACGGTGGTGCTCTTTCCCAGCGGGGCACACCTCTACCGTATGCTTAACCGCGTCCTCCGGGCGGTCCACACATTGGTGACAACCGGGCGTTTCTTCCGCACGGATCCGGTGCACGAACCTTACCATGTACAGTGAGGACCTGCGTCATGCGGAAGTCTTCGCCGTAGTAGATACGGTATGATGATCAGTTTGCTACACCTTGTTATAAGAATACATTATAGGGATTCGATTGTTTCATTTATTTCAGAAAGTTTCACATGTCAGTCACGAAGTTCCTTTCCTATTGATGCTATATTAGAGTTTAATAGAGTCAACTCAGATTGCGAAGAGGGGAGCCATAGAAATTGCAGGTTGTCTGGGGTTATTTATCCAGCTCACGTTGAATTAGAAATTAAATATATATTTTTAATTCATAATTCAATAGAGAAGGGCCTATAAGAAAGTGACTCTATGCTTGCTGCTATCGGGCGTTCAAAGAAAAGTCATACTATATAGACTCTCGATCGAATGTATTAGGTACTTGATAGAGAATGCTAAAGTTACTGGACACAAGTACCAAGTAAAACAAATGACACAAAATGATTTTATGGATTTTAAAGAGTTAGTAAAGTGGAAGAATTGGTTAAAGGACACAAACGACGATAAAATATACTGGAGCAAAATAAAAGTAGTAAACTTCTCTCATGATCATCCTAATACAATTTACTGCAGGTATAGTTTGGAAGATGAATTACGAGAGATGCAAATCATGATAAGGACTAACTCAAGCGGCGTGGAGAACCTACAGAAGATGCTGAAAGCTTAAAACTAGCGTACACTGGAATGTTACCTAAACCACTTCCGTTATTTAAGGATTTGATAAGTCTTTGTGATTCAGGAGCAATACCAAACCATTATCAAAGCTTGTACATAAATCTACTGCCATTGGATAACTCCATTGCGGTCTCCAATGACAGTGAAGAGGAGGACTAGTTTTTCTAATATTGCAATTTGTATTTTTTTTAATCAAGAAGACTAGTACTTTGTGTTCACGTGCATAAATACATGATTATATCTTTTTTTATTCATTAAAATATCAGTATTTTATTTCATCTTTTTATAAAATTATTTTTATTATTTTACCATGCATTAGCAAAGATGTATTACATAAATGATAACTGATCTTATTAACACTAATATAAATGCTTATGATCTTTGCAATCATATAATAGCAGAACAATGTACTGTAAAAAAGCGTGTAAATAGTTATAGCTGGGTCCAAAAACAAACTTGATTTACGGAGAATAGTAGTATAACCTTACAGTGCGTTTTATTCGTTGTGTTTTATTACACGAATAAACGTGTAATAATTATTACTGAGACCTAGTCATGCGAATTTCACAAGAGTAAAAATATTAAATAGTTTTTCATGAATTTCTTGAAACTCGTTGAAGTTTTTAAAGAAGTATATATAAAATTCTATAGTTTATTTTTTTATCTTTAATTTGATTATGCATTATATATACCTATTTACAATGACATGAGCGTTATTGAAGTTTAAACGTTTTTATTTTTTGCTGAAAAGTTGTCACTTTTCTCTTACACGTTTATTCGGTAGGGCCATCGATTTGTTGTATCTGGTTGTAATTTATCTATGACATATATGTATTTAGAAATATATAAGTTATCAGTTGTCTAATACTCATACCACATGATGTGCTTAGTTTGGGACTAGATGGCGTTGTGTGAAAGTTGTGGAATATTATTATTATTATTCAGCTACTAATAGATTCCAACTCGCTGTACAGCTCCAAGATGCTATATTTGTTTCTTTCAACTTTACATGTTGTAATCTAAACTGTTTTTCCAATTAATTTCGGTGCGGGATCTAAGATATTTCAATCATTTTCTCCGAGGCTTGTCAAGCTTCATTGCCCCGGCATTTCGCCTAGTGACTGAAACTAGTACTTGCTGGCTTTCAGGAGTTACAGTGATTAGGGATAGAGTCAAGGGTTTTACTCATAAACTAAGACACAACTCTGTTCGAAAAAAAGCCTTAAATTGGGATTTGAAAGGTCGCAAGTTTTGACTTGAGTAAGCCTTCTGTATATCTAATTTTTTATGTGGTTTGTACTGCTAACTAGAGTCTCGTGTTTGAACATAATTAAATAAACTTAAATTATTATATTTTAAATTAAATAGCACGTTGAAAGGAAATTAATGTTTTGGGAACAGTGATTTTTCATGTTGAACGTTTAACAAATCATAAGGTTACTTGTAAGTAAGGAAAAGTTTTGCCTTTTCGGGATGATCTATGGCTTCCTGTTTTTCTTTATACCTAAATAATACTTACAGGTTGACTTTTATTACATTGGCGATATTTAAGGGGTTTTTTTCGGCTCTTGAGTTGAGCGGGAGATAGTGTCAGACTTTTACTGACTAAAAACCCACTCCTGTTCCTTCTTTGCCATTTTTCTAGGGCCTCGGAGATCTCTTTCGCATCATCCATGGACTCAGTAGGCTTAGGCCCATGGACCCCTAAGTTTGCTGACATCTCCTTGAGGCGCGCATGGAACAGTAGGTACGCGCCGTCGACGACTTGGGCTCGGTCCGGACGGTTACCGGACGGTCAGTCGGCGAGCTATCCATTGCTCGCCGTCCGCAAGCCTCCGCCTACGGTGGCCGGAAATCGGGATCGGTATCCCGGCGGCTGGGGCGCGAGGGCCATTGCCTCGTGCGTGCATGTGCGGTCTCCTCCTTTGCTAGCATTACTGCTTCGCAGAAGGAAGCGACCGCCTGCCACTCCTCCTCGCTCTGGACCATGGCCTGTACCAAGGCCCGGCGCGAGAGATCGCTGCCGCTAACATATCATAGTCATAGTCTTTACATAGTTCTTGGTAAACAGTGCACTTAAGCCCCCATAAACCATAGCCCCTATATCTTTGTTCTCTATATGTTGCAACAGTCTCCCGCCAACCTATGGGTTTGTTTGTATCACGTTCCATGAAGAAAGTTGGCTTAGGGGCCTCTGCGAGTTGGCTTCGGCCACTCTTACGCCTTCCTAAGGTCCAGGACGCCAGGGTTCAAAGATATACAAGCTCAATTATCCAAGATTCTTCATGTCTGTCTGTCTGTCCGTCCGTATATCACAGTCACTTTTTTCCGAAACTATAAGAACTATACTGTTGAAACTTGGTAAGTAGATGTATTCTGTAAGCCGCATTAAGTTTTTCATACAAAAATAGAAAAAAAAAAAACAAAAAAAAAATTTGGGGGTTCCCCATACTTAAAACTGAAACTCAAAAAAATTTTTTCTTCAAACCAATACGTGTGGGGTATCTATGGATAGGTCTTCAAAAATGATATTGAGGTTTCTAATACCATTTTTTTAAATGTGTGTCCCCCGCCTGCGACTTCTAAAATAAGAGAATGATAAAACTAAAAAAAAAATATATGATGTATATAATACGTCATAAATCGTAAACCGCGATTTACCTTTCAAGTTTGTAGGGAACCCTCAGTGCGCAGGTCCGACTTGAACTTGCCCAGTTTTTTCCCATATTACAATATTACTAGGTATGAGAGGAAAGTGTAAACGTGTAGCATAAGTAAAATAAAATAGAAACAGGACCAAAATAGAAAGTATGAATATAGAATATATCTGTCTGCGGAGGTTATATTAAAGTGTGTCACATAAAAAAGTAGCTAAATAAAAATAAATATATTAATATCCAAGATCCAGGTCCCTGTCTCAAATGTAATCCAAATCCGGTCAGACATTTATTGTAAAAGAATAAAGACATTTTTCTGTTATACATACAATGGAGGACGCGGTGGAGCATACGGTGGAGGTGTGCCCCACTTGGGTGGAGCACCGCTGTTACCTTTTGCTTAGCAGTAATGCTAGCAACCAAGGAGAACCAAGGTTACAGACATAGCCCGAAGAATCGCCAAACTTAAGTGGCAGTGGGCAGGGCACATTGCTCGCAGAACAGATGGTCGATAGGGACGAAAGCTTCTGGAATGGCGACCACGTACCGGAAGGCGCAGCATTGGAAGGCCTCCCACAAGGTGGACCGATGACCTGGTGAGGGTCTTGGGAATCCGATGGATGCGAGACGCACAGGACCGGCCATTGGGGCGACATTTGGGGGAGGCCTATGTCCAACAGTGGACGGCTTTCGGCTGAAATGATGATGATGATCATGAATGCTAGCAAAGGAGGAGGCCATTCGCGTGAGGGAACTAATATCCCCACGCCCCAGTCGCCGACAAGGGCTGGTAGCCGGGGTTGGGCCCTAACTACCAGCCACGGTAAACGCAGGATTGCGGACGATGTGCAATTGGTAACTCGCCGTCCAGCCGTCCGGTAATCGGTCGTAAATCGAGTCATCAACAGTGCGTAGTGTTCCACGTGCTCCTCAAAGAGCCAGCAAACCGTAGGGGCTCAGCAGGACCCATGCCCGTTAGGGCCGCGGGGGTCATAAAAAAAATCTTGTGTGAATAAAGGTTTATGCCGTTAATGAGAACCAAAGGTTTAAGCCTGTGAGTTATGAGATCACTAATTAATTATTCTTGTGCTCGCTCGCAACCTTTATTATTCTAGGATTTAGTGGCGTAGAGAAAATCCTTTTGGAGAAGGATATTTATGGACATTGTTTGATCTTTTAAGCTTATACCTTCGGTGATTAATTTGTTAAATATGTGACTTATGACCATGTTTAAGGACGGAATTCACCAATAAAACTAAACGCGTTTTAACGTTTGGCTTGCATAATCGCGTTTAGTCGCTGTCACTAGTGCCACTTGTCTGTATTTTTACAAAAGACATTAGTGACAGCGGCTAAACGCGATTATGCGAGCAAAACGTTAAAACGCGATTAGTTTTATTGGTGAATTCCACCCTAAGTATACTTTATAAGTGAAAATTTATGCAAGAATTTTTAGAATAATCTAAGGTGATCAGTGAGACGGATCATCTCATAATAAAAATTTCTTGTCAATTTCCCAAAACGACTTGACTTGTTTTTTAAGTTTTTTTTTCGTATTTATTTGGTATGTCTGTGAATTGGTCTTAGGTTATTTTTATACTCCTACGTGAAAAGGGTGGCCCGAAATAAATTATATGGCAAACAAAGTTTGTTGGGTCAGCTAGCCGACTATAGAAATTAATGGGTTTTGAGGTTTTGACCTATCGCTGTCAATCGACAAAAAATCGAAAGCTACACTCAATTGCAATGATAGGCACTTCCATCCACACTCTCCCCTTTGCACGTACTCATATGTATTACCCCCCCAGTCCATCATTCTTTCCTTCCTGCCTTTAAATTCACTAGAAAGCGTATTTGATCAATAGTCGTACTTTAGGTACCCCCATTAAATGTTGCCAACGAAAACTGCATTCAAATTACATCATGCATAGCTGATAACATCAGGTAATATCCACCTTCGCCCCTGCTAAGCGTAGTGAGGGGACACGCTCATGTATAGGTAACTGATAAAATTTATATCGATATAGAAAATAAAATATTTTGCGTAGATCTTCACATCCACGCGTAATATTTCATCATTTCATGTGCATTAAGTTCTGTTTTCAAATTTGACAGCAGTTTTTATTGTCTAGTTCCCTTAAAATATTTCCCAAAAATTGTGTGCTAAAGCAATAAAATCATACCTATATGTTAAAACAATACAGTATTATGCCATGTGTATTATACTACCTATAAATGTTGTAAAACCTGATATTTTAAAAAAGAAAGTTATAAGGTAATTTTATTTTAGCTTGAAGATTTGTAATGACTCTATTTTATTTAACAATTTACTGGCTTTAACATTATGACACTACTAATTAGTTGTTTATTTTGGCCTGTTCAAAAAAGGTTTAGTTATTATTATGCTTAAAACTTAGGTATAGGTAGGTACCGTAGCTTTGTCATGACAAATCGACAAACTTAATATTTCCTTTGTATTGTTTGATGTTAACATCTCATTTTTCATATTTGGCAAACTGTTTATCCTGTTTTGTATACCACTACTTTTACAAATAATTGAGCGAAAAATTTCTGTTTATTTTTAATAAATGACACATACAAATCTATCTACAAAAATCGATAGTCACATATATGAAGGAACATCACTTGAGAACGTCCTAACCGCTTTGGCGGATCTTTTTTTTTTATGGTGGCTACTGATAAATAAATAACACCCTTATAAAACCGGGACGGTCGTCAGCTCGATAGTACACAAGAATTATTACCCACAAAACTTCGATAGTTAAGAGGAAGCGCTCGCACATCACTAGCACTCGATAACCGTACCTGCCGACATTGCACCATTTTGAAGTAGGAAATGACTGGCGAGTGCTTTCTGTGATTAATGACGTTTAGTACGATTAGATACTTTAAATATTTGACAGTACTCCCAATGGATGGACGATCGAAGATTTATTAATCCATTAGGCAATTCAGTAAGTAAACAAAAATAAACTCGCATTTTTTTTAACCGACTAATGACTTTCTGTTAATACCTCCATCAAACGTACGGCGATACGCCAAAGGTACCTACGTGCTAAACTTCTCACCAATATGTACTCAAAACGTTTTGATAACACATTCATTGAGCGTACATCTAAGGAGTGAAATGTCCTGCCGGAGTGTATATTTTACACTCCGGCAGGACATTTAGTGGGTCTTTAAGGGGATGCAACTAGAAATACATTTTCACTGTGTTTCATACAACCGCTCTTACGCGATTATGACGTTATCACACATTTTTCATTAGATATTTTGGAAACACAGTATCTTGTGGATATTATCTAGGCTTCTAATGAAATCAATTTATAAATTTGTGTAAACCTAATCCAGTGAAGTCCTCTGAAAATCTGCTATTTTGCATGAGCTTTAACACTTAATAATTTACTCAAAAATTAAAAAAGTCAAAATAGTATAACAATAGAAGCCTTGCAAATTTAATCAAGATTCTAAATGATGACAATTTTTTCCAAAAACTTTTAAGGGTTTAAACAAAAACACGTATTTTCTGGAACAAGTTTTGTAAAATATTCGAGTAAATCACGGAATTACCGAATGCTAACAGAGTTTTCAGCCGTTATCTCTTTTCTTCTCTTCGAGTTGCTTAATCGTCAAACATCGCGTTGGATTGCGTTAGATGAAGTTACAAGCTTTTAAACCATGCTCGATGTTGACGATAGACGAGTGAAAAAGGACCCTCTTAAGTCAAGAGAGAATAGATTACTTCCAAGCTACATCTTCGACCACATCTTCGCTTACTATCAAGGAAGATAGTCGGCAACGGCGAGGCTACAAATAATAATTTAAAAAAATACTACCTATTTAAAATTATTCGTAAAATGTCATGAATCATAATATGTTAGCTCTATGTGTTAACTTTAGAGAAAGATTGGATAGGAAACTTATTTAGCGTACCTAGATACGCGTACGTAGCGGGAAGGTAGAAGGGAATAAAATGACCAAAACGGGTAACACGCCCTCTATACTTGCCTTGCCAACACACAATTTTTACAAATATCATAAATCAATACCATTTAAAATAATAATAATTATATAGTAGAACTTACTCTGAGATGTTGCTTACCCCGAAAACTGGAATGGACTGTGTCAGGACAGCGCAACACGTTTTTATTTTTCTTCTTAACGCGCTATTTTACCCCGTGTTCCGAATTGCGTCAAAAGCGATTATATTGCGAATCCGACCGAATTTAATAGTCACAAAATAAAAGGGCTATTGAGTAATAATTGTGACGTTACGCGTTGATCGAATTCGCGATATTATCACTTTTGACGCAATTCGGAACGCAGGGTTATAAACCCTACTAACTGTCATAACGCTGCGCTGTCAAGCCGCAGATCGTTCCAGTTGTCAGTGCAAAATAAATACATTTTAATGTTGATTATACAGAAAATAATCATAATGTATGTAACTAATCATAAAAATCGCTAACATATATTATTAAAAATAGGTACTTAACGATTCTATTTACACATTTAATTAAGTTAAGCTAACTCAAACACATCCAATAAAAGTGGTACCAATTCTTTTACGTATACACTGTCAATCAATATTCTTGATAACATCAGTAAACAGCCCTTCCACCTGGCTTTAATAGATTTTATTATTATAGTTTGAATAAATCAATGACACGGTCTATTGAACCAACAGAATTGTTTGGTACCATAAACTTCGCTAAATATGTAGTGTGGTTTCCTGTTATATCTTGTTAAGGATAATTGGAGGGTATTTCAAGATTATATATTTCGTTTGAGTGATACAAATTAAGGGCCTCTGGCGTCGGCGTCGGCGTCGTTAGTAACAGTGATATCTATAGGATTTTGACTTGCAATTAATCAATTTTTTTTTAATCGTTGTAGGTTCGCGCTTGACCGGTTTCTCACCTGATGGAAAGCGACGATGCGGTCAACGATGGAGCGCGCTTACCTAGAAGCAACCTATTCACTCTTGACTTAAAGATTCCCGGGCTGTAGCTATCAGGAAACACAAATTCCGGCAAGCAATTCCACTCCTTAGCTGTACGCACAATTCCCAAAACGTTTTGTGCGTATAGGTAAATGTCCACCATGTACTGGTAGTGCGTCGCCGTACGCCTGGTGGTCCGATGGTGAAACGGGCTAGGCGGAATTAGGTTATGCAATTCTGATGCACACTTAGTAACAAACAATAAATATCCATGGAAATGCAGAAAAAAATATTCAGCTATCAAATCGTCGAGGACACGTATTGTTCCAGCCGTAGCCTCAGGGAGATGTCAGCAAATCGTAGGGGCCCAGAAAGGTCAAAGCCTACTGGGGCCACGGGTAGTGTGAAAACGAAACAACCGGGGCCCTGAGATGAAGGCAACGAAGGAATAGGAGTTTTTAGTCAGTAAAAGTCTGACACTATCTCTCGCTCCGTCCAAGAGCGAGATTTGTCATTAGATGATTTTCTAACCTAAAAAAAAAGCTATCAAAAAGAATATTTACTCTCATATGATTAGCAATAAATTTACTTCATCGATATGTCGTCTTTAAATTTATCAAATAATATGTGGAAGATTCAACAAACTCAATTCAAAAACTAAGTTTTATCATTCAACATTTCAATATTTCACCCCAACCAATTTTACACCAGACACAGACATTTCAAACTGCGCTTTTAACAAAATTTACCATAACCAACGCCATTTAATAACATGTCATAATTTAAAATCGCCGACAGAATTCAAATTAGCGGCTGCTAAGCGCGTGCGCAGATCACCGGAACGCGGCGTTTATCAAACATGGCGCCGCTTCCGGCTAGTCACGCACGTCACGCGTCCGTCACTTCCTGTCTGTCCTTCACCTGTTAAGGGCTGATGTGACCTATAAATGTGTAATGCGTCGGCTAGCCTTTTCGTTTCTTGAAAAAAGATAATTATATTAGTTTCTTTAGATATTAATATATATTGAAGAGCAGTACCGAGTGATAACGGCCACGCGGGTTCAAACCCAGCCAGGCGCATTATTTTGTGTAATTAATTTCATCACCACTGCTCTCAAAACGGTAAAGAAAATATCGTGAGGAAACCGGCATGCCCTAGAACCAAAAATTCGAAGACATTTGACATTCACCAACCCGCACTGGGCCCGCGTGGTAGATTACGGCCCGTACCCTCTCCTTGAGAGACCTGGGTCCCAGCAGTGGGAACATTAAAAGGCGGATTATGCTTTAGATATTAATACACGAGTGCTTGAACTGACTGGACAGGTCCACTCAAAACTGTGTGGTTATTTTCTCAAAAAACCATCTCAGACACCAATTTGCATGGTTCTCATATGATTTGAGCATTACATGTTTGCTGTATGGACTTTAAAAAAGACTGACCCCTGAGTTTGTCTCGGTTTTTTTTCTCGGGGTAGTCAGCTAGGAAACACCGACCTTATCTAATTTAAAATGACGAAAAAATTTACGTGTAAAAGTCGAGTCGTGTTTTTAAAAACCTATTTGCATAATAAATATCATTTAATATTTGAGACATCATTAAATAATCTTTTTATTTATTTTTTTTAAATTAGTAGCTGACCCGGCGAACTTCATACTACCTAATAGTAAGGATAACGCCATCTACTGGCATTACCAGAACAGTACAATTCATTTTATTATGACATTTAATTAAAGATAGCGTTGTAATCGGATTTTCACATCGTTTAAACCTTCCCCGGACAATTACGAATATTTCAAGACTAAAATTAACTGAATCGGTCCAGCCGTTCTCGAGTTTTAGCGAGACTAAAGAACAGCTATTCATTTTTATATATATGTATAGATATTCTAACACCTTTACAAACGCGTCCAAGGCGATTTTATATCATCATCATCATCTTCCTGCCCTTGTCCCGTGTTATTTGGGGTCGGCGCAACATGTTTTTTTCTTCCATTCTGCCCTGTCATTCGTCATGCTATCACTAACTTCCTTTTCTTTCATATCACTCTTCACACAATCTATCCATCTTTTCTTTGGTCTCCCTCTCCCTCTCCATCCATCCACATGTACACTCATAACTATTTTAGTAACATGCGCTTCATCCCTCCTCTTCACATGACCATACCAAGACAAACGATTCTCTTTCAATTTTTCAGTTACTGGCGCCACTTTCAAACTTCCTTTAACATACTCACTTTATCCATTCTCGTTATATATGACACTTAAAATACACACTTATGATATTATCAAATTAATTATGATTATAAAGTCCAGACCCTTTTCAATAGTTATTTGAACCGCTTGTAAAAGGTTTTAGCTAAATATATCATCCGAGACCGCTATATTATTAATAATACAAAGGCGCAGACTTTAGGAGGTTAGTCCTAGCAGACGGTACTTCTCCCACTCTAAGTGGAGGAAGAGGAACTGTCCGACTTTTGCTGACTAAAATAATAATAATATAATAATAATAATATTCACACAACTATCACACAACGCCGTCTAGTCTCAAGCTAAGCAGAGCTTCTGTTATGAGTACTAGACAATTGATAAACATACTTAAATATTTCTAAATACATACATATTATAGATAAATTACACCCAGACACAGCACAAATGATTGTGCTCATCACACAAAGATTTGTCCTGGGTGGGAATCGGCATAGCAGTCAGGGCTACTAACCACTAGACCAACAGGCCAGTCTCAGGCGTGTTCCTTCAGTTAATTGCTTTTTACTGACTAAAATCCCACCCGTGTTACTACAGTTAGCTTTTGCGATCTAGAACCACGGGTTTCCATTTCAGTAATTGCCGCGCTCCACCCTTGAGCGCGAGAAGTCATTAGATGATTACCCACCTTCCAAATAAACAACATTATACATTTTTCTGTCTTTGTGTGACCGGTATACCTCAATTTTTTTCTTTTTTATACAAAATTTTTTTGATTAAAAATTCTTTCTGACTGATTTACCTGTAAATGGTTTAAAAGAAATAAATGCTTTGAGTTTTGACAAAAATAACATATGTATTAGGATAAGCAATGGAATAATGACATCACTACAACAGCCAGGCAATTAAGAAAACAGGAAAAGTGGAACCAAAAAAACTACGATACAAAGACAAACACATAACAATTAATTGAATATATTTTCAAGGCATATTATTATTTGTTTGATCTAAGTATCCTATGTATGCGTGACAAGTTTCACAAGAATTAGGACTTACAATTTTGTTTTAAAATGATGAGGACTACCATGGCGGCGGCGGCGGGACCAGTCGCCGCTACCAACAAAATGTATACGCGAAAGAGTTATTGACCAGGTGTCCAGCTTGAACGCCAGTCCGGGCGCCAGTGACGCCCCCACCAAAGAGTCTAAGACGAAAATCTATCTCACCGGGACACCATGGCGACGCAACTGGTCGCGCCGCCATGGTGTCCCGGTGAAATATAGCCCTTAAGGAGGTTTTAAGCCTCAACTCCGAACTGTACCATAACGGTTATTGCAAGATAGGGCACGGGTGTAGTAGAAGGAAAAACATAGTACATTATTAAGGAAATATACCGGAATAAACATCAGGTAATAACTTCATAAACAAATAAATAAAGTTTTTTCCTTAATGGCACTAACAAATTAAACTACACTACGTGTATTTTTCCAGCCATATATCATAATTAGTTCACCACAACCTTTCAAAGTGTACGTTGAGTTAGCGAAATTATCATGGAGTCTTTATTATCTAATTTAATTTTAGTTATATTGGTTTGCTTGTCTTTAAAACAAGGTGAGTTTTGAGAATCTGCTATTTTTTCTAATTTTGTATGTGAGAGAATATTTTATTATACCTACGCACTGAATCTTGGAACTACCAATCGGATAGGAAAAAAATATTTTTTGATAGGATAGCCAGGTTTATGACAACTAGTATAGGCTATATAACATCAGGCTGCGGTCCACGAAAGTGGTGCAGTAACCAAAGACACGGTAGAATCCGCGGGGACAGCTAGTTATTGATAAGCTCGCGTTCGACCACTATCTGACGGTAAGCAATTTAATGATGTGGTCGACGATGGAGCACTTTTTTAAAATCTTATTTCTGTTAATCTTATTTCTATTAATCTTATATATTCATTGAATAAGCTAATGATAATCTGATAATGAAGCCGTAAGTTTTTAATGTATACTATATCTGTATTTGAGATGATTAGAATTGTCATGAGATGCACTCTGGCTATAAGGTACCATCGAACTGATCTGGGGATGGAACCAAAAGGCTGAAGTGTACTACTAAAAAGTGTAAAATATAAAACTGACTTCAAAGTAAAAAAAAAATACTAAAAAATGGGAAATTAAATAACGAAGAGGCACAACTATTATAGAAAAAAAACGCCGAAATTAAAATTATTTTGCAGTTTTTAGTATTTTTATTTTGTAAGCATAGGTCTATCTACCTAGCTTTTCTGCCGCGCTTATGATAATTATAGTAAGTCGCAATTTTGGTCGATGTTAAGTATATATTTGAAATGTAGAGATTGAGATCTACATTTCTGTATATTTAACTCAATATCAACCAAAATTGCGACTTACTGTAATTATCATAAGCGCGACAGTTTTGCGTTAAGACTAGGTCACAAGTTAGATCATAATAAAAAATAAAATAAAATAATAGATGCTAAACATTTTTTTCTCTTACTTATCTCTGTTTCCAGTATCCGCTCTAAAATGTTATGACTGCCATAATCTTCCCACGGCTACGGGTAGTAATGATGTTTCAAAATGCAAAAACTTGGAGTCCAGTATGGTCAAAATATGCCCACAATCTGACTCATCACATAAATATGTTTGCCGCACTTTTACGTTTAAGTCAAAAGGTAAGTACATAATATATATTATGTTATTTATCCATAATCGTCATCTATCACCATTGCAGCCAAAAGATGTTCACTGTTGGATATAAGCCTTCCCCAAGTGTCACCATAATGAACAATCCTGTGCGTCTCGCAGCCGTCGGAATCCCGCGACCCTCACTAATATAAAAAAGTTTCTTTGGGAAAGTTGTTTGTAATCATGAGTACAATAATGTGTTTAAGTATCGGTCACTAATTACCAATCACCCTATATATATATATATTTTAACACGATCTTGGGCCTTACTATGACGTGTTAAAATGTCAAGCATGGGAGCGAGAAAGGGGGATGGAGCTATACACCCTATATATATCGTCAAATGGATCGTAATAAGAGCTCATGGGCTTCGCTCCGCCTAAGGGCCTCTGCATACAACGTTTATTAAACGCGCCGTTGACGCGCGTTTGTAACGATACCGACGCGATACGCACGCGAGTCAGACGCAGCCTGTAAAAACATGCAGCATGATGCAGGATAAAAGCGCACCGTCGACGCACATTTCTAAAGAAGCACGTCAACGGCGCGTTTAAAAAAAAACTGGTGTGCACAGAACCTAAAATTGGAAAGTTGTTGCATGAATTCCCACCAAAAAAAAACCATGTGATCCTTGACAAATCCATGTTATTGGAGTTTCACAGTTATAAATTTGAATGTGAGATAGTGACCCAATTTTATTCTATTTTTTTGTTTTGTTGTTTGTTTAAAATAATATACTAAGCCTTGATTATGTAATTTTAAACTATTTTTTTTTTTTGTAATTTGATTAGAATAATGGAATTGGAATTTTAGAGCTACTAACTTATTTTTAAGTAAATATTATTACTAACCCTTTTATGAGTGCAAACTTGAAAATAAATTACATATTATTAAAACATTATTAGTACAACAGGAAGTACGATTACTAAGAATCATTGTTGTATCTACAAAACCTACTTACCTAGGGGTCTTTAAAATAAGAGTGAATAGGTTATTTCAAGCGTGCTGCATCCTCGACCACATCATCGCTTACTATCAGATGAGATAGTGATCAATCGCGAGCCTATCAGTAATAAAAAAAAAACTAACTATTAAGCCCCTCGCCCTCGGCAACTTTTTTTAGCGATGCTGTAGCGCGTTGGCATTTTTTCTATTTGCTTGTAAATGCGACTGACACGCGCTAGCAGCGATGCTGTCGCGCGCTTACGAAACGCGCGACGGCATCGCTACAAAAAGTTGTCGTGGGCGAGGGGCCTTATATCAGACTATTTATCATTATCTTTCTTTGTTTAGATTTGAAGATCACCTACGAAAAACGTTCGTGTGGAATGTTACAGGCTGAAAACATCTTAGAATATGATGGCGCTGATGGCCAGAAATGGATGCTGTTGGAGGGTACCCCAGTCTCCTCCATGATTTGTAACACAGATTTCTGCAACAGCGCCGTAAATAATCCTTCTACAAAACTGATTTTATTCATAAGCGCCGTGTTGTCTGTATCTTTTTATAAGTATGTTTTGTATTGAACTGTATTTTTTTGGGGTATAATAAATGCCCTAAAAGCAAGATTTCTTTTATTTTCATGGATTGGATGTGAACTTGGCTAAACCACTCCCTTCCACTCGTGTAGGTTACTAAAACCAGATTTAGTAAATGTGAGTAGGAGACCTCTATCATATGTCAAAATCCGTCCGTAAAATAATTTCACATGAGTAAATTTAATTTATTATGGAGAAAAGTCATTGTAATGATTTTAGAAAAACGACCATTACCCACTAGACATTGGCCTCTCCCAAGTGTCGTCGCGCATCCATCGGATTTCCGCGACCCGCTATAGGCACTGTTTTAAATTGTTTTTATTTTTATGTTTTGTGGACAATTAAGAAAATAATTTATATTTTCAATGATTATCAACAGAACAAACATTATTTCGTAGAAAACATTAAAATAAAAACAAGGTTCCATAAAAAATATCTAGGGGTCTCTGCGAGTTGGTTTCGACCCCTCGTACATATTTATATATTTTATTAAGGAAATAAAATAACAATTTGTTTACATACATATTTACACAGTTTTTTATTTATCTATTATTGCATCAACTTGAAAAAAGATTGAAAGAAAATTAACAATGGCTTTAAAAACTTAGCCCAAATTAGGCGCAGCCTTTGTTTTGGTGACCCATCCCTGCGGAATGATCTCTGCAGAACATCGCACTACATCTCTCGCCGTTTTCACTCTCGAGATAATAAGCGTGCGCAGCAAATGAGTGATAAGAATTCATCGAACAGCCGGACGGCGAGCTACCCAGTGCTCGACGTCCGCAAGCCCACGTCTACCGTGGCTGGTAGTCGGGGTTAAAATTACGGCGGAGGACCGTTTACCGTGCTGGGGTGGGGC
The DNA here is from genome assembly GCA_961205895.1 of Mythimna pallens. Taxonomy (NCBI): domain Eukaryota; kingdom Metazoa; phylum Arthropoda; class Insecta; order Lepidoptera; family Noctuidae; genus Mythimna; species Mythimna pallens. The sequence continues at coordinate 6,359,894 of OY540830.1, forward strand.
AACAAAAGTAAAATTTGTAGAGCTTGAGAGAGCGCAGTGATCTTTGCTTATGGTTATGCTTTTTAAACCCCATAGATTCCCAACCCAAAACCTTTAGCTAACCTCTGACCTTCTTCTGTAAGAAAACTGTATTTACTGCATCTTATCCTGAGATAACACAAATCTCTCCCGTATGTTTCCGTAAACTCGCTTAAGCGTAGCAGAAGAAGATAGTTAGAGCAGAATTCACCAATAAAACTAATTGCGTTTTAACGTTTGGCTCGCATAATCGCGTTTGTACTTGTCTGTATTTTTCTTTTCTTGTATTTTTTAAAGTGACACTAGTGACAGCAGCTAAACGCGATTATGCGAGCCAAACGTTAAAACGCGATTAGTTTTATTGCTGAATTCCGCCCTTAGTCGCATCAATTGTCCCAGTCAGTTCAAGTATTGCTAAGAGGCAGTATGCAAGGCAGTCTTCCCGCTTATTGAATAAAGAGCTACACATCTAGCCTCATCACATCTATACACATTCATCCCAGCATAACAATGTTCCCACACTAAGCAGATAACGTTGGAGGACCATCAATCAATGCATTAAATACACGTAATATCATAATCCCTCGCCGTCACCTTACGTAAATCAAGCTAATTTATGTCTGCAACATAAATCTTAAGTACCTACTTATCGAATGCTCTTATTATAGTGTATAACACTAGTTGAATACTCAAATAATACTGTCTGGATATAATTATGTACGTACGTATTTCTTTATGATATATCTGACTGTCCTGTTGGTCTAGTGGTTAGTGACCCTGACTGCTATGCCGGAGATCGTGGGTTCGATTCCCACCCAGGACAAATGTTTGTGTGATGAACACGATCATTTGTTCTGTTTCTGGGTGTAATTTATCTATATATGTATGTATTTAGAAATATATAAGTATGTTTATCTGTTGTTTAGTACCCATAACACAAGCTCTGCGTAGCTTGGGATTAAACGGCGTTGTGTGATAGTTGTGGAATATTATTATTATTATCGTTTAATTATTTGTATATGTACATATAAATTATATTTTTAAATATTTCAATGAAAACTAAAAAAAAACATTTAAAAATATAAAAAATAGTGTCCTACCGGTATCGGGAACAGGGTCCAAGCTACCGGCGGTCAGGGCTCCAGAGAAAGGAACCTCCTAACAATACGAGCCGTGTCCAGGAGTACCACTTTCTGAATCAAGCCCTTAATCCAGCCGCCTAACGCGAGCCTCCTAAGGTGTTGGTCGAGGCTCTTGGCTATTAAGCCATTATTATTATTATCTACCATAGGGCCGTTCAAGTATTACCTAAGCAGATTTTTTGCAAATCAAATTGCAAATATTAACTCCCTCCTCCCCCTTGTCAGCAAAAGTAAGCAAGCTGTTCCCCTTCCATGCTTACGTAAACATTGGTACACGCATTTGTCAATGTGTTGGTTTCGTTATTAATTTATGAGCAGTAGTTGTAAGTCTAGAAATAAGGAATTCGCTTAAAATAAAGGAAAAACAAACTTCATTTATTTTTTTTACATATTAATTGAAATTAACAGCCCTCAGTTCATGATACACGAATACACTGCTGTAAATCTTCAATGACATTAGATTTTTACTGCTCAGTGATGTGTTTCGTGTCTACTCATTTCTTGCAACTTTGGAACATCGACTCTTAAAAAAACTAAAAGCAATATAGGGGTCTAGATGTTGATTACGTCAGCAGTATGCTGACCCCCATGACATCAAAAATAACCAAAGCCCCCCCTCCTTGTAGTGCTGACGTAATACTTTAATGGCCCCATAGGAAAATAGGAGCAGTGGTGGTAACGGAAGAGCAATGGACAAAAATTACCACATAGTTGATATAGTAAACGGTAAGGCACCGGGCCCTGAGAGATATGGCGTGATGAGGTGGGCTCCTCAAAATATTGCGCAAAAGAGAGGGGAAGCCCTGCTGAGCCCCTACGATTTGCTGATATCTCCTTGAGGCGCGCGTGGAACAGTACGCGCCGTCGACGACTTGGGCTCAGTCCGGACGGTTACCGGACGGTTGGACGGCGAGCCACCCATTGCTCGCCGTCCGCAAGCCCGCGCCTACGGTGGCCGGAAATCGGGATCGGAATCCCGGCGGCAGTTGTGGCGTGGGGACCGTTGCCTCACGCGATCGGCCACCTCCTTTGCTAGCATTACTGCTTCGCAGAAGGTGGCGACAGCCTGCCACTCCTCCTCACTCCGGACCATGACCTGTACCCTGGCCCGGCGCGAGAGATCGCCGCCGCCGATCGCCCCCACGAGGACACGGCGTTGCTCTGCCCGAGCGAGGCACACCTCTACCGTGTGCTCCACCGTGTCCTCCGGGCGGTCCACACAGTGGCGACACCCCGGCGTCGCTTCCACACGAATCCGGTGCAGGAACTTCCCGAACTTGCCGTGCCCTCAGATGTTTCGTGGCCAGATCTTAAAGTTGATCACTTCATGATATGTCCAACCATATCTCAAATTGGTGGCATTTCATGATATAGAACCTTGATCGCAGACCACATCACGATATGGGCAAGAAAAATCAATGAAAACTCTGCGTTTAACTGCAGCTAAACACATGATTATTTCATGACATGGCTGATCATTTCGTGAAATATATTATTAATTACATTGTTATGAATGATAGCGGCGGATAGTTATTCTGATAAAACTTCTAGTAACAATGTGCCAATTGTTAATAACAACGTAGGGGAACGTTTTTACGATACAAAACAAAGCCTACAATTATTCGTCTTTTATCACATTTTTTAATTATTAGGCAACAAATGTGTAATATTTATGACCTACTCCTCAATGATATGTGAAAATGGTAGCTGTGCCATTTTCAGACACTTAAGTGCTTATTTATATTAGAAATATTCTTAGATCTTCTATTTTTGTGATAAAGGATTGTAACCTGTTCTAATTTTAAAGATATAGATTAGATTAAAATATTTTAAGTTTTATGTTGATAGTTCAAACTGCAAGCCAGTTGGCTTGCAGTTTAAAAATAGCTTGTTGCAGTTGCAACAAGTAATTTTTTGTACTGACAAGAAAAATATACAAAGTTCCTTCTTTATTTGGAATTTTTATTCAAGCCTTAATGCCATAGAAACCCTACATTATGATATGGCCAAGCGTTGATTGAAATATTATAAAACGTTGACGTTTATACGATCTGGCCAGTTTAAGTTGGCCATATCATAAAATGGTAAAATGCACCCTATCTCTCTCTCTTTCTTCGCGAGTAGTAGGGGTGCGCGGGCCCGGAGAGACCGTACTAACGCCGCTCGGCCACTAGTCGGCGGAACGCGTTTTGTTAAATTGTAGTATTGAATTAGTTCAAATATCATAACATACAACGAGTTTATACTTAATTAAGTCATTCTAATTACTTATTTCGAAGTAGTGCTGGACTTGAGCAATAAGTTACATTATGCCTTTTATCTGCGGAAGAATAAAAGACCAAAACATAATTTGAAACATAGAAGAAAGACATAAACGTAATTAGGGCTTCGTCTCGCAAAATAGCCATTCCATAGAACACGGCCACAATCACCATTATGGTTTTTTTTCTATTTACTCAATATTGAAAATTGATTAACACAACATAGAATAAGGATTTAAGGGACAAAATGTGTTTAAAATATAAAGATAATTTATTGAAAATAATCCTAGCCGAACCTTAAGCTATCAATACACATTAAATTAAATCACTAATACATATTTGATAATATTTAATTTATTTAAACACAAAAAGTGTCTCCTGAAAAGTTGCTATTATGCAGTTACGCCCCTATTCGTAGGATACGGCGATGTATATAAAACTACATTATAACATGACACCCACGCATATCGCACTCACTGCAGTTATCGTTGCAAGTTCACGGAGCGTTGTCGTTGCATATTATAATGAAGTCCTTATTTTCTAACTTGTCCGTGGTGGCATTAATCATCTGCTTGTCTGTTAATTATGGTGAGTTTTGACAATAAGTTATTTGATAACGATTACCGGAGTTTTTATCCTTTTAATATTACGACAGATTCTTAGGTTCAGTGAGTGTCAAGATTCTCTTTTTCTTTTATAAATCCATCCAAAAATTATCTTTAAGAGGACTACAGTACCTAAAGCGCGGTCACTTAGACTACATACAACAGAAAGAGACGCGCAAAGATAATGCTTGCAAATATTAAGTATTTTAGTGATTTACTAAAAATTACAGATTTAAATGAAAAATTAAAACACTATAACGGTAAAACGTTGCTTATAGAATAATCTGACAAACAATCAAATTTTTTTATTTATTTTTTATTAAGATATTCACCAACGACATATGAACAAGATTACTGTTAGGTAATTTTATAGACATTCGATTCTGTGCAAATATGTCAATTAAACGTGTCAACAGCTTATACAATTTGACAAAACATATTTAATAAATTATTATTTTATAAATTACATTAAATTAATAGTGGATATAAATTAGACAAGAGTCGATATGATTCTGGAAATACATTATTTGATAAATATGAACTATATTGTATAAGTTCGAAATGTTTAAATTATTAGGGCTTAAAGTATGAAATTGTCGTTTTTTAAAACGGGTTGCTTTGAAGTGTTATATCATTGGATTGACTTGGAATTATAAGTTCAAATGAACTTTATATTAAAGGTACGTTATTCTTTTTTCAAAATTAGATATTTATTGGTTTCTTTGTGTTTTGTATTTTCTGTAATATTATATATGTACTTGTAACTATTTTTGTATGAAATATAAGAAAACTCGCATTATTTTATAATATGAGTTCTACCGTGGAAACAATGTGTCTCAAGTGGTATTCAATATTGATGAGCAATTCCGGAAAAATTACTAGTATTAGTTTACCAGCCTTTATATCCTCGGTTCACGGCACTGAGAAATTAATCAGGATTATACTATCTCCCTCACTGAGTGATTTCAATGTGCCGTGCTTCGTCGAGGCTATAGATACCTGAAGACTCGCTTGCCCGAATTCTAATCCGCCCGATGAACCATCTTCCCAAAGACGGTGGGATGAGCCGCTCTGCAAAGTAGTTAAAAAAAACTTGATTGAAACATCTACTATTCCTGCGGAGCGTGCGCACCTGCTGGCTGTGGGAGAGTGGGAGTCGGGTCTCTGGCTTCACGCACTACCATCGTCGAACATAGGCGACTTGCTCGATGATAATACTTTCCGCCTCGCTGCTTCCTTACGTCTAGGCGCTCCCTGTTGTTCTCCTAATCGCTGCCACTGTGGCGAAGTCGTCAACAGCCTCGGACACCACGGTCTGTCATGCAGCCGAAGTGCGGGTCGCATAGCACGACAGGTGAATATCAACGACATCATCAGACGCGCTCTTGTCTCCGTCAGCATTCCAGCCGTTGGAACCCCATGGCCTGGCACGCGACGATGGGAAGAGACCGGACGGCATGTCGGTATTCCCATGGAAGATGGGTAGGCCTTTAGTATGGGACGCTACTTGTGTCGATACTCTTGCGCCTTCCCATCTTCCTAACTCGTCGTGTTGTGCTGGTGCTGCCGCTGCGGCTGCGGAGAACCTCAAGCGGCGAAAATATAATAACCTTTTTGGAAGTTATATTTTCGAACCGTTTGGGTTTGAAACTCTCGGTTCGTGGGGTCCGAGTGCTCACTAGTTGTAAAAACGTCGTTGATCTGTCAAAACGTCTAGTTGACACTTCGCGTGAACCAAGGGCTGGCTTTAACCTGGGCCAGAGGATAAGCATTGCCATTTAGCGTGGCAATGCAGCCAGTCTTTTGGGCACATTACCAGTCGACAGCGATGTGGAAGAGTTTTGTGACGCCATTTTTAGTTTTAGTTAGTTGTAATTAGTGTAGGGTTTTTATTATTATTTTATTGTAATTATAGTTAGTATTTTAAAATATAAATAAATATCCACAGAATAAAATCAAAATTAAAACCCAATATTGATGATAGATATGGACTTAAAATTGCTAATGAATGGGATGTCTATTTTTCACGTGTAAAGTTTTATCTCATAAATAACTTTTTGATATGCGGCAACAAGACAAAATTTCCAAAACGAAAGCTATTAAATTAGTTTAATAGCTTGCTCTTAGGAGCACAAAGTTCTTTTGTTAGAAGAAAGTCGTAGGTATACGTAATTGATATTGTTTGCCCTTTGAAATACGCAGTTTCTACGTTGGGACTCTTAATATGAAAAAAACGTTGTTTTATTAGCTTTCATGGTTATAAGAACTTCGATAATACAGAAAATACAAAACACAGAGAATCCAATAAATACCTAATTTCGGAAAAAGAATAACGTACATTTAGTAACATGTGTATTAATCCGGTTTTTAATTGATAAAAGTATTTTTAGAGTGATATTTTTCTATTAAATTAAGTTAGTTGTATTATGTTTTGAACATACTATCTTTCAAGCATTTATCCGAAGAATAACATAGATTTTTGTACGCAGTGGACCATATACTTTAGCGCATTATAAAACTCGCGATTAGCTCCTGTAGTCTCTTAATAGATCGCTGTAAATGTGCACCAACGTGTCAAACTTACTATTGATTACATAATTAAGAGTATTCGTTTCATTAACCTACCCGAATCAAATGCTACCGTGACGATAACCTTTAGCCAGAAACTTAGGACGCCATGTAGCTTCTTCTCTCGAAAACATTTAGCCAGAAACTTAGGACGCCATGTAGCCTCTTCTCTCTAAAACATTTAGCCAGAAACTTAGGACCCCATGTAGCCTCTTCTCTCGAAATCATTTAGCCAGAAACTTCGGACGACAAGTAGCCTCTTCTCTCGAAAACATTTAGCCAGAAACTTCGGACGCCATGTAGCCTCTTCTCTCGAAATCATTTAGCCAGAAACTTAGGACGCCATGTAGCCTCTTCTTTCGAAAACATTTAGCCAGAAACTTCGGACGACAAGTAGCCTCTTCTCTCGAAAACATTTAGCCAGAAACTTCGGACGCCATGTAGCCTCTTCTCTCGAAATCATTTAGCCAGAAACTTCGGATGACAAGTAGCCTCTTCTCTCGAAAACATTTAGCCAGAAACTTCGGACGCCATGTAGCCTCTTCTCTCGAAATCATTTAGCCAGAAACTTAGGACGCCATGTAGCCTCTTCTCTCGAAAACATTTAGCCAGAAACTTCGGACCCCATATAGCCTCTTCTCTCGAAAACATTTAGCCAGAAAGTTCGGACGCCATGTAGCCTCTTCTCTCGAAATCATTTAGCCAGAAAGTTCGGACGCCATGTAGCCTCTTCTCTCGAAAACATTTAGCCAGAAACTTCGGACGCCATATAGCCTCTTCTCTCGAAAACATTTAGCCAGAAACTTAGAACGCCATGTAGCCTCTTTTCTCGAAAACATTTAGCCAGTAACTTCGGACCCTATGTAGCCTCTTTTCTCGAAATCATTTAGCCAGAAACTTCGGACGCCATGTAGCCTTTTCTCCCGAAAACATTTAGCCAGAGACTTAGTACGCCGTGTAGCCTCTTCTCTAGAAAACATTTAGCCAAAAACTTAGAACGCCATGTAGCCTCTTTTCTCGAAAACATTTAGCCAGAAACTTCGGACGCCATGTAGCCTCTTCTCTCGAAATCATTTAGCCAGAAACTTAGCACGACAAGTAGCCTCTTCTCTTGAAAACATTTAGCCAGAAACTTCGGACGCCATGTAGCCTCTTCTCTCGAAAACATTTAGCCAGAAACTTCGGACGCCATGTAGCCTCTTCTCTCGAAATCATTTAGCCAGAAACTTCGGATGACAAGTAGCCTCTTCTCTCGAAAACATTTAGCCAGAAACTTCGGACGCCATGTAGCCTCTTCTCTCGAAATCATTTAGCCAGAAACTTAGGACGCCATGTAGCCTCTTCTCTCGAAAACATTTAGCCAGAAACTTCGGACCCCATATAGCCTCTTCTCTCGAAAACATTTAGCCAGAAAGTTCGGACGCCATGTAGCCTCTTCTCTCGAAATCATTTAGCCAGAAAGTTCGGACGCCATGTAGCCTCTTCTCCCGAAAACATTTAGCCAGAAACTTCGGACGCCATGTAGCCTCTTCTCTCGAAAACATTTAGCCAGAAACTTAACCCGCCATGTAGCCTCTTTTCTCGAAAACATTTAGCCAGAAACTTCGGACCCCATGTAGCCTCTTTTCTCGAAATCATTTAGCCAGAAACTTCGAACGCCATGTAGCCTTTTCTCCCGAAAACATTTAGCCAGAGACTTAGTACGCCGTGTAGCCTCTTCTCTAGAAAACATTTAGCCAAAAACTTAGAACGCCATGTAGCCTCTTTTCTCGAAAACATTTAGCCAGAAACTTCGGACGCCGTGTAGCCTCTTCTCTCGAAATCATTTAGCCAGAAACTTAGCACGACAAGTAGCCTCTTCTCTCGAAAACATTTAGCCAGAAACTTCGGACGCCATGTAGCCTCTTCTCTCGAAAACATTTAGCCAGAAAGTTCGGACGCCATGTAGCCTCTTCTCTCGAAAACATTTAGCCAGAAACTTCGGACGCCATGTAGCCTCTTCTCTCGAAAACATTTAGCCAGAAACTTCGGACGCCATGTAGCCTCTTCTCTCGAAAACATTTAGCCAGAAAGTTCGGACGCCATGTAGCCTCTTCTCTCGAAAACATTTAGCCAGAAACTTCGGACGCCATGTAGCCTCTTCTCTCGAAAACATTTAGCCAGAAAGTTCGGACGCCATGTAGCCTCTTCTCTCGAAAACATTTAGCCAGAAACTTCGGACGCCATGTAGCCTCTTCTCTCGAAAACATTTAGCCAGAAAGTTCGGACGCCATGTAGCCTCTTCTCTCGAAAACATTTAGCCAGAAACTTCGGACGCCATGTAGCCTCTTCTCTCGAAAACATTTAGCCGGAAACTTAGGCCTGTACTTAGATTGATAAATATATCATTTGTCTACACAATTTTAATTTGTTTTGGTTCCAGCGTCCAGTCTAAGATGTTACGAATGTGGAATGTCTTTACAAGATGATCCAGCATGTGACGAAACATACTCGTTATCATCCAATATGATAAAAGATTGCCCAGAGTCTAATGACTCCGTGTGTTTAACAGGGGGTATGTACCAATTTATTTTTTACTTAAGGGGATGCAATTCGTCATTCATTTTTACTGTTTTTCATACAACCGCTCTGACGCGATTATGACGTTATTACACATTTTTCAATGGATATTTTGGAAACACAGTATCTTATGGATATTATCTGGGCTTCAATTGAAATCAATTTATAAATTTGTGTAAAATTAATCCAGTAAAGTCCTCTGAAAATATGCTATTTTGCATGAACTTTGACACTTCATAAATTACTCAATAATTAAAAATGTCAAAAAGTATTACAACAAAAGCCTTGCAAATTTAATCAAGATTCTGAATGACGTCAATTTTTTTCAAAAACTTTTAAAGGTTAAAAAAAAACACTTATTTCCTGGAACAAGTTTTGTAACATATTCGAGTAAATCACGGAATTACCGAATGCTAACAGAGTTTTCAGGCGTTATCTCTCTTTATTCGCGTTCCCTTTTCGTCAAACATCGCGTTGGATTGCGTTAGATGAAGTAACAAGCTTTTAAACCATGCTCGATGTTGACGATAGGCGAGTGAAAAAGTACTCTCTTACTAACAAAATGGCAGCGCTAATAGTGTTAACACACACTCCAACTTGGTACGACGGTTTTGGCGTGCCGTTAGTCGTACCAAGGTCGTAATCCATCCGAACCAAGGTCGAGCGTGACACACCGTAGTTGGTATTAACAAGCGCTCGATCATAGTACGACGGACCAAACTTACGCTGAGTCACGCTGGGCTTTGGTATGGAACAGACCAAACCCGTCATACCAAGTTCGAGCATGTGTTAACACTATTATGGCTGACATAGATTAGACCGGCCTGTGCAGCAACACAAATCAGTAATCCTCCCACCTCACTCTCGTACTCGTCTGTGGATGGGCCATCAGACATCATAGATGGGTGACACCCTCTTTTTTACGAAGTATTCCACATTGGGCACCCGCTTAAACGGCACCTGAGGAATTCTACGTACGGCACCTATTGATATTTTTCACAGGTGCCAAAAGTTGAATACTTTATTATTCAAAATTGTATTCTACTCACCTTCTTTTTTTATTTTACCTACGGTAGGTAATATTGTTGGGACGTTATTTTATTATTTTTAGGATGTAAAAATTAAATCTTCGATTAACATCAGTGGAGATAACATGATAACAAAAATAGCAAAGGCCAGAATTATTATTTTTTTTTTTAATCTGGTCATTAAAACTGTTTTGATTTATACTCCAAAAGTCGTTAGAAAAGTATTTTTGTTTTTGTCGCTAAGACTTAAAAAAGTCACCAGTTTTAGCGATAAAGTCACAAAATTGGCAACACTTGGCACAAAAGCATTCCCGCCCCCTGCTGCTGCTCTTTTGCACCTCACGTGGCTATAGGAGTCTTCATCGCATCGTTCAATCTTTGTTTACTTAACTAAGATTGAGGAAGGAATGAGCGGAAATAGTTCAGATGAATTAGATAGGTGGGGCTTATCTAATCAAACTACATTTTATTACCATGTTACTCTCTACTGATTCCAATCGAATATTTAATTTTTATATCATAAAAATAATAAAATAACCCAACACTAGTACCTATTGATCCTTAGGTGCCATATGTGGAATAAAATGTTAAATAATAAAATATTCCGCTTTGGCACCTGCGAAAATATTAACAGTTGCCGTATGTGGAATACCTTAGGTGCCATTTGCTGAGGTGCCGATTAAGCGGGTGCTCAATGTGGAATACCTTCTTTTTACTTAACTAAAGCAAAACCAAAAAGAAAAATTACAATTATCAAAATCAGCTCAATAATCCTTTTTTTGAGGTGAGAAATCATCAAATGATTTTTCCCATATTTTTTTTTTCAAACATTGCATCTTGCAAATAATATAGTAAATTGTTGTGAGACATTTAGTGCTCTCAAAACCAATTATCTCCATGACTGTTTTTTATAATACACTGACATTGAAATAATTTTATTAAATATTCCAGAAATGAATTCCATGAAATGCACCATGAATTAGGACGAACGAAGAACAAATTCTTGTAGTTTTGTTCTCCTTTTGTCCCGAAGTTTTGTCCCACTTTCCAAAAAAAATCTTTTTTCGTCCCACATCACTATTAAAATTATGTTTAGTCCCAAATTACAAGTACTTTAAAAGTATAGTCAACAAAAAAATGTAAGTACTTTTTTGCCCTTTTTGAATAATATTTAAAAAAATTATTAGGCTATAATAATAAAAAACCTAATTAAAACTAACTAAAAACAAACATCATATTTTGTTAAAAAAAAACTAACAAAAGTTAGTTTTAATTAGTTTAGAGTTATTATTATTTGTTGGTTTTACTGTAACTATAGTTGGCTAAGTATTTTTTAAATGTAAATGCAATTTCTAATAATAAAACAATTCTTAAAAATTATGTATATATCATCTTTAGTATTGAGTCTCATAATCAAATCGTAGAAATGATATAATAATAATTATCTTATCATTACAACAGTTTAAATATAAACAACAGTCAGATCTATAATAAATATTATTTGAGACCAAGAAGATACCATTCATGGCTGCCTTCTCATAATCAGTTCTGAACGAAATTGGATTCCAACCAGTAATTTGCGATTTAATAAGAGAGAACAGAGTTTTGTATGTGGGTTCCTTTTTGTTCATTAATAGTACATAATTATATTAACATTCTTTTTTTCACTGATGCTTGTGAGATTACCGTAAATGACAAACAATTTTTTAAACGGCTTCACCACATATTTAAATGTACCAACCGCTAGATAATGCTTGACATCGTGTTTAGACGGTTTTCGTTTTTTTTTTTTTTTTGAATTTGTTGCGATTTATAACGTGCACTGTAGAGGCTGTCCTTAACGTTACATAAATTTGGTATTTTTTTTTACAATATCAGTTCCTCTGTCCTTTAATCTTCTTAACCTGGCATTAAGATAGATGGGATCGATTTCTCATCCGCGCCTCTTGCTTCCATCTTGCAGCGAAATAATTCTTACTTAATCAATTTTTTTGAAATGTAGATTTGCAAACATTACCATATAGCAGAACAGGTTTGCTTCTTTAAGATTCGAAAGATTTATTTTAGTTTGAATTGGATAAAATAAAAAAACACTGCGAGACAGATTTTAATAATAATTTCACCATAAGCAAATACTTTCTACTATCACACGGGCGAAGCCGCTCGCAGAAGCTAGTATATAATTCGTACTCATAAAATAGTAATACGTTTTTTTTTTGCTGAGCAAAAAATAAAAATGGCCAATACAAAAAAAAAAATTGTAGAACAAGAAATATAAAATAGGACGAATCGAGAACGAAATAATTAAAATAATATTTTGGGACGAAGGACGCATGTTGTTTGGAACGAACCAGGTTTATTTTTTGTGGAACAAAACCCAGTAGACCGGACGAAGAACAAATCTTCTTATAAAAAAATAAAAAGCATTTATTTCAGGCAACCATTAACACCCATACAAAAATTACAAAACAAAACACACACACATATGGAAATACATTACACTATCAGACATAATAGCCAGCTAGTTATAGTTTTATTCCACTACTCAATAAAACTATTGAGCCTTTGTAGCACATTGATCCTTTCTCTATGAATTAGTAAAGGAGGTCATAATTTTAATTAAAAAAAAATGGTTTTAATTTTTATAATTGTTTTTTTTTATTGTATTTCTTTTCTATTTGTTTATCATTAAGTTGCACCTACCATTTTATGTTTCTGCACCACCCTAAGGTCGACTGGCAGAAAATGCCTAAGGTATTAAGTCCGCCTGTCTATAGTATTTCTTACTAGTGCAAAAAGTTTCATTTTAATTAATAAATTTTATTAGCTATATTAAAAATACCCTATCCATATCCACAACGAAGTTAAAGGGGGGTCGAAAATGGCCTGAACTGACCCTCAGATATAATATTCTCAAAATGTAAGCCTGACTTAGTTTGGGAGTAGGTAGATCTACTGCGTGCTACTATACAACCAACCAAAAAATTGTTATTTGATTACAAGATGTTGTACTTTATAGCGAAAATAAATTGTTCTTACTGATCTGTTTCGTGAGTGAAGAGTTTCTTGGTAGGGGCACAGATGATGCTAATTGCACATTCAAAAGCGTAGATCTCTTTGGAGAAGAATGTGAAAGAAACTCCATGGAAACTCTTTTCAACCATGTTTCGTAATTACAAATATCTCTGTTACGTTGATGGTGTAACAATTTCTGTTTATATGTGATAGTTTTGTGGTGATTAAATATTTTATAGCAAATTCATAACTTTCTTTATTATTTCCACACTAACACTTTTGCTACTGATTGTACGAGATGACCAATGAAAATATAATTTATTTTTATTTTCTGCAACTCGTACCATATGAGCCATAGGTATCCGGAACGAGTTGACGAATTACTCCCCCCTGATAATCATTATTTTTGGATCAACCTAATATGAACAAAAATTACAAAAAAAAAAAACAACCTGTACTTAAATTATTTTTTCTTTTCATAGAATTACTTATTGGTGATGGCATCTACCTAAAAACAGTACGTAAATGTATAACATTAGAGCCTGGAGATAAGAAATATTTTGACGAAACAGGAAAATTGAAAGACAGTTTTATGGGTATTTCTACAAACACCTACATATGTTACACAGATCTATGCAACGGAACCAGAGGTGTCATGCCTTCCACAATCATGATTTTATTCATCAGTGCAGTGCTGTCCATATATTTCTCAATATTGACGAAATGAATTATTGAAGAATAGAGGCGATTCGGGTTCAAATAAATTTAATCCATGTGTTTATCGTTACAGTCCATATTTCATTTCACTTTAGAATATTATTTTTATTTTATTTTTGTATTAGTTTTATGCTGATATCAATGTACGACGAATGAATTAAAATAGACGTTTTTACAGTTTTTTTATTCGAGTTTGCGAACTGTATTCGCCCACAGCATTTGTTTGATCTTCGCCCACAACATTTGAATCAGAAAGGACCCATTCGCCGCGAATCGATTAATTATCAAATTTGTGTTTGTATTTTCTTTCTTCCTTTTTATTTCAATGTTTTTGTAAATGTTATGTTGTACTTATAATAAGTAGAAAATATTTTTTTATTATTATTAATTTGTATGAACTATATAGTACACAAACTAATTGAACTCAATCAGTTTTATCATTTAATATTCCTTATCCGTGTATCTATTACTAATTATTATATATCCTCATTGGCACTCTAAGAACATTGGGCAAAACTTATGAGGCCAAGTTTAAATCTGAAGTCCATCACTAGAATAGTTACTTAGATCTTAGTGATCAGTCTATCAAAAAAGGAGTTACATTTAATATGAAACCGACAATAAAAGTAAGTCAATGAAAAAGTAAAATCAACCACAAACGACTGTTTTCAGTGATGTGGAAGAGTACTTCGGCGATTGAGCACATTTTGTTTTCGTAGATAGTTATGCCATCAAAAACATAACTAACTAGTAAAAAAAAACAAGTCTTTTACCGTAAAAAATTGTGAGAGTAATACCAAATCGGTTAATTTATTCAGCTACTTAGGGACAAGAAGTCTTAAGTTATTACTTAATTAGCTAACCTAATAACATCTTATAGTGACCATAATAAAATTAAAAATCTTTTATGTTTTAATCAAATAAATTGATTTGGCTATCACATGAAAACACAATGTATTTCACAAGTAATACATATTATGTCAAATTAGATTGTTTAATGCGATTGCCAGGTGCTTGAAATGCCTTAGAGTTTTGATAATCGGTCAATCAGTGAGTTTTTTTTTTTTTTTAGGTGGGAAAATCATCTTATGACAAATCTCGCTCTTGGGCGGAGCGAGAGATAGTGTCAGACTTTTACTGACTAAAAACCCACTCCTGTTCCTTCTTTGCCTTCGTCCCAGGGCCCCGGGTTTCGCTTTCACACTACCCATGGCCCCAGTAGGCTTCGACCCTGCTGGGCCCCTACGATTTGCTGACGTCTCTCTGAGGCGCGCGTGGAACAATACGCGCCGTCGACGACTTAGGCTCGGTCCGGATGGTTACCGGACGATCGGACGGCGAGCCACCCATTGCTCGCCGTCCGCAAGCCCGCGCCTACGGTGGCCGGAAATCGGGATCGGAATCCCGGCGGCGGTTGAGGCGTGAGGACCCTTGCCTCACGCGATCGGCCGCCTCCTTTGCTAGCATTACTGCTTCGCAGAAGGAGGCGACCGCCTGCCACTCCTCCTCGCTCCGAACCATGGCCTGTACCAAGGCCCGGCGCGAGAGATCGCCGCCGCCGATCGCCCCCACGAGAACACGGCGTTGCTCTGCCCAAGCGGGGCACACCTCCACCGTGTGCTCCACCGTGTCCTCCGGGCGTTCCACACAGTGGCGACACCCGGGCGTGTCTTCCGCACGAATCCGGTGCAGGAACTTTCCGAACTTACCATGTTCGGTGAGAACCTGCGTCATGCGGAAGGTGAGGACGCCGTGAGGTCTTTCCAACCACGCCTCAAAGAGGGGACTTACCGCCATAATTGTGGCGTGCCCAGCACTGGGTCGCGACAGCCGTTGTCGCCATTTCTCCATGAGAACCCGCCGGAACTCCGTCCGCCATGCTGCGACTTGTCGCGGCAGCGGAGTCTCGCCCCGGCGTTGCATCTCAATGCGCAGATCGTGCATGAGAGCAAGGACTGTTGCTTCCAGATCCCATGGTGGCTGGCAGGCAAGAAGGCTCGCCGCTTCGCGGGATATCGTCCGGTATCCTCGCACCATCCGTATGGCCATGACCCTCTGGCACGCGTTCAGCCGGGCCGCCGGTTGCTTCAGCAACGCCGGCGCCCACACCGGTGCGCCATAAAGGGCCATGGACCGTACGATTCCCGCGTAGAGCCTTCGGCAGGAGGCGTCTGGTCCCCCTAGGTTGGGCAGGAGCCGCCCGAGGGCGGCCCCAGTCCGATTCAGTTTGGGAGCCAGACGTCGGAAGTGCTCCTCGAAATCCCATCGGCTGTCGAGAACGAGTCCCAGGTACTTCATCGTCGACCCGACACCGATGTGGACTCCTCCTACCGTTAGTTGGGAACCCGGTGGTGGCGCGTACCGAGGGCCGTGAAAGCACATGGCCTCGGACTTGTGCAATGCCACCTCGAGTCCCAACTCCTGGATCTTGCCAACGACTGTCGCAACCCCGCGTGTCGCTAGTTCGGCCGCCGCCTGGTACGACTCTCCCCGCGCCAGGACCAGCGTGTCGTCTGCGTAGCAGACTACGCTGACCCCGTCCGAGAGGTCGCCGCGCAGCACGTAGTCGTATCCGATGTTCCACAAGGGCGGCCCTAGTACCGATCCCTGCGGAACACCGCACGACATCTCTCGACGTTCCCACTCTCCCTGGTGACCAGGGTAGATGATGTACCTGTCCGACAGGTACGCCTCGACCACACGACAGAGGTAGTCGGGCGTCCGGTGATACCGGAGTGCCCTCCTAATGCTACTCCAAGGCAGGGAGTTGAAGGCGTTGGCGATGTCCAGAGACACCGCCACGACACACCTGCCCTGGGCCACCGCATCCCCCGTCGTGAGAGCTCGCACGCGCATGATGGCGTCCACCGTGGAGCGCCTCCTGCGAAAGCCGAACTGGCCGTCCGCCAGATCCGGCCCCAACCGTGTTAGGTGCGCGACGAGGCGGTCTGCAATTACTCTTTCAAAGAGCTTGCCCACCTCGTCGAGCAGCACAATGGGCCGGTACGCGGACGGAGAGTCCGAAGGGCGCCCCGGTTTCGCGATGAGGACCAGTTTCCCCGTCTTCCAGTGAAGTGGGAACTGGCCCCTCTCCATGTATGCGCTGAAGAGCCCTCTTAGTCGAGGCCCGAGAGCCTCCATGGCCAGGACCCAGGCCTTCCCAGGCAAGCCATCGGGTCCTGGGGCGGTATTTTTGGCACTCAGCCTTCGTACCGCCACTCTCATCTCTACCTCGGTCACCTCTGGAGCGTTGTCGTCGTCGTCGCCATGGTGGTCCGCGTCGGACACCGCTGGTGGCGGAGCCATAAGCGGGGGAGAGTGTTCCCCACGCGCAGGGAACAGAGTGCTCACCACACCCTCCACAAGCTGGGGCCGGAGACTCTGCGTCAGCGGGGGAGCCCAGGGGCGGAGTTTGTCCCGCACCACCTTGTATGGGCGTCCCCATGGGTCCCCATTCAGAGTCCCCAGCCTCACGTTGCGGGCCTCGAGTTTGGACCGCCTTATCTCCGCTCGGAGGGTGCGCTTTGCGTCTCTGTATCCCTCATACAGCTCCGCCTCTCTGGCCTCCGCATCCGCTGGACGGATGCGGCGCCTGCGGTACCTGGCATACCGGCGTCGCGCGGCATTGCACGCGTTGCGCAGTGCCGCAATCTCCGGCGAGTCAATCAGTGAGTGACAAAATTATGAAATTTTGACTAGTTATAATTCTTAAACTACCGGTTGAAATTGGATGAAATTTGAAAGATACCGTGCTTATACAATGCCCGCTTAGTTACTAAAAAATAAGGCTTCTAGTTTTATCCAAAGCGAAGTTATAAATGGCCTGGGGTCCAAAATGGCCTGAACTGTTTCGAGAAAAGGATGGTACGGCCGTGTCGCTCTTTTGCTCGACTTGGTGGGGGCACTGCTGTGCCCCCAGATATAATATTCTCAAAATATAAGCCTGACTTAATTTGGGAGTAGGTAGATCTACTGCGTGCTACTATACAACCAACCAAAAAATTGTTCATTGATTACAAGATGTTGTACTTTTATAGCGAAAATAAATTGTTATTATAAAAATGATATCACGTGTTTCATGTTCAAGGAGCGTTTTAGCCGTACTAGGTACAAACAAAGTAACTTTTATAAAGTTATTAAAACGCTTAAGTGTCGCCAAGTATATCATCATCATAATCTTCTTGCCCCTGTCCCATTTTGTTTGGAGTTTCTTCCATTCGGCCCGGTCAACCGGCACGCTCTCACTGGCTTGCTTTTCTTTCACGTTACATCCAGGGGCACCGGCTTTTAGAAAACCTCATGGGTGTTCATGCTCATTTGATGTACTCGAAAAAATTGCAAAGTGTGAGAAAAGAAATCCACACTGATCGACCGACAAACAAATAAATGTCCTACTTACATACTGCGTACTTAATTACTAATTATGTATGATAAAAATGTAAAATGAATATATAAAAATAAAACTAGTTTTTATTATCAAGAAATATTATAATTTATACGTAACCTAAAAGGTGATTACTGATCTGTTTCGTGATGTCTATTCTCAGGGGTGCTCGGCAGCCTCTAGTGTTTATTTCTCATGGGTGCTCGAGCCCCCGAGCACCCACGCAGTCGGCGCTCCTGATTACATCCATCTTTTCTACGGCCTCTGTCTGCCCCTCAATCTATCTACATGTATATGTATAGTATACAAGACAGGATAAAGAAGTCACCGACACACACAGATGCATGGAGGATATGTAGCGACATCAGATTCTATGGCGCGACATAGGAACTAAACTACAAAAACTTTCATCGCGGTTTTAGAGTCCTCCACGCGATTATAATATAACAACAGCTTGAAATCAACTATTAGGCAGTTGTCTGGATCAGACACAACACCCGTCTAGTCGAAGGATTCTCCCTTTTCAATGGAGGTTTGCGGAACTTTACATCCAGTTCCGAATACCTCTAGATCTATTGGTTGACGCCGTCGTATTGGCCGTATTGGCGACGCATGGTTATCCCCCTTCTCTAAAACAAAAGCATGGACTTGGACATGTGCTTGTTTCTTTTCCTCACTTATGGAACGCAAATTTGTCTCTGGCCAATCGACAAGTGTCCACACTTGAGAGTGCTACAACAAGCTATCGAATTAAGTAGGCACACGTTCTAAAAAAGAAATAAGCACCGTCGGCCGCACAGTTGCGACGCTAAAGTGGAAATGGGTTAGTCATATCACCGCATGTCGGAAAAGCAATGAAATTACCACACGTGGATCCTGAATGTCAGTAAACGGCAACGCACCGGCTCCAGAGAGATATGGCGTGATGAGGTGGACTCCTCAAAATACTGTGCAATAGAGAGGGGAAGCCTTGACGCGGCACGGCACGGATGGAGCCAACGGCACGGTTGGTGCACTGTGTGTCGCAGGGATTCCCTCATGGAACAAAAGTTTTGTATAGCCTACAGATTGTTGTTCATGGGTAGGTATGTGAGTTTATATGTTTATGAACGCTCTCACGATACATGAGTAATTTGTGTGGATTATAGATTTATTCGTTTTTTTTTTTAAGATATGGACCCTACACTACAATGGAACAGTACCGGTTTCATAACAAAGATAAATGAAACAGTACAGTGTCATTTTAATTTATTGACCATTTTAATTTATTTTATTGTTCTGATTAAAGCATTTTAAATTTCACTGACATTTTAATTCATTGAACATTTTATTAATCTATTTTATTATTTTCGTATATTATTATTTATATTTGATGATGAACTAACACAGATATAAGAATTACTAACATATATTGTGGACCAAATATTTTTTTTTATTCTTGATAGGTTTGCTCTTGACCGCTATCTCACCTAATGGAAAGCGACGATGCGGTCGACGATGGAGCGCGCTTACCTAGAAGTAACCTATTCACTCTTGACTTAAATGTTGTCTAGTTAGTAAATTATTATTATTATAAATTATTATTAATATAGTACTTGATATAATAATAAAATATTGAAATATCCTTATTTATAACGAGCTGAAGTATCTCTATTAGTTTTTGAACCTTACGGGACAAATCGTATAATAACCAGTAGGAATTAAAATTACAACACATTACATAATAAAATATGTATGCCTACTTAGATTATATTATTATTTTAAGTTGCCGCAAACATTACGTCGCAGTCAATTAGCTTAATTCGCCATTCAGTTAATAACCTAACCTTTATATTAAACAGAGCCATTCAACTAACTGGCCGAATTGATATTCAGCCACTAAATCAAACAGCCAGTTGCATGTGATTTGGATCGCTAACATTATTTACTTGCCAAGCTCAAAAATTTAACAGAGGCTATGCCAAGTCGACAGCCCTCCTAAACGTGTGACCAATCCATCTCCATTTACGACGCTTGATCAGGTGGTCGATCGGGCTTTCCTGGCATTTCCGACAGCTCTACGATAGAGATGGTCTCGGGCCAGTAAATCCTAAGGATGCTGATGGATGATGGAAGGACGAAGACATAGGTAGGTACCTAAACAGGCGTTGGACTGGAATCCTCAAGGGAAAAGGAAGTATAGCCGTCCTCGGAAAACCTGGACACGGACGGTACAGCCCGAAGCGACGGCCATAGGATTGGAGCATGGAGCGAAGTGAAGCATAAAACTCAAGACCGGGCGCGATGGATGACTTCTGTGGACACCCTCTGCCCCAGCTAGGGTAGGGTAGGGTAGGGTATGTAAGATCTTAAGTCTTAATTCAAGTAAGTATGGGGAGTCGTAAAATTAATTCTGACTTGCGTTCCACGGGCAGTGTGATGGTCATAAGTATATTAAATCGACGGAGTTTTGCAGCACAGGGCTTCTGTCATCTTTGTCACCACGTAGGAACTAAAAATTCAAAATCCTGCAATGCGGTATCAATAACTCTCCACGCAATTAGAACATGTATAAAACAGTAAGAAATAAACTATTGAGCAGTGGCCCAGATCTGACACAACACTGGTCGGAAGATCATCGCCTTTTCAATAGATGTTTGCAGGACTTTGCACCCTGTTCCATACACTTTTAAATTCCTATTTCTGTCTGCATGTCTAAAGAGTCATAACTTATCCGTGTTGGAGTGCTTTAAGTCTTTTTACAGTTCCGTACCTCAAAATGAAAAAGGAACCCTTATGCAGATCACTTTGTTGTCCGTCCGTCTGTGTGTCTGTCTGTCAAGACCCTGTATCTCAGGAACGGGTGAAGGTATCGAGTTGAAATTAAAACTATATACTCCGATGGTCCCTAGAAGTTGTGAAAAAATGAAACTTAATCTAAGTAAACGAAACAAAAAGATACGGCCATTTATGTCGCAAAAAATTGTGTATTTCGATACTCTCAAGGGAAATAAAATTTATAGGGTACTTCCCGTTGACCTAGAATCCTGAAATTTGGCATGAAGCAAGGTCTTATAGCACAAGTATAGGAAAAAATCTGAAAACTGTAAATTTGTTGCTACGTTACAAAAACAACTTACGCCACAATTTTTTTTTGCGATTCAGAAAAATCTTCATAACTCAATTCGGGAATTAAACTGTTTTTATAGGTAAGTTTGTACGGAACTCTCAGTGCGCGAGTCCGACTCGCACTTGCCTGGTTTTTATGTATAGTAGGTATGAATTGCCAAAACCTTTTTAAATATATCAGATCAGTCAGTTAATTAAATGTTATATTAAACGCATCGGCTAATCATCATTCAGGCTACTAGTTGAAAAGCGCCGTTTAGTTATGGGTGCTAATTAAACAAATTTATTTTTAATAGCATTATTAGCCTCTAAAAATCTTATTTGCCTTCTAAATTACTGTCAGTCACAATTAACGAGCGTCTGAATGATACTATCTTAGCCACTAGTTATCTTCCATGTGAGCAACTTTCTGGGTGGTTATAAAAAAATAACCACAAAGGCTAAGGCGGGAGTGGAGTGGAGCGGAGCTCCCGCCTTTGCGTTCAAACAACTTGTCTATGTCGAAGTGCCCTACGATTCCGAACTAACTTCGGTCGCTCTTGTACTAAGGATATTAGTTAGCGTAGAAAAACAACGAATTAATATTAGAGATCTAATTTTCCCGTTGCTTAGTTATAAAACTGAGAAGTTTCAATAAAAAAAAATTATCATGGGTCCAATAAAGAAATATGTGGCTTCACTTATAATTTCTCTTTAATTATTAGGCTAGGCTATAAGTGAATGGCGAATTAAGCTAATTGACTGCAACATACACATACGTTTAAATAACACTAAATTATAACCTGACGCCCACGCATAACTTTATTTTGCAGTTATCCTCATAAGTTTACGGAGAGTTGACGTTGAATATGATAATGAGGTCCTTAATTTCTAACTTGTCCATGGTGGCATTGTTCGTCTGTTTAACTGTTAAATATGGTGAGTTTTGACAATATTTTTTGACCATTACAATTTTATTTTAATATACCTAATTGACTTAGTAATAAGTTATTTGAGCATGATTTTCGGAGTTCTTATAATATTATGACTGAGTTTGAGGTAACTCTCAAGATCCTCTTTTTCTCTTTTAAATCCATCCAAAGATTGTCCTGAGAAGACAACTACAGGACCTAAAGTGCGGGCACTCTTGGACTGCCTACAAAAGAAAGAGATGCACAAAGAGACAATGCGTGCAAAATAAGAAGCTGATGAAATGGTTTACTGAAAATTTACAGATTTGATTAGCATAATATAGATTGACTGGCCTGTTGGTCTAGTGGTTAGTGGCCCTGACTGCCATGCCGGAGGTCGTGGGTTCGATTCCCACCCAGGACAAATGTTTGTGTGATGAGCACGATCATTTGTTCTATGTCTGGGTGTAATTTATCTATGTATGTATTTAGAAATATATAAGTATGTTTATCATTAATCTAGTACCCATAACACAAGCTCTGCTTAGCTTGGGACTAGAAGGCGTTGTGTGATAGTTGTGGAATATTATTATTATTATATAGCATAGTCGGCCTTATAATGTTCCCACTGCTGGGACTCAGGCCTCCTCTCTAGGAAAGGGAATGGGCCGTAATCCACCACGCGGGCCCAGTGCGGGTTGGTGGATGTCACATGTCTTCGAATTTTTGGTTCTAGGACATGCCGGTTTCCTCACGATGTTTTCCTTCACCATTTTGAGAGCAGTGGTGGTGGTGAGTGGTGGGTGGTGGTAAATTACACAAAGTAATGCGCCTGGCTGGGTTTGAACCCGCGACCTACAACTCGTAAGTCGGGGCTGCTATCACTCGGCCACCACTGCTCTACTAGGCTACCACTGCTCTATCAGATTTGATCATAAAATTAAAATACTAATAAGGGTCGCCGCACACGAGCCTTCGGCCACAACCACAAAACGCCGCCACCTACATATTTCCTGTAGGTATCATACATTTTATATGGATTCGCCGCACACGGTTGACGCCGGTGGCCGCCACACGCTTCAAATCGCCGCTGCTCGCTTCTTGTGGCTCGCACTGGCCACTAAACGCCGGTACAAAACGCTGTCACACGCCACTCGCGCATTTAAACCATCTTCGTCAGAGTCCATTATGAAACTGTGCGTACGGGTTAAAAAAAAGTAGCAGCCACCGACCACAAGTGACTTGTGGTCGCTTCTAGCTTCTCGTGGCGGCGTTTGTGGCTGTGGCATGTGGCCTATGTGGGGTGACATTAAAGGTAAAACATTGCGTGTAGATCTGACAAACAATCATGTGTATCTATTAATTCACGTTGATCTGGATGACGTCTCTATGACGACCTGTTGAACTCCGCGAATGACGTAAACTATCATCTCGTTTGATCTGATGCAAGTGGTGCCCTCTACAACACCACGATACTGCTGCTACTGACCCCGTCCACAATGCTGGACGAAGCCGTCGTCCATGCCGACGCGAGTACCGGGTACTTTGCCGCAGCGATTCACTGCAGTACCACGGGCAAGGTGGAACCGGCCGCGCGAGATAGCTCAAAAAACGTTAATCTATCCGGCTCGATGGACCAATGTTTAATACTCAGCCGCAGCGGAAACACTCAGTCTTAAACTTTGAACTGATCTCTGTGTGTATACAGATAGGTATAAAACATGAAACACCGTATACTGATCTATATCAATCGTATATTTTTAAGGTTTGTTGCTGGCTCTAACCAAATTGCGGTAACGTAACCATATCGACTTTTAATTTGATCCCAACGCCATCTATCGAGCAAAGGGGTAAAAAGGGGTGGTTATAACAAAACTTTTGTTTTCGTATTTTATTGGAACTGTCGGTCACAAACACCGGTTTTTAATCGATAAAAGTATTTTTAGGGGCGTCTTCGTGATTTTTTCTATTAAATGAATTAGCAGAATTATGTCTTGAAGATACTATCTTTCAAGCAGTTATCCTGAAGAATATAATATATTTTTTTGATTCTGTTTACTGCAGTTGATCATATACTTTTGCTCATTTTAAAACTCTCGATTAGTCTTTAATAGATAGCTTTAAGTGTGCAACCAATGTTTTAAACTTACGAATGGTTACATAATTATGAGTATTCGTTCCATTAACCTACCCGAATCAAATGCTGCCATGACGAGAACATTCAGCTAAAATCTTAGGACGCCATGTAGCCTCTACTTAGATTGATAAAACTCAATAATTAATTGTATATACTTTATCTACACAATTTTAATTTGTTTTATTTATTTTTAATTCCAGCGTCCTGTCTAAGATGTTACGAATGTGAAATGTCTTTGCTAAAGCAATCGGCATGCGACGAAACATACTCATTATCATCCAGTATGATAAAAGATTGCCCAGATTCTGATTACGTGTGTTTAAAAGTGGGTATGTATCTAGTAATTGTTTTTTCACTTAATAACAAAATGGCAGTGTTAACACATGCTCCAACTTGGTACGACCGTACCAATGTCGTGATCCGTCCGTACCAAGGTCGAGCATAGCGTAATTAGACGTTCGAACTCGGTACGACGGACCAAACTCGTCATACCAAATTCGAGCGTGTATTAACACAATTTAGGGCTGACGCAGATTAGAGTGGCCTGCGCGGCCCACACCACTTTAGTACTTGCCACGGGTAGTGTGAAAGCGAAGCCTGGGGCCCCGGGATGAAGGCAAAGAGGGAACAGGAGTGGGTTTTTAGTCAGTAAAAGTCTGACACTATCTCTCGCTCCACCCAAGAGCGAGATTTTTCATTAGATGATTTTCCCACCTTAAAAAAAAAAAAACCACCCTAGTACTTGTCAATGGACCTATCAGTAGACAAGTACGAGAATGGTATGACCACCCGTCTATGAGGTCTGATGGCATACCATCAGACGTCATAGACGGAAGAAACCCTCCTTTTTACTTAACTAAAGTAAAACCAAATAGAAAAAATATAAAAAGCTGGTTTTGATATTTTTAGGGTTCCGTACCTCAAAAGGAAAAAACGGAACCCTTATAGGATCACTTTGTTGTCCGTCCGTCTGTCTGTCAAGACCCTTTATCTCGGGAACGCGTGAAGGTATCGAGTTGAAATTAAAATTATATACTTACTTCTTTGGTTTCGGCTAGCGAGAAGGAATTATCGGCATGCCTATAATTTTACGACTTTAGTTAGTATATACGGGTCTACACATTATATCATTTTTTATGGGTTTTTTCGTTTGCCATAGGTACACTCATTTATCATACCATAGAATTTTAAAATATCTACATGTCATACCAAAAAACCGGGCAAATACGAGTCGGACTCGCGCACTGAGGGTTCCATACAAACTTACCTTTGAAAACAGTTCAAATCCCGAGTCGAGTTACGAAGATTTTTCCGAATCACTAAAAAAAAGTTTTTTTTTTGTGATTTAACTAACTAAAAATTTACAGTTTTCAGATTTTTTTTCCATACTTGTGCCATGTTTCATGCCAAATTTCAGGATTCTAGGTCAATGGGAAGTACCCTATGAGTTTATTATTCTTTTGTGTGAGTGTCGAAATATACGTTTTTTTGCGACATAAACGGCTGTATCTTTATTTTCGTTAACTCAGAAGTTTGATTTTTTCACAGCTTCAAGGGACCGCAGACCTAAGTATATGGTTTTAATTTCAACTTGATACCTCCACGCGTTCCCAAGATAAAGGATCTTGACAGACAGGCAGACAGACGGACAAAAAAGTGATCCTATGAGGGTTCCATTTTATCCTATTGAGGTACAGAACCCTAAAAGTAACTGAAAAAGAAACTACCTATAATATTTTTTCCTTTCATAGAATTTCGTATTGGTGATGGCTACCGACGAGCCCTACGTAAATGTGAACCTGCACGGACGCAAGACGTCGGCGACAGACTGGAAATTAAACAGACTTTTATGGGCATTTCAGGAACTACGTATGTTTGTAACATAGATCTATGTAACGGAACTGGGAGTGTTTTACCTTCGACGACAATGATTTTGTTCATTAGTGCACTGTTGTCCATATATTTCTTAGGTACGAAAATATAAATAGAAGCGTTTCGGGTTCACAATTTAATAATAATTTAATTTTAATAATTTTATTTTATTTTTTATATATTTTTTTTGTATTACTTTTATGTTTACATATAATGGATATAAAATATACATATGTATATAATTCCAGTTAGCAGACAGTATTCGCGCACGGCATTTGTTTGGGCTAGTATAAGGATATTTAAAAAAGAAAACAAAAAATAGTTTATTTATGTTTAATTATCTTAATTGTCAGTGTTTGTATTGTCTTTCTTTCTTTTTCGTTCACTATTTTCACTATCTGTATTTTACTTTTGGGACAAAATAAATAAATTATATTATTAATTTTTTTTAACCTATCAAATACACAAATTGAACTTTATCAGTTTTATTATTGAAAATATACCTTACCCATATATTAATAATTATATCTTCATTGGCAACCCAAGAACATTGCCCAAAAATAAAATCAACTAGAAACAACTGTTTTGATGACTTGAGTGTATTTTGATTTCTTGAAGAATAATAATAATATTCCACAACTATCACACAACGCCATCTAGCCTCAAACTAAGCAGAGCTTTTGCTATGAGTACTAGACAACTGATAAACATACTTATATATTTTTAAATACATACACATTAAAGATAATTACACCCAGACACAGAACAAATGATTGTGCTCATCACACAAACAATTGTCCTGGGTGGGAATCGAACCCATGACTTCCAGCATAGCAGTCAGGACCACTAACCACTAGATCAACAGACCAGTCTCTGGTCATATACTTGTATCGTAGATAGATATATCGGTGAAGTCAATAGTATGGAAGCTTGAGAACGAATGAACGAGCTAAGTAAAAAGTGACAGATGTCACTTTGACAGAATCCGCGCTGACGTTTGCACGAACCGAGCAGATAAAAGTGCCGACCGCAGAGGTCCGTGACTCTTTCGTCTGTCGGCAGCCGTGCGTACAACGTCTAGTCTCGGGGACTGTCTCACTGCTCGTTGTGTAAAGTGAATACCTAAAGCTTGCATCATTATAAATCCGTTGTGTTATCTGGAATAGTTTGTTTATTGCTCGATACCCAGCCATCGCCCACAAAACAGAGTACCTGCACAGAGCTTCAATGATGATAGGCATTCTGTGCCGACAGATATATAGTATTCCCAAAATACAAGCCTGACTTAGTTTGGGTGTTAGTAGATCCACTGTGTGTTATTATACAACCAACCAACGAATTGTTGAGAGAGAGGAATGTTTTACTTTTGGACCGAAAATAAATTGTCATTATAAAGATGATATTACGTACAAGATGATATCATGTTCAAGGTGTGTTTCAGCTGTACTACAAAGTGCCATTTTGAACTCTAATACCGCAATGCATGATTTTGAATTGTATTTTCTACGTATCTATGTATATAAAAGGAGAAACTGACTGAAATATCAACGCACAGCTAAAACTACTGTGAAATTTTGCACAAAGCGTAGGCGAGCATTAAGAAAGGATTTTCCAAAATTCACCCACTAAGGGGAAGAAACGGAGGTCTAAAGTTTGTATGGAGAAACCAACATTCAGGCAGGCGAAGCCGCTGGCAAAAGCTTGTTGTCATATATGTCGCTAAACCTTTACCCCTAGTACCTGTACCTGCTTCTTTTCCTTGACAGCTGGTGGAACTCCGAGCAGCACTTCCGACGTTTGGTTCGCAGGCTCGAGCGGGCCGGGGCTGCCCTCAAAGGGCTCCTGCCTAGTCTAGGGGTCTTTTGCCGGAGGCTTTACGCAGGGATCATGCGGTCCATGGCCTTTTTCGGGCACTGCTGTGGGCGCCGTCGTTGCAGAAGCAACCGGCCCGTAAACTGAACGCGTTCTTGAGATAACTCGGTCTCTCGCGAAGCGTTGAGCCGTCGCTGGTCTACCACCGTGGGATTTGGAGGCAACAGTTCTTGCATACATGCACTACTTGCACATAGTGTTGCAACGCCGATGTGAAACTCCACTGTCACGACGAATTTTTAAGTATTTTTAAGTGTTAAGTGTTCTTGAGGAATAGCGGGAGAGGTGCCACCACATCTTCACCTTCCGCCTGACGCATGTCCTCAACGGACGTGGCCAGTTCGGGAGGTTCCAGTTTCGGATTCAGGCGGAAGAAACGCCCGGGTATCACCACAACAGCCCCGCGACTACAGTCAGCAGTCAGACGCAGGCGGACATATTAAATTAATACAATATAATTACGCTCGGGAATTAATTAAACGTCTAAACAGAACTTAAAAAAATGTTATGCTTGACCACTTTTAGGGTTCTGTACCCAAAGGATAAAACGGGACCCTATTGCTAAGACTCCGTTATCTGTCCGTCTATCTGTCTGTCTGTCCGTCTGTCACCAGGCTATATCTCATGAACTGTGATAGCTTGACAGTTAAATTTTCACAGATAATATTAGGTCTTTACTAATGAAATTAGAGATTTGTATGATAATTTTAAAATATAAAAATTTTGGTATTTTTTTTATTTCAGCTAATCAAAGTACTGGCCCGAATTATCTATACAATTTTGCCATTTTGATGGCAGTTTGTTTATCCCTTTACTGTAGAAGTCTACCGGACGGGAGGCGATGAAGTCAGCGAAAGCGTTTTGTACTGCATCACGGGTGTTGAATTTTTTCCCACTTAAAAAATTGTCTAAATTTTGAAAAAAGTAGAAATCTGTTGGGGCAAGGTCCGGTGAGTACGGTGGGTGACGGAGAGCTTCCAGCTGTAACTCTTGTAGCTTTGCGATGGTCTGTCGTGAAGTGTGAGCTCGCGCGTTGTCGTGGAGAAGCAATGAGGAAGAGCGATTGACTAGTCTTGGTTGTTGAATTGCGAGCTTCTCCATCATTGTTTGCAATTCTTGGCAATAGATATCTGCCGTCACTGTTGTGCCATTCGGTAAGAAGCTGTGATGTACAAGTCCGGCATTGGTCCACCAGACAGTCACCATCATCTTCCTATGAGTAATCTTTTTTTTAGCGCACTGATTAGGTGCTGTACCCGGGTCCACCCACTGAGACGAACGCTTACGGTTGTCGTACAGGATCCACTTTTCATCGCAGGTAACAATTCGATTAAGAATTCCCTCGTTTCTATGCCGATTCAGTGGTGCTATACATGCTTCGACACGTAAATCTCGCTGTCGGTCGCTTAGTTCGTGTGGCACCCACTTATCTAGCTTTTTTTTGTTTCCGATCTTTTTTCTTTTGACACTAACTCCAAGGCCCGCAGCAAGCTCAGCCGTAGATTGAGATGGATCCGCTTCCACTACCGCCTTCAATTCGTCGTTGTCGACAATAGTTACCGACCGACCGCGAGGCTCGTTCTTCAACTCAAAATTTCCAGATTTAAAACGATTGAACCAATAATGGACTGTGTTTATGCAAGCAGTGTTATGCCCGTACACGTCGTTAATGTTTCGTGCTGTTTGCGCAGGGGTATTTCGACGTAGGAACTCATATTCGAAAATTGTACGAATTTTCAGTTTATCCATAGCGCCAAAAACTACCACAATGTCACAAAAACAAAAAACTATCTTAAAACAAATGACTGAAATTGAAATTAAATTAACACGTCTTTCGAATAAAATTTATTTGAATTTCGAATTGCGCGCCAATCCACAGATAATTAATTCTGAAAATGCTGGTTATAGAATCTCCAATTACATAGGTAAAGACCTATTAAAATACATCATCTGTAATAGCAAATATTAAAAACAGAATTCATAAAATATTTTAGGTTTCATACAACAAATGTGATTTTTTTTAAGTTTTTGCTACGAATGGTTTTTTTATGTGGGAAAATCATCCAATGACGTCTCTCGCTCTGGGGCGGAACGGAAGCATGTGTCAGACTTTTATTGACTAAAAACCCACTCCTTTTCCTTCTTTGCCTTTCATACCAGGGCCGGGTTTTCCTTTCAGAAGCGAACCCATGGTCCCAGTAGGCTTCGACCCATTTAAGCCCCTACGGTTTGCTGATATCTCCTTGATCCATCAAACCCGATCGGACGGCGAGCTACCCATTGCTCGCTGTCCGCAAGCCCGCACGGCCCGTACGGTGACTGGAAATCGGGATCGGTCTGGGGCGTCAAGGCTGCTCCCTCGCACGTGCACGTACGACCCTTTACTTTGATAGCATTACTGCTATATTCTAGGACCCATACAGAATGAATTCTTGTCGAACATAATTGTTTTGTGGCCTGTAGCACAAAGTGTACTGGTATGTTCAGTACTTTTCAGTGTTCTATATTTATGCAAATTATTTTTTACGTCTAAAGCTAATTCAAATAATATACAATGATGGGAATGTCAATATTTTTAAATTTATAAACTGTGGTTTACAGGTATCATACATTGTACATTACATACATTTCTTTTGGGCTTTAAAAACTGTTTCTCTCTCAGTGCCGTTACCCCAAAACATTATACCGTATCTTAATGTAGAACCAACATAGGCATGGTTTTTTTTTTTTTTTTTTTCGGTGGGAAAATCATCTTATGACATCCCCCGCCCTTGGGCGGGGCGGGAGATAGTGTCAGACTTTTACTGACTAAAAACCCACTCCTGTTCCTTCGTTGCCTTCGTCCCAAGACCCCGGGTTTCGCTTTCACACTACCCATGGCCCCAGTAGGCTTCGACCCTGCTGGGCCCCTACGATTTGCTGACATCTCCCTGAGGCGCGCGTGGAACAATACGCGCCGTCGACGACTTAGACTCGGTCCGGACGGTTACCGGACGGTCGGACGGCGGGCTACCCATTGCTCGCCGTCCGCAAGCCCGCGCCTACGGTGGCCGGAAATCGGGATCGGAATCCCGGCGGCGACTTGGGCGTGAGGAGCGTTGCCTCACGCGATCGGCCGCCTCCTTTGCTAGCATTACTGCTTCGCAGAAGGAAGCGACCGCCTGCCACTCCTCCTCGCTACGGACCATGGCCTGTACCAAGGCCCGACGCGAGAGATCGCCGCCGCCGATCGCCCCCACGAGGACACGGCGTTGCTCTGCCCAAGCGGGGCACACCTCCACCGTATGCTCCACCGTGTCCTCCGGGCGGTCCACACAGTGGCGACACCCGGGCGTCGCTTCCGCACGAATCCGGTGCAACATAGGCATGGTAAGAAGATAGGAGTGCGTGCTGATTAACAACTTTTCGAAACATATACAAAGCATATGAATATTTGTTTAATTTTGTACATACTGTTTCCATATGTGTCCTCCAAGTCATATCAGAGCATATGTGTAATCCTAGAAACTTTGTAGTGTCTATTTTTCTATGTTTATATTTTCATAATTTATCTGCAATTTATTAGATTTAGATTTTTTATTTTTGAAATTCATTATAATTATATGTCTTGGATAAATTTATTTTAAGTTCATTTAAATTTAGCCAATTAACTATAGATGATAACGCATAGTTTATACCATATTCATATGTGTTAGGGTCTTCAGATACAAACATCGCTGTACTTTCGTCAGCATACAGAACCAAATTAAATCCACCAAATGGTATTTTAAGGATTTGGGAAGGTCATTGATATAAATTATAAATAGCAAGGGACCTAAGATACTCCCTTGGGGTACACTCCTGGTAACTTTTATTGGTGTTGACATGTATTTTTTTTCAACTTGAGTGATATGAGAAATGCTGCATATTTCGTATATATATATTTTTTTGTTCTCTGTTACTTAAATATGATTTTATAAGATCTTTAGGATTTCCTCGTATTCCATAAATGCTTCTAATTTATTTAATAGCGTTTCATGGTTGACGCAATCAAAGGCCTTCGTCATGTCCATATAAAGAGCTGTGACGTCTTTTTTGCTATCCATACCCTTTAGCACCGTTTCGAGGAAAGTGTATAGCGCGTTGTTATTATTATTATTATTTTCCTGAAACCCGTCTGTTCTTCTGCAAGGATTTTATATTTTTCCTTATAGTTATACAAATTGTTATAAATTACTTCTTCTAAAACTTTCGTAAATATAAAAGGTCTATACAAATCATATTTTCTCTATCCTGTTTTCTAAATACAGGAATTACAATAGATAATTTTAATTTTGATGGGAAGACACCATCTTCAGTGCATTTATTCGGCATAGTACAGGTGCTATTATTTCCGCTACTGCCTTAAACATTTTAGTGGACATCCCATCTTACCCTGTACTATTTGTATTTCTTAGTGATTTTATTATTTGAAAATTTTCTTTAGGGCTACATGAGTTCATAAACAGTGAGTTTGAGTATATTTATTTAACTTTATGTTGTTATTATGAGTTAGTTTATTTGGTACTTGAGGCATAAAAAAAATGGTTGAATTCATTAGCTATTGTAAGTGGGTCTGTGATTAGTACATCATTTACATTTATTTTGTAAACTTTATTAAACGGGTGAGTAGCATTTGCTTTATAATTATTTTAAATTTTTAGGATTTAATATAGTAATCGTTTTGAGATTTTTGGGTTCATTTAATAATTGTTTTTAATCTTTTATTGTATGTCTTGTAAGTATTTTTAGGGTTCCGTATCTCAAAAGGAAAAAACGAAACCCTCGTAGGATCACTTTGTTGTCCGTCTATCTGTCTGTATGTCTGTCTGTCTGTGTCAAGACCCTTTATCTCGGGAACGCGTGGAGGTATCGAGTTGAAATTAAAACCATATACTCAGGTCTGCGGACTCTTGAAACTGTAAAAAAAAACAAACTTGTATCGTTAACGAAAAAAAAGATACTTCGGTTTATGTGGCAAAAAACATACATTTCGACACTCTCGAGGAAATCAAAATTCATAGTGTCTCGTTGACCCAGAGTCCTGAAATTTGGCATAAAGCAAGGTCTTATAGCACAAATATAGGCATAAATCTGAAAACTGTAAATTAGTTGTTACGTCACAATTTTTTTTTACGATTCTGAAAAATCTTCTGAGACTCCATTCCGGAATTGAACTATTTACATAGGTAAGCTTGTACGGAATCCTCAGGGCGCGAGTCCGACTCGCACTAGCCCAGTTTTTTAATTTTATATTTGATGTTTTTCTGTACTTCCTAAGTAATTGACGTTTACGCTTGGAGCAAGCTTTAATACCTTTTGAGACGCACTGTGGTCGTTTGTGAATAGGGACTTTAACTTGTATTAAGGGAAAAGAAAGATCATAGAATAAACTAGTTAAGTCGTGGAATTTGTTAAATGCATCATCTGCCGTTTCTGCACTATAAACTTCCTCGAAGGAGAGGTTTTTAACATGCTCGGTGAGAACCTGCGTCATGCGGAAGGTGAGGACGCCGTGAGGTCTTTCCAGCCACTCCTCAAAGAGGGACTTACGGCCATAATTATGGCGTGCCCATGCTACGGATGGTATGGAATCCTTCATGCGAGAGACCGACTCACACTTGCCGGTTTTTTCGATAGTGTGAATATTTTGAATTATTCGAAAAACCAACATCAATCACACCAATATCATTTGACGTATTTTATAACTTTCACCATCTCAGACACATTTTTCATTTAAAGTAAAAAAAATATAAAAAATCGCGTGTCCGTTAAACATCCTCAAAGTCGTTGATGGATATTGTCGCCTTAATGTACCTGACCACAAGGAAAAACCATAACAGCCTTGTGACAAATGTTATGGTAGTTCTAACAGTCATATTTATTCCCCTTTTGGCACTACTGGGTACAAAATACCAAGGACAGTTAAAAACAAAACCGACCGAATGCGAGTGGGACTCGCGCCTGAAGGGCGAAACCCTTCAGGCGCGAGTCCCACTACTACTGCATGGTTCTCATGTGATTTGACCATTACATATTTACTGTGTGGACTTTAAAAGAGACTTTGACCCCTGAGTTTGTTTCGGTGTTTCTTCTCAGGGTAGTTAGCTAGGAAACACCGGCCTCATCTAGTTTAAAAATATCGAAAAAAAATTGACGTGTAAAAGTGTTTTTTTTTTATCTATTTACAAAATAAATATCATTTATCATTTATGTACCGTCCGTAGCAAAAAAATTGCCAAAGAAAAATCTCGTTTGTTGTATGAGAGCCCCCTAAATATTTATTTCATTCTGTTTTTTAGTATTTGTTGTTATAGCGGCATCAGAAATACATCACCAGTGAAAATTTCAACTGTCGAACTATCACGGTTCATGAGATACAGCCTGATGACAGATGGACAGACAGTCAGTCGGACAGCGGAGTCTTAGTAATTGGGTCCCGTTTTACCCTTTCAGTACGAAACCCTAAAAAGTATGTATGTAGGTACTTGACTTTTACCTACCGAGTCATCACAACCTCGGAACACAAGGGGTAAATGCTGAAGGAATATGAGTGGGTTTTAATCACAAAACAAGTTGTACTAACCTACATCATAGTTATCAGTTATCATAATAATAATACCTTACATGCTTATTTCAATAAATATAAAACACTACAGTTACATTTACATTTATAATATTAGTATGGATACCAAAAATATTTGACTCTAAAGACATAACCGCATTTGCAGGGTTAAATAAATTAACTGCATCACACAATGAACCTACGTAAAAGAAACCTAAATTCATCATAAACTGGACAATTTATAGCTAAAAACTTCCTATCTCGTATAGAATATTTAAATGGGTCTTCATTGCATATACTTTAGAAGTAGTATTCTAAATTCTCATTCAGTTTACAACGATTACTATGAAGCCTAAAACTTCTTTTTTTGTTTTGACGTGGTTCGTTGGGTTGTCCTTCAAATACGGTGAGTTTTGATTTTTTTTTTAAATATTCATCAGTACATAATGTGTCCGGTACAAAAAGTGCGCCATTTTCTCAGTCCATCTTGCTGTTCGTCCCGCCAATGATACGGTGCTAGACGGTAGCGCACACTGTCGTGTGCAGCGTTCTAGATGAACAAGTTAAGAGAACGCACTTGTGTTTTATTTATTTTTAACACTTTCAGTTTTATCTAAACGCTAAAAAATGGGACTTCTCCTTATTTTCACAGCCATAATAAAGGGAGGGCAACAAATATATTTTTTGTAAATTCATGTAATCCGCATTTATTCTACTAAAATGAGTGTTTTTTAAATCTTTTCTGAAATTTTGATTGTGCTGTCTGTTTTCAGTTAGCTCCCTAAAATGCTTCGAGTGTGAAAGTAATGGTATTAATTCAGCCTGCAGAACTAGTGTAGACTCGAATATGATCAAAACATGTTCAAAAGAAGCGACCTTATGCAGCATTTCTAAGGCTGATAGTGAGTATTATACCAATTTATACTTTGTATTCATTGTTATACATGACGTAGCCAGATTGTAGAGTTGGCGATTTCATGATGTGGCCGTTTTGTAAACCGATTAACGTTTGAAGATTTTTGTTCAGCTAGGGCGACGTTTGCCCATATAAAGTGCTAGTAACTCGCTTAGTTTTGTATTGTAACTATGTTATACTATACGCTAGTCTCATGGAAATTGATGGCAGTGGATAGCAGCGGTGACAGCTCGTTTGGCCATATCGATTTTCGTAGGATTTCTATGATAACAAAAGGTATAAAGAAAGTAGACCAAACGAGGATTGAAATATCATCAAACTTCAACATTTAAAACTATTCGGCCAGTTTTACTTGGCGATTTCATGAAGTGATCAATTTCGATCTGGCCACGACATATACATACCTATATCTATTAAGGGGGCTCTTCCTCACTTGTCCATCGCCAACATGATCATGGTAAAAAAGCTTGTTATTTCATCCAGCGCAATATTTGATGACGAGAGATTACACCTGAAAACTCTATGGTTGAATTCGAATAAACGTCGGAATTACTGAATGGTAATTCCGTCATTTGGTCGACTATTTCACAAAATTTGTTACGGTTTCGTGATATTTTTTTTACACCATAAACGTTAGTGAAAAAAAAATCGTTATTTAGAATCCCGATGAAATGTGCAAGGTTTCTATAGATTCATTTTATTTTTAATTTATGAAAACATTGAAGGGCACATAAAATAGCAGATTTTCAAAGGTCTTTACTGGATTCGTTTTACACAAATTTATGATTTTGTTTCAATAGAAACCTAGATATATCTTTAACCAAGATATACTCTTGTGGATATATTATCCACAAGATATTTGTGTTTCCAAAATATCTAGAGAAAAATGTGTAATAATGTCATAATCACGTAAGAGCAGTTGTATGGTAATGTATCTCGGTTTGGTCGCTATTAAATTGTTTATTAGAAATCTTAAAATTTTATTCTTTTCAATTACAGTGACAAAAAACGGCGGGGAAGCTTATACAAAACGTTCATGTTATATTAAACATAAAAATGATTACCGGATAGAAAAAAAAGTACAAAGGAATGCTGAGGAAAGTTATGATGACTATGATGATAGTGAAGAAGTACCTCGCACTTCCTTCACACTGTGTAACTCAGATCTATGCAACGGTGCCGTCAACAACTCTTCTACAAACATTTTTTTGTTAACAATGTTAGACATTTTTATTTTAGTTTCCAAAAGGACCATTTTCGTATTTAAATAAAAAAATACATAAAGTGCTTCATTTTCAGATTCCTTCCCCTCTTCCTTCAGTCAATCGTCGAATACACGTTTAAACAAAGCAATTTTACTTGTTACGACAGTTCTGCTATGATCCTATGAGGAATTCCGTTTCATATCTTTGAACTTAACTGTGAAATCTAAACAGTACGATTCAATTTACACCCTATATTTAGTATAAGTTTAACTATTTAAAAACTTATATATTTGTATAATTATTTATTTTATGACTTTTCCCATTGACATCGATGTGTGTAAAGATGTTATTATTTTCAGTTTGTTTAAATACCTATTAAGTTATAATATTTAATAGTTAAGATATATAATAAACGACTTTGATGAGCCAATTAAATGTAATTTATGTTATTGCAAGGAAAATGATAGAAGAAACATCTTTGTAATAACTATTTATGACACTGTTACCTCAACCGTTTATTATTATTTTTATACATTTATTTATCTCAGGACACAGACATTATATAAATTAGTTAGTAAAATTATGAATTACTGTCATTAAAATTTCAATTATTTTAATATGGAAATATTGTAACATCAACCACTTATTTAAAAGAGTAGCCATGGAGTTTCTTGACGGTTCTTCTCCATACGACCGATTTGGAACCGTACACTAGCTTCTGACGTTTTATAAGTGACCTAAGGCCTAGGCCTAAGGCCTATGTGAAATAAAAATATTTGAATTTGATTAACCATCATCGATTGCATCACTGCTTACCATCAGATGCGATCGCAGTCAATCACTAGTTAAAAATGCCATGTAGGTATATTTCACAAAATCACAATCTAACAAAACCGAGTCCATAAATACCATTAAAAATTAATGTTACTTTATTTTATTTTGCTATTGTTATTTTATCCGTTTTCATTTAATTGATTTGTATGTTTTGGACTTTAATTTTAATTTATTTCATTTGATTTAATTTGATGTTAATTTAATTAATTTGATTTTAATGTATTTAATTTGTTTTATTTTATTGTAATTCATTGACAGTGTCTCATTAATTTTAATTTTAATGTATTTAATTGGTTTTAATTTTGGGTATTTTAATTAATGTATTGATGTGTTTCGATTCTGTAAATGGGTATATTTGACCTGAATAAAAAATATTATTATTATTATTAATAAAGATTTAAAGTTGACAAAATCGATACTCATACCGAATATGTTATATTTTGCAATACCAAAGAACTGCATCATTATTTATATTTCTTCAAAAAAATCCGTGACAAAGATAACAGAGCTCTCTAAAAATAAAGCTGTGAACAGACTTGACTAATTAGTCTTTGTAGTGTCCAGAGCGCAGTGTCGGAAACGAATCGCGAGTGTCGAGTGCTGCCCAAACAAATATCCTTTATTTTTACAACTGAGCGTTCGGTTGAACTACCTTGCATTGAAAGTTTCTGGACGAAATGTCTCTGTCAGTCTTCGTAAATTGGTATTAAAGACAAATGCTTTTGATTTACGGTATATTATGCACTAACTATTTCGTTAACCCAAACTGCTGAAGCTAACATAATACTAACAGCCTAGCCCAAAACGAAATGATAGGTTGTTTGTATATTGACCCTAATCCTTCGTTGGAGATCTTCAAGAGAAGACTTTGGGAACATTGCAAACCTACCACATTATTGTCTTTTTTGACTGGTGGAGAATGCCTTGTTGCATTTAGTCCGCCCATGTACCACTACTGTACGTGAAGTTGAAATAAATAAATAATAAACATTTCCTGCATACAAGATCCATAAGTACATGTATGTATTATATGCTGCACTATCGTCGTCGAAAAAGTTGCCTATGTTCGTATGTGTGATACTACTATCTGCCTCACTGCTTCCCGACGTCTTGGCGTTCTTTGTTGTTCTCGTCACTGCCACTGTGGCGAAGTTGTCAACAGCCTAAGGTTAACACGGTCTGTGACTCAGCCGAAGTGTGGGTCGCATAGCGCGCTATGCCAATATTAATGATATCATCCGGTCCGTTCTTGCTACCGATGGTGTGTCACACTACGATAACAAGAAACCGGACGGTAGGTATGCCTTTATGCCCATAAAGAAAGGGTAGAATAGAATAGAATAGAAGATAGCATAGATAGAGAGGGTAGGTTTAGTGTGGAATATATTAGTTTTTTTTTTTTTTTTTTCGGTGGGAAAATCATCTTATGACATCCCCCGCTCTTGGGCGGGGCGGGAGATAGTGTCAGACTTTTACTGACTAAAAACCCACTCCTGTTCCTTCGTTGCCTTTCGTACCAGGGCCGAGTCTTCCTTTCAGAATCAGACCCTTGGCCCCAGTAGGCTTCGACCCTGCTGGGCCCCTACAGTTGCTGACATCTCCTTGAAGCGCGCGTGGAACAGCACGCGCCGTTGACAACTTGGGCTTGGTCCGGACGGTTACCGGACGGTCGGACGGCAAGCCACCCATTGCTCGCCGTCCGCAAGCCCGCGCCTACGGTGGCCAGAAATCGGGATCGGAATCCCGGCGGCGGTTGGGGCGTGAGGACCGCTGCCTCACGCGATCGGCCGCCTCCTTTGCAAGCATTACTGCTTCGCAGAAGGAGGCGACCGCCTGCCACTCCTCCTCGCTCCGGACCATGGCCTGTACCAAAGCCCGGCGCGAGAGATCGCCGCCGCCGATTGCCCCCACGAGGACACGGCGTTGCTCTGCCCAAGCGGGGCACACCTCCACCGTATGCTCCACCGTGTCCTCCGGGCGGTCCACACAGTGGCGACACCCGGGCGTCGCTTCCGCACGAATCCGGTGCAGGAACTTCCCGAACTTACCGTGTCCGGTGAGGACCTGTGTCATGCGGAAGGTAATGACGCCGTGTTGCCTTTCCAGCCACTCCTCAAAGAGGGGACTTACCGCCATAATTACGGCGTGCCCAGCACTCAACACTTTCCGCCATGCCGTGACTTGTCGTGGCAGCGGAGTTTCACCACGGCGTTGCATCTCCACGCGCAAATCGTGCATGCGTGCAAGGCTTTTTGCTACAAGATCCCATGGTGGCTGGCCAGCAAGGAGGCTCGCCGCTTCGCGGGAAACCGTGCGGTATCCCCGCACCATACGTATGGCCATGACCCTCTGGCACGCGTTCAGCTGGGCCGCCGGTCGCTTTCGCAGTGACGGCGCCCACACCGGCGCCCCATAAAGGGCCATGGACTGGACGATGCCTGCGTAGAGCCTCCGGCAGGAGGCGTCTGGACCGCCGAGGTTGGGCAGGAGCCGCTTGAGGGCAGCCCCGTTCCGATTCAGTTTGGGAGCCAGACGTCGGAAGTGCTCCTCGAAATTCCACCGGCTGTCGAGGACGAGTCCCAGGTACTTCATCGTCGACCCGACGCCGATGTGAACTCCTCCTACCGTTAGTTGGGAACGCCGGGGCGGCGCGCTCCGAGGGCCGTGAAAACACATGGCCTCGGACTTGTGCAGCGCCACCTCGAGTCCCAACTGCTGGATCCTATCAACGACTATCGCAACCCCGCGTGTCGCTAATTCGACCGCCGCCTGATACGACTCTCCCTGCGCCAGGACCAGCGTGTCGTCTGCGTAACAGACCACGCTGACCCCGTCAGGGATGTCGCCGCGCAGCACGTAGTCGTATCCGATGTTCCACAAGGGCGGTCCTAGTACCGATCCCTGCGGAACACCGCACGACATCTCTCGCCGTTTCCACTCTCCCTGGTGACCAGGGTAGATGATGTACCTGTCCGACAGGTAGGCCTCGATAACACGACAGAGGTAGTCGGGCACCCGGTGATACCGGAGTGCCCTCCTAATGCTGCTCCAGGGCAGGGAGTTGAAGGCGTTGGCGATGTCCAATGACACCGCCACGACACACCTGCCCTGGGATATCGCATCCCCCGTCGTGAGAGCTCGCACGCGCATGATGGCGTCCACCGTGGAGCGCCTCCTGCGAAAGCCGAACTGGCCGTCCGCCAGATCCGGCCCCACCCGCGATAGGTGCGCGACGAGGCGGTCTGCAATTACTCTTTCAAAGAGCTTGCCCACCTCGTCGAGCAGCACGATGGGCCGGTACGCGGACGGGGAGTCCGCTGGGCGCCCTGACTTCGCGATAAGGACCAGTTTCCCCGTCTTCCAGCGAAGTGGGAACTGGCCCTGCTCCATGCATGCGCTAAAGTGCCCTCTTAATCGAGACCCGAGAGCCTCCATGGCCAGGACCCAGGCTTTACCAGGCAAGCCGTCGGGTCCTGGGGCGGTATTCTTGGCGCTCAGCCTTCGTACCGCCACACACATCTCTACCTCGGTCACCTCTGGAGCATTGCCGTCGTCGTCGCCATCGTGATCCGCGTTAGACACCGCTGGTGGCGGAGCCATGAGCGGGGAGGAGTGTTCCCCTCGCGCAGGGAAAAGATTGCTCACCACACCCTCCACAATCTGGGGCCGGAGACTCTGCGTGAGTGGGGGAGCCCAAGGGCGGAGTTTTTCCCGCACCACCTTATAGGGACGTCCCCACGGGTCTCCGTTCAGAGTCCCCAGCCACACGTTGCGAGCCTCCATCTTGGCCCGCTTTATTTCCGCTCGGAGAGTGCGCTTCGCTACTCTGTATCCCTCATACAACTCCGCCTTTCTGGCGTCCGCATCCAGTGGGCGGATGCGGCGACTGCAGTGTCTGGCGTACCGGCGCCGCGCAGCATTGCATGCATTGCGCAGTGCCGCAATCTCCGGCGACCACCAGTACACCTGGCGCCGGGCACGTCCTGGCCGGACTCGGGGCATTGCCGCGTCGCAGATTTGCGACATGGCCTCCCGGAACCACTCTGCCTCGACGTCAATGTCAACAGGCCTGTCCGGTGCTTGCACCCAGGCCTGTACCATCGCGGCTTCCAGGAGGAGCTCCCGGTCCAGCTGCTTCAGCGCCCAACGCGGACCACATGGGGTCTGTTGGACCGGCGCGATCGAGGTCTGGGTGGAGACGTCAAACCGAATGTACTGGTGGTCTGAGTACGTCTCCACCCCCTCCATGACGCGCCAGTCGACGACACGCGGTGACAGAGCAGGGCTGGCAAACGATATGTCCACCACTGACTCGCCCCGCATCCGCACACACGTGGGGACAGAACCCCGGTTCAGGATGACCAGGCCTGTCTCCAGAGCCCAGTCCTCCACCATCCGACCCCGCTGGTTTGTGAACCGGGAACCCCAAGCCAAGTTCTTGGCATTGAAGTCCCCGCACACGACCACGGGGAGGGAACCAAACCCAGCGACGACGACATTCAGCTCCATAAGGGAGATGTGGAGATCGGCGAGAGTTCTGTTCGGGGACAGGTAGACGCCCACCACTGCAATGTCCCCGAACCGTGCTGCCACGCAACCCCGTCCCCTCGTGACGGCCTCGAGGGACGGAGTACCGGCGGCGGCCGACGAAATTAAGGTCACCGAGCCGTTCAGGTCCTGAACCCAGTCTCCCCTGGGCAGGACATAGTACGGCTCGGAGACCAGTGGAATATATTAGTTGTGTTGA
Source organism: Mythimna pallens (assembly GCA_961205895.1). Taxonomy (NCBI): domain Eukaryota; kingdom Metazoa; phylum Arthropoda; class Insecta; order Lepidoptera; family Noctuidae; genus Mythimna; species Mythimna pallens. The sequence goes on from OY540830.1 coordinate 6,402,355, forward strand.
TATTCTTGCGCCATCCCATCTTTCTAATTCGTCGTGCTATGCTAATTCTGCCGCTGCGGCTGCGAAGAACCTCACGTGGTGGAAGTATACTCTTGGATCGTGAGGTCCGAGTGCTCATAAAGATCTGTCGAAACGCCTAACTTGGACATAAGATAAGCATTGCTATGCAGCGTGGCAATGCCGCTAGTCTTTTGAACACATTAGCAGTTGACAGCAATGCACAGGAGCTTTTCGACTTCAGGACCATATTTTAATTAGTTTTATTTAGTCAAGGGTTTTTATTCTTTTGTTTTAGTGTATGTAATTATTATAGTTAGGGAGATAAACGCTTTATATATGTATAAATATAGTAGATGTAATAAAAACTTAGCTCTTATTTTACGGTACGTCTAATCTTCAATTTTTTTTAATTAATAATCATAATTTAAGTTGAGTATTGGTCGAACTTTACCTAAACTTGAAAACTTGCTAAAAAAATGGCAGTATTAAGCTTTGACATGTTCTTACCTCAAAATATTCAATTCAGTATCTTCCTGCTTTTCATTCTAAAATTCTTAAACAAATCCATTTTACTATTCCAGGCATAGCTTCAGGCAAAAGCAATTAAGATAGTTATGTGCGGTAGGTACTCTACATACTGCATCAGAAATCTCTGTTCAGATAGAAACGTAGTAGAGAAAAAACATCTCTGGGCCTCGAAGCAATTTTTGTTCAGAATTTAATTTGAAGTGAAACTGTTCCGATGTTTGATACCTTTAGTTTGAGCAACAAAGAGTTAATTATGCATAGATTACAGTTTGACTTTTGTGGATTAGGTATAAGTGATTGTAATATTTTCCCTCTCCTAGAGAGGAGGCCTGAGTCTCAACAGTGGGAACATTATAAAGCCGACTATGCTATGCTATGATTGTAATATAAAATTAAAATGGATTATACTTGGACTTTTCTTTAACGTGGGAAATTATCCAATATGTTCTCCTGTTCCAGGGCGTAAGGGTGTTTCAAACATTTACTAACTCAAACTCCTATGTTCCTTGCCTACGTTCCAGGGCCCCGGGGTTCTCTTTCGCACAACCCATGGCCCCAGTAGGAGTTCGACCCTGCTGGGCCTCTACGGTTTTGCTGAGGCGCGCGTGGAAAACTACGCGCCATCGACAACATGAGCTCAGTCCGGATTTTACAGTTACCGAACAGCCGGACGGTAAGCTACCCATTGCTCGCTGTCCGCAAGTCCGCACCTACGGTGGCTGGAAATCGGGGTTGAGATCCCGGTGGCTGGGACGTGAACAAGGCCGTTCCCTCACGCGTGTGGCCACCTCCTTCGCTAGCATTACTGCTTTGCAGAAGGAGGCGACTGCCTGCCATTCCTCCTCAGTCCGGAGCATGGCCTGTACCAGAGCCGGCGTGAGAGGTCGTTACCGCCGATTGCCCCCACGAGGACACGGCGGTGCTCTGCCTAAGCGGGGCACACCTCCACCGTATGCTCCACCTTGTCCTCCATTTTATCCTAGGAGTATGTTCCCTTGGAACTTGGCATTGTTAGCGCTGTGGTTGAGCGATCGGCTGCAGGGTTGTGTGTCGCCAATTCGATTCCCACGTAGAACAGATACTTGTTTATCCTACAGATAATTGTTCCGGGTCTTATGTCTAACATACATATTTACATGTTTGTGAACTCACCCACGATACAAGAGTATTTCCAATGTTGTTGTTATGTTTTTTTAATATTTTTCTTTCTTTCCTTTTTTCTTTCTATTGTTTAAAAAATTTCATACAGGCAAAGCCGCTGGTAGAAGATTCACTAAAGCAGCAAACTCCACAATATAATGGCTATAATTCCCCACGCTTTACCTGTAGAACTGCATTGCAGTCGTCGGTAAAACAATGGAGTTTGTTTGACAACTGTATGTGAACCGCAAATGATTGCTCCGGTACGGCACTTTCGTCAACAGTGCTTGATGTAAAATGGATACAAAGAATATACTTAATTGTACACCAAATTGTACTACAACTTTTTACAATATTTTTGATTGTAAGGGCTCTGGTAGCGCTAAGGATACAGAATTGTTTGAAAGAATTACCGCGGGCTTGAAATGCAAAAGGGCTACTGTAGGTACGTACTCTATGGTGTGGTAGTAAAGAGTAAATATAAAAGCTATATATAAGCTAATCTATAGTTTAGTAGTTGAAGTGTGAAGAGTATGAATGAAAAACTGGTTAAGGTTGTGTATTAGTCAGTAAGATTCTAATACTCCCTCATGCTCCTCCTGCGAGAGGAGCATGATTTCCTAACACGAAAAAGGACCCAAAAATTTGACATTGATCACGTGACATTATGGGTGCATAATTAGAATACCTATAGTAGTCGGTAAGTCGTTTATCTTGGTATGGTCATGTGAGAAGGAGGGATGAAGCGCACGTTGCTAAAAGAGTTATGAATTTACATGTGATATGGAGAGGGAGAGGGATGCCAAAGAAAAGATGGATGGATTATGTGAGAAGTGATATGAAAGAAAAGGGAGTTAGTGATAGCGTGACGAGTGACAGGACAGAATGGAAGAAAAAAACGTGTTGTGCCGACCCCAAATAAAACGGGTCAAGGGCAGGAAAATGATGATATAGTACTCGGTAAGCATAAAACATACAACAATATTAAATCTCTACGTATAAAAAAGAAACTAAGGACCACACACGTACAATATTTATTTCATTAACACAAGAATTTTGATTTATAATTTGTACATTCACAATCAAACGCCCATAAAAAGTAGAAAAATAAAATTAATGTTTTTGATCAAAGCATCGATGCGGTATGATAAATGTTGTAATAATTTGTCATTAGTGTAAAAACTCGAACAAAAATAAAAATTAGCCTGACCATGTAGTACTCTACGTAACAAAACACTACACACAACATACCTTGTTAATATCTACGGGAGCCAATGTTTTTTTATGATAATACTTTGTAGCGACAATGCGATAAAGTATTTTCATAAAACTTTTGCACTTATCAAATCAAATCTCCAAAGCCTTGAGCATCGGCACCGAGTTGCTGGCCTGTCGGTTCTCTATCGATTACACTTCGGGGAGTGTGCGTTGGAATTGCACAATTTAATTCCACCAAGTCCGTTCCATCATCGGATCACTAGACGTACGGCGTTGCGCCATCGGTACATGGTGGACATCCCACCCATACGTACAAAGCGTTTTGGGAACATATTCATAATGCGTACAGCTAAGGAGTGGAATTCCCTGCCGGAGTCTGTGTTCCCTGATAGCTACAACCTAGGGGTCTTTAAGTCAAGAGTGAATAGGTTACTTCTAGGCAAGCGTGCTCCATCATCGGCCACATCATCGCTTACCATCAGGTGAGATAGTGGTCAAACGAGGGCCTATCAATAAAAATTGTTCTAGCTGTAAAAAATTTGAATAAAAACGCGTTGCCGTATTGGTTACCTTATGTCGCGTCTTATGCGTGTATATTATATAATTTATATTGTTTGTATTATATATTATGTATTTTATTAGTTACGTATTGTATAAATATAAATAGTACACCACGTACTACCTGCGTATCTTTTTCTCCTTTTCTGACAAATCCATCCTAAGGTTGTCTGTAAAAAATCACTTTTAGTGATAAGACCGCCCATTGTGACACCCTATTAATTTTAAGTTACTATTGTAGTTTTATATTGGTGTACAGTAAAGAATATATCTATCTATCTATCTATCTCGCCAATTTGCAGGACCTTTTGCCTAAAGGGTAGGGTTGTGTAAACTGGGAACACCCTGGAGGCAACCCCATTTCAATTGCCATTGGCAAGTATCTAGATAATACATAATAAGGAATTCAAACAACTCCAATCATGCTTGACCGATAGTTTGATGATCAGACTTTGTTACCTGGCAGAATATAGTTCATATTTTTCTTTTTTTTTTAGCAAAGTTCACATCTCTGTACTTTGGTCCATTTATTAGAGTATAATCTTTTCCTAAAGAATCAGTTAGCATTATGATAAATTATATTTATTTTGTAAATAGGTTTAAAAAACACTTTTACTCGTCAATATTCTTATTTTCGTCATTTTTAACTAGATTGCCATTCAACGTAGCGATGCCATGATGTGGAGAAATACTTTAACGTCTAATTGTATTTTTTGCAAATATAGATGTTACATACATGTTAGATGTTATTTAAATCGTCGTATGCAAACATATTTTGTTATTTCTAAAAATATAATTACCTTCCTATACTTACTTAATAAAAATCAAACAAATCAATTACACATCCTAATAAAAAATATAGGTTTATGAGCTTTCAATCGAAATGTACTGTAGAGTAATCGTAAAACCTATTTAAATACTTTTACAACACACTTGCTCAGAAAGTGACTCTTATTGCACTGCACTTAGGTATATAATGGCACTCGTTACCAACCTGTGACATTTTGATTACCATTACGCACTAGTGCTATAATGTAGGTAAAACCTTTTTGTTCAACCTCTTTGTTCGCAAAAAAAATTTTGAATTCGAATTAAATTCCCGTTCAATAGTACTTAAATAAATTAGTGTCTTACTTACTTATAATATTTCATCCAATTTACAAGTTAAAATGGACAAATTTATCTTGTACAAACGATTTATTTAATAAAAAAAAATTAATAAATGAATCGTATCTTCTATTTTTTTTTTTTGTAGTCTGGCCGCCATTTTCAGATGCGCGCGGATTTTGGCGTGTTTTTTTTTATTCCAGTGAAGTTCAGTGGCTGTATTACTTAATTAAATAAAATTAAATAATACAAAATCATTAAAATGTTACATCCGTATACTATTGTCACTACGAAAGACATTATCGTAAAAACTTTTCACGCAAGAAAACATAAACGGTGCATAAACGTAAGACTAGGCAGTATGATCAAAATACCTTAGCCTTCCTCTAAGGGTAAATAAAATAAATGATGCGCGCGTTATGAAAACAGAAAACAGATTTTTACCGCCATGTCACAGAAAATTTTACTAGTTTTACTGTTGTTTTCTTCACAAGTATATTGTAAAACGTCGTATGAGACACGTGAGTAATTAATGATTACCGTTCTTGGCTCTCTTAAGACCCTCGCCACGGCTCGGGTCTAAATACCGCCTCGACGGTAATCACTAACATTACACACTTATATCATAATGTACTATTATATTGCTGCAATATGATAGATCTATCATACATAGATTACTCAATCATACTGACTAGAACAGGGGTCTCCAAACTACGATCCGCGAGCCTAATCCGGCCCACCAGCGCCATTAATCCGGCCCGCGACAGCCTTAACCCATCGGGCGTCCCGGGGTTTTATTATTATGTAATTGCGCGTTTTAACGTAAATAATAAAAAAAAAAACTTTATCTGGGTTTTTCTAGGAAAAAATAAAATAAAAACCAAAATTATCGGCAAAAAAAAATCATACAAACAAAACGACAATTAAGCGTTTGTCAAGATCATTCAAGTTGTACAGACTACAGAAGTATGTACAATCGGCGCTCAAGGGGAGAGTAGTATCCTCAATCTAGCCTGGACAGCCAATGTCTTATTGTTATTACTATTACTGTGATAAGTTGAAGAACAAAACAAAGAATTCTAATTACTCGGTTTTATTTACTTGCAAGGATAAACTTAACGACAGAAATGGTTACACAAAAAAATTAAGTATCTAAAAAAGCAATAAAACAAAAAACATTAATAAGATTTATGTAATTGTGATTTTCCACCAGAGGCAAAATAATTCGGGCACGCCAGTAAAAGAAGTACGACATGTAGTTGATTTGAAACACTAGTGATCATTCAAGTTTTCTCTTTTGTAAATATAATTGAATAAACAAACAACTGTAAACATTACGATATACGAATTTTGGGCTGCTAAATAAAAAATAATAGCATTTTATTTAAATATTTGTTCATTAAATCACTAAGCCAAGATTCTTTATCGGCACGCAACAACTAGTTTTTTTTTTTTTAATATTTTTAGCGGCACGTTCTTGGGCACGCCACAATTATGGCGGTAAGTCCCCTCTTTGAGGCGTGGTTGGAAAGACCTCACGGCGTCCTCACCTTCCGCATGACGCAGGTTCTCACCGAACACGGTAAGTTCGGGAAGTTCCTGCACCGGATTCGTGCGGAAGCGACGCCCGGGTGTGGCCACCGTGTGGACCGCCCGGAGGACACGGTGGAGCACACGGTGGAGGTGTGCCCCGCTTGGGCAGAGCAACGCCGTGTCCTCGTGAGGGCAATCGGCGGCGGCAATCTCTCGCGCCGGGTCTTGGTACAGGCCATGGTCCGGAGCGAGGAGGAGTGGCAGGCGGTCGTCTCCTTCTGCGCAACAGTAATGCTAGCGAAGGAGGCGGCCGATCGCGTGAGGCAACGGCAACGGTCCTCACGCCCTAACCGCCGCCGGGATTCCGATCCCGATTTCCGGCCACCGTAGGCGCGGGCTTGCGGACGGCGAGCAATAGGTAGCCCGCCATCCGACCGTCCGGTAACCCTCCGAACCAAGCCCAAGTCGTCGACGGCGCGTATTGTTCCACGCGCACCTCAGGGAGATGTCAGCAAATCGTAGGGGCCCAGCAGGGTCGAAGCCTACTGGGGCCATGGGTAGTGTGAAAGCGAAATCCGGGCCCTGGGACGAAGGCATCGAAGGAACAGGAGTGGGTTTTTAGTCAGTAAAAGTCTGACTCTATCTCTTGCTCCGCCCAAGAGCGATTATTTCCCCACCAAAAAAAAAATAGTGGCACATTCTCAAATAAAGGTTTCTCCATCCCTGTACTAGAGGATCAAATCTGAAATACAAAAAAACCTCTGTGTGTGTGAGTGACTAATTTCACCTCTGCAAAATAATGCCAATATGAAAGAGTGAGAATCATTGTCATCTTCCTGCCCTAATCCCATGTTCTATTCTATTTTGTCAGCCGTCACAATATCACTTTTCTTTCATATCACTACTCACATAATAGCGGTCAAGCGCGAACCTATCAAGAATAAAAAATAAAAAACAGTGCGAATATGTAAACTAAATACAAATACATCGCATATAAAAGCAAACTAGGTAAATAGATACTGGCATTGTATAGACGGGGACCACTCCGGGTTTTTTAAGAGGTCTTGGAATCCCTTCTATGTGCTGATGATGACCACCGAGGTGATTTTAGTGAGATAAAAATCCCATACTCTATGCTCTTTTCTCCAAAAGCATATCGCCTTTTGAAGGTTTCCCCTTAATTATAAAAAAAGGTTATAAGTTCTGAAATAAAAAGTAAGTAACAGAAGCTGCAACCAAATCTCAATTATTGTAATAATAAACCTCGCCTGTAATATAACATAAGACCACTTTACCATTGGGGACGATCGGTGGCAGTGATCTCTCGCGCTGGGCTTTGGTACAGGCCATGGTCTGGAGCGAGGAGTGGCAGGCGGTCGCCTCCTTCTGCGAAGCAGTAATGGAGGTGCTAGCAAAGGAGGCGGCCGCACGCGCGAGAGAACGGCTCTCACGCACCAGCTGCCGGGATCCTGACCCCGATTTCCAGCCACCGTAAGCGCTGACTTGCGGACGGCGAGCAATGGGTAGCTCGCCGTCCGACCATCCGGTAACCATCCGGACCGAGCCCAAGTTGTCGACGGCGCGTAGTTGCCCAGCGGGGATGAAGCCTACTGAGGCCATGGGTGATACAAAAGAGCACCCCGGGGCCCTGGAACGAAGGCAAAGAAGAAACCGGAGTGGGTTTTTAGTCAGTAAAAGTCTGACACAATCTTACGCTCCGCCCAAGAGCGCGGGATGTCATTGGATGATTTTTCCACCGAAAAAAAAGACCACTTTACCATTTCAACAATACTTTGAGTAACTAAACAAAAAATCCTTGAGTGAAACCTAACATTGAAATCCTTACCAATCCATTTCCAACCTTATCTCCCCGTTTTAAGTTACAAAATCATTACGATAAGTTTTTGAAGTAAGGTCACCAGTTGTTGGAGGGCTGAAAGTCACACAACTCGAGCCGAAAACTGAAAAGAAAACCTGTTTCTTTTTATTTTAGTAATTGCGTTTCTACTGAGTACAACCGCTTTTTTAAATTAGATTAGAAATGATTATTAATGTTCAACTATTTTGAGGATTCGAAGTTGATTTGTTAGCGGGAAACAGAGCACAAACTAAAATGAAATTGTAAGGACTAAACCTAACATCCTAATATTATAAATTCAAATGTGAGTTTGTTTTTTTCGCCTTAACTACTCGACAGATTATACAATTTCGCATATTATAGATTCAGCTACATCTGTTCGCACCGAACCGCATTTTCCAGTGCTTCGATCCTTTTCTGTCTCTTAGAACCGTCTTTTACTACAGCAAGAAAGAGAGTAAGAGTGCGACCGCACGCGGCGGTATCGACGAGGCGGTAAAACGCTAAATGTTGTTAGGATGCACGTGTGCATGTTCATTACTCCTTGCCACTCAAATGACAAAACGGATTTAGATGTAATTTGATACCAGACTAGCTTCTATCCATAGGCTATAATATACAAAGGTGAGAAGTACTAATTTAGAGGGCGGCACTGATTAGTTATAATTTAAAAGCTGAGATTACACGGGGGCCTCCTCTTTCTACCTGTTGGGTTTACTAGTAACCTAACACGAAGGGGATCAAAATCAAAGTCAAAAGTTTTTTATTTCACATATGCCTACATGGGCACTTATAAAACGTCAAAAGCTAGTGCACGGTTCCAAATTGGTCGTTTTCTGTGAAAAAGTACTGGCAAGAAAGACCATGGTTGCAGATGAGGATGACGGGGCTTCGTTTGCTCGCTTTGCTCGCTCAATTCAGCTCCGTCATACTCTTTGAACCTAAATATTTTTCAAATCTAAACCAAACTAAAAACTAGGTCACCTTACTTAACTTAAAGTACTCAGCCGACTACCGTTAACTAATATTATGTAACTTTAAACAAGTAGATTAAACTTATATAATTTTAACATAGCTGTGCTCTATGTTACTTTAAGTTATAAAATATATAATGCTGAAGAATCGTAAACTTAATTGCCAGTGAGCAGGGTACATTGCTCGCAGAACAGGTAGTCGATAAAACTGAAAGGATCTGGCGATCGTGTTTCGGAAGGCCTCCCTATTATTATCTGGCGGTCTTAAAGTCAAAATCGAGTTAGTTTTTTCTACGATGACATCATTGCTAATCATCAGGTGATGAAATGAAATCACATCCAAATCGGTCAAGCCGTTTAAGTGGAGTTAGGTGACTAACCGATTAGAATTCCTTGGATGGTTTGAAAATAAAATTTAACCCTAGCGGCGCTGCAGTCGGGTACTTAATTTTTTTCTGACGAAATTCCTTTGGAAAAAACAACCCCTGTCGGGACCACTAGTACCTATAGGTATATAAAGATTTAGTCTGGTAAATAAATCTGCCAAAAGTGAGGCACATCGATGCGTCAGCCCCTTTATTAAGTTTAATGTAACATAACACTGGATTACTGTACCAACCTAATTAAGGAAGTTGCACATGCATATGTCGGTCACATATTCAAGCCATTAACATGACGGTCATGTGGGTCAACACTTTGGTATAAAGCGACCGACCGCACGATCAGTTGGCGACGTTCCAATCGGATTAAGGCGTATAGTCCTTTGAACATCTGGCCGGAGTTAAATGCCCACATACTCGTACTACCACCTGCGTCCGCATAGAGTAGTGCTCACCTTTGAAACCATGTTCTTTACAAAATATTGATTGATTTACACATGCTATGTATACTGTGAAGAAGATTTAACCGGCACTGTTTTTTGTGCATACATATTTTTAAAGATCAAAACCTTTTGAAAGAAGTAGGAAAAACAAGCGAAAAAATATCATGTTGTTAATGTTATCTATACACCACAAATTTTTAATTAGTACAAATAGTTGAAGGGCTTATTAGGAAAGGTCTTGTTAATATTCATAAACAGTAAAGTTAAAATGTCACTCAATTTATGGAATTACTGTACAGGCTATTGATTATGAATGAATGAATGGCGATAAAAATGGAAAAACACTGCGCATGGTTTTTTGAGTAACAATTGTTATGAATGATTGATTCAATTATGAATTTACCAATTATGAGAAATTTTCGTGGACAATATTGTGATTTCGTTTTTTTTTTTATTTTTGACAACACAAATACGATCAGTAACGGGTACGGAAAGTGCATTATTTTTTTTTCTACTAATTAAAAAATAGGGGTGTATAAGAATGTGTAATAAATATATATTTTTCCAAATCTATTAACCCAGCCGTTATTGAGGAGTAGGTTTTAAAAAATCACTGTGTTATCGCACTGAATGGGAGCAAGGGCCTTAATACCCTTGTATACTGGGTGAAAAGCGTGACCGGGGTGAAATGCAAGCTATGTTTGTAGGGCACACGGTTGTTAAGAGAAATGGCTGATAATATAATTCAGCTGATGGAAAGTGATCATGCCTGAAAACGTAAATAACTTTTCCAGCTCTGGGTGGAGCAAGAGGGAGTGTCAGACTTTTACTGGTCAAAACCCACCTGTGTTCCTACAGTTGCCCTTAGCGTTCTAGGGCCACAGAGACCCTTTCTTGCCTTATTTAAATTCAATAGGTTTTTTTTTAAGTGGAAAAATCATCTAATGACAAATCTCGCTCTTGGGCGGAGCGGGAGGTAGTGTTAGACTTTTACTAACTAAAAACCCACTCCTGTTAATTCGTTGCCTTCGTCCCAGGGCTCCGGGTTTCGTTTTCACACTACCCATGGCCCCAGTAGGCTTAGACCCTGCTGGGCCCCTACGATTTCCTAACATCTCCCTGAGGCGCGCGTGGAACAACAATACGCGCCGTCGACGACTTGAGCTCGGTCCGGACGGTTACCGGACGGTCGGACGGCGAACCACCCATTGCTCGCCGAAATTCAAGTGGTAAGCTTAATATCATTCTAGCGAAAATCAATCTCAAACAGTTCTCAAAACGGATGAAAATTAAAATGTCTAAGCGTTTTGCCCCACAAATACAGGCCTAAATAATACCTACTTTATTTATCATGTATTCATTAGGCAAAACACAGAAAGTAGGGCTCCTACCGCGTGTGTGTTTACTGTCGCACTACAGGATCTTTATTATTATTTGAAATAAAACTTTTATCTTGATTGACTATTTTTACTGGATTTCAATATTATCACATCACTTCACATTACAACGATTGCGTCCGGACTCACAACAACTAGACATTATTTTGTTCTATTCAATTTTCAAACCTATTCTAGAACATACAAAATCCTTACAGGTACATTCAATATGCCAGTTCGCATGCGATCTCTTTCGATACCACAGTACTCACGTACACATGGTAGGAGCCTTATTTTTTACTAAGCAACACTACAAAAAAATAAGGCTCCTAAGCCTTATTTTTTTGCTAGTTTCTTCTGTGCCACTCAAACCACCCTCTCACCTGCAGTGCTATTCTGTAAATGGTAAATCATTTCGAAAGTCATTTCGCAAATCATCTCGAAAGTCACACTCACTTCGCTTCTCATCTCGCCTGTACCGCGCGCGTCTCTCTGCCTGTGTTTTGCGAGCAATATTTACCAACTGCCACTTAAGGTTGGAAATTTTTCGAGCTATGTCGTAACTTTGGTTCTCTTACAGATATCTTCATTCCTGATTCGATAGCCCTCTTCTTTCGCTTTTTAGGTGACTTTTTTACCCTTCTGTTTAGCCCCCCTAGCCAAGTTACAACCGTTTCGTTTCGATTCTCTTTTCGTGGATCGCATCGAATCGACCACGCCTCCTATTCCTTTGTTTTGACCACGTGACTGAGCATTGAGATGACGTAAGAACAAAGGAATCAGAGGCGTGCCCATTGCGAACAACCTCTAACTTTGACGGCACGGTTTGACGCAGTGATTGAACGATTGACTGCGGCACTGCGTGTCGCGTGTTCGATTCCCGCACGGAACAAATATTTGTATGGCTTACAGATAGGTGTTTCGAGTCAGGAGCTCATATATGTTTACATATTTGTGAACGTATCCACGATACGGAGTCATTCCTAGTGTGGGGCAATATAAAAACAAACTCATTATGTCATAGGTTACAGATACCGGCACGGATCTTGATCGCTGACTTCTACTTGCGCAGAAGTGAAATATCAGGTCTCTTTAGTGGTATGAAGAGAGGCGCGGGGCGGGAAGTGCAATCTATGTTCTGTGATTGGCTCGCCGATGTGTACTATCCGCAAAGCGATCCCCGCTCTTTCGCCGACTATAAGAGATACCAGAAAGAACATAATGGTATTGTTTACAACCTTGACCAAACTTAGTCTGTAGGCAAATTATTTGAGGTCATATTCTCCGTTTTCCCTATCACCAAGGCCTGTTACACAATCAAGCAGAAGATTAACTATTTCTATTCCACAGTCTACCTTCAGCTCTAGATATCATTAAAACAATGACTCATTAGTCTTTAGGCACGCAAAGACCTCATTAAGTAAGTTCCTTCAGTTATTAAGCTTAGTCTTTGCATATGATTTAAATTCAGGGTTGTCAAGTTTCTACGAAAGTTTTAGAGATACAAGATCACTAGCGTCTACCAGCGACTTCGCCCGCGTGCTCTCTGGATAAACAGGATACTGCTATACCATATATAAGCTATACCAGGACGTGGTCAATCCATGTAGCTTTTAAATTTTATTTAAACCAGTTTAGCTTTTTAGTGTAAAGGAGTAAAAAACACACACATACATTTAAACATTCTATTATTACAAAGCTAAAGATTTGTTTTGTGAAAATTTATTTTATATATTTTACTATTTATGTACACACAAAAAACAGAAGTGAATGTGAGCAGTGGTGGCCGAGTGGTAACGGCCCGACTTATGAGTTGTAGGTCACGGGTTCAAACCCAGCCAGGCGCATTACTTTGTGTAATTTATTTCATCACCACTGCTCTCAAAACATCGTGAGGAAAACGGCATGTCCTAGAACCAAAAATTCAAAGACATGTGACACTCACCAACCCGCTCTGGGCCCGTGTGGTGGATTACTGCCCACTCCCTCTCCTAGAGAGGAGGCCCGAGTCCTAGTGGGAACATTAAAAGGCTGAATATGCTATGCTATATGCTAAAAACGTTGCCCGCTACAGGGACGACAGATGGACTTTTCGTTCAGTAAAGTGGTCTGGGCCAAAAGGCACCAGATCAAGAGGTCGACCAAGGGCCAGATGGGCAGACGAAATTGTAGCGTGCGCAGGTGAAAGTTGGCTTGAAAGAGCTAACGACAGAGAGGGATGGCATTCCTTGGGGGAGGCTTTTACCCGAACGGGGTCCATGCATTAAAACTAATATCCATTTATGAAAAATATGAAATTACAGAAATAGAATTTACAATTGAAATCAAATTTATTTAAGGTATTAAATTGTAATTGAATATTGTGATAATTGTTATCGTATATTATTTATTATGCATGGAATAAATAAAGTTTTATTATTATTCTTTTTTTATTATTATATGCTAAAAACAGAAAAAGACAATACAAAGTAGACAATAGTACAAAGGTACTGCTTATTTCCAAAGAAATTTCTTCCAGCAGGCCTGCGAAAGGAGAAAATAAAATATTAAAAATACGATAACACGTCTACGTATATGTCTATTATATTTAGATTTTTTTATTTAGTGTTGGATTGCCCATTCATCGATGAAGGCTGTAGGCTTATATAACATCATGCTACGACCAATGGGAGTAAAGCAGTAACCAAAGCCACGGATGAAACCGTGGGGACAACTAGTAATATAATAAGTGTGATTTGGCTCACAAGTGAATTCAGTGTTAAATTCCGGGAATGAGCCTTTCCTTACGGTCTACTGGCTAGGTGGACCGAAGAGATTGGAAGAGCGAATAGAAGCAACTGAGCTAGAGTAGCCGAGGACCGAGCTGATTAGTTTTTGACTGAAGAAGTTTTTGTCCAGCTGTAGTATTCTAAATAAGCGGATAATGCTCTGGTGGTGCATAATATTTAAAAAACCAATCCAAAAGATAGAGTATTATTAACTGGACAGGGCACATTGCTCGCAGAACCTATAGCCTATGCGATCTAAAAGTTCTGGGGTGTTAACAAAATATAGTGCTAGAAGACCTCCCGTAAGGTAGACCGGAGACCTTGTGAGGGCCACTAAATGCAACAGGGTTCATTTTACGGCAGAAATTAATGATGGTGAATATTAAGACCGATGAGATTTTAAAACGTCCAGTAGCAACTAAGCCCACTCTTCAACAGCAGTACTAGTGTCACCGTAGGCGTAGGCTTGCGGACGGCGAGCAATGGGTAACACGCTGTTCGGCCGTCCGGTAACCATCCGGACCGAGCTCGAGTCGTCGACGGCGCGTAGGTTCCACGCGAACCTCAAAAAGATGTCAGCAAACCGTAGGGGCCCAGCAGGGACGAAGCCTACTGGGGTGATGTGTTGTGCTTGTGTACCCTGGGGCCCTGGAACGAAGGCACAGAAGGAACAGGAGTAGGTTTTAGTCAGTACAAGTCTGACACGCTCTCCAGCTCCAGCCAAGAGCAAGAGAAGTCATTGTATGATTACCCACCTAAACCTAAAAAAAACAGTGGTACTAGTGAACCTATATCCAGAATTAAAACTACAACTTTCACGAAATTCTTGACATAACCCTAGCAAAAAGTAAATTCGGAGCTGAAGACGTTTTCCTACGTGCCGCAAACATTACTGTCGCGAAGATTAAACGCTGTTCCTAATGTGGATGAGTAATGATCGCGTGGTTTTGTGGTACATATTCATTTTATTTTATGAAAATATATAATAAGTAAATTACTTAAAGTTGATGGAAGAGGAGGTAGCAAATATGACCAGGCTCCGAAGGCGTAATGGTGAATTTGAAAGATAAATTTAAAAACCAACCCTAACATATTCGCAGGCGGTCGCCTCCTTTTTCGAAGCAGTAATGCTAGCAAAGGATGCGGCCGCACGCGCTACGCAACGGCCCTCACACTCCAGCCACCGGGATTCCGATACCAATTTCCGGCCACCGTAGGCGCGGGCTTACGGACGGTGAGCAACGGGTAGCTCGCCGTTCGACCGTCCGGACCGAGCCCAGATCATCGACGGCGCGTAGTGTTCCACGCGCGCCTCAAGGAGATGTCAGCAACTGTAGGGGCCCAGCAGGGTCGAAGCCTACTGGGACCATGGGTGATGCTAAAGAGAACCCAGAGGCCCTGAAACGAAGGCAAAGAAGGAACAGGGGTGGTTATTAGTCAGTAAAAGTCTGACACCTGACACGCCCTCGCGCACAATCCAAGGGCGGGGGATGTTATTAGATGATTTCCCACCTGAAAAAAAATGAAATAAATATTTATATGTGTGGGCAGCGAATTCGAAAGAAGAAAGTCCCACCACTGGGATTCAGGAATCCTCTCTATGAGACGAATGGGCCGTAAATGACGTAATCTACCACACGAGCCCAGTCTATATTGGCTTTGAACACGTAATATCAGTAGGTTACCCAATTTCTTCAAAACGGCTTGAAAGGTTTTTATGATTTTTTTTTTGTGTATTTCCGTAAGTCTTGGCTATTTTTTGTCGTCCTTGTCCCCCACCCCCAGTTTTCTTTGACAATTTATATGGTAGAACAATGAATGCCGGGTCAGTTAGTAAGTTATAATAAGTAATTCAATCATGATTCGATAGACACGTAGCACCATCTAGCGTCCTAAGTAATTGTAATCGTCGAAAGTTCTTTCCCAAGGGAACAGTACTTTTTTTTCTGGTACATAGAGTTGTCCTTGGGCTGCGGAATTATTGAAAAGAGTCGCCGCGGTCCTGGACTATAAAGGGCAACTGAGGGAACACAGGCGAGTATTTAGTCAGTAAAAGAGTCACCGTGGTCTTGAACTATAAAGGGCAACTGAAGGTACACACGCGGGTATATAGTCAGTAAAAGAGTCGCCGTGGTCCTGGACTATAAAGGGCAACTGAAGATACACACGCGGGTATTTAGTCAGTAAAAGAGTCGACATGGTCTTGGACTATAAAGCGCAACTGAAGGAACACAGGCGGGTATATAGTCAGTAAAAGAGTCGCCGTGGTCCTGGACTATAAAGGGCAACTAAAAGAACACAGGCGGGTATTTAGTCAGTAAAAGAGTCGCCGCGGTCCTGGACTATAAAGGGCAACTGAAAGAACACAGGCTGGTATATAGTCAGTAAAAGAGTCGCCGTGGTCTTGGACTATAAAGGGCAACTGAAGAAACACAGGCGGGTATTTAGTCAGTAAAAGAGTCGCCGCGGTCCTGGACTATAAAGGGCAACTGAAAGAACACAGGCTGGTATATAGTCAGTAAAAGAGTCGCCGTGGTCTTGGACTATAAAGGGCAACAGAAGGTACACAGACGGGTATTTAGTCAGTAAAAGAGTCGCCGTGGTCCTGGACTATAAAGGGCAAATGAAGGAACACAGGCGGGTATATAGTCAGTAAAAGAGTCGCCGCGGTCCTGGACTATAAAGGGCAACTGAAAGAACACAGGCTGGTATATAGTCAGTAAAAGAGTCGCCGTGGTCTTGGACTATAAAGGGCAACAGAAGGTACACAGACGGGTATTTAGTCAGTAAAAGAGTCGCCGTGGTCCTGGACTATAAAGGGCAAATGAAGGAACACAGGCGGGTATATAGTCAGTAAAAGAGTCGCCGCGGTCCTGGACTATAAAGGGGAACTGAAAGTACACAGGCGGGTATTTAGTCAGTAAAAGTCTAACACTCCCAGCATGATTTCGATTTCCAACCACAAAAAAAAATAGTAGGTATACATAAAATTTCTCAAGACAAAGCAATAAACCGGTTAAAACTGGTAGGTACTTATTTAATTAGGTACTTAGTTCCATAATCGGGTACCAAGGCTTACGCAGCGTGGCATTGCGGTTGTATGGTGGAAATCTCTGCTGGGATGTGTGTTTCGTGATAGTTTTTACAAGGGAAGCTTTTTATCACAGTACACTACAAAACTCTGAGTTTAGGTAAGGTGAAGTTACTTCTAGAGAACGTGTGCCATCGTTGGTTTTATCGTAGCGACGATCGGTCCTGCGCATCTTGCATCCATCGGAATCCCGTGACCCTCACCAGTTCATCGGTCCACCTTGTAGGAGGCCTTCAAACGCTGGATAAACCAGTAAATGGATCTTTCGGTCCCACCGACCATCTGTTCTGCGAGCAATATCCTCTACCCACTGCACTTAAGTTTGGTGATTATTCGGGCTATATCCGGAACCTTGGTCCTCTGGCGCATATTAATTTCTTCATACAATATTGCCTACCTTTTTTTTTAAGATGGGAAATCATCCAGTGACTTCTCGCACCCTTGGGAGGAGCGGGATTTTACTGACTAAAACCCACTTCTATGTTCCTTTTTTACATTGCGTTCCAGGGCTCCGAGGTTCATTTTCACTTTACCCATGGTTCCAGTAGGTATTGTCTATATAATAATAGTCTGATTTAAAAAAAAACTCAGAGTTGAAGTTGTTTATATTCAGGAGTACTTTATTCTTGACTGACCTGTTGGTCTAGTGGTTAGTGGCCCTGACTGCTATGCCGGAGGTCGTGGGTTCGATTCCCACCCAGGACAGATGTTTGTGTGATGAGCACGATCATTTGTTCTGTGTCTGGGTGTAATTTATATATGTATGTATTTAGAAATATGTAAGTAAGTTTATCAGTTGTCTAGTACCCATAACACAAGCTCTGCTTAGCTTGGGACTAGACGGCGTTGTGTGATAGTTGTGGAATATTATTATTATTATTATTCTGTACAAGTTTGTACAGTCGAGTACCAGACACACTATATACATATTACATTAAATGGATATCAAATTAATATATCAAACAAGTCGTTAACGTCTCACGCAATATTTGTCAAGACGTCTTCTCAAAATGATTGAAAGCGTGCGCCTATGATCATACCGCGGCTTTGTTCACGAATACATTATAATTCACGCACTTAATGGCGGCTCCTGTCAAATATGACGAACAGAATATTAATGAAGAACGCTTGGTTTTGGGAAATGGAATATAAATAATTTATTTATCGACTCGGTGATATGAAAGCGGGACATTTGATTAAATACAGTTTGACGGTGACGATTGGATTATTTGGAAATGATACATTGTACTGACATGACTCTTTTTAGGGTTTCGTACCACAAAAGGAAAAAAACGGAACCCTTATAGGGTCACTTTGTTGTCCTTCTGTCTGTCTGTCTGTCAAGACCCTTTATCTCGGGAACGCTTGGAGGTTTCGAGTTGAAATTAAAACCTTATACTCAAGTTTACGGTCCCTTGAAGCTGAGAAAAAATCAAACTTCTGAGTTGACGAAAAAAAGATCATCATCATCATCTTCCTGCCCTTGTCCCGTGTTATTTGGGGTCGGTGCAACACGTTTTTTTTCTTTCATTCTGCCCTGTCACTCGTCATACTATCACTAACTTCCTTTTCTTTCATATCACTCTTCACACAATAAATCCATCTTTTCTTTGGTCTCCCTCTCCCTCTCCATCCATCCACATGTAAACTCATAATTCTTTTAGGAACATGCGTTTCATCCCTCCTCTTCACATGACCATACCAAGACAAACGATTATTTTCAAACGGTTTTTTTTTAACGATTTAACGAAAAAAAAAGATACGGCCGTTTTTGTCGCAAAAAACATGTAATTCGACACTCAAGGGAATCAAAATTCATAGAGTATTTCCCGTTGACCTAGAATCCTGAAATTTGGATAAAGCAAGGTCTCATAGCACAAATATAGGAAAAAAACTGAAAACTGACAATTTATAGTTACGTCACAAACAAACTGCGATTCGGAAAAATCTTTGTAACTCAATTCGGGAATTGAACTGTTTTCATAGATTATTTCGCAACGTTGGACGAATGTAGCTGTATAATAATAATAATAAATAATAATATCACAACTATTACACAACGCCTTCTAGTCCCAAACTAAGCAGAGCTTGTGCTATGAGTACTAAACAACTGATAATCATGCTTATATATTTCTAAATACACATACGAGTATAATATAGATAAATTATACTCAGACAAAAAACAAACGATCGTGTTCATCACACAAACATTTGTCTTGGGTGGGAATTGAACCCACGACCTCCACGACCTCCAGCATAGCAGTAAGGGCCACTAACCACTAGACCAATAAGCCAGTCAAAGTTGTTTTGTGGGAAATCATCGAATGGCTTCTCGCGCTCTAGGGTTGGGTATGAGGGTGTGTCAGACCTCAACTGACTAAAACTCGCCTAATTTCCTCCAGTTGCCCTTTGCAGTCTAGAACCACGAGTTTCCTTTTCAGAAATTCTCTCGTGACCCTAGCAGGTATCGGCCCTGCTATTAGGTGCGTTCACACATGCACAAACATCGCCAAACTGAAGTGGCAGGGCACATTTGTCGTAGAACGGATGGTCGATGGTGCCGGGGACCGACGACCTGGTGAGAGTCACGGGAATGCGGTGGATGCGAGACGCACAGGATCGGTCGTTGTAGCGACGCTTGGGGGAGGCCTATGTCGAACAGTGGACGTCTTTCGGCTGAAATGATGATGATGATGATGATGACACATACACATGTAAACTTAATATATAACACCCATATCGGAACAGTAAGGCCCGACAAATAGGTATGATTAAAACAAATATTATCTGTAGGCCAAAGAAATATTTGTTTCGTGCAGGAATCGAACCCACGATAGGTGTCGCGCGACAGGCAAAAGCTCAACCACTGCGCCAAACGTTTCATCAAAATCACAATACCACACTATTTCAAACAAATATAAATGATTCCGCTTACATAGTGCTAAATTCCCTTGTAAACGTCAAAAGGTCCCATAACAAAAACTTATAAAAGAAAATATTAAGGAAAGAATTTCCCATAACTATCATCTTTATAAGAAGTTTCCTACAAAAGTTTTGCTATAGAACACGGAATCGCTGCGCCGCCATTGACAAGACGCCGTCTACACTAATATTATAATTGTGAAAGTAACCCAGACAGGGTTACTTTCACAATTTTTTACGTTTGCTACTTTTTTACGTCGAAAATGATTTTGCTAAAGCACTCGGAACTTAAAGCCCATAACCTGTTACGGGACATGGTTTAAGTATCCTATGTCCTGACATAGAATACTCTTTATCCGGGTAGTATGGAAAGAAAGAAAGAAAAGCAAAACCATTTTAAGTGGCGGAACAAGGCGCAAATTTAGAACTATCAAATTATAAGTATATTTTGTGTAGATGGCAGTGGTTTGGTTCACTTGGGATACATTTGGATATATACGCGGGAGACGTCACCGCTACTTACTAGAAAGATAGATATATATTCTTTATTGTACACCAATAATAAAATTACAATAGGAAGGGTGTCACAATGGGCGGACTTATCGCTAAAAGCGATTATTTTGGCCGCACTATATGCGCTGAGTACAAGCTGTCAGTTTTTTTTTGTCACTTCTTTTTCCCGTATCCTAGAATACATCGAAATGGATGAATGTTGAAAGGAGTTATTTAAGTAAGCCTGTTGGTCTAGTGGTTAGTGGCCCTGACTGATATGCCGGAGGTCGTGGGTTTGATTCCCACCCAGGACAAATGTTTGTGTGATGAGCATGATCATTTGTTCTATGTCTGGGTGTAATTTATCTATAAATGTATGTATTTAGTAATATATATGTATGTTTATCAGTACTCATAACACAAGCTCTGCTTAGCTTGGAACTAGACGGCGTTGTGTGATAGTTGTAGAATATATATATATATATATTGATTTCATACAGCGAAAGAATAAAGTGGATATGCCTCAAATCTGGAAGTTATTTTAAAAGGCAGATTTTTTTATGGTACTATCAGAATTATAGTAGAAAAAAATTCTTCCTGCATTAATGATGAGGAGAAAGAAGTGTTTAAATTTATTAACCTCACTTCAGTTGACATAGAGAGATCTTTTTCATTGAAAAATACTAATCAAAATCGTATGTTAATTATTGTTGTTTTATTTGTATTTTCTATCTCTGAGGTTTTTATTATTATTTATTAGTAATATTGTTGGCCACACTGGATATTTCATTAGGAATCCCCGGAAGATCCATATTAATATCAACATTTCGATGCAAGTACATGAATAATTCTACCTACTTCCGACTTCTGCTCATCAGTCGCACACGCTATCGTGTACGCTTGCTCCTGAAAACCCGCGATAGAATTGCTGTGTAAAGGGGGCTAATGCTGTGTCTAGGCCGCGGATTGGTCGAAAGACTCACATTGACCGGCGCTCCAGGGTCAATGTGAGTCTTTGGGCAACTAAAGGAACACAGGTGAGTTTTAGTCAGTGAAAGTCTGACACTGTCCCTCTTTCCACCCAGAGCGAGATGAGTTCTTTTTCATCATCACCTTGAAAGACGATCACTGTTGGGCAACGGCCTCTCCAAAGTGTCGTAATATTTCTTCACCAGCAATGGTAGTATACGTAAAATGTTTAATGTCAGATCTCAATGTACCATATACTTGGAAATAATTGTTTCTTTCATTCTTTTTTTCTTTCTATGTTTTTTCCTTACTTTCTTTCTCAAATGTCACTACAACGACCTTCGCATTCCCGGGGGAGATGTTATTTGACGGTAACTCGTCCAAAAAAAAAAGACCGCGGAAGCGTCTCATTGCTCTATGGTTTATGTAAACAAATGTGCGATCACATGAAAGAATGTTTGTCACAAAAAGTACCGTGGTACTAAAGTGGCACCCTTGTTTACTGTACGGGATAAAGTTTGCCTATTCACGAGCCCTACCTAAAAAATTATGTGTGTTTGCCACCAAGTTCTTATGAATGGGCGAGAGTTGGACATCAAATCGATGTAATAGAGATAAAATGTAATGGTTATGTTTCTATTGAAAGGGACAGAAATAGTCTGTTTATAGACTATTCACTCTTTGATAGTGTCAGAAAAAATATCTTCCGCAATTATTGGTGTCCAAATAATACAGCGGCGATGTTTTCTTTGCGATTATTATCGACTTCAATGCGGGCCAAAGCCAATGGCAGAAGCTAGTTATACATAACACACAGTAAGTAGATATCGTATGTAGGTCTGTGTCCTGTTTTTTAGGGTTCCGCACCTAAGTCAGCTGAAATTTAGCCAAGTTACAATCGTTTCGTTTGCATCGAATGCCTCGAGTAGGCCACGCCTCCGATTTTTCTTTGTTCTGACCACGTGACTGAGCGTTGAGATGACGTCAGAATAAAGGAGTCGGAGGCGTGGCCTACTTGAGGCGTTCGACGCAAACGAAACGATCGTAACTTGGCTAGGGGGGCAGGTTTGCTACACCAAGTAGAAGGGAAAATGAAACTTCAAGTCGACGCAATCTAAAGATAAGGCCGTTTATGCTCCGTTTAGGTGCATATTTTTAGACTCGCTAAGAAACTAAAACCTATACACGGTACTTCCGATTGACCTAGAATCCTGAAATCCGCCATGAAGCCAGGTCACATAGTACAATTGTAGGAAAAAGTGTGTCTGAAAACTGTAAATTTGTAATAACGTCGCAAAAAAAAAACTTTTTTGCGATTCGGAAAAATCTTCGAGACTCATTAGGGGATTGAACTATTTACATAGTTGTACAGAGTGACAACTCGCACTTGACTGGTATTTTTCCTTTGTAACCGTTAAAGGATATTGCTCACTTCATTTATGAACTTTCTTTGAAAGTAAAACTCTTTGTATCACTCGAAAAAAATGATCATCACATTAAATGCTACTTGACACATTTCAGAAGCACACTGGACTAAAATTAAGTAGGATTAACAAAATGGAGCTGGTTTGAAACGATAGCGCTCTTGACGACTACATATTACTTACTCATATATACATAGGTTCGTTTAATTTGGGGTTGGGAAATCATTAAATATCTTCTCGCGCTCTAGGTGGCGCAAGAGTGAGTTTGAGATTTTTACTGGCTAAAATCTTCCTTTGTTCCTTTAGTTACCCTTTGCATTCAAGGACCACGAGCTTCCTTTTCAGAAATACCCAATGGTCCTGGTGGGCAGCGCCCCTACTGGGCTCTTAAGGGTCTGCTGACATATCTGTGAGACGCGCGTGAAATACTACGAGCCGTCGACCACTGGGGCTCGGTCCTTACGACTGGTCGTCGAGCTACCCATTGCTCAAGTGGTCCTCCCGTAGCCAGTAGACTCCCTGTCGCGGCAACTGGAGCCCGAGGATGTTCATTTCACAAAAGTAGTAGTATACCTTTACTACAGATTTAAAAGGTAATCAGAAACTTGATACAAGAATACTAAATTCCCAAAATATTGCTCATATACCTGATATAGCTTCTTACTCAACTCTCCCAACCTTCAGAGCAGATGAGGTGACTTATTTTCAGCCGCTGACCACAACACATCTGGATTCAGTGATGACATGGACGTGATTCACAGAATTCTGTGCTGGAGGATAATGTTTGTGAAGGACATGATTTTTTTGGCCGTTGATTAGGTCTGTTTTTTTATTAATTTGATGGTAAAGTCCTAAATAATTCAAAATACAATAATATCAATTTCACACCAAAAAAATAAGTAAACATATATGTATATACCACAACTATCACACAACGGCATCTAGTCCCAAACTAAGTAGAGTTAGTGCTATGAGTAATAGACCGCAGATATACATACTTATATATTTCTTAATACATACATATTATAGATAAGTTAGACCCTAAAACAGAACAAATGATCAAACATCGTGAGGAAACCGACCTACAATCATAAACTCAAAGACATGTGACCCGCACTGGGTCCGCGTTCTGGGCCTATTCCCTTTCCTGGAGACGAGGCCGGAGTCCTAGCAGTGGAAACATTTTATGACTGATTATCAAAGGTCGGAAGTAGGTAGAGTTATTTATGTACTTACATCGAAATGTAAAATCCTGTGTGACCAACAATATTACAAATAAAATAATAATAAAAATTTCAGAGATAGTAAGACAAATAAAACAAAGATATTATAAGTAACATACAATTTTTATTAGTATTTTTCTTTTAAAAAGATCTCTCTACGTCAACTGAGATGACCTGCCTCTTCCTCGTCATTAATGCAGGAAGATTTTTTTTTGTTATATTTCTGATAATGTCATAAAAAAAATCCTGCTCTTATAATTAATCACGGTATTTAAGGTATATCAACTTTATTCTTTCGCTGTATGAAATCAGTGTAAGTACATAACTAGCTCTACCTAATTCCGACCTCTGCTGTTTACGCTATGTTAAACTAACCCTTCATGTGCGCTAGCAATACATTTCTCGTGAAAACAAAACTCCTATCACGTATCTATTTAATAGTTAAAAACCAAACGGCGTATATAACCAGCTCAAACTTTCAACACAAGTCACAGGTAAACGTAAAAATCCATGCCTCCTACATAAAAAGTTGTTACATTTTTTTTTTAATTATTATTATGGATAAGATCGCGTTTGACGACTATCTTACCTGATGGAGCAGGCTTGCTTAGAAGTAACTTATTCACTCTTGACTTAAAGACCCCTAGGTTAGCTACAATCATGAAACACAGACTCTGGCTGTGAATTCCACTCCTCCTACTGTACGCACAATAAATGTGTTCCCAAAACGCTTTGTACATGTGGGTTGGATGGTTCCATTCACCTGTGGAGCAACGCCGTACGTCTGGTGGTCCGATGATGGAACGGACTTGGCGGAATTAAATTGAGCAATTGAAATGTTCAATTCCCCGAAATGTAAATGTTATAGTATTAAAAGAAAATATTGTTACATCCAGCGTCTGGTATATAGTCTAAAACTAATTATTTATTTATAAAAATTTACAAAAACGAAAAAAAATCCCTTTTTGTGGTACGAACTTATGCGTAAGAGGCATCGATATGTGACATTCTTACTTTCACATTTTACTGACTGTTAAAAGGTACTATGGCGGCATACCACCTTTCTGGTTGTTGAGTTGACAACCAAAAGATCTTTTGACCTTTAAACTCAAAGGTCGGTTACATACTGTGGGTTTACAAAGCGGCAATACTGCGGGAAAACAAAAGGGTAAAGAATAATCTTAACGTTGTTTAAACTTCATACATTGAGTAATTTACATACGGCACGTAAATTATTCCAGTTTTTGTAGACTTATACAGGGTGTAAGAGAATAGGTGGTAATATTTTAGATACTACTTCTGCAAATGGTAAAGAGCCGCTTTTTCAAAAAACTTGTAGTAAATTTAAAAATACTTCATTTTGATACAAGTTAAGAAATTTTGTCATTGCGACCGAGCCGAAATTCTTCTGCAGTGAAAATTTTCCACGTGTATCAAACGATGTTTTTCAATATATCTACTTACGAAAATATAGATAAAAAGTGGTTAATGCGCGACTCGCTTAGCGCCCAAATGTAATGAATTGTGCCGGGAGCGAGCGAGCGCACTTTTCCGCACTAGCGCGTAAAACAGTCAACTGCGTACCTAAAAATGTTAGGAATAAGAGGGCGTTTTCGAATAAGTGTACAGAAAAATATATATTAAATTAATTATTTAATTTATATCCGTACGAAGTTATCATCAGCAGAAAAAAATTAGTATGCGGATCGATTTTTTTTTCTAAACTCATATTATAAAGAGGTAAAGATTGTTTTTTGTTTTTTTTTTTTGTTTGTTGGAGACAATCTCTGAAAGTACTGGTCGGATTGATAAAAAAACTTTATACTATTTACGCGGACGAAGCTGCGGGCAAAAGCTAGTCGCTTATAAATCAAATTTATATTGGACAAGTTTTTCTACAAACAGAAATAGTATTTGACGGCCCGTTTGGCGTAGTGGTTAAGCGATTGGCTGCAGCGCTGCGTGTCGTAGATTCGATTCCTGCACTGAACCAACATTTGTTTAGCCTATAGATAGTTGTTTCAGATCAGGGTGTCTTTACGGAACTGTACATGTTTGTGAATGCACTCGATAAAAAAAGTCATTATGTTATTAAACGTTGCACTAAGATGTGAGGCAACATTTAATAACATAATATGGTTTAAAGATATGACCATCCATTTCCGTAACACCCTGTAGAGCTTAGACTTGACACTAGTGTCATAAACTTTTGACACCAGTGTCCATTTTGTTATATTTGTAAACATTTTTTTTTTCTCAAATCCTTTACGCATTTTCTTTATCTTTAGAAATGTAATTTAAACTTTTTTATTTTTGTTAAAACCTTTTAAAAGTAGCTTTGTTTATACTCTAAACTTCGCGTGAAATTTCGTTATTAGCACTGGAGCTATAAAATATAGTGCTTTCTGTTATTTTATGGCACTTTTTAAAAGGTTACTGACCTCATAAAAATCTTTTAAAAGAAAAATGCTACGTATCGGAAAAATAAAAACAATACGGGCGTATTGTTTTGATACTTTAAAAGCTTGAAATAAATCTGCACAATTTTTATTCATAAAAAGCGCCGCCAGCTAAAAATTTGAAGCTAGAGAATGTCAAGGGTTTCAATAAGATAGTAACAATGATGAATTTATGTACGGTTTCGTTTCAAAAAGATCGATTTACCTATACGTGGAAGCACCGACGTGTCCTTGTGGAGAAGATCGGCGGCGGCAACCTCTCACGCCGGGCCCTGATTCAGGCCATGGTCCGAAGCGACAGAGAATGGCAGGCGGTCGCCTTCTTCTGCGTAGAAGTAATGCTAGCGAAGGAGGCAACCGCACGCGTGTAGAAACGGACATTCTCACGCCCCAGTCACCGCGACCTCGATCCCGACTACCAGCCATGATAGGTGCCGGCTTGCAGACGACGATCAATGCAACCGAGCCGAAGTCGACGACAGCGCGCATTATTCCACGCGCTTATTTATTTATTTATTAAAACTTCATGCAACATAAAGGTACAAAGGCGGACTTAATGCCTTTTGGAGATAGACGGAACAGAGAGTAAAGTCCCGCAAACCTCTTTCAACCCTTCATTCAATTTTTTTTCTTTCTTTCGAACTTTGATTGCGCGATGCAGGATTAGTTCTTATGTGACGCCATAGATGTCGCTACAGCCTTATCGCTTACTTGTTGTTGTTGTGTTGTCGTTGTTACTTAATGCCTTATTGCTTGCTTGTTGATTATGCTTTTTTTTTGTCTTTTTTCTTATCTGACGTCAGCAAACTTAAAGGCCCAGCAGGACCGATGCCTGCTAGGGCCGCGGTAATTTTTTCAAAAGGGATACGGTAGGGCCTAGAATGCAAATGGCCACTAAAGGTCAGGAGTGATTTTAGTCAGTAAAAGTCTGACTAGCCCTCTTGCTTTACCCTAGAGCGAGAGAGGGAGGGGAGAAGTCATTGAATGATTACCAAACTTAAAAAAAAAACTTATGTATATGGAAGTGATATAATATTGTTTATAATTATGTACCGACAATAGTATCAATTGGGTACCTCCCTCATATTAAAACACCTTAGAAAAGGGGGCAACCAGTTGATGATGTTATCCGTAAAAAACCGATAATTTATTATATGTATTAAAAATGTATGATCTGCATGAAAGCAAACAACAAAATCTAATACATCGATGAAAATGTTTCTGACAAACATACGGATAAACCGAACATGCGTTTTAATTATACGATGAGTTACTGCATCGGTTTGACAACTGTGACGTAATGGCCATACGTCAACGTGTGGTACAAGATTTTAAATTAGAAACATTTGGGTTCCGTATTTTCTGTCACTTTTTTTGGTCGATCTTTGAAGTTTGGCAAGGCTTACCGAGGTCGGCCCGATGATGGGTGGTCATGGAAAGGACTTTTAAGAGCACCCAACCCGAGATACATTTATATACAACCACTCTTACGTTTGATCTTGATTATGACGTTTTTACACTTCTTTCTCTAGATGTTTTGGAAACACAAATATCATGTGGACATTACCTAGGTTTCCAATGAAATCAAAACACATTCATACACAATTCTGCAAAACTAATTGAGCTACCATTAAGCTGCACCTATCATGTTTCGTTTCTGCACTACCCTAAGGTGGACTGGTAAAAAATGCCTAAGACATTAAGTCCGCCTTTGTACAGTGTTTATTACTAGTGCATTAAGTTTTAATAAATAAGTAAATAAATAAAAACCCTTGAAAGTCTGCTATTTTGCATGAACTTTGGCCCTTTTACGTATAAATTGAAAAAGTAAATAAAATATACAAAGCTTGCACATTTAGTCAAGATTCTGAATGATGAAACGTTGTAGAGAGAAAAGTTTGATTAATAGTTGATTTACCTTTAGAGGTTTTCTCCATTCTTCGTTGAAGACGACCAAATCCATAGACTCATAATAATGTTCCGTTGAAAACAAGCATCAGGCAACTGCTGGCTTGGCATTATTCTGAACTGGTTCTATTTGGCGTTTGTATGTATTTAGGTTTAAGTACATAGTTAAGTTTCTATAATTATAATTTCATTGTAGGTACCTGTGTGCCAAATAAACGTGTTTTTTTTTCTTCTTTCTAAATAAATAAATAAATAATAAAATCTAAATCCCACCAATTATTAACGCAGTTTCAACGAGAGACTTATTTTAGATTCATATGCGTATTATCCATTCCACATCCCAAAGCCATTTGGCTAAAATGGCCAATGTAAATACGGCAAAGAAGGACTGGCGTTCGTCCAAATTGCGGACGACACAGCAAAAATGCAATTGGCTCCGTATTTAAGTTAAAAATGTAACAAATTGTGAGTTAAATCGGCCAAAAATGTCACTGGGTTACACTGGGACCTACTATAACGTTGTCTTATTACTGTATAATTTATATGGGTTGCAGTTAAGTCAACCTCATAAAATAAACCCATACTTTACTTTATGAGGTTGACGTTACCGCTACTGGTGCCAAAGAATACTTAAAACTTTATTACCAGTTTCTCGATTGTTTAAAGCTGTTTCATAAATTTTAACAATTAGAATGGTGTTCTCTGAACTCTTTAACCAGAGATGATACGAAGATCTGAAAGTTCGGAACTTCCGATTTGTTTTAATTGAAAAGAGTGAACTTTATATCAGAAGTACAAACAAAAAGCTTGTCGCGCGGAGACCCTTCCTTCCCCCGTGCCGTCTGTTGATTACTCTTTCACTTGTTGTTTTATTTCGTATTTGGAATGTTGTGAATTCGTTCTTAATTTATACTTATCGCAATTTTTCTTTAGGTTTAGTAATGTTTCATTTGTTGATTTCGCCTCCGCTTCCGATTCCAATAAACCAAATTTAAAAACTCCTGTTCCTATTTCGGTTCCGATATAACTATTTCCGTTACATCCCTACTCTTGTTCTTCTCGAATCGATGACTTTATTTGGGTTTAGTCCATAATATCGACAGTCACTACATCGATGGTACGCTACATCGACAGTACCCATCTTAAAGGAAGTATCGATGTAGTTT
The DNA here is from genome assembly GCA_961205895.1 of Mythimna pallens. Taxonomy (NCBI): domain Eukaryota; kingdom Metazoa; phylum Arthropoda; class Insecta; order Lepidoptera; family Noctuidae; genus Mythimna; species Mythimna pallens. Next base: position 6,431,892 of record OY540830.1, read on the forward strand.
ACCATCGATTTGGGGTACTGTCGATACATTAGCCCGTCGATGGAACGTTTTAGATACAGCGACCATCGATGTAGTGACTGCCGATATTATGAACTAGACCCATTTTATTTACCCTCAAAATTTTTGGGCCCAGTATGTTGCGACGTTTATATCTGCGTCAGTGGCGATTTTTAGGTCTTTCAAAGTGAATATGTAGGGATACTTGGGGCAATGTAATAAGTGGGCCATCGTCTGGTCAGGAACACCACATGATGGCCTATTCTTTTTATTGGTTTTCTTTCATACTCATATTTTGCATTAAAAACGCGTGTGACTTGTTTCTAACCATCCCGCTTTTTCCCATGCTTCACACCACACACGACCATCACTCAAGAGTTCACGGTGACCGCTAACAAAATAATTTACGTTCAGCTATTCACACGGTGCAACACTTCATGTTCCCTTTTATTTATTACGATAAGATTTTAGAAATATTTTGTTGAATTTGTGACTTAATAACTCGAATTTCAATTATTTATATGCTTATGTCAAAGAGATATTAATTTTCGAACCTATATTCTTTTACGAGTTGATGACATGTTCGGTAAGGTTTCTTTATTAACAAAGAATGTATACAGCTAAGATATAATTATTATATCTTATAATTAGTGTTTAAGTGTCTTGTTGACTATCAGTACCAACTCCTTCACTCACAGGAGACCCCAGAATGCACAAAAACAGCTAACAAAAATAAAATTACAAATAAATTAAAAATCTTGTTTTTAATTAATTTGTAACGAAAATATTGAAAATGAAATTGAAAACTAGTAAGGTAAAAGAGTTAAGATAAAATTTAATTTAAAATACCCTCCCCTACCCTCCCCCTCCCTCCCACGCTTTATTGTGATCTCCCTCTATCACTCAATGGTTTGCTGGAAGAAAACTGAACTTTGAGTAAAGCTCGCATATGTACATGAACGTTGTTATCTACTTATTTTATAAGTTGTTTTAGTGTACATTAAAGAATTAAAGAACAATGGAAAAATAAAAAATTAAAACTTAAATCATTTAATATGATTTTTTTTTTTTTTTTTGTCCTTTTACAGAGACGCTTTTTGATTTAAACAAAGTGCTTTGAGCAAATATTTGATATCTATTATAATAATGATACTTAATACTCAGTTAAATTGTGTGTAGCCTTTTCCCAAATCTGTTTGGGTCGGCTCTAATCCGTTTTCGCGGGCCCAGTGCGGGTTGGTGAATGTCACATGTCTTCGAAGTTTTGGTTCTAGGACATTTCGGTTTCCTCACGATGTTTTCCTTCACCGTTTTGAGAGCAGTGGTGATTAAATAATTACACAAAGTAATGCGCCTGGCTGGGTTACCACTCGGCCACCACTGCTCTCATAATAAGGGTGGGGACTCCTATTTTGTAAATTTTTCTAATTCTAAATCTTAATCATCATCATTTCAGCCCAAAGACATCCATTTCTGGATATTGGCCCCCCCAAGAGTCGCTACAACGAACGGTCCTGTGCATCTCGCATCCATCGTATTCCGACAACTCTCACCAGGTCATCGGTCCACCTTGTGGGACGCCTTCCAATGCTGCGTTTTCCGGTGTGCGGTTGACTCTCCTTTCGGCCTCATCGACCATCTGTTTTACGAGCAGTGTACCCTGCCCACTACCACTTAAGTCTGGCGATTTTTCGGGCTATGTCGGCAACCTTGGTTCTCCTGTAGATATCTTCATTCCTGATGCGATCATGCAAGGAAACTCCGAGCGTAGCCCTTTTTATTGTCCTTTGGGTGACTTTAAGCTTTCTAATCTTAATATGCTTATTAAATAATTATTTGTCTTTTTGGTTTTGGGAAAAACAAAAATTTGACTAGTTTTTATTTTACTTCTGCTCTTACTTTTGACTGGTGTTACACTTTCTGGCTTCTGACTACCCGTGAAGACTGTCAAATGTCTTCACACGGCAGCCGGAATCAATAGCTTAACGTGCTTTCTGAGGCATAGATAAAGCTATTGCGCAAATTAACATAAAATCACAACTCAATACGAAATTATGAATTCATATTACCTACTGAGTGTTAATGTCAAAATATTTGTAAGTTACACAGTATCTGCGTCGTTACGAGTATATTTGTACATATGTAAATAGCGAATGTAGTGATTTCACCATTAAATATCAAATAAAATGGTTTTCAATGGTTACTGTTAATTCTGTTTGTTAAAAGGATTGGTTTTTAATATAAACCAATACTTATAACAAACAGAACTAAAAAAAATATTGTCGTAATATAATTTTCAGTCACAGTAAGAAATATTTAAAAAAAAAACATTTTTTAATACGCATGTAGAGATAAAGAATACATATACGAGTTCACACATAATTAATATTATATTTTTATACACACACACTCATGAAATTTCGCCTGAATAGAATAATTTCTTCGGAAGCGTGTTGTTGCGATGCCGATGCGTTGTCGCATCGCGACTGTCCATTAGAGCCTTTACCAACACAGTTTTACAAGCCAATAAAGTATTATTAAAAAAATAATCGTTTTTTGAAAACGCTGCCGCTTATAAATTGGGGCACACAATCATTTCCACGCGCGATATAATTCACGCGACGGATCTGAATACATTGCTCCACTATAACACATAATATTTATCTTTGTATATCTCTTTGTTTGTGTTCAAATAAACATAGTTGCTTACCGAACATAGGGGAAACAAAATAGTTTCGTGGATATTGCGAATATGGTTACTGACACCCTGTGTTTAAAGTTTTTTATTTTCTTATCTATATATATAAAAGGAGAAACTGACTGACTGACATATCAACGCACAGCTGAAACTACTGGGACTAGGAGTGTGAAATTTTGTACAAAGGGGTTTCCTTTTATGACGTAGGCGAGCACTTAGAGAGGATTTTCCAAAATTCACCCTCTAAGGGAATCAAACGCGGGTCCAAAGTTTGTATAGAGAAACCTGTTTTCAGGCGGGCGAAGCCGCTGGCAGAAGATAGTTTCATAATATATCTATTGGTATCTAACAACATTTTAGTACACCAGCACCTTCAATGTTACTGGTTCATTTTAAAATGGCAACAACATTGAATATATTTATAGATACTAATGAACGTAAAGATGAGGTGAAACAAAAAAGCACACCATAAGTGAATAATAAACTGAATAAGTAGGTATTTTTCCCAAAACAGTCGTGAAAATATTCTTTATTCTATGTAAGAGTAAGTAGCCACATATATAAAACGCAGTTGTCGACAAATCTGCCTGATATTTTTGTTGTGTTCGTTAATGTCTTTAAGACGTTTTAATTTTTTTTATTATAATAATGCTAATGGAATTTCGCCATCTGTGACGATTCTTAGCATCATGAAGTGCGAAGTTCAATTGGGTGTCCAGTGTGGGGCGAACCTTATCTTTTTGGGCTGCGGCCTCTTTGTCGTTTGCCATCAACCATGCCAGTTACGATGAGCTGTTCAAGGTTGTGGCCATTTTTCCTGGCAATGTGGCCAAAGAACTCCAGTACTCTGTGCATGCAGGTAGTCGACAGTAGCTAATGCTTATACAACCTCAAAACACAATTTAAACTCTTAAAAACCAACCTAGTTATCCAAAAGGAAACAATGGGTAAGTTGTATCAAAAGTTTAACAAAGCAACTCAGTGTGGAACATCTGGTACAGACTGGGAACATGTTAAAACATTCGTGAAGTTTTCGAACGTAGCTCGGGGGAGAGGTTTCAACACCAGAACTTATCTATAAATGTAATTAAAATTAAAGTGTCTGTTTGTTACATAATTTTATTTTTCTTTCTGAAGTGTACCTAATCGATAGGTACACAATACAGTCACACACACATACACACAGTCACAGTCACAGCACAGTACAGTAAAGTCTCCTCAGGGATGTGCCCTAACAGGCGTTGCACAGAGGGGGTTCCGGAATGGTCTTTTAAGAGGTAACGGCGCCCCTTCTATATGTGCTGATGGTGATCACCGGGGTGGTTTTAGTGAGGTAAAAATCCCACACTCCCCGGACTTATCTCCAAAGTCCAAGCGCCTCTCGAACATTTCCCCCGCGAAAACATAAAAAAGGTACCTAACAAAAATGTAATTTCTATGATTTCTCTGCCTGTCTGCCTATTTTCGATTTTCACTGGTAGATAGTTGATGTTATAAGGAGTTAGGCTATTAGTAATGGTACTTAAGTTACTTTTATTTTAGAAAAAGAATTTACCTTCCGCATAAAAAAAGAATCTTGTAATTGTGACTAAATGCCATTTGACTTTGTGACATTGTATGTGTGAAAATTATTGTAATTATTGTGTCTCAAATTTTGTAATTTATGACATACGTAATGTGTTATTTTATTTGTATTTTAATTTAATTTAATTTAATTTTTATTTGAATTTCATTTTGTGTTTAACAACATCTCATGCATGTGTATTTGATTTGATTATTTTAATGTTTTATTTGATTTTAATTTTGTGTGTAATGTATGGACTATGTTTGAAATAAATTAATAATAATAATAATTAAGCTGTTTTAGGAGTACTGAGCGGACGAAGTCGCAAGCACCGACTAGTATTTATCGTACGAGTACAGCTGCAACACACGAAGGGAAACAGTTCGTTAAGATTCACTGGAACTTACTTACAATCGTCTAGATTTGCATAGTTCTGCAAATAAGGAGGGTAAGTTTGTTGGTTGTGTTTTATTTCAAGTGTATAAACAAAACACTATCAACAAACTTTCGGTATAAGTATATATACGTATGTTTTTCTTTTGTTACTCAACTTTTTTATTGTTATTGCTTCGCAAGAACCTAAAGCCGTGTCCGCACACGAACATAGCAAACACAAACATCAAACTTGAACATTTGGTTTGTTCTTCGCTTTCCATCAGGTGAGATAGCGATCAAGCGCGAACATATAAACAATAAAAAAAAACTTGAAGCTTTTGAATACCAGTTTTACATGTAGCGACTGCCTATCTGATCTCCACAACCCTGTAACTGGGTAACAGGATACCTCTTGGCATGACTAGTATCAAATTTTTTTCTTCTGACTATCACTAAAAACTGTCAAAGATTTCCAAATGACACCGGGGACCAACGGGCTAACGTCCATGTAAGACTCGTAAGGCCCTCTAGGATAATACTTTGGCAAAAAAAGAACTGAAGATATTTGTCACGGCGGCCGTCGAACATAAAGGGTGGACTATCTCCATAGTCGTTCACTCTTGATAGAGTGGCCGAGGTTGAAAATATTGCATTTTCGCTGGCGAGTGAGGCTTCCGCGATACGTCTCCACTTGTTATGGTTTACAGCGTCTCGGGAGCTCTGGACTATGGAGGTTTGTGTTGCAGCTCTGATCAAGTCTGTCCTACGCGTAGATGAGCGCCCTCGTGACCGCTTCCCCTCCACTTGTCCCTGGACAACGAGACGCTCCATGGAGTGTTCGTTGTTAACAATTAACGTTTAAAATTCTGTTTGTCCAAATTTTATGTTATTTGCATTCTGTTCTGTTCTGTTTTGATGTTTATTTTTATTGTGTTTTTGTTTTTCTGTGTTTTAATTAATTATAGCTGTTAAGGCGTATTTAATAGTGCATGTAGTGCTCTTCTTTAAGTGATGGGGCACTTAGACTTAAGTTCGAATTGTTTCCCTTTATATTTAATGGTGTACTTATTGTTGAAGAGCCAAATAAAATATAAATAAATAAAACAACGTGACCGAAATATTGGAAGGAACATAGGTGGGTTTTAGTCAGTAAAAAAGTCTGACACTCTCTCTCGCTTCACCTAGAGCGTGAGGAGTTATTTGATTATTTTTCCCAACAAAAAAAGGCACTTGGCCTAATATTGCTACAATTATCAAATTATTCCGCACATCTCGATCTAACGGAGAGATCATAATCGTTTGGAATCCAGTAAGTAATTACTACTTTTATAGTGAGAAGTACTTACATTTATGTAGACCCTTCCGACAGCTCGAAAGTGGACTAACAGCTTACCATTTCTGCTTTTTAATAATTCTCGTTGAACAAGACGTAAGCAAGATATGAGAAGTGTATACATTGGCATCTAAATGAGACCCACCGTAGGCGTGGGCTTGCGGACGGTGAGCAATGGGTAGTTCGCCGTCCGACCGTCCGTCAACAGTCCGGACCGAGCCCAAATCGTCGATGGCGCGTACTGTTTCACGCGCGCCTCAAGATGTCAGCAACTGTAAGGGCGCATCAGGGTCGAAGCCTACTGGGGCCAAGGGTCTGATTCTGAAAGGAAGACTCGGCCCTGGTACGAAAGGCAACGAAGGAACAGGAGTGGGTTTTTAGTCAGTAAAAGTCTGACACTATCTCCCGCTCCGCCCAGAGCGAGGGATGTCATAAGATGATTTTCCCACCGAGAAAAAATAAAAAATGAACCCCCTATTTTTTTGAGCCTTGTTGCCGGTACCACAAAATTGTGTTTGTTCCTAGTATTAAAATTATGAATATCACTGTAGGTTTTAAACATTTATAGCGTAAAGTGTCGATGTGTCAAAAATGTTGGTCCTCAGATACATACACCGCAGTTCAATGACCGTCAGTTACAATTATAATGAGTTTAACTAACTTGATTGAAGTACAAACAGTGAACACTCAAAAATGACATGTTGATGATACTGGAACTTAAAAAGTTATTGACGTTAAACAATGTCGAGCTAATGAAGGGGGCGCTATTAATATCGGCTATACAAGGCAGTGTATTTACGTATTTGAAGTGTGGTTGACTGTACAACCAGTACCTACAAACAATAATCACACTGCTTAACCTTTCCTCAGATATGTTTTCTTTTGGTGGGAAGTACGCAATGACTTCTTTCGGTGGAGTGGGAGGGCGTGTCAGACTTTTACTGACTAATACCCACTCTTATGTTAATTCTTTGCTTGCGTTCCAGGATCCCAGGGTTCTCTTTCGCACAACCCATTGCCCCAGTAGGCTTCGACCCTGCTGTTCCCCAAATATGTTGGACTCGGCTACCAGCTCAACCAGATGCAGCTGAGTAACTCGATTTTTGTGGAGCGAAATTCTCTGCCGGTGTTTTCTGATAGCTACACCACCAAGTTGCAGCTATTAATTTTTATTACAGATAAACTCGCGCTTGACCACTATCTCACCTGATGGAAAGCGACGATGTGGTCGACGATGGAATACGCTTCCTAGAAGTGACCTATTCACTCTTGACTTAAAACCCCAGGTTGTACTATCAAGAAACACAGACTTCGGCAGGGAATTTCACTCCTTAGCTGTATGTGTTCCCAAACGTTTTATGCGTATGGGTGGGATGTCCACCATGTACCTACCGTTGGCACATCGCAGTTCGTCAGGTAGTTTTCTAATGTGTTTCTTTAAAGATTTCAGTACTCACTATTGTAACAATCGGTATCGAATGCTGAGTCTTGTCAAGTTGGTGCTTACCTGTAAAAGAAGAGAATAATTTGTTAGTTTTTTAAATACAATTTCAATGGAACAAATACTAACAGAAAAGATACAAGATCCGTGCATACACAAACATACATACAAGCTTTTGCGTTTGTATATAATAATAAGCTAGGAAACACCGGCTTCATCTAGTTTAAAAATAAGGAAAAAAAAAGTTGACGTGTAAAAGTGTTTTTTTAAACCTATTTACAAAATAAATATCATTTATGATTATGAGTGTGACGTGACTTGCTCTACCCAAAGTGTAACATTTTGAAATAAAGAAAATGTTTATAATTTTTTTTTTAAATACATATAAAATTAAAAATAAAATCTTAGAATAAGTTGCGATATTTTACAAGATATAAGACCCGGAATAACTTCTAGGCCATGCATATATTTGTCCGCGCGGGGGTCGAATCCGCGACACGCAGCGCAACTCAACTCTCTCAACCACTACACCTGCGGTACCGTCACATTTCTTCTTAGCCTGTTCTGTCCCATTCTGGACTAAGCCCTCCCTTCACTTTTTCCATCTTTCGCGAGACTGCGCTTCCTCCTTTCAAGGGCCTAAGTCTGCTATTTTTATAAATTCGTCATTCCAACACGATCCCATTGTCATTTTGCTAAAAGTTCGTAATCTTTTTTTTATTATTTGATATAAACCAGTACTTGACTGCGATCCCACCTGATGGTAAGCAGTGATGCAATCATTGATGGTGAGGCACACTGGAATCATTGGATAGTTCGTAATCTGCTAATTAATAGTGAACGATCATTGATCGGTCAATGGTCTCGTACTAGAGTTGTGGTAGAATGACAATATCGAACTTATTAAAAGCAATGACTGCACAACGACGTTATAATGGTAGGTCACTGATCAAATGAACTGTCAAAATTTTAGCAGAATACCGCATACGTAAGATATTAATTTGTCAGTATGTACGAGATTACCACTTCTTTCAATGGAGTGACAGTGGTTGACCATTGGAAAGTCATAATGCCGCCATTATATTAGTAGATTACCAAATTTGTCAAAATCAACAATTATGAAATCAATGATAGACCATTCTGACACTATTGTAATAGCAGACTTGAGGCCCTGTTCTGTCGCTGTCAGAATAACAAGAGAAATAGTCCAGAACTTCCTACTACAAGTAAATACCTATAACCAATCAGAAAATCTATTTTAATGCACTCCAATTTTAATGAACACAATTAAAAACTCTTCATTAATATCCAGTCCACATTCTTAACAGAAACAATCTCGGCAAATCAGATAACTTAAAAGAGTTGACGACGGATACAGATCTATAACACCATCCGATTCATTAATGTATGTCATCCAATGAATTTTTAATGAACTCGGCTTCTTAATTAGGCGCCATCCATTCATAATCTTAGCGGCAGCAATGTGTGATGTTTTGTGGTGTGTGGTCACTGATGCGTAACGTTTAATGAACCTGACAGTCACAGCTCAAACAGCGTTACTGTTTGAGCTGTCAAACGCCTTATTTCGACCTAGCATTTCATAGCATTATCATTGTAAACAACGTTTAGAATGTTATGTTATTTTATTTAATAATACAATCAGTAATATTTTATCAGATACTAGCTTTTTTTAGCGACTTCGCCCACGTGAAAGTAGTTTCCTCCATACTAATTTTGGACCACCATTTCATCCCATTTTTGGAAAATCCTCTCTTAGTGCTCGTCTACGTCGTAAGAGGAAACCTAGTGCAAAATTCCACGCTCCTAATCCCAGTAGTTTCGGCTATGCGTTGATTTCAGTCAATTTCTCCTTTTATATATATAGATTCTCATCCTAATTGTACATTATGACGAAAAATCTATTAATTGGGATATACAACTGCAAAATATGTATGAAAAGTTAAGTTTGCCATTTCTATTCCAGGACATGGTGTACCCGTATACCAAGTCCGTTCAGCAGTTTGAGCGTGAAGGAATAACAAACATATACACAAACTTTCGCCCAACGATCTTACAGCCACTAGACGTCTAATAACAGGCGACGCATGTCTGATAACACATATGATTATAGATCTGATGTCTCGACCAATCCGAACGCAGTACCCCACACCCCCGTACCAATCAGAACATAGTACCCGTAGTAGCCGAACCGCAGCTAGTTGACCGAATTGGTTTTGGTGCGCTAGTTCAAGCATAAGGCGTCTAGTGGCTCTAAAGTCTTTGCTTTCGCTTTTATAATACTAGCTCGCATAAAACAGATTTAACTCGCGACACGTACAAAATATAACATGGATCAGGGACATAGGGCATTTTTGATAACTGTCAACATTGACGAAATCACTAAGAAATGCTAGTGGATACTCTATCCAAACAAAATTCAATCCATTTACTAGTGTTTTAAGATACGAAAACCTCAGCCCGTAACAGCAATTACCGAATAAACCTCAATATTTACCTAACAGCAATTACGAGTCCTTAGATCCAATCGCTGGACTAATCTTACCTAATGCAGAGAAAAGGTTACAAACGCTGAATCTAAGCGAAGCTTCCATCGAAGCAGTAAGAGGTGACCCTTATAACTGCTCTAACTCTTGCATTTTTTATTTCTGGGTCAAGCTGAGACACGTGTTTTTTAAGTGCAAGCACTACTCTATTCGAGTTCATAAAACAGTTTTATCTTTACTAGCTACGTATTTTGAACAGTAAATGCACGAAAAGTCATAAAAAGTGTATTTTAAAACTTGTATGTTTAATGTTTTTATTATTATGCAAGGTGAAGATGATGAAAATAGATGATGAGAGAGATGAAAAGATGAAATGTATAAAGTTTTTGTATTAAATGAATAGAGGATTTTATCAAGTGTTTGGGGTGAGTTTACGATAAACCAAGATAAAAGATTATAAAGGCAACTGCTAACTGCCAACAATACCGATTAAACTAATACAAATGGAAAAAAGATTCAAACAAATTAGATGAACGAGATGAGATTTAGTCATGATAGTTACTTATTTATTTGATCGTAGAAGGATCAACAACTATACCAAAAGGATAACAATAGTATATCAGACATTGATCCAAATACAGGTTCTCACGAGTAGAAACAGAAAAAGGTAAAATACGCCAGTAAATGAGTTAGTAGTTATTTGCTATCCGAAAGCGTACTGATTGTATTTACTTAGGTAATACATAAAATAATGACTGCATAGAGCACGGTGTCACAATTACGCTGACATGTTCATTATTGTTCGATGATTGACCCAAACACCAAGGTTACCGACATAGCCCGAAGGATTGCCACGCTTAAGTGGCAAGGCACATTTCTCGCAGAACAGAGATGGTCGATGGGGATGAAAGGTTCTGAAGTGGCGCCCACGTACCAGAAAACGCAGCGTTGGAAGGCTTCCCACAAGGTGGACCGATGACCTGGTGAGGACCGCGGGAATCTGATGAATGCGAGACGCACAGGACCGATCGTTATTGCGACACTGGGGGAGGACTATGTCTAACAGTGGACGTATTTTGGCTGAAATAATGATAAAGATGATGATAATGAGGAGGATTTTGCAGTTTCGTTTCCTTTTTAGAAAAGGATTTTGTTTATACTGCTGATAAATACGTGTCAAATTCGTGTTTGGTAAAGTTATAGCTTATTCCATTTGATCGAAACCTGATGTGAAAAGTTTAAGAGATCCAATTTGTAGATATCTCAGACTATCACCGAATGAAACTAACAAAATGGAAAATCTGTAAAATAAAGAGGTTTTGGAAACAAAGAAAATGTGCGTACAGCCGTGATGGAATTCTCTGACGGAGTCTGTGTTTCCTGATAGTTACAACCAAGGAGTCTTTAAGTCAAGAGTGAATAGGTTACTTCTAGGCAAGCGTGCTCCATCGTCGGTCACAATATCATGAAATATTGTTCAAGCGCGAACCTATCAATGTTAAAAAGTAAAAATAAAATTTACGCAACACGAAAATGCCAACCCAAGCGTTACAAACATTTCAGAAATAGACAGTCGGTACCAATTTCCGAATAAACCCATAAAACCGATCGTCGAATTTCACAAGAAATCTAAAGCAAACACATCATGAAAAGCGATATAAATCGAGCTTTTGTAAACAAACAGTTACATCGGAAGCTTGACATTGAACTAGGGACGTCATTCCAGGGTTACGTCATTGACGATCCAGTTTGAGTGGTTACAGGATTAGATCTCGGTGCTAAGTTACGGACTACCTACTGGAGACCTAACTGTGTGTGTGTGTGTGTGTGTGTGTAAAAGACTCAGCGTGTAGAGTCTACACGCTTAGGGTGTTTTTAATATCGTGCGGATTTCATCACGCATGCGGGATTGCTTCGCACGCGTAGCCCCCGCAAACGTCCCTTTCAATCAAGTATTTATTGTAATGCGGGGAATCCGCACGCGGGATACGGGGCGTGATATCGGGCAGCACCCCCGCATGCGGAGCAATTCCGAATGCATGATAAAATCCGCTCCATATTGAAAACATAGTCTTTTATAAATCAGCCGTAAGTAAGATTTCTCCTCAAAACTGCCTGCCTAGCCTTTTCTCAAGTATATTGGGTTCGGCTTCCATTCTCTCCGGAAGCAGCTGAATATTAGTATTTAAAGTTAATCACCACGTCAGGAAATGGTGACCGACACGAGATCTCTTAGATTTAGTTTGCCGGTGATTAGTCTCATGCGCATCACATGACCAAAAAGACGGGGCGTGAAAATACGAGCAGCTCGGGCGGCAAACAGTTGATACAAATTCGCACAGAGCACAGAACGATATACCGGCAGCGACAAGAGTCACAATCACTCCTCCAATTTTTTGAGGGTAGGAAATCTTCAAATAACTTTTTCAGCTCTGGGTGGAGCTAGAGGAAATATCAGACTTTTATTGACTACAACCCACCAGTGTGCCTTCAATTGTGATTTACATCAATTTTAAATCACAACATCCACTGGTAATCAATTTGCGAATCACTTGAAAATATCCCGACAAAAGCTATTTAGAACAAAGCTCAAGTTTGAAATAATCCATAAAACAATAGAGCTTTATAAACCACTTTCAAGCCAAGCGTGACATTGAACTACATCATCAGTATGACGTCACCATAGTTCCCATAGACAGTAGCCCCAAATGTTGGTGTGAGATTACCGACAGCTAGGGTAGCCATGTCTTGAAGCCGAAAAGCCGGACAGATCAACGGAGCCTCAAGTCTGCTATTACAATAGTGTCAGAATGGTGATAGACCATTCTGACACTATTGTAATAGCAAACTTTCCTTTGATCAGTGACCTACCATTAGAACATCATTGTGCAGTTATTGCATTTAATTTGTTACTAGACAGCTCGATGTTGTCTTCTACTACAACTCTATTACGAGACCATTGACCGATCAATTACAAACTTTTAGCAAAACGACAATGGGTTTGTGTTGAAATGACGAATTTATAAAAATAGCAGACTTGGGCCCCTGGTTAAGCCCGTCATTTGGATGAAAAGGCTGGTAATCCTTAATTATTTGTCTTAGTATAACAAGATAAACAAAATAAACTGGGCACGTGCGAGTCGGACTTGCAGCCTGAGGGTTCCGTACAAACTTACGTAAACAGTTCAATTTCCGAATGGAGTCTCGAAGATTTTTCCGAATCGCAAATGTTTTTTTTTTTTGACTTAACAAGATTCGCAGATTTCAGATTTATTCCTATGCTTGTGCAATAAGACCTTGCTTTATGCAAAATTGTAGGATTCTGGCTCAACGGGAAGTACCCTATGAATTCTGATTTTCTCGAGAGTGTCGAAATATGCGTTTTTTGAGACATAAACGGCCGTATCTTTTTTTTTTCGTTTACTTAGAAATTTAATTATATCACAGCTTTAAGAGACCTCAAACTTGAGCATAGAGTTTTTATTTCAACTCGATATCTTCACGCGTTTCTGCGATAAAGTGTCTTTACAAACAGACAGACAGACGGACAACAATGTGATCCTATAAGGGTTTCATTTTTTTTTTTTTTTGTTCGGGTTTATATGTTGAAATTAAAAAGAATAGAGACAGATATTAAAAGTCGGACAGGCCATCTAATTTGGCTTTATACGTAACCAAAAAGCCTTGCTGTGTCCGGCTTTATCCGGACGCCTGGTAACACTACCGACAGCTAATATAAAATATTTTGATATACGAGCCTGTTATTGTAGTCTTGATATAATAGCGAAGAAGATAATTTACTTTTGTTGGTCGCTAAGAAATGTTCTTTCTTAGCTTTGTCTTTGAGTACGCTAAAATAATTTGGTGCCTGAATCTTCAGAGGTTTATGAATGAAAATTTATTAATCTAATACGTGTATCTATGTGGTTTGTCAAATAAATTATTTTTATTGGTGCAAGTTAAATACATTTAAAAGCAAAAATGCTTTTTAATGTATTTAACTTACGTTCATTTTTTTTTAAATTGTTATATCCTAGTGCTTTACTGCGATCCCACCTGATGGTAAGCAGTAATGCAATCGTTGATAGTAAGGCGCACTAGTTTATTAAGAGCCTGATCACTCTAGCCTTGAAGACACCTAAGTTATAGTTGGACGTGAAGACCGCAGCAGGCAAGTTGTTCTAGTCTCTCGATATACGCGGTATAAACGACGAGGCGAAACGCTTAGTCCGGACCGTTGAAGTTTCAATAACGTAAGGCTATGTGGTTTGTTAATTAAATTATTTTAATTGGTGGAAGTTAAATACATTAAAAAGCATTTTTGCTTTTAAATGTATTTAACTTACCTTCATAATTAAATCCCATTAATAAAGTAAAAACAAAAGTTGGTTGCTATGTAGGTATATACGTGTTTGTTAAAATTTTATGGTAAACGATTTTGGAAAAAAAAAGTGAATATCTACACATTATTAGGAAAACAGTACATTGATGCTAAAGTACATAAGATGAAAGTTTTTTTCTGTTGGGAAAATCATCTTATGACATCCCCCGCTCTTGGGCGGAGAGAGATAGTGTCAGACTTTTACTGACTAAATCCCGCTCCTGTTCCTTCTTTGCCATTTTTACAGGGCCCCGGGGATCTCTTCCGCATCATCCATGGCCACAGCAGGCTTCGACCCTGCTACGGTATGAAAGTAATTTAGAAAATAAAAACGAACAAAGAATTAAGTATATTTTTATGTCTGTTATACACTCAATTGAAGATGTAGAAAAATAAATCATTGTTATTGGTCAAGCCCAAAATCTACTGCTTAAATATAACCAAACTACTCTAAAGATAACGGTCATCATCATCATCATCACTATGTTAACATTTCAGCCGAAAGAAAAAAGCCACTACTGGACATAGACCTCCTCCAAGTGTCGCTACAACGACCTGTCCTGTGCGTCTCGCTATATCCCGTAACCCTCACCAATTTATCGGTCTTTTGTTATTAGGAGGCCGGTATTCGGAGGCCTTCAAACGCTGCGTTTGCTGAAAATAATTAAACAAATAAAGGGCTTTCTGAGAAGAAGAAATGCGTAGTATAGAATAGAATAGAATAAAACTTTATTGTACACCAAAATAGTAACAAAAACTTACAAACTAACTTAATGTATGGGTACAATGGCGGTCTTATCGCTAACAGCAATATGATTGCAGCGATGATGCGTATGTTTCTAGAAACGTGCTTTAAAGTTTATAAAACTTCAATATTCCAGAGACCAGCCACAAGAATAGGAAATAGATCTATAAATTTATTATCCAATTCCTTTGTTACAAAGTAACACATCCTGAAAAAAACAAACCCACCTTTTTTCGTTCCAACTAAAGAATTTCCCACAGGAATAAACAAGGAAAAAGGAAGTCACAGGAAAGGAATTGTAATGAACAAAAAAATACACTTGTTAGTCTAGTTCATTCTCTGACTGTCCCATTATAGAGATACCGCGATACACGAATACATAGTAACATTTATACGCTAGGAAGGAATAAATAGTAACATTAAACCAAAGAAAAACTGGGCAGGTGCGAGTCGGACTTGCGCACTGAGGGTTCCATACAAACTTGCATACTTATGTAAAAAATTCAATTCCCGAATGTTGAAGTTTTTCCGAACCACAAATAAAGTCTTTTCTGTGATGTAACAACAAATTTACTATTTTCAGATTTATTCCTATACCTACTTGTGTTATAAGACCTTACTTCATGCCAAATTTCAGAATTCTGGGTAAAAGGAAGTACCCTATGATATCGAAATATACGTGGTTTGTGACATAAACGACCGTATCTTTTTTTCCGTGAACTTAAAAATTTGATTTTTTCACAGCTTCAAGGGACCTCAAACGTGAGTGTTTGGTTTTAATATAAACTCGATACCTCTACGCCTTTCCGAGATAAAGGGTCTTGACAGACAGACGGATAACAAAGTGATCGTGCATAGTGCACTAGCTTCTGACGTTTTATAAGTGCCCATGTAGGCTTATGTGATTTTTTTTTGACGGAATACGGGACCCTAAAAACGGTACTTCGTATCTTTAGAATGAAAAAGAAAATAAGTCTTATAACTTCTGATTTTATTATAAATTGCCAAAGAATTAGCATTGCCATTCAACGTGGCAATGCTGCCAGTCTTCTGGGCACATTTCCGGATGACAGCGATGTGGAGGTGTATTTCGACGCCTGAGTGTACTTTGCGTTTTTGTATTATATATAGTCAGGTTTTAGTTTAGTTTAGTTAGTTAATAGTTATGTATTTTATGTAAAAGAGTGTTTATTTAGATTATAAGTTGACCTTGAAACTTAAACTTAAAAATTTAAAAAACCCCCAAAAACACATTCAGCTGAAAATTCCCATATTTACTTATAGAAAACCTGCTACGCACTAGTCAAACAGACACACACATAACGGTTAAACTTATAACCCTCGGAGGTCAAAAGATATAAGAGTAGATTCTTAGAATACAAGGTTTATAAACTTGTCACTATAATATTGTGACAAGGAACCCAAATTATGAGTAAGAAAGAAACATGGGACCTACATTTAAAATCCATATCGCCACTGAATATTCCGATGTCGGTCTTGCTTATTTCCCGGTAATTTGTAAAAAATCGATTTCCTCAAACCATCTAATAATTCCGTTAAATTCACACGTTCAAATCCAACGTCATCATCATCATTTCAGCCGAAAGACGTCCACTGCTGGACATAGGCCTCCCCCAAGTGTCGCCACAATGAACGGTCCTGTGCGTCTCGCATCCATCGGACTCCCGCAACCGTTACCAAGTCATCGGTCCACCTTGTATGAGGCCTTCCAACGCTACGTCTTCCGGTACGTGAAACAAACAAATCCAACGTATTTACTAGTTTTCCACGGTCGTAGTTTTGAAAACAAACGGCTCGTGTTAGATGCGACACAACAATAAAAATAGAACTAAACACCGCTGATTTGTTGTGATGCTACTTCTATTCTTCTGGGTGTTATTCAAAATTATACATTGTTTTGTTAAATCGAAATTGTGGAAAGCTCTCAAAAAGGTGAAGGAAAACATCGTGAATAAACCGGCCTGTCCTAGAACCAAAAATTCGAAGACATGTGACATTCACTAATCCGCACTGGGCCCGCTTGATGGATTACGGCCCATTCCCTCTCCTAGAGAGAGGAAGCCCGAGTCCCAGCAGTAGGAACATTAAAAGGCTGATTATGCTAATGTTGCTTTATCACTGACTGACGTAAGCCTAGCCTACACGTATTTTTTCCTTTTACGCGGGCGAAGCCGCTGGCAGATGTGAGTCAAAAATCTTTGACGCGTAATACTAAAAACAAACGCTCTCAACTTTCACAAAACTGCGTTTAAAACTAAAACAATAGAGATTTTCAGCAGCAATTTCTTCACAATCAATTGTTTAAAAACGATATTTTTGTTCAAAAATAAATAAAGTGGAAAGACAAAAGAATATCAGTTTTCTTTAAGAAAACTTCGGATCTTGTTCAGACAGTTTTCCTTTGAATTTTGAGAGCAATTTAAAATTTTAATTGAGTGATACTTGAGAAGTTTGAGGTAAAATATCGAGTAAAGGTGTCAAGAAGTCACAAAAAATTGCCTGTGTTTCACTATTTATTTACGAATACTCTTGTGTATATTTTTATGTCGATTTTTTTCCTAGCAGTTACTATTCCACAGCTGGGCAAAGGCCTCATCTAAAGTCCTAGTACCAGTGCTCCGCAAACTTTTTGTGTTCAAGGTACACCAAGGAAATTGGAAAATTTTGGAGGCACATCTTAACTGAAAAATATTTTTTAGTATTTCGTACCTCAAAAGGAAAAAACGGAACCCTTATAGGATTATTTGTTGTCCGTCCGTCGGTCTGTCTGTCTGTCAAGACCCTTTATCTCGGAAAAGCGTGGAGGTATCAATTTAAAATTAAAACCATACACTAAGATCTGCGGTTTCTTGAATCTGTAAAAAAATCACTTTTCTAAGTTAACGAAAAAAATAGATACGGCCGTTTATGTAGCAAAAAAACGTGCATTTCGACACTCACAAAGGAATCAAAATTCATAGGGTACTTCCCGTTGACCCAGAATCAAGGTCATATAGCATAGATATGGGAATAAATCTGAAAACAAACATTTTGTGGTTATGACACAAAAAAAAACTTTTTTTGCGATTCGAGGCTCCATTCGGGAATTGAAATATTCACATACTCGTATGTAGGTAAGTTTGTATGAAACCTGTGCGCGATTCCGACTCGCACTTGCCCAGTCTATTTTTTCAAATACGTACCCGCAATACTTAGACGGCAGAGGATATTCATTTTTCACACAAAGCCCAAAATTTTTAAAATACGTTTCTGAAAATTTTAATTTTACCTACTGTGGGACCCGTTTTAATTTCGAACAGTTCTTCCGGTTTGTTAATCGGTAAGTATCCAATAGAAATGCCCTCTGAGAATGGATTTCGAACCCAGTCCGTAGGTTGGTCTACATTTTTCCGTTGTGTCTAATAACTTTATAAAACCATATTTTTTTGAGATACACCAACTAATTACCACGATACACCGGTGCGCCGCAGCACACACTTTGCGGACCACTGTTCTAGATATTCTTCTCCCGCACCATGTCGAATCAATCCTCGTGGTCCGTGTCTAAATCATATCACCACCTCTTTCTTAGCAGGAGACGAACCGGACGTCGGGAATCATTGAGCGATTCCCGGCCACTGTAGGCGCGAGCTTGCGGACGACGAACAATGTGTAGATCGCCATCCGGCCGTCAGGTAAGGACCAAACCCGAGTCAACGACGCGTAATGTTCAAAAATCAGAAATCAGAAACGTTTATTTCAAATAGACTAATTACAGGCATTTTAGAATTGTCAAAATGTCGGTCAGTCAAAAAAAAAAACAAGTGAAACTAAATTGCACGTTCCAAAGCGTATCTCTATGGAGAAGAACGTGCAAGAAACTCCATGGACTCTTTTTTAAATCAGATTATGAGTTACATAAATTTTGGTTACGTATTTCTTGTCGCTTGTAATGTGTTCCATGGGTGTACAAGGAACATATTAGAAGCATCAAAGAGGTATCAGCTAAACTGAAGAGACCCAGTAGAGCCGATGCTTGCAAATGTTACCGCAGCCTTACTGCGGTAACAATTTAAACAGTTACCCTAGAACGCAAAGGGCAAATGAAGGAACATTAGTGGGCTTTAGCCAGTAAAAGTCTGTCACGCTCTCTCGCTCCACTTAGAGCGGGAGAAGTCATTTG
The DNA here is from genome assembly GCA_961205895.1 of Mythimna pallens. Taxonomy (NCBI): domain Eukaryota; kingdom Metazoa; phylum Arthropoda; class Insecta; order Lepidoptera; family Noctuidae; genus Mythimna; species Mythimna pallens. Next base: position 6,451,113 of record OY540830.1, read on the forward strand.
ATGGTTTCCCAACTCGCTTAGGCTATTGTGTATAAAACTTGATATTTATAAACGTTTTCAAAAGTATTCCCGTCCTTGAGCTATAAGTGACAGTACATCAGCTAGAGTTGACATTTTTAGGATTGATCGCGTGCCATTTTTTTTTTGTATTCGTTTACTAGCTTTATGGTAGTGGCTTCGCCCTTATCCCTAGTGGTAAAGTAATTTTCTGTAGGGAAAAGATTTTTTTCTTGTGGACTTTTGAATTTCTTTAATCTATATATATATAAACTGACTGACATATCAACGCACAGCCGAAACTACTGGGATTAGGAGCGTGAAATTTTGCACAAGGCTTCCTTTTATAACGTAGGCGAGCACTAAGAAAGGATTTTCCAAAATTCAGCCCCTAAGGGGGTAAAAAGGGGGGATTTCGTATGTAAGCAATTTTTTTTTTCGTGGGCCAATTAACTCAAAACTTTGTACAAATATTAACCTAAATTAGTTATAAAGTTTACGATATTTTTTTTTCAGTACAACCCCCCAGTGCAAGATTTAGGGGGTGTTAAAGTTTGTATGGGAGAATCTTATTTCTTGGGTTAATAAACTTGAAACTTTGCACGAATACACTTTTAAATAAATAATAAAGATACGCATTAGTCGTTTTCCAAAACTACCCTCAAATTACGGTTTAGGGTCGAGTCAAGTGTTCTTTATCGTGTTCAGGATTTTTGAAGTCATACTGCGCATCCTAATTTACTCGTAACTCGGTGTTAGAAATTAGAAAAACAAGCTCTAACATAGCAAATAGCGATTATTTATTTTACGGAAAGATTTTACACAGTGGTTTATTTTACTCAAAAGTGTGGGTAAAAAAAATAATTTAATATAATACTTTCTCAAACAATAATACAACATTCATCCCTGTATTGGTGAAATGTTATCATCCATGTTTGTATAAAATATCTTTTTTTTTTCAATTGTGATAACCTAATCCTATAATAACGTATCAATTATGTGATTTATATACGTACAACGACATCTACTGACACAAATTGGTACAAACGAAAACATAAAGTTAATTACAATACAATATTTTTTAAACAGTCTTACGTAACATTTTGAATAATAATAAAATAAGATAAGTAACTGGATGTAAGATTTAGTTGGTATGGTATTTTCGAAGTTTATCGTAACGGTGAATTGTATGTAAATGCAGGTACTCCAGGTTACCCGATAAAACGTCTTCGCTTTACACAAAATCTTTCAAATGGTCATTTCGATGCTTACTTTTCATATGAAGAACTTAATCCTACAGGCGTTGTTAATTCTGACGAGGAAAACATAAATGTGAAGAAAACGAAATATGATGAAGTATTGTGCCACTAAATTCCTTAGATTCATATTCAGTCATTTCTACGGACATTCCTTCACAGTCCATGACGGCATCACAAAAAAGAGGACCAGATATACAGACAAAACAAGGAAGATTTAAGTTACACGACCTCAGAAAATATACTCAGAAAATAATTCTTTGGCACACCGGAAAGCTGTAGGCAATTATCAAAAAAACACACCGAAATGCCAAATGAAAAATAGCCGCTGAAAATTACCAGCAGGCACATCCTGAAGTACACAGAGCAGCGCATTCCCGCTTCAATATACGTGTTCTTAAACGGCCAAGGAAGATCAAGTATCTTTTAGGAATTTATAAATCTGAAATAAATTACGAATTTGATAATGTAGTTTCAATTGATGATATGAATCATAAATGTTGTTGGTGTAATGCGTTTAAATGGAAGGACGAAACTCCTGACATGTGTTGCAGCAGCGGTAAAGTTTAACTCAAAATATTGAGTACACCTCCCGAGCCCCTTTACAGTTTGATAATGGATCTCCATCCTGATCACAAACATTTTATTTCGAATATTCGTAAATACAACAATTGTTTCCAAATGACGTCGTTTGGTGGGAAACAAGTTGGTGGAGATGGATATATGCCAACCTTCAAAGTACAGGGACAAGTTTATCAAGTTTAATTGGCAGTTTATTGTCAGAACCCGGTCAAACAGCTCAGTTTTTACAAATTTATCGTGGGTGAAGATGAAAGAGAAGCAAATTTAAGATGCTGTAATTTCCCGCAATTAAAACCAAATTTAATAAAACAACCGCAGAAAATGTTGCACGAAGTCAATCCTTATATCAGGGACATGAAGAGACATTGACAGAATTCCTTCCTCCTTTAAAACTTTCAAGTTAGAACATGCCGAAAAACAACCACCACACAAACGAATTAAGTTGCTTTGGTGTTATTAGATCAACAGTTCGAGCGTCGCGATATAATTAGTGAAATACATCGCTCATACGATGCTTTGCAATATCCTGTAATGTTCAGCCACGGAGAAGACGGTTATTCAAGTGCTATTCCACAGCGAGACCCGGAAACAAAATTACTTCAGAAAAAGACAGTGTCAGCATTGAGCTTTTATTCATCATGGTCAGGGAAAATTAGGAAAATTACCATCTTTACTTTGATGCTCATTTTAGCCAATATTTGGTAGATTAGTATGCAAAAACTGAGAGACTGAATTCCATTACAAATTATCAGGCAAAGTTACGCTCCGATAGCTATCGGTAGACCAGATGTTGACGCTCATCAGCTGGGTCAAATAGTGGTATTACCGTCCTGTTTCACCGGTGGGCCGAGATACATACACGAGCGAACTCAGGTCACTATGACTTATGTACGTCATTATGTCTATGCAACCCTCGGTGGAAAAAATTAAAGAAAAATTGTTTCCAGTTCAAATGTTCTTTTTAGATGCACCAGGTTGGACTGGTAAAACATATCTTATCAATTTAATTTTAGCAAAAGTAAGATGTACTTGCGGAATCGCTTTGGCGGTCGCGTCTTCTGGGATCGCCGCACATTATTAGTTAGGTGGTCGAACTGCACACTCTGCTTTGAAATTGCCCCTTAATGTATCAAATGTAGAGACGCCAATGTGCAACATTTCCAGGCAAAGTAATCTTGCCCAATTGTTACGTAAAGCAAAAATAATAGTCTGGAACGAAAGCACAATGGCGCACAAAAGAGCTATTCAAGCATTAAATAGAAGTCTACAGGACATACGAAGCAACGACAACTTAATGGGTGGTATGACAGTATTGCTGGCAGGAGTTTTTTCTTTTTTCGACAAACGTTACCAGTTAAAAACGATACCAAAAGGGACACGAGTGGATGAAATGAAAGCATGCATTAAAAGATCTCACTTATGGTCCTATACTAAAATTCTTAAATTAACGAAAAATATGAGAGTACATCTCAGAGGAGACGTCTCTGCAGGAGAATTTTCAGAACTTTTACTCCAATTAGGAAACGGCGAGTACCAAGAATTAGATGGGGTTATAGTCATACCAGAAAAATTATGCGCGGTAGTAAGTACAGTCGAAGAGATGATTGAAAAATCTCTCAAATAAAAGACAAACCAATGGAATGGCTAAGAGAAAGAGCTATATTGACGCCTATAGTGTATAGTTCAATAGACACGGTGGTAAATGCAGATGAAGCAGTCCACTATCCGGTTGAGTTTCTGAACACTATTAATCCAGCCGGCCTTCCATACCATAAACTTGCACTGCGTGTGGGAACACCCATGATGTTGCTCAGGAACTTGAAGCCTCCGAAGTTATGTAATGGTACTAGGATGCAAGTAAAAGCATTGCACCACAATATTGTTGAGGATATTATTTTAACCGGGTCTGCCTAGGGAGAAACAGTGTTCATACCGCGTATTCCATTAATTCCGAACGATCTTCTTTTTCAATTCAAAAGACTACAGTTTCCTTTGAAAGTTTGCTTTGCGATGACAATAAATAAATCACAGGGCCAAACTCTAAAATTTGCTGGAGTTGACCTGCGCCAACCCTGTTTCTCGCACGGGCAGTTCTACGTGGCATGCTCGCGCGTGAGCTCACCTTGCAGTCTGGTAATTCTGGCAGCGCCCTCTAGAACTACGAAGAATGTTGTTTATAAAGAAAGCTTATAAAAACCTTATCTCATAAAATTTTGATAAACTTTTCCAATCTACTCTATAAGTTTGGAAGTGTTTTAAGGATTAAAGTCCAAACGCGATGTGCGCGGACGTAGTCGCGGGCAAAGTGCTAGTCTACTAATATAATGGGGTCATTATGATTTTCCAATGGTCAACCACTGACACTCCATTGAAAGAAGTGGCATAGAATAGTAATCTCATACATATTGATAAATTAATATCTGACGTATGCGGTAATCTGATAAAATTTTGACAGTTCCTTTGATCAGTGACCTACCATTAGAACGTCATTTTGCAATCATTGCTTATAATAAGCTCGATATTGTCATTCTACCACAACACTAATAAAAAGAGACCATTGACCAATCAATGATCGATCATTATAAATTAGCAGATTACGAATTTTTAGCAAAATGACAATGGGATCGTGTTGGAATGACGATTTTATATATATAGCAGACTTGGGCCCCTGAGGCTTTACGTTTACAAAGCGACATTCTATCAAGCAAAAACGGTTGGCGAAAGTTTAAAAGGTATGACATTGACATTCGTTACTCAAGTGTCACGTGGTCTATCCCTAATCCTTTGGACGATTCACAATCATTTTCAATACTGTAGACTAGTTCATGCCAACGACTTTGCCCGCATAGAATTGTATTTTATTATTACAGCCTTTATATTAATTTAGGATACGTTCACGCATTGTGATTGAACATTTTTTTTTTCAGGAGTTATTTTGAAAAATAATCTATACACATAATAAATCTGTAAAAGTTTTTAGTTGTGCGCGCATCACGTAAAATATACGAAATCGATGTAGATAACTTTTATACAACAAAATTGTGTGTAACTCGATATATTACTTAGGCTTTGTTTCATCGCAATCGGTTGACTATATCGAAAGATATACTACATTCATTGATTGTTAGGCGGTATGAAGTTCGCCGGGTCAGCTAGTATCATATTAGGTCTCCTAACGTCAATCTCATAATTATGTAGCCACAATTCTCATAAAGTTGAGAAAGTAAATGAGTAATCCGTCAAGCATTCATAAAATTAAAACTGGCGAAGGCAGTCGCCTCGAAAACACAAATTTTCAGTTATTTTCTAATTATCGACACTTAAAAAAACGTGAAAATAACAAATAAAAAGGAAAACAAAAGGAAAGCCGCCTATTTTCTTTCTCATTTGGGAGAAAGAAAATATTTGCGGAAGTCAAAAGATCTCACTTTTCAACAGTCCTATAACTATTAGTAGGCTAATGGGCACGCGAAAGTGTGCCGGGATTATGTATGTCCTATTTCGTGGCACTGTCACGTCGTCGTGACATGTCACGCCACATTAGTGACGAAAGCTGACGGATGACTTCACGTGGGACGTGCTTTGATCTGCAAGAAGCTAGCTCTCTGATATCTAGATGAATTTGTTGAAGAATCTTCAAGAATCTGTCATAATTTATCTCTATGAAATAAACTTTATCTAAATTAACCTTCTTTTTGAGATAGAATATCATCAAATAGCTTTTCTCGCTCTGGGCAGAGCGAGAGTAAATGTTTTTACTTTTACCGACTTAAACCCGCCTGTGTAAGGAACAATGGCTTTTAGCATTCTAGTGCCATGGTCATCATCATCATCATTTCAGCCGAAGGATGTCCACTGTTGGACATGGCCACCAAGTGTCGCCACAACAAACAATCCTGTGCGTCTCGTTTCCATAGCATTCCCGCGACTCTCACCAGGTCATCGGTCCACCCTATGGGAGACCTTCCAGCGCTGCATCTTCAGGTGCACGGTCGCTACTCTCGAACTTTCCAGCCCCGTCGACCATCCGTTCTACGAACAATGTGCCCTGTCCACTGCCACTTAAGTTTTGTGGTTCTTCGGGCTATGTCGGTGACCTTGGTTCTCATGCGGATACCTTCATTCCTGATGTGACTGCCACAGTAACTCTTTCGAAACTTCCAACAGCCCTAGCCTAGCTAGCTATACTTATATATTTCTAAATACATACATATTATAGATAATTTACACCCAGGCACAGAACAAGTTATCACTACACTCAATCACCACACAAACATTTGCCCTGGGTGGAAATCAAACCCACGACCTCCGGCATAGCACTCACGGCCACTAACCACTAGACCAACAGGCCAGTCAAGATGCAGCAACAAGCTTTTAAACCACGCTCGATGTTGACGACAGGCGAGTGGAAAAGGACCATATTAACCTTTTGTTAAGGTGTGAAATCAGCTGTCTTTGTTATCTTCACGTTTAAGGCTAAACAGATTTGTTTGAAACTTGGCACACGGATAAACTATAATCTGGAATAGGACATAACATAGGTACCTACTTATACTCATGTTCTCGGGAGTTTATGTTCTCTTGGAATAGTTTTCGATATCCAAGCGGGCGAAGTCGATGGCTTAAACTAGTAAATAAAATAAATACTTATTTCCTCGTGAACAAATGCTTTTTCAATGTCTACCTACTTCTGCACACGAAACGAAAAATATTTAGGTTATTTTTTAAGGCGCTTGGTGTCCCAAATTACGATTTACCTTTCAATTTTAGAACATTTTCTTTGTCATTGGACTTCCCACTCGGATATCAACCAATGTGGAGATTTGTGATTAATTTTTTAAATTTTATTATTGATTCTGTATACGCAAAAAGAAATCCAGCAAGCGAGTCTGAGTACACAGACAAGCTAGAACAGAGCTCTCTTGCACAAACGTACAAGAAGACCCAACCCCAGTTAAACTGGGAAGAGAGTTGGACTAAGAGACAGATTGATTCTGTACAGTAAAAAAAAAAAAAAACTCCTTTTTTTTGGACGTAGGTAATAATCAACTTTAGATATCGTACAAAAAAGTAACTTATGTCAAAGTTATATCTAGCTTAAATCATGTTATAAAATAATAAATAAAAATTAAATAAAAAAGCCTTTTATTTCTTGCGTTACAAATTATTAAAAAAGTAGGAAAAAAAGAAATTATATACTTAGTTAATGTTATTTACATTTACTTTAAATTATGTTACGGGACTATAATAAAAATCGATAACACCTCAATCATCAAAAATGGCTCAGTAGTTTCAGTGCAAGGGCATACGCAAATAGAAAGTGATACATAATATAATATAGTTTAGAACTATAAATTATGACCCTTCTTTTTGGCTAAGCCGTAATCTGGTAAAGAGATGGAAGTAAAATCTAAATTACTTACACATGTTCATTTGATGTAAAGCGTTGTAGTTTTATTAAGTTTTCGTCAAAAATTATAACAATAAAATAGAAATGTCTACCTATCAAGTGGACTCATTTATTTATTTATTTAAACTTCATGTACAGTAGTGGTACATAGGCGGACTTAATGCGACAAGGCATTCTTTACCAGTCAACCTTTGGGTTAAAAAGACAATAATGTGGTAGGTTTGCACAATAATTAAATAACAGATACTCCAAACAGAACAAATAAAATAAAAAAATAAGTTATTTATAATAATAAAATACATATATATGCTAAAATATAAACTAATAAATACTATGAAAAATATCAAATCATTAAGAAAACTCAATAATAATTCTGACGAAGACCAAACTAAAGTTGAGAGGACTTCACGTAGTAGTTCCGAACTACTACTCATGCTAGTACTCATGGTCCGCATTTAAACATACACTCATTTACACAATATACACTCTCTAACACACCATACTCCCTCACACACACAACATTCACCTCCACACACAACATTCACTACACACAATATACACTCACACACCTCTAACTACACCTACACAATATACAATTACCATTTCTTTCTCCTTTTCTTGTTTTATTTTGTATTGTGTTACTTTTTACTTATACTTTTGGTTTTATTATAGACTATGTCTTCTAGGCAAAAACAAGTGCCAATCTAGCGGTACTCTAATTATGTACTCTCTAATTGAACTTCCTGGCTAAACGATGGACCACCATAATACAGGCCCTCGGCCTAGTTTGGTGGTCACATCAGATGTACTGTGAAACATTGTACTTGCTGAATGTGACTCTTTAACCACTGTAATTATTATGCTAATTGCGTCAAATAAACGTTTTTATTTATTTATTTATCTCAATTTCACTCGCTGATCCACGTGAGGAGCAGTGGTGGCCGAGTGGTAACGGCCCCAACTTACGAGTTGTAGGTCGCGGGTTCAAACCCAGCCCAGGCGCATTACTTTGTGTAATTTATCTCATCACCACTGCTCTCAAAACGGTGAAGGAAAAACATCGTGAGGAAACCGGCATGGCCTAGAACTAAAAATTCGAAGACATGTGACATCCACCAACCCGCACTGGGCCCGCGTGGTGGATTACGGCCCATTCCCTCTCCTTGAGAGGAGGCCTGTGTCCCAACAGTGGGAACATTAAAAGGCCGACTATGATCCACCTGAAATGTATAGAATTTGCTCATACGTTACCAAGTGCCTTAATAAAATGTTATTTTTACACAAATAGAGAAAGTAGGTAATCGTTACTACTGGCAATTCATTTAAGTGTGCCTATTTGCCTAGACTTTTTAAAAAGTCTAGACTCGTAACCAAGTCTATTTTAATAATGAGAATGAGTAATACAGAAGAGTTTACAGTTTTTATAGTTGGCAACAGTTCATACTTTTTATGTGTCAACTTTAATATTAAAGTTGTTTTTATTGATGAAAGTTTTGCGGTCTTGTAATTTGAAACTCGTCACACGGATACTGTTTCTGATTACAGGCAAAGTAATGCTGAAAATATATTATTATGGAACAAATACCTATATATACAAGATATTAAGTTATCTTAGCTTAGGTATCAGCTGTAACACTTAAATATCACAATTAATTAACCTTTCGACCTAATTTATTGTAATTTGGAAAACTTGTTAACTTGAAGGTGCAAATAAACAATTTTATTTATTTAAATCGCGCTAGAAATAAAAACTTTGCCATGACAGCAATTGCCAAAAGGTAGGTAAATTATAATTGTTCTAATTTTTATTTAAAAGATGTGGCTACATTCGACGAGTATTCGTTTTATCGTGACAAATGCAGCCGAATAGTTTGACGAATATCAAAGTATTCGGGCGAAGACGAATGCTTCTCGACACTTCCACAGCCGCATAGCCATGCGATTGACCGCTAATATAGCCATCAACATCGCATATATCTGCCCCCCTAGCCAAGTCACAACCGTTTCGTTTCGATTGTCTTTTCGTTAATCGCCTCGAGTCGGCCACGCCTCCTATTCCTTTGTTCTGACCACGTGACTGAGCGTTGAGATGAAGTCAGAATAGCTGGGTCAGGGGGGCTGACTGGGTCCGTTATTTTTGTTACGATAGGAATATTCGCGCGATAATGTGACCACAGTATTATTATGATGTAACAAATAGGTATTTTTTTAGGTGGAAAATCATCCGATGACTTCTCTCGCCTAAGGTGGAGCAAGAGGGCGAGTCAGACTTTTACTGACTAAAACCCACTTCTATGTTCTTTTTTCGTCTTTCGTTCCAGGACTTCTTTCTCTTACGGAAGCGAACTCATGACCCTAGTAGGCTTCGGCTCTGCTGGGCTCCTACGGTTTTGCTGACATCTCTTTGAGGCGCGCGTGGTGCCATCGACGGCTTGGGCTCTTTCCGGACGGTTACTGGACGGTCGGAGGGCTAGCTACCCAATGCTCGCCGTCCGCAGGCCCGCGCCTACAGTGGCCAGAAATCGGGATCGGAATCCCGGCGGTGGTTGGGGCGTGAGGACCGTTGATTCACGCGTGCGGCATCCTCCGTTGCTAGCATTACTGCTTCGCAGTAGGAGTCGACCGTCTGCCTCTCCTCCTTGCTCCGTACCATGGCCTGTACCAAGGCCTGGTGTGAGAGATCACCGCCGCCGATCGCCCCGACGAGGACGAAGGAAGCAGACCCTTGGCCCTTAGGCCAAGGGTCTGCTTCTGAAAGGAAGAATCGGCCCTGGTACGAGCAACGGAAGAACAGGAGAGGGTTTTTAGTCAGTAAAAGTCTGACACTATCTCCCGCTCCCCCCAAGATCGGGGGATGTCATAAGATGATTTTCCCACTGAAAAAAAACCTGATCATCGGTCCAGCTTGTGATAGGCCTTCCAACACTACATCTTCCGTTGCGCGGTCGCCAATACAGAACCTTTCCGTCCCATCGACCATCTGTTCTACAAGCAATGTGCCCTGCCCACTGCCACTTAATTTTGGTGATTCAAAACCAAAGCACCTTTCAAAACACTGAATTATCGACACAATTTTATCAGCCATGATTCCGAAGCCATCACATTACTTACGTCACACAATAGTCTCCACAATCGATAGCAAAAAGGTCACAAAATACCCTCATTTAATTAATCACAGAGCGCAATCACTCGAACACTGAAGATCGGAGATAAAATCCCGCTGAAATCGTCCCCAAAAACATAACCCCCTTTTCGACTTCCCCAGTCGGGTGACAGGACCTTTTTGTGTAATCATGGACCCAATTTGGTTTAACGCTGATATTTATCTAGTGAGCAGTGGTGGCCGAGTGGTAACGGCCCCGACTTACGAGTTGTAGGTCGCGGATTCAAACCTAGCCAGGCGCATTACTTTGTGTAATTTATTTCATCACCACTGCTCTAAAAACGGTGAAGGAAAACATCGTGAGGAAACCGGCATGTCCTAGAACCAAAAATTCGAAGATTTGTGACATTCACCAATCCGCACTGGGCCCGCGTAGTGGATTACGGCCCATTCTCTCTCCTAGAGAGGAGGCCTGAGTCCCAGCAGTGGGAACATTAAAAGGCTGATTATGCTTATGCTTATTTATCTAGTAGTGTAGGTGACAAATGTACAAGTACGAGTTTTTTTTTTTGCATTTTTACATAGATTTTTAGCAGAGTTTATAAAAATGAGGTGGTTTTCAATTCGACAGTTTTTTTAGGGTTCCGTACTTTAACAAGAAAAAACGAAATAGGATCACTTTGTTGTCCGTCTGTCTGTCTGCCTGTCTGTCAAGACCCTTTATCTCGGGAACGCGTGGAGGTATCGAGTTGAAATTGAAACCATAATTACATTCTGATTTGCGGTCCATAGAAGTTGTGAAAAAATTAAACTTCTGAGATAAAGATGCTACCGTTTATGTCGCAAAAAACGTATATTTCGATACTCTCAAGGGAATCAAAATTCATAGAGTACAATTACCGTTGACTTAGATTCCTGAATTTTGGCATGAAGGAAGGCCTCATAGCACAAATATGGTAAAAAATCTGAAAACTGCAAAAAAAAAACTATTTTTTGTGATTCGGAAAAATCTTCGTAACTCAATTCGGGAATTGAAATGTTTTTTTTCATAATTAAGTTTGTACGGAACCATCAGTGCGCCAGTTCGACTCGCACTTGTCCGGTTTTTTTTTGTCGTTTGTATCTTGTTCAGCGATATCTTTGTTAAATGTTAACCGATTTTGAAAAACCTCTTTTTGTTTGAAGGTCGCTTTAGGTTTATTCCCAGGTGGTCCTAATTTAAAAGATCTGATCGAGAACTACGGAGATAGACCATGGAAGTCTTTAATAAATTACAGCAAATCTGCTGGGATTGCTGCAATCGCAAGTCTATTTCTTGGAAAAAAGTAGCAAGTAGTAACAACTTTAGATAAAATACGGAAAACCTTTAACAATATGCGAAACAATAACCAAGTAATAAATTTCGTAAAACATGAACACTCGTATATAAAATCTTTTAACGTGAAACAAAGTATCACACTGATATAATAACGGCTAAAGTTGTGTAGCATAGCATAATCAGCATTTTAATGTTCCCACTGCTGGGACTCAGGAGGAGAGGGAATTCAAAAAAAAGTATTCCATAACAATTCTTTAATTTCGGTGTCAAAAAATGAAAAAACAAAAACACCGGATTCCAAAATTAAAGTTACTTGTATTTTTTTTTTTTGAGTTTAATTCCCTTTAATGTGAGTTATCATCCAATTCGGATACGTGACAAAAAAAAATGTACCACAAAATGGGCAAAGATTGAAGATTTGATTGAAGACTGGTACCTGTAACACACTACCTAGCTCAGTTATAAACAAAATTTATTATTATTACACAAGATATTAGTAAAACGCAAACATCAATAGTAAAAAAAAATAATAGCATCAAATACTTACGGCTTTTTTTTTCATTATTCTACGAAAAATAAATCGCTAGGAAAAACATCTTGCGAAAAGTGTTGTCGTATTGTTGTTATTTTATTTTTATGTCCTTATTGTCGCGTCGCGTCTATGTCGTACAAATTACGATTTTATTCTTGGGGATTCGGTTGATGTTATGCGATGTTTTGATCACAACTTTAGATAAAATACGGAAAACCTTTAACAATATGCGAAACAATAACCACGTAATAAATTTCGTAAAACATGAACACTCGTATATAAAATCGTTTATCGTGAAACAAAGTATCACACTGATTATGATGTATACATCCACTAGTATAGTATACAAACACTAGACTGGCCGCTAGATGGCGGGGGTAGTCGGCCCTCAGTTGTGAGCTAGCCGCCGAGCGGGACGGACGTGTCAAACTCTAGCTCCAGACATCGTTATAAATATAAAGTATAGTGTGTCTCCTAAAACATCACACTGATATAATAACGGCGAAAGTTGTGTATATGGTTGTTATGCCTTCACTCTGTAACAGCTGAAGGTATTTGGATACACACGGGTAGACCAAATCCTAGAGTATGCCTTGGGATAATTTTCTAATTTTGCACAAACGAAGCCGTTAGCAGAAGCTAGTTAATAATTAATAACAATTTAAAAAATCCAGGGTGCACGTTGCACAGTTTTCTGTAGTTTTAAATTATTTTAGACAGTTTTTTTTTAACAAATCTAATAATTATTATTTAATAAGTTCTACAGTTACGAGCAATAACATTATTATTATTTATTTTTTAGGTGGGAAAATCATCTAATGACAAATCCCGCTTTTGGGCGAAGCAGGAGATAGTGTCAGACTTTTACTAACTAAAAACCCACTGCTGTTCCTTCTTTGCCTTCATCCCAGGACCCCAGGTTTCACTTTCATACTACCCGTGGCCCCAGTAGGCTTGGACCCTGCTGGGCCCCTACGATTTGCTGACATCTCCCTGAGGCGCGCGTGGAACAATACGCGCCGTCGACGACTTGGACTCGATCCGTATGGTTACCGGACGGTCGGACAATGAGCTACCCATTGCTCGCTGTCCGCGTGACGAGCAATAGATGATTGTCACATTTTCTATCTATCTTAACTTCTGCCATTCAAGAAATAATTGTACGACCATTTGTTCTTATCAAACAAGAAATTTAGAACAAATTGAATGTGACATTGTCTTAGGATATACTCGTATCATAATACTCGTAACTGTACACAACAAGCGCGCTACCACTTAAAACTTTTGGGGTTCTGTACCTCAAAAGGAAAAATCGGAACCCTTATAGGATCACTTTGTTGTCCGTCCGTCTGTCTGTCTGTCAAGACCCTTTATCTCGGGAACGCGTAGACGTAACGAGTTGAAATTAAAACAATATACTTAGGTCTGCGGTCCCGTGAATAAATCAAACTACTAAGTTGACAAAAAAAAGATATGACCGTTTATGTCGCATAAAACGTATATTTCGACACTCAAGGGAACCAACATTCTAGAGTATTTCCATTCACCCAGAATTCTGAAATTTTACATAAAGCAGGGTCTTATAACACAAGTATATAATATAAATCTGAAAACAGAAAATTGGTTGTTACGTCACAAAAAATATTTTGTTTTATTGCGATTTGGAAAAATCTTCGAGTCTCCAATCAGGAATTGAACTCTTTACATAGGTAAGTTTGTACGGAACCCTCAGGGCGCGAGACCGACTCGCACTTGCCCAGTTTTTTTATTCATCCAATAGTATTTATTTTTTACATTTTTATGCTTAGTTACATTTTTTATTTATTTGTACAATACTATTTAACCTTAGAACTCTATTTCCCTTTCAATCCAATATAAAGTTCTTCTCTATTTGACTCCCATTTAAAGTTTTAAATGAACTGCGAAAAGACGTATCTCTTAACTAAGAAACACTTCAAAGGAGCTCGTCAGTCTAATTAGTTCTTTCCTTTCTGCAGTGGAAAATGAGTCTTTTCACAGCACTTTGATCTTTGAGTTAGTCATTTTAAAGGATTTTATTGCATAAAATGATAGCTAAATGACCGAACATAACTCTCCTCATTTTGACCACGGGAATAGGACCTCATTACTTTTAAAGATGATATAAAAGTTTGTGGTTATATATAAATCTATGATATTATGATTGTGTCGTATTGTTAAAGTCCATACCATCATTGTAATTAACTTTTTTCTTTTTCTCTATCAAGCATGCTCTTCAAAGCGATTTAAATGCGAAAACATGTCATTGGTTTATAGTTGCATAATTTGTTATTTTTATTAGTTGTTAATACTGTTTGTTTTCCGATTACAATTATATAAAATAAAGATAACCAATTAGGTAAAAGTCGAGAATTTCAAAGATTCTTAACACCCCTGCGAAGTTGGAGCGGGTTGCCAGTACGGTGATAAAACCTATACCTACATATAATAATAATAATATAATAATAATTCTTGATTTTCAGGCAACTAAGGCCCTTAGACAAAATACATAGAATAATCTTAAAAATAATAAACTAATACATATTAACAACATGCAATAACTAATCTAAGTATTTTTCTTCTTTGCACTATTGCACACGAAATGACGGCGTCGTGCTTCGCTGCGAGGTCGGTATTCTTCCACGAAATCATCGATACATTGTCCTCAAAGGAGAGTCTCCAAGTGTTGAATCGGCACCCGCACCACAAACGACTTGAAATTAGTATTATGGCGCGAATCCAACTGCACTACTCTCAAAGTATTATAGGTAGTATGTGTAAATATAGATACATACATACTACTTATATGTATATCTGTATAGATCTTCTTAGAAAAATAAGTACAGTATACATTAGAGCTATTGAGAAACATACTCTCATTCCTACGTTCGCCCTACGATATGATATAGAATTTAGCTCCCGACTTCGATATTTTATTTTATTACCAAGCTCCTTTACGTCAGAGCGTGATGATTTATATGTTAGCTCTTAAGATATCAAATAACATGTGGGTGATTTTTATATAGAAATGTGTACATAGCTGTAGGTAAGTACTGGAGAGGTATTAAGGGAAGATGTATGATGTAATAGTAAGAACGATTTTCTGTTTGTTACCTAGTTTTACATAAAACACATATTGATATTGGAATCCCAAATATATCAAAGATCCTGCCTGTACTGTGGGATAATTCGAAAGAGTTAGACATAGGCCTCCCCAAGTGCCCATAACGACTGGATCGGATTCGGATTCCCGCGACCCTCACCAGGTCATCCGTCCATCATGCGATGGATGCGAGATGCACAGGACCGTTCGTTGTAGCGACACTTGGAGAGGCAGCAGTCCAGCAGTGGTTTCTTTGGGCTAAAATGATGATGATTAAACCTATAAAATAGGAGTCCCCACCATTATAAAAGTACGAATAATTTCGAGAACTGGTAAGAAAAGCGGAGCGTTACCTATAGTCTCAACAAAATAGAGGGTACCCAGTTACTAGGTTGTGGTCTTCAACGCTGCGTTTTCAGGTCCGTGATCGCCACTCCAGAACCTACAAAACAAACAACAGAAAACGAACGGGAGACATTATAATTCTAGTCTTCTTCTTTTCGATTCGATGGTAAACTCGTCAAACTGTTTGGGCCCAATAGGTGGCTACATTAATAGCAGCATCGGTAGCACTCATCAAATCCTCCAGAGTGCAGGTGTATAATTCTAGTTAAAGATTTAACGTACAGTTAAGCAGGGTGAATAGGAACGCAGAGGTGAACAAAAACAAAACTTTGTTTAATACTTTCAAAAATATCTCCTAATAGAAAGTTAGTGACAGTATGACGAGTGACAGAGCAGAATGGTAGAAGAAAACGTGTTCGCCCCCACGAGGACACGGCGTTGCTCTTCCCAAGCGGGGCACACCTCCACCGAGTGCTCCACCGTATCCTCCGGGCGGTCCACATAGCGGCGACACCCGGGCGTCGCTTCCACACGAATTCGGTGCAGGAACTTCCCGAACTTCCCGTGTTCGGTGAGAACCTGCGTCATGCGGAAGGTGAGGACGCCGTCAGGTCTTTCCAACCACGCCTCAAAGGGGGGACTCACCGCCATAAGACCGACGACCTGGTGAGAGTCGCGGGAGTGCGGTGGATGCGAGACGCACAGGATTAGTCGTTGTGGCGACGGTTGGGTATATGTCCAACAGTGGACGTCTTTCGGGTGAAATGATGATTGGTTTCTAGCAAAGTTTCCATTATTTTTGTATTTCAATGCAAGAAATAATTGCAGTACTTAAGTGCTTTGCTCTGCAAATAATTTCTTAATAACGTGTGTTATGTTCCTATTCACCCCGTTTGACGGTGGGTATCCAAAGTAAAAGGTCAGAAGGCGGGTCGTTTACCTGTTAATGGCCTTTGTAGATAATTAATTATACTGTCAAGAAATTAGTTACCGCTCATTTGCCGCCTACGTTAACAAGGAGGAAACGAGCAAATCTTCGACGATTTAACTACCTCGTTATCAAATTCTACTGGGGTCCTACGCTTTGCAGACATCTCTTTGAAGCGCGCGTGCAACAATACGCGCCGTCGACGACTCGGGCTCGGTCCGGACGGTTACTGGACGGCCGGACGGCCGGACTACCCATTGTTCATCGTCCGCAAGCCTATACCTACGGTAGCTGGTAGTCGGGGACAATGTCTCTACGGGTGGAGTGAGAGGATGTCCGTTCCCTCACGTATGCGGCCGTCTCCTTCGCTAGCATTACTGCTTCGCAAAAGGAAGCGACCGCAGCCCATTCCCCCACGCTCTGGACCAGTGCATGTACCACGAGCCAATGCGAGAGGTCGCCGCCGCCGATTGCCCCCACGAGGACACGGAAACTTGACGGTAAACTGGAACATGTGTAGCTGGCATTATTAGACGATTCTTTATCCTCAAAAAAAATATAAAAACCTTACCTGTTAGTAAACTCGACCTTATTTCTAAAACAGGAAAATTAAATCCCAACAGTGAGTGCCGGTTTCCGGTTTATCGTTTTTATGACGTCATTTCCCGGCAGTAAGTGTACAAGCGGTATTGTTTTTGGTTAGTACGGAAACGGCTTCTATTTTTGGTAAGTTAGGCGATTACTGGGGCAGATTAAATAGTAATCAATTAGTATTTTTGCTTTGATTATACGGTTATTGTGTAAGGTCAAGTTCGTTATGAAACTTGAACTTGTGGTTTTATTGTAATATGGCATAATATATTTTTATCTACAGGTTTTTTGTTCGGTAGTAACACTAAATTAATACTTATTTCTTTTAGCTAGGCATGGCCTTAGTAGATACCTAATGTTTCCTTGGAGAGAAAACCTCATTAATTCGATAAAGGTACTTTACAAGGGGAAGGAAAAACGACGCCTTGGAGGTGAGATAGTGGTCAATGCAAGTCTAATAATAAAAAAAACATGCTTTTAATACAATAAGTTTTAATTTATGATATACAAAGTAAGCGATTCCTTTTCGACTATGTCGTTCTGAAGAAGCAAGCTTACAATAATAAGCAGAAAAAAAAACTGGGCGTAAATCTCTGGGTTGCTAAGAAAATTTTCTTACAGTAAGTTACTCCAACTAACTATGATAACCAAATCGTCATCAACAGTAACGTCCCTTTCACGACCTTGTCGCAGTGAGCGGTAGCTAAGCGCGAGCGACGAGCGAAAAGATCAAAAGTATGAAAATGTTAGAAGCACGCCACGAGACGCCGCTCATAGCGCCGCGCGCCCGCTTACCGACGCCGCGCTCGCCGCTAAGACCGAAGTCGTGAACAAGCCGTCACTGGTCCGAAATACGGGTTGCGCCAATTTAGCAACAATCAAAATAATATCACGGCAACCGCTCAAATTCGAGCGTCAGTCTAGTTCAAACCATCATCATAACTCTCTAACTTAGAGACGGTAACGAGAAGAGAGAGGTAACACGTCAAGTTTTAATTATTATGTCATATTTTACAGCTTTACTTAGATAAGCTCACTATCGATCAGTAAGATACTAACTTAGAGAAAAACTAAAATGCGCCATTTCAATAAACTTGACGGGAGAGAGTTTTAATCGTTACCGCAAATATAATGTTGCCTTGCTATCCGATACTGAGAAGCTTATAGTAAAGAACTTTGAAAATATTAATTTTGCAGTCGAAGCCTACTGGGGCCAAGCGTCTGCTTCTGAAAGTAAGACTCGGCCCTGGTACGAAAGGCAACGAAGGAACAGGAGTTTGTTTTCAGTCAGTAAGAGTCTAACACTATCTCTCGCTCCGCCAAAGAGCGGGGGATGTCATAAGATGATTTTCCCACCGGTAATAATGGCTACCCCAGGGTGTTATTTTTTATTTATTTTTATTTGATATAAACTAGTGCTTTACTGCATCAGGTGGGATACCTGATGGTAAGCAGTGATGTAATTGTTAATGGTGAGAAGCACTAGTTTATTAAAAGCCTATTCACTCTAGCCTTGACACCAAATTATAATCGGATGGGAAGACCGCCTCAGGCAAATTGTTCCAGTCCCTCGATGTACGCGGTATATACTACCAGGCAAAACGCTTAGTCCTAACCGTAGAGGTTTCTACAATGTAAGGGTGGATACTCGCCGTATGTCGGGTTGTCCAATGGTAGAAATGAGATGGCGGAATCAAGTCATGCAATACCCGCGCACACTCTCCAAAATAATTAACCGTAAAAAAAGCACGGCTTAGTAAGTTACACCTTTAAAAACACCGGGTTCACTGGTAAGTTTTTGCCACATCTCTTTTCTATAACATAATAAAGCGAGTAACTATAAAAATACCCTTCTTTCAATGAAGCTCTTCAATCTACTACGGTCATAACAACCAATGGTTTGTTCATACTTGATAGGTTTCACATAAAGACGCGGTAAACTTTTTATAACTGCTTTGATGGTTGCCGAAGCGCCGATTTGTAGAGAAGTACCTTTTTACAATATTTCTTAGATTTAATAACAGATAGCTTTTTATAAAGTTCGGTTTGGTTACGTAACAAATATCCAATTTTTTTTTTTTTTGACCCGGTGAAATAAAAATATTTTTGTGAAAACGGTTCGGGTGTTTTTGCTGGTTCTAAATATTCTTAGCTCGAAATTTATTTTTGTTATTGAAAAGAAATTTTACAAGAGTTTTTTTGAACTTACAGATATAATAGCTAGTTACTACAGGCTGGTGTAATTCTCGACGTGGTTCTGAAAAATAAGTATTTAAGTTTTCAAAAGGAGGTGCACCCTTTTCACAGAAGAACGGTCGTTACTTTTGGTCCAGCCTGTATTTCTATCAACTATTTCACCATGTTATTTTAGTAGAGACAAGGCCTTCTCCAAGTGTCGCCACAACGACCCGTCCTGTGCATCTCGCATCCGTCGGATTCTAGCAACCATCATCCGGCCATAAGTGCACCTTTTGGGAGGCCTACCAATGCTACGTCTTCCAGTACGCGGTCGCCACTTAGGGCCGACCATCTGTTCTGCTGCAAGCAATGTGCCCTGCCCACTGCCACTTGAGCTTGCGCGATTCTTCGTACTATTTTTTTTTATTGATCCTAGGTTCGAGCTTGACCGCTATCTCACCTGATGGAAAGCGACGGTGCGCTCGACGATGGAGCGCATTCACTTTTGACTTAAAGACTCCCGGGTTGTAGCCATCAGGAAACACAGATTCCGGCAAGGAATTCCACTCCTTAGCTGTAAGCACAATGAATATATTGCCAAAACGTTTTGTGCGTATAGGTGGGATGTCTTTTTTTTATTGATATAAACTAGTGCTTGACTGCGATCCTACCTGATGGTAAACAGTGATGCAATAGTTGAAGGCGCACACCGGTGATGCATCGCCTGATGGTTAGATGATTGAATGGGCTAGGCGGAATCAGGTTATGCAATTCCGACGCACACCCTACGGAATGCAACCGGTAGAAAACCGACAGGCTACCAACTCTGCGTCGATGCTTCAGGACTTTGAAACCTCGACTCGACGAGTGTATCATTGCTAATGATCCTCCTGCTATCGCGGTAACCTTGGTTCTCCTGCAGATATCTTCGTTCCTGATTCGATCACGCAAGAAAACTCCAAGCACAGTCCTTTTCATTGACCTTTGAGTGACTTTTATGCCTTCTATATTATTATACAAACAAATTTTCAAACAGAAAGGGTAAATCTGCAGCAATTATCCGGTATAACACGACTAGTCAATTATACGGTTAATACCGGTGCTTCCGTTTTATCCGGGTTTCATTAATGCCCGGATATTACGGGCCGATTTTCCGGTTTATTGCTTTTATTTTGTCATTTAAATAAATAATTTGAAATTTAACAAATATTTTATAAGGTTGTTTTGCAAACGTATTTTTTATGCTTCTCTTGGGAGATAGAACGATATTTAGACAGCAAATATGGTATTTAATTTGAAATCAAAATTTTGGAATTTACTGAAATATTTTCATTAAATGGGTTATATTTAAATTGGTTATGTAATCCAGAATTCTGGAATGAAAGCTATGCTATTAATAACCATTTCAAACTGTTTCAATTATTAACAAAACTACTAATTAGATTCCAAATTCCGTTCACTACCAATCATAAAACATCTTCTAATTAGGAACATTTTAATTTAAATACCGATAGAAAACAAAACTTTTCCCATTAACATCGATGTGGATGAATTTTTTTATATCTACTTAATGAGTTATTTTTTACGTATTATTATTTTCAGTTACCTATATTCATCATCATCATCATTTCAGTCGAAAGACGTGCACTGTTGAACACAGGCCTCCCCCAAGCGTCGCCACAACGACCGGTCCTGTGCGTCTCGCATCCATCGGATTCCCGCGATCCTCACCAGGTCATCGGTACACCTTGTGGGAGGCATTCCAACACTGCGTCTTCTATGGTCGCCACTTGAGAACTTTTCGTCCCAATCGACCATCTGTTCTGCGTACAATGTGCTCTGACCATTGCCACTTAAGTTTAGCGAATCTTCGAGCTATGTCGGTAACCTTGGTTCTCCTGCGGATATCTTCATTTCAGTCGTGATCAAGCAAGGAAACTCCGAGCGTAGCCCTTTCCATTGTTCTTTGGGCGACTTTAAGTCTTCTTATTGTAAGCGACCACGTTTCGGAGCCATATGCACATATATACTTATTTAGCAAAAATATTTGTTGGTTTAGATGGTTATAAGTTGAAATTAAACACCTAAAATAAACAAATATTTCATATTCATATAAAATAACGTAGCCTAAACGGACTGCTATTACTACCAAGTTCATACAAACGGGACCCAATACCAACAAGTTTGGATAGGTCCGTCCTTTATTAATATTTTAGATAAAGCCTCCTTTCAGAGTGGGGCTAGACTTATTTACTTAGCTTTTAACATACAATTTATTATGTATGTGTACCTTAATCAGAAAGGGTATTGAAAATAAGATAACACACGACATCTGTAATCGTGGTTAAAAAGGCATACGTTCTAGCTAAGATATCATAAATATAATCAAAATAATATTTTTTTAAAACACGAGTTTTTTTTTTAATGAGAATTCATCTAATGACTTTTGACACGACGAGTGATCGACGGCGCTTAGTGTACCACACGCGCCTCAATGAGATGCCAGTAAAACCGTAGGGGCCCAACAGCGGCGCGTATTGTTCCACGCGCGCCTCAGGGAGATGTCAGCAAATCGTAGGGGCCCAGCAGGGTCGAAGCCTACTGGGGCCATGGGTAGTGTGAAAACGAAACCCGGGGTCCTGGGACGAAGGCAACGAAGGAACAGGAGTGGGTTTTTAGTCAGTAAAAGTCTGACACTATCCCCCGCCCCACCCAAGGGCGGGAGATGTCATAAGATGATTTTCCCACCGAAAAAAAAAAAAAAAAAAAAAAGGGGCCCAACAGGGCCAAAGCCTGCTAGGGCCATGAGACGAATTCTGGTAAGATTACCCATGGTCCTAAAATGCAAAAGGCAACTGAAGGAACATAGGTGTGGTTTTAGTCAGTAAAAGTCTGAAACACGCTCTTGCCGGAGTGAAAGAAGATAATTGATTATTTCCTACCCAAAAAAAGGCGGTGTTAATCCATTGAGTATGGTTGGTTCATAGGCTGTAATGTTGTATTACAGATTCGCACTGTGTACTGAACAAGTGAAGGTCACACTATTTAGAGCTTTCTGCCGAACCTTTTAAACGTGCAGTTTGTGGGCTAAACACAAGTGGAGGACATACGACGAGGGAGTCTTATGTCCTCCGCTTGTATTTGGCAGCGAATAAAAGCTGTAGCGCGAATGGTGTTCGCAGAAGCACGCGTGGATGGCTTTCACGATGTCATACGAAAGCGAAGTGCGTCTTCACCTGCGCGGGTACGAGGCGGCCCCAGCGCCATCCTGACCGCCGGCCGATGGGACTCTGTACTGATGGCGCACTTGATAGGCCTACACTCGAGAGCAAGTGCCTAATATATTGTCATTATTATCATTAATTTAATATGCTTTACTAACACTAGGCTAAGAACATTGTTACTAACAATATGTGGAAGTAATTCTGAAATCAAAATATAGCCGTGAATATGCTCTTTCGATACATAACATAATACTATAATCAGCTTTATAATGTCCCCACTGTTGTAACTCAAGTCTCCTCTCTAGGAGAGGATGGGCCGTAATCGATCACGCAGGCCCAGTTCGGGTACAAAAATTCTGTCAGTACAAAAAAGCAAAATATTTTATTTGTAAAACTGACTAGGAATATTATCACATTAATATTATTTATTACTACCTTCTGCTGGCGGTTGCGCTCGCATGAAAGTAGATATATACCACATAAATTTTGGAACCTCGTTTTACCCCTTTAAAAGTTCCGCGGGTAGAGTGAAAGCGAAGCCCGGGGCCCCGGGATGAAGGCAAAGAAGGAACAGGAGTGGGTTTTTAGTCAGTAAAAGTCTGATACTATCTCTCGCTCCGCCCAAGAACGGGATTTATCATCAGATGATTTTCTCACCAAAAAAAAAACCTTTAAAAGTTGAATTTCCTAAAATCCTTAGTGCTCGCATACGTCATAAAAGGAAGCCTTGTGCAAAATTTCACGGTCCTAGTACCAGTAATTTTAGTTGTGCGTTGATAGATCAGTCAGTTTCTCCTTTTATATATATAGATAAAGGCGAAAGTTTGAGTGAATATTTGTCACTAATTCACGCTCAAACGGCTGCATGTACATGTACCCGTGTAGACCCTTTCCTAAAAAAACACATAGAATACTTTTATTCTGGCAATATGTTCCCTTGGTATAATTTTTAACTATCACTTGGGAGAAGCCAGTGGTAGCAGCTAGTCTATACTAATATTATAAGGCAGTTTGATTGTTTGAACGCGCTAATAAGACAATTTACGAAGAAGGTTTTAGGCTATATAGCTATGCTCCTTGGTCGCACCAAGCTTTGATGCTTTTTGGTGCTTGGTTGGTTGGTTGGGGTTGGTGCGCTTGGTTCCGTTGGTTGGTGGTTGGTGGTTGGTGCGCTTGGTTCCGTTGGTTGGTGGTTGGTGGTTGGTGCGCTTGGTTCCGTTGGTTGGTGGTTGGTGGTTGGTTGGTTGGTGCGCTTGGTTCCGTTGGTTGGTGGTTGGTGGTTGGTTGGTTGCTGCGCTTGGTTCCGTTGGTTGGTGGTTGGTGCGCTTGATTCCGTTGGTTGGTGGTTGGTGGTTGGTTGGTTGGTTGGTGGTTGCCTGGACGCTTGGTTGGTTGGTCTTGGTCGTGAAGTATCACGCTATGACCAAAAAGAGCAGTGGAGTAACCGGATTGTCATTGACATTAGAAGAGTACCTATTAGCGATTTTTGCAGACCTCTTCAATTTAAAGCATATTTTCTTGAGTTAACGTTTAGAATAAATGGTCCGCCAAGCACATCTATATTTATTTTATTTATGGTACACCAACAACTTATTCACTAGTACATTTTTATATATAATAATCAAACTTAAAATCTAGAGTTAATTGTCACTTACAGGTGTGCATGCTTTTTGAATGAAATGATATTTTAAATTAACATCATATAATTATAAAATTAAATTTGTATCGCTTCATCACCTCGTTCCACATTTCCCGAGGAATACACTTTGTCTTTTACTTAGCAAGTTCGCAGATGACACAAGTTTGAAACTTGGACGAGCCGAGGATAGTATTGCCAGACAAGAAATAATTAAACCGGGATACAGAACGGGAGCAGTGCGATGGAAAAAAATGTAAACGTCTTTTGACTGTTACTCGTATAATGATGATGATGATGATGATGACAGTGACGAAAAATGTATGAATAAATACGAAGCACCAACAAAAAAAATTGTGGGCCAAATAAAGGAGAAGTTTTGTAAATAGTAATTTTTTTAATTTACCTAAATTAAGTACTTAATACTTAATTGAATTAGCTGAATTAGTAATACCTGAATATTGCTGATTCAGCTAATTCAATTAAGTATTATAGAAAAAGCTAACTTTTTTTCAACTTGAGAAAATGCAATATTAGAATGTCTTTATCTCCATTCTCATCGTGGTTTCGGAAAATCTCTGATATTTTATTTTTATTTTATTAATAATCCCGTAAAAACGGGACTTTGGTAAATCACTAGCCGCATTTTTAGCGTGACAGGCCTTCGGAATATTATAATTGAGTTAAAAACTTCTCGAAACACGGCTCAACTTCAGTTCAATTATTTTGTTTACGTATAGGTGGAGTTCTATAAAGATTTGATGTATTTTTGAAGTTTAATATATTACTAGGTATTGGGAGCAAATAAGCTATAATATTTTAGATATTCATAACAAAAAACTTATTTAGAGAAATGCAATTCCACTGTTCTGTGGTGAATATTGACCAATATCATCGAAATAAACATAATGTCTTTTTAAAGTACCTAGCAACCCCATTTCCTGTTTTATATGTATATCAAAGACCGTTAGGTACCTTCCACGTTGATGATAAATAAATTCATAACTCTAAAAAAGGCCTTAAAATAATAATAAAAATCCATATCATCAAAAATCATAACATAATAATCATGGGCACGCCACAATTATGGCGATAAGTCCCCTCTTTGAGGCGTGGTTGGAAAGACGACCTCATGGCGTCCTCAACTTCCGCATGACGCAGGTTCTCACCGAATACGATAAGTTCGGGAAGCTCCTGCACCAGATTCGTGCGGAAGCGACGCCCGGGTGTCGCCACTGTGTGGACCGCCCGGACGACACGGTGGAGCACTCGGTGGAGTTGTGCCCCGCTTGGGCAGAGTAACGCCGTGTCCTCGTGGGGGCGATCGGCGGCGGTGATCTCTCGCGCCGGGCCTTGGCCATGGTCCGGAGTGAGGAGGAGTGGCAGGCGGTCGCCTCCTTCTGCGAAGCAGTAATGCTAGCAAAGGAGGCCGCCGATCGCGTGAGGCAACGGTCCTCACGCCCCAACCGCCGCCGGGATTCCAATCCCGATTTCCGGCCACCGTAGGCGCGGGCTTGCGGACGGCGAGCAATGGATGGCTCGCCGTCCGACCGTTCGGTAACTGTCCGGACCGAGCCCAAGTCGTCGACGGCGCGTACTGTTCCACGCGCGCCTCAAGGAGATGTCAGCAAATCATAGGGGCCCAGCCATGTTCCCACGGCTGGGATCATGTTAATGTCAGATCTCCTCTCTAGGACAAGGAATGGGCCGTAATCCACCATACAGAACCAGTGCGGGTTGGTGGATGTCACATGTCTTCGAATTTTTTGTACCAGAATATGCCGATTTCCTCCGTCACGATGTTTTCTTTCAACGTATTGAGAGCAGTGGTAATTAAATAAATTACACAAAGTAATGCGTAATCGTAAGTCGGAGTCGTTACCTCTGGGCCACCACGGTTCTCAAAAAACATGATACGAAAAGTTGGTAAGTGTTAAAAATAAACCAAGAATTGGCAAAGTTCCCACAAAAAGTAGCTCCAAACTAAATGCAATCTACAAATTGTTTTAATACAATTTTCTTAAAATTATTGAAGAACAGTAAACAATGTTTCATAAAATCCAAGGTTGTGCTAAAAACATTCGTTCCGGGATTTCTAGATACTACCGAAGAATCTCAATCACGATATTCTACTAAAATTATTCTGAAGACAGATTAGATCCTACTAATAGAACATTCAATAATAATTCTTTCAACCATTTTTTTACACAGTGCAGTCCCAAAGGTTGACAGTTGCTGCGGGGACGTTTGAAAGAATTACTTTGGTCCTGAAATGTAATGCAACTGAAGGACACAGATAGGTTTTAGTCAGTAAAAGTCTGATACACCCTCACACTCCGCTCAAAAGCGAGAGATTGATTATTAACGACATCAAAAAAAAGCAAAAACGGTTGACAGTTAAAGAAAATTTCTTAAGGCCTCAAGTCCACTTACGTAGCAGAACTACTCAACATGTTAAAAAAGTACTAATGTCTAGGGAGAATAATTGCCAAACTAAATAAAAAGTCTTTTCGTACAAGTTACGTCCACTTGCCTCTCGCCTTCTTTTGAAAGCCAATAGAAACTTCAAACAAAATAGAAACATGTTCATTTGTTCAATGTTATGCTGTTCATCCTTCAGATCGATATGAAATATGAACGACCTAAGGAGAAAAGGTCGTAGACGTAACTAAGATAACATTTATTGATTATAGCCATTACTGTTGTCTAACTCTGTGTTTAAAATTTAATAAACTTCGACTATATCCATTCGCTATCTAAAAAGCTGAGCTAAATGTACCAATAAAATTTCTATTAAGCCTTCTTAGTACAGTTGAATAAAACTATTATAAGAACATTCTAGAGGTCACATAAAGACTAAATAAATAAACGCAGTAAAAAAAGAACTAAGAAGCCTAAACTGTAATGGTAGACCTAATCAAGATTATCTGAAAAAGCAAACATGAAGATACCAAACTAAATTGGATAAAGCAAGAAAATGTAACCAATATTAACGATAACATCTTTTTTTTAATTCCACAAGAGACCTGTTCAAAAGAAAATGTTGTTTTTACCACAACTAAAAGGAACAAAGAAAATAACACAAGGCGGTACAGCAAACATTTAATATAAAAACAATTGAAGAAGGAAATTAAGAAGTGAATGAAAACAATTTGTGCGCTGAATCATGATAACTGAAACCAAAATACCACGAAAACATGGATATAAAAAGCTATACATTTTCCAATACTTACCATTATTGGTAAACAAACACACAGTGTCAACATAATAAAGTTTATTTAGGAGATTGGCTCCATTCCAACTCTTATAATGACAGCCAGAAAAAACAGATACAAAAAGATTTATTAACTTATTTACCAATAAAAATCATCATAACATATCTTTTGGAAAGCAAAAAGATTGATATTCATGTTAAATAAATCGAAATAGCACAGTGTTACCGGTAAACTAAAGGTAAATGGTATACAATAATGGAAAAATGGTAATGGTAGTTTATGTATAAGTTGTGTTACTTTTTTGATGTACAATAAAGTTTATTCTATTCTATACAGTAATCGCTAAACTAAGGTTGATCAATTTGGGCCACGGTAACATTTAAAAGAGTTACCCTGGCCCTAGAACGCAAAGAGCATCAACTCTGCTGGGGCCCAACAGTTTTGTTGTCATCTCTTTGAAGCGCGCGTGGAACACTACACGCCGTCGACTTCTCGGGCTCGTTTCTTACCAGCCCCCCTAGCCAAGTTACAACCGTTTCGTTTCGATTCTCTTTTCATTGATCGCCTCGAGTCGGCCACGCCTCCTATTCCTTTGTTCTGACCACGTGACTGATCATTAAGATGACGTCAGAATAAAGGAAACGGAGGCATGGCCTACTCGAAGCGATCGACGAAAAGAGAATCGAAACATTACGGTTGTAACTTGGCTAGGGGGGCAGGCATCCGGACGGTGAGGTACAAGTGGGTTTTAGTCTTGTTAAAGTTTGACACGATTTCCCAATAAAAAAAAAAGTATAATAATCAATATGTGTAGCAATCTTTTCTTAGTCGTGGGTTCTAACTCAGCTGGGCGCATTAGTTTGTGTGATTCATTTCATCAAAAATGATTTAAAAACGCTGAAGGAATACATCGTGAGAAAACCGGCATGTCCTAGAACAAACCACCAACGCGCCCGGGCCCGCGTTGTGGAATACGGCTTAATCTCTATCCTAGAGAGGAGGCCTTAGTCTCAGCTGTGGGAATATTGGAATATTGTAATTCTGATTATGTTATGATAATCTATCTGACTTCCACAACCCAATTGTGAGGTATAACGATATCCATTGGAAAGATCGGTTATCAGACTTTCGAGACTACCAGTACAAACTGTCAAAATCCCACTAATGATAGCCGGGATCAACGGCTTTCTGAAGCATGGAGAGGCCTAGACATGTAATAGAGCACCCATTCACGGGCCGATCTCAACATGCGTTACTTGCTGGTTGTTGTCATCATAGTCAGCCGATAGACGTCCACTGCTGGACAAATAAAGATTGAAAAAAATAATTAATTTCTTTGCCACAACACAAGACACACATACACAATAGTTAAGTAAACTCGGAACATAGAAGGAGCAAAACCGCATGAAACATAAAAGGAGCACCAAAATGGGTAGTTCAGCATGAATGCCAGACAACTAGTGTCTGATGCTGGTTTTTAACTGAACCTTTCTTTTTTTTAAGGTGTGAAAATCATCTAATGATAAATCCCGCTCTTGGGTCAAGCAGGAGATATTGTCAGACTTTTACTGACTAAAAACCCACTCCTGTCCCTTTGTTGCCTTCGTCCCAGGGCCACGGGTTTCGTTTTCACACTACCGATGGCCCCAGTAGGTTTCGACCCTGCTGGGCCCCTACGATTTGCTGGCATCTCCCTGAGGCGCGCGTGGAACAATACGCGCCGTCGACGACTTGGGCTCGGTCCGGACGGTTACCAGAAGGTCGGACGGCGGGCTACCCAACTAACTGAACCTGAGGTTGTGACGCAACGGCCTCTCCCAAGCTTCGCCGCAACGAACGCTTCTGTGACCGATTCCCGCGACCCTCACCAGGTCATCGGGTCACCTTGTGGTAGGACACCTTGTGGCTATAAATGCTACTCTCTATTTTGATCTCTGATTAGTCAGAATTCTATCGGATGAAACATCGTTCTGGAATAGATTCGTATTTTAATGGCAGATCGGAATAAATGCTTCTAAGAAAATTGAATTCGTGGATCTTTCGGGATTGCGTTTTTAGTTCGACCTTCAATGAACATTTCGACGTTCTAAAATTGTTCTATGTTTAGAAACCAATCATTGCATAAAAATTTGAAGTTTACTGTCAGAATTTAGGTTTTTTTTTTGGTACTATAAACTAGTTTTTGACTGCGATCCCACCTGATGGTAAGCAATGATGCAATCGTTGATGGTGAAGCGCACTAGTTTATGAAGTACCTATTCATTCTAGCCTTGATGACACCTAAGTTATAATCGAATTGGAAGACCGCCGCAGGCAAATTCTTTAAGTTCCATGTGCGCGGCATAATTGACGAGACGAAACGCTTAGTCCGGACCGTAAAGGTTTCAACACAAAAGAGTGGATACTCGCCGTACGTCGGGTTGTCCGATGGTAGAAAGGTGATGACGGATTCAAGTCATGCAATTCCTGCGCACACATTCCAAAATGCATTCTGTCCTGGTTTTGTACCCCAAGTAAAATAATAATAATAAATATATTTTTTTTGTGTTGCTAAGTTGGGTTTTTTTAAAGAATAAAATGTAAAAAGTATGTAAATAAAATAATTAAATGGAATAAAAAATAAATTATTTATTGCCCAAAGAAAATGATTATACATGACGTGTTACATATCAAGTCTATTAGTTCTTTTTTACATTTAATTTAATGAATAATATAAATATAGTGTTCTAATATTTAACTAAAAATAAAAACCGGCCAAGTGCGAGGCGGACTCGCGCAAGAAGGGTTCCGTACTGTCCGAAGTACGTTTGTTGTACGGGCCAACTAAACTCATATATTTTATTCTCTTTTTATTTGTTATTATAGCGGCAACAGTGTATTACTGTTGCCGCTATAATAACAAATATATATAATATCATCTGTAAAAAAATCAAATGTCTAGCTATCACGGTTCAGCCTGGTGACAGACGGACAGACAGACAGACGGACGGACAGCGGAATCTTAGTAATAGGACCCCGTTTTACCCTTTGGGTACAGAACCCTAATTACTCCTGTATGGTGCCTGCGTTCACAACATATAGACACACTCGCATACACAAGACACTGACTCGAAACAACTATAAATGTAGGCCATACCATTTGTTTGCAATACCATAGAGCAGTGGTGGCCGAGTAGAGCAGTGGTGGCTGAGTGGTAACGGCCCCGATTTACGAGTTGTAGGATGCGGGTTCAAACCCAGCCAGACGCATTACTTTGTGCAATTTATTTCATCGCCATTGGTCTCAAAACGGTGAAGGAAAACATAGTGAGGAAACCGGCATGTCATAGAACCAAAAATTCGAATACATGTGACATCTACCAACCCGCAATGGACCCGCGTGGTGGATTACGACCCATTCCCTCTCCTAGAGAGGAGGCCTAAGTCCCAACAGTGGGAACATTATAAGGCCGACTATGCTACAATGCTACCATTTGTTCCGTGCGAATCGAAGACAAGACGTGGAGCACAACCGCAACAGCTACTCACTCAACCACTGTGACTCAATTAGATGACACCCAGCTAGATTTTAAGTCAATATCTGTCTACTTGGTAATATTAAACAAACCATGCTCGCGTACCTGGCTGATCTTTGTACTATAATGGTTTTATTTTAGAATCACAATAGCGGCTATTGACCCAACTTCTTTAAATGTCAACCTCCGATCATAAAAAAGGATTTTAAACTAAGTAATTCTCAAACTCTACTGAAGCATAAACACCGGTCAACTTATGGCAAAATAGTAGTACTAATAAGGCGAGCCAAACGCCGCTTGGAATCAAAATTTATCGTGATCCTTGACATATTGTTCGGGTAATACTATGTTCGGGATCCTACAATGAGATATAAGGGAAAGGGCAATGACCGCTATAGCCAAGCTACAATGTTTCAACTATGCTTCACTAAGCTGGTGCCAACGCATGATGTTTGGCGCCATTCGGTGACTGGCGCAATTTGGACGCATCGGGTGCAGACTGGGTGCCAACTTTGCCAACCATTCACCACAATGACTCACCCTTGAAGCATTTATTGCAATCACGGCAATGGACTAATTATTAAACGCAACGGAGTGATAGAACTAGAAAGAGGTATTTTGACGTTCATTAAAAAAATAGGAGTGTTTTAAACAACATTGCTTTTTTATATATTTGGAATCAGGAAAACGAAGTGCATTTAGTAGATATGTCACAAGCAATACGATCAACACAATAATAATTGTAAACCAAGTTATAATCGAATTTTAAACCAGTTCGCATATATACGATTTTTTTTTATAAAAATCGGGATTTTTAAGAACGTACAAAAAGGTGAATAAAAATTTTTCGTCAGCTTTTTCCTTATTTAAAAAAAAAAACAGATTTTTTAAATATTTAAAATATGTAAAATCGTTATCATAACCTACCCCATGATAAATTTAGTTAAAAAAAAAATAAACAAAAAAAAACAATTTATAATTAAAAAGTCCCCCGATGGATAGATAAAATCGTTATTCTAATTAACCCCGATGACATTTTTAATTTTAAAATATTTCGTTCAATTTTTTCACAAAAAAATGTTAGAATATTTTTTTTTTACAGTTTAAATTAAAAATCGTCAAGTTTTTTTTTTTTAATTATGATAAAACCGACTATTTACTATACCGATTCTTTAGTTTATACCGGCAGATTTATAATTAGCTTAAATTGTGGCAAAATGATGTAAGTTAAGCGAAGAAAGTCTTAAGTGAATAAGACAAGACTAAAAATTTATTACGACTAAAGAAAAAATCCAATTTGAATGAAGTAACTTTGTAAGCAAGACTGAGTTAAATACTCGTACTTAAATTAATTGGCGATAAAACATTTCATCGAGGAGAAGAACAATTTATAAATTCGCAACTATGTCCTATTGTTGTTTCAACAACAGGACATAGTTGCGAATTTCGATAATTCAATATCGCGAATTTCAATATCGCGAAGACGATTTCGCAATATTGAAATTCGTATCGCGAAATCATGTCATCAATGTCACCCCTTAAAAATGACTGTGACTTGAGGGTATCAACAGTGTAGTATTTTTATCTGAGGTTCCAAATCGTCAAATGACTTACGCTTTACGGTGATGCCAGATGGTGTGACATATTTTTACTGACTAAAATTCACTTATGTTCCTTAATTTCTGAGAGAAGAGTTATTATGGCCCAGTAACTCTTTCAAATGTTGGTTACACTGATGCGTCCGACTTACATGCAGAGTTGTGTCAATTATTTGTTCCGAATAATTACAATCGCTCTAGACAGCATAAATTATTTTATGTCCCATTTTGTCGCACTGTAGCTCGATCCACCCCGCGATTGGTAACGATGCTCAACGTGCTCGCGGAGACCAACCCTGGATTAAATTTGTTTGCTGATGAATGGAAGACAATATTATTGGAAAGTTTGCGATTCTGTGTGAAGGCAGAGTGAAAGGATTAACGTATTTTAGTATTAATGGCTATTTTGCTGTAC
The DNA here is from genome assembly GCA_961205895.1 of Mythimna pallens. NCBI lineage: Eukaryota > Metazoa > Arthropoda > Insecta > Lepidoptera > Noctuidae > Mythimna > Mythimna pallens. The sequence continues at coordinate 6,484,077 of OY540830.1, forward strand.
TAAATAAATAATTAATAAAATCCTTCTATGCACACCTACTTTATATTATAACTTGCCTATACTATCCTACTTCTGAGCAAAGATCTCCCTCCATTTCTTTTACTCTTCCCCACTCTGTCTCACTTTTTGACAATTCCTAAAGGGAAGGCATCTAAGTAGTTCCGCCATCTTCTTCACAGTCTTTCGCAACTCTGTCGTTCAGGGCATCAATTGTATGTTTTTTGAACCCACCACTCGATCTGCATATTGCAGACAGGTCCACTCTTTTCTTACTACAGCAGCCTTTGGACCCACGAGAACGATCTGTGTATCTTGAGTGCAGTATTGGTGTACAAAGTATTCGTTCTACAGCATGTTAGCAAATTTGCTTATTTATGCCTGTTTACGTAGTTCAAGCGAAAAATTATGAACTGTTTGAAATTCAGCTGGTGCTTGGTGTGGAGTTGACAAGTCGTGGCAAAACATAGATCAGAGTGAAACAGGAAGGTTTGTACAAGACCTGGACCAGTCACACACGATGGGATAGTTTTAGGGACACAAACACCAAAATTCACACAAAAGTGTGGATTTTCAGATGACAGTTCAATCGTTTGACGGCCATTACAATTGGAGGGCAAACAGAAATGTCATTAATTTAACTAGTGCACCTCACCGTTAACGATTGCTTGTGGTTACCATCAGGTGGGATCGCAGTCAAACACTAATTTATATTATTTAAAAAAAAATATTTACGCTGGTTCGTTCACACAAGAACAATATGCAAGAAAGAGATGGAAATAGGAATGCAGCAACTAGTCAAAAAAAAGAAATAAACCCGAAAAGAAACAGCATAACCAACGCCTATAACAGATTATTATAATAAACCCTTTACCAAGCAATGCCCCACTTCCCGAGTCAGAGTGTCAACGCACCGATTACAAATGCAATTACTAGAGACCTGGTTACGACTTCAGAAACCTTAGTAGGTATTGAGCAATCAATATTGGTCTTATTTATCACAGCATTTTTTTTATTACTTGCTAGCTTCTGTCAGTATCTTCGCCTGTGTAAAAGTAGAAATTAATCACAAACGAATATACTCTTAGGGTAAAAAGTATACTATGTGCTTTTCCAAGCCATGGTCTTACTTTTTCAGGGTTCCGTATTTCAAAAGGAAAAAACGGAACCCTTATAGGATCACTTTGTTGTCCGTCTGTCTGTCTGTCTGTCAAGATCCTTTATCTCGGAAACGCGTTAAGGCATCGAGTTGAAATTAAAACCATATACTCAGGTCTGCGGACCCTTGAAGCTGTGATAAAATCAAACTTCTGAGTTAACGAAACAAAAGATACGGCCGTTTATGTCGCAAAAAACGTATATTTCGACACTCGAATCTCACGGGAATCAAAATTCACAGGGTACTTCCCGTTGACCTTGAATCATGAAATTTGGTATGAAGCAAGGTCTTATAGCACAAATTTAGGAAAAAATCTGAAAACTGTAAATTTATAGTTACGTCACCAAAAAAAAACTTTATGTGATTCGGAAAAATCTTCGTAACTCAATTCAGGAATTGAACTGTTTTATAGGTAAGTTTGTACGAAACCCTCAGTGCGTGAGTCCGCCTCGCACTTGCCCTGTTTTTTATTGTCGATAGGCTCGCACTTGACCACTATCTAACCTGATGAAAAGCGATGATGTGGTTGACGATGGAGCGCTTGGCTGGAAGTAATCTATTTTGACTGATCACCAGGTTGTAGCTATCAGGGAACACAGACTCCAGCTGGGAATTCCACCCCTTAGCTGGACGCACATTGAATGTGTTCCCAAAACGTTTTGTGCATACAAGTGGGATCTCCACCATGTGCCGGTGGCGCATCGCCGTACGCCTAGTGGTCTGATGATGAAACGGGCTTGGCGGAATTAACCTATACCATTTCGATGGACTCCCCAAAATACAACCGGTAGAAAACCGTCAGGCTAGCAACTCGACATCGATGCTCAAAACTTTGAAACCTCGACTATATATAGGACGAGTGCATCATTGCCAATGATCCTCTTGGCTCACCTTTTAGGTGAGAAATCATCTAAAGACTTCAACGTGAGATCTTAGTTTTTTACTGACTTAAACCCACCTGTGCCCTTTAGTTGCTCTTTACTTTCTAAGACCACGCTTTCCCTTTCAAAAATTTCCCGTAGCCTTATCGGGCATTGGCCTTGCTAGGTCAGTTACCTATGGTTTTGCTGGCACTTCTTTGAGGCGCGCGTGGAACACTACGCACCGTCGACGATTCTCGCCGAGCTACTTTTCATCCCAATCCGTTTGTAGCGACATCTATGGCGTCACATAAGAACTAATCCTGCATCGCGCAATTAAAGTTCTCCGCGCGATTAGAACATATAGAACAGCCCGAAATCATCTATCGGGCAGTTGCCCACCAGACATAACACCCGTCTGGTCGGAGGATCCTCCCTTTTCAACAGAGGTTTACGGGACTTTACTTCTGTTCCGCATAACTCTAAACGCTCATATACAAAAAATTTCGTCTTAATATTAGTGTGATGGCGTCTGTAGCCGTTGTACGATTCTGTGGTCAGTATTTATTGGTATTGCTTCTACCAATGTCGGTTAGTTCAGTAGTAGTTAGTCCCATTGTTAACAGTTATCTATGTTTGCGCAGGAGACGATTCGGTCACGTTTGGGACTGTGACTGTAGAACCTTCAGAAGGGTGTGTTCATGTTAATGTTGTTTGCTTTGTGATATATTTATTCTTGATATGTTGGCGCTTGACCGCTATCTCACCTGATGGAAAGCAACTATGCGGTCGACGATGGAGCGCGCTTACCTAAAAATAACCTATTCACTCTTGACTTAAAGATTCCCGGGTTGTAGCGATCAGGAAACGCAGATTCCGGGAAGGAATTCCACTCCTCAGCAGCTGTACGCACAATGAATGTGTTCCCAAAACGTTTTGTGCGTGTAGGTGGGATGTCCATCATGTACCGGTGGCGCATTGCCGTACGCCTGGCGGTCCGATGATGGAACGGGCTAGGCGGAATTAGGCCGACGCACACTCCCCAAAATGCAACCGATTTGAATTAAGTGTGTCATAAAAATACCCTTACTCCGCTGCTTTTTGACTTTTCTTTGAGTTGGCCAATCAAAGGGGTTATCGATTTTGTACAGCTACATGATTTTAGACAACAGTTTTTTATTTACAGGGTAATTTACCAGGGTCGTAATCCATCTTATTTTTGTTACTAGTTCTTGAATCATTTATCCGCTAAATTGTGAGAAAAGTTTTTATCATCAAAAGGAAGCTTAGCTTACTGCGCATTCCTGATGACTTCCACCTCGAAGAAAAATTATTTAAAACACTTTTTTTTCGGTGGGAAAATCATCTTATGACATACCCCGCTCTTGGACGGGGCGGGAGATAGTGTCAGACTTTTACTGACTAAAAACCCACTCCTGTTCCTTCGTTGCCTTCGTCCCAGGGCCGAGTCTTCCTTTCAGAATCAGACCATTGGCCCCAGTAGGCTTCGTCTCTGCTGGGCCCCTACAGTTGCTGACATCTTCTTGAGGCGCGCGTGGAACAGCACGCATCGTCGACGACTTGGGCTCGGTCCGGACGGTTACCAGACGGTCGGACGGCGAGCCACCCATTGCTCGCTGGTGTGCGACGGGAGAGCACTTGTAATATCCCTTTCGTCTTTTGCAGTCTCCTTCTACGAGATGTCATTCACGCAGAAGAAAATAGGTACTACATACTACTACTTACATACTTTACCTATATGCCAAGATTCAAACAAACAGACACACTTTCGTATATATAGAACTTTAGTACAAATACAGTCAAAGTAGGACAATTCGTCGTTAGTTAACCCACGTTCCTAGTTCCTGCAAATAAACTAGAAAATTCTCAAAGGCAAATAATGAACGTTCACAGAGGACCAAACGACCTCTCTTCCAGCGAGTCCGTTCCTTTTCCCCTCTTTGAGAACCGCAATCACAAAAATTGCATTACCTACGACTAAAAGACCACGGGCTACGTTTGTGATTTCAGTCAAGTTGAGGAAATGACATAGTCTGCTCTTACATTCGACATTTTCAAGCTAAATAAGGATTCAAAGTACGTTTTCGAGTAATTGGGAACTTGATAAAATTCTACTAACGTTGTCTTGTCTGAGCTTGAAATAACTTCAATTAAGAGTTTTAGATAGATGAAAATAAATCTACAGAAAGCTTACCACAGGCATGAGGTTTTATACGCAAGTTTAAGTCAACAATTTATGGGACACTTTTAGGGAAGATGGCCGTTGGGGCCGAAAGATTCTCGAGTGGTGATTATGTACTGGAAGACGCAGCGTTGGAAGGCCTCCCACAAGGTGGACCGATGACCTGGTGAGGATCGCGGGAATCTGATGGATGCGAGACGCACAGGACCGATCGTTATGGCGATACGTCTTTTGGCTGAAATGATGATGATGATGAGTTCCAAGCGGATAGCTAAATCTTCTAATATATAAAAATAATAATCTCGTGTCACAGTTTTTTTTAACGAATTCCTCTGAAACGGCTTGTCCGATTTTTATGATACTTTTTGTGTATATTTGTTAGGTCTAATAATAGGTCGTAGGCTACTTTTTACCCTCCTACCCGCTCCTCTTATTTTTTCTTTGATATTTTTATAGCAGGAAAACGTATACCGAGTCAACTAGTAGCTAGCAGCTCTGACTATTATAATTTTTAAACAGTTAAATAGTTTGTTTGTTATGCATGGAATCTCAGGCAATTGATCTACTACCTACAATAATTCTTTCTCCGCAAGTAACATACACTAGCACTGGACGCCATAAACTACTTTATCTACTCTCATATCGTAAAGTTCCAATTATGAAATAAAAAGTAGGTAAAACGTTATTGACAGATTGTATCCACAGACAGCTCTAATGAAATTAAAAAGTTATTTTCTAGTATACTTTCCCAAACAAAATAAAGCTCAGTTTGACCATAGAGTTTTTAAATCGTAGACTTTACTATACCTACCTACTACTACTATTATCTACTGATGAATATGAATCCCTATTTTCCTTGAGTATCGAACCCTTAAACTAGCTTTGGCGCCATATTATTGGTATTTTGAATTGTGTTTTTGATGTAGTTAGATAAAGTAATGTTGGTAACTACACACACGTAACTTATTTAAACATTCGTGTCCATACTTTACTACTTTTAAACTCACTCACTCACTGAAGTGGGCCCTCGCCCACGGCCTTGCACCCAAAGGGGCCTTGCGTGTGCGAGAGCTCTTTAAGAACGAGAGTATTTTTTTATAATTTATGGCTCGCATTTGACCACTGATCACCTAATAGTAAGCGACGATGTGGTCAAACACTAGATTGTAACAGTCACTGATATGTTTTCAAATTTATGAAAGAAAAGGCCTCGCTGATGCGCCTTCGCCCACGTCTAAAATAGTCAACGTTACGCCTCTGTAAAAAAAACTATTAGATAAGTACTGGGTAAAATTACAGTTCCTGTGAAGCCACGGGAAAAGAGGGGAACAGCTAGTTCCTAAAATTGCAAAAAAAAAATCAAATAAGCCTATACAAAAAACCCGTACGAACACACGCAATCGGAGTGTCTAGCAGGCGTTGAACCCTAAACCACAACGTTGCGGTTGAAACGACCTGACGTGTCTCACACCTCACTTCATGAAATTGCATAACGCAAGCATTGTTGTTTTGTCTGGGAAATCATTGCTTGTGGTACAGGCTAGGCAGTTTTTTGACTGGCCTGTTGGTCTAGTGGTTAGTGACCCTGACTGCTATGCCGGAGGTCGTGGACAAATGTTTAGGTGATGAGTATCATTATTTGTTCTGTGTATCTATAATATGTATGTATTTAGAAATATATAAATATGTTTATTAGTTCTATCACTCATAACACAAGCTCTGCTTAGCTTGAGACTAGACGGCATTGTGTGATAGTTGTGAAATATATTATTATATTATGTTAAGTAAGGAAAAGTCTGACACTCTCTCTCTTGCTACATCCATAGAGAAAGAAGTTCCTAGGGGTCAACGTAAACCCTGTCGTAATACTAATTTTCTACTTCATCATACTCTGCGTCACAGTTCCAGCAGCATGATGGCTCCTCTTCTGTACCCGCAGTGCGTCTCTGGAACTCTCTCCCACATTAACTTTGCGGCAGGCCTTTTCTGAATGTATTTATGAGGAAAATTAAACAGCACTTCCTCTTAAGTTTACATAATATTAGTACCTACATATTGGTATTTATTACATTATATTTTCTTTATTATATAAGACTTATTTATGTGGGTTTATCTATGTATATTATATACTGGATTCTACTGACTGATCTCTCTCTGTCACTCAAAAGTTAACTGGGTGAAAACTCATTGTTGAGTTAAGCTCGCTTTTGTACATGAATTATCAAATCAGTTTTGTGTAGGTACAATATAGAATTACGCTAATTAATTCACACGCTGTTTCCACCATAAAACTCTGGAATGTGCTTCCCCTTGACATCAAAAAAGCTGAAAGTAAATTTTCCTTCAAGCGTAAAATTCGGAACTACTACTTGAAGTCCTCTCAACTTTAATTTGGTCTTCGTCAAAATTATTATTGAATTTTCTTAATGATTTGATATTTTTCATAGTATTTATTAGTTTATAATTTTAGCATATATATGTATTTTATTATTATAAATTAAAAAACTTATTTTTTGTTTTATTTGTTCTGTTTGAAATATCTGTTATTTATTTATTGTGCAAACCTACCACATTATTGTCTTTTTAACTCAAAGGTTGACTGGTAGAGAATGCCTTGTTGCATTAAGTCCGCCTATGTACCACTACTGTACATGAAGTTTAAATAAATAAATAAATAATAAATTAAGAATAAGAAGTTATTTGATGAAACTTACAATTGATTAATAAATAACTATTACCGTTCGAAAAATTTAATTGACTTGTCAACAAATTTAAGGACTTAAAAGTTTACCTCCTCGCAACATCTTAGCGACCAAATTCGGTCGTTAGGCGATTGTTACCTACGTCAAGCCTGTCGCGCCCAGATCAAAAAGACGTAATGTGTGGCCATTAGTAGTGGGTTCGAAGACGCCCGAAGCATTTACTCTACACGTTAAATATTTTCGGTGGCTACAAAACACAATTGAATAGAATAAAATAAACTTTATTGTACCTACGCCAAAATAGTAACAAAACTTTTATAGCATAGCATAATCAGCCTTTTATTGTTCCCACTGCTGGGACTCAGGCCTCCTCTCTCTAGGAGAGGGAATGGGCCGTAATCCACAACGCGGGCCCAGTGCGGATTGGTGAATGTCACATGTCTTTGAATTTTTGGTTCTAGGACATGCCGGTTTCCTCACGATGTTTCCCTTCACCGTTTTGAGAGCAGTGGTGATGAAATAAATTACACAAAATAATGCGTCTGGCTGGGTTTGAACCCGTGACCTACAACAAGTCGGGGCCGTTACCACTCGGCCACCACTGCTCTACACAAAACTTTTACCCAAACTTAAATCTATGGGTACAATTTTTGTATTCGCAATATTAATTTTTGACATCAACTATGACAGTAATAATTTAAGAATTTATTTTAAATTTCCATTTAGAATAAATTTTATGGATATGTTGGCTTTTGTAATTCAGTTTATAACTCAGAATCCGGGGAATTTAATTTAGATACAAAAAAAATGGCAGTTATTCTCTACCTAATCTTATTTATAGACAACCTTAGGATGGACTGTAAGAACTTAAAATTAAAAGAGGGTAGTCAGCGGTGTACTGCTAGCAAATTAATGTTTTTTTTTTTTTTAATTAAAACGTTAAGTCATGTATACTAAACACAATACAATACACAATATTACATAATATTCATGATCGATTTTTAATTTGTTTTGAATCCATTGGCACATCGGTGAAGTTTGTTTACTTTTTAAATAATGATTAATGTGTGATTTGTGTGTGTGTGTGTGTGACCTTCCTTTGAAGAAAATCTTCGTTAGCAATTAAGTACTTACTCGTTTTTTCAAAGGCTTACATAACATTTTCATTTTCTAAGAAATAGCGTGTCTTTACTATTTTTACTCGTGCTTAAAGTTGACTTGCGATGTATTTTCAAATAAACACAATTTTTAGGATTTCCTACCTCAAAAGGAAAAACGGAACCCTTATAGGACCACTTTCTGTCTGTCAAGACCTGTTATCTTGGGAACGCGTGGAGGTATCGAGTTGAAATCAAAACCATATATTTAAGTATGCGGTCCCTTGAAGCTGTGAACAAATGAAACTTCTAAGTAAACGAAAAAAAAAGATACGGTCGTTTATGTCGCAAAAAACATATATTTCGACACTCTCAAGGGAATCAAAATTTATAGGCTAGTTCCCGTTGACCAAAAACCCTGAAATTTGGTATAAAGCAAGGTCTTATAGCACAGATATAGGAATAAGTCTGAAAACAGTAAATTTGTTGAAACGTCACAAAAAAAAAAACAAAACTCCTTTTTTTGCGATTCGGAAAAATTTTTGGGAATTGAACTATTTACATAAGTTTGTACGGAACCCTCAGTGCTTGAGTCCGACTCGCATTTGCCCAGTTTTTTTTTGGGTTCTGCACCTCCTTCGGTAAAAACGGAACCTTTGTTGTCCATCTGTCAAGACCCTTTTTCTTAGGAACGCGGAGTTAATATCAATTACTCAGGTTTACCGTTTATGCCTAACTTTAACACGGGATTTTTGATGTTGAGCTTAAATCCCGAAATTTGGCAAGAAGCAAGGTTTCGTAGCACAAGGAAAGGAAACGGTCTGATAACCATAGTTACATCACAAAATAATTACGCTTGGAAAAATCTTCGAGACTCGATTCGAGAATTGATCTGGTTACATATTATTTCTTTTGTAATTTCCTACCGTTTTTCCACACTTCTGAATTCCTAATCGTCCAACGGTTCCATTTCGACGTAACTCGAACAAACTCCCCGATGGAAATATTAAAGATTAAAAATATCGTTTTCAATACCAAGTTTTCGCTGGAACGGTCTTTTTGAAATTCTGACAATAAGGTGCTCAGATCGACAAACCGTAAATTCATGCAAATATCTTCTAGCCAAACCATTTCCAACTCTGCTTCATCGAAATAAGAGATGTCATTGAGTTTGGGAACAGCAAGCCTAAATTTGCAGCAATGGTATCTCCAAATTGCTTTTACAGTTTCAGCGAAGGAATTCATACTTTATGACTACTAAAATACAGTTAGTTTGTGAAGTGTTCTTGTGAGTCGAAGACATTGAATGGACGCCACAATTGGACGGACGTATTGAGGAACTGCTAGCACTCAATGTCGATTGATACTTCAAAGGACATGTTATTGATATCAATGTTACCATTGAGGTTTGTGCTACAGTTTCTAAAGGGCTTTTATGTGAAATGGATGGCAACTAAAATGGTGGTATCTGTCAGTGATATTTCAAATGAAGATTAGAGTTCATAGTCATAGTCCTTACTATAACGTTTTAAAATGTCAGCCCCCCTAGCCAAGTTACAACCGTTTCGTTTCGATTCTCTTTTCGTTGATCGCCTCGAGTCAGCCACGCCTCCTATTCCTTTGTTCTGACCACGTGACTAGGCGTTAAGATGACGCCAGAATAAAGGAATCGAAGGCGTGGCCTACTCGAGATAATCGACGAAAAGAGAATCGAAACGAAACGGTTGTAACTTGGCTAGGGGGGCTAGCGTGCGAGCGAGAAAGAGGAATAGAGTTATACACCCTATACATATAGCTCCATCTCTTTAACAGTTCAGTTTAGGTCGTATAATAAATCGCATTAAGAGCTTAGAGTATTGCCTCTGTGATAGTAATAATAAGTTCAAGCTACTCAACGAACTGTGGAGTAATCAGTTTTCGGAAATTGTTTAAATGTAATTAATCATTTTAAAACAAAGGTCAACTTGGAATAAAGCGTTATTTTATAAGCGCGATGCCTAAAGATCGTCAAAAAACAAAAATTTATGTACCGAAATATCACCTGCTACTTGTGTCGAGTAAAATCGATGCCGGTAAGAGTAAATCAATGTAGCCTCACTTTGTCAAGAGAATTTTGTGACATTGAGTCCGCCTAAAGGATTTTAATTTACCCCAACAGCGAGCAGAACAATCGTTGCCTGTAAAGCTGAAGTCGCAAAATGCTAACATCGTTTCCAAAGGCCGATAGCAATAATAGCAGAACGTTCCACAGAGAGAGCAGCATGGATAACGTCATACAAGTCACACGTAACCGGTTTAGATGGATAAACTTTTTTAATTTGCTATTAGATACATACTTCGGAACTAATCAATCAATTTTTAGGGTTCTGTAAACTCAGTCAACGAAAACGGAACTCTTATAGGATCAATTTGTTGTCCATCTGTCTGTCTGTCCTGTCAAGACCCTATTTCTCAGGAACGCATAAAGCTATCGAGCTGGAATTAATATCTGATTCTGAGGTCGGGTACTAGATTTCAGAATCAGATGCACAGGGAGCACAAAAAAGAATGATTTCTAAATCAACACAATCTAAAGACAAGGCCGTTTCTGCTCCGTTTAGGCTCATATTTTGACACTCGCAAGAAAAACAAAACCCATAGGGTACTTCCCGTTGACCTAGAAACCTGAAATTTTGCAAGAAGCAAGGTCCCATAGCACAAGTAAAGGAAAAAATCTGAAAAACTGAAAATTTGTAACTACAAATTTACAAAGCTACAGAAAAAATATTTTGTGATATAACTACCTTTGTAGTATATCACAAAATAATTACAACACACATTACATGCATTTATAAATTGGTGCTTAATTAAGACGATCTAGTTAGTTTATAAGTATGACGGTGATGTAAACTATGCAACGCAAGTTAGACTGGCGTTGTATAGTTTACATATATTTTTAAATGCGTTACTTAGTTTTTCAAGTAGCCCCGTTACCGACTAAAGCTAGAACTACACTGCGCACACGTGTACCATACACACCGATCTGGGACGCGTCGCTCTCTATACATTTTATACGGAAAATAGACTTAAAGAGCTACATTTGATCCGCCTTTCTACGTACAAATCAGGCGTGTTACACGTGTGCGTCGGTCTAATGTAGTTCTAGCTTTAGGCACGTATGCCAGTTTTACCAACAAACAAAAATACAAATATTTCCTCTCTATAATATTAAAAGTAGAGATAGACCTTTTAAACGACACCTTTCATTTACGTTATCTTGGACGACCATTCACGTTTTTGCTACGGCTTGTGAACTCGAAATAAATTCCCTTTTTCCAGCGCTATTTACGTCCGAATCAACCGTATTCCAAAATGTTTTGTTTTTCGACTAAAATAGTTCAGTAAATCAGCTGGTTAACAGTATGTCAACCATTTTGGTAGCGATCAATAGTGTATTGTATAATACCCTAGTGAGCAGTTTGTACCGTGTTTATTGCAAACAGAAACGATATTTCTACGTACCTACAGGCTACATGTGTTGTACGAGGAGATATATCTATTAGTAAACGTTTGAATTGTTCACATTGAAGCAGTCTTTGTCCACGAAAACAAAGCTATTTGGTCTTTGTTTTATTTCTGTGTGTAAAAGTCGAAAATTTATCCCAAGAGTGTGGATGTATTACACAACTTCGCTCCCTATAAAAAGTGTTATCTATATCATCATCATCTTCAGCTGAAAGACGTCCACTACCGGATATGTCCAGTCCCAATATATGACTAAGGATACTTCTATGTCCCAGGCTATATGGACTCCGGAAAGTTCTAGTTCAAGTTTCCTCCAAAAAAGTCCTGTGCGTCTCACAATCATCAGATTCCCGCAACCCTCACCAGGTCGTCGATCCACGTAGTGGCAAGCCTTTCGGAGGATAATAATTATCTTTTGTCTTATTCCAGCAGATGGTCTACCCGTATGCCAATTTTCATCCAAACCGTTCAGCCGTTAAGACATAAATAGGTTACAAATAGACAGAGATTCTTTCGCATTTATAGTGTTAGTATGGATTCGGTAATGGTATGGTATTAGATTGATTGATGAATGTAGCTTATACGTACCTAACGTACATATACGTTGTATAGTTGTGTATCCGTCTATCCACACTCTTACTACTTCCAAGTTTATACACGTTAAAGTAGAGTGTATTTTCTTTTAGAAACATTGCCCCATTACTATGGGGCAATGAATAGTACATTTTGATACAAGTGCATAAAGTTTGTCATTGTGACCGAGGCGGAATTTGCACGAGCCGTAGGCGAGTGTGTTATGGAGCCGAGGGCTGCAGTGATAAATTTGCACGTGTATTAAATTATTTTTTTTCAATATACTTACTTAAGAAATGAATAAATGGGGGTTGACCGGCTACTCGTGGGGGTCGAGGCGCGCCCAGCCTAATACGATAAATTATGTAATACAATTATGGCGAGGAGATCACGCGCACTTTACTGCACTAGTGCAGAAAACAGTCTATTGCGTGTCTGAAAGCGGTGGGATAATTGCAGATTTTCGAGTAAGTGTATTGAAAATTACTTTTGTATCGTGAGTGCGTTCTCAAACATGTAAACTCTCTCACTCACAAAGTCACAAGAAATAATCCGCAGCCCATAAAAATAATTATTCCGTGCGGGAATCGAGCCCGCGACACGCAGTGCAACAGCCAAATGCTCAACCTCTATGCCAAAGGTACCGTCTATGTATTTGGTGATAAATTTGGACACAAATCACACTCAAGACGTCAATTGACACTTAAGAGGATTTACACTTTGCTATCAAAACATATCAATGTTAACCGGTTCTTACTGTTAAACTGGTCTCCGATTAAACTTACGTAAGTAATAGTTTACCTATTTGTCTTGCTGATACCCAACGGGAGTGTCTGTTCTGTTTGTGTACCGCTTTACCGAAAACGGCTGATCCCAATTCGCACAGATCACGGAACGCCATACCAGCAGCGACAGTGATGTCAATTATCAAATAACTTCTCCCGCTTTGAAAGGAGTGAGAGGGAGTGTCAAACTTTTACTGACTAAAATCCATCCGTGTTCCGTTAGTTGTCCCTGCGTTCCAGGGCCGCGGTGACTCCTAAAAAATATTCCGCAGCGCTGGCAGGCATCGACCCTGACCCGTTTCCCCTCTTTCACAGAGTCTTTCCATCGTTTCTTTGGTCTTCCTGCCCCCCTAGCCAAGTTACGACCGTTTCTTTGTTCTGACGTCAACTCAACGCTCAGTCACGTGGTCAGAACAAAGGAATCGGAGGCGTGCCTACTCGAGGCGTTCAACGCAAGAGAGTCGAAACGAAACGGTCGTAACTTGACTAGGGGGGCTGTACTCTAATAGCTATCTATAATCATACTTAAAACTTTTTATCACGACATTTTCTTCAATTCTCAATGGTGGTACACACTGACTCGCTTGAATTATGTGGAGAGTTCTGACAATGCCGTCTTAAATAGTGACCGCCACGGCATATCATAGCTCTGTGGCCCGTGAATGATCTCAGTTGCCGGCTTTGTTATAATTACAATTCCAAACAGATGTCGGATTTTGAATTATACATTTCCTGCCCTATACAGGAGTCATTTAAAGGGTTAGTAGCACTAATTGTCACACGCAGTCAGTTTCTAGGATTAACAGTGTCACACACTGACACGCCTCAGGAATTGTATGGAGAGTTCTGACAATACCGTCTTAGGGCGGAATTTACCAATATATCTAATCGAGTTTTAACGTTTGGCTCGCATAATCGCGTTTAGCCGCTGTCACTAGTGTCACTTGTCTGTATTTTTCTTTTTGTATTTTTACAAGTGACACTAGTGACAGCGCCAGCGCCTAAACGCGATTATGCGAGCCAAACGTTAAAACGCGATTAGTTTTATTGCTGAAATCCGCCCTAAAGAATTGACCGCCGAGACTTATCATTGCTCTGTGGCCTATAAATGATCCCAGTTGACGGTTTTGTAATCCATGACAGATGTCAGATTAATTTAAGTGAAACATTCTCTGCCTTATAAGGGAGTGATTTAAAGGGACTATAGCACTAATTGTGTCCATATTTGGGGCATTACTGGGATATTTGGAGCGATATCTATGTGTCTGAATGCTATGATTGGCGTGGGCTGTGTGTGTATTTGGACCACACGACTTTATTAGTATTGAAATTATTCTTACGGTAATGTGAAACCTTCTAAGGTTTTTGATTGTTGTTTTCTAAACTGATATAATAAAGAGTATGTTTGTAATCATCAATGTTTACAATTTAATTTCCGGGCAAATGTACCTACTGATCCAATTTCAATAAAAATATTTATTGATCTATTTATCATTGAGACTCGAAATTAATTTATGGTTCATGGAGCGCTTGTTTTCGAAAAAAAAGAACGACTGCAATGTAGAAAAAAGGCGAAACACACTGGGCAATAATTACTTTGACTTACTTACTTATATTATTTATCACGTAAATGTCACTGAATAAAAAAATATACCTATATCTTTAACTATACAAATGCATTTAATATTAGTCGGAAACAGAAACTTTATTTGAGAGTGTGTGATGGGTTAAAAATGCCTCTTTTCAACCCTCCTCCTCTATCCCAAGGACACATACTCCCGGGATAAGAAAGCATCGTATGCACTATTCCAGGACAGGTCTACTCGTGTGCCAAATTTCATCCAATTCCCTTCAGCAGTTTCAGCATAAAAGAGAAACAAACACACACTACTACACCTACTTACAATAACCTTTATAATGTTAGCGTGATTATAATTAAGTATACAAATCGCTTAACCAATTACAGAGCTGCTTCTTACATCTATATTTATCCATTTAAGTTCTATTTCCGATTAGATAATTACGAAAGAGGTACTGTGGATCCCATAACGGGATACCGAGTCGTGACGACCGAGACGTTTTGATGCTGGGCCGCAGTAATCGATATTTTTAAGTAATAAGTATCAATTTCCTTTAAACTCGAAAGCTTTTTTATTGCTTTTTTTACGCTTTGTGGGAAGTCGCGGTTCAATTTAGAAAGTCTTTTAAAGAT
This sequence comes from Mythimna pallens, assembly GCA_961205895.1. Classification (NCBI taxonomy): domain Eukaryota; kingdom Metazoa; phylum Arthropoda; class Insecta; order Lepidoptera; family Noctuidae; genus Mythimna; species Mythimna pallens. The sequence continues at coordinate 6,499,169 of OY540830.1, forward strand.
TAGTGAAAATAGTTTAGTTTTGCGGTTTTTGCTGTTGATTTGATTAGGCTATGTGTGGGAGACAAATGCCCTACTTCTGACATTTTAAAAGTGCTCAAGTTGGCTTATCTATATACAGGGTGTCTTTGACATCGACGCACAAACGAATACTATGGATCCAGTACATGATTCTGGACCCCCCAGTGGTGGAATTATTCGTCGGCTAACTACTAATTAAAAAAAAAAAACTGTACTTTTTAAAATTTGAACTGTGTGAAATTGTTATTCTAACTAACCCCGATGATAATATTACTAATTTTAATATGATAATAATTTTAAAAAGCTTTCTTTTATGACGTAGGCGAGCACAAAGAGAGGAATCTCCAAAATTCATCAAGACGCTAGCAGAAGCTAGTGTGTAATAAAAACATTGTGATATTTTAATTGTTTTTTTTTTTTTCAAATTAACTATCTACGTTTGCAAACACTTCTTCACCAATATTCTACTTGAAGTGTAATTATTGTATACTATTTTATTTTTTTGTGCCTTGCGTGCTATCTCATCAAAACAATAGATATTTAAACAACACCATCAATCATTCACAAAACTATCTCGTTACCAAATTACATCAAAAGTCAAACGTGCCCATTATACCAGATATGAATTAAAAGAAATTCCTTTTCTAATTGATGTTCAATGTCCATACGGTTCTAAAAACACCGCTAAACACACATAGATAATTTCTCTTTAATCTTACAAGCAACTATAAATCAATGCATACTTGCGTTTATAAATCGTAATAATTTCAATCCATCATCACCATTCAAGTATCGACTTTATCTGAGTGTATTTAAAGTTGTTTTTCAAATGACCATTAGTTTTAAAAATACCCTAAAAAGTATTTGTTGCAAATGGAATTTGAACTTTGTCATCTGTACCAAAGAGTTTGTTTTTTCAATTTGATAATTATATCTAATTCTAAATTCAAATACAGAGGAACATTTCACTCCATACAGCACTAAATTTTCATTAGTAATTCATTGATGATTATTTAACGAGCGCTCCATAGCTTTTTCTAAGTTTAACAGCAATGTACTTAAAACCATTCGATACGGCTTGCTACGTCGACCGTCAGTCCTGTGACGTAGAGGTTCGCTCGAAATTCGAATTTCTTTGTCCGTAGCTATCTCATTTGAAATTGTATCTTATTTGTTTGCAAGTACAGTGTATTTTAAGTCTTAATGGTGTGGTTCATTGCGTAATAGGGATGTCAAATGCAAGACTTTGATGATGGGAACAAGAGCTTCATAGTTTAATTAAAATGACAGACTTGATTTATGGCAATTTGTTCCGTTAAAATGATTTGTCAACAGGCCCTTTGATAGCTAGATTAAGTAGAACTAATTTAATTTTAATACTTTCTGTCTCTTCTTAATTTATTTCTCGATTATTATTTTTTTTACAATAGGCATTTAGATACATATTTTTGGAGATCTCCTATTAAGCAAGGAATTGCTTGTATTAGGAGTCTCCGCACTTCCAGTTATCATTTATTACTATGCAATTGAAATTGAAGTGTAGACAAAGTAAACCAATTAATCATGCAATATTAAAAATAAAAACAGAAATAAAAATAAAAGCGGTAAATTAACATTATACAAACGGCACTGCAAAAGAATGACCGTTGTACATTGTGTTATTTTATATTATTACTATTTTATATTATTATTATTTCATTACTATTATTTTATTTTATATTAGTATCAAAAAGTTACTTTACCAAAAACTAATTAAAATTAGAAACCTTTCTAATCTAGTGGACGGGAAAAATGTCAAGTTACAGAATAAGAATACACACACTGACATATGACGTCACAGCCCCTAGATGACGCGCGTAAAAAAGAAGTAGGAGGTATTGTGTATATAAGTAGTTTTAATTAGTTAAGTGTTTTTATTTTTCATGTCCTATCTATGTTCAATAAATAAATAAATAACATCATCATCATCGTTTCAGCTGAAGGACGCCTACTGTTGGACATAGGCCTCCCCCAAGTGTCGCCATAATGACCGGTTGCCTTGCGTGATCACATCAGAAGTAAAAATATCCGCAGGAGAACCAAGGTTACTGACATAGCCCGAGGAATCGCCAAACTTAAGTGGCAGGGCACATTGCTCTCAGAACAAATGGTCGATGGGGACAAAAGGTTCTGGAAAGGCGACCACGTACTGGAAGACGCAGCGTTGGAAGGCCTGCCACAAGGTGGACCGATGACCTGGTGAGGGTCGCGGGAATCCGATGGATGCGTGCGAGACGCACAAATAAATAACATTTAAAAAAATATATATAGCGAGATGTTCCCACCCCTACTCTTCTTCATACCAATATTTGAAATCCTATTTGGTGCTTCATTTAATGACTAATTTTCAGAAAAAGATTTATTTTTAGTGTCTTTTTTTGTTTCATACCAGCTACTGTTCTATTTGCTACTATCTTTTACCCTCGGCTTTGCTCCCGTGCCCTATCTCACAGAAGCTGTACATTTTCTCCAGATAAAACTGACAGTTTGCGATAGTGTAGGTTTTTATCATTTATTTTTATTTTTTTAGGGTTCCGTACCGTAAAAGGAAAAAACGTAGCCTTATAGGATCACTTTGTTGTCCACCTGTCTGTCTGTCAAGACGCTTTATCTCGGGAACGCGTGGAGGTATCGCGTTGAAATTAAAACCATATACTCAGGTCTGCGATCTCTTGAAGCTGTGAAAAAAATCAAACTTCTAAGTTATCGAAAAAAAAAGATACGGCCGTTTATGACACAAAAAACTACAAATGCGGCAAATGACCGGGCAGTATGTACCATTGTTGGTAGGTATCTACCAACGACCATACATCCCGGTCAGTGCTGCTGTGTGTGCGTCGATACGCACACACACCCAAACACGCTAGTGATGCAATCACGATTTATCAAGGGTTTATCAAAATAGGTAATCATTTTATTCTAAAAGAAGTCTTGATTATTATAGACTAAAATAATTTTCTTATTTAAAAAACAGCTGGAATCGATTCTGTAGCCATTTCTAAACTTTTTAATTTCAGGATGTGTGTTTAATATATTACATACTGTTCCAAAAATATATTGCGTTTAAGATCGAGGAAACTCCGTGTTTTCCATCTGGACGTAACGACAGATGCGAGTAGCCGATGACATCGGAACTTTGCACAAAGAAGTATGACGTCACGCCAGTCGGATATTTTTACCCGTCGCTTTCCTATTTCGGATACTGTCCAACGAGACGTATCCAATATATTTACGTACCCAATTTTGTCGAGTTTGTGTTTCCGAACTTATTTCTAGAACCTTTTTGATATTCATATCAATTTTTGCAGGTACCTACATTTTTTGTGGCTAACAAAATAAAAACTGGTATGTTCTGATTAGAATATCAATTTATTAATCTATAGAATATAAAAAAGTGTTTGTTTTAACGCCCTAATCTAGGAAGTACCAGAAGGATAGGAAATTAAGATAAATAAGAAATTAAACATTTTAAGGCGTCTTCTTACATTTTATTCATTTTATTTAAGGGAGCTAATGTCTTACTTACGAGTATATACGTGTAGTGCCTCCGGCCGGAGGCTCTACACCGGTATCGTGCGGTCCATGACCCTTTACGGAGCGTCGTTACTACGGAAACGATCGGTGATCAAGCTGAACGTGTCCCAGAGGGTCATAGATGGTGTGGGGATCCGGACGGCGAGCAAAGGGTAGCTCATCATCCGCAAGCCCGCACCTTCGTTGACCGGGAATCGCCCTGAAACTCCCGACGACCGACGCGTCTTCGCCGGGGGCCTTGGTGTGAGGGAACGGTTTCGTCCGCCTCCTTTGCTTGCAGTAATACTTCGCAGAAGGAGGTGCCCGCCTCTCATTCCCCCTCACTGGGTGCTATGCCCTGAATCAGGCAAGGGAGGCAGATCTCTATCTACACTCCACCGTGTCTTCCGGGTGATTCGACAACAGCAGTTTTTTTTTTTTGAAGTCCTAGCCTGTTTCTTTGGCTTTTTGTGTTCTACGTGTACCTCTGAGAGGTGTGAGCAAGGCTGCGTATTGTCCGAACGAGTTACAGTGGCCCTCGCAAAGGGTTACTGAAGGAACTCTGTGGGTTATAGTCATTAAGCCCTCTTGCTCCAACCCGAGCGCGATAAGTTATTTGAAATCTTCAAAAAAACCTACACCAATAACTGCATGGGTCAAAATCCCAATAACGACTTTTAAAGAAGTCTTGATCTGACATCTCTATTCCCAAAGCATTTCTTTTTACCACTAAACCAAAATTTAAAACACCTTTCACAGTACTAAAAGTAACACAACTAGAATAATTCCCTGAGGTAGCCATTAATGGCGACGGGACACTCGTAAAAGTCTCTCCAAATATAAAACCTCACAGGACGATGGGTTCATTGAGCGATGCTTCATAAAACGTCATATTTTACGAGGCAAAGTTATGCGTCTAACAGTAGTGCTGACGGATGGATGGTCGGCACGAGGAGGGAAAGGAAGAGTTAAAAAACTGGCCATGCGAGTCCCACACAGAGGGTTCCGCACTACAATATTAAAATCGAGCCAAAAAAACGCGGACAAAATAGCGTCTCTTGCGTAGAGATCCCCTTTCATTTTCAACTTTATTTTAATTTTATTGTTATAGCGACAACAGAAACACAGATCCTGTGAAAATTTCAATTCTACATCTTACTGTTTATGAGATACTGCCTACTGACAGACTGACGGACTGACAACGGAGGCTTAGTAATAAGTCCCATTGGCACCCTTCGGTACGGAAAAAGAAATGATAAAGGATTAAACAAATACATAAGGAGGATGGTTAAAAAGTTTAAAATGCATGTACAAACATAAATATACGTTGGTCAACAAATATCAAACATAAAATTATAGATTTGAGAATTGTTTTCGATGAAAGAATGTTCATCGGATCTGTCGGCTCCGCAATCATGGCGTAAAAGTAACTTAATCTACCGCTTAAATCAATGGTTTCCAACATTTGGTCCACAATAGCTAAAATATAGTCCCCGAAAGGTCTATCTCAAACTTCCAACTAAAAAGTAGCATTAATGCCAACTGAATTTAGCTTTCTATCAGAAATATTCCGTTATCGATTTTAAAGAATAGATGTCTTACAAGTTTTGAATTCAAGATATAACTTTCTAATAATAACATAGCGGGTAAATTTTTCTTCTGGACTTCTGATCCCAGCTAAAAATAAAGAAACCAAAGTGATCACCGCTCAAGAAAATGTTCGGAACCACTGGCTTCAATAATAAATGTTGCAATGAAGACCGTCAAAACAATCTGGGAGCCCGCGCCGAACCATTACACTCAATTGAAATAAGACAACGCGCTACCGTGAATATTACTACTGGTCATCAACGTTAATTTGTGGTCAGGGTTACCAATTACCATGACGAATTAGGATGTTTTAAGTAGTACAAATTAGTTAATGGCGTGACAACGGTGTGGCGACTTCAAAAAGATGCTATTTTATACGAACTTTCATGATGCATAGTTTTTTTTTTTTTTAATGGTGCCTAGGTATGAAATAAGGAATCATCACCCTAGTCTTTTGCCAACAAGCTTTTTTTTAAGGAAAGAAATTATATCATCCAATGACATCTCCCGCCCTTAGGTGGTGCGGGAAGGCGTGTCCAGACTTTTACTGACTAAAACCCGCTCCTGTTCCTTCTTTGCCTTCGTTCCATGGCCCCGGGGTTCTCTTTCGCATCACCCATGGCCCCAGTAGGCTTCGACGGACGGTTACCGGACGGTCGGGCGGCGAGCTACCCATTGCTGGCGGCTTCCAGCCTAACTGGCTATTACATGGTGCGACTGCCTATTAGACCTCCACAATCCAGTTACTGGGCAACATGATGGAATGAAAAAAATATTTATGAAAAAAGTAAACGAGATACATATACAAATTTTAAATAAATATAGGTATCGTGATGTACATTATGATCAATGTTCATATCGGATTTCTCTTTCTGATTAGAAGCTTTCAAGCTATATAGGTAATTTCATTGTTGATGAAGATATTTAAAAAAATCTTTCATATATTCGTTTAATAAGGCTGTTTTTAATATCGTGCGGATCTCGTCATGCATGCGGGACTGCTCCGCACGCGTAGCCCCGCAAATGTCCTTTTCATACAAGTACCTATTTATTGGAAATTTGTAATGCGTAGAATACGCCCGCGGGAGGCGTGACAACGGGCAGCTGCCTCGTATGCGGAGCAATTTCGCATGCGTGATGATCCGCACGATATTAAAAACACCCTTAAGCTGATATTTATTTAATTTGTCAAAAGAAAAAAATGCATATTCCCTATTTTTTGAAAGAATCACCGCAGTCCTGGAACGTAAAGGACAACGGAAAGAACACGGGTGGGTTTTAGTCAGTAAGTCTGGACTCTTTCGAACAATACCGCAGCTCAACCAGGTTTCAGACTGGCTAAAGTGGCCTCTTCTTTCATGGGGTACTGTTTGAAATGTTATAACAAAATACCTCCACAAATATTAGAACTCAATGAAACGAAATTTAAATCTTGTATTAAACGCACACTATGCAGGCAAGCATATTATAAGTTGGAGGATTATATTCAAGATAAAAATGGTTGGCTCAATGCTGGTCCAGCTCCACTACCACCGGGGTGTACAAATTGATTAGTTTTGAAACTATTATTATTATTATTGTATTTAGTATTGTATAATGTAGAAGCATTTGTTTTCAAAGTTTGTAAATGTGAGTACCATGGAGCTATTTTATGGTTTTTAGGTTATTATTGGACTTGTTTGACATAAATGAGCATGGCAGTTGAGAGTTTGTCATGCTCACTCAAATGTCTCACTGATGGTGGCGCGTGTGTTGGATCATTCGGTTCCCTTTATAATGGTTGAGCTGAGTGGTGCTAATATTCGCGTCAGGTCCGTGAACGGGCGCTGTCAGTTGAGACTGGTCATCTCTTAGCTGCCAGTTGCTATTTTAATATCTATATTTAGTTTTTATTTTTAATTTATTGACATTGTTCTCACATGATAGCGACAAGAAACATGTAACAGAGATATTTGTAATTGCAAAACACGATTGAAAAGAGTGTCCATGGAGTTTCTTGCACATTCTTCTCCATAGAGATCTACGCTTTGGAATGTGCAATTAGCATCATTTTTTTTTTCTGACAGACTGACTTCTTGACATTTCAAAAGTGCCTGTAAATGGTTTATTTGAAATAAATGCTTTGAATTTGAATTTGAATTTGAATTTGAATTTGCTCAATGGGCCTCGTCACTCAATTGCTAATATGACTGCAAATAATTATATATAAGTAGCTTGTATTAGTATTTTTATTTTATATGTACGCTTGTTCATTTCATAGTCATTCTAATTCCTTTATCTTCGTTCTTGTGCCTTTTTATTATCGTTGTAATGTATTCTGTTAGCATATAAGTTTATTTTTTTTATATTTTTTCTATTTCATTATGTTTTATCACTTTCTGTTATTCATGACACTGTCGTAATGTTTAGCTATGGATACTGAAGAATTTTTATTCTAGTATTAAGTTATCATATGATTTGATAAAAACAAATCATTATGTATTACGTATTATTCATTATCAGTGTACTAAATTTAAAGAAATCAATCCTTCTTATAATAAAAAATATCCCTGAAGGAAATATCTATAAAACAAATTAGAAAACCCTAAACTCAATAGAAATATCTAAAGGGCTTTTGTACTACCTTGGATAAGAACCATATTTGTTCACCGTAACAATTTCATCTATTTTTATTGATATTCCAGTTGATAATATTACCTAATCTCAGCGATATCAATTTGTTCGTAAAATTGGTCATATTAATAACCTTTTAAAGGCGAATCTAAAGCTGAAATTGCCTCTCAATGGATTTCAATATCAATTAATGTTGATGAAACGTTTTGTTCGGTATGTAGATAATTTAATTTAAGAGGAATATGAAAAACACTTCATTTGGCATCTTTTGTAGTATTAAAGCAAGATAGCTTTATTTAGCACATGGATAAACACAACGAAGAATCAAGTATGCAGAAACTAAATTAAAAAAAAACCTCATTGTGGGTGTCACGCTTGCGCCAAATATGTTCTGTTCAGCAGAATACCAGACAATATCAAGAGTGTATTTAGCTAGTATGAAGTTTAAGTATTATAACTTTTGATTTAGAATACACTCATAGTTTATAAAGCAATAAAGAAATTGATAGATAGATAGATATATTCTTTATTGTACACCAAAAATATAAATTATATTAGGAACTTAGAATTAATAGGGTGTCACAATCGGCAGTGTTATCGCTAAAAGCGATTTTTTACAGACAACCTTTGGATGGAAATTGAAGAATTAGATGACGGTCAAAAAACCGTTTGGAAGAAGACGTCGAAGACGTACTACATCGAATAAAAAAAAAACTGGGAAACGAGAAGCGGGAATTATCCTGTTGAATAGTAACCATTGGGTTACTATTCTAAAACCCACATGAAAAAATGCAGACAGAATTATAGGCACTACTAATTTAAAGACTGTCTGAATTTCTATCTGCCGCTCCTTTATCAATTCAACAAAACCCTGAGAACAACAAAAACAAAGGCCTGTAATTAATTAATCGCAGTATTACAACGTCACAATTAGCCCGGTGACACGGATACGATTCCGTCACTCGCGTGACCCAGTTGTGACCGTCCGATGACCTGCGTGTTGCAGGATTACGGAAATGACTCGCTCCTATTGACCGCTGCTATCCTGGTACCTCAACGTTTGTGTTGTGTTGATAAAGTGACGGTTTTAGTAATTCTGTTTGGGCAATTCTTTTTAAATAATTTAATTGGTATTTTATTTGCATTTGCTACACCATTTCTAACCAAACTACAACCTCCTCCGCTCCTTTTTAGGGTTCCGTACATCAAAAGGAAAAAACGGAGCCCTTATAGAATCACTTTGTTGTCCGTCCGTCTGTCTGTCTGTCTATCTGCCTGTCAAGACCCTTTATCTCGGGAACGCGTGGAGGTATCGAGTTGAAATTAGAACCAGACACCCAAGTCTGCAGGCCCATTAAGCTGTGAAAAAATCATACTTCTAAGCTGACGAAAAAAAAAAGGAACGATAAATCGCAAAAAACGTATATTTCGACGCTCTCACGGGAATGAAAATCTATGGGGTATTTCCCGTTGGCTTATATTCTGAAATTTGGTATAAAGTAAGGTCTTATAGCACTGATATAAGAATAAATCCGAAAATAGTAAATTTGTTGATACGTCACAAAAAAACCTTTTTTTGCGATTCGGAAAAATCTTCGACACTTCATTCGGGAATTGAACTATTTACATAGGTAAGTTTGTACGGAACTCCCAGTCAGCGCGCGAGTCCGACTCGCACTTGCCCAGTTTTTTTTTAACCAAATAACTTCTGCCACTCTATGCGGAGCGGAAGGGAGTGTTATACTGACTAAAGCTCACCTGTGTTCCTTCAGTTGACCTTTGCTTTCCAGAGCCACAGGAACTCTTTCAAACAATCTCACAGCTGCAGACCTGGCTGATGCCCTAGTGGGCCCATCCATTTTGCTGACATCTATCAGAGGCACACGTGGTACACAACATGCCGTCGATTCGGTTTTGGTCTTTACCGGACATCCTGTCGCCAAACTACCCATGCTCGTCATCCGCAAGCCCACGCCTGCGGCCGGGAATCGGTTTATCTTAAACATATTGAGATTAGTACTGATGAAATAAATTACACAAAGTAAAACGCTTATCTGGGTTTAGACCCGAGACCTGAAAGTCGTAAATGGATCAGCCATGAACCGGAGACGTCCTAAGCGTTTGCGAGTAATGGTTAGCTCAACGTCAGGGTCCTGGGCCTCAAGTCTGCTATCACAATAGTGTCAGAATGGTCTATCATTGATTTCATAATTGTTGATTTTGACAAGTTTGGTAATCTACTAATATAATGGCGTCATTATGACTTTCCAATGGTCAACCACTGACACTCCATTGAAAGAAGTGGCATAGAATAGTAATCTCGTACATATTGACAAATGAATGTCTGACGTATGCGGTAACCTGCTAAAATTTTGACAGTTCCTTTGATGAGTGACTTAACATTAGAACGTCATTGTGCGTCATTGCTTTTATTAAGCTTGATATTGTCATTCTACAACAAATCTAGTACGAGACCATTGACCGATCAATTATCGTTCATTATGAATTAAAAGATTATGAACTTTTAGCAAAATGCACGGGGTCCACTAGGGTTAACACCTACCCGAGCCACTGAAACTTTTTGAAAAAGTTACCGAGGCCCTGGAAAGCAAAGGGCGACTACCCAGTAAAAGACTAACACTCTCGCTCCACCTAGAGCGGGAGGAGTTATTTAATGAATTCCCATCAAAAATATTTAGGACTAGCTTCCGCCAGCGGCTTTGCCCTCGTGAAAGTAAGTTTCTCCATACAATTTTTGGATCCATGTTTCTTCCCACAGGGGTCAATTTTGAAAAATCCTCTGTATTGTATACGTCATAAAGGGAAAGGCCTGCGGACGGCTAGCAATGGATAGCTCGCCGTCCGACCGTCCGGTAACCGTTCGGACCGAGCTCAAGTCGTCGACACACGTCGATATGTCAGTGAACCGTAGGGGCCTAGTAGGGTCGAAGCCTACTGGGGCCACGGGTAGTGTGAAAGTGAAACCCGGGGGGCCCTAGGACGACGGCAAAAAAGGGACAGGATTGGGTGTTTAGTCAGTAAAAGTCTGACACATCCTCTCGCTCCACCCAAGAGCGAGATATATCATTGGATGATTTTCTCATTAAAAAGGTGATAAAAGGAAACCTTATGCAAAATTTCACGCTCCTGAACCTTGTAGTTTCGGCTGTGCGTTGGTGTGTCAGTTAGTTTCTCATTTTAAATATATAGAAACACACTAAAATATCCACGCTGTAGATTTCCACTTTTCAATGAATAACTCATGGAATAGGTACTGCTGAAATACAACAAAGCAAAAAATACCCTTGATACAGCCTCCAACTTCGCTTTTAGCCAATTCTAAATTGAAAATGTATGGAGTCATTCAACAATGCAAAAATGCCCGCGTTGAAATGTTTCAAAGTTTTTTTTATGTTACCAGTTCATTTGTGGATCCCAATAATGGTAAAAGTTACTACACTGAACTAATTAATTTAAGCGGGGGTGGAAAACTTCAGAAAAAAATATTATAAGGACTTCCAGTTTTTTGTGCTAAGGTTTAGTGAAATGTGACGACGGTTGGAGAAGGCCTATGTCCCGGCAATGGACGTTGTCGCCATGTCAACAAACTGAAATGATGATGATTATTTTTATTTGGTAAATGAGCGTTCTAAAATTTTCAAAATCTCCCCTCCATCTTTTCTTTCCATGGTGAGGCCCTCTCACGTGAGTGTTTTTAGAGTTCCGTACCTCAAATGGAAAAAACGGAACCCTTATAGGATCACTTTGTTGTCCGTCCGTCTGTCTGTCTGTCTGTCAAGACCCTTTATCTAGGGAACACGTGGAGGTATTGAGTTAAAATTAAAACCATATACTCAAGTTTGCGGTCTCTTGAAGCTGTGCAAAAATCTTTCTAAGTTAACGAATAAAAAAAATACGGCCGTTAATGTCTCAAAAAACGCAAATTTCGACACTCTCGAGGGAATCAAAATTCATATGGATACTTCCCGTTGACCCAAAATCCTGAAATTTTGCATAAAGCAAGGTCTTATAGCACAGGTATAGGTATAAATTTAAAAACTGTAAATTTGTTGCGTAACACAAAAAAAAAAAAATTTGCGATTCGGAAAAATCTTTGAGACTTCATTCGGGAATTGAACTGTTTACATAGGTAAGTTTTTATAGAACCCTCAGGGCGCGAGTCCGACTCGCACTTGCCGAGTTTTTTATTATTTTAATTATTTAGGTACCTATGATCATAAAGAAACCAATTCTATCTTAATATTGTCTATGCCCAGGTAATATTTTGTTTAACTATATGAATAATTAAATTAAACAGTTGAAATGAGATTTTGATTGACGCCTTTGAAGTGATATTTGGTGAGATTTTGTTTTGATGTCAAAAGTTGTTTCGTAACGACAGATATAAAAATACCAAAATAATATGTTCTATAATGAAGTTGGGAATGTATCAGCAGTAAATATTACTTCACATTTATCGACCGTTGCAAAAATGTCCTCTTTTAATAGAAATCAAGGCATCTACTAAGATATTCCCCAATGAGATGCACAAGCTTCTCAACTTTCCTTTTACCGAGTTTCCTTTGAGAGCGGTGTTCGCAATATTCCTTGTAAATAAATCGTTAAGATGAGAAAGATTGGAAGTAAGTATTTCTTGAAGGTAACTGGATATTTACTGGATAAGCAGAAGCTTTGATAAGAACTAATTTACTTTAGAGTAGCTTTTACCAGTGGTTTCGCCCGCGTGCAAGCAAAAATTGTCGTAAAACAAAATACTCGGACAATCGGTATGTATTCATAATATTTGTAGAACATGGAGTAGCCTACCTCAGTGTCTCAAGACGAAAGTCTATGACCAGTGCGTGTTGCCAGTGATGACATATGGCTCCGAAACGTGGTTGCTTACAATGGGCCTCATCAGAAGACTTAAAGTCACCCAAAGGGCAATGGAAAGGGCTATGCTCGGAGTTCCCTTGCGTGATCGAATCAGGAATGAGGATATCCGCAAGAGAACCAAGGTTACCGACATAGCACGAAGAAACGCCAAACTAAAGTGGCAATGGGTAGGGCACATTGCTCGCAGAACAGATGGCCGTTGGGGCCGAAAGGTTCTGGAATGGCGGCCACGTACCGGAAGACGTAGCGTTAGAAGGCCTCCTACAAGGTGGACCGATGACTTGGTAACGGTTGCGGGAGTCCGATGGATGCGAGACGCACAGGATCGTTCATTGTGGCGACACTTGGGGGTGGCCTATATCCAGCAGTGGACGTCTTTCGGCTGAAATGATGATGATGATGATGATGATGGAGTAGCCTATGGAGTACTAACCTAACCGAGAAATTGCTATCTTAAGAGCGGCCAACTCGAGGTACATTTCCATACAACCGCTCTTGCGTGATTATGATGATAATACACATCTTTCTCTACATATTTTGGATACGCAACTATCTTCTACTACCTAGACTATCTAGGATTCTATAGATATCAAAACATAAATTTGTGTAAAACTAATCTAGTAAAGACCCCTAAAAATCTGCTATTTTACGTGAACTTTGGCCCAACATAATGTGCTCATATATTAAAAATATATAAAATTACATTCACATCTACAGAAGCCTTGCATATTTATTTCATCGAGATTCTGAATGACGACAATTCTTCTGAAAAACTGTTTAAAGGTTTAAAAAAACACGTATTTCCTGGGACAAGTTTTGTGAAATATTCGAGTGGAATTACCGAATGCCAACAGAGTTTTCAGGCGTTAGTGTCTTTTTTCGCATTGCCTCTTCATCAAACATCGCGTTGGATTGTGTTAGATAAAGCAACAAGCTTTATACCATGCTCGACGTTAACGATAGGCGAGTGGAAAAGGGCCCTCTTAACTTACGATAGCAAGTTGCAAAAATATGAGCACAGTAAACTTTACTAGATTGCTTACGCTTAACCACTATCTTACCTGCCCCCCTAGCCAAGTTAGAACCGTTTCGTTTCGATTCTCTTTTCATCGATCGCCTCGAGTAGGCCACGCCTTCGATTCTTTTATTATGACGTCATATGAACGCTCATTTACGTGGTCAGAACAAAGGAATAGGAGGCGAGGCCGACTCGAGGCGATCAACGAAACGGTTGTAACACTGTAACTTGGCTAGGTGAGCTGATAGTAAGCGACGATCTAGTCGATGTTGAAGCACAGTTAAGAATTCCGAGATACGAATAGGTGCGACGCAAAAATGCGACAATGCGTTTTTAACATTTTAATGTATGAAAACGCGTCGTTCCGCATTCTATCAGAATATAAACGAGGCGACTTCATCTAAAAATAGCAAAACGAAACAAAAAGTAGTTGCAGGTTTCTAAAAATACATACAGTTGTAATCCATTCCGAAAATTCTTGTGAAGATGATTATTTTTACTGGACGCGTCGCTAAAAATGGCGTCTGAAGCTATTAAAGTTCACTCACAGACTTAACTAATAGTTTACAAATGTTACGTGGTTAAGTTTATGTTTGTTTAACTATGGCGACATACAGTCGTAAATTAGGTGCTGTCCTGTCGCGATTAACTACAAAGTAAATGCTTGTTGTGTTTTAAGATATTTGCTTTTCCAAAGAAGGTGCATGATTTCTGTTTTTATTTTTTTCGTGGGATATCATCAAAAATCTCTTCCGTGAGTGTCAGGCTTTTTACTGACTAAAACTCACCTGTTTTCCTTCAGTTTCCCTTTTCGTTTCAGGGCCATGGTTACTCTTTCGAACGATCCCGCGGCCCCTGTTTCCTGATAGCTACAACCTGGATGTCTTTGAGTCAAGAGTGAATAGGTTACTTCTAGATAAGCGTGCTCCGTCCTCGATTTCTATCATGTGTAAAGTTAGTCAAGCGCGAGCCAAGCAAAAAAAAAAAAGAAGTTATATTTAGCAAAGGAGACCATCAATATTACTATTATCGAAGAAAAACTAGGCAAATGCGAGTCGGACGCGCGCACTGAGGGTTCAATTCAATTACCCAATTAAGTTAAAGATATTTCCGAATCGCAAAAATAGTTTTTTTTCTGTGCCGTAACTACAAATTTACAGTTTTCAGATTTTTTCCTATATTTGTGCTATGAGACCTGGCTTCATGCCAAATTTCAGGATTCTAGGTCAATGGGAAGTACCCTATGAATTTAGATTTCCTTGAGAGTGTCGAAATATATTTTTTTTGCGACATAAACGACTGTATCTTTTTTCTTCGTTAACTCAGAAGTTTGATTTTTTTACAGCATCAAGGGACCGCAGACCTGAGAATATGGTTCTAACTTCAACTCGATGCCTCCACGCGTTCCTGTAATATAAGGTCTTGAAAGACAGACAGAGAATCAGACAGACGAACAGACAGACGGACGGACAACAAAGTGATCCTATAAGGGTCCCGTTTTATCCTTTTCAGGTACATATCCCTAATAACAATGGGATAAACTAAATATTCCTAAACAGACACCAAATGTTCTCAATTTGCCCCAAACCCAACTACTCTATAATTACCGAACCTGTTCACAAATCAGTCATTACCTTCCCCATGGAACCTTAGAAGCCAATTAAGACAATTACCGAAGGATTGACAGACTAAACGTTTATAATTACTTTGGTTCTATTTGTACCAGCGTGGTTACTCTAATTCATTGGCATTTGTCGGTAAGTCCATACATAATTCATATTGTTCTAATGATGAGTGAAGGAAATTAGATTTGAGGTTTTCTTTGTTCTGATTTGAGGGAAATCGAGGGAACACAATAGTGTAGATTGATTCAAACTTAATGGAAAAGAAAGAAAAACATTTTATTGGACGGAACAAGGCGCAAATTTAGAACTAACATATTATAAGTATTTTATGTTAAAAAATATGTGCCACATCTACGCAAACCAGGCGAACCGTGACCACACACAAAATGTGATGAGTCTACGGCGCTGGTTTTCAGCGTGGATGGCGAATCGGAACTCGCGTTAGTAGCGCAGTAACTTGTGACGGCGGGGATAAAGGGTGGAAATCTGTGCAGCGAGAAGCGCACTTCAAGGCAGATTTTTTATTAATGCGATCCATTTGTCGACCTAAACTGAACTTTTAAAGGGATGGAGCTATTTAGGGTGTGTAGCTCGAACCCGCTTTCTCGCTCGCACGCTTGACATTTTAATAAATAAATAATAAGCTTATTAACCCCAGAGCTTAAATTTAAAAGCAAGTTCAATTTTTTCTGCAGGAATTTTCGAAAGAGTTACCACGGCCCAGAAATGCATAAAACAACTGAAGGAGCATAGGAGGGTTTTACTATTAAAATCTGACATGCCCTCTCGCTCCACCCAGAGCGAGAGGAGATAGTTGATGACTTCTCAACTCAAAAAAAATGATAAACAAAGAAAAGGAGAAAACTCTCTTAGGTAAATACTTAGTCCGCAGTAACCTATGTTTTTCAGGAACTAAAAAAAAAACTAATACTAACTACACTAATACTAATATTCCACAACTATCACACAACGCAGTCTAGTCCCAAGCTAAGCAGAGCTTGTGTTATGGGTACTAGACAACTGATGAACATACTTATATATTTCTAAATACATACATATATAGATAAATTACACCCAGACACAGAACAAATGATCGTGCTCATCACACAAACATTTATCCTGGGTGGGAATCGAACCCACGACTTCTGGCATAGCAGTCAGGGCCACTAACTACTAGACCAACAGGCCAGTCAACAACATACAAACAAATATTTGTAATATTTTGCATACAGTAGTTACTACCACTCGTCATGAGAATATCTCTAATATTCATAACGTATCTTCAAGGACTAATCATAAAAAAGGTACTTGGTAACAAGATTGAAGCTCCCTAATTCAATATTCATGCAATCAAACACTCGAATCATTGTCCCTTCCAAATCAAATAGAACTACAAATAAATCTATTCAAATATTCATTTATCTAACTATCTATCTCACATAGAGGGTGATTTGTTTGCACACTCCTAAGAGAATAGCTCTTTGATAGAAGCAAATATTTGGGAAGCGTAATTCACTCAAGTAAATATACGCCAACTCAATATTCTACTAGTCGATTCTTGGGAAAGAATCATAAACAAATATCTGGAAATATGCAAGAAGATAAATGGATTCAAAAGTATATCGATTGATGCACTATGTTTGATGAATACACTATAAAAACGTCCAAGACTGGATAACAAGAGAAAAGTGATGGGGTGTTTGAAATCAGCCCCCCTAGTTAAGTTACAACCGTTTCGTTTCGATTCTCTTTTCGTTGATCGCCTCGAGTCGGCCACGCCTCCTATTCCTTTGTTCTGACCACGTGACTGAGCGTTGAGATGACGTCGTTACCGGTGGACAGCATAACTATATTAGGATACGATCAACCATGTTTGACCATATCATGAAATAATCATGTGTTTAGCTGTTCATATCGTTAAACGCAGTGTTCATTGATTTGGCTTATCCATTTCATGATATGGTCGGCCATATCATGAAGTGATCAATTTTAAGATCTGACCATGACATATACACGACAAAGTAAAATTTGTCTAGAACGCCGCAGTCACAACTACATGACAGACGGGAGCACGCTTTTGTTTTTTTGACGGTCACATCAAAAAAGCTTAAACGTGCTCTCGGCCTTAAGACTGCCAGATCGGTTAATAATACAAGCACTACGAAACATTACAAGCCGTCAACACATATGTAGAAAATTTTATAATCCAAAAAATATACATTAAAACTAACGGCTCCGACAGACGATGTATTGTCTGAAAACTGGTATCACATCATTAAAAAAAATAGCACTCGATTGCAGCGCCACCTAGCGGGTCCAATTGTATTCTCAAACGATTCAGAGAGCCACTTAAATAAATATAAAATGTCATCCAAATCGGTCAAGCTGTTTAAGAGTTAAGTGACAAACACACGTATCGAAGAATTATATATATAAAGATATTTACTACACTTGCTATTACATAACTATATTTAAACCAATTACTTAACTATACTTCCGGTTCTATAGTGCAGCTTTAAATAACCGGAACTATAGAAACATCGTGAGTTCTCGTGACCTATAAATATTTTACCTGTACTCTAGAGCTGATGGGTTACACATCGATCTATGGGGAATTTATAGCCATTCCTTGACTTGTGCATCTGCGCCCTAATTGAAGGCGAGTAAAATGTAAATAATGTTATATACAACATTCTCATTCGAGCGCTCTTCTCAGCGATTAAATAATATGTTACTTGCCCGCGAACATGATCAGATCATTTTTAAGTTAAAGGCTTAAATTATCTTGGTGTACAATATATAAATAAAATAAATAAATAATTTTAAGATTAAACATTACATATTATTCATTAAACCCCAAGTGAACATCGAGCAATCTGCAATCAAGCATTCGCTCACTCGTTGTCATTCTATTAAATGATAAATGATATTTACTATGTAAATAGGTTTAAAAAACCCTTTTACATGTATTTTTTTTCTTCGTTTTAAACTAGACGAGGCCGGTGTTTCCTAGCTGACTACCCTGAGAAGAAACACCGAAACAAACTCAGGGGTCAAAGTCTCTTTTAAAGTCCATACAGTAATTATGTAATATGTAATTGTCTCTAATTACGGTATTCGAAAGGTTAAAAATAGCTGTAATCGATTCAGTAGCCGATTTCGAACATACGACTTTCCTGATGTGAACTTTATTGATTCACAGCCATTCAGTAATCTATACCAAAATAGAGTTGACGCTTTCCTGATGTCACTCAGCAGTAGTGTCTCAAAAATCCGATGTCAAATAGTTCGGATCGTCCTGTTGAGATTTGGCCGTTTGATGTTCGTCGTTTTTAGGGTCGACAGGATTCCACACAAAAGGTAGCTTAATTATTGACAGAGAAAAAATATTTGGTTGTCAACAGTTACCAGGTTCGCACAACAGAAATAAAAATTGATAATAATAAAAAAAAAAATTGTGTGTACCTCACGGGTGCTTCAAAAGCGGTTCAATCAAAGCACGTGATAGATACATAGATAGAACACTTATTTTATATTTATATTAACAATTGACTAGCCTGTTGGTCTAGTGGTCAGCGGCCCTGACTGCTACGCCGGAGGTCGTGGGTTCAATTCCCACCCAGAACAAATGTTACTGTGATGAGCACGATATTTTTTTCTGTACCTGGGTGTAATTTATCTGTAATATGTATGTATTTAGAAATATCTAACACAAGTTCTGCTTACTTTGGGACTAGATGGTGTTGTGTAGAAGTTTTGGAATATTATTATATTATTTGATGCAACACAGAAAATGAACAGACAAAACACAAAAGCACACACGTACACGCAGCACGTACGTGTGCGCGCGAGCACGTAGTCAGGTTCTTCTTCTTCTTTCGTATTGATTTGACTGACTCAAATTTTGTCCGACCAATATTTAGCCACCTAGATAGCACTGTGGTTGGCTTCGTAAAAGTCGTGGAAGGTGCAATTGGTTGTGCATGCTCGGCAGGAAAGGAGGTGACATATTATATCCTGTGAAGGGGCCCCACACTGGAGGGTACGGCATTTGACCAGATTATTTCTGCAGCGGGCAACCTGAGCCCGCAATCGGTTCAGAGATTTCTAGATTGGCCACTGCAGTTCGTGTCCCGGTGACAGACGTAGCCTGGCATACTATCTAGGATTGATATTGATTTCTAAAATTTTTAAAAGTAATCATGATAACAATTCGGGACCTACTAGCATGAACACTACAGACAGACAGAAATTGCGAAACCAAAACAAGTTCTATAAAAATTCTTGCTAGTTCAAATGCCTAGTTCTTATTTCCATTTTACTACCCTTTTCACAGACATTAGTGAAACAAACGAAATTTTTACATCAAATAAATTGTTGTATTTTATCATCAAGCTTATCTTGGCTCTAATATATTTATTAGTATCCGTTACTTTTGCCGTTAAACCACAAGAGATTTGAAAGTGAATTAGTTGTAAGCCGTTGTTTATTTTAGCTGAGATTATAAAGCTGGATGTTACAAAGTTAGGATTATAGTGAAAGAACAAAGATTTTAGATAGATAAGTTGTTTTTTAAGTTCGAAATCATCCTATGACTTCTCCCGTTCTAGGGTGGAACGAGAGGGCAGACTTGCCTCGCTTGCTCGCCTTTTGCGTTCCAGGAGCACGGTATCCCTTGCAGTAATTCCCCGTGGCACTAGCGGGTCGTAGGATCCCAGAAACTACGGTTTTGCTGACGCCTCATTGAAGCGCGCGTGGAACACTACGCGCCGTCGACGACTCGAGCTCGGTTCTTCGGTTCGGACGACGAGCTACTGTATTTTCGTAAAGTATGTCGATTATACCTACCCCCCTAGCCAAGTTACAACCGTTTCGTTTCGATTCTCTTTTCGTTGATCGCCTCGAGTCGGCCACCCCTCCTATTCCTTTGTTCTGACCACGTGACTGAGCGTTAACCAATACTTTCAGAGATTGCTAATATTTTTTCACTTTTGGATGTATGCGTAACAGAGAGTAAAGTCGCGCAAACCTCCGTTGAAAAGGGAGGATCCTCCGGCCAGACGGGATGTTATGTCTGGTGGGCTACTGCCCGATAGATAATTTCGGGCTGTCGTATATATTTAAATCGCGCGGAGAACTTTGATTGCGCGATGCAGGATTAGTTCTTATGTGACGCCATAGATGTCGCTACACACTGATAGAAAGTGCTTTATTCCTGAGTGACATAGGCTATATTTTTTGTACGGTGAAGCCGCGGGAAAAAGGTAGTAAATAGAAAATATCTAAATTCGATTTCAGATTTCTGAGATCGATTCACAGAATCGATTCACTAATTAAGATAGATCTTCTGAAGCTAGAAAATCGATTCTTTGATTAATCAATCACAGTTCGCCATCCCTACTATAAACGTATAAAACTTGTCGTTGGGTAGTCGGGATCTTAAGCATTGCACTACAATTTATGAGTTAACTAGATATTCTCGACCCCGCATATTCTTCTTTTTATTACTGCTTTATATTTTCTTCGTAAAAGTTTCTGTCAACGCCTTAGATGTTAACGACAAAATACTTGTAGGTTCTACTAATTTTAGAATGGTCATAAAATTTGGAACGTGTCATTAAGTGGTCATCAAATCAGGAATCCAGGATTAAAAATTCTGTAAATGTCGACGAGAATGAAGGAATCCGTGTTGAAGGCTGGAAATATCGGCAATATCGTTAATTCCGTTAATAAAACTTCATATTTTCAGAGGCCTCCTTGATCTAGTGGTCGCTAGCACAACTGCTAAGCGCGTTAGATTATGGGTTTGATTCCCGTTTTGGGCAAAGTGTTATTGGATTTTTTCGTCTACAATTTCTCACCAGCAGCCCTTAGTCCGCATTTGTGCCTTATTGATGGCAACAGGCATTTTACTAGTTACGTGCATATACATTTCATCTAATAGGGTGGACAAGGGTAAACATAATTGATTAAAGTAAAATGTGCGTGCATTATAGGTAAACTTCTGACTTACCCATCGGAATATAACAGGCTTGATGTTATATATTTCCATAGAGCTATAGTTTGTTATACCTACCCGACTTTCGAGACGTACGTCGCAGTTACAAACCTAGGCAGGCGCTTTGCTTTGTTTAATTTATGAGTATTTCATCACCTCTACTCTCCAAACGTTGTAGAAAAATATCGTGAGGAAACCAGCATGCCCTTGAACCCAAAATTCGAAGACTTGTGACATGGCACGGGGCCTTCGTCATGGATTACGTGCCCATTCTTTCTCCCAGAGAGGAGACCTGAGTCCCAGCAATAGAAACATTGTAAGGCTGTTCTTTTCGTGGCGATGGATGCAAGTAAATATCTGATCAATATTCGGCAACATGTACAGTTCTGCTATGGCCTCGTATAAATCCTGAAAAGTGCAGGTAATTAGTTCCACACTGGCAGTGCGTTAGAGATGTGTCGAGGAAGCCTAATTTGACCAGATTGTTTTTGCAGTGACCTGGGTCCACAGACGGTTAAGAGATTTTCAGATTGGCCACTGCAGTTTGCGTCCAAGGGGGTATTCTGATAGGGTGATGAAGTGTGAAGGAGTTGAGTGTTTCTGCTTCTATAGCGCGCATCTCTCGTCCTCTACACTATCGACAGGTTTTTTCAAGATCAGAGTCCTAAAGAACATTTCTATTTGATAGGTACCAAGCTCACACCTTTATCTCGAGGCTCAAACAATAGCACTTCATACAAACACATCAGTCACATCATCGATACGTTGTCGATCAGTCACGTCAACGTTAGGATTATATGTCAACGAAAAGACGCGCTGAACGTCACGTGACTGACGTGTGGGGCCGGTGTCCTACGACTTCTACTAAATTACATAGATTATTTATATAAAGGCACTGACCGACTGTTATATGAAAACGTAACTGAAATCTTTTTTTATTTTTCACGGTCCTGGCAGTACGATTGTGGAACGCGTTGCCGATGCCAAATAGGCAAGCCCAGTCACTAGCTTCTTTCAAAAATCTAGTCAAAGATCATTTCCTTTAACTGTAATTAATTCTGCTTCTACCCAAATTCAGTTCTTTCATCACTAACCCACCTTTTTGTGTTTTTCTTTTTTTTTCTCTATTTCTTTCTTTGCTATTGTGTACCATACAGTATGTGTGTGTATATGTGTATTCATGAGTTTGTTTTTTGTCTTATATATAATAGCTATGTAATATAATTTTATACCTATTTACAACAGTAGCCAAATTACAACCGTTTCGTTTCGATTCTCTTTTCGTTGATCGCCTCGAGTAGGCCACGCCTCCTATTCCTTTGTTCTGACCACGTGACTGAGCGTTGAGATGACGTCAGAATAAAGAAATATGAGGCGTGTCCTACTCGAAGCTATCAACGAAAAGAGAATCGAAACGAAACGGTTGTAATTTGGCTAGAGGGGCTGTTCGCTCTTGACTTAAAGATTTTCCCTAGATTGTAGCTATCAGGAAACAGACTCCGGCAGGGAATTCCACTCCTTAGCAAGTGAGCAACAACAAGTAACACAACACAACAACAGAACAACAACAACAACAACAGATTTACTTGTTCTAGGGGCATTGGGGTCGGCTTCAAGTTTAACCAGATGATAGTGAGTGCCAGTATTTTAAATGGAGCGACAGCCCATCCCACCTCCACAGTAGCTGAGTAACACGATACTAGTGATGTAACAAATATTCACATTCGCATTCGCATCCGCGAATATTCGCACATTTTTTGACAGTCGCATTCGTATTCGCAAAAAACATGTGAATATTTTTGATCAACAAAAAGGAAATTATATATTGATTGAATGGATATAGAATTATAATACTACTGATATAATTTTATATTTACTTTAATATTTTTCTATCAGACCACTTACATTTCACCTTTTCAGTATCGCAGATTGAAATGAAAGAACTTTCAGACTTAATTTAACAAATACTATAATACTAACTAACCTCAAATCATAACAAATCTTTTCGAATGAACTTAATGTGATTAGATTCGTTCAATCAGTCTATAACGGCTCTTATATGTTCGGTTTAAACTTAGCTGACACGAAATGTCAAACCTGTATAACAATTTGCGCATAATTAATATGAAAGTCAACATTCGCATTCGCATTAGCGAATGTGAGAAATCTAACATTCGTTACATCACTACACGATACATATGGCAAGTTTTTTTTTTTATGTGGATCCGATGACTTCTGCCGCAATAGGGTGGAGCGAGAGGGCATGACAGACTTTTACTAACTATATCACACCTGTATCATTGAATTCCCTTTTGCGTTCTAGGACCACGGTTTTCCTTTTCAGAAACTCCCCGCTATTGTGGAACACTATGCTCTGCCGTCTGAACGGTTACCGTACGTCCGGCCGTAACCGTTCGGACCGTGCTTCAAAAATAAAAACTTGCCATAGGCATCGGCTAGCTAAACCCATGGCAAGACTAGTGTTAGATTTTCTGACTGTCTTTGACCTAAAAATGAAAGCCGGGATGTGTTTTCTGAAGCACGAAGGGGTCTCGGCATATAACGGTTGGTCACCCATCCACAAAATGACCTCGGCAGGCGTTGCTTAACCTTGAAGCCTTGCCACAAACTCCAAACAAAAACAAGTAGGTATAATATTTAGGGTTGGCACGTGAGTAGTTACCAAGATCAATTACCTTGCCTTATCTCTTGTCGCGCCCTCAATAACTGATAACCCTTGACTCCAAGTCACAATTTAGAGACGCATCAATTGTCTAACACCCATCCATATCTACCTACAAACACACTAAATATAACTTTAAACCTTAACACCTTGGGTTAAAGTTTAATCTTGAATGTGTGGATATTGAAATGAATATGCATTTCAAACACTCGACTACCATTGTATACAATACGATTGATTTAAATTAGAATTTATTTCTTACTCGTATTATTAAGTAATTAGATCAAGAGAATAAATTAATATTATTTGTAAAATGGTATGTAGGTACTGTTCAGATTATCCACGTACTAATAATATACGGTAATTGTCTTTGAGGAGTGGCTGGAAAGACCTCACGGCGTCCTCGCCTTCCGCATGACGCAGGTTCTCACCAAAAATGGTCATTTCGGGAAGTTCCTGCACCGGATTCGTGCGGAAGTAACGCCCGGGTGTCAGCACTGTGTGTACCGGAGGACATGGTAGAGCACACGGTAGAGGTGTGCCCCGCTTGGGCAGAGCACCGCCGTGTCCTCGTGGGGGAGATCGGCGGCCACGACCTCTCGCGCCGGGCCTTGGTACAGGTCATGGACCATAACCTGTACCAAGGCCCGGCGACCATGACTCATGGTCCGAAGCGAGGAAGAGTGGCAGGCGGTCGCCTCTTTCTGCGAAGCAGTAATGTTAGCAAAGGAGGAGGCCGCACGTGCACGCGCTAGGGCTTGGCACTCACGCCCCAGCAGGGATCCCGATTCCGGTTTCCGGCTACCGTAGGCGCGGGTTTGCGGCCGGCGAACTATGGGTATCTCGCCGTTCGATCGTCCGGTAACCGTCCGGACCGAGCCCAAGTCGTCGACGGCGCGTACTATTCCACGCGCGCCTCAAGGAGATGTGAGCAAACCGTAGGGACCCAGCAGGGTCGAAACCTACTGGGGTCAAGGGTCTGCTTCTGAAAGAAAGACTCGGCCCTGGTATTACAGGTAACGAAGGAAAAGGAGTGGGTTTTTAGAAACACATGCCGGTTTCCTCACGATGTTTTCCGGTATTAGTGTAATGTGTGTAAATTAAACATCTCATCGTATAAAAAAGAAGCTTTTGCTCCACTTTCCTCAACTCCTTAAGTGCGCTGTTATTTTTCAGACACGAGATATAATACATAACACACTGTTTATTTTAACTCTGTAAGTAAATAAACTGATGGACTGCAAAAGATAGGGAACTGCGTTACAGCGCTTTAACAGGTGAAAATAAACACTACGTATTGCATACACTTAACTGTGAGATAATTTTAGGTTCTATAAATTAACTAGCTCCATTTTACTGAAATTGCTCCTGTTTCAATGATTCCATGATTTATCCAGCTTTGTGTAGAGTTGTAGACTCTTAAGATAAAAAAAAATTACATCAATTTTACATCATATCAATTTGCGATTAATTAAAAGGGCCACTGAAATTTACTCGCCATTGCGGCATTGCCATTGATATATATTTTATAGTTACGTATTTTTTTATGAATTACTTGCTGCTGCTAGCGGCTTCGCACGCATGAAAATAGAAAATACTCCTAAGGGAACATAATCCCGAAATAAAAAGAATCTTATATGATATTCCAGGACTTGGTATCGTCTGGATGTTCAGCCGTTGAAGCGTGAAGAAGTAACAAATATACTCGCAAACTTTTGCCTAAGGGGTGACCAACCAAACCAACGTCCCAACCAAGGTGACCTTGCTAGTTTAAATCCGTATAGATAGCAGTTGTAATCCATGACCTTCAACGCCCTTGGTTAGGAGGCACGTTTTCTCAACCACCAAACGTGTTGGCTCGTGGTTTACATCCATGTAGCCGCAACACAAATCAAACACATAAACCAAGGTGATCTTGGTTTGAACGCTAGTTTGCGACAGTCTGGTCACCCCTATAATATTAGTATCATAGCGCAAAAAATAATTCATTCTTCTTCCATCTTTTACACCACTACTAAATAAGATGGCGACGGGAGCGCATCATTTGTTATAACCGACATCCCAATTCACCAGTTTCAACCATGGTAGTGTTACCAACGAAAATGTTAGACCTATTTATTATGACCTATGCGTATTGTTCCACGCGCGCCTCAAGGAGATGTCAGCAAATCGTAGGGGCCCAACAGGGTCGAAGCCTACTGGAGCCACGGGTAGTGTGAAAGTGAAACCCGGGGCCCTGGGACGAAGGCAAAGAAGGAACAGGAGGGGGTTTTTAGTCAGTAAAAGTCTGACACTATTTCGCGCTCCGCCCAAGAGCGAGATTTGTCATAAGATGATTTTCCCAACTAAAAAAAAAAGACCTAATAGGCGTCTAAGGCACGTGCCTCACTGGGACGCCATGACAATGCCGCTAGTTCGCGCAGCCAATAAAATGCATGCAACCCTAAGGCCACATCAATGGTCATACTAAAAGGACCTTTAATTAGTAACACAACAAAACCAAGTCGGTCTCCCATAAGGCATTCCCATGGGAAAGATATCATTGACATCGTTACGTGTGTAGACTTTTGTGCTCTGCATAAATAATAAAATATCCATATGGGAGGCCTCACACGTACAGCCTATCAGGGAATTATAGCCTTTCGAAGAACGATAATAAAATACGCCGTCTGCCTTTGTAGATAAATGTAGCCTTAGATTACGGTTTCTATTTACTTGCCTTTTCTTACCTCGATAATATTTGTATAAGGTACCAGCGCAAAGAAATTAAAGGCTGGCGAGAATGTTCGAAAAAGTTACTGTGACCCAGAAATGGCAACGGCAACTGAAGGACCACAGATGAGTTTTAGCGAGTAAAAGTCTGACACGCCCTCTCACTCCACCCAGAGCGAGAGAAGTTAGATATTTGAAAATTTATTGACTCAAAAAAAAAGTATGAGTCGGACTTGCCCACCGAAGTTTGTGTGACTTGAGTGTCAAATTTACATATATTCCATTCAAAGCTAAATTGTGTATTTTACGTTGGTTAAGAAACTTAAAACCATTAATGAAGCAAGGTACAATGCCATTATTTGCAAGTGGAAACCACAACAATAAAAATGGAACCCTAGTCGCCAACTCTCTTTTAGTACACCACTCCACGAACTAAATACGTATCTTTTCTCCATCTCGGTCAAATCTATTCAAAGGTTGTCTATTAAGTGGGATAGCAATCAAGCACTGGGTTACACCATTAAAAAAAAATTGCTTACAGCGATAAGACCGCATATTGTTTACACCTTCTTAATTATAAGCTCCTACTGCATTTTTTATAGTTAACAATAAAAAGTATATATCATTAATTCATGTGAAGAGGTGGGATGAAACGCATGTTACTAAAAGAGTTATGAGTTTACATGTGGATGGATGGAGAGGGAGAGGGAGACCAAAGAAAAGATGGATGGATTGTGTGAAGAGTGATATGAAAGAAAAGGAAGTTAGTGATAGTATGACGAGTGACAGGGCAGAATGGAAGAAGAAAACGTGTTGTGCCGACCCCAAATAACACGGGACAAGGGCAGGAAGATGATGATGATCATTAATATCTGTCTATTTATCTAATATTTTTACCACTATTATTTTCAAAAGTAATGTTTCAAAATAATCCTAACTCATGCATGCTAAGTAAATAAATCTTATTATTCCGACCATCTTAAACAAATTACACATATGTTAAGCATACATCAAAATATAACTACTAATAAATTAGTTTCTAAACATTTACTACCAAAATAATTGGATAATGTAATAGTGGCAACACTCTAACGTATCAAAGATGGCTACCATCTTTATAGGTAACAAATTGGATAGTTTGTTTGTTTGCTTTTGTAGTATTTTTGGAGTACAACAAAATTATAGACTCTTACGTCGGCTGTCAAACATTATATCTTTGAGGTTTTTATTTTGTCACTTATGATACATAAACTAAAACATTCTTCAATTCTCATGGGTGATAACAGCAACTACAGGGGGCTCCAACTTTTTTTTTATAAAATGTGGTAAAATATCATAAAATAACTTCTCCGACTCTAGGTGGTACGGGACGGTATATCAGACTTTTACTGACTAAAACCCACGGTGTTCCTTCAGTCGTCCTTTATTGTGAGGGTTGCGGTGACTCCATCGAACAATCCGCAGTCCTGGCAGGAGAAAGCTCCTGCTCCTTTAATCTCTTGCTTTGTCCACTTTCACACATCCTATTCCCGGTATCTTAAAAAGAACATCACCAATAAGGTAGATTTCTATATGTCTAAGTCCAGGACGTTCCATCCTAGCGTTTTTAGTATCATCTATCTTCTTGTGTTCATTATTATTTTATGTATCAGTATATCTCTGAACCCTGAGATCCCGGATCTTTGGAAGGCGTACGAGGAGCCGAAACCAAGTCGCAGAGGCCCTTTAGTCACTTTTAATGGAATGTGATACCATCATTATTATTATTAGTGCAAACGGTGGTGGTGACCAGACGGTTGCAAACTAGCGTTCCAACCAAGGTGACCTTGGTTTATGTTGCGGCTACATGGATGTAAACCACGCGCCAAAACGTTCGGTGATTGGGAAGACGCACCTCTTGGGAGGTGCGTTTCCCCAATCACCGAACGTTCGACCAAGGGCGTTGATGGTCATGGATCTGCTGTCTACACGGATTGAAACTAGCAATGTCACCTTGGTTGGGACATTGGTTTGCAACCATCTGGTCACCCCTTAATTATATCCACTCGAAAGAAAACAAGGTTATGTACCATAACGTGTAACTATTATTGAGTACTACTTAACGTTTGAATGATGATAAAATTCTACATAACAATAGTCAGAGTTGCACTCCATACTACATTTATTATACCTATTCAAAATCACAATAAGTACAAATATAATAAATGAACATTTTAGAGAGTTTCACTGAGGACGTCCGCCCTTTTTATTAACACTGCTGAAGGCTACCGAGATAAGATCTATTCGACGCGAATTTCAGTTCCGGAACACTCCGGAACGTCCGCCTAAAATACATACTTATTTTATACTAGCTGCCCGCCCGGATTTCTTGCAATTTTCTTTACAACAAACTTTGTCCTAACAATTACCTACAAACACAACAAAAAAATAGCCAAATGAATTGTGTGATTGATATATGTACATTCGGCAATTACTTACTATACTTTTTTTTTAATTTGGTATAAATTAGTACTTGACTGCGATCCCACCTGATGGTAAGCAGTGATGCAATCGTTGATGGTGATACTATATATATCAAACGCTTATATGCCTAAGTGGATATCGCTACTGCTATTTGGTAGCGAAATTCACTTGTAAAACTACAATCCCGTCCAGTAAAACATTTGCATCTGAATCACTGAAATGTTCCGAAACAGTGATATGTATAATGGAATATCGGCTTATAAGATAAAAACGGAACATTTGAAACATCAGCTCACAAGATACAAGCGGAACATTTGGAACATCGGCTCAAAAGATACAAACGGAACATTTGAAACATCGGCTTACAAGACACAAACGGAACATTTGAAATATCAGGTCACAAGATACAAACGGAACATTTGGAACATCGGCTCAAAAGATACAAACACAGACACTGACTGTTATGAATCGTGACCTGTTACGTTGCGCCATATACACCAACAGTTTTATTTAATTGATTTTTGATTTGAGAATAATTTAAAGCGGATATTTTTAGTTCAGTTCATTAAAACTTACACTATTTACGTTTTAATTTGAATTTCAAAAAGACTGCAGGTCACTTAAAGTAAAAAGTGTTTCAGTGTTCTAATTGTTCCAAATTATGCATTTAAAACATTACTGCTGTTCAAATCTTTCGGAACACTAAAATGTTTCAGAACTGTGAGTCGATTCAGTAAAGAGTTACACACGCCTAACGTCCAGTCATTATTGTGTTTTCAGTGAACACACACGTATAGCCGTGTACAACGTACGAACAAAGTTGCGTTGCATGATACGCGACAACTTGGTTCGCACGAGTGTACCTCTAACGAACATCGAACTCTCTGTTCGTCAAACAAGTTTACGGCAATCTTATTAGTATTTTTTGTATGGACGGTGTTCTTCATGAATCAATACAAACATCAAAAAATATTTCTCTCCTTCACAATCGACTAGTTCACGACTGTTATGCGTCGACACACGTTTCTAAAACGCGCGTCAACGGCACGTTTAAAAAACGTGGTGTGCACAGGCCCTAAGATTGACAGCCAGGAAAAGATTTCACGTAATAAAGAATTCTATGCTCTTTACGGTTTTCCGATTGTTTTTTTTTTAAGTTCCTTATAATATTTTTTCTGAGACATTAACAAAGAGTTAAAAAACTGGTCAAGTGCAAGGCGGACTCGCATACGAAAGATTCCGTACCGGTAAAAATCACGTCTGTTATATGGGAGCCCCCCCACTTAAACATTTGTTTAATTCTGTTCATTATGTTGATTATATTATATTCATGAAAAACCGTCTGAGGATAGATAGACGGACAGTGGAGTCTTAGTAATAGGGTCCCACTTTTACACTTTAGGTACGAAACTCTAAAAAACTTCATCCAATAAAATAAAATAAAATAAAATGAAATGAAATGAAATGAAACGAAATGAAATGAAATGAAATGAAATGAAATGAAATGAAATGAAATGAAATGAAATGAAATGAAATGAAATGAAATGAAATGAAATGAAATGAAATGAAATGAAATGAAATGAAACAAAAGTGGTCCAGTCATTCTCGAGATTTGCGTCTAGCAACAGATTTAGCAATTCATTTTTATTTATATGTATAGATAGATAGATTGGCAGTGTGTAGGAACAGGAAATCGTTATTACTTTGTTTATTGTGTATATGTAACCATATCGTTTCATATCACGCTATCCTTGACTAGAACTGGTGACTCAATCCTTGCGTGTGGCCTATACTGGAGTTTTTAATTATAGTTGGCCATCTTTTTAACCGATTTCAAAAAAAGGAGGAGGTTCTCAATTCGGTTGTATTATTTTTACGGAAAAAACCTAAAAAAAATACAACCGAATTGAGAACTCCGTCGTTTATGGACCGATTTGCAAAATTAATTATATGCTTCCAGATTTTTCCCATTTTTCAAAATCCAGTTCTTATGATGGGATCCATGAAGAATCGAGGGAACTACTCAAGTAATATAGGCAACCATATAGTGATTTTGATATTTTTATCGTGGACTTAAGCATTTACAATCAAAAAACAACATTTGATGAAGTGGAACTGGTGAAGAAGAACAGAAATGGCCAACGGAACTTCACCCTCACATAGATCACAACGAAGATAGTTAAGCTACTATGAAAACACAAATAAATAAATGATTCTGAGTAGATGTTGAAAATGGTATCATCGAAATGATCTGATAATTATGATTAAGTCGAAAACACAAAATAAGTAATAGTCTGGAAGGTAGGACCCGGAACTCCGAAACCTAGCCATGTTTGGGCGTATTATTGTATAGTATTTTTTGCATTTTGAAATTTTCTGCATGCAGAGCAAATCCGCATGCGTGATGAAATCCACACGAAATTAAAAACACCCTTAGAATTGTCATGAGATGCACTTTAGCTATAAAGTACTAACGAACTGATTTGATGATGGGGCCGTGTTTGGGTTAATTGGAATTGTCATGAGAATGCGTACTTACCATGGATATAATTATATCACAACTAAGTGTTTTTTTTTTTTATAAAATAACACAAGTGAAGGTTGTACCTTCACTACAAGCTATTACATAATCTGTGCTACAAGTGATTTTTTTTTTGTATTAAGTTTTTTTTTCAGAAATCTTCAGAATGTTACCAGAAATTAATTGAAAAAGTCATATAATTGGCGTCAAAATAAAACGACAACAATCATAAAAATAAAACTTAACAAAACGAAAAACGTAAGTTGATCGCAGATTGAAAACGAAGATCCCTATTTCAAATTACCCCTAATTGAACCGTGAGCCAGCCATATTAGCCCTGAGGCCAGAATTGATTTGGTGATTGATTGGCATCTGAATATTTTGTTGCGAAAATTGACCGTTTTGGCACGTTATCAGGGGGGTTACCATGACGTTCAAAGTAAGATTGTTTCATTCTTATTTCAGTGTAGGTAAGAGACAGAGCTATACAGATTGTGTAGCGCCATCTCTTACCCACACTGGAAACAAGAATTAAACAATCTTACTTTAAACGTCATGGTACAGGTCCAGGGGTCGTGGGTCTCTTTGGACCGGGACCGCGGTCCCTGATTACACCTATTATAAATAAAATAATTATTTTCGAGGAGTATTTTGGGAACACAAATAAAGTAAACACAGAAGTAACGGTGTTAAAGATATTTCTTTTTGTTTTCAGAAGGAAGTTCCTTAACACACGTGACTCCAGACACTGGGGGATGACGAAGCGAAGTCGACGAAATATTAGATACCAGATGTAGACACATTCCGTTCAAATTTGCGCCTTTTTTTAAATAATGTTAGCATTTTTTTGCCTGTTGGTTTCCCTGCTTATTTTTTTCGAATTTTAATTTATAAATATATCAACAAAATTGTTGACTCTCTGCATTTGTTAGTATTAACTGCAAAGAGTAACCGTAATGAATAAAAAAAAAATACTTCGACAGTCATGACACATTTGCTATATACTCGTAGTACGTGACAGCCGAAAGGGCCTTCGTACAAAAAGGGTGTTAAAAAAATCGACTTACCGATAACTGACAGGCGCCCTCAGGTTAACAGAGGTCTCCCTCGACTGCAGCCGCCTCCGCTTATCCCCTTCGCGCCAGCTGGCGTAATTCCTCGAGAAGGTCGGAACACCACAACCAGACACATTCACGAAATCCACTGTCATATCCACTGTATCATTAAAAAACGAGGTATCATTAACAAAATCATTAAAATCGTAAGTTAAATTGACATTTGAACTGTTCTCTAACATGGAATGGTTTGAGGGTGTGTAGACCCCATTGTGTTTTGGACTAGAATACACGTAAACTCTGTTGAGCTCAGAATCGTTCTCGGTCTTAATTCGGAGGCTCTCGTGGGTGGTGTTGAGCTGGTAGTCTTCTGCGGAGGTGTACCACGCCTCTAATACTGCGATGTGCGAGTCCAACTCTCGGCAGGTTAGGCGGAACTCGCTTGAGTGACATTGCTGCACTTCCACTATTTCTGGAACAATAGAAAGGGTATTTATGAAGATTTTGTGCATATTTCAAAAAGATGAACTGTCTGTAAGAAGAACAGTAGGACATCCCAATAATTTCAGAGTTAGAAATGAGGCTTCTAAATATAAACTGCGTGTTTAGAACATTATACTACTTACTTTTTATTATGAAAGCATGAATATGACAATTTTTTAACTCAATGGAACCCCCATTGAGTTAAAAAATTGTCATATTCGTCAGAAACCGTTCATATCAGTGTATCAAGGTTAACCGATTTTGTATGGGGCCGAATGATTCTGGAGTGGTGACCGCGTACCGGAAGACGCACCGTTAGAAGGTCTTCCACAAGGTAGACTGATGATCTGGAGAAGGTCGCAGGAATCCGATGAGGCGAGACGCTCAAGATCGGTCGTTGTTTCAACATTTGGGGGAGGCCTATGTTCAACTGTGGAAGTCTTTCATTTGAAAAGGTGATGATGATAATGATAATATCTGTTCGGCCGAGTGTCCGTAGAAGCAAGGAAATTCTACTACTGCCCACAACGCATTCTTCTGCAGCCCTTTCATAAAACAAATCCAAAATTATTGCTATTATAAAAATTCTCATTAAGCACACGCTTAACGGCACAGGCCATCACGTCCTACCTATTAATAGAACTATTAAGAATTAAGACGATCCTTTGAAATGGTGGGGCCTAATCTACGGCTGATACGTGGCCGATCTGAAGTAGATATTCAACTTAATTGGCAACAATCCATGCGGATTGTAGAAGAAGATTATTTGGACTAGATCAAGCGCTTAAGGAGCCATCTTTAATCACCACTTCTCTCAAAGCGGTAATGGAAAACGTAGAAAGTAAACTGATATGTCCTAGACCAAAAACTTCTAAAAGTGTGACCAGAACTAGCTAATGCGCCGCTCGCGAGCTGCTTGCGAACTGCGCGCGTGCATTTCATTTTCGTACGAAGCCCTTGCGCCGCACGCGCGCCGCCCGCGCGCCGCTCGCTAGCAAGCTACTACATAATGAAGTTTTTTTTTTTATTGATATAAACTAGTGCTTGACTGCGATCCCACCTGATGGTAAGCAGTTTATTTTGTTCTGTTCTATTCTATACTATTGATACTGTATAAGGGATGGTCACCCATCCAAGGATAGACCTCGACTAGTGCTGCTTAACTTCGAAGACCAAGGTGTGCAGCAGGTAATATGAAACCACGAGATCTTCAACACATAAACATTCATAAGTAACGGACTGGCAACAGATGCCTTTATGAAGTTTAATTTATAACCAATCAGTGCCGCCATTTCAATGTTAATGTTCTGTCATGGCTATTTTAAAGCTTTTATAGAACTTAATAGTTTTGTGATCGATCGTTACACGTTTAGAACGATTTGTTTATTTATCTGTTTTTAATAGAATGACTAGCTTCTGCCAGTGGCTTCGCCCGCGTCTGACTAAAAAACCGGTAAGTGCGAGTAGGCCCCGCGCACTCAGAATTCCATATAAACTTATCTATGAAAACAGTTCAATTCCCGAATTAATTAACGAAGAGTTTTTCCGAATCGCAAAGGAGAAATCTCAAAGATTAATGTTTTCACAACTTCAAGTGACCGCAGACTTGACTATATAGTTTTAATTTCAACTCGATACCTCCACGTATTCCCGATATAAATGGTCTTGACAGACAGACAACAAAGTGATCATATCAGGGTTCTGTATTTTTTTCCTTTTGAGGTAAGCAACCCTAAAAATTAAATTATTATCTAAAGGCCCGAGAATAGTATCCTGTGTGCTACTATTGTGTATCTCAAATATATTTGCCTGACCCAAGCTAAGCAGGAGTATTACCATGGCGTGTTAACAAGCGTGCGAGGGAGAAAGAGGATAGAGCTATAGACCCTCCATAGCTCCATCTCTTTAACAGTTCAGTTTAGGTCGATAAATGGATCATGTTAAGATCTCGTGCTGGGGCCCTGGCCCCCATTTTGTGCAACACTGAGATGCACACCGCACTATGGCTCCTAACTACGTATAAATTTCTTTTTTAGGGTTCCGTTTTTTCCTTTTGAGGTAAAAAGGAAAAATCGGAATTCGTATAGGATCACTTTGTTGTCCGTCTGTCTGTCGATCTGTCTATCTGTCTGTCTGTCAGTCAAGACCTCCTTTATCTCAGGAACGCGTAGAGGTATCGAATTGAAATTAAAAACATATGCTCAAGTCTGCAGTCACTTGAAGCTGTGAAAAAATCACACTTCTGAGTTGACGAAAACCAAAGCTACGGCCGTTTATGTCGCTAAAAACGTATATTTCGACACTCTCAAAGGAATCAAAATTCATAGGATACTTACCGTTGACCTAAAATCCGGAAATTTTGCATGAAACAAGGCCTCATAGCACAAGTATAGGAAAAATTCTGAAAACTATAAATTTATAGTTACGAACACAAAAAAAAACTTTTTTTGCGATTCGGAAAAATCTTCGTAACTCAATTCGGGAATTGAACTGTTTTTTTAAGTAAGTTTGTTCGGAACCCTCAATGCGCGAGTCCGACTCGCACTTGCCCGGTTTTTTTAACACGCAAAGCCTCTGGCCAAAGCTAGTAGGATCCTTTAAACAAAAAAATACTTTTTGATTTATAGATAATTCAATAATTCACGCAGTTGTAGTCGCAGGCAATGTTTGATGGCGTAAGCGTAAGAAAGGGTGGACACCGCATTCCAAAAATGGCTCACAGTCGTAAAAGCCAGTCGTGAAATTAATGATTGATAAATTATTTACGATCACTTTGCTTGTAGTAGACACAAATTATTTATTACTTTTTCTCGTGGCATTACTCTTTGACTTCTTGCATATTAGTTTCCTGTTCGAATGACGCAATAGCATTTCATCTTACCATTTTATATTTTGTTTTACTAAAACCTATATTGTCCCATTATGGGAGTCTCCCTATTAATTCACCGTTCTATGTGTTCCCAACATATTCTGTCTGCAAAGAGTTCAAAATAGCACCTTATGTAAGAGCAATACTTAAAGTGCCTTTTTATTTTGTGTTGAAATCATCCAATGACTTCTCGCGCTCTGGGTGGAGCGGGAGGGCATGTCAGACTTTTACTGACTAAAACCACACCAGACACAGAAATTCCCTGCAGTCCTAGCTAGCGGGCATCGGCCCTGCTGGGCCCCTACGGTTTGCTGACATCTCTTTGAGGAGCGCGTGTACCACTACGCGCTGTTGACGACAGGGCTCGGTCCGGTTAATTACCGAACGGCCGGAGGGCGAGCTACCCATTGCTCAACGTCCGCAAGTCCGCGTCTACCGTGGCTGGTAGTCTGGGTCGGAATTACGGCGGCGGGGGCGTGGGGACCTTCGTTCCCTCACGCGTACGGCCTCCGCCTTCGCTAGCATTACTGCTTCGCAGAAGGAGGCGACCGCTGGCCATTCATCCTCGCTCCGGACCATAGCCCGAATCAGGGCTCGACTTGAAAGGTCGCTGCAGCCGATTGCCTCCACGAGGACACGGCGGTGCTCCGCGTCATGCGGAAGGTGAGGACGCCGTGTTGCTGCTCCAGCCACTCCTCAAAGACGGGACTTACCGCCGTGATTATGACGTGGCCCAAGTTTATGTACCTTGGTTTGCTAGGAACGACTAAATATGCCGTCAGTGACCTCTGAAATTGAGCGATTCAAAATGCAACATAAGGAACGCATGACCTTGCATCCAAACCCACTAGTTGCTGAACTGTTGAACCCGACGGTGGTGGTAAAAAGGCTGAGGAGAAAACACCTTCCATAATAAAAACCATTTCTTTAAAACTAATTCGCTTATGAGTAGTAATTAGTATAAGTAGTGTTGGCCGAGTGGTAACGGCGCCGATTACGAGTTTGTAGGTCGCGTATTCAAACCCAGCCAGGCGCATTACTTTATGTAATTATTTCATCACCACTGCTCTCAAAACGGTGAAGGAAAACATCGTGAGGAAACCGCCATGTCCTAGGACGAAAAATTCGAAGACATGTGACATTCACCAACCCGCACTGGGCCCGCGTGGTGGATTACGGCCCATTCCCTCTCCTAGAGAGGAGGCCTGAGTCTCAGCAACAACATTAAAAAGACTGATTACGCTATTATGCTGATGACGGATTGTAAATAGAAGGAGAGTAAAAACAAACTGTTGTTTTACCTTGTCACATAATTATCACCATTTTTTTTTATTATCTACTATTGATACGCTTGCTTTTGACCCCTATCTCACCCGTTACAAACGTTTCGTTTCGATTCGCTTTGCGTTGGTCGCCTCGAGTCGGCCACGCCTCCTATTCCTTTGTTTTGACCACGTGACTGAGCGTTAAGATGACGTCAGAATAAAGGAATAGGAGGCGTGGCCTACTCTAGGCGATCGACGAAAAGAGAATCGAAAAGAAACGGTTGTAACTTGGCTAGGGGGGCTGAAAGTAACCGATGATGTGGTCGACGATGGAGCACGCTTGCCTAGAAGTAACCTATTCACTCTTGACTTAAAGACCCCTTTTTTTTGTTTTCGTGGGGAACCTTCAAAAGGCGCCTGGACTTTTGGGGAAAAGACCAGGGAGTGTGGGATTTTTACCTCACTAAAACCACCCCTGTGATCACCATCCGCACATGGAAGAGGGCCCCGTGACCTCTTAAAAGACCACCCCGGAACCCCCTCTGTACAACGCCTGTTAGGGCACATCCCTGAGGAGACTATGAGAAGTCTCCCCTTAGCCTCGTTGTGCACGGTGGCACGTGATCGACTTAAAGGTAGGTTACCTACCCTAGGTTGTAGCTATCAGGATAAATAGAAATATAAAAACACTTATCCTGATTTCACTCATTATTCGTTGCTTTTCCACGTAAAGGGACTTAACAAAAACCTAAGGTTTTAATAATGTATCAAGAGAAACCCATGTTTGTTCGTAAATCCTCATTGTACCTTTCCTTGCATAATTCAATGAGGCAGCATTCCCTCACGGATAGCCCTTTATATTGTTTAATTCATGCAATACGGTGCTTTGTACACATAGACCTTTTTTCGACTTCATTTTGTACGCAATAAACGTATTATGGACCCTTAAATTGGTCGGTCAGTGTGATATTTAGTGATGATTTATTTTAGTATGTGTTTTGTGACTTCACTTAGCCGTTAAAACATAGTAGGAGTAGGTAATATGTTATCATTTCCCACTAAGTGTATTAAAAAAACAAGGACTACCCTACTTCTACTTGTTTTTTCACTATACTTACTCGAAAACCCGCTGTTAGCGCTACAGCTTTTAGGCAAATTTTACGCAATTGAACGTTTTTCGCACTAGTGACGAAAAGTGCGCGTGCTCACCCCGACAAAATTTTATTTATTATTTATTATATTCTTTATTGTACAACAAATAAACAAAAATACAGGACAAACATAATTAAAAATAAGTGTACAATGTTCGCAATTTTAATTAGGTATTTTTTTTTACTTTTTTTTATATTTTTTTGGTGTGCAATTATATTATATTCATCGTATCAGGTTAGGCGCTAAGCGTCCCGAACGAGTCGCGCGTCAGCGCTCGTTTATTTATGTTTTCGTAAGTGTATTGAAAAACGTCATTTAATACCTACATGTGGGAATTTGTCGCTGCAGCCCTCGGCTCCGTAACACGCTCGATTTTTTTTAAAGTAGTATTTCTTTTAGTGACTTCTTGCACTCTAAGGTAGAGCCAGAGGGCGTGTCAGACTATTACTGGCTAAATCCCGCATATATGTTCCTTCACTTCCTTCAGTTGCCTTTCGATGCCCCGTGGCACTAGCAGGCATGGTAGAAATAGAAAATGATTGTTTTTTTTTAGCCTGTTCTATCTATTCCTGGGCAAAGGTCTCCCTCCACTCCTTCTTTGCCTGCGCTTCTTCCTTTCAGTTTTTGCGAAATCGGTCTAGTTCGTCCCGCCATCTCCTTCGTGGTCTGCTGTGACTGTCTCTGGTTCCCAAAATTGGTGTAACTTTTGGCCCATAGTTTATCGGGCATGCGTTAGACATACCCGCCTAGCCTTTTGAGTCACATCACCTATCTTGGTTTTGGAGCACAGTACCTATACTTTGTTTAGCGTTGGAAGGCCTCCCACAAGGTGGATCGACGACCTGGTGAGGGTCGCGGGAATGCGGTGGATGCGAGACGCACAGAATCGGTCGTTGTGGAGACGCTTGGGAGAGGCCCATGTCCTACAGTGGAAGTCTTTTGGCTGAAGTGATG
Organism: Mythimna pallens; assembly: GCA_961205895.1. Lineage (NCBI taxonomy): Eukaryota > Metazoa > Arthropoda > Insecta > Lepidoptera > Noctuidae > Mythimna > Mythimna pallens. The sequence goes on from OY540830.1 coordinate 6,538,636, forward strand.
ATGATGATGATGATGAGCTATACTTTTTCGAACTCTTGAACTCAATCTGATAATTTAACATCTAGTTGGTATACTGCGCTCTAAAACTCGTTGGTAAAGCTTTAATTTGGACTACTGCATGTTAGTTTGACTTACATCCAGTAGTCAGATCAAGATTCTGTCTAGGAAGTTTCCTAGACAGAATCTTTACAGTTGTATAAGGAAGGAAAATAAAGGCCTACAAAATACAAATATAGAATACTGTCATCGTAAATAAAAATTCCTCCAAACTTACATATATTTTTTTTTACTATTTTATCTGCAATCAGCGTTTGCTATAAGCAGATGTGTTGTGAGAAATAAACGTTATATAACGATAAAAAAACTCAATTTAAACTCAATAGTAAAGGAACCCCTGATTGCTAAAATTCACAATTCTAACAGATTGTGAACGTACGAAACTAATGCAATTTAATCATGCACAGACTAACTGCGCAGAGCATCATCCAACCCTTGTTCTTCTTCTCTTTCATACACAGCTATTCCCGTAATACCCTCCCTCTCCCACACAACACCCCATCGCGTCACGAATTTGGATCAAGCGTTGCCATGACAACCGTTCAAAACAACGCCGTTACTGTTGCACCAGTTACTATTGATCTGGCGAACCACTCAACTTATTGCAAAACGAAAGGGATTAACAAACAAACAGAGCTCAACCGTAAGTGGTCTCCAATCAATTTTGATTACTGCAAATGAAACTTTAAGAGGACGAATTAAAGTGCAATTTGAGTTAATTACTTATTGGAGGTGTGATGGACGACGTTTTCCATTTTGGGGAGACCCAATATTGTGTTCCTGTTTATCGACTAGGGAGTAGGTTGCTGCAGAATTTTGGACCATTTTCGTGGAGATAATTAGTTCTATTACAAAGAAAGGAGAAGTAATAGATTTTCTTGTATTACAAATGACTTGTGTGTATTGTACGTGATTTCTTTGCATTGATGATCACGTATGTAGGTACTGTGACGACTATGGAGGTCATAGTTATTATTAACTTGCAAACTGTCTGTTTTAAGGTTTATGTTATAAAAAGTTTAGTTTTGATTGATGTTGAATCAATAAATAAGATTGGAACAAGTCAGACAAATATCAGGATATATTTTATAAAGGAAATATAGATGAAAGTGCTTAAATCAATACAATAATATTCATACACGAATAACTAAGCCTTTCATTTCGTCTCTATCCCCCACAGTACCATGTCAATAAAGCTTGCCGAGTAGGTTTACTCAATACATAGTATAGCATAGCATAGTCGGCCTTATAATGTTCCCACTGTTGGGACTCAGGCCTCCTCTCTGGGAGAGGGGATGGGCCGTAATCCACCACGCGGGCCCAGTGCGGGTTGGTGGATGCCACATGTCTTCGAATTTTTGGTTCTAGGACATGCCGGTTTCCTCACGATGTTTTCCTTCACCGTTTTGAGAGCAGTGGTGATGAAATAAATTACACAAAGTAATGCGCCTGACTGGGTTTGAACACGCGACCTACAACTCGTAAGTCGGGCTGTTACCACTCGGCCACCACTGCTCTTCTGCTCAATATACTAACTGCCAAATACTGCAATAACATTCGAATATTACCTACATCCGCTTATTAATGGAAAACAAAAATTAAAAAAAGTACTAGTAGTATTTCAAGTTCACACTGGCAAATATACTTACACAAATAGTGGAAGCAAAAAAAAACTTTACAAAAAAAGATAACAGACACTAAAAAAAACACTAAACCGATCAAAATAACTTTAATTTCGGAAGTCGGTGTTTCGCGGTATTGTTTGTTTTTTATTTAACACCGGCTTCCGAAATTAAAGTTATTTTGATCGTTTTAGTGTTTTTTTTTTTTAGTGAAGTCTGTTATTTATTTTTTTTTTTTGTAAAAAGTTTTTTATTTCACACTTTATAGTTGCGATACACTTATAGCCAGAGCATATTTTTCTCATGACAATTCCAATTATTCATTAAACCCCGAGCGAACGCTCGGTCATAGTCTTTCTATTGTGTCTCTAATTACGCTACTGAATTGGTTAACCCAAACACTGCTAGAATACATTATTTTATTATGAAGTTCCCGTTTCCACCTTCTACCTTCCGGCTCCATCATCAGATCAGTTCAATAGTACCTTATAACCAAAGTACATCTCATGACAATTCTAATAAGCCCAAAAACGGCTAGGAAACATTGATTAATTACGGAGTTCCGGTGCCTATCTTCCGGCTCCATCATCATCAGATCAATTTGATGATACCATTTTTAACACAACTATTCAGAACCATTTATTTATTTGTATGGTCATAGTCGCTTAACTATCTTAATTGTGATATCTTTGTGAGTATGAAGTTGCGTTGGCTATTTCTGGTCTTCTTTATCAGTTCCACTTCATCAAATGCAACTTTTTGACTGTAAACTGCTTAAGTCCTCGATGAAAATACCAAAATATCTATATGGTTGCCTATATTATTTGAGGAGTTCCCTCAATTCTGCATACATCCCATCATCAAAACTGGATTTTGAAAATAATGGGACCAATCTAGAAGCATATCCTTTAAGTGGAAAAAAAAAAATTTTGCAAATCGGTCCATAACGACGGAGTTCTGGGTAACAAACATAAAAAAAGATAAGAAAAAAAAAAAGAAGTCCGTTAAAAATACAACCGAATCAATAACCTCCTCCTATTTTTGGAAGTCAGTTCAAAAAAAAATTCACTAGTTTATGGCCTCCCGCAATATTCAAAGATGGCGACCCGTGGCGAAGGAACGAATTATATTTTTATTACGTCATCAATCAATCTGCCGAGCCTCTTCCTGGAATCAACTTCCAGTCTAGTCAGACGCAGCATAATACCAGCAGTGGCGTTGCTAAGTGACCAACAGCAATGAAGCAAAAAAAACCTGGAGCCCCTTATTTTTACGTAAGAAATCTTCACAGTCAACTCCAGCTTAGGATAGAGTGGGTGGATGTATCAGACTTTTTCTGACCAAAATGATTTGCCCTAATTAGTGTATTTTTTAGGTGGAAATTCATACAGTGACTTCTCCCGCCCTTGGGCGGAGCGAGAAGGCGTGTCAGACTTTTACTGACTAAAACCCACTCCTATGTTCCTTCTTTGCCTTACGTTCTAGGGCCCCGGGTTTCCCTTTTAGAAGCAAAACGATGGCCCCAGTATGCGTCGACCCTGCTGGGCTCCTACGATTTGCTGACATGTCGTCGCGTGGAACACTACGCGCCGTCGACGACTTGGGCACAGACCGGACGACCGGACGGCGTGCTACCCATTGTTCACCGTCCGCGAGCCTACGCCTACGATAGCTGGAAATCGGGATCGGGATCCCGGCGGCTGGAGCGTGAGGGCCGTTCCCTAGCGCGTGCAGCTATCTCTTTTGCTAACATTACTGCTTCGCAAAAGGACGCGACTGCCTGCCATTCCTCCTCGCTACGGCTTAAAAAAACGGCCAAGTGCGAGTCGCACTCGCACTCGAAGGGTTCCGTACCATTACCTATAAAAACGGCAAATAAATCAAGTTTGTTGTATGGGAGCCCCTTAAATATTTATTTTATTCTGTTTTTTAGTATTTGTTGGTTTAGCGGCAACAGAAATACATCATCTGTGAAAATTTCAACTATCACCGTTCATAAGATATTATAGCCTGGTGACAGACGGTCAGACGGACAGACAGACAGACAGCGGATTGTTACCAACAGAGTCACGTTTTAACCTTTGGATACGGAACCTAAAATGGTAGGTATAGGTCTATCTCGGGTTCCGGGTTAGGGTTCCGTAAGGTTGCCTGCCAGGGTTACGGGATTATTTACAAGAGTTACTAACTGGAACTCAAAGGCCAACTGACAGAACACAGGTGAGTTTTAGCCAGCAAAAGTCTGAATCTCCCTCTTTTCCGCGCAGAACGGTAATGATGATGACCTTAAAAAAAAAACGAGTGTGCTTATGACCACACGACTGAAGTGAAACTTCTTTCTTTGGCTATGAGAGGAAGAGAGAAAGAAAATGTGCGCGCGCACTGCTGTCTCTTGCTTATATCCCCCACTTAACTTCCGTTCGCCTTGCCCGATCACACTTTTCGTAACGCTTACGTCACACGTTCGCCAGCTTACTCCCCAAGTCAAGCGTGCGTAAAGAAGTTTCACTTCAAAAAAATTCCAAATGCCGCTTTCGATACTCGCAAGCCAAGAACTACTTTATATGTCTACCTGCCCTGCCCAAGGCCCGGCGCTAGAGGTCGTTGCCGTCGATCGCTCCCACGAGAACGTAGCGGTGCTCTGCCCAAGCGGGGCACACACTTTAACCTCGGTCAGAACAGTTTTAACTGACTCGCTTCGGAAAAACACGTTTTGTCTAGTAAGATCTAGTTTTAAGTGATATTCAATTTTGAGCATTAGTTAATTTTAGTATTAACAAAGGCATATAGTAAAAACTAGTTCTAACTAGAAAAAACGCGTTCTATCTAAAAACTGTTTTAACTGTAACATATCTACATATATATGTTCCACTCTACTAAAAAAAAGAAGGTATAGCATTATATATGTATGTTATTATATAAATTAGCAAAAAAAAAAAAAAACAATAAATACACTATCGCATTAGGTTACCCTGTAAAGATAGTTGTAAGTTGTAAAATAAATAAAATAAATATCTACTTTTGTTGTTCCATCTTTGCCTTTCATACCAGGGCCGAGTTTTCCTTTCAGAAACAAACCCTTGGCCCCAGTAAGCTTCGACCCTGCTAGGCCCCTACAGTTTGCTGACATCTCCTTGAGGCTCGCGTGGAACAATACGCGCCGTCGATGACTTGGGCTCGGTCCGGACGGTTACCGGACTGTTCTTATTAAATCCATGAGTTTTTTACTATGATTATTTACCATAATTAGGTACCTTCTAGTTGTGTAAATAAGAAAGGCTTTAAGGTAAATGGTGCAATGAGACAGTTTTTAGTCATTAATTTTATTTGTGACTTTTAATGCATACACAAAGCATATATAACAAGACTAAACAATAAGATTAGGATAGAGACATAATAATGAAAAACCGGTCAAGTGCTAGTTGGACTCGCGCACTGAGGGTTTCGTACAAACTTACCTATGAAAACAGTTCGAATCCCGAATTGAGTTACGAAGATTTTGAGGGTGTCGAAATTCACGTTTTTTGTGACATAAACGGCCGTATTTTTTTATTTTTCGTTAACTCAGAGATTTAACGAGATAAAGGGTCTTGACAGACAGACAGACACGGATAACAAAGTGGGTTCCGCTTTTTCCTTTTGAGGTACGGAACCCTAAAAATACCGTAAAAGATACGCTATACATGCGATCAATAAACATAAGTAAAGTTTTACAACTCCTAGTATGTTCACACATAATTATGTTGTTATGTGTGTCATATTAGTGTGGTTTTTAAATCTAAGTGGTAAATATATTAATGAGCCGTATAAACAGAATATGATAGTAATATCTACCTTACAATACATTTTAGATTGAACACAAGCAAAATAATATTCTTTTTTGTATTTTTTACGTTTTTATACAGTTCTGATTTTTATAAAATTATATTTTTTATATTTAAGTGAATAAACAGAATATAATAAAATAGATTTTTCCTAAAAAATACACCACATTTTCAAAAATAATTTGATTATAGTACTTGTAAATAGAACTAGTCTATGTTGCTGAATCTCTCTCTTCTCTACAACAGTTATGAAGTTATACTTCGTTGCTTCGTCCTTTGAGATTAGATAACATTGTAGTAATACGTCTAAGATATCGCCTTTCATCCACTAAGTTTGAGTTTTTTTTTTTTTTTTTTTTTTTATTCTGTGGTTATTTTGTCTTCCGTCTCGGTATGCCTGTCTCTGTCATTCATTCGCGTTTTAGTGCGTCGCCGATCACCACTTACTTTCTTCAAGAGGAAAATAATCTTTCTTTTATCGTTAAAAATTTCAAATAAGAATGCCGAAACGTGGCCACAAAAACGATGACGGTGATTATTTAAGAAGAAAACTTCGGAAATTGGAAAAAAAGATCAGAAAACATGCCAAACGGTCGCGAGTTCGAACTTCTTCCGAAAGCAGTAGCTCATCGACGAATATTATTCCGTCGCCTCACCTATCGGATCGGGAAGGTAAGCTGAAGTGTTTTCTTATAAATGTTATAAGAAAGATATTGTGAATAGTTTTTAAGGACTATATCCGTATCATAACCTAACATGGAGTCAGCTTCCAAAAGTGTTGTGTACATCTTATGGGGATGTTACCTGCACAGAATTTTGGATTTATAACTCAATGGGAAAATTATATACCTACATATTAGTGATTGTGTACATTTGAAAGGAATGTTACCTTCACATTAGTTAATGACCTACTTAAATCTTATGTAGGTACGTAGGTATAGTTTTGTTACTTATTAGTGCTGTGTACATCTTACGGGGATGTAACCTGCACATAATTTTTTACTCCCAACCCATTGAACTAATTATATACCTACCTACATATTAGTGATTGTGTACATTTGAAATGAATGTTCCCTTCACATGACCTATTTTTATCTACCTTCATGACCTACTTAAAGCTTATGTAGATACGTAGGTACAGATTAGCTATTTAATAGTGTTGTGCATAGTTTTAAAGAACTATCGCCGCGCAAGTATCTCGAATACCTACAACAGGTACCTACTTATTATATTTCAGATGAAATAGAAGTTCAGCCCGAAGTCGAGTCAGTTCCGGTTTTAGATGCGGAAGCGCCAGAACTGGGTACGCCCACCTCACTTACTGACTTCCCTGCCACAGAGGCAGTACAGACAGTCCAGTCTGAATTGCCTGTTGAAGCAGCGCTCAATCCCCCTGAACTTAATGAAGAGATTCTGAATCTTTTGGGTGACACACCTACCATGGAAAAAATGTATGGACCAGATATTAGGGGTGAATTATCTGTTCACTGGGAACACATTGCAACGACAGGCTTGTCAAGGGATGCCAGAAAAGAACTACTAGAAAAACATCTTGTCCCAAAAAACTGTACAAAGATTGACGCGCCGAAGTTAAATCCAGAAATAAAGGCTGCTTTATCTGATGTGCTCATCAAAAAAGACAAAGCTCTGGAGAATAAACAGGTACAAGTAGCAGCAAGTATTTCTTGTATTAGCGAAGCTCTCAATACTTTGTTCTCCTCGGATCACAAGGACCAGACAGTAATAAAATTACTGATCGAGGCAGGTCGACTGTTGTGTGACTCACAACACAACGAGTCTATGACTAGACGTAGTTTTATATGTTCTACAATAAAAAAAGACATCAAAGATCATTTGTTTAACACAAAAATCGATAATTTCTTATTCGGTGAACAACTGACCGATACTATCAGAGCTGCAAAAGCCATATCCAAATCTGGCGCTGAAATGAAAATGAACACACCATTTAGAAGAGCTATGCCAGCGCAGAGACCAAAACAGGCCCCAACTCAGCCTTTAAACCAGAGGCCTCCGTTCCCGCCGGTGCCACGGCAAGCGGGAGCAGCCAGGAGGATGGAGCCGTCACAGCGCCCGCGACAGCGACAGCCGCCGCGCTTGCAGCAGCGCCAAGCCCCCCGGCGCTAAACCTGGTACGTTCCGCTGGTCGATTATCATTTTTTTATGATCAATGGAAATTAATAACCAATGATCCTGTTATATTGTCGTGGATAAGAGGTTACGAGATACCTTTTACGAAACCGGTTCATCAGTCATTCGAACCTAGTTTACCTGCATTACCTTCTTTAGAATCCCTTCAATACAGGGTGGCTATCACTGATCTTATAAACAGTGGAGCTATTTCATATTGCAAACCAGAGGAAGGACAGTTTCTCTCTAGTTATTTCCTGATCAAAAAGCCTAATGGTAAAAACAGATTTATATTAAATTTAAAGTCCTTAAACAAGCACATTAAAACTGAACATTTTAAAATTGAAGATCTGAGAACAACTTTAAAACTAGTGTCAAAAAATAGTTTCATGTCCACCCTTGATTTGAAGGATGCTTATTTTCTCGTACCTATACATCCAAACTATAGAAAGTACTTACGTTTTAAGTACGAGGGTAAAATATATCAATTCAATGTTTTACCGTTCGGCCTAAACACAGCCCCATTTGTATTTACGAAATTATTAAAACCGGTCATTTGTCTATTGAGATCGTTGGGCTATCTGTCATCTATTTATTTAGATGACATTTGTATTATTTCTAACAATTATCAAGATTGCCTAGACAATATATTCCAAACAAGAAAAATTCTAGAGACCTTAGGGTTTATTATTAATATGGAAAAAAGCTGCATGATTCCGAGTAACGTTTGCAAATACCTTGGTTTCTTAATAGACACGAAAAAATTCCATGTCAGCTTGCCTAAAGAAAAACGAAGCTTAATAAAACAAGAATTACAATCGTTCCAATTAAAACCACGTTGTAAAATAAGACATTTTGCACGCTTGGTAGGCCTTCTCACTTCATCTTGCCCCGCAATTCAGTACGGTTGGCTTTATACTAAGCAAATGGAAAGATGCAAATACCTTGCATTGTGTCAAACGAATAATTACGATAGCCATATGTCTTTACCACAGTACCTGCAGGAGGATTTCTCCTGGTGGTTAAAATCAATTGATGACGCAGTCAATCCTATTAGACAAGACAGCTATTCGCTAGAAATATTTTCTGATGCTAGCAAAAAAGGGTGGGGGGCAGCATGCGGTGAAGAGACCGCCAGTGGCCAGTGGAGTAATTCAGAATGTATTAAACATATAAATCATTTAGAGCTCCTGGCAGCGTTCCTGGGTTTACAAATATTCGCAAAGGGATTAAAAAATTGTCAAGTTTTATTACGTATTGACAACACAACTGCTATTTCGTACATCAACCGTATGGGTGGAATAAGATTTCCACATCTAACTGAAATCACAAAATCTCTGTGGCAATGGTGTGAAGCTCGTGGTTTATTTGTATTCGCTTCATACATAAGTTCAGAAGATAACGAAATAGCAGATGCGGAGTCAAGAAAATCTCACCCCGATACCGAATGGGAGATTAAAGATAATGCTTTTGAAAGGATTGTACAGGCCTTTGGGCAACCTAAAATTGATCTTTTTGCATCTAGGTTAAATAACAAATGTGTCAAGTACATCTCATGGAATAGAGACCCGGGTGCATTTGCAGTGAACGCTTTTACTCTAAGCTGGGCAAATCTTTTTTTCTACGCATTCCCTCCCTTTGCGGTTATATTAAAAGTTTTAAGAAAAATAATAACTGATAAGGCCGAGGGTATTGTTGTGGTCCCTTTTTGGCCCACGCAACCCTGGTTTCCACTGTTTCAAAAACTTCTCTGTTCTGATTTGGTTCAGTTTACCCCCTCTGATAATGTGTTATTATCTATTACCAACAGTCTCCCGAAACTCACGTTGATTGCAGGGAAGTTATCAGGACGGCATTACGGAACAGAAGAGTACCACCGTCAGCTTTAGATATAATGATAGCTTCCTTGTCTGAAAATTCAATTAAACAATACGAAATTGCAATTCGACGCTGGGTAAGCTTTTGTAACACTCAGAATATTGAAGTACATGAGGCGTCAATTCCTATGGTAATTTATTTTCTCACTGAATTATTTAATTCTGGTTTACAATACGGATCTTTAAACAGTCATCGCTCCGCTCTGTCTTTGATCTTAGGATCGAGAGTAGGGTCTGATGACCGTATCACTAGGCTATTTAAAGGTTTCTATAGACTTCGTCCTCCAGTCCCTAAATATAATATCACTTGGGACCCCTCAATCGTTTTAGATTCACTATCGAAATTGTACCCAAACTGTAATTTAAGTCTAGAACAATTAACTAAAAAGACCATTACCTTGCTTATGCTAATAACTGCACATAGAGTGCAGACGATTAGCAAAATAACATTAGAAAATATAACTATCCATGGTCAGCTCATTTTAATCAAGATAAATAGTTTAATAAAAACTTCTCGTCCAGGCTCAGATCAACCTTGTCTTAATATCCCATTTTATAAAGACCGTCCGGAAATATGTCCGGCTGAAGCGTTGCTAACTTATATAGATAAGACAAAGTCTTTGAGAAACAATGCTAATAGCCTATTTTTAAGTATTAAAAAACCACATAAACCGGTATCCACAAATACTATTAGCCGGTGGATAAAAGACATGTTGTCAGTTAGCGGAATTGACACCTCAATATTTTCTGCTCACTCCACCAGACATGCAGCCACCTCAGCCGCTCATAAAGCTGGTGTCAATATTGATACGATACGAAAGACCGCTGGGTGGAGTGGCACCTCCAATGTCTTTGCTAGATACTATCATAGAGATATTCAATGTGAACAATCTAATCAATTTGCTTTATCAATCCTAAACTCTGATTGATATACTGTGTTAGAATGTTATAATTTAATTACTTACATAAAATTAATGAGAAACAAACAATCGTAATAAATATTTTTAATTATTATTAATATGATATGTGTTTTAATATTTCACCGTCTTTCAAAATCTACAATGTTATCTAATCTCAAAGGACGAAGCAACGAAGTATAATTGGAGATTAAACGAACTTACCTGAAGTGAAGTTCTATCCAAATTATACGAGTTGCTTCGTCCGAAGAGATTAGTTCCCTCCCAACCCCGATAACTCCCAATATCTATAAAGGTGAAATATTTAAAAGGTTCCAGACTTTCAACTAAATGAATGACAGAGACAGGCATACCGAGACGGAAGACAAAATAACCACAGAATAAAAAAAAAAAAAAAAAAAAAAACTCAAACTTAGTGGATGAAAGGCGATATCTTAGACGTATTACTACAATGTTATCTAATCTCTTCGGACGAAGCAACTCGTATAATTTGGATAGAACTTCACTTCAGGTAAGTTCGTTTAATCTCCAATTATAGGCACATAGTCTTACATTTACCTTAGTAGTTCTACAAACATAAAAATATAAAAAAGTATTTATTTAATTATTCGTTATTATTTTCTGGAATAAAAACTATGCAAAAATAATATTTTACCAACATGTTCAAACTCTATTTTTTTCTTGCGTTCAGTATATTTTGCAAAAGCTGGCTTCCAAGGAAACTCACCAGATATCGATTCCACTGGTATTGCTGTCGCTGGAATACACAAATATTTTTGAGACATTCTAAACAGTAGATTATACTCGTCATTCATTTTATATTCTTCCCAAAATTTGAAAGGGTCATCTTTTGAATGAATTTTGAGTATTTCAATTTGCTTAACCTCTATCATGGACTTTTCGTTATTTGTCAGTTTAGTTTCAACACTTTCATCCAAAAAGGCGAATGGGCTTTCAGTTTCTGCGTAATTTACAGATACGTGTTCTTCTTTATTCAGGTTATTTGAAGATGAAGGTATGGGTTCTGGTTGATCGTTAGAGTTAGAAGAAGTTGCAGGATTTCTTGAAAGTGGTCTATATAAATCTTTGATAACTTCTTTTTCCACAAAAAATCCTTTTTCATCATCCTTAAAAGCTGCTTTTGTAAATCTGGGGTCTATAAATGTTGCTTTTGTAGCAAGCGGATCATCTACATAAGGTCCGAAATGTGAATCAATTGAACCCATGAGTGCATCTTTAAACTCTTTTGCGCAATTGGTGGAAGGAGAGAATTTGTCTATTCTGATTTTCAAACCAACAATTATCGGAATGATGCAAGACAAGGTAGTGTATTGGTCCTTGGACAACTCGTCAGCTACATCCACAAATGGTTTTAAAATTTTAACGCATTCAGAAAGTTCAATTTTTTCTTCGTTCACGGCACCTTCACTTAAAGACTGTAACACAGTATACTGATTATGCCATAAGAAGGGTTCATCTTTCTTTTTCTTCAATAACTTTACATTGCTTTGGTACTTCCCACGAAAAACTTCATTATTTAATAAATGTTGGAAACAATTTTGGAAAGTCAAACGTAATGTAGCAGCCGCACAATATAAGTGAGGTATTTGCAAATTATTTATTATCTGTAGAAGATTTTCATTCCTTTCATGACCAGTTATAAAACATACTATCTTGGACGAAAGACCCCACTCGATTATATGTTTTTTTAAATTTTCTTCTTTTAATTTTAACTCTATTGCAAACAAAATCTGAGAAACGAATTTCCCTTCATGAACAAAATGTACTGTCCCAATCCATATGTCACGGGGTTTTTTGACTTTTCCATATTTCAAGGTGTCAATTGTGACCGCTACATGCGCGACTGACTGCAACATTGTCTTCAAGTGTGATGATACTTTTTCATATTGCCTGGGAATTAGTATTTTTAAGAATGTTTCCTTGGACGGCAAAGAATAATTTGGTATTGTTTCTTTAAAATAATTTCGGCATCCATTGTCGTCTAGTATGTCACAAGGCACCAAATCTTCGCAGAACCATTTTACCAACCTTTCGTCCTGGCTAAGTTCTTCTTGCGCCTCACTTTTACATCGTCTCTTGCCCGGAGTTGGGCCTTCACTATCTTGAGCCATTGTATCTTTCGTAAATGACATAATTTTCGAAGGTGCTTAATTTATGAAATGAAAAATTTAAAAGCGGGATTGTTCGAAAGAAACTGAAGGATCATAGGCGGGTTTTAGTCAATATAAGTCTGACACCGTTATTCGATGATTTCCCACTTAAAAAAAAAACTATCTCACTGTTCACTGTTCTGGGTAAGGCACGTCTGATTGATATGATATCAGAATGACGACTAATGTTTTTATGAATCCATTTAGTGTTTAAATAGCATAAGATAAGCTGGTTAAAACTTGTAGGGACGTGACCTGTAATATTTGTTTAATTTCAATATTCAGATTATGTTTGTCGGAGGACCGATAGCCGATGGATCAGGTGAGCCCGCCCTGGAGTGGACTGCGCAATGGCAAGCTAAGCGTAAGACTGCCACTAGTTGCAGAGATCAAATATCTTAAAAAGATAAAGTCTGGTTCCAAAAAGAGGAACAGACCTCCAGCAGTGAATTACGAGAGACTGCTGTTAGATTTTAGGAGCTGGTTTATTTATTGAGCTCTGATGTTCAACTAACTCTAGTTGTAAGGAAAGTAGCTTATGAAAAATCTTCGAACTGGCATCCATCACTATCCAGTTTTGCCACTGTTACTATTAAAGCTGTCTCTTGATCACCAGTCCACCACCTAGCTGTACATCAAAACAGCCCGCAAAATTCAAGTTTTCTCAAGGTTTTTCATGAAGTAACTATTAGATAATTATAATTCCGTACACATATACTTATAATAAATCTGTATAAGCTTTTAGTTGTGCGCGAGTCACGTAAAATGTACGACTTCGATGTAGACAATTTTTATACATTAAAATTGTCTGTAACTTGACTTACGTTTTATATCATCGTAATTGCGCGGTACGAAGTTCAGCTAGTTCCATACACAAATACGGATCACGCCTAGTAATCATAATTTAATCAACATACATGACATTCCATTAGGCAAGCCCAGTCACTAGTTTCTTTTAGAAATTTAGTTAAAGATCATTTTCTTTCACAATAATTAATTCTGCTACTAACCAAATTCAGTTCTTTCCCTTCTTTTTCTTTGTAGTCCTTTCACAGTTTTTGTATTTATTTTTATATTTTTTCTCTATTTCTCTCTTTGAAATTGTGTAACATATAATATGTATGTGTATATATATATTGATACCCACATCGAACAAGGCAGTATCTCGGATTACAGTCCAAACAAAATTCAAACATAGCACTATCACTTTTTGGTTCATTTAAAAAAATGAATGAATTAATGTTACAACCTTTTACGTTGCGGGTGTCGATATATATATATATAATATTCATGAGTTTGTTTTTTTGGTCTTTTATATGTAATAGCTATATAATGTAATTTTAAATATATGTATAGTCTAATATATATTTTTAATTTAATTAAATTTAATTTGCAGTACGCCGCAATCTACCCCCTTTTTTATGACAAGTTCTTACAGTCCATCCTAAGGTTGTCTGTTACATATCGCTGTTAGCGAGAAGACCGCCATTGTACCCATAGACTAAGTTAGTTTATAAGTTTTTGTTACTATTTTGGTCTACAATAAAGTTTTATTCTATTCTTCTATTCTATTTCATTCACCTTAATTATTTTTCTGTTTCTTTTTGCTGTTTTTATTTTATGTATCGATAAATATGACTCCTCCAATTGCAAGCTCTAACTGTCCGATATCTTATCACCAGTTTAAGTGGAAACCAGTTTCCGTTATGCATTGATTATTAATATGTAATCTGCAGTAACTGGATGACACGTTTTTGCATCGTCCAATTAGGAGCAAACTGCAAAAATAACTTTTTTTTTTCTGATAAACCGGCAACAGTCGCGCCCAGATTCAGATGAACTTATCGCTCCAACAAATTACTGAATGACTAATAGCCTATCTATCATCACAGCGTATTACCTGAACAGATAAGCAGAGTAAACCCATATTCCCAAAATCAGCAGAGCTTGTGGTATGAGTTCTAGAAAACTGATACATTCTTAATAATTCTAAATACATACATATTATATATAAATTACACCCAGACACAAAACAAATGACCGTGCTCATCACACAAACATTTGTCCTGGGTCGGAATAGAATCCATGACCTCCGGTGTAGCTGTCAGGGCCACTGACAACAGGCCTGTCGACTTTAAACCAATGATTCTGTTTTCAACGGCATTGTACACGATCAGAAATCTGTTCGTATTTTTTTTCTTTTAGTAAATGCATAGGAAAGTATATTCGATACTTACCTATATAACGAAAACGGATATTTTTAACTGTGCTTCGAAAATCTTATTCTTCATTAAAAATACTAATTGTGCACCAAATATCAGTAGATTTTTGAATTGGGGCACCCTTACTCTTACATGTTAGGTTATAAGGGGATGGCGAGGTCTAGTGAGCGAGCGAAGTGAGCGAACACAGACCCCGCCATCCCGTTCGTAGATATTTTTTTCACCCCGAAGAGCATATTTTAGTGCGCAATTAGTATTTTTGATAATAGAAAATAGGAATAAATTGAGGAAAAGATAATAAAACAGTAAAATACTACCCTTACAAAAAAGAAAGAAAGAAAAAGAATTTATTTGCGTCGAACATGGCGCATACCTTAAAAAATAACAATAACAACTAAATACATTGGAATGGAAGATATGTCGACGATATGACGTCACATCCGCGCAAAACGGCCAGCGCTCAGCCAAATGCTGGGGTTCATGTACAAGACAGAGTGATTTTCAGCGCTTTCCGCCGTCGACCTACTAAAAATATCTATCAGGTAGTAGGTCACACAATGACTCTAAAAAACATAAAACTCTTTATCGTAAAATACTATCAAAGAGACGGAGAGATATGATTGCAAAAGTACTACAAACTAAAACGAAATTCGCCACTATACAATATAATAAACGCTCAACACAGATATATATATAATATATTATTTATTCACTGGTGATCCGTAACACAGGCTTCTCACGCCTTTCACGGACACCAGCTCCTCACATATGTAACACTTAGACTGAGTAATTGTACCGTTTTAGCTATAAACAAAATATTGTGAGGAGAAATAAATAAATTATTATTATTATTATATATATATATATATATTCACACAACTATCACACAACGCCGTCTAGTCCCAAGCTAAGCAGAGCTTGTGTTATGAGTACTAGATAACTGATAAACATACTTAAATATTTCTAAACACAAACATAATATAGATAAATTACACCCAGACACAGAACAAATGATTGTGCTCATCACACAAACATTTTTCCTGGGTGGGAATCGAACCCACGACCTCCGGCATAGCAGTCAGGGCCACTAACCACTAGACCAACAGCCAGTCAAACTACAATAAGGTAAACAACAAAAAAAAAACAAAACAAAAAAAAAATATAATAAGGTAAACAAAGAAATATATATATAAACACTAAACAACTACATGAATGTAAGAAATTGCGAACAGAATGGATGAAAGTACGGAAGCAGCAGGAAAATAAACCATGTTTTACACACTCCCGCAAGGACACACACACGCGCATCCCACACACACATAAACTTACCGTCACACCATTAAACACCCCCAACATACATCTTTATATAGGTAATTATAATTATAAATTGTAAAAAACAAAAATCTATTTAAAGAATAAACCATTTAAATATTTTTAAGTTATGGAAGAGCGGAGTCTCATAAACAGCAATTATTTGCCTAAAAGGAGGCTCTAATCACAATCTATTATTAGAAAATGTTTGGTTCTAAGAAAAATAAACATATTTCTATTTTTTTTACACATATTTTTTTGTACAAAAATAATAAATAAAATTACATTAATTTAGACAAATAAGCATTAATTTAGACGATTTTTACAGTCGGTGGATCGAAAAAAAAAGAATTAAAAAAAAAGCAATTTAGTTCCGGCTATCTTCTAATCGGCTGGACCGATTTTGACGGGACTTTCACAGGTAAATAGCTGATTTTATAAGGAGTAACTTCGGTTACTTTTACATTTTTCAGTTGTTTTTTTTGCGCTGTTCCTTGCGCAAAACCTTCTTGAAATTGTGACCAAATGGGAATGTGCTGTTTGACAAGTATGACGCGGATGAAGTCGCGGGCACCAGCTAGTGTTAAGAGGGCCCTTCCCCACTCGTGTATCGTCAACGTGAGCATAGTTTAAAAGCTTGTTGCTTCATCCTACGCAATCTTACGCAATTTTTATTGAAGAGGCAATGCGAAAACAGTCTATAGCCTAAAAACCCAGTTGGCTTTCGGTAAGCGACGCCCGGGTGTCGCCACTGTGTGGACCACCCGGAGGACACGGTGGAGCATACGGTGGAGGTGTGCCCCGCTTGGGCAGAGCAACGCCGTGTCCTCGTGGGGGCAATCGGCGGCGGCGATCTCTCGCGTCGGGCTTTGGTACAGGCCATGGTCCGGAGCGAGGAGGAGTGGCAGGCGGTCGCCTCCTTCTGCGAAGCAGTAATGCTTGCAAAGGAGGCGGCCGATCGCGTGAGGCAGCGGTCCTCACACCCCAACCGCCGCCGGGATTCCGATCCCGATTTCCGGCCACCGTAGGCGCGGGCTTGCGGACGGCGAGCAATGGGTGGCTTGTCGTCCGACCGTCCGGTAACCGTCCGGACCAAGCCCAAGTTGTCAACGGCGCGTGCTGTTCCACGCGCGCCTCAAGGAGATGTCAGCAACTGTAGGGGCCCAGCAGGGTCGAAGCCTACTGGGGCCAAGGGTCTGATTCTGAAAGGAAGACTCGGCCCTGGTACGAAAGGCAACGAAGGAACAGGAGTGGGTTTTTAGTCAGTAAAAGTCTGACACTATCTCCCGCCCCGCCCAAAAGCGGGGGATGTCATAAGATGATTTTCCCACCGGAAAAAAAAAAAAAAAAAAAAGTTGGCTTTCGGTAATTCCATCAATTTACTCGAATATTTAAAAAAATACGTGTTTTTTTTAAAAACTTTAATACTATTTGGAAAAAAGTTTCGTCATTCAGAATCTTGATTACATGTATAAAGCTTTCCAAAGTCCTACTTTCTTTATTTATATTTTTTTTTTTTTCATTTCTGAGTACATTATGAAGGACCAAGCTTATGCAAAATATCAGATTTTCGAAGGTCTTTACTGGATTAGTCTTACACAAATTTATGATTTGATTTCAATAGAAGGCTAGATAATATCTTCAAGATATCTGTATACGAGTATCTAGAGAAAGATATGTAATAACGTCATAATCACGTAAGAGCGGTTGTATGAAAATATACCTCGGGAAGGACGCTCTTAAATATAAATTGCCA